>JAYMDG010000010.1:0-2489433 GCA_036872995.1 Hymenopellis raphanipes
GCCTCGTTTCATCAACACACGGGATACTCACTCGCCTGGCCACTACATTCGGGCATCGGGGCCTCTTTTAGTTTATTTCCCTCCTCCGCGTTCGGGAATTTCCTCGCCCGAGGGCTGCTCATTCAAACGAGAGACGGAGAGCGGACGGATTCAAACGCAGAGCAGCGGCGTCCACTCAGCTGTTCAGACGCGCTTCAAACTACAAGGCGGACGAGAATCAAACACAGACAGAACATTCCTGAATCGGAACACAACTCGCTTGCCACTGCATGCGGGATACGGGCCGTCTTTTTTTGTTTTAAATCAACCATCGGACGGAGAGAAGCGCGCGCTGCGTCGGGACCTCTTTGAGTTTAATTTCCCTTTGGAATTTCCTCCCCCCCGAGGGCTGCTCATTCAGACGAGAGCAGATGAATTCAACTGCAGAGCGCTCCAGAGAGTACAGAAGAACGCGGACCCGCCTCTCCACATTCATACACCCGCAGCATCATCCAAGCCGAGTTGAAGCCTCGACGGAGAGAAAACACCAACAGACACAGACAGACAGACATCCTGAACCAGAACACAACTCGCACACGCCTCGTTTCATCAACACACGGGATACTCACTCGCCTGGCCACTACATTCGGGCATCGGGGCCTCTTTTAGTTTATTTCCCTCCTCCGCGTTCGGGGAATTTCCTCGCCCGAGGGCTGCTCATTCAAACGAGAGACGGAGAGCGGACGGATTCAAACGCAGAGCAGCGACGTCCACTCAGCTGTTCAGACGCGCTTCAAACTACAAGGCGGACGAGAATCAAACACAGACAGAACATTCCTGAATCAGAACACAACTCGCTTGCCACTGCATGCGGGATACGGGCCGTCTTTTTTTGTTTTAAATCAACCATCGGACGAGAGAGAGCGCGCGCTGCGTCGGGACCTCTTTGAGTTTAATTTCCCTTTGGAATTTCCTCCCCCGAGGGCTGCTCATTCAGACGAGAGCAGATGAATTCAACTGCAGAGCGCTCCCGAGTACAGAAGAACGCGGACCCGCCTCTCCACATTCATACACCCGCAGCATCATCCAAGCCGAGTTGAAGCCTCGACGGAGAGAAAACACCAACAGACACAGACAGACAGACATCCTGAACCAGAACACAACTCGCACACGCCTCGTTTCATCAACACACGGGATACTCACTCGCCTGGCCACTACATTCGGGCATCGGGGCCTCTTTTAGTTTATTTCCCTCCTCCGCGTTCGGGGAATTTCCTCGCCCGAGGGCTGCTCATTCAAACGAGAGACGGAGAGCGGACGGATTCAAACGCAGAGCAGCGACGTCCACTCAGCTGTTCAGACGCGCTTCAAACTACAAGGCGGACGAGAATCAAACACAGACAGAACATTCCTGAATCGGAACACAACTCGCTTGCCACTGCATGCGGGATACGGGCCGTCTTTTTTTTTTTAAATCAACCATCGGACGGAGAGAAGCGCGCGCTGCGTCGGGACCTCTTTGAGTTTAATTTCCCTTTGGAATTTCCTCCCCCGAGGGCTGCTCATTCAGACGAGAGCAGATGAATTCAACTGCAGAGCGCTCCCGAGTACAGAAGAACGCGGACCCGCCTCTCCACATTCATACACCCGCAGCATCATCCAAGCCGAGTTGAAGCCTCGACGGAGAGAAAACACCAACAGACACAGACAGACAGACATCCTGAACCAGAACACAACTCGCACACGCCTCGTTTCATCAACACACGGGATACTCACTCGCCTGGCCACTACATTCGGGCATCGGGGCCTCTTTTAGTTTATTTCCCTCCTCCGCGTTCGGGGAATTTCCTCGCCCGAGGGCTGCTCATTCAAACGAGAGACGGAGAGCGGACGGATTCAAACGCAGAGCAGCGACGTCCACTCAGCTGTTCAGACGCGCTTCAAACTACAAGGCGGACGAGAATCAAACACAGACAGAACATTCCTGAATCGGAACACAACTCGCTTGCCACTGCATGCGGGATACGGGCCGTCTTTTTTGTTTTAAATCAACCATCGGACGGAGAGAAGCGCGCGCTGCGTCGGGACCTCTTTGAGTTTAATTTCCCTTTGGAATTTCCTCCCCCGAGGGCTGCTCATTCAGACGAGAGCAGATGAATTCAACTGCAGAGCGCTCCCGAGTACAGAAGAACGCGGACCCGCCTCTCCACATTCATACACCCGCAGCATCATCCAAGCCGAGTTGAAGCCTCGACGGAGAGAAAACACCAACAGACACAGACAGACAGACATCCTGAACCAGAACACAACTCGCACACGCCTCGTTTCATCAACACACGGGATACTCACTCGCCTGGCCACTACATTCGGGCATCGGGGCCTCTTTTAGTTTATTTCCCTCCTCCGCGTTCGGGGAATTTCCTCGCCCGAGGGCTGCTCATTCAAACGAGAGACGGAGAGCGGACGGATTCAAACGCAGAGCAGCGACGTCCACTCAGCTGTTCAGACGCGCTTCAAACTACAAGGCGGACGAGAATCAAACACAGACAGAACATTCCTGAATCGGAACACAACTCGCTTGCCACTGCATGCGGGATACGGGCCGTCTTTTTTGTTTTAAATCAACCATCGGACGGAGAGAAGCGCGCGCTGCGTCGGGACCTCTTTGAGTTTAATTTCCCTTTGGAATTTCCTCCCCCGAGGGCTGCTCATTCAGACGAGAGCAGATGAATTCAACTGCAGAGCGCTCCCGAGTACAGAAGAACGCGGACCCGCCTCTCCACATTCATACACCCGCAGCATCATCCAAGCCGAGTTGAAGCCTCGACGGAGAGAAAACACCAACAGACACAGACAGACAGACATCCTGAACCAGAACACAACTCGCACACGCCTCGTTTCATCAACACACGGGATACTCACTCGCCTGGCCACTACATTCGGGCATCGGGGCCTCTTTTAGTTTATTTCCCTCCTCCGCGTTCGGGGAATTTCCTCGCCCGAGGGCTGCTCATTCAAACGAGAGACGGAGAGCGGACGGATTCAAACGCAGAGCAGCGACGTCCACTCAGCTGTTCAGACGCGCTTCAAACTACAAGGCGGACGAGAATCAAACACAGACAGAACATTCCTGAATCGGAACACAACTCGCTTGCCACTGCATGCGGGATACGGGCCGTCTTTTTTTGTTTTAAATCAACCATCGGACGGAGAGAAGCGCGCGCTGCGTCGGGACCTCTTTGAGTTTAATTTCCCTTTGGAATTTCCTCCCCGAGGGCTGCTCATTCAGACGAGAGCAGATGAATTCAACTGCAGAGCGCTCCCGAGTACAGAAGAACGCGGACCCGCCTCTCCACATTCATACACCCGCAGCATCATCCAAGCCGAGTTGAAGCCTCGACGGAGAGAAAACACCAACAGACACAGACAGACAGACATCCTGAACCAGAACACAACTCGCACACGCCTCGTTTCATCAACACACGGGATACTCACTCGCCTGGCCACTACATTCGGGCATCGGGGCCTCTTTTAGTTTATTTCCCTCCTCCGCGTTCGGGGAATTTCCTCGCCCGAGGGCTGCTCATTCAAACGAGAGACGGAGAGCGGACGGATTCAAACGCAGAGCAGCGACGTCCACTCAGCTGTTCAGACGCGCTTCAAACTACAAGGCGGACGAGAATCAAACACAGACAGAACATTCCTGAATCGGAACACAACTCGCTTGCCACTGCATGCGGGATACGGGCCGTCTTTTTTTGTTTTAAATCAACCATCGGACGGAGAGAAGCGCGCGCTGCGTCGGGACCTCTTTGAGTTTAATTTCCCTTTGGAATTTCCTCCCCGAGGGCTGCTCATTCAGACGAGAGCAGATGAATTCAACTGCAGAGCGCTCCCGAGTACAGAAGAACGCGGACCCGCCTCTCCACATTCATACACCCGCAGCATCATCCAAGCCGAGTTGAAGCCTCGACGGAGAGAAAACACCAACAGACACAGACAGACAGACATCCTGAACCAGAACACAACTCGCACACGCCTCGTTTCATCAACACACGGGATACTCACTCGCCTGGCCACTACATTCGGGCATCGGGGCCTCTTTTAGTTTATTTCCCTCCTCCGCGTTCGGGAATTTCCTCGCCCGAGGGCTGCTCATTCAAACGAGAGACGGAGAGCGGACGGATTCAAACGCAGAGCAGCGACGTCCACTCAGCTGTTCAGACGCGCTTCAAACTACAAGGCGGACGAGAATCAAACACAGACAGAACATTCCTGAATCGGAACACAACTCGCTTGCCACTGCATGCGGGATACGGGCCGTCTTTTTTGTTTTAAATCAACCATCGGACGGAGAGAAGCGCGCGCTGCGTCGGGACCTCTTTGAGTTTAATTTCCCTTTGGAATTTCCTCCCCGAGGGCTGCTCATTCAGACGAGAGCAGATGAATTCAACTGCAGAGCGCTCCCGAGTACAGAAGAACGCGGACCCGCCTCTCCACATTCATACACCCGCAGCATCATCCAAGCCGAGTTGAAGCCTCGACGGAGAGAAAACACCAACAGACACAGACAGACAGACATCCTGAACCAGAACACAACTCGCACACGCCTCGTTTCATCAACACACGGGATACTCACTCGCCTGGCCACTACATTCGGGCATCGGGGCCTCTTTTAGTTTATTTCCCTCCTCCGCGTTCGGGGAATTTCCTCGCCCGAGGGCTGCTCATTCAAACGAGAGACGGAGAGCGGACGGATTCAAACGCAGAGCAGCGACGTCCACTCAGCTGTTCAGACGCGCTTCAAACTACAAGGCGGACGAGAATCAAACACAGACAGAACATTCCTGAATCGGAACACAACTCGCTTGCCACTGCATGCGGGATACGGGCCGTCTTTTTTTGTTTTAAATCAACCATCGGAGAGAGAGAAGCGCGCGCTGCGTCGGGACCTCTTTGAGTTTAATTTCCCTTTGGAATTTCCTCCCCCGAGGGCTGCTCATTCAGACGAGAGCAGATGAATTCAACTGCAGAGCGCTCCCGAGTACAGAAGAACGCGGACCCGCCTCTCCACATTCATACACCCGCAGCATCATCCAAGCCGAGTTGAAGCCTCGACGGAGAGAAAACACCAACAGACACAGACAGACAGACATCCTGAACCAGAACACAACTCGCACACGCCTCGTTTCATCAACACACGGGATACTCACTCGCCTGGCCACTACATTCGGGCATCGGGGCCTCTTTTAGTTTATTTCCCTCCTCCGCGTTCGGGGAATTTCCTCGCCCGAGGGCTGCTCATTCAAACGAGAGACGGAGAGCGGACGGATTCAAACGCAGAGCAGCGACGTCCACTCAGCTGTTCAGACGCGCTTCAAACTACAAGGCGGACGAGAATCAAACACAGACAGAACATTCCTGAATCGGAACACAACTCGCTTGCCACTGCATGCGGGATACGGGCCGTCTTTTTTTGTTTTAAATCAACCATCGGACGGAGAGAAGCGCGCGCTGCGTCGGGACCTCTTTGAGTTTAATTTCCCTTTGGAATTTCCTCCCCCGAGGGCTGCTCATTCAGACGAGAGCAGATGAATTCAACTGCAGAGCGCTCCCGAGTACAGAAGAACGCGGACCCGCCTCTCCACATTCATACACCCGCAGCATCATCCAAGCCGAGTTGAAGCCTCGACGGAGAGAAAACACCAACAGACACAGACAGACAGACATCCTGAACCAGAACACAACTCGCACACGCCTCGTTTCATCAACACACGGGATACTCACTCGCCTGGCCACTACATTCGGGCATCGGGGCCTCTTTTAGTTTATTTCCCTCCTCCGCGTTCGGGGAATTTCCTCGCCCGAGGGCTGCTCATTCAAACGAGAGACGGAGAGCGGACGGATTCAAACGCAGAGCAGCGACGTCCACTCAGCTGTTCAGACGTGCTTCAAACTACAAGGCGGACGAGAATCAAACACAGACAGAACATTCCTGAATCGGAACACAACTCGCTTGCCACTGCATGCGGGATACGGGCCGTCTTTTTTGTTTTAAATCAACCATCGGACGGAGAGAAGCGCGCTGCGTCGGGACCTCTTTGAGTTTAATTTCCCTTTGGAATTTCCTCCCCGAGGGCTGCTCATTCAGACGAGAGCAGATGAATTCAACTGCAGAGCGCTCCCGAGTACAGAAGAACGCGGACCCGCCTCTCCACATTCATACACCCGCAGCATCATCCAAGCCGAGTTGAAGCCTCGACGGAGAGAAAACACCAACAGACACAGACAGACAGACATCCTGAACCAGAACACAACTCGCACACGCCTCGTTTCATCAACACACGGGATACTCACTCGCCTGGCCACTACATTCGGGCATCGGGGCCTCTTTTAGTTTATTTCCCTCCTCCGCGTTCGGGAATTTCCTCGCCCGAGGGCTGCTCATTCAAACGAGAGACGGAGAGCGGACGGATTCAAACGCAGAGCAGCGACGTCCACTCAGCTGTTCAGACGCGCTTCAAACTACAAGGCGGACGAGAATCAAACACAGACAGAACATTCCTGAATCGGAACACAACTCGCTTGCCACTGCATGCGGGATACGGGGCCGTCTTTTTTGTTTTAAATCAACCATCGGACGGAGAGAGCGCGCGCTGCGTCGGGACCTCTTTGAGTTTAATTTCCCTTTGGAATTTCCTCCCCCGAGGGCTGCTCATTCAGACGAGAGCAGATGAATTCAACTGCAGAGCGCTCCCGAGTACAGAAGAACGCGGACCCGCCTCTCCACATTCATACACCCGCAGCATCATCCAAGCCGAGTTGAAGCCTCGACGGAGAGAAAACACCAACAGACACAGACAGACAGACATCCTGAACCAGAACACAACTCGCACACGCCTCGTTTCATCAACACACGGGATACTCACTCGCCTGGCCACTACATTCGGGCATCGGGGCCTCTTTTAGTTTATTTCCCTCCTCCGCGTTCGGGGAATTTCCTCGCCCGAGGGCTGCTCATTCAAACGAGAGACGGAGAGCGGACGGATTCAAACGCAGAGCAGCGACGTCCACTCAGCTGTTCAGACGCGCTTCAAACTACAAGGCGGACGAGAATCAAACACAGACAGAACATTCCTGAATCGGAACACAACTCGCTTGCCACTGCATGCGGGATACGGGCCGTCTTTTTTTGTTTTAAATCAACCATCGGACGGACCACATTCAGACACAGACACATGGCATACTCACTCTGACAGCACAAAAACGCAGCCATGCCTCCCAGGCCAGATCAAACATGAACCGGGGATACTCACACACGACAAAGGCAGACATGGACTCATTAACTCAAAAATAATTACCTACATCCGGACTTGAACCCTCGCACGGCTTTTGCCGGATTCCCAGGTTCCTTTCCCATGATCGTCTTCTTCTTGCTTTCGTCCCACCATGTCTGATCCTCTCAAAGCTGGCGACAATACAGACGTTGATGACTCCCATCTTCGCGAAGCTTCTCCATACCACGGCGCACGGAAACTTGTCCCTACCACGATTTCTGCTCAAATTGAGCTCAATCTCATTCCACCCTCCGACGTTATCTATGCCGCTCGCGTCCTTCCCACTTCTCCCAAATCCTGCTACGCCGCTTATATCCTGACTGATCCGGGCATCGAGATCCTGTACTGCATCAGTCATCTGCGTTCGTACTATCTGGAGGCGTGCCGAACTGGGCGTCGTGCCCATTTTTACTCCCAATTTGAGCGATTTCTGATGCAACACCTTCCTCGTGAAATGTCGTCTCATGATATGGGCATATACAAAGTATGTTTTTATACAGACATCTGTTTCATTATACTAAGTTTATGACTAGATGATTCACTTTCGTCTTGCGACGAATCGCTGCCTTTCCGGCGTTTATTACGATGTCACACCTCCATATCTCCTTCACACAGATAGTCCTTTTTATGAATGTGATGAATCTGAGTGGCGATCGAGTGATACCGAGTGGCGTATGATTGCTCGATATAATAGTCCAGAAGGCATGCGGAAAGCGGTCAACGAATATGAATCCAAGTACTCAGCTGATCTTAGCTCTGTCAACCTGATTGCTAATACGCTTACAGGGATAGATATCAACAAACAATGTCTGAATGGTACGATCGTGCACAAGGTTTTCTAGTGGAGTGCAAGCACCTCAAGCTTTGTATGGATGCCACATTCGCCAAATTTATGCCTTCTGCAGCATCCACATACCGGTGGCCAGTCTTAGCGAATACCGTAGAAATTTTGGAGCGTTGGGAGGGTCTGCCCATTGAGAATTACGTGGCAGTTGGGCGATATCACGATGAGGTCAAGGAGGATATTGATCTGTTTGGGCTCTACATAATGTAATACGTACTGTACAAATAACTCGATTGTCATAGAGTCAGAACGATCTAAAATGAGAGCGGGAAGACTCAGGAGAATCCACATAGGTCTGCTCATGAGTTACGGGTACAAAACTCGTCAATCGTCATTCATACCGGACCCCGATTATTCTAGGAAAGCATTGGGTTGTCGTGTGCACCTGATTCAACGTTAAATCGAGGCTAGGATGAACTGGTAATACCGGAAGATGATAAATTACCTTAGTGAGCACGAGAAACTTGCGCCGCGCTTTGAGAGTACCGAGTCGCGAGTACGACTGTGCCATAGGGTCCTATGTTTGCCAGACGTGACAGAATGCTATCATAACCCTAAGAATAGCACAGGTAATACCGCGGGTAAGGCCCCAACTCCATCTACCCGACTCGCCAATACGGTCAACCGTATCGACGGTATGCGGGTATGGGTCAGTACAGGGTATACCGTCAAATACCGCCACCCGTCGCCTCAAACCTATCACTACATCTCTTCACACCTGCTTCCCCGCATTCATTGAGCAGTATTCGTGCCCGTCGACAAGCCCCCGAGCAATTGCGCGGGGTCCGTCGACGTGCATGATGCACGAACTTTTGCGGGGACGGGGCGAGAGGGTGATAAAATGTGAGGGCATGTTTCCGGGGGAGAAGACAGTGCATGAGGAGATGGTGTTTGAGGAGAAGATAGGCCGCGAGAGGATGGTGCCGCATGAGAGGATGGGGCCGTGTGAGTGAGAGGATGGTGCCGCGTAAGAGGATGGTGGGAGAGGATAGAGTACATGAACACATTAGTAGCAAAGCAGACAGATACTAGATACGTACCATTTTGACCCAAACGCGTCCACGACGCCATTCAAGCCGAAGATCGTCTCAAACTGCGTAGCTTGCAGTAAGCATGGTACGGCAGCGGCCAATCTGGCCGCTTCGAGCCCTCCTACGCCCTCTGATAGTGTTGCCGCCTCGTCTCGAGGGCCTACGCGTCCCGATGCAGTCGGAAAATGGCACCGTCGCACAGACAAGCACCCGAATGTGCCATAGCGCGAATCCAAGCGTAGCGGGACTGGCACATAGCCAAGCCCAATACAAAACAGAAGAAAACACTAAAGAAGAATACAGAGAGGTCCCAGAGAAAGTTCTGGGGTCAAAGAGCACGGCCGCAAGACCGTGCTGTGGTGGTAAGAGGCAAGACGATCAGAACTGATCGTCTTATCGTTATCCGGCAATTGCCGGACAGCTCGCGGCAACTCGATTCGACATTGATTTCTATACGACGTTGAGACCACTGGAGGCCAAATAAATTTCTGTGATTCAGTATATTACATTCAGATCATATTACCAAGATTATAGTACATCTATAGATGTACTAGACTGGAGGCGGTAGGTGGTGGTATACCGCGGCGGTCACAGCAATACTGAGTAACTTTTGCTATTGGCTAATGGTGATTATCCAATGCGTACACCGTGACAGGTGGCAACCTTTCTTTCATACTACCATGACGAACGTCTTGACAGACACTGAGTGCGACAGTGACCTTGACGAAGACCGGCTACTCGAGTCTCCATATCATGGAGCTCGCAAGCGGGTTCCAGCCACCATTCTTGCGCGTCTTAAAATAAACCTGATCCCTCCCTCGGACGTGATCCAAGCTGATCACATCCTATCTACAGCGTACAACTCTTGTTACGCTGCTTACCTCTTGACCAATCCCGGCCCCAAAATGATGTACTGTCTTGGGCTTCTTCGTCCCTTCTTTCTAGCCGCCTGTTCAACTGGTCGTCGGGCTTATTTTTTTATGGAACTTTGGTCCTTCATCACGGGCCACTTCCGCCTTTACATGTCCTCAACTGCTGAGAAGCGATTCAAAAAGGTTTGTTCTAATGACTATAACACTTCTCACTGCATTCAGACAGTAAATAGATGCTTCAATTTCGTCTTGCAACGAATCGATGTCTTTCTGCGATGCAGTACGAGATTACCCCGCCGGCGATACTTCACGTATCGAGCGAGTTCAACGAATTGTCTCCTTCAAGTTGGCGACGGAGTGATACAGAATGGCGTGCCTTCGCCTTCTACAATACGCCAAGAGGAATCAAGGAGGCGATTGAGGAATACAAGAGCGAGTATCAAGACGAGTATGTGATTATAACTCTTGGAATCTGATTGCTAACCCTACTGGCAGAGACGGCGGCTCCAGTGCGATGAAGATCTGGTACGCTGAAGCCCAGAGCTTTTTAGTTGAATGCGAGGATCTCAAAACTTGTCTGGATGCGTCTTTCGCCAAGTTCATGCCTGAAGCCGCCGCCGGGCAAGGATGGCCAGTTATGTCAGATGCCGCTGAGATTCTGGAGGAGTGGGAAGGACTGCCGGTGGAGAACTACATAGATATTGGACGGTATAATGATGAGGTCGAGGACGACATTGATGTATCAGGTTTCTCGTAAAAATAATTTATTCTCGTGTTTCACGCATGGTACGGATACGTAAAAATGGATGTATAGGTAATACGATGGGAGAGAGCAGAACAATATGTATGAAGGCTTGAAAGGATGGGAAAAGGCGTCCCAGTGATGGCTGAAGGAGGAGAGGATGGCGTAGAGCCTGATCGACACATTGCGTGGGTTGGGGAACGTCACAGATCGATTCTACGACCGCTAAAACAGTAGTAGAGAGTAGGATGGTGGGGATGGATGATTGGGAAGAGGGGAAAAGTAATCCAAAATATGGCAGGAGGAGATGTTGGCCTGGAGCCGGATCTACGCCTCGCGCGCATCCGGGGACATCACCAGTGGACTCTACGACCTCTAAAACTGTAGTGGAGAGCCGGACGACCGGGATAAAGCCTTGGAAGTAGGGGCAAAGTCGTCCAGAATATGGCAGGGAGAAGAAGTTGGTCTAGAGCGAGATCGACGGATGGCGCGGCTTCGGGGATGTCACGAATCGATTCTTCGACCTCAAAAATGGTAGTACCGGGCAGGACGAACCCGGATGAAGGGTTGGAAGGAAGGGAAAGGATGTCCAAAGAATGGCAGGAGGAGGAGATGTTGGTCTGGAGCCGGCTCTACGCGTCGTGCGGCTCCGGGGATGTCACCAGTCGACTCTACGACCTCGAAAACGGTGGTGGAGAGCCGGACGACCCAGATCAGGCCTTGGAAGTAGGGGAAAGGTCGTCCAGAATATGGTAGGAGGAGGAGAGGATGGTGAGGAGCGAGATCAACACATCGCGCGGCTCTGGGGATGTCACCAATCGACTCTGCGACCTCTAAAACGGTGGTGGAGAGTAGGACGGACGGAACGGATGCTTGGGAGCAGGGGAAAAGTCGTCCAAGTGTTGGTAGGAGGAGGAGAGGATGATCTGGAGCGAGATCTACCAATGGCGCGGCTCCGGGGAGGCCACGAATCGATTCTCCGACCTCTAAAACGGTGGTGGAGAGTAGGACGGACGGAACGGATGCTTGGGAGCAGGGGAAAAGTCGTCCAAGTGTTGGTAGGAGGAGGAGAGGATGATCTGGAGCGAGATCGACCAATGGCGCGGCTCCGGGGAGGCCACGAATCGATTCTCCGACCTCAAAAACGGTGGTGGAGAGTAGGACGGACGGAACCGATGCTTGGGAGCAGGGGAAAAGTCGTTCAAGTGTTGGTAGGAGGAGGAGAGGATGGTTTTGTGCGAGATGGAGGCGTCGTGCGGGTCCGGGGATGGCGCCAATCGATTTATCGACCTCGAAAATGGTAGGAGAGTGCTGGACAAGGGGAATAGAGCCTTGACAGCGGAGGAGAATGCGAAGACATTTAATCTAGAGGCACTGATAAGGGAGCAGCTTCTTGCGCAGGAGGCGTACGCACCTATGGATGCCGCCAATCGATCCGGACACCTCGAATACCCCCTACCCGCCCCAAAAACCAACGAAATCCATTCAGAAACGGCGTAGAGAGAGGATGTTGAAGGAAAAGTAGGCTCCGGATGATCGGGCCGATCTAGCACGCAACTTTTGGCCCGAGGGCCAAAAGTTGCGTGCACTGCCACATGCTAGCCTACCTTGACGAGATCTCTTGCTTGACCTGACTTTCTTGACCGGAATTCTTGAACAAGTCTCGCAATCCGCTGGAGTACCTCGCTTATCGACTGCTCAGTGTCCATACCGTTGTGTATCCTCATCCGGGCAGCCGCCTGGTTTTGGAGACGCGTAGACACTGTATCCAGAGACCGTTGCCCCCCAAAGAAGTGACGACAACAGTGAGAGTGGCTCTGGTCAAGGTGATGATGCGTATGGATACGTGTAAAAGGTCTCCCAAGGTGTGTTAATTCCCTATCAAGTCTACCTGCTTACGAACATAAGATGACACGGATAGGTCGAATAGCGACGCGTCAATCATAAACCGGATGCTCTCCTGGCCTCCTCTGACGTGTTAAGACTAGTCGGGTCAGTCTAGGGATATACGAGAGCAGGACAGCCGGTGTACTGATAAGTGTAAGTGTTTCTGACTGAGAGCGGCCCTCGATGAGTAGGTCATAGTTTGCATTGTCGGCTTGTCTGTTTATATATTTTCAGTGATTTTGCACGCGCGGGGAATCCTCCAGGTTATGCCCTCAGCTTACCTAATGCTGTACTTCGGAATGCGATAATCGGTACGCCATATGGCATGTTTGCAAATTCGATATTTGATTTATTGAATTTGCAATGTAAATTCAGTTTATAAAGGCCCGGGGGGGGACACTCTGAGCCTTCTTGCCCACCTTTTCTAATCGCCCTTCGTGTACGTCCTTGGTAACTGACACTCTACCGCAGCTCACGTGATTCGTTAGAACAGAGAATGAGTTCGCAGACGCTAATTGGCACCCCTCGGGTGAGCTTTTTCATGACGAGGAATACCAATTTTCTAACACAGGCATAGAATGACCTCGACTCGGAGGCAACTAATAGCTCGCCTGAGGTATGTGAATGAATATCTATCTATGATACAAATTTTCACTCGAGTTTAGAGTCAGGACGAGATGGACTCTGATGGGGAGGTGAGTAGAGAAAACAGACGGTAGCTATATACTGATGAGATATGTAGGCTTATCCCATTGCAACCCAACGGTCACCTTTGATCAGTCGAGGCATTCAACTCGCTCAGGCCTGGCAAGCACGCGACATAACCCCGCTCGATCTATCTTCATCAGTTCACGGTATGTCCGACATCATGGATGGCTATGTATCGCCACTCGTAAGTTATTCTGCTTGACGTTAATATCAGCTCATGTTGTTGTCAGGCTGAGGATGTCGTAATGGCCGAAGCTTCGCACAACGACCAGAATTCAGAATCGGGTGTCGAAGAGGCGGAAGCTACGCCTATGATTATATCACAGGAGAACAACAGTTTAGCCACCGACCAGAATTTAGACCCCCAGGGGGTGAATATTCAGGAAAACGCGCAAGCTGTAAGTTTCTATTATTACGCTAGTCCCTTCTAACTGCTTGATAGATACAAAACGCGCTTCATCACTTGCATACGCTGAGCCTTGCATTCTACGAGCCGCTCGGTATCATCGTTTGTGAGTGCAAGGCTGTAGTGGAGCGCAACGCACTTGTTGGACACCTGAGAAGGCATCGAATGAGAATGACGCAAAAAGGCGTTAATCGTCTTACAGGCGCACTAGATACCTTGGGCGTCATTTCAGGCTTGCCGAACATTGCCACTATTACAGCTCCAATCCCCGGTGTTCCCATCATTCCTACCCATCAGTGCATTCAGTGCAAGAAAATCTATTTCAGTCGCTCTCGTATGCGCGAACATAGCGCCCTCGTACACAATCAGCCCTTTAACGAAAGCCATTTCCGGACGTGTTCTGCACAACGCTTAGATAAAGGGCAGAATTCGACTTGGTTCCGAGTTGATGCGTCTGTCCCCCCCGAAATCGGAACGAATCTCCCACATATCATTGAAGGAGTACAGCGGAGCACTACAGATGCCCTTGCACGGTCAGAGCAACTTGCTAGGGTTAATCAGCGTCTGGTCGATCCATGGCTTATTTCGACAAAGTGGCCAGAAATCGTTGGAGAGATTGGTCTTTCAGATGCTCGTAGTCTTGTGGATAATCTCGCAGAGTTTAAAGAGGTTCGGACAGACCTATTCGCTTTGAGCAACGAAGCTACGAGTTTAATGGAAAGGACGCCACTTCTCGTTCTCGAACGACTCAATTCACCTGACGTCAAGTATGTATATGATACAATACAAGTGATACGTAAACTGATCTCGTTCTAGTGTCATTGTGAACACACCTTTCCACAAGCATCAGCAAGGTGAAGAAACGCTAGAGACATACCTGTCGCCCGTATTATCCACCCTCGCTATGCTTCTACGGGCTAAGCGGACAGAAGAAGGCGGATGCCAAGTATACATCCAAGCCTATCAAGCATCACGAGGAGAGGACCGCATATTGGCTCTTTATTCGCTACTACGCTACATCTGGACCCGGTCCTGGAAACCAAAGGATAATGTTCCATTCCCCGATCCTACCCTACGTGCGCTAGCCTACTGGAAGGCGCAAAGAGATGGTTCGTTTGCATCCGCGAAATCCACAACCCCCGATCTTGCCAAATTCACGTATATTATGCGTCTGCTATTCTTATTCGCGATGCATCAGGATGTCGAGGACAAGGGCATAAGCATCGAAGAAGCTTGTGAGAGCTTAGTGCCGTATTTCACTGAGAAAAACGATACAACGTTCAATGCTATTCGTTCCATGCAGCATTACGCTACCGCCATCGCAAAGGCTACCCCCGAACCACCGAGTATCACATACCCTGATCGTACAAGCTATCGCACCCTCCTCTACAAGGGAGATCTCATTCGCTTCGATGATATCTCACGCATGACGCATGCCATCGAACAGGACATGATCTCTTCTTTCGAAGAGAGGCTGTCCTTGGGATTTAACACGGAGCTTATACGTCCGCCATGGATTTCTGATGATTTAGCCAATGCGCACGTTGGTTATTCATTCATAGACGACCAGCGAAATCCCTTTCATACGTATTCCACGGCGTTCCTGAGCCACATTCTCAACACACCTTCTCTCCGTGATGAGTTTGTCAATCACGTCGAGAATGATAGGGTGGTGTGGAATCGCCATGCTCTGCGAGGATATCTTCTCGATGCTCGGGACTTTATCAAGCTAGTGCTTCTACGGTGTGAGATGGTCTCCGGTGCCCCGATTCGAGGTACTGAGCTTACATCAATGACCTTCCAAAATACCGAAACACGTCGACGAAACCTATTCTGGATCAACGACCATCTTACCCTACTCGGACAGTATTCTAAAACGACAGCGATTACAAAACGTGATCGACTTGTGGCGCATGCGCTAGATGCTGTTACGACGGACCTTCTGTTGAAGTACCTCACCTTTATCCTTCCCTTCGTTCAAGTTGCTGCAGCGCAGCTATTTGTAACTCAGCAGACCTCCCAAGTGTTGAATGCCTATCGAAGTCATCTTTTCATCTCCTACGATCATCTATTCACTACGGAAGAGCTCTCTGCTGGAATTAAACATTATACGACAGAACATGTGGGAGTGGCTTTGACTCTACAGTCCTGGCGTCACATCAGCATCGGCTTTCAGCAGCACTTGTGTCGAGATTCACTAAAGCGACAACAGGAGCTCAGCTATATCGATCGCATCGCTTCTGAGCAGGCAGGACATTCGCATGCTATGGAGATGCAGGGCTACGCACAGAGCTCTGACGGTGTATCTGGTGCTAATGCACATGATCTCGCAGTCTTTTGCGATATTAGTGTCGAGTATCAGATGGCTCTCCGAGTAGTGCCTAGCGGTGCGGGCTTACCGTACCAGGAGGCCTCTCATACATACTTTGATGATCTTATCAAGGACAAGCGTATCGGAATATACTCGGGTGATTCAGCACAATCGCTGTCGAATACAATAGCGGAGGAAGTCATCAAACGACTATGGCCTCTGATGGACGCGAAACTCACTCATGGTTAGTATATGATCATTGGTATTCTGACGAGTACTGAGTTGTTACAGGGCAAAGTGGACATGAGAGTACTTCTGTCCCTGTACGTGCAGATTCAGAACGTAAGTACTGATTGGGTTTATATTAACATTGCTGATACTCGTTCAGCCCTTGAATATGTGGATACAAGTACGACGCGACACCATGCCCTGTCTCCAGACCGTGCCCTCTCTCCAGACCGTGCTCCCTCTCCAGACCGTGCTCCCTCTCCAGACCGTGCTCCCTCTCCAGACCGTGCTCCCTCTCCAGACCGTGTGCCCTCTCCAGACCGTGCTCCCTCTCCAGACCGTGCTCCCTCTTCAGTGCCACCGGTACACTTGAAGAATGTCCGAACAAATTATGTTGCTGAAGAGGCCAGCTCAAGCCAATTGGCTCGCCTACGGACTGTGTTGAAGAAACCCGATGCGCAGTGGCGATCACAAGGACAAAGTGTTGCTGTAGCACAAGTCGCCAAGGCTGAATATGACACTATGGTTATTCTACCCACCGGGGGTGGAAAGACGATAGTTGGTGTCTTGCCAGCTCTGGACGAGAGGGGCTATACCCTCTATGTGGCTATGTTGATATCGATTCTTCAGGATATGGAAAGACGGCTAACCGAGATGGCCATTCCATTCTATACCTACTCAGTAACGGACAACGGCAGTCTTCCTCCGCAGACACGAATCATTCTCACAACTATTAATCAAGCCCAGACGCAAAAATTCCAGCAATTCTCGAAACGATGGGATTCGGACTTGGGCGTCGCTCGCTACACGGTTGATGAACCGCAGTATGCCCTGACTAATGAAGGATTTCGACAAGAGTTGGATCGTCCATATAATATCCGATGCATTCCTTGTCCGCTTGTCCTTCTGTCTGCAACGATTCCCCCGCATCTAGAACAAGATGTCGCCACTCTATGGGGACTGTCCAAACCCTACGCTCTTATTCGAACATCCACAGATCGGCCAGAACTCGAGTACAATGTTGTCAACCTAGGAACAGACGATCTCTGTGATCGCATTGTAGCCATTGTCAAAGCAGAGGCCGTGAACTACACCGCACAGGATCGTACTCTGATATTCGTGAATAGCAAGCAGATTGGACGAGAGGTCGCTAAACGATTGGGCTGCGAGCTTTATCATGGAGGTGATGCAGAGCTCAGTCGCGAGGAGCGTCGCCAAATTGTGGAGAAGTGGAGAAAGGGAATTTACCAAAATCTGGTGTCGACTAGTGCGTTTAGCGCAGGAAACGACTATGCGCACGTTCGCACAACAATCCATGGGAGCACTCCAGGCAGCAAGATTGATTTTATCCAAGAGATTGGACGAGGTGGAAGAGACGGTCGTCCGGCAAAGTCGATCACTATCTATACGGGAAGTAATAGCTGGATGGGAAAAGGCAAGGGAGTGGATTTGGCATGTCGACAAGAGATGGATGAGTATGTCCGGGCTACGGAAGGCTGTCGACGCTTGCTTATCAATCGAGTGAATGATGGTGAGCAGTATACGTGCAAGGTCAGTAGCCACGTTTGTCTTGTGGGTAGATGTGATCTCACATTAAGAGTAGGATGTTCCAAATGCGCAATGGTGTGACTTGTGCCGCCAATCCCAACACCATTTGGCGCTACAAACACCTCTCCGAGGACAGCACATCCCAGATGCTGGTGCTGCTACTGCCTTTTATCATCACGCACAGCGAAAAAGGCAGCAGCAAGCACGAACACTGATATCCTTGGCTCCAATGCCCCTTTCCTTCAATGCTTCACTGCCATCGACCAGTGCGCTGCGAGAGACTACCTCTAGTGATCCGTTTCAAGTGTCGCCTACCTCACATCTCGGAAAGCGTACTGCTGATGGAGTCGTGAAAGCTGATCCGATTGTGGATGCCTTTGAGCGAGTCCAAAAGCAACGCAAAAAGGATAACGAGCCCCCGTTCTGGGTATCCCAACTACAAAATGCCTTGAACCTTACATCGCGTGCTTGCATGATGTGCAGCACTGCACGAGACCTCATTGACGCTCATAGCCCTATGCGGTGTCCTACCCTCTTGGAGATCTACGATGGTGATACGATCTATCGTGATGTCTATCTGGACGAGTTTCGAAAACGCCTCAGATACCCAAACCAGATGCCGTTTCGAGTGTGCTACAAGTGCCATTTACCCAACGGCCCTCAGGATTGTCTTCATCCAGCGTTTGGTGGGCCTTGCGCTCATCCGGACTTGTTGGCACTCACGGCGTTTATGGTTTTTTGCAAAGTACGCAACGAGGCTGCGACACATTTTCAGCGACAGTGGCAAACCCTGAATGATTATGTCAGCTTCCTGAATAGTCCTGCCCAAAATGGATATCCGACGAATATGGTGGCAGTGTTTATTTGGTTTGTTCGGAGGTTTATTGCCCGTGACGGAACAATTTGATAATGTACTGCAGCCCTGATATGAAATTCTATGTATAAATATGAGCAGAATGCCAGTATGAGTGCTTTCTTGCCTCCCTTTCCCCCATTGCCTGTCGATGGGACGTATACGTGCTAGTCCAAGCTCATCACCAGTTAGAATTCACCCCACTGTCGTACGTATACAGTTTTACGCGAGTGATGAGCTAATATAGATTAGAGTGGCCTTCGTCCAATGTCTTCTTCACCTTCGGAGGTTGAGAAAAACCACCCCCAAGGAGAGAAAATTCCATCTTCAGATGATACAGTCTGTGAACCTGCACCTCTGCAAGATCCGGTACTAGAGAGTAAGACTGAGAACAAGGTGAAAAAATTTTAAATTTTTTAAAAATAATTTTGACATATTGACAGAAGCTAGAACAAGTGTTGAAGTACCTCACTAAGGTAATTTCTTTGATTAAATTATAAATATACTAATTTTATATAGATTGGTCAAGACGATAGCTGGGAAAGTGAATCGAAGAAATTGGAGCATGATGCTTTGCGCCAAGTTGAGACGAATATACGCAAAAATCTACTTGGTCTAGGAATGGTGCACGTTCGCAGCTCCGTACAAGTTAACCGGTTCAACAAGCGAACACCACAGCCAGTGGCGATCAACACATTTTTTCAAAGTACAGGATATGGTAGAGATATCCGAAACGAAACCATATCCGAGGCAATCAAACTGCTTTGTCCTCGAGGAGCTATCAAGAGCTCTCTGGGACAAGGAGGGGGAAAAATACCTCGCATACAGATGGATACAGAGAAAATATCGTTGATAGATGGGCTGCATCGCATCACAATGATGTTATCCAAGGTTGTCGAGCCTCTGGAAAAGCGAATCGAAGAGGTTAAAGCCCTTTTGAAGAAGGGAGTAGGCGTCGAAAAACTACAGCGTACACTGAGGTACCTGGAAAAACAGCTAGATGAAAAGTCATATTGGATTGCGGAATTTTATGATGAAGGTATATGATCTATGTCTCCTGTGATATCCTACTGACAAGTTGACAGATAGTCTTATGAGCGATTCGAATGCGAAAGAGCAAGTGGTTCGACTTTGCGGAAACAAGCGCATGTTTATGAAACCTGATACCGAAGGAAATAAACTCCTCACTGTGCTCCTACAGCTTGCTCAAGCTGAGGCAGAAGGTTTTGACGAACTGCTCACACGCCTTCGTCCTCAAATTGAGGACGCCAAGGATTCATTCCGTATGCGAGAGGTTTTAGACAATACGCGTCTCATCAGAACGCTTGTGGAGCTACAAAGTCTAGACTGCTTGTGGATTAATCCAGACGACTGGATGGTCATGACTCACTTTCGATTTATTGGAACCCATACAGAAGCTGTATGTTGATTATCTGATGAAAATATTCAATTTTTCTAAATATATTATTAGATTTGGTCAGCGCTGATAGCGGCCGCATATCGACAACTGGGATGGGTTTCGAGTACTCATGCTGCTGCATTGCCAAGTCTCGAGGCCTATTTGCAGCTATCCGAAGAGGCTCAGACTGCATGTCTAAAGTCTGGCCTCAAGGACTGGACATCTACATCGCCACGCATACCGAGCATTTTGATGGATACAGCGGATAGTGTTTATCGCAAGTGCTTTGGAGACAAGCTGTTACTACAGCTCTTTGGTGCAGAAAAGACTCGACATCCAGGACGATGGGAGGCGTGGAGACACCATCTTGATCGGTACTTTACTGAAGTGCAGGCTGTCTGGCTTCAGCTTGCACAGACTGATAGAGTTGAAGAGAGAGAAGTGCGGAATATCCTTAAAGGGATGACCTATCTGTATCATACCCGACTGCTCTCCTACGGCAGACATATTCTGTGGGGTCGACTCGCTATGCCTCTGTTAACACCCGCATTTATGAAGGACTTGGTATATTTGCTCTCGCCAGAGCACGAAAAGGATACATCTGCAGTCCTTGCATGGAAAGAGGCCTGGATAGCTGTAAGTGCATTTCAGCGTATTCTAACGAGTACTCAAAGCAATTTTAGCTTACCGGTGGCCAGGAATTTCGAACCGTTGTAGTAACAGACGATCTGCGACTCGGTTCTGGAGTTGTCGCCATGAACAACAAGTTTATACGATTCGCACTGAACGATCCAGATGGGATGACATTCGTTTACTGGCGGAGAGCAGAGGTGTTTCTCCAAAACAGATTAGCGGGCTTTCAAGATGCAATACGGCTTGCACGAAGCCTTGCGACCACATTTCAGCTCACTAAAAAATTACCTCCCTCCGAATGTGACAAATACGGGCAGGTATTGGGAATCAACACAGAGGTTGTACACCAGTGTCTTGATGCATTGGTAAAAATATGGCTAAAGGGAAGAAAGGATCATACAGATGGCTGGAGCTTGGAGCGCAAGGAGAAGGAGAAGATAATCGGCCAGTTTCGGCTAACGAATGCGGAGGATCAGTATATCGAGTATGCATACACTATGCTATACAACTCGGAGGGCTCTTGGGATGTAGGATCGAAATCTTCGAGTGGGGCGCAACATCGACGGGAACTGATTCGAGACATCCTTCATGTCTTGGTGCGGATGTTGTGGTGGCAGCGACTTTTCCTAGAGCCGTCAACATACCGCATGCGCCATGAGTGGTTGACAGCTGGCCCAGGAGGGATCCCGGTGGAGCCGATGACCTGGTACAGCTTGGAGACGGTGCCGAAAGGATGGGATACTGCGAATACAGAAGCTCATGATCGACAAGCACTGCAAGCAGAGTCAGGATTTCGAGATGAGCTCGCAGTGTCTATGAGTCTTGGGAATGTTGAAAAGACATTGGCTCAATCGGATGTCGCAAACTATCGATTTCAACGCACGAACCTGCTTGGTCAAGCTTCGGATTTGGTTGTTTTAGATCCAACGATTAGACGAGGGCTGAACTATATGCGAACGGTAAGTATCTTCTGTTGTGGAAGATTGTTTAACTCACCCCTAACCCTAGGGAATGTTCAAGATGCAGTATATACGTGAGCAGAAGATCAACGATCCGACATTTGATGAACAGAACTGCACGGAGGAATGGGCGATAGCAGAGATGAAGAAGAGAGGTCTATGGAAGGATGATGAGATCCGGCCTTCAGAACGAACAGCGCATTGGATACATTTTAACGAGGGTATTGCAAGGAAACTTGGTGAAAGAGTAAATGGGAACAGAAGTGAGGAGATATTACCACAGCGTAAGCGAAAGGCGAGCACGGACAATAGTAAACAGACAAAGAAGGGGAAAAAGTAGCCCGAGGGGAGGAAATACAAGATATATTTATATGCAATGCGAGACACGAGTACATAGAACAACGTGGATATAACCGAAATGAGAAGGAACCTTAACCTTAGAGCAGTCGGACGCGAATGGCATAAGGTTAGGGTGACATCAACTCGTCGCCCTCGATCTTGGGGACGACGCTTTGCGCTGGTCCGGCGATAGCACAGATGGATGCGGCGACTTTAAAGATGAGGGGAGACAACTGAACCACCTGGATGGACGCATGGAAAATGGGTTAAGGTGGCCAAAGTTTGGTCAGAGGAGGAGATAATGGCCCGGTGCGATATCAAGGCACCAGATGGGTCTGGGCACATGAGCAATCAATTTTGCGACGCCTAAAACAGTAGAGGAGAGCAGGACGGCCTGCATGGACGCTTGGAGGAGGTGCAAAGTCGTCCAAAATATGACAGGAGGAGGAGAAGTTGGTCTAGGGCCGGATATACACGTCGCGCGCCTCCGGGGATGGCACCAGTCGACTCTACGACCTCTAAAACGGTAGTGGAGAGCCAGACGACCTGGATCAGGGCTTGGAAGTAGGGGAAAAGTCGTCCAAAAGATGGTAGGAGGAGGAGAGGATGGTCTAGAGCGAGATCGACCGATGGCGCGGCTCCGGGGATGCCACGAATCGATTCTCCGACCTCAAAAATGGTAGGAGAGGGCAGGACGAACCCGGATGAAGGGTTGGAAGTAGGGGCAAAGTCGTCCAGAATATGGCAGGGAGAAGAAGTTGGTCTAGAGGGAGATTTACGCGTGGCGCGGCTCCGGGGACGTCACCAGTCGACTCTACGACCTCTAAAACGGTAGTGGAGAGCCAGACGACCTGGATCAGGGCTTGGAAGTAGGGGATAAGTCGTCCAAGAGATGGCAGGAGGAGGAGAGGATGGTCTAGAGCGAGATCGACCGATGGCGCGGCTCCGGGGATGCCACGAATCGATTCTCCGACCTCAAAAATGGTAGGAGAGGGCAGGACGAACCCGGATGAAGGGTTGGAAGTAGGGGCAAAGTCGTCCAGAATATGGCAGGGAGAAGAAGTTGGTCTAGAGGGAGATTTACGCGTGGCGCGGCTCCGGGGACGTCACCAGTCGACTCTACGACCTCTAAAACGGTGGTAGAGAGTAGGACGGACCGAACCGATGCTTGGGAGCAGGGGAAAAGTCGTCCAAGTGTTGGTAGGAGGAGGAGAGGATGATCTGGAGCGAGATCGACCGATGGCGCGGCTCCGGGGATGCCACGAATCGATTCTCCGACCTCAAAAATGGTAGGAGAGGGCAGGACGAACCCGGATGAAGGGTTGAGAGTGCAGAGAAGTCGTCCAGATCATGGCAGGAGGAGGAGAGGATGGTTTCTGTGCGAGATGGAGGCGTCGTGCGGGTCCGGGGATGGCGCCAATCGATTCCTCGACCTCGAAATTGGTAGGAAACCGGAGGATAGTCGGAATGAAGCTTTGACAGGCGAGTAAACTGTAACAGCCTCTTATCTAAAGGCATTGATAAGGGAGCAGCATCTCGCGCAGGCAGCGTACGCACCTATAGACCCCGCCAATCGATTCGGACGCCTCGAATGCCCCCTACCCGCCTCAAAAACGAAGGAAATCCGTTCAGAAATGGCCCAGCAAAGCGATGTGGAAGTAAGAAAAGGCTTATTCTGTGACTTCCGGGATTCGGTCCGATCTCGCACGCAACTTTTGGCCCTTGGGCCAAAAGTTGCGTGGATTGACACGTGGCTCTCTTGCGTCTTGACAGCCATCGACCACTGCATGAAGAGGCGCGATAACGGTGAGTCCTGGCCCTTCATACTAAACTACGCTAATTCTACCACTGTAGACGTGATGTGGTCAGGCTGGCTTGCATCCGACTCCGAGCCCCGAGGATTGTATGCTACAACGGGAGACGTTGGTATGTACGACTAGGACAGCTTGAACGACGACTGATTTCTTACAGATGGATCTGCCTATGGACATGATGAGGACATTGGCATGATTGTAGATGATTTTGACCTTCGCAATCCTGGTACGCTTATATCCACTCATGTTTAATGCGCTTCATGTTTTATTGTAGAACGTCTACTGGGCCCGGTGATCCAAGACGCCGACTTTGATGCTATGGAAGGGATCGAGGCCGATTGGATGGATGAAGAAAACGTTGAATCAGACGAGACATCTGAGTTGGAAAAGGACGACGACGATAGTGATGATGATGACTACGACGACGAGGGTGCGTATCACAATGATTATTGCTTATGTCGCATTCATGTTGAGTCAAGATCACGACATGGATGACGCGCCTGTCAATCTTGGCGCACTGCTATCGCTAGACGAGGATGCGGCGCCTGGAGAGAATATGGATATCGTCGAGGACATTGAGGGCACGCGTGAGGTGCACGTGGATACTCTGCACCTTGATTGGCGAACGATAAGTATGTAAATCCTACTTGTAGTATTACTTTGACTAATACCTTTTCAGAACATAAAGGAGAGATTGGACTTGACGTCGCGGAGCCACCTACGACCTATCTGGCTGGTATGTATTGTCATGTTGATGATTTGGCATGTTCTTTACCATTCCATAGGCTTCGGTGACAGTATTGATCCTGTTACGGGTAAGTCGTTTGGAACGCGCTATGAAGGTACGTGATATTTTTTATGTTGAAGCAGTGATCCTGAATCTTAGTGCTAGTCGCCGAGCCTATGAAAGAATTCTGGGGTACCGTAGGCCGTAGCATTACGGCTATTCATCCTGCTGTCCTAGGCGCCCGTTCTGAATGGCGCGACGAGCTCTTACGTCACGGAGCCCTTAATGTTAGCAATCTTCCCAATCATCTTTCTCGTCAGACCGTTCTCTTTCCCGCCTCGCGTAGCGATCTAATCAGACCGACTTCATCTGATTTTACGCTGCATACCAACGACCGGCGCTATATTGGAGGAGCAGTTTACATAACACGCGTTAACCCATCGAAACGCGCTGAGGAGTTGGAGCGCGTTAAACATCTTGAAATGCCGCGAACCGCAGGCTATGAGGTGTCGAATGGGAAAGTAGAACGGCGGCTGATTGAAGGCTGTATCAGTGCCGTTCCCGGCGTCGTCTACGCTGCTGAAATTGATGACGAGAAGCATGCTGGTTTTCCCGTCACCATTGCTTGCTATCATACCATTGATACTATTCGCGCTTTAATCAGCGCAGAGGCATTCTCAGAGTTTATGAAGACAGTCCGGCGGATCCAGGAGCTCGTATGGGGAACGAAAACCCTTACCGGACTATATGACCTACCCGTAAAGCCAAATGATAGAGCGATGAGAAGCGAGCTGAAGGCTAAGAAGGTGTCGAGTACCGCTCCACGCTTCGGGAAGGAGGACAGCGAAATTTTTATGGAGGATGATGAGTTTGAAGATGATGCAACGACCCCTCACGATAAGCCAGGGACTCTTCGCACTGGCAATACGTCCTCCAGCATTGGAGGTACAGTCATTAAAGGGGAAGGGCAGGGCTGGTTTCATCCGGCGAAGAATAACCCGACAGACGCCTATCAAGCAATAGTATGGGAGCTCCACGTTCTCTTCAATAGACAGTGGAACACGATTATGCCGCTTTGCGTCAATCACCTGGAATGGGAGGCGATCCTATTTAAGTTTTTGGACAACAATCCATTCGCTTTGGGTGGGTACGGTGCGGGACCTCTCTCCGTACAAATGAACCGAGCGAACGGTTGGAAGGAGATATCACTTATGGACTCGCTCGCAGAAGCGGTATGCCACCAACTTCAGCAGCAGATGGAAGATGGTGAGGAGGACGATGAGGAGCCAGACTCTACTCATCACTCTGTACCTGCATCTGATCGACATGGCTCCTCTTCAGCATCGCACGCATCGCAACCCTCGTCACTTCCCAACTTCGCTCCACCACTCATCTCTCCCTCCTAACCCCTTCATCTCTGCCACCACCCTCTGCTTCTCCACCTCCACCCTCTGCTTCTCCACCTCCACCCTCTGCTTCTCCACCTCTACCCTCTGCTTCTCCACCTCCACCACTTGCATCTTCACCTCCGTCACCGGCATCTTCACCTTTGCCGGAATCCAGCTCTCGTAAACGTCCATCCGAATCTGACAAGCGCTCTAAGCGTGCAGAGATCCATCCTGTTAAAGGAATTGGATACCAAGGACGTCTACACAACGACAAAAGTGATGCAAAAGATGTTTTGACCATGTGCATATTTTTGTTTCGTCTTAGTCCGAAGCAGAGAAAAGCGTGGTTGGCTGGTGGTTTCTTCTTTCCTCGCCATGGAATTTATATTGCGTCCTTGAACTTGTTCATCTCATGGGCCGTGTTTACGGGTCTCGATATCCATTCAGGCGAGCAAATGAGTCTCATGGAGGTTATAGAGCTGGCGCTTGGCGAGAACGGCGAGTTTGAAGACCTTGCTAAATTTTGGAAAGATGCAGAACATTCGGACCGCACTGTCTTTGTGTTGTATACTGGCGGGCAGGCGTTCCACCGTCAGATTCCCATTCGTGTCACGCCCGACTCTGGCTATAACACAGCTGGAATCTTGCCCACCCGTGTTCAATATGTCGGGCAGTTTTCCGTTCATGGGAAGCATCTAATGGGAGCGTTGCTAGATCGGCAACTTCGCTTTGAGGTTGAAGATACATATAACGCCTACAATACCGCTCTTACTACAGAGTGCCCTGCTCGTTCCCTACAGTTGCGTATTGATGACGTCTTGCAACGTTACCCAGATGTCAAGGCAACACCTTTGACGTTGGCGAGGCTGTCCACTCGGGAAGTGCATATGTATCGAGCACTGGCAGCGTACCACTCTGAGGTCTGTGCGGAGTACTTCCTTCCACTTGCTACCCATCAACTTGCGGTTTGGCACCCTGCCCCGAGCAAACAGCCTACTCTGCCCCGGCTTCGACCCTCAACTCGCGTCCTAGAGAAACGTCCCGCCTCTCGCTCTCTGACTCCCAATCCATCAAAGTCTGCCAAGACCGTACACCATACGATTAAGAATCATCGCATCCGTGTAAGTTTACCTAGTAAAAAATGTGAAGTATACTAACATTCATGATTTAGGATGGATTTATGGAGCTGCTGCTAACTACTGAAGGCGGCGAATCATGGGTGGATTTAGACACTATTCGGTAAGTGTTCTTTGGGTGAGAGAGCGGGATCTATGATCTGATGCAATGACATAGACACAATAAGATGCGCGATGACGCGTGGATCTACTTTACCGAGTGCGACGAAACCCCTCCAGCATCCCTTTCTCTGCCTGTTGATTTACACGAGGGAAAGCTTCGAGCCATTATGGATTCAGACACTCTGAAGACTGCGATCAAACGACTGGCAGACTGGAACGATGAGAGTCGACAAGTTGTGCTCGCCAACTTGTCGAAAGACATACCTCGCTTTTCCAACGAACGTACGGAGTTGTATGATTTCCTGACCACTCTCGTTGATGCACCAACCACTCGTAATGTCCTGCCGACAATGGTCAATATGGTGACAGCCGCACATCAGTATCAAGCATACGAGACGCAGTTGCAGTTGATGGTTCGTATGGTGGAGGCTCAGCGCCTGCATATGTATTTGGCTATCAAAGTCTGGCTGACTACGAGCGGATGCGCCTACTTCAACAACTAGTGGCCGATGTTGATGCAGATCTCCTTACTAAAGCGGGGATCAAACAACTCGTTAACCGCGTACGGACTTTTCTGTCAACTCCTCCCTCCGAGCGTATCTCAGTAACCCTTCCCGCTAACTTATGCGGCCTCATACGAGATGACGTCCCACACTTTGAGCCTCTGGACTTGGCGTCTTGCACAGCGAATAGCGTGCCCGAGACCCTGGCTGAAGTGTTTAATCATGGATGGCTATTGCCGTATGTTCACGCGTATTGGGGCGATAAGAAAGAGATGCTAAAGGACACACTTCTCTGGCGTGGAGAGCTGGTTGAGCAGATCGTGTGGGAGGCAGACACGGATGCGATACTGTATCTTCCACATATCGCTCAAGCGGTTCTCGACTCAAACGACCTGCTATGTAGGCGTTCACGGATAGATCGCCTTGCGAGTGCTATCATCAAAGATGATGTACCTTCACTCTTTTCTCCTCTATCTGACGACATCAAGACTTCACTACAGGAGTTGAGGCAGGCTGTAACGGGTCGCAGAGGCATGATAGTGACGTCATCGAAGAGAAAGGGAACGGTCGCCACGTCGTCACAAAGAAAGGGGAAGAGCGCGGAAAAAGCCAAGGAGAAGGACTCTCACCGCGTACCCGTGAGTCTAGCATCTCGGGTGACAGGAATGAGGATGATGAATCTCATGTTTGTCGACCTCTACACGTGGACGACGTACAAAGAGGCCAAAGCATCATCGAGCTCCGTTGCATCACCCACCTTCCTATCAGAAGCGACGAGGCGCATTCTCGATAACGACGTTCCTCAGAGTAATTCACGTACTCCACGCACCGCCCGCAAAAACCCGCGCGACTGGGTTCAGCCATGCCGATTCTACATCAATCGCATGATTACTTCCAAGTACGGCAGGACTATTCTTACCAGTGAGACCGGTCTCTCAGAGCTCCTGACATTTCATGGGTTCGGCATGGGATCCGGTGTTGATTGGGATCAGCTTCATGCGCCTTTCCGGACCTACGCCCAGGCTCTTACAAAGATCAAGACGGTCTTGGCAAATGGGGGTACGGTGTCCAATCCGAGATGCTGGGGAGCGCCGTCGTTTATGTTTCAGCATGCGAACCCCATGGATGGCCGGTCCGTTGATGAATATCTAGCCGACCATCGCCAGAATTGGGAGAAGTCAAAGAAGCCTAACAAGGAATGCAAGGAGTATCGAGCTCCCCCGACGTGGACACTGGAGGAGAAGCTTGGGAGATATTGGAACAAGAAGCTTATTGACGCATGGCGGGAATTCCTCCGCAAGCATCACATGCTAGATGTTGATCTCACCCAGTTCACGGGCGCTCCACCATCCGCAGACGCTTTTGACAACGATCTAGGCGATCTTATCAAGGCTATTCCAATGTTTGGTACGAACTCCTTAACACGCCTTCAGCTGATTGCCTCGCTCGTCTACATGGGACTCCTGACACCATACAGCGACATCGTCATGGGCAACAAGATTGCGAAAGGCGCCGAGGATGGCTTGCGGTTTTTGGGGTTTGATACAACGGATCGCACTTCGATCTGTCGATCGTTCCGATGCTTTCATAGATATATGGCCGAGACCATGCCGGAGGATGCTGCGAATCTATTTCGCTACTCAACACATACCAGCGAAAATGTTCTATGCAAGGTACATCGATGGGGTGAGGCGTGGGGTAACGGCTGCCTTATGACGAAGGAGTGGCTGATGTTGCTGGACGATGTGGAAGAGCCGTGGCGTACCTATTCCGAAATGGATGATACTAAATTTAACTTGTAATGGAAATTGAATTTTATATATAATCCTGCCAAGAACCTCCTTTTCGTCCTTCCTTTCATTCCACGATGAGCTCGAAGAAGAGTGCAGAGGTAAGCGGAATAGTTCTGGACGAGTACTACTAACTGTCGTTAGAATCGTTCCAAGACCATAGTTGAGGACTCGGTGCGTTACTCGTGTATCTATTATGCAGGTCTAACCCTATGCAGGATGACGACGCTCCGAAAAAGAACAAAGGCAAACCCTCTACAAAGGCTCCGACAAAGGCGTCAGCTAGTAGGCGCAAAACCGCAGTTAAGATCAAGAAGGAGCCGGAGGTGGACGCGGTACGTGTATTTCTTTGTGTAGAATATTTATCTGACTAATAACACTAGCCTAATCTCCTTACCGATGCCTTGAATGAGTCCGCACGTCGCAACACTCGCACTCGGAAAGAAATTGTACCAGATAGCGTAGGTTGTAGGCGTCTTCGTAGAGAAATATGCTGAAATTCTACATTAGGAGCTGGAAGGTGATCAAGGTGGCGACGACGATGACGACGGCGAGGAGTCGCATGATGATGAAATCATGGAAATCCCGCCACGAAATTCAGGAAAGGTATTTGCCTCGATATCCACATCATAGTGAGGCTAACGATCTGAAAGGGAAAAAAGAGTAAAGAGGTTATTGACTCTGATAGCGATCTGTCAGTCATGGAAGTCGCCGTACGTCCTTTTTTTCCCCTCGCACAAGCTTCCCCAGGGTGACGTTTTCCCAACAGACAAGCTCTAAACCAGTGACCAAGGTATGTCAGTTCTCAGTCGCATCTGAGTGTCTCCCGTCGCACAAGCTCCCCCAAGGTGACATTTTCCCAACAGACCGGCTCGAAACCAGTGACCAAGGTACGTCAGTTCTCAGTTGCATCTGAGTGTCTCCCGTCGCACAAGCTCCCCCAAGGTGACATTTTCCCAACAGACCAGCTCGAAAGCCGCAACCAAGGTATGTCAGTTCTCAGTCGCATCTGCATGTCATCTTACATATTTGTAGACCAATAAACAACCGTCGAGCACTAAGACAAATGTTGCCAAGAGTTCTACGGTACGTGAATTATTACAGATGAGTAACAACGCTGAACCGGTGTTAGGTGACATCGAAGCGAAAGAGCGAGGGAGAGACAAGTGCGGGTGGAAAGAAAGCACGAACGACAACAGAGGAGCACAAGGCTGCTCCGACCCTTATTGATAGGATGGAGAAGGTAAATATGTATTTCTTGCGTCAATTTGGTCTAACAATATAGTAGGACTTGCTCACCGCGAAAGAGATCGACAATGTCAGCGCAGCACAAGGTGTCGAGCTATTGAAAAAGGCAGAGAAGTCATTCATGGGCTATGGCTTGCTCCCTCTCTCTGGTGAAAAGGGCATCGAACTCGTCAAGGGAGCTGTCAATACACGTCCAGTTACCCAGGCCAACGTTACACGTATGTGGGAGGAGTCAGATCACGGTATCCGAGTTTTCAATAATCAGCCGGAGAACGCAATCATTATTCTCATTTCCGAGGACGACTGTACCGTGGATCACGACCGCGACACACCATCGACCGTTCCTCTTGTTGTATCTCCTACGAAAGATGCCCGTTGCTTTTTGCTCAATGGTGGACACCGTGTCAAATTCATGACAGATTTTGTTCTACACAACATCGACGAACAGATAAAGCGATACACGATGTTGATCGATGAGGACAAGATTGACAAGGAGACGCTTTTTGACGTCAAGAATAATGTGAAGGAGCTGAAGGCAGAGCGTAATGAAAAGTCGACATGGCTTGCAAAGTTCTACTCACTGGGTATGTATGTTTACGCACCACCTTGACGAACACTGAGATATGCTCCATAGAAAAAGTTGGGCGGGATAAGGATGCTCGTGGAATCTTGATCGCTTTATCCTCAAATCGTCATCCAACCATCATCGCTGAAAAAAACAGTAGCTTGATGAACGTTATTTTGAAGCAAATCGATTTCAAGACGTATAGCGATCCGACCCTCTTCGCCGCTCAGCTGGGTGTTCTAGTTTCGCAGCTTGTCGATGGCCCGCGGGGTCGAGCATATCTCGGCAATACACAGATGATGCATGCGCTGCTCCCTCTGGCGAAGAACGATCATTTTGCGGCGAAACCTACGAAGCTGTGGGCGTCAGATAAAATCTTGGAACAAGTAGCACACCACTATGATATGGTATGTTTAAAGTTGTCTCGTTTAGACTGGCGATCTCAACATTGTTACAGGTATTCGCAGTGCTCGTCCGCACCGCGGTTCTGCAGCTTCAGGTGTTTACAGCTTTGGATAGCGCCATCAGCTTCAAGAAGTTCAGAGGTCTACCAGCACAGAAACAGAGAGGATATTTGGCGAAGCTGGGCGGAAAAATCACCGAAACCATTCTCAGCGGAAAGGCGGATCTGCCGTCGCCTACGGTACTCGACATCTTCGATGGTGAATTCGACACGTGCTTAGCCAAGCACTTCCAGAACTTATGGGGAACACCGACGACCTCTGTAGAAGGAGCTCAGTGGCGAACATATATAAAAGATTGGCAGATTGCTGTTAGTGGAAAGTTGGAGGTTAGCGAAGAGCAGGATCTTGCCGCAAGCTTCGAGAATTGCCTCTCATACATGTGGACGACAAACTTATTCGACCATATTGGAGTTCCCCACATCTGCGTTGATAAACGACTTCCCTTGCTGTCGATGAAATGCCTTGGTGAAATTACGAAACTGTTTGTCTCTAGTCCCAAAGTCAAAACGCAGACCGATGTTCTACGAATGGTATGTATTTCCTTGAGTTTTCAGAACGATGCTAATGACTGTGAAGATGCTCGCGCAAGTTGATTATACGTGTATCCGTGCCCTCGAAGCTAGAACTGGCTCAACGTGGAGTCAGATCGCCAATTACGCTGCGTTGAACGATATTCCAAATGCAGACATCAAGCTGACGGAATGGTTCCTTCTCCATCGCCGCCGTGGCCTAACTGATGCTGCGCAAATTCTGGAATTCTTACCTCGCGAGGATTTTCCTGTCTGGAAACTACCCCCTCCGGAGAAAAAGACGAAAACGCCAGAGGAGGATGCCGTACCAGGTTACGCTGTACTCGCAGAGCAGATGGGGATTCCTCTTTCTGAGTATCCTATGCTTATCGACGTGCTCAAAGACCATCTTACGAACTGTCGGTCCGAATTGTCGTTGTCGAGCTCTATTGCGATCACGGATGAAGAAAAGGCCAAGTTGGGTGGTACCTGCCTCAGTTACATCGAGACGATTGAGCGTATGCTCTCAACGACGTGTAGCAAGTGGTGGGTGCCGAGAACGACGGTTTCTACAAGGGAGCCGGAGCAGGTGCATGCTCTCCTAGCTACGATCGTGATGGCGCTTGGATCCGTTCCCATTTTGGAACAGCTGCTTACGTATCCCGCGATCATTGAGCTTCGGTACAACCTCTTCGCGATCTGTGCGGCGGAAGAAGACGATCGAAAGGCACTTATCTGGGATGGTCTTCCGCTCGGTAACCCCTCCATATTCAAGAACTTGACGATGAAGGAGATCGAAAGTGACCGAAAGGTGCGACGATATGACACGATGATGACATTGTTCGCTCGCGACTTTGACAAGCTGCTGAAGCGTACTATCCCATATGAGACTATCGACGGGGCCTTGTCAGAGTCGCTGGTTAGCGCTCGAGAGCAGACATTGGTCGTAAGTTTTATCAGTTCAACTGTCCACTGTTGCTTAGTTACCCATAGTCCGTCTTTCTCGATTTGGGCAAACGTGTTGCAATTCTCAGCGATCCGAACATCCAACCTACTGACCTGGATCTCGCGTGGGCTCAAAAGACGATTGAGGAGCGGGAAAAAGCCTTGAGAATCATGCTTAAACCTGCTGCGATGGAGCCAATCGCAGTTAACGCTCACTTTGTCAAGTTCAAAAGCGACAACATGGCTGAAGGAAGTAGCGATGGAGAGGGGAGCAACGAACAGAATGAAGAGAGCGAAAATGAAAGTGGCAAAGTCAACTCAGAGGATGGGAATAACGAGTCGGAGGGGGAAGATGACGCTATGGATGCGGCGAGCGAAGGTGAAGGAGAGAATGGACAAGATGGCACTATGGATGATGCAAGTGAAGGGGAAGGAGAGAATGTTGGCGGCAAGTAACTTTGCGATGCTATGTCTTTGGTTGTTTATCTTGTACTATGTATAGTTGTACATCCATCTCAGATTGTTCCGACGCAAGCTGGTATGTGAGACTATGCATTAAGAAGCCTCAAGTAACTTAATCTCACAGTCATTGACGAATGGAGGCGACGACGATATGAGCTGCAGAAGGAAGTATTTAAGGTGGTGACGGTGGTACGTCGTTACCTTGATATATATAGCATGGCTAATATCATATCAGGATGTTCTCAAGGTTGACCGCTTGATCAAGTGGCTCGAAGAGCACAAGGACGAGGCACAATATCAGCTTCTCATCGCATCTGGCATCTACAAGCCTGTCGCACGCATTTGTCATGCTAAGATTTGGGAGCATAAAGAGTACAAGCCATATCTTTGTGTACGAGCAGAGAATTTGTGGAAAGTATGGCGTGGACGTCTAAAGTCCAGAGAGGAGATGTTGGCGGTCATGTCTCAGCCACCAGTGCCCGACATAGAAGACACATATTCAGATCTGGATAGTGACTTTTGGGATGGTTACAATAATGATATGCATTTGTAGGCAGTGTATACTAATTGTAGAGTAACAAGGAAAGTTCTCTCCTGGGGCTGAAAATACAGAGATTACATTCTGCATATGTGTGAGGAATTGCGGAAGGAGTATTTAGCACACGCATGTCATTTATAAGTCTGAGCTTTCTATATATGACAGGTGAGATTCTGCACGCACGTGGAGCTGAGGGTAGGCAGATGGGAATCTGCACGTGCGTGCGATTTACAAGTCCGGAAGGACTCTGGGTATACCGGAAGTGGAGGTCTGCACGCGCGGGTGATTTACGAGTTTGAAGAGATGGGATTCTGTACACGCGTAGAAGTCGTAAGGTATGGGAATTTGCACGAGCGTGGAAATCCTGAGGTTGAACAGATGGAAATCTGCACGCGCATGCAATTTGCGAGTCCAGAAGAACTCTGCATATAGCAGAAGGGAGAATCTGCACGCGCGTGTGATTTATGAGCTTGGAGAGATGAGATTCGGTAGGCACAGGGAATTCGTAACATGTGGGAATCTGCACGCGCGTGAAATTTATGAGGTTGGAGAGATGAGATTGTGCACGCGCGTGCGAAAGCCAAGTTTTTCAACGAAAGAAGAGCGGATCCATCCTGGACTCTGCAATCAGGGTCCAGTTTACCCTGGGCCTCCCACATATGTCGCGGCAGGAGTAGAATACTAGAAGCGTCGAAGATCGACAACGGTTAAAGTCACAGACAGAGTTTCTACATGTGACTCGACATCGTCGTACTGCAGGAGGCCGTGAATGAGGAGAAAGGGCGAACGCGAACGGGAACGGGGGAAGAACCACAAAAGCGAATTGGACAGAGCCAGACGCATGATAAATATTAGGCTACCCGTATATTGGGCGAAGAAGTGGTGGAGGAGCAGAATGCAGAGAAAGTCGATAATAATGGGGACAATGGATGGAGACAAGGGGATGGTTAGTCCAAGAAGGATTCGGCGAACCCCGGAATGGGGAATGATGAGTGGTATGAACGGGCGAATGAAGGTGATTTTGGAAGCGATATCGCAGAGCGTGAGCAGCGTGATAGAGCGAAGCAATAAGTGGGCGGGGAGCGATGTGGATAGTACACGCTCGAAGGGCAGGATTGAAGAAGAAGGAGGGGTGGTAAGCGTTAGCGAAATCTTTTTATAGAGGTGAACGCGGCAATGGGGGCTGAAGACGCGGCTGCTGGCGGCGAGGGACCAGAGACTGTGGAAGTCCAAGAGTGCGACCTCATCGACGATGACGCGCACAAGCTCGGGTGGCAGATCCAGCAATGTTTTATAACGCTGCGTCATTGCAAAGTCAGAGTAGAAAGAAGGGGGGAATTTTTAAAAGTCCGCGCGTTGATGCGACGCACATAGAGTTTAACGTTTAACCTCCAGCTTGTCCCTTGCGAATCCAGTGGGAAATCCAATAGCCCCTACTACCCGTGTAAGATGGACGGAAGGAAATCACTAGTACACACGGATTCAGATGACCAAGATGGCAAAAACTTTGGCGACCATAACGAGAACAATGTGACGCGCGGCCAAACTGAACAAAAAAAATCCAATTCATCCTACGCAACCACTACAGTCACCCATTGAGGCAAGTGACCACATGAATACAAGAAGAGCAATGCAATGTATGATGTACGTACTACACTCCGATGGTGATGTTCGATCCGACGATGTGGCGGACTTTACAGGCCCAGGAAATTGTTACTCCAGACTTGATTTCGGCGTAATCGGACCGGTGGAGATTGAAGCGGAATTTCAAGGACTTGACTCGATCAACACGAGGCTAGCTTCTTGTTCTCATACCACCAGCACCTCGACCACCTCCCAACTCTGGCGTTAGATTGGCGGAATACGCCTACGCTGCGCTAGTGCTGGGGCGCTATTACATCTGGGATCAAGGTTTCATCGGGACTGAGTCGCCAATCGTGGTTGATCTGAGGTGTGTAAATTCTCCTTCGCGCCATGACTACAACACTGACTCGAGGACCAAAGCCGTGGAACCTTGGAAATACTTGGTGTGACGGCGCTCGCTGTGCGTTTCACGCGCTGCTGCGACGTTGATTTGCTTGCTCTGTGTTGGACGCGGAGCTGCGATTTCATGGCCGAGCGCGGCGGCGAAATATCTACTGGGCTCACCTGGTGACTTGCTCGCTCTGTGTTTAACGCGGAGCTGCGATTTCATCGCCGAGCTTCTACCAGTACTCAATCGACGGCAATCGTGTTTGATTTTAGGTGTGTAAAGTCTCCTTCGCACCGTAACTGCACTGACTAAGAGAACCAGCCTGTGGGACCTTGGAAATAGCTAGTCGGACGACGCTCGCTGCTGGTTTTAGCTGTGTTGGGCGGCAGTCCGCTCTTCTGGCTTGCGAGTTGTCGCTAGGGGGCGCGAGTACATCTGGCATCAGGGTTTAATCGGGAATGAGTTGCCAGCGTGTTTGATTTCAGGTGTGTAAACTCTCCTTCTCGCCATGACTACACTGACTCGAGGACCAGAGCCGTGGAACCTTGGAAATACTTGGTGCGACGGCGCTTGCTGTGCGTTTCGCGCGCGGCTGTGACGTTTGCTCTGTGTTTAACGCGGAGCTGCGATTTCATCGCCGAGCTCGGCGGCGAAATATCTACTGGGCTCACCTGGTGACTTGCTCGCTCTGTGTTTAACGCGGAGCTGCGATTTCGTCGCCGAGCTCGGCGGTGAAATTATCTACTGCTGCGACATTGACTTGCTCGCTCTGTGTTTGACGCGGAGCTGCATTTTCGTCGCCGAGCTCAGCGGTGAAATGTTGAAGGGGTTTGCTTTGATGTAGCCGGCGTTGCGAGCACCCTGTGCGTTCTCCTTCTCCTACGACTTGAACAAGACTGATACATGGATAGGCTGTAATGATCTAAAGGGCGGTGATGTGTAGGAGTAGTCGTCTACAAATCTTGTACGCTACTTTACGCATAATGAAAACTACTGTTTGTTCGACATAATAACTCTAAAAGACGTCGAACAGATTTGACTAAAACATCTAAGAGTCGGGTGTTGCCCATGGCAGGCTTGGTGCCATGGGTTTTTCAATGCGCCTCGATGCGTGCTAAGGACTGAGAGCTTTGCTTTCGCTTTCGTTTCTGTTTTACTGGCACGTGACTGTGACACAGTAATCTGAATTGGAGCGGATTGATTCAGATTTCTGTGCGTCTTACCATCATGCCCGAGGGTGGAGAAGCCGTTGCCACAGAGAAAAAGGTGGAATCTTGTTGTGCCGAACATTTTGTAAGAACAGGGAGGCACTTGACAGGTATGTAATCATATTCTTGGGCCAAGGTCAGTGAATTCTCAGTTCTGTTAGCATCATTCAAGTGCTTTCCTGGTTGTTTCGCTGAGGGGAAAATTACGGGGACTGCAGATCTCTCCGACTTTGATCCTTTGTCTAATGTGGCACCTCATGATCTTGTTCCCCTTCGGCAAGTCGATGTGAAAAGACTCGAACATGATGTACAGTATGCTCCAATTCGCCCACTCTTACAGCCTCAAGAACCTGGCCCGCTTGTGCACGCCACTCGTGGAAAACAATCGTTTATTGCTGCTGGACACGTACGCAGAATGTCTGATAACGTGTCATAAGTCCTCAGTCTCATTTCAGATTGGTGTGCAAGTACACTAGGCATTGGAAGGGGTTCTAGTGCTCTTGCCACGCCAGGATTACGAGTATATTATTGCCCATGACACTCCTGGGAACAGCGCGGACAAGTCTGAGAGGCTTCGCACGTTCGAGTTGCCTCCAGAGTATTGGGATGAGTCGTCTAACCCCGAGGCCACTCGTCGGACACTGACCATTATGGCCGCATTCGTCTCGGAGGAACGCGTTTTTGCTATTGTTGACACGAATAGGTTTCTGCGTTTTCATGTTGTTTCACTGGACCGTTTCTGGTGTAAGGAAGACATGATACCTGGTTCAGAGGTATGTTTTTCATGTAGCCATGTCCTAGTCTTGCTTATCTGCTTGTAGAAGTGGCCTCGGATGTGGAGTGCATTCAACAGTGGATTTGATTGGCACACGGAGCATGATGAGGCCATGGAAGGCTTGGACCGTTGGCGCGCCGGTATTCTCTCTAAAAACGACGTCAAGACAAGTCTTCTGGATGCCATTCTTGAAAAGAACAAGAAGTCTGAACGCTTCTTCGCCCCGTTTGGTCGCCACACAGCCAACGACGCCCTTCACGAGCTTCGTCTTTTCCCCGGAGAGCCGGCTATAAACATCTGCTCCGACGAAGAGCGATACCAAGCATTCAAGGCTGGACTTGATGCATATGCGGAACAATTTCATTCGCCGACCTACATCAAGGAGTGCTGTAATCGTTCAACATCTTCGAATCCCCTGTCCTTCCAAAAGTCGGTGGATGACAAGTACTTGGCGCGATACGTGCGCGTATACAAGAAGGGGACAGTGCAAATTGACGTTGATCATTACAACAAGTTTGCAAGGCTCGGATACTTTGATCCTCGGCACACTATCGGTGAGTGCGTGTGGCGTTCGAATACATATCTAATGTAATGTAGGTGATCCTTACCAGGTGCCTCGCAAGGGGGTGATCACCTCGACCGAACACGAACGCACAACTGTCCCCGTCTGGAAACGTGACCGCGCATTCACCATTATTCGCGCAAAAGTTCCGCCAGGTCGTAACTGGAAAAATGCAGCTGAGGTATCTGTTGAGCTTTCTGCGCACTAATTCTGACTCTTTCTTTCAGGGCACTGATCCGGAAGATGTCCGTCTGGCTGGCTACCACCCTACAGTTGGTCCGGCAAATTTCGGAGTCTTCAAGACAAATATGACTGATGTCGAGACTGCGATTCAGAACGCACATCCAGGGCGACCTTGCAAACGAAAGGTATTTATTATCCGTTATGATGGATCTTAACTAATATACCTTGAGAATGGCTCGCATAATGCAGGGCGACCACGTGTCCCAAAGCTAACTGTTCCGGAGCTACGCGCTCAACAGCGGAAACACGACAATGTTTCCACGATCAGAGAAAGAGCGGTCAAGAAGCTCGAGTCGATTTTTGGCAAGGTTGAACCAAAGCCTGTTGAGTGCGAACAGTCACCTTCCGGCGAGGATCAAAGGAGACCTGGAAAAGTGCGTGCTGAGAGTGACGAGCCAGAGAAGAAGAAGCGTGCGACAGTTGATGATGCAGAATATTCCCCTCCAAAGCGCACTCGAAAGAAGTAAACATGGATTTACTCGTGTTAGTGTATGTACTGTACTGCTGTTATGAGACGTCGTGATCCCTCTGCAAGAGCTATGTCGTACCTCGGAACAATTAGGCGCTATTCAACGAAGAACAACAGATTCGGGCGTGCGAAGGAGGTCGTGCTCAAGCGGAGAGGTCGCTCTGGACCCGGCATTAAGAAAATTCCCGAGCCATGTGGGTCGATCATCTAAAAGCGGATAGCGTGGGTAATCCTATTATATTTCGTGAATGTTGGCCTGCAACAGCCAGTTTTAAGACGTGAAAGAGAATGCTATGATGCATATCTCTTGTAATAAATTGCTAACGTCTGTATGTCCTTTGGGCATGAGCTACAACTCTATTTTACGAACGGATCAAATCATATCACGTGGGCGTGATTGACCGGTGCTCCTGTCTTGATGGTTCAGACAGCGCACAAAAGACAGTGAAACGGTCTGACTGGATCGGTTCTCGAACAGGAGGTGCTCAAGCTCGCGCCAGTGCAGACAGCGAAGAGGAAGCTCAAACCAGAACTACTGTAATGCCTCCCAACATGTCAGCAAAGAGCAAGCGCAAGCCAGATGACGAGGAAGCGTCGCAAACACAAGTCGTCGTATGCAATTACAAGTAGCGCATTTACCTTATGGCTGTGCACTTTTTGGATGAGCAAAACAACAGGTGTATTCAGTAAACGAGCGCGGAACAACAGAAAGATAACAAAAGCAGGTAAGAAAGGCATATAAAGAGATAAAAGCAGTTGACCGGAACTACAGGAAGTGGAATGTGCAGAAATCAGACTGTCAACTAGTCAGATCGAAATCGACGATACAATAGAATCATGTACTCACGAATTTCAAAGGCATCAGGAAGGAGCAAGTGGGTGGCTCGTCGCCACTATGACAGGTCTTGAGCTTTACAGATATTTGCGCGACTCGTTGATGTGAATGTGAGCAACCCACGGTCGGTCGCTACCCGTTAGCAAAAGGCAAAGCCAACTGCGAAACAAGGGCAGTTTCACCGCCGACCTCGGCGACGAAAAGAGAGTGTCCAAGTCGTCCTAGAGGGATTCGCTACCCGTTAGCAAAAGGCAAAGCCAACTGCGAAACAAGGGCAGTTTCACCGCCGAGCTCGGCGACGAAAAGAGTGTCCAAGTCGTCCTAGAGGGATTCGCTGTCCTGTCCGTTAGCAAAAGGCAAAGCCAACTGCGAAACAAGGGCAGTTTCACCGCCGACCTCGGCGACGAAAAAGTCGTCCCAGGCTTAAGCCTCGTTGAACCCAGCATCAAGTCACTCTAGGTACTACCATGGTGGATAGGGCGCACCATGTCCAGGGAAAGAGCTATCGCGACCAAATCGAACGCAAGCGTCGCGATCCGACTATATCCTGGTGGTGTGAGAACAAGACGTTGAAACTCCGCTAACTACCGCGTTGTAGCAACTAGATGACGGACTGTAAATTAATGGACTTGATTGCGTTATTTTTCATTGGCTGCAATACGGTGCTCACCAAAGAAGGACCTCTGTGGCAGTATGGACGCCAAACGATCTCAAAAGCAAAACGTCTGTGCCGGTCAAGCGCCGCCTTGAATAGGGGACAAGAAGCAATCAACAGGGTTACTTTGCGGAGTTTTATTTATGGTTGGGCTTCTATGTGGCGTGGATATGTTCATATACCTTGTAAACAACGATTCCCGCTGCGTCGTGCTCTACATTTCAATTTAGATCTGTGTCGGTAGTAGGGAACAAAGCGCGCTGTTGTTGTGACGAAAATTCCAAGGCCCAATTGTTGGACGGAAGCAGTGGAAGCGCGCTGATTAAAGCTTAAATGACGGCAAACATGGGAAGCGCTTCCACTTTGACTCGAAACCATCATAATCAACATGGCCCAAAACTCTAGCGAATCGTCCCCGACGCCCTCCGGGCCAAGTACACCTTCTGAAATTGAGGTCCCGAACATAGACATTGACGTGCTCGTGCGGCCAAAGCTTGGTGATGATGATGCAGTCAACTTGGCTGATATACTCCGATTCTACCACGATGTGCATACTGCACGAGACCGTAGGTGAACCAAGTGGGTTTACGTTTCCTCTGACCACATCGTTAGATGACCCCCGGCGAGTGACTCCAGAACAACTAGCAGGCACCGTGGACGCTGTCGTGCATGCCTACCACCGCTACAAGAAGGCGGAGGGGGAAACAAGTGAGTATTGTCTGTATGTTGTTGGCAAAGTGCCTTGACCGTGATTACTCAGTGCCCGGGTGGGCGAAAGACCTCAAGAAGCAACTCTCGAAAGAGATCAACACAGGATTTCGCAAAATGGACGCCAAGTTGACAAAGTTCAAGACCAAGCACGATGCGGACGTGAAGAAATTGGAGAATGCTATCGAGAAACTCAGCAGGAAGACCACGAGGGCCACAATTGAGATTAAGCGGAACGGTGCCATGGTACAGATAACTCCTTCTGTGTATGCGCGTGCCACTAACCCTACTATTTCTAGATGAGAAACGGATTACGCACATTAGCGACGACGGATGCGCCGTACGAGACGGTCTTGTTTAAAAATGGCGACGACCCGGCCATGGATCATGTGAGTGAGAGGCACCTCGACCTGAGCGTCTGCTAACTACTGAGCATAGGATCTGCCGGCCTTGAACACAAAGGCTGACATTATTGCTCTGGACGCTCAGGAGCTCAAAGCATACCTTCGAGGGTACGGACAGAATGTAGGCAACGCGAGACTACGTGAAACGTTGAACCAATACCGTGTCAGACTGGCCAAGGAGATTGGTATTATCAACACGCGAAATGTTACAGTGGACGTTGATTGACCGATGTAGTTGCTTGTGTATTGTACATATCCGAGTGTTTGATATATAGACTCACCGAGCGCAGTGATGACTTGTTTCTTGTGACCAAGTTGGGAAAAACTTGGATACTTTGATCCACGGCCTACGCGTGTGTCGTTGCAATAGACGTCAGCGGGATAAGAGGAGAACCTCTGGTGTGTGACAATCCCACACCCTTGGGGTCGTTGGTGGGGATGCACACACTTTGAACACTCCTGTTTTTGTTTTGCCTTTAGAATTTCAATCTCGTCACCTAGCTTGGCGACACGATTACTTGTCCTTAGTTTCACTCTGATCACCTAGCTAGGCGAAGGAAGATTATATTGCGTGAGTATTCGAATGACTGTAACATGTAGGAGGTATATGAAGCAGATCTAATGGCGAAACGAAGCGAAACAACGATTGGAACTCAGGCTGCAATGGAATGAGTAAAGTACGTGAAGAAGATGATGGACACGTTACCGGTAAATAAACTCGAACCCCTCGCTAAATTGCCCTTGGGCCAGTTTGCCGTCCCTCTCGGCGTAGGTCGCTAGCTTTGGTTGGTCATGAACGACAAATACGCGATGAGCATTAGCGCTTGTCGCTCTGGCTTGGAGTTGCAAACGTCCATTCTCCGCCACCCTTCCGCGGGTCAATGTGCCGAACATGGTCCAGCGAGACCAAACAGCCATAACACGCATAGATTGGCCGAAAGTCCATATTCTTGCCGAGTCCTCTAATGGCCTTGAGAAGCCAGGCAGTGGGACATGACTCGCCAGCCTCATGACGGAACAATTAGGCGCTATTCAACGAAGAACCACATATTCGGAGAGGTTGTCGTCGCTCTGGACCCGGCATTAAGAAAATTCCCGAGCCATGTGGGTCGATCATCTAAAAGTGGATAGCGTGGGTAATCCTATTATATTTCGTGAATGTTGGCCTGCAACAGCCAGTTTTAAGACGTGAAAGAGAATGCTATGATGCATATCTCTTGTAATAAATTGCTAACGTCTGTATGTCCTTTGGGCATGAGCTACAACTCTGTTTTGCGAGCGGATCAAATCATATCACGTGGCCGTGATTAACCGGTGCTCCTGTCATGTGCGGCGCACAAAAGACGAAGGTGGATGAAACCTGTGGGATGATTCCCCGAATACGAGCTGGTAGAAATTCCGAGGCCATTTAACGCTACGACTGAATGTTATCAAGATTTTATACAGTGAATGTAGGAGCTGACATTGGGGCACGCCTTTGGACGCGTCCACAGAGATGGATTGATCGCCGATCGGACTATCACCAAGGACAACATAGCAGCCGAGTTTGAATAAAACTCAAGGAAAAGTAAGCGGATGATCACTGTGGTTATGTATTGATACAGTACGGAACATAAGTGCATTAATTGGCTCGAAGGAGCACAATCTCCAGATATCTGTTTCTCAGTATACTGTAAGGTAAATGTTGATAGAGCAAGAGCTACAAGGAGCAAGCGGAATGTCCAGATATCTATTTCTGAGTATTAGGTACGAGTTGACAGCAGCAGCGAGAAAACATTGAGTCATGAGAATTATCGAGTTCTGAATGAGTTCGTGCAGTAAAAGACAGGAGGCCTAGAGCGCTAGTGGAATGTGAGTGAGGTACATGATTATGGGTTCTGACAACTTACGCAAAATAGCAATCGTCTTGCCAGCAAAAGCACCGCGATCCCACTGTTCCAGAAACGCCAGTGCAAGAACATGAAATTTCGAGATATCACCTTCGGACTGGAATGAATACTCTGCCCATGCACTGACACTGTTGAAATCCTCAATGCAAATTCCCAAGCCAGTAAGGACGTATTCACGTCCGATCTGCGTGGCAAAAGCAAGATAGGCGGCCGTCACAAATAACGGCCGGCGATGCCGTTTAAGACAGACTTTTTTGATTTCGCTGCCAATGGGGTGGTCGTGGTCGAGGAAATGGTAGGGAACGAAGCAGCCGTAGCATACAAGCCTCTCGCTATCGGAGGTGCAGCTTCGGTTGAACAAGCGCCAACACGTATTTTTCTCCTGGGGACAGGCTTTGGAGTCGTGATAGCTGATGTACGTGTCGTTGTTCAGGAACGTGCAAATTGCGCAGGCAGGTATGGCTGCGCCACCATCCTCGGGTAGGAAGGGCTCAGACAGAGCGTCAGCATGCACGATAAGCCTCCGAGCGACGTGAGACTGATATTTGATGTGCCCGCGCTCCTTGATGTGCAGCTGGTCGGCGAAAATGGGAAATAGAGAATGCTGCGGCCAACGATTGACAAACTGCTGAGGGTTAGGAGGAGGGGGAGGACCCATGGGATCATGCGAGGATGGGGTGGATTGGTTGCGACGAGGGGATAGCGAGCGCCTCCTGCTCTGTTCACGTCGGGCGGAGGGCGAGGCTTGCAATGGAGAATGCATCTGGACTCGTGGAATGGCGGCTTGCGATGGAGGACGCCGTTGGGCTTGTGACAGAGACGTCGAGGCGGGGAATAGAGGTTGTGACACCGACGTCGAGCCTATGGAACGCGCCTGGGCTGGTGGCGCCGACATCGAGCCTGCGAATATGGAACGCGAGTGCTGGGAGGGGGTGACGGAACGAGGACCCTGTGGCACAGCCAAACGGGAAGCGTTTGGCGGGAGCCTTTGTGGGGTGGTGTGCCGGGACTCCAAACCGTCGATGCGGAAACGGGGCGCGGTGACCATAGCCATATCGCTTGCATCAGAGTGTTCGCTCGACTGCGATAGGACTTGATTGTCTGGTAAGATGCTTGACCGATGGGAAGCAATAACAGCGCATATGATACGTACCCTGACTGTTCGAAGCAGAAGCAGAGCGCGACTGGGAAACCGAGCTTTCCATTATAACGAGTAGGGAGGCGACTGTGCACAATCGCAGGCCGTATAACAAGAAGTTGAGGTCGTGAAACGAAGGGAGCCAGTCGCGGCGGAGGGGCGTATTGTTGTTGTGGTCCTGGAAGTTGGAATGAAAGAGAGAGGATGGGGATTTTCGGTTGGGGAAGCAAACACGTGATGAGGGGGGTGACGATCGAGTAAAAATCGCGGGGGGATACCGCAGCGTTCGCCCTACTCGTCTAGTTCTGGCTGGCTGTCTTCATCCAGCTGATCTTGCGCATTCTATTGAAGCTTGCTCCCATTAATGAGTGGCAACATTTTGGTGACGCTTCAGATTGCTGTAAGGGTTGGGTTTACTGACGCTTCTTTAGGCTGTGACTGAGCAAACAACTGGGACGACTACTGCACTGGTTGATGGTCGGGTGTTCGTCTTCAATGGAATTTCGCCGCCGAGCTCCGCGGTATCTTTCGATCCGATTGATCATCTTCTGCCTGGCGCAGTGCTCGATCTGAGGCGCCAACGTGTCATCCCAGCACAGTTGATCTATTTGACGCTGTTGCCCGAGTTCATCACTCCAGATGACGCGTTGCTATCGAGTATATATACAAAAGTACGGAGATTGAGGTTCGTGCGAAGGATTAGTGGTTGCGTGGGCGGATATATGTGAAATATGTTTTGTTGAAAACGACACGATTAACTACCACGGCATACAACCATGTGCACATATAATATTCTATTTCATGACTAGTATAAGAAGCATGCATGTATGACAGCTAAAAGTTCAATTGGCAGTCTGCTGGAAGAGTTTCGGGTACCGTCCAAAGGTTTGAAGGAATGCAAGGAGAAATAGAAGAGGGTTGGGTAATTGGGATGGATGTTGTTTGGGTTCGACGAGCCACTGAGCGAACCTTTGGGAATCGTTCCAAGGAACATCAGGGAGCTTTTCTGAGAGCCACTTATCGTAACCGGTGACATAGATGGTGGCGATCAGCTCGGGGATGATACGTTTACTGGGTTGACAGTCCCTCCCAGCGTACTCTGGACAGTTTGATGTATCGAAGACATTCGCTGCAAGGGGGTCTCGTTGTTGATGGAGCCTATGCATGCATGGCTTGTCAAAGGGTAGCCAACAGTAGTAGCAGAATGCCCAATGAATGAACCGCGCGAACTCGACTTTTGTAATTATGCGTAGGGTTTCAGCATACGCGGGGTGAGGCGGATGTTTTGTATGCTTCTTCTTAGCCCTGGGCGCAAGTTCGGGATTACTCGTGAGAATGATCCAGCAATCCATGCATCCAGCCTTGTTGATGTCGTCGAGTGCCTCCATGAGGATGGCGAGTTGTGCGCTGACAGACGCTCGCGCTTCGATGAGGTCGGTTGCTTGTGTTTTCGGGTTCATTATTTGGAGTTTTCGAGGTGGGAGGAGGGATGCCGATTGGAGGGGGCGCTTGAAGGCGACGGAAGGGGCAGCAGTCGACGCAGCGACTGGCGCTTGTCGGAGAGGCCGTTTTATCATCTTTGGTGGGCGGGTCATGCGGGAGGTCTGCGCTGGCGGAAGAGCCGCCTTTTGGTTGAATGGTTGAACGACGGCTACGGTTTGGTCCTAGACCAGTATTAGCCGGGTGCAACAAAGGAAGAACGCGAAATGTACCTTTAACAGGGAAGCACAGTTGTCGCACAGTTCAGCTCCGGGGATTGCGCCACATGTATATCTTTTTTCATCAAAGGCGCCGAGTACCAAACGACGGCAATGATGCGTATCAATGTACTCGTCACCCTCCTGCCGGGCGAGGTGTACATCCAGATGGTTGTCCTTGAAACGTGACTTTGAATAAGCCAAAGTCCAGGATATGCCTCGCCCGCCGGCTCTGACAAGACGCCCAGATTCCTGCAGGAAGCGGAGAAGGGGCGCACCGTTCATGTGAATACAATAAACGACAAACCCATGATCGACACTCAAGCCAAACGCGAGTGTGCCGACCAACCACGCGTCTTGGGGTTCCGAAGAGCGCATCCAGCGATCCTGGTTCATGGCTTTCAGGTGCTTATTTGTCGCAGGGTCTGTGTGGAGCTCCGCATGGTACTTGAGTATACCAAACTCTGAAGCGATGCGGTCGACCTGAGCTTTGGTCTGACAGTAGATGAGCCCTTTTTCACCGGGTTTCAACTTGAGAGTCCGAAATAGCTCTCTGGCGCGCTCAATAGCATCCTCTTCACTGTTGTGCTTTTCAACGAGGTATTGGATGTTTGCGCGATACGTTGGCAACCGTATGACTCGAAGATTTTGGTAGTCGAGGTGGAGAGTCTTGCAAAGCTGGGGCTCTGAGGCAGGGAGAACTGTCGCGGAGAGGAAAAAAAATGGTTTTCCCAGCTCGACCAAGTGACTCCAGTACTCGAACGTGTTCCGATACGCCGAAATGTAGGTCTCGTGTGCCTCATCAACCACAATGGCATGGATGCGATACTTGTTCGTTTGGCACCACTCTCGAAAGGCAGCAGTATTCACATGGTGCGCCGCGACAGTGAGGAGATTCGTATCAGGTGGGAGGCCGGCACCGCCAGTGCGATCTTCCCAGCTGCGACAGATGATGCCGGGCGCAGCCTCAGCACGTCGGATAAAGTCAGAGACGGATGCGATGAGAGGGAGTAGAACAAGAACCGTCTTGTGAGGGAGCGCATACATGGCGGCAAAGATACTATCTGTTTTGCCATGGCCGGTTGGACAACAAAACAGTGTGCTGTACGGAGGTGCGTTGACGAGAAGCTGAACAAATTGTGCTTGCTCCGGGGAGCGAAATTGTACGTCAGGGAGATCCGGATGGACCTTGCGGAGACAATCGACGAGGTGAGGACTGACGATGACAGGTGGGAATTCCCGGCGTTGAGTGACAACGTCAGTATCAACCTGTCGACGATTGATGGCTGCAATGATCGCCTCGTCGCGACCTTGGACGTGTGAAGTTAGCACTTTAATGATGCGTTCTTCAGCCAGTTGGAGGCGTTGGTCCATGATTGCTGGGTCAGGCGGTAGCGAAACAACAGGCGGCGCCAACTCGGGGGCGTGCTCGCTGGTGTCCTGGTGCATGATTTATGAGAAACGCATGACAGTCGTAGATAGAAAGGTACTTGCCTCTAGCGTGTGCGATTCCTTGATGTCTAGTCCAGTGCGGCTGAACGACAAGTATTCATGCCATTTGCAGCTTGTTCGCTGATGGTCAACAAGGACCGACTTGGGAAGTTCGGGGAGCGCTTCAAAGTCGATGCCGTAGTGTGCGTGCGCCGTTCGCGTGGAGTGGTTCGTTTGGCGGTCTATCGCCTGACGGTGCGCTTTGTGCTGGTCGTCGTCTTCAACACTGGCCTTGAGGATAGATTCTAAAAGCTGCCGCATGTCGGCATGCCCGAGGCGCTTATGAAAGTAGTGTTGCGTGTTCCGCTTGAGCGACTCGGACAGCTGGTCAGCTGTCGCATGCACTCCGGACCGTACAAACATGTACATGTTATAGCTCTCGGCGCGCTCGATGGGAAGAACAAGAGCTGAGAGATGAGCGGCCGCGGGGTAAAGAATATTGTACAAAATGAGAAGCAGTTGAGAGAGAGCGGGAACGGGACAGCGCGTTATTTGTTCAGAATGGCCCGTAATTTTGAATGTCTTGCTGTATGTGGTTACTATGCTGAGGAGGCCGGAGAACATGAAAAGGTTGCGCTTTCCGGTGTTGCTGTTGACGTAACGAATGGCGCAATTTTCCGTGCCTCGAGCTGTCCCGCCACTAGTGAGCGCGATGAGGAAGTAGGCGTCCTCGGTTATTACATTGAGATCTTGGAGAAATTGAAAGATTTTGCCTAGGGATATATGTTGGAAGCAATTCCATGCGCTCAATTATGACACGTACCAGTTTTGGGATCAATTTCGTTACCATCGCAAATCATAAACCTGTCCTCGGTGGTGATGTACTCGAGGAATTGGCGACGGTATGATTTCAATTGTTCGTCCTCTTCAAAGAAACAGTACCCATATTTCGTTTCTCGAGGCACGTCGCGGAACCATGCTTCAGGCTGGCAAGTGCGATCAAGTTTAGCCGCTGAGTATTTCATCATGTTATCAAGTGGGAAGCCTGCGCAGATTGCTTGAATCTTTTGCCGAAGAGCGGAAAGACCGTCGTGTGCAGCTTGTCGAATGCGAGAGAGTGGGATTGCAAAGCCGTCGATGCTGACAACCTTTCCTGACAGGTCCCACAAGAAACGCGGTATGCCAGGAGAGGTCTTGGCGATAGACGATAACAACTTCATCTTCTGCCGGAGCACAGTCCACATATTGGGACGCGCAGGGTCGAGATGCGTGAGGACGTGATTTCGATAGATTTGGTACGGATCGTCGTGATTGCCCTCTTTGATGAGTTTGAGAATCTGGGCGCAGGCAGTTGCTCGCAAACACCATTGGATGCGAGAGATGTAGGGAGTGATGACGCCGGCTTCCGCAAACGTGCCGTCATTGTCGATCATGGACGACGCCACGAGGAACATGTTATAAACGTCTTTTTTCTCGTCGTGTGCGGCAGGGCTCCGTGTGGATAGGAGCGTCCAGACTGCGTCGTGGATGGACGAAATTATGGCTGATGGGCTTGAGAGCTCGAGGTCTTTGATGAGTTGTGCGAGTCGATTCTCGAGATCGGGGTGCAAGAAGACCGTGTAAGCTTCGATGGGCGCGAGCATGTTGCGTATGAGAAAGCAAAGGAAGATCGCCATGTGCTGCGCGTATTTCTCCGTTGTAACCTCATTTTGGTTGGGGCCAAATGGACGTTGCTCGATTTCTTGGGCACTAGAGCGGAATCAGAGTATGAACACACTTGTACGCTGTAGTGCACTTACTAGGGGTTGGCTGTATGGATGTATCGGCGTGTCAACGTTGGCATGTCGTTGATAGGCGCGCAAAGATCGACGTAGTATTTGTCTGTGGAATCCAGGAGTCTCAATAAGCGTGGATCTCGAGCTTCTACGGGGGGAGAGACGGTCTCTCGTAGTCGCGCGATGTCGACATTGTTCAACATGCCCTGCCAATGACAAGAAGCGAGAAGTGGGTCATATTGCCAGATATCATGGATAGCTTGATATTTGAGCGGGCGGACACCGAGCCCTTTCGCCTTGTTCTGTTTGTCAAGGACGGCCAGGTATGACTTGGGGTCGAGGGGCATGTCCAACACCTCATGATAGGTAATCGTGTCCCCCTTGAATCCTCCCGCTTTGTGCGCGTGGACCGTCTGTATAAGGGGTTTCCGGTCGGTGACGGACTTGTGGTGTGCTGCGAAATGCTTGTTGATCGACTTCTTGTCGAAGTACACGTGCGAGGGAGTCTCGCAGTCGGGAGAGAGGCACTTGACAGCGTGTTTAAGGATGGCGACGCCGCGTATGGGTGCAAATGGAACCGTAGGGAAAGGCAGCGGTGAGTTTGCTTTTAGTAGTTTCACGCACGCCTCGAGGCAGGACTTGGAAGGCAGGCGGATGACGTCGTGTGCTGATGTGCTGTACTGCGCCGAGTGTTGGTCGCGGCGATGGCCCAGTATGTGGTCGTGCCGGATAATGCTTCCGCAATCGCGACATACGACACGCCTGTAGAGAGAATCCACGAAAATGGAATGGTCTTTCAATATAGCGATGGCCGTAGGCACATCGAGCGGGCGGCCTTGTGGATCCTTTCTGAATGTAACGACGGGAATCTCTTCTGGTTGAGATAGCGGATGATCGGGAGATTCGGATGGTGGAGCACTGATGTCTCTGTGTGTCCTCTCAGATACATCAGGCGGTGGAAGTACGGATTGGCTACGTTCCAAGAATTGTCTGTGATGTGCTTCCACATCCCCGTCAACTTGCATAGTGTTACCATCCTGCTCATCCTCTACCATCTGCATGAGCTCGTCTTCTGCGGGACCGCCGGTAGTGGCAAGTTCACCATGATTGATCATCAACGTGTAGGAGTCGTGCCTGCTGTTGTCCTGCTCGTCGTCCATCATGTCCATGAGCTGATCATCTGAGGGGCCGCCGGGAGTGACAGATTCATGGCTAGTATCGTCCTCCATGTCCTCTACTATTTCTGCGAGCTGATCATCTGCCGGACCGCCAGTAGTAGCCAGTTCACGATTATCGTGTGGGATATATGCGTCACAGATAGAAGAAGGGAACTCGGACACCTGGACTGCGGTAGTAGTACTTGGCTCGCCCATCAATGTGTCTTCTGATGGTTCGATATCGTGGGGCGCCTGCATGTCGACATCTTCGGGTGTGTTCTCGTGCTGTGAAGGCGGCGAGAAGGGCGGAAGGCTGGCTGACCCCTTATATTGGGAACGGTGTGGGTCGGGATGAATGTTTGGGATTTGAGTGTGCGGAGAGGTCTTGAGCAGACGACGCATTTGGCCAGATTGTTGGCGTCGGTGCGCGGGATTTCCGCATGGACATGTGTACAGTCCATCAGAATCCCTACGTATTTTCTTAGGGGGATCTAGCAAAGGATGTCAAGGACATGCATGACAGTACGCCGAGAACTTACTTGGCGGATCGTCGTATTGCAGTTCGGTGTCGTGGTGGTAGTTTTTGACGTGGACGGTTTGGAGGCCGTCGTACCAGCCTACGAAGCAGGGTTTGATGTTGCACCTTGAGGGGCGTGAGAGTAAGTCAAAGCGGGAATATATCGTACGTACACCTTGTGGGGAGGCATCCTGGGCCGGCGACGTCAGTCCCGCGCAAAGCGCAAGACGAGAAGTCGTCGGCGTTTCAGCCCCAGAAGGAGACCCGGCGACAGCGTACGACGCGTAATGACCACTTCGCTGGCCGTGTCGTAGATACAGTGCGGCGGCGACAAGCGTTTCGCAGAGGGTAGCTGACGCGGAGACGATGATGGTGGAAAGAAGGCAAGCCGAGAAACAATTACGTCACTGCACGTCGAGATCATACTTGTCAATCACGTGGTCATGTTCAGGGGTTTTGGAAAATGAATATACAATTCTAAGGATACATTGGCGAGTGCATGGATTGAACAAAGATAGACGTATTTTGAGTGTCGCTTACAGCTTCCACGGCCCTGTTTACAGCTTTGCTGTCCACCTCCTGCTTTGAAGGACCTTGTCTGTAGCGATCGGGATAAAAGAGCATATCAGCAAAAGTTGCATTGGATCTTGGTGCATCGTCATCGCCAGTGTTCTTGGGTCGGGGCATTTGGTGAGGTGGGTGCCTAAAACGATCATGATTAAAGCGTTACCGGAGACTAAAAAGAAATGGACGCGCTTCGGGAGTGTGAACACTCGGGAAACGCTTTTCGAGTCGGGAGGCGGAGGCGGAGGGAATAAGAGAAAAGGAAGGAAGATGATGCCAAATAGACGTACATAGCTTGACATGGCGGCCTGGGGTAGACGTGCTCGTGAGGGTGGCTGTGCTTTGATCTGGGTACGGGACATTGGTCTGGGTACGGGACATTGGTCTGGGTAGGCGACAACTGAGCATGCAGTTGATATCGACGAGTGGTCGACTTGGAGGGTTACGTGACGCTCTAATAACGTCTTGTGAGCGGTGTACCGTAAATCACCAGGAGCACGCACACTACAGTACTTAGTGGGTATCCCGGGAATGAAGAAAGCCGACTGCACTGGACATCAACCCCGAAATTTATACAGCCGTCAATGCTCTCCTTTGTAGAGTAAGTCTGAACATAAAGCGTTGGGAACAACTCGAAGTAGAACTTGTATGTGCGTATTGGTGATGCGGAGTTGATCACAAGGCGAACAGCGTGATGACTGGTTGAGTTGGGCTTCACTCCAGGCTTAGGAGATGTATTGACACGTCAAGCCAAGCCCCTTTTGCTGCGAAATCGCTCCGTCACAACCGCTGCAAACTATGTTCTGCCGCGCTTGGAACCAGGGCGGAATTCTGGGGACGTGTGCGGTTAATTCAACGGTGCTGAGAGGTGTATTTGGGTGCATGTTATAGAAATAGTGACGTCGTATATGTGGCCTATGCCGTAGGAGACTTTTGTTCGCAGCCAGTCTGTGGCGCATTTTCGGCGTCTGCCGAAATCGCTTGGGGCGCGAGCAGGACAAATGGGGTGTATTTCAACTTGATACTAGCACGTAATACGACCGTTTTGTGAGGTTTTGGCGTGCTCAGTTTTTCCTTGGGATCCTCTTGCCTTGAGCCCCGGCGTATGTGAGGCCATTCTCGGCGTCTGCCGAAATCGCTTGGGGCGCGAGCAGGACAAATGGGGTGTATTTCAACTTGATACTAGCACGTAATACGACCGTTTTGTGAGGTTTTGGCGTGCTCAGTTTTTCCTCGGGATCCTCTTGCCTTGAGCCCCGCCGTATGTGAGGCCATTCACGGCGTCTGCCGAAATCGCTTGGGGCGCGAGCAGGACAAACGGTGTATATTTCAACTTGATACTAGCACGTAATACGACCGCTTTGTGAGGTTTTAGCATGCTCAGTTTTTCCTTGGGGGTTGTGGTGCTCTGAGTCACAGCACAAATCAGCAAGCATATCCAGCGTGCATGCATGAGCGTCTGAGCTGGCACTACTAGACATTACACTTGGGTATCGCCTGGACCTTGGACAACAATAAAAAAATATTACAACGCCACCCTATGCTGTACCCATAATGTATTATATCCTCTAATTAGAGGGCATGGAATTACATTACGGGCTGTAATAAGAGGCCTGTAGCTAGAGGCTTATAATGTATTACGACACCTGCCTCATATAATAGGGTGCTGCTGGGTTGGGTTATATCACATGATCTAAAAAGCGGTGGGTCTAGTCACATGATTAAAAAAGCGGAGGGGCTAGGGTTCTACCCAGCTGGATGAGATGACATCATGCTAGCAGGATGAGATGACATCATAGGGATCATCAGGGACCACAGATCAGATATTGATAGATCTGGGGGATGTTCCTGGGATTGATGGATTGATGGATGGGGTCCAGGATGGGTGGGGTAGGCCCTATTAGGGCGCATTTTTGATCAGGTGATCAATAGGCAGGATGGGGTGGCCAATAATGAATGCTGCTATTGGGGATGGCTATGGGTGGGATGATGACTTGTCTTATATTTTTTGGGCTGGGAATTCAGTGGTGTAAACGGTTTTTCAATAGGTTCAATAGTTAAGGAAATATTAAGGAATTACCAAAAAATGCGCCACATCAAACAGATCTAGCAGGCTCTGTACTTATACCTATGACCTGCAACTTTGGGATCCTTTGGAGGTACTATAGATCGATGTCTGATAGGATTCCTAGGTCATTCCATCTATGGGTTCAAGAGATATACCAGGTCGACTAAATCAGGCTTCTTGGAGGTATAGCATGGGATTCTGTAATCCTGGGGACCTAGGACTTTGATACTTCGTTTATACTAGTAGTAGACCTCGATTGGTGGTGGGGACAGGCCACCCAACCCATTAGCCCATCTATAGGTAGGTTCCCAGTGCTGTGATAGCCAATTTCGCATTTTTGCTTATTTAATATATAGCAGCTGGCCTAAATTGGGGCCAGTCACCTTCAGACACTCATTTATGACTATTCTACAAAAGGAACCATGTCATTTGGGTGCGAGGCTAGTACTTTAGCCTTCAGTCTTCCTCCTTAGCGGAGTTTTGATCAAAATTCCCACGCTCTAGGTAGAGGATCGTCCACCCAATTCTTCGTGTCCTACACATGCTATTGACCTCATTTCTTTTGTAGGACGTGTATATATGTTATATATATGATATCCAGGTGTCAGACCAGTGATTTAATGAAGTGATCAGGTCAGGAAGTCGTCCATAGATCTGTACTGCTATTTTACCACTACTAAAATGAATAATACTCTTCTACTATTCAAAGAAGTCATGAAATGCGAGTTGGATATTGTTATTGAAGTGATATGGAAGGTATTTCATGAGCCATCCAGGTGGTATTTGTGTGCTATGACCTGTTCAGCCATTGAAAGCAGTTATGCAAGAGTTAGGCTACTGCGCATTTTCACTTTCTTACCTTTCACTTACAACATATGAGGGATACCCATAACTTCATCCAATATGATATAGATGCAGGGCTAAAGAGTTTCCAGACCTCTCTTGACAGTAGGACATGAGATATCTCTGTCTGAAGGTAGTTCAGGCTGTGTAGGCAGCTGTGGACGACTTCCTGACCTGATCACTTCATTAAATCACTGGTCTGACACCTGGATATCATATATATAACATATATACACGTCCTACAAAAGAAATGAGGTCAATAGCATGTGTAGGACACGAAGAATTGGGTGGACGATCCTCTGCCTAGAGCGTGGGAATTTTGATCAAAACTCCGCTAAGGAGGAAGACTGAAGGCTAAAGTACTAGCCTCGCACCCAAATGACATGGTTCCTTTTGTAGAATAGTCATAAATGAGTGTCTGAAGGTGACTGGCCCCAATTTAGGCCAGCTGCTATATATTAAATAAGCAAAAATGCGAAATTGGCTATCACAGCACTGGGAACCTACCTATAGATGGGCTAATGGGTTGGGTGGCCTGTCCCCACCACCAATCGAGGTCTACTACTAGTATAAACGAAGTATCAAAGTCCTAGGTCCCCAGGATTACAGAATCCCATGCTATACCTCCAAGAAGCCTGATTTAGTCGACCTGGTATATCTCTTGAACCCATAGATGGAATGACCTAGGAATCCTATCAGACATCGATCTATAGTACCTCCAAAGGATCCCAAAGTTGCAGGTCATAGGTATAAGTACAGAGCCTGCTAGATCTGTTTGATGTGGCGCATTTTTGGTAATTCCTTAATATTTCCTTAACTATTGAACCTATTGAAAAACCGTTTACACCACTGAATTCCCAGCCCAAAAAAATATAAGACAAGTCATCATCCCACCCATAGCCATCCCCAATAGCAGCATTCATTATTGGCCACCCCATCCTGCCTATTGATCACCTGATCAAAAATGCGCCCTAATAGGGCCTACCCCACCCATCCTGGACCCCATCCATCAATCCATCAATCCCAGGAACATCCCCCAGATCTATCAATATCTGATCTGTGGTCCCTGATGATCCCTATGATGTCATCTCATCCTGCTAGCATGATGTCATCTCATCCAGCTGGGTAGAACCCTAGCCCCTCCGCTTTTTTAATCATGTGACTAGACCCACCGCTTTTTAGATCATGTGATATAACCCAACCCAGCAGCACCCTATTATATGAGGCAGGTGTCGTAATACATTATAAGCCTCTAGCTACAGGCCTCTTATTACAGCCCGTAATGTAATTCCATGCCCTCTAATTAGAGGATATAATACATTATGGGTACAGCATAGGGTGACAACGCGGAAAGCCATAAACCGCGTCACAGCTTGAGCCATAACAGCGACGAACGTGCAAGTCAACGCTACCTCGAATAGAATCCCACTGCCTTTGCGCGAGTAAAAGAGGCAAGAAAATGCGCGACGATTCAGAGGTTGACAGCGAGCCCGTGTACGTGAGTTGTCCGTTACACCATGTGCCCCTAGGAAGATTTCGTGTCGATTAGACTTAGGTGATGGATAGTGCTTGAGGGGCGTTCAGCATCATAAAGGCGGGGTTACATGTATCTTCAACTGAAAATTCAGCATCATGCAACAAATAGCGAGACTGCGATAGATATAAGCACGGTTTTTTGGGAAAGCGGTGGAAATGATTGCGGTAGCCTCGACGTATGATGTATACTAACACTGTATGAAGCATGGCGGCGGCGGCTAGCCCGGCATTAAGAGGACAATATGTCTGAAAGTGGCCATGTGTAAAGCGATTTATACGATGTGAACGGCGACAAAAAGATTGTTAGCGACGTCCGCGATGCGACGCGAGTCCTTGGCGGTAGGGCGTTCTTGAAGGAGTGTCTAGGGGTCGTTGCCTGCACGTGATAGCCAATGCAACCATCAATTGAATTTGATGGTCGTACCCTAGCTTGTTCGCATACCCCATACTACTTTTGCTCCCTGCAGTCGGCGGTGCGATTATGGGCTGTTTACAGCCTATAATCAATTGTTATCCATTGCTTCAGTCAGACTTGGTCAGGACAGCCGTCGGCCAGTGGCAGAGGACGCGGTTGGACGTGTTACTCTGGCTATTGGGAGTTCCTGGGTGGACGTACGGGCGTGTAGAGCGCGAAAGGCTGAATTGAAATCGACGGAGCGGGGAAGTTGGCGCGAACGCCCATTGGAGTGAGCATTGGAGCGTGTTATGGATACGGGATCAAGGGGGTACGTTCGGTATGTCGTTTTTTTTGTTGCTTACAGCTTTCTTAACTGCGCTGACTACAGGAGGCCGACGTTTGTCGTAGACCGAACGGATCGTACAGGCCGCGCTGACGAGGCGGAGGCGCGTAGCGTTCACGTGGTTGGGAAGGATTGGCGTGGCTCGCGGATGATTAATGTCGCATTGGGTGCAGGATACATGCGTTTAGAGGGCAGGATGGGGTGCAGTGCGGGGACAGCGAGTGAAAGGGCTGCGTACTGCAGGCTAGCAGTCGGCGTTTGCCGAAATGGTTTGGGGCGGCCGCGGGGCGACTGGGGCGGGTATACCCTGTTGACTACTGTCTAGTACGAGGAAACGGCGATGTTTGCACGTGCACAGTTTGATGGTGGCATAAGCATGTCTTCCGCTATAGCCGTTACAGAGCTGGCGGGGCGGCAGCCCTCCTGTGAGCGATGGGGGGTGTGAGGTCGGTCCGGGGGGGTGAAACTGAGGAATTGGGACTGAAAGGCACCTGGGTATGTAAAAATGAGGCCGGGGCTGCTAGCGCAGCCCCCGCCCCAACCCTGACAAGTCGCGTGACGCAACGCAGCGTTGCGTCCGGGGACTAGAACTAGAAAAAGACATCTCAAAACCATATGAAGCGTATCATATCCCATAGGACAAGGGCCCACGGTTGGAAGTCGGTCAGTAAGTGTAGTAGCTCGCCTTCGGAACAGATTCAGTCCTTGGGGGTACTTGAAAAGTAATAGAAGACTGGATTAAAGGGACGACATCGAGTCCCATGCAGGGTGACAAGGCGTATACGAGGCGACAGAGAGAAGGAGACGGACAAAAAAGAGTCGCGAAAAGTGAGAGCCAGCGCGTTCGTCAGTAGAGCGATATTGGTACGCAGGAGCTTCGCATGATGCCGCTCCGAAGGTGAAGTGCTGGTACAAGCGACCTAGAATTCGACGAAGGGCAAGGCGTGAATGGAAAGGAAGAAAAGCCGAGTGGGAGAACCCCGAAATATTCAATCTCCGACTAAAATGTCTAAAACGGCTTAAACCATCTCTTCATTAGCCTCTTTTCTATCGTTCCCCAATAACTTATTCTCTTCATTCAATCGTTCCAAAATGGACCTCATAGCGAATGAAATCCTGTCAGAAATCTTTGCTGCGCTCGCCGATGTCGCTTCACCCCGTTGCATCATCACCGCACCCTCCTTCGCTGAATGCTTGCATCTTGTACGAAATGCCCATGCCGTCATGCTAGGTACCTCCTCCAGATGGCGCGCCCTTTCCCTGTCCAACTCCCGTCTCTGGACAACCATACCAATCACCACGCGCTGCGACCGAAGCTATATAGACACCATGCTCAGCCGCTGCGATGACCACCCTCTAACAATCCTCTTCCGGGCGAACCGTACGTTTATAGACTTTATGACTGGTGCTTTCAACGATCGTCCAATTTCGCTGTGGTTGTTTCGGAAACCGGGGTTTAGTCCTTATGCATTGGACGACATGAGAATCCGCAATCTGCGCATCGACTCGTCGTCGGTGAATTATTACTTTGAAGAGGTCGTAGTATGCCGGCACTTTCGCTCTTTAAGAGGCTTGAGAGTCCATTGGGATCTAGTCCGAGCTTCTGATATCCCTCCCAAGCTGCGGACGCTAGCCCTACGCAGGACGCTCCCGGGGCTGATGCTCAAGTACCATGGGAAGCGTCTGAAGACCCTCATCCTCCGCGGAATACACCCGCCAACGTATAAGGATCTTAAGTTCTCCCTTCCCCGTCTCAGGAGCATCGTCATATCTCCTCCGGAGTCGGAGGTCGGAGATCCCTTGGTCTTTGATCCTCTCGAGGTCCTAACACTGCCCGCCCTCCAAATTCTGGATCTCCATACATTGCAGGAGTGGCCTAGGACGTCGACGCCTGCGTTCTTCGCTCGTTCTGCATGTAAATTGACCACACTGCGTCTACGTCTACCACAGGTCACGCTGCACGTCCTTAGTGTGCTCATGCAATGCGAGGAGACGCTGACAGATGTCAGTCTGCTGGGGTCAAGGCATCATGACCTCCCTCATGCGATTTTGGAGTACGTCGCTGCTGAACCATGCAATACTAAGACGAACCACCACCTGCCGCAGCTCAGGCGTCTCGCGTTTCAGACGTCGTTGGCTCAAGTGGAGCTCTTGGAGCGGATGTTCTTCATACGCGTTATAAAGTGGCGGGAGATGGGCGTTGCGATGTTGGAGAGTTGTAGGCTGTTTGTGGACGAAGAAAAGAATTACACGACGTGTGTCTGCGAAGGCATTAGGTTCGCTGAGGATGCCGGCTGTGTTATACGGTTCCAATGCGAGCGATGAGAAGGCAGGGGGCAAATGAACAGCCCCATTAACTTTCGTTTCCAGACACAGTAACCTAGCTTCAATACAGGAATTCCTAAAGGCGTAATCATACAACACATCAACAGGAAATGTACGAGTATCTTGAAGACGATGCGGACGTTCTCTACCCGTGCGCGCATCCCCTTTATTTCAGTGTCGATTCTCCCGTGTAATGGTCCTTTGATACGCCGCGCCAGTCGCAGCTGAATTTCAGCATGATCCTTACAGCCGTCTAGGACCAAGAAAGGCACTAACGCGAAGTGGATACGGGCAGGTCGAATGGTATCTGCCCACGAGAGACAGCAAGGGTACAGATAAATAAAGAAGTACGAAGACCAGCTTCGAAGCTGTCCGACAGAATCGAGTCTGTTTAGGACGTTAAGGATACACCAGCCTTCCACTAGCGCATAAGTCTGTAGCCTCACATTTGAACAAGGTTCCCCATATAGAGTAGTGCGATGTCGTGCCCGGTTTGCGTTTAGAGCGGAAGGTAAGTAAATGGACCAGCCAAGTCGTAAACATCTTTGCCATCACAGGATAGTCGTCTAGGCGCATGGTAGCTGTTATACCTGGCACAAAACGGGAGATTCGAGCATGTCGTCTTGTGCGAATGATGGCGCGACGAAAAGGAACATCAACACACGTGATCGATTGTCATTTGTACAAGGACACCTTCTCGTCTTTCTTCGGCTCCTTCTTCACAGATCGCGTCATTACTACATCGCCTGCTCTCGTCCGCACTGTAAACCTTTGACCACCATCCCAAGATTGCTCCTGGCTCCAACTGCTGATTCATTTCTCCAACCACATCCGTCCACGCATCCCTTGGCTTGAAGGCCACCATCCTCCCTTCCTCTGATATGTCCATCGACCCAGCCATCATCACATTCCACAAATCCCTCCCCCAATACGCTCCCACTCCCTTAATCCCCTTCCCTTCCAGTCGGGCGACACTACTATAAAACTAAACAACGTCCTCGTCAAAGCCGAGACGAACCGCCTCGGTCTCCCCGCATTCAAAATCCTCGGCGCATCCTGGGCAACCTATACAGCCATCATTCAGCGCCTTGATCTTCCTCCCTCCTCTTCCCTGGCCCATGTCATCCACGCTCTCAAAACCAGCCCCCAGCCAAGTTTCGCTGTGATGTGTGCGACGGAGGGAAACCACGGGCGCGCTGTAGCAAGGATGGCTAGGACGCTCGGTCTACCGGCTATCATATACCTCTCTGATCGCGCAGATCAAGCTGTGCATGACCGGCTCCGAGAAGAAGACGCTACGATTGTTGATGTGGCGGGAGATTATGATGCAGCTGTAGCGCAGGCCTATGCGGATTCAAAAGTAAAGAGAGGATTGTTTGTACAGGATATGGCGTTCCCTGGGTATGTGGATATCCCCAAGGTTAGCTTTGTTTTGGAGCCAGTAGAAAAGGATATCTTACCGATTTCACTTTTATAGTACATCGTCGACGGATACAGCACAATGTTCGTCGAAATAGCCGAACAACTGATGGCTCTAGGTAAAGTCCAGCCAGACATCGTCATCGTCCCAGTCGGCGTCGGATCCCTCGCCGAGTCCGTCGTTCGATACTACCGCGTCGCATCCCCATCCACACGTATCATCTCCGTCGAACCAGACGTCGCCAACTGTCTCGAGCAATCTCTTCGTGTCGGTAAGCTTACAACCATCGACACCGGGAGGACCATTATGGCTGGACTAAACTGCGCCACACCGTCCTCGTCCTCGTGGGAGGTATTGAAAGACGGCATCCATATGGCCATTTCGGTTTCGGATGTGGAGGCCCACGCTGCGGTACACGAAATGCATCAAGCAGGTATTCGTGCTGGTCCGTGTGGGGCTGCTTCCCTCGCTGCATTGCGCCGAATCTGTTCCTCTCCAGACACTCGTCGGAAAGCTGGCATAGAAGAGGATCCAGTAGTTGTACTCCTCTGCACGGAGGGAGAGCGTCCGTATGAGATATAGTAATAATTCCCCAATACCCAAGTTGTACAGTGCGAAGTAGCTAGTAAAATGGTCGTAATATGGATCAGAATGTAGATATATGTTAGAAGGAATGATTATATCAAAGGACAAGCACGACAGTAAGTATCATGACGAAACACGCTGTCCATGATGTCCGTGAAAGTGCCTGGCTGCTGTTTGGTGTTGGCGATGATGTGCCCGTCGCATCAGCCTGTTGAACGCCGAGAGAATTGGTTGTCCCCCCGGTCGGGACGCCAGTCGGGGCTTCCTGCGACGTGCCAGCCAAGTTCCCGTTTGCCTTGTTGAGAGCTTTTAACAACTGGGCAGCAGCATCGTCGGGCACGGTCGAAAGGAATCCAATTGTCGGAGGATCTTGGGATGGATACGAAAGATTTCCGAAATGATAGGCGGAGAGAACTCTGCAGCGGATAATCAGTGATGGCCGTGACAGTTCAAACGAGAAGAACCAACCCTTTCAAGAAAGGATCACCCAAACTCCATGAATACAAGTAACCTTGGCCGCGTTCTGGGGTATCAGTCACAGCGATGTTCGCGATACAGGCATCCGTGTTATCCGCATTCGCCTGACTGATGAAATCGCGGGGATCAACAGGGAACATCTTGCCACCAATCTCGAACGTTAGGTTATGTGGCGTTGAACAAATGAATTCGGTGCCCCCAGTTTGGGTATAGATTGCGTCGATAACGTCAGCAGGTCCACGAATGAGAGAATTACCCTAGATAGTGTGAACACGGATACTCGAACAAGACGGAATAGACGACCCACAGTGTCAATGAGAGCCGAGGTTTGAATGCTGGGATCAGCGAGTTGAGAGTCCGGTAGGCGTTGACCGTCGAAATAGACGGCATCAATGAATACCTCCCAGGCGATGGCATACGTCTATTCGGAGATGAGATCAGAAGTGGTGATTTGTGGGAAGACTGACCTCGGCCTGCGAAAGCGGCGGCGCGGCTATGCCGCCCTCCTCCGATGTGTATCCACGTACAGGAACCCAAGTTAGGCTATCACTTTGAACTGGGGAGGGAAGTTCTCCTATGCTGAGGAGTCCGAGGTTGCCGCCGGGATCAATGGTATTCCGCTGGAGGGTAACGGCAAACATGGGTGCTGCCAACGATGCGAGTGAGATGAGACGGGGAATAAACGAGCCCATGGTGCTGTAGGAGGATGTGATAACGGGAGTCCATTGAGACGCGCCTGACGCCTGGCGCGGCAGATGGTCTGGGAGATTGGACAAAGAGGGAAACGATGGGCGAGTAAAGTCAAAGGTGGGGAATGTGGCTCTAGCCTGGTTGGAGGGTCGACGTCCCCAAGAGTGTGCGGCTCGTGAGGTCTCCTGGCGGCGGCGGCGTCGGGACGCGTAGGTATCGAAGAAGAGTTCCGACCAGATGAAGCTAAGATTATAAGAACGGATATGGGAACGAAGGGAACTGCGAGTACCTGTTCACGGGGAATCCCAAGCCAAAGATACCAGCTCCACCAGTGTCGAGCACGCTGGTGTTGGTGTCGTTGATAGAAGCAAAATATTGATCCTGGAGGACCAATCCCGCAAGGTTGACTGCATCCTGTCCTATTTCACCAAGCGCGTGGGTACGCGTCATAGAGTCCCCATAGTAAAGTCCAACGTCCAGGTTTGATGATTTGAAGGTGCCCTGGGAATAGAGCGGCACTGTCGTTTGGCAATCCGCCGTATTGCATTGATCAGAGATGACCCATAGATCAGAGGAACCGGTATCTGGGAGGGGTTTAGACTATGTAGCGAGAGGAGGAGCACAGCGTACCAAGGACGAGAGGTATTTCGCTCTCTCCAACTTTAAGCAAGACGCTGTACGTGCTGTAATGACGCGTTAGTATAAATAATAATCGTCGGATGGAACGTACACGTCGAAATAACTACCTAGCCCAATTTCTCCCGTGTCTGCGCGCCTCTCGAGAGAGCGAGATTCCTGCCGAGCAATGGGAACATGGATCCCGCCTGCCGTCCTTGTCGCATGTCGCTTGGAAATCTGCTCCAGAATTGTAGTGTCTGCCGCGGCGAGTACGAGAAGGGAGCTGAAAACCAGCAACTGCAACCCCCGTACGGGCATTTTGGTAAGGAATGGCGAGGAAAGAAGGGCGAGGACGGAGCCAAGAAGCGTTACGACAAAGAAACTTGGCACTGCATGTCGTTGTCAGAAGACAAGTGATTTTTAGTCAGCATCAATGTTATCTCCATCAAACTCAATTGTGCCGTTGCCGCTGTCCTTGCCATACACGACGAATCCCGTGAGGCTTCCGTCTTTTTACAGCCGTTTGCATATGTTCGTGAAAATCGAGAATTTATTTTTTTCCCGGTCCGACATCACCGATCTTATCTCACCCCCGTTTTGGGTTACGCGACGTGGCGCTGATACTAAGTGAGAGGTATTTGTACTCTTACAGACTGCCTTACTGTGGGATATTTAGATTGATACATCCCAGAGAATACCTCTGCCATAAACTTCAGGGTGAGTCTGTCTAACTTTCATCTAAATCTCTACCAAAAGCATGCCAGAAGTGATTTATAAGTAGCTATAGTAGAAGTGAGGTGCACTGGTAATGATGTGAGTACATTGGAGTGGCTGAAAGAAGGCTCAGAGGAAGAAAGCTCTCACGGGTGGTGGCGCGACTGACTCAAAACGGAGGTGAGATAAGATCGGTGATGTCGGACCGGAAAAAAAATAAATTCTTGATTTTCACGAACATATGCAAACGGCTGTAAGGCGCAATAAGAAGGAATCGGATCATGTACAAAGGATGCAGTGGAGCTCTTCGTGAGCGTAACGTAGTGGACGTGCTCGGCTCCTGCCGTCTTCTGCCGACGGCATGAGTTGCCAAATATGTATAAGCCACTCTTCTCGAACCATCACCTCGCTCATGTGGCTGCTCCTTATGAATCCAGAGGTCCTTCCCTCTTCATTGGCAACGCGTTCGACCGGTTTAATCTCACTACGCGGGTATGGTGGCATCTCTTCTCTGATAACATCTTCGGGAAATCTCTGTTTTTGACGATTGCTCCACCCTCGCCGCTTTTGCAGTCCATTCGCGCCCTCTCCTCCTGGGGTAGGCCTTCATACGTGATGACTATCACATCCACTCATGACACAAGGCCGCCGGATCCCTACTCCCCGTGTTAGCACAGACCTCCTTCGATCTCTCCCAACGCGTTCGACCAATACGACCTTCGTACACCAGTTCTTCTCTGATCTTCGACGTACTTCGCAAAGTTGTCTGCCCTTTCTTCCCTTGCGTTGGCTTCTACTACGTCTCTATCAGTAGTGATAAACATTTCGCCTGGATGGTATGTCGCGTCATAATAAATACAAAGGTTACAAGTTTCATCGAGGATCTGATCCGTCCTCCGTCCTATCATCTACAACCAGTTCCTCGCAATCTCAGCTTATTGCCCCGTCTTCTGGCCGGTTCTCCAACCACGCAATGAGCCCATAATGCTCAGAGTACCATGTCGTCGTCCCGTCGCGCGGTACCCCACCGGCGGTCGAGGTGATGAAGGTAAGGAAACAATTTGTGCATTGTGTCGCGTCGGTTTTCTGCGATGCGCGTTTAAGATTTGATCGGCTGTGGCCCAAGGTCCCTTCTTCGAGACGGATAGCGTTGAATCATGGTCGCTGGTAATGACAGCCTGCCTGGCTGGTGCGCGCGGTTGGGGAGTGTGTGGTAGGTGAACCTGCGGCGCAGGATATCTAGACGTGCTGGCTGGATTTACCAGTACACCATTGCGCAAATCCTCAGCTGGAATCGACCTCAGTGGTCGATACACGAGGGGGTGCGATGACGAGGAAGATGATGTTGAATAATAGTGGCTCATGCTTGTAGGAAATTTGGTCGGTCAACGTGAAGTCCATTTATAGCCGCAGATTGCTCTACGACGATCCAAAGACCAAAGAAAAACAAAAGGATCAGACAAGGAGCCCCTTTGGTCGCAGATCGTGATCGAATAGAATGGGAACAATAGTTGTGGGTCCAAGGACCCGTTCGCCACTAAGGCGTCGGGGATATCTTTTGATAGCATAGCCGATTGTTTGCCGCCACCTTTCCCATTGGACACTGTGAGTTTCCCCATGCCGTTCCTGGTCTCGATAACTGAAAGTCCTTTCCCAGACAACTTCGAAACCAATCAGGTACGCCACCGGTTTACCGGTCCGATAGGGCAGAGGGTATGGCTCTATTTTTGTTTCAACGCCATGACCATCAACGACCAGCGAAAGCTCTTCTCGGACGCCGAACATGCTTGAATCTCCTGTACCGCCCGTCGAGGTAGACCCTGAGTAATGGGACTCGAAGTACGTGAGTTGTTGTGCTTTTGGAAGACCTGAGCCGTCTAAGGTTCGTTTCACAAACAGTTTCCTTTCGCCACCTGTGACGATTGTCGCTGCACCGAGACAAGTTGAACCCCGGTATGACAGGAGGTTCAATCGATTTTCTTACATGGTCCAGTGTTTTATGATAGCTTTACAGGAAATACGACTTGATTGAACACTGGACAACAATTCATTGAAGTTCACGAAGCCGAAATTTGGGACGGTGAGAGCTTATCCCTTTCGCGCGCTAATGTAGCTCGTGGATCAACTAAGTGCATTCCCATCTTGAAGGTATTCGACTCTCATAAAACATAACTGATTGAGCTGACCCGCATATCAGTATTACTTGTTCCGGCGATTCCGTGTCCTACGGGCATGCGTCCTGCACTCTACTCTGTTTCTGTAGGGATGTCGCCTTCCTGACCAGTGACGCAACGTTTAGTACACGGTGCATTGCACCCGGATCCGGAGCGTATAATTGCATCAATCGCATCCATCATCTTTCTACCTCTCATGTTCTACTCCGCGTTGTGTAACGACTGAATTGACTGTTTCGTTAGTGGCGCAGGTGTCCGAGCACGTTGGGAGTCACCTGGTCGCTTCAGCCGGCCATCGATGAGGCTTCCGAGTCATAGCGAAAGTGGCATGCTTGGTCGTGAGACGCGTCCTCGGTCTTGATCGGGTTCCTGAACGCGTCAGTCTTGGCTCCTCGGTAGGAGGCCCTGCAGCAATCGATAGATCATACCTCCATTCGTCTGCGGTATGTTTCGTTAGTGGCGTACTGAGATTACTGAACGCAGGTCTTTCAACAGGAGCTATAGCATGGAAAGGTACCCAGTCCTATGCCCTTCCACCTAGCTGCTTGTCGCCTTGCAAGAGCCGGATCCCGGTCTCTTTCTGAGCACCTTCTTCGTTGAATAAGCACTGCGAACCAATGCCAATCGTACTTCGTACCATGTCTAGCGTGTTCCGTCCCTCTTAACGGAGGTATCGTGACAGTGATATGGGATTTATCAGACTCATCTGATTCTTTTCAAGGGAACTCACGTCGCACGTCATCCTTAAACCCAAAAGGGTCGGCACGCAAATCGATAACAGCATTCAAGTTTGAACATATAGTGGGGAATTTCAAGCAGACCTCGCTGGTAGGAGTTGGGTAGGAGTATCTTTCGCATTGAAATGCTACTTTGATTGCTCACGACTCGCGTAGTTTATTTCCAAGTCCGCGACAAGCTACCCGCCACGTGCGGGATCTAGGGCCACCTTCGTGGTAGCTTGTTGCCATCTCTGGAGTCGTGAGAGGTGATTGCGAAAACTTTAAATACCAGTGCCTTACATATTTCACGCCAGACCGTGGGCGCCATCCTCCTCTTCGCTTGTCACCCCGTAGGTCAATTCAGCAGTTCTACTCCCCTCCGATCTGACTTTCTTTCGTTTCAAGATTCCGTGCTGCAAACACGATACCTCGGTGCTGATTCCATTTCAGGTGTGAAGAGAAGCGCGTTACATAAATTGGACGTCCCGAGGTTGACTTTCGTTGCTACAGTCTCTTCCTGAACCGAGAACCGGAGCAGCGCGGCATCATAAGATATACTCTGTCCCGACATTGCCAGTGCCGGTCTCCTTTCGCTACGCTGCAGCGATCTACTTTGCAGCTCTACACGGTGTCAAGTTACAAAGTCCGACCAAGTATTATTTGGATCCACGATTCCATGTCTAAAGATTATTAAGGCCGACCGTCAGGGATTCCTCGGAGGTTCCATTACATCCTTCTTCGCAGGTCCCCCGCTGTTCCTTTAGCTCTCACGAAAGCTTTGACGACTATTACTCTTCCTATAGGGATTGCTGTTCCTCGGCACAGGAATAGTATTGCTCCTTTTTCAACGATTATGACCCTCCCCTTCACGCCAGGAATGGTGAATTCCGAGCTCTTCAGACCACTCGACCCGCCTGCAGTTGTAACCCTTGTCCTTATCGAGAATTCAAAGACGGTTTCATCCTTCTGGCCCGATCTGCGCGATCACTACGTGCGGATTTTGCTCTCCCACCTCGAGGCCAGATATCCAGAAGCGACGGTACGATCCATTATCGCCTTTTTCACGCGTCGCTTAAACCGCATAACAGCAGTCTTCTTTCGTCCTTGAGACCCTACCTGTCTCTGGTCAGCCTGGTCCAACTGCTGTGCGACAATGCGACAGCCTGGAAGCGTGTCTCGAGGACGTCCGGTTCAATTTTGACTCTCGAAATGTGCTGTCGGCAGTTGACATTTGGAACGCCATCGATGTACGTTGTAGAGCTGCTTTTGTACAGGAAGTATCTTACTGTCTAAACCAGATTCTGTCATCGGCTAGCCTGAAAATGCCTGATACCGTTCGAAACCTCCTCATCGTCGCAGCATCGACGCCTGCCGGTAGTTCTGGTGGAATTTCGAATTCCAATTCGTTTGGCGGCGATCAGTGGTCCGGGTTAGCGGAAGGTCTTGCGCAGGTAGGGACTCTATTGATTTCCAACCTTCGACCATTCAGTTGACTCGCGTTTGTCTGCAGGCAGACATCCAGTGTCATATGGTCCTCAGCATCCGGCAGGATGTGTGGGTGCTGAACGCTTTATTTAACGAAACGGTGAGGGCATGCACCGACTTCCACGTCTATCCCCTGACCAACGTTATATAGATGCTATTGCAACAGAGTACCGAGCAATCACTGAGGTTGCCGACCGAGACTGACACCTTCACCGTGCGCTCCTCCGTGAAATCTCCTCGTCACGGAGGTGCCTCCGCCCTTCATCCCCGCAGGTTCCAAGGTTCGTCTCGCCCCTTTGCATAAGAGAAAATCGGAATTCATCTTGCGTCTGTCCTCCTTTTGTCTCTAGATCCCTTGCCAAACGTACGTAACCTCTCGTCACGGCCTGGGTTATGTGATACTTATTTTGTCATTCGCCTCTCTTCTCTAGTCTTCCTTCAGGCGCGACTTTGACCAGTATCCGCAAGCGCTGTCGTCTAGCTCTTCGCAGGAAACATTTGTACCAACACAAACCTCGTCATCGACATCCGCAAATGAACCGCCTAGCCTCGTCGCTCAACTGCAACAAGTGCATGGGCTTACCAAGAAAAAGGTATATGGCGCGAAACCCGTCCGGGCGCCCTTCTTCCGGGATGAAAAGCCGACGGTTCGCAATCTACGTACGAGCTTGACGTTGAAGTTGCCCTCACCGCGACTACGTCACGCAAGTACTAGTCCCATCTCAGGCAGGATGCATCCATATAGTACCCCCACCAGCGCCCCCTACACCCACGGCGCTCACGCTTCCCCATCTCTTAGAGCTGTGTCCTCTCATCCCACCGGGAGAACATCCGACGTGGCGTTCCCTCCCATGCATCCCGACGGGGGTAAGCGGTACCTGTCCGACGACGAATTCCAATCTGGATATACTTCGCCGCCCACACAGTGGCTGCCCTCCCATCAACCAACCTTCAGCGACCCCGGGCCCGGGCCCATCCCACCTCCGCAGATGTCCCACTCTCAGACGGCGCCGCCAGTCGACCCGTATCTACCATATACGGATAAAGCGCCCTCCCCCGAACCTGCGTACTATTACGATGACGTGCCGCGAGCCTCCGCGACGACGTCCTACCATACCGATTCAGACTTCTATCCGACTGGTCCTTTCGATGCTGGTGGCTTGTATCAGGACTCTGCCTACGAGCCGCAGTCCGCGTATGGCTCGCCACACTCCTCTGGAAGCAGTTCGCTGAAAGGATGGGCGGGCTGATCTGACTCCACTTCGAATACACACACCTACACAAAAGCGATTGCGAGTGCTTCGCATATACGGCGCCTTTACGATATCTTATTTCAAGTGCTCTTTCATTCGCAACTACATACACGTCTATTGCCGTACTTCATCATTTCCCTTGCTCATTCTACTGTATATATGTAATTCACCTGTTTCTCGTTTGGTCTACTAGGAGGGCTCATACTCATATCTTACGATACTACATACTGTAACCTATGGGACTTCGAAGTTGCCGTCGTACCTACTTCTTCTGTTGCTATCGCTATTCATTGTTGTCGATTACCTCGATTCGTTCCTGGAACAGTACGTTGAATTGCCTATTTCCATTGAATGCCGGGATCTAAGGGGAGCTAAGCGCACGAACGAAAGGAAGAAGCTTGCTTGAGAGTCTTCTCAGTCCCGAGCCACTCGCTGCTTGGTAACCCGAACAACCACCTTCTCGTTCACCGTGCGATCATGCTATGTAGCGCTAGTTCATCAAGCGAGATGTTCTCAATCATCATGATTTACTACTAGAATACAAACATCGCCCGTCGCGCGTCACGTATACTTGAGAGCGAAGCGAACGAGAAGTAAAATTAATGCCTCGGGACAAATCCTTGAGAAGAACATCAGTCAGTGAGCATAAAGTGGTTTCCCATGCAAGTGGCGCCCACTGGATAATTGACGCTGCCAGTCACATCAGACACGTTGGTACCTTTATTTAATTTCCGAGTGAGCTGCGGCATGCGACTAAGGCCCTGCGGTAAGTAATCCTTGAGACTGCGTCTTAGATTATGCCAACAAGTCGTCACAGCGTGTAGAGTGTTGAGCCCGGTAAAAGGTGCGAAGAAAGGCAAAAACGCGCTGGGGGTCATATGGCGAGAAGGTAGATCGGGATTCGCTCAGGACAGACGAATCAACTCTTTGACGATGGCGACCTCTGCTTTCAGAGCTGGGTCTGAATAACCTATAGAGTAGGCGACCGTGACACAGAGACTCCCGGCCACGGCTCGGAGTTCTTTGAAACCTCGCAATTCTGCGCAGTCGTTCATCTTCCTGCAATGGCCCCCAGAAGGCAGATACTCGTAAATTAGAGCTTTGAGTTCAATGAATGCTATTTGAATCATAGCGAAGCTCCTCGAACTTACTGGAATCGGCTCAGTGATCAAGACCCACTTGTTGACATTCGCTCATCACTGTAATGCAGGCCATTTCATACGGATTACCTCGTTTATAACTCGTGCGCATCCGGTAATTACGCGTCATGATGATCCACTAATAGCATACGCTAGACCACGCTTGAGAAAGCCAGGAGAGAAAAAACCGCAAGGTCATGATCTTGAAAAGAATACATTTAAACTCCGCCAACTCCGCTCGTTTTCTTCCTACCTCCAAATGTCAGCTTCGGTGCGCTCCTTTTTCGAATGCAGTAACGCGTCACTGACACTACTCAAGCCAATCCCATCGAGAAACAGACCACCATCACGGCCAGTCTGATCATGCAGGAAAAGTTACAAGTAAAGTCTCCCAAGCATTTCGGTCTCAGGAGATGCCTGAGGCTTCAGGCCACTCCCGGCTTATCTTGCTCAACTGGATATCTTACTGCCTTGTAGTGAAGAGGGTGGCTCAGGCGGTGGCGGCTGCCCTCACTTTAGATCCTCATGAACGAAAGGCGACCTTCAGTCTAGCTACGAACACTGACGTGGATCCATCGTCGTGTTCTTTTGGTAGAGCCTTCTTCGTGCAGCTTCTGTCTGTATTCCAACCAGGCGGAGCCAGTGACGAGGACATCCAATCCCTGATGGATATCCTCGCAGAATATGCATTCGAACGAATTCATCGCAAGCTACGGCTACTTGACGCCACGGGTCCTCGTGACTAGGTCGGCCCCACTAGACCAAATATCGTACGTTTGGTTGACGAGTGGTTAGCTGAAAGAACCGTGTCCACCGAACCTAACTGTACCCGTTCGTCCATTTTGTCCGCCTATGACAATATTGTTTCCACTCCACCCTCCATGCTTCTTGATAAGGCTGAACGTCCACAAGCCTTCAAATAGATACAGCTGTCGATTACGCACCTCATCAGCTCCGATTTCATGCAGGATATGTGCGACAGCTTCACCGAAGACTTTGGAGATTAAATTTCTATCGTGCTGGCGTGCGTGCTTTGCGCAACTCAACGGGAGCCCGCCGCTTACAGGATCTCATGTCCTCTGGGTGGGACTTCACGGATGCTTGGCTTCCCGTGTCGCAGCCCTTCAGTATCGCACTCTACTACACCTTTACAATGTCGACTTTTGATCCTGCGGTTCGCCGTCCCACCCCATCCGACATTCGGGAATGCACCGCAATCGATGGAAGCTCACTAATGGAGGCGTGGCGTGCGGGGCACGTTGTCGCGTTGGGCTTGCATCCGGAAATGCAGATCATGACTTTTCTTTCCGCGCATGGGGTCGACCCAAGGAGCGGCGCTGGGACGATAGGGTGCTTTAAACGCCCGTGTCTCATGTGCTCTGTCTGCCTCGATGGTGGAAGCGAGAAGCGTGCTCGTACATTCACATCCACGCTGACATCTCGTAAAGTATGGATTGGTTAGCATCTGGATTGATACCGGACGGGGACCCAATTGATTTGCCGTTTCAGTTCTGTGTCGATGCTGCAGCTAACATGTTCAGGAGAATGACAGTTCCGGAATATCTTCAGTACTAGATGCTTGGACTCATCGTAGTGGATTAACCTCAGACGTGTTAGTATTAAGTAAACGTTGTTGGTCAATCAATGGTTATACGATCATTAGTCTGACTGCAAATATTCGCCAGGATACGTACATCGTACTCGCTGCCATGCGTGGTTCGTCAGTTCTTTCTCGTCTTTCCTGCTTCTGAATCCGAACCTGCTTTTCCAGACCACTCCGTTGAAAACCGAGGGTGATTTCTGGAGATCTTCAACACGGATAGGCATTGATTGGTACGCAGCTTCACGCTCGTGGTAGCTTCTTCTCTCACCATAGTAACGGTTTGCTTTGACGCCACCTGAAGGCACACCTCCCATTCGAAGACGATTGCGTATTTGTCAAAAAAAATGCCGCTGGTTGTAGGTCTTGGTGGATATAAAACATCTTTTTCATGCTACGATGCTGCTTTAAATCAACTGCATTAAAATCAAAGGTACAGAAAACGAAAGAGCTCAATTAAACATATCTAGGAGCTCCCCACTAATTCCCGATTGCTCGATAACGACTTTGCCCATTCCAGTTCTCGTGATAGACGTCCACGGGAACTGGGTAAGGTATGACGAGGACCATAGGAACTGGCCACGGATACATCGGTACCCATGGAGAGTATCCACGGTGGCGTCCAGTAGAAAGGACTGCCAGCAACGAAAGGAATCACTGGTCCTTCCTCAACATGGCATCCACTTCGAAAGGCGGCGTCTCCGACATGATTTGAGCGAGACGAGAACGAATCGCGAGTCATCGAGGAAGCGCTTGAGCGGGAGAAAGTCCAGGAGGAAGGAGTTGTGGCGACAGATGATCCGGACATCGGCGCGTAAATGTTCCGTCCATTGTATCCCTCGGACTGTGCGGGTGGCGTGGGGTACGAGGGCGACTGACTGTGATAGGAACGTGGACCGGTCTGTGGACTGAAAATGTTCGGTGCGGGAGTCGGAGGGGGAACAACGTAGTCCCTGGTTCTCTGTTGGGAGTAGTCGTAGTCGTAGGATGGGTGTGGCTGATACATGTTGGTGGGTAAGAAAGGTGGCTGCTATCAAGAAATGTAGCTGGCTTTTATATGCTGGGGGGTCTGATAATCATCAATTGTATCGTGATGTTGTTGATCCCCGTTGGTTCGTGTGTGAAGAGCGAGTCATAAAAGCTGTAAGTAAGTGTGTGGGAGAACAAGTAGACGGGGCAATCAAAGTGGGGACGTTTCAATGAAACTTCTTGTGCAGAAGGCGGTTTTCCGAGAAAAGAGAAGTCAAGCCATTCTTGTGTGAAACATCGAGTACTAGAACGAATAAGTTGACCTTCTTGAGAGAGACGCAAGTCCAAGTTTTTGAACCCGCGTTTTGATGATGATCGCAAAAGGACAAGGTCTTAACTCCGCTAACTCCGTCCATCTCCTTGCCCAAAACGTCCATCATTCTTCGCCATGGCTGGCTGATCCCGACTTTCTGAGCTCACAGATACGCCGTCGTTGTGCAGCTTTGCACCCATACTCCACCAGGACAAATTGACTAGCTTTACTAAATCTCTGGCGATCCTCGGCCAGTGACGTGGACTGAGCAGGTTGTGTGCAGGTCAAAAATTCAGGAATCCAGGCAAGCTCGTCGTAGCCCGTTCTGCTTGGTTCCCTCATCAACATTGCTACGTTTCTATCTCTTGCAGGCGACGAATCTTTATTTCCGTATCAGTTTCCATTTTTCACTTCGCGCTGACGATACGTTTGATCTCACTGCATCCTGTACGCTTCACTGATCTCTTGGTCTTTACGACATCGCTCATTCGGAAAATATTTTAGGGCGTGCTGTGGACGCGCCTTTGATTTAGGCTGTTACGGTTTCTTGCGCCACACTTACGTACCTGTGCCCGGACCACACTGGAGAAGCGATAAATATACACTATCTGACATGCTGCACTCTCCATGCTTCGCCTAATCTATTCGCTGAGGATTTCCGTAAGTCCACTTTCCCCCTGCTTCCTTCAGTCCCGTGGTTACTATTCGACCCGTTAGGCCAGCGGACCGTCCCTCCTGTGGACTATCCACATCGGCAATTTATTTTTATCCGTAACAAACAATGGGGTTGCTGCACTAACTGACTAATGCGTTGGCTTTGTCCACCCACCACCAAAACATCGAACAATGGTCAGAACATCCACACACATGCGCCGCTCCCCTTCTTAAAGCCTTTGTTTCCCCTCGCTTCTCTATCACCGCCATCGCATCAAGACCGCTTCCCTCTCCGACATGCTGTATCACAATTGGATTCCTGACAAGACTAAGTACTCCTTCGAATGGCAGAGTGAGTTGACTTCTATTCGTCTCTAAATCTCCGGTCTCTAACACTCTTGTAGCGCCAACGCGGGCTGGCACCCGCTCTCCCATCCCTTTAGAAATATACACCGAGATATTCAGTTACCTCAATACATCGCTGGACGATTCCTTCACCGAAGAAGACCGCATAGAACTGTTCCGTTCCTTCATGCCAGTATGCAAATTCTTCGCGGCCGTCGCGCGCCCCATAATCTGGGGCTCACTGCCTTTCCGAATCAACGCAGACATGTCGACGTGCTTCGCGACCTCTGTGGCGAAGAAAGAGCCCAGATCCGTGCCCCTAGCAGCCATGATAAAGAAATGCAAGATTGGAAACGGAGCGAAAGGCGATAAGCTTGGTCTATATCTGGAGGAGCGTAGGCTGAAGGAGACTCTTACGCTTGCGCTGGCACGCATGCCCAACGTGGAGGAGTTGACGATTGCGTCGGTGACGATTACCGGGAGGATCTTGAACTTGATCAAGGTCCTCGCGCCGCGCTTGAAGGTGCTGAGGATTAAGCCGTGCGTCTCTATCGGCGACCAGGTTTTTGACGAGGAGCTCAAGGATGTGTTTGGCGCCATGCACCGTCTGGAGGAGCTGGAAATCACTGGACAGTCCGCGCAGAGTCGCTTACTCCGATCTTCTCGCATCATAGCACTCTCGAATCTCCGTCGCCTTTACACGGACGCATCTTTCACCATCGACAGCTGTATCCGTCACCGCGCCCCCTTGACCCGCCTCGAGATCGACGGAATGTATGTCTCCTGGCAGGACACCGTCTTCCTCAGGGCAAGGCTCCGGGCTTTACCCTTTCTTACGCACGTTTTGATTCACAATGTTTTCAATTATCGCTTCGGGCAGCTGCCTATGGATATCGCAGTCGACGATCTACCCAACCTCATCTCGTTCAAAGCCCCGCCTGGACTGTTACCGAGATTCGGTGGTCTGGGACCGCAGCTCCGAGTACTCGATTCCACGGGTCTCAGCTACAATGACTCGTCCCACCCGTTCAGTGATCTGAGCGCCAAGGATTTCACGACGACGAATATGCGGGAGCTCGTTGTGTTGGACTGCAACCTCAACTCGGAATGGGTCGTTCCCCTCGTCGAGAAGCCCGTGCCGAATTTGAGGTTGATGCGGGTCATTTACACAGGTACTGCCGACAATGAGTCAGTCGCGTATACTGTACCCACAATGTTCGAGGTACGTTTTGTTTTTTACTTTCGGGATGCGATTGGGGCTTACGGATGTGTACTAGGAAATTGCTACGATGTGCGAGGCTAGGACAACGCGGTTCCCTATCGAGGAGCTCATTATAACGTTTGACGAGGGGTACTTCGCGCGCGACGTGGGGAACGGGTTACGCGATTGCTCGTGGGCGGTTGATTTGACACAGCAGCTTGCGATGATTGAGGGCTTGGCGGATGGGCTGCCGAAGCTGAAGAAGGTGCTGTTCCATCTTGGGTACGTAGCGTGGGTGGCGGATGAGGAAGATGGAAACAAGTGGAAACCGAGGATGTTGAATGTGGTGAGATTCAATGCGGTGAAGGGGATTATGGATGGTGTTCCTGTCGTGGATTACCTCGGACGCTTGGAGCCTTTTTTGTAATGCGTGGTAGGCGCTTGATCTAGCTAAAATACCCCCAAAAAGGACCTGATGTATTTTTAGCACATTCCGCCTCCCCCTTGTGCACTTGTTCTTCTCTAATCATATGATGTGTGCCAAAGTTCTACAACCATCTTAACATCTGTCGTGTACGTCGTGAGGACGTCATCGTGGCCGACTCGGTAATATCTTGGGGTACTGAATCCGAACCATTAACGGTGATAGAACTCGGCGCACGGCCACGCAACGGCTGTCTCATGTGTGTACTACGCGCTGAGATAGTACAGCCAATAGACGTACAATACGACCGAGTCTGAGCTAAGTTGACAAGGTCTGCACAAGTTGAGAAGGAAAAAAATGTCGGGTCCCTCTGGTAGACGACGAACTCGGATCTCACCCTTTGTCCATCGCGGAGGATCAGCGAGATGCTTGAAACCGTAGATAGGACCGTTTTTTATGGCATTTCGAGGAATGTCAGGACAACCATGGCCATCTCTTGATCAGCCAAGTCCTTCCATCCTTTCCACGCTGGGTCAGCAAGGAAATGACCCTTTCATCGAGTGAGCAGCCTGATGTGGTGGCCACCGCCGTTCTTGCTGAAATTCAGCTCCATGTTCAAGACGCTGGCTCCCCTAGTCTTCTCGAACTTTTGGTGTAAACTCGACGGGCGAGAGAAGGCATTCAACCTCCTCTCCCGGACACCTGAACTCAGCCAGATTCATGAGGTGGAACAAGACGACGGCGCCTGACCCAAGAACGTCCTGAGACAATCGAATTTCAACAGTCGAGTAGAATGAAGCGATCCGCGCGTTTCGAACGTCCATGTTGTCCGCAGAAGTGAAAGGAGAATGGTGGCACGATCATCACGATGAACCTTTCCGCTAGCTCAGAGAGCCCTTGATGCCTTGACTTGGGTCCTGGGTCGACGTGTGGAAGATATTCTGTGGCGTGCTTACACAGGTAGGCGAGTCCCCGAATATCCATCCATGTTCGCTCGGATATGCAGTTGGATATCATCAGATTCGAGGTGTGTGCCGTCAGAGTCAGTAAAATCAATCAGTGAAACCAGTCACTGAGATAGACGGCGAATGACGCTCTCATTCGTGCACTACACGACTTTGTAGACAATGATATCAAGGCGTAATGAGACACCGCTCAGCGAAACGACAGAGTCTACACAATGGTAGTGCCGTTACAGACTCACAGAGCACTAGAAACCTCCCGACAGCCAAGAAACAGGCGAAATCAGCGCTAGAGAGCCCTCCAGCCAGACGACGATGATAGCACCAATAGCTTACAACAACAGATACGCCCTTCATTGACGCAAACACGAGAGGTTCAGACGTCACGCGAAGGAGAGCAAATCTACAGAGGCGAGGTGTCAGAAAGGCACAAGACACAGTCACAAGACAAATCTACACCAGACATGACAAGACGACAGCGGGCGAGCATATCAACAACGTAACAGAGAAGGAAAGACGGGCGATGATAGATCGCACTGTACAAGCTTATCGTCCACGACTAGAAGAACAGTCGAGGTAAGCTGTGGTCCGATTAGCTTTATGGTGCATGTATGTAAGATGGCGGAACCCTTACCATGGGCAATCGACAAGCCCGAAAGCGTATCGTCTCCTCAAGCAATCATGAATACAGCATACACCTAAATATATTTCGTCGTCTTCTCTGGAGATCAAAATACACAGGAAATATATATCATATCATATCAGTGATAGCAAGCCAAAGGAAGAAGAAAAGGGCCACGGACTGAAGAAGAAACAAGTATTTGTGGACTAAGAAAAACAAGAAAGTCGGGGAGCATAAGAGCCATAAGACGAGAAAGAGAAGGGGAGTCGCAAATGATACAAGAAGAGGTCGTGAATCAATGGGTGTATCGAGGTTACAATACAATAGGCGGAATAATAAAAATGACGACAGAAAGCAAGGGCGATAGCAGGGGAGATAGATGGACGAAGGAATATGTAACAGTCGGTTGGGCGACACATGTATCCCAATTGCGGTCGACGAACGGAGAATGCATCTTCATCAGTCTGCGCTCCAGTTTAAATCTAATCGGCTTTCTACAAGATCATTAGCACTGTGGTGCGAAGGATGGAGAGAAGACAGATAGGCAGAGCCGACACGAGGATGAGGAAGGCGCGATAACAAAGAGTGCTATACAGCGTAATAAAAGGATGGGCAGGCGAGTATAATTGAAAAGAAATCATGGTGATAGACTTACCTCCGGCTCGTCCTCAGCAGCGGCAGCCTCAGCCTCAGCCTCCTCTTCTGGCTCCTCGGCGATAGTCTCTGCAACTGGGGCAGGAGCAGCAGCGGGCTCAGTGGTTCCGACCTAGAGGGCAGGGTTAGCGACCGTAAGGAAGGAAAGGTGGAGATAAACAAGGAAGGAATATATGGGCGCATGTATGCGGCAGGATGTGCGTGTATGGATGGACAAGACTGGATCAGAGACGAACGAAACCCACCTTGGATGATGGTTTCTTGCTCCCTGCGCGCGACGCAGGCTTCCTGCTCCCCGCTCGGGACGCTGGTTTGACCGAAGCAGCGCGAGATGCAGGCTTGTTGGATGCCTTGGACGACGGCTTGACAGACGCGGCTTTCGATGCGGGCTTAACCGACGCCGCCTTGGACGGGGGTTTCACCGAGGCTGCCTTGGATGCTGGCTTGACTGACGCAGCTTTGGATGCCGGCTTGGCCTGTCGACGGCATAAGCTAAAAACAGAACGAACAAGGTGAACGCACCTTTTTCTTCTCCGGCTCACTCTCTGCAGCCGCCTCTGCATCATCGCCGTTCGCTTCCTCGGCTTTCCTCTTGCGTCCGCGCGGTTTTTTCTCTTTTTCTGCGTCCTCGCCTTCTTTGGCAGCCTTTTCCTTCTTCGGCGCGCGCGGCTTCTTGGCTGGGGCTGCCGGAACATCGGGCTTGGGTTGCTCCTTGATGCGCGATGAGCGTCGTGGGGCTTCGGTCGTAGCACTAGCTGCGGCTTTGCGGGGCATCGTGTGTAAAAGTAGGCAGTAGCAGTAGTAGTTGTAGATGTGTCCTAGGAGCGTAGATGTGCTGGGAAAGGCTGGGCGATAGGCACGGAGAAAGGCAAGGCTTGGATGCTGATGGTGGGACGGAGGAAAGCCAACAATCAACAGACGCGCCCCCGATAGGGACCAAACACTCAACAAACATGCTTTTTCCCATCACGTGGACCGTGTGCGCACGTGTGCCATTCGTAAGCCACGGGCCGGCCTCCGATTCTCTTTCATCTCAGCCTCAGGGGTTTTCGAGTGCCAACGAAGAAGAAGAAGAAGAATGGCATCCCGACGATTGCTGGTTCAATCGCCGAGTTCCGCACCACGTGTGGGTCCCGTCACACGCCGCGGAGCCTCACCGCCTTTGACGCTTTGAGCGCTAACCATAGCGTAGTGTAGGATTTATGAGTAGGGACCGTAGTAGCACTGCCTCGGAGTTTGAAAAGACATGATGGCCGTTACGGCCCGCGGTGGCAGCCTTCCTCGTGGATGGCAGTGGACGCGATCGCACTCCCTCTTAGCTTCCACCACCATTTCTTTAACGTGTTTTCTTGTTGTACGCTATGGTGCTCGTTCCGGCTACCTTTATCAACTCCAATGTATAAATTTAATGTCTTCCAAGACCGTGATCCCCCTCCCACCCTGGTGACAGACTTACCCGCCGCACCGTGCTCAATCCAGTGATCAAGCCGACGAAGAGGATGAACCAGAAGATGACTGAGATGTTCAGCACGTCCGGTGGATTCATTGTCGTTGTTAGAGGAAAAGTACGACTGCCCATCACAACCGAATACGGACTTACGCCCGACGGCAGCATTGGCAATCACATTATTCAAACTCCGAGGCAGTGCTACTACGGTCCCTACTCATACGTTCCAGACTCTACACAGAGACAAAAACGCGCATTCTCTTTTTCTCTCGTAGAGGCTGGTTTACGAGACTAACCATAGCGATCTCACGCCTCCGGTCGGCAAGGGGTTTAGAACACTGGCCCTGCCACGGGAACCAGCATCCTCTGACGGACCACCACAATGGTGCGCTGCTGTTGCAGCACCCCAAGGGCACACCAGCACTCATTGACCCCACCTGAGCACTGCACGTAACCATTCACTCGATCAGCATGTAGAACACACGAAGATACACCATCAGCATGTAATGACTAGACGAAGACACACTATCAACATGTAACTAATCCTTTGGGAATACACGAACATACTCCACTAGACGTCTCGCTCCTCACCCTCTGGCAGATCCTCAAAAGACTCGAACAACTCCTCAGACGGGACAAACATAGCTACAGTCCGATACTCCTCAAACACTTCAAACACAAACTTCGCTAACCGCTGGTGCAGCCCATCACAACCCAGGAGCACCAACAGCGTCTCCTCATCATCTCCATGATAACCGCCCGTGCTTAGTCTGCGCCAGAGGTTACCCTGCGCCAGGCGAACATCTGCCCAGAAAGCCACGCGAAGAGCTACCACAGCGGGACTAGCAGGACACTCCAGTAGCGCATGCGCCTCAGTCTCCACCTTCGCTACACAAAAACGACACACACTTGTACGAGGTAACAGGAGCACTCATGAGGGCCTACACACTTCTCGAATTTGTTTCCACGTATACGACGCTGTTCTCCGGTCTCGCCTTACTTTTAGACAACTAGATGCCGGGACACGTCACCAGTGGTTCGACTCGGCCTAATATTGTGCTATCTGATAGACGTATCTTCCGGAATATGATTTCTTGCCCAACCTCCATACACGTCAAAGCCTTTCCTCTGCCTCCCTTTGCATCTCAATTTGAGCCGTAGCATCCACTCTCCATTCCTTCATTGACTACACACGACGACTTGCTGCTTGATTCTTCTACCAATGGGCGGCGCGCGTTGCAAGGCGAATCTGCCGCGTCTGGCCACCATCGCCGATCCGGTACTACTTCTTCTAGCTTTCGTGGTCATGCGAAGCTGCGGCAGTACGTTTCTATCGGGATACCGTCTCCATTCGCCACGCTAATCATCGCCCCAGCAGATTTTTGAACGCCACACCTCTTAAATGTATACCACTGACGAGTACCTACACGACAATATTGGACTGGGAGTATCATTCACCACTGCTTGCCGCTCCAACACAGTCCCTCCTATCGTCTCAGGAAGTACATGATTATTTGAGCGAATGTCATTGAGGCACGACAACTCTCGTAAGATTAGTTATTGTAGAATAACTAAAATCGGTCCTAATAACTGAAATCGGCGTGAAGCTTGATGAAATAAGCTCATCAAAAACTAGAGCTGGCTCAAATCGCGTTCGATAACTGAAATGGGCATGCCGTGCCACTTTCTGCTCCAGGAACATCACGGACGGAGGCGCTCTCTCGTGGCCCATCAACCCGCCTCAAGTTCAACTTAGAGCTTGCTCGTCTGACGCCGGATATAGTCTATGACTGGTCGGGGAGGAGGTTTAAGTACCGCGAGGGGCGCTAGGAAACGGAATGGGTGTACCTAGGGCGTTTACATTACCACGGAGGCCTCCGTGAACAAGGGGACTCAGAGTGTTATGTTGAATTGCACAGTCTACAGATGCAGCGGGAGTTGTCCAGTTTTGGGAATGCGCACGAATCAGTGGCGGGAGAGCAGGGCGGGCCGGCATGCGCAGCAGCACGGGTGCCATGGCGGGATGTCTCCCCGATTTCAGTTATTGGGCCCATCAGTTGTGAATTTAGTTATTACAAGTATAACTAATCTTACGATAGTTGTATATACTCAATGTCATTCTTCTGCCATCCCTCGAGTGTGCTATAGACGCGCCCTGTAGGAAGTAAGTACCTGCAACTGATTACGACTATGCTGCTAGATGGTTATGTATGATGTATAAAGAGAAACTTGATCTCGTTGGAGCTCTACGGCGGCTCACCAACCGCCACAATGAGATCGCCAAACATTTCTTCAAAGGACAGCGACATTACAGTCATGACGACGAATCGAATCGCCAGATCGCACGCTGCTTGGACTTGAATTTATATTCTTCCTCGACTACAATGCTCTCATTCTCGTCCTGGATTCGACGAGTGTTTCCTTTCTTATTCTATTGTGTTGACTTCTCAGACTCAGACTTGGCCGTACTTACCCGAAGCTTACCTGCTGTTACTCGTACGGAGACTCAACGATTGTGTGTTATGAATAGGACCTCTGTTCGCAAGATACAAGCGACGATGAGCATGTCAGTTTATCCTAGACCGATCCCGTTAAAGACGGCGGAGATGTCGGTGTACGGATCGACTAGCATGTACCAAGAGTATTCTTTGCACGCAGACACGTCCTTCAGCATTAGACACAAAGAAAGGGGGGGACTTGCTGACGCCTCTTCTCTCTAAAAAGTAACGCACCCAGTATCACAACATATTGAGACGCCATAGCCAGAAGACCATGTGGCCTCGAAGAAAGACACCCAAACCAGTACCAATCTAACTTCAATCAGACTCCGGCTCCGAACTCGGACTGCAATGGTACACCGGATGGCCATAGGAGTGCGATTGAAGAGGGCCACACGTTCCATTACTGACTCCGACGGGTCCGCTGTCTGCCCTGTGCGAACATGCAAACGAAAACCGACGCGAGAGCATGGACAACTATCGACTCGTAGACGCCATTTCCGCTCCAAGAAGGCCAGAGTTGAAGAAGCCTACACCAGCGTCTACTTATGAGACGGGGACACATCGTCAATGAAATGAGTGCCATGACGATCGCGAAAAAGACGTGTTAGAAGTTAGGACGCCAGCGAACAAACTATTAAACCGGTCAGAAGCCTGTTCGAGGCAAGGGGCCGTTTAATACCAGAAGCACACCGCACGCAAAACATGAAAGAATGCACAAGCATTGAGGCGATTTTCCTCTAGGACAAGTGGCCACGGACGGTCAAGAACGTAAATAACTGACTTGAAGGATTTCTACCCACGTTACTACTTGTCCGGACAACCACAACGGTAGAGTTTCACTCTGCCAGGCAACATTCGAACTTTAGAATTGACGTCTAGATACTTTTGTGACAAATCGCCATACATACCTTCAGAGTCGTAGTGCCCTCTGTCAGGGCAGAAAAACATTCACTCCATCAGTACATGAGACGCCGTTCCAATAGGCCAAGTCGCCTCTCCATCGCATTTCGCAAGCAACAAACGACTAACGATTGAGGATTGGGATAATCGACCTGAAGAAAGCTAGTCAAAAAAATCATCAACCTTACAACATAAGGTGCCATTCTGCTAGGACACATGGCCTTGGAGTCGAAGAGGTAAAACTGAGTCACAGCTCACTCCTATGCCTCCATAACACCGACGACCTTCAAAGAAAAAGCTACTCCGCCTTGCTTGCTAGGCTGAGGATTCGAATCAACCAAAAAGCGGTTTGAGAAGGTCGATGAGCCGCCAGTCCGATGAAGCAAGTGGCCTCGGAAAGGAAACGACAGAGACAGATCAAATCAAGGCAGGGATGAGAATGCGTCGACTCGATGAGACGATTCCAGGAAGGGATACCGAGCCTGTTCCACAAGAGCACTCGCATCTCGGATATTTCCCAAAACCAGAAAGGAGCACGAGGCGCGTAAGCCCTACACTCGTATCCATCATCTAAGCAGAACAAGCGAGGCGAAAGTAGAGGGAACCGCATCTCCGTTCCAGATTTCAGCCTCTCCATGTAAAAATGAAGTCAAATCAGCCGCCGCACAAGTACCATATCCGTTAGGACAAGAGCCCATGATCCAAAAGTATGAGGAAGCACAGTCAATCGCCGTCTGGACAGACTTCTTAAGTAGGGAGCTTGAAAAACGACGAGGATGGAGAATAAATGAAGGACATCGAGTCTCATCGCGGTATGAGCGCGCGTAGATCAATTGCCATCCGACAGAAGGAGAAACAGTAGCGAAAAGCGAGATCCAGCGGGTTCTCCAGTAGAGCACTCTCAGCACCCGGAAATTTCGCCTCGGCTGGTTTGGTGCTAGTCGATGTGACGAATGAAAGGCAGAGAAACCGAAATCCGGAGAACACCGGGAACATTTAATCTCCGATTGAAAATCTCGAACTATAGCATTGCTTTGATACTCTGTTTTCTCTGACCGTAGCCTCCGACGCGTACATCAATGTTTTCAGGGCGCAAATTCTAGTCTTTCTTTTATCCAGCTCGTCCGATGAAATTTTAGAAGGGGTCAGTCATTTCAGCATGTTTTGCCTTGTCCCTCCTTGTCCGCTATCGAATTTTCGGACAAAGCTCCTTTAATTCACTTGTTTTTTCGTCACCGTAGGTGCAGGTACTCATTGATAACTGCCACCATCACCGTAACGCTGTGTCCGCAACAAGATACCATCGACGATGAAGCTGTGCACCGCGCTAAAGGGCGCCCAGGTGATGTCCTAGAACCGATCCTTATTGAAGATCTCTAAGAATCGCAACGTTGCCCGGCGCAATACACGACAGATGCTAAGATGTTGGTACACAAAATTCAAATCAATGACAACTGAAGTAACGACTGCACAAGATCATCAAGTCCACTGGAGCACAAATCCCACGACTACAAAAAAGGCTCCAGACACGCCATGTAATCCACGGCACGGACATCCGCCAGAAAACGCTTCACCATCCGGAATATCATCTGATTCAACATCCTCGGCTTCCACTGGTCTCCATCGTCCTCATCCTTCACCCACGCTACGAACCCACCACGAAACAACACCCTCTTCAGCTTCGGCAGTCCGTCCGCCAAGCCCTCAATCATCTTCAGCTGCTGCGTCAAATCCACGGCCCAGGAGCAGTCGCATAACCCGTTCCCCACATTGCACGGGAAGTACCACTCGTCAAAAGTGATAACGAGCTCCTCGACCGGGAAGCGTGTCGTCCTGGCCTCGCACATCGTAGCAATCTCCTGCACATCGATAAGACCAAGTCACACTCCTAAAGTAAAGAGTAAAACCAAACGCACCTCGAACATCCTGGGCACCGACCAATGGTCCATTGTACCCGTATAAATCACTCTCATGACCTTCAGATTGGGGACAGGCTTGTTCACCGGAGGCACCACCCATTGCGAGTTGAGGTTACAGTCAAACACGACTAGCTCCCGTATATTCGTCGCCGTGAACTCCGCACTACTCGGGTCGAGGATGGGATGGGATGAATTTGGATGGGGCCTCGGTCTGTTCGCACCCGTCGAATCGAGGACTTGAAGCTTCGGTCCGAGACCAAAGAATTTCGGTAGAAGCCCAGGCGGTGCTTTGAAAGAGATTAGGTTTGGTAGCACGCCGAATGGAATATCCCTAGGTATCTGCCCAAAACGCGTTTTGACACCAGCATGGATCGAAATATGCGTGAGGGAAGGGAAAGCCTGGAGACTTGGGTACAGGAAGTGGGTGTTCTCCCACAAGACGTGCAGGCCTTCGAGCTCGAGATGGATCAAGTCAGCGCCTTGGGCGATGCAATTATCGATGATGAAGAGCGCATCCGTATAGAGGCGTCGGAGACTCGAGACACGTATGATCGAAGGCGATCGTAGGAGGAGGCGGTACAGCGCAAATGGTCCAGTAATCTTCAGCTCCTCCAACCGCATGACTCCAAACACCGCCCTAAGCTCGTCGTCCGAAACCTTGTCTGACATACAGCAGCTCTCGTCAATCTTGAGGACCTTCAACGTAGGCGCAATAGCCTTCACCAACTGCAAAACCCTCTTCGTAATGACGACCCACGTAATCGTCAACTCCTCCACCGGCATACGCGCCAGCGCCGCCGCGACAACGTCCCCAAACCCGTCTTCCTCCATAAACTGGTCGAAATGTCCAAAGTCAGGAATCCCCTCAATCTTGCACTTCTTCACGAGCCCCGCGAGGCTCACACCCAGCGCCTTTCCTCCAGCCACCTCAGTCGCGAATCCACTGCTGCCAGTGCGCATGAGGACGTTGACAGAGAATGTCATAGAGTCCCAGATGACGGGCCGAGCTACAGCGGCGAAATACCGACAAACTCTAGCGATGGAGAAGAAGCACTGCCTGTGCTCCTTCCTGGAGAAAGCATCGTCCAATGACGGTTTGAGGTGACTGAAGATCTCGTCGTAGATCTCCAGTGGAATGGGCTCGAGCGATCCAGTCCGCGTCGGCGCTATGAGAGAATTAGAACAACGTCGATGAAAGTGACAATGAATTGAAACTCACACTCCCACTCGAAGGTAGGCTCCGGCGTGCCAGTCCTCCAATCAACAGATTGCATCTCAAATGGGAGCGGTTCAGAGGGGGTGGTAGTAGTGGAGAAACGAGAGCCGCGATGACAAAGGCTTTAAGTAGGGAGGTCACGTTGTCTGGCTATTGTTCGCTGTTTTGGTATTGGGCGGACAAAGCGAACGCATTAGGCGCACCGTGCAGCGGCCCTCATTGTTTGTTCCGGGTAAAGATAAATTTCAGAAGTGGCTAGTCCACAGGAGGGAGGGTCGCCTGTCCTACTGGGGCGAACGTTAATCTTGAACGCGACCGAAAACATCAGGCAGAAAGCAGACTTAGAGATCTTCTCAAATAGACTTCAAGGAGCCGGGACAGTGCCTCTTTGTTGAGTAGCGTAGATACCCTGAGAGTTATCGCTTCTCCAGTGCAATCCGGGCCCAGGGTCCTAAGTGTGGCGCAAAAGACCTGGGAACCAGAAAAGACTTGAACCAAGGCTACGATCCATGGGGCGCAGCTCTCTAGTATCTTTTGCGCATAATGAGCAGGGATTGCCACGAGAAATGTACTACGTACGGTATGCAGTGAGAGTATGGCGTTCGCCGTGTATACTCGGAAGTGAAAATTAGAAACTAGAATAAGATTCGTCATCTGCAATAAGTAGAAGCTTAGTTCTATCAATGAGGCCACCGAGACGAACGCGATATGAAGAGCTTACGTCGGTACATGGCTTTTCGAGCCGTGTAGCACGTCACTCCGGCGTCACTCGAGGAGGAATCGCCAGCGAGTCATCACGACAAGCTAATTCGTCCTGGTTTAGTAGCATGAAACTATGGCGCTTCCGTGAGCGTAAGCGGCCGGGATCAGCTCGTTATGGCGGAGCATCATGGACGTTTTGAGCAAGGAAGGAAGGACGGAGTTACCGGAGTTAAGGTACATTTCCTTCCGCCATCATCATCAAAAAACTGATTCAAAACTTGGACTCGCGCCACTTTCAAGAAGCTCAGCTTATTCGCGCTAGTACATATTCGCATTATGCTTCAGGCAGGGAGCGGCGCCTTAAGTGAGCTGGAAGTTGCCGACAAAGGGTTGTCAGGTCGCTCTTCAACTCTCCGGGGACCTGGTAAAAATGGTAGGAATCCTTAGTCGGTTGCTTACCACACCCACTTGTCCTACCGGATAGGAGGTGCTTTCAACCTTCGCAGAATTGAACAAATGATTTTTTTTGCTTGTTTTTTTTTGGAAATGTCAGCCAGTGTCATTTTTTCGAGACAGGCCAGAACAATGGCATCTTTATTGCAGAATTACATCAGGATTGGTCAGTTACCACTGCCCGTTTTTCTTGTCCTCTCGTGGCGCGTGGCGCGGGGGGAGAATGTAAATACCAATCGGCATGCTCTGCCGTTCATATTGAGTTTGACAAGCTCGAACAAACATCACATGACCCCACCTTTGCTTCCCCACTATTTCCACCGACATTCTTCTTCATTGCTGTCATCATTTTACCGCCGATGCACTTATCCAGACTGTGATGGTCCCATTCCGAATACTGTCCTCGATGACACCGGATACTCAGGATTCATTTAGTTGCGAGGAGAGTTGTTTGATTCGAGGGGATGCAGTTTTCTTTTCTTTTGTTGGTTTGTTGATTTTCACTTGATCCTCCGCTCGAGGGGATGTGACGGATATTGACGAGCTGTCGGATCTACGGCCCGGCTTATGTAACCCATAGCTTACGCGTCTGTATTTCCGACGTTGTATCTTTGCCGTTTACCACCATGTACAGTAGTACCTGAACGTGGCTAAACGTCTCTTACTTTGTTGTTTGCTCGACTCCCGGCTCTCAGTTTTCCTGGTCAAACTCTGTCACTGTTCTTGTTATAAAACTCACTATATTGGAAATCATTCACATTCAGGTACGGTTTTCTGTTCCAGATGCAGTTTTCAGGTCGTCTTATCGATACATTCTAGCACCGACCAAAAATGCCCGCTGTGACTGCGCTGACGCGCTGCCCAGCCTGTTCCCTCCCTTTTCCTCCTGATATCCCCCCACCAACGCCTCGTGTCGATGAGCTGCTCCGTCACAACCTTCCTCCCCGGGCTAGTGAGCTCCTAGAGTTCCGCCGTATCGTTGACAGCGGACCGGAAACTCTCAGCGCATTAGACCAACAGATCGCTCAGGTCAAGGAATTACTAGACCAACTTCTTCTGGCCCGCGGACAAGCGGAGTCTCATCTCGATGATGCGCGAGCTCTCGTCCACCCTATTCGGTCCATGCCGAGCGAAATTCTACTCGACATATTTGCTTGCTGCCTCCCATCCTGGTTCTCCAGTGACGATTTCGACGCTCACAATACGGATTCCTTGGACCCACGTCAGCCGCCGTGGACCTTAACACGCGTATGCCGTCGCTGGAGACAGCTCGCTATCGACTGCCCGATGCTCTGGACGTATTTGGAGCTCAATGTTGATACGCACGACACTCATATTACTGCCCGTCAATGTGTCTTCAAGACAGGCCTTTATCTTGGGCGGTCTGGGGGGCATTCTTTGGAAGTCATCCTGTATGGTGACATGACGGACCACGCTGTCATCCCTGTCCTGGAAGTCACCGCATCTCGCTGGCGGCGCCTCGCCACGAAGCTACCCATGCGTGCACTGCAATCGTTTTCTGGAAATGTTTTTCCTCGACTCATTACTCTCGAGGTATCATATCATTCGAACCCGGACCTACCTACCACGCAGGTGGACACATTCACTTCCATCAGTGCCCCCGCACTTCGGTTGGTGTACACTCATGATTGGAGGTGGCGCATCTTTGACCATGTTCAAATTCCGTGGTCGCAGCTCACCGGAGTCGAAGATTTTCCTGCGTTCGATATACGTAGCATTGATTGGCTTCGCAAGTGCTCGGTCCTTGAAGACCTTAAAATCAACGTCACGTCGAGATACTATACTGCCATCCCTCACCCCATTTTTCTTCCCAAGGTTCAAGTTCTTACCATGGACGAGATCACCCCAGTTGAACCTGGCCATTCGAAAGAGTTCCTTGACAACTTGAATGTTCCCAATCTTCGCACTCTCGCACTCAACTATCCAGTCGATATCGATGGACGACGCATCCAGTTTCCGGAGACTCTAAAGCTAGTCGAAACAGCGGGGAACCTAACGAAGCTAGATATTCGTTGTGCCATGAGTGCACATGCAGACAATACGCAAAGCCTTCTTGCGTTCCTTTCTCTTCTCTCCAATACGGAAGACTTCGAACTCCGCGATCCTGGCGTAACAGCGGAGTTCTTCAGAGGTTTGACAGTGTCGTCCGCGTCGTCACGGCTTCCACGCCTACGCATCCTTGATATTAGCGACTGCGGCTACGATGCTCAGTGCATCGACCTCATATTCGACATGTTGGAATCCAGATGCGATTTGGCGGCGCCTACCGAATCGAACAATGATGTTACGGTCCAAGATGGTCAAGACGGGCGTCAAGCTGCGTGCCTAGAAACCGCCGTCGTTCCGCGCTCTCTATATTCTCAGACTGGAGAGCGTTGGGAAGTTATCTGCAAGGCGTTGGACGTGCAGTGTGGAGTTGTTTAGGGAGGGTAGACGATTTTGATCCCGAATTCATTATACAACTATGATGAAGCTGATTTTCCCTGTCGAGATATTTCCCAGGACGAGACTAAGTCAACAAAGGACGTCGAAGTGGTTTATGCGCGTCTCATGGGCCGCACTCTGACTCTGAGTAACAAGGACAAACATCGGGCACGTTCGCTAGCTGTTTTACCGCGTCGCTCTCCCACCATGTCGTGTATGACTCAATTAAGAATCCAATTGACTCGGGATGGTCAGATCCGTGCAAGGTCTGTGAGTAAATTTCTTCAAGGTAAGCCCGGTCGTTTTTGAATGAAAGAGTACCGACTCCTGCTGCGACATCCAGTAACAACTCGTCCGTGTACTCGTTGTTTCCAATTCATAGTTCACCCATCCCCACCCACGATTTACCATGGATATTTTCTCGGTTCCGCGGCGCGGAACAGTTTCTGTTTGTGCCACGGTCAAATAAGATGTCAACAGACAATTATTCGCCCACATTCCGTGCCGTGCGCCCGCTCCGCATTGACGCTCTCTCTTCGAAGAATTGACTCTCACGCGGGAGAAGCCAAAGCTGATGGACGTGTTCCTTGATTCGGGCGCATATGTTTTGCTACCCGGAACTGTTTCGTTGAATCGTCGTCCTCTGTCATTGGTGGGTAAGCTTGGTTCTTTGATATATTGTCATGATTCAAATCAACGGTGAACGATGTGCGTCGTCGAGATACCCTCATATATGCTACGGATGCGATACTCACTCATTAGCATCTCCTCCCTCTACAGACAATGTCCACCGCGCGGCAGCTACAGACAGAGGCCGTGAAGGACGTCTACAACAACAACCTCATTGGATTTACGCTTGCGACTACGTACGTCAATCAGACTTGGAAAGCCTAAGCGCAACTAACTTGGCTTCGCAGTCTTTATGGTGTAACGGTGTTGCAGACATTCGTGTATTATCGCTCGTTCTTTAGAAAGGATCGCTGGACGATTCAATGCTTGGTATGTCGGCCCTTCCATACAGTCGTTGAGCACGCCTGATGTCATCCACAGGTGGCTCTGCTATTGTCAGTCGTACCATGACCAACGTTCATTCTTTCTCGATTCTGACTCTTACCATACCGTAGCGTTCTCGATACTCTCGGCACAGGACTTGTCACCGCAGCGATGCACACATATCTGGTGTCTAATCTGGAGAAGGACGTATTCCACGTTACGATGATTCCGCGGTATGTGGAGAGTTTCTCTGGCTTTGACTTTGTGCTCAGAAACTTCCTGTACAGGGTGTATGGCGTACGTCAGTTTCATTCAGGATCCCCTCCCTCAGAAGCTCGTCCGATACTGAACTCCACTGGCCAGATCGAGGACGGCGTCAGGGTATGGTGTCCTCCCTTTTCTGATGTTTTTCCTCTGATAGACAGTTGGCAGGAGGTTATAGTATTTATCGCCCAGATGCATGTCATATCTCGACTCTGTTTTCTGTGTCTTACGTCCCCCAAGGTTTTATCTGTATCAGCTATGGATTGGTACGCCGTCGCTCTCATTGTGCTAGCGTTTGTCCTGACCTCGGATTGTTCGTCTAGTTTCGGGAAATCTACTCGTAACCATACCACTGGTCAGTCTCTGGTATTCATAGACTCGTTTCTGATATCAATTAGGGCGTCCTTTCTACCACGACCTTAGGTGAGTATTAGTACTACTCACGGCGCTACGTTGCGCGGTAAATTGACCGAGTACATCGTTAGTTCTTGGCATCAGTTTGTCCATTTCATTCACCACGTCGTCACAGACTCATCCTAAACTGTCCTTAGTCGAGGCCCATAGAATGTCTGTGCGGTTGATTTCGTGAACAGGTCTCTCATGTCCTAGCAGATTTACGAATCCCCGTCTGGTGGCGTTGACGGTCCTGAGGGATAACGTCTGCCCCTTTCCTCTCTTTCATCTTCAGCCCATGACCGAATGCACTATCAGATCATCAGAGGCGTCATCAAAGGGCTCTCAGCATTAGACGACATCCTCCTTGCTGCCGGTCTTACATTTTACCTTTGCTCGCAGCGTACCGGAGTGCACCGGTATCCACGCTCTCTTCTTTTGTTTGCTGCTGACTTGAACTTGCGTAGGACCGAGACGATAATCGACAAAATCATCAAGTACGCAGCCTGTCGAGCAACTGTAGCGACGTACTTTGAGTGTTAATGGATACCACTTTGCTCGCACTCATGCTTTATTAGGCTTGCCCAGATTTTATACTTCGTTATTGTGAGTACGTTCTCTATCGTCGATCGCGGCTCACCAGGGATATTGAAGTACACGGCCTTTCCTCGTCGGACATACTGGGTTCCTGTACATCAAATCCTGTCGAAGAGTAAGCCGTATTCTCCTTCCTCGTTTACTTCACGACTCAGCAGTGTTGTTAGTTTACATCAATTCGGTACTGGCTTCGTACGTTGGCTAATCCTCGAGCAGCTTCGATGTATACTGTCTGACGGGCTAGCAGGTTAAACTTCCGAACCAGCTTACAGAACTTGAACGAAATCGCCTGCACACTTTCATCCCTCAAGTTCGCGGTGAGCTCATTCCATGAATTGCGTACCCTATCCACAACAGTATCGCAGCAAACTGGAGGTCGCGGCGTGGAGATCATCGTATCTCGCGAAGTCGAGCGTGACTTGGATGTGGAGATGGTGAAATCCGGGGGGATGAAAGGACCTCGTCCCGTTTCGGACGTGTGTTGAATTCAGCGCGCCAGAGAGGTTGTGGGGGAAAGTTTACTCTATTGTATACATAAACAAAATAATTTTCCAATAGCTCCCAAGTCAAGTCCGAAGCCGGCTAATCCTCAGGATCGCCTGCGTGATACACAGCACGTACATGCGTAGCCTCGGCTATCCGATTTCTGATTTCATTGGGAGAAAGATTCTCGTTGAACTAGACGGCGTTATCTTGTCATTTCCGGCAGTACGTATACACGCCTGACGTCGCTGTCCTAATTTGGAGCATCGTATTCCAAAAGCACCGAGCGAATCCTTCAAGGGCGTAGGGTGCTGCCCGAAGCATCAGAAGAACTGTTGCAGCTTGATTCTCCCATTCAACAGCGTGCCCCGGACCCGTGAAAGCGTTCTCGCAACAGATCTGGGTACGCGCGCCTTACTCGACGTCCATGACATGTGCGGTACTTGGGGCAGCGCTAACTTGAACCAGGACCGATCCGACGACTGCAAAAACGCTCGTTCACGCCTCCGAGTTTGTCGGCTCTATGGCTGGGAATCCTTGGAAGTACTTACGAAATGCAGGCTGTCCGGGACGTGTCAAGCGGGAGGGATGCATCGATGAGAAGACCGATAATCTTCATCATTTTGAATAACAGAACCCAGGGAGGTCGCGTCGACGAGGCACGCGCCGGGCCATTGCCATGTGATTTCCTCTACAGCTTGGATCGACGAAAGTTGGAACGAAGGATGGAATCATTCGAATGGGATAGCAGTGTTGAGACGAATACAAGTACATGTCGCGACGAAGGAATGCGTGGTAGTGGTAGTGTACAAAAGGCGAATCCAACGGATGTGCGGGGTGTGAAAGAGATACAACAATAACAACAGCTAAGTTGTAACAGCGGCGCGTGATAGTTTACAATCCCAACTTCTGGGCCAACACGCTGCAGAGTCGTTGTGAGCATTATTATTAGACATGAGGAAAAACACGAAAACGCACCTGTCCCGTAGGAGGTTTCCTAGACTGCTATAACGTAGCACGGCATATGTGGATGCTGCCGCGGCAAGCGAAAGCGCGCCTAAGGCGGACATGACGCTGGCGGGTGATAGTGCCTCGGCAGCGGCCGAAGAGTCGCCTTTCGACCAGACGTCGGAGGATGTGAGCTGGGGGTGCTCATAGATGTCGATAGCTGCGCGCATCATGGCAGGCGAGTCGAGAGAGAGTGGATAGAGTTAAGTACGAGTTGAGTGACAGATGCCAGTGAATGGTCGAAAGTGATAGTGGGGATGGTGATCGTCCCTTCCGTGCTTTATATCGACAAATCAGTCGCGGAAATTCCTAATTGTTGTTGTGAACGTTATTGTTCGTGTGGGTCGTGGCGTTCATGGAATGGTAGTGAGACAACCCTTTATACACGCTTTGTTGCCGCGTTATGGCACTTTGATCGTGATGTCCCTGGATAGCCGCTTGTTGTAGTCCCGAGACCGCCCTTGTGATAGTCTGATCCGTCTCTCTCTCTTTCTGCAACAAGACTACCGAGGTTTATCCTCGTGTTGAATTCGCGTCTTTCAGCCTATTCCTCAGAGATCGTCGCTTTCGCCTTGCTTGGTCTGCGCTCAACAATAGGATCCGAGTGTCTCTCGGTCAACACTGATGATCCTCTGTTGATTGAAGCGCTGCTCACTTTCCCCACTCAGGACTTTGCTATGCATTCTGCCGCCAGACGTAAAATCTCCATGCGTTCCTTCCCCATCAAACGCGTTTCTCCCAAAACGAGGCTTCATGACCACATTGTGGATCCTTGTCCCGACGTGTTTGACACCCCTCATTATGCTTATCGGGTCGAATCTTCCGGTCCCATACGCCAATCCCGACATTCCAGGACGTCCGCTAAACGCGGTACCGCTGTCCATCAGGCAATGGAGGCTATCTATCTACCGGACACAGTCCAGCTGACGTTTCATGGTACGTCGCAGACTAAGCATGCTTCCCGTCAACCCCTCCATCATCTGGCAGATGTAGCGCCAGAGAACGACGTGTACGGGTGTCGGCAGTGTCTCCCGCACCATCCCTTTGAGCAAGATCCGTCTGCGACAAACTCGATTTTCAGTAAGCGCCGAGATATCCTCGGATGGTTACGAGGAGTTCGCTCAAATCCATACGACTACTCTCTAACAGTCATCCGAATCCGACCACGCCTCTAGCGATATTATCAAGCGCCGTGGAGCGCACGGGTTGGGCCGGGTACCAAAGGCATAGGTATATTCCCCGCTCAATACGGAGTCCTGAATGGCTGCTAAAATTGAATCATGGTACAGGGAAATCGACATGAACCCTTGTATGTACCACAAAAGGCTTAGCTTCATGCGTAGCGGTTCTGAGCTCGAGAGAGTCGGTGCATCGCAAGCCGTGATAGTCATGCATCTTGTTGGATGGCGACATCAAGATAAATCTTACCAGCCTCTTTCACGCTGTAGACGTGAAACTAGTTCGTGGGCTCTAGGGATGATGATACAACAAGGATAATGTGGAGACGCAGTTGGTAAGTAGCGCTCTTCTTTCGTCCTTGTTACTACTACCTTGCCCAATCCATCGATGACGACGACCTCCCTACTTGCGCGAAACGCGACGCATTTGTCGACGACGAGCTTACCCGTGCGCACGGCCTCGTCGCATCCCTACTCCTTCTCTCCTTCCCTCCTTCCCCCGCTGCTACTCTAGCGCCTGCATCTCCAAGGTGTGCTTTCTTCGAATGTGTCTCTTTGGTCTCTCCAGTGGTTGACTTCTTTGCGTGGCATAAGATCGAATGAACGTCCGAGAAACCATGGAGTTATGCCAACAAAGACGGTATCTACGATCTCACTTTCACAGTGTAACGGCGGTAGGACTTGCGGTGTGTAGGTTGCTTACTATCAGATCCTCGTCTCACAGACAGAGCCGCTGAAAGGACTTTCGGACAGAATTGAATCACCGGTCAGTTGTGAGATCTTCGTACCTTCGTTTGTCGAATATGGAGTCATTTCAACAGCGATTGATAAGGTTGAATGTTTGGGAACCAAAACGGCTAGAAAGCTTGCCGTACAGAGATACACACCTCAACTTGGCATGGCAGGTTCCGGAAGTCGAATCGGGAGTCTATGTCAATAAGAAACAAGGCGGATTAGCTTAGTTGCTTCGTTCGCTGATGTTCGCCGTTTCGGATTCCCATTTTTTGGCACTTCGGGCCGCTGGCAGTGAATGGGAGGTTTATATCTAACGGTAAACATCCGTCGTCCTCGTGTTCTTAGTCAAAACAGTTGCCGATGGAGAGGAGATCTCGCGGATCCCTGTTCGCATGAAGGTGATTGTACTATGATAACTTTTCAGAAGATACAGAGAATCAGGCTTACGCCTTCGACTCTGAGGCCACGTATCCTTTGGGAACAGCGTATCATGTACGTCGGGACGCTCTGGTTGTTCTTAAATCGGACTGTCAGGTCGGTTCTCAGCTCTCCATTGACTGGTACATCCCGAATTCGACGTAGGAGAGGGGACAATTCCCCAGCACGCGCTGTGTACGCTCAATCGGTATTAACCGACGGCAAGGGCCGCCTCGGAAATCACCGAAGAACCAAACGCTACGTCCCGCTTGCAGTTGTCTTCTTCGCGTCTCCATCCATCACTGCCCACATGGCCTCTCAACCAGATATTACCGCCGCCACCTTCACCTTTGAGGGAATGGACATTCATCTGGCCGCCCTCCAAATGAAAAACGAGGATAGAACCACCATCTTCCCATTTGAGCATGGAACCATAATCGCTATTTTTGACGGTGCATACAGAGCCCTTGTTTCCATTCGTTATTACTAACTTTTGCCTCCAGGTCGTCTCACGGCTGAGTTGTCTGAGTACGCGTCGCAAATACTTCCCCGCGCCATCGCCGACCGCATTTCGGCGGATATCCGTGACGGTGGTAGTTTTGACATTCCACACATCATGAAGTCGGAGATTAAACGATTCGACGACTCGCTCCTAGAAAACTTCACAAAACTTTTCCCAGAGGGCGAGGACTTTTCTGATGAGAAGTGGAATGACGCCAGCGAATTGTATGCAGTGATAGGCTACCGAGGGAGTAAAACCTTCGATGATTGCCGCCTCGCAATCACTGGCTCCACGGCCCTCATCGCGTTCATCAATAGCGCCAGGACGCACGTCTGGGTGGCATCGCTGGGAGACTCTGATGCAGGTACCAGTCTGTGTCTTTGTCTACTGAAATGCATACTAAGTCTCCGTCAGTATGCGGTCGAAAACAGAACGAAAAGTGGATCCCGATCATGTTGAGCGTGTCCCACAACGCCAGGAACCCGGACGAGGTCGAAAGAATCCAGCGCGAACATCCTAACGAAGCCGGTATCATTTCTGGTGGGCGTGTCTTGGGTTGGCTTAGTGTCACGCGTGGTTTGTGCGCTTTGCCATCTGGACGTGTTCCCGCTGATATTCTTGCCAGCTCTCGGTGACTTCCAAACGAAAGCACCCTATTCCATCGGATCGCGAGGACTTTACTGGATCTATCGCGGGACTTTACCCTCTTCCGCCTGGGCGGAATGGAAAAAAGACGGTCATATCAACATGCCGTACATGTCTAGCATAGCGGATGTTAAATGCCACGAGCTTGCCCAAGGTGACATGCTAATCTTTGCTTCCGACGGCCTGCGAGATGCCTTGCCCCCACCTCTGACGCCAGATGAATGTTGGGATATTCTCATCTCGCTGGCCAACGGCGTTGTTGACGCGCGTGTGGGACATGAGTGCATCTCTGACGGTGGAAGCAATCCCGCTGAGACCCTGATCAAGAACACACTCTTTGGCACGGATGTCGAGAAGATGGAGGCTGCCATCAAGGCCACGCCCGACACGCGCGATGATATCTCGGTGGTCATTGTAAACTTCAAATAGGCTACTCAGTTTTGTCAAAATACAGCCGCCTCGCTTATAATATATCGTCCAAGTCGGTATGCGGGGAATTCCAACCTTGAGCGGAGCAAGTCGAAGAGGTATCGAGCATGTGTCAAAAAGAAATCAAGGGGGATTAGCTTAGCTGGTTCGTTCCCTGACTCATCTTGACATTTTCGTCTTGTCCGTTTTACGCCGATAAGTTTTGAGAAGATGCAGAGAACTCAACTTACGCCTCTGAGGCCACGTATCCTTTGGGAATGGCGCATCATGCTAGTGTGCGTCGGGACGCTCTTGTCGTTCTTAAATCGGATAGGCAGGCCGGTCCTCAGTTCTCCATTGACTGGCGCATCCCAAATTTGACGTAGGACAGGCCACTTGTCCTATCGGAATGGCGCCTCATCGATCTGTTGTTTGAGACTTTCTTTTAGGTGTACATGCTTGCCTCCAGCGTAGTTTGGCTGCATATTGTCAACCAATAACCAGGCGGAATGGCTTAGCTGCTTGGCCCGCCATCGTCCTTTGGCTCGCTGCAATTTGTTTTATTATGCTACGCGGGACAGCAATCGAGTCGGAGAAGGATTTCTGTTTTGGCTGAGGTGAGCATTGTCATGATTGTGACTCAGGACTTCGGTGGCTGTTCTAGTGTTCTTGCTTTGCAAGTTATGGGACCTTGCCAGGACTGAGAGTCGGTTATCGGTGGCCGTTTGTCCTACCCGTAAGGTGCATCAATAAGTAGTTGTCATGGTGAAGCCAAAGTCCTTTTTCTGCGTTAGTTCTTAACCCGCCATGGACTCAGATAGTTACATTTCGTTGTCTAGGAGACAGGTAGTAGCGTCATTCGTCAATCGTGGCAAAAGAAAGGATTCGAGAAACGAATCTTCGACTGTCAACGATAACTGTACATTCACCACGTATTTCAAGCCCCCATCACTCAATTTCAATCTGCGGGCGGTGAAAGTGAAGCATACAGAGGCAGAAAGGTCGCGACACTGTTTCCCTTCAATACATTTTAAGCTTCGGCTGCTGGTAATTTCATGGGCGTTGAAAGATATCTTCCCTTTGCCCTGGCGTACCTGTTTTTGGAAACTCTTGTTCAAGGGGAAAAGCGGCGCCCGAACAATCGGCGATGCTATTGTCGACTATCAAAAGATATCCCCGACGCCTTAGTGGCGAGACAGTCCTTGGACCCACAACTATTGTTCGTTCGATCACGATCCGCGACGGAAGGGGGGTCATTGTCTGATCCTTTTGTTTCTCTTTGGTCTTTGAGGAGTTGTAGATCGTTCCTATGCACAGCAACGCGGCTATAAAAGGACTTCGTCTTCGTTGACCAAATTTCCAACAAACATGAGCCACTATTCATCACCATCTACCTCGTCGTTGCAGCCGCACGTTTATCGACCAATGAAGTCGATTTCAGACGAGGATTTTCACAACGGCGTATTAGTAAATCCAGCCAGCACGGGCACACATCCCGCGCCACATCCCCACCTTCAGCCGTATCACACCCCCACGCCGCGCGCACGAGCCGTCGATGATGATTCGGCGCTTCCTATCTCCAAAACGGGACCTTGGGCCACCGCCGATCAAATCTTAAACGCGCATCGCAGAAAACCCACCCGACAATATGCACAAATTGTTTCCTTACCTTCATCACCTCGACCGCCGGTGGGGTACCGCGTGACGGGACGACATGGTACTGTGAGCATTATGGGCTCATTACGTGGTTGGAGAATGGGGCAGAAGACGGGGCAGTAACGTTCAGATGGTGAGGAACTGTTCGTAGATGATAAGACCGAGGACGGATCAGACACTCGATGAAATTTGTAACCTTTGTATTCATTACGACGCGACATATCATCCAGGGCGCAATGTCATTAGTTTATCATGACTGATAGAGACCTAGTAGAAGCCAACGCAAGGGAAGAAACGGAAGAAAAATTTGCGAAGTACGTCGAAGATGCTATCAGAGAAGGACTGGTGTATGGTCGAATGCGTTGGGAGGGATCGAAGGAGGTCTGTGCTAACACGGAGACTAGGAATGCGACGGCCTTGTGTTAGGAGTGGATGTGATGGTCATCACGTATGAAAGCCTACCCGAGGAAGGGAGAGGGCGCAAATGGACTGCAAAAGCCACGACCAAACAGGATGGCGAAGACAGAGATTTCCCGAAGATCGTATCAGCGAAGGAATGCTGCCAGAGCCGCGCAGTGAGATCAACTGGTCGAAAGCGTTGCCAATGAAGAGGGAAGGACCTCTGTATTCATACGAAGCGGCCACATGAGCGAGGTGACGGTTCGAGAAGAGTGGCAACTCCTGCCGTCTTCTGCCGACGGCAGGAGCCGAGCACGTCCAGAGCACTACGTTACGTTCACGAAGAGCTCCACTGCATCCTTTGTACAGGATCCGATTGCTTCTCATCGCGCCTTAAAAAGACGGAGGACTCGCAGCATTCGGTGGGTATGACAAGGACAGCGGCAACGGCACAATTGAGTTTGATGGAGATAACATTGATGCTTACTAAATATCTCTTGTCTTCTGACAACGACATGCAGTGCCAAGTTTCTTTGTCGTAACGCTTCTTGGCTCCGTCCTCGCCCTTCTTTCCTCTCCATTCCTTTCCAAAATGCCCGTACGGGGGTTGCAGTTGCTGGTTTTCAGCTCCCTTCTCGTACTCGCCGCGGCAGACACTACTATTCTGGAGCAGCTTTCCAAGCGACATGCGACAAGGACGGCAGGCGGGATCCATGTTCCCATTGCTCGGCAGGAATCTCGCTCTCTCGAGAGGCGCGCAGACACGGGAGAAATTGGGCTAGGGCGTGACTTTGAGACAAGAGTATTCCAGGGCGTTAGAACGTCGAGGTAGGCCGACTTTGCAAGTATCGCAAAGGGACTCGCGCAAGATTCTACCTCAACGTCACGTCTTAATGGCAATCACGACACACAAATCCGTATATTCATGAGCGATATTCCATTGTGCTAGGCAGTACATTCACATCTACACGTTCCCTGTCAGCACTGTCCCGAATCGCATCACATTCCCAAAAAAAACACTCACCAACCATCGCCACACCTTATGCACAACATTCTTCGCCGGTTCCATTGGCTCATCCTCGATCTCATGAACGCCCTCATCGAAATCAATATCCTCAAGGCGCACAAACTTTGTCTTCTTCCACAACTTACGCCCCATGAACATCACCGGGAACAGCGCCACCGCAAAGTAGTTCGTAATAAACGTATCCGTCGCCCACTGGCCATGCAAGAACGTCGTCCAGCCGCTGAATAGGCAGATGACGAACGACATGAATGCGGCGTAATACGCTGCGTAGGGCTGCAGGGGAGAGCGATACGGCAACTTGTCCCGAGAACGTCCTTGCTTCTTCATGCCGTTGTAGAATCTGGCGTGAACGGAATGGTCAACGTAGCTCAACTTGAACAGGTGATAAAGGTTACCGTATGTAGGTAATCGAACTGCCCATCCAAGTAATCATGCCAGCCACACCGCATAGGTTCTGGAACCTGATGCCATTGCCGTTGATTACCAGATGACATGCGAAGACAATAAGAGGGAAGCGTACCATGTGAAGACTTGACCAGCGCCGCTGGAGAGCGTCATGAACGCCAAGGACGAGAAGAGCGCGCAGAATATCAACGACGCGTACGGTAAACCGCCCTTTGTCACCCTTACGAATATTTTGGGAGCATTCCCGGCCATGGCAAGACCGTCTAGTAAGCATGATGAGAATAGTTCAAGACGGTCATGGAGGAGAACTTACAAAGAGCTCTCGACGACGTATACAGGTCACTGCTTCCGGCGCTCCATGCGGCGCTGACAAGCACGGCGTTGATGATGGAGGGCAGCGCCTTGATACCCGCACGTTCGATAGCGATGACGAAAGGGGAAGCCGAGGCATCCGAGCCACCCAGTTGCACCTTCGGATCGTTAGAGGGCACAAGCAAACCCACGATAATAACACCGCCGATATAGAAGAGAAGGAGACGAATGTATATCCTCTTGATGGCTTTGGGAAGATTGCGGCGGGGGTTCTTCGTCTCGGCAGCAGCAATCTGCACAGATGTGAGGCGCAGCTGGCTGACTGAAGGAAGATACGTACAGCGACAATCTCCGTTCCGACGTACGCCCCGGCACTGACGATAAGACTGCGCCAGAACCCAAGGAAACGGCCCCATGCTCCCGAGATACCTGGACAAGCAAAGGTCAGGTGGGCGACGACTAATCAAATTAGCGCCATACCAAAGAACTGGACGAATGGTCCAGGATTGATCCAGTAGCGGAAACCAATGCGGTCGCCAGTAACACCACCCAGGTCGAGAATTATCCCCACGATGATGAGACCTATTGTACGTGTTCGAATGGTCAGATTTTCCAGGCCGTAAGCGTACGTACCAACAATAGCAACAACCTTGATTGATGCAAAAGCGAACTCGCACCTGTTCATGAAGACGCGGAGGATTAGAGGTAGACCTAGAAATGGAAAAAACGCACTCTCCATAGATAGCAGCCCCAAACATGTTGATTGTAACGATGACTACGAGGCAGACGACGACTAGTGGGCTTAATGAGAACATCATTCAACAAGTGGATTGAAGAAAGCATACTCCACACGGCGTTACTGACGGGGATGTCCCAGTATTGCATGAGCACGCCGACGGCGCTCATCTCGCCTGGCTGGAATTCAAATTAGCACCTGCGAACGTGACCAAAAGGCTAGCAACACGCACTAAGACTAAGATCCAATTGTACCTGTAGCAACCTTAACAAGGAGCGCGAATAAACGCGATCTCGACGCACCAATACATCCATCCCAGCGTAAAAGCAAGAGCGGGGTCGACAAACCGTCCCGCCAGAGTAATATGGCCACCCGCGACGGGCATGTAGGCGATCATCTCGCCGAGGGATATCTGGTAGAATAAGTCGATGGCTGAGACAGAAAATCTATGGACAAACCATCATGCAATAACACATGCTCCCCGTGACGATGTAGGCGAGCAGCAGACCAATAGGACCCTGGGGCGCGTCAGGACGAGGAACCAGAGGCGGATATGAAGCCGTACGCCATTAACGAGACCGTCCGCTGTTCCAACCTGCGCGACGTGAGTAATGTTTTTTTAGGGGAAAAGAAGACGCACGAAAAGGCCTGTACCAATAACCTGTTCACGAAAACGCGTCGGATTAGAGGTACATATAGAAATATAAAACAACGTACACCACCGATACTAAAAACCGATTAGGGCGCGTCCTGTAGAGGCATAAGAGTGGAGTCCAAAGGAAGGAAAGCATTTTTAGGTGTTTTGCGGTGAAGATGGATAAGTTGCAATGAGCATCGTCGCGTCCTGGAAAAGCAGTCGAAGAAGACAATGGGTGTACGTCGAAGACTGTTTGAAGCCGCCGGCAAAACATGCATCAGTAGCGGTCAACGCGGGGTAGCGCGATCGATGACGCGTTTCGTTGGTTTCCCTTTTACCTTCATGACAGTCAAAATTGCCCTGCTTTCGTTGGTCACCACCATCCACACAGCCAGCTAGACGCAAAGGCCGGCCATTTAGACGACTGCTCGCTCGGATTCGGATGACGTGGAGCTCGCTTGGACGTACACCGTTACCGCTACCACGATTATGGCACTGCTAGGATAACCCAGTGCGTCTTCCCTGCTGCTCCCTCCATCGCGTCGTCTAACTCGCGTCCAACGTTCTAAAGTCCGCCTAAGAGTCAAGTGACAAGCGGCCACGCGGCTTGCTCGACGGTGGTATCTGTATGAGCAGAGCAAGGTGCATTCCTCTCCCACGTCACCTTCGTCCCTTGGCTGATGCGCGTCTGGAAAGAAAATCGGAGACTCTCGACGCCCTCCTCACCCTCTCCTTCAGAAAGAAGGTCCTTAGCTTATTTGGTCAGAAGTTTTCGTCGATACCTACGCGTCTCGCCGTCGCAGGCGCCAGGACACCTCGCAAGTCGCACACTCATGGGGACGTCGATCCTCCAACCAGGCTAGAGCCACATTCCCTACCTTCGACTTCACTCGCCCATCGTTTCCCTCTTTGTCCAATCTCCCAGAACATCTACCGCGCCAGGCATCCGCGTCTCAATGGACACCCGTCATCACATCCTCCTATGCCACGATGGGCTCGTTTATTCCCCGTCTCATCTCACTCGCATCGTTGGCAGCACCCATGTTTGCCATTACCCTCCAGCGGAATACCATTGATCGCGGCGGCAACGTCGGACTCCTCAGCATAGGAGAGCTTCTCTCCCCAGTCCAAAGTGACAGCCTCACCTGTCTTCGTGGATACACTTTGGAGGAAGGCGGCATAGCCGCGCCGCCCCTTTCAGGCCGAGGTCAGTCTTCCCACAACTTCTGATCTCATACTATGCCATCGCCTCAGCGCCTCCCGGACTCTCAACTCGCTGATCCCAGCATTCAAACCTCGGCTCTTATCGACACTGTAGTTGTATTGCTTCTTGTTCGAGTATCCTTCCTTGTTCACGCGATCTAAGGTAATTACCTCATTCGTGGACCTGCCGACATTATAGACGCCATCTATACCCAAACTGGGCGAACCGAATTCGTTTGTTCGACGCCACATAACTTAACGTTCGAAATTGGTGGCAAGATGTTCCCTGCTGATCCCCGCGATTCAATTAGCGGATAGCACGGACGCCTGTATCGCGAACATTGCCGTGACAGATACCCCACAACGCGGACAAGGTTACCTTTATTCATGGAGTTTGGGTGATCCCTTCGTGGAAGGGTTGGTTCTTTCCCTTTGAACTGTTGTCGTCATCGCTGATTCATCGTTGTTGTAGAGTCCTCTCCGCGTATCATTTCAGAAATCTTTCTTATCCATCCCAAGATCCTCCGACAATTGGATTTCTTTCCACCGTGCCCGACGATGCTGCTGCCCAGCTGTTAAAAGCTCTCAACAAGGCAAACGGGAACTTGGCTGGCACGTCGCAGGAAGCCCCAACTGGCGTCCCGACCGGGGGAACAACCAATTCTCTCGGCGTTCAACAGGCTGATGCGACGGGCACATCATCGCCAGCACCAAACAGCAGCCATGCGCTTTCACGGACATCATGGACAGCGTGTTTCGTTATGATACTTACTGTCGTGCTTGTCCTTTGATATAATCATTCCTTCTAACATATACCTACATTCTGATCTATTACGACCATTTTACTAGCTACTTCGCACTGTACAATTTGGGTATTGGGGAAATATTATTATATCTCATATGGACGCTCTCCTTCTGTGCATAGGAGGACAACTACTGTATCCTCTTTTATCCCAGCTTTTCCACGACTATCGACAGAGGAACAGATTCGGCGCAGTGCCGCGAGGGAAGCAGCCCCACAGGGACCAGCAGGAATACCTGCTCGATGCATTTCGTGTACCGCAGCGTGGGCCTCCACATCCGAAACCGAGATGGCCATATGGATGCCGTCTTTCAATACCTCCCAAGCGGACGAGGATGGTGTGGCGCAGTTTAGCCCAGACATGATGGTCCTCCCGGTGTCGATAGTTGTAAGTTGACCGACACGAAGAGATTGCTCGAGACAGTTGGCGACGTCTGGTTCGACGGAGATGATGCGGGTAGATGGGGATGTGAGGCGGTAGTATCTGACGACGGACTCGGCGAGGGATCCGACGCCGACTGGGACGATGACGAGGTCTGGCTGCGATTTACCTAGATCCCTGAGTTGTTCAGATATTTCGACAAACATTGTGCTGTACCCGTCAACAATAAACTGATTATGGAATCGGTAAGATGACTATCCTTTTCTACATGGTCAAAAACAAAACTAACCTTGGGAATATCCTCATACCCAGGGAACGCCATGTCCTGAATAAACAATCCATTCTGTTCTTTCGAATCCCTGAAAGCTTGGGCTACGGCTGCATCGTAATCTCCCGCCACGTCCACAATCGTAGCGCCTTCTTCCCAGAGGCGGTCATGCACAGCTTGATCTGCGCGATCAGATAGAGAGGTATATGATAGCCGGTAGACCAAGCGTGCTAGCCATCCTTGCTACAGCGCGTCCGTGGTTTCCTTCCGTCGCACAGATGACACCGAAACTTGGCTGGGGGCTGGTTTTTAGAGCGTGGATGACATCGGCGAGGGAGGAGGAGGGAGGAAGATCAAGACGCTGAATGACGGCTGTGTAGGTCGCCCAGGATGCGCCGAGTATTTTGAAGGCGGGGAGACCGAGGCGATTCGTCTCGGCTTTGACGAGGACGTTGTTTAGTTTCAGTACAGTGTCGCCGGACGAGAAGGGAAGGGGGATTAAGGGAGCGGGAGTGTAGTGGGGGAGGGATTTGTGGAAAGCGATGATGGATGGGTCGATGGACATATCAGAGGGAGGATGGTGCTGGTCTTCCAGCCAAGGGATGTATGCCAGTAGGAGAAACGAATCGGGAGCTGGAGGAATCTTGCGACGGTGGTCAAAGGTAACGTTTACAGTTCGGAGAAGAGAAGGCGATGTAGTAATGACGCGATCTGTTAAGATGGAGCCGAAGAAAGGCGCAAAGGTATTCTTTACAAATGACAGTCGATCACGTGGGTCAATGTTCCTTCCTTTCGCGCCATCATTAGCACAAAACAACATGCTCAAATCTCTTGTTTGGTACCCCAGATAACAGATACGATGTGCTAGACAACTCTACTTTCACTTGCCCCCTTCTTTTCTCATCGCTCACAATTGATTTCAACGACGCAACCCGCAACCTCAGCGGACCTAATAACATCTCGCGAACGCTCCATGTAATCCTCTTCTTCATTCACAAACAGCCTACAACTCTCCAACATCGCAACGCCCATCTCCCGCCAATTGATAACGCGCATGAGGAACATCCGTTGCAAAAACTCGATTTGCGCCGACGACGTCTGAAACGCGAGACGCCTGAGCTGCGGCAGGTGATGGTCCATCCTAAGATTGCTTGATTCGCCAGCCACGTAATCCAAAATCGCGTAAGGGAGGTCATGATGCAGTGACCCCAGCAGACTGACATCTACTAGTGTCTCATCGCACTGCATGAGTACAGTGAGGACGTCCGGCATGACCTGTGGTAGACGTAGACGGAGCGTGGTCAACTTGCACGCAGAGCGAGTGAAGAACGCAGACGTCGACGTCGTAGGCCACTCCTTCAATGAATGGAGATCCAGACTTTGGAGGGCAGGCAGTGTTAGGACGTCGAGAGGATGAAAGACCAAGGGATCTCGGACCTCCGACTCCGGAGGAGATATGGCGATGCTCCTAAGACGGGGAAGTACATACTTAAGATTCTTATATGTTGGCGGGTGCATCCCATGGAGAATGAGGGTCTCCAGACGCTTCCCATGATACTCGAGCATCAGTGCTGGGAATGTCCTCCGCAGGGCTAGCGTCCGCAGCTTGCGCGACTTGGGAAGGATATGAGAACCTCGGACTAGATCCCAATGGACTCTCAAGCCTCGTATAGAGCGAAAGTGCCGACATACTACGACCTCTTCAAAGTAATAATTCACCGACGACGAGTCGATGCGCAGATTTCGGATCTTCATCTCGTCCAATGCATAAGGACTAAACCCTGGTTTCCGGAACAACCACAGCGAAATTGGACGATCTTTAAAGGCACCAATCATAAAGTCTATCGACGTGCGATTGGCCCGGAAGAGGATTGTTAGAGGGTGGACGTCGCAGCGGGTGAGCATGGTGTCTATATAGCTTCGGTCGCAGCGCGTGGTGATTGGTATCGTTGTCCACAGACGGGAGTTTGACAGGGAAAGGGCGCGCCATCTGGAGGAGGTGCCTAGCATGACGGCATGGGCATTCCGCACAACATGTAAGCATTCGGCGAAGGAGGGTGCGGAGATGATACAACGGGGCGAAGCGACGTCGGCGAGTGCAGCAAAGATTTCTAAGAGGATTTCATTCGGTATGAGGTCCATTTGAGGACCATTTCCAGAGCTAGCCATGAAGAGGAAAACTTGGGGAACGTAAACACAAAGAGGTTGATAAACAAGCCCAAGTTTAAGCCGTTTCATATGTTTCAGTCGGAGATTAAATATTTCGGCGTTCTCCGGTTCGGCTTTTCTTCCTTGCCCTTCACACTTTCAACTTGTCACTTTGCTCTTCGTCGCATTCTCGCTGGCGTGTACCAGCACTTGACCCTCCGAGACCGAATGACGTGGAGCTCCTGCGTAATAATAGTCCTTTTCGCGACGTTTTCTTCGCTCTGTGCCCGCCTGGTCTACGCGTCGTCACGCTGCATGAGACTCGATGTCGTCCCTTTACTTCATTCTTCTATTACTTTTCAAGTACCCCCAATGACTGATTCTGATCCGAAGGCGGCCAACTACACTTACTGACGGATTCCAACCGTTGCGCCTTGTCCTCAGGGATATGGCACCTTTGTCCGCATTGTATGGGTGTACATCTTTTTCTTTTGAATACTTGCGAAAAAGCCGGCGCTCTTGTCTCAACGTCATACTGCTCGGCTGACGTGGCGCAGCTATGCTTGCAAGTACATCGTGGCATCACCAAAGAAGCAGCTGTATCCGTTATAGCTTGGTGATGTTGTGACTACCATCTCTATTACAGTGCGTCTTCCCTGATCCTTCTCCTACCTCATCTTCTAACTTGCGTCGTGTGCAGCCCTTGCATGATCGAGACTCTGAAGACGCCGGTGCGTACCGCAGGCCTACGCTGCTTGTTAGACGGCATCGGCAGACTTCATACTCGATGTGTATGCGCATGAGGAGATCAAGGTGCATTCCTCTTCCCGTCTTCATCCCTCGGCCGATGCTGTACCTCAGACGGATTAGCTCAATGGGTCAGTCCGTCAATTTGCACGGAGCACAGGAATCCTTTTGGGCGTTCTTCATCTCGTAAGATGGACTTTGTCCGAGGCCAGTGATCGTAGTCGGTCCTCCTATTATTGGCCTTGCTAGGTTGCGCGCTCTAATGACCAGCTCGTTTTCGCTTTCCCGGGCATAGAGGCTCGATCCATGGTTGACCGCACAGTACTGTAGTCAGAGGCCACTTAGCCTAGCGGCATTTGGTCATGTCAGTATTCGGAGAACTCTTTTTGTCACTGACAGCGACTGAAATATGTAGGTCTTTCCTGAACCGCTGCAGGGGTTTGGACTCGCTTTGCTTTCTGAGATGTGGGTACTTCTGCGACACCTTGGCACGCTAACGTTCCGGGATACCCTCGTCTGAAGCCATGTCGTGCCGCGTTCTCATCTGCGCATCATCTCAAACATGTTTCCACTTGTCGTATCGGATTGGCGGTCCATTAGAAATGAATGCGGATGCCTTTTATTCTCTCAGATTGACAAGAAGACGGATGGATTTGTTCCATGATTTGTCTTTGAAGTTCTTCGGTGTCATGGAAATTTGCGGGACCTATGCTTGGACTCTGCCTCAGCATCTTTGACTCCGAGTCCAGAGTGGCTCCGCATGAGAGTGAATTTTCAGGTGAGTCGGTTCCGTAACCCTCAGTTCTACGGAGTCGCTGTACTGTTGAGGCGACTTGTCCTATTGGAACGGCACTTCGCTTCATACCATTGGCTTAACTTCATGTTAGTTTTGAGGTTCGCACATAGTAGCTCGGGCGTGGTATTGTTCATAAATGTTGCCTAGAACACCAGACAGAGTGGCTTAGTTGCTTGTCCCGTCATGATGGGATAAGATTTCCTCGATGATTGTAATTTTGTCGAGTTGGTCATTTGAGTCCTGGTTATCACAGTCGACAATCCCGGGAATGTTTTATCGCACCTAGGCTCACCTTTAACGATGGTGGAAAATCTTGAAGTTAGTTATTGATGTTCTTCACTTTGTGGCTACTTGTCTACCTGGAAAGGAGCCTCAATAGAGGCTCTAGCTGACATTTTTTCTGGCATGGCACCACCTCGATACGGAGTCCATGCTCCCCCATTGCAGGTATGACGAACAGTTGACAAGTTGGAAATGGAATGCGTAGTAGGATGCTTTCATCTCTGGCCTACGGCCATCCGAGCACGGCGCCTCATGTAGCGATTTGGTCTGCCTATGCGTACAAGGATGCAACCCACGTTCAACGATTCAAGTTGGTATACTCGAGGCCTCATAGCCTACTGGATATGGTGTCTCAGTAAATAAGCCCTAGAGTTGTTTTTCGCCATATCGAGAGTTTCAGTCTCCGCTCGAAATTTCAGAGGCTGTGCTGTTTTCCTTCTTGTCTTTGCTTTTCTTTATGCCCAACGCTTGAAGACGTATCTCACGGAAGGAATGACTCCGAATAACTCTTGTTGTGAATAGGCTGGCTCCTGATCTCGTCAAGGTCCTACGAGTACGCGGTGACACGTTTAATTGGTAAGTTGTGCGGCGTGCCATGAACTGGGCATTCTTCAAGCCCCTCTGCAAGGTCACTTGTCCTACTGGATTGGCGCCTCATCACACACAAAGCAAACTTTTTAGTCGACGGCCTGGAAATACAGGCGGATTAGCTTGGTCCGTGATTTTCTTTGACCCGAAGGTCGTTGTCTGTTTCATGGTAACTTTACAGGAGCATGGTAACTTCGATTCACCACCACCTCGACCGCGAGGCCCCTTGTCCCATCGGAATGGCGTGCCTCATCGATATTGACCATCAATTTTTTTTGCACATTCTTGAAGTTGGTTTTCGAATCCTTGGTTGACTGTTTACATGCCAAACCTGACGGAATGGGCACCGGTGGAGAGGCGACTTGTCCTATCGGATCGATGCCTCAGTAGCAGATTGCCACATCAGGAGTTTTTTTTAGGTTTGCGTACACAAGTCGCAGTACGCCTGGCCGTGCATCATTCCTTCTCCTTCTTATTTGCTGGGGACCGTAATACCTTTTCGGCGTCGTCGTAAGTACTCACATTTTTCATTGCCGTTGAACAGATTCTGTACACTGGAATCGGATGGGCAGCCAAGCGAACGACGTCGTCATGACCCACTTCCGCAGCTGTACTTCTCCGCCGCCATCATCAAGAGTCGTGAGTGGTGCTAGTCGTGTTCCCCATGCTTCTGGTGATTTAATCTGTAAAGATAGCTCCCTCCCGGTCGCCTCTCCTTGAATTCGCGTATGCGCTCTGTCCGCGTGAGGCGGCGTCGTACCAGGGCTGGTACGTTGTCAGTTTAACTCTAAACCGACTTACCTGATCTCGCAGAAGGTTGTCAGTATGCGCTGGGACGGCTCGGTCTCCGACGTGAGGTCGCGCAAGTATATTTGTTGCCCGAAGACCTTCCTTTGATACCAGTAGCGACTCGCATGGATACACTACGCTTGCCGTGTCGTAGTGCTGACAATACATCGATTTCCCCATCTATCGCTACTCTAGGAAGGAAAGGAGAAGGGAATGGTCCAACTCGTTGTCTCCCATCGCAGTAGCGAACAAGGCAAACCCCGTGCGTCAGAAATGAACACGACAATGATCTCCCCGAAGATAGAGAAACACGCTCGGGAGGACACTTTCCTAGGTGAGGGTTAGTATCTAGAAAAGGCCTATTCTTTCTGCTCAAATCAGTAACTTGTAGATGCAGATGAAACCTCACCTGGCAATCACCTGGAGGCCCACTTGTCTCAGCGGATATGGCACCCCAATACCGGAACAGCAAAGTGATTTTTTACAAGAAGAGCTGCTTTCCGTGCGCCTTGTCCTACCGCGGATGCTCTTCGTCCTCGGAATACTCCAGATTTCATTCTCTCTTGACGATTGTCGCTTCGCCTCCATGGACAACGACTAGCATGTTCTCGGGCATTCCTCAACACACCACACCTGGTGCTCTGTTCGAGCCCACTTGTCCTATCGGAACTGGTGCCTCATGCATCAAAAAGTGGGTTATTTTTATGGAAGGGTCATCGTTGGCAGTGGCAGGCAGGCTCTGCTTATCGTCTTCTTGCGCCATGTGTAATGCCTTTACCTGTCTGGGAGGAAGCGTTCGTTGTGGGCCATGTACAGACTTCGGAGGAGGCGCGAACACTGGACGTGATCTGGGTTCTCATGACGTGAGTATACCGATTGCATGAGAACTTGAGGCAACTTGGCTTATCGGAACGGGTGCCTCTTGACGCCAATTAAGGAGATGCATTTTTGTGTGCGACATTAGTGCGTCGCGGCGTGCCATCTGCTTATTCCGGGTAGGAGGCTTATGTGAATGAGATTTGAGGCGACTTGTCCTACCGGATATGGCGCTTCAATATAGGCGATAATAATTGGGCTATTTCTTTTCATACCTGGCACGGCGGATTCAACTCTTTTGTCGAGTCGGCTCAGGTCGTTGGTGCCTCGATAGCGCGATATTGCTTTCATCCGAGGAAGTGTCTTCAGTGATTCAGCCTCCGATTCGAGATTTAAAAATGTCAGGTTGCTGAGCGGAGCGGGCCCAGAGGCTCAACGGGATTGATTATCCAGCTCGATCAATGACGCGCTTCATTGGTTTGCCTCTTACCTTCACGACAGTCAGAATGCCCTCCTTGCGGTCGTCGCCACCATCCACACGGCCAAATAGATGCATGGGCATGCGACTTTGGACTACTGCTCGCTCGGATTCGGATGACGTGGACCTCGTCTGGACGGACCGTTACCACGACCACGACTGTCGTACCCCGTTCTCGCTGGGATATCATCGCTGCCAGCATAACCCAGTACGTCTTCCCTGCTCCTCCAACGCGTCGTCTAACTCGCGTGAAGCCCTCTAGATCGCGGACCACAGTCCATCTCTAAGTGTCCAACGACAAGCGGCGGGCGCACGCGGTTTGCTCGACGGCCTCTGCGGATGCCCTACTCGATGTATAGGCATATGAGGAGAGCAAGGTGCATTCCTCTCCCACGTCACCTTCGTCCCTCGGCTGATGGTCGTCTGGGAGTACACACCCATCAGAGCGGCGATCGTAGAGCCTTGGCGGGTAGTCTTGCTGGATTCTTTAGGAATTCGTATGTAGAACTCTTCCTCGTCTCCCTTCTTTCGCTGATACCCTGGTAGTCATCAACTACACGTTCCTGGCCAATATCTGCACCCAATTCACCGCGCGCCGTCGCCACCACTCCCGCCGACATCCTCAAATACGCACGACGTGCCTTCACCCTGGCTACTATTCGTCTCGCCATGGCGAATGAGACCCGCTGCTGCTGTACACTGCTGGAAGATGTGTTTTTGCTTGAGGCCGACTTCCTCGTGTCCGTTACGAACAGGAATCGATAAAGATATCTATTCGTCGCCGCAGTCTTTTGCCAGCGAAGCGTAGCGCTCATCGGGTTGGGATGGGAACCTTGACGAATGACAAGTGAGAATGTTTTCTATGCGCTGCTCGGGAGTTATGACGTTTTCAAGACCGCGCTATCGGGCTTCAGCGAGGTGAAAGGTATGTCCCTCCTCCTCTTCCCTCTCCCTCCGCTGATGATCCCGACAGATCAATGACAACATTGTCGCCCGCCTTACCGCCTCCTTCGAGCACCATCGCCCCCCCCGCCGAGGTCCTGAAACCCGAGCAGCCCGGGGAGTACCTCGACGCCGGCTGCTATTCGGATTCTCGTTTTCTTTGGCCTTGAGCAGTTAAAGAACGGTGTGATTGGAGTAGGCCAATGGGTTTTACGATGCTTCGAGAGTGCTACGGATGTTTGTTGATCTTTTTTTGGAATTCTATTCACTGCATATATGCTTAAGATGACCTCCGACGAACTAGAGACACGGCGAACTGTACGTTCGACTATGAGCCTATCTACTTACTGGCCTCATGGTCTACTGAATGTAGTGTCTCTATATGACATCGAGAAAGGCTTTTGTAGGATGGAGGTTCAATCTCCTCCGTTTCATGATAACTTTACAGAAGATATGGCTCAGATTTACCATCACCACTTCAAGGCCACTTGTCCTATCGGAATGGAGCCTTATCACGAATTGGTGTCATAATTTTTGCACATTTCAGCCAGTTTTTGACTCCGGAATGGGTTGTAGTGGACAGGCAGCTTGTCTTATGGGATCAGTGTCTCATCAGTGGTCCCCGTTCCAGTGGTTTTACATTGGGGTGGGCGGCTCGCAGGAGAAGCATCCTTGCTTGTAATTATCAGCTTGGAACTGTCGTACTTCTTTGACTCCGCTAAATGCCTGTAAGTGGTGACTTTTTTGCGGAATTCACCGGCTGACATCAGATTGGCGGCAAAGGGAACAGTTGAACGTGAGTGGGACATCATGTCCTACTTCACGTCGGTAACCGTCTCGCGCCCGTTGCTTCCGTCAAGAGTGATCTTTGATCATGCTATGAAGATCGCGCCGGACGAGTACTTATACTCGGATGCCTGAACACCATCCTTGACACTAATCGAATCAGCTGGATTGGCAGCGAGTCGACGGATTGGGTGAAATTGTAGAGGTCTGCTTGTCCTAGCGGATATGGCACCTTAATAATGCACTGCGGGTACGACGACTCTTTTTTGGGAGGCGTGTCGTTCAGAAATCAATCTCCGATCGAAAGTTTTCAAGGGCTGTGCTCCTTTCCTTCACACCACGACAACAGTGCTCTTCGTCTTCAGATCTCTTGGCTCTGTTTTACTCACTCCATGTTGACGCTTCACCTTCGGACAGCTGCTCTGTTTATGGCATTCCTCGACTCCTAGCCCTACGTCTTCTGTGTCTTGGCCTGGGAGGCCACTTGTCCTCTTGGAAATGTGTCTCATGGGTTGGGTAGTTGACTTTTTGTGTGAAAATTTCAAATCGGATTGAAGATGGTCTCATATGGTCGAATTCTCATTGCGGATGGAGGCTGTATGCCCTACTGGTAAGCATGCCTCGTTAGCGAGAGTGCCTGATATTTTTGAAGCCTTTGCTGATATTGCTCGGTGGCAGAGTGCTTCGTTTGTCTTGGTGCGCCGCGTGAGGTTCTTTTGCCTGTCGAATTTAGCGAGTGTGATTCTGTCATGTGAGATACGACTTGCGAACTCAGTATGGGATGTGTGCGCGAGTGGGAGTTGAAAGTTGTCTATTCCGCGAAGGCTCTCGTAAGTACACTACTCTGTCGCAGCGTGCCTTTGCTTTACACCGTGCGCTCACCTTCTCCAGCCTTTTACGCGACGATTTATGATATGAAGTCTACCTACACCAGAGTCGGACCGTCATGAGGTGTCCTGTTGTGTATGATTCGTCAATGTCGTGTGCTTGAAACTTCTCCACGATACTCTTCTTCCATGGGAGAGGCCAGTACTACTGTTGTCGTAGCCGTGTGTTTCTTGACGCTTTTCCTCCATGGACGACTGCTAGCTTGTGCTCGGGTCCTCCTTAACATCCGAGGCCACTTGTCTTATCGGAACTGGGGTCTCATACATGGATAGATACTCAAATCTAACTTTTTGAAAGTCGGATTTAGACGGTTGTGAAGTTGTCAAATTCTCCGACTTGCATGTGCCAGAGGCCGTATGTCCTACTGGACAATTGCTTGCTTCGCTGTTCATAGTGAACCGTATGTATCCGAAGTTTTGATTTTAATTTCGGCTCACACTCGTTCTCACGACGTTAGTGTCAGGACGTTGTCTACTGCATTGGAACCCAAGGCGACTTGACTTGACGGAATGGTTGCCTCATCGTCGGAGATTATGCCATAACATTTTTTGTGTTTCAACTCAGGCTCTTGAGGACAGGTGAGTACTAAGTTACACCGTCATGTTGCTTATTCTGGGTAGTAGAGAAACGTGAAGAAGATATGGGCCCACTTGTCCTACCGGAACGGCGCCTCGATACAACCTGTGTGGTATGATTTTTTGTGTGTACATTCCACGCAAAACATGTGGGCCGCTCTATTGATGAGGATTGGTTCGTTCCATTGGTTTTGATTTCGTGTCACGGTATGTTCAAGTCGTTAAACGATCCTGGTGGCGTGTCCTTGAGGGCATGAATGAATGAGGGATCGAGGCAACTTGTCCTACCGGATATGGTACCGCGATTGGTCAATTGTTTGTTGTTTTTGTATCTAGCACGGCTGATTCGACTCTCAGTCATGGGCAGTTCAGCTCCGACTCGAATAAGGAATGATATTAAAAGGATCAGGTCGGCGCTTAGCGGACGGGATCAGGATGGGACAGAGGAAGTGCGCGATGAACGTGGGATTGATTAACAATCAGCGTGGGTATCATGATCGATGACGCGCTTTTTACCTCTTACCTTCATGAGAGTCAGAATGCCCTGCTTGCGTTGGTCGCCACCGTCCACACGGCCAGTTAGGCGCACGGGAAAGCGACTTGGACTATAGCTCGCTCAGATTCGGATGACGTGGAGCTCGCTTGGACGTACACCGTTACCGCTACCACGACTATAGCAAGCAACCGTAGCCGTTCTGGCTGGGCTACCATCTCTGCTAGCATAACCTAGTGCGTCTCTTCCGCTCCTCCGCCGCATCGTCCAACTAGCGTGCGTCCCTCTTTGGACACTGTTGGATGCTTAAGATGAAGTGCTATGCACTGATAGCAGTATCAGTGCATAATAACACATAACATGAGACAGCATGTAGCAGGTTATGGGGAAGGGCACCCGCAGGGGATGCCCTTGGGCCCCGACAGGGAGACTCCAGTTGAGGCAGTCAGCCGCGATACCCAAACCCGAAGGAGCACAGCGACGCATCCGGCGGGCTGGTGAGGATGGAATCTCCCTGCAATGTGAGTGGTACAGATACCCAAACAAGAAGGGCCTGAAGGGACCGCATCGTACCACTCAAACAATAGCATGTGTCCTGGCCACAGAATACACAGGATACGAATGGTAGCAGTGCCATATCGCGAAAACGTAGCAGTTGCATGGCGCTGTGTCCCGGCCACAGAATACTCGGGATACGAACAGGTAGCAGTACCGTATCGTGAAAACATAGCAGTTGCGTAGCGTTGTGTGTCCCGGCCACACGCATACACGGGAATGCAAACGGTAGCAGTACCATCGTGCGAAATGTAGCGGTTGCATAGCACTGTGTCCCGGCCACAGAATACACGGGATACGAACAGGTAGCAGTACCGTATCGTGAAAACATAGCAGTTGTGTAGCATTGTGTGTCCCGGCCACACAAATACACGGGAATGCAGGAAACGTAGCAAAATGCATTGTCATACATGAAAGTAGCGACAAGCGTAGCATAGCGAAAGGAGCAGCAGTCAGAATCGCCGACACACAAAGCAGTAGTGTAATAGTCCGTGTCGGCGGCAGTGGTTGCGGTGGCGGAGAAAGCAGAGAGTGCGCGCGATGACAATGCACGTGTAGCGCGGTGACGAAACGAGATAGGCATTCCGAGACTGCGAAACTTAGCGAGTAGCTGGTGATTGCGGACACCCACTAGAGAAGGAGTAGGCACCGTGCTTACGACGCGTCGCAATCACCGCAGCCCCGAAACTGGCCTAGGAAGCACCATCGGGTGCTGGCAGTGCAAAACTGCTCCACCGAGCCGAAGTCCAGAAAGTCGAGAAAGTGGCCGAAAGCCATGGAGGCCACAGAAACGAAAGGAAAAACAAAGCTGCGGGTGCTAGCTGACTGCCGTGGAGTCAGCGCGCCCGACTTTCTCTGAAGCGACGACGACTGTGATGGCGGAGCGGAAGAGAAAGAAATTGATCGCATCACTTACGTGTCCGAAGACCTCAGTTTGCCCTCCCTCGTGCCTTGGTCTGACAAACTTACAATCTAGACATGATCACAATTCATCTCCATGCGTCAAACGACATGACATTTTCTCTATACACGGTCTGTCGGGGTATCAGTACCTTAGCTATTTATTTAGCGTAGGCAGAATCAATCATTGTAACATTGTAACAGCGGGTGGGCGCGACTGGCTCGACGGCCTCGGCGGATGCCCTACTCGCTATGTAGGCGTATAAGCAAAGCAAGGTGCATTCCTCTGCCCCCTCATCTTCGTTCCTTGGCTGATGCGACGGTCTGGGAAGGAACTCGTAGATTCACATAAGAGCGCGAAACGTGGTGACTGGCCTTGCTGGATTTTTATACGACGACCGCGTCCTCGTTGACGTCCTCCTCACCTTCTCCTTCAGATGGTTCGCAAAGAAGGCTCTTCATCTCTCCTACCTAGAATCATACCCAACATGTTCCGTGCAATCCTCGCGAGTTACCTCTTTTTCAAGGCCGAGCTATTACATTTCGGCGAGGTGCCTGGTGTGTTCCCTCCTTTGCTTCCTCTTCCCTCGCTCATACTGCGACAGTCACAACTACACGTTCCGGGACAATCTACTTTACCGCTTTCGCCACAGGTTCCGTCGCGACGCTTACTTCGCCGCGGGTACCGTCGCCCCCACCGTCTCCTCCTCCGTCGACGTCCTCTAACACGAGCGGCTGGGGAGTAAAGCCGACGCCGTCTACCAGTCGTCTCTGCATAGCGGACGAGGGTTCCATGTTCGTTTTCGAGGGTTGGTTGCCTGTCTGGACGACGTTGTAGCCCACCACTACTCTTATCTTCCTTACACTCGAGCCGCTACACTAGAAGACCCGTTTACGTACACTTCTTCAGACCGACTTTTCCTCATATCTGTTATGTACAAACAGCAATCGATAAAGAGATCTATTCGTCAGCACTGCTTTGTTAGCTAGGCGTGACGCCCATCGAGTCTTGACTACTGGCGAAGGAGAACGTCCATGTATGTACGATTGAAACATCTGCTCAATGTACCTTGTCTACTGCAACTGGCCTCCGCCCAATTGTGAATATTGTTGTTCCTTGAGTACCGTGTACACAAAGGCAACGGGACCCGAGACGCGAAGAGGCTGGTCAATTTGAACGTCAGAGTACCAGCACTGCCGGAGACGGGGTGATTTGAAGGTGGACACAGTCGGGCGCCAGCAATGTACCAAGAGTATAGAAATGTTTTTCAGCAGTGATCACAAAGAAAGGGAGGACCTACTGTCTCCTCTTCTCGCTAAAAAGCAATGCTCCAATCATAACATTGAGACATCATAGCCACGAGACCATGCGGCCTCGAAAAGAGCGAAGTGTCTAAGTCCCAAAGCAGTCCGAACTCGGACTACAATGATACCCGGATGACTGTATGAGTGAGATTAGCGTCCTGTCGCACGACTCGTCCGCTGTCTGCCCCGGTCTGCGAACATACAAACGAAAACCAGCGCGAGAGCATGGACTGCCTATCTAGTATCGACTCGGAGGCGTCATTTGTGCGCCAAGAAGGCCAGTTGCAGAAGCCTACACCAGCGTCTGTGAGACAAAGGCACATCATTGATGAAATGAGTACCATGACCGTCGCTAAAAGAAAAAAAGGCGTTAGGAATTAGAACATTAGTGAACAGACTACTGGACCAAACTGGTCTAAAGCTTCTTCCAGATTGAAATAGGGTAACCGGTGTGAAGTATGCAGTATACAAAAGATTGAAGAACTTATGAGTAATGCGGCAACTTTCCTGTGGGACAAGTGGCCACGGACGGTCAACAACGTAGATAACCGACTTGAAGGATTTGTACCAACCTTAATACTACTTGTCCTGACAACCACACCCGCCGCAGAATGAGCCACGACTAGGACCATGATTGAACTTCGAGTTAACGGACGTTGGTGAGACAGACCACGATAGTAAATACCTTCAGAGCCATAACACTCTCTGTCGAGTCTCCCACTCAGGAAAAAAAGTACTCTTGTCATATTAAGAGGCGCCGTTCCAATAGACCAAGTCGCCTCTTCCTCGCATTTTGCATCCAACAGACGACAGCGGATTCGAAGAACCGACGTGCAGAAAAAACTGGGCATCATGCTCTGGCATGAGGCAGCGTTCCGCTAGGACAAGTGGCTTCGGAGTTGAAGAGGAAACTCCGAGTTACAGATGCCTCCATGACAAGCCTAAACTGAGAATTCCGCCTTGTTTGCTAGGCCGACAATTTCGAATCAACGAAAAAGCTTGGTATATTCTTTGACGATGAGGCACCAGTCCGATAGAGCAAGCGGCCTCAGAAAGGAACGACAGAGGGAGATGACGCAACACGAGTCAGCTTCGGGATGCCAGCATACCGAGGTTCCACACGAGCACCTGCACCTCGGATATGTCCCAAAATCAAAGGGAGGACGAGGCGCGCAATCTCTAAGCTCATATCCGTCCTATCAAGAGAATAAAGGACGGAGAAAGTACAGTGTACCGCATCGTCGTCCTAGATTTCAGCCTCGGCCCTCTGCATGTAAAAGAATCGATGTATCACGCACTTACAGGTACCATATCCGTTAGGACAAGAGGACGCCGGTCAGGACTGCCAGTAAGGATAACTGGTCGCCTTCGGAACAGATTTGGGAATTAGAGAACTTGAGATGATGGAGAATTGAGGAAGGACAACCGAGCGCGCAGAGATCAATTGCAACCAGGAGACGCTCGAGAAAACAGTCGCGAAAAAGTGGGATCCAGCGGGTTCTCCAGTAGAGTACTTCGTCTTTGCACTCGGAAGACTTCGTGACATTCAGCCTCGGTGGGTGGGACAGTGCTGGTTCAAGCGCGAGGAAGGACAAGGCGTAAGCGAAATCCGGCGAACGCCGGGAACATTCAATCTCCGATTGAAAATCACGGTGCCGATACTTTTGGTTCAATTCCATCTCGTTCCCCTGCTCCTCTGGTCCACCACACCTACTTCTGTGTCCGAGGTCACTTGTCCCATCGGAACTGGCGCCTCTTCCAGGAATGCCATCAACTCTCTGCGCTTTTTTGTGGAAATCCGATTGAGGATGGAGCCATTTTGTCGAATTCTCATTTGCTGGTGGCAGAGGTGCTATGGCCTACCGGACTATTGCTTCGTAGACGGTGGTAGTAGCCCGACGTGAAGATTTTTTTGTTTTCATTTCGTTTCTACGCATATGGCTCGGTACCAGGCGCTTTTCTTGCGCTACGTGTAATTCTTTTGACGCCGCACCGGGCTTCGATGACGACGCGAGGCTCCAGAGTAAACGAACAATCTTGGTGGTGTGTCTTTGACGGATTGAGACCAAGGCGACTTGTCCTACTGGATATACACCTTGATCCACGTCTGGCCTACACCTTTTGCTTAATGGTGCGCAGACAAGATACTTTCCCGTTGATGCCTCGAGGAAGTGATAGTATGTATTTTTTTGCCTATCCCGACGATGGTACAGGAAGTCTTTTTCATTTGTTTAGTGGTTCGCCGCCAGCGATTTGGATACGATGTACGACCATGCCATTATCACAGAAACAGCCGTACCTGCTCTAGCATCGCGGCTAGCTGCTTTACTGCTCCTGCATTGCATCATCTAACCCGCGTGCAGCCTTCCAAGCCAAGCGACTACCTACAGTAGCGGTACGTCGTCCTATTCCTCTTCCTCCACATCCTCGCCGACTTTACCACTTCCTTCGCTGCGGGCATCGTTGCCACCGCCGTCTTCTCACCTGCCGATGTCCTCAAACGCGAGCGGCCCGGAGACTAACTTGACGCTGGCCGCCATTCGCCTTGCCTTGGCGAATGACTCCATGTTCATGTTCAAGTTGGACGACGGTGCAACGACTATTCTTATTTCTCTTATGCTCGAGCTGTGTATGTATTTCATTGACTGTATTGACATTTCTCTTTCAGATCGTGAGCGTACCTAGAGACACGGACTTCGCGTTTGCGTATACTTCTTGATACCGACTTTCCTCGTGTCTTTTACCAACAGGAATCGAAAGAAATCTATTCGTCGACGTACTGTTTTGCTAGCGAGGTGTGACTCTGGATTGGAGTCTTGGTGAACGGCGAAGGAGTATTATGTCCATGTACGATCGAAACACCTGCTGAACGGACGTCGCCTAACACACTAGTCAGAGGGAGAGATGATTCCAACACGGACTGGTCTCAATGGATGCTCGGATTCAGTATGTCCTAGTGGTGGAAGTTGAACGGTAGCTGGGTGAGCAGCGACCTGGTTTGTTACCTCTTTTAGGCATGTCGAGGACCTAGTCCTTAGTGGCGTAGACATGTATTAGACCTCGGGATCGTTGACACGTGGCCTCCGCTTCAAATAAAAAGCCGTTCCATTCTGAAACCCGACTTGATCCTCAGAATGTCAGCATTAACAGTGCGCGCATTATTTTAATTCATCGACGTGTTTCTGACCATTCTAGCCCGATTCCACCTCATTAACCTCGAAACAATTCTTCATCACCGCCAGTTTGGTGGTGCTGGAGAAGTTATCCTGGCGAACCAGTTCAGTCGTTCGGGCTCATCGAAATCAAAAGATGCCCGAAGCTTCTGGCCATTCCCGGCTTATCCTGCTCAACTGGTTATCTTACTGCCTTGTAACGCAGAGGGTGGATCAGTCGGTGGCGGCTACCCTCTCTTTGGACCCACATGAAAAGACGGCAACCTTCCATCTAGCTACGAACACTCCGATGGAATCCTCGTCGCTGTGTTTCAGTAGAGCCTTCTTCTCACGACTTCAGTCCGTTTTCCAGCCTGGTGGAGCCAGTGACGAGGACATCCAGTCCTTGATGGACGTCCTCGCGGAATATGCATTCGAACGAATTCATCGCAAGCTGCAGTTACTTGACGCTGCGGGTCCTCGGATGGACGTCGGCCTCACCAGACTCAATATCCTTCGTTTGGTTGAGGAATGGTCGACTAGAAGAACAGTGTCCGCGGAACCTAACTGTACCCCTTCGTCCATCATGTCCACCTACGACAACATTGTTTCCACCACTCCATCGATGCTCCTCGATAAGACTGAACGGTTACAGGCCTTCAAGTCAATCCAGCTCTCGATTGCACACCTCATCAGCTCCGATTTCATACAGGATATGCGCGACATCGATGCGTATGGCACATATTCACCCGAAGATATCCGCTTCGCGCTAAAGCTTCACCGAAGACTCTGGAAGTTGAATTTTTACCGCGCCGGCGTGCGTACTCTGCACAGCTCAGCGGGTGCTCGCCGCTTACAGGATCTCATGTCCTCCGGGTGGGAGTTCACGCATGTCTGGCTCCCCTTACCGCCGCCGGTCAGTATCACACTCCACCATGATCCCTACACGTTTGCAATGTCGTGTTTTGATCATGATTCTGCGGATCGCCGTCCCCCCCCATCCGACCTTCGGGAATGCACCGTGATTGATGGAAGCCTTTTAATGGATGCGTGGCGCGCAGGGGACGTTGTCACGTTGCGCCTGCATTCGGAAATGCAGATCATGGCTTTTCTTTTGGCGCAGGGAGTCGACCCAAGGAGCGATGCTGGGACCATAGGGTGTTCTAAACGCCCGTGTCGTATGTGTGCCTTCTCCCTTGATGCTGCGACCAAGAAAGGTGCTCGTTCATTCACGTATACTCCTACATGTCGTAAGGCATGTTTGGATTGGCTAGCACCTGGATTGATACAGGACGGAGGCGCAATTGATTTGCTGCTTCAGTTCTGTGTTGAGGCTGCGGCGGACAAGGTGTGGAGGAGGATGACAGCACCGCCATTTCTCCAGTAGATGTATGTCGTTCTAGAGACTATCCTAAAGATATTGTCGATGTGTTCTTATGAACAGTTGTTGGTTACAATGTGAGACAACAGCTAAGATGATGTTACATAAAAATTTAAGTGTAAGATCATAAAGTCAACTCGAGCGCATCTCCAACAACTAAAAATAGGGCTCCAAACATGCCATGTAATCCACGGCATAGACATCCGCCATAAGACGCTTCACCATCCGGAATATCTTGGGATTCAACATCCTCGGCTTCCATTCGCCCCCATCATCCACATCCTTCACCCACGCTACGAATCCACCATGAAAGAACACCCTCTTCAACTTCGGCAGACCATTCTTTAAGCCGTCAATCATCGCGAGCTGCTGCTCCAAATCCACGGCCCACGAGCAATGGTGGGGCCACCGCCCCACGTCGCTCGTGAAGTACTGCTCGTCAAAAGTGATAATGAGCTCCTCGACCGGGAAGCGTGTTGTCCTGGCCTCACACATCACACCGATATCCTACAAAGGTATATTAAGTCAAAGTCACATTTCGAATGTAAAACAAACGCACCTTGAACACCTTGGCCACGGACCAATGGTGGACATTACCCATATAAATCACCTTCAGCACCCTTAAGTTCGGCATAGCCTTGTTCGGAGGTGGAACAACCCGCTGGGAGCTGAGGTTACAGTCGAACACGATGAACTCCCGTATATTCGTCATCGTGAAATCTGCGCTACTCGAGTCGAGCAATGGATACAACGAATTCACATAATAGAGCTTCCTGCTGTTCGTACCGGTAGAATCGAGAACTTGAAGCTTCGGTCCCAGACGAAAGACTTTCGGCAGAAGCCCAAGCGGGGCTTTGAACGAGATGAGGTTTGGTAGGTTGGTCATGGGAATATCCACAGGCGTCTGCCCAAAACGGGTTTTGACAGCGCCATGGATCGAAATATGGGTGAGGGAAGGGAAAGCCTGAAGTTTTGTGGATAGGAAGCGAATGTCATGTCGCGAGAACTGCATGCCTTCGATCTCGAGATGGGTTAAGTCGGCGCCTTGGGCGATGCAGCTATCGATGGTGAAGAGCGCGTCCGTATAGAGACGACGGAGATTCGAGATACGTATGATCGAAGGCGATTGTAGGAGGCGGCACTGTGCGACGTGTCCAGTAATCTTCAGCTCCTCCAACCGCATGACTCCAAACACCACCCTGAGCTCGTCGTCCTCAACCTCGTCCGTTATACAGCAGCTTTCCTCAATCTTCAGTACCTTCAACCCAGGCGCTATGGCCTTCACCAACTGCAAAATCCTCCTCGTAATGACCACATCTGTAATCGTCAATTCCTTCACCGGCATACGCACCAGCGCAGCGGCGACAACATCCCCAAACCCGTCTTCCTGCATAAACTCGTCGAAATTTCCAAAGTCAGGAATCCCCTCAATTTTGCACTTCTTGACGAACCCCGCGAGGCACACAGCCAGCGCCTTCTCTTGCGCCACCTCAGTCGCGAATCCAGTGGTGCCAGTGCACATAAAGATGTTGACGGAGAATGTCATAGAGTCCCAGATAACGGGCCGAGCTACGGCGGCAAAATATCGACAAACTCTAGCGATGGAGAAGAAGCACTGCCTGTGCTCCTTCCTGGAGAAAGCATCGTCCAGTGATGGCTTGAGGTGGCTGAAGATCTCATCGTAGATCTCCAGTGGAATGGGCTCGAGCGATCCAGTCCGCGTCGGCGCTATGAGAGAATTAGAACAACGTCGACGAAGACAGGATTGAAACTCACACTCCCAGTCGAAGGTAGGCTCCGGCATGGCAGTCCTCCAGTTAACAGATTGCATCTCAAATGGGAGCGGCTCAGAGAGGATGGTAGTGATGGAGAAAAGAGAGCCGCGACGACAAAGGCTTTAAGTGGGGAGGTCACGTTGTCTAGCCATTGTTCGCTGTTTTGGTGTTGGGTGGACAAAAGGCGCTTCCCGCAGCGACCCTCATTGTTTGTTCCGGGTAAAGATACATTTCAGATTTGGCTAGCCCGCAGGAGGGAGGGAGGGTCGCCTGTCCTACTGGGGAGAACGTTAATCATGGACGCGACCAACGATATCAGGCGGGAGGTAGACTTACAAATAGACTACAAGAAGCCGGCACATTGGCCCTTTGTTGAGTAGCGTATACATCCTGAGAAATATCGCTTCTACAGTGCAATCCGGGCACAAGTTCTTAAGTGTGGCGCAAAAGAGTGAACCGGAAAAGACTAGAACCAAAAGCACGTTCCATGGCGCGCGAACTCTAACATATGTTTCATATCAGCGACATTGTTAATACCAAAAGATACATAAAACTTACGGTATGTGGTGCGAGCAAAGCGTCTGCAGCGTATCATCGGCGACAAAAGAAAAATATAAACTGGTACAGAAATAAACATTCGTCGACTGCAAGAAGTATAAGCGTAGTTCTATTAATGAGGGCAGGGCACTGAGCAAAACAGGGTGCGAAGAGCTTACCTAGACGCATGGCTTTTCGAACCGGGCAGAACCACGTCACCGATCGCCAGGGAATCACCATGCCTAACCAATTGGTCCTGGCATAGTATTAGTAAAACGATGGGTGTCCGTGAGCTTGAACGGCCTGGATCAGCTGGTTATGGCGGAGAATGATGGACGTTTTGAGCAAGGAAGGAAGTACGGCGTTATCGGAGTTAGTACACGTTGTCCTTCCGCGATCGTCATCGAAACTTGCGTTTCTCTCAAGAAGCCCAACTTATTCGCTCTGGTACATTCAGATCGGACAAGCGGCCGTGGAGTTGAGGTGCTGGCGACCCACCATGAAACAGACCACGAGCAAACCACGAGGATTTCCAGGTCGCTGACTACAAAGCTGCAGCTCAGTGAGGTACCAATCCAGGAGGACAAGTGGCGTTGCAGAGGAGCTTGATAAATGCGAAGGCACGACTTACTTACCAATTAAACATGTCGCTGCGTACTCGCAGGACGTTGACGCGATCAGGAGGCTCAAAACAAGAGTTATTCCTTGCACACAGATATGTTTGCCAGTTGAAAGGGACCGCCTACATAGTCTGAAAGTTTCGAGCGGAGATGAACCTCTACCGTCTCTTCCCGCAAAAAACGCATTCCGACACATTGAGACACCATATACAATAGACTATGGGTCCTCGGCGGGATACACCCCGCCTGGTATATGATTCGCAAACCAGGGTTTGATCTAACTTCAACAGGCATCGACTACGTAGGTTGTGCGCAGAGTGAGATTGAAGTGTCCTGGTACAACAACTTGTCGGCTGTCCGCCACGAGTAGCATGGACCCCGTATCGAGGCGCCTTCTACGCCAAAAAAGACCCCAGTCGAAGAAGCCTGTACACGCGTCTCAGAGACCAAGGCGCATCGAGTACCGAAGACAGGCATTAGAACATTATTGAACTCTGAACCAATCGTCAGCTGTCTTGTTCCTTCGAACCGGTTTCATACAACTCATATACAGTATGCAAAAAAGGAATGAAGCGCACGACAATGAGGTACTTTTACCGTAGGACAAGTGACCACAGAGTAAAGAAGGTAAATACCCAACTTCAATGATGTCTACCGTCATTCCTTATGCAAAACAAGAGCTGGCGTTCCCTAAGACGACATACCACGCCTTCGTGTGCGTCAAACAGAAAAATAATTGCTCCAGGGAGACCAAAGGATGACGGGGCAAGCAGCTAGGCCACTCCGCCTGGTGTATTAGTCAAGATTCATGAAGGATATGGTGCCCAGGCTGTTGCACGCCAGCCTAGGAACTCAGCCGAACTGAAAAGTACGCTATGAAACACCTTTCCAATAGGACAAGTTCCCTCGAGAGTACAGCCACTCCGTCACAGTGTAGGAGACGAGGACAGACTAACCTCAAGACCACTCTCCGAAAAACTCGCTCTCATGAGGCGCCCTCCCGACAGAACCACACGTAGGTCCTGCAAATTTCCGCGACAGTGACACCGACGACTTTCAAAGCAAAAATCACGAACCGAGCTAATCCGCCTTCTAATCAATCTGAGGCGAATAAAAAACGTTAGAAATTATTTCCTATGGGCCGCCAGTCCGATGAGACAAGCGGCCTCGGAAAGAAATACAATTCGGGACTGCCCGTGTGGCTTGATAAACGTTTTGAGATGATGTGCGAATAAGAACACGGCACGACTTTGAGACAACAGTATTTCGGGACGTTAGAACGTCGAGGTGTGCCGACTTTGATGCAAGTATCCCGAAGAGAGCAAATCACAGAGGTGCACAATCCTCTGCAGCGATCAGGAAAGCGCAAATTTCAACCGGAGATTGGTGCTCCACGCGCAAGCGTTGACATCAAGACCACATCTTAATGGAAATCACGACGACACGCAAATCCTTATATTCATGAACGATATTCCATTACACTAGGCAGTACCTTCACATCTACATGTTTCCCGTCACCACTGTTCCGCATGACAACACATTTCAAAAAAACACTTACCAGCCATCGCCACACCTTGTGCACAACATTCTTCGCTGGTTCCATTGGCTCATCCTCGATCTCATGAACGCCCTCATCGAAATCAATATCCTCAAGGCGCACAAACTTTGTCTTCTTCCACAGTTTACGGCCAAGGAACATCACCGGGAACAGCGCCACCGCAAAGTAGTTCGTAATAAACGTATCCGTCGCCCATTGGCCATGCAGGAATGTCGTCCAGCCGCTGAAGAGGCAGATGACGAACGACATCAACGCCGCGTAATAAGCTGCGTAGGGCTGCAGGGGAGACCGATACGGCAATTTATCCCGAGAACGTCCTTGCTTCTTCATGCCGTTGTAGAATCTGGCGTGAAGGGACTTGTCAAAGGCGATCAACTTGAATAGATGACAACCGTTACCGTATGTAGGTAATCGAACTGCCCATCCAAGTAATCATGCCAGCCACACCGCACAGGTTCTGGAACCTGATGCCTTTGGTGTTATGACATGCGAAGACAATAAGAGGGAAGCGTACCATGTGAAGACTTGACCAGCACCGCTGGAGAGCGTCATGAACGCCAAGGACGAGAAGAGCGCGCAGAATATCAATGACGCGTAAGGTAGACCGCCCTTTGTCACCCTGACGAATATTTTGGGAGCATTCCCGGCCATGGCAAGACCGTCTAGCGAGCATGTTGAGAATAGTTCAAGACGGTCGTGGAGGAGAACATACAAAGAGCCCTCGACGACGTATATAGATCACTGCTGCCGGCGCTCCATGCGGCGCTGACAAGCACGGCGTTGATGATGGAGGGCAGCGCCTTGATACCCGCACGTTCGATAGCGATGACGAAAGGGGAAGCCGAGGCATCCGAGCCACCCAGTTGCACCTTGGGATCGTTAGAGGGAACAAGCAAACCCACGATAATAACACCGCCGATATAGAAGAGAAGGAGACGGATGTATATCCTCTTGATGGCTTTGGGAAGATTCCGACGAGGGTTCTTCGTCTCAGCAGCAGCAATCTGCAAGGATGTGAGGCGCAGCGAGCTGACTGAAGAAACATACGTACAGCGACAATCTCCGTTCCGACATACGCCCCGGCACTGACGATGAGACTGCGCCAGAACCCAAGGAAGCGGCCCCATGCTCCCGAGATACCTGGACACGCCAAGGTCAGGTGGGTGACGACTAATCAAATTAGTACTATACCAAAGAACTGGACGAATGGTCCAGGATTGATCCAGTAGCGGAAACCAATGCGATCGCCAGTAACACCACCCAAGTCGAGAATTATCCCCAAGATGATGAGACCTATCGTAGGTGTTCGAATAGTCAGATTTCGAGGGCCGTAAGCGTACGTACCAACAATAGCAACAACCTTGATTGATGCAAAAATGAACTCGCACCTGTTCATGAAGATGCGTCGGATTAGAGGTACACATAGAAATGGAAAAAACGCACTCTCCATAGATAGCAGCCCCAAACATGTTGATTGTAACGATGACTACGAGGCAGACGACGACTAGTGGGCTTAATGAGAACATCATTCAACAAGTGGATTGAAGAAAGCATACTCCACACGGCGTTACTGACGGGGATGTCCCAGTATTGCATGAGCACGCCGACGGCGCTCATCTCGCCTGGCTGGAATTCAAATTAGCACCTGTGAACGTGACCAAAAGGCTAGCGACACGCACTAAGACTAAGATCCAATTGTACCTGTAGCAACCTTAACAAGGAGCGCGAATAAACGTGATCTCGACGCACCAATACATCCATCCCAGCGTAAAAGCAAGAGCGGGGTCCACGAATCGTCCCGCCAGAGTAATATGGCCACCCGCGACGGGCATGTAGGCGATCATCTCGCCGAGGGATATCTGGCAGAATAAGTCGATGGCTGAGACAGAAAATCTATGGACAAACCATCATGCAATAACACATGCTCCCCGTGACGATGTAGGCGAGCAGCAGACCAATAGGACCCTGGGGCGCGTCAGGACGAGGAACAAGAGGCGGATATGAAGCCGTACGCCATTAACGAGACCGTTCGCTGTCCCAACCTGCGCAACGTGAGTAATACTGAAAGTTTTTTTAGGGGAAAAGAAGACGCACGAAGAGGCCTGTACCAATAACCTGTTCACGAAAACGCGTCGGATTAGAGGTACATATAGAAATAGAAAACAACGTACACCACCGATACTAAAAAACGATTAGGGCGCGTCCTGAAGAGACATAGTACAACCCACCTAATCATGGCGATATGCCTATCCTTCAGCTTCCTCTGCAGGCCATGTTGTGGTTCAGCCTGCGCCTCACTGAACCCGAGGTCCACTTGCGATTTCGTATCGAGGGAGTCGTCCTTTTCGTTTGGGCTCGCCATCATGGGTGGTGGTGGTCAGAATCCAATCGCAGCTCCCGCGTTCTGCTTTCCTTTTCTACACAAAGATAAGCGCCGGCAAAACGATACCTAGATTGAATTTGAGTTGCCGGCTGGGCCTGAGGAACGAATAGCTCACGGGACCTCGTGTCGAGATTTCGTGGAATCCAAAAGCAAGGAAGGCATACTCAGGCGTTTCGTGAGGAAGGTGGACAAGTCGCAATGAGCATCGGTGTCCTAGTAAAGCCGTCGCAGAAGATGATGGGTCTTGAAGATGGGTGTAAGTTGAAGACTGCTTGAAGCCGTCGGCAAAACATATATCAAATGATTACACCGCCGACGGAGCCGTCGGCCCGCTCCGCTAGGTCTTCCGTTTGTCGTATAATCTGCCTGGAGTTTTACTAGCGCCTCAGTAGTCTCACAAACATGAACTATCATACATTTTCATCTGTACATAAACATTACAAGGGCAGGTACCACAAGCAAATAAATATTTCGTCGTCAAGTTGCATGTCGTTCGTTAACAAGCCGTCCTCGGACTGAAGTTGAACTTGAGCAACCCCTTGGTGTTATAGATCCCATATCCGGGCTCCTGCGAGTCAGAATAGATATGGGCAAACCACCCTACTCCTCCGCCTTCAACCGTCTTGAAGAAGGAGCATTTCGAGTCGAGGAGGGTGTAGTAGTCCTAGCGGGTTTGAGACACTTTGTGAATCCGAGAAGGAAGAGGACCAGAACGTACTGCTTCGTTCTGAACGTTTGCTACTGCTAACGGACTATTCGGCTGTACGCCCTCAGAGGTTACGGATGGCCATCCGTTCTGCGGCACGTTAATTTTATCTTACATGACTAACGAAAATCTTACCTCGCTGAGATAGATCTTCTTTCCTTCGCCGTGGCCAAGGAACCTACATATCAAAGAGACCAGCTTTTGGCATAATAAACACAACGTACCAATTAAGGTCGTTCATGACATCGGGCCAAGAGTTGTTGGCTGGGAAGCCGTCAGTAGTAGACTCCGAAGACCGACAGCGCGCAAATGTACCTGTAGACGCTTGTTGCGAGAAGAAGGGCAGCATGTGGGCGTCGATGAGATCTATTGCATCCAGTATAGACTGCGCTCCGCCGCGTTCCTGTTAAATGTGTGAGAGATACGGCGTAACCATGGGGGCAGTACGATTAAACCTGATATCCGTATCTGACGTGGGCTGTTCAGTACAACAGGTATAACCATTAGTAGATTAAAGACTCACGCCATTTCAGAAATGGTAACCGGAATGCCCAAGTCTGACAGGTTACGCTTAGCTGCAACTACTTGTGCGGCAAGAACATCCGGATCCAGGACTCCATCAAACAGCGGCTCGCTTCCAAACTGGAGCACACGCGTGACGAACTTGGCCCTCGGGTTCGAGTGAAGCGTAGCCAGAAGAGAGTCCCGGCGCCCAATCCACTCGTCTGTACCGTCAAAGCCGAACTGATCAGAAGAATCCGAGTCAGCGCGAAGTTTGAGCGGGGAAGGGAGAGGTATACCCATATAAGTGCATGTACACCTAGACCTGCTTCCCAGGCGGCGGTTACTATATTATCACTGTCCAACAATTAGAACCATGATCTAAAAAAGGAGAAACACCTCACTAGAAACCATCATTATCGCATACGCCGTACAAGCGGACGTAACGTCCTCCGAAAGTATACCGAATATCCAGGAATTCTCGACGAAGTTGTCTCAGACTTTGGCCTGAAAGAAAATGAGCCTTTTTAAAAGGACACGGAGCTGTGTACTGACAAGCTGTGACCTCGTAGCTGAAACCGACAAATGCATACTCGTCGCTCATATCACACCACCATCCATCCAGGCTCAGTGGTGTCGAAAACGGCATTTGAAATCCTAGAGCTGGGAAGCAGCCGCCAGCTCCTAGCGTTACTTGCGCCGGTGTAGCCCAGAGAGGCGATGGGAGCAGAGCCATCACGACGGCCAGCAAGGACAGAAACAACATCGTTTCAGGAGCTCCCTCGCGTAATCTGCTGTCTTATAAAAGGAACGGATGTAGGACAAGCCTCCGAGACTCCCTAATGAAGATCGCATGTTTCCCTTTAGAAGTAGCGGAAGTTACCATTGTTCATGGAGTTTGGTTCTTCTTCTTCAAGTTTATGGCATGGGATCACATCCTCCTGAAACGCATTGCACACTGAGACACGAGTTACATGTTTAGCAGGACATCTGAGTGAATCTCCGGAAGTGCACTAGAGAGAGAACGCTGAAGAGAATGTTGCGGCAGCGACTCGGATATATGTGTTATCTAAAGGGAAAAACCATGAAGAGCGTCAGTCAGCTTCTGGACGAGTAGACATCCCTAACTATGGGCTCCATCCCAGAGGTGTACCCGATGAGTGGTCTGTCGATCAGCCAGCACGAGACTGGTCTCATGAGACAAGAAGCATGTGGCGCCTTCTCGCGAAGACAGGCCTAACGCATATGGTCCAGAGCAGGACGCACTGCTACATCGGGCTTGGAGGGGCTCGGGAAGACGTGGAATAGAGCACGTGTGAGAAATCGTGATGATGGTCCGAAGAAGACGCGACCGCATTGTTGTTGCTTATTTGTATCCTCTGAGTCTTCGTTCCATGATACCATCACCTTCCCAAGCTGCATCGTCTGATTCATGGGACCGGCACACTATCCCATAAGTATCAATGGCGGTATGACCTTTCAAAATCATACCCCAAGGACTATTAACATCTCGGACCTCGCTATCATCCTACACCTCACCTCGAAGAGCGTTAGGAGAGCCGCTCAGTTCTCTAGTGCGGGAACATGTCGGCTGAAAGGATCTGATATCTGCAACTGAAGCCTCTTGGTAAGGCTGTGTGGACAGCTGGCGCGTTATCACACTAAGAAATCTCCAATAGCTCTTGACAAACGTATTTATAGTTGCTGTACAACGACAGGAACCATTTTGTAGCTGTACAGACGCGGGCTTCGTCTACAGCGGGCATCTTAGTCACGTTGTACGTTGATCGCTCTACAACTGCCAGTCGTTCCACATCGACCACATTCTTCGAGGATCTTTCGCGTCCCAGATGTCTCTTGTCCTGTCAGTGTCAATGGTACGCTCTGCTGGTAATATCATTCAAGCTCAGCGCTATCGGTACTGAAGTAACTCTCAAGCTACCGATACGAGTACCAGTCCAGTGGCGTTCGAGACTCCACAGCGAAAGGCTGATCGATGCACGGCTGTGTGTGCCTTCATTTCAGCCCTACAGATCGTCGCTCTGTCGAACGAGATCTGACTATATAATTCACCTTCTTGCTTTCTACTCTTTGCTCGCTGCTATGCCCGTCCAGGTTACATTGTCTCCGTCTCCTCCTCGTGGCGCACATTGGGTAAACGAGAAACCCAACAGCTTTCGTAATCCGTGGCCCAGTTGGCGCGCGAACAACATATTCACTACAGCTAAGATGGTGCACAGCTCCCTTCTTGCAGTTATTCAGCATCGTCTTAGTACTATTTATACAGGGACTCGATCTCGCGACACAGACTCCTATAGGCAAGCCCGAGCGCGGACCGCCTGTCATAAAACCGAATTGGGGAGTAGGGTTCAGTCAGGATACCATAAAGGCGACTTGGCTTGGTCATGCTTGTTTCCTTGTTGAACTTCCAAATAGCGGGGGTAGAATACTCTTCGATCCAGTCTTTAGTGAACGCTGTTCCCCAAGCTCATTGTGTGGACCTAAACGATTCACGGGTTCGTAGAGTTTATCTTCATTTCACAGCGGATATCTGCTGAATGGTCGCAGCACCGCCCTGTGCCGTACACGATATTCCTGACGTTGATGCGATTGTCATCTCGGTATGTGATTTCAATCTATGCGAAAATACACCCCCCGCTAACTCAAAACATAGCATGATCACTACGACCAGTAAGTGCTTCATTGGAGAGTGAAACCCATGGACGTCTAATTACACAGTCTTGACACGACAACAATGGCAGCATTATATAGTCGGTCCCATCGGCCTCATATCTTCTCTCCTCTCGGAAACGACCGTCACTTCGACAAGCTAGGTATTCCATCGTCCCATCGCCATAGTCTCGACTGGTGGCAGTCGGGTGTCCTTCGCGGAGATGACTTCGAGTTCGAGCTCACCTGTACACCCGCTCAACACATGTCTGGGCGTGCCGTCCTTGATAGGTACAAAAGCCTATGGTGTAGCTGGGTCATTTCCACACGAAGTAGTAACAGCTCAGCCACCGCTTTCTTCGCCGGTGACACGGCTTATCGTTCTGTTCATCTCGGAGAGGACGAAGACAGCATGCCCACTTGTCCGGCGTTTCGTGAGATCGGAGAGCGGTTCAAGGACATCGACCTCGCACTGCTGCCTATTGGCGCATACGAGCCAAGGTGGTTCATGTCGACTGTGCATTGTGCGCCACAGGACAGCGTGTGTATCTTCAAAGATCTAAGAGCAAAGAGGGCTCTTGGCATGCACTGGGGGTAAGTCATGCCAATTCCATGTCGTTCCGGCACTGATAACATGTTTCGGCAGGACGTGGGTTCTGACTATGGAAGAGTTGAGCGAGCCGCCCAATCGGTTGAAAGAGATGTGTAACAAGATGGGTGTCGCTGAAGGACTATTTGACGTCTGCGCTATTGGAGAGACACGAGAGTTTTCTACTACAAGAGTCGTATAAAGCACGGTTTATTTGATATTCACCATATGCGTAGAATTTCTTGAGATGGTGCGCCACCGGATACACCGGATCAAAAAATTACTGATGATGTCTGCCGGCGGCATCAACTTGTTTAACCTGAAACGTTCAACACGACTCCGCCACCTTCGTGGCCAAGCGACAATGCTGCCTCAGCTCCCTATCGAACTCTTTCGTCTAATATTTTCCTCTCCGTCCCTTCGCGGGCGCGATCTGTATGATCTGCGCCTCGTGAGTACCATGTCTTTGGACATTGTCACCCCAATCGCATTTCGTTCCATGTGCTGCCCTATCTTAGAGCACAAGATTTCGTCCTTTATAGAATTCTTGGAGAATACGCCGGATGCTAGAAAGTATCTGCGCTGTGTTATCCTCGACGGGACGGATGGCGGGGATGTATGGACTCTGGGTCGGTGTTGTTTGCTTTTAATGCGCGCGCTAACTTGCGTTACAGGTACCAGGATGTCTCTGGGGCGTCTTTGGATCCTGTTAGGATCTGAGATGTCAGTGTCATCGGCCAACCTTATTCTGAAGGAGGCGACGGTTGAAGCTGCTGATTCAACATTCCAGCGTCGTATACTGAGCGCTCTGGCAGAAGTTAGGCAACCTCCCAATCTGAAGAGTCTCTACATAGAACACTTCATTCCGGATGGTGGCATTTTAACTGGAGATATCACAACAAACTTGATAGGTCCACTGACAGCACTGTCCATATTCGCGGATTGCGATACCAGCCTCCCCCATTTAATGACACTGATATTTTGGTCGTACTCGCACCAACTTTTCTCTTCCAGGGCAATCCTCAATCTACGCTCCCTCACTATTCACAGTACCTCGCTGCTTGGTTACACGCCAGACGCAGGGTACTGCACGCTTCATTTTCCCAACCTCGCGTTCTTATCGCTCATGGGGCATCTCGTCGGTCCGAATTCAGCCGACGAAAAGGAAGATCCTGTCCTCGAGACCTTCATTCTTTCGCATAAAAAGACTCTCGTCGCACTGGAGCTCATCAATTGCCCCATTCTCATTCGCACTGAGGAGTACCTCGAGTCCCTGTATCAGATGGCGGATGCCTTTGATGCTTTTCGTGCTGGACTTGGCGCTTTGAAGGCGTTCACCATCGTACAGGATGGCCGGGCAGTATCGGATATGAGGGCGTCGTGGGATATTCGGTTAGACATGTATGCAAAGGCGAAAGACGAGGATGGAAACGTGTGGCATCCCAGGTTCTGTTATGTGGGGTTACTCAACGCCGAGCGATGGTACTTAGAGGATTTCAAGGATGCTGATTACGAACCGGACTGGCAAAGGGATCGAGACGCGTTGACCGCGCTGATGGCGACCGTCAAGGCTAGAACTCCATAAATTTGGTGGGTAGGTGCCGTGACAGCCTTCGTGCCCTACAATGCTAATAGCCTCATAGGAGAAAGCTTTCTCATCTTGTCAATTCCCGATTACAGCCGCTGTATCGTCCTGGGAATAATTCAATTACGTGCATTCGCTCGCGTTCTGTAGTCATGCACCGTGTTTCATGCCCGTATATACAACCACGTCTGCTTCTCAATGGATGACGAACATCTAATTCATCGTGGATCGAGGAACATTTGAAGATTTGATGAGATATGGCGAAGTTGACCCAAGACGACCAACGTTTCATGCGTGAAGGGCCGAACACATAGTATTCGAGGAATTCAGAGGAGGATTGTGAGCCGTCGGTCGTGGCGGAGGACCCTCGTTCCAAAATACAGGCGGAGATGATGGTGTGAAGCTGGCTGCCTAGTGGTCGACGTTCTCGGAAAGGTTACAGCATTTAGTGAACGTGCGAGAGAAGTAACTGGATAGGTACGCACTTTGAATCCATATCATGTCGGGTGGCACGGAATTGAGGTCGCCGCAGACGTCTATGAGGCAACGCAATACGTTCTGCGCTTTCTGCCGTGAGGTAGGCTAGGTACAACGCTGCCAAGCACAGAAACGTGTACGGACGGGTCTGGCCAAGCACATGAATTATCAGAATAGAGACGCATAGATGGAGAGTCGCGATACCTGCGAAAATTGAAAGGCATCGCATTCATTCATGAGATCGAAACACTGCCAGTGTTTCCAGTGTCCGAGTATCCAGGAAGTAGTGAGAGGAAGAGAGTTCGCCGCTACTGTACCATCCTTGGCTGGGAGATGCCGTACAGATATTATGCGGATATCCGCCGGGGACGCAACTGATCCACGGCTTTCTCATGGAAGAGAAAGGACCACGCATCGTCATTGGTGGACTGGAATAGATGAACTTCGTGCCTAGGCTGAGAACAGGTTACATGAGAGTCCTGAGGGAAGTATAGGCCGCCGTACCAATCATTTCAAAACATGTGAAGGATAGAGCAGCGCGGAAGGAGCCTGGTCCAATCGACGCGCGTCGACACCGACCTGGAAGTATGAATGAAGCCACGGAAAGGAGACTTGCGAGCACAAAGTGGTGCCTGTCTTTCGAGAGAAGTCAACGGCGTCTAACGGTGAGGTCAAGCGCCCTATGTCGTACAACGCTTCCTGAAACTTGCACCTATGGATAGCATGAATAGGCTCACGACATGCCGAATTCATTTCGTAGTATAATCATAGCGTAACGCATGAGGGAATCCCAAAAACTCGGCGAGCATAGTACTTACAGCGCCAATAAGTCATTCATAGGTCGGCTACGGCTGGCATAAGGTGAAAGCATATCTTAACAGAAATTCAGCACAGAATTCGCCAATGCGTCAACAGAAGCCACCCCAAGCAAGTTTGTTCCAATGACACCTAGTATAGGTACCGAGTCAGGACGCACCTCTATCTGCGCACGCAGGCAATTCTACATTGGAAGAGGCAGGCAAGATTGGACCCGGCCTACGGACTTCCGGTGTCGATGTATGTTTCGCGTCGTGGAGCTCTGCACAAAGCCGCGTCGTATCCTTTTCCACAGCAACGGGCATAGACAGGCTCTAAGGTCCCCGCTAGAGTATAGAGTAGACGAAGCTCCCCGTCGCGTCTTTTCTGATGGTAAACTTGATGGACGAGTTCGGCATGATCACGCGATCCAATCATACGTTATCTGTCCAAATACGGCATCTATTGTTCTCGGAAGTTGCAGCACAACAGCGGAAGCTTTGACCCATACTTTCTCAATTTCGCTTCTCAATCCTTCACCTTCATGTCCGCTTGGTAGCCTACATCTCACTTTTCTGGGCTGAGCCCTTATCCGCCTTGGCCGTGAGGGCCTATTATGACGAGATTGAGATTGCCTGGGACGCGCAGAAGCGTGGCTACCACAATCCGTGTCCGTGCGGAGACCGCTTTGAAATATCACGCCAGCAGCTCGCGCACTACAACGTGTCCAACTACAGCCTCGTTGTTCGTATAATATTTGATCCGGTGAGCCTTGGCGGGGTTTCCGTGATTCTCTAGTCTCATCAGGATTCTAACTTGATTATGAGGACTGCGAGACGGAGGGGACGGAGGAGGACGGAGGAGAAGGCTCAGACTATGAGGCATCTGCGAGTTATAGCTTGGATCAATTAGAAAACGCTCTGGAACAGCTCCTTGTTTCCGATGATGCCACGACGGTGGAGACCAATAGCGCGTCTTAGTGATAATTTCTTTTCCGGCTTCTCATCGTGTGGTTCGCCGAGGTTCGCTTTTCCCAAGTGCAACTTCTCAGCTTCTCCCCAAGGTCTCCTCTGTACAGTCATGCAGGTACAATCAATGTAATCCCGTCTTTTTCTACAGGACCATTCGCGCTCTTCTATAGGCCACTACCCTTGTGTCAGACTCGAGGCGGGCCGCTAGACAATGTTCCTTCCGACTTCGTCATGACCAGCACGCGAGGTCCGATTGCTAGCCCGTTTCATGTGCTCGGTAATGCGCTACGTCTTCGCTTCACAGCACAAGATAATCCGAAACCGAATGCTAAGAAAACTTCCTTCGACTTTCAACCCGGCTGCCGGACAGAGGTAGTAAACACTTTGTACGCCTCCGTGCTATATTCTAGTACTATTAATCAAGCTATGTAGGTAACTCGAGAAAGTTAGTATTTTCTTTCACTCGCTATCTTGCCGGCCTACCTCTCCATGACGCAAAGTACGCAGTCCGCCCTTCATAGATCATTGATATCCGACAGGATAAGCTTTCACAGAAGCCGCGGATGCTAGCTCACTAATCGAGTCCTTCACCGACGTCTCTTTCCGAATCTTCATCCGCCATTGGATCGGCTGCATGGTTCACTCGAATCCGCCTAGCGCATCCGGTGAAGGAGTGTAGAGGCCGCCTTCACGTCTCATGAACTGGGCGAACTTTTGAGGCGGTTTCACGCTGCGCGTGCGGCGCGATGGGCTGGAGCCTTCATTTCACGACGGACATTGCCTACAAATGAAACATGCTCTCTTTACCACCGCGTATAAATCAGTCTGGGGAAGCAGAGGATGGTCTCCTCAGACTACGAAGGACAGCTGCTCAGGCTACACACATACACGAGCGCCACGACATCAGGATGCCACCGAAGACTGGTATGTCTTTCCGCTCAAATCTCTCTTTTACCGCGATGTTAATGGACGCGTAGAGGGCACGATCGGACTGAACAACTGTAACGCGTCTTTTTAATTTTTGTCGGGCTTGCCATACTGAGCTACTCTTCTCGCTCCAGACCTTCAGGCCAAGAACAAGTTGACCAGCCTCAGCTGGGTCGAAACCCCGACCGGCCCGCAAACCGCGATCGTCTGGGTCGCTGTCTGCAAGAGTGAGTAGTGTCCATGTCTCTCTGACTTCTTCACAAACCAAACCAATATGTGTTTTTCTAGTTGATGGCGTCGAACGCGGACGCGGCACTGGGGCGCAGAAGTACGTCGCAAAGGACAAAGCGGCGAACCAGGCCATTGCGTACTTGAAGAGTTTGGAGGGGTAGGATATGCACTCATTGGGCTTGTATTGCGCCCAGCAGGCTGGTCGCTGTAGGATCTTTTGTTCTGGATTTGTTGTAGCACGGTTTAGGTCTCGTGTAATATATTGATTTGGCGCCAAAACCAAACTTCTCTGATAAGCTGGTTCACTTCAAGTCGGATGACGGTTTTTCCATCTTAATTCAAACCAAAGATGATTGTGATTGGGAGACTGGGAAATTTGTGATATTTGATAGGACGAGCCTGTCACGATCAAGTCACTATCTTAAGGGCGCTGATGTGATGGCAGTCCTTCCTCCCACCCAGCTCCCACCATCATCGTCTCTTCGTACACTCACTACCACTTACCCTGCCCAACTCTTTCCTGGATTTGCACTTCCGCGGAATGTCTCTTTAAATTGCCAGTTTTTTTTTCCTCCCTGTCTACCGCAACGAGCATGACTTTTCGCTTCGGGTTTCGCATCCTCCTACGTAGCTCTCACATCTTGTTGGACCTCGGATATATCTGTCATGGACACGAGCTCTGAACCACGTCCTTCGATAATCTTACCCATCAGTCGCAGGTCTATCCAGGGACTCCCTACCGCCGAAGCTCGTCTACTGGTAATTCTAGCGGGACATGGCGCGTCTCGTCCCATTTGGCTTCACCACAATGGAAGCGAGGACTCCACGACAAAGACTTTGGCGTGAATTACTTCCATGGGCCAGCGGTATTTTCTATTCCGGAAACTTTCCTCGCCTTTTCATGTTGGACTCATGACGGCGCTTTCTGAACGTCACATAGATATGATATCCCAAAAGCTGACAGGCTCTACAGGGCCTACGTGAAGCCTGGACTGTCTCGACTCATAGATTTTAGCAGGTGGGTATTTCGTGACCGACACAAATGCGAGCAGCGACTTCCATGAAATTTTTTGTTGTAGGTCAAATACACTGAGCGCGATCTCCTTCACAGGAGTGAGGCGAGGAAGTGCGCAGTTAAAAGTGACAATGAGGCCGTCGCTAACTAACTGTACAATTGACTACGAAGCGCTCCTTACCAATGTCGAGAGAGCTTTGGAGGATAAAAGCAGATAATCATAGCGTGATTGATCCACAATACAAGAATTTCGGGTATGATAAATGACTATCAAGAAGAGCGATTATGTCTTTGGGCTTCACAGTGGTGTGGGGCCGTTACCAGCCACCTAGTCCGTCGTCCTAGTCGTGGCGCCACCTCTTCTCCCTCCCCAGCCTCTCCGAGTTCCGGCACGGCGCCTCCTGGAACCACAACGGCAGCAGAGAATGTCCATTATTACGTCAAAGATCGTGACGATGACCTGGGGAGGGGGGAGCAAATCAGTTAGAACGAATCGGGAAAACCTTCATATGACTAGGACTCGGAGTACGCACCGTGGTGATGGCGCCGACGATGGCCATGAATACACTAGCAATCGCGGAGATGATAGCGTTGATACCACTGCCGATTGCGCTGAAAATCGAGCCCTGCAGAGCGACCAAAGTTAACGACTTGGAGAAGGCGCCTCGATTGATAGACGAACGAACCATGATGATAAGCGGGTTTGTTTATATGATTCGGATAATGTGAGCTCGTTTGATACCAACTTCATTGACAACCATCACTTCTTATAAAGGATTCGCTTTCGATGACGTGGGTGGCGCAAGAAGACCATGACGCATAATCAACGGATATGCACGAATCATCAACGACGTAGCGGCATGCAACTGATGACCTGCATGCTGTCATGTACCTCGTGCTGAAGGTCAATAGTGGAATCTTGTGATGGCTCGAATCCCTTCGTTATCAGTTGAATACCGAATCACTCCCTGTCGTCCAGCCGAGGGTCAGCTGCTAAGTACCTTCTCTACCATGTCGACAGCAACAGATAGCTATTCGTGCAATTCTCTACATCCGGTAAACGTACAAGACACATCGACACTCCAAAAAAACAATCGTAGATAGTACAAGAAACAGAACAATCTTCATCGAAGAGCCATCAATCGACCTCCCCACCTATTCTCTCAACAACCTCTTCATACATCACCTCATACTCCTCCGGGGTCCACGACCTGCCCTCAATATCGACCCCGTGCACACTGAGACCCGTCCTCCCCTTCTTCTCATCCATCAACAACTTCGTGATTCTCCTTATCACCTTCACATCTTTCCCCGCTTTCTCTTTCAACCAAGGCAACATCGAATGCTCCACGCTCGGGCCTATGCGGACGCCAAATTCCTCATAGAGAGTAAGCAGTTGCAACATGGGCGGGGCACTCTTGATGATATCGCCCATACAGGCGGAGGTGATGACGGCAAGAAGATGCTTGGCTGCGGTCGGAGTGGCTTCCGCAATCTATAAAGCTGTGCGTCAATACATCATCCGGAAAAGACATGAACGAAAATGACCTCGATTATCTTCAACACGATGTCCTCATTCAACTGTCTCCCTCTCTCAGGCGCCATGAGAAGGAAGCACGTGTCGAGTAACCGAGTACCAGCGATTTGTGGCCAGATGTACTGGATGTAGATGACGAACCCGGCAAGAAGATTATCGAGTTCATGCAGAGTCGTCATTTTATCGAGACAACGGAGAGCGAGCTGGTCGATAAAGTCGTGAGACGGTCGGCCTTGAGAACAGATAGTTTGAGCGCCTAGTCGCAAACGAAACATGTCTCCGGGTTTAAGCCAGAACGGATGACAGGCTATTTTGAGCAATGTCGTATTCTGAGACGGGGTGAAGGCATTGAGATGATTGAAGAGGGATGTGAGAAGGTTCGCGTTCACCTTTCCGCCCACGTCGTTAGTCCGTTAGTGATCATGATGACTCGGGAGACGTACTTGGTTTTGCAAGAAATCATCTTCCCGGCTGGGATCGGGATTGGGGAGGCGGATGTTCAGAAGGGCGTCAAGTACCACGTCGACGTAGCGCCTCTCCCGGGAGACAGGTGCAAAGTAGTCTGCCCAGAACTTGCGCGCCTTTTCATTATGTTTGTGTGCCTTCTTCACCCATAACTCTCGCTTCTCCGTAGGAAGCATAAAAAAGTCGCGCATTTGGCCAGATTCGGATCCCATCGCGTACGCCTCTTGAGGACTGGCAGCAGATGTATCTTGTGTCTATTAGCTTCCAAGATGACTTACCTGCAACCACAAACAAGTGTAGGATCCAAGCCACGGTTCATAACCTCGTGCATAATGGTAGACTGCCCCGCAACCGCCATCAGTTTTTTATAGTCTGCGACCTTGCCAAGTTTCGGTGGTTCATATGGAGGACGATCGCGAGAGATGGCAGTCGGCGGGGGCTCGTAGCATTGGGGTTTATGGGAGCTCCAGTCCACTAGTAGACAATATATCAGGGCAAGAGTAATGTCGCGTTATTCAAACGTACGACGTTGACATTCGGTAGAGCAGTAGTAGACTGTGGAGACGACATCAGCCAGGGTGGCGCGGGAGGCCGGGTGAATACTTTCCGGTCTTACAGCCGCTGCACACACTCAGTGAATTTTCTTTAGAACATCTTGCGCAAAGATAGGGCATATCGCTAGTCGACTTGGTGGTTGAATGACAACGTGTGGAAGCGAGTTACCTAAAGTAGCCGTGCTCATTCACACGGGGACTCTGAAATGACACCAAGCTATGTCGCCCAGCAATGAGAATTCATAGATGTGGCGCAGAAGAAAAATAGCCAGCCAAAACGACGAGGTCGTGGATGTAGGAAGTCAAGAATGCAAACAAGAATGAAGTCTCAAAACAATTCATCCTCGGCAGGTTCAATCTCCGACCGAAAATTCGGCGGCTTGGGACCCAGGTGACTATGACAATCTCTTCATCCAACCTCCTAGATTTTAGAAAAAGTTATTCCTTTCTTTCGAGCTCTTACCAAATCTGAAAGCCCTGTATATTATAGATTTAAAATGGACACCATACCCAACGAGATCCTCTCAGAAATCTTCGGTGCCCTCGCCGACCTTGCTTCGCCTCGCTGCATCATCTCCGCACCCTCCTTCCCCGAATGCATGGCGTCTGCGTGGAATGCCCATACCGCCATGCTAGGCACTTCTTCTAGATGGCGCGCCCTTTCCTTGTCCAACTCTCGTCTGTGGACAACCATACCAATTGGCCGCAACGTGCCGTTCAGCTATATAGAAACGATGCTCACTCATTGCGGCGTTCACCCTCTCACCATCCTCTGTCGCATGAACCATGAATCTGTAGGTGTCATGCTTAGAGTGTTCGATCATCGTCCAGTCTCGTTGTGGCTGTCCGGGAAACCCACGTTTAATGCTGGGGACCTGAGCGATTTGAGGATCCGAGAGTTGCGGATCGACTCGCCGTCGGTCAATTTCTACTTTGAACGGAGCTTAGTACATCAGCACTTTCGTTTACTCGAGGGCCTGAGAGTTCATTCGGATACGGTCCAGCATCCCAGGATTCTTGCCGGGGAACTGTGCAATCTCCGGACGCTCGCCCTGCGGAGCACGCTCCCATTGTCAGTGCTCGAGTTACATGGGGAGGGTCTGGAGACTCTCATCCTACATGGGATATACCAACTGTCATATACAGCGACGCTGACGCTCTCCCGCGGGTTTATCGTGCTCCCCCGTGTGACGAGTATCGTCATATCTCCGCCAGAGTCTGATGTGGAAGAGCTCCCGGTCTTTGATTCCCTCGAGGCCATGACACTGCCTTCCCTTCACAGTCTCGATCTCCATACGTTCCAGGAGTGGCCTACGGCATCGACGTCTGCGTTCTTCAACCGCTCTGCTTGCAGGTTAACCACCCTCCGTCTACGCCTACCACAGGTTACCCCGCACGTCCTTAGTGTGCTCATGCAGTGCGATGAGACGCTGGTGGATGTCAGTCTGATTGGGTCACGGGAGTCCCATCATGATCTCCCTCGCACCATTTTGGAGTACATCGCTGGTCAACCGAGCAACAGTGGGACGAAGCAGCACCTGTCGCAGCTAAGGCGTCTCTTTTTTCAGACGTCGTCGGGGCAAATTGAACTCTTGGAGCGGATGTTCTTGGTGCGCGTACTGAAGTGGCGGGAGATGGGCATTGCGATGTTGGAGAGTTGTAGGCTGTTTGTGGACGAACAGGAGGATTACATGACATGTGCGTGGGATGGCGTTAGGTCCGTCGAGGATACGGGCTGTGTCATACAGATCAATTGCGGCCCGTGAAAAGCAGTCAAGTGTAGGTGTTATTGAAGTCTTCCCCGATAACACTAATGTCTTCGTAGTGATGAATGTTGTCGTTTACGGAACACTTTCACTTAAATCGCAGTCGTTAGCGTTTACATTGGTTTCCGTTTTGTTCATGTTTGCGTTCCCAAACAATCTAGTTCGCCATTACGGAAGCTTCAGAGCTGTGTCGCATGCGGAGCTTCTAAACCCGTGAGACTGATCACAACCATTTCTGTCTAGTACCCTCATGGCGAACGAGATTCAAGCAGATAAGACGCATCCGGACTGTAAGCCCTGCTTTTACATGATTGTTCTCTTCATCGATGTACTCGATAGACTGCTCGTCCGATGCGGATGTTTTCGTTCGTTCCTCGGATCTGGTGGTATTTAATCTTCACAGCAATAACCTCAAGGCCCATACCAATGCTATTCCGGTCGACTCCTTCTCCTCGACAACGGATATTGCGCAATTCCAGGAACCTTCCGATGTTCTGGCAGTTTTATTCAAGTTCTTGTACCCGACACCACCGTTACCCCGATTGACATCGGAAAATACGCCCTTTTCGCTGCTAAAGCAGGTGGCATACGCTGCTCATAAGTACCAGATCGCGGCGGCCATGGTCGTGGCTGATATACAAATGGAGTGCGTCGTACATCGTTGAGTGCTGATACAACAGCTAACTTACATAGGTTGGCAGTGAACCAGGATCCAGCTTCTGTCTTGGGTTATGCATATCAATATTTCGACAACGATTCGAGAATCGATAACATCGCTGTCTCGACAATCACGGAGACACCTGAACGTATCTTGGAAGAGCTGCCAGTCGACGGGTTTGCGAAATGGGTAGGTGGAAAGGGATACATTAACGTCTCGAGCCCGGCTGACACGATGTGAGGTACTGTATCGAGAAGAGCGCGCTCGAAAGCTCTGGTCTTTGATGGTCAGTAGTTCAGATCCCGGAGCGACTGGCTTCCACAAAGTTTTCTACCGGGTACGAACCGCAGCCTTGGCGTGCAAAGGACAACCGCGTTTTGACACAGGATTGTGAGGTATGTAAGCCTCTCAATCCAAGGCCCATAATGACGGTAACCGCGTAATAGGGATGAATGTCGAGACGGATCACACCCTAGTGCTTAGCGACGACTGCATTATTTCTCTCATGTACATTTGATGTACTATATACTACACTTTGTACCATAGGATATACTGATTAAGTAAAGTGGTATCAAACTCTGAAATGTTCTGGGACCGCCGTCGACCTCCATCCTTTATCCTCGAGTTCACCTCGCCCCACCTTCACCATAAAGCTTTTCATCCTGGCCTCATACGGCGCAAAGCTCGCATGAAAATCATCGGCTGACATGAACCGGGATGTTTGGTGTTGGGGTATGAACGACGAAGATGCTAACGGCGTCGGCGACGAGGTGTCCGTCGACGAAGCAAAGGGCGGTACACCACTACCTGTCATGGAGGACAACGATGGTCGATCGCCCGATGAGCGCCATGATAGTGGGGGATCAACGCGGTCCATTCCTTCACCGATCGCTCGAAGTAGCCGTTCACTATGTGTCGGCTTCTTGCCCCTCTCTAACTTGCCCACATCCATGAGCTCCGGTTTTTGACTCGCAGACGCATGTTTAACGGACGATGACGATGGCAGAGACCTTGGCGAAACGATAGGTGTCGTTGTTGGTGTAGGAACCTGGAAGTTGATAGTTTCAATTGCCGGTAGTGATATTTGTCGGCTCTTGCTCTGCTCTCTTCCATCCGTCCTGTACTCCGTCTCCCACTCCGGCTCTGGGCTTGTCGTGTTCGGCGTTGGAAGCCGACCTGCGGCCATCTGTGATTCTCGCTCCCTTTTCCTTGCAATCCACTCATGTACAAAAGCTGCGGGTACATTGAAACCGCGTGCCCAAATAGCCACGAGTTCATCGGAGGGATGGGGAGTCTCGTTGAAGCAGATTGTGAGTTCCGCTTCGGTTTGAGCAGTGAACGAACTAAAGGCAGGTGTGGTGTTGCTTGCAGACAGGCCTGTGTCCCGGGACTCTGCTTTTCGAGTCTGTTGCCTGTGGTTCGCAAACCAGGCATTTAATTTTGTTTCCTCATAGTGGCTATTGCCAGCTACCTATGCGCGAGTTAGGCAGTGGCTACAAACGAACGAGATCACGTACTATCACGTTCCGGAGGAGCTCTTGTTTCTGATCTCGGGTGGGCTTGTGGGATACATTGTCATAGAATTCTGGAGGAGATATCAGACTACTATTCTTTTAATGAGCTGGGAAGGTTGACAGACCTTTTAGGAGAGTTCTCCCTGCCTTGTTTAGAATGGGCTTAGACTGCTTTCCAGAGGAAGACGAGGCTTCCGGTTGAAAACGAGCAGAAAACATCACTCGATTTGAGTCCAAGAAAATGTATATCGTTGCGGGGGAAAGGAGAGGGCAAAAAGGGATTCATGGTCATAGTAATAAGAAAACAACTTTGATCGCGCGGCCCGATTCCGCTGCCATGGTTTTTTGTTATCGATATTGAGGTACAATCGATATGCCTCGAGCGGTCTTCCCGCCTGTCATGGGTCTTTTTATTAGCGGCTTTCCACCAATCATGTCTCGAGGCCTAATGTGTTTCAGACAAGTCTCAGATTCACATGTATGACCCCTGCTGTTGGGAAGAATATATAAACGAGCCGTTCCGGAACCTCTGCTTATCTCTCATAACGGCCCACTTTCTGCTTATGTCTGCACCGGTCACGTCTGCACAGGCCGTCTTGATTCGAAAGGGAAGTCTAACAACAGAACAGCAGATCTGGGGTGGTAATTCAAGATGGAAGATGATATAAGACATGAGAAGCAGCACACACAGTGGCCCCAGAGCGGCACAGCATTGATGGCCTACGTGAACTCTTTATATTCTCGAATCAACCTTGAACCTGCCTGCATGGGCTAGCGGAAGCGAGAACCTGCTCAGAATAGGAATATGATAGCCTATCCTTACTGTTACATATTCTCCCGCTTACGACTTTGTCCGCTCGAGCTGTATTTCAAACAAAAGGAAAAATTTGGGGCGGGTCAGATTGCATGATATGGCTAGCCCATTTGACCAGGGCGGTTGCCGACCACTGTTAGAACGGATCATATCAAGTTGGGCAAGACGACAGGCAGATGTCCATAATATTATGTGAACGGTGCGTGTCAACAGCGTGAAGTTGTCTGAAGGAGAGAAGAGAAACAAACTGCTGACGAGGGAGATTGTGCAGGCAAACACGGTCAAATAATCTTGCTCGCTTGTATAGCGACCACCACTATGGCTTCAACATGCGATCATTTACTGCTTCATTCAAAGCACTAACGCTTTTACATCGGTTGGCGCCTTGTTCGTTAAACTCGAACCAGTCCCGCTGACCTCGTGGAACTCGATCACTGCAGGCGAGTTCCACGAGGTCAGCGGGACTGGTTCGAGTCTACTTGTTCGTCGTCCGCCCACAGCCGTGATCCAGCATTCAATAACAATCATCAAGGCGGTTCCTATTCATGACCGTCGACCAATAACATGAACTCAAGACTCGAGATATCTAGACGGATAGAGAAAACTGAGCCCCCTTCTGTTCGGCTTCGCTGCATGCTTGTCTTCTTCGACGTAACTCCCGAGCGCCACAGAACGGAACCCGGGAACCCTGCGTGTTGCCCGCTACAAACATGCCCAAACCGTAGAACATCGTCTTCTTGAACCAACGCGACTAACATTCCCATCGCAAAGATGTTTCGACCGCGGGCTCGAGGGACTCTTACAAACCTCGCGTGGGAAAGGCTTAAGGTAAGTGTGTCTTCCATCGAGCCCGTATGGACCGCATTTGACGGCGCCTATAGTCGGATGCCCTCGGAGGCTCCGTCTCTGCACTCCAACGGTGCAACAACATACTCTCTGCATCACACAACGTCAAGCCTATTTTTCTTGGGCTGACAGATGTCCTTCGGGCCATATTCTGCATCGAAAACGCGCCGTCTGATCTCACAGACTGCCGCAGCTGCATTCGCGACAAGATGGATGTACTGTACTCTGTTAACCAGGCGTGTCAGATCCTTCAGTTAGGCCTGACCAATCTTGATTGGCCTGATGATGAACGGAGCGTCGAATCCCTTCTTGACGGCATATGGCCGGCGCTTTGGCGTTGGTCCGTTCTGATGTTAACGCTCATTGCGCTTCACGGAGACGACTGGACACCTACCGGGATAGATGTCCCCGATGACCTACACCTCCCTGGCATTGCCCAGAGCTTCATATCAATTCAAACCGTTCCATCTCAAAAACTTCTATCTCTCCGTAAAACTACGCCACAGCTCCTTGTTCCGCTCATTCACTACTTTCCATCCATCAAATCTTCCGTCTTCGGCACTGTGTATAATACCTCTCTGTGCCAGTTCCGTTCCCTCATCCAAGAATACTTTGAACTCGCCTTTGTGGAGGATGCTACCTTCGATCCGGCGGTGATAATTGGCACCGTGGCCCCAAGCATTGCGGAGGCCTTTTCTGCTCTTACTCGTCGGGCACTGGATGGACCCGAAGAGGTTGATCATAATGCCCTTGCATTCCAAATGGACCTCATTATAGGGGTGGCATCAGCTCCTCACGCCGCGTCGTCCATCGTTCCGCAGCTGTTGGCTCAGCAGACGACCCGCTCTGTAACATGGTTGTTGACGGCCGAGACGAAGGAGTTTGACGGATCGTCGCCTTTCCTTCCCACATTCTGTGCCAATGCGCTGCGATATCTGCTCTGTGTTTCCTTCTCTGTAGGTGTTGCAGGACTACGGATCACGGTTAATGCTCGGTTGCTTTCAGCCATCGGGGCACTCGACAGGCTGGCAGGCATGGAAAGAGAGCACCACGACTACAGTCCTATGCATATGACTCTTGTGCCGCACGGACAGAAAAGTCTGGCTTTCATGCTGTCCAGAATGATTTCCGTTGTCCAGCAGCACCTTATCTTTCGGTCCTTCCTCAAATTGGCCCTCAAGGCTACGAGGTTTTTGGCGTCGAAGGACGGGCCCGAAGGTGATGGCGAACAGAGCCTCCCTGCTTTCTTAAAGGAACTAAAGAACAAACGTCGCCTCAAAGAAGAGGCTGACCGCCGCATATATGTCTGCCATAACTCCAAGGTATGTGCTTTTGTCTCTTTAGTTACCTCTCGCTTACTGAAGTATGATTTTCAGTGCTCGTCTCAGTCATCATTCTACGGTGCCACGGTTATCTCTTACCAGCGTTGCTCGAAGTGCAAGCAAGCTGTATACTGCAGTCATGACTGTCAACGAGAGGATTGGATTTCCTCGCATCGAGCGGAATGCCAACAGAGTCTTTCGAAAGACTGTGGATCCCGTAGGTTACCTCCTCGACAGAGTACGCGAATATCCACTAACTCGTTTAGCGCAGTGTCTTTCCAGGATGGCAGGTTCCTCCAGTTTGTACTCACATGTTTCTTGGCGGGAGAAGAAACGACTCTTCTTAAGCGTTTCGAGATCACGACTGATAAATTCAACGAAGCCGTGATCGTCGACTTCAGTACGCCAGGTGGGCAAGGAACCCTCTCGTTTTGCTCTACGGGTTCGGCATTGCCCTTGAATACGTACCAGGCGTTGGAGCTTCCCGGAAACTGCGTCTGGATGTATGTTCGCATCCCAAAATACGACGGAGTGGGGACGGATCAGCTCAGTTATGTCTTGAGGCTTGTCCATTCCCGCGACACAGAATGTGGAGAACAGGGGATAACCGCCTCCGTGGAACCACTTTTGCATGGGCATGTTCGATTTCCTGTGTGGGACTTGAATTTCCTTTGAGAGGGATGATACTCACCGAGTATATAGTACACCTTTAAATCTATCAGTGTATATCGTAGTTTGAACGTTATTGAAGCACAGACAACAGTCGGATCGTAGGCAGGATGTCGGATTTAAAGCAAGACAATTCATTTCACTCGAAGAACCGGAGTACAAATTTCGATCCGAGAACGGACAATGAATGTTTGCGAAAACAAATGATCTGTCAAACATAAACCTCCGAATCCGCCACACAAAGAACCTGATCACCTATCAGTTCCATGACTTTGCTAAACAAACCAGTTCACATACTTCTCCCGGATAAATATTGCCACACGTCGAGTTAACATTCGGGTTGTTCGCCAACAACACGTCCAGCCCAATCCCAAAGGTATTCGCAATATCACCACACGCATCACCCGACGCAATGACATACGTCTGGTTGCAGTCCTGTCCGATTTCCCCGAGGCAGAGCGTCTCCCCGCCAAAGATGTTGGTGCATCCCGCGTTGATCTGGGGGTTCACGTGCGCGAGTTGGTAGCTGTAACACGAGTCGAGTCAGTTACTAGTATGTCCTGGACGTGGAAAAGGAAGGACAAACGTAGAAGCGTTATGCGCCGCGGATATGGCGTCGCAAAAGTCGCCCGAGACGACGGTGTAGGTCCTAGCACAGTCGGTTATCGCCTGCGCTTGCACGCCATGGAAAGCGGTCAAGGTGAGAGTGGCAGCGAAGAGGACTTTGGTGAACATCTCGAGGGAAGGAACTCTCAATGCGGTTGGGCAGAAAGGAGTGAAGAAACTTGGATGCTTGTCCGTCCTCTTTATACGCTCCAACCCTCGAGTTTTCTGATTCGAGCAACGACCTGTGAGAATTGTAACGTTAGACAGGAGGCAAGTCCTGACCGTCGCGTACCTAGGAATGCATAGATGTTTATCACTGCCGTGACCGAGATTGCGTATTTTTGGCTGGGAGAGGAAGGGCGCAACGGTACCGTGGTTGTGATTCCTTTTTCAAGCGAATCTTGGCACTATTCCGGTTGGCAGGGGAAGACCGACGTGTAGACATCGCGCACGGAGCCATCTACGTCGGCGAAAGGGCAGCTAGATTTTACCGTGGCCGTTACCGTGCCGCCAGTACCGTTACCGTAGCCGGTACCGTGGACGCTCACGGTAGGCCCGGGGTAAACTGCAAGCATAACGGCGTGACTATCCGTAACGCGCGAAGTATACGTATGGTTAGGGTTTAGAAATACCGTCCTCGAATGTCCTCCACAGGTCCTTCATACTCCCGGGAGGCACTCCGGGCACTTGTAAAAATAGATCCACTCATTTTTATGTCATTTGCTTGTTTCCGTTCGTTCAATGCTCAATCGGGGGTGAAGTAGTTCCGGTATAGACTTAGCAGACCCATAATGGATACAGCTGTATTGTAGCCAACCACTGGTGGCCGGAAAACTGGCCGAAACAGTTGTTGACATGGCCGTGTCTGTGGCGCATATAGTAGTCCCTGAGAACTTCGTTCGGTATGACTTCAAAGTGCTGGAATTCTGCGAAGCACGTATGTCGTACTAGCATGAATCGATGCTGCATGCAGAATGTATATTGAACTGAAATACCATTGAGTCACCTCTTTGAATCATTCCTGGGCTTACTGGCAGCATATTTCCTCACACAACCCAGTCTCAGTCCATAAGCATGGCAGGAATAGGCTGTACTTCGATTCTTTCCTGCATAGGTAACCTTTCTCATGTCTCCTTTTCTTGATGTCTCCTGATGCTAGGCTTCGGTAGAACAACTCTAAGATGGCCAGTTGGTCCGTACTTACGGCCGAGTCAAGATTTACTATGGTAGGGATCGCTGTACCATCTATGCTACCCGCCTAAACAGTACAACGGCTCAGGAGTCCATCCCACCACTCAGTCCGAGGCTATCTACATACTACAATAGTCCTACCGACCTTCTGTCACGCTACCGTCAGCCACGGTAGAGTTAGACGCGCTACCGTGCCGCTGCCGTGGTCTACCGTGGCCGCTACCGTTACCGTGAAAAGGCCTACTATTTTACCGTGGCCATTACCGTGGCTACCGTGGTGACGTCACTGCCGTTCGAGTGTCGTTCATTCATTTCTGACCATTCCGCGAGCTCACAAGCACAGTCAAAGTAAGTACAATTATTCAAGACACTAATCTATAAACATCTAGTGCTACAAGTCCCAGCCATCTCCTCCTAATCCTCGAATATGAGTGGTCTTCACCAGGTGATGTGGCTGTGCTACCGTGGTGCCGTTCCGCGGTACCGTGGTTCCACGGCCACGGAAACGGTAAATTCTGATAGCCCTCGGCGAAACGAAGTGTTCATGGAAAATCGAGTCAGAGAGCGTCGTTCCAAAATTAAAAGGTGAATGATGAATCCAGAGTGCGCATGGAGGGCTGCTTCCCACGCACATTTGGCCAAGATACTTGTCAATCAGGTGTTGAGAACGAGTAATAATATTCGGTGGGTGCCTTGTTCGTGATGACGCGTCGGCCCCGCTTGGTGACGAGTCGGTCTGCGAACAGATGAATGTCAGAGTCCAGGCCTGCTTTATTCCTGGCATGGTAGGAACCCCTGTAATTGGTAGCCTGTCGCTGGACGCCTCATGACTCGATGGGATAGAGAGGCTCGGGAACCCTTTTGTTATCCCAAGCTGGACAATGATGTGGAAGCTGAGGAAGTGCATGAAGATACTAGAACTCGGTACCCTTGCAGGTTAATGAAGCAAATAGTTTTCTTCAGAGTAAAGCTGCACTGAACGTGGTTGATAGAACCTTGTTTAGACATGTGAAACTTTGAACAAGTTCCATTTCAGTCGGAGATTAAATACTTCGGGGTTCTCCGGTTCGACTTTTCTTCACGCCTTCATCACACTGATACCTGTGCTTTACCCTCCGAGACCGAAACTCCTGCGTAATAATAACACTCTACTGAAGAACGCGCCAGCTCTCACTGTTTGCAACGTTTTTCTTGTGCGCCTCCTTCTCTGTATGCGCGCATCGTCATGCTGCATGAAATTAACTTGATTCTCCCATTTCTTTGCAAGTGCTCTAATGACTGAGTCTGTTCCAAAAGCGAGCAACTACACTTACTGACGGACTTCCAACCGAGGCCCATTGTCCTAGCGGATATGACACCTTTATGCGCTTCGTATTGTTTGGGGACATCTTTTTCTTTTGGATACTTACAAACAGTCTACGCTCTTTTCTCAAAGCCAGGATGATCGCTCGGATTCAGCGCTCGCATCACCAAAGAAGCAGCCGTACCCGTTCTAGCTGGGTGGTGTCGCGACTACGATCTCTGTTACACTGATCCTGCTCCTACCTTGTGTCGCGTGCAGCCCATAGATGATCGAGAAGATGGTGCGTACAGAAGGCGTGCGCCCCTTGTTCGAGGATGTCTTGCTCGATGTGTGTAGGCGCGCGAGGACAGCCTCTTCCTGCCTTCGTCCCTCGTACATCAGACGGATTAGTTTAATCGGTTTGTCCGTCAATTTGAAGGTAGAGTAGACAGACTTTTGTGCCTTGCTCATTGCCTTCCCCGGGTCATGCTTGCGCGTCTTCTGCTCACAAAAAAGCTCTTATACTAGTTCAGTATCCCTGTTTACTGTCTGAGGCCAGTGCGTGGTCCTACTATTATTGACGCATTATGATTACCAGCTCGTTTTCGCTTTCCATGGCCACTTAGCCTAGCGGCATGTGGTCACGGTGTTTCAAGCTAGTTGTTCTTTTTTTCAATGACAGTGATTGAAATTTGCGGGTCTAGATGCAGGGGTTTGGACTCGCTTTGCTTTCTGAGATGTGGGTGCTTCTATGACACCTCGGCATGCTAACGTTCTGGGATACCTTCGTCTGAAGGCGTGTTCTCATCTCAATCAAGACATACGCGTTGTATTTCTCTCCGAGGCCACTTGTCGGATCGGACTAGCGGCCTATGAGGAATGCATCATGTATGCCGACTTTTTTTATTTGACTCGGATTGACAAGAAGACGGATGAGCTACGACATCGCGTTTGGTATTTCAAGCACCATCAATCTTACCCGCATTTCATTCCAATTCGAGGTACCGGGCTACAGGTAGAGGAATAGGCGACGAGAAGAAGAAGAATGAAATTGCTGGCAAACATTTCACCTTAGAAAGCCCCACCGCAACTTCGCCGATATAATGTCTTGCATGAATACAACTTTGTCAAGTTAACTGCGCACTGGAAGTACGTATGGCCGCCCTTCTTTCTCATTTGTCGCATCCGAACTGTATAAGACAACCCGCATCCTCAGCGGACCTAATTCCTTCTGAGACACACGCCGTGTAATTCTTTTCTTTGTTCACAAGTTTACAACTCTCCCTATCTCCCACCACTTTATAACACGCATGAAGAACACCCGTTCCAAGAACTCGATTTGCGCCGACAGCGTCTGAGCTGCGGCAGGCGGTGATGGGTCGTCCTACGATTGCTTGGTTCAGCAGCGACGTACTCCAAAATCGTGTGAGGAGGTCATGATGTGTTGTCCGAGACCCAAGCAGACTGACATCTACCTGCGTCTCATCGCACTCCATGAGGACACTAAGGACGTGCGGCGTGCCCTATGGTAGGCGTAGACGGAGGGTGATTAGCCTGCAAGCAGAGCGGTTGAAGAACGCAGACGTCGACATTGGAGGCCACGACGGGATCAAAGACCAAGGGATCTCCCACGTCCGACTCCGGAGGCGATATGACATGCTCCTGAAACGGGGCAGAACAAATGACTGGAGATCCTTATACGTTGGCGGGTGTATTCCACGGAGGATGAGGGTCTCCAAACGCTTCCCGTGATACTCGAGCATCAGCACTGGGAGTGTCCTCCGCAGGGCTAACGTCCACCACAACGAAATTGGACGAGTTATAAGGCACCAGGCATAAAGTCTATAGACGTACGGTTCGCACGGAATCAGAGGATTGTTAAAGGGTGGACGTCGCAGCAGCTCAGCATGGTGGCGATATAGCTTTGGTCGCAGCGCGCGGTAATAGGTATGGTTGTCAAGAGACTGGAGTTGGACAGGGAAAGGGCGCGCCATCTGGAGGAGGTGCCTAGCATGGCCATTCCGTACAAAATGTCAACATTCAGAGAAGGAGGGTGCGTAGATGATGCAACGAGGAGAAGCAATATTTCTGAGAGAATTTCGTTCAATATGGTGTCCATTTTACAACGATTTAATGAAGGGAATAAGTTGCTGGGGAACGATAGAGAAAGAGGCTAATGAAGAGATGGTTTCAAGTCGTTTGGGACATTTCAGTCGGAGATTGAATACTTCGGGGTTCTCCGGTTCGGCTTTTCTTCCTTGTCATTCATGGCGGCGCATTCTCGCTCGCTTGTACCAGCGCTTTACCCCCTGAGACCGAAGTACGCGAAACTTGGGCGTAGCGCTCTACTGAAGAACGCGCTGGCCCTCACTGTTGACGTTTTTCTTGAGCGCCTCCTCTCTGCGTGCACTTCATCTATGTGTCCTCATGCTACATCAGACTTGATGTCGCCCCTTTATCCTCCAGTATTTCATTTCCTTTCAAGTACTCCCCAATGACCAAGTCTGTTCCGAAGGCGAGCATCTACACTTACTGACGGACTCCCAACCGAGGCCCATTGTCCTAACGGATATGGAGCCTTTCTCTGCGGATGGAAATCTGGAATCTCTTTCTTTTGGATAGTCTACGCTCTTTTCTCAAAGTAGCTCGGATTCGGCTGACGTGGAGCAGCTATCAAAGGCTTGCTTGCGCCATTACCAAAGAAGCACCCGCACCCGTTCTAGCTGGGTGGTGTCGCGGCTACGATCTCTCTGTTACACTTACAGTGCGTATTCCCTTGACAGAGTTTGACCAGGAAACACAAGAGCCGGAAGTCAAGCAGACAACAAAGTAAGAGACGTTTAGGCCACGGTAACTGTACTACTGTACATGGTGGTAAACGGCGAAGATACAACATCGGAAATACAGACGCGTAAGCTATGGGTTACATAAGCTGGGCCGTAGATCTGACAGCTCGTCAATATCCGTCATCCCTGATCCTACTTCTACGCCGTGTGTCACGTGCACTTGAGACTCTGAAGAGGATGGTGCGTACAGAAGGCGTGCGCCCCTTGTTCGACGATGTCCTGCGCACGAGGACATTCCTCTTCCCGTCTACATCAGACGGATTAGCTTAATCGGCTTTTCCGTCAATTTGAAGGTAGAGTAGACAGACTTTTTGTGCCTTGTTCATGCGCCTTCCCCGGGTCGTGCTTTTGCGTCTTCTCTTCACAAAAAAGCTCTTATACTAGTTCTGTATCCCTGTTTACTGTCCGAGACCAGTGCGTGGTCCTACTCTTATTGACCTTGCTATGGACCAGTTCGTTTTCGCTTTCTATGGCCACTTAGCCTAGTGGCATATGGTCATGGTAATAATATTCTCCAGCAGCAGTCTCTTTTTGTCAATGCCAGCGACTGAAATTTGGGGTACGGCTGTAGAGCTTTGGACTCGCTTTGCTTTCTGAGATGTGGGCACCTCGGCATGCTAAGATTCTGGGGAAGCCGTGTTCTCATCTCAACCATGCTTATCAAGACATACGAGTTGTATTTCTCTCCGAGGCCACTTGTCGAATCGGACTAGCGGCCCATGTGAAGTGCATCATGGCATTTTTTATTTGACTCGGATTGACAAGAAGGCGGATTAAATAGCTTGATCCGTGATGTTTTATCAGCATCGCGAAAATTTGCAGGAGGCTTTACCTGAATACTCATTGGTATCCTACGTGCCAAATTCTACTGAGTGGTTGTACTGTTGAGGCAACTTATCCTATTGGAATGGCGCTTCATGCGAGAGAGTGCTGAGTTTTAGGTTTTTTAGGTTTGCATGTAGCTCGGGCTGCCCGTGAATGTTGACTTGGAGTGCTTGTTCTGAAGTCAGGAGAGCTTTCTTGTTTCAAAGTCCGTTGGCGCTTTCCCGGAACGACACTGGCGTAGGGAAGCGTAGCAGCGAGAGCAAGATACGGGAGCCAGAGGTAGAGTACCGACGCCAAAGGTAATGTCATTTCTCTCTGTTCTTACAAGAACTGCGAAGCAATTAGACGTGTATATTTTGAATTTGCATGTTACGCCACGTTAGATTACCAGGTGACTGTGCGTTTCGGCGGTGGGGACAGATGGATCCAGAGTGATAGGGGATCAGCTATGTAGTGGTCAACGAATACGCGTCCTTATCGTCAAAGAAAGTCGGCGCAGATATGCCGCTGACGTGATTCGTCGAGGTCCCAATCCACGACATCAGCTTCGAGTACGCCTTTGAACTGCGATCCACACACCGCCACACAAAGATTGCCCTGGCGCGGGACTGATGATCAAGTCACCTTGGCGAAAGAAAGAATTGTGTGGGGTAGGTCATCTGGTGGACAAGACAGGGAGGACTGGGCGCCGTCGGAGAAAAAGGTAATTTCGACGGCAGCTAACCAAGTGCGAAAGATGTACAGCATTATAATTACCTCCTGACCATGAGCGCTGTAAATCCAAGCCATAAGCCAAGTGGTGGAATGGGTTTTCGGCTTGGGGATCAATTGACGCGTGTACACAGAGGGGGGATCACGCTTAGTAGCTTGGCGTGACCAATGGAGTATGATGATGAGGAGGCGAGCGGGAATGGGGCGCGAAGGCGCATGCCACAGCGCGCGGAGTATAAACACACGCAGCAACTGCGACTGCACAGGAAAGCAGCGCCACAAGAATAGATATTGATTTGGGCGCACCTTGCTGAAACGAGCCAAGGCCGCTTAGTCATCGCCCAAGACGGAAATCCCTCCTTTCTCCTTTCCACATCGACACACAACACGGGTTGCACGTCTGCTAAATAATTCCCTTTCTCTCTCCCTCTTTGCTCCGTGGCTGGTTCTTCGGGGTTGACGACGACGGCCTTGTCCGCCAATAACCCATGCGACGACAGGATGAACACGACTACGACGACGACGAGGAGGAGATTGATCCGGAGCTGCGGTTAAGGACGGTGCGGACGGCGGCGTCTGCTATAGCCGAGTCGATACGGTCTGAGCAGCGGCATGAGAGGCGGAAGAAGAAGAGGACGAGGTTCTTTCGACGGACGTCGGAAAAGAAACGGCCGTCTAGCTCGCGCAGTGGTGGTGGTGGTGGTGGCGGTGAGGGTGATGGGACGCCCTCGACAGAAGTGCCAGGCGAGAGACGGAATGTTTATGTGAATTTCCCGTTGTCGCATGCGGAACTGGACAGCAATGGCGAGCCGACGGTGCGCTATGAGCGGAACAAGGTCCGCACGACGAGTAAGTAAACAGTATTTCTCATGGACGTCGTGCTAATTAATTGCAGAATATACCATTATTACATTTATTCCCAAGAATCTATACGAGCAATTTAGACGGGTTGCTAATCTCTTCTTTCTTACCCTCGTCGTGCTACAACGTGCGTTTCCATTTAATATCTCTTGGCGTTCCTAATCCTTTGCTTGCAGTGTTTCCCATCTTTGGCGCCGCGTCGGGTGCCATTGCCGTCCTCCCTCTCGCCTTTATTCTTACCGTCACCGCCATCAAGGACGCCGTCGAAGACTACCGACGTGCTACACTCGACGAGGAGGTCAACACGTCCGCCGCGACCAAGCTTGGCTCCTGGCGTAATGTCAACCAACCCAAGGATCCGCGTAGTTGGTTCGAAAAGCTCCTGGGCATCAATAAACCGGGCAAGGTCACCAAGGGTGTACGCCGGTTGCGGGACAAGGAGGCAGGAGAGGCGGGCGATGGTATGCGCGTCATGCTGCAGAAGGCGGGCGACAATTCCTCCACCACATTCCACGACGACTCTACCACTTCCTTCGACTTTGACGATATCCGTAACCCCTCGCGCCGTCAACTAGAGGACATCCAAAGCGTCGACAGCCATTCATACCCCCCTGCATCACTCGCCAATGTCTCCGCCAAAACCTCCTTCTCCGACAGTTCCACCCAAGTCGCCCCGTCACAAACATTTTCGAAACAGTCTCAGCCCTCCGGTGTCATCGACTGGCGCAGACGGACGGGTGGGTCAGCACGATGGGAGCGCACCCTATGGAAAAAGCTAGAGGTTGGAGATATCGTGCTCCTCAGAGACAACGACCAAGTTCCCGCCGACATCGTCGTTCTTTCCACATCTGACCCGGACAACATGTGCTACCTCGAAACAAAAAACTTGGACGGCGAGACAAACTTGAAACCCAGAAAGTCCGTCAAGGCCACCTCTAACATCACGTCGGAAGACGACATTGAACGCTCATCATTCTTCCTCGACTCGGAACCGCCCCACCAAAACCTCTACCTATACCATGGCGTGCTGCGGTACAAGGATCCTGCGACGGGCGAGCAGAGGCAGGAGCCCGTCTCAATTAACGAGCTGCTGCTCCGTGGGTGCGCTATCCGAAATACCCAGTGGATTATTGGCCTTGTCGTCTTCACCGGTGCCGATACCAAGATCATGCTTAACGGTGGTGCGACGCCCTCGAAGCGGTCCAAGATCGAGAAGGAGACCAACTTCAATGTCATCGTCAACTTTATCGTATTGCTGGGAATGTGTACTCTTTCCGCCGTACTCAACGGGCTGGAGGACGGCAAGACGGGGACAAGCGCCGAGTTTTTCGAGATTAATAGCGACGCGACGGATTCGCACATTCTTAATGCTCTCATTACCTTTGTGTATGTCCTTTGTTTTACCTTTTCAATATTAGCCCTTCTAACTTTGCCGTCTAGGTCGTGCCTCATCGCCTTTCAGAACATCGTACCCATCTCGCTGTACATCTCCATCGAAATCGTCAAGACCATACAGGCGTACTTCATTTCACAGGACATTGACATGTACTACGAGCCTTTCGACACGCCGTGTGTGCCCAAGACTTGGAATATTTCGGACGACCTAGGGCAGATCGAGTACGTCTTCTCCGACAAGACCGGTACCCTTACGCAAAACGTCATGGAGTTTCAAAAATGCTCTGTCCACGGCGTGGCGTACGGCGAGGGCGTCACCGAAGCGCAGAAGGGTGCTGCCCTGCGGGACGGCGGTGCGGGTGGTGCGCCAATGGATGGCAGGGATCTCGCGGAGAAGCTTGATGCGCTCAAGCAGCAAATGCTGAGCACGATGGAACGCTCGTTCAAGAACCGCTACCTTCAGATGGAGAATCTGACGCTCGTCTCGCCTAAACTGGCTCAGGACCTCGCTGACAAGGATGGCGCCCAACGTGCGCATCTCGTCGCGTTCTTCCGTGCGCTTGCCCTTTGTCATACCGTGCTCGCCGATAAACCCGATCCGCGCGATGACCCGTACCACCTCGAGTACAAGGCTGAGAGCCCCGACGAGGCCGCGCTGGTGGCTGCCGCGCGCGACGTGGGGTTCCCGTTTGTGCGCAAGACGAAGGACGGGATGGACATTGAGGTGATGGGGCAGATGGAGCACTGGACGACGCTCAAGGTGCTCGAGTTCAACAGCACGCGGAAGCGCATGAGCACGGTGATGCGCGCGCCGGACGGGCGGCTGGTGCTGTACTGCAAGGGCGCGGACTCGGTTATATATGCCAGGTTGGCGAGGGACCATGATCCCGAGCTGCGGGAGGCGACGGCAAGGGATATGGAGGCGTTTGCGAATAGCGGGTTGCGGACGCTGTGTATTGCGTTTAGGTGGCTGACGGAGGAGGAGTATTTGGCGTGGAGCCGGACGTATGATGCTGCGGCGAATGCGGTTGAGGGGAGGGAGGAGGAGATTGAGAGGGCGAATGAGGGGATTGAGCATTCGTTGGTGATTTTGGGGGCTACGGCGCTGGAGGACAAGCTGCAGGAGGGGGTCCCGGAGGCGATTGAGACGCTGCATCGGGCGGGGATTAAGCTGTGGATTTTGACTGGTGCGTTTTACGTTTTATTTCTTTCTTTTCCCCCCTGATGTGTGTGGATGTAGGCGACAAGCTGCAGACGGCCATTGAGATTGGGTACTCGTGCAACCTGCTCAAGAGCGATATGGAGCTGATGATTATTTCTGCCGAGTCGTTTGAGGACGCGCGCGCGCAGATTGAGGCGGGGCTGAATAAGATTGCGTCTGTCCTCGGCCCGCCGTCGTTCGATCCGCGGAAGCGGGGCTTTTTTCCCGGGGCGCAGGCGGCGTTTGCGGTGGTGATTGATGGGGACACGCTGCGGCACGCGCTTACGCCGGAGCTGAAGCAGATGTTTTTGAATCTGGGGACGCAGTGCGAGACGGTGGTGTGTTGTAGGGTGTCGCCCGCGCAGAAGGCGTTGACGGTTAAGTTGGTATGTCCTCTCTCCTCCCCTCCCTCTCCCTCCCTCCTAATTGAAGAGTGTTTGTGTAGGTGAAGGACGGCCGGAACGCGATGACGTTGTCGATTGGGGACGGGGCGAACGACGTTGCGATGATCCAGGAGGCGAATATCGGGTGCGGGTTGTTTGGGCTGGAGGGCTCGCAGGCGGCGATGTCGGCGGACTATGCGTTTGGGCAGTTTCGGTTTTTGACCAAGCTGTTGATTGTGCATGGACGGTGGTCGTACCAGCGTGTGGCGGATATGCATAGTAACTTTTTTTACAAGGTGTGTTTTCCTCTTTTGGTGGTTTGGTGGTTAAGGAGAGTGAGAGTGCTGATGAGGTTGGTAGAATGTTATTTGGACGTTTGCCATGTTTTGGTTTTTGCCGTTTAATAGGTGAGTCTACCTCGTTATGGTTTTGGGGTGACGCTGATGTTGGAGGGTAGTTTCGATGCGACGTATCTGTACCAGTATACGTTCATCTTGTTGTACAACTTGGTGTTTACGTCTCTGCCTGTCATCGTTCTCGGAGGTACGTCCCAACTCTTCTTCCGCACCTCACATATCACTTTCGCTAATCGCCTTGGTGCATATAGCCTTTGACCAAGACATCAACTCTCAAGCCGCTCTCGCCTTCCCGCAGCTGTACGTGCGCGGGATACGCGGGCTGGAGTACACCAAGGGCAAGTTTTGGGTGTACATGGGGGACGGCCTGTATCAGTCCGCGGTGGTGTTTTTCATGCCGTACATGATATGGATTTTTGGGCTGCCTGCGTCGTGGACGGGCAAGACGATTGACTCGCTCGCGGACTTTGGGACGACGGTGGCTGTTGCGGCGATTTTGGCGGCGAATACGTATGTTGGGATGAATACGCATTAGTGAGTGCCCGAGCCCCTTGTCACCCACCTTACCCTGACGGGTGCGGTAGCTGGACGATTATGACGTGGATCGTTGTGTTTGGGTCTACGATTGTGATGATGCTGTGGATTGTGGTGTATTCGTTTTTTTTCAGCAGTGATTTTATCGACGAGATGGAGATTTTGTTTGGGGGTATACAGTTTTGGGCTGCGATTTTGTTTGCGGCTACTGTTGCGCTTGGTACGCCTCTGTTCCGTGTCGTTCCGCCTCACAGTGATCTCATCGACTCGGTAGCCCCGCGGTTCTTTGTCAAGTTTGCGTCGTCTGCGTATTACCCGCTGGATAAGGAGATTGTTAGGGAGATGTGGGTCAAGGGGGATTTGAAGGATCAGTTGGGGATTAAGCATCGGAAAGAGAAGAGAGGGGGTGCAGGGGGGAAAGGGAAGAAGGATCTGGAGGCCACGCCGATGTTTATGCATAACCGGAACAACTCGGAGATGTCGCTTCATCATGGGACGCCGTATGAGCCGGGTGCGGGTGGGGGTGCGGAGGGGAGGGCGGGGTATTTGGATACGCCACCGCTTACGGGGACGGGGGTGGGGAGGGGTATGAGTATGGGATGCCTGGTCCTGGTCGTGCGCAAAACCGACAGCCTGCTGATTATGGTACCCCCGACGCTCATCACCGTGGACAAAACCCTGCTGGCTATATTACTCGCGACGCCGACGCCAATCACCTCGCCCCCGATGCACGTGGACAAAATCGGCATATGGCAGCGTCTCCCGCGTCGTACTACTCTGCGTCTGATATCCCGCCGCCGTCGCCGCTGCCGGAGCCCAAGTATAGGTATCCGGATGGGTCTGTGACGAGTACGCCCCCGCCGCCGTCTAGTCGGAGGGGGAGTGTTGCGACTGCGACGATGTCGCCTCATTTACAGGTGCCGCCTGCTGGAAGGTACCATCCGCCACCACAGCAGCAGGAGCAGTATTATGAGATGGGGGTAAGGAGTCCGCCTCGGTCTCCTCCCCACTCTCCACAGTCGCAGTCTCCTCACCCTCAGTATTATGAGATGGGCGTACGCTCTCCGCCTCGGTCGCCGCTTTCGCCTCCTCCCCACTCCCCCCACTCTCCTCACTCACCCAGCTCTCCGTCGTACCAGCCGTACGCGACGTCCTCGCAGGGCCATGGGCCTCCAAGCAGTTATCATCACCAGTTTGATACGCAGCGGTCTGCGAGCGAGGCGTCGTATGCGACTGCGCATGATGATTTCTTTGCTGGGGAGGGCTCGGATGTTGGGGTGTCGCGGGGGGATGGGGGTGCGTACTATGATGGGGATGGTGATGATAAAAGGGCGAGTGCGGTGTCGTGGCAGGGTGGGAGGGCGATATAGTTTCGAGTGTATTTACGTGTCTGTGTTTTTATTATCTTATTGCGTACTACAATCTCTGGAATCGGACTCTGTTTCTCTCTCTTAATGATGAAGATGACTTACTGTATATACCATACACACAATGGGTGGTAGTTATGATTGATGAGATGCGATGGGATGTGTATGATGTTATGTTTATTGATAGTTTAACGAATGCCAGATGGATGGATGAATGATTTTGGTGGGGTTGGGTTGGTGGGTGTGTAGCGTAGTGGGAGACAATTGCGCCGCAGAGGGGGGTTTTTCTCCAACTCAAGTATGAGGCACAAGTCCACCTCCGCACTGGTTCGAACGCTCGACCTAGCGTCAATTTACGGGGTTTGCTTTGTACGACCACAAAGATACAACTTCGGTCGCCTTTTTGAACTTCGATACTCTGGCGAGAGAGTTTTAGGCAGGGGTTACATTTCCTTCTTTTGACCTCAGACCTGACCTGACAATTAGGTTTCGTCGGCGCATCTGGTGTGTATGGTCACCAGCTCCTCCCGCGCCTTGTCGAGGATATCGTCTTTTCGAAAGACGGTAACATGACGCTTGGGGTTCCAGGCGGTCGTCGAGTCATAGCTTGTACATACCAGAGGCGTGTCACATGGCTTCGATTCTGATATTCATCTGTACGTGGAGCCACTGGGCGTACGGGACCGACGCGTCCTGCCTTCAATCACGAACAAGGCACCCATCCCGAAAATTACTCGTTACTCGTTCTCAAAACCGTATCTCGTACAGTGATGTGTGAGTGAAGCAGTCCTCCATGCGTACTATGGATTGATAACACTTAGCTTCAACTTCTGAATGTTGGATTGCCAAGTTCGTCATGCCCTTCTCTGTGGACGGCTTCTCGATGAAGACGCCGTGTGTATATGGACTTGACGTGCATGACTCACACGTCGGTCTGTCCCTTCTGACCGGAATAGTGTCGACATTCCCTCAAAAGAGGAATCACAACTATGGTACTTACCGGTGCGCTCTTGCTTTCCAAGCCAAAGAAAGCACGCGATGGTCAGGACTTGACAATTCTCACAGGTCATTGCTCGAACCAGAAGGCTGGAGGCTTGGGGGGGGGTATAAAAAGGACGGACAAGCAGCCAAGTTTCTTCACTCTTTTCTGCCTCACCGCATTGAGAGTAAATCATTCGAGATGTCCACCAAAGTCCTCTTCGCCTTGATCGCTTTCCATGGCGTGCAAGCTCAGGTAGACGACTGTGCTAGGACCTACACCGTCGTCTCGGGCGACTTTTGCGATGCCATCTCTGCGGCGCATAACGCTTCTACGTTTGTCCTTTCCCCCGACTTCAGGATACTTCACGTCACAGCTACCAGCTCGCGCATGTGAACCCGCAGATCAACGCGGGATGCACCGACATCTTTGCTGGGGAGACGCTCTGCCTCGGGGAAATAGGACAGGACTGCAACGCGACGTATGTCATCGCGCCGGGTGATGCTTGTGGTGCTATGGCGAATACATTTGCGATTGGGCTGGATGTTTTGTTGGCGAACAATACGTAGGGTTAATTCGGCGTGTAGCAACATTTATCCGGGAGAGGTATGCGAGTCGGCTTGCTTTCACAAAGTCGTGGAACTGATATCTGGACAGGTTCTTTGTGTGGCGCCGGATGCAGATATCCATGCTTGATGGATTGTTTCTGCAAACATGTGTAGGTTCTTGGGTCGAAATTTGTACTGCGGTTCTTCGAGTGAAATGAATTGTCTTGCTTTCAATCCTACATCCTGCGTACACGATCCGACTTGATAACATGAGCGTCCTTGCGTACTGAATTGTTACAGCGTGTGTCCCTTGCTATCTACAGTCGAGTCGAATAGCAGACGGTACGATGCGGCGGCGACTTGGTCAACACCAGCGATTTCTGATGGGATTTCCTCGTTTGCCACTGACGCCGAATCGGGTTTATGAGCTTGTCAGAAGAGGTCCTTTGCTTGATAACAAGGAACATCTCAATGTTCGTTCGTTGGTGAGGAAAAGACAATTAAGAATACGAAGCTATCTTCCCAGGACGTCCCCGAGGCACAAAATCGGACGTGCGAGGCCACAAACGGAGAACTGTTAATCCCAATACCGTTGGAGAAGCGTGCCGAGAAGGCAGTCGCGCTAGGAAGTCGAGTCCGCCTTTTCCACAAGTCGAGCTCTCCTCGGAGGAGATCTCGTAGCAAAGCCGTATCTGTATTTATACGGCCTGTCGCTGCTTAAGTATATGAATGTGACCTGTGGGGTTCTTCGGAATCGGTGAGGCGCAGACTGAGGGCCAGTGCTCGAATGCTTGTGGAACTCAACAGCCAATTGCGATTAAGTTACAGGCTTGCAAAAGGCTTTAAGGTTGAATGACGGTGTCATTGGAATTTGTTCGTGTTTAGCGCCACTGGTTCAGGGCCGGACTACCGGTTTTGCACACAACCATCAATGACTCTAGCTCGACAGGATTTGAAGGTAAGAAATATACACTCTCGAGACGCATAACTGATATGTAAATTGCAATCTAGTCCCAGGCCCTTGAAGGCTCACCAAAGGCCTTGGTCGAATGCTTAAGTTTACTAAAGACAGACGCCGCCCGCAGTCCTGGACAACGCCCGCCCATCTTCGCCGAATTCCTTGCCTGGGGTCTGTTCCCCGCTGTTTTCAATATCAGGAAGGCCCCGCCAGACACGCAGGTCGACTGTGCTTTTTGGTGTCAGCGCCTCCGCCTCTTGCCAGTTCGTCTCGCGATACAGATCATCTTGGCGGGGATCCAAATCCCTGCGGAGAATGACAAGAAGCTTCACGCGGAGATATGGCCTGCTGTGTTGCGCTGGATGGTCTTCATCTCTCACCTCGATGAGGACGCGTGCCAGTCTTTGGATCCGAGTGTGTTGAACCTTGTAGCGACGATAGCCAGAGATCTTCTCGAGTTCATGGCTCGTCGGTCCCAAATGTACGTCCTCGACGACGACCCAGACGGATCACAGCGCCTTTTTCTGTCAATTGTGCGACTGGCGTTCTGCTGTCCCACAGCGTTGTGGTTGGATGGCATGTTCTCCTCGTCAGATGTCATTCTGGAGCCCCTTTCCAAGGTGTCTCGTGGACATCGCCTTCCTACAGACCTTGCGTCGCACATTTCGAGAGTGTCCGTCGTAGATCTATCGCAGCTAATCGAAAACGGCACCGAGCCTGGCGCCCTGTTCCTCGACCGATTCATCCTCCTCCGTTTGCTTATCGCCAAGGACAAATCTGTAGTGCGCCAGTTGAGCTCCAAACGATATGGCCACTGGCTCCTGGCATGGCTGGTATGCACCGCACGACCGACGCTCCCTCCCGCCATCCTCAGGTCCTATGCCGAGAGAATAAACCACATTCTCTTTTTCCTTAAAACAATGGTACTCGGTGTGGGTATAGCAGCTGCGAGCGAGATCCTGGTGTCGGGATTTCTGCGCGTCGTGTCTTCGACAGGATTTAAGGTATTGATGGAGTGGGACGATCTAAACGGGAAACACAATGTTGACCATGACATGATTGGTCTAAAGGATCACACGCAGCAGATCCTGCAGAGGATGCAGAAGCTCTTAGTTTCTCAGTCCTTCATCCGCACTATCCAGAGTCCCATCGCAGCCTTCGAGCGATCCCGGACCTATAAGGACAACCTCCACTCTCAGGATGTGCGGGCCTTTCTCGAGCTTTTCGCCATTCGAAGAAGTATGCGTCGTGATTACATCCGCAGATGCGGTAGTGTTGCGGTATGTCAATCTGTACTTGAATGCATGATCTGACGTCTGTCATCCAGTGCAACGGACCTCAAGGACAAGCACGAATGCGATATTTATGCTCACGGTGCAAGTACCTATTGTATTGCAGTCCCACTTGTCAGCGTGTGGATTGGCAGACGGGGGGACATAGGTATATCTGCACTCCAACAGAAGGCAAGACCGTCGGTAGGGCATTCTCTGGTCTCCTTCCTTGTGTTTCATTTTCACGATAATATTTTAGCAGAGTGCCAGGACACTACATTTCTTTCAAATCGGCTCGTGCTCCCATTGCTAAAAGAGCATTCCGTCCGCCTTAAAGAAATGATCTTTCGCATCGCGGGCGATTATGATATTGTTCTAGACTTCCTAGATGGTGGACACGGCATCCTCAAGTTCGAAGACATGCATAAGAATATCGGCCTCGAAGCTGGCCAGCACCGGATTGTGACTAAAATGGTCGGGTCAGATGGAGTCGAGGGACAGAGTAGCTTGTTATTAATCCTCAATTCAACGGCGGACGGTGAGGTGTATATCACTGAACCGGTAAACCCACGTTATAAGGTGGTAATCTAGAATGCTCAGTGTAACAATATATGTTTGTGTTGTACTTTCCACTTTGTAGGAACATCGTGCAGCTTCAGCGCAGCTTTCGAGAGCCACGGCGCTAGTGAGAGACCAGGGCTAATGCGCACCAAGTTAGACGACTATTGCACTGTCTCGTGCCGTCTCAAGTCGCACACGAGAGATCTAACCCCCCCAATGCGAGAATTATTCTACGGGGAAGTCTATCACCCGTTCGCGTCATGTTCCGTGTCGCGGGCATAGAGGTTGGGCTAGGCTGTCACCACTTCGTCAGTGTATGTCCAGACAGGAAGCTCGAAACCCTGATCAGTACGGTTCAAGGACATTACTGTACTCGCAGACCCGAACGAGAAGGCTCTTTTCCCACCTGCCGTCGTGAAGTCGATGAACACGGCGTTGTCCCTGGCGCTGAAATCATCATTCATTATTTCAAAATGCTTGACGAGAGCCGTTTCTTCTCCCTCCAAGAAACGCGTGAGTACAAACTGGAGGAACCCGTCGTCCCGGAAAGACACTAGGCTCGTGGATATCAGCACACTCTGTCAATACATAAACCACCGCATTCACAGTGTTTCGAGACATTAACCTTCTGCCCGATATACAGTCACCCAGTTTTCTCGTTCACAGCCACCGCTGCAGTTTCATACAGCGTGTTTACACCTTGATCCAGTCGTCTCCGTGAATCGCTAGGACCTGAATGGACCAGCGCCAAAGCGCTGCCGGCCAAATATCGTCAAGGAGGTGACATGTACTTTCGTCGTAAGGCCAATCGAGATTGGTTAGGCCTAAACCGGTTAGTAGCGCAAATCACATCCTTCTTACCGCCAATGGTAGTCTGTGAGGTGACAAGGCGTTTTCAACATGACAATACGTAGACTTCCCTTCTGAAAGGCGCTCGGGAATTACGTTGAAAAAGACAACCCTGTAGCGAAGGCGAATAGAAGTCAAGGGCGTTCAAGTTGCTCCTATAGGATTTAGATATCTTCCAGTCTGAATTCACGTTATCGGCCGTGAATAGACTGAAAGGCTGTATTTCACTTTGAGGGCTGTTAATGCACACTGGGTTACAGGACGAAACCGAAGTAGATGCAATAACTCTTTATAGAAGCAGTGAAGTGTCGTGTGGCCATGAATGTACAAATCGAATCATTGTAAGGACGGCCTAGCGGTTTCAATTCGGCGTCGCGGAAAGGGGCCCTGTGAATAGATTAGCGTTGCCGAGCACAGAAAGCTTTCATGACACCTACAAACCAAGCTTATCGACTTCGAGACTTCACAACCCCCATCAGCACGGTCAGCGCGTCTCGATCCCGTTGCCAGTCTGGCACGTACTCAGCATCCTTGAAATCCTCTAAATACCAGTGATCGTCGTCCACCAAGCCAGCATAACAAAATCTGGGATTCCACGCGTTTCCATCTTCGTCTTTCGTCCTTGCGTACATATCCAACCGCAGATCCCATACCGCGCTCATATCCCACACTGCCCGGTCATCCTGTATGATGGTGAACGTCTTCAAAGCGCTGAGTCCAGTGCGAAAAGCATCAAAGGCATCCGCCATCTGATACAGAGACTCGAGGTACTCCTCAGTGCGAATGAGAATAGGGCAATTGATGAGCTCCAGTGAGGTGAGGGTCTCTTTGTGCGAGAGAATGAAGGCCTCGAGGACCGGATCTTCCTCTTCTGCCGCTGGATTCGGACCGACGAGATGCCCCATGAGGGATAAGAACTCGAGGTTGGGAAAATGAAGTGTGCAGTACCCGATTTCGGTTGTATATCCAAGCGGCAAAATACTGTGCAGGGTGAGGGAGCGTAGATTGAGAATCGTGTTGGGAGGGAAGAGCTCATTGGAGCGCGACCAGAATAGAAGAGTGTCTGAATCAGGCTCGCTGGCAGTGGCATCGCAATCAACGACTATGGACAGCGCTTCCAGTGGACCAATCAAACTATTTGTGATATCGTCATCAAGAATTTCAGGATTCGGAGGGAAGTGCTCTATGTGGAGACTCTTCAACGTCGGAGGTTGCACGACTTCTGAAAGTGTACGATATGGGAAGTCGACATCGTCTTTCAGAATGAGATTGGCGGATGAAATTGAAGTCATAGATCCTAAACAGACCCAGAGCTCTTTCGAACACTCTAGAAGCCTAATGTACGCCCCTCAAGATGATGCATGAGTTGCAAAGCCAGCTAGCAAGAGGCGGTGAAACCTACCGATACGACCCATATCTATTTCCGGGCTAGCTGTTCCGTCGAGGGTAATACAGCGCAGATACTTCCTAGCATCCGGCGTATTCTCCAAGAATTCCATAAAGGACGAGATTTTGTCTATATTGAGAGGACAGCACATGGACCGAAATGCAATTGGGGTGACCATGTTTTTGAACACGGCATTCACGAGGCGCAGATCATACAGATTGCGCGCGCGAAGAGACGGAGAGGAAAATGTTAAACGAAAGAGTTCGACAGGAAGCCGCAGCATTGTCGCTCACCACCAAGACGGTAGCGGAGTCGTGTTGAACGTTGCAGTGTAAGCAAATTTTTGCCGGCGGCAGATGCCATGAGTAACTTTAGTCTTTTGATCCGGCGGCTGCATCTTAAGAAATCGCACGTTAACTGCCTGTACGTCAACTGCCAGAGTCTTATTCGTTGGTCGCATATGGTGAATATCAAAAGATTTTTGCTTTATACGACTCGTGTAGTAGAAAACTCTCGTGTCTCTCCAATAGCGCAGACGTCAAACAGTCCTTCAGCAACACCTATCTTGTGACACATCTTTTTCAATCGCTTGAGCGCTCAGCTCTGCCATAGTCAGAATCCACGTCCTGCGAAAACATGTCATCAGTGCTGCAACGACATGGAATTGAACTGAGCTACCCCCAATGCATGCCAAGAGCCCTCTTCGCTCTTAGATCTTTGAAGATACACACGTTGTCCTGTGGCGCACAATGAACAGTCGACATGAACCACCTTGGCTCGTAGGCGCCAATAGGTAGCAGAGCGAGGTCAATATCCTTAAACCGCTCTCCGATCTTACGAAACACCGGACAAGTGGGCATGCTGTCTTTGTCCTCTCCGGGATGGACAGAACGATACTCCGTGTCAAATAACACGGTGGATGAGCTTTTACGATTTCGTGCGGAAATGACCCAGCTACACCACAAGCCTTGGTACCTGTCAAGGACGGCACGCCCAGACAGGTGTTGAGTGGGTGTACATGTGAGCTCGAACTTAAAGTCATCACTGTGAAGGACGCTAGCTTGCCATCAGTCGAGGCTATGGCGATGGCACACCGGAATACTGAGCCAGCGAAGACATAGGGCCGATGGGACCGACTGTACAATGCTACGAAATAATATGGTTCTGCGATGCTGTATAACGGACAATGGGGACTTTTCCGTTCTGTATCTCTGAAATTACATCGAAGAGACGCATGTTGAAGCCGAACAGGAGGGAGCGCCCGGCTCTAGCGGGGTTCGGATGTGCTTGGTTTGGCGTTCTTGATGAATCGTTTAAGTCAGGCCATGCGAGACGGTAGCAGTTGGTGTCGAGAGAGAGAAAACAACGGTTATTCTTCCCGTCTTCAGAGGCCGCCAGCCACTAGTCGAACGCGATGGTCGCAATTTGACAAGAGTAGTGACAGAAGGCGACTCGGCACGGCGTTATTTGACCGTGTTTGTCTGGACGGTTCTTCACTCGGCCACCTGTGTGTCAATGCCACGTTTCTATCGTTGCTGATTTTCGAGAGACAGACGCCGCTGATCTATCTCTGATCGGGATTTTATTCTGTTTTTTTTTGTCCTTGTTCCCCGTGGCCCTCCTTTCTGAGATAACTATGACTTCCCCGCTCTTTTTCTCGACAATGTGCATCTGCCGCATTAATGTGGGGGGTTCGGGCTGCCGAGTGGAGTTCCTTTCGCACCAGCGTGCATCTCGAGCTTTCCTCATCCACGGATCATCATTTCGCTCAACTCTGGTTTCATATGGTATCAAGGCAGTCGGCTTGTGGTAAGTTCCGCGAGTTGTGGGTCCAGTACACCGCGTTCAATTCGAGGAGGAACATAACTATTCATGGAGGTGAGGAAGTATCTCGCTCCGGAGTTTCTACCAGCGAGCGTAGCAACTGGTCATAGTCGTGAGTGGTTGCATTTCTTGACCGGATTGTCCGATTCTCAATAGCGGCCTTGCAGCTGCCGTTGATCACGAAGTCTCAATACCCGCGTGGTCTTGACAAGCGTAGGCTCGTTTCCGTAATCGGTTTCATTTTCCTTCCCGTCTATCATATATCTCTGTCTCTCCTTGCTCTTTTCGTTCCTTTCGTTCATTTAGCAGACTGTTCCGCAGGTCCTGAACATGTCTGTTCTAGGGAAGGTCGTTGTTGACAACACCGACCCCAGGATCAATTACACCGGTTCTGACTGGATCATGGTCGGTCCTTTCGCAGACGGATATGGCGTCCCAGTATACAATGGCTCGCAATCCATGGCAAAGGGGGCCGGAGACCAATTCTCATTCATTTTCGAGGGTGCGGTATTTTCCCTTACTTGAAACTCCACTGATCACTGAACCCTACGTAGGTACTACAGTTGATGTCTTCGGTGCATGGGATTACACAGCCAGCCCACTTCCCCGCTGCACTGTCGACGATATACTTATCGGAAGTTCAAGTCCACCTGGTGATAAACTGGAGGGACGGGCCCGCCAACTAGAGTCTCAAATCAACGACGACTTCGCGCAAAATGTGCGTCTCTTTACGAACCAAATGCCCTTATGTGGCGCTACGGGCTTGGACGCTACAGGGGTTCATACACTCGTTGTACAACACGTGGATGACGCGCGTTTGGCATTCGACTATCTACTTTATACACCTGTCTCCGATTCTGCTGTTCCCGTTGGCGCCGTACGACTCCTGGATGCCCCCAGCAACGTCATCGAAATTTCCAACAATGCCGAAACGAGCACTATAACATCCGTTGAAGAAGTCACTCGTACTTATGAGAAGACCTATGTGTCCGCCTCGACAACCGTCATCGTGATTGATGGGGATGATTCAAAGATTGTCGCCACTCCGGTACGTTTAACTCCATACCGAGCTCAGATTTCTATCAACTTAACAAGAACGCTTCTAGGTCACAAGTGTACGCGTTCTTACAAGTGCCACGGCCACCACCACCGTAACAGTCACGGCTAATCGTGATCTTTCGACGACGCTTACGAACTATGTCACTGTCGTTGAAACTGCAACCGTTGTAGATCATCAAACAGTGACCCAAACAGAGATCAACATTAGTGCTGCACGACCGACTGCGACGCCGGCCTTCATCTCTCTGTCTGGTTCCTGGCAGCAGGCGCTGGGGAATACCACGGTAGATTTTGAGGATTCGTTCTACTCAGCGATCATACCCCGAGACAACTCGTCTACACTGGCAGCGGCGTTCAATGGTACGTGGTTAGAATCATCTGTCTCTTCGAACTTACAGGACGGTTTTATATCTAGGAAGTGAAATCTCGATGATTGGAATATTGGACAACACCGAAGGCGCCGAAGCAACTGGTAACTACACCATTGATGGCGGCACACCCACGACATTCGCACTATCTCGCACGTCCGCTTCTCGTGGTACGTTCTTCCAGCAAACCCTGTTCAGATCCGGGAGGCTGGACAATACCCGGCACGACATATTAGTTCAATGGAACGGCGACGAGGGACATCAGAGATTCGGATTCACCAACTTCTACGTGCAGACTGGCGATCTTCCCTCCCCCGTTGACAGTGCTCCCTTAAATACAGTCAGCGCCTCTCTTCCTGCCAGTGTTCGCATCATGAAAAGTGGCAAGGTTCCAACAGGCGCGATTGTTGGTTCCGTGCTCGGTGTTGTTATTGCTATCGCGACAGCTCTCGGAATCTGGCTTTGGCGACGGAAGAAGCGCTCCATATCTTCCGATAGAGCGACCGACATCGATCCAGATAGTCCCATGAGTACTATGGGCTCCTTGACGACTACACTGATTCCATCACAGACTTTGCGTAAAGTCTTCGGATCGTCACAGGGATCGGTGGCGGATCTGAAAGCGGAGCAATCTCGTGTTATACGCGGAGGACATGAGAGTCAGTTGCATGTCGAGCCAGAGATCCGAATGCACGAGGATAGCGGTTTGCGTTGGGACGCCAACACCCAGAGCTCTGTGGTTGAGATACCACCCGCGTATGCGGTTTAGATTTACTGCTAGTTCGAGTTCAGATTGATTGTCCAGAGTGTGGAATACATGCTTTTTCCGGATATTAATATTATGGAGCTGTACAACGTGAAGAGATCGCGAGGCAATATGCTCAACCCCAAACACTGTCAAATAACGCGTCCCCTTGTCAATAACCCTTTATCACCAAATATGAATCGAAGTCGAGGACCGGCAATTCACGATGCCAGGTGGAAAAAGATCAAGGTGGGACTTTACACTTCCGGGAAGAACATGTTCAACCTTTTATTTCAGTCAGACGCGCTTGGCGGATCCCTGTCAGCCCTTCAGGCATGTTGCGCTACACTCGTGCGGCTGGATTCCAAGTCTCCCCAAGCAAACGCCCTGTTTGTCGAAATGTATGACATCCTCTTGGTGAACTTTCGGATCGAGGACGCTCCGTCAGATCCGGCAGGCGTCTATGACTTTCTTGATGAAAATCATGAAAGACTTCGCGCTGTTTCCTACTGTATGGACATTCTTCTTTTCGGAATATCCACCACAGACGAACGGGGCAGCGCGACCATCGTCGAGACAGTCTGGCCTGCTTTCTGGCGTTGGTCAATATTGATCCTCACGCTATTCAGAGATGGGTGGACCCCTATCCTTTCCGGGATGGGAATCGACGAGCACATCAAATTCATTCACGCGGTGGACGCGGTATGCTTCCTGCTCAATGGGCGGTCGCAGAAGATTAAAGCTCTGCGTAAATCGACGCCCGACCTCGTCCTCCCCTTGGTTTATGCGTTTCTGTCCCTCGAACCGTCACCCCTTTGTAAACTCAATGCCATTCCTGCGATGTATACCCTCGTCCGCGAATACGTTACGCCGACGTACCGGGAACAGGCCACATTTGATCCTGCAGCCCTAGTAGAAGGGGCCGCCGACGAGGTCGCTGGTTCGTTCTTGTCATGCCTCCGCCGCGCTGTCGACAACCGGTCGTGCCTAGACTACACCATGCTATTCGGACATGCCAGCGTCTTGACCATAATTTCAGAATCAGAGTCGTACGTGCAGGTCGGATGCCATTTATCTGCCCAGCGAACCACTTTCTGGATCACACGCTTGCTGCGAATCGTAGGAAGCGAGTACAATCGCACGCAGGTCTATTCTCGAGAGGTGAGCGGCGCTTGTGGTCAGTTCCTGCAGTATCTAGCCACGACTTCGTTCTCTTCTGGTGTGCATGGAGTCAGGTGCGCCATGGCCGCGCGGTTATTGGACGCTCTCGTCTCGCTCCATGGTCTTGCACGCCATGACGAGTCCTTGGGGCCTGGGCAGTCGCACGGCCTTCGTGATGCCATCTTACTTCTGACCAAGTTCGCTCAACACTATCTCATCTTCCGCTCATTCATTACCTTGTCTTCCAAAAGTTTGCGCTCCATCGAAGAGAGGCGTCTTTTGGTTGACAACCCTGGCGCTGAACTCATCGACTCTTTTCTGTTACTCCTCCGCGATAGAACGCGCTTGAAGGAACAGATGGATCAAACGATTTACGTGTGCGCAAGTTCACAGGTAATCTATTTATGATATATCAGAAGATACGCTAAACACTCGGCAGTGCACGCTGAGGATACCTTCGGCGCGAACTTCCCTTCTGAAACCTCGCGAATATAGGCGCTGTTCAGGATGCAAATTCGCCGTCTATTGTAGTCGCACCTGTCAACGGGAGGACTGGAACTCCGGTCATAGACTTAAGTGTCGAATGGCGACGGACAAGTCCTGGCATTATCGTAGGCAATCATTTTTCCCACGATTTGCTCAGTCTCATCCCAAAATGCAGTCTCATTCCAGGACAAAAGGTTTCTCGAGTTCCTCGTGACGTATACCCTCAACGAACAATGCGGTAAATTGGTCAAGCACTTCTCCAGGCTTATTGGACGCTCGACCGGGATCAAAGACAACGTGCGCCTTGATTTTAATGACGGCGACTCGGATGGGCGGGGCGATATCTCGTTTCACGCTGCAAACGGAATGGGACCTCCAGGGATATTCGCAGCACTAGCGCCGGATTCTTGTTGGATGTGCATCGTTCTTCCCGTATACGAGAAGGGTGTAGATTTTATACCAAGGTTCTCGATCCTGAAGTTCAAGACACGACGTGGAAATGAGGCTGCGGTCACAGTAGGAGCTCCAGAGATTCATCAGGGCACGTCATTCATCGTTTGGGAGTTGCATTTACCATCCGCAAGATAATGTCCGGTTGCCCTTCGGCTTGTATAGCATGTTTACAGTACACCGTGCTTCGAGGTTTGGTCCTGGGTGAGGGAAACAAGCAACGTTTCACACAAGAGTGGGGAGGCTATACCAGACAGCCTCGTCGAACACATTCAGAATGTTGTCCTAACATGAATGCAGATCTACATTAGTACAGGTATTATACCGGTCTGATGCTCACTCAGATCAGCTGCTACCAAGAAACAACATGTACCATATATTTAAATAAGGAATCATATGCATACCATACACACTACAAAAAAGGCTCCAAGCATCCGAGGTAATCCACGACAGGAACCTCATCCATAGTCAGCCTCACCGCATCAAATCTCTCCGCACTCAACATCCTCGGCTTCCACGTGCCTCCATCCTGCTCATCTTTCACCCACGCTACGAATCCACCATGGAACAGCACCTTGTTCAACTTTGGCAGCCCATCCGCCAACCCGTCAATCATCTTGAGCTGCTGTTTCAAATTTACCACCCATGAGTAATCGCCTGACGACTGCGCCACGTCGCTCGTGAAGTAAAACTGCTTGAAGGTGATCACGAGTTCCTCAACTGGGAAACGCGCCGTCCTAGCCTCGCACATCGTCCCAAGTTCCTGCACATCCGTGAGCACAAGTCACATTTCGAAAGGAAAATCCAACACACCTCGAACATCTTAGGCACAGTATACTCATCCAACCAATCGTCGGATCTACCTGTATATATCACCCTCATCAGCCTCAAATTCGGTACCGGCTTCTCGACTGGGGGAACGACCCATTCCGAGTGGATGTTACAGTCGAACACGACCAGCTCCCGTATGTTCGTCGGTGTGAAATCATTACTGCTCGGATGCGACAAGTCGGCATAGGGCTCTTTGCTATTCGTACCCGTAGAATCGAGGACTTGTAACTTCGGTCCGAGGCCAAAGAATTTCGGTAAAATTCCAGGTGGGCCTTTGAACGAGATGAGGTTGGGGAGATTGTCGACCGGAATATCCATGGGTAGCTGACCAAAGTGGCTGTTAATAACGTCGTGGATCGAAATATGCGTGAGGGACGGGAAAGCCTGGAGCCTTGCGTATAGGAAGCTGGTGTCGCGCCACGCATGTATGCTGTCGATTTCAAGATGGGTTAGGGCAGCGCCTTCAGTGATGCAAGTGTCGATGGTGAACAGCGCGTCCGTATACAGCCGACGGAGATTCGACACTGGTATGAGTGGTGGCGACTGCATCAAGTAGTATTGAGAAGCCCGCCCTGTGATATTCAACTCCTCCAACCGCCGCATGGCTCCAAACACGTCCTTGAGCTCGTCGTCTGAAATGTGGTCGCTGATAGAGCAGCTTGGCATAATCTTCAGCACCTTCAAGCGCGGGGCCAGGACTTTCACCAACTCCAAAAGCCTCCTCGTAAGGACCACATCTGTAATCGTCAACTCCTCCACCGGCATGCGCGCCAGCGCAGCCGCAAGAGTCTCCCCGAACCCATCCTCCTTCAAATACGCATCGTAGGCTCTCCACTTACGAAGTGTCGGTTCCCCAATGCAACACTTCTTTATCAAGCCCGCTAGGGGCGCACACTGTGGCTCGTCTTTCGCCACGGAAGTCGCGAAGCCAGTGGACATGGCTGGGGTGACACGGAATGGCAGAGAGCCCCAGATTACAGGGCGCGCGAGGGTCGCAAAAAGCTTGCATACTCGTATGAGGGAGAGGAAGGTTTCCATATGGTCTTCATTCGAGAATGCATCGTCCTGCGATGGCTTGAGGTAGCTAAAGATCTCACTGTAGATCTCCAGCGGGATCGGAAGGAGGGAGCCAGTTCGCGTTGGCGCTACGAGAGGATTAGAGACTGGAGATTTAGAGACAAATAGAATGCAACTCACTTTCCCATTCGAAGCACGGCTTCGTCGTGCAGGGACTCCAGTTGCGACATAACAACATCAGAGATGGCAGCAGTACGGGGACGATGGTGGCAATAGAGAAGGGGGGAAACAGAGTCAAGGCCTTAAGAAGGGGGGCGTCGCGTGTGAAGGTGTCCTGCCCATTGTTCGCTGTTTTGGTGTTGGGTGGACAAAGCGTACGCGTTAGTCAGTTTATGTGCAACCCCATTGTTTGTTATTGATAAAAACGAATTTCCGTGTGGCCGGTCCACAGGTGGGACAGTCTGCCGTCCTGCCGGGTCAAGCATTAATCTTGGACGCGACCGAAGGAAATTAGACTTACAGATCGCCTCAAGTAGATTGTGCGAAGCCTACGGAGCGCCTCATTCTGCGTAGTGTATATAACGAGAGGCTTATTGCTTCCGCAGTGTAGTTAGGGCAGAGGTTACCAAGTGTGGCGCAAAAAAAGTGAACTTGGAAAGACGTCTGACTTCAACCGAAGGGGCGACCCATGGGGCGTAGTGCCCTAGTATCTTTTGCTTATCAGCGACATTGTAAATACCAAGCGATACATAAAACGTACAGGGTGCAGTGAGACCAGATCGTCCGTAGCGTATCGTTAGTGCCGAGAGAAAAATATAAACTGGTACGGAAATAAACAGTCGTCGCCTGTAAGAAGAATAAGCGTAGCAGTATTGAAGAGGGGACTAATCAGAACGGGCTACGACGAGCTTGTCCTCAATTTTCGACGTGTAAAGCACACGTCACCGGCAGAGATTCAGCACGGCTATCCAATTAACATGGTGGAGTATGAACACAACGATGCCGTTTCCAGAGCTTAGAAGGCCGGGATCAGCTAGCCATCATGGACGTTTTGGGCAAGAAAAAAAAACGGAGTTATCGGAGTTAAGACTCGGTACCGATCATCAAAGACTTGGGCTTTGGGTCTCTCTCAAGAATTCGTTGTAGTACTCAATGTTTGGCTCAAGAACGACTTGGTTTCTCTTTCTCGCAAAACTGCCTGTTGCCCAAGAAGCTCCATCGAACGTCCCGACTTTGATTGTCTCGTCCACTTGTTCTCCCAGTACCCACTTGAACTTTTATGACTTGCCGTGCCCACCAAGGTGGGATCCACGCTCCTAACAGTCGCCACACCGGTCGTACCCGCACAGTCTGTGGACTACAATGGACGAAACATCTATGAGCTCATCTCGTGTCCATGTGTCGCTACGAGCCGGTTCTGGACTTCGTCCCGAGCTCCTCCTTGAAAAAGCGATTTGTTGTCGTCTCGCTCCAATTATGTCGGAGATCAATCGGAGATACCGTCCTTCACAATGGATTGTCATGTTGAGGAAGGACCAGTGATTCCTTTACTGGACGCCACCGTGAATGTACTTCCATGGGTAGCGCTGTATCCATGGCCAGTCCCCGTCCCAATCGCCATGACTTATCCAGTGCCCTTGGACGTATATTACGCTAACTATAATAGCCAAAGTCGTTGTCGAGCAATCCGGAGCATCCAAGTGCCCATGATTTCAATGCATTTAGTTTTGAAATACGCGCGTGTTGCATGTTCACCGGGTTCTATAACCACCAGCCTTTCCTTCCGAGTCTTCAAACGTGCAATCGTCTTGCCGACTGATTGAAGGTGCCCCTTCACTAGGTGGGGTGGCGTCAGAGCAAACGACCAAGTCGAGCATGAGAGAGGATCGACTGGGCTGCGTACCTGCTTCAAAACCAACGTCGTGACACCTATCCGTGTTGAATCAAAAGGCAGTATCCTCGGTTCTTAATGTGCACTGGAGCCACTGTTTGGGAGTCGTACTTTCTTTCAGTGCTGTTACTCCTGATGTTCCTTCCCTGAATCTTCTATGAGTCCTAAATCGCGCCACAACTTAACAGTACAAATCACGAGAAGAAACTCCACTCGCCCATGTTCTCCTACTGAATTTCCTGGATTACATATCATTTCCAAAATTGCACCAAGCTCAACAGTCACTTCTGCTGAACAACCTACAATCGACGATTCTCACTGTTCTGCCAGAAGCTTGCGAGAGACCAAATAGCTCCTCCTCGGTTACGCACGAGAATGTATCGAACAGAGGGCTCAGACGCCATGGAGAAATAATTGACATCTCATACTCCATAACCTCTCCTCATGAGATATTTACACGGCATCGACACTAGATGGGTATCCTCTCAATAACTGCCTTGGGAGAAAAGTCTTCATTTATTACTACCACCTTACAAGAATTCTAAGGAAACAGGATATAATCAAGCGCCACACACACATATCTACAAGAAAAATCGTCCGTTATCGAAGTCCATTCACATTATTACGTCTACAATCACCCTAACCCTTCACATCCTCTCCCTCCCCCTCCTTACTCACACTCGTAAACGCGCTCGCCTGTATATTATACAACTTCGCATACTCCCCATCCCGCTCCATAAGCTCCTTATGAGTCCCAGACTCCGCCACACCCCCGTCCTTCATACACCTACCATCCCCCACCCAATCAGCCTGGGCACCCAAAGGTAAGAAGGAAGCAGAGACAACTCACACAATAAGATCCGCATGCTTCGTAAGATGCCCAAACCGATGCGTCACAAAGATCATCGTCTTCCCCTCCCGCGCCTTGATCAGATTATCAAACAGCTGCGCCTCCCCCTCCGGATCCAGCGCAGAGCTCGGCTCGTCAACAGCAACATACTTGACCCGCCCCGTATTGAACCTCATAAACGTCCTTGATCTACCACACCCAGGCACTGTCAGCCCAAGAAACACCCATGACGGAGAAAACCACTTACGCAACAACGCGCTGCTTCTCCCCACCAGACAGCTCAATCGTCTTCTCCAGCTTCTCTAGCTCCACGTTCAACGGATGCTCCTTCTCATCCGGCATCTGATGTCCATACGCATCATTCAGCGGGTCCAAGTACGTCTCATACTTATGCTCCAGCTTCTCAATACAATGCGTCGCACCACCCATCTCCGCAGCCTCTTTAACCTTGTCCGCGTCGTGCACCATGGCGACGTGCCCAAGGCCAATGTTCTCCCCAAGCGACAGCGGGAATAGACGGTGGTCTTGCGTTAACGTCGCAGTAGACTCGTGTAGGTCGCGCATGCGGTAATGAGAAATGGGAAGGCCATCGACAAGGAGGGTGTCGGGGCCGGACGTGGGGTCGTAGGTGCGCGCAAGTAGTTTTAGAATGGTCGACTTGCCACTGCCGTTGGCACCGACGATGACGACAAGCTGACCCGACTTGATGGTGAGATTGATGTTGCTCAGACTGGGACTTGTTGTCTGGCTTCCCGGGTATTTGAACGTCAGGTTCCTCGATGAACGTTAGAAGGGAACGACGGGATATGCTTAAAACTTACCTCAACTCGAATGACATGCCTTTCGATTTCTCCTCGTCCGTCCTAGGATAGGCCACGTCTCCATCGGTGAGTACGTTCTTGATCTTCTCGGCATCGTAAAGGCTACGCAGTTCCTGCGACTGTCGACGGAAACTTTGGACGTTAGATATCATGTACCATAACGCCCATTCGAGCTGTGCTGATGACTGTTGGAGTATCGCGACCTGCGAGATGGAGAACTTGGAAGGATGAAGGATTGCCTGAAGGGCGCAGTATGCCTGAGAAGTTATCAGTGGAATATCGTCCGCAATAGCGCGTTGCTTACGATCGGTAAATCACCCAACAAGCTAGACGTAACATTGCGTATAGGCGTTAGTTCTCGCATGTACTGCGTTCCTGGCCAGTCATCTGAGACGTTCCCAAGCAGTGTGGCAGCCTTCTGGTACTCTGAAAACAGAAGGCGTGAATGTCGACTCGCCAAATTATAGAATAACAATTTACCGTTGAGAATGTATTCAATCAGGTCACCGCAAAGCACCTCCGCCCGGTACCCAGGGGACGTCATACCGTTAAGTGCCCTCATTCGCTTCTTGTGCGCGTTGTCAACGTACGTGATGTGAGCTGGGTAAAATTAAGATTAGTACATTGTAGCGCTCCATGAGGCCGCCGATACGTACGGGTGTACCACAAGTCTTGCTTGCCGAGCGCGAGGAAGAGCGGTTTGAGGATGCAAAGGAGCGCGAATAAAGGCGAGCCCGTGGCGCGAGAGGCCTGGAAGATGAGCGCTAATTGACTGACAGTCCTCGTCGTGTCGACACAGAAGTCCACAACACCGTCAAAAGCGTACCACGCATCGCGAGCGGAAACTCGTATCGAGCTTCTTGGCTCTAAAGTCCTCGTAAGAAGGTGGAGTAGATGACTAAAATATGAATGTACCTTGAGCAGTAGGTACATCAACGCGGAGATTGGCTATGAGTAAGGACGTCAGAAGAGAGTAGCCTCATTTGTCGAACCTCATACCTTGCATGAGGTAAAGTTCAAAGTGTGTAGTAATTCGGGAGCGAAGGCGGGGAAGTATTTGCGCACTGTAGTAGTCTGAGTCAGTCCATGACAGGAAGCAAATGCAGTGAACGTACCAAGACCAGCGCAACGCTGCAGCAAATATAACACAAACGACTCGCACAGCGACTGCGTTGAAGATAGCAGTCTTGTCGGGGGCGCCATCGACGAGCCCTATCTCGATCTGAAAATTGAAGATTAGACAATGGCAGAAGAGGGGCGGAGATAACCCTTACAATCTTCAGAAGACGACTAGAGAGATACAACAACAATGCGCTCTCGATGCCGTTCCAGAACTGCGAGGCCACGTAGAGCACAGAAAGCCACGGTTCCAACGCGTAGATCTCGGTGGCCAGACGCTTGATAAGCGGCAGCGCGATGCTGACTTGCTTCACGTTATCGCGGAAATTCCATCCCCCAGCAGCGACAGGAAGGGTGAGTTTGTAGATGCCCAGCTCAACCGTCTTCAGCGCCACCTCCTCCTTCGGTTCTTTCTTTGGTATTTCTTTGAGATCCATCGCGATAAAAGTTTGGGTGGTGAGGAGAGAAAGAAGAAGGGCGATCGGGTCCAATGAACGCTTTTATACTTGCCGGCCCATCATTGTGAGTCAAAAGAATAGGGCACGCTGGCGCCTAAGGCGCGGATCTCCTGGCAATCGAATTTCCTGTTGTTACTCATTAGGAACCCAGGGTAACATAAAAGACGTATGCTGACGCGAGCGCTCACCGAAGGCGGTGCAAAGTACATTGTACCAGAATACGGCAATGTTCGTGGACCGCTGAAGCCGGGAGTGAGAAGGCACAGCTCGGTGTAGACCGCGTGTACCAACTGCTTGCGTGCACGGATTCCACGTCAGGCGCGAAGTAAACCGTGGCGTCCATTTCAAAGCCCGCTCCTCTGTGCCTTGAGTCGAGATCATCGATGAAGAAGGAAGCAAGCGAAGTCATTGTGGTCTGCCGGCAATTTGACTGGTCCATTCGTTCCCGTTCAACGTAAAGGAAAGCCATGAAAGACAGCGTGCACGAAAACGCACGGTTGAAGTGTATTCAGGTGTACACCACAGGATACTGTGACCAACGATCTGCGTGAGAGATGAACGGAGAGTGGATAAAAGAACTCACTGGTGTATTGAATTTTCCGACAATCGATTGGACTCATGAACCTAGAAGGAAAGAGGGCACCACAAATCCTCAAGGCGTAATTTGTACTATCTGGGAGATCATCCTAGTTTACTAGTGTCGCGGTCATATGTATACGAAGCACTAACAGAGGAGACTGACAAAGATCTGCTCCCAGATGAAAACAGGCGATCTCCAGACAAAAATATCCATGGGCGCAAATGGCTCATTGAATGGCTAGGCGCCCAGATACTGCGCATCGCCTTGGCTTCAAATATGATTGACAGTCATCGTACTTCTTGCGCCGGTACCGACGAGAACGCATGCAACAAGAACACTGCCGAGCGGGTAGTTCCTGAATGGTACGAATGGTCCCGTTGTACTTTGTTATTGGCCACGGTCCTGCGCAATAGTCAGCACGTGCATACTCCGGAATGTCGAAGTGGAAAAAAACATCGAAGAGCAAAGTAGACACGCATGCGCCGGGACCTACTACTCACCGCTGTTAGTCCAGGACGCGTCAGCAGTCATGGAGGCCTTATGACAGCGGAATCAGATAAAGAATTAGCACTCCGAGTGCCTGTGGGTGCCAGACGACGACGACCAATCCGGTATTCCATCTGAAGTGTGGCGGGGAGGTTATCGGTATCGCGACCATAACCAGGCAAGACTACGCACCATCAAACCCCAATGACATTTGTTGTTGGCCGCTGTTGCGCCCCTCACCGCCGTTGCCGACGACGACGTCGAGCTGGTGAATCCGTTGACGTCGTGGCGGGAAGCAAGATGCGATGGGGTCAACAACCATCAACAACGCGCCCCTGTCGATCGCTAACCTGGAGACTGCCTCCATCTTCAAAATTGCATGTCACCATTCCTTTTCAGGCATTATTTCAGTGGCGGGGCCATACAGAGAAAAGGCGCGTCTACGTTGCGTCTGGTTTGAATTTCTGGCCTAATATACAGTACACTTGCAGACCTGCCTGACAGGACACAGCTACTAGTAAGTACCAAAGTTTGTTCTACGCTGTTCAATTGAGCTGAGTTAGATAATTTCCAAACGAGAGACTCTGTCAAGCCGACAGTCCTCATCATCGCAAAAGTATGGATTTTGCTCAAATGAGTCATTACATTCACGTCACCAATTCTCCTCACACCAAAGATTCCTGGCTTGCTCTCTTCAAAATCTGCAAGTCAATACAGCCCTTCATCATCAAGGAATGCGCGCCTTCTTTCGCTCCACTTACTGAACACAAACGCCGATGACACCCAAGAAAAGGTCAGCTCACGTGGACTTTCCGACGCTCGTCGCACGACCATTAGCAGTGAGTCACGCTTCACGTCCGACCTCGATCGGCTCTCGGTACTACATATATAGGACACGCGAAGGTAACAACGACATTCCTTCTCATCTCCCAGCCACTTTCCGTGTTTCCAATGACGGAGACACAGCAGACATTACCTATACCCTCCACAACCGTTCCCGACGACAAGACTGACGCACCCATTAGTACAGACGCGTCAACACGCGAAGACGAGGAGGAAATAATCGTAGATTGGGACGGCCCAGATGACCCGAAAAATCCCAAAAAGTACGTTCTTTATGGGATCATACATCTGAACGTATCGTAAATCCGAGTTTCCATAGCTGGTCATACAAGAAGAAATGGGGCGCGACCATAACGGTATCCCTCTTCACGCTCATGAGCCCAGTCTCATCAGATATGCTGGCACCAGCAGGGCTCGCCATCGGAGACGACCTAGGAATCCACAGTCAAATGCTAGTAGCTATGACCGTTTCAATTTTCATCCTCGCCTACGCAGTCGGTCCTTTGGTCAGTCTTTCCTTACCTGGCGCGTGTATCATCTCATAAACTACGGCGACAGGTAATCGGCCCTTTGAGCGAAATATACGGTCGACAAAAGGTACTCCAATTCGGAAATCTCTTCTACCTCGGTGCGTTCCTCTCCTCTTATTCAACATAATCCTTTCTAAAGCGAATTTCAGTGTGGAATCTAGCTTGTGGTTTCGCGCAAAACGAACATCAACTCCTCGCGTTCCGATTCCTCAGTGGCCTGGGCGGATCCGCACCTCTCGCAGGAGGCGGAGGCACATTGGCCGATCTATGGCGTCCAGAGGAACGAGGAAAAGCAGTTTCCATCTATACGTTGGCGCCACTGTTAGGTCCAGTTGTCGGACCGATTGCTGGAGGGTGGATCGCGGAAAAGACGACGTGGAGATGGGCTGTACGCGCAGAATCATGTTTTTTTTTCAAGAATGACAGACTGACCTGAGGCTCATCTAGTTCTGGGCTACATGTATTGCCGACCTCATCATCCAAGGTCTTGGCCTCCTGTTCCTTCGAGAAAGTAGGCTTGTATGATTCCCGCATGCGGGCGGTACCCTAATGATTTGTACAGCATACGCCCCCGTCTTACTAGAGCGAAAAGCAAAAGCGTTACGCAAAAGCATGGATCTAGAAAAAGGAAACCGACGCATCCGAACAGTCTTTGAAAAGGCGGGAGCTCGAGAGTACGTTTATTCCTCCGATACGGATACATCTTACTGACCATCGCTCATAGCTGGAAATCAATCTTCGGGAAAGCATTATCCCGTCCATTCGCTCTATTCATCTACGAACCAGCCGTCCAAGTCGTCGCCGTCTACACCGCATTTTCTTTCGGCATACTCTATCGTTCGTCTTCCCTCATCCCGCCATCTCCACCCCTAACCGAACACACAACAGTCTTCTTCACAACCTTACCACGGATCTTTGCAGAAGTATACCACTTCAACTCTGGTATCACCGGTCTACATTATATCGCCCTCGGCATAGGGCTCGTCATCGCAGCTCAAATAAACGCGCATTACATGGACAAGATCTACATCCGACTCAAAGAAAGCCACGATGGTGTTGGAAGACCAGAGTTTCGCGTCCGTGAGTCCTCCTCCCTTCTTGTCCTTCCCAAAGTTGTCACCAACCACTACGCATCTCAGCCTCAATGATCCCAGGCTCTATAATCTTCCCAATCGGCATCCTCATCTCCGGCTGGTGCGCAGAAGCCGGCGTACACTGGATCGGGCTGGACATCGGCCTCGCACTAGTCGGCGGCGGAATGATCCTCATCTCCCAAAGCATGCAAGCCTACATCGTCGATTGTTTTACACTCTACGCTGCATCAGGTATTTCCTCCGCAAGTTTCCCCAACGCTAATTCATTTTCGGCTCGGTTCTACTAGCGATATCTGCTGTAAACTGCTTGAGATCATTGGCGGGCTTCGGATTCCCGCTCTTCGCACCGGCGATGTACGCCAAGCTTGGATACGGGAAGGGCGCGACGATATTGGCTGTGGTTGCGATTGTCATTGGATGTCCTGCGTAAGTGCATGTCCTTTCGGAATGCTGACTGGTTAGAATTGATACCGTGTTTGTATGTAGTCCGTTCGCTTTCTGGAAGTACGGGCAGAGGTTACGCGAGAAGAGCCGCTTCATGCGAAAGTAAGAGCGAGAGAGAGAGAGTTCGTTAGACGTTTGTCAGTATATTAGTAGATAGAGCATTAATGGTTAACTTGGAACGTTCATTACTAGCAACTCATTTTCCCTGAACGGGCCGCTTTTCCCGGAAGCTCTGGAACCCGTCGCTATTGTTCCGGAGGCACCGGAGTCTCCATCATGTCTTTTTGATAAGGTGACCTTTCCTTTCCTGACGGTCGCCTCCTCACTCGCTTCCGCCAACATCTTTGAAGCATGAGCGAAGTAGAAAATCTCTCCGGTCACAATGCGGATACCGCCTTTCCCCAAGAACTCTTCGATTGCATTCTGGAGAATGTGGTCGACGACCCAACACCCCAAAAATGCGACCGCCAAACACTCGCCAAATGTGCTTTAGTCAATCGCGCTTGGGGGCGGCGCTCTCAAGCGCTCTTATTTCGGAAAATCAACCTACATACTGTCCAGCGCTCCAGATTTCGGGCCTTCCTCGAGCTCTTAACAGACTCGCCCCATATACCGCCTCTCATTAGAGAGCTGTCCCTAAACAGATTGGGTGCCCTACGCCAAGAGCAGTCCAAGTTTGACAGCGACATAGGATTCATAATCTCACGCGCAGTAAATCTTACCCACATTTCATTGGCATTCGGCGATACAGTGCTTGGAACGCGACTCCGAACGGACCTCACACCATTTCTTACGACAACTGTGCGCCCGGCGCTTCGACAGCTGCCGCACCTATACTCTGTCAATTTCTCCATCGGACAAGGTTGGTTGACACAAAATGTCATCAACATGCTTAGGGCCTGCGATGGATCGACAGTTGGCAAAATCGTTTTCGTGAATTGTGTTGGGAGATTTGTCGCCCATCCATCCCCTGCCGGGCCCGATGACGACTCATTCTCATTTCCCAACGTGACGGAGGTTGTGTTCCTTGCACGCGAGTTCGATACCTCGCTCGTTCACCCCTGGCTATCTCTACCATTAAAGATCTTTCCTCGGCTGCGCGTCATGACCGTTGGGGTAATCTTCGGTCACGGTAGTCAAGGAGTGCACGATCTTCACCACAACGTGCTCTTACCGAAAGGATTCCCGGGACTGCGCTGTTTCCAAGTTGTGTGGTATGCCCTCACACCTTCAAGGAGTAGTGGTCAGGTCTTCTCACTTTAACTGCTGAGCCAGGAACTGAACTTTGTTAGAACCCAACTCTGCGACGGAGGAATCGATGCCAATGCTAGCGATCGGTTCTTTCCCAGAAGTCATCCTCGATTACCGCCTTGATGTGTACAATGACATTGCCATTCTCTGGTGGTGCCGCGTCTTTGAGAACCTCGAAGTGAGCGTTATCGAGACTCTCAGTCTCGTCGTCTACATTGCGACCGAGGATCTGACCAGTCTCAAACCATGGGAGAAGTTGGATGGGATACTCTCGAGTTGGCGCTTTCATTTGTTGAAGGAGTTTACATTGCAATTTTGGGTGACTCCCGAAGGACCTGGAGAGCGCCAGAATGATGGACGAGTGGCATTGTCAAAGTTGGAGTTTCCGGAGCTGTCTCGAAAGGTGAAGACGCGTATCTTGATCGACTCAAAACCAGTGCCATACCCCTTCCGCGTTTAAGCTAAAATATAGCCGTCCTAGTAGCATTGTACTATGGTTCTCAATCACCAAGCTTGTAACTCGCAGTCTCGCACCCTGACTCCCTCGCTGAAAAAGCTCATTGTTTCAATACTGTAATACATGTCGTTTTGGACATGTCGTTCACCAGCAGTAACCAGTTGAAGGACATCGCGTGATTTGAAGCTCTTGGAAGCAGAGTAGTAACACGCGACTAGGGAATAACACAGCGAACCCTCTCCCTTGGGACAGTCCAGTACAGAACTTCGATCATTCGGAAGCGATACACACATTCCCTTCTTGGCCTAAGGATTAACAAGAGCAAGACCTCCATCGACCGTGACGGATGCACCAGTAGCATAAGTACACGCCGCCAAATACACAGCAGTCATCGCCATCTCCGCCTCTCTGCGAAAAGAAAAACATCAGTATACTTATCTCCCTCAGACCAAAACTAGACAGCACTCACGTCCCAGCCCGTCCAAACGGCGTCGGCGCACTATACCCCGGAAACGGTTTGTCCATCTTCTTCAGCGCCTCATTGTCAGCGGGGAACACCTCCGAAGGAAAAGCACCCGGATGTATAACATTAACACGAATCGGAATCTTGCGCCTGGCGAAATCCGTAGCGAGTCCTACAGAAACCTTCTCAAGGGCGGCTTTTGAGGCTCCGAAAGACAACTACGATCAGAAGGTATGTTAGAAACTAATGCGTGAAAGACAATGCTTCTTACGCTGAGAATGGGTATCCAAGACCTGATGTACGCCGCCACAGAGCCGATGTTAATCACACACGCAGTGCTATTCCGCGCTTCTGCGCCTTTGACGAGGAGGTCGGTGAATGCGCGGACCACAAAGAATGCCGCCGATGTGTTGATGCTGAAGACATCATTCCAGCCTTCGAATGTCTCGTGCTCGAAAGCGTCGTTGCCAGCTATATAGTTGACCATTTTCTTTTGTCCAAAATCGGGATACGTCGAGGGCAAGGGATTCGTGACACCCGCGCTACAGAGACCGGGATTGGTGAGCCATACAGCGATTACTATGTACGGCGATGTACTTACTTGTTAACGAGGATATCAAGCCGTCCATCCATAGTCTGGATGTACTTGACCGCTTCATCAATGCTGGTTTGGTCAGTCACGTCCATACGTAGTCTAAAAGGACACTTTAGCTCGGGCCTAACATACTCTCTTGGAACGGTCACATACGGAATCAAGACACCCTCCTGCGCAGGCAGCGATGCAGCCGCTTTCGATAGTATTTCTTCGCGACGGCCAGTGATATAGACTTTAGCACCGTTAGCGGCGAAGCTCTTCGCGATTATGAAGCCACTGTAACGATTCGGAAGTAAATCGATTGATGGATCAGAGGAACTTAGGATGAAGTGACTGACATTCCAGTGCCGCCACCAGTGACGAGAGCGACTTGTCCTGTGAGAGACATGATATTAGAAATGTTCAGCTGAGACATTGTAGGATGCGTTCTGTCGTTCTGGTATCCAGGCTTAAGAAGACCTACTGTTAAATCCCGATTCCCGTGTCCTTGGTCATGTATGACTCCGAGTCTTACCAACGAGTAAATCATTCGTCACGGTACTTATTGCCCCACTCATTCTTCGACAGCAACATCACGTTGTCTGACGGCTCCAGATCCGGGCGTAAAATGAGAGGAAAGAGCGACTTCGCTCTGCGAAGCCACCTATTAAGAGCTGACTTCGGTAATCCAGAGATGTGACTTCCCACTTGCCTCGTAGAACCAACAGGGAGTACGTTCAACGGCCTGGACAATGTTTTGTGAAGTCAGCAACACTACAAACATCTGAACCATGCAAAGCGACTCACGTGGTGAGGATATTTTTATGGATGTTTTCCTGTCAGCACCTGCAAGCCTGTCAACGTTCCATGCGGCCATCAAGTACGCGTCATTCTGCACGAAGTTTGCCCTGCACTGATTAGCGATGTACGGTCTATAATTATCTCCAAGCCTGAAGGCGTCTGATCACGATATTGTAGAAAAAAGTAAGCTTAGGACGGGGGGTGGTTACAGTAGGGAGACACATTAGCGACAGTGCACCCATCTCGCTACCACTGGCGGGCCTGCGTATCTCGTGAGCCAATCTAATACCCAGTTATTATATGTGCGTGCGGAATGGGAAAAGCTGAGCACGTCCATTTAGCCAGGCTGTCCTGTTTCTAGACTGTACAGAGGCGGAAGGTAAAGAAGAGGAAGCGACGATGTGATTGTTCACTTAGGCGTGCGAACTTTTCGCCCGGCAATCACCGGACAAGCCACCTTTTGCTTCCTCCCCAGGAGCATCCACGATCACCTTTTGCTGCGTGAACGAGGCCGACAACCTCTTCTGTCACACTGTGGATACCGCCTTCCCACAAGAACTCTTCGACTGCATTTTGGAGAATGTTGTCGACTGCCAAACACTCGCCAATGGCAACTGTGCTTTAGTCAATCGCCCTTGGCGCTCTCAAGAGCTTATGTATATTATCCCTGTATACTGGTCACGAATCATGATTTCTAGGTTTTCCTGAGATCTTTATAGACTCATTTCATATGCATGCTCTCATCAGAGAGGTCCATCTACTACTTGTCTGGGAGTCTCGCAAACGCAGCCCAAGTTTGACCGTCGTTTAGGCAGTCCCCTTCCCCCCTGACACAACGATGGACTCGACATCAATTCCATTCTGGTTCATCTCACCCTGCTGAGAAAAATACTGGAGGAGCAGCGTGCTACGCGTTTTCTTGACGGAGGACTGGTTCGTGACTGGTGAAAGAGAAGGAAGACCAAACGATGGAGGAAATACTGTAGTACTAACAGACGAAACGCCTTATCCGACTCAATGATTAACGGCTTCATCTAGTAATATACTACAAACGTCTAACGAATGAACTCTTCTTACTACTTTCGCGAGAAGCGGCTCTTCTCGCGTAGCCTCTGACCGTACTTCCAGAAAGCGAACGGACTACAAACACGGTATCAGTTCCAACAACTCAGCATTTCGATCAAGGATGCACTCACGCAGGACACCCAATCACAATCGCAACCACAGCCAATATCGTCGCGCCCTTCCCATACCCCAGCTTGGCGTACATCGCTGGTGCGAAGAGCGGGAATCCAAAGCCCGCTAACGATCTCAGGCAGTTCACCGCGGATATCGCTAGAACCGCACCGATCAGCTTTGAGGAACTTTGGGCAGGAAGTTGCATGCAATACCTGATGCAGCGTAGAGCGTAAAACAATCTACAATGTAGGCTTGCATGTTTTGGGACATGAGGATCATTCCACCGCCGACCAGCGCGAGTCCTACGTCTACTCCGATCCAGTGTACACCGGTATCTGCGCACCAGCCGGCGAGGAGGATGCCTATTGGGAAGATTATTGATCCTGGGATCATCGACGCTGAGACGTATAACGGTTAGCAATAGCTGTCAGAAGGACAAGAAGGGAAGACTCACGGATGCGAAACTCGGGTCTCCCAACGCCACCATGGCTTTCTTTGAGTCGGACGTAGATCTTGTCCATGTAATGTGCGTTTCCTTGAGCTGCGGCGATCATCCCAATGCCGAGGGCGATGTAGTGTAGACCAGTGATACCAGAGTTGAAGTGGTACACATCTGCCAAGATGCGTGGTAATGTTGTGAAGAAGACTGTTGTGTGTTAGGTTAGGGGTGGAGATTGCGGGATGAGGGAAGACGAACGATAGAGTATGCCGAAAGAAAATGCGGTGTAGACGGCGACGACTTGTACGATTGGTTCGTAGATGAATAGAGCGTATGGACGGGATAGTGCTTTCCCGAAGATTGATTTCCAGCTATGAGCGATGGTCAGTAAAATGTGGGAGGTAATATCGGAGGAGGAAACGTACTCTCGAGCTTCCGCCTTTTCGTACACTGTTCTAATGCGTCGATTTCCTTTTTCGAGATCCATGCTGTTGCGTAGCGCTTTGGCTTTTCGCTCTAGTAAGACGGGGGCGTATGCTGTACAAATCATTAGGGTACCGCCCGCATGCTGGAATCAAACAAGCTTACTTTCTCGAAGGAACAGGAGTCCAAGGCCTTGGATAATGATGTCGGCGATACATGTAGCCCAGAACTAGATGAGCCTCAGGTCAGTCAGTCATTCCTGAAAAAGAAACACTCACAGCCCATCTCCACGTCGTCTTCTCCGCGATCCACCCTCCAGCAATCGGACCAATAACTGGACCTAACAATGGCGCCAATACATAAATGGAAACAGCTTTGCCTCGCTCCTCCGGACGCCATAGATCGGCCAACGTGCCTCCGCCTGCTGCGACAGGTGCCGATCCACCGAGGCCGCTGAGGAATCGGAATGCGAGTAGTTGATTCTGGTTTTGCGCGAAACCGCAAGCTAGATTCCACACTGAAGTTCGCTTTAGAAAGGTTTATGTTTAATAAACAAGGGAGGAACGCACCAAAGTAGAAGAGATTCCCGAACTGGATTACCTTTTGTCGACCGTATATTTCGCTCAAAGGGCCCATCACCTGTCGCCGTAGTTTATGAGATGATAGTACTCGAGCCAGGTGAGGGAAGACTGACCAAAGGACCGACTGCGTATGCGAGGATGAAAATCGATACAGTCATAGCTACTAGCATTTGACTGTGGATTCCCAAGTCGTCTCCGAGGGCGCGTCCCGCTGGTGCCAGCATGTCTGATGAGACGGGACACATGAGCAGGAAGAGGGATACCGTTATGGTCGCGCCCCATTTCTTCTTATATGACCAGCTATGGAAACTCGGATTCACGAAGTGTAAAGATGTATGATTGCAGAACGAACGTACTTTTTGGGGTTTTTCGGGTCATCTGGGCCGTCCCAGTCGACGATTATTTCCTCCTGCTCTTCGCGTGTTGACGCGTCTGTACTAATGGGTGCGTCAGTCTTGTCGTCGGGAACGGTTGTGGTGGATATAGGTAAGGTCTGCTGTGTCTCCACCATTGGGAGCACGGAAAGTGTTTGGGAGGTGGGAACCAATGTTGTCGTTACCTTCGCGTGTCCTATATACTACCGAGAGCCGATCGAGGTCGGATGTGAAGCGTGACTCACTGCTGATGATCGTGTAATTGATGATGATGATGATCGTATCGACTTCCGCCCTTCCTTCCATCCTTCCGTGCGAAGTCGTGCGACTGATGTCGTAAACTGCACGTGAGGGTATCGTCGGCGTTTGGTTCGAGTTAGTGACGCGAAAAGAAGGCGCGCAATCTTTAATGGTGAAGAGTCATATTGGCTTGGAGATTTTGAAGAGACGGAGCCAGGAATCTTTGGTGCGACGAGAATTGGTGACGTGAATGCAATGACTCATTTGAGCAAAATACTTACTTTCTATTTAGGTCCTTGCACTGTCGGCTTGACGCAGTCTCTCTTTTCAAAATTATCTAGCTCAGCCCAAGTGAACAGCGTAGAGCAAACTCTGGTACTTAGCTACTTATCGTCCTATTACGGTCAGGCAGAACTTCAGAAGCAAGGCAGAAGTATATAAGGCTAGAAATCTAAATTAGACGTAACGTGGACGCGCCTTGTCCCTGTATCGCGCCGCCACTGAGACCATACCTCATACCTGAAAAGGAATGGTGGCATGCAATATTCACGATGGAGGCAATCTCCAGAGCACGAAGCAACCGCGTGATACTAGCCCTCTGATGCTTGGTAATTTTGACGTGCAGATAGCCGCGCACCAAGGATTGAGAACACTCAGAAGTTGTCGCAAAGGTCGAGGTGAAGAGCAATGTTCTCGACCGTGACGCTCGTTTATTCACGAGAACCGTACGTCAATTGTTGCTTTACCGACCTCTAGATTCTAAAACGCTAGTGCCAACCGCTTAAGGGTTAACAAGAGCAAGTCCTCCGTCCACTAGGACAGACGCGCCAGTGGCATACGTACAAGTCGCTAAATACATCGCGGTCATAACCATCTCCGCCTCCCTGCATAGAGTGAGTGTCTTAACACAAGCATAAAACACCACTCACGTTCCAGCGCGTCGAAGAGGGGTCGGCGCCACGAGCCCAGGAAGCGGGGTGTCCGAGTCAAGACCGCCATCGGGAACCATGACCGAAGGGAAGACACCCGGGTGGATGACATTAACGCGGATGGGGATCGTGCGCCGCGCGAAATCCGTAGCGAGTCCCAGAGAGACTTTTTCGATGGCGGTCTTTGAGGGTCCGTATGCGAACTAGAGTCAAGCGCGTGTCAGGTATGAATGATATGAGACTAGTACGCCTTACACTGAAGACGGGTATCCGAGACTCCATTGCTGCTCCTACAGAACCGACGTTGATCACACACGCAGTGCTATTCCGCGCTTCGGCGCCCTTGACGAGGAGGTCGGTGAACGCACGAACCATGAAGAATGCGGAGAAGGTGTTGATGCTGAAGACGTCCTTCCAGCCTTCGAATGTCTCGTGCTCAAAGGCGTCCTTGCCCGCCATGTAGTTCTCCACTTTCTTTTTGTTGAAATCGGGGTATGTTGAGGGAAGCGGTTCGCTTACGCCTGCGCTACAGAAAGGAATGAGTTATGGTTGCACCGCGCTAAGGATGTGCCTACTTGTTAATGAGGATGTCCAGTCGTCCATCCGTGGTCTGGATGTACTGGGCGGCCTGGTCGATGCTGGCTTGGTCGGTGACATCCATCGGCAACCTAAATATGGGCGTAAGACTGAATTTGCTGGCGCGGGACTGTCACGTACGGAATCAAGACACCCTCCTTCGTAGGCAAAGATGTAGCAGTAGCGCGTAAGGTTTCCTCGCGGCGGCCTGTGATGTAGACTTTTGCGCCATTTGCGGCGAAACCTTTAGCGATCATGAGGCCACTGCGAAGATTAGGAAATCGATGATGAATGTCATCAGGGCTCAGCTCACATTCCTGTTCCGCCACCAGTGACGAGAGCCACTTGTCCGGTGAGAGACATGATGTTGGAAATACTGAGTTGAGCCATGGTGAGCGTAGTGCGGGGAGAAGCGTAGGGCTAGGATGATTTCGTCAGTGGTTTAATCGCAGCTTTTATAGGCAGACCCACGCTAGCGAGGAGGATGACTGTTCACCGATAGCCGTCTTAGTGAGCCACCGCTGAGTAACGCTACTAGCACGGATGGAATGTGTAATCGAAAGAAAAGAAGACAGAGAAGTCTTGTTCAGTCGCTTCACGATATCTTAGCACTAATCTGCGACTCTGGGGAAGTCTTACTATAGATTAGAGCGCCACCCCTCCTTCAGAACCTTTGACGACGCATTGAAGATCCGTGGAAAGCGCGATATTGAACGTCATCCCACTAGAAGCGACATTCAGTAATCAGAAAGCTGTTAAGTTCTTGGCCTCTTTGATTCGATAAGCAGCCAGACAATCATCAACGCTCGCCTGTGGTATACATGGAGCAAAAAAGCCGCCACGCTCGTAGGGACCGTTACTTATGAGGGCAAGCATTAAAATATTCAAACCGTGAAGCCTCAGGCTAGATAGGCAAATTTTGAACCCAAAAGCAGTGAATAGGAGAGCTTTAGAGATTGAGATTTCATGAAGAGACGCGCGATGCGATGGACGTGGTCGAAGAAAGGTTCGGCAATTTTGGAGATCGGCAGTCGGCCCGGTGATCCACCATTCACGTGTTTTGACGCGATCAATTGTGGGGGTTACCGAGTGCATCCATTTTGCTTCTTGCCATCACCTTGTCGCCATCGTACGCGACGACGAGCTCGCACTTTTCAACGACGACGAGAACTCTGCTCTACTGTCGATACAGCGCCCGCGATCTCCTTGTTCGCCTACTATGTCTGAGACCCAAACAGAGTCCGCCAAGCAGACGCTGCTTGAAGACGACTTGGACGACTTTGACGGTGAGTAAATCTCTTACGGCGGTAACAGGGAAGACAGCAGATATTTCTGGGATGGCCGCGTTCACTTCAGTCCTGTCCTGCGAGCGCCCCCAGGTGCTAGATCATTACTCCGTTGATTTCATTACGTTCATCCCCAATCATATCATAATATGTGGATTCAATTGCTCATCCGTGTCATAGATGTCCTCGACGAATTTAACACGAAAACACCGCCACCATCAGCCGCGGTTCCCTCGACACGTCCCCGTACCAACACTCGCGTCGACCTAGCCCCACCCTCTCTGCCAGGTGCACCTAAACTCGGCGCTACAGACGAAGACAATGAAGATGAGCTATCCTCCGAGTTCGCACGCGAATTGGCCAAGGGCATGGAGAGCCTGATGAAAGAACTGGGTAGCCAGGCAAGCGCGTCGACTGGCGAGACGAACGAGGAGCAGGAACGACAGCTCAAAGCGGCGTGGGAGGCGATGCTCATAGAGGGCATGAACGGCGAGGGGAGCACCAGTGGGTTGGGGACCGAATACAAACCAGGAACTGGTGGGGCGAAGGATTTCCAGTCAACAATACAAGAAACGATGCGTAAGCTGAAGGAGGGCGACGCCAGTGTCGCGGTGAGTTAATTACTGGAATAAGAATTATCGCTTATTATTCTACAGACCGATCCGGAAATGCAATCTCTGGAGGCGCTTCTCAAAGACCTCGGTATGGGCGAGGACGGAGAAGGCGGAGACGAGAACGAAATCGCCAACGTCCTCGAGAAGATGATGGGCCAGCTCATGTCCAAGGACATTCTCTACGACCCGCTCAAGGAGTTACACGACAAATTCCCCGGATACCTTGCCAACCCACCCGAGCCGATATCAACAGAGGACAGGGAGCGATATAATAAGCAGTTACATTGTGTGGGGGAGATTATTAAGGTGTTCGACGCACCGGCGTACAGCGATGCGAACGCGCTCGAGGTGAAGAAAATCGTGGATTTAATGAGCGAGGTAATAACCAGATTGGTCTGCGTGCGGAGTCAGACTAATCGCGTTGATAGATGCAATCGTATGGGTCGCCGCCGGAAAGTATCATGGGCCCTCTACCGCCTGGACTTGGATTTGGTGCAGATGGCATGCCCCAGTTACCGGGCGACTGCGTGATCATATAGTACGGAAGTCATATATGGGTGTAAGTTGATAAACGAAATGTATTCTGTTTTCTATCCGTTCCCCTCCTCGCTTTGAAGGATTCCATACCCAACGAGGAGATCGCTAGCAGCGTCGTCATGAAAAGGTGGGATTCCGAAATTTGACCAGTGTGATTTAGATGTCAGTGAGAGAGCGTATCACGGCTGGAGTCGAAGTACTGTGACTGTGCCATTGAGGATACGCCGATTGTTTCCGATCGGAGTTGTACATCACTGCATTTGCAGACAGACACCCCACTAGCGAGACGAGCGCATGGCCCGTGCACAGAACGTACATCGCTAATCAGCGCACTGGCAGGCCTGCCGACCTCGTGAGGAAGTCCTTGATGGCCATATGAGTGCTGACAGTGACAGGGAAATATCCTAAAATATATCCTCAACGTCAGTCGCGGGTCTTTTTCACGTATCGTATAGAGCCTGGATACGACGACGACGGAGAGCATCCTAGAGCTACGCAATGTCTCAGCTGAACGTTTCTAACATGATGTCTCTCACTGGCCAAGTCGCTCTCGTCACTGGTGGCGGCACCAGAATGTCAGTCCGTCGGTCATTCTTCCTTCCTACCCTGATCTGTTACAGTGGCTTCATAATCGCGAAGGGCTTTGCAGCTAACGGTGCGAAGGTGTACATCACTGGCCGTCGTGAAGAAGTACTACGGAAGGCGGCTGGATTGTTTTCCGCGCAGGAGGGCATCCTCATCCCGTATGTCTCTGTTCAAAGATACAGTACGAAATGTTAGACTTGCGCTAATGAGTCGTTTTAGACTACACATGGACGTTACTGACCAATCCAGCATTGACGAAGCCGTCAAGTACATTCAGACTACGGATGGACGGCTTGATATCCTCGTTAACAAGTAAGTATATCATCGTTGTGGCGCACCTACAATTCACTAGCGATCTCTGTAGCACGGGTGTCACCAATCCCCTCACCTCGACGTATCCCGATTTTGGGAAAAAGAAACTGGAGAACTACATCTCCGGCAAGCATGCTTTTGAGCACGAGACATTCGAGGGATGGAATGATGTCTTCAGCATCAACACATCTGCGGCTTTCTTCATGGTTCGTGAGTTCACAGAGCTTCTCATCAAAGGTGCAGAGGCAAGGAAGAGCACTGCTTGTGTGATTAATATCGGCTCTGTGGCCGCGTATATTGGGTCTTGGATACCGATTCTCAGCGTACGCCTTCCGTCCAGCCTTCATTCATGTCTGATACTCACTCTGACTGATTGTAGTTGTCTTTCGGCGCCTCGAAGGCCGCGCTGGAGAAAGTTTCGGTGGGGCTCGCTACGGATTTCGCCAGGCGGAAGATTCCGATTCGTGTTAATGTTATACATCCGGGTGCTTTTCCTTCGGAGGCGTTCCCCGCTGAGGGACTTCAGAAGATGGACACGCCGTTTCCAGATTTTAGTGCGCCAACGCCGTTTGGACGGGCTGGGACGTGAATGCTGTCTAGTTTTTATCTGAGGGAAATAAGTATACTGATGTTTTTCTTTTCACAGAGAGGCAGAGATGGCGATGACTGCTGTGTATTTGGCGGCGTGTACTTATGCGACTGGGGCGAGCGTCTCGGTTGATGGAGGACTGGCTCTTGTTAACCCTTAAGAAAGTGGACAATAGTAGATCGTCTGGTTGCACTCAACATCGCGGCACATACGAGACACATATGAAAGCACAGGTCTCACAGGCCAAGAACAGTCTGAAGTTCTGTTAGAGTCTGAACTGGACTAAGGCAGAGGGTTCGCTGTGTTACTCCTTCCTCCGACTCGCGCTGCGCTGCTTCCGAAGGGCTTTGTCAAATCAGGCGATGTCCTTCAACTGCTTACTACTGGTGAACGATATGCCCAAACGACGTGTATTATAGAAACAATGAGCTTTTTCAGCAAAGGAGCCAGAGTGCAAGACGGCGAGTTACAAGCTTTGTGATCAAGAACCATAGTACAATGCTACTAGGACGGCTATATTTTAGCTTAAACGCGGAAGGGGTATGGCGCTGGTTTTGAGTCAATCAAGATACGCGTCTTCACCTTTCGAGACAGCTCCGGAAACTCCAACTTTGACAATGCCACCCGTCCATCAAAGTTCCTGCGCTTTTCGGGTGTTTTGAGGGGAGCCACCCAGAATTGTACCGTCAATTCCTGCAAGGAACGAAATCTCCAGCTTGACAGTATCCCATCCAACTTCTCCCATGGTTTGAGACTGGTCAGATCCTCGGCCGCAATGTAGACGACTCGAGACTGAGAGTCTCGATAACGCTCACTTCGAGGTTCTCAAAGACGCGGCACCACCAGAGAATGGCAATGTCATTGTACACATCGACGCGGTACTCGAGGACGACTTCCGGGAAAGTACCAATCGCTAGCACTGGCATAGATTCCTCCGTCGCAGAGTTGGGTTCTAACAAAGTTCAGTTACCGGCTCGGCAAGTTAAAGTGAGGAGACCTGCATCAGGAAAAACCTAAATTGCCCAATTAGTGCTATTTATGACCTTTTATGCATAAGCAGGCAGCAGCAACTCATTTAGAACCATTTAGAACCATTTTATACAGTAGATACTAGTAAGATGTCAGGTCGAAAACAAATAATCAATTATTAGACAACTGTCGGAGAAGTTTATACATATGTCGGTCACTATGAGAGTTGAGATAGAACGACTTGCACTTGTCTAGTACATTACTACTCGTCCATGCCCGAGGTGCAACCTGACCAAATCGAGGGAACAAGTGCACACTTCGCTCAATGAAGCGGATGTCAACGACGCTCGCCAGGTACCCGCCATCACTCTCGCATCGTGAGACGGAATAGAGAGAACTGTCCGGATCCGGACGTCCGAACGCGGTGAACCAGCAAACATACGCCATGTGGGTGGGCCACTCCGAACGAGGAATGCCACTGAAGACCCGTTTCATCATTCCAGGTGTCAACGTGAACACCAGCCGTACTTGAGCTATCCGGTAGCCTGGGAGAGAGGATATTAGAAAGGAAAAACAAACTATTGCTGTTCTAACCTTTGAGCCCATCTGCCAGCGACGTGTTGAGCGAAGATTGGACAAGTGCAGTGTCGAATCGACCTGGAATCAGCCGACGGCGCTTGTCATAACGAGATGGTTGGATGTGAAGGGAGTCGACAACGGTTGAATCACGCCGGAGAGGGTCTACACGGGAGTATTTGACACGGTGGTATGTAGCGACCCGTGAGACTGAACTGAGGTCAACGTCCTGGGCAGCATCCTCTAAGCGTTGACCGGAAAGAGATGGATCGCGAAGTTGAGCTGTGAAGCGGGCGAGAGCAGCAACAAAAAATGTAGCACCATGCAGCTCTTCCAGCTTTTCCAGTGGTACTTGGTGAACAGAAGGATGTTTCGCCATCTGGAGAACGCGTTTGTCGAGGAAGCGGTCAGAGAAGAAGGCTGACACGTGTGCTGATGCCGCCGGCACTGGCACTTCTCGATTTGGTTGTCCATCGTTTTGACCGCTGCCATCATCCGCCTCTTCATTTTCCTGCCGCCACCTCACAAACTGCCCGTGCCGCAAGATGGCCTCCTTTCGCTCCAGCCACTGCGTCATCTGTGGATATTCGTCTTTTCGGTTCGTCGCCCGATAGGCGTCCTTTGCAAGATCGATGTGCAACCTCTCGGTGTATTCGGTGTTAAAATTGTCGAACGTCCCAAGCAGGCGAATGGACTCGATATAGTGGTTCAACGAGTGCAGCTTTGGGATCTCGAAGTGCTCGCGGATGCCCAGCGTGACGAAGACATCCTTATTCGCGTGAAATCGATCCAGTGCGGCCTCAAGTAAGTCCAAGGTTTTTTCGCTGTGTACCGGATACTGAGCAAGGTACAGGAAGTCGATCATGGACTCGACAGCACGAATCAGCTTCTGTCTGGTCGCCGCGTTATGCCCTGGCAAAGGCAAGTCCACGATTAAGCCTAGTAATATGCTGGACATCTGATTGTGCTCGACACCAGTTACTCGCGACAACGAGCTAATTCCCTTCAAGAAATGGCGGATATTATGATTTGGTGGAAGGCGCCGTGCTCGCGCGTCGATTTCTGTGGCACCATAGGCGTCTATCACCCATTGCTTCAAGTGTTTGAAGACGCCTTGGTACAGCTGATGAAGCATGTCGGGTGTGATGGCGAGATATACGTTGGATAGAGGTAAGCTCTCCCAGAATGGATGGAATATGGGCTTAATGCCTGCATTTTTACAGGCATCAACGAACGCAGCCTCGCCCTCATCAAGCGCTTCCAACGCCTCCAAGGCGGCGTTCAAGTCTTTCATCTCTCGTGCGACTGTATCCTTCCCGATATCCCTGCGACGAATCGTGCATTTGGGGCAGCGACCTGTGGTACTGCACGTCACCAGGACCTGTTCTGGGTAATCGCCAATGTATGCCGCAAAAATGGGATGCGTTCGGCGTTTTATTCCATCACCACTGGCCATAACGACGCCAGCCTCCGCGGCTTCCTTCAACGGTTCGGTGATGTGACCAAGACATGCATGGAAGAGGTTCGCCAGCATTCGTCGCCTGGCCGACTTATTGGTGATCGACTCAAGGCGAGAAGTGGGAAGATAGCCGAGGAGGACATACGCTCGCATTGAAGGCTTGCGGCGTATCTCCTTCGGAATGTTGCCGATCGTCAGGTAGACTGGGTAGGCTGATTTATTTCGAAATACTGTGACCTGTGTCTTATCTGACGAGATTATAATGGGAATTAGGGTACCATCAGGTGCAACGGCGTCAAGATACTCCTTCAACACCAGATTAGGTTTACCTCGCACTGGGTTAGCTGCAAACGTACCTGGCGCGACCACCACCAGTCTCCCGTGTGCATATCATGGTATGCCCGTGTTTCCTCCCCTTCGAACTGCAACTCGAAATAATGCTTTTCAGGCGAGAACTTCATATACGCTGCAAGGTCCGGATCTGAATAAAGTGCTTTGACACACTCCATGATGTTGCGAAAGTATAGCTCATACACTTCGCCATCAACGACAACCTCTTGGCTGTGGAAGGCGGGACGCGACGGGAGTTTTTTATCGATGATCGCGTTCAGCTCATTGGCGCTACGATACGATAGCCCCAATTTATCGATAACCTATGTTGATGTGAGTACATATCTCTTTCAGTATAACAATCTAACGTACTCCCGGAATAGCCAGTAATTCGGTAAACGATGTTGAGCTGGGACCGCGACACTTGGCCCAGTTAGCGACGAGCCAGTCCATTTCGGTTTCGAAGGGGGAAAAGCGGTTGTGCTCTGCTTCTTCGCCAGTGCAGGTACGTAAATTGTCCAAGTATTCCTCGTTTGCTGACTTATCACTAGCTGCGGCAGGTAGTGGGGCACCTGCTCGCCTATCGGGATAGGATTCAACACGCATCGTCTGGTGCAGTGTGTTCTCCGGCGAAGTTTCGGTGTTTCCTTGCTCGTCGTTATCGCCAGTGAGCATGTCAATGGGAGATGGAGGATCAGATGAAACCATGGTGTCGTCGCCCTGAAATGCCGGGGACAAGACATCGGTGTCCTCCTCTGCGTCCTCGGTGGGTGGCTCCCAGCCATGCTCGCATCGGTACGCCTCCGCTTCTTCCTCCAACTCGTCTAAATCCGAATCTTCCAGATCAAACTCTGAAATATCTGATTCATCTCCGTCATGTACGAGATCCGGCGGACTTTCAGGAAGGGGAAGATCATCGTGGAATGGAGAACTTGGGGTTGATTTGGGAGATGTAGGTGGCTGTTCCGGTGAATGCATTTGTCGGTTGGGAGGAGATACCCATTCGGTATCTTGGTACTGGTCGTAGTCTCCAAATGCGTCACCAGACGGGTCCACTATGAGTTCCGGCTCGGAGACTGGGGATCGGGGAGTAGATGTCGACGATTGTCCTGGGAGATATGCCTCTGCTTCTTCGAATATTGAATGACATTTCGGATTGTGTGAGTACCGAATATGACGGTTGTATCCTTGTAGAGAATCAAAAGGCTTGTTGCAACCTTCGCATATTTTTTGAAGTGATGTCGACGACGCCATTGACGAGAGCTGGTAGGTAGAAGTAAGATAACAGCGTGGAATAGAACAGCGCCATATTCGGAAGTGTCACTTCGTGATATTTGTGACAGTTCATTTTTGAAAGTTACTTCTCACCACCAACCTTGACATTCCTTTTTCATCTTCTCTTATTCCTCACAGCCCGTTCACAGCCCTATCTACTTTTCTTTTCGTTCTTTCTCTTCTCATTTAATGCCCCCGAAGAAGGGTTTGGCCGCACTGCTGGGAGGCCCAAAGACCAAGGAACCGGCAGCGGGTTCGAAGACCAAGGAACCGGCAGCAAGCTCGAAGACCAAGGAACCGGCAGCACAAGGCGATACCGGCGGTCGTCGTAAGGTCTTCCGTTTTCGTGTTAAATATCTGTTTAACACGCTGTAAGCTTCTCGTCAAGCGAAAGACAAAGCACTCAGCAAGAAAGTCTGGGTTGGTGCTGCTCCTACGGGCAACAGCAAGGTGTCGCGCACGAACGACGACGACAACGACGAAGAGGATTCTGCCCCACCTCCCAAGAAGAAACGGACCAAAGGTGAGCAAACCTATAACTAACGTGCTTGCATTATGTTCTGATACATTTGACAGGATCTTCAGAAGAGTTTCGGGCAAACAATGAGGACGACGACGATGAAGAGGATTCTCCCCCGCCTCCCAAGAAGAAACGCTCAAACGGGACCAAAGGTGAGCGACCCTATAACTGCCGTGCTTGCGTTGTGTTCTCATACATCTGACAGGATCTTCAGCTGGGCCTATTGTTGTTCAGACACTCAACGCTTCCTCTCGTGAGGGTTCTAGGCCAGGGAAATCTCGCTCACGCAACAAGTCAACGTCCGACGATGAGGACAGCACCGAAGAGTCTGGAAGTGCTCATGACTCGCGTAGGACTTCATCAGCGGCAAGTTCTGCATCTGACGGAGATGAAGACGTCGAAAGGCACCCAGTTTGTAGCATTCGTGATTGGGCATTCTTCATCTGACTGTCCATTTCCTCCTAGACGCAGACTGCTCGTGGACGCACGGAAGCCATGGTTCCACTTCGCCAGAAACGGAAGGCCAAGAAGTCGCCGTCCGCCACCCGCGAAGATGTACCGCCAAGCACAGATGCGGATTTTTCTGATGGTGCTAACATGATGGATGTCGACGAGGAGGAGGAGGAACAGGTACGGCCTCGTGTCTCTCTTTTAGCCAATCCTTATTCTCAGCAGCCTCGGCCACCGAGATATCACTCCACTCGGGAGGAGCCCGAAATGGACATCGACACGACAGATGTTTTGACTCGGATTCACAAGCGCGCACGAACTGACGCTCCGAAGAATGCGCAGAAGAAGAAGAGTACGAAGATCAATGAGCCGAAGAAGGTATGCCCTCCTCGCCTACATCGTGTCCTATGCTAACATGAGTCAGGACACTGCTCGTGATCGCAAGTATCGTGCCGAGGTAGGTCCTATACTCATTCGAATTGATATAATTTCACATTGTTGTAGCAACCCGACACGACTCTCAAGCCATCAACGGCAGTCAAGGATATGAAGCCGCCAAAGAAGAAATCGAAATCCACAACCGACGAATCAGAAGATACCAAGCTCGGTGTAGGTCCCAAGTTGGAGTCGGATGAAAAAGTATGTATTCGAGCTTCGACGAACGGCTTCCTGACGTTTTTCACAGCTCCAGTGGCCAGAAGACACCGATCTTAAAATCACCAAAGGCAGCCGGATACTTTCTAAGCGCCGTCAGAGCACCGCGATCCAGAACATCTTGGAGGAAGGCATCTTCAATACTCTCGCTCAATTTTTCTTCAATGATATCTACCCTGAAAGTGCGGTGCAGACGAAGTTCTGTCGTGATGCCATCGCACTCGCCACCGAGAACAACAACCTCTCCGAACTGATTGACCGTATGGCGAAGGACCGCAAAGGCTACGGCAAATATTTCGATGAATACGTATGTTTCTGAATCTGCTTTTGGCATGGCTAATCCTTGATAGGTTCTGAATCGTGTTATCAATGTTCGGAAGGAAACTCGCGAGGAGGCTAGTAAGGTTGTTGGACCCGCCTACGGGCTTCTCAGTCTCCATAGATCAACGCTCAAAGAGCTCACCACCGAGCTTCGAAAGCGTGACCGTTGTGTTTATCCATTGATAGTGGTATGGCTGTGCTTCCTTGCCTATGTGCAACGTTAACCACAGCCTCTAGCCCGATGATTTTAAGAGCATCGACCGCTCTCGTCCATTCCAACACCCTGCAGTCATTCAAACACTCCGTCTACAGTTTTTCACAGGATCGAAGTCACCTTACATCATCTACAAAGATTACTTCAGTTCGTCTATCGCCGAGAAGCCTGACGAGCTCGAGGTTCCCGAACCTATGCTCATTCTCAGTGCTTGCGCAGTTGGTGACATTCGACATCTTCCTAGTATCCATGCTGATGTGATTTCAGGTTCATGCGACACTCGGAGACTATATAAGTGGCGTGTACATCCGCCCGGAAGGAGCCATTGGAGCATTTACGGCTGACGGAGCACGCGCGCCATATCTCGCATGCAAGGCGTTGCTCGACAAGATACGCGCACAGCCGGTGAAATACCATGCTCTCATGCATGGTCTTTACCTTCGTGTCATGTAACCTTCCCAACCTTCGATTGTTATTTCTTTGCTCACGATTCACAGTCCTGCATCTACGGATGCTCACGGCAGCACCAGTGATTCGGATGAGTCGGACGTTGACCTGGAGAACATGGCCGACGACACGGATGGGTATACTACAAACGAAGGAGGTAGTTTCGCATTTGGTGAGGCCGGAGATGTCCCCGAGGATGAGGAGCAGGGTGGGGAGAAGAGCAAGGAGCAGGATACGGTGCAATCCAGGATGGATGAGGAGTGATTCAGGTAATGATCCGGACGAACAACTATTCTACACAGCATCATCTATTACGCTTTCATACTCTATCTCCTACTAATATCTACACATACTATAGCTTGCTTTGATACTGCTTTGATACCTGCTGCTGACAATGCTATCGACATTCATTCTGTTCGTCTATTGGATAATAATAAGGGTCCAAGTTAGGTCTAACCAAGAACTAATTGATGCATAACTCTTGGGTAATTCATGTGTAATCGAGGTATAACTCTTGCCTACTTTTGGTGTAATCTTCGTCTAAAACAGTCTAATGTGGCAAGGAGGAAAGCCATAAGTGTACTAATTATGAATAAGTGCCGAAACTGCTGTTTTAGACCATTTTAGAGACTATTTACCACTACTTAGAGATAATCTGGCAATATAGGTTTTTCCTGATGTGACCACTACGCTGAGTCTGCAAATAGTATATAGGTCTGGAGGCAAGCCATACAACTTTTAAACAGCGCAGGCCCCGAAGTCCGTTCGGTAAGAGCACGTTGTGGTGAAGGTCGTTCACTCCGCGACTCTCGGAGACCCCAACGGTCATGACGCGCAGCCGTGGAAAGATATTGAATGGTCGAGATAGCCATGGATGAACGAACGACGCATCCAACTCATGTGCAATGAACTCGATCTCGGTCACGTTGGGGAACGAGAGTGAGCTGTCGGCAGCAGATGGATGGGCAGCAAACCTCCCGTCATTATCTACGACGACGATTTTGCCAGCTGTCGATCCATCACAGGCCCTAAGCATGTCGAGGACATTTTGTGTCAAGCAACCTTCCCCGTCTAAGAATTCTACAGCGTACAGACGCGGCAGCTGTCGAAGCGCCGGGCGCACAGTTGTCGTCAGAAAGGTTGGGAGGTCCCTTCGTGGCTCGGAGAGCTGTGTGTCGAATTGCAATGTAAGGCGGGTAAGATTTACTGCACATGAGATTATGAATCCTATGTCGCTGTCAAAGTTTGGCTGCTCTGGGCGTTGGGCTGCCAAGCCATATATAGACAGCTCTCTGATGAGAGGAGGTATATAGGGCGAGTCTGTTAAGAGCTCGAGAAAGGCCAGGAACCGGGAGTGTCGACTAGTATGAAGGAAGATTATCTGAAATAGAAGCGCTTGAGCGCGCCGCCCCAAAGTGCGATCCACTAAAGCACAATTGGCGAGTGTTTGGCGGTCGACCACCTTCTCCAAAATGCAATCGTAGAGTTCTGGTGGGAATGCGATATCCGGAGTGTGGCTGCGGGGATTATCTGCCCCCATCATGGACTTGATGCTTCAAAGATGATGGTGGAAGCGAGTGAGAAACCAAGCGTCAGCAAATGAACCAGGGACGTGGTCGGTGATGGCCGGCCCAAACTTTCTCACGGCTACGGTGCACAGGAAGGATCAGGATTGATTTTTCCACAATCCAGTGCTAACTTCGGTTCCGCATGACCGCCGGCACTACTTTTACTGCCTCCGGTGCCTTAGGTGAGGTCATTGCTGCGACGCGCCCTCTTGTCTTCGACCACCGACGTCCCGCCCACCACCGCACCGACGCCTTGGCGCCTACCCACAGCTTGTTAGGTAGTCTTACCACTACTGAGTACTACATGTACCCCTTCATATCTAGTCATGTCAGAGCCTCATGGTCGCTTATGCTATGCTATTTGCCCGCCCTTTATGTGTCTAGCCAATCATGGCCTACTCCGCAGCACTTGAGCGGCAGCTCGCCCGCCCACGATGTCAGCCTCATGGCTGTATCAAGCCTCGCGCCCGCCCACGATGCCAACCTCGTGGCTGTATCGCGCCTCGCGCCCGCCCACGATGCAAACCTCATGGCTGTATCGCGCCTCGCGCCCGCCCACGATGCAAACCTCATGGCTGTATCACGCCTTGCACCATATGTTGAAACACTGTCACTCCGACGGCGTTGTTCTCTTAAAAGCTCAGTCTCATCTTGCTCAGTCTCCTACATCGCGCCCTAGGAGCCCACTCCACCTAGTCCTCTCTTTTGTATCATTATGTCTGGTATCGTTCGCAATCCGCGCGGTCGAAACCAACATGCTGAGTGCCGTGTGTTTATTCCCTGTCTACTTTTTCCCTGGCTGACTTTTGTGATAGCACCAGCAGACGATGAACGCCTCGCAGAAGCCTTACGGCGTTATCAAACACAGAATGTCACCAATCCTAAGATCATTGCTCAAAGGCTGCAAGACGACTACCAAATATCTATTAGGTATGTCTACTACTGCGGCGTTTCACGGCATAATCTAATAGAGTTTCAGTCCCGCCACAGTTAAGCGGCGTAGAAACGATCTGGGACTAAAGGGTCCACGTCAGGCTGCGCGTACCCTTACTGATAGCGCTCAGAGCCAACTCGTCCTCAATCAGATGGAGGACGATCCTCTGGGTAATCGCGGTCCGCGAACCGTGCAGGAAAACATATCATCGTCAACCGGTATCAAACTTCCGCAGTATGTTCACAATCTGGCTTAATGGAATCATGTTAACATATTTCAGCAATCTTATCGAAAGCATTATGAGGGCTCAAGATCCCGAGGGATTCGAACGGCGGTCACCTGGGACCAAGAAACTGTCACGAATCGCCTTCCTCGTGACCTAGCGCCCTTTCCTTTTCCATCATTGGTGGCGCATCAGAGCGCTTAGACACATGGTCAAGTCACCCGCATACTATGCACGGTCCGGATCCTGTCAATCACCATGGGACTGTCACCTGAACAGCCTGCTGATATCCCGGACCGCTGCCTCGGACCGCCCGGGTTACTGGATGGACAGGTGGATTGGATGTCGTCGCGACGACAGGTTAGATATATATACGCACGGTCTTGTAGCTAGTTCCCCACTCTGTCCTCTTTTGTCTCCGTACTACACAGTCCCCTCTGTACTACGTCGAGCTAGCACAGCGTCTCTTACGCTTATTCCATATCATCTCTATCTGCTCTCTCTCCCATCGCTCCCCTAGTCGCGGCCTGAGCGGTCTTGTGCTCACGTGGTCACTGTTCTTGACATTAGGACAGAGTCTTCACTACGCTCACCCCGCGTATGTCCTGCACCGAGGACTCCTGCACCGCTGATTACGATCATCTCCCCAACTGCCCACGTCGTCCCCGAGCCACCAAGCTTACCTTGAAAAAGGTGCCTCCTGGTAAGAAGGTCCTTGATAACCACGCTGCCTTCTGCTTGCACCTCCCCATAGTTGCCCAACACCGACAATATCTTCGTCGAGATCAACGCGATCAGCAGCGATCTCACCCATACCGTCGTCCACCCCCCATCTTTGTTCCTGCCAAGTACACCTCTGCCTAGAGCCCCATCGCCACCACGTCTTTCAAAGCGCCACAGTACATCACTGAAGCCGACTTCGTCGATCCCAAACCCCTTCCCACTTCCACTGTCGACGGCAACGGTAAACGCTATCTCGTTATCAAGAACCGAGGCCGTTGCGAAATCAAATACTACGACTCCGGAAACCCTGACAAACAGAAAGGGTGGTACTATATTGGCGAAGACGAGTCAGTCTTCATCGCAACCCATCATCTTCCAGACCCACCTAGCGAAGACGAAGAAGAGGAGAACCAAGCTGAGTCTACCCCTATACAGCCAGTAATCGTCGCTCCAACCCCTGTCGTAGCATCAGGACATCGTGTTGGACGATCTCCAGCCCTTCCACACGTTACTCCCCCTGTCAGTCCACCGCCACCATCGGAACCTTCCTCCTCCTCTGACGAAGAAGGCCCGAACTCACCTGAACGTACCACTGTATCCCCTCCCCCATCTCCGTCGCCGCCATCGTCCCCATCGCCGCCACCGACACCACCAGCTGTCGTCGCTGTTATCCCTCGACCAATGTCTCGCTCAGATCGCGGCACCAAGCCTAAGCCTTTCGCAGGTGATCGCAGCCAGTCGCGCCTTTTTATCCAAGAACTTCACAACTTTCTCCGTCTTAATGCTGCCAACTATACCACTGAACCTGACAAAATCTCCTTTTTCTTCACCTGTTTCGAGCGTGATACCACTGCTGGAGAATGGGCCTCCAATGGCATGGAAGCCTACGACAACGAGACGGCAGCCACATTCACTGGTACCAAAGTCTGGAGCACGATCGTAGACTGTGTCACCCAGTTCACCGCCGCCTTCGGTGCACTCGATCCCACCACTGCCGCTCGCAATGACCTTGACGCTCTGCGCCAGCGGGGGGAGTTTGCCAAGATTGACGCATTCATGACGCGCTTTCAAACTCTCTCGCTCAAGTCTAAGTACGAGGAAGCCGCCCTTATCCACTTCTTCAAGCAGGGCATTCGCTCTGAGACTCGCTCCGTCATCTCGAAGCAGCATCGCCAGCCTGCCGATTTGGCGCAGTGGAAGGAACGAGTGGTCAACTTCGAGAACGCCGAAGCGGCGCTCAAGGCTGAGAATGCGGCTAGGTATCCCTCGCGCTTTTACAGCCAGCCTCGTGCTACGAACACCCCTTCTCAAGACATGGGTGTTCCTATGGATGTTGACGCCCAACGGCGCACCTCAGGTGCAACTTCCAGTTTTACTGGGCTTACGAGACTGACCCCCATGGACAGAGAACGTCTCCGTCGTCAAGGTGCTTGCTTCCGATGCCGCCGACCTGGTCACATGTCTCGTGACTGCCCAGGACGCGAACCCGACCCCGCGCCTGCACCCGCACCCCGAACCTCTGGACGCTCCATTCGTAGCACGGACGTAACTCCTGCTACCGACACCCCCACTGCCTCCACATCGACGGCCCAACCCGTCGGAACTCGTGATGCAATCAAGGAATTGAGCGACGCGTTCAACCGCGTCAAAGGGCTCCAGGGAGAAGAGAAGGCAGAGGCGGCCAGTTATTTGAAGGATCTTGTTGCGCATATGGATTTTTAGAGCACTCCCCCACCGCAACGTTGGGAGGAGTTGTACGATATACTGCTGGAAGTGCCGGGCGAAATAAATTTTCGGTTTTGTCATCCCTTTGTGAGCATGTCCATCCTTCAGAACTTCGGATGTCAGCAATCACAAGAAATCGACAGACACCTTCGCTCGTACTCCGAACCGAATTCATCGGAAAAGTCTCCGGCAGACAAATCGTTGCTCAGGCGCTTATTGATAGCGGCGCCGAAGGAATCATCATCAACAGCAAGTTCGCTAAGCGCCACCACTTGACCCTTCTTCCTGTTCCCAAACCCTTTCCCGTTCGAAACGTCGATGGATCTGAGAACATCATGGGCTACGTCACTCATTTCACTCTTCAGCGTGCACGAATTTACAACCACGATCGTACAGCGTACCACGAAGAGGAAATCGAGCTCTACGTCACCGACATTGGTGATCACGATGTAATCCTCGGAACCGACTGGCTTGACGAACATAATCCCGAGATTGACTGGGCCGGTTATGAGCTGCACTTTACACGGTGTCCAGCCTCTTGTATTCATAGGCCTAAACCGCCAGTCACTCACGTACGTGCCAAAGCTAAACAAACCCCCGTCATCGCTCATACCACTCCCCATGATCCCCGACTCCATCACCGAGACTACGAAGTCAAATGGAGTGACCCCATTCCAGGCGCTGTTGCCAAACCAGTGCAACGACGCGCTGGAAGACGTCTTCCTGTTCGCGTCTTCAACCATGTTCAAGTACCGGTGGTCCTCTTCACCGAGGATGAGGACGAAGAACCGGAGGTTGACCCCAGTTGGACGCAAGATGTCTTCGAACAACATTACCACCACGATGACTATCCTCGACCCTCTTCTACTCCATTAGACCCCACTGATGTTCACATTCGAGCCACATTCACGAACTCACAGAAACTGGCTGAAGCGGCTCAAGCTCAAGCCAAACCGGACGATCGTCCGCTCAAGGAACGTGTTCCTTCCCCGTATCATGCGTTTCTCACCGTCTTTGACAAGCGAACCTCTGAACGACTCCCTGCTCATAACACTTGGGACCATGCCATCGATCTCAAACCAGACTTCGAGCCCAAGACATGCAAGACGTACCCGCTCTCTCCAGATGAACAGAAGCAGCTTGACTCGTTTCTGGACGAGAATCTCAAGAAAGGGTATATCCGACCTTCGAAGTCGTCCATGGCGAGTCCTTTCTTCTTTGTCAAGAAAAAGGATGGATCATTGCGCCCTGTACAGGACTACCGCGAACTCAACAAGGGCACCGTCAAGAACGAGTATCCACTTCCGCTTATTTCAGAACTCATCGACAAACTCAAGGGCGCTCGTATCTTCTCCAAGATAGATCTTCGTTGGGGGTATAACAATGTACGTATAAAGGAAGGAGACGAATGGAAGGGGGCCTTCAAGACTAACCGAGGGCTTTTCGAACCAACGGTCATGTTCTTTGGACTCATGAACTCCCCGGCGACCTTTCAGGCGATGATGAACAGTATCCTCAAGGATCTCATCGACTCTGGGAAGGTCGTCGTCTACATGGACGATATCCTGATCTTCACCGAGACCCTGGAAGAGCACAGACGCCTTGTACGAGAGGTCCTGCAGCGTCTCCAAGACCATGACCTTTACGCCAAACCAGAGAAGTGCGTCTTCGAAGCTGAGTCCGTCGAGTTTCTAGGACTTATCATTTCTCACAACGCACTTCGCATGGACCCGGTCAAAGTGTCCGGCGTAGCGCAATGGCCAACTCCGCGTCGAGTCAAGGATGTCCAAGCCTTCCTCGGATTCGGAAACTTCTACAGACGATTCATCAAAGACTTCTCGAAGATTGCTCGACCGCTGTTCGATCTTACCAAGAAAGATCATGTATGGGATTGGAGTTCCGCCGCCCAAACGGCCTTCCAGGCTCTCAAAGATGCGTTTACCTCTGCTCCCGTTCTAATCATGTCGGATCCTGATAAACCCTATCGCGTGGAAGCAGACGCATCCGATTTTGCGACCGGAGCCACGCTCTACCAGCAGGGAACGGACGAGCAATGGCACCCATGTGCATTCCTGTCCAAGTCTCTCAACGAAACCCAACGCAACTACGACATTCACGACAAAGAACTCCTTGGCATCATTCGAGCGCTAGAGGATTGGCGACACTACCTTGAAGGCGCGCGCCATAAGGTCGAAGTCATCACCGACCACAAGAACCTGGAGTACTTTACCCAGTCCCAGAAGCTGAGTCGTCGTCAAGCCCGATGGGCGTTATTCCTTACGCGTTTTGACTTTGAACTGATTCATAAACGAGGAACCCTGAACCATAGCGACCCTCTCTCTCGCCGACCAGATCATAAAGAGGGGGTCGAGGACGACAACGCAGATCGCGTACTACTTGACCCCACGTTCTTCCGCATTCGTGCTGTACGTCCAGGCGCAGTAACATCTATTGGAGACAGCGAGTTGAGAAAGCGAATTCGAGAGTGTCCATCGAAGGACAAGGAAGTCCTCAGTGCGTTAGACGTCATTCTTAACAATGGACCTCGTTCGCTGGTCAAGAATCTACAGGAATGGAACTATGAAGAAGGCCTGGTACTCTTTCGAGGAAAGGTTTATGTTCCTAAGGACGTCGCACTTCGTCGAGACATTGTCAAGATGTACCACGACTCGGTTGTTGCTGGACACCCTGGGCGTTATAAGACCTATGAACTCGTAAGCCGCGAGTTCTGGTGGCCAGGCATGTCTGTTTTCATCCGCGACTATGTGCGAGGCTGCCCCACTTGTCAGGTTACCAAGGTCAACAATCATCCGCCACACATTCCCCTAGTCCCCAATGAAATCCCCACTCGACCCTTCGGCATCATCACTAGCGACTTTATTGTTGGACTTCCCGAATGTGATGGGTATAACGCGATACACTGCGTCGTCGATCGATCCACGAAAGGAGTCGTCGTCACCCCATGTCGCGACACCGTAGATGCTGACAGTACCATCGATCTTCTCCTGAACAATACCTATCGACGATACGGACTCTGGGACAAGATGATCACTGACCGTGGTCCCCAGTTCGCTAGCCAAGTCATGCAAGGAATCCACAAACGCCTTGGTATTGTCTCCGCTCTCAGCACTGCCTACCATCCCGAGACGGACGGCGAGACCGAACGGTACAATCAAGAGCTAGAGCAATACCTACGCGTGTTCTGCAATTACCGCCAGGATGATTGGGTTAAGCACCTTCCCTTTGCCGAGTTCTCCCATAACGTTCGCATTCACTCCGCCACAGGAAAGTCGCCGTTCGAATTGCTACATGGATTCCTCCCACGACTATTCCCACCACTTCGCACCGACTCGCATCTTCCAGCACTCGAGTCCCGCCTACAGACGTTGAAGGAGTTACGAGAAGAAGTAGAGGCGAGTTTGAAGAGTGCCGCCGAAGTTATGAAGGCGCAGCATGGCAACCACCTACTTGACCATCCGACATTCAAGGTCGGGGATAAGGTGTTGCTCGATGGGAAGAACATCGCGACAACGAGGCCTAAAGCTAAGTTGTCAAACAAGCGCTATGGTCCATTCGAAATCACTGAAGTCCTCGGCACAGTGAACTTCCGCCTCAGACTGCCGAACAGCTGGCAGATCCACAACGTATTCCATGCTTCCCTCCTCATTCCCTGGGTCGAGACCGATGCTCACGGCCCTCCCCTTCCTTCCGAACTCCCTGACCTCGAAAGCGGCACCAAGAAGTTCGACGTGGAGGCCGTTCTGGATTCACGCAAGCCGAGCAATGGACGAGGAACGAGCTACTTGGTAAAGTGGCTCGGCTATCCTAGCTCCGAGAACACTTGGGAACCAGCGTCCAACTTTAACGCCTGGGCGAAAGAGCTGGTCTACGAGTTCCACCGACAAAATCCCACTGCCTACCGCGCTCCCACCGCTGATGACACCCCTCCTCGAAGGAGTACGCGCACTCGCACCCCTCGTACACGCGCACTATTTGGCCTAACAGTGGGCGATATCTGGCGCTCTACTCCTGTGCTCCAGGCGCAAGCACAGCCTAAAGAGGGGGTATTGTCACGAATCGCCTTCCTCGTGACCTAGCGCCCTTTCCTTTTCCATCATTGGTGGCGCATCAGAGCGCTTAGACACATGGTCAAGTCACCCGCATACTATGCACGGTCCGGATCCTGTCAATCACCATGGGACTGTCACCTGAACAGCCTGCTGATATCCCGGACCGCTGCCTCGGACCGCCCGGGTTACTGGATGGACAGGTGGATTGGATGTCGTCGCGACGACAGGTTAGATATATATACGCACGGTCTTGTAGCTAGTTCCCCACTCTGTCCTCTTTTGTCTCCGTACTACACAGTCCCCTCTGTACTACGTCGAGCTAGCACAGCGTCTCTTACGCTTATTCCATATCATCTCTATCTGCTCTCTCTCCCATCGCTCCCCTAGTCGCGGCCTGAGCGGTCTTGTGCTCACGTGGTCACTGTTCTTGACAGAAACTCCATCGTACACCTCTTATATCTCTTGGTCCGAATCACGAGTGGAGCGCTGATGGACACGACAAGCTATCCCCCATTGGCTTTCCGATATGGGGCGTTCGGGACAAATATACAGGTAGTTGGTTGAAGCTGTGGGTTGTTCCCAACAATCGTCTCAAGGACGCGACCGGTATTCTTTTTCTGAGGCTCGTTCGAAAGCTGGGAGGTGAGTGATCAGTGCATCCTTGCCGCATTTATTCTTACAGTCTACAGGCATTCCTATTCAAATGACAACAGACAAAGGATCGGAAACTGTTGTCATTTTTGGTTTCATGACTGCTTTACGGTGAGTGCCTCCCTATCTCCTACCGCTCACAGCTAAAATTCTTGCCAGAGAGTTATATGGCGATCTTCCTATAGAAGAGATTCCGGCACACGTCTTTGTTCAGAGCGTTCGCAATATCACTATTGAACGTGGTTGGTACGGCATGCGACTTGACATAGGCGACAACATCAAGGTCACATTTTTCGAGGGAAAGGACAGCGGGATATACAACTATCAGAATCCGCAACAATAGTAAGCTTCTGCTCCGGTGATTTATCGCTTTGTTCTTATAGAATTCCATAGCAATCTTGTCCAATGGCTCTGGCCCAAGTTTATACAGGAGCAATTGGACAAGTTCTGCTCCCGTCAGAACACTCATCTCGTTCGCCCCGATCCTTTGAAGAAACTCCCATCTGGCGTCAAACGCATTCAAGCGTACGAGCACCCGGAGAAGTATGGCGGTCGTCAATGCCTTATTCCGGTTCCTGTAGAGGTTGTTGATAAGCTTTTAGAGGACATGGATGAGAGCATTGTAGAGTTTGTTGAACAGGAGTTTGCACAGCAGTGCGAGGAGGTATTCGAGTCTCTGAACATCGCTGAACTTACATACGCCAACATTTGGCCTGTCTTTCAAGCCATGCTACCTTTACTGTACCCTTGAATATGTAGTCTGTTATAATATCCAGTAGAAATACCATACATCGCGCAGAAAGTCTATTCCCTGCAATATGTACGCCACATCTCTGTTACCTCCTCCAACTCTTCTGGGGACAACTTCTTGCGCGCCTTCACCATATTTCTGAACTCTGCAACGTTAAGCCGGTTTACCTTGCAGAGAATATGCTCCGTCGTAAACACATTGTAGTTCATCCGACGACGCAGATTTTCTGGTATAGCCTCTCTTAACATCTTGTCCATCTCGTCGAATGCACCAGCCACATCTTCTGCAGACTCGAAGTCGGTATAACCAAGTGCTTGAAGACCAGCCATAGCCCCCTTTTCCTTCAAATCACCCCATAAAAGCTCTCCCATCTCGTCGCACGTTGGCATTTTGATGGCTCCCGCAATGGTATAGTCATCTGCAAGCAAGTACGCCTGTAGCGGCCCAAAGCCCGGAAAGGCAGACCTGCCATTGACTTTACCCTTGAGGAACAACTTGTATACCTCCACGAATGTGGGTAGCTCCGCGTTTAGCAACCAGGAAGTCAATTGAGCATCTTCGGTAGCGGCTGCATAGATTGGAGCATATTCCACACTGCGTCGCGTCCAAACACCATATGCGCAGCCGTCACAGAAGTACTTGTTCATATCCTTCTCGTCCATGCGTAAGGCCTCTCTGGAAGTGGCGTAAATTGCATTCCAGTCATCGAGACCATCAAAGAAAATGTGCTGCTCGATATGCAGAAACTGAGAATTATGGGTAATGCCACGATAAATCAGAGCACTCAAGAGTCCTTCCTTTGTGCGCAGATGAGAGCTTCCGAATGGTCCATTGTCCCCAAGAATAAGTCGGCGTGATGTTGCCAAATCACGCCAAGGGATCTTCTTATCGTCCATAGATACCATGTGTTTTAGAAACGCGCGATATGCAGTGTAGAAGCTTTTGACAGCCTTGGAGGATGAGGTCGGCAGGTCCGTAAGGGAGAATAATGGATCTCGAGCTAAAGGATAGAGTGGCTCCAGCAGGTCCATAAGGAATCGATGACCGTCAGCCTTTCCGGAAGATAAGTCGCTCGAAGAGAAGCGAGTGAGGGCCGCCTGAACCAGCCCAGTCATTCTAACAGGCAGAATACGCTGCTGCTCTGTGCGCCAACCGTCAACAACGAGATCAATTTGAGTCAAAATCTCTCGAGTGGCGTCGTCAGCAATGTGCAGATTCTCTGTACACCACTCTTCAATCTTGGCAAAGGAAGGTTTGAAGTCGCCCTTATCTCCAAAAACTAAGCGGCGCATGGATTTCTCGCACGCTTGAATCACTGGCCAATGAAGGAGTATGGTGGGGCCGTATGCAGCAACTAGTCGAAAGACTAAATGCGAAGCTGGTCGTCCTCGCTCGAAGTCACTATTAAAGTTCAACCAATCCACCAAAATCCACATCAGTCGCTCCTTAACTTGGCGTATATCCGCTTGATTGACACGACGTGCAGGAAACTCCATCGTTGCAAGCTGACGATCGTCTGGAATGGAAAGGGATGGAACGTAGATGGAAGCCTTGAACTCTTTGTTGACCACTCCTTTGGACGTACAAATCTCTGTGAAGGCCGTGATAACATCGTTGCACAAAGTCTTCATCCAATGTTCGGTCGATGTCTCAACACTCCTCCAAGCGTTATCCACATCAGGAAACAGGTCTTCAGCCTAGAGGACTACTGAGTCAACCACAGTGAACATGGTTGCCTAGAGGATGCTAAGGTGCGAACTCTGCCTGGTTAACTTTGGCAAAGGTTCAACCCCAAACCTTCTTTGAAAGTGCTTTGAGTCTAACTTAAGATAGCTTGAGGCTAACTTAAGATAGCTTGAGTAGTACTCAAGATAGTTCAAGTTATATTGAAGACACTCCTAAGTACTCCAGATACTAATATAGGCAACTTAGTCAAATTAGAAACCAGTTTGTCATGGCTCAATGCATTAAAGCCACAATGTAAGCAGCACCAGAGCTTCACATTACAGATACAGGTCAATGAATTGTCGAAAACATATAGAATTGATACAAAATACAAGCATACAAATAAAATGGTGCAGTAATATAGCCACAGCGTACTACTATACTTACATATGTAGTATTTAACACTTCACTGGGGGATAGGCATACATGATGGATGTGGAGTTACGCGTTGGGTATTAGTCATCATCGTCGTAGTCTTCATTGTCGCAGCAGAAGTCGCCGTTGCAGATGTAGTCACCGCCGTCGCAGCCGTTGTCTTGTCCCAGCAAGCAGCCATCGTCATCGTCTCATCCCAATGTGTGGTCGTTATCGTCGTCGTCGCATGTTCCGAGTACGGCAACATCGTAGGCACTACAGTGGCTGTCTTGAGGAATAAGCATCATATGGGTGGTGAAGAGTTGCTGTAGGGCTCACACAGATGAGTCGTTGTTCCCATGGGTGCCGGAAGCATCGTGGGTAATTGTCGTTGTCATCGGGGTCGCAGGCCTTGGTAGTTAATCGAACAGCTCGTACGGGTTAGTCGTCCTCAGGTCCGGAGTGATCGTCTATGCGCAGGCAAGTCCAAAAAACAGGCTGGTCGAGCAAATGCTGTCATGGTGAAGGACAAGTAGCACAATGAGACCCTACGTACCAAGTGAAACAAAACCCAACATACACGTGGTGTATACGTGGCGATTGGGATGAGCAGATTTCTGAGGAAGATGGAAGTCAGGTGGTAAAATGGAAAAGCGACGCAGCATACCGTTGTCTCGCGGTTTAAGTAGCGTTGAGCTCACGACAACACCACCTCCCAACCATGGGCCCACAAAGCCCTGCTCAAGGTCGGCCTGGCTCTGAGTGGGCCTACGGTTGGGTATGGTGTGGCGGCGACGAACATGCTAGAACGGCTGTGGTCGTTGCTGAGCACGAGACAAAAGGAAGAAAAAGAGAACGCACCGCGTGATACTGCTCGTCTGCAGACGGGACAGCATTCACCTAGTAGCCCTTGCCCTCAGAGAGCAGCATTGCGTAACACCGACTGCTTCAGCAACGACGACCCCGGTGAATGTGGTGCTGCCTATTTTGAAAGGGCTTACGCGTCCAATGAGTTAACGGACGAGACAAGTATGTAGTAGTAGGAGACACGTCGTCGCACCCGTGTCCGATCGAAAATTAAACCAACCGCCACGTGAGGGATACGTGGCCTCAAATGCCGGCGGCAAATTGACTGGAAGCAAAATTTCTAAGGCAGAATTAGCTGCGAACAGGGAAACGGGAAAGGATGAGGGGAATGGCGAGCCGACTTTTGCGTAGTTACACAATAAACACATCTTGGCCGGTAGCAGTGCCGGCTCGTGCGCGCGAAACAATTAGAAAAAATCCAAGTAAAAGAGTTAAAACGTACCAAACGACGCCGCGTCGCCAGCAGCCAACGGCGTACCCAACCCAACCCATCCCCGTGCTTGAAGCCCACTCTCCAGTAGGGCGGGAGTTTCCAAGGTGGCCTCATTGTGAGAGCTCCAAAGTCCACGGCTGTTGGAAGCCATAGAGATGTGATCACGCGTAGTAGAGATAAGAAACACGAAGGTAGAGAAGCCCCGACAAAAATTGGGGACAAGAATCGAAGTCGGTCGGTCGTCTCGTGGTAGTAGCAGTAAGAGAAGAGTGATGACGAGGAAAGACCTCTCATCACAGTTCGGCATTTGCCGAATCACAAGCGGAACGACTTCAACATCGTTCGGAACAACGACGAAACCGTCGGACTAGACAAGTAAGCGTCGGAATACACCGCAGCAAACACATTGCATAGATCCCAGCTAAAGTTGGGGTCATATAAGTAGAGTAGGATGTCGAAATTACCTTACGTGGCAAGTATACCATCAGGTATTGCTGAGATCACGTCCTACAACATGAGAATCTTCTCCGGCAGCCTGACTTTTTGCAGTACCATGTACCTAACTATGTTTCTCATTGATTTTAGCCTGATCCCAGTCAGTCATCTCTGTTCATAGATGGCATTTATCATTGTAAGTCTGTTTCGCAAGAGTTGTAACGGGCATTCGAACTCAGTAAGTCATTTTGTGTCATTTTCTCTAATACTTCATAGATGACTTACACAACCATGGAAACTACTTCTCGTTAAGTATCACCACTCATGGATGCGCCGTTCGCCTACCATCGACGACGACATCCTCGCGATTTGGCGTCGGCGACACGGACCGCGAATCCGAACGCTGTTCGGATTTGTTCTCTTGCCCTCTTGCCACCACCATCGGTTCCGACAACCCTCAGAACGACACCCCCGACCACGGCTATCAACAGCCATGATACGGGGCCCCATTTACGATACCCGCGACCGACTTTGAGTCGCTGCCATGGTCACGGAGACCGACTTTGCGTCGTCTCCCTCAAATCTCACTCTTCCTCTCACTATGTTCGCGTAAGCCCTCGTATTGAGGCCGCGCGCTCTCATATGCGGCTCGAAGCGATGTCTACGGAGGCGCTCCCGCTGCCATAGCAACAACAGGTAGCCGCGTCAGCCCTCGACTCCAGGCAGCACTTCGTTTTCCTCCGTCAGATAAAGATGGTCTTGTCGGCGAGGGATCCCTCTTTGCTCCGTCTTCTTGGACAAGTCCTTGTCAACAGCGTGGCGCCTAATCACGCTGAGCTGGTTTGGCTGAGACGGCATCGCGGATGCGTCGAGCCCGAAGGTGTGTCTACATAGCATTTTTTTTCCAAGTCTCTCACCCTTGCTCCTCGCTTGCTAGAGGACAATGACGGCGCTACAAGCAACGACACGACAGCGACCCCAATGCCAGGCCGTGCTTCACTCTCCCAATCCGTACTCTTACCACCGACCTCGCCTACCAAGCAATTCGACTTCGGGACGCGGTCTTCCCACAGCACACTCCGCTGTGTCTTTTTCCAATAGTATCGCTTGCTACTTGCCTGCCCCTATTTGGACGAGCAGATGAACGATCCTAACGCGAGTAAGGCGGACGCGTAATCCCGCAACAAGGTCGCGAATCAACGATGCGACGGCCACGGCGACCCATTCGTGTGCTGGGCAACGGCTCGTTTCCCTGAATGCGAGTCATGCCGCGTGTACCAGGATAACCAGTATGTCCCTTTCGCCAATGTCTAAGCCCGTCTGACTCATGCCACAGCTCCCAACAGCGTGCGTTCCGCCGTTTTTTGTGCCGCCCAGCCCAAGAAGGACGAATCTCCTCCTCTAGCCTTGGACCCAGCACACGAATCTACACGACCCATTCCACCTCCGGATTCTACTCACCTTCGGCACACGACGCTCCCTGCTACTACCACGAATGACTCGTATTATGAGTGGAAACAGCGAGTATTTTCTGTGTGCACCCCAACCTCACATCATCGCCTTCGTTCTCCCCGCATTCTCTGCGGCATCACCCGCAGCCACAGCAACAACTGAGTCCCATCCGTCCTCGTGCTCTACCGGCCATCTCTCTCCCACCGGCCTTCCGACATCTACCAGCATTCACTGCACCGCCCACTCATTATGAGACATCATCGAGACAGAGCATTGCTCGCTGTCTCCACCAAGTCCGGATAGCTTGAACAGCCCGCCGATGTCATATCGAGCGAAAGAGCTCTGCGCAGTATGACGGCTTTCCACCTGTGCTGGCTCCGCTGCGGGGCGTCGAGCGGGGTTATTACTACGACGCGAATGATCCTGGGATCCGTCTCTGCATGATTAGTCCTATAATTGTACTGTCACATAGTCTCATGTTCTCTTACCGTGTTGAAATGAAAGCAAACTTCTTGTTATGGTTGTTGGATTTGTAAGACCAAAAGAATCTCAAGTTGCTTGGAGTTGACAACTGTAATGCTACATAGGTTCAAGTATGTCAGAGCTATCTTGAGTTTGGTGCTACCAAAGTTCCCACCTTGAGTAGACTTGAAGCTCACTCAATAGAGCTAAGGTAACCCAAGCCTGAAGTTGGTACAGTCCAATTATTGAGTTAACTCAAGATACATTAGGACACCTCAATGCCCTCTGGTTAATCACTGTGACAGTGATTACCTCAGGCAGCCTCTGGCCCACAGGCCATTTCCTGATGCACCTCCACTTCAATCCATTTCCACATCGCCATGCGTGACAAGAGCAGCTCTTGATTCTCGATACGAGATAGAATATCCGTCGCATTACGGCGAGCGGCCAAGAAGCGAAGATGAGTAGCCGCGTTTCCTAGAAAAGCCACTGCATTGTTCGGCTGGTTGGACTCTGCCGCGTCCAAAAAGCCATTCCAGGACTCCAAGTCCTCTCCAATAAGATCCAGAACATAATCTCCCAAGTCCGCAAGTAGTTGTTGCAACTCTATGGGGTCTAGAGCCTGTAGTAGTGGCGTCCTTGCCTCTGTATTTGAATCACACTCGGAGTCTGAAGAACAAATGTTTGTATACTATAACATATCACAAAACTCTCAGCCGACCTTGATCATATGTTACACGCTGTCGTGTTCGCTTCGCCGGCGGTCCATCTGCCACTTCCGCTTCAGCCTTCCGTTTTTCGCTTGAGGTTTTTCGTTTCTTCTTCGAAGCTGTCTGAGTCTCGTCCGACTTCTTCGAAGCTGTCTTGGTCTTGTCCGACTTCTTCGAAGATTCACCAGCTCGTGCTTTGGAAAAAACCGCTACAAGTATGTTTAGTGTCAATCAAAGGTAAAACATCCAAAAGACTTACTGCGTCGTCTTTGCGCCATACCTCCAATCGGTCCATCCTTCTCTTCCGCCAAGGCACATATAGGAATACCTGCTGCACTTTGACGACCCAGCTCTTCAAACGCCTTGCCGATCGTACCATCCAAGACCTTGTTACCGAACGGCAGACCACGTAGCTTTTCATCGTCCGATGCCTGTAAGGCGCGATAATGCTCCCATGATGTTGCATCCTTCAACGCCTCCATCATCTCCGGACTCAATGGCCCTTCTTCACACTCTTTGCTGCTCCATCCCGGTCCCCGAGGCCATGGTCGGGCGGCTATGCGCTTGTTGTCCTTGACTAAACTGATAGCCGCAAGAATCGCGTCTCGATCCAGCCTTACCAGAATCTCGGCAGGTGCTTGAAGGATGAGGTACGTCGCAAACTGTACGATACCGCGGGCTAAAAAGTTGAGGAACGCCTCCGGCTCCATGAGCGACAAGCCATCGGAGATCATATTCGGACTGTTGGTAAATGACCGTTGCTTGAAGAACGAATCCCGACTAGAACAATATACGTCAGCTCAAATATCAATCAAGCCAAAGTACCGCACCTCCAGACCTGCATCTCTGGTGAAATACGAAAAACCTCCGCCGTCTTCTGCTTTCCTTTCAACGGTGCAGCACCAAACGACCATGACGATGATCCTTCAAAAAAGTGGGTGGGGCAGTACGCCACAGCGTTCATGCGAATGTATGGTCGGGCAGTGGCGGGCTGAGCGGTCTTGAAAACTGGTGCATTGCCTCCATGCATGTGCAAACCAGAGAACCCGTAGGAACAATCACCGTGAAGTACCCAATAGATCCCCAATTCTACCAAGAAAAATTTTTGCTCTTGCACTCGAGGATCGTCCTTTGATAGCGAGTGCATGATCGTGAATCCGGCCGCGAGATCATAGGAATCGACATGAATGACGCCAAAGGCACCTACTGTACCCTTTAATTCAATTCGTCAGGTCTTGTGACCTGTGACCGCGATGACGAAAAAATTATTTCGTCGCGGCGCCGGAAGTGCCGTGACCGGGAAAAATTTTTCGTCGCTTTCACCTGATCTTGGGCCATTTTGGGACGAATTTTTGGTCAGTTTTGAATTATTTTTCGTCAGATTCCGAACCGGCAGTGACCGGTGTGACATATCGTCAAATCGAGGTTGCCTGTGACCTGTGACTGACGAATTGATTTAAAGGGTACAGTAGCTGCGAAATGCCTTCAGACATGTCCATGACTGTCTCAGTGTCAATGGGGGTGCTTTCGCCGGCCTCGAGATCACTGGGATCAACAGCGGCGGCCAAGTTCAGCTGGAAGGCTGGCGTCGTTGTGTTATTCTGTGGGCCGATTCGCGGCATGTTGATAGCGTCGACCTGTGCCTCGAGAGTCTCCAGTGCTTCAGTAGGGACATGAGAGTGTAAGGCCTTGACGCTCGACTGCCCAATAACCTAACAAACTTTCGTTTCAACCCCGTCTTGTGAATATAATTCAAGAACGTACCTTGACGAAAGTCTTACACAAGTTCAAATGCGCATCATCGAAGTGTTCGTCCGTGCGCTTGAGACCCGCTGCGGGCTGCAAGAGCTGTCGGGGGTGCTGTATATTGGGTCCGATGGTGTACGCGCGACCTTCGGGATGGACGGGAACTTTGCGAGGTGACCGCTCAAAAGCAGTCTCATTCGCGGTCAACTCTTCCTCGGCTCCAAGAATTTCATCGCGTAGAGCAGCGCGCTGCTCCTTCTCTTCGTCCGTGAATTCGTCTCTAGACGGCTGATCAATATTGAGTGCGCCACATATTAAATTGTACTTACGGGCCTAAACCCCACGTCTTCAACTCATCCCGCTGTCCAGGAATACCATACTTGTTTCTCGCGAACACTACGATGGGCTTCATCTCGGGGTCCAACGGTAGAAAACCTCAAATTTGTTCAACAAGGACACAAGAGATAGAAAGAAGATACACACCTGCACCGCCATATGGGTCAATACTCCCTACCTCCTTCAGCAATTTTTTGTGGCCGTCCTTGGTTGTGTCGCCGTAGATAATGTAGATGTCTCCCGTGTAATCTTTACTGACTTGTGGGTGCGATTGAACTTTGTAGAGGTCCGGCATAGCGGGATGTCGACCCGGAATGGATACTTTGACGCCGATGGGCGCATCGACTGTGACCGGCCGTGGTGGTCGCGGGAGGGGTGGAGGATTGTACGGAGAGGCGGGCCTAATGAGGCGCGGAGTGAGCAGCCTCGAGCGAGTAGAGGAAGCCATAGTGGTGGTGGTGGTGGTAGCCGGGTAGGAAGAATCAATTCTTTTCACTTCCTCCTTGCGCGTCAACTGCAAACCAAGGAGGAAGTGCGTCATCGCCGCCATAAACCAACCAGATTGTGGCGATCGTCTCCTACTCCACGAGATTCAGAGGATCGCCTACGACAAGAATCAGATGTTATCCCCCCTAGGAGGTTTCGAACCTCCCGAGGTCCCGAATGACTAGGGAGGCGGTTGAGACTCCGAGTCCGGGCTAAGGAATAGCACGGGTCAAACCGCGGGTAAGGGGTCCACTCCGTATACCGTCGACCGCGCTGATGGTATGCGGGTACCGGTCGATACATGGTATACCGCAAAATACCGTCACCAGTCATGTTTTTTCGTGCCCGCCGACAAGCACCGTGCAATTGCGCAGAGCTCATCGACGTGCACGATGCGCCACAGAAAGGGTGGGAGGATGATGAGAGTTCAGGAGAGGATAGCGGGCGGGCGAGAGTGTCGTCCAATGCGGCGGCCGCAGACAATGTTAGTACATTCTAAGGAGATCGAATTTACGCACCATTGAGACCATCCAAGGCCAAGATCCATCTAACACCGCGCGGCTGTTTGGAAATCTGGCTAATACTCCATTGCTGCCTCATCCTGAGGGCCTACGCGTCGCGAGGAGTCCGGGAAACGGCACCGTCATGCAGCCAAGCACACAAATGTACCCCAGAGCAAATCGAAGGACAGCGCGGGTCCGGAGCACGCCGAACACATCAGAAACGGAAACCGAACATGCAGGAGAGGTTCCAGACAGCCGAAGAGCATGATCTTCAGACCGTGTTGTGGTGGTAAGAGGCCAGACGATCAGAACTGATTGTCTGATCGTTATCCGGCAATTGCCGGAACTTGCCGGATAACGATCAGACTGATCGTCTCACCTCTTACCACCACAGCACGGTCTTGCGGCCGTGCTCTTCGACTCCGGAACACTCGCTGGCGCTCCCCTATGTTCTGCTGTACCATTTGCTCTGTTCGGCTTGGCTATGTGCTGGCTCCGCTGCGCTTGGATTCGCGCTGTGGCGCATTCGGGTGCTTGTCTGTGCGACGGTGCCATTTCCTGACCGACTCGCGACGCGTAAGCCCTTAAGCCGAGGCAGCAACACTATTTGAGAGTGTAGAAGGGCTCGAAATACCTGGATTGGCCGTCGCCATTTCATGGTTACTGCAAGTTATGCAGTTTGAGATGGATCCCAGGCTTGAATGGCGTCGTGGACGCGTTCGGGTCAAAATGGTGCGTGTTTAGCATCTGTCTCTATCCTCTCCCACCATCCTCTCGCGGCGTAGCTGCTCCTCGAACACCATCTCCTCGCGCACTGTCTTCCCTCCTGAAATCATACCATCCTCTCTCCCCATCCCTGCGTCACTTCGTGCATCATGCACGTCGACGAACCTTGCGCAGTTGCTCGGGGCTTGTCGGCGGGCACGAATACTGCCCAACGAATGCGGGGAAGCGGGTAGAAGAGACCTGGTAGTGACGGTATCCCACAGTACCGACCCATACCCGCATGTGGACTCTGAGACAGTGCTGCGGACGCCGGCTTTCTGAGCCGTTGAAGTGAAGGTGGTCCCCGATCTAGACAAACGACGGCGGACTGCGCGACAAGGAGAATGTGAATGGCCGAGACAAGTTCAGACATGGCGGATCCAATCTAGCGGAGCGGCGCTCCAATCAAGGAGACATCCAAAGACAGGCGATGATCGCCACAATGTGGTTGGTTCAAAGGGCCTATGACGCACTTCCTCCTTGGTGATGAGTCGACACGCAAGGAGGAAGTTATAAGGAGCCGGCGTGCCAGCACCGTTCTAAGACAAATGAGCGCACAACAGGACGAGACCACCACCACCACTCCCATGACTTCGAACGTCCCTGGTACCCATTTATCCTCTCCCAAGCCAGACCAGCGCCAATGGCTTGGACAGTGTGGATTGCAGCACGTTGACGTACAGGGTAAGCATCTATGGCTTAACACATTAGTAGCTCTGACTTTGGAGCCAGACCAACAGCCCTGCGTCGGACAGCTTGGATCGTATCACATAGATTCGGCTGACAATAAGGACGGAATGACTAGCATGTTTGGATTCTGCGATCTTCAAGTTAGTGGGGAGAACGCGAGGGCTATTTCGCAGGGCAGTCTTATTTTTCGCGGTTTAGAGAGGCACGGAGGGCCTGAGCCAAGGAACCATTATCAGTCTGTGGAGCAGGTTCGTAGTGTTGAAGATGTCGATTGAAGCTATGGACTTTGTTATATGCTACAGCTGTCGCTGCCGTCGTCGCATGCGCAACTAAGAATCCAATCTTAAAATCTCTCGTTTGAGCCCATCCAATGTTCCTTTCGCAAGTGCAAGCTTATAAACGAGTTCTATTATGATGAATCTACCTAATTGTATCTAGTTTACGAGATCAGAAATCTTGCGCGCTTTGGGCGGAGTCGAAAAGGGCGTAAGCTTGAGATCCTTACACCATTGCGAGCAGCGATGCTCCTTGATCCATTCTTGAATAATTGAGACGCCCTTATCATAGAATCCATTCCCACCACTAGGGTGAAGTGAGTTAATTAGTGTGAAGATACGAAGTGATAGCAATAGTACCTTGCTGTATGCATTTGTGCATCGAAAAGTACAACACGAACAGGACCGTCTTTGTTCGAATAAACGAATCCTATATTGTACTGTTAATTAGGGATGGTGCACAGGATATTTGTGAGCTCATACCTTGCAGATCCGATGGAAGAATGGTCTGCTGACTTTCCTCCACGACATAATGTGTATATGCCTCAAGAAGACGACCAAGAGGCTGGTCGTTCTCGTCAAAGTCCTCTGTACCTGAGAACTTTTGAAACTGAGATCCTGCTGGATCCAAAAATGGCGAAACAAGGACATCTGGAAGCGGCAAGGCCTTGTCCGTCTCATATTCAGGCGCCAGCGTGGCAATATACACGCTGTCGACGTTCCACGAGATATCTTAGCGATATTCATCAGTAAATTATAGCGAACATAGGTAAAGTACTGACCTAGAGGCTCAATATCGCAGCTCTCTATGCGTCGGTGAAAGCTCTCCATGAAGAAGTTCAGCTGATACAAGGAATGAAGTTCACTTGTGAGATCTTTCTTGTTCATATCTTTGTGGATCGTTGAAAGGTGATTTCGTGTGTTCTGAGCGAGCACAACAGGTACCTTATCCTGTAAACCCTGTAAAGCAATCAGAATATGCAATAACTTGAGAAGATTGAGAAGCGTACACGAAAGACAATCTTGCATGCACCTTGTCCGATAATGGCATCTGGCACAGATGCGTCTTCCCATCCGTGGGCAACCAAGAGTATCAGAGGGTCCGACGGCACATGCGAGGCCAAAGCAGGTTTACCGCAAGTGTTGTCCATAGTAGCGATAAGTTTCTCCTTGATGATATACGTTCGATATGTCAACGGATTCACTTCTGCTCGAAATCCACTCTGATAGGGAGTCGGTTCTCGATTGTCTGTTGGATCACGAGTGACTGAACGAGAAGCAGAGCGAGTTGCGGAGCGAGTTGCGGAGCGAGTTCCAGAGCGAGTTCCAGAGCGAGTTCCAGAGCGAGTTCGTGAAGAGGCTGAGTAGAATCTAAGTTAGTCACTGAAATGACAGTCGAAGGGAATACATACACGAAGAAGAGTGTTTGCTCTTATGTCGCTTTGAACTTCTAGAGTTAGAGTCGAAATCTTCCCCATCCTAGTATGAGGTTTCATTAGAATGAGAGGCGGCGCAGGTAATAGGACAGACCGAAAACTCAGCCTCTGGACAACTAATCAACAGTCATCAGGAAAAAGGTTTCTAGCCTTGAGATCCTATGAGTTAACTCTGGGACCTCCGGTTGTCTTGAGAAAGCTAAGTTACGGGGGCTGCCAAGTTAACTTTAGAGAAGGTTCGGCGGGAACCATCCTCTCAAGTTACCTCAACCCGAACAAAAGTTGGCTTCAGTTATCTGCAGGTTATCGTCAGTTACCTCAACCCATGCCACAACCAGGCCAAAACCAACTAAATCCATTCCCAAGTTAAGTCACTCAGTTGCAGAGCACATTCAAAATCTAATCTGGGTCTTTAAGAATAAGAAAATCAATTATGCAATTATAGCTATCACAAACAATTCGACTACACTCCCTCAGTAATGATACAGTCCGTGCATAAAGATAAGGTATGTAAGCTATAATCAGAGACAATACAGCGATGTAGATAGTCCTCATCGCGGTCGTGATCCTCGTTGTTGCCATGGTCATGGTTGTGTCGTTGTCGTGGGCTTGGTCGTGATCCTCGTCATGGGCGTGCGCGGCCGGGGTCCTCGCAGTAGCGGTCCTCGTTGCAGTAGTGGGTCCTCGTTGCAGTAGTGGGCCTCGTCGCGGTCGTGGTCCTTGTCACGGTCGTTCTTGGTCCTCGTCGCGGTCATCCTCGTCGGGGTCGTGGTCCTCGTCGGAGTCGTGGTCCTCGGTCCGAGTCGGAGTCGTGGTCTTTATCCTCGCTCGTCTGTCGAAGTCGTGGTCCTCGTCGAAGTCGTAATCCTCGTCGAAGTCGTAATCCTCGTCGAAGTCGTAATCCTCGTCGAAGTCGTAATCCTCGTCGAAGTCGTAATCCTCGTCGCAGTCGTGGTCCTCGTCGCAGTCGTGATCCTCGGTCCTCGTCGGAGTCGTGGTCTTTATCCTCGCTCGTCTGTCGAAGTCGTGGTCCTCGTCGGAGTCGTGGTCCTTATCCTCGCTCGTCCAGTCCAGTCCAGTCCAGTCCAGTCCAGTCCGCGTCGTGCTGGGTGTTCACTGTGTGGCACGACACACAGCCTAGCAAGAGAATTTTTTCAAAGAGGATAAACAACACTGAATGAAAACTACGCACCTCACAAGACTACGCAACAACGACAAGACCGCCCTCCACAGTCCACAAATTGACGACGTCCATGTGCGCAAGGCAGTGCCGAATTGGCATCGCAGCAGTCGGAACGGATGGTGGTATGGTGGCAAGAGCAGAGGTCGCCCAACTGGGTCCGATCGGGATTTGAACCAACCGGCACGTGAGGCATACGTGGCCTCGTGTGCCGGCGGCAAAATGACTTAAGGAAATTCTTGGGAGCGGAATCACTGAGAGAAATGGAAATGGGGCGAGAATGCGGCCGGTGTTGAAGTACGCCCTTCAAAAGAGAAATAGAATTTTTTTTTAAATTAGAAGAAATACGTACCAAATCGCGCCGCGTTGCCAGCAGACGACGCGGGCCCAATCCGACCAAAGTTTATCTCCAGGTCAACAGCGCTTATTTTCGGATCTCTGCAGCCCAAGTTCTGGGGCTTATGCGCAGTAATGGGTAGGGAGGTGTCGTCCAAGGTGGTCATGTCCGTGTTTGAGGGCGCGGCGGATGCTCACGATGGTGGTACGCGAGAAAGAAAGTAATCCGAGTGTTGTTCGGATTCGCGGTCCGAGTCGCCGCTGCCAGGCAGCGGCGACGACGATTGTGGGCGAACGGTGGTGAGACAGAGCCTACGGTTTTGCGAGGGTACTATTCAACACGTGAATAGGCTATCGGTCAGTTTTCAGAAAAACAGAGCAAGAAGGACTGACCTACCTACTACGAGTCCTAACTGGTAATGCAACCAGGTTGTGAAACCAAGTGCAACGTATTGTATGCCGCGGCGGTCTGGAATGAAGCTGGATTTGATCAATATCACTGTAAAGTACTTATGTAAATGAAAATCAGAGTAACTGGCAAGGTGAACAACGCTGGAACACGCGATTTTGGCTGCATATGATGGGATACTATCTATGTAAGCTTAATTCTGGATTCTCGAGCAGTATTATTACAGAAAATTTCATTGAAGCATATAATGTAACTATGCTGTATTATATCCCGACACTTAAATTATGACTCCGAGGCGGTCGTCGCTGTCCCGAGCGTCGACGAGCTCGTTCCGCTCGTAATCGGATGTCCGATCCGAACAATCCGGACGGTGATCGAGAGTCGTTTCTCTGCTCCTACCACCACCATGATCCTCATTTCAACGTGCCGTCGATGCCTCCACTCTCAAAAAAGACCGTCTGCACACGCCGTGTGCTCTTGCTTGCTTCTGGAAAGGACGACTCGTTGCGTAGCCCGGAGGACTCGCAGTATCCTTCGAAAGACCGCCGCTGTTGACGAGAAAGGTCGACGCGAGAGCAGTGTGCACTCGCAGCTGGCTTTAACAAGGCTGGAGAAGCTGAATATGCTGCTGCCCGTCTGCTGGCGAGGCAGCGAGCAAGATGCTGTACGTATTTTTCCGCTCTATCTTTTCAGTCTAGTCATGTCCCCACAGAACGACGCACGCTCTCATGTGCAATACCGGAGACCGACTTTGTGTCGTCGCCAGTGATCACGGAGCCCGACTTTGCGTCGCCTCCCTCTGGCCCAAACCGACCAAGCCGTTTCCTTGGCTCATTTTGGCTGTTACTTGATTTCTTTTCGCCGGCAGCTAGAATTTAGAACGGATTTCTCACATTTGAAGACCTCACGGCCGCCCCGCAGGACGCGTAAGCCCTCCAACGAGGCCATCTTCGCCGACGATGAGGAGACCCTTTATGGGCAGAGGACGCAAGAGTTCAACTCTGGAACTCGACGCCGCGCTGTTTCTGACAGGCGGCGTCGTCAAGGTGCCTGCCTTTTTTCGTGATGTCTTCCTAGCAACTTATTTTGTACTACGACAACAACAACTGTACCATGACCCCATCCTCGATTTCTCCACCGCAGGGTGACACCACTACGACCACGTCAACAACAGCACGACCATATCAACAACATCATATCCAGATCAGGGAAACGGGCCCGCAGGACGCGTAAGCCCTCTCCAACGAGGCTGCAAAGCTCCAAAGACGCTGGCGACGCTTCGGGCAAGAAATTTTTGGAATACGACGCCATGCTGTCTGCAGACAGGCGGCGTCGTCAAGGTGCGCATTTTTTGCCGTATTTGACGGCTACTGACTGACTTCCAGACCAAGGCTTCGCGACGGCGAGGACGACAGACACATTGACAACGACCACACCCCACCACAGGGAACACGATCACGTCTTTGCGACGACCTTGCCACCACACGACAACGAATCCGCCGACCATACCATGACACCCGACACCGATTCCGTCGCGACAACAACGACGGCTACTCCCATCACAACGATGCAGCCGCGATGGAATCAAGTGAACTCCACCATCACACATGGCGAATCCAGCCCCGTCGCTGTAGATCTACCACAACGAGGATAATATCACGACTTTTACAATGACGACCTCGACAATGCTACCCCGAGACCACGATGCCACAACGACTTACCGATTCTTTTGCAGGACATCTACAAGAGAAGACGTTGCGAAGGCGCGGCCACGCACCACTGTAATCCCAACTCCTCCGATCCCTCACTACCTTCCGGTGATGTAACATTTACTCACAATGTTACGTTGACGGGGGGCTGTGTGGGTCATCGTGTACTGCGAAATGCAGCTTGTGCTACTGAGCACGGGCATGCTCGCATGGCACGAACCGAGTCACAACCTGTGCTTGCGGTCGTGCAGAATTCTCATTCAGACTCATGGCAGCCTGTGGCAGCCCGATCTCACTCAAGATCACAAGCCAAATCTTAACCATCTAGAGTGCCTTTGAAGTCCAGACGTGAAGTGTGTCAGAACTCGAGTTGGCTTGTGACAGCACAAGTTGTTCCAAGATAAGATAAGCCTTCCAAAATGGCCCAAGATAACTTGAGGGATCTCAAGCTAACCAGAGCACCTTGAGACGTTGCTTCTCGCAACTGATGTCCGGAGTTGGCATGAGGCTAAAGCCTGTTTCGTGATGGTGTCAGAATCAGGGAGCGGTCGCGCCGGTGTGCATCGCTCAATCGCGAGGTGATGTCGGGATCCAATAATAGAGCTGACCAGTCGCCGCGCAGCCATTTCGATTTCATATGAAGCTTTACAGTAGGCGCTTTGGTTCCTTTGATGCTCCATTGTATGGAGCTGAAAAGATTAAAGATAAGTAAATACGTAGAGAGAGAATTAAGAACGCACTTGTCCCAATCGAGATTGATTCCTTGGTACTTGTGTCCTACCAAATTGGTGTCGCTCTGGAAAGCTTGCCGGATGTTGGTCACAAAATCGCTAAGTGTCTTATCGACTGAGTCTGTACTCTCAGCCCTGGTAGTAAAATCAGTGGCATCAAGCTAAAGGAAGAGTTATCAGTAGATGCTAGTAATGCGAGGATGAGGTTACGTACACGAACTTGCTTAGCGCTGCCACTGGAGAGCATCCACAAACTGGCTGTAAGCGAAACCATATCGATCTTCTGTCGGTTTTTAGCAATGTTGAGTTCAGCTTGCAAAGATCGAGTCGCCTGCGCCTTCGCCAGCCCAGCGTTGACGGGTTTCTTCGAGGTTGAGGTTGCGGTTGATGAGTGTCCGGATCCTTTCTTAGCAAATCGTTGATTGTTTGCAGACTCCTCACTCCATGCCTTCGCTCGGTTCTGGACGCGAGAGGCATCGTCTGTGATAACATAAGAATGGAGAAATAATAGAGAAATGAGAGAATCACCTTCAGGTGGAGCCTGCATGGCACATCGGCCACATTCTATGCCATTCAGATTTCGATATGACACGCCACAAGAGGTGCACTGAGGTTTGTCCTAGAGATACGGCATGTCATTGATCGCGCTGAAGAGTAGAAACATAAACATACTGCCTCCAATTTTCTGTCAATATCGTTTGCCGCATTATTGATTCGAGTACACTTGGAGCATGGACTGGTATCCGATCTCGAGAAGAAAATACCGCAGTCGGTGCAGAGGATAGGCATAATAAATAGAGGATGAGAAGTGGCCTCTTAGTGCAAGAGAGAGAGACAGGAGACTGAGCAAGATGAGACTGGGCTTTTAAGAGAACAACGCCGTCGGAATGACAGTGTTTCGACATATGGCGCAAGGCGCGATACAGCCATGAGGTTTGCATCGTGGGCGGGCGCGAGGCGCGATACAGCCACGAGGTTGGCATCGTGGGCGGGCGCGAGGCGCGATACAGCCATGAGGTTTGCATCGTGGGCGGGCGCGAGGCGCGATACAGCCACGAGGTTGGCATCGTGGGCGGGCGCGAGGCTTGATACAGCCATGAGGCTGACATCGTAGGCGGGCGAGCTGCCGCTCAAGTGCTGCGGAGTAGGCTATGATTGGCTAGACACACAAAGGGCGGGCAAATAGCATAGCATAGGCAACCATGAGGCTCTGACATGACTAGATATGAAGGGTACATGCAGTACTAAGTAGTGTAAGACTACCTAACAAGCTGCGGGTAGGCGCCAAGGCGTCTGTGCAGTGGTGAGCGGGGCCGGTGCAGTGGTGGGCGGGACGTCGCTGGTCGTAGACAAGAGGGCGCGTCGCAGCAATGACCTCACCTAAGGCACCGGAGGCAGTAAAAGTAGTGCCGGCGGTCATGCGGAACCGAAGTTAGCACTGGATTGTGGAAAAATCAATCCTGATCCTTCCTGTGCACCGTACACGGCTGAATGAATTATACTTACATTCGAGAGAATAACCTCCTTTATCCATATTGGGCAGGTCGATCGCCCTTGGCCCCACGCCGAATTGCCGCGCGCGTGGGCACGCCGACCCTGCCGCTTAGGTGAGAGAACCCTTCGGATGCTTCGATCCGGGCTCTATTCGGCGATTGAGGCCCGCGTTCCACGCGATTATCGCCGTTGGCCACTTTGATGACGTAGATGAATCCGACTTTCAGCTCGAAAGTCGGATTCATCTACGTCATCTACTGTGGACTTTCGATCAATTCGTCAGTCACAGGTCACACGGCCGAAAAAAGTCCTCGGCAAAAATCGCCATAAATCAAAAGAAAAATATTTGGTCCGAAATTTTCAGAAAAAGTGACGAATTGAATGAAAGTCGACAGTAGTCCCTGTTCACATGGATGCAGATAAAACTAATAAGATGATTGGTAGTGTACTCCTTTGAACTGTTCATATATTGTATCTAATCGTGGCTGTCCTTGTCAATTGAAATGTCCAAATAGTCCGTTGTTCATAAGTCAAAAAGTGTGATGCATCCATCTCGCTCCTCTGGCGTTAATCTTCGTCGTCCTCATCAGTTGAAAAGTCCGACGCGTCCATCTCTGCAGCCTTCGCGCGACGCTCCTCCGGTGTTCCGTTTATACTTGACCGTCCCGGACAGTGTTTCTTGCGAATGGCCTCACAAAGGTTGGCATAACTCTGCCTTGCCTCCGGCCATTCCTTCTCAAACTGCTCTACATCTTCGCCAGCTCTATAGATTGATGAGCACAATCAGACTAACGGAGTTTCCACTCTTACCTTTTGAAAGCAAGTGCCACTAGCTTTCGCCCATGACGAGTGTTTGCCAGTCGTCCCACTGCGCGTCCCTGGTACCAGGTTTTCGGCCAGTTCTTCAAGGCATACCCCGTTGAAGGATCAACTTCATGCCACTGCTTCACCGCCATTTGCCAAGCTTCTCGTGGTTTGCCTCATGGAAGTCGTGGAATGACAGCTTTGCGGCTATCTCGTTGAACCGTTGTTTCCATATTCATCGTTACGGGTGGTGCTATGACGGGAAAGGTCGTTTGCATTGGCATCTGCTCATAATGTTCGGCGGCTTGCATTACGGGATGGCGAGGTTCTGAATGAGTATGCACCGCATGGTCCTGAGAAATTTGAGGCGGTACGTCGAAACTATGATTGATGTGGCTCGCGATAGGATGAAGAGCATGACGAAACGGAGCAGCGGTGGGAAGCATAGGTGGTAATGGGTACTGATAGGCAGGTTGAAAGAGTTGTGGCTAGATAAGAGCATGATACGAAGGTCCGATAACACTGTGGCCATGTACGAGTGGAGGAGCAGTCTGAAAGGCAGCTATATGACACTGATGCATCATGGTAGTCATGCTCTGAGCGAATGAATGGAATACGGCATTCGAAACTGGTGCACAAGATGTTTGTTCACCAAGAAAAATATCGGCGCGATCTGCACGACCGGGATCTAGCGCGTCGCCATAACTCTCTTCATATTTCGATAGAGAATCGAGAAGATATTTCATCAATGTATCAACCTGAGCATCGAGTGAGTACGATAGCAAATGTAACATGATTTGAACCTACTGTTTCGCCCTCAGCCCAGCCACCCCACCAGCGCACTTTGCGCAAAGACCAGCGGCGACCAACCTTATCCCACATTGTGCTCCGCCTCGACGGAGAGAATGCGTAGTAAATGTGCGCGTTAGTCCGGCAGCGACAGCAAATTTCGTGATGAGAGCCTGAATTGTATTTTGAGGAATGATTTCTCGTGTCTGGATGAGTCCATGAGCTCCGATATTGGGAAATATAAGCTCGTCCCATAAGAGAGGACGTCCTAGCCAGATCTCGTAGAGGCGAACCCATAAGGGTAAGGTACTATACATATCCAGCGCGGGGTGCTCGTTATTAGGGCCTACCGGATGAATCTCATAGGTGTTACCTGAAGCCAGTGAGGAGGACAGATAATTTGTAATTTTGGAGACGTACTTTCGAGAGAGCACTCATACTCGCTCTTATTCTGCCATCCCTTTCGATTCTCTAAAAATATAGTAAAGTAGGAGCTGTACGGCCGATCAGGCTTGTGACAGTTCCAAGTGATATTCGCGAAAGTAAGCTTGCAAAGTTCGAAGTTTCTGCTCTTTGATTGGAGTCAGATGGAGATACGAAAGCAAGTGATGTACCTCGTCTACAGAACAAATCCGGATGTAAAGAAAGCACGCATCATGGCGTGCTCAAGGCACATCTCTGTCTGATCACGCGTCAATCGTCCTTGGATTGCCATCTCGACTAGCTCATCTGGACAGGCTGCTCGGGAAGCAGCTAAGATGGCATCAATCTCTTGGACCAGAAAAGCTTCTGCATGGTTTCTCTTCGCACTCCCACCACCCTCTTTGTCTCGCTTCTTGATACTTCTAACGAGTTCCTGTACTTCGAACTGCTGCGCCGGATTTCCTGAGAATGTCTTCTTCTCTTCGTTGAATGAGTAATCGCCGATAAATCCTGCTCTGGATGCTAGATTGTTATTCGCCCTTGTGAGAGAAGCATACAACGTACCTGCGCCACATGTCATTGAAGGCGCTGAATATCTTATCTCCCGTCTGGTGCTTCAACTCCTTGACAAAGCACTGGTCCACAAGATACAGTTCCAAGGCCTTCGGCGACAGGTAGTTCGGCTTAAACTCGAAAGCGCTCTTCAAGACTTCTGTATCTATCCCATCCGCATTGTTGGTACCTGCATCGGAACGGTTCTTGCATGTTGCCGCAAGCCATACTTGGGCGCGTCGGATTACGCTGTCATACTGTCCCTGCGTATTCTTCGACCGACCATGCCGCTTCTTGGAGGTATCTCGCACATTCTGAAGGTCCTCTAGGTTGGTATTGCTGTCCTTTTTGCGCTTCTTTGTTGGCTTTTTCGAAGAGCGAGAAGCTGCAGGCATGCTAGATGATGGTAAGAGAGGAGCCTCTGACAGTCGGGACTCGGTTATACTGTTTTACATTTCGTTGCGCTCATGATCGACACAATATTCATAAATTAGGCCATCTGCGGCGCATTGGCAACTACATTCAGGCTGTATACAACGAAATTGTCCACTATGTTGACTACAGAAGTTCATAACATCAATACAATCATTCGTAAAGTCCATAGCTATAACATCTGCTGACTTTCTGAGTCCGTAAGCTCCCCACCAACATTTCAGTCACTAATCATTTCAATATCATCCTCTGTAAATTCCACCCTCTCATCATCAGAGATGTCGATAACTTCAACCGCGACAGGCTGGCCAGTCGCGACATCCTCCTCGTCATCAGAGATGTCGATAATCTCGACCGCGGCAGGCTGGCCAGTCGCGACATCCTCCTCGTCATCAGAAATGTTGATAACCTCGACTGCAATAGGCTGGCCAGTCGCGACATCCTCGTCATCGTCAGAGATGTCGATAACCTCGACCGCGGCAGGCTGGCCAGTCGCGACATCCTCCTCGTCATCAGAGATGTTGATAACCTCGACCGTGACAGGCTGGCTAGTCGCGACATCTCTCTCGTCATCAGAGATGTCGATAACTTCAATCCCGACATCCTGACTCAACGCTCCTCCAAACGCGACACCCGGACTCGACACGATATTCCCTCCAGCCGCGACACCCTGACTCGATGCGGTGTTTCCTCCAAATGCGACACCCTGACCCAACGCGATGTTCCCTCCAACTGCGACACCCTGACTAGATGCAGTATTCCCTCCAACCGCGACACTCTCAGTCGACGCAGTATTCCCCTCGTCATCGTCAAAGACATCAGAGATGTCAACGATCTGAAGTGTACCACTGATGAGTGCAGCTACGCTGCCAACATTGCCCAGCCCAGTCTCAATCCCGTCCATATCATCAGAAGGATTGCCGGCGTACACATCGTTATCGTTCCATTCTACAAAACATGTTTATCGTTAGCCATTTTCTACACGTCACAAAATGAAGCATACCAAGTGGATCCAAGGAGCGCAGAATAGGTAGAACGAACAAATAATTTGTGACAGCAGGAGGATTCGCCATGAGACCGGGCAAAGCATGGTAGATGATGACATCAGGAATATGGACTGTATATTGGCGAAAAGTGGCAGCCTTCAAGCTCGAGAATGCATTAATGTGAAAAATATGACTTTTTTCAAGTCTAACCTCGGAGACGCCGAACGAGTCGCTTGCCGCATCAGGCGTCAAGTGTTTCCCGATGGAGAGAAACATTTCTGATGAATACTAACACAAACAGGTAAGCTTGATACAAAGAGAAGGCCAAACAACCTACCGCATTCAAATGAATCAGCTTACTGAAGTAGCCGGGAACCAAGTACTCGCGAAGGAATTTGAAGAGCGATTGGCGTTTTGGGAGGATGTAGCGACTGTAAAGGGCCATAATCGCATTCAGGTTGGGTGCACGAGGAACAAAATCAACGCTATCCCAAGTTTCCGTGACCAAAGGAGCAGCATATAACTGGACAACTGTATACACAGGAAATGTGTCCGGAATGTTGTTGGCGAGTGCTGGAAAGCAACCAGACAACATGCCCGAAGCATTGGTCCGGAGCTCGCATGCTAAGACCTCGCGCCAGGCGACGCAGAAGTTTGCAAAATCCATTGGCGACAAACGGTGAAAGGCCTCGCGTAGATCGTCGCCTAAAGGTGTTCGAGCGAGACCGGCGGCAATGCATTTACCGCATCCTCGAAGTCCGTTCTAAAGAATAATCAGACATCAGGAAACGACCACTGGACTCAAGATAACTCAAGATAACTTCCCCATGGTCAAGTGCTCCCAGAGCACCAGAGTTGATCAGAGCTGCTATGAGTCAGCCTGGACTGACTATGCGCAGATGACATCCCCCCGAGCCAGCATGAGTTACCTCTGGCTGATTCCGGCTTCCCGCTGGATAGCTGATGAATTGAGGTGGATGAGGGTAAACCCAGGTTGCTTGCAATGAATCACCGTCTCTCCCGAGTCAGCCTTAAGTCAGCCATGGATAACTTATGTAGCCTCAAGGCTCTCAGTTTGTTCATAGTTGGTCACACCACAAGTAGTAAATTAAAATTCATTTGAGGGACAATTGAATACAAGCAAATGCAAGCAAACGTAAGTACAGAGGTCCAAACCGTTATAGCTGAATCAACTGCGTTGTGAGTAATCGACAAAGGAAGTTCTAACAAATGATCTGGCCGACAACTCTGGTTTGCGGCGCGTGTACCAAAGTCGGTTCTCGTCGGTTTCCATGGTCTGCCCAGCCAGTGTAGTACTCGGTGGCCGATCTCCAAGTCTTGTCTAGAACCGCATCAACGGGAGTTGATAGGAAGGTAAAGCTACATACCGTTATCGAGGGTCTCGAAGGTAGCGAACACATCGCGGTTCGGCCCCATCAGTGTCGCACGCTCGTTGAGTAGCTCTGCACGGTGGGTACCACTCACGTTGTCTGAGACGCGGTCGACATCGCCCCAGTCGCCTCTGATGAGTTTGCCGTTGGAGTCGATCATGAGCTAGGAAAAAAGGCGAGACAAGCCGAGTACGTACTCAACAGTGTTGCCAGACACGCCCTTGGAAAATCTTGCGGACATGAGGGGTAGAGAGGATAAAGTCGTTACTGTCGGATTGAGCGAGATAATAGTTCGTCTTCTGGAAATGGAAATGGATGTACTTACTGCACTTAAGGCAATGACAGAGACAACTCGAAGTCGGATGCTATGGACTAGTATCACTGTAGACGGCGCATGAGTCGGCGCGCCACCGAAAACAAGCAAAATGTCGTTATCTATCCATGCCGTAGAGAGACCGTGGCTGAATGCCTGACGCAAGGGCGACAATACTAACCCAAAACATTGATAATAGCTAGAAAAAACAAAATGTCCACACACCTCGTAGCGTCAAACTTGGTCGACTTGGCCGCAGTCGTGTGCGCCACTAGCTCAGGTATAGCCATTGTCGTTGAGGCCGCATGTGAGGTGCGTGACATGAAGACGGAGGAGTGGCATCCCCAGTTTTGTAGCGGGAGGTCAAGGCAGAACGTGGTAGGCGCGGACACAGGACCAGTGTATAGACTCAGGCAAGAGAGAACGCGCCTTCCACCTAGATCACCAGCGCCGTTTTTACCTGCCAAGTCGCATAAGGAAAGAATAAACGGGCCATCGTATAGCCAAAATTACGCCCAGTGCATCCGTGGTCCGAAGTCAGATCATTGGGGAGCGAGCAGAATGCGTCGCGATGGTTAGAAGGCCGAGGTGGCGGCGACGTCGTCGTTGTCGTGGCGCGGTCTACGGATCGTCGTCGTGGGGCAGTCATCACGGTCCTGCTGTTCACAGCAAGTCAGGACTAAAAGTACTAAAAGACGCAAAAAAGACGCACCTTGACGATGCCGCCTGTCACCAGACAGCGCGGAGTCGAGACAGCTAATCCGAGTCCCTAGCCCGTGCGATTCTCCATCGTCGTCGTTCAAGATTTGCGGCCTCGTTGGAGGGCTTACGCGTCCAGCGGGGCCGCCGGGGCTCTTCAAGCCCGCAGACAGAGTCAAAACAGGGAGACGACGCAAAGTTGATCTCCGTAACCATGAGCGACGACTCAAAGTCGGTCGCGAGAATCCGGAGTGAGTTTGGCGTGGAACCAGGGAGAGGTGGTGGTAAGAAGGGAAGAGAGCGACTCCGAACAGCGTTCGATCACTGTCCGGGCTGTTCGGATCGGGCATCCGATCGTGAACGGAACAAGCTTGTCGACGCTCGGGACAGTGACGACGGGCTCGGAGTCGCGATTGAAGTGCCGGGATCCAATGCAGGACATGCATATTAGATATAGCAATAAAATATTTGGTGATTTCGCTGCATGTAGATATAGAACCGAGCTTACGTAGATAGTATACCATCGAATTAGCTCAAAATTGCACTCTCCAGCGCGCTACACCACCACGGAGGCCTAAATTTTTTATTGTGTATACACTACATAGTACTTCATGTGAATCCCAACTAAAATTAAGGGACTAAACTTCAGAAACACTTTGTCCTTGCCCAGATGATTCATCCGAGATTGCGCTAGACTCACATCTTAGTCGGCGACTCATCTTTAGTATCAAAAATTTCACCAAAAAACAAAACACTCCAAAATGTTTCAGCAGCATATCTCCCATTGTTGCTAGGCCTCAATCTTCTCCGTCGTCGCGCTGGAGCTCGCTGAAGTCTCCAAAAACCGTCCGGACCGACCACCCGAACGGTGATCGAACCAGTTTTTTTGGTGTGATCTCTTCCTCAAACCACCACCATCTCACGGCGCCTGGTCCCCGACGACTCGACCTTGGGACGCGGGCCTTCCAGGCGTCCTTCTGCACTCCTCCAATTCTTTTTTTCTGGTTATTTCGTGGATACGCGGGCTTGAAGAGCCCTGGCGGCCTCGCAGGACGCGTAAGCCCTCCGACGAGGCTGCAAATCTTTGACGACGACGACGACGGATACCCTCCACGGGCAGAGGACATAGGAGCTTAATGCCGTGCTGTCTGCTGGCTGGTGCCGTCAAGGTGAGCATTTTTTTCTCTAAGCAGTAACGATGATGACGTGTCCGAACAGCAAGTCGTCTCTCTCCCTTCAACCACCACCATCCACCTTACAAAACTGTTTCGTGGAACGCTCCTTCCTTCTCCATCACCTCTCTCGCGGTGTACAGCTGGGCGGCTACCGCGTAAGCCCTGTGTAGACAGGCAACGAGGCCGTCGACTTTGGACTCGGCGTCAAGCAGCCTTCAACCATACACGGGCTACGCTATTTCAGACCAGAAGGAATGGACGTTCTACCGTCTGCAAGCAGGCCGTGTCTTGGTGCGTTTTGTTTCTTGCCCGGCTCTGTCTATTCTGATGGACGCGCCAAATTATGGCGACGATGCCACAGCCGTCGACTCTGCTGCACATAGAACGATGCCCCTTTGTGGTGTGTTCTTTCATTTTCCTGTTTTATCCGGATTTTCTTCGCCTACGTCGACAGCTATGTTATTGCCCATCCCACACGTCTTCCTTCCATTCACCCGAGTCGCAGCCCATTGCGTCGAGCCACGTCGGTGTCATGTGCATGTTGGTTTTCTTTCGCGATCATTGATAAAGTCCGCTCACCTCTGTCTAGTTCACCACCGCCGTCTTCATCCGCCCCAAATAACGCTGACATGCTGAAACCAGGAAGTTCAGCCATGCGGGCTTGAACGGTAAGTCGTCAACATTTCAACCGCAACATCCTAACTCTCGCTCTTCTTCCAGCATGATGCGCGCTCCCTACGTCAAGCACAAGATGAAGCCTGCACGTTGCCGACAGTGAGGCCTGCGCACACCACTACGACGAGGTCACTTGTGAGTGATTCTTCCAGTGCTATGACAGCCGTTCATAATAGCACGTTGCCTTGCAGACCTTCTCGAAGAGCCGATGGCGACGATCCGCACACGACGACGCCAGTCCACTCTGGCTGCAGATGAGGAGCACACTTGACGAGGATGACGCTCACACTCAACGATGCGGACGAGGCTCAACAACTACGTGCAAATGCCGGTGAGATCGTCTCGTGAATGTTGCCCGTACCGTGAACTCATTGCCTATTCATAGTCACCAAGGAGGTGGGTCTATGAATAATGTTGTTTAGTGGTATGGATATGGTACTGTACTACATAGAGTGTACTAGCAGGATAGCCCGTGAATTCACGGTCATAGACGAAGACAACTGCTATTTCTAGTGCAATAGAAAAGTAGTAAGGTGAATATGATTATGATTAAGAGCTCTATTTAAGGCTTCGCGGTGCGCCTCCGCTTGGCCGGAGCTGGACTATCCGCGTAATTGAAGCCAGCTCCAAGGCGTTTTCCATCACTGCCGGCTGGTGAGGGTGTAACTACCAAAGTGGCCAATTAGCTGGATTATAACACAGAGAATGGCAACAGCAACATACCAACAGGATTCTTGATGACAGGCTTTGCAGGTTTCCCGAGCAGTGTCACCTTCTCCATCTCCAAGATAACCTCCTTGACATATCCCTTGTCATCGCGAGAAACAGACATTCCGAAACCATCGACTGAAACCTGACCGCCTGTGACCATGGTGGGAAAATGAAGCCAGCGAGGTGACTTCGGGACGATCACTTTGAATGGGCTCGACGTCTTCAGGGAATACTCCTTCGCGATACGGCTGTATGGTGATGGTGCAAGCTGGCAAAACCGCTCTTCCGTGTTGACTGCATTCAACATTCCAGCGACTGAGAATACAGGTCGGCGCGTGAGATCATGACCGTCGGCTGGCGACCCAATGTAATCCAGCTGCATATGGTAAGTAGACTTCGACGATGCAGGCATAACAAACATACACGGTAAATATCACCAAGGAAAGCGTAATCCGTCTTGAGAAGTCCTTCTGGAATAAGCACCGCGGCAATCTCATCCGAGAGTGTAGTAGCCATGTTCAACACAACCTATAGATAGCTGTCAGGTCAACGGTCAACATCAGCTTGCGGATACATACACTTGCACTAATGTCAAAGATTTCGGGCTCGTTGTCCTCGCTGAACATGTCCGCATCGCTATGAGTTGGAAAGTACGTCAAAACACCAGTTATGGGATCGCGAGTGGTCCGGTCAGCATTATGCAGGTACACACTCGCGTCGAAAAGTAGGACAGATGACGCCACACCCTTCGCGTCAACGAAGCTACGACGGCGCTGAAGGATAGCGCGGCCATGAATAGAGATAGACCCCGACCATGGAGAAGGGGTAAACTTCTTCGGGGGTGTCGATCCCAGCGGTGTTGTGGGCACAGACATAAAAGCAAGAAGTGGACAATGGTGGTAATTAAAAGCAAATGAATCCACTTATATACTGGGCCCGAAGAATGTTCTCGACTTCAGGGACAGAGCGCTGACGTGTCACTTGAAACTGGTAGAACTTTCAACTTCGGCATACTTACGCGTTTACAGGAGAAACATTTTTCATTGTATCTAGACATGATCTAATAAAACCTCATCATACACTACATTGACCGTTCTACACTGAGTACTCTCCTCTGGAAGGAGTATCTTAAGGCGTCGACTGGACGTGACGCGAGACAACGCGACATACAACTGTCCATGGGAAAACACCGGTGTCCTTAAGTCCAAGCCAACTGTCTTGATAGACTGTCCTTGTGACTTGTTGATGGACATGGCGAAAGCAAGCCGAACAGGATATTGCAGACGCTGAAGAGTGAAGGGCATAGCTGACTTATCCGAAGGAATCAGCTTTATTCGGGGAATAAAGGCATGTTCGCCATGATGTTCGCCGCCAATGAGCTTGACTTCCAGAACTCGACGTTCAGCGCGAACAACAACCATTCGGGTGCCGTTGCATAGTCCACGTACAGGTGCAAGGTTTCGAAGAAGGATCAGAGGACATCCAACCTTGAGGTGAAGTTCGCCGGGTGGCAAACCAGCAGGATCGAGACCACGAAGAAATTCCTCGGGTAAAGGTGGCATATCGTCCTTGTCGTCGAGAATGGTATCTTCACTGTAGAAGACTGACTCCTCGCCAGGCATTCGCTCTAATACCTCGGCATTTGTTGCAAACACATCAACATTGCGCGGGGCAAGAATAGCGCGATCAAGGAAGTACTCGGGTGCCGGGGCGGATGGTGCATCTGGATGTACATCAGGATAGACATACTCGATAAGAGAGTTATACGTGGGAACACGCATATGAGATGGGAAGGAGATGGTGGCATCATCATATGAGATATCCTTGCCGTTTCCGATATCGAGGAGCCATGATGCAAAGTCCTGCTCGGACGCATCTTGGCTAAGGCGCATATTTCGTCGCAGTTTAAGCACCCTGAGACACCCCCAAAGGTAAGAGCGACGAAGGGATGCAGTGACAATGTCTTCCCGACTCCCTTTTGGAATAACAGGGAGTATCTGCTTGAAGTCGCCACCAAAGACAATCAGAATGCCACCGAATGGTTGATCAACACCTTTAAGGTCTCGCAGAGTGCGGTCAATGGCCTCAAAACCATATTTGTGCTGCATGGGCGCCTCGTCGTAGATGATGAGTCGTGTCATCCGAATCAGATCTGCGCGAGCGCTATTCTTTGAATCGCGCACGTTGATTGAGCTAGACAACTCATGAAAAACAGAATGAAAAAGCATCATAAGAAACTTACCTGTTAGATCCTCAATAGGTATTTTGAACATCGAATGACCTGTTCGTCCACCAGGCAAGATCAAAGCGGCAATACCGGTAGACGCCACACAGATAACAATCTCCCCCATACCACGAACAGCATGGCATAGCGTGTTATACACAAAAGTCTTTCCCGTACCACCTGGACCATCAAGGAAAAACATACAACTTCCATCAGGAGGCTCTTGCCTCTCCTCGTTATTCACACATCCCATAACAGCATTATACGCGGCCAGCTGCTCGTCGTTCATCTGAGCTACACGCGCCTCAGCTCGGGCACGTTCTTGATCCTTATTGTAGTTCAGCTGTTCCGCGATTAAGGCATTACCCACGACACCGGCCCAGTCCTTCGCCGGTTCTGGCATATTTGGAAAGTCTTTTAGGTAGCGGCCTGACTCCTGCAGTATGCCGTCAACCAGGAAAAGGCCGTAGTCAAAGATATCGTCCTCTGTGATGTTCTCTCGCCCATTACTCCGCAAACGGTACTCCAAGTCATCGCATAGGTCAGCGCGAAATGTTGCCCAGAGATCCTCTGGCTTAGTAGGATGGCAGAAGAGAAGTATCGTTGCAAATAATTGTCGAAGCTGACGTCCGCTCTTAATGAGCTTGGCCTCCTCCAGACACTGATGCCATTCGCGATCGTCAGACAGTAATCCTCGTTCGACACATGCATCACGATAGGTATTATGAACAACGCCGCGAAATGTTCGAAGGTCGGCAAACGATGTAGGGCCGCGAACTACAGTAAGCAGTTTGCGAAGGTAAAAGCGCTCGCCGCCAGTTGGAGGTACAAAGTACATGCGGCCAATTGAAAATCCCTTCATCAGTAAATCCCAAGGTATATAGCTGGGTATAGATGGTATAGAAAAGTCAAGAGAGTCTAGAGAGACTAAATTTGGTATCTATACTCAGCACATTTTCTCTATACTCGGAATTCTACCTATCTATACTCGATCTATACTCATCCCATACTCTATACTCAGATCACTCAGGATATAAAAACATACTTTCTAAAGACCGACACGAGTCAGAAAGTGATCCAACTTGCCACTCGTCTACCACCAAGTCACTGCAACCCCTGTTGACTTGGATGGGGCAACTACGTACATTAACACGACTCGCAAGTCGGTTTGGGTGATGGCCCGTGCACGCCGGCTCGCGAGTCATGGATTTGGTCGTGGGTACCCGGCGGGTATGTGCGAGTGCACCCGACTCCACCTCCCCTCGCGATCTATTCATGCCACGGCTGCATCCCCCAGCAACAGCGAGGGGAGCAGTGCCGGTGCATGATGCTGATGATGTGAGGGGTGTGGGGAGGCGCACGAGATGGAGGAGGAAGCGGGCTGTTTGGTGACGAGTAACTTTCTCAAGTAGATAACCTGTAAAATCAGTCAGATCCGATAAAGATGTCAATGGCATCTGGAAACACGTACAAAATCTTCCCCGTCGCGTAGGCGACGCAGCCCAAATCCATCATCCCACTCTTCAAGCGCGCTATTGAGCGCGACGGGCAGCGTTGGCGACTCGTCAATGTCGTTGAGTCGCCTCCTAGGGCGATGGCACTTGTAATTCGCAAGGCGTCACTCGTGATCGTCCTTGCGCGCCAGAGAAGCGATTACGGGGAGGCGGGGCAGATTTGTCCGTAGCTGCCTGGTCCCGAGGGCTTGCACGCCTAGAATTGTAGTCGTGTCGGTGCCGTCACGCAGACGAGCACCGGAATGCGCACCGGAACGTATCCGAGAGCGCAGCGTCGACAAGCCAAACCACACAGAAAATGGGAGGATCCACGAAGAAGACAAGCAGATGAGGCTCCAGAAAAAGTTCAGGGGCCGACGAGCACAACGTTAACATTGTGCTGTGGTGGTGCAGAGCAGAGCCGGTCAAATCGTCCCGGTCACGTCATCCAGCCACGTGCGTGTTCGTGTTCTTTTTTCTAGTCCCCAACTTCCTTCCTTCGCATCCTTCCTCTGCCATCATCTGCCTAAGCACCGCCGCACCACTTTCGACAAGGGGCCGACTGCGTCGCAGCGTGGTCAGCGGCTGGCCACAATGACGCTTGGACGATAACTGCCGGACGACGTCAACAATCTGGCGAGGACGACCCTCACTAGCGAGCTCGGTCGACTCTACAGCGAGGAGCCGATTCACCATGGAGAACGCAGAGAATCCAGCATTTGTGGCCGGGATTTGGGCGACGACCACATATACGGACGATGCCCACACATCGCGAAGACTCTGACGACCGCCGGAGTGAGGATCCGGATGACGGCGGGGACCTGCAACTGTACGGTCTCTTTTCTTTCGCCGTCTATTATACCAAGCTAATGCGCATCTGCCCACAAGACACGCATCCGGACAAACTCGACTCATGGCCGACACCCACTCGCAGCGAGGACTCAGACGACGACCACAGCGAGGGCCTGGACGACCATAGTAATGACCGACGTGCTTACTGCCGAGGGCGATACTGCCGTTCCCCCAGACGACATCAACGCTTACTCGTCACGAGCCAGGACCTGCGACAGACCCGGCACCCCAACGACCTCAGCGAGGACACGACGCGGGACCCGCTAGCAGTGCTCTCGATGTCGCCGCCGACACGCTCTCCATCACCATCCCGATGCGTTCGAACAGGTTACGTTGATTGTAACAGGTGGGTTTCTTCCCACCAGCATCATACCACCCTCGTTGACGCTCTCTTGCCTCTAGTTCCTTGTCCTGGGGCCCGGTTCTCATCGCGCTGGTACGCTGTTATGTTGCTCTTCTTCCTGTCACCTATTGACATTATTTCCAGACTTTTTTTTACTCAAGACGAGTAAGCGCCCTCGACATCGAGACTTGGAGGGCTCTCAACGTGTTCTACGCCGGCATTTCTGGTGCGTAATCGCTGCATTGCGTGTCTTCATTACTCACCTCGCAATAGTCTTCAACACTTTCCTTGACACTTTCGGCAGATGACTTGTTACAAACTTTGAGTGTTCGTGTCGGTATGTTGTCTGCGCGCCTCGTTCTTCCGAAGACTAACCTTGTGGTAGATGGCGATGCCCCTTAGACACGCTCACCTTAAAGGCCGCTGTGAGAACTCGGACCATCTCGTTCGATCCGCTCCCGCCTGCGCGCCGTTCCAGAGGACTACAGCCACAGTGAGGCTAACGACCACAGCGTTCGGTGTCAAACCGTCTCTCCGGATGTAATGCTCGGTGGTTCGTCTCTTTCCGTTTTGTCGTTTCGTTACCTGTGACTAATTTTATCTCTCATGCAGATTCCATTCGTTCTTGCATTCATGATGTTCGTGCGGGGCTGCTGCAATTCTGTTGCCTGGGTTAATCCTTATCATCGCCATTGTATTAGTCGTACACGTCTACAGTACTTGTGTCATTGTATATATAGTCAATCGAGTGTTTTTGCCTACTATTGAATGGTCTGATGAGCACAAATGGGCAGTATAGATTTAGAGTAACAGTATAGACTGGTGTAGAAAGTGAGCAAGTAGAGTATAGGATATGTATAGGCTGTTAGGATGTCTATACCATAGGTGGGTATAGAGGAGTCTAGGATTATGAGATCCCAGTGGGGATCTATACTGCTCGGAAGGGGTATAGACGGTATAGCCTATACCGTCTACACACCTTGGGATTTACTGATGTTCTTGCGAGGGCGCCATACAGCCGGTTTGCGATGCTTGAGATTGGCTTTCTCGAAAACATAGCGTGCCGGGAAATCTTGGTAGAGAAGTTGGCGCGCTTCCGCGCCAGCAGCGTCAGGTTGTGCGTTTGCTTTAAAGAAAGCGGTGAGGCTAGTTTCCGAAAAGGCAGCGCGGTCTGCAATACGTTCGCGATCATCATCAGGATCAAAGGCAACCATGTGTTCTCCTTCAAGATGGACTTGGAGGGTCTGGACAGGGGGATCTTGATCATGAATGTCGAAATGGAATGTCCGCCATGATGCCTCTGCACAGGAGAAGTAGCGACCCTCGATGAAAGTCTTTACTTCGTCGCGCTCCCCAACCTCCAAACTACCCCGATCAGCACCTTTGTGGACGTACTTGACAGTGTACTTGACGGCGGCAATAGTAGCAACACATTCGACATTGATATGGCAGCCGTACTTGACGGAAAGAAGGGGACAGTATGGGACGATCCATGAGTTGTCTACCCAATGACGTCCGACCTTGTACTTTCGTCCATCGTTGGGTCGCTTGTACTTGGGATAGCCATTCTCGTCCATGGTCGTCCGCTCCTGGAAGTCTTTAGGGAAGTTCTTCTGGCAGCGGCCGTTCTCCATGCATACGCAGTTGCGATTCGCATCGCCACAAGGACCGTGCACCATATTATTCTTGACGATTTCAAACAGAAGAGGCTCAGTCTCAGGATCTGGCCAATACGCCCGAATGCAGGTGTCTACATCCTCTGGCGTTAGAAGTTTGTAACCATCCTAACGGAAAGATTAATCATTAGAAAACCATTAACAATAAGGAGTAGACATACCTGGAGTACGACAAGAAGATGCATATGCGGCAATCCACGCTTCTGAAACTCGATGGTGTAGACATAAGCGACAGGCCGACCAAAGATACCATGCTTGTAAATATCGTCGATTATCGCCTTTTTCTTGAGTTTGAAGACTCGCGCCACCAGCTCGGGGCGATCATAGGGCGTCTGTCGAGGAAGCAGTTCACGGAGCACTTCTGGCCAAGTAGGATTCGCGGTAACAGTGATGAACAGATCAACTTTTCTATAATGCCGAATGATAGCCATAGCGTCTTGAAAACGCTGATGCATGTAGCGCGGGCCGCCAACGTATGATGAGGGAAGGATGATTTGGCGACCAACATTGCGCAGATCAACATCATCATTGCTAACAGCATCCTGTAGACCCTGATACAGCTCAGCACGAAGGGCCTTCTGATTGTGGCGAATATACGATAACCGTTGCTGATCGGCAGATGCCCACATATCTACCAAATACCGCTGGAAAAGACGGCCTCCTCGTAATAGAAGTGAGTCCTCGCGTAGTCGGCTGTGCAATCGATAGGCAACAAAGCGAGTAATCGTTAGGCGCGAAGGTGAGTCTTTATTTGGCTCATGGAGTCGGAGGTCGGGTCCCCAGCCAGGCTCGCCATATGGAAAGAGAAGGACGTAGTGTAAGGGAGTGTATGCAGGATGTGTGTCCCAAACACGTTGTAGAGGGAAATCACCATCGGGAACCCGTAGTCGAAGTACAATATCTCGAGTATTCGCAGTCTGGTTCTCATTATCGGGAACAAGAACCGCGACTTCATCCACGCGAGGCTCATTGTAACGCCGCCGATCCTGACCAGGCAGTAGACGAAGACGGACAGAGCGATTCTCGCTGTCAGGATAGTCCTGAAGAATTTCATGTGCAGTCAGGTATAATGGCGCATATGGGTTAACATCATGAATAAGGTCTTGAAGGCGTTGCATGGTATGTTCATCAAGATTGCCATTGCGCTGCATACGGAAGGCAAGAGCAGCATGAGGGTCGAGAATGTAGAGCTGGGAATATGATGGTGCTTGATTATCTAGGGGAAGGAGGGATCCAGACCAATGTTTCAGCTCGCCGTGAATGCGAAAGACCGGGCGGCCACGACCAACATGATTGACCGTCTCATCGGTTTTGACGCCAACCGACGTGAAGGCGAGCGCGCTGTTATACTGCGCAATATTTTCACGAAAGTCTTTAGCAGCGCTAGTTTCACCATCGAGTAGTTCGCGAAGAAGGGAGGTGGCGGAAGGAGATCTGGTAGTTGCACCTTTCCCTTATCGCAACACATGCCGAACTGAGGGGATGCAACGCTACCTGCCGTACGCTCCTGAATCCAGTGTAGCGCGCCGCAAGAAGGGCACTCTCTATTCATGCGGCCAAGATCGTGTTGCGCTATAGGCTCAACATAAGGTCGTCGAGCTGCACAGAAGGCGCCGCGAGTGTTAAGAAAAGGATTTATGTCTACAGACATTTTCATTAGCGATATTAAATATGAAAGCACAGGACTTACAAGGCCGAGCCTGAGGCTGTCGCTCCTCATCTTCTATATTTCTTCTGCCAAGTTCTTGCTCTGAAAGAAAAATGAGAAGCTGGATACAAACGGAATGGATTTCTTACCTAGCTCTTGAGCCTGGTTTCGCATTTCCTGGTCTGCCTCATCCTCGGACAACTCCTCATTCTCCGGAGGCATCAGGTTTCGTCTGGCCTCCCTTGCTAATCCTTCCCTTTCATCCCGCTCTCTCTGTCGACGCGCCTCCTCGTCATGCTCTCTCTGTCGACGCGCCTCCTCTCGCGCTCTCTCTCTTGACGCGCCGCCTCCTCCTCGCGCACTCTCTGTCGCGCGCGCCTCCTCATGCGCTCTCTCTCTCGACGCGCCGCCTCCTGGCGCTCTCCTTCTTGACGCGCCACCTCCTGGCGCTCTCTTTCTTGACGTACTGCCCTCTGGCGCACTCTCTCTTGATGCACTGCCTCCTCATTATCCTCCTCCTCCTCCTCTTCGCGCAGTCTCTCTCGACGCACCCTCTCCTCACGCTCTCTCTCTTGATTAGACTCCAGTCTTGCATGTAGCTGAGCGGTCTGCGTTTGAGTCTGTGGCGGAGTGAAAAGTTGTCGTCGAATAGACTGTTGAATGCGACGAGGAGGGTTTCTCAAGTCAATGAGACGTGGTGCGGGAGGCATCGAGGGTGGCTGTTGAGCAGGCGGAGGATTTACCTTCGGAAAGAGGGTCAATCTCTATACCTAATATAAAGAAAAATAGGTCTTTACATGTCTGGAACTTCCTTCCATTTTATTCTCCTGTTCGCGTTGCTGGCGTTGTTGTTGACCAAGTCGTTCCTTGGCTTCCTTTTCGCGTAATCGTCGTTGTCGTTGAGCAATCTGTTGACGCGTCAGGCCGGATTCTTCTACAGCGCGTTGCGTCGGTGGAGGTGTGAGCTGTTGCCGTCTGGGAAAGGCCTAATGAAACGGTTAATTTCTAGACCACAAAAATAATAGTAAGCAGGCAGAAACATACCGTTGAGGAGGAACTCGGTGTATTATCTTCATACGCCACATTCCCAACAGTGGTTGCGCCTAAAGGCAGTTGCCTCCTTTGAGCAGGTCGCTTCCGCTTCGGCGAGCTGAGCAGGTCCACGTTGCGCGAAACTTGGCGTGCTGAAGTTCGGCGGTTCTGCTCGACGGCATCAATACGCGACGGGACAGAGTTTTCATCCTGAATAGGGAGACGTCGTCGACGGGGACTGGAGGGATGTGGATGTGTCTCGCGAAATGTCTCGCGTTGCTTGTCGTAATGGTCCTCAGGTTGAGACCTGTCATGAAATGCGATAAGAGGCCGTGGCGCGAAAAGTAATGGACTCACATTGGCGGGAAACAAAGAATTGAGCAAACGGAGTGAATGGGAATGACCACGTATAACCATGAAACCCAGGGGTCCCAGTTGTGACAGAGCCTCCAAGAATATTCGGGAATTTGGTCGTGCCGCCGACTTCTAATTTGAGCCACAATATATGTTCAGCATACGCGACGGAACATGAGTAAAATTCACTTGCTATATACAAAAGGCATTTTTAACGAACATGCATTTAACCTACACGTAGACGTCGCCATCCTTCCATTGTTCTGGGGCCATGCAACAACAGAGCTGAACCTCCCCGTACCTGCTCAAGGTCGGCCTGCCCAGACAGAGGGTCAGCTTCGTCGATGCAGGGCACCAGAACAGCAGAATATCGCGGCGGCGGCGGCAGCGGCAGTTTTTGAGATCATGGCCATCGTGGTGGTGGTCTTGGTGAGAGAGACGCGTGGCCACGTGCCGTTGATTGCGCGTGTCAAGTGGTCCGGAAGTGAAATCTACTACTACTACATGGCTCTAGGTCTCAGATACGCGGGGCTGGCAGGAAAGTGTCTTGAAATTATACACAGAGATATTCTAGGTACAAAAGTAGTAGCTATCTGGCGTGAGAGGTGTACTATTTGACACAACGACTTGGTCGACGTGTTAACCCTAACCTTATAATTTTGCCTACGGCTTGGTGGAACCCTAACCTTATTCTTCTGCTTACTAACACGTTCTCCCTTTATATATTAGATTTGCTGCTGTACTGCTGGTTTGAAATAAATATTTATATTGTGATTCTACTGCTGCTTGGATGATTATGCCCAGATCTGAGCAATGTGCAGTGAGCCTGGAGACTGACTGGTAGCTTACCCAAGTAGAATTAACCTTGCATGAGTTGACCCCAGGAGTAATAAGAGAGACCTGAGGGAAGTCAGAGATGACCAAGGCAGACCCCGGAGCAGCCTGAGTTTGGCTGCAGGTCCGAACCTTTCTCAGAGTTGAGTTGTTAACCTAGATGATTTTTCATCTCCTGGCTAGAGTTAACTATAGTCCACCACAGCTATCAGAGGAAAATGCCACCTGGTGTTATACCAAGATCTTCATTGATACAATTGCGGGAGTATATCATCAATGACGGGAACGGGGCCTTGATATCAAGTCTAGCGGACCAATGAGCTTGACGGACTGTAAAGGCAAGACATCAACTTGCCCACGGCCCAATACACAGGTGCCAAAAACAAGCGCATCGCTGTCCTCAGTGATTACAAGGTCGATGAGCTTGCGGGCATTAAGGAGAGCCAGCTCGGCCTCGGCCTCACCTCGAGCCTATATGAAAAGTGAGCTACACAGAGCCACTTGAGCAAAGGACTTACCGTTAAATGGTAAAAACCGAAAACGTCGATCAACTCCTGAAAGCTCTCGACGAGTGGACCGGGCGAGTGAGTGACCCTTCGGCCGCGTTTGAACTTGGGACGATCCGGGCCATCGAAAACAAAAATAGGAACAACTGGATAGCCGAGTAGCTTAGAAAGGCGGCGAAAAAGCTCCTTTATTTCGGGATTTGAACCCTTCTGGAGGTGGCGCATGTTTTGTCCATGGAGAATTTGTTGAATCCAAATGCTGAGAACTGGTGAGTGCAAATGATATTCATATTAGAAAAAGCCTCACCACGCATCGATACCAATAATGATATAACCCCTCTCACGACGCTGAGCGACGAATCCCTCGATAGCCGAAATCTCGTGAAGAGATACTAGCCGGGCAGTCGGTTCGAGTTGCTAATAAAGTCATAAGCATTTCAGACTTCAGGCAGTACAAAAGGCACTCACTTCATACAAGCCTGGAATTCCCATGGTAGACGAGAGCAAGAAGAGAAGGGATGTGTCTTAGACGAAATGATTCTGTCAGAATCTGATCGCTCAAGTTACGTGCGTGCGGGGAAAAGGTGGCGGCTAGTAACGATCGGCTATGCAATGGAAATGGGAGAACAACAAGACGCGACTCGCGAGGAGTGTATCGCGCAAGTATGGGGGTAGCTGCGCGACAATGGCCATGTTCACATCCGAAAGAAGGGAAGGACTTGGTGAAGGCATCGTTCGGCATGTCATTGGCGGCTGTTGGTTGCTTTAGCAACCTTGGCTGCCTCTGTGGTTTCCTTTGTATGGCTGAAAGAAAGTAAGCAGAGTGGAAGAGCGAGCAGGTACGACGCGTACTGGTTTTGGAACCAGACCTGGATACAACAGAGCATCATGTTGAAACGGGCAGCAAGCTCTGCGCGTAGAGCAGCCTTGATGTCGCGCATGAAGATGCTGATGGTGCGCCCGCAATGCTTGACCTCATTGGGGTTTATTGGTTAAAGACGCGAATCTCGGCACTGGTGGGACCATGGCGCCGTGGGACAAGGTCGGAAGGCTGGTATCGGGGGGGTACAAGGACTAAGCGCCAAGCACTGAAAGTCATGGCGTGAGAGGTCGGAGGGTGAATATCTGAGGCTGAAGTTGAGCTGAAGATGGTGGATGGATACGAAGAATGTGAGCATGTCACCTCCGTGACAAGCACCTGACTGGGACGCGCTTCGCGATATTGATCGGCCTCGTTTCTTGCCTCGTTTCCTGCCTCGTTCCCCATAATAAGTGAAATAAGACCTGGTAAGTCATGAAATAACCATTATAACCATCAAAATAACCTGAGAATAACAGGAACCGGTTCAGTATGCCCTTCGAACCGGATTCGAACAATCTCAGAATACCAACAGAATACTGTCAACTTTCATTCAATTCGTCACTTTTTCTGAAAATTTCGGACCAAATATTTTTCTTTTGATTTATGGCGATTTTTGCCGAGGACTTTTTTCGGCCGTGTGACCTGTGACTGACGAATTGATCGAAAGTCCACAGTACTGTACCCAATACCGTGTGCCTGCCTCGTAATTCATTCATGCAGGACCAGACAGTTAGATGCACATGAGCCCAGCCTTGCCTGTACTACACTCAGACAGTTTATACTCAACTCAGTCACTCCCAACCAGGTTCACATCGTCTATGACTTCAATGTTGTGTTCAAGTCCTATACCCCATCCATAATATGTACAGGACCAACTTGTAATTCAAGAGAAAAGATAATGTAGTATTCAATATAATTTCCGGGGTACGCGTGAAGGACGTAACTCAACAGCGCGACTTGAGGCAGACGCGAATATTAAGGGTTGAGGTGGAACATTGAACCCGACAACGTGCCCTCCTTCGGGTCTTCCTCGACCCATCGGCTCTCTGCAATCAACACTGAGAGAGACTCCCAAGATACATATACGAAGTTCAGAGCAGATGGCGCACGTCGCCTCACAGATTCGGGAAGGTTAAAGAGTCGTTTCAACAGGCCTTAGTAAGCCGGGGTTGTCTTGAAGTTCCAACAAAACCCCGGATTACTAAGTTGAGGCTGAAAAGAAGGCATCAGTATCGACTTCAGGGTGGCGTACACCATCAACAATCGGGCGCTCGGTCCTTCCGATCAACGCTTCCGGCCTGGTTGTTCCAATCTGGATGGGGTGGATCTTTCCAGATCTCTGAGATCTCGGTTTCAAGGTGCCGGTATTTCGTGCGTTATTTTCCCGTGAATAACTGTACTTACTTGCATTTTACAGTTCCATAATGTCCAGAGACCGCATTTACTTTACGACAATTCATGTGAACCCAAACTAACATTAGGTTTAATCTGTTTATGCGGGTGGTAACTCAACCTCAGAGTTCTGTGTGGAGTCGATGTTCCAATGCAAACCGTTATTTGACCGTTATCCCCGCGCATTCGGATCTCTGGCTGGAAGCGTCAGCACGTTTCCCTCCTTGGAGGACAAAAACTACCGCCTTCGTTGCAGCCCATCCAAATTGGGTCGGCACACTGAAGCCTGAAAGCGGGGTGTCCATCATTTGGAGACATTCAGTACCTGGCACCAAGGTAGGTTCAATTGTGTGTTCCAAGTGGAATATTGTAGTTATTTTATCCGAGGGCCCGGGGAGGCTACTACACTGCGGTCTCCATGAACAGTCAGACTGGGAAGAGGCAGTGGAAAATAGACAATGCCTTGAGACGAAACGGTGACCGATACCCTCAACTGCAAACACTGTCAAATAACGCCTGACTTTGTCAATAACCATTACCATCAAATATGAATCGCAGTCGAGGACCGACAATCCACGATGCCAGGTGGAAAAAGATCAAGGTCAGATTTAACATTTCGTGAAAGAACATGGTCAAGAAACTTTATTCATAGTCCGACGCGCTTGGCGGATCCCTGCCAGCCCTTGAGGCGTGTTGCATTGAACTCGTTCAGCTCCAGGATTCCAAGTCTCCACAAACAAACATCGTGTTTGTTGAACTGTATGACATCCTCCTGGTGAATTTTCGGGTCGAGGACGCTCCGTCAGATCCGACAGACGTGTATGACTTTCTTGATGAAAATCATGAAAGACTTCGCGCTGTTTCCTACTGTATGGACATTCTTCTTTTCGGAATATCCACCACAGACGAACGGGGTAGTGCGACTATCGTCGAGACAGTGTGGCCTGCTTTCTGGCGTTGGTCAATATTGATCCTCACGCTATTCAGAGATGGGTGGACCCCTATGCTTTTGGGGATGGGGGTCGACGAACACATCAAATTCATTCACGCGGTAGACGCGGTATGCTCTCTGCTCAATGGACGATCACAGAAGATTAAAACTCTCCGTAAATCGACGCCCGACCTCGTCCTCCCCCTCGTTTATGCGTTTCTGTCCCTCCAACCGTCACCCCATTGTAAACTCAATACCATTTCTGCGATGTATTACCTCGTCGGCGAATACATTACCCCGACGTACCGGGAGGGAGCTATTTTCGATGCCGTAGCACTTGTTGAAGGGGCAGCCTACGAGGTCGCTAGTGCGTTCTTGTCATGCCTACGCCGCGCTGTCGACTACCGGTCGCGCATGGGCTACACCATGATTTTCAGTCATGCCAGCGTCTTGAACATTATAGCAAAATCGGAGTCATACGAGCAGGTCGGACGGCATTTATCTGCCCAGCGAACCACTTACTGGATCACACGCTTGCTGCGAATCGTAGGAAGCGAGTACAACCCCACGCAGGTCCATTTTCAAGCGATGAGCGGTGTTTGTCTTCAGTTCCTGCAGTATCTAACCCTGGCATGGCGCTCCTCTGGTGTGCCTGCTGTCAGGTGTGCAATGTCCGCGCGGTTATTGGACGCTCTCGTCTCGCTCCATGGTCTTGCGCGCCATGATGAGTCCTTGGGGCCTGGGAAATCTTACGGCCTTCGTGATGCCGTCTTACTGGCGACCAAGTTCGCCCAACACTATCTCATCTTCCGCTCATTCATTTCCTTGTCCTCCAAAAGTTTGCGCTCAATCGAAGAGAGGCGTCTTTTGGTTGACAACCCTGGCGTGGAACTCATCGACTCTTTTCTGTTACTCCTACGTGATAGAACTCGCTTGAAGGAACAGATGGATCGAACGATTTACGTGTGCGCAAGCCCGCAGGTAATTCATTTTATGATGTATCGGAAGATACGCTAAACGCTCAGCAGTGTACGCAGCGGATACCTTCGACAGCGACTTCCCTTTCGATGTCGCGCCAATATAGGCGCTGTTCAGGATGCAAATATGCCGTCTATTGTAGTCGCACCTGTCAACGGGCGCACTGGAATTCTGGCCATAGACTCAAGTGTCGAATGACGAAGGACAAGCCCCGGCATTATCGTAGGCAATCAGTTCAGCATACAACTTGCACAGTCTCATCCCAAATCGCAGTATCATTCCAGGACAAAAGGTTTCTCGAGTTTCTCATGACATATACGCTCAACGAACAATCCGTCAAACTAGTCAAGCACTTCTCCAAGCTTAATGGATGCTCGACCGGGATCAAAGACAATGTGCGCATTGATTTTCATGTCGGCGATGGGCTGGGTGATATCACGTTTCACGCTGCAAACGGAATGGGACCTCCGGGGATATTCGCAGCACTAGCGCCGGATTGTTGTTGGATGTACGTCTTGCTTCCCGTATACGAGAAGGGTGCAGATATTATGCCAAGGTTCTCGATCCTGAAGTTGAAGACGCGACGTGTACACGAGAGTCCTCAGACTGCGGTCACTGTAGGAGCTCCGGAGGTCCATCAAGGCACATCATTTATCGTGTGGGAGTTGTATTTACCATCCGCAATATAATCAACAACTTCTGAAATGAGATGTATCATATGAGAAGAGCACGCACAGGAGATAAGGACTGTACAAGATCATACAGTTAAAGCAAGCGTCCTGTAACCCTTTCCTTGCTTGTTGTCGTTATACTTAAATGACTGCTACGTATCCGCACGCCATAGCCCGATGTATAAATAAAACATTTTTTAGAAACATTTCCCTCGGCCAGCCTCATCTCGACATCCACTAACGGGCGAGAACCTAAGCCATCACCAGAACTCCGGCGTTGGGGATGACTCGATTAGGATGTGCGTCTTTGCCTTCTTCGACACCTCCGGAAACTCCTCGACAATTCCATCCGTCCATCGTTCTGGCCCTCGCCGGGTGCTTCGAAGGGAGTCACCCAAAATTGCACCGTCAACTCCTTCAACGAAGAGAATCTCCGACTTGAGAGGATCTCATCCAGTTTCGTCCATGGTTCGAGATTTGTCAGATCTTCGCCCATTGTGTACACAACAAGCGTGAGGGTCTCAGTGACGCTCGCTTCGAGATTCTCAAAGACGCGGCACCACCAGAGAATGGCAATGTCATTGTACGCATCAATGTGGAAGGAAGGAAGGAACTTGGGTTTATTCTGGGCAAGGTCCTATTAGAACTTGCGGTAGTCGAGGATGACTTGCGGAAAAGTACCAATCGCTAGAACTGGCATATTCATTTCGACCACGGAATCTGGTTCAACTAAAGTTTAGCTACGCGTGCAGAAAAAGGGAATGAGGAGATCACTGACCAGCATTCCATAGAATTGGACAGTGCCACAGGACTCTGAAACAAGAAAGTCCAGGGAGCACTCCCGACGACAGTAACATTCCATGAATCGCTTCCACTCCAGCAGTATCAGATACCCCAATCGTTATGTTACGCAGTTCGAGAAAGACCGGCAATGGTCGGGAGAGCCACGGATGAAGAAGTGATTCGTCAACTCCACTCGTGAGGAATTCAATATCGACGAGATGGGGAAGTGCGATGAAATCAGAATCTGGAGATGGAATGGCACCGAACTCTCCATCTGCATCGCTGATCACGATTTTTTGCAATGCTGATCCATCACAGGCCTTGAAAATGTCAATGACATTAGCAGCCACGTCACCTATATCTGAGAACGTGACGCAGTGGAGACGCGGGAGGCCTAGCATCGCCGGGCGGACCAGTGTGGTCAGGAAGACGGGGATGTCAGTTCGGGATTTGTAGCCTGGTACCTCGAATTGGAATGTTGAAAGGTGGTAAGATTTACCGCGCGTGAAATAACAAACGCTGTGTCGTGGTCAAACTTGCGCACATCGCTCCTACCGACCATCATATGGTAGAAGGACAGTTCTCGGATGAGGCGACTCTACATGCGGCGAGTTCGTGAAGAGAGTGATCAGTGCTGGAAGTTGGTTTCTGTATCCAGAATATTCCAAGCCGAGAGTGGCCACGGAAATCTTTCGAAACAGAATGGCTTGAGAACGCAGTCTCCAGGTGCGATCGACCAACGCACAGTTGGAGAGTGTAGCGCGGTCTACCACGTTGTCCACAATGTGGTCGAAGAGCTCCTGAGGAAAAATCATATCTGAAGCGCCAGCGGAGGTTCATGATGGTGGCGGGGGAGTGGAAGCTGGCAAGGGTAAAAATGGGCACGTGTTCGTGGGTAAAAGCCAGCTCAAGAGTGCCACTGTCTTCTCGACATCAACCACGTTCGATGCGGTTCACAAGTCTTGTCTCTCAAGATCCCTGTATCATAACAGAGTCAGTCTTGGTGCGGTTCACGACGATTTTTCCTGAACAGAGTTACTTAAAAAAATTGTCAGCCTCATGATATGCAAGAGGCATGGCTAGGATTGCACTTCCTTCTCTGTACCGTCATCACCCAACGTCTCTTATTCAAGCCTGCGCATGTCCCGAATATGTATCGCACTTGACAGGTCACATAAGAGCTCCAAAGCGTCTCCAGCTCATCGAGTCATAGGCTACCAGCTGTCATGCCCATCAGCCAGGAATAGAAGTTAATCCGTGACTCCGGCATGTTCTTGTGGACAAGGCCTCGAGTCTGACATGCATCTGTTCGCAAAGCGACTCGTTTCCACCATCAGCACGAGGTACGGCGGCGGGACCGACGCGTTCCACATGGTGCCGCGTCTTTTCATCACGAACAAGGCACCCCCGGTCCCAAATTGATTGTTCTCGAAAGCTGCTTGACAAGTATCTTGTGTAAGTGAGCAGCCCTCCATGCGTCCTCTGACCTAACAAGATACTTGTCAGTTAGTTTCAACTTGTGGATTTTTTATTCGGGAAGTTCGCCGTTCAACGACGCCGCGCTACCTTGATGACTTGATTTACGATGAAGACGCCCTGCTACTCATGTCTTAATGGATTTCGCCGACACCGACTCGACGTGGATGACTCGGTGCACGATGTCTACACGTCGGTCTGCCCCTGCTGACCGGAATAGTATCAACGTTTGCTCGAAAAAGGAATCGCAGCAACGGTGCCGACGTGCGCTCTTTCGCGCCCAACCAAAAATACACGTTCTCGAACATCGGGCTTGATGCTAGTGATATGCATCTATACAGTCCTACGTACGCGGTTAATGGTACGGCCAGGACGCGCCTTTCATCTAACGTTACACTTCCCACAGGTTATTGCTCGAGTCAGAAAAAATGAGGATGGAGGATGGTATAAAGAGGACGGAAAAGTAGCTAAGTGTCTTCACTCAATCTGCACACAGCATTCAGAGTAATTCCCTCGAGATGTTCACCAAAGTCCTCTTCGCTACTCTTGCTTTGATTGCTTTCCATGGCGCGCAAGCTCAAGTTGACGACTGTGCTAGGACATACACCGTCGTCGCCGGTGACTTTTGCGACGCCATCTCCGCTGCGAACAACGCCTCCACGTTCGTCCTTTTCACTGTCTTCGACACACTAACTGACCCTCGTGTTACAGCTACCAGCTCGCACATGTGAACCCGCAGATCAACGCGGGATGCACCAACATCTTTGCTGGGCAGACGCTCTGCCTCGGGGAAATCGGACAAGACTGTAACGAGACGTATGTTATCGCCTCGGGCGATTCGTGCGGTGCTGTCGCGAATACCTTTGCTATTGGCCTTGATGTTTTGTTGGCGAACAACCCGAATGTTAATTCGGGCTGTAGCAACATTTATCCGGGAGAGGTATGTGATTCGATTCGTTTTGTGAAGCATGGAACTGATAAGTCGGTGGACAGGTGCTTTGTGTGGCGGATGCCGAGGTCTACGTTTGAGAGATCTGTCTTGTATTGATTTGAAATAAGCCTGATGTTTTCATGTGGTTCTTCTTGGTTCTTGGATGGAAAGTTTCGCTGTGGTTGTATATACTTTGGTTTCAGTAGAACAATTTGAGTTTCATTTGTGTACGTGTCATCCGTACGAACGTGGGTGTAGTCCTTCAGTTTATTAACCAGTGCACTTTTCAATGGCAGACCAAAGTAAACCAGGAGTACGATTAGAAGAAAGTCTTACTGAATCGTGTAGGAGGTTTTAATCGTGAGCTAACGCCTTGTTTTCTACTAGGAAGACAACCACTGGCTTCCATGCGCTATAAAGTGGCGCAGACTAAGTACATCCCCACTACCTCCTTGTATCTTCTTATTCATGGAACGCCACTGGCTTCATATCCGGATCACCAATAAGTACTATGGATCCTACGAATTGGAGAGCATTGATTTAAACTTCTTCTGATTCTTCCCTACTACGCTACAAAAGATAAACTACATATACACAACACTATCGAGTAGCAACACTAGGTTGCATATACATAGCATCGAAAACGGGATCGTTGAATGTTCCACCCAGACAATAAGCTTCATCCTCGGACGGAAGCTCGATCTCGCCTTCGTCAGAATACTCCGCAGTTCTATGCACGACAACGTCTTCTAGACCGTCAAACGCTTCCCCCGCATCCCCAACGACATGCAGGCTAATCTCTACACTCTTCCCAACAACCTGTCTGATCTTCCACACCACGTCCCTATCAACGCCCTCGCATTCGCACAGCGTGAGCGTCTCCAAGCTCAACCCAGGCTCGAGCAAACAATCGACGCTGGCCATCCGCTCCATCTCGAGATGCCTCACGCCCTCGCAGACTTCTCGAAGAATGGCGCGGCTGGCATAGACCGCCTTGAGCGTAAGCCTTTCCAAATCGACGTCCCCGAAGCATGCTAGAATGCCGCTGGCGTCGGGCACACCGACGTCTCCTGGATGCGTCTCGCATTCCACGGTCAAGTTCTCAAGACGAGGAGCATCGACGAGGCCGGCTTGGACCAGTCCAGAATACACGTCGGATCGAAAGCCGATGGTGAGGTGGGTGAGAGCGGGGAGAGATATGGGAGCTAGAGAGCCTGGTATGTACGTCGCATCTGCATCATTTAAAACTCGGAGCTTGCTCAACGTCTGCCCGCATGCAGATAATATGGCGTGCATCTCCCGTAGCGATGGTCGGACGGCTGCTGCCAAGGACGAGATGTCCAGCGTCTGAAGGTGGAGCGGTGCGCTAAGGGTAGACCAAGCGGCGGGAACGCCGCGTAGGGTCAGATGGCGGAGGGATGATCGTCGTTGATTGTTGGGGTTGGCATGGAAATTGAGAGGGAGCGCGTATCGCGCGGGTTCAAAATTGGGAGCATGGCTAATGTAGTCGTTGCAGCGCATCAAAGTGAGGTGCTCCAACTGCGGGGCGTCGAGAGGATTTATAAGCTGGATGGCCGTGTGCATGGGGCGCCATGTGTCGGTCATAATGAAGAGCGTTCGCCAGCGCGACATATGCGGTAGAAGTGTCCGGATCGCTGCATACATGTGTCGGTCTGCGAATGGGGGAGTATAGGAACAGTATGGATCAAGACTGAAAAAGAAGATTAAAAGAAAATTCATTCGGATAGACGCCACAACGTACTCGGGCTCTCCAAAATCATAAAGCGGGTCCCGGGCATCGATGAGGATGTCAATAGGGCGATTCCGGGACAACTTGAGGTATGCCGAGAAATGGGATGTGTCGAATAGTGTCCTCCTTTTCCCGGTCTGCGGTATAAAGAATTCGTGGATAGACGCAATGGTAGCGGAAAGCGTAGTCCACAACGTGGGTGTCTCCCATGCGACCCGGCGCCAATGCCTGCAGACCGACGAAAGCCTCGTCGGCGTCCTCGCCAGATCCATGTCGAATAGCGGATCGGCCGTGGTCTCATGAGGATGCGGTGAAGGAGCAGTCAAAGCGAAGATGTACGACAGCAATTCCACGGGGAGGGATTCAACGGGTGCGCACGGCCGTAATTTATAGGAAATGCAAGTGGACATGGGCACAGCGATGGACTGGGAGGGCGGGGCAGGCGGAAAGAGTTGGGTTGGGGAAGGAATGCGAACCCCCGCCTGCACTATATAACCACGCCCCCTCGTCCTATTGGACCACCTAGAACAAAAGGGAGCATCATGAAAGACCCATCAAATGCACAAAAAACAGCGACTCACAACAATAAGCTTTTTGTTTGCTGGGCTCAGGGTGCAACTTCTAGCCGTCGTCGCCCTCCTCCCTCTTCTTATATGAACGCAGGGAACACGGTCAGAGTGCTCATCAGAGACGTAGCAGAGAAAGAATACACTGTTGCAGGTTTCATTGTAGCTTCCATAACGATGGAGAGAACAAAGAAAAACTCGGAATGGGATCCTGATCGATCTCAGATTCCGACATTGACTCCGACTTGGGTATAAAGCAAGCCCCAAAAAAGGTAATTTCAACAAAGCTCATCATATGGAAGGTGGGACCTGAAAGCGCGAGGCTCTCGTCCGAGAACGTCAAAGCTGTCCGAAATTAAAAGCATCATGCGCTGGGCTGTCATCGGAGGCTCGTGCGCCTATTCCTGCCTATTCCGCCGACGTAAACGAACCTCCTCCCAATCAGAAGTGGTAGACTTTAATTAACGAACGTCGACCACCATATTTTTCGAATCCAAGTAATTATGAGCTTGAGTAAAGAACGCCACAATTATTGATTGGAACCATCCCAATAAATTGTTATATCGTACAGCGTCCCTATTACTAGTTATACATACTACATACAGATAAACCAACCACACGGAGAATCCTAAGAAGGAGAAGTAACGATTCCATTCATCTTCGCTCCCAGCCCATGCCCGCCGTTTGGCTCCCCATACGACGACTCAGTTCCAAACCCTAATATCCCATTCAGATCCACACTGCCGCCGTCAAACAGCGCCATCACCTCGGGACTCATATTCATGTACCCCATCTCCCCAATCCCCATGTCCATCCCCATTCCGTCAAACTCAAACTTGGGCTGAGGCTGAGGCTGAGGTTGCGGTTGCGACCGCGGTTCAGACCCAGACGAGCTCTGACTCTGGAAGTCTGTTGGCGAAAACGCTTCGGGACTAGACCGCGCCAAAGACGGCGCCTTTTTTCGAACGGGGCGCACCCACGGTGGTCGGTTGTGGTCGCTTTCCGTTGACTGGCTCGGCTCCAAGGGGATTTGTGTTACTACATGAGAAGAATTGATTTAGCATGGAATGGAGAGCGAGTATGGAATGGAATGATGACGAGATGATACTCACATCGACAGAATTCCTCCATGAGATCGCCTGACCGTAACCCACAAATGTAACGACCACTAAACCGCCGAAGCAGGCCGATACATGTACGCAGCGCGTCCAGGCCTGACGGTATCAAATGCTGTAATGGCTCCGATTTGCAGTTCAGTAACACAGCAACCAGCGTCCGACCCGCTTGTGTGAGCTGATGAATAACATGTACGCCATCTGCACGACATGAGCCACGAACGCAAGGACCCAATAAAATACTCACAGTACGTCATGAGCCCCTTCCGCGCAATGTGCATATGTGCGCGGGCGATCTCCAACGCCGACGAATGAGCAGAGATCATTGCCTCCCGCTCACTCTCATCAGGCACATGCTCAATCCCTTCATCCGCCGCATGCGCAACCGTCTCCGAGAACCGATGCCGATAAATCAACAACCGCACGAAATGTTCCGCACAATACAATCGCTCGGCTTGCGTTAACCGTATCGCGTCGTCGCTCCCGAGAGTCTCGCTCGTCTGCATCCATGCGGTGGGTACCCCTCGATGAATTTCATCCAGCAGCGCCTCCTCCTCCCTAAGATCCTTGCTCCCCGCCGCACGCTTCGCCAATAACGCAGTCGCCTTTTGCATAAACGGCGGTGACCCATGTCGCGAGGGAGGTACCGACAGCACGCTCTCCAACACCACAAATATCCGTATCGAATGCACAAACGCTGCCATCCGACACTCCGTCCCCGGTGGCGGTGAAAGCACCCCATCAACCGTGACATATTCGTCGTCCACAGGCGCAGGCTCCGCGACATCGCAGTCCCTCAACCGGATCATTGGCGGACGCCCAAAGTGGGCACTGAGCTGCTTGTCCCATATGTACACACACCAGAACGTGCGCTTTCGTACCTCGTCCTCGATGGGATCGAATAGGTCGTATGTATCCGCGGAGCGATGCAGACCGGCGTCAACAGACACAGTAATGGCCTCGGAAAGTAATGCAGCCCCCTTCGATAGTCGTCCCAAACCCACAGCGTAAACTCCTGCGACGAGGTTCGCCTGGATGGTGTATAATGTCGGTCGGTCTGCAGTAGGCAGGGTACGAAGCTTTCCAAGAAGGTCGAACCAATGCGTTCCAGCAGAGATGCTGTCATTTGGATCGGCCCGTACCCGCGGGTCATCCATATGACGAGACGCGAGGCAGCAGATTGCGACAATAAACGTCGCGAAACCGGGCTCGCCCCACTTTTGGGGATTGCCGTAATCGGAGAGGAAAGTCGGAATGTGTAGGAATGGGAGGATGTAATAGGACGTGGAGAGATAGCACTGCACGAGACTACTCCAATGTTAGTCGGTAAACCAGCCAGAGTAATCTAGCCACCCACCTGTCGAGTAGTTCCGGTGCAATAGCAGCTGTTATCATGGACCAAATTGTCTGTGGTTTTATGTTCGTCCTACGAGGAGTTCGATTCGGGAACCATTGCGTCTCCGAGGTCTTGCCAGGGTCTGACTTTGGTGACGGTTCGTTGTTCACAGCCTCTGGTACGGTATGTCGTTCGACCAAGAGATCGAGTAACGGCAGACCCGACGTCTCTCCCTGCCACCGTGTGTATCCCTCGTCGTCAAAGTAAAGGTACGAGGCGGTGAGCGACATACGCGTCGTGTCTTCTGACAGCACTTCGACATTGGTTGTTGATGAACTGGTAGTAGTGAAGGGATTGGTGGTAAAATGGGTGGATGGATTGATGATAGGGAAGGGATGCAGTGAGGGAGGAGGGATTGCTGAAGGGAACGCGGGGAAAGGGAACGCTAATGTCGGGCTTGTATGTTCTGGCGGCTGTTTTGGGTTAGCGGCGGCAGTGCCGGCAGCGAATACGGCGGGTGGAATTGCTTGGATGAGCGTCTCGAGGTGGTGCATACGGTCCTCGAGTGTTGTCGTGCGCCTGCAAATGTTAGCTGACAGCGCAGCAGTCGTCTCGACGACTTACTTGGATTTATGTGGATGCGAGCGCTTGCCCGGCTCTTCGAACGTACACGCCGAATTAGCAGTGATACACGCCTGGCATGGATGGCCCTCGTCACATTTTATCCGCCGCCGACTGTGGGGCAATTAGCAACTTCATAATCCATGGAAGTGCATTATCGTACCGACAACGGTCGCATGCTCTGCATGATATTTTAGCACTTTAGGGACATGGCCATGATATGACTCACCTGCTTAGCTTGAAGCGACGCTCCCTGAGGACGGACGCCGTCTGGGAGTCGGGCGCGACCTCCGTCGTTACTGGCGGCATAGTAATTGGAAAGGAAAGAGATGGATTGTGGGGTATGTTCTCCAAACCCGTTCGTCAAAAAGATTGGGTTTCGATCGATCAAGTGACAGCAATAGGAGGCCGACAACGGATGCGCGCTGGTTCAATTATTTGTACTGCGTCTAGACAAACGCTGTGAGAGCACGAGTCAAGGGCGAAGCAGGGAGAGCGTATTGCAAAGCAGGGTCCATGGCTCCCATGATGATGTCGATATCGCTCTTTTGGTCCAAAACTTGCCCAAGATAGCAAGATTATGGTCAAATACGCCTGCCCGGCATGCCCCGATGCTTGTCACATGAGTCCAAGATCCTAATTTTGACTGGGGTTCTAGAGCCTTTGGACATACAGAAACCCACGCGATCATCGCGGCCAGCCCAAGGCGCCTCCATTGAATTTAGAACCTGTTGTACGCCACTAGCAGCGGTCCGCCGACAGGAAAAGGATCGCTTTGATGAAACAGAACCCGCGCCGGGGAAAAATGGGGTTGGTCGGCAGCTGGTAAGGAGTAGCGGGTTGCCAGGAGGTGATAGAGCAGATAACGCGATTAGGGAGACGTAACGTGAACAAGAAACAATGTAGAGCACCCCAAATCGAAGTCGAGGGCGGGTGGAAAGCGCCGTTTCGTTATTGATTTATAACCTGTCTCGCGCACGAATGTCAACAGAAAGGCGAAAGTATATCATCACCTCAAGGATAAACGCCAAGGATATCAGTGTAAGTCACTGATCTTAACAAAGAACTGAATGCCAATATGTAGGTGACATTTGGAGATGATGGCTAAGATGTTTTCAAGCCTCAGCACCTAATGGCGATATGTCAGTGAAATTCCCTCACCCAAGCCAATAGGAGTACGGCACAGAAGGAGATAACATGGGGAAAGATGTGGGGGCACTGCAACCTGGCGCAGAGCGCGATGGAATCTTTCAGAGAATTTTATGAAGACCGTGTCTGAACTTTGAAGGTCGATCAGAGAAATCGTCAGTCAAGGGACGTGTATACCACTTCAAGCAACTGGAATTCTTGCAGATGTTCAGCATTGTTACTGTAAAGGCAGCAACAATGTGCATGATTTCGGCATAACGCACCGAGTCATACAATGCAGCTTGTGTGTCTGGCACTAAAGTAGTCTAGTCAAGTAAAGCCGTAATGATGGAGTGCAGGTTAAACAACTTGCATATGGCGTGTACCCTTCGGGACGATGTTACGGCCCGAACTGTACTGAGAAGAGTAGGGTAAAAGCGATGAAGGAAGTTCGATGTTGACCTGATGGTGGTTCGAGGCTTGATTGCCGGCGGTATCAAGAACAAAAGTCAATTCTCTCACCAAAAGGATGAAGACGCGTCTAGCAGTCTTAGTCTACACATGGCCACCGTATCCAAAGCGATGTGGGAGCGACGGGTCTTAAGCCGATTAGCCATTGCGAAGATGCTGATCTGCGTAGAAGGTGTCGAAAAGACAGACATCGTCCCACACGGTGAGGAATCGGCGCTATACAGCCCCGGACGCGCCTCTAGGAAGAGCCCTAAACCACGTCAGCCAGCGTACCCTCAAACCGAGGTGGTGAACGTAAAGTTAAGCAATGTGAATGGGAGATTGGACGGATCTTGACGTGATTTCCGAAGCAGCTACGAGCGATAAGGGCATTAACCAGCATCTATCACGACCGGTCAGTACTCGTTGCGATTGAGCAGTCAGAGGGAACTATACGCGCCGATGACGCGTCAACCAGCTCCAGGACGCGATCTCAAACGCGTTCGGCACGTTCCAAAAGCAGATGACAAGTGTCATATCGTATCAACATCCGCAGGAACTCGTCGCCGCCTAATGCGAGTAAAGGGTTGTGATGGGCGGAAGCAGAAACGAATCAGTGGGGTAAATGACGCCACGTGTGCGGGGTAACCCCACGCGATCGTGACGGTACGCGTTCCCCCTGACTAATATCATAACGCATTCCGCACGGAGTCCCGACGGGATTATGCAGGGGCTTGCGCGGAATAACGGCGTGATGAGATCCCGCTCGCAATAGGGCTACGTACGCCACAATGGAATGAATGCTGCGATCGAAACAAGGAAGCAGTGGATCTTATTCTACTCGTACGACATTGAAAGGTTCTGGTTCTTGAGTAAAGAACACTCTATCCTAACCGCAACTCATCGCCAATGGCAGTTACTACGGCTCCGAGAAAACCCATCAGAAATCCGTATTGTCCACCATCCTACCCTTTCCCTCTTTGTTTTATCAACCCCGCGTCCAATGTCCGGTCCGCTTACAAGGACATCCAGACTGGACTCGTCGTAAGCGGGCATTAGCATATCGGCGGCCATTCGACGCGACGGCAGAGAGCAAGGCAGAGATGCTGTAACGTTCGAGTAGGCATATATCTTTTGAGCTGAATAGTAAATCCATCTTGCGGAGACAAGGCGCGTGATTGAGAGCACAAATAAACGACAATTTCTTTCACTACAAGAACGACAAGACAGATAGTATCTACCCAGGAAGCCACAAGAACCACTGGAAACATTTGCGTTGAATATGACAAGAAAATGATATCATCAAACATAAACCTCCGCGTCCGCCACACAAAGAACCTGACCACCTATCAGTTCCACGACTTCACAAAATGAATCAAATCACATACCTCTCCCGGATAAATGTTGCTACACGCCGAATTAACATTCGGGTTGTTGGCCAACAAAACATCAAGGCCAATAGCAAAGGTATTGGCGATAGCACTGCACGAATCCCCCGACGCGATGACATACGTCTGGTTACAGTCCTGTCCGATTTCCCCGAGGCAGAGCGTCTCGCCAGCGAAGATGTTGGTGCATCCCGCGTTGATCTGCGGGTTCACATGCGCGAGCTGGTAGCTGTAACATGAAGGTTAGTTACTATCCTGAAGTCGGGGAAAAGGACGAACGTAGAAGCGTTATGCGCCGCAGAGATGGCGTCGCAAAAGTCGCCGGCGACGACGGTGTAGGTCCTAGCACAGTCGTCAACTTGAGCTTGCGCGCCATGGAAAGCGATCAAGGCGAGAGTAGCGAAGACGACTTTGATGAACATCTCGAGGGAATTACTCTGAATGCGGTGGGCAGAAGGAGTGAAGAAACTTGACCACTTTCCCGTCCTCTTTATACGCTTTCCAAACCTCAATTTTTCTGACTCGAGCAATAACCTGTGGGAAGTGTAACGTTAGAGGGAGGCAAGTCCTGACCGTCGCGTACCTAGGAATGTATAGATGCATATCACTAACGTGTTCGAGCACGCGTATTTTGGCTGGGAGAGGAAGGGCGCAACGGTACCGTGGTTGTGATTACTTTTTTGAGCGAATATTGATACTATTCCGGTCAGCAGGGGCAGACCGACGTGTGGATATCGTGCCACCGAGTCATCCACGTTGAGTCGGTGTCGGTGAAATCCATTTACGTAGGACATGAGAATCACGGCGTCTTCATCGAAAATCCAGTCATACAGGTAGAGCGCCGTTCCAAAAGTTGGATGACGAACTACACATTCAGAAGTTGAAACTACAGAAGTGTTATCAGTCCGGAGTACGCATGCTGGAGTCTGTACGAGATACTTGTCAGTCAGGTTTTGAGAACGAGTAATTTCGGGGTACCTTGTTCATAAGACATATGGACCCAGGCCGCGTCGGTCCCGTTCGCCTGGCGCGGGTCTGTCAATAGATGCATATCAGAATCGAAGCCCTCCACGGCCGGGTGCGCGCTTTCTAGGCATGGTGACTCGCTGAGCGTCTGGAAGGAAATGTGCCTCGAGTGTGATGTCAGTGGTATCCCGAAAGTACCGTGATATCCTCAGCAATGCGCTAGAATTGGTGTAGTACACATCAGGCCAAGACGCCAAGTGTCGACGAAGGCCAATTCCAGGTCGGAAGATTTGTTGGTCTTCAACGACACAATGGTTAAAAGAAGGAAATGTTACAACCCAGAACTTACTCGTTTCAGTTTAAAGATGGTTCTTGGATACACACGTCCTCGCAGAGTTATTGAAATCCTCCACTTCGGCGTCAACAGACCTGTATTTAGCGGCGTAGAACAGAAGCGTGAAACGCGCAGCACAAGCCGTTTCCGCCTCCTTCCTGCACAACGTAAAAATATAGTAAGCAGGTGTCGGATAAGTAGCAAGCATAAGACTACTACGTACTTTCAAGTGCTGGCAGTGATGAAGCCAGGAAGAGGGTTTTCTATCTTCTGGAGACCATTGTCGGGAATGATGTCTGAAGGGAAGACACACGGATGGACGTCATTAACACGGATGGGGATCTTGCGCGCGAAACCCGTAGCAAACGCTACATAAACCTTTTCAATGGTGCTCTTCGAGGCTCCGTAGGAAAATGCGCTGACCATGAATAATGCAGCGAACGTGTTGATGCTAAAGAAATCATTCTAACGTGTAAATGTCTCATGCTCGAAGGCGACCTTGCTGGCGCTGGAGTTTTCGACTTTCTTTTGGGTGAGTGGCGGGCAGGTCTACAGTGCGAGTTGCACTACGACGATGATGTACTTACTTGTCAACAAGTCGTCCATCGGTGGCCTGAATTTACTTGGCGGCTTCATCGATACTAGTTTCGGTTACGCCTGTGTGTAATCCAATAGCGCACGTTAGCAAACCCCAATAGTACGGTCTTGGAATCGGCGCAGTCCAGATCTGGACGCCCTCATTCACAAGATACGACGTAGCTGGCGCGCGTCAGGCTTCCTGGCGAGTGACACGGGCTTCCGGGATCTTGGCAGCAAGGTAATCATGTATGACCACTGGGAATGCAGAAGTAGGAAGTAGGAAGGTCGGCGTCCTTATTTAATCCAGGCTTCAGTTCCAAACACAGATCCACCACCGCAAATAGGATGACTGTCAAATCCTGTTCAGCATTAGTGATATCCTGCTGAAGAATTGGATGAGTAATCTATCTAGAGAGGAAAAAGATAGCGAACGAAAGGAGCAGATTTTCTGGAGACATTTACAGAGTTCGGTGTAAGATTGGAAGCATTTGGGCATCGCATGGCTGCACAGTCACTGTTCCAATGCATGAAAATGGTGGCAGATAGTGAGATTCAAAGAAACACGCACAAACAACTTTACTAGGCGTGACACTTGCGTGACTTCGTAACGCTACCCTTCCTGGCCCGCACAATCTTGTCCGGCAATGTCGCCCGCTTCTCTTGAATACTTGGAAACGCGAGACATGAGTAGGGCAACTCAAGAAATCTAATCCTTTGTAAGGCTTTCCCCAAACGATGAGCAAAGTATTAATACTAATAGTCATCCAACAGGACCCCGCCATCTCTTCTATAGATTACATATCCTGGCCGTTGTGCGTGTTATTCAGCTCGTTCTCACTAACGCTGCTCTAGGGAATAATACTTAGTCATCCTATCTACTCGCGCTGGCCTATTCTCAAGTATAAAACCTAAATTCATCCACACAGAAAGCATCCTACAATGTCTCAACTCCAGATCTCTAACATCATGTCTCTCACTGGCCAAGTGGCTCTCGTCACTGGTGGTGGTACCGGAATGTGAGCTGATCCTTCCTTATCAGCCGTGACTTACAGATCCTTGCAGCGGCTTCATGATCGCTAAGGGCTTCGCCGCGAACGGCGCAAAAGTATACATCACCGGCCGTCGAGAGGAAACCTTGCGCGCCGCCGCCGGATCGTTGCCAGTTAAGGAGGGCGTCTTGATTCCGTACGTGACAGTTGCGCCAGAGTAAATCTGGTCCAACACAAGCGCTTAGGTTGCCGATGGATGTCACCGACCAGGCCAGTATCGACCGAGCCGCCAAGTACATCAAGACCAACGACGGACGGCTCGACATCCTCGTTAACAAGTAGGTTCATCGTTAGCGTGCTGAAACTATAACTCAGACTCTCTGTAGCGCTGGTGTAAGCGACCCGCTTCCCTCAACGTACCCCGATTTCACCAAAAAGAAAGTCGAGAACTACGTTGCCGGCAAGGACGCCTTTGAGCACGAGACATTCGAAGGGTGGAAGGATGTCTTCAGCATCAACACGTTCGCCGCGTTCTTCATGGTTCGCGCCTTCTCCGACCTCCTCATCAAGGGCGCAAAAACGCGCAATAGCAATGCGTGTGTGATTAACCTTGGGTCTGTATCAGCGTTCATCGGGGCTTGGCTGCCCGTACTCAGCGTAAGTAGAATTCTCTATCTCTCAAGATGGTATCTGACATACCTCATATTGCAGCTGGGTTATGGAGCCTCGAAGCTCGCCCTTGATAAGGTCTCTGTAGGGCTCGCTACAGATTTCGCGCGCCGCAGGATCCCCATCCGCGTCAATGTCATTCATCCGGGTATCTTCCCTTCGGTCATGGTTCCCGATGGCAGTCTCGATAAAATGGACACCCCGCTTCCAGGGCTCATTGCGCCGACCCCACTTGAACGCGCTGGAACGTAAGGAGTACTTTTGACCTTATTGTAAGACAGCATACTTACTGTCACACAGGGAGGCGGAGATGGTTATGACTGCCATGTATTTGGCGACGTGTACGTACGCGACTGGTGCCTCCATCTCAGTTGATGGAGGAGTTGCTCTTGTTAATCCTTAAGAAGCATTTTATTAGCGTAGATTACGATGTATAGCAAAGTATAGTGATGTGTACCGACTGAAGTTGGCGAGAACAGGAATGGTCTAGACTAGTCAATCATTGTTCTGTCTAACTTGAGGGATCTACGCGACATAACCTATTACGGGTTGACAAGACCAAGCCCTCTATCGCCGGCGACAGGCGCGCCGCTAGCATACGTATGGCATGCCGTTCCGTTGTAAGCATGTTCGATAGGCAAATCCAGTGAAGAAGCGTAGTTCCGCTGTATGCGGTACAGGAGGGCGACTGAAAATACTACCCAAAAGTTCAAGATATTTGAAGACAATGGCTTAGCAGCCTACAGCGTTGATGACAATGATCGTAAAAACTGTGGCGCACATTTCGGGCCGGCTAAGTGACTCACGATCACGTGGGTTTAGGGTTTGAACGTAACTTTGGAACTTGTCGTCAACTGTCATTCAGTCAGGTTTGGCGACTTGTAAAGTTGAAAAGTCACTGTGTTACTCTTCTACCCTTTCAAAGACCAGACTGCGAAGACATTCTCGGGCTGTCGGACTCCGCGTCCTGAGCATGGCAGCTAAGTAGTACCGAATTCCTTCCAAGTCTGGTCTTGGAGTCAGAACTCTCGATATCTCGATGCGCGCCGCGACGGGCGCGGGGTTCCTGTCCTGGCTTTCAGCCTAGAAGAGCAGTTCCTGGCACTGGCTACGAATTGAACGACCAGCCGACTCCCGAGTAAGTACGTGTGGGTCGCCTTCATCTCGTTTCCTTCTTATCTCCTTGACTTGTGCCATGGGTTTCTTTTCTTCGCTTAGAATCGCTATCTTGTGCGTTGTATGCTTGATTATTCTTAAAACAGGGTCGGCGGAGAGTGGACCGCCTCAGCGCTCATCATCACACACCTTACCAGACATCGCCAACCGCCCAGCGCGGCATCCACTCAATCAAAACCCGCGCCTTCCCCACAGAGCCGTCCATTCTCTCCTTTCGGACTCACCTTCTCGCTGCTCACTTCGCCTCGCCCACGCCAGGACCAGGTTATCCCTATCGTTATCTTGCCGGGCGTATTGCCGATCATGAGGTCCGATTCGCAGAGTTATTTATAAACTTTAGCAACAACCCCCGCCCTTGTGAGCTTGACCTTCAACCACCATGCCAGACGACGAAAAGCGCGCGCATCCAAGTGAAGGAACGGACTTGGACTTGGACGAGGGCGATGTCGTCGTTGTGGATTGGGATGGCCCGAACGACCCGGAGGACCCAAAAAAGTGAGCGGCGCGAGATCTATATTCCGTGGTGTGGATTGTGTAGTGTGGAACTGATTCGGGGAAACTTGCAGCTGGTCGTATGAGAAGAGATGGCGTGCGACGATTGCGGTGTCGTTGTTCACGTTCGCGAGTACGGTTACGTCGTCGGGTATAGCACCTGGGAGCAGTAAAATCGCGGAGGAATTTGGGATCACTAGTCAGCCGATAGTGGCCATGACCGTGTCGATGTTTGTGCTCGCCTATGGTAGCTTTCATCTTCCTTCAACCTGCGTGTCCTTTATACTTACGCGATTTCAAAGCAATTGGGCCGTTGGTTCGTCTTTGAAGTTACTAGTAAATACCCTCAGACAACTGATATCGCCTAGTTCATGGCACCTCTGAGCGAAATCTACGGCCGTACGAAAGTCATTCAGCTCTCCAATCTCTTCTTCTTCGGTGACCTTCTCCATTTTCATCAAGTACCGTACGCTAAGTTTGTTATTTAGCTTGGAACATGGCATGCGGCTTCGCGCAAAACAAAACCCAGCTCATCATATTTCGTTTCCTCGCTGGTCTAGGCGGCAGCCCACCGCTCGCAGTAGGTATGGGCGTGCTCGGCGACATATGGCGCGCAGAGGAGCGTGGCCGAGCGAGCGCGACGTATTCACTGGCACCTCTCATGGGCCCTGTCATTGGGCCCGTCATCGGCGCGTGGATTTCCGCGCGCACGACGTGGAGATGGGTGGTGAGTATTCCTTCTTCCTACAGTGCGTATTCTTAGTCGCTTACTTAGTTTTGGTCTACGTGTATATTCGCGATGGCCGTGCAAGTCATGGGATTGTTTTTCTTACGAGAAAGTGAGCGTGTTTTGAAGAACATCGGGTATTCGGTTCATTGTCTTCCCGGGTTTTCACAGCGTTTGCTCCTGTGCTACTAGAGCAGAAAGTCGCTCGGTTGCGTGAGGCGGAGGAGCCGGAGAAGGGAGCGCGGAGATATAGAACCGTGTTTGAAGCGTCGGAGACGCGAAGGTAATGTGGTAACAGCTACTTCTAGCTGATCTACTAAAGTATAACCAGTTGGCAGCACATCTTCTCGAAAGCCTTACGCCGCCCATTCGCCCTGTTCGTGCACGAGTCCATCGTTCAGCTTCTAGGACTATATATGGCATTCATCTACGGTATCTTCTATCGTAAGTCCTACGACTCATATGGTCAGCCCACCAACTGACTTACTCCGTAGTTTACCTGACGACTATTCCTACCATATTCCGAGACGTCTACCACCACCCACCGGGTATAGCTGGGCTACACTACTTCTCGCTCGGGATCGGGTTGATATTCACTTCACAGCTCAATGCGCGCACAATGGACAGGGTGTATATTTACCTCAGAGACCGGAATGGGGGTATCGGAGAGCCAGAGTTTCGAATTCGTGAGTTACTACGTACTGGATCAATGACATGAACTGACTAGTTCACAGCGTCGATGTTTCCTGCATCGGTGATATTTCCTATCGGGCTCCTCGTGAGCGGATGGGCGGCGGAGAAGCAGCTTCATTGGATTGTAGTTGACGTGGGGATGGCTTTAGTGGGCGCAGGCATGATTCTGAGCTTTCAGAGCATTCAGACGTATTTGGTGGATACATTTACGCTGTTTGCTGCTTCCGGTAAGTTGAACTCTACTTGCGATGTAGCTCGATGTTGACGGTGGATCTAGCGTTAGCAGCAGTGACATTCATCCGGTCAGTATTCGCCTTTGGGTTTCCACTGTTCGCGCCGGCGATGTATGCAAAGCAGGGATATGGCAAGGGCGATACGCTTTTGGCTGTGCTGGCCATCGTCCTCGGATGTCCTTCGTGAGTAGTACCCGACTCAAGTTTCGAGAGACGATGCTCATCGTGCTCTTGAGACCATTTTTGTTTTGGAAATACGGCAAGGCCGTTCGAATGAGAAGCCGCCATACGATGAAACCAGTCGTATCATAACGATGGCCGTATGAAACGAACTTTATAGATGAGGAGCGTGTACAACAATACGATATATGCGACAATAGAGCGAATGGTCCAAGTAATGTGATACCTAAGGACGATGCCGTGCTCTGGGCACTGCGAATCTTTGCTCTGAGGGTGACTACTGGCGCCGCGTCGATATCATTCTGGGTGCCTTGTTCAAGGCTTCTGGCAAATCAACGACTGAGAGCCACGAAGTACATGCAGAACACCCGGCGACAAGCCTTTGGAGACATATCTCGTTGTCGTTTGACCTCTCAAAGCTCCGAAGTCGACTAGTATTAGGGTCCCTCTGACTGTGCAGCATTCTACCAAAGCAGCGGCCTAGGACACATGGAACGAGCGGTCATTCTCTGGGAACTCGCGCTAGATTCGGTGAAAGACCAAACCGGCGACAAAAAATGTCAATTCAAGTCAAGTCACTCTTAGTCACTCTATTCCTCCATGGGCGTACACATTTTTCCGCTCTTATCGGTGAGAGGTTTACCCGCAGCTTCACGATTCGTGAAATTCCATCTGTCATGGCATGGGTCTTTGGCTCGGTGGTAGTGAATCTTCGGACTCCTAGATATTTCCTCCACATGCCAACCGACCTCGCCAGCGGTGTTTACTCTATCTCGAGCGCCGCCTTCATTCAGGCCTCTGTCCTCTTCCTGGGAACAGGAGAGAACGTTCCCGCGACCGTGGATGCTTTCGCTGAAGGCGACGCATCCTTCCAGGTCAGTGCTCCAGTCTTTGGTGTTACACTCATTATTAATGTCCGTATAGTGGAAAGTGACTAGCGTCGATCCGGCGAAGAACAAGGCAATACTCCCTACCCGAATACCGTCCCAAAGGGTGAGGCCATTGTGTCGGCCTCTGCGTCCGCCAGCAGGAACTGGACCATCACCCCAACTCGCCCTGGTGTCTGCGTCTATGTGTCTGCTTACTGAATCATGGTAGCTTCAACGGCCCGGATGGTAAACCGAACTACTGCACTCTGCCGTCTTCGGCCAGTGCGGTAAGTGGGCCCCGCGGCGTATCGTCTTCCATGGAGAGAGTTCAATGATTCTTCAGATCACACTTTGGAAGGCTCCATCTTGGCTCCATTCGCTGAGGCTATCATGACAGATGAAGCCTGCTATTTAATATGTCTGTAGTATTCCGAAGTCATTATTCAAGTATTGCAGTTTAAGTTGACGGTATCGGCCTCCGGGATTTTTTGTGACATTTCGCTGAGACAAGCAAGAGAGGGGCGCGCGAAGGTGGGAACGGCAAGACATGTTGCTGCGCGGCGTGCGCCACAACACATGGTTGGAACTTGGGGACATGTGCTGGTATCGAAACCGTTAGTAACAGTTTCAAAACCATTTCCTGCGGCCTGCCAGGAGATCAGTATCGACTCCAGTACTAACACCCCCGGGGGCGGGGTTAACTGCGCCACCCTCCACGACCCTCACAAAAAGACTCCAGAGAGAGGTAACACAACCATGATAACCGCTTCACCATCGGTGTCTGCTTTGGTGTTAAGTATTAATCATCTACAGCATTGTTGATCCAACTCATCCAACCAAATTGCCGACTACGCTCGTTGTCTCTTGTCTTCCCTCCGCCATGTCGATCTCTCTGCTCATCGTCACGCTCGCTCTCTCTGTCCTCGCTAACGCTGCGATCTACCCAACTCAGCCAGTGCGCGACACGGTGTACACTGCTGGGCAGCCCGCCGTGCTCAAATGGAACGACGATCCGCCATCAGGACCGATGGGCCCGTTCAAGGTCCTGCTCTTTGCCGGCGAACACGTACGCGCCTTTTTTTAACTGCTCTGTAGAGCCTTTATCACTGTTATTCAGACTTATATCACGACTTTGGCGCGTAATGTTGATCCAGAAGCCGGTACATACACGGTCTACCTTTCTCGCGACTTGCCCTACATCGGAAACGTCTAGTAAGTCGCTTACCTTGATTTCACGCAAGGCGTTTATTTGTATGTAGCACTATGCGCATGATCTCTGCAAAGCCCCGCAAGATTGTCTACACCTCCAACTTTACCATCGATGGCATCGCGCAAACCCAACCCTCGGAAACCTACTCTGAAGCGCAACTCGCCTTTCAGGCTTCTTCCATACCCAGCGTCTCCTCCTCCTCCTCCTCAAACTCTGATTCTTATACCCTCACGCCCGCAACAATCTCATCCACAATCGCAGATGTCAGCTCTGCCACTACCATATCCAACTCGGCTTCGCGACGCCTAGACCTCGACCTCAATCGCTTTGTCGCTATTCTGTGGCCTGCACTTGTAGGTATCTCCATGGCGATGTAGACGGACACTTCATTTCCTGGCACATGTATTTCTATCCCGCTGTATTCATTACTACTCAAGGCGTCACTGCTTGTATACCACTGGTTGTTGGACCTGATTTGTCTGGAATAGATCCCTTCAACGTGAGTCTGAAATGGTACGCGCAGGATTACATACGCGCCATCGAATTTGTTAAGTCTGTTTTTTGCCTTTGCTTTATTTCATCCAGACCTCCTTCATGGGACCTTTCCTCCTACATGGAACAAAGCATGCCTTCCAAGGACCGTCAGCCCTATTGACTATGAATGATGTCTTTCATCTACAATGTCCGCTTCCTTGCTCTGTCTGCCAAGTCCTACATCTCAGCCCCTCTCGCCGCTACTCACACATTGTAAGAGAGCCCAAGAGCCGGCGCTCTCTTCGTCTCCAGCAACGAAGAGCGCTTCTATTCATACAGCGACCAAGAAACCCCATGCTCGGAGTCCTGCGCGTCTCTCTAAAAGGAAGGCCAAGGTTGTTATTACTCGTCGGACTAGATAAGGCTGGCAATAGCGACGTCGCATCTCCTTTGCCTTTTTGTCGTGATTATTGATCTTGGCGCGAATTTAGTTTCCGCTGCCGTACCTACGAAAGTTTTACAGACGTCTACGCGTCAATCTGCTCGGATCAATGCTCCTCGTGCGCCACCACCACTAGACGGGGTGTATCCTCAAATCATAGTCCACTAAGAATCTGCGTGTCTGCCATAGGCTTCGGAATGCTACAATAGCAGACTCATAATGGCATGATAGCCTACGAAAAAGTGCGATTCAACGCTAAATCTAGTCTTGCCTTGATTTCATCACATAGATCTCAAAAAACTCGGAAGTTTATCGCAAAGTGAATGGCATAAAACGGTATAACAAGCGGAAGTTCAACGCGTTGCATCAATAAACCCTACACCTCCTCAACAACTGCACTAACCGCTTCGGGAATGTGTCTTCGTTCATGGCGCTGAATAATTCTGCAGGTCACTGTTTCGAACAGTCCGCCCTCTAACAACAAGCTGTGCCATTATTGGATCTTGAACCCCGTCGCTACCAAGGCCGATTAGGGAGCTTTTGTTTGCCAATTTTTGTTTCTATGGAGCCGCGTACAACATTGCCAGTGGAAGACGGCAGAGTCCAGTAGTTTGGTTTATCGTCAGGGCCGTTGAAGCTGATCCTGTACGTCGCGATTCAGTACTAGGCATACATGCAGACACTGTTGAGAAGACGAACGTGTATTGGCCCGCAGTATCCGTCTTTTTGATGATCCAGTCCCTCTTGGGTTCGGCAGGGCCTGACTTGACAATCCCATCCGCCGTAATAGCATTTGGGAAGGAGGTACCACCGTTGTTGTGAATTGTGTAGGTCTTTTTCTCCTCATCGACCAGGGCCAGCTTCCACTATATGGACACAGATGAGCGTGGTACGGGTAAGACAAAAGACAGCAGCACTGACCTGGAAGTATTTCTCCTTGTCATTGAAAGTGATCACAGTGGCGGGAACGTTTTTCCCTTCTTCCGCGAAGACGACAGAGGGGTTATGGAAGGCAGCGCTCGAAATATAGTAAGTACCGTCGGCAGGGTCGGCCATCTCGAGGAAATACAAGTGAGGTCGAAGTGATAAAGAACCAGCCAGGATAACTGGCAGCTTTTATACCTTTCGCGAAGCCCAGAAAGGCTCACCAGGACTGACATCCAGTACATCGTGTCAAGGTCCGGGGAATCGACACCACCGACCAACGACAGATGGAATTGCACGAATCATGTTGCGGGGAAACCTCTACACTGGTCGCATCACGCTATCACCGATAACAATGGGCACAAAAACTGTACACCCATGGAGGAATAGAAAGATTAAAAAATCTACGGAAGTTGATAATACCGTGCTGCATTATGAATGACAAAGTGGCTCAACTCGGCTAGAGCTTTTTTTGTCGGTTTGTATTTCACCGAGTGCAGCGCTAGTTCTCGGAAGTTATGTCTAAGCGTGGTGATTGACGTGTGTTGTTTATGAAGAATCGGAACGGTGTGGGGGTCAACCCAATCGCAAGGGCTCTACACGTTGGAACAGTACGAAAGTGGCGCCGGTGTGGGTACTTGATTGTCCCAAGCACCTATCGCAAAGTTATCGTTCAAACTGTCTAATGACCGCTCGTTCCATGTGTTCCAGGTTGCTGCTTTGTCCAGGTAAAATGCTGCTCAGTCGGAGGAACCCCAATAGTAGACGCCGGAGCCATGAGAGGTCGAACGACAACGAGAGATGTCTCCGGCAACTTCGGCTCTCCGCTGTCTCCAAAGACCTCTCGCCTGGAAAATGAAGCAGTGTTCTGCATGTACTTCGTGGCTCCGAGTCGTTGATTTGCCATAAGCCTTGAGCAAGGCACCCTGGATGACACAGGGCAAACAGCCACCATCACAGCAGAGAGCAGAGTCCAGCAGCGCATCGTCCTTGAATACTGGACCATTTGCTCTATTCTCGCATATATGGTATTGTTGTACACGCTCCTCATCTATAAACTTCGTTTATCGTCATGATACGACTGGTTTCATCGTATGCCGGCTTCTCATTCGAACGGTCTTGCCATACTTCCAAAACAAAAATGGTCTTAAGAGCACGATCAGCATTCATGTTGTCTCCAGACTTTAGTCGAGGACTCACGAAGGACATCCGATGATGATGGCCAACACCGCCAACAGCGTATCTCCCTTGCCATATCCCAGCTTGTCATACATCGCCGGAGCAAACAATGGAAACCCAAACGAAAACACCGACCGCATGAACGTCACCGTTGCTAATACTAAAGTCACGATCAATGATAGGACAGATGGGAACTAAAGCGCCACTAACCCGATGCAGCAAACAAGGTGAAAGTATCCACCAAATACGTCTGAATGCTCTGAACGCTCAGGATCATACCCGCGCCCACGAGCGCCATCCCTATGTCGACCACAACCCAATGAAGCTGCTTCTCCGCCGCCCACCCACTCACGAGGAGCCCGATAGGAAGTATCACCGACCCAGGAAACATCGACGCTGTGAACTAGTCTGTTGATATCGATGACTGGGACTGGTGCATAGTAACTCACGAATTCGAAACTCTGGCTCTCCGATACCCCCATTCCTGTCTCTGAGATAAATATACACCCTATCCATCGTACGTGAATTGAGCTGTGAAGTGAATATCAACCCAATCCCAAGCGAGAAGTAGTGCAGGCCCGATACAGCCGGTGGGTGGTCGTAGGCATCTTGGAATATGGCGTGTATAGTTGTCAAGTAAACTAGCGCGTAGACGTGAATTAGTGTAAAGCGAAATGTATGAGGAGGAGGACGTACGGTAAAAGATACCATAGACGAATGCCATATACAATCCCAGGAGCTGGACGATGGACTCGTGCATGAACAGGGCAAATGGGCGCCGCAGGGCTTTCGAGAAGATGTGCTTCCAGCTAGTTTACGTGAGCGTATAAGCTAGAAGCAGCTATGACTACATTACCTTCGCGTCTCTGACGCTTCAAACACGGTTCTATACCTCCGCGCGCCCTTCTCTTGATCCTCCTGGTGGCGTAGCTTCGCAAGTTTCTGTTCCAGCAGCACAGGAGCGAACGCTGTGAATACCGGGATGAGATGAGCCGTATAGCTGATATCGTGCAAAAGACGCTCACTTTCTCGTAAGAGGAAGAATCCCATGACTTGCACGGCCATGGCGAATATGCTCGTAGACCAGAACTAGGAGCGATTGAGAAAGAATATACAGTGTAGGACCAAGGATCACTCGCCACCCATCTCCACGTCGTACATGACGAAATCCACGCGCCGATGACGGGTCCAATCACAGGGCCCATGAGGGGTGCTAATGAATACGTAGCGTTTGCTCGGCCACGCTCTTCTGCGCGCCACACGTCGCCGACGACGCCCATCCCTACTGCAAGCGGCGGACTACCGCCTAGACCGGCGAGGAAGCGAAATATGATGAGCTGGGTTTTGTTTTGCGCGAAGCCGCACGCCATGTTCCAAGCTATATAGGCGAGTTAGCTTCATATATCCCAGGGGTACGAAGAAATTCACCAATGAAGAAGAGATTAGATAGCTGGAGGATGGTGGTACGGCCGTAAATTTCACTAAGTGGCGCCATGAACTAGGCGCTATTAGTAGACAGAATGTGTACCCGGATGAACGACGAACTAATGGCCCAATTGCTAGGAAAGCTTGGTGAGTACAAGGACCATCCAGCGAAGAAGAAACCCACCATATGCGAGAACAAATATCGAGACGGTCAGAGCAATTATCGGCTGGCTCGTAATCTCAAATTCCTCAGCAATTTTCCTGCTCCCAGGCGCAATCCCGGACGACGTGACCGTACTCGCGAATGTGAACAGCGATACCGCAAGCGTCACCCGCCACCTCTTTTGATACGGCCAGCTGCGTTCTCAAAGTCAGTAGCCATTCTAGTAATAAAGCGCTTGCGTACTTCTTAGGGTTTTCTGGATCGTCCGGCCCATCCCAGTCAACGACGACGACATCGCTGTCCTCCTCGCTTACGTAGGTGTGCTGCGACTTTACACCGTTTTCGTCTGACATGGTACTTCGAGTTCAACTGAAGCTTGGTCGATGAGGAAGTATTTGCCAACCTTTATAGATAAAATCGATCCTTACGCTTGGCGATGAGCTGGCAGTGGGCGAAGTGAGCAGCGAGAAGGTAAATCCTAAAGGAGAGAACTGACAACTGAGAGGGGAAGGCCCGGGGGTGATAAAGTGGAGGCGGTCTTCAGCCAAGATTCGCCAAGGTCGTCGATGTCCAATATCTGTATCTATATGCAGGACCATTCTTCGTCGACTTGTTCTCGGAATGAGCAAACGACTTTAAACATGAAGCGAGGAAGAAAAGCACATAAAAATGAAGCAAAACTTCGGTCAACCGACACTTACCTCTGGCTTGTTCAATTGCATAGTCAGTGCCAAGACCTGACCGGCTCTTCTACGCTGAGAAGTGGGCGCCCGGTCATTTCATTGACCTCGCGCGGACCGCGTTCATATGCCGATACGCCAACTGGGGATTCTGAACGACGATTTAGACAAGATGACTCGGATGCGTGCATACGATGCCTTGGAGCTGTACACGTGTAAATATTCTCCGATAGAGCTGCACAGACTCTTGGCGACATGCAGTGGCGTCCGTCTGCCAGAACTAGTACGTACTACTGAAAGGATAGCAGTATCCCGTCATCCGAAGGCGCGGAGTCGGGCATGTCGAGTGGGAAGGACGCATTAGACCTTGTGGCCCTTCTGTACAGTAATTTTTCGTCTAGAAAAAAACAGAAGAGCAAATAATTGAAGGTTCACGAGTGCAGGAGCGGTGACGGTGGAAGACAAGATGGTGAACCCTGAACCACGTGATCGTGAGTTATTATCAACATCCGATCGGAAAACGTGGGAAGGGCATGCTCCTCCCGAACCACCTCCATAGCACTTGAATTCGTGTGGCGCAGATCACTACGACTCGTGTACTGCCAAGTATTTTCGAGAAGACGCCCTATTTCGCCAAGCCGTCGTCTTTGAAGAACTTCTTGCCAGGATTCGCTATCCTCTTTCGGCTCATATGGTGCTATTTTGATGATACAGCGTGACTTGTTGACTTCGAAAAGGGTCTGAATCTCCGTAAACGCCGGGAGCTGGATACTCACACCTATATTACCAAGTGCCTGTGCGACGCCCGTGTGCTCATATTCGGTACCTCCTTAACGCTTCAAGCCTGTGACGACACAAATAAACTGGCGACTTGTCAGGCTATAAATTCTCTGTTTTGTCTGCGCGAATGCGTCTGGCGGATAGGTTGGCGCGGTGTAGGGCACTCCAACACCCGGCAACCGGAAGAGTTTCCGATGGACATCGTACACGCTTCCGAACATCGCGCATCGCAGTCCTTTTTCTGTGACGCAACAGCGTGCCTTAGCGTCAGGTATCCACTTGCACCAGCTTTGAGGGTTCCAGCTGGATGCCAAGGTACGGGGTTCTCGGTGCTCTCCAACCAGGTAAGGATTTGTGTGCTTCATTCTAAATTGGACAATGAGTTATCTGTTCATAGATCCGGAACGATGCTTCATCTCTGGCAGGTGCAAGGATAAATACTACGGCAAGGCTTCTGTCTATGAAGCCTCCTAATTTTGTTATAGACCGCGTGCATACCGCGGAATACGACTTACTTCCCCGAGTCCCCCAGCGAAGAAACTGATGGGTCATCCAGAAGGGACTCGCATGTATATTTCTTTCATGAGGCAGGTTCTCCTGCCTGAGTCTTTATTTGGTGAAAGACAATTTATGAACGCCGTTGCAGAATTCCTTTCCTTCGTGAACCATTCGCCTTTGACCCAGATCACCAAATGCGTCTATCCATCGTACGTACATGCCAATCCCAGTGGCTCGGGAATGATGTAAACCTTGTAGCGGCGGGTCCTCAAGGACACGATCTTCGGAAATCAATCTTCTTGACCTCCAATACCAACAGCGCAATTGGTTCGACGAATTTCTGGTCCTCCAGGACATTACGACAAAACCTCCTAAGTCTATCTTTGCACAAAGCGAACTTCGACGGCTTGGGGGTCAACTCGCCCGTACGTCGTCTAATCCAGACCGTCTACCATAACCTGTGTGAAATGTACCTTGACGCGCCCTTATAAAAGTCTTGGCCCGAGACGATGGTTTTGCACGTTCAAAACAGACAGAGACATGCGCTTCATACACCTCATCGTTCTCGTCTCAGTCGTTCGCCTTGCCGGCGCTCTTAACAGTGTGCGCGCTGTCGATAGCTCTAGCGGAATTCCAACCGTCGAAAACGCCAAGAACCCCGCATGTGTTCCTTGGTATGGTATACGCGACGCGATCATGGGCGGGATATTCCAAGGTACGCGTTTGCAAGCCGTGTGTCAGGCTGAAGTTCAGGTTTAATACAGGTCGCTGCAACGACTTGTCTCGCGCCGCCATCCGCTTGTCGTTTCACGATGCTGGTGAGCAGTTTTCGGTATTCGATAATTCATTTATCTAACCTCAATCATAGCCCCGTTCTCTCTTGCCCTTCAAGCCGCTGGCCAGCCGAATGGAGGCGCCGACGGCTCCATCATCTTCTTCCCAGACGAGACGGTTGCTCGCCCTGATAACAACGGACTTCAGACCATCGCTAGCGTTCTTCGACCTCTTCCAGAGCAGTTCAATGTATCTCCAGGAGATATCGTCGCTGTAAGCATTCCACATTCCTAACGAAATGTCAATTAAAGATTGCGTTCGATAGGTCGCTGGGGCGTTGGGCGTTGTCAGTGCCAGACTCTTTCATGCTGATACGCTTCTGAATTCACCGTTTGATAGTTATCCTGCCCGGGAGGCCCAGTCATCAGGACCTACGTAGGACGTCCTGGTCCCCCGCCCGTCAATCCGGATGGTCTCCTTCCAAACACGAACAGCCCCGTCGAGGTCCTCTTGGCGCGCTTTGCGGATATGGGCTTCGAGCCGCGGGAGCTCATGGCGCTGATTGGGTCTCACACCACTGGGCGCCAACGTTTCGTCGATGTCGCTGAAAGCGGGGAGCCATTCGATTCAACCATTGACATTTGGGATGTGCGATTCTGTACGACTTTGTTATTCAAAGGAAGTGTCTACCATTGACTGACAAATTCTATTAGACAACGAAACACAAAGCAATTTCACGGATCCGGCCGGTGCGTGGACTGCAAAGGATAGATGTCGTAAATCGTGCTAATTTGCAACTAGCTCCTACTTTCCATCTTCCCAGCGATCGCGCCTTCTCCCATCATCCGTTGACGCAGAAGGATTATGATCGATTCGTCGGATTCAAGAGGCAGGACAACTGGTAAGCTGCTGCCTTGCGTGACTCGCCACTATTAACTCGGAACACACTGCTTTAGGGCGCAGGAGTACTCCGATGCACACGCTAAAATGAGTCTTGTAGGGCAAAATAAGACGGCTTTGACGGAGTGTACGGAGATTCTTCCTGCAGAGATTGATTTACAGAACCTTCTTGTGGACGGAGACACCAGTGCGAACCCGGCTGTCGATCCAGTCAAGCTGGAGGCAGCCATCCAGAGGCAGAGGTCGATTTGGTTGGCGTGATTATTTACAAACTAGAGACTCCCTTGTTCTTCCCTTCAATCGATGTTTATATTGTTGCTTTGTATCTGACGGAAATATATACCAGTTTAAGTTTCCACTGTCCGTTGATCCGTGTCTGCTAAGATTGTTTCTGCAATGTGTCCCACTTTGGTCTTTACCATCATACAGCCTTTGTCCAGCGTACACGAAACGTTTCAAGCATGTCCCACGACAAATATCGAAGCAAACAATCAGACGTGATCGTGGGACTGGCAACGTGAACGCGTCACAAAAGGAACAAAGGCGGATTTCTCTCTTCCTTGCAAACTACAACCTGCCACTCCGCCCAGCGCTGCATATAACGCCAGTTACTAACAAGAACCGGTTCCCTTCCGAAACTGATCTTCCGACGATGTCTGGTGTGTACTCAGGACTTCCCTTTCACGTTTTCGTCAATTGACAAAAAAAAAAATTCTGCTAGATATTACGACGATGGAGTCGAAAGAAATTCTTAGGATGGTCAGCAGTTTGTTATGTTTACTATGACACGTTCCATTTAACATCTGACGCGTCAGCAGAATGGAACTGTGAATCCTCAGAAACCTGCTAAGCCAGCTAACGAGGCGGTGGACGGCGCTCTATTCGGTAGTATTCCAGCTGATTCGACTCCCATCCGTCTTGAAACCTCGCAGTCGAATAGTACTCGTCATGATGACTCTCCTACGCTCGCTACCAGCTTCAATGCGAGCCCTTATTCTTTTGAACCCTTGCCCAAACCTTTTTCTTTTGCACCCTCGCACATCCTGTCAGAACAAGAAAATGCGGGCAAATTCGGCTCTGCAAGGTCGTCCAATTTCCCCCCTCTGTCCGCCCAACCACAAGCCGCCACACCACTACCTTTCCCTTGTCCTAAATTCCCGTTCCGCTTTGATGCTTCCACACCAGGCGGTCAGCGCCCTCCAACGGTTCCCACTGCACCTCCGCCAGTCTCCTCTTCAAGCGCCGTCGACAAGTCTCCCGACATCTTTAGATTTGGTGCTAGCGCAGCTCAGACTCCGTCGAAGTCCTCTTCAATGATGAACTTTGGCAATCTGGCATCTTCAAAAAATACCCCAGAGAAGCAGAAGGAAGAGCTGATGGAATACAAGGCTCGCGTGTCCTTATTAGAGGCAGAGCGCACTAAATCTGCAACGGAGTTATTAGCGGCACAAGCGACTTCGAAGAATCTCCGGAAAGTTTTGGAAATCGCAAAGCGGGACTTGGAGACGATGCGGCAGGACAAGGCGGCGGGACAACTTCAATCTAGGCAGTCCCTAGCTTTGGAGAAGGAATTGTCAAATGGGCTTTCGCGCCAATTGTGCGAAACGCAGAAGCACCTGGACCGTGTCAGAAATGAACTTTCCGAAAAAGACACGCGTCTTGGTACGCTCCAGGAGAGGGTCGACCACCAGGATTGGATCATTTGTCAGATTCGAGAGGCGGACTTGAAGAGCAAATCGGTGATGGAGGCGAACGATGAGCTGAAGAGAAGCATGTCGAAATTGGGAAGCCAATTGGATGAGGCGAAGAAGAGCTTGGATGCGCGGCTCAAAGAGATCCAGACTACGACCGAATCGCTCCAGTCTCGGAATGCTCAGGTCATTCATTTGCAGTCGCAATTGAAGCAGTGCGTACAGGACAAGGATAATCTGGCACGGCGATATGAGTCACTTTCCCTGACATTGGATACTGTACGGGCCCAATTGGGCACGGTACAGAACGAGTCGGAGCTCGCAAAGAGACGCGAGGGGGCTGCCCTTAAGCAGATCGAAGACTTTGAACGCCGCTCTAAACGTCAGATCAAGACGCAAACCGAACTCGAATCAAAACTTGCTGAGACTGCAAGGGATCTGGCGGAAGAACGCAAGCGCTCTACTTTAGCAAATGAGCAACTACGCGAGGCGGCACAAATACGCAGAACTATTCAGACACACATACAAGAAATAACGGTCCTCACTGGGAAGCTTCCGTCGCCAGAGCCCTCGGCACACGATTTCAACGAATCAGATGAAGACGAGGAGAGCAGGCAAAGAGAGGCTGATGTACGGGCTGCCAAGGAGAAGATCCAACGCATGAGGGAGTTGGAAGAGCAGGAACGTCGCCTTCGGGAGGAGGAAAAGGCTGCGGAGATTGAGAAGAGTCGGCGCGCGGCTGAGGAGCTAGAGAAAGAAGCGAAACGTCAGAGAGACATAGAGGAGGACAAGCGGCGATCGGAGCAAGCGAAGGCTGCACTTGAGGACGAAGCGTGGAGTCGGGCGACCAGCGCAGAAGAACAGCGCTGTTTTGAACGAGATCTCGCCTGGTTGAAGACACGACAACCGCTGCCATGGGATAAGGCAACCGCGTTCGCCCGAGTTCAAAAGATCTGGCCCGATTTTTCGCCCTCGCAGTATCAGACCAAGAAACGCCCACTCACGTACGAAACCATTCCATGGCCTATTTTGGACGAACTGTATCTTCCCACCTCGAAAGCTCCTAGACAGATGAGCTGGGACAACGTTGAACAGTTCTTTTCATTCGCAAAGCAACAACTGCCGACCCAGGATTATACGGAGCTTCTTGACAAAATGCAACGCATCTTCCATCCTGATAGGTTCACGGCGTGCATTCTGACCGTTAAGGACGAGGTTCGGAGGAAGGATATATTGATTGACGTGAACACGGTCTCGCAGGTCGTCAATAGTTTGAAACAGAACGCGTAGATCATTACAAATAGACGAACACATGTACAACATTACTTCGAAATACTCCAGAAATAGCAGTCTTCATCCGGTGGCACGAAGACAACAATCCCGAGTCACGGTCTCGCCTTCATGTAATTACACTGAGCTCAAAAGCCTGAGCAATTTATCGCAAAGTGAATGTCATAAAACGGTATAACAAGCAGAAGTCCAATGCATCAAATAAACCCTACGCCTCCTCAACGACTACACTAATCCACCATAGAAACTAAAGTTGGTCTTGTTGCTCGCTGGTGCCGTCAGCGCCGTCTACCTCACCAATATCTCCCTCTTCCGAGGTGGCCTTGGGAGCGGGAGCGACCGGCTTCAAGATCCAACGACACTTCTGGTCAGAGGGTGCCAGTGGATTGTTCGAAAATTCGATCTGAAAAAATCAATCAGCACATGAAAGACGATACATCACGGAGTCGACTTACAGCACGAGCCGCATACGACAGAGTCCAGTAGTTAAGTTTATCGTCCGGGCCACAAAAGCTGATCCTGTGCGCCGCGATTCAGTAGGCATATATGCAGATAGGATGGAATGCACGTGTATTGGTTCGAATCCATTGGCGTGATGACCCATTGCCTCGCAAACCGGCCCGACTTGATAGTAAACCTATCCAAGACTGGCGTAGCATGCATAAGGGGGTTTCTGCCAACCCTGTTGCAGACTGTGTAGGTCTTCTCTTTTGGATCGACGCTGCTTATCGTCCACTACATAGACATTGGTGAGTGTGGTACAAACACAAAAGACTGCAGTACTTGCTTGGAAACGTTCGTCGCCTTTAGCAAAAATATCTACAGTGGCAGTGACGTCCTGCCTTCCGGCTTCCGGGAAGAGGACAGAGGCTTCAGCCAAGGCGGCGCTCGAAATAGAGTAAACACCACTGGGAAGGTCGGTTGGCATATCGAGGAAATACTAATGATATCGAAGTGATGAAGGACCAGCCAGGACGACTGGCAGCCTTTATACTTTCGCAAAGCCCAGAAATAGGAGTTGAAGGCTGGCCTTCAACACCTCGCATAGAAGTCTGGAGTCAACATCACCGAGTCAAGGACCCATGCCATGACAGATGGAATTGCAGGAATCGTGAACCTGCGGGTAAACCTCTCGAATCGCCGATAAATGCGCAAAATATGTAAGCCCATGGAGGAATACAGAGACTAAAAAGCGCGGAAGTTGGAAATACCGTGACTTAACTTGAATTGAGCTTTTTTTATTGCCGGTTTGGTCTTTCACCGTGTGTAGCGCGAGATTAGCAAGTTGAATTGAGCTGTACGGTTTTGGGAATGTAGAAGAAAAGCACCTTCTGTCGCCAGTTTAATGCCTCGTCAAATGTCGCGTCAGTTCCCAGAAGTCGTATCCAAACGTTCTGAATGTAGCAATAGGCGTGTTGCTGAAGAAAATCGTAATAGTAGTGGTCGTCTACCTGATTGTGAGTACAAAGGTTGTAAAAGCAGGAAAGTGACGGTGGTACGGGTACTTGATTGTCCCAAGCAGCTAGTTCGAAGTCATCACGCAAATTGTCGATTGACCGCTCGTTCCCTTTGTCCCAGGTGGCTTCAAGTTCTTTGTCAAGGTATTCGGATGGAGGAACCCCAATAGTCGACTCAGGAGCCTTGAGAGGTCCAAAGACAAGGAGAGGTGTCTACGGAGACTTTGACTCTCCGCCGCTGTTTCCAAAGGCCTGAGGCAACATACCAGCCACAGCTCGGAGCCTAGAAGCTTGCTAGTGCCTGTCAGGTTTTTGAAACGTGCACAGCTAACAATTACAAGTAATTTTGGACATACTTCGAGGTATATTTAGCGCAGTCGTATTCGCGCGGGCCAATTTCGGTGATGATGGTCAAAGCGACAAAACCTACCGATCACGTGTCGGTCGCGCGACTTGGTTCTTAACCTCCATCACAACGTGTTCAAGTGAGAGAACACGTTCAGCTTCTCAAGATTCAACAAACATTCCTTTTTAGCGTCAGAACTTCCAATCAGACACATTCGCCTGCCGCTCATCTATCAATACAGGAAAATTTCATGGCAGGTAACATGTTTCTCTGTTGTAATGCGATGAAGCTGTGCACAGAAATCAAGAACGGAAAGCCATTCGCTTCCGACCCTACTGCCTCTCTCATTCGAGAGACGTTTTAAGGGGCCGAAGTTGAAGGGGGCCAAACCGCACCCACTGCTCTGTCGAGCCTTGTTCGCAGGCGATTCAGAAGAAGCTATCTTCGGGAGATATTACGCCGGAGAATCGCAGCATATCGCCTGCCATTATCTTGAAGTTCGTCTGTGAAATATCGGGCCTTCGTATTCCAAGTCTATATTTCTTCGAGTGTCGTGGGACGAATTGACATTGGGAACAAGGGCTGTCTTATCATTTTGGCCTCCGACTATGGCGCAAATGGAACCACTGCCTTCACTCGATTTCCGATTCACACAGTGACACTGACATGGATAGCAAAACGGTTGGCAGCGTCCGACAATTCTTTGCTTCATCTCCGATGGAAGGAAATTGCAGTTAAATGTAGCGCACACGGTGAGGGTGCCACCCCATACAAGCAGAGTCAAAAAATGTAGTAGCCAACGTTTTGCTTCCACAATAGATGGTACTAGACATCGCCAGTCGGAGCGTTTCGATTTTATTGACGGGTGAACTTCTTGACACGTCGTTGACCTAGATCATGGACAGGAAGCGTGGTATACTTACACGAACAGCGCCTAACCATCAATCACGCCAAGTAATCCCAACCGGCCTCGGGTCAAGTTCAAAGATTGCAGCATTTTCCATGACGTCGGGGAACAAGTCGGTATCGCTATTTCCTGTCTAGATCTCCGCTAACCGCGGTTCTCAGTAGAGCGCACTGGGTGAAGAAACAACTCTTCATGATAAGGCTTTTCTTCCGTGCTTCGGCACATCTCGACGGCTATATGTATCATGAAGGTCCACTTGAATCGAGGTCCACGGGAAATGCAATGTAAACGGACGCTGATGTCCGATACTATCACGACTCCGTGTCTATGCGGGCGCGCCCTTGAATGAGCGAGCTACAAGGTGGAAGAGTGACGAGTCTGAGGAACACCCGTTCGTCTTATCGTTATCTCCCCCCGTCGACCGGCGATAGCTCATCATCCTCACGCGGGATATCGTGAAGCAGAGGTGACGAGCAGAAAATGTACTTACATTCACCAGGCATTCGTGTGTTAGCTTGTCGAGTGTAGAATTGGTGTCGGCCGTCATGACAGTACGTGCCTTGATATTCCTCTTCCCCAGCCTAATTAACGTATATACAGATCCTATCAAACTCGGGTCGAGTAGAATAGGTGGTCTTGGTTACGTTCTCGAGATCCTCCAGGACAACGAGTAGAATAATGGCTAGCAGTTCCTGTATAACTTTCCAGTAAAAGGCTTTTCGCTCGACGCACTTGTACTTGTCGCGCGCCTGTTCAGGATGCCAACTGCAACTGAGCCCTCTCTATCTATACTTCGTGTAGCGCCAAGTCAAGAGATCATGATCGCGTTTGTGTGTACATGCTTGTTCGTGTCTTGTCACTAACGACCAACATCACTTTCGCGTAGCTTTAAAGGAACCGTCTTCGACATCTATTGAAACAGCGGCCAATTTTTAGTCGTTGCGTGTCGCTCTCAGCTACATGCTCACGCCAACTCTATCCCAGGAACAGCTTCGAGAGCATGCTTAGCGCAAACTATATGAAGGACCACGAGTACCACTTGAACCTTCCCACCAAACCCGACGTCAATTCATATGATGAGCGCTTTATGGTTCCAGCCTTGATAGTCTGCTGACGTTCTCTTGACATCTCATCAAGGATTCCCTGATGTGAGCTGGCAAGTTACTTCAATTAGGCGAGCTGCTAGCCAGTTCTCCGTGTACACTACCCGGGCTCACCTTCTGAATGTCACCACCACCCTGATAACGGGGGAGGAGTCTCGCTTGACGATAAGGACCTGTATCTTGCGGCGGATGCGACGTCGTGGGTTCATTCTCAGCGGCTGGTTATAATGGAGGTCGCCAGTCAGACATGCAGACCGAGGTCTTTTGCCATGGACTCCTCGTACGAGAAGAAGGCTGCTGTGACGACAGATACTGTCAGTTCGCATAGTGATCATACCGCCGTGACTGCACCGCGGAAGAAGATCGCTTTCTATGATCCCTCAAGGGAGACGAAATGGACTCGCGCTGGACTGTCCTTGGAGAGTTTCAAGCGCGCACCTGGTCCCACTGGGTCAGTACTCTTGATATTTTACCGCTCCTCACTCATAGTGCATGGAATGACAGAGAGCAAGTGATTGCTGGCCATGCGAACCTGGATGATATCGAGGGCGACATGCCAGTCCTTCAGCCCAAGATGAAAAGCCGACATCTCAACATGATTGCCGTCGGTCAGTGTTCTTTGATCCCATGCTGTAGCGTTTCATTCAATGGCTGTATACCAGGTGGAAGTATTGGCACAGGTCTCTTCGTCGGTTCTGGCTCAGCTCTTCACAATGGAGGTCCAGCTGGAGTGCTCATAGCGTGGATACTGACGGGCGCTATGTTAATCAACGTCACTCAGGTATGTCTTCCGTCGAGTGTCGCGTGTAAATGGTCATTTGGCACGCTTTAGGCTCTCGGTGAAATGTCCATTCTATATCCCGTCTCTGGTGGCTTCTACACGCTCGCGATACGCTTTCTGGATCCGTCATTCGCTTTTGCCATGGGCTGGAATTACGTCTTTCAATGGGCTGTCGTACTTCCTCTGGAGTTAACGGTCGCGGTAACCACAGTACAGTATTGGACCAACGATGATGTCTCAATAGCAACATGGGTGACGATTTTTTGGTTGGTCATTAGTAAGTATCCTGGTCCTCCGTCACGATATCCATTAACTTCGTTCCAGTCTTTGCAAGCGTATTTGGTACTCTAGGCTTCGCCGAAGAGGAATTCTGGTCATCTTGCCTGAAGCTACTCGTTGTGATTATGTTCATCTTCGTCGGCATGTAAGTGACTTGATTCTGCTTGAATTTCAAGGGGTTCACTTCTACCAGTGTCTGTTGTGCTGGTGGAGGCCCGAGCAGTGGTGAATATGGGACCTATGTGGGAGGGAAGTACTGGAGTGATCCTGGTGCTTTCGCCAACGGCTTCAAGGGCGTTTGTGCCGTATTTGTAACTGGTATGTCCGAGGCTACTAACTTGGTCTCGCTCTCATTACTAATTCCGCTATACAGCTGCTTTCTCGTTCGGTTTGTCGCTTCGCCGTTCGAGCCTTTCCATACTGATTTTAGAACGCAGCTGGTACCGAGCTTGTAGGTCTCGCCGCTAGTGAGACGCCTAATCCGAGGGCCGTCATGCCTGGTAAGTTGCAGGATATTTAAATAATGCTAGAATCTAACGCCGACATCGACACTCAGGTGCTGTCAAAGGAACCTTCTGGCGCATTGTAAGTCAATCTATGCTGGACTCGTGGACACACCTAAGTTTAGTTTTATTCACCAGACCATCATCTACGTGACTTCTCTGACAATCATCGGACTCCTCCTTCCATACGACGAGCCACGTCTCATTGGTGGCAGCGGTTCATCTGCGTCGCCTTTCGTCATCGTTCTATCGCATGCGAACATCAGTGGACTCGACCGTACGTACCAGATTTTCCCTACATGACAACCTTTCATGAAACGTCGTGTAGACTTGGTGAACGCCACGATCTGTATATCGGTTTTGTCTATCGGCTTGTCCTGCGTATACGCCGGCTCGCGAACATTGACCGCATTGGCTGAGACCGGTTTCGCCCCCAAGCTTTTCACCTATGGTATATTCCTCCAGTCCGAGTTCACGTGATGGTCTGACTGATATCCGTCACTACAGTCGACAAGTCCAGTCGTCCCGTGTTCTCCGTCGCCGCCATTCTCATCTTCGGACCAATCGCCTACGTCAACTGCTCCAATGATGGCGATACCGTCTGTACGTTACTCGACTTCTGCCCGTCCCAAAGTCTAAATCGTGTTCCTAGTCAAATGGCTTCTCGCACTATCCGGATTGTCAACCATCTTCACATGGATGTCGATCTGTCTCTGCCAGTCAGTCTCGCCCCCGACCTTGTACCATCTTCAGTTCATGACCTTTTTTGTCAAAGCATCCGATTCCGTGCGGCATGGAAAGCCCAAGGTCATTCTCTTGAGGAACTCCCCTTCAAAGCCCTCGGAGGAGTGTGGGGCTCGTGGTTCGGTGTAATCTTGAACGGCCTCGTCCTCATAGCCCAATTCTACGTGGTACATTTCCTCCATTTACCGTAATTTTCAGCTCGCTAAATGACCCATACCCTAGGCTGTCTTTCCAGTCGGTGAATCAGTCAGCGGTAGAGCCGCCGCAGACTCTTTCTTCTGTAAGTGGACTGGAATCTAGTCATTGGTGTATCTGTACTGAGACATTGTTCACAGCTGCGTATCTCGCTGCGCCAATCATGATCGCATTCTATATCGTCGGCTACGTGTGGAAACGCCAGCTCCCTAAGCGCGCCAGTGAAATCGATTTAGACGTAAGTTTACCCAGCGCCACATTCCTTTACCCTTTGTCTGACGCGCACGCAAGTCTGGTCGCAAGTCCTGGTTGACGGTCGAAGATATGAGAGCAGTACGCCGTAGTATCACCTCCCTTCGACGAATGCTCACAGACTCCACAGTATCGTGCCGAACGCAAAAACGCGCCATTGTATATCAGGATATACCGCATCCTGTTTTCGAATTAATACTGTATATATAGCATGAAAACCCGTAATGTTAGTCTGTGCACCATGAGAAAAGTAACGATGTAGATAGCGCTGAACGAAGAAAAAAAGCATCAAGAGCGCCGTAAGCAAACGAGGGGCAAGTAAATAAGCAGGGAGCTAAAGTACAACACGACAGCGATAGGATACACATCAAGGTCCAGAAGACGGCGGCCTACGATTAGGCCGTAAAGGATACGCCTTTTTTGGCGCAGGTCCAGTCTGGCGAGGCTGGTTGAAGAAATCGGGCGCATTCTGGGTAGCGGCACTGCGTGGAGGGTCGCTGGAGCTATTTATAGTATCACTACCAGTGATGTCGCTCTGGGTGGTAGACGCCCTCTGCCCTGGTTGCTGGGACACGTCTGCCTCGGCGTTCGCATACCGCGGGGGTAGCTCGACCACCTCAGTCCCATCTTCGTGATAGACGGTAACTGGCGCCCGTCCACCATCGTGGTGTACTACGTACACTGCGCCCGATCCCCGCCCAGTCGTAGGACTGGCTGGACCACCTGTATCACTTGGGGCATCCCCAGGCATGCGGAAAGGCTCGACCTGATACTGATGCGAGCCCAGTGAGGTGGCATTGCTATTCAGCGATTCCATCGGCATTCTCGGGGAATGTCCGAACGAGTTGTTTGAGTGGAAGCCATCCATGCTGGAGCTCTGGGACAAACGCGAGTGCTTGCGTGGTCTGAAGATGAACCAGGCTGCTCCAATCCCGAGTAGAGCGCCTGCAATTGCGCCTCCCAAACCTATCCCGGCTGCGGCTCCGGACGATATACCTGATGAGCTGCACAGAGTGATTAATTTGCTACGCGTAAAGAGAGAAACTCTGAAACGTACGGAGGTATGTCGCCTAGAGCGAGACATCCAGTAGGTCCGTTCCCGCCGCTATGTAAAGGACCGTAGGACCATCGATTAAACTCCGAGTCCACTACACTGATAAAGAAGGGAGATGCCCAGGAGAGATCTACTGTCCAGTTGACAGTCGACATATCATTCATGGTGATGTTGACGGGTGGGTGGGACGAGGGAGCGATCTGAAAGAGTTGATTTCAGAAAACGGCGGAGCTCCTCCTAGGGCGGACGTACCGTCAGGATATAGGGTGGCGTGCCGTTTTTTGGCGTTATGGCTATGTCGGTACACTGTATTGCTGAGCTGAGGGTGGTATAGAATGTCGAGCAGGGATCACATACCTGGTTGACCCAGCCGTACATACTAAGGGGCCCATCTTCAACCTGCGCGTCGATATCGAGAGGTCCAAGCGGAAAAGACGCGTTGGCACATGTCGGTTCGCTAACGGTGGTATTCGCGATCATGGTATACATGGCTTGGCAGCCACCGGTATATCCATTTTTGTCAAACTATAAGTAAAGAAGGATCAGGCGGGGGGCGGAGAAAAGTTAGAGGCTGCTGCTGACCATGCACATCTGATACTGCACAGCGGATGTTAGTAAGTGTAATGCGATAGTACAGCCCGCATGCTTACAAGAGTGCCCGGACCAAAGGGAACTTGCCAATCCTGGAAGATAATAAACGTTGAGATTACGGCAATTGGGATTGGGCTTACGAAAGATAGGGCGCTCCCGGCCTCGACGATGAATGGAAAGACAAAAGCACTGCAATAGTCAGTCGGCGCGTGTAAGAGATGGGGCGCGTCGGACATACGAGGTATATATTTGAAGAAAGTAAGGAGCGGAAGGATTGGGACTGTTGCGAGGATAAGATGACGGGATTCAAAACTGCCAGAGGTGGGTGTACCCTGTAGAACCGGAGGTTCTCCCCCAATTAATGGTAATGGTTTCGCATTGGGCTGTGCAAACATTAGACTTTACGAGAAGAGGGATTGAACGTGTCGCGCACTGGTTACTGGAACTGGGACCGTCTGTGATTCCGGAACGTAGTCGAAGAAGAATGACTAGAGACGAATGAGAAGGCTTCATCCGATATGTTTTCCCCAGAAAACATACCTGGTCCATGAAGGCGGACGATGCCACGGCGACAGACGCAAGGCAGAGCCATATCAATTCGTAAATCAGCATAAGTATCCAAGCTCAAGGCTGTCGTGGTCGTCTGCTGCCGGATAAGAAACGACATTCCGTCAGGGAGAGGGTACCAAGTTGCATAAACAACGTACCTTTCGCCCAGAATTCCGCCCAGATAAACCGAGCAACAGCGAAGGGGCGCAGACAGAGGCGCTTTAGCAGCGCTTGACAGCCGCCTGACAACGTGAGGGTAAAAGGTAAGGGTGGACCGGGAAGGCCGCTCGGCAGCAAAATAATCAAATTTGCCGTGGTGTCCGGATCAGGCCCGTCACCTGTACCGACGGAAAGGGAGAGTATCATGTACATGCATTGCAAGGGTGCGAAAGAAACAACACAAGTCACCGGAAATGGACCATGCTCGCAGGATCATAAATAGAACGTCGAGCATAGTACACTATTCTAGCTCATTACAAGGCAAAGCGAGACTGAAAGCTTTAAGCTGTTCAGGGCGGAATCGCAACGTGGATGAACGGTCTGGACAAAAGCCTTGTTAATTAGGGCGCGTGCGCCACATATGGATCCGTACTTCACGATCTATGGGGCTGGAGAGAAGCGACTGTGCCCACAGCGCTGTAACGGCAAGGCGAGAATCCATTTCAAGCCGGCTATCGAAGTGAACGATATATTGACACGTGGATGAATGTATCTTTTTGACGATGAAGAGATTCAAAATGAATCTGTGAGGTGAGCAAAGGGAGACCATAAAAAGCATAATCGCAGAGGTATGATTGTGGTTCGGATTCAACATACAGCAACGATCGGTGGCTGTACCACCTATCGTACAGTGTGACTCCGCCGAACAACATCAAGCATACTCAGTGCATACTGCATGCTCTAGTATCTACACGAGAACTATTCCCCCGCCAACGGTAACGCTGACATTTCCGCTTTCAAAATGTGGTATCCTTTTGAATTTCCGTCATTTTTTACTGAAGATGACCCATTCTTCATGTCTAGAGCGTAATCGCTAATTCTCTGTATGGCGTGGCCAAGGCGTGGCGCAATTTTAAATAAATCACATGAAGTAAATCTTGTGGGAAATACGAGCGTGAGAAAATGATGGACTTGCCTGTCGCCATCATGAGTGTGACGTTCTGCCTCATCGTTTTGCGTCAGTTGCTCGCCAATATGCCTCGAAAGGATGTTACAGAATGTGGAAGTATCTCGGAATCACAGCCTCGAAATGCGTCTACCCGGAGGAACTCTACACCCCAAACTTGCCCAAAACGGGGCAACCTTGTCTTTACATCAAGATCAAGGCCACCGCCTCTATACAGGCTTCGTATGTCACCTTTGTACTTCTCAAGGAAACTGCATTCAATATATCCCAGTAGGGAACAATGTGGGTCTCGGCAAATATAAAATACGGAAACCGTGAGAAATCCGGCATCTGTATCCTTCGCTTCGAAATGCCATCTTCATCGCATACTGCTACGTCTGAAACTTCGCCACGTCCTCCAACCGTGACTTCTAGTCATTCTATTCCTCATACGTCGCGTCAATCTGTCGCCTCTGAGACGTGCATCAGCTCAGATCCTGATGAGGACGTCGAAGAAATCGAAGCTGTAATGCAAGCCATCCAGGCGTCCGACATACCAGTGCATTACGCGCGGAATACCAGAAAGAAACGTCGCAAGGTATTTTCTGTGAAGCTGTCGCAAGTCCATGCGCAGAAAGGTTCGTATATCACATTTCTGGAATTCAAATCGTATTAATTTGCGCCACACATATGTAGGGAACGACCCATTTGACTATCAACACAAATATCCCGAGGATGCGCCTTTCCAAGAGATGGGCGAGATGGCCCGGGTCTGGAAGATGTTTCTGGAGGAGTATATGAAGTATGACACCGAAATGGTCGAGGACTGGCGCGATGGTCTAGATGTGCTGCTTGTTTTCGTAAGTCGACTCCCTTCTTTCTGCTCCCTTTAGCCAGTGAAACTAAACCTGTCAAGGCTGGGCTCTTCTCCGCTGTCGTGACCACCTTCGTCGCGCAAACCTCCCAGAGCCTCCAGGCTAACATGCCAATGGTCATGGCGAGCATCATGACCGAGATGCTTGAGACCCAGCGCGCCTTCTTCCTCCACGAGTCAGTCAAGAACGTAACCCGTTCGGCTTTGACGATCAATTCCGTCGCTCGTCCATCCCTTACAGACCGGTGTGTCAACGGAATGTGGTTTACCAGTCTAGCTCTAAGCCTGACAACGGCGCTGCTTGCTGTTCTCACGAAACAATGGATCCACCAGTACATGGCTGTCCCGTCCGGCACACCGAGAGGGCGTAGTCGAATTCGACAATACAGATTCGACAGCCTGACGAGCTGGCACGTTCCTGTAATCATCGGATTGCTGCCTGTTCTGATGCACCTTGCCCTCGGTGTATTCTTCGGTGGTCTTGTTCTCTACTTACTCTCCCTCGACATCTCTATGGCCGTGGTCGTTGGCGCCATCGCACTCTTTGCTTTCGTCGCGTACTTCGGTACTACCTTCCTTCCCACCTTCAAACCCGATTGTCCGTATAAGACGCCGTTGACTATATATTCCTATGCTGTATTCGGACGTCTTCGTCTTGCGTCTCATTCTGCCCTCCGCAAAGTCCGCAAAATCTTCAAGGGATGGTGCCTCCATTTCAGTGGAACACCATCCCCTTCCCCTACCAAGACTTCTATGGCCCCGAATTTACAGAAAGTCTGCCATACCGGGGAGATTACTAGGGTCATGTCACTCAGAGAAATCGAGCAGGAGAGTGTACATGTGGAAGCGGAAGTAATTGACGCGCGGGCGCTTGCGTGGATCTTCGACATTTCGTCCAACGCCTCTGTTCGATCAGTCGTCATGGAGGCACTTGGCAATATCCCTCTGCGTACCGTCGACATTGTGAAGCGCCGGTTCCCCGGTATACACGCAACCATAGAACACCTTTTGCGTACGCCAGAGTATAGGGAGACAAACGAGCAGAATGGGCCGGCATTTGAGCGCCTCAGCAGAGCACTTGTGCGCTTCCACGACACGGACAGAATTTGTTTACCCGATCCGATTCCCATCCAGCACAATAGCCCACCCGCTGCGTATGCACTCTGTGATCTCCTTGATCAAGTCAATCCCGAAGATGCAGCGTTATTCTTACGCAAGCAGCTCGATGGAACCGCCCAAGACAAGTTGGACGTATATTTATGGGCAAAGATCCTTCAAAACGCGCTCAGTTTCGGTACCGAGTGGCTTGACGGTGGAGACGACAAGTCCGCTGTTTGGCAAAGCCTCGTCAGCGATGTCATCGACAACCACGGTTGCATGATTCAGACCAACTGTGATGGCTTTCGAAAGGTGTTGGCCTCGTTGCCCTTACAGCGTCATACACTAATAGAAAGCGTACTGGGTCCATTAAAGTACGAGAACTTCACCTTGCAACTACTGGACTCTCCCGACTCGGAGACCAATCACCCCGTTCTATTTGGCGCCGCCATCAAAAACTTTTTACATCCGTCCTTCTGTCAATTGCTTCTGCAAGCGTTATATCCGATGTACTGTTTGGGCGACGACTACGAGTCTCTTCCTTCCGACATACGGCTCAATCTTGCCCTCATTCAGTCACCCTCGCTACTAGCTACCAGTCAGTCTCGCGATGGTGACCGTCAAGCGACGATCCACCAGGTTCTTCGGGCAATCAAACAATACGTCGCCATAGATCCTGAAGCCCATCCAGATCATGGGGGTAGTCTTCGCCGTCACCCAATTGTTGTGAAAGCGACCTTCGCGTCACTGAGCGCCGTGGTCATCTCGGATGTCTTCTTGACTGAAATGTTGACTTTTTCCGATAAACGTGATATCCTTCATGTCGTTATTCGAACTCTACTCTTAGACGGCCAACTGTGTCGTGAATTTACCGCACAGTTATCGACGCCTTTGATACAGGAAATCGCGAAGATTGTGCTGCGTGACTTTCCGGCAGCACAAAGTCTCATCATGACGTCCGAGATTCTCGAATCCTACACACGCTCTCCATCAACGTCCAATCGACTGGCTGTCGAGATCTATCAGGAGTTGTCTCGCATGGACTGGCTTCGCCTAGTCGACATTGGGGCGTTATCGATAATAGACGGAGTGGTGAAGAGTCCGCGAGAGATTATTGCCTACTCGATCCTCGCTGCTGCCTACGTTGACGGTTTACAAGTCTTGCACACCGCATCGCCTTCAGCGTATGGTACAGCTGTAGAGGACTTGAAGACAGTCCGTAATCTATGTGTTCTGGGTATGATTCTTATGATGTCGGACAACAAACGCCAGGCTTCCCTCTGGAAACTTGCGTCGCACCTCCAGTCCCGAGAACTCTGGATAGCCTGTCTGGGTAATCTTCGAAGCTTTGTGGGTTCTGCGACTGCGCGGACACTTCACCAAAGAATTAGATATGGGTATACTCGTTGGCGCTCATTCCGGCCTTTGGAACTCGACGGTGGAGTTTACCATGGAAACTATGACGAACTCCCTTCCCTGATTAAACGGTTATCGGGGCCAGAACCACCATATGAGACGGCGCGCATCACTACGCACACAGCACTGCAGGTAAGCTTTTCTCTATGATGACTACGCGTCACGGTGATGCTTACTGACTTCGGGCAGAAGAAACCCTCATCATCATCCTTCTTTTTGTGGAAACAGCGCACTGGAAAGTATACCTCAATCATAAATAACAGCACAGGAGGTCTCCAGATCAAATAAACAGTATTTGTAACATGTACCTAGGCTGGAAATGAGTTTGATGTATGCAAGCAGATCTTCCTGGTACTCTCTGACAAGGTGGAGCTTGAAATGCCCCGACACAAGGGCTCCTTGGTCGCTTCCGGTGCTGAGTACTTCGAGAACTGTGGTCGAGTTCGTGGGCCTCATGATGCAAGAGATCTGTAGTGCATTTGCGTGTGGGAAAGGAGGCTGCTATCAAGAAATCTAGTCGCCTCTTATTTGCTGAGGGGTTTTGCGAGAGAGAGAAGTCAAGTCATTCTTGAGCCAACCAGTGAGTACTACAAGGAATTCTTGAGAGAGACGCATGCCCAAGTTTTTGATGATCGCAAAAGGACACCGTGTCTTAACTCCGATAACTCCGTTTTTTTTCTTGCCCAAAACGTCCACCACGGCTAGCTGATCCCGGCGTTCTGAGCACGAGAAACGCCATAGTTGTGCTCATACTCCACCATGTTAAATTGCATAGCTGTGCTGAATCTCTGGCGATCCCTCAGCCAGTGACGTGTGCTTTGGTCGAAAATTCATGCCAAGTTCGTCGTATCACGCTCTGATTGGTTCCCTCTTCAATTGCTGCTACGCTTACCCTTATTGCAGACGCTGACTGTTTATTTGCGTACTGGTTTGTATGTTTTTCTCGGCACTGGCGATACGCTGCGGACGATTTAGTCTCACTGGTCACTGTGCGTTGTGTGTATCGCTTGATATTTACAATGTCGCTCGTAAGCAAAAGATATTCAGGCACTATGCTCCATGGACCGCCCCTTCGGTTGAAGTCAGAAGTCTTTCCAAGTGCATTTTTTGCGCCACACTTAGTAACTTCTGCCCGAGCTACACTGCGGAAGCAGTAGGTCTCTCGGTATATACACTACGCAGAATGAGGCGCTCTCTGGACTTCGCATAATCTACTCGAGGGGATCTGTAAGTCTAATTTTCTTCAACGGTCACGTCGAGGATTAATGTTTGACCCGGCAGGACGGCAGACTGTCCCTCCTGTGGACCGGCCACACGGAAATTCTTTTTTACCACTAACAGACAATGGGGTTTCTGCATAAACTGACTAATGCATTCGCTTTGTCCACCCAACACCAAACATCCGAACAATGGCCAGGACACCTCCACACGCGACGCCTTCCTTCTTAAGGCCTTGACTCGGTTTCTCTCGCTTCTCTATTACCACCATCCTCCCGGGACCGCTGCCATCTCTGAGATGTTACTACATCGCAACTGGAGTCCCTGCACCACGAAGCCGTCCTTCGAATGGGAATGTGAGTTGCATTCTATTTGTAAATCTCCGGTCTCTAATCCTCTCATAGCGCCAACGCGAACTGGCTCCCTCCTTCCGATCCCGCTGGAGATCTACAGTGAGATCTTTAGCTACCTCAAGCCGTCGCAGGACGATGCATTCTCGAATGAAGACCATATGGAATGCTTCCTCTCCGTCATACGAGTATGCAAGCTTTTTGCGACCCTCGCGCGCCCAGTAATCTGGGGCTCTCTGCCATTCCGTGTCACCCCAGCCATGTCCACGGGCTTCGCGACTTCCGTGGCGAAAAACGAGCCACAGTGTGCGCCCCTAGCGGGCTTGATAAAGAAGTGTTGCATTGGGGAACCGACGCTTCGTAAGTGGAGAGCCTACGATGCGTATTTGAAGGAGGACGGGTTCGGGGAGATTCTCGCGGCTGCACTGGCGCGCATGCCGGTGGAGGAGTTGACGATTACAGATGTGGTCCTTACGAGGAGGCTTTTGGAATTGGTGAAAGTCCTGGCCCCGCGCTTGAAGGTCCTGAAGATTATGCCAAGCTGCTCTATCAGCGACCACATTTCAGACGACGAGCTCAAGGACGTGTTTGGAGCCATGCGGGGGCTGGAGGAGTTGACTATCACCGGGCGGGCTTCTCAATACTACTTGATGCAGTCGCCACCACTCATACCAGTGTCGAATCTCCGTCGGCTGTATACGGACGCGCTGTTCACCATCGACACTTGCATCACTGAAGGCGCTTCCCTAACCCATCTTGAAATCGACAGCATACATGCGTGGCGCGACACCGGCTTCCTATACGCAAGGCTCCAGGCTTTCCCTTCCCTCACGCATATTTCGATCCACGACGTTATTAACAGCCACTTTGGTCAGCTACCCATGGATATTCCGGTCGACAATCTCCCCAACCTCATCTCGTTCAAAGGCCCACCTGGAATTTTACCGAAATTCTTTGGTCTCGGACCGAAGTTACAAGTCCTCGATTCTACGGGTACGAATAGCAAAGAGCCCTATGCGGACTCGTCGCATCCGAGCAGTAATGATTTCACAACGACGAACATACGGGAGCTGGTCGTGTTCGACTGCAACATTCACTCAGAATGGGTCGTTCCCCCGGTCGAGAAGCCTGTACCAAATTTGAAGCTGATGAGGGTAATATATACGGGTACATCCGACAATTGGTTGGACGAGTATACGGTGCCTAAGATGTTCGAGGTGTGTTTGATTTTCCTTTCGAAATGTGACTTGTGCTTACGGATGTGCAGGAACTTGGGATGATGTGCGAGGCTAGGACGACGCGTTTCCCGGTCGAGGAACTCGTGATCACCTTCAAGCAGTTTTACTTCACGAGCGACGTGGGGCAGCCGTCAGGCGATTACTCGTGGGCGGTAGACTTGAAGCAGCAGCTCAAGATGATCGACGGGTTGGCGGATGGGCTGCCGAAGCTGAAGAAGGTGCTGTTCCATGGTGGATTCGTAGCGTGGGTGAAAGATGAGGAGGATGGAGGCAAGTGGAAGCCGAGGATGTTGAATGCGGAGAGATTTGATGCGGTAAGGCTGACTATGGAGGAGGTTCCTGTCGTGGATTACCTCGGATGCTTGGAGCCTTTTTTGTAGTGCGTATGGTAGGCATATGAGTCCCTATTCAAATATATGGTACATGTTGTTTCTTGCTAGCCGTTGATTTCAGTGAAAATCAGCTATTAACTGTCAATTAACTGTACTAATGTAGATCTGCGTTCATGTTAGGACAACATTTTAACTGTGTTCGACGAGGCTGTCCGTCCGGTGTGGCCTCCCACTCTTGTGTGAAGCCTCTGAGGGACACCTTTCTTGTTTCTCTCAACAAGAACCAAACCTCGAAGCACGGTATACTATGAGCTTGAAGTTCATATTCCGCTACATACATGGGCACATACTTGGGAGTCGGTTGTCAGCTGGTACATATCCAGCTGTTACTAGGAGACACACGGTCAGGACGGCGCTCTTGTTGTGCATAACAATAAGTACCGGTACGGGGGTCAACACGATGAACAATACACACCCGACTTTATTATTCCCCGCAGCTTATAATGCCTTCCAGTGTGCTCAAAACGATGGACATTACTCGCTCTCATCATGGCAAACAACAACGATCAATATCTAGCCAAGGTTGCGACGAAGATCCCACTCCCTCCCACTGCTCTCCTGAACATGCTCCAGGCAAGAGGCTACGGGTGGGTCAATCTCTACATTCAGCAAAATCATTGATGCAACATATCCTTATAGGACAGTTTCCTCCCTTCGACAGTGGTTCGCCGAAGAAGGACTGACATACTGTCCCGACACTGTCTCTGGAAAGTACAATGGGGAAACCATCAGAGTAAGCAAGTCGGCCGGTATTCCTTTGACCGACAAAGACTTGGTAAACTTTCTATGATGTTACACGGCAGACCAAATCGACGGCAGAGACGAATGTGACGGTACGCTTTCAGAGCAGAAAGAGAAGTGGGTTTTCTGCTAAATGTTTCCAAATCAACTCACCATTGACACCTCTTCCTCGCTACCGATAAGACGAGGTTTCCGCAACATGGCGCGACAAGGAGTCGGGACACCACACCAACATCTCTGGTATCAATATTATTTCGGAGGTTCGAATAAATGAGTAGGAAGCAGGCAACCACTATACTCACCACGACCCACAGAGCGCGAGTCCAGCCCAACGTCAGAAGGCTGCGGAACTATCACGTCAGTGGGAGTGGGCGCGGCAACCACCTCAGCGATGACAATCGAGGGTTGATCCTCCTATTGTTCACCAGGCGTCGTGGTTTTTCTTGCCTAGAACAACAACGCAGACACCCACCTTCCAATTTCGGCCACCTACAATAGATGCCTTACAACGGAAACATATCTCCACTGGGGGACTTAAGCGCCTCTTGTGTCGCGCAACATTTCCATTCCCTCCCCAGTAAGTATCCCCAAACCGACGCTGGCCTCCCTTTAGAAAGCAACGACACCGTAGTTTCTCGAAGGACGGTAATTCGAGACTCCCAGGCCGGCGGTCTTAATGACGCGCGTGCCGCCGCGTGCTAAGCGTGGAAGAACGCGTGATAGTGGAAAAAAGAAGAGAATGATCGAGACGAATGGCGTCACATGACTCGAGGATTGGTCCGAAGCCGCCGGCAATCACAAACTCTTTCTAGTTTCAACCACAAAAGCCATGCCCTATCTACACCCGTTTTCCCAGGAACTGTTTGACACCATTCTTGACATGGTGACAGAGCGAGGCACGCTCACCAACTGCTTTCTGGTTGCTCGCGCCGGGGCAGCTCGCTCTCAAAGGCGCATCCTCCACCACGTTGACGTACCGTCTCTCAGATTTTGGGCCTCCTGCCGCAAGCTGATTCAGATGTAACCTGATTCAGCTGTTCGTCCAATTCCCGCCACATCGGGCCTCTTGTGGGAGAGTTATCTTCTATTACTTATGTCGGGCGCAAAGGCCGTGTCACTTTGATAAGGCCGTTGAAATCATCCTCTCAAGCACGATTATTTTCGTCTATCCCTCTTTCCAAATGTCCTGAATGGGTATATTGGGGGCCCCGAAAGTTTCCGTTTCCCCCCCCCCCCCAATATACTCTTTGTCCTGCGCTTGTTCTTCGTCACTTTCAAAGTGTGGCGTTTCGGGACCTAGACTATGCCGTTGAAAGCGATGTCACGCATCTATTCAGGGCTTGTGCTGGTTCAACAAATTGTGCTGACGGGAATGAATGCATTTTTCCCGGGGGGGGGGGGGCTCTGGTGTTCTAAAGGAGTCATTGTCCATGCCCAGTTTCGGGTGCATCGATTTCTTCGCACGAGGGTCACTCAAGTCTCTATTGCACCCGTGGCTTTCTCATCCTCTGCGAGTATTCTCAAGACTGAGGACGACATCGTTCCGGATGAGCAGCGCGGAATCCAGATGGTGTCAAAAACATAAACGATCGGCTGTTCTCATCGGGAGGACTGCCCGGGCTGTACCTTTTTCTTGGGGTAGTATGACTATCGAGATGGTATGGCCTTCCTATCAATGCTCAGAATCTCTATTAAACACACCTATTTCAGCCGCTAACCTGCTAGAAGCGCATAATATGCGAATCTTGTGGATAGGAACTTTCCCAAAGGGCGAACTATCTTTCGAAATCGACGCAAGAAACCGCATGGCCATTCTCTGCTGGTGTCGCGTATTCGAGACCCTCGATTCCAGCGTTATCAAGGTTCTCCACCTCATCGTCTAGTTGAGGTGAAAGGATGTCGCAGACATTGAACCTGGAAAGACAGAGGATGATGTTCTGCCGAGTTTTAAATTTGCTTCGTTGGAGCAATTAACGACGCGTCTCATGCACGGTAAGGACCGGCGACCCATATTCACTTTGGTAAACCTGTTCCCGGAGTGCACCTCGTAATAGAGGCGTTGCGTTTCTGTGAACTTGATGACATTTCTGGTCAGATCTAACAAGGTATAGCTATCATTGCAGTGAAGTTGGATAAGAACAGATGCACAGGCCGACCAAGTCGTAATTCAATCAGGGACGGATGCCGGCACGCGCATTGATTGATTTGAGACACGAGTTGATCTTACCCATCATGGTCCCACGTTCAAACGCCCTCCATCTCGCTGCCTGGGACAACGACTAGTACTATTGTTTCTACGCTTGGAGAACGTTGACCGCATAGCATCTTCCCAAGCTCACCTTCACCAATGAACTTCCAAGACCAATTGGACGACGAGGACTATGACATGTGGGCGGTTATCGAGATTACGGGGGAAACGACGCTGAAGTATAAGGTGCGTTCTAGCCTCTTTTCCCAGTCCCCTTCAGAGCACTTCGTTCGCATGACTTTTTATGCCCTTGAAATTTTTCGTCCTACTTATATCTGGCTCGCGTTTGCACGTCGACTAACGATGCTCCATCAGGTACATACATAGATTTGTTGTTATATTCGACCTACGCATCATGTAGATTCGCTGGGACGGCTTGGACCCCGCCACTGGAAAGCCCTGGCCGCAGGATTGGATCCCTAAGAAGGACGTGACGAGCGATCTAGTCGACGCATGGAGAGCCAAGGGAAACAAAGAGAAGGGGCGGCGCAACAGTGCTTCCCCCGCATGGACGGGGACCGCTGAGCTACGGAAGAGACGGAGATCTGCGAAGAAGGAGGAGATGTTTGAAGACGAGGAGGATGGGAACGATCGTGTCATAGCCGTACGGAAGGGGTCGTGGAAAGACCATATCGCTTCATCCTCGTCCAAGACGACACAACGCTCTGCTTCGTCCAGTCTTCCCCCAGCTCCGAATGCCAGAGGACTCCGTTCCCGCTCTCTCACCACCACCAAGGCGAACTCTACATGTACGTCTTGAGGCTATTGTGTTATGCGTCAGTCACTCATCATGTTCCTGCAGTATCGAAGTCACCTCAGGAAACGTCGCGCGCTTCAACATCCTCTTCTACTACCGTTCAGCGCAAGCGAAAGCGTCCCTCTATTTCGGAGGATGAGCTCGATCTGCTGCCAAAGAGGAGGAAGGTCAACACCTCGACTAAATCATTGAACGCTATATCGTTGGCGCCTACTCTCGGTACGAGTCGTCCCGTCCCGGAGTTGGAGCAGCGGACTCCAGATCCGCTGTTCCTGGAATCCGACTCGCCGGAACCTGAGAGGGAGCTTGGGATATGGCCACAGCCGGAGACGCCAACGCCAGTTGCGTCGGAACGTGGTCTAGAGTCGACAAAGGACACGCTTCCTAGTCCTGGCATATCGCGGACGGCGCTGGTTCGTGCGATGACAGAGGGGTTGAGTGCGGTGGGGATGCATGTCGTCGTAGGGCTTGACCGTGGCCGGGAGGTATCCGAAACCCTGCAGCATGCGCACGGCCGTGCTGTAGATCAAAATACGCGCACGTCGGCTACCTCGGGATTGACAAACGGCAAAGTTTCTGCAGCTTCGAGGGATAAGGCCGGAACTACTGGGGAGGAGATGGTGGAAGAGGATGAAACCCTTGGCGCGAACGAAGCGCCCTTCCTTGAACTCCAGGACTTGGATACTGATGATGAGCAAGGTTATTTAATTCATTTCGATGCCACCAAAAGCGACCACACTTCGCCCTCCCGCGAACGTACAAAGGCTACTTCTATCTCCACATCCGAAACAACTGCTCACGGTGAGGAACAAAGGTCCAGCGCGGTGGACATTGGTTCTGGGGAAGATGTCCGTGACGAAGCGCGAGAGAGGCAAGAGGAAGAAGTCTCCACAAAGGGCCTGGAGAATGGTCGGTGTATGAGCCGGGAGTCAGAACATGAGATAGATAAGATTCTGGTAAGCTTCTGCTATATTATTGTGGCGCAATTTTATTAATATTGCATCCTTGTAGGATATGGAGTTACAATATCCCGATGATGACGAGCTTGAAGATGCACATGACGTACGTCCTTCTTTCCGTGTATTCTCTTACTTGGTACTAATGTATTTCAACAGCGACAGGATCCCGGCAGTTCAACCGCTGACCAAACAATTCGCGATCTCCAACGACAACTATCCGACAAGTGCGCCGAGCTCGCGCAAAAGGATACCCAGATCTCGATTCTCCAAAAACACACCTGCACAGACGCCCCATCCCCCTCATCCACCCTATCGCCCACCGTACTTCAATCCTCTGGCGGCCTTACCGCTTTCCTCGAACAGCGCATAGCTTGGCTAGAGGACGACGCCAAGCGATGGCGTCTAGCCGCGGAATTTATCATTCGGAAAGACGATGAGGATAAGAGGGAGCTGGACAGAGTGAAGGGTGAGCTAGCAGAGATGAAGGCGAGGGCTGAGGAGGCGGAGCGGTTGCTTGCTGGTATGCGTTCGGAGGAAGAGAGGGGCAGTACAGGGTAAAACAAGGAATGTAAATTGGGGTATGAGGATGGTACAGATCAAAGTCGTTCTAAATATTCTAGGATACTTTTTGTACGTTCGATGGACTCTGGCGGTATGTTGCTACTGGGAAAGACAGGTGGGGAATTATATCCGAGCACTACATCATGACCTACACGCTTGAGCTACAATGTGCCTATCCAGTAAATCGATACCACTGTCTAGATATGCAACCATCTCATCCACTTGCGTGACTGAAGGCATAACAGACGAGTCTAGCGGGTCACCGTAGACAGGATACCGAGGTATGTTGAAGCAATTTTCCCTGGCCGCATCCAATTCATCACGACACTCCGCCCACGTCAGATTCATCTCACCCCTCATCCAAAACAGACCTAAAAATTCAAGGATTTGCGTCCGTGGAGATGCATACGACCCCAGGATTCCACTCCAAGAGTCTTCTGGAGCCGAAAGCAGGATAATACAGATCTGGATGACACTTTCCTTTCGGAAAAGATACTGCCTTTGTACTTCGATGTCCGGATCGTGTTCTAGGAAAGGACGACACCACTCTGGACGTTCATCCAGGGGTAGACTGGTGGAGACCCAGTAAAAGGATGATTGAATATAGTAACAAAGAGCACCGGACACCGTGGGGTAGTAACGAAACGGCGCCAAAACACACAGGAGATCTGCGTCTACGAAAAGCTCATAGGCCGCAGGAACACCCTGAAAGAGTCCTCGTTCGAGTAGGAGACTGCCTGGCCATAAATAACGAAAAACGGAGATACGCTCTTCGATGTCTTCAAAGCGAAAGAGTAGAAGATTCTTGAGGAATTGTACAGAAAACCAGTTCTCCCATTGGAACACAAAGAAGTTCCCCACATACGAATACACTGCAACTTCTTCCAAAAAGCTAGAAATAAAAAGCAAAGCTAGGTCTCGAGGTTTGTCACGGCCTCTGAGCTGTGTTGGATCATTAGGTAGTGGCGGGTTTGTGAACAGGGGTTGTAGCGCAAGGTAGGTCATGAAGAATCCCTCCGTTTCATCCCCTCGTTGATACTTCGTCTGGCACATGTTAAAAAGCATCGACCCCACCAAGCGCTTCAACTCGGTCACAACCATGCGATCAGCCGACGACCAGCCACCTTGTGTGACGGCATGAATGAAGCATTTCACGATGGCCAATCTGACTCTCAAACCAGGATATTTGTAGAAGTCGAACAAACTATCGCCAAACTCGTCAAATGCATGGAATATGCGAAGCAGACTTTCTTCAACCATCTTTCGGAACGCGGGTACTTGACAAACCCGACGAAAGGTGACCGCAGACTCATCAAAGGGGACCGGGAAGTCGCGATTTCCATCGCGATACAACTGAACTTCCGTTGTATTGTACACGTCGAGTACAGATGGGGAGTTTGCACAGAGCTGGATGATAGGAAGGACTGCCGATGAGCCACTTCGGATATCATCCTCAGATATGGTACGGGGGAATGGGTTTAGGACCAGGTCGACTAAATCAATCCATGTCTGAGGGTGCAGGCGAAGGTCGAGATTAGCCGGAAGATAGTCCGGGTTCAAAAACACCTCCTTCGCTTGCAATTTCATCGGCATCGATGGTATATATATGGCATGAGATGCGATCGCAGCGACTAGTTCAAGTGGAACAGGTGGGTGCGTAGGCAAGAGTTCCCCTATCATTTCCCGGTCCATGTTGAGAACAAACGTTCCCGCCCGGACGAAGCGCTCCAGCAGCGTATAAGCATTGTGGGCATCAACCGGATCGCTTGGTGGTGATTCCAGCACAGAAACAAGAGGAGTAAATACCCGGCGGAATTCATAAAGTGTTTCAAGCCCCAACGGGGCGGCTTTGAAGGTTGTATTTAACTGATCATGGAAATGCTTGGGAAATCCTCCCAAACTCTGTAAGATGATGCTCCGAGCAGACGGGTTGGTAGAATTCGTGAAGACCCACTCAAGCACATCAATAGAAAAGTAATGATCGGCCTGGCGTTTCCTAACCATCGTCTCCTCCGCCTCTCTAATCGACTTGTCTGGCGGAGTAAAATGAGTAAAAGGAGTCTTAGGATGCAACAGAGGAATAAGTAGTATGTAGAGCTGGTTGGAAAGCGGCGTTTTGTACGGACACTGGGGATGTAGCGCAGAGAGGATATGGCTCGCAAAGTACGCGGAGTACGCTATCAAGGCGAATAGGCCAACGACGTACGCCGATGCCGGATACAGTTGCGCAAGAAAGATGATGAGTCCGATGAAGAAGATGCCAAGCGAAAGGTGCATCAGCAACGGAAGCAGTCCAATGATCAGAGGCACACGCCACGCCTGCAATCCTTCGTAACGGAACTGACGAAGCATACTACGATGCATAGGTGTTCCGGACGTCATAGACATGTACTGGTGCAGCCACTGTTTCGCCAAAACAGCGACAAGGGCCGTTATCAAGCTCAACGACAAGCTCGTGTACCAAAGGCCGTTAATCCATAACTGAGCATGACCGGGCGAGAAGTCCAGCGCGTTCGGAGACGAGACCACTGGATCAAGATCAACAGCTGATCCGTTCACGAAGGCGCGCTGGACAACCAATATTTCATATAGAATTGAGCTAGATAGTTGGACGTAGTCCGGTTCGAGTTTGGCGGCCGTCTCGATGAGGAAGGCAGTAACCACTGCCGAGAACAGACCAGCCTTGAGTGGAATGTTAGATGTAAAGTAGAGGTACGCCAGTGAACATAACACGTACGAAGACAAGGAGGACATCGACGGTGTCTCTCGCATCCTCAGCTATATCTGAATCGAAGATCTGAAATTCGTCGAGACACATCCTCCACACGCGCGAGTTCGGTTGCGCCTCCTCATAAATCGGATCTGGAGGATATTTTTGCTCGTAATCCAAGGGGTCGTATCCTAGACAAACGTTAGCGCACGACACGGCAATCAGACATACACGAACCTCTCGCATTACGATTTTTGGGCAGCCCAAAGAACTTTTGCCGCGCACGGCGTCCTTTGCGGATAGGAGGCGGACCGGAGTCTACACCATCCAGCAGTTGATTTTGGTCTGGCTCTTCGTCGCTCTCTTCATCGACATCCTCCTCTGCGTCATCGACCTCTGACTCGTCTGCAGGATGCCCTTGGTCTCTTCTCTTCGCGCGTCCTGGTCTAAAGTTCCGGGTGTTATCAGGAGGCTTAGTCTCGCTAGTAGACAGTAGGGTCTGCGGAGGTGGGGGTGCTCTGTCCGCTACCTGTTGAGCAACCTGGGGTGAGTTGACAGCAATGTCAGCGGAAGTAACCGGAACATTGTCTGGGTAGGAAAAGTTGGACATCGTCGACGAAGGCCGTGATGGTACGAAGGCGAGGGTCCCAGTCCGGAGTAAACTTCCCACCGCATGCTCAGTCGACATCGTGTCGTCGGTGGCAATGCTTCTGTGGGTCCAGTTTCCCATACGAATGCGGAGATGCTGATATTCCTGGGAGTCGGTCTCATGCCACGGGATTAAGTACTAGTAGCGTTGTGGGCATGGTAGGTAGTCCCAGTGTACGGTTTACGAGGTCATCCATAAGCACGCCCCCAGAACTGAGCCTAGTTCATCCATGGGAGATACAACCTACATAAAAGGTAAGGTGTTGCGGATAGTTTGCGTGAAACAGGCGCCCACGGACGTGCTCGAGTCCAAATTCAATGCTGGGGTTTCTGACGAGGATCCAATAAGTACTATGGATGGCATGTTAAGAAAACGAAATTTTACTAGCAAGCCATAGCGCGGTTTTTGCCTGATCTCATTGAAGTAACGTGAGAACGCAATACGACGCGTTGAACGTGATCGTGGCAGGAGGAAAGGAAGGATCGCCAAAAAGGGAAGGGCCGAAAGGGTGGCAAACGACATGGAATCCAAATTGAACCTCCATTGAGGCACAGAATAACACCGTAATCAGCAGTCGTCGACTGGCGCTAGACCTACTATTTTATTGGTTAGACGGAGCAACATAGGACAAAAGGAACGCGAAAGCTGCACCGTGAAGTTATGGTATCCTTTGGCAAAAATTACCCAGAAGATCATACATAAGGACAACCTATTTCGGCGCCGCAATGTCCTTTCCTTCGTTGAACGCGTCGCGGTATACAACATCAATTTCGGTGATCGTGGTCGAAGAGTCAAAGCAAAAAAGCCACATCACGTGTCAATAACGCGCCTTGTTCCCGACCACCATCATCGCCCATGGTCTTTCACTGGTCAAGTAAGCAAGCCATACATGTCTCTCCTTTTCGCAATCCCACTGAATCCTCCTTCACTTAGCTCCGGAACGTCGAATTGGAGACATCGAACTCGAACCCATCCCTATCGAAATCTATCATGACATATTCCGGTACATCGGACCATCCGCAGAGTTTTCGGACGCGGACTGTCGCACAACGTTCTCCTCCATTGCCGGAGTGTGCAGGTTCTTCGCTGCAGAGGCTCTCCCGCGTGTTTTCCATTGCTTTCACATCGCCTCCAACTCGCCTGAGAGCCGTACCGCGATGAAGCTGTGCATAGACATAAAGAACAACAAGCTGCTTGCTTCTCACATTGCCACTCTCGTACGAGAGTGCGTTCTCAGTGGCTGGGTATTCCATGAAGAGAACAAGACCGAGGAAGCTGCGCTCGCTGCTATGTTGAGCCTCGTTCGAAAGGCGATCCAGAAGATGCCGGACCTGGAGAGTATCAAGCTGGAGAATTGCAGCATATCGAGCGCCATGGTAAAGCTTGTCTGTCAAGCAGTGGGGCTTCGCTCGTTGCATTTTCATGAGTGTCGCCTGTCGAGTCTGGTAGAAGCCAAACTTTGGGACAAGCTTTCCTCGGCGCGTATTGTCGACCTCACGCTAATCCACTCGCAATATGATACGCTCGAAATCATCATAATTCCCCATCTTTCTTTCCCACACCTCAACTCACTGAAAACAAACCATCGGCAGTTATTGGACGCCGTCGCTTTTTCCACAAATCACCTCCAGCGCCTCATAATCACCAACTACACATACCGCAGGGACGAACTCGTACAGCTCGGCACCGCCCTTGGGCGACTTCCTTTGCTTACCCATCTTAGCATTAACCGCCTCACTAAAGACCGTTCATTGCCGCCCTATAATCCCGTGCCTATCGATTTCACGATCTCTCTTCCTTCTCTTCGTTTCCTCCTCTGTCCAGGCAATATCGCCGCAAATTTTCTATCTCCAGCGCCAGAAACGCTCGTGCACCTTGACCTGACAGGGGAACATAACCTCTCGGGTGTGCCGATCCATTTCCCTTTCCGTATGCCCGACGTCCATGTGGCCAGCATCGAGGAGTTGGTCTTACCCACGCAGCGCATAATCAAAGGAGGTTTCCCGTTCAATCATCCGCACCCACTTCTGCGAAAGCTCACGATCGTTGGCAAGGAACTTGGGAACCGAAATTTTGAATTGTGCTGCAAAGTATGTCCTCATCTCAGTGTTCTCGTTGCAAAATTCTCAATTTGTCATATGTAGATTTTTAGAGCAGTATGTGCTGCTACTACTCTCAAGGCAAACATCCATCCACTCGTCGAGATATCGTTCGCTTCGGCGACCAACGTGAAGTGGATTTTGGATTTGCCCTCACAGCATGATGAGATCCAGCGTTTGTCTCCGTTCTTCCCCGCACTCCGTGAAGTACGGCTTGAAGAGTGTGTGTGCTGGGATCTTCAAGCTGACGGCTGGGAGCCGACCATCCTACAGCCGAAGAAAATGCGGCTTCTTATGGCGGAGTTTCCCGAAGAGCGTAAGGATTATCGAGGATGTTTTGATACAACTAAAACCCCTAAATTGTTTAGAACAATGTTGACCGTTACCTTTCTTGTACCAGAATGTACGTTTACGAAGTTCCTCGTCTCCTGCTGCGCCGGTGCTGACTCGCGCTCCCCTCTGTTTATCGGACCGCGTACTAGCAAGTAGCCGTTCCACCTCCTGTCACTCCGCCCATAAATCCTGTGGCTTGACGCCATCGCTGGGCCAGAAAGCTCTGAAGTAGGCCCGCGCTGACTTTATTACGGTGATGAACAAACCGAGAAAGCTCAGGCTGGTAATGCCGCAAGTGTGGCGCCAGTCGAAGAGGGGATGCTGACAGATAAGGAAGCACCTGACACGAACAGCGAAGGCGGTGCCCTTCTTCGAGCTGCAGGACGTGGATATCGACGATGAGCATGGTTATCTTATCCGTTTTGACGCCGCCAGGAATGACTGCGTATCCACGTCCTCTCCCCGAGCACGCTGCGCTACGTCTAACGATACATTTGGGTGATTGAAGCCAACGATGTTTACAAACGATCTGATGACCGATCTCGGGAACATCTACTTACTGTAACTTATACCCAGATCTGAGTGTCGATGAGGCTAGAGGAAATAGACAGGAGGAAATGCTGACAAAGAGTTTGGAGCAGAAATAAGTGGGTGCTGAACATGTTGAGTGTTCCCATGAAAAGACCGATGAAAATGAGAGGGTTAAGGTTCTGGTAAGGTTCTCATATAATAAGTGTGGCGCAATTTTATCAACAGCTGACCAAACAATTCGCGACCTCCAAAGACAACTATCCGACAAATACGCCGTGCTCGCGCAAAAGGATACCCAGATCTCGCTTCTCCAAAAACACACCGGCGCAACCATGCCCACAGAGGCCTCATCCGCCTCTTCGAACACCGGACTTCAATCCTCCAACCTTACGGCTTTCCTTGAACAGCGCATAGCTTGGCTAGAGGACGATGCCAAGCGATGCCGCCAAGCTGCGGAATTTATCGTTCGGAAAGGCGAGTTGAAGGCGGATGAGGATAAGAGGGAGCTGGACAGGGTGAAAGGCGAGCTGTCAGAGATGAAGGCGAGGGGCGAGAAGGCGGAGCGGTTGCTTGCTACTATGCCGTTGGGGGAAGAAAGGAGACTGGGACTCGACAACAGTACAGGGTGAGACGAGGAATGCAAAATTGGGGTATGAAGACGGTACAGATCAAAGTCGTTCTAAATATTCTCAAGGCTACTTTTTGTACGTACGATGGTCCTCGGTATGCTGCTACAATATACGGAAGAAGAAGTTTTCAGTTTAACAATAACGAGCAAAGCATCCTTTATAATCCTTACACTCTTCCGGAAACTCCGCCATAAGAAGCCGCATCTTCTTCGGCTGTAGAATAGTGGGCTCCCAGATCCCTTTATCTCGAAGATCCCAGCGCACACACTCTTCAATCCATACTTGACGGAGTTTGGGGAAGAACGGGGACAAATGCTGGATCCCGTCATGTTGTGAGGGCAAATCCAGAATGCATTTCATGTTGCTCCCCGAAACGAACGATATTTCGACGAGTGGAGGGATGTTCGCAATCTGAGATTCAGTGCATGCCATTTCCAGAGCCTGAGACATCATCAGGGCTTTACAACGAGAACAACGAGATGAGGACGTACCATGTAGCTAAATGCAAAATCTGTGTTATCATCCTCGCTGATGATCGCGAGACTTCTCAGGCGTGGGTGCCGGCGATTGAACGGGATAGAGCCTTTCATGATGCTTTGCCCGGTTAACACCAACTCTTCTACGCTGTCCACATGGACGTTGTCGGGCAGAGGTAAATGGTAAGTCTGCACACCCGAGAAGGCATTCCCAGCGTCGACATATGTACCTGTCAGATCAAGATGCACCAGCGTTTCTGGCGCTGGGGACAGAAACGCGGCGGCTATGATCCCTGGACAGAGGAGAGACCGAAGCGAAGGAAGAGATATTTGTGGGAAATTGGCAGGTATGAGATTATTGTGCAACGGGAATGGCCAGTCTTTAGTGAGGCGGTGAATGCTCAAATGGGTAAGCAAAGGAAGTCGCCTTAAGGCGACGTCAAGATGTACAAGTCCCTCTGCACGGTATGTGTAGTTGGTGATTACGAGGCGCTGGAGATGATTTGTAGAAACAGCAACGGCGCATAATAACCCCCGATGGTTCGTTTTCAGGGAGGTGAGGTGTGGGAAAGAAAGATGGGGAATTACAACGAGTTCAAGTGCATCATATTCCGAGTGGATTAGCGTGAGGTCGACAATACGCGCCGAGGATAGCTTGTCCCCAAGTTTGCCTTCTACCAGACTCGACAGGCGACACTCATGAAGATGCAACGAGCGAAGCCCGACGACTCCAGAGACGAGCTTTATCATAGCGTTCGATATGCTACAATTATCCAGCTTGATACTCTCCAGGTCCGGCATCTTCTGGATCGCCTTCCGAACGAGGCTCAGCAGAGCAGCGAGCGCGGCTTCCTCGGTATTGTTCTCCGCGTCAAACACCCATCCACTGAGAACACACTCCTGGATGAGAGTGGCAATATGAGAAGCAAGCGGCTTGTCGTTCTTTATTTCTCTGCACAACTTTATCGCGGTACGGCTCGCAGGCGAGTTGCCGGCGATGTGAAAGGAACGGAAAACACGCGGGAGAGCCTCTGCAGCGAAGAACCTGCACACTCCAGCGATGGAGGAAAATGTTGCGCGACAGTCGGCTTCCGAGAATTCTGCAGATGGTTCAATGTAGCTGAATATGTCATGATAGATTTCGACAGGAATGGGTTCGAGGTGGACATGTCCAATTCGACGTTCTGGAGCTGTGTGAAGGAGTAGTCAGGGGGAGTTCAAATACGAGAGATAAATGGGGGTTGCTTACTTGACCAGTGAAAGACCATGGGCAATGATGATGGTCGGGAACAAGGCGCGTTTTTGACACGTGATCGGCTGACATTTTCGCTTTGACCACGAGCACCGAACTGACCAAGTATATGCGACGCGTTTAACTACAGAAAAGCTAATGCGATTCCATTACCGTGTCGGTCTGGCTCTCCTTTTAGGGGGTACGTGTTTATTTTGTAAACTGCCTCCAAGCTGGTACTGTACTGACACCCAGTGCCATCATGCTAAGTGCAGCTCATTGTATTCATAGGTCTACTGCTATCACTAACGCTTGCCAACGGTTTCTCTCTCTGTGCCACTAGGCTCGTATTCGATTTGGAGTTGCCACTGTCGACTCAATTGCAATACGGCGACAAACGCGTTGAAGTACTCCGCATGTCACTGGCAATACGCTTCTTATTTATGGTTCCTCGACCGTCGTGGCCTCTGACCGAGTGCTGTCTTCTAAAACGGCACCGCGCGCTGCTGTGCCCGAGATCCCACAGTGGCCTCCGTACTAAGCCTGGTCCTATTTTGTTGCATCAAAAGTATGAACGTCTCGTGTATCGGGTCGCTATTTATGATATCGAAGCCTTGTACCTCAAATCCTTCCCCCGTAACCCGTAGCATCTGACATAAACCTCGTCAATGTATGGATTCGCCCAGTGCCAACAATACCTTGTGGGAAAAGCGACTACTTGTGTTGAAAGCACTCCAACATCGTTGTTTCTGCCAGCTATCGTAAGCTCACTTACCGAAAGATCCCTCCGTTTTCGCCGATCCTTCCTTTCATCCTGCCGCGATCACGGTTCAACACGTCGAAGCCGTCTGCATGTTCGCGTTACTGGAATGGGACCCCAGCCTCCGCTGCCACTCCTCGATATACAAAGTACAGCTTTAATTGTTCCTCCGCAGGATGTCGATTTTGGAGAAGGACAGACGTACTACGGCGGATTGGTCACATCGTTGGAGAAGCGAGCTCAGCGCACAACTTCTCGGGAGGAACCCCATACACATCCAAGCACATCATCACCTTCATAACTCCTACACAAAGGTACCGTAGCAACAATTTAATACAATTGCGCCACAATAAGACAAGCTTTTCACGTTTTGTCCCTTTCATTCTCAAACCTCATCGTCACATTGAGATTTCATACAAAAAATGAATTAAGTAACTTTGATTGTCCGAATCATTTGGGCTTTCAATCCCACACAATCCGATGTGGACGGCCTCTTCATACAGGGATTCCTGGTCCTACTAGGAGCCCGTCCTCCTCCTCCGGGTAAAAAAACCCGAAAGTCCGCTCCGCCGAAATAAAAAGACGCTGCCACGTCGCCTGAGGTGATTTCAATTCCGAGAGGATCTTCTCAGCTTCGAGTAAAAAGAACAAGACATCCATCAACCAAATTTCCTCCTCGATAAATGAGAGCTTAGAGCATAACGCGACTCATAGATAGAACCCCGCTCACGAGTCCCGGTGGTTAAAAAACCCGTACTTATTATCTAGTGTACAAAGACAGCTATCTACAAGTCCGAATACATAACGCCACATACCAACAGCGCACTCTCATCAACCCATGTACGTATTCAAGTTTCCTACAGTACAAAACACTCACACCTTCCCCTCCTCCCCACTCCCACTCCCACTCCCACTCCCACTCCCACTCCCACTCCCACTCCCACTCCCACTCCCACTCCCATCCCCCTCATCACTCCCATCACCATCCCCCTCAAACGTCCAGCTCCCCGCCGTAGGCGTCAACTCCCCCTCCTCCCCCTCCCCTCCTACCCCCTGAAACTCCCCAAACCCATCCCCATCCATCTCCGCAAAAAACGCCTCATGTATACTAACACCCGCAGAGTCCGAAAACGGTCCGAATGCATCGTCCTTCACACAAGGTACGTCAGGGAGGGGAGACGAGAGAAGAAAGAAAGACATACATCATTAAACGGGTTTTGTAACGCCGACGACGAGGGATCAAACGCATCATCAAACCCAACCGCACTCACTGGCAACGGCCGCCGCTCACTCTGCTGCCTCGCCGCCGTCACCGGCGGATTCCCCAGCGTAAACGTCGACCTTGACAACCACCCGCCCCCCTCCTCGTCCTCCTCCTCCTCATCGTCCGACCCAAACCCATCGCTCCCGTTCATCTGTTGGGCCAGATATCTCGCAAACTACCCCCGGATCCCCATCAGCCAATCACACTCAACGGAAGAGAAAGCGAAACAACTCACATGCGGCGGCGTATCATCCTCCTCATCATCGCTATCCTCCCCCTCATCCATCCCTCCAACACCAAAATCCGCACTCCCCGCCCTTCGCTTATCCGACGAGGTCGCCCTTCTAAACTCACCCTTCATCTCGCTCCCACCCCCACCCCCATTCACGCCCCCACCCATGTTCGTATCCTCCTCATCCACCTTCCACCGCCCCGCCCCACCCGCACGGAACCCAGACCCAATAACCGGCTTCCCGCCCCCCAGCAGCACACTATCCCTCTTCTTAGTCTCCAAATACCGCCCCGTCACATACTCATCCCAATCCGGGTCTGGCGCATACTGGATAATCACCAACCGCGCTTCGGGCGGGAACGACTCGAGCGCGATGAGCACGTCCTCCGAGATCATCTGCAGATGACCCATATACCCTAGGCGTACGCCTTTGGGTTTAGCACTAGGCAGAAAGGTAAGTAAGAATCATAGAAGAAGGGAAAGACATTACTTTTCGACGTCGTTATGCTTCTGCCCCTCCACAATCCGATGCATCAACCGCGCATCCCGAAAAAGCGATACCGCCAGCTCGCGGTTATACCCGCTCTCGAGGTTGCCCGTGAGTATCTGGTGTATAATGTCGTACACCGCACTATGTAAAAAGTTGTTCCAAGGGTATTCAAAGAACAGATCCTGCAAACAATGGTCAGAAGCAGAAGAAAAACGACGGGGTAAAACGTACCAATAACGTCGGCATGACTTTCAATTCCAGCAACCGCGACTTGACCTTTTCACCGATAAACACCGGCTCGTCCAACGTCGGCTCTTGGAATGTAAACCGTCTGGAACTGGCGCGCGAACTCCGACTCCTCTGTCCCGCCGTGGACGAGTCGCTCGCAGCAGAGTTGGATCTTGACCTCGACCGTGCGCGTGCAGCAATTTCAGCCGGAGGTGGTAGCGACGCTGCGTTGGGTGACGATGGAACAACCATTGGCGGCTGCGGTGGAGACGGATTGAGCTGAGGCGGGGTAGTGGATATCGGCACCTCTTCGTATATCTCCATCGCCTCCATGGCATCGTCGTCGCTCATGTCCTCGTCAGAATCCAAAAGAGACGGGGATTGCGATGACCGCGACGAGTGCGAGGAGTGTGATATAGGCAGTTCCATGGCGGGCTCCATCTCATCGACAATGTCCTCCATCGAGTCGTTGTTATTGGCGGCATCGGGCGAACCGACGAGGGTAGCGAGCTCCTCGAGACCTGCTAGTCCGCCCGTTAAGCGGCCCTGCGAATCGTAAATTTTATTCTTGTCCAACGGTCGATTTAATAAGGACATGTTGGAGCAGTGTAAGAGTTCCGCAATAAGCTCGCATATCCGGAACCGTTCGAACGTCAACGGCAAAGATGTGCCGACTGTTGATGCAACAGGACCTGTCTGCACAAATGAGTAAAAACTGGTAAAAAGATGAGAAGACTAACCGAGCTTCTGGGTGCTTTAAGATACTTGACAAGAGTGGGTAGATTTTCGTTAACAATTTCCAAGACGGGCCCAAGATGAACAACGCCCATGCGCTCGACCATCTCGGACATGGTGCGCTCCAATGCCTCTCGGGTCACGTTCTCCGGCTGCGAGGAGAGCTGCTGCTGGACCTGCATGAGTCGATTACGGAGGGTGTGGAACAAATATGGCTCAAAGTAATCCGAATTGTTCTTGCGTATTAATTCGATTATGACGCCGACGGATTGGATGACGGAGGAAGTGGAGGATTCGAACGAGTCGGCATCGGGACCAAAGTCCTGGAGGGCATATCCTACAAGTTGGGTTATGCTTTCAGGACGGGCGAGCTCGCGTGCAAAGAGGTTGGATGATGTTCCGTTTTGGACGCCGTCGGTGACACTGGAGCCTGGTGAGGGCGTGGCGAGGGAGATGATGCCCTTGATGAGGTCGGCGATGACGACGTGTAATTCTGGATGGCGATCTGGCGCGAGGCGTTCGATGAGCTGAGCCATTAAATGTTGTGACGATAACCACTAGACGGGTCATTAGCAATAACGTGCGCGATATCCATGGATGCTCACCTCCAAGACACCGGTGCCACCAGGATACTCGTCTAATTGGATGATACGGACAAGGAGGTCGACAAATGAAGGGTTCTCGATGTGCTTGAGGATGCGCTCGACGACGTTTGGCAAGGATTGTATGAACGCGAGCATCTGACGCGCATGTCAAGACGGGATCAACGGAGACAACGACGGCGGGTATCACCTCTGCGGGTTTCGCGTTTAAACGCCAGTCCATGGTCTTGACGTTCTTTTTTTAGCGCGGCTGCGTGGTTGGAACGCGCGCTCTAGACGCAGTCAGCACTAGCCACAGCAAGAAAAATGGTACGCACTCTTGTCCATGCGCTTCTTCCGTTGACGTCCACTTCTTCTTGTGAGGTCCATCCGTGTCTGTGTCCTCCCATGTCCGTGTCCTCCCGTGTCCGCTGCCTCTTCTTGTTGCCTCTAGCCTGGGATGAGGACGCGTTGGTGAAGAGTCATCCTGGGTGGGTGCTGGGTGGATAGTCGGGTGGGTATGGGGAGGTCGTCGACGGGGTTTGGAGAGGTCGTTGATGGGGTTTGGGAGGTTGTTGACAGGCGCTTAGCGTGGGGAATCACTTCCTCTTCCGTGCAGTGGGACTAAAGCGGGGATCTTCTTTCCTCTTCTGGCTGCCGTTGCGCTGCCGTTGAAATTGGTACGTAGGAAGGACAATTGGCACTTAAGTAGATTGAGCATTACGACGTTGCAAGGTCGAGGAATTATTAGAGGTTTTTGTGATTTTGTCAATAGATTCCCCTCCCGAAGGTATCGTGAATTCAGGCAAAAGAGTAGGGATGTTACAATCGTACTACAGAGGTGCGTGACCAGGTGTCCGAAGAGTAGGTAATAAAAAAAAGAAATCGGCGCCGGTACCAACTGTGCGGGTGCTGGTGCCACGACATTCAGTCAAGCACGTTCAGACAACCAGGAGGCCGCACAGTCCCGAGGGCGGTCGTTATCACCGTGGTACCGGACTAGAGGCGAGTAGAGCACCAACCTGGCATAACGACGGTAGGAAGGAAAGAAGGGATACAATTGACGTGGATTCCATGGGTCTTTATACCTCACAGAAGGCGGACATCTGGACCCGATTGACAAACCAAGTGACTCATGAGCGCTCCGTCGCATCAAACAGTTCTATGTGGCGAAAGTGTTGATTATAGTCTATCTTTCCTCCCGTGGTCTAGTTCAACGCGGTTTATCTGTAGTATTCAATAGACATGAATATCATTGTAGTCCGAAGAATACAGCAGTCTGTAGACTCGAAAACAAGAGAAAGCCATTAGCCGCCATTCGTAATAGCTCCCAGTAACACTCTGGTAACACCTGTCACTGATGCAATGGATATTGCGGTACACGGGGACCTGAACTCGATCTGTGAACCAAGGTCAGACTAGACTCCCCGTTCTTTCTTTCCCACTTACCGTCACCGTCACCTCCGTCAACGCCGCCGACATACAGGAGTGAGCTCACCTTTGTCATTATGCGGTTCGTCTACTCAAGACTCGTCGCCTCAGCGCATTGGAACGGAACGGCGTCACCGCTGGTAAGGTCTTCGCCACCGTGTCCCAGGTCGTCCGCTGAATTTCCATACAGTCATCGCGGAATACGGGCACGGCGTCGACCAGGTAAGCAAAGTAACCGACTGCACTGTCCGTACACTGACTGCTTCGAGGTCCAGAGCACCTCAATTCGTCCAGATCCGGGGTCAAAATGTCAACGATATCAAAACACGGTGCGTCTAGTCCTCCAGACAGTGATCTCCAGAGTTCTGACAGTTACAGCAGTTGCACCGGCTCAATTCCTCGAGAACTGTGGTCAGAATTTTGGGGAGACAAAGGCCGTGTACGTGCAGAGGACAAAAAGGTGCGTGTTCCTTATTCCAAACAAGTCGTTGCTTACCCGGGCAGATACCGCTTCAAGGACGAGGCACGCGAGGAGCGAGAGTCGCTCAATTTGTCCAGAATCGTAGTCAGAATTTGGACGTCGCGGTGTACAGGTTAACAACGTATGTACGAAAGACTTACACGACTTTCAGGACTGACCTGTTCATACAGATTGACGAAGTCACTGCATGTAGCCAACAAGATAACGTACAGACGGTCCAAAATCGCGTGCAAGAGTCGCTCAATTCGTCCAGAACCGGGTTCGGATTTGCAGGAGGGGATATTAAGCGAGGGACGAGGTGGCGGTTTCAAGGTGCGTGATCGTGTTCAGCCCCATTCGAAAAGGACTGACACACGGGCACCCACAGATCCAATCGAATACGCAAAAAGAGCCGAATATCCAACAAGCAAAGGGACGAATTAAGGAGGAGCCACGTCGCGATATGAGGGGAAGAGGAAGACCATGTCGATCAATCCAAATGCGGCAACTACGCTTACCTTCTTACCACCATCTCCAATATCTTCAAATCGGATTCTTTGCTCCATGGACGCGTCGGCGCCTACGGCGCCTCCACGATCTACAACGACTCGATCATTCTACGACGTCAAAACGCGACAAACGAATTCCTGGGATTAGTCCGGCGTGTGTGGCCTCGCCGGCCAGGCTTGGATTTCGGGAAAAAGTTGGTTTTTTGGCCTCATTTTCACGTCATTTTGGACTCATTTGATCGCAGATTCTCTGTAAATACGCGCCCAGGTTTGTACATTCGTCCTCTGCATTATTGGACGTGTCTTTAATTCGAGTAGGACGTCCGGATGACCGCGGTGGCTTCGCCACCGCCTGTGCAGGCGCTCGAACACCAGGAGAACGATTGCGTTGTCATGGAAACGCAATGGTTGGATTAGTACAGGCGTTGCTGTCCTCGCCGGACCGGCTTTTGGTCCTGGGGAAATGGTGCGCATTTCCATTCACTTCAATTTCTATTTCTTACCCGTTGTCTTTAGCTCTCAATTATTGCGACCTCAAAAACGGTACGTTTCGCTCTAACTACGGACATATTCTTGTACTGATTGCGATACATTAGGCGAGGCGGCTGCGCCGCCTCCTCGCCAGTGCATACGACTCGCGGAACATCTCAACGTACGCCACGGGGACAGGCGTTCTATAGCCAGGAGAACGATTTTGTCCCCATGGAAACGCAGCGTTGGACTAGGATAGGCGTGTCTGTCCTCGCCGGACCGGCTTTTAGTCCTGGCGAAATGGTGCGTATTTCCCGTTTACTACAACTTCTATTTCTTACCCGTTGTCTTTAGATCCGATCTACTTCACCATCAAAACGGTACGTTTCGCTCCATTCTCCGCGATATTCTTGTACTAATTTCTATCCGTTAGGCGAGGCGGCTGCGCCGCCTCCTCGCCCTTCCAAACGACTCGCGGAACATCTCCACGTCTTTGGAGCCCGTTGTCTTCCGACTCCAGCGCGCGGTGGCCTCGCCGGCCAGGCTTTTTTTTTGGGAAAAAGGTGCCAATATTCGCCTTAAATTCCTCGTTCAAATCTCACATTATTCCATTAGTTCAAACTCCCACGTATTGCAGTGGATTCCGACACGGACTTCTTTACCGGACAATTGCGTTGCTGATCGAGATCTGGATGCCTGGATTCGGGTTTACGGACGTATTGGGACGTTTCGGCGGGGAACTCGTCAAGGTACTTTTACCTTGTTCTGCTTGTATTAACACGCTAATTCATTTCCCAGTGCCGTGATGCTCACTCTGGATGCAGTGAACAGCGGCGCTTCCGCCGCTGCGCTCGCGCTGCGAGCTGTTCACTGCTGGGATAACAATGTGTGGTCGAAACTTGGCGCCACACTTCGACTTTGCTCTTGCCCTTCTGCACCCCGGATCTGATAGGTCGTTATGATCAACGACTTGTTCAGGAGCCTGGAACCGTCATCTTCACTCATTAGGGACGCCTACGTACTCCCTAGACGTCTCCAACCCGCCTAGGACCCTTGGACTTTTACACAGACCTACCCTTACCCACCCTTCCTTCGGCCAATCGCAGCCGTTCATGTCGATCTGGATCTGACGGCGTTCGGGTTTATGGCCGCTTTGGGACTTTCTAGTCTCGAATTCGTCTTGGGTACGTGATATTGGTTTCCTTCGTTTCTCGGACTTATGGTTTAATTTATTCCCTCAGCTTCGTTTGAATTGTCGTGAGCAGCACCGCCGCCGTCGCTATGCTCACGTCTGGAGTTCCTGGCCACTGAAATAACGACTTTGGCTCAAAAGCTACGCCACGCTTGGATTGGACTTTTCGCCGCACTAGGGCGGCGCTACTGGCACATCGTCATCGTCAGTAGCTCGCTTCTCACGCTATCACCACCGTATTCCGGCTCTCTCGACGCCTACCTTCGCGCTAGGCCTTCTCAACCCAGAACCCTTACAATTCCAACACGGACCCTATGACCATACGCCTAGCCTTGGAATTAAAATACCCGTTGATGGCGATTTGGATCTCGCGCAGTTCGGGTTTACGGCCCCATTTGGACACGTTTGGTCATGAACTTGGTGAGCACGATATTTTTGTTTTTCGCGGCTTCTGTTGTTAATGATTAATTGCAGCGACTGGGTATTAGCTCCGTTTGCAGTGAGCAGCGGCGCTTCCGCCGCTGCGCTCGCGCTGCTCGCTTCTCACTGCGGTCATAACGACATAGTGCCGGAAACTACGCCACACTTCAAGTTGTCCGTCAACACGACTTGGATACTGCGGACTTTTGCCGTCCACGACGGCGTACCAATGGACCGCGCTCGTCGCCGTCTTCAGCCCCAAGGATAGCGAGGATTAACACCGCCCACGGCGTCCGTAAGGTTCGTGCCTCTGATTCATTAAAATCATTTCTCGGAGCTAATACTTTTCGTAGCGCGTGTCCATGGCGCTTTGATTCCTCCGTGATTTGCCGTTGTCGTGACGTTGGATTGTGATTCGTGCGGATGAGTTCCGTCTGGGCGGATAATTGTGGCGGCGGGGAACGGACATTTGTGAGTTGGGGCTCTTCGTTAGCGTAGGATTCTTGGTATTTCATATAGACGTGTATATACGTGTGCTAGATATGTGCCGAATGAAACCTCGTCATTAAAACTCCTTGTGTGCGAATGTGAACAAAACATGTACCCTAGACTAGAATAGTGTCACTTAGCGGACTCAACAATGTGTATATCACGATTTATACGTCGTTAGAGGTCACTACAGCCAGCAAAACATGTCGTAGAGTACAGTACAATATCATACTAAAACATGGTTAGCACCCCAAGTTGGGTCAGAACCTAAACATGAAGATAACCCACCTTCTGAAAGTTACGGAGAAGTGCATATCACCGAAACATCCAAAACCAACTTCTCCAAAACTTCGCTCAGGGTGAGCCCAGAAACCAGTGCATCTGATGCTCTGAACCCTGTAGATGATGTCCGTCGGGTCGCCAGGTCGATTGGTCCCAACCAATGAAAAGTATTCGCTCCGCTTGCTGAGCAGGTCATACGAGTCGCGCCAACTATCCAGGCCTTCAATCTGCTCGGAATTAGCGCCAAAACATTCTGATGAAACGGCAACATGCGGCCAAGGTACCCCCAGGTGATCGAGATCGCTTGAACTCGTACCACCACATGTCCGAAGGTCAACACACTTACACTAACTCGCCTCCATGGTTTCCCACTCTCTCTGAGGTCTGGCCGCCCTAAATTTACCTGGATATTACTTGCAGCTTTATGGAATTCGATATCCGATACTTCTTGGCCCGGAGAACGCGTTCTGAAGCCGACTTTTCGCGTCAGACGCTCAGCGAGGCCTCTGGACCCTGCACAATCGATGACACGAGGATCTCGAGGTCCCTATGACGCGTCTGGGGAATCTCCAATCTTATCTTGGCCAGGTCGGATGTGGGGAAATGACGCGGAGGTCGTCCTCGTCCTCCGTCCCTCCGTGACTTTTTGGTAAATCGTGTTTCCCGTTTGATCTTGTTAAATCTGACGGCTGGCGCAGGTCTATGTAGCTTTAATATACCGCCTGCGACTTGTATCTCCTTTGTGAACAAATTCAATTCGACGTTATCGCCCCATTTGCGCTGTGTGCCCGAATTGAAGAAAAGGTTCGTACCTTTTCCGCGTTTCAACGGCCTTCATTTCACGCTGACTCATATCAGAATGTAAACGGACAGTTTTCTCCGCGCCCAGAAGAAGGGAATTGGCAACGCGAAGCGTTGCACCCATCCGGGTGAAAAGACAAGCAGTAAGTTTTCACTATCCCCATGTCCAGACGCCGCTGGATGACTCACATCAGATCAGAGAAGCAGGACCCTGCATTAATTCCAGCGTTTTCGCTCTTGGAAGATTGGGGCGAGAAGGGAATGTCGATTCAGTGCATTCCAGAAGATGAGGTGAGTTGCATTTGGTTCGGGTTCGCCGCCGTCTTTGAACGCTGACTGAAATCAAAGTTTGCATTGTATTCTCTTTAGATTGATACGCGTCTCGCGCCCGTGTACTCAGGGCGACTAATATACAGAAAGCGGAATTGTGTGGCGGCGTAACTTGCGCCGCAATATTAGAAAGATCTCCCTTGTCCGACGGGCCCGCATCACCGCATTCGCTTATACTGTTCTATTTACGTGTCTTACGGATCCTGGTCCTTTGAAACTGGGATAAAAGGCGATGGAATTCACCCAAACTTATCATTCTCCCATTCCCACTCTTCCTCCCTCAGTCTCTCTCTCTCGTAGGTTGTTCTCTGACTTATATCTATTCTTTCTCTTATGCTCACTCGTCTCCCAGGCAGTCTTCGTCGTCGTCGTGGCCGCCGCCATCATCAACACGATCCCGACGCGGTTAAAACGTGACGAGTTTGTTCGTGTGACTGGTCTGCTTCTTTCCTCCCACCATCACCCACTTTTCACTCACTCGTTCCCGCCTCCTTCAGCACCCTCCTATCGACCACTCTGGTAAGTTGGCCGCTTTGCTGTGTCCTCCGACAACGACGCTGACTATATTTTTACCGCCTCAAGTTTAGGACACGACCTCCAGCGGCGATGGACTAACGACTAACCACGCGTTCTGATGGATATACCGTCACTATCCAGCACGCCTAGTACGGCGTCAACGCTCCCTTTGCTCACCGTCTTCATTTACATTCTCTCCAGTCGAACTTTGGCCGCCCTTCACCAACAACCCGAGTGCCCAAGGTTCGTTTGTGCTTTGCTTATTACCATTTGACTTACACACCTCCAGCGCCCTCAGAACTGTCACTCCTACTCGACTAGCGGGTCATTGTCAATGGAATCCCGCTTTCCCGCCCAATATCCCGACGGTATGTCCACCTTGTCACCTTGTTTCCATTCACTTACTTCTGCCTCTTTCAGAGTCGTTATCTCACGCTCCCCGTCCACCGGTAAGCCCTCGTCTTCTCTGTGTTCTTGTGCCCCCTCGCTCACGACCTTTTCCAGAACTTGCAACCCGTATGTGAGGTGCAGGACGCGATCCTAAGCCGACGACTAGCCCCTGGCGCCCAGTGCATTGACGGCCTCCTTGGTACGTCGTTGATGCTTCTTTCGTCTCATTTGTCGCTTACCTCCATCTAGACTTCGCCTTGGATGACGGGTTTGGAGCTCCGTGGTTATTGGCGCTTTCCCGCCGCATTGGACTCGACTTATTTTCCGACTGCACCTCGCTAGAAATCCGGACCACCACAACGAGCGCGTAGCCGGGCATGACCGTCTAGTATCGGCGCCGACGAAAGGTTTGTACAACCTTTACTCCTTTCCACCTCCGTGAGCTCATCACCCGCAACAGGACACGTCGACTAGGACCTCTGGAACGGTTCGCTTGGTGCGACTATCCCGTAGCCTGGACCGTACATTTCAGTAAGTTGGCCTTGTTCATTTCCTCATAAGTGTTTGACTTACTCTTACCGCAGTGTTCGCATTGGATACCTGTCTTCAAAAGGAACCGACTGCTGCTTGGGACGTTGTTTGCGTGACGCGTCTGTTTTCCACTTGGTTTCGTACCGGTGCCCGCCCGCACTGGACACACAGCCGTTGTTGTGGATGATGTCTCTGCCTTTATTATGCACCTCACCAATGGTATGTATTCTGTACAGTGCGAGGAAGTCAATATGCTGATAGTTTCCTTCCTAGATGACGACTCGCGAGACGGCGTTTATAAGCGCGACGTCGGGATCTCGATGCTTGTACCAGGACAACACCCCTCAGTTGGAGGATAAACATCTTGAAGGACTATTCTACCACGCGAGCATGTCGTTGTGGGCACCGTCGTGCTAAGGTAAGGTTTTGTATGTGGACCATTTCTTCATTAACTGATGTTGTCCTTTTAAGCGAACGTGCAGGCGCGGAGAACCCAGGACATCGGACACGCAGTACAGGACACGAAGAACATGCTATCGTTATGGCCGTGCACGTCGCGCTGGATCCGCTAGCCGTGGCGCGACTCATGGACGGGAGGTCGGGATATTCCCAATTTGGACCACGAAGCTGGGACTCAACGACGTGAGTATTTCGTGTGTGACGAGTCAGTCAACATGCTGATGTTTGTATCGTAGGGCGGTGACTGTGCCCTTGCCCCACGACGTGGATACGAGGTCAAGTCGATGTTATTCCCGCTTGACATCTTCAACGCCGAGGACAGAAGACCTTGTACGTTGTTTTTTTCTTTAAACCTTGTATTGATACTCAACCTTTGCTGAACAGAACAGACACTAGCTCAAGACTTCACCCGACTCCATCACATCGGTGATACTCTCATTCGAGACTCTGACGGGACAAGGCGCACGAGGACGGGAATTCGACCACCTCTACTTGGACGACACCTTTTACTTCAAAGAAGACATCTTGAAGAGCCGTCGTGTCAAGGTAAGGGTTTAAAACTGTTGCTTTTTATGATGAACTGACATTGGTTATCAGACGGACAAGTTAACATCCAGTAAGGCCGTAGACGAAGGAGTATGACTAGGACGTTGACGATATGTCGTCGCTATGGTCCTGCAAGCCCCGGAGGAGCCGTCAGACGTGGCGCCACTCGTGTACGGGAACTCGGGATGGTCCCGGCTTGGATCCAGACTTCGGAGAACGTTGTCGATGACCTTGTGGCTCTACGCGCTCTTGTCGCGACACGGTACGCAGCTCTGATTGAAGGAATCTCTCACCAAACTGATTCTGTACTTTAGCCTTACTTTCTGGTCGGGCGTCTTGTCAAGCCGACGTGTTCTCCTCAACTTAATTTACATCTGGTGTGTTCGTTCATGCCTTACATCGATTGCTCATGCTGATCTCGCTTCTGCAGTGTCTTACCTCTGTCGTAGTATTAGTCTTTAGTTATACTACTGACTTTCCTTTCAGTCGACGTGTTCGAGTAAGTCTGTGTTCAATAACACAACGACATAAGTACATACAGTCACTATGACTACTGAGTCGGGCCTCAAGGAAGGCCCGTAAGTAATGTTTCGTGGTGGTGATCTTTTCGACAGATCACCTCCGTCAAACAAAGTACATAAGAGACTCACTGGCGTGAACGTCACCGCCTTGTCAATGCAGCCCCTCTATACTAACGAGAGCATCGTATTCCAGGTCAATGGCCAACTTCGCTTTGGTATAGCACATCGTTATTGTCCTGCAAGGCGCAGACATGGCGACTCGTAGATCGGACTCGGAACTTGGACGTAGACTTTGGGTAATGTTGTAGATGAAAGTAGACCTAATATTGGTAGTTTAACAGCTCTGAGTATTCAGGAGTACCGTAGTCTATGTGCGAGACATAGTATGAGACGCGCCGGTGTGCGCGGTGTAATTGCTCGCGAGGCGATAATAATGGCACCGACAATTTCTACTTGACCAAATGCATCTAGTTCTGACCTGTGGAATATTGACGTTGCCTCAGTTTAAATTGGAGGATACACCTCGGCTTTGCATTGGGTGCACAAGGCAAGACATTCATCAATCAAGTTTCCTCCCACTAATCAATACCTCGCGCAGCTCGAGAGTACGGCGCGAATCATAAATACACCGGCCGGTGGTCAAAGAAGATACGTATTATCTCGAGTACAAAATCACCTATCTACAAGTCCGAATACACGACGCCACATGCCCAATCTCATCACCCCATGTACGTATTCCCGACACTACAAAGTTCAAACACTCACACCTTCCCCTCCTCCCCACTCCCACTCCCACTCCCATCCCCCTCATCACTCCCGTCACCATCCCCCTCAAACGTCCAGCTCCCCGCCGTAGGCGTCAACTCCCCCTCCTCCACCTCCCCTCCACCTACCCCCTGAAACTCCCCAAACCCATCCCCGTCCATATCCGCAAAAAACGCCCCATGTACACTCACACCCGCAGAGTCCGAAAACGGTCCGAATGCATCGTCCTACACATCGCGTACGTCAGGGAATTGGACAGAAGGGAGAAGAAGAGAGAAAGACACACATCATCCGCAGAGCCAAACGGGTTTTGTAACGACGCCGACGACGAGGGCTCAAGCGCATCATCAAACCCCACCGCACTCAACGGCCGCCGCTCACTCTGACTCTGCTGCCTCGCCGCAGTCACCGGCGGATTCCCCAGCGTGAACGTCGACCTCGACAACCACCCGCCCCCCTCCTCGTCCTCCTCCTCCTCATCGTCCGACCCAAACCCATCGCTCCCGTTCATCTGCTGCGCCAGATACCTTGCAAACTACCCCCATCCGCATCAGCCAATCACACTCAACGGAAGAGAAAGCGAAACAACTCACATGCGGCGGCGTATCATCCTCCTCATCATCGCTATCCTCCCCCTCATCCATCCCACCACCACCAACAATACCAAAATCCGCACTCCCCACCCTTCGCTTATCCGTCGTCGTCGCCCTCCTAAACTCGCCCTTCATCTCGCTCCCACCCCCACCTCCTCCATTCACCCCCGCACCCATATTCGTATCCTCCTCATCCACCTTCCACCTCCCCGCCCCGCCCGCACGGAACCCAGACCCAATGACCGGCTTCCCGCCCCCCAGCAGCACACTATCCCGCTTCTTCGTCTCCAAATACCGCCCCGTCACATACTCGTCCCAATCCGGGTCCGGCGCGTACTGTATGATCAACAACCTTGCCTCGGGCGGAAACGACTCGAGCGCGATGAGCACGTCCTCCGAGATCATCTGCAGGTGCCCCATATAGCCGAGGCGTACACCTTTGGGTTTAGCACTACGCAGAAAGGTAAGCAAGAGTCATAGAAGAAGAGGAAGACATACTTCTCCACGTCGTTATGCTTCTGCCCCTCCACAATCCGATGCATCAACCGCGCGTCTCGGAAAAGCGACACCGCCAGCTCGCGGTTATACCCGCTCTCCAGGTTGCCCGTCAGAATCTGGTGTATAATGTCGTACACCGCACTATGCAGAAAGTTGTTCCATGGGTATTCAAAGAATAGATCCTATAAACAATTATTAAAAGTAGAAGAGAAATGGTAAAACTTACCAATAACGTCGGCATGACTTTTAGCTCCAACAACCGCGACTTGACCTTTTCGCCTATGAACACCGGCTCATCCAACGTCGGCTCTTGGAATGTAAATCGTCTGGAACTGGCGCGCGAACTCCGACTCCTCTGTCCCGCCGTTGACGAGTCGCTCGCAGCCGAATTGGATCTTGACCTCGACCGTGCGCGTGCGGCAATCTCAGCCGGAGGCGGTAACGACGCCGCGTTGGGTGATGACGGGACAACCATGGGCGGCTGCGGTGGAGACGGATTGAGCTGGGGCGGGGTAGTGGATATTGGAACCTCTTCGTATATCTCCATCGCCTCCATGGCATCGTCGTCGCTCATGTCCTCGTCAGAATCCAAAAGAGACGGGGATTGCGAAGACCGCGACGAGTGAGAAGAGTGCGATATGGGCAACTCCATGGCGGGTTCCATCTCATCGACAATGTCCTCCATCGAGTCGTTGTTGTTGGCGGCATCAGGCGAACCGACGAGGGTAGCGAGCTCCTCGAGACCTGCGAGTCCGCCGGTTAAGCGGCCCTGCGAATCGTAGATTTTGTTCTTGTCCAAAGGTCGATTTAATAAGGACATGTTGGAGCAGTGTAAGAGTTCTGCAATGAGCTCACATATCCGGAAACGTTCGAACGTCAACGGCAAGGAGGTGCCAACTGTGGATGCAACAGGACCTGTCTGTACAAATGAGTAAAAAGCTGATCAACGACGAGAGGACTAACCGAGCTTCTGGGTGATTTGAGATATTTAACGAGGGTGGGTAGATTCTCGTTGACGATTTCCAAGACGGGCCCAAGATGGACAACGCCCATGCGCTCGACCATCTCGGACATGGTGCGCTCCAACGCCTCTCGCGTCACGTTCTCCGGCTGCGACGACAGCTGTTGTTGAACCTGCATGAGTCGATTCCGGAGGGTGTGGAACAAGTACGGCTCGAAGTAATCCGAATTGTTCTTGCGTATTAATTCGATTATTACGCCGACGGATTGGATGACGGAAGAGGTAGAGGATTCGAACAAGTCTTCGTTGTCGGGATCGGGGCCAAAGTCCTGGAGGGCGTATCCTACAAGCTGGGTTATGCTTTCTGGACGGGCGAGCTCGCGTGCAAAGAGGTTGGATGATGTTCCGTTTTGGACGCCGTCGGTGACGCTGGAGCCTGGCGAAGGGGTAGCGAGGGAGATGATGCCCTTGATGAGGTCGGCAATGACGACGTGCAGTTCTGGATGGCGATCTGGAGCGAGGCGTTCGATGAGCTGGGCCATTAAATGTTGTGAGGATAGCCACTAGACTGGTCCTTAGCAATAATGTGTGCTATCTCCATGTATGCTTACCTCCAAGACACCGGTGCCGCCGGGATACTCGTCTAGCTGGATAATACGGACAAGGAGGTCGACAAAGGAAGGATTCTCGATGTGCTTGAGGATGCGCTCAACGACGTTTGGCAGAGATTGTATGAATGTGAGCATCTGACGCGCATGTCAAGACGGGATCAACGGCGACAACGACGGCGGGAATCACCTCTGCGGGCTTTTTGCTGAGGAAGACGGCGTTAATCTTGGCGAAATGCGAAGCCATAACCATCTGCGTCTTCATCTCCTCCGGTGACCTGTCCAACAGCGATTCCCAGAACGGTACCAGCAGCTGCGTCTGCTCGTTGATACATGTCTCCACTATCGACCATATCTCGCTGCAAAGCACCTCCGTGGCAACGTATGGGTACCTGGCTGCCGCCGTCAGCGCGGTCCACTGTCGCGATCGTTGTACGCACTTGAATTTGCCCCTCTCCTCCCCGTCAATCTCCCCCGTCACGTATCCGAGCAGCCGCTGAAGCACGTCGGGGCGTTGAAAGTAGTCCAGCAGCCTGGTATTTTGCGCCTTGCATTCCTGTAGCAGCTCGTCCTCGTCGAGTATGGCTTCCAACGAGACGTCATCCTTGTCCAGCAGCGTGTCGATGCCCGATGCTGCGTTGAATCCGAATCTGCGGCGGGCGTTCAGTGGGGCGATAAGCGAGCCTGGCGGCGCACCTCCAGAACATGCTCGTCGCGCAGTGTTAGGAGAATAGGTGCTATATTTGGTAATCTCTCCATCTCATTTGACTGGCAAACAAGTGTACACTAGGTTACACAACAGCTTCACCGAGATCTTCAAGTTCACGGGGCCCACCACGTTGGACAATCTCCGGTTCAAAACTAAATTTATTAAGTTTGGAGCCAACTTCTTTCTTCCGCGCCCTGCTACTCGGATACTGTATTTTTTTCTCTTACTCGTCCTCCACAGACAAGACTTCTCCATAAATCGGATCCGCAGGGCACATTTGCTAGTAATCTAAAGAGTCCTATCCTTCACGTCCTGCTAATAAGATACAGTATTCACGAACCTCAAACGTTACGAGCTATCAAGCAATTTCCGGCGTGTTGACACCAATATCAGCCGAATTAAGAAAGCTCTGAATATGGCGGTATGAGAGAGAGAGTTCTAGTTCAAAGTAAACAGCCAACCGCGTCGATGTCATCGTGTCGTTGGAGGTGGGTCAAATTTCCCGTACAACCGAGGAGATGATGATAGTCTTGCTAAAGCATTTTGGGCGCCGTATTCCTTATAGATACCCATTCCCAAGTCATCCACCGACAGGAAGCCCAGTTCGTCTATGGGAGATACAGGTCACTTGGGTTACGAGCTGTGCGAGGAACAGACGTACTCACGTCTAGAGCGAATGTCGGGCTTCTGACGAGCAGGGTAGAATAAGTATGGATAGCATGTTTGAAAAAGGAAAACTTACCATCAAGACAAAATCGTGGTATCGTGTGATTCCATTCCAGTAACGCGAACGTGCGATCGTGGCAGGACGAAACTTGAAGGATCGGCGAAAACAGGACGGCTATCGAACGAAACAACGACGGAAGTTCTACTTAGCATTCACGATCGCGCTCAACACAACAATACTGTAGAACAAAATTTGCCAGAAAAAGATAGAAAGGATGAGCCGCAAACGCCCACCATCGCTCCATAGACCATTTCGTTGCTAAAACCAAGAGCCAAGAAGGTATATGGGTTACCGAGATGGCCGAAAGGATGGCGCGCGGCCTGAAGTTGACTCCTCGTCAGATGATGCCAGGCATTTCGACGACTGCTCTTTGTATGAGCCCTTAGATCTCTAGCTTCGTGACCATGAATAAAAACAACTTTTTATTCCTCCTGATACTATGAGAGCACCATCCGAAACTAGCTGCGTAAGGTGGGTGAGGGGAAACGGAAAACGGGGGGATGATCACCGCTGAGGGTGACCACCACCCCGGACCGTTTTCCTGGTGGCGAGCAGAGGTAAGGATCCGACACCCCAACCCTCTGCTCTCGCAACCAGCCCGAACAGAACTCTCATCTAACTCCTCTCTCCTACCTGAAGGTGTGGGTGGGTGGGCGAAGAAAACTGAACTGATGAGACTGCGACCCGTTCTTGCAGCGTGGTCGAGTCTCTGGGTGATGATGATGGAAAAGAACGAAGCCGGCGAGATCACGTGCTCATCAAAGCTGGCGTGAAACGTCGCCACGATTCCTCCTTCCCGCGCCAGCCCCCTCGTGGCTCTCAATACACGAGGTCATGGTGGAGAAAGTCAACATCCATCTGCCAGCCTAAATACGAGATGATCAAGACTCAATGACGCGCTAGATATCGATTTCCTCAACACCGGAGTAGAGCAGCTAGAGCGAAGGATGACTCACAGTAATGAGATACTGCCAACGATAAACTCGTTCCGCGGTTCAACTTTTCGGGGTTTGCTTTGGGGAACGACCATTTGCATTCAGTGTAAGGGACATTGTACTCTTATCCTCGAGCAAGAATACGCTCAAACGCCCGAGTACTTGCCCCAGAACGTGCAGACGCCAGGCTGGACTCAGGAAAATCGGCGTCAGTCATCGCAGAAGTTTTGAACCATTTATCGCACGAACAGAAGGTTGTGCTGGCCAGCGAGGAGGTAGACGCGAACGTCTGGGGGCTTCCAGTCTGAACAATGAGGGCTGCTCAGGACGTCTGACCAATGGGGGTTCACCGTCCCAACGAGCAAAGTGTAGAGCATGGGAGTTGTTGAGGTTCCCCGTCGCTGTCCAGCAAGCGACATCCCTGTATCCTGACTGCCTTATCGAGGGTCGGCCAATCGCTCATTTTATGGTTCCCATCGAAATATTGCATCGTGTGGAACGGCGGAGGGGGTGAATGTGGGCAATAGCACCACCCGTACCTGCGTCAGATGAACAACACAGGAAAAGATGAACTTGCCGTGGAGCAGGCCAGAAGTGGGTTTCAGGTACTATGTACTGACTGTGCCTAGCAGAAGGTATACGCACTATTGTCGGCTCTGGAAAATCCAGCCGTCCATGAGCTTTACAGCGTTGCGATTCGAATGAGGGCCATCGATGATTCGCTAGATGCTACGGCATTGCCAATGAATGATTTGAGGTACAAGGTTCCGATATCTATGACCTTGACCCAGCACGCTACGAGCATAGGAAACCGCCGCAGCGTTGCCATTTGAGATCGCTCAGAGGACACAACAACGGCTGAGGAACCGTAGTACTGCGACATCCGGAGTTTGTCGCCGTATCGCAATTGAGTCGACAGTGGCAACTCCGAATCGAATCTGATCCTAGAAGACAGAGCAAAACGGTTGAAAAGCGTCAATGATAGCAGTAGACCTATGAATGTAATGAGTTGCACTTGAACTGTAGGAGTTGTCAGTACCAACTTGCAGACAGCTTACAATATAACACGTGCCCCATAAATGAAGAGCTCTACTGGCACGTTCATGGCATCGTATTATCTTTTCTCACGTTGAACGCGTCGCGGTATACAACGGCAATTTCGGTGGCCATGGTCAAAGCGAAAAAGTCAGCCGATCACGTGTCAAGAACGCGCCTTGTTCCCGACCATCATCATTGCCCATGGTCTTTCACTGGTCAAGTAAGCAGGCCCCATATATCTCTCGTTTTTTGAAATCCCCTGAATCCTCCTTGACACAGCTCCAGAACGTCGAATTGGACACGTCCACCTCGAACCCATTCCTGTCGAAATCTATCATGACATATTCAGCTACATCGAACCATCCGCAGAATTTTCAGAAGCCGACTGTCGCGCAACATTTTCCTCCATCGCTGGCGTCTGCAGGTTCTTCGCTGCGGAGGCTCTCCCCCGTGTTTTCCGTTCTTTTCACATCCCCTGCAACTCGCCTGAGAGTCGTACCGCGATAAAGCTCTGCCGAGAGATAAAGAACGACAAGCCGCTTGCTTCTCATATTGCCACTCTCATTCGAGAGTGCGTTCTCAGTGGCTGGATGTTTGACACAGAGAACCAGACCGAGGAAGCGGCGCTCGCTGCTCTGCTGAGCCTCGTTCAAAAGGCGATGCAGAAGATGCCGGACCTGGAGAGCATCAAGCTGGAGAATTGTAGCATATCGAACGCCATGGTCAAGCTCATCTGTAAAGCAGTGGGGCTTCGTTCGTTGCATCTCCATCGCTGTCGCTCGTCGAGGGGAGTAGACGGCAATCTTTGGGACAAGCTATCCTCAGCACATATTGTCGACCTCACGCTGACTGACCTGGATTATGTGCCACGCGAAGTCGATATAATTACCCATCTTTCTTACCAGCACCTCACCTCCTTGAAAACGAATCATCGGGGGTTATTGGACGCCGTTGTGGTTTCTACAAATCACCTCGACCGCCTCGTAATCACCAACTACACATACCGCGCGGAAGGCCTCGTACATCTTGACATCGCCTTAAGGCGACTTCCTTTGCTTACCCATCTGAGCATTCACTGCCTCACTAAAGACTGGCCATTCCCGTTGCACAATAATCTCATACCTGCCAATTTCCCACAAATATCTCTTCCTTCGCTTCGGTCTCTCCTCTGTCCAGGGATCATTGCTGCTGCGTTTCTGTCCCCAGCGCCAGCATCGCTGGTGCACCTTGATCTGACAGGTAGATATGTCGACGCTCGGAGTGCTATGCAGACTTACCATTTCCCTCTGCCCGACAACGTCCATGTGGACAGTGTAGAAGAGTTGGTGTTACCAGCGCAAGGCATCATAAAAGGCTCTATCCCGTTCAATCGCCGGCACCCTCGTCTGAGGAGGCTCGCGATCATCAGCGAGGATGGAAACGAAGATTTTGCATTTACCTGCATTGTACGTCCTCGTCTCGTTGTCCTCGTTGTAAAGCCCTGATGATGTCTCAGGCTTTGGAGATGGCATGCACTGCGAACATCCCTCCGCTCGTTGAAATATCGTTCGTTTCTGGGAGCAACATGAAATGCATTCTGGATTTGCCGTCACAGCATGACGGGATCCAGCATTTGACCCCGTTCTTCCCCACACTCCGTCAAGTACGGGTTGAAGAGTGTGTGCGCTGGGATCTTCGAGGTAAAGAGATCTGGGAGCCCACTATCCTACAGCCAAAGAAGATGCGGCTTCTTATGGCGGAGTTTCCGGAAGAGTGTAAGGTTTATGAAGGATGCTTCGCTCGCTATTGTTAATCCGCACACTTCTTGTTTCGTATGCAGCATACCGAGGACTATCGTACGTACGAAAAGTAGCCCATGTAGAATATTTAGAACGACTCTGATCTGTACCATCCTTATATCCCAATTTACATTCCTCGTCGTACTGGCGCTGAGTCCCACTCTCCTCTCTTCCTCCGACCGCATACTAACAAGAACAGTTCCGCCTCCTCGGCCGTCATCCTCGAACAGCGCGGTGCCTGGCTATGCTAAGCGATGGCATCAAGCCGCGGAATTTATCATTCGGAAAGACGAGGTGACGGCGGATGAGGATAAGAGGGAGCTGGAAATTTAAAGGGTGAAGGGTGAGCTGTCAGAGATGAGTACGGTGCTTGAGGAGGTTGTGGGCATGGTCGCTTTGTGGTCACAGGAGTGTTTTTGGAGAATCGAGATCTGGGTATCCTTTTGCGCGGGCACGGCGCACTTGTCGGATAGCTGCCATTGGCGGTCACGAATTGTTTGTTGAGCAATTGAACTGGCAGGATCCTGTCGCCCTTGAAATCCATTAGTACCAAGTACGCCGGTTTATGGAACTAACGACGTCCGTAATGGACGTCTTCAAGCTCGTCATCTTCGGAATATTGTAACTCCATATCCTACACGAATGTAGCATTGATGAAATTGCGCCACACTGATCATAGGAGAAGCTTACCAGAAAACCCTCTCATTTTCATCGGTCTCTTCATGGGAACACTCAACATGTTTAGCATCCACTTCGGTCTCCTCCAAACCCTTTGTCAACACTTCGCGGCCTCTTGTCTATTTCCTCAAGTTTCATTGGCTCTGAGATCTGGGTGCAGATGTTCCCGAGACCCCTCACTAGATCGTTTGTAAGCAGCGTCAGCGTGAGTGCGCCTAGATATATCCCTAGACCAGCGCCGCGTGCTTGGACGTGGAATACGCAGTCAGTCATTCCTGGCGGCGTCAAAACAGATGAGATAATCATGCTCATCGTCGATCCACCTCCTGGAACTCGAAGAAGGGCACTTAGCTGTTCGCGTCAGGTCCTTCCTTATCTGTCAGCATCCCCTCTTCACCTCGCGCCACACTTCCGGCATTACCAGGCTGAGCTTTCTTCGATATCTCTGCTTCCGACTGATTGATTGCACGTAGTATCATCCCCATTATCGATATCTTATTGCGTAGCTTCCAGATTACTTGGGGAATGAGCTCTTGGATATTCCAGAGTATAAATAGGCACAAGCGAATTCTGGAGCAGCCTGCTCTCGCTTTACTTCTGCTTGGTTGACTCCTGCCACTTCAGAGCAAACAATTCGTGACCTCCAACGAAGGGGGCCGAGCTCGCGCGAAGGGATCTCGCTTCTCCAAGAATGCTCCTGCACAGACACCGCCTCGAACGCCGGACTTCATTCATCTGCGACTTCATAGCTTTCTCGCCAAGCGATGGCGTCAAGCTACTGAATTTATCGACAGAGTGGCGGGAGGTGGCACGGCTGCTTACTAGTATTCGAGCCGAGGAACAGAGAGGAGCGCGAGTCGGCACCGGTGCAGCATGAGACAAGAAACATAAATGTACCTTCGGGTATGAGCAAGGTAAAGGTCAACATCGTTCTAAACAGTGTGGGGGTTTCGTTGTATGATCAGAAGCTTTCAATTTAACAATAGCGAGCGAAACATCCTCCATAATCCTTACACTCTTCGGGAAACTCCGCCATGAGAAGCCGCATCTTCTTCGGCTGTAGGATAGTGGGCTCCCAGATGCCTTTAACAAGATCCCAGCACACACACTCTTCAAGCCGTACTTCACGGAGTGCGGGGAAGAATGGAGACAAACGCTGGATCCCGTCATGTTGTGATGGCAAATCCAGAATCGAGTCCAATTCGGGCCCTGTAACGAACGATAGTTCTACGAGTGGAGGGATGTTTGCAGCCGGAGTAGCAGTACACACTGCTTCAAGAATCTATGACAAATTGAGAGCTTTGCAACGAGAACGCTGATGTGAGGACATACTTGGCAGCACAATGCAAAATTTCGGTCGCCAATGATCGCAAGCTTTCCCAGAAATGGGTGCGGGCGATTGAACGGGAAACCTCCTGCCATTATGCCGTGCGTGTGTAAGACCAACCCTTCTACGTTCTCCACATGGACGTCGAGCATACGGAAAGGAAAATGGGTCGGCACACCCGAGAGGTTATGCCCGGCCACATGTTCCCCCGTCAGGTCAAGGTGCACCAGCGTTTTAGGCGCTGGAGATAGAAACTTTGCGGCTACATTCCCTGGACATAGGAGGGAACGAAGCGAAGGAAGAGAGACTTTCCTGAAATCGATAGGCATGAGATTCAAATAGGGCAATGAACGGTCTTCGGTGAGGCGGCTAATGCTGAGATGGGTAAGAAAAGGAAGTCGCGCAAGGGCGGCGTTGAGATGTACGATGTCCTCTCCGCGGTATGTGTAGTTGGTGATTGCGAGCCGCTGGAGGTGATTTGGGGAAAAAGCAACGGCGGCCAATAACCCCCGATGGTTCGTTTTCAGGGAGTTGAGGTGTGGGAAAGAAAGAGGGCAAATTATAAGGATTTCGAGCGCGCCATATTTCGAGTGGATTAGCGTGAGGTCGACAATACGCGCCGAGGATAGCTTGTCCCCAAGTTTGCCTTCTACCAGGCTCGACAGGTGACACTCATGAAGATGCAATGAGCGAAGCCCGACTACTCCACAGACGAGCTTCATCATAGCGCTCAATATGCTACAATTCTCCAGCTTGATACTCTCCAGTTCCGGCATCTTCTGGATCGCCTTCCGAACAAGGCTCAACAGAGCAGCGAGCGCGGCTTCCTCGGTCTGGTTCTCTTCGTCGTATACCCAGCCACTGAGAACGCACTCTCGGATGAGAGTGGCAATATGAGAAGCAAGTGGTTTGTCGTTCTTTATTTCTCTGCACAGCTTTATCGCGTTACAACTCTCAGCCGAGTTGCAGGGGATGTGAAAGGAACGGAAAACACGCGGGAGAGCCTCCGCAGCGAAGAACCTGCAGACACCAGCAATGGAGGAGAATGTCGCGCGACAGTCGGCTTCTGAAAATTCTGCTGATGGTTCGATGTAGCTGAATATGTCGTGATAGATTTCGACAGGAATGGGTTCGAGGTGGACGTGTCCAATTCGACGTCCTGGGGCTATGTGAAGGAGTATTCGGTGGGATTTCGAAAAGGAGAGACATATGGGGCTTGCTTACTTGTCCAGTGAAAGACCATGGGCGATGATGGTGGTCGGGAACAAGGCGCGTTCTTGACACGTGATGTGGCTTTTTTGCTTTGACTTTGACCACGATCACCGAAATTGATGTTGTATACCGCGACGCGTTCAACGAGAGAAAGGACATTACGGCGCCGAAATAGCTTGTCCTTATATATGATCTTCTGGGTAATTGACTCTTTGCCAAAGGATACCATAACTTCCCTGTGCAGCTTTCGCGTTCCTTTTATCCTATGTTGCTCCGTCTAACCAATAAAATAGCAGGTCTAGTGCCAGTGGACGACTGCTGATTACGGTGTTATTCTGTGCCTCAATGGAGTCTCAATTTGGATTCCATGTCGTCTACCACCCTTTCGGCCCTTCCGTTTTTGGCGATCCTTCCTTTCCTCCTGCCACAGTCACGTTCAACGCGTCGTATTGCATGCTCGTGTTGCTGCAATGAGATCACACAAAAACGCACTTTGTCTTGCTGGTACGCTTTCGTTTTCCTGACGTGCCATTCATACTTATTCTATTTTACTCGTCAGAAACCAGCATTGACTTTGGCATCGACGGCTGCCTACTGTCATTGCTGTCCGTAGCTTAACGACTTTTATGCCTTATCTCACGTAGACGGTAGGTAATTAGAAACACGTCGTGGCTCCCATTGAGGAACGACGGGACGGACTAGGCTCAGTTCTGAGGGCGTGCTTATGGATGACCTCGTAACCAGTACACAAGGACTACCTGCCATGCCCACAACGCTACGAGTATTCGATCCCGTGGCGCGAGACCGACTCCTAGGAATATCAGCATCTCCGCATTCGCATGGGGAACTGGACCCACAGAAGCATTGCCACCGACGACATGATGTCGACTGAGCATGCGGTGGGAAGTTTACTTCGGACTGGGACCCTCGCCCTCGTACCATCATATCCTATCCACAGCCTTCGTCGACAATGTCCACCGTTTCCAACGCAGGCAATATTCCGATTAATTCGGCTGACATCATTGTCAACTCGCCAGAGGTGGCTCGACAGCTAGCGGACAGAGTACCCACACCTCCGCAGACCATACCAACTACCAGCGAGACTAACCGCCCTAATAACGCTCGGAACTTTAGACCAGGACGCGCGAAGAGAAGAAACCAAGGGGTTCAAGTGCATCCTGCAGACGAGTCGGAGGTCGATGACGCAGATGAGGATGTGGATGAAGAGAGCGACGAAGAGCCAGATGAAAATCAACAGCCGGATGGTGTAGAATCCGGTCCACCTCCTGTCCGTAAAGGACGCCGTGCGCGGCACAAGTTCTTTGGGCTGCCCAAAAATCGTAATGCGAGAGGTTCGTGAATGTCTGATTGCCGCGTCGTGTGCTGATGTTTGTCTAGGATACGACCCTTTAGATTACGAGCAAAAATATCCTCCGGATCCCATTTACGAGGAGGCGCAGCCGAACTCGCGCGTGTGGAGGATGTGTCTCGATGAATTTCAGATATTCGATTCAGATTTAGCTGAGGATGCGAGAGACACCGTCGATGTCCTTCTTGTCTTTGTGAGTGTCATATTGACTGGCGTGCCCCTACCTTGCATCTAACATTCCCCCCAAGGCTGGTCTGTTCTCGGCAGTGGTTACTGCCTTCCTCATCGAGACGGCCGCCAAACTCGAACCGGACTACGTCCAACTATCTAGTTCGATCCTCTATGAGATATTGGTTGTCCAGCGCGCCTTCGTGAACGGATCAGCTGTTGATCTTGATCCAGTGGTCTCGTCTCCGAACGCGCTTGACTTCGCGCCGGGTCACGCCCAGTTATGGATCAACGGGCTTTGGTACACGAGTTTGTCGCTCAGCTTGATCACGGCCCTTGTCGCCGTGTTGGCGAAACAGTGGCTGCACCAGTACATGTCTATGACGTCCGGAACACCCATGCATCGTAGTATGCTTCGTCAGTTCCGTTACGAGGGACTGCAGGCGTGGCGTGTGCCTCTGATCATTGGACTGCTTCCGTTGCTGATGCACCTTTCGCTTGGCATCTTCTTCATCGGACTGATCATCTTTCTCGCGCAACTGTATCCCGCATCGGCGTACGTTGTTGGCCTATTCGCCTTGTCGGCGTACTCCGCATACTTTGCGAGCCATATCCTCTCTGCGCTACATCCCCAGTGTCCGTACAAAACACCGCTTTCCAACCAGCTCTACGTACTACTTATTCCTCTGTTGCATCCTAAGACTACTGTTAGTCATTGGACTCCGCCAGACAAGTCAATTAGAGATGCGGAGGAGACGATGGTCAGGAAACGCCAGGCCGATCATTACTTTTCTGTTGATGTGCTTGAGTGGGTCTTCACAAATTCTACCAACCCATCTGCTAGGAGCATCATCTTACAGAGTTTCGGAGGATTTCCCAAGCATTTCCACGATAGGTTGTCAACCTTCCTTGCCGCCCCGTTAGGGATGGAAACAAAATACGAATTCAACCACTTATTTCGTCCTCTGGTTTCCGTCCTAGAGTCGCCACCGAGCGATCCGTTCGATGCCCAGAATGCTTATGCACTGTTGGAACGACTAGTACGGGCGGATAAATTTGTTATCTATTCAAGTGATGGTTTATTATTGATGGAAGACATGTTGCCAACTCATCCACCTGTTCCGCTGGAGCTCATTGCCGCGATCGCATCTAATCCTCCGAGACTGAGCGCTCCACGGATGAAGTTGCAAGCGAAAGAGCTGTTCCTGAATCCTGAGTATCTTCCCGCCCATCTCGAGCTTCGCCTGCACCCTCAGACGTGGATTTATCTAGTCGATCATGTCCTAAACCCTTCCCCCCAGATACCAGCGGATGATATCGGAAGTGGCTCATCGACACTCCTTCCTATCATTCAGCTCTGTGCAAACTCCCCATCTGTACTCGACGTGTACAATACGAAGGAATTTCAGTTGTTACGCGGTGGACGTCGTGAATCCCCGGTCCCGTTTGATGAGTCTGCGGTCACGTTTCGTCGGGTCTGTCAAGTACCTGCATTCCGAGAGATGGTTGATCAAAGTCTATATCGCATGTTTCGCGCATTTGATGGTTTCACGCAGAGTGGAATCGACTTCCACAAGCAGTTTGGCCTGAAAGTCAGATTGGCCCTTGTGAAATACTATGCTCATGTCGCGCATGGTGGTTCTTCTTCGGCTGATCCCATGGTTTTAAGTGAGCTAGGACGTCTAGTCAGCACCATGTTTCGCGACATCAGCCCAAAGAAACATTTTGCTGAAGACCAATGGCCTGAAGGGTTCACTTTCTATCTCGTCGGTCACGAATTACTCGCAAGTCCGTCACCACCCAATGATCCGAGGCATCTCAAGCTTTACGATAAGCCTCGATATTTTGCGTTGATCTTCATTTCCTGCTATCTAGAGCAGGCTGCTGTGTACCCGTCTATACAAGCCTTCTGGGCATACCCATGGAAGGAATGGTTTTCTGTTTCATTGCTCAAAGCTCTTCTACTACTCCGGGTTGAAGATATCGAAGATCGCACGGATGCGTACGATTATCTTGCCCCAGGCACTCTTCTACTTGAGCGTGGACTACTTGAGCGAGTTCCAGCAGCTTACGAAGTGTTTGTGGAGGCAGACCTGCTCCGAGTTTTAGCACCATTTCGTTACTATCCTACGGTCTCTGGCGCTGTTTGTTATTACGTCCAGTCGACCTTTTATTGGGTAGCAATACCCGCAGAAGAACGACCAAAGTGGTGCCTCCATTTTCGGGAGGATGTCATTCCGGACATCGATGCTCACAAGAGATACCTTTTCCAAAGAGAAAATGTTTTCCGTATCTGTATCATCTTCCTTTCAGCCCAAGAAGACTCATGTAATGCACGTCTTGGACCATACGCCTCTCCACGGATGCAGATTATTGAGTTTCTAGGTCTATTTTGGATGAAGGGCGAGATGGAGGTAACGTGGCCCGAGTGTCGTGCGATGTTGCACTCAGCCAGGGATGATTGCTTCAGCATTGCTTCATATCCCATCTTCCGGGAACAGAATCCAACTGTGATACCTACACGCGAGGAAGTGGATGAAATGGTCAGATACTTGGACACTGGCATAGATTTACTGGACAGATACATTACCGCTTGTTCGTAAAAGTACTCATTATAATACGTCTCCCCTGATATATCGTCCACATAACCTGTCTACGGTACTTAGTTCGTTGTTCGATGCTGGAAACTTCCTCCTTTCCTACGCGTTGACTTTAACGGCGAGAGCGATGGCTTAGGGGCTGATCGTCTCGCTGCCAATAGTCGTGGTAAGTTGTTTTCCAGCATGTCCTCAAGTTCTTGGATGTCTTCATCGAGACTTTCTAGCTTAAGCTCCTCTCTGTTTCTCTGCAACAGGAGTCTATCTAGTTCCTTCCAATGTTGGGGTTGAACTTTTTGTGCAGCTCTTGGAGAAAACCGTAGAGTCAGCTTTGGTGGCACGGTACTCGGCTGATCTTCTAGCATTTGGCAAAGCCAATCTAGGAGGCCCTTCGCGCCATTCTTCGCTACCTCTAAGATAAGTGTTTCCGGAAGTCGGCCAGACCAAACAGACAATGATCTAACTACGGATAGAGGTGAGGGCAGCGAACGAGCGTGAAGCTTGAGGACTTACGGCTGTTCGGTGGTGGCCTACATAGCTTAAGCCCCCTGCTTGAGCCGACCTCTTCGAAGAACATGGGAAGAATGGACTGGGTAGTTGTCGACGACGCCCCGATGTCTATACTCCCTAACTCTATATTTCCATCCAGTGAAACCAGATGCCTGATGACACTTATTGCTTCAGTGTGATCTCGATCCGGGCATAGGTATAGATTTAATGTATGGGTGACATCGCCCCCCATGAACTCGCATCTCATTACACATGCACCATCATTATCCAGTTCCCCAAGATCCATCACTTCCAGTACGACATTCACCCACTCCACCACTGACGTTGTCGACGATGTCTCTCGTTTTGTATCTGAGGAAAGGACGGCCCAACAATGTCTTTCGCCTACGTCGAGCGTGATGGAGCGACATGGATTACTCATCAACGATCTGGCGAAAGTGGCGAAGGAGTCGGAGGTTGGGAATGCGCCGGACTTGATCGCGATTTTGAGGGTAGAGTTGCTAGTAAAGTTGATATGCGCTTGATCCATATCTGACAGCCATATTCTTTCAACCATGATGTTTTTACGATCAGTCCCATCGATAATGGACTCTATATGCGTCCTCATCTCGATATGATTTCCCCGCCGACAAGGTACAACGGACACTGTCCCATGGCAAACAGTGCCAGAGTAGCCTTCACTAGAGGGTTCTAGCGTTGAGCATGAAGGGAGGAAATCTTCTGATTCGCTACAGACGAACGTTAGACAATGGCGTCGCAGCGACGACCAGCAGACGCACTATTTGGGTCTATTTCCATCAGGGAGCGGCAAATAATCATTTAGGGTTTGTCCGGAGAGTGAAGAGCTCTCGGTTGAAGATGAGGTCTGTTTGCAATATAAGTCTGAAGACATCGAGACGATTTAACGGATACGTACGTCACTTATATAGCAGCAGCGTTTTCTTCTGTAACGGAGCGTTACATTGCATGTACAGCCCCGGGTGCGCAGATCAATTGGCCGGCTGGGAGCCTCGTGTTTGTTTGTGGCGCGTCGCGATATTGGCGTAAAAGTTGAAGAGACTGCTGCAGACGCGTAGCGCTGTCATAGCGTGTTGAGAGCCATTTATGATGTACATTGGGTAAAATAAAGTAGAACGCTGTGGGCGGGGGTCAGACAGTCACATAAGGACACGTCATCGAAAAATGGACGTACAATAAGGCTGCAGAAGTGGTAAGAATGCACCCCATCACCGATGAAAGCGTTGCGACCTTGAAATCTCCGCCGGGTGGAACTAAATGAATCCGAGTCATGTGTGGAATGAAGGCGATGATATGGAAGAAGGAACAACCCAGTAGTACACAGAAAATATCTCGAGTCACCGCCCAGAACAAGAGATGTTGGAGCCCGTCGCAGCAGGTACGCAAGGCAATCACCGCTGTCAGATAAAGAGGGTGTGAATGAGGGAGAACTCGGCTATAATCTTCAAATCTACATTTCCTCCTCATCACTGAAGGAAACAAGGAATAAGTAGACGCGGGTCCCCGGTCCGCCGGCAACCACACAACGTGCCGGTTTCGGCTTGTTCTTGATCACTCTTTTGACGACGACGCAATGGGAAACAAACGACTTGTATCAACTGGCAAGAATGAGATGCCCGGCTCGGACCTGTCCGTACAATGGATTTCAGCACAAGACCAGAGGGAACAGACTTCGGCATGTTGGTGCGCGAGAATCAATAGTCCCCAAAGGTGAGCACCGATGTGCAAGTCCTACGCATCAACAGCGAGAATGTAACAGCCTGTTGGGGACGCGGGAAACAGCCGGAAAAGGACTGCGGTGGAGGCCCCGTCCATAGGCCATGTACCCCATGCAACTGATCTGTGGTAGTCATCAGTGATAATTGTGCACTGCCTCCTTGTCTGCATGAGAGTGTGGGTGGCATGAGGTGAGGCCCTGTCGTCTCTTGGCGTCTTCGAGTCTTCTCCATTGCTTAATGATGACGTGGCCTGCGGACCTTTGCTTCTTCATCATTCTACACGTATATTCATTCCAATCCACGAGGTTCTAGCAATGAAATGACCGTTGCTCGCTAATACTCTCTTCGTGAAGCATCTCTGGATACTCTTATTTGCCATTTTGAAATGGACAACCATCAAGGCCAAGCCGTGAACATGGTTTTCGATAGCAAGGTGCTCAATCTACCTTCTTGTTACTCTCCCCGCACTCGAAATCATAACGCCAGGCCTGATCTCGCTCAACACTCGGCTAAGACGAGCTCCCGAAATCCCAGACGACGGGTTTGCGATATGGTACATTCGCCATAGTGCTGCCTTACCGGTTCCTCGTCCGTCGTAAATGTAATGTTAACCGCATCCCCACAGACACTCTTCCTTGAGAAACCGGCATTCGAGTTCGCTGGTCCAAGTCTCTCTGTCATGAGGACTTGTTCAAATCTAATTAGTAGCGGACTACTCATGGAGTGCTAGCACCCAATACTCGCGACGACGAGCGCTCGACTTCATATCTACTCTTGATGGCAGGCACGTTCTAGGCTCGGGCCGGTCGCCAGTGCCGGCATCAGGTTCGCCTCTCTTGCCTTATCACCATCGTGTGGTCAACCGACCTCCTTAATCATGCCACAGATATCTTTCCCTCCCACCACCATATCGCCGCAAAATGGCTGTCGGACTCTTCCTGCCTTTTGTTGTGCTGGGAGCCGCTGCATCCTCCCGTGTGTACAACTTTTCCTTCTCTGGAACTGGTGGAAATGATTGGTTCTGCTAGTGGCCCCACCAAAGTTCACAGCACTGCCGCTTGGGGAGATTCGACCGACGGCGTGGCTCTATGATCAAGTAAGGCACCTCTATCATCTCTAGTATCTGTACTGATGGTCCTCCAGCTCGTGGTCCAAACTAATGGCGTCGCTGGGCACATGCACGAATTCTATGATTTGTGAGACGCGTTTGTTCTCGACGCCACCACACGCTGAGTGCTAAATGCCCGTCAGGGTAAAGAACACTGATTGGTGGGGAGGCGATTCTTATTACTCGTATTTAGAGGAAGGTATGTCTTTCGTTTCCCACTGAAGAGGTTCTCGCAACTCACTGCGCTATAGCGGGAAGCTACTGGTTTGTACGTGTCGCAGCATTCTCGACGCCCTTGTCTGACATAGCCCAGAATGCCATGGTCCCAAACAGCGTTCTCGTAAACAACACGGAGCTCATCCTCAAGACGTACGACTTCCTCAACTACGTCCTCGACCATCAAGACGAGACAGGTTGGCTAGGCCCGGAAGTTGGAACGGAGAAACCGCGGTTCTTGTGGGGTCGTTACCCCTTCTTCTTTGGCGCGATCCAGATGGCGGAAGTCGACCATAGCCTAACGGACCGAGTCGTCGATGTGATGCATCGGTTTGTGAAGGTGGCAAACGAGATGTTGAAGAGAGGCGAAGGTGTTGATAATTGGGCCGCAACGCGATGGGAAGACTTTGTGATAGCTTTACAATGGTTCGTTTTTGTTCTTCATCAATGTCTCTAATCATTTGTCTAGGCTGTACGACAATCACCCTAATGGGCAGGAAGAACTTCTTGTAGACACCATGATTCGTCTGAAGTGGACCGGCGCTCCCTGGGAGAAGATCTTTGCCGAAGAGGTACGAATTCTCGCTCAGGATCATCATCGCTGGACTCAACAATGGCGTCCTAGTATTTCCCCACCGTCGCTGGTAAGCTAGTGTTTCGTTGCTAGACCTTTGGGATCTCACCAGGCGTTGAATGGAAGTCGAGACCCTGGAGAACCCATTCGGACAAGAACTCTTTGTACGTGCTTGCTCGTCCTACTGCCATTCTCTAATTATATTGTCTTCAGTGGCACGGCGTGAATATGGCTGAAGGTATGAAAGCATTACCAGCCACTTATCGATTCACACATAACGTGTCTGGTGCGTTCTTCCACGCTCACTCGTTTGCGTTCCAGAGCTCAGTTCATGCAAAGACTTGGACGCTGCAAGTAAAGGTTGGGATCTCATGTTCAAATATCATGGACGACCATCCGGTGCATTTGGCGCAGACGAGATGCTTTCCGGGCTAGCGGCAGCCAGAGGGTGAACGTCTCTCGTGTATGCCACCGAGACTTTCAGACTAACATCCTTGTTCAGTTCTGAATTGTGTCTGGTCGTGGTAAGATGACCAATGCACTCATCGACACAGAAGCTGAAAACGCTTCAACAGGAATTAATGTTCTCGTTCGTAGTTCCTTCAACAACGACCGCGTCGGCGCTGATAGTGATGTAGAGGATCGTACCTCTATCAGGTCATTGGGGACCTCAAATATGCGGATCGAGTGTGTGTTGGATCATGGTCGGTCGACTGGCACTCATGAAGATCAGGTTGAACGAGTGACTTATAATGCCCTTCCCGCGACAATCACATCAGGTCTGACTTTTGTCTCTTACGTGCACTCGATGTTCGACTTACAGTTGCTAGATATGTGGGGCAGGCAATATCTTCAGCAGCAAAACCAGATAGCGGCCAAGAATATGACCCCGTACGTTTCGCCGACCGTCCTGCGACGACGTTTCTTACTCGCGCTTTACAGTAATCCTTTCCCGGAAGATGGGTGTGTTGGCTTCCTTGATGTGATCTGGCTCTACCTCAACGTTGTTACTCGAATGCAGGCCGGAATCCAATATCTTTGGCTTGGAGCCTAATTATCCGTGAGCCCGCCGACCAACTTCTCCTGCGCGACATTGATGTGTAGTAGATGTTGTACTCTCAATTTCCCTCAAGGATGGCCGAAGTTCATTACCAACGCGTTTGTCGTGACGCCGGATCGAACGTCCCTCGTCCAGGTTTATCTGGGACCATTCAATGTTTCTACTATTCTCGCAGGCGGTTCGCATAATCCTTGCATGACTTATCATCGACTCACTGTTCTTGTTCCAGACAACCATGTTACTGTGAACGTGGAGACGCAATATCCGTTCGGTGATGTCCTAGTTACGACGGTGACTGCGACGAAACCATTCATATATTATGTTCGCATCCCCAGCTGGGTCAGTGGTGGAACCTTTGCGCTCGACGATGCCCCACCGGAGGCATTGAAACCTTTGGAAGGTCTACTGGGCATATACATCACACCTGGCAAGAGATGCATCACGCTCGCTCTACCGTCGCCCATCACGATAGGTACTGTCATATCGTTCCACTACCTGGAACGTAACTGACTGTCTACTATGTTAGAAAGTCGCCCTAACAATAGTGTCGCTATCCACAGAGGGCCGCTCAACTACGCATTCGACAGTAGGTATCGCATGCCTTTGAGACCCATCGAAACTAATCTCTCCTTTGCTCAGTCGAACGCACGGAAACTGTCATCAAGACTGATCCTCGCGAGGCGCACGCAGTTGATCTCCAGCTCGATCCTGTTGGAGCATGGCAATACGCGATTGACCCCAGCACGGCGGAGTACCACTACGACTCGACATCCGAATTGAAGGCGTTGCCTTCGCCAATATGGGAGTCGGGACGCCCTCCGGTCAGCATTAGTGTCTGGGCCTGCCTCATCGACTGGCCGTTAGCTGGGGATATGTTCCCCGCAGACCCGCCCGAGAACCCCGAATGTGTGGGAGATGAGAAGAGAATTGTTCTGACGCCGTACGGGGTAAGTCTAGATACACAGATGATGAGAATTGTTGGTGCTGATGCTTCTGTGGTAGGCAACGAAGCTGAGGATAAGCGAGTTTCCTGTGTTTAAGAGCAAAGGTGTGCGAGGTAGCAGTAGTTTGACAGATAACAAACAAGTTCCTTTGCATGTATAGCAATTCCTTCTGTGTAGTAGAGCTCTTTGAATTCAAGTTGGTGCATCTCTCCCCAGCATAACGACCCCACGTGGGCGTTTCAAATAATCAATGACGCATCATTCGATCTTGTCCTTTTGCTTCGACTCGCATCCTCACCTTTTGCTACCAACCACCTAAATTCTCAAAACCTAAGGAATTCAAGATAGGCACAGGAACAAGTTTATCCTTCACCATCTGTAGATAAATAGTGGGTATTGACAACTCCTTTAACTTTTGCTGATATTAGTCTTCTTCAGGACATGGGATCCAATCAGTCCTCAGAAGTAGTTGCTGTACCTGATACCGAAACGCGCGACCACGTACCCACGGAACAAGACATCCATCGTCTCCGCACTCTCTTCCTATCTGCCATCGATATTCCTGCCGAGCTCATTGAAATCATCCTCGATATGGCTGAATACTGGCCCTCTGTGCACAGCAACCGGTTCCTCGACGTCGCAGTAAAAGCTGCACCTAGAGAACGCAGTCCGTACCCCGTAGTAGAGTGGTGTTATCTTGTATCGCCGCGTGTGCCTCCCCAAGCCAAGTTTGTGAAAGCGATTACGATACAGACGGAGAGCTGCGACCAGGGATGGGGCGGGGAGCCTGAACATCGTGGTAGGACCTTCTTCATCCAGCGCCAACGGCGGCTCGTATACTGAGGGAATACTAGGCACTTATAACGGATCATGGACGTGGTTCGAAGCCGCTATAATTCGTTCAGACGATGACAGTGTTCCCTGGTGGGTTTCCGAGGTCGAGAGTAATCTGCCTGTAGATCTCTACAGAGAAGGACTCGATCGCTCTCCTGCAGAGCGTGACGCCGCTTTGAATTGTGAAGTACGGCTCCCTGATTTAGATCGTTCACGGTGGTATGTGACATCGAATTTGACGGCGGTCAAGGCGTACAAGGAGAACGTCGTGCACTGGACGGCGGATGATCCCAGGGACATTGATAATGATATTCCACCTGGTCACCGTCATGCTAGGGGTATATACGGGAGAGACGCAGATTTTGTCAAGCTGATGCAGAGCGGTGACCGTGTTGCGTTGCTTGTGATGGCCAAGGTCAGAGATTCCCGAATACAGCTGAATTTATCTGATGTAAAGCGTAGTTTTCGATGTGGAGGAACAATGTGCGGCGAGCGTCCATAACTGTTCACTACTCGATTTAGCGTGTACTTACTGTGACTGGGCACGATTGGACTTTAGATTCTCTACCAGTATACACTTGCTTTGCTGGTACCCTGCACGTAGACGTTCGAAACCGAAGAGGAAGACACGACTTGTCAGCTCCCTTTGGAACTTCTACAACTTGGCCCGCCTAGCATATGCATGCATTTCCATTGTGTATAAACGACCAGCTCCAAGCTGTCTTGACGAGTACGCCTCCGCGCCGTTGGAATCGCACTGATTGGTGCCAACGATTCGAATGTACACACCAGTAAAATGCTCACTGAAAAGGTGAAAGACAGTTTTGTTCAATGCATGCTCAGGTCTTTCTAAAGCCTCGATACATTCTAAGACCAACTCGGGTTATGCGAAGAGGCCGTAGGCTTTTCAACATAAGTACCCATATCGTTCATGGACTCGAAACAGCAGCTCAAAGAAATGAGTCAACATTTTACATTCTACTGGAACTAGGAAAATCATCTAATTTAGAAGAACAGTACATTTCATTTCTCGACTCTATTGGTTCATCATGTCTACCAATCAACCGCAGTTAAAATAATTCCCCTCTATCACACGTGGACATCCCAAAGTGTCTAAAAACCATTCACACGTAAGTATCATTCATCAACCAACATCGAATTCACGTACCTTTGTTGGTAGGGCAATCAGCTGGATCATCGCAGCACCGAATACACGCCCGCGGGCCTCGTGGCTCGATGAGCTCGACATAGTGGTTGTACCTGAAATGACCAAATCAGCCTCGGGGGGAGCAAACAAGCGAGCGAGAGAGACGTACCCAAGACAAACACTTCCCTGTGGATTGCCTTGTCCCTTGTATCCGCCACTGGAATCGTACTGGCCTCCCGCGTCGCTTGGAACGAGTCTATCGAGCTTGTCCGAGTTGATGCATCCCGTTACTAGAATTGAGGAATCGTTAGCCAACCACGCTCACTGCCAAGCAACTAAGAACTGACACTGGGTGTATCGTTTTCCGTTCTTGCCCTTCCCAGATTTCAACGCGACTTCGCCTTGTTTCCAAAAATCAATGGGGAGGTATCCCTGCTTGGAGTTTGTGTGTGCGGAAGGAGAGCAGTACGTCTGCATCCCGCCTGGGTGCTCGCTGTCCCCGATGGATGTGTGCGGCGTTCGAGGGACGATGAGGCTGCGAGTTGTAGTATCAGAACCTACGTCAAGGTGTATGACAAGACGAAGAGCGTACCAATATTTGTCGACGCTAGTGACGTACACGATGTTGTCAGCCGCTACGCTTGGTCCAGCGCAAGAAACAGCAGCAAAATATAGCAGAGCAAACACGGTGGTGGGGAGTTTGGAGAATGTAGACATGTTGGAAGTGATGGAAAAACCCCAACTTCAAGTGGGCTTTTATAATCGATTCCAAGACGAAACTGTCTGGCGCCATTAGACATGAACATGGGAAGGGGCTAGCTGAAGAAGACGACGTCCCGAGTCGGTCACTACAGAAGGCCGTGGTGGACGAGACAGGTTCCACGAGGAGAATCATTAGCTGAGCCCAAGTAGGTGCGTTAGGAGCAGTTTCGTTGCCATTAGTGAGACCGTCGCGCGTGGTCATTGGAAGCCGGTGGTGAAACGTTACTAGAACTGTGTGGGGTGAGCTATCATAAGAAGCCCTGTCTGAATACCCTCCTGTGTTGGGCGAGTGGAGGGAAGCAAGACCAGTTGATGCAAGTAAATGATGAGTGACAAGTTGAAACTGCTTCAGGCGCGCCGTTCTCGGCTTGAGGATGACTCCCACGCCCCTTCCTCCTTACCACCATCTTTTGTTGTCAACGGCCTTCAGCCCTATTTCCGTCATTGTACTATCTCCTTCAACAGTGTTTGTTCAAACGCTCGGCTTCGTGGTTGACAGTTGATTCAATGCTCGTGAACATTGAACGGATTCGCTTGCCGGAGACATTTAACCTTTCCACGGGCAGCCAGCTCCCGGACTAAGGACGGCGGGTCGTTCAAGTTCACTCAGCCTCGCCTTGAGCGTTCAAGTGCCGTCGTTCATATTTGTTTAGGCACATACTTAGCTAGTGCCGTGTAGTCACTTAGTATGTCCTTCACCTCATTTGTCAAAGTGTCTTTCATTAGCAGCCTAGCCTTGACATCCGCAGCATGGGAGGAGAGAATGCGCCTGGTCGCGTCGCGTCTATACAGCGCGCAATCGCCGATCTTGTACTTGTCGGTTGCTCCTTCAACGTCAAAAGGCGTCCCAAAGCTTTCGTTCTCTCCCCATCATCTACGATTTATGCGCGCCGCACTATAGTTCGGACTAGTTGCCTTGCCGCTACCTGATGTGTAATCAGTATGTCTTTTCAAGTTTTTCCTAAAGTCTTTCAAGGAATAATCCCCTCCACTCCAGACCTATCTCGAACCAAGTTCTAATCTGACCGAGAAGCATTTCCTCAGTTCCCGCTTCGAACACGAGCGCACCAGATGTCGATGAGCAACTCTTCTAGAAGCAGAAGCAATCCGTAGAGCATTATTGAGCCTTGCACAACATAGATTCATGCGGAAGAGCAATCCTTCTGGAACCAGAAGCTTATCCAGTCCTTGCACCTCCCGCCTGTACTGTATCCTGCATCAAACAACTCCTGAATCTTGCATCAGTTCCGTTTCATATTAGTGGCTAATCTAACAGTCTATGTATACCAACAATTACAACAACAAAAGTCAGCAATCATACACATTAAGTAAATGCTCAATTCAACCTCTCCTTGGGCCCAACAGTCCGGATCCAAATCTCCCCAGGCCGACTACCCGTCAATCAATCAGCAAAGTCACCCCAAAAAACAGTAGACGAAAAACACACACCTCTTCTCCCTCAAAATCCTAAACACAAGCCTCGCATCCCGCTCATTCCCCAACGTGCTCCTCACCCCGCCCACCCGCGGCGGAAACGCCCCCGGCCCACACCTTTCCTGCAAATCCGCCAGGCTCTCATTCGTCCCCTCCGTCTCAACAACCACAGTCCCATACCACCCCGGGTCCACAAACAAGCCATTCGACTCTGGAATCCCAATCCTCCCTCCTCCAGGCCCCCCGCGCGGCGACCGGAGCACAAACGACGACCGGTGCACCCACCTGACCACATTATGGTACGTCCCCTGCGGACTAGAAGCCGTGAGAACCAGAACAGAACAGAAGAAGAACGAAGAGGAAGAAGAAAGGAAGAAACTCACGTCTCAGTACGCACTCGATCCTGCAGAAGCTGCAAGTTTGCAGCGATCTCCTCCCCCCAGGGCGCCAAGTCGATGCGCACAATCGGGTTGCTCGACGCCGGCCCCGTCCTAACCACGCGGTGGAAGTACGACGGCGAGAACGCCAGCGTCGGCAGATACCGCGGCAGATCGCCCACCGCCGAGTACGTGTAATCCAGATCCTATGAAACAGACGAGCATGAGTTACCAAGCTATGACAGAAAAAGAGAAGACAAACAATAAGATAACTCCCGTCCCACACCATCCGCCCTACATTCCCCTCGTCGCCCACCGCAACATCCCAAACGACGTCCCCAACGCGCATGAGATGCAACACGCCCGCGCGCTTGAGCTCCGCCTCGCACTCCAGCACACTCGCGTCGCTCAACCAGTCCCCGTCCGGACTCGGCACAAAACACCTCAACAGCGGCGCCCGGCGCAGCCTGAACAACGGCGACTTGAACCCATGATTAATCGGCGTCGGGGGCCGATGCCCATGCGTCGAGTACGAAAAGGTCGGCGAAGGCGCCCGGCTCGACGCACGCGAACGCGTACGCGACGACGGGCTGTGTGCCGTAGAGCGCGAAGTCTCCTTCTCCGCCTGCGCGCGCAGCCGAAGAACCACGCGCGTATACGAACGCGTCGCAGCCGTAAGATGCTGCATGTCCTCGATAAGCGCACACTCCCGCTGGCTCGCATGAGTCTGCACATACGTCTGCGCCGTCCGTGCATACTCGTGCGTCGGCAGACCGACGCCTCGCATGTAATTGTACAAGTCCTAATGGAGTTTATCAGCCATCTAGCCTGTCACAAGCAAAGCAGACTAACCCACCTCGAGTGTCAGAACCAATGGTTCGTTCGAACCCCACAACCATCTCGAGTACCCGACAGTCTTCAAGTACCTTTCTAGAATCACTTCCTTCAGGTCTGCATCACCCTTGGCGCTGGTCACGCTCCTGATCTTCTTTGTGACGCTGCTCAGAACCAGCCATTCGTAGAAGGACAGATACGGAAGCAGCGCCGCCAGTATGCCCGCATGGGAGAGGAACACGTCTAGAAGGAAGGGTTCTGGAGGTCGATCCTCTTTGACAGGTAATGCCGCGAGAGCTTGCGGAGGCGACTTTTCCAAGACATGACCTCGACGTACACGTTTATAGTCTTCATGCGAGGGAGGTGTGGGGGGAGCGCGTGGCGCAGGTGGCGGAGTGACTGGACGTACAACTTCGGGCGTGGCAGCCCGAGGCACTTCCGGAGTAACAGGACGGGCAGGAGTCACAGAACGTGCAGGAGTAACAGGACGTGCAGGAGTAACAGGACGTGCAGGGGTAACAGGACGCGCAACCTCGGGAGTGATAGGTCGAACAACCTCCTTCTCCTTGCCCTTACTCGAACTAGGCCGGGGAGGAAGCATCTTCACACCCTCCACCTTGGCAAACGGGTCGTCCGCAAAGAACGGCACCTCTGCAGCGCCCCGCGACTCCTCAGGCGTCACGGGACGCTGTTTGTACAGGCGACGTGATGGCGTGCTATTGACGGAGATGGACGCATCCGATGGCGTACGCGATGGAGCCTTCGAATGGGCCGCCCGCGGAGGAGTGGTATTCTGTAGTGAAACGGGCGGATGCGTTTCCATGCGAGCTGTCTGCCCGTGCGCGTGACCATTGAGACTGCCATTGGGATATGCGTTCCGCGAAGATGGCCGGGGAGCATCATTGTTCGTGGGCGAAGCACCGTTACGATACCGAGGAAGGGAAGCAGTGGATGAATTGAGGTGCTGATGCATCGCGACAGGTGGATGGGAATTTTCGGATGGAGGAGGAGGATGAGGAGAAGGGTATGTATTCTGGCGCGTCCTTGGCTGAGAGTACTCTGCCGGAGGAGTGGGATACGAATTGGGGTATGGAGGTTGGTATACGTGCTGCTGCTGGGGAGGAGATGAATAAACGTTCTGCGGGTATGTATTCTGGTATGGCTTGGGCTGGGGCTGAGGAATGGTCGTCATTGCCGCAAAGATGAGTGGCTTTCCTCGGGCAACGGTAGCAACTGAGCGTTGACTGTTGGATTTGCGAGGTGGGCCATTCATGTGGTAGGCGGTAGGAGACATGGTTGTGGTAGTCGTGGTGGACATGCTGTTTGCTTGAGAGATGTTGTTTTGGGGTATTACGGCCTGGGAGTTCTCGGACTTTATAGCAAAAGAAAAATTAGCGCGAGGGCGTGGGTGACGTCAAACACGCACCGTGTCTGATCGGACAAGAGGTGGCTGAAGGACCGCTATAGAGTCGACCTGGTGTAGGAGGAGAGATAAGTAAAGGTTGGGTGACGGAAAATCGCAACAAAGTTAAGTGCAGAACGCGTGCACTATTACGTCGGGTTCGCACAGATCACCGACCGCGAAGTCTAACCGCGCATGTTCAAGTGTGCCGGACAAGGGAACAGCTCAAAGGAGAATGGCTCGAGAAGAAAAAAAAAGAAGAAATTTCGAAATTTATCCGCTTACCTCGTGTGGCGGCCTGCGCTGTGGTGGGTTTTGGGTACGCGGCTGGTGAGCATTCAGAGAGACTTTGCGATCAGGTGTGGGTATTGGCCGGTGCTTTGGCGTAGAAAATAACGATTCGTGCGGAAATAGCGGCTTTTCCGGATCAGCAGGCGGGAGTACAGAGGACGAGGGAATGGACACGGATGTACCAAACGTTCGTAGGTCGGCTGAAGGATCAGAGGTCTGCCCTGACGTAGTAGCAGTACGTGAATTGGAGGTTTCCGGAGGCACCACTCTGTTGGAAAGGCGCCGACTGGGGGGAAGAGTCGTTTGTGGAGGGACGGACGAAAGTAGGTCACTCGGCTCGCGTGGGGGATATACCGTTGGTAGGGGTTTGTCCTTCTTCGAGGGTGGTGGTGGGGGTGGTGTGTCATCACCAAATGCTGGTCCCAGAGACGTCTCCTTGCCTGTCCTCGTCGTCGCGAGCGACGTTGTCGATGCGGCAGCCGACGTCGAAGGTATATTCAGGCCCCTCACAGGCGGCCGCCAAGCAGGGGGTGGACTCGTGTCGCCAAATGCCGCGTCGTGGACGCCATGTTTACTGCTCTTGGTTGTCGCGAGCGATGTCGACGATGCAGCAGGCCCAGTGACGTTCCTTCGCGCTCCACTAGCAGTACTTCGCGAGTGCGATACTGATTCCCGTTTTCCCAGTGCCATTGGGCCCGACACGATCTTTGGCGTCGTCGGTGCTGTCTGTGCAGCTGAACCTCCTCCGAACCGTGCATATAATGGAGTCGGCGTCGACACGTTTGGCGCGGAGGGAGCAGGAGGAGCTGCAGGGGCCGCCTTGGGTGCAGGTTCCTGTTTCGACTTTTTGCGAAGGAATCCAGCCATCGCACAAGGTGCTAGTCGTCGTCGTCGTCACTATCGTACACGACGAGCTCAAGCCCTTCGTCGTTGTCGTCGTCGTCGGAGAAATTGTGAGAAATCGTTATTGCTTCCGAACCGTATGTTCGCCGTCAATGGCGTATGGGAAAACACTTCCGCATTTGGATGCTATTGTTCCTTGCGCAATGAGTTGAATGACGAAACTGGTGATGTTGGTCGACATGTTGCCTGGCCTTGGTGCCGTACGCTTGAGAAATTCGAATGTCGCAGAATGAAAGCAAAAAAGGGCGCCTAACGTAAGTAACCTTCGAACAAGCAAAGGTGTCCCGGACGCCACTGATTGCCGTCAATTCTATTCAACTGTCCGGGAAACAGCGAGGACTGTATATAAATCCGCGCCCTCTTTGACTCCATGGAGATGAACGTCATAGACGACGACTTCGCATTCACGGTGGAATGTCTTGTAACTTTCCAGTACAACGATTGACTCCTTCAGAGGAGCATTCCGTCGAAGAGCCCAGATCAGATTTCGTATCCTGTCCTCGATCCCTCTTTCACTCTGAAGCATGATCCTCCATCACTCGTCCTGACCATCATGACCTTAATTAACCTTGAACTAGTCGCGCCATGATCCATCCATTACGACACCGTGACATGTTCACAGCTCGCTACTTTAGCTCGACGACGGCGGCGCCAAGAGCCTCAAGTCTCTTGTACGTAGATCCCGATTCCGTGTACCTTCATCTCGCTAACCTGCGCAGCGCGTCAATCTCAACGCCGTCCATGTATCATAAACCTTGATCGAGAGCACGGACATACAACGGCGCCACACTTCTGCCGTCGAGAGTAGGAGTATTGTTCTCCAGAGACGCGAGCATATACATGGACCGTTACCAAGACGTACTGAGTCAATGTGAGTTCCACGATCAAACGAGCTCGAACTTGAACAGGCTGCATGCGCCGTTGATGCGCCCTGATGAACTTGTAGACGCCGCGAAGTAATAGTATGTTTGATAGTATGCCAGACAACGTGACATTAGCACTTAACGCCGTTGGAATAACTCTCATTGCCAGCGACCTGCTAGATAATAATCAGATACCCCGCATGAAGATGCCCTTCACTTGCGAATTATGCTCTGTAGATGTAGAACGTAGGGCATGTCTATTGGTCTCAACTTGTTGCCTCACAGTCGAATCCTAATCAATATGATATCAACTGTGTATCATGGTGAAGAGGAATCACCCTACAGTGTACACATAGCCCGATAGCTTGCACTACGTTCGACATCAAGATTCAAGATGAGACCAACCCAAGGACCAGAACAATGACCAGAACCAAACCTACCAACGTCCTAAGTAGTGACCTAGACTCTAGTCAGGTGGTGCAGTAAACCCTAGGTTTTGATACTCCTCGGGTTTACTGGTGTCAATATGTTATTCAAAATTGAATCTACTCAGGGTTACAACTTACAAGAGAGTGGCGGGATTGGCGCAGCGCCACATCACGTGGTTACGGACACGTCCTGGTATCGAAACCGTTCGTAACGGATTCAAAAGTTAAAACTAAGGTCTGCGGGGTGCGCCATCCTAAAAGGTTTTCAACCCTCAACGTCTCATTCCCTCTAGCCGACTTGAACGACTGACCTCGTCATAGCACCTCTTCATAATGAACTATACTAGTGACGCGCTCTACCACTGAGCTAAGAGGGATATGGATTAGTTTTCAGCGTACTCCCTTGCCTGATGGGATCAATTTGAAATGACGCGAGATCGATTGTACCTCTGGATCATCTCCTCTGTTCATGACGGCCACGACGACGTCGAGCGCGATGGCCAGCGACGCGCCACCGGATGAAATCTCGCGGCCATCTCTCGCCGGCGGCAGCCTCTACGCCGTCCTCCTCTTCCGGGGCGACTACACCACCTGGGACTGGGCCTTTTTCGTCCCCGATGCGTCCAAGACCCCCGTCGGCGCCCTCGGCTCCCTCTTCCACACCACCCAAGGCTCCGCGGGCCGCTGGGCCTTTGCCATGGAAAACGCAGCCGACTTTCACCAGTGCGCCGAGGCAGTCGCCATGGTCCGCCTCGCCGACCTCCACGGCCTCGGCAGCTTCGCAGACGTCGTCCAGGAGCTCACCGCCACGTTCAATACGGTCGACACGAGCAACACACACCCCGCAGAATTCAGCTCGCGGCTCTGGTTCATCGAGGCGATCTGCGTCCTGCATGATTGCGGCTTCGTGACCTGCGACGATGCCTGGCTGCTAGAAAGGGAGTTAAAGCGATATGCGTTTAGCGCAATGGATTCGTATCTCGAAGGCGGGGGTACGTTTCTATCTATCCGTGCCTTTTTTTTCTTTCTTTGTTCTCATTTCGGGACGCAGGTTATAAGCTGTTCAAATCAGAACACTGTTCATAGCGGATGGTCTGTTCCTATTTCTCATTCCTCTCCCGCCTACCATCTGATACCCCGCCAAGGCCTGCTCCTTCTAGCTCGCATCGACCTAGATCCGCCGCTAATTTTTCTTACCCCTGCCAGTAATGTCTGGCCCATACACGCTCGGGGTTTCTTGCATATGGACGCGCTTGGGCTCGCCCGGTTCCTTACGATGATTGTGTAGCTTAGCGGGATATGTGCGGTTGGTGCAGTATGGATTCAAATCACAGGATAATTATTTTCAGGAATTCCACTTTGCGCGTCAAGACACCTGATATCCATTTCATCTTTTCCCAGCCCTGGCCGCAAACGAAGCAAGACTATACAGGACCCCCAATAGTACCCCCAAATGTCGTTCCGAAATTTACCTGTTTTGCCAAGTTTCTGTCCGAACCCGTTTTTGGCCTCTTTGGCCTGGTTTTGTCCGAATTTTTGGAACGGCCTCAAGGTGAGGTCCAATTTTTGTCCGAATTTCAGACCGGCCTGATGAAAATCGCCCTAAATTTCCTACCCTGCGGGTGCAGGCGTCGGGGACCTGAAATTTTGGCTCCAGCAGACTACCTTTTGTCCGAATTTTTTTCCGGCCCCGCCTGACGGCGGGGCTGTTTTTGTCCGAACTCGGAACGGCATTTGGCCAGTTTTGGGCTAGTTTTTGTCCGAACCGCAGAACGACATTTGGTACTATTATTGGGGGTCCTGACTATACCCGCTCGACGGGAGGAGCTGCGCGACCGCGTTCTGGTCTGCATATCCATCTATCCGCCACTAATTTATACTCCCTTTGCCCTTAATTTCTGGCGTATACTCACCGGGTTCTTGAAAAGTGCAGCGGCATATATGCTTTTGTTAAAGCTGATGTGGGGTTCCATCACCAGACCGGAATTCCCTTGGCTGTGCGAAGGCAGCTGATGTGCACTAACGTTGACCCGCGTGTTCTTCTCGTATGGGGTATAGAACTTCTGGTAGAGGCCTGCGCGTCGTAATGACTTGGTAAGCACGCTTCTAGTCTTCGGTTACTATGGTCTTAACCATGAGTGTAGGATTATATTCTTTGGCTTCATGGGGAGTTGAACTTGAAGCCATGGAAATCAAGAGTTCGCAGCAGACGAAGGGGTACGAACCTCGCACAATCGACTCTTGCCGCGCCATCTGAGCGCTGCGTTGATGCGTGCGCTGCAGCCGTTAACGGAATCATTTCAATAGCTTGGCGGTTATCACGCCTTTCCGAGGAGACATACATGGCGTCTACAAGAGGAGCTTTTTCCATCACAGCTTATACAGTCTGGTCAACGCCGTAGCCTAGAGACAATGTTCTGCATTCGGGGGGAAATTCCATCGTTTGGATCTTTGTCACTCCGCTTCCCCTTGAACTCATATGAGGTAACTCGTCTGATTGTGGTCTGCCTCACAATTTCACATTGTCGCCGGCCGGTCTAACTCAGTAGCGTTCTTGCCAGCACGGTTTCAGGAAAGAAATTACTTCTACTGATTACAGGTTTCTTTTCTCCTTGAGCAGCTAGCCCATGTCGAGCCTCAGGTCTGATGGCATGAGGAAGTCTCGTCTTGGTTCGTATCGACTCATATTAACACCAACAGGAACGGCGTGGAGCCACGATCAAGCCGAACACACAATTCATCGTTCTGTCATTTTCCTCGACTTGCTCGCTTATCTGACACGCGCTGACGTACGGCGGTATTCAGGCAAAAGCTTCTTGAGTCTTGGTTCACCTCGCACAGTGCTGGTAACGTTTCACCATCGGCTTCGCCGAGTGGCAACGAAACTACTCCTATCGCGCCTACTTTGTCTCGTTCACCACGGACTTCTTCAGTGGCCGACTCTGGACATTGGAAGGGGCTAGCTGAGAAAGGCGATGTCCAGGTCTTATTAGGTCAAGACAGTCTCGTCTTGGAGTCGACTATAAAAGTCCATTTCAAGTTGGCATTATTCTATCATCCCCAACATGCCTTCGATCTCCAAACTCCCCATTTCCGCATTCGCCCTGCTCTACCTCGCCGCTGCTTCCTATGCCGAACCGAGCGTAACGCCAGATAACATCGTCGAGGTAACAAGCGTCGACAAGTACTGGTAAGTACGCTCTCCCCTCCCCTCCCCTCCTCTTCCTCATCTCACCATAATCGTTCTAATCAACAGCCTCATCGTCCCACGCACACCACACACCTCCATCGGGGACAGCGAGCACCCGGGCGGGATGCAGACCTACTGCTCCCCATCCGCCCACACAGACCCCAAGCAGGGAACTCTGCCGACGGACTTTTGGAAGCAGGGTAAAGTGGCGATGAAGAGTGGGAAGGGGAAGAATGGGAAGCGGTATACCCAGTGTACGTATACCTTGCTGCTGACTTAGGGAGGAGACCATGGGTGGCTGACGATTTTTTGAATGCATAGTAACGGGATGCATCAACTCGAACAAGCTCGACAGACTCATCCCAAGCGATGCGGGGGGCCAGTACGATTCGAGTGGTGGATTTAAGGGAAAGGGAAATCCGCAGGGGAGTGTTTGTCTTGGGTATGTCTCCTTCACTCGCTTCTATGTTTCCCTCCGAAGCTGATCTGGTGGTCACTTCAGGTACAACCACTATGTGGAGCTCATCGAGCCCCGAGGCCCGCGGGCGTGTATAAGGTGCTGTGATGATCCGGCGGATTGTCCTACGAATAAAGGTATGTGGCTGCCAGTGGGTGGTGAATGATGATGAAACTGATGTGGGGATGTTTTTATGTAGATACTTTGGGATGCCCGCGGGTTATTGAGGGGAATTATTTCAACTGTGGTTGATCGGTAGACACGATAAAGTTGAAGCGCAATTTAGATGACACTATGGATTCCAATAGATTGTAAAATGTAGACTTATTTCTTTGAACGATGTGGGTACGCTGAGTGAACTTGGACGACCATTCCCAGTCTACGGCTGCCAGTTGAAAAGTTCTCGAAAGCCTCCGGCAAGCCCCTCCGCTCATCGGATTGTAGCAATGATAGACTGCGAAGCAAAGCATTTAAGTGAAAGCTGTTAGAGGAGATACTGCAATGGTGGAAATTGGGCGCACTGGACGCGTTGGGATCGCTATTGTACGCCAGACTCCCACTGAGGAAAGGCAAAACAGTGCCTCGGAACGATGAACGGTTCATTATACAATCTCCAAACTATATGGATCTTTTGGCTACGTTAGATGGCGATCTGCGCAAGGCCGTTGACAACAAAAGAAGGCGTTAAGGAGGAAGGGGCGTGGGAGTCTCCATCAAGCCGAGAACGACGCGCCTGAGTGTAGCCCCTTCAACATGTCCCTCATCATAGCTATTTGCAGTAACTCATGGTCTTGCCTCTCTCCACTCGTCCAACACAGGAGAGTATTCAGACAGGGCTTCTTAGCTCACCCCACACAGTTCTAGTAACGTTTCACCACCGGCTTCGCGCGCCGGTCTCATTAATGGCAACCTAACGCACCTCCTTGGGCTCAACTAAATGGAACCTGTCTCGTTCAGCGCGGCCTTCTGTACTGACCTTCTCAGGACGTCGTCTTCTTCATCTAGCCCCTTCCCATGTTCAAGTCTAATAGGCCCAGACAGTTTCGTCTTGGAATAGACTATAAAGGCCGCCCTTCAAGTTGGTGTCTCGCTATCACTTCCCTCCAACATGCCTTCATTCTCCCAACTTCCCATCTCTGCGTTTGCTCTGCTATGTCTTGCAGCTATTTCTTGCGCTGGACCGAGTGTAGCGCCCGATAACATTGTGTATGTCACAAGTGTCGATAAATACTGGTACGCTCTTCGACTTTTCATACAAATCGACGCGGCTTCTGACACTACAACTCGCAGCCTCATCGTACCCCGCACACCGCACACCTCAATCGGGGACAGCGAGCACCCAGGCGGGATGCAAACCTACTGCTCCCCTTCCGCACACACAGACCCTACGCAGGGATACCTCCCTGGGGACTTTTGGAAACAAGGCGAAGTCGCGTTGAAATCTGGTTCAGGCAAGAACGGGAAACGCTACACCCAATGTAATTTACTGTTCAATTACCGAAGGGGAGCCGGTGGTTAACGATTTCTCTAGTAACAGGATGCATCAACTCGGACAAGCTCGATAGACTCATTCCGAGCGACGCGGGAGGCCAGTACGATTCCAGTGGTGGATACAATGGACAGGGAAATCCACAAGGGAGTGCTTGTCTTGGGTACGTCTCTCTCGCTCGCTTGTTTGCTCCCCCCGAGGTTAATTTGGTCATTTTAGGTATAACCACTACGTCGAGCTCATTGAGCCACGAGGTCCGCGGGCGTGTATTCGGTGCTGCGATGATCCAGCGGATTGTCCTACGAACAAAGGTACGTGATTTCGATGTTGGTTGGTGAATGAAACGCTTATCCGTGAATTTTAGACACTTTGGGATGCCCGCGTGTTATTGAGGGGAATTATTTCAACTGCGGTGGATAAAGGAAGAGATTCTGACATGTCGAAGCAAGAGAATCGAGAAATGACATGTACTGTTCTTCTAAATTAGATGATTTTGCTAGTTCCACCACAATGTAAAATGTAGATTTGTTTCTTTGAACTGCCGTTTCGAGTTCATGACCGATAAGTATGGGCATGCTGTGAAGCTTACAGCCTGTTCGCGTAACCCGAGTTGGTCCTACGGAGACTACAGAGTTGTGCATGCATTACATGAAAATAACTTTCGCCTTGTCAGTGATCATCACACTTGTGTGATACATTCCAATCGTTCACACCAATCAGTGCCATTCCAACGGCGCCAAGATGTACCCATCACTAGAGTCTGACTCTGGAGCTGGTCGTTTCTAAGAACTGGACATGTAGGTGCCAGACACGTCATGAAGTTACAATAAAATCCGGTCAAGGACGCTGACAAGATGTTGCTTCCTCTTCGCTAACGCGCAGGGTACCAGTAAAGTAAGTGTATAATTGTAGGGAATCTAAAGTCCAATCGCACCCAAGGCAGTACACATTAAATCGAGTAGTGAACCGTTATAGACGCGCGCCGGACATTGTTTGTCCACATCGGAAACTAGACTTTATATCAGATAAATTCAGCTGTATTCGGAGATCTCTGACCTTGGCCATCACAAGCAACGCAACACGGTCACCACTCCGCATCAAATTAACAAAATCTGCTTCTCTCCCATATATACCTCTGGCATGACGGTGACCGGGAGGAATATCATTATCAATGTCCATGGGATCCTCCGCCGTCCAGTGTACGACGTTCTCCTTGTACGCCTTCACCGCCGTCAGATTGGAGGTGACATACCACCGTGAACGATCTAAGTCAGGGAGCCGTACTTCACAAGAGGAGGCGGCGTCGCGTTCTGCAGGAGAGCGATCGAGTCCTTCTCTGTACAGATCTACAGGCAGACTTCTCTCGACCTCAGAAACCCACCAGGGAATACTGTCGTCGTCTGAACGGATTATAGCGGCTTCGAACCACGTCCAAGATCCGTTATAAGTGCCTAGTATTCCCTCAGCATACGAGCAGATGAAGGAGGTTCTTCTTACCACGATGTTCAGGCTCCCCGCCCCATCCCTGGTCGCAGCTCTCCGTCTGTATCGTAATCGCTTTCACAAACTTGGCTTGGGGAGGCACACGCGGCGATACAAGATAACACCACTCTGCTATGGGGTACGGACTGCCTTCTCTTCGTGCGGACTTTACTGCGACGTCGAGGAAACGCTCGCTGTGTACAGAGGGCCAGTATTCGGCCATATCGAGGATGATTTCGATGAGCTCGGCGGGAATATCGATGGCAGAGAGGAAGAGAGTGCGGAGACGATGGATGTCTTGTTCCGTGGGTACGTAGCTGGGCGTGTCGGTATCAGGTGCAGCGACTACTTCTGAGGACTGATTGGATCCCATGTCCTGAAGAAGGCTAATATCAGCCAAAGTTGTAACCAAGGGAGTTGTCAATACTGACTATTTAGTTGTTACAGATGGTGAAGGATTAACTTGCTTCTGGGTATATCTTATACTTTAGGTATTTGGAATTTAGGCGGCTGGTAGTTGCGAACAGAGGGTGAGGATGCGAGTCGAAGTATAAGGACAAGATCGAATGATGCGTCATTGGATATTTGAAACGCCCACGTGGGGGTGTTAAGCCAAGTCCGCTGGGGAGAGATGCAGCATGCTGCATTCAAAGGGTTCTACTACACAGAAGGGATTGCTATAGATGCAAAGGAACTTGCTTGCTATCTGTAAAAGTACTGCTACCTCGTACCCCGTGGCTCTTAAACACAGGAAACTCGCTTATCCTCAGCTTCGTTGCCTACCAAAGAAACATCAGCACCAACAGTTCTCGTCATCCGTGCATATATACTTACCCCGTACGGCGACAGAACAATTCTCTTCTCCTCTCCCACACATTCGGGGTTATCGGGCGGGTCGGCGGGGAACATATCCCCAGCTAACGGCCAGTCGATGAGGCAGGCCAAGACGCTGATGCTGACCGGAGGACGACCCGACTCCCATATCGGTGAAGGTAGCGCCTTCAATTCGGATGTTGAATCGTAGTGGTACTCCGCTGTGCTGGGGTCAATCGCATATTGCCATGCTCCAACAGGATCGAGCTGCAGATCGACTGCATGCGCCTCGCGAGGATCAGTCTTGATGACGGTTTCCGTGCGTTCAACTGAGCAAAGAAGATATTAGTTTCGGCGGGTCTCAAAGGTATGCAATACCCACTGTCGAATGCGTAGTTGAGCGGCCCTCTGTGGATAGCGACACTATTGTTAGGGCGACTTTCTAACGTAGCGGGCGATCAGTGTATTTCCCAGGTAGGGGAACGAGATGACAGTACCTATCGTGATGGGCGACGGCAGAGCAAGCGTGATGCGCCTCTTGCCAGGAGTGATGTATATGCCCAGTAGACCTTCCAAAGGTTTCAATGCCTCCGGTTGGGCATCGTCGAGAGCAAAGGTTCCACCAGTAACCCAGCTGGGGATGCGAACATAGTACATGAAGGGCTGCGTGGCAGTCACCGTTGTAACCAGGACATCGCCGAACGGGTACTGCGTCTCCACGTTTACGGTAACATGGTTGTCTGGAAAAACCTCATCAGTCCATGATAGTTATAACAAGGATCATGCAAACCTCCTGCAAGAATAGTAGAAACATTGAATGGTCCCAGATAAACATGAACGAGGGACGTTCGATCCGGCGTCGCGACAAACGCGTTGGTAATGAACTTCGGCCATCCTTGAGGGAAATTGACAGTACAACATCTACTACACGTCAATTTCGCGCAGGAGAAGTTGGTCGGCGGGCTCACGGATAATTAGGCTCCAAGCCAAAGATGTTGGATTCCGGCCTGCACTCGGTAAATGTTGAGAGGAAACCTAAACAACGGCAAGGAAGCAACGCACCCATCTTCCGGGAAGGGATTACTGTAAAGCGTGAGTGAGAAATGCCGTCACACGGCAGTCTGCTTTACGTACGGGGTCATGTTCTTAGCCGCTATCTGGTTTTGCTGCTGCAGATATTGTCTCCCCCACATGTCTAGCAATTGTTAGTCGAAAAACTAATGCACGTCGAGAAGAAAGTCAGACCTGATGTGATCGTCGCAGGAAGAGCATTATAAGTAACCCGTTCCACCTGATCTTCATGAGTGCCAGTCGACCGACCATGATACAACACACACTCGATCCGCATATTTGAGGTCACCAGTGACCTGATAGAGGTACGATCCTCTACATTCCCATCAGCGCTAACGCGATCGTTCTTGAAAAGACTACGAACGAGAACATCAATTCCTGTTGAAGGGTTTTCAACTTCTGTGTCGCCGCGTATATTGATCATCTTACCACGACCAGACACAATTCAGAACTGAACAAGGAGGTTAGTCTGAAAGTCTCAGAGGCACACGAGAGACGTTCACCCTCTCGCTGCCGCTAACCCGGAAAGCATCTCGTCTGCGCCAAATGCGCCGGACGGCCGTCCATGATATTCGAACATGAGATCCCAACCTTTACTTGCAGCGTCCAAGTCTTCGCAAGGACTAAGTACCGGAATGAAAACCAGTGAGCGTAGAAGGACGTACCAGAAACGTTATGTGTGAATCGATATGTGGCCGGCAGTGCTTTCATGCCTTCAGCCATGTTCACGCCATGCCACTGAAGACAATATCAGTGGCGAATTGCAATAGAATGAGCGAGCACATACAAAGAGTTCTTGTCCGAATGGATTCTCCAGAGTCTCGACTTCCAATCAACGCCTGGTGAGATCCCAAGTTGAAAGAGAGGTGCCGAGCTTACCAGCAACGGTGGGGAAATACTAGATTTATCGTTGAGTCCAGGGGTGATGAAGCTGAGCAACCATTCGTACCTCTTCGGCGAAGATCTTCTCCCAGGGAGCGCCGGTCCACTTCAGACGAATCATGGTATTCACCAGAAGTTCTTCCTGCCCATTCGGGTGATTGTCGTATAGCCTAGACAAATGATTAGAGACGTTGATGAAGAACAAAAGGGACAAACCATTGTAAAGCGATCACAAAGTCTTCCCATCGCGTTGCAGCCCAATTATCAACACCTTCGCCTCTCCTCAACATCTCGTTCGCCACCTTCACAAACCGATGCATCGCAGCGACGACTCGGTCCGTCAAGTTAGGGTCAACCTCCACCATCTGGATGGCGCCAAAGAAGAACGGGTAGCGACCCCACAAGAACCGCGGTTTCTCCGTTCCAACTTCCGGGCCTAGCCAACCCGTCTCGTCTTGATGGTCGAGGACGTAGTCGAGGAAGTCGTACGTTTTGTGGATGAGTTCCGTGTTGTTTACGAGAACGCTGTTTGGGACCATCGCGTTCTGGGCTATGTCAGACAAGGGATATCGAGAACGGAGCGACACGTACAAACCAGTAGCTTCCCGCTATAACGCAGTGAGCCACAAAAAACGTTGGCTGAGAGAAAGACACACCTTCCTCTAGATACGAATAATAAGAATCGCCTCCCCACCAATCAGTGTTCTTTACCCTGACGGGCATTAAGCACTCGGCGTGTGGGGGTGTCGAGAACAAACGCGTCTCACAAATCATAGAATTCGTGCATGTGCCCAGCGACACCATTAGTTTGAACGACGAGCTAGAGGTCTATCAGCATCGATGCTCGAGATAATAAAAAAAGCCTTACTTGATCATAGAGCCACGCCGTCGCTCGAATCTCCCCAAGCGGCAGTGCTGTAAACTTTGGTGGGGCCACTAGCAGGACCAATCACGACCCAGTTCCGTAGCAGGAGAAGTAGTACACACGAGAGGATGCAGCGGCTCCCAGGGCAACAAACGGCAGGAAAAATCTGACGGCCATTTTGTGGCGATATGGTGGTGGGAGGGAAAGATATCTGCGGCATGATTAAGTAGGTCGGTTGACCACACGATGGTGATAAGGCAAGAGAGGCGAACCTGATGCCGGCACTGGCGAGCGGCCCGGGCCTAGAGCGCGTCTTCCATAACGAAATTGTGGTTGCGATCATGAAGGCGCGTCGTTGCGTATTGCGTGTTGACTTGAAAGGAGACCACTACTAATTGGATTCGAACAAGCCATGATGACAGAAACTCGGACGAACACCAGGAGTCTGGGGGAGACCGTCTTTGAAGATGTGGGCAACATTAGTACGACGAGCGTCAAGAGGCAGCAAAACGAACTGGCGGAGCAGTACTTACTGTGGCGCGCAACGTTACAAATCAGTTATCTCGTTTCAGACTCGGGCCTGGTGTTAGGATTTTCAGTATGATGAAAGGAACAAGAAAGTACTTAGTTTGAGCACCTTGTCATCGAACGTGTTCTTTAGAATCTAATTGAGGCCCGGCCGACCCTCCTTGGTGTCATCCGTCGGCCATTGAGAAATGGACAAAGACAATAAGCATCCAGAGATGCGTCAGGAAAAGAAGGCCATCGAGTAAGTAATGCTCATTTCATTGCTAGTAGAAAATGGTGGTTCGGAATGAATTCACTCATAGAATGATGGAGCAGTTCCTGGAACGTTGCTGGGACGCGTCATCGACTGATATTTCTCCTTTCAGTAAGCGATTGGGAAAGCTCCCGAGGATGACAGAGCTTCGCCTCATGCCAACCTCATGCCGTCCTCAGACAAGAGAGGCAGTGTACGATTATGATCGATGACTACCTCGCTTCGGGGGAAAGTTGAATGGCCTCAACCGCTGTCCTTTTCCGGATGCTTCTTTCGTCGCCAAGAGGCGGTGACATCAACGCTGTAGCTTCTCGAGCCTCCGTCAACATGCCGTGATTCCGTTCTCTGCGTTCTTGTTGACCAATTCATTGCACGTACAGTTACGAGCCAAACACCGGTCTCTCGCCATATTGTTGTCGTCAAGAAACTTATCAAGAACAAACTGAAGTCGAGACTCCAGTCCTGCTGCCTGCCCTATTAATGTCAACAGACACGCGTCTACACGCGCCTACTTATTCCTTGTTTTCTCCGTTGTATAGAGACCGAAGTAGGTTGAAGATCCAGTTCTGGATCTTCCTGATATACATGGCCTTGATCTGATCCCGGTGATTGCCCGTGCGTACCTGCCCCAAACTGGCTCCAACATCACTTGTTCTCGGCGGTGACTCGAATATCCTCTATGTCCCAATGTTTCGTTCCCTCTTCCATTTCATCCTTTTCATTCGATGCATGGCTTATCTAATCTTACGCGCCGGCGGTTTCGACAATCGCGGCGCTTCTATCGGTGATGGGGGCATTACTACAGCACTTATTGTGAGTCCTTTTTTCGAGGACGTGTCCTTATGTCTGACCCCTTCACACAGCGTTGTACCTTCTGTTGACCAATGTACATAATAAATGTCCTTTAACACGCTAGTACACCGTTCCAGGCCTGTAGCAGTCCTTTCTTTGCCATTTCGCCCTACGCCACAAACAGGCCTCTCGGCCAGGATGCCTCAACACGGCCGAACGGATCACCGTTTTGCAATGGAGACTTCCGCAGTCCATTTTCAGAAGCATGTAATTCAGATGTTCATCATGGAGACTGCTCTATAAGTCGCCTGAACTTCCCGTTCGTACCCTTTTGAATAATTTTCGATGCCTTCACACTCCCCTCGCGACCAGACCGCACCATCATCCCAAAGTCATACATCTCTATCAAGGCCAGTCCCGCATCGTCCTGTACCTCTCTCCAGAGATGAAAATCAACGGTGCGTTGACTGCTGCTCGCTGCGACGCCACCCGCTAATGTCCGTCTGCAGGGAACGAAACGATATTACCCCGCTTCCTTCTACCTTTGTATCGTCCACTACACCATCCTTCGGCGCCGTTTATCAGGGAACAGTGTCAGCTGTACCTTGTCGGCGGCAAAATGGTGAAGAGTCGAAGACAACAAGCCAGATGGAGTATACTTTTGACGGAACTGCTCCTCAGTCTGTCGGGAGTGAAGGAAAATGGCAGTCGGATATGCTTCAAGCGCAGGGGAAATTAGCGAGTAGCTCTACTCTCAACCTCACTGTTAAACCTGGCACATTCTCAACCCTCACTGCCTTCGCCACGTTCGCGAGATCGTTGATGCTTGATCCAGGCCCCCCTATCACTCTCTATATAAGCGAACAAATTTGTCTGGGATCCCCTTCCTTCGATTCAAGACAAGACGACTCGTCGACAACGTCCGGATGGCGAAATGTCGTCCTCAAAGTGATGGATCCTGGCACATTGGATCATGCAATAAGATGTGACTTCATAGGAGGCGATGTCCTCCAGACATTAAATGTATACCTCCGCCCAGATAGAATTCCCATCCAACCAATGAGTGTCATCAGGAGTCTAGTTTCGGTAGATGCAGCCATAATGTTAGGAAACATGAGCATCACAGCATCATCGACAACTATGCGGCACATTCTTCCCATGTTCTTCGAAGAGTTGGGTTCGCACAGAAGGTTTAAGCTATGCACACCGCCGCCGAACAGCCGTAAGTCCTCAAGCTTCACGCTACTGCACTCACCTCTACCTGTAGTTAGATCGTTGTCTTTTTGGTCTGGCCGCCTTCCGGAATCACTTATCGTAGACGTAACTGAAGCAAATGCAGCGGATAAGCTGCTAGATTGGCTTTGCCGAATGCTCGAAGATCAATCGAGCGCCCTGTCTCCTAAGTTGACTCTGCGATTTTCCAGGCCAGCCATGGAGAAAATTCGGGAGCAACAGTGGAAAGAATTAGATGGACTCCTGTTGCAGAGAATCAGGGAGGGGCTTAAGCTGGAAAGTCTCGACGAAGACAACCAAGAACTTGGGGACGTGCTGAAAAAACAACTTCCACGACTACTGGCCGAGAGACGATCAGCTCGTGAGCCATCGTTGTCACCGTTGAAATCAACGAGTAGGAAAGTAGGAAATTTCCAACAGCGATCGAACAACGAACTACGGTAGACAGGTTGCGTGGATTATATATTAGCGGAGATCATTATTGTAATGAGTACTTTTATGAATAAGCAGTAATGTATGCGTCAAGTAAATTTATCCCAGTGTCCAAGTATCTAACCATTTCATCCACTTCCTCGGGCGTAGGTATCACAGTTGGATTCTGTTCGCGGAAGATGGGAAACGAAGCAATCCCGAAGCAATCATCCCTGGCTGCGTGCAACATCGCACGACACTCGGGCCATGTTACCTCCATCTCGCCCTTTATCCAAAATAGACCTAGAAATTCAATAATCTGCATCCTTGGAGATGCGTACAGTCCAAGACGTGCATTACATGAGTCTTCTGGGGCTGAGAGGAAAATGACACAGATACGGACAACATTTTCTCTCTGGAAAAGGTATCTCTTGTGAGTATCGATGTCTGGAATGACATCCTCCCAAAAATCGAGGCACCACTTTGGTCGTTCTTCTGCAGGTATCGATACCCAATAAAAAGTCGACTGGACGTAATAACAAACAGCACCGGAGACTGTAGGATAGTAACGAAATGGTGCTAAAACTCGAAGAAGGTCTGCCTCCACAAACACTTCATAAGCTGCTGGAACTCGCTCAAGTAGTCCACGCTCAAGTAGAAGAGTGCCTGGGGCAAGATAATCGTACGCATCTGTGCGATCTCCGATATCTTCCACCCGGAGTAGTAGAAGATCTTTGAGCAATGACACAGAAAACCATTCCTTCCATGGGTATGCCCAGAAGGCTTGTGTAGACTTGAACACGGCAGCCTGCTCTAGATAGCAGGAAATGAAGATCAACGCAAAGTATCGAGGCTTATCGTAAAGCTTGAGATGCCTCGGATCATTGGGTACTGACGGATTTGCGAGTAATTCGTGACCGACGAGATAGAAAGTGAACCCTTCAGGCCACTGGTCTTCAGCAAAATGTTTCTTTGGGGTGATGTCACGAAACATAGTACCGACCAGGCGTCCTAGCTCCCTTACAACAATGGGATCAGGCGACGAACAACCACCGTGCGCGACATGAGCATAGTATTTCACAAGGGCCAATTTGACTTTCAGGCCAAAATGGTTATAAAATTCGATTCCACTCTGCGTGAAGCCATCGAATCCGCGGAACATACGATAGAGACTTTGATCAACCATTTTTCGGAAAGCGGGCACTTGGCAAACGCGACGGAACGTGACTGCAGACTCGTCAAATGGGACAGGGAATTCGCGAAACCCACTACGATATAACTGAAATTCTTGTGTATTGCACACGTCGATTATGGATGGAGAATTAGCACAGAGCTGAATGATAGGAAGGACCTCCGGTGAACCACCCGGAACGGCATCCTCAGGTAATGGAGGAAAAGGGTTTAGGACATGGTCGACCAGGTCAATCCACGTCTGAGGGTGCAGGCGAAGGTCAAGATGAGTGGGAAGATACTCAGGATTCAGGAACACCTCTTTCGATTGCATCTTCATCCCCCGAGCATGCAATTTTGTGCGACTACATGCGATTGCAGCCACCAGCTCCAGTGGAACAGGTGGGTGGGTTGGCAACATATCTTTCAGCAATAAGAATCCCTCGTCCGAATGCATAACAAATTTATCCGTCCGTACAAGTCGTTCCAACAGTGCATAAGCATTCTGGGCGTCGAGCGGATCGTTTGGTGGCGACTCGAGGACGGAAACAAGACGACGAAGTAACTGGTGGAATTCATAGTCTGCTTCGATAGTTAGAGGGTACTTTTTAAAGGTTGTACGTAACGTGTCGTGGAAGTGGCTGGGAAATCCTCCGAAACTTTGTAGGATGACGCTCCGAGCAGATGGATTGGTGGAATTGGCAAAGACCCACTCAAGCACGTCAACAGCAAAGTAATTCCTGTTCTGGCGTATTACAACCATCGCTTCCTCCGCCTCCCTAATCGACCTGTCTGGAGGAGGACTACCCTTGCGATGAAAGAGAGGACGAAGTAGTACGTAGAGCTTGCTGGAAAGCGGCGTCTTGTATGGGCACTGGGGATATGTTGCAGAGAGGATATGGCTTGCAAAGTATGCGGAGTACGCTATCAAGGCGAATAGGCCAACGACGTACGCCGATGCCGGATACAGTTGCGCGAGAAAGATGATGAGGCCGATGAAGAAGATGCCAAGCGAAAGATGCATGAGTACCGGAAGCAGTCCAATGATCAAAGGTACATGCCACGCCTGTAATCCCTCGTAACGGAACTGGCGGAACAGGCTCCGGTGGAGGGGAGTTCCGGATGTCATGGACATGTACTGATGCAGCCACTGTTTCGCCAACACGGCGACAAGAGCCGTGATCAAGCTCAACGACAAGCTCGTGTACCAAAGCCCGTTGATCCATAGCTGGGCATGACCCGGCGCGAAGTCCAGCGCGTTCGGAGACGAGACCACTGGATCAAGATCAACAGCTGATCCGTTCACGAAGGCGCGCTGGACAACCAATATTTCGTATAGAATTGAGCTAGATAGTTGGACGTAGTCCGGTTCGAGTTTGGCGGCCGTCTCGATGAGGAAGGCAGTAACCACTGCCGAGAACAGACCAGCCTTGAAGGGAATGTTAGATGAAGGTAGGGGTGGGTCAGTGAACATAACACCCACGAAGACAAGGAGGACATCGACGGTGTCTCTCGCATCCTCGGCTAAATCTGAATCGAAGATCTGGAATTCGTCGAGACACATCCTCCACACGCGCGAGTTCGGCTGCGCCTCCTCATAAATCGGATCCGGGGGATATTTTTGCTCGTAATCCAAGGGGTCGTATCCTGGACAAATATCAGCCCACGACACCGTAATCAGACATTCACGAACCTCTCGCATTGCGATTTTTGGGCAGCCCAAAAAACTTTTGCCGTGCACGGCGTCCTTTGCGGGCAGGAGGTGGACCGGAATCTACACCATCCGGTTGTTGATTTTGGTCTGGGCCTTCGTCGCTCTCTTCATCCACATCCTGCTCTGGGTCATCGACCTCCGACTCCTCTGCAGGATGCACTTGAACGCCTTGATTCCTTTTCTTCGAGCGTCCTGGTCGAAAGTTACGGGTGGTATTAGGGGGATTGGTCTCGTTATGAGTGGGTATGGCATTGGTATGGCTCCCAGAAGGCGACGGAGATGGGAGGGACGCCGTGTCCGCTAGCAGTCGAGCAACTTCGGGCGAGTTGACAACGATGTCAGCCGAATTAATCGGAACATTGTCTGGGTTGGAAACGTTGGACATCGTCGACGAAGGCTGTGGATATGATAGTACGAGGGCGAGGGTCCCAGTCCGAAGTAAACTTCCCACCGCATGCTCTCTCAACATCGTGTCGTCGGTGGCAATGCTTATGTGGGTCCAGTTTCCCATCAGTGTACCTTCCCCCGCGCGTCAATGTGTTATTGACTACCGGTTCTAGGAGGGGCGTGGTAGTCCAGCACTGTATCCTTGACAGAGTTCATCCAGAAAAATGTCTTCGGGAAGCGTAGGTAGACGTGCTCCAAGTCCATGGGTGATTCAGCTTACATGAATAAAAGGGGGTGAGAGGTTATTGACGGTGCGCGAAAAAGAAAGTGTGGATGTGCCGCGGCGTCCAAAAAAGTGTCGGGTTTTTGACGACTGCAAACAGCAAGGAAGCCTGAGGTGAAAATATCATAAGTATCATTGAAGGCAAGGAAGAGAAAAGATTTACAAAAATATGGTATGATTTGGCTGATTTTCGATGTTGTATTATCCTTTTCCTCGTTTGACGCGCCGGGGTATACAACAGCAATTGTAGTGGTCGTGGTTAAAGGGAGAAAGCCAAACGCTCACGTGCCGTTCGCGTGACGTGTTTTCAACAACCACCATCGCCCGTCTGCAGGACTCTCAGAGGGCGATTCTAGCCCAAATTTTCCTCTATGGCTGGAGTTAGCAGGTTTTTGCTGCAGAGGCTCTTCGACCTCGCGCCTTCCAGTGATACCCATTCCAGCATCCGAGTCCATCACGCTCATTGAATCTCTGCCGTTCATATCTATTTCATGGCGTTCAAGAGATTCTTCGCATGCCTTCCGATTTCATGGGAATATGGGTCAACGTGGAACCAAATGTAGTCGACAACGCAGTGTCAACACTGTTATATACGAGATGGGGGATTAATAAAGTAGATACTTGCTGCTACTACAAGGGTGAAAATACAATTATACTACACATTACTACCCACTATGTGCTTAACGGTCTTTCAAGGAAAGATGGCGCTGGATCGCTGTACGCTGGACGTAAATTCTGCGTATCGGTCTCGCGCATCTCATCTGCACTACCCGAAAAGTTACTCCTCGTAGCCCAGCGTCCATTCCGGCCGTCGATGAAAATACATCCAGCTGCAAACACAGAAAAGTACCACCCGATCCACGGCACGATTATGTAGGGTTTCACTACGCCCTTTCTCAGATGCTTCAGTTGAGGGCAGCAAAGAAGACTCACGATATCCGATCTGATTATACTGCGTCGTCTCCCCAATAAAATCAATCATTTGAGCTACGATGACGGGTTGTATCTGGCGGTTTCCAACCCACACGTTAACCTTGGCCTCGCGCACGGCGAAGTACCCTGTCATGGGTATGAGGGATCCCAGGGAGAGGAGGGAGAGCAGCGCGAGGGAGATGGACTCGTAGATGTACACGCGCGGGTTCTTCGCGTAGCGTTGGGATAACATTGGCATGACCATGAAGATGCTCGACACGACGGCGACGAGTCCAGCGGCAAGACCCACGATCAACGCTGGCACGGTGATATCTTTATAGCATAAGATCGCCATTTACGAAACGAGCTCTCAACACGCACCCATGACATCAACGTCGACCTTGGTACACGGCAAGAGGGTGAATATCCTGCACGGCTCTTCCGGGAGCTCCTTGTTTATTCGATCCTGCTCGTGCTGGGCCTTCACCAGCGCATTAAGTCCTTGCAGTTCTTTTTTTTAGTGGGGAGATCGACAGCGCAGCAAGCTTACCTAGTGCTCCTGTGGCGACAGCGAGAGAAAACGCAAGTGTGAGAGCCAGGAAGCGCAGATTGAGCTTGGGCTTGGTGAACATGGCGGACAGCTGCTGGCGTCCATCATCAGGCGCACGCTATATTATGTCCAGGCAACGTCGACCCCGAGCATGGGAAGGACTGACTTCACGCACGACAAATACCATACCAAATGACCGCTATCATTTCCAAGCGATCTGGGCCCGTCAAGTCACCTGTGATTGTCCATTATTGATGTTGGTCTGCGGACACTGAATGGTGCCGGTGCATCAGTGGAGTTCCAAGCGCAGATTCAAACGTTTAGCCTTTGGATGAATGATATAGAAGGCGTAGGATGTTGAGCGCCAACGCCACTTTAAAGCCTCGCTACCGAGTGTTGTATAGAACCGTACAGAGTACGGTTCCCATATCGACAGCCGCCACAGTATATTGTGGATCATGATCTACTAGAAGGCTGTATCCAGAGCGCGTTGAGAGAGCAGTTCAAGTGACAGGAGGTGAGGAGAGTCGAGTCGAGGAGGAGCAAGGGCCGATGCGTCATACCTCTTACCACGCGACTGTATCGGCATCCGGCAAAGCAAACTGTCCGTCTCCATCACCGACTGGGCGAATTGAATGTTCGAGAGTGTCTGAGGAGACTGTCTAAGGAACAAACTTTGATTACTGTCACCGATGATGACTTGACTAACGGCAAAAGTTCCGATGAGAACGCCCCGAGTAGTTGGATCAACACTCTCGCCTCTCCACCTTCTCCCGCTTGTATAAGGCGGTCGGTCTCTCTGCCCTCCCCCCTCCCTCCATCCTCGAAGATGTCCCGGACAGAGGCAGAGTCACACGAAGGTACTTACTCCGATGTCTCTCTTTCCTTTCTTTGGTGTGTTGACGTGTGAGTAATAGCAGATACCAAGTGCCGTGAGCGCAGAATCTTGTCAGCACAGCAGAAACGCTCACATCCCTCCTCACGCCAGTCGTCGTCTTCTACACGCGGTTCACGTCCGATGCCAGTCGAGACGCACAAACGCGACAGTGCCCAAAATGCCGACAAGGTACGCCGCCCGTCGGGAATATGTCATCCGTTTCCGAGCATAATTAAAATAATGAAATAGGCACCGTGGCTGCCGTCGTCTCCCGGAACTACATAAAGATCTACAAGCCTGTCATACTCTCTTCCCGGAAGATATGGCGGTGTACGAATTGTTCTTGGAAGGCTGGCCTTAATTCAAGGTGCGTGCCGCATGCCAGTTGATATGCTCGTACTGAGGTGATTCCGCTACAGGACACAACCTCCCATAGTGGCGCGGCCCTTTTCCCTGCAGGCTGTGAAGGAGATCAATCCCATGCATTTAGTGTCGGAATCATGGCATCGCCCTCCCTCGATCGTTGAGCGACAACCACTGTCTCTTCCCGCTATCAATCTCGTCACCTAGATTCTTGCATTCCCGCACTTTCATTCATCCTATGAGGGTATCCAGTCGTGTATTTTTAAAGGATTCTTGAATATAGTTGATTCAACCTTCGAAATATATCGTACAACAGATCCAGCACCTATCGAACCCAAAGGAAAAAAGAAATTAACCATTACCCTCAACTAGGCTCCGATGGCCATAGGATATGGGCCAAGGTCAACATGAGCCTCGTTGTATTTTGGTTCCAGAGCAAAATCGCGCTTGTAGTAGTTCGCCTCATCCGTGGCTATAAGCTATTCATGATTATCAGCACGCAAATCAGAAACCTCAAATAAGCAGATGACTCACATACGCCTCAACTCCAAGAATATGCGTTATCAATGCGAACCACAGGGCCATTCCCTGAGTGACACGAGTGGCTGAACCGAACCCCAGGGCATCGCTGCGCGCGTTAGCGAGCACAGGTACGAATGTCGCCGAAATGTCCACCCCATCGACCACACAGGCAGGGAAACGAACCCGTACCTCGTCCAGGTTGATGACGGACATAAGCTCCTCACATCGAAACAGCTGACAGGCGTGAGGACCAATCAGCTGGGGGCGCTTAGAAGGAGGAGATTGACAGACCGAATAGTAGTTCCCAATATCTGTCACTATCTGTCGAGCGCAGAGTACGATCAGGCGCGTGGTGATTCCAACTGAGAAGATGACGACGCCACCTAACGATGTGGAGTCATGAGCCAAGACGGAGACGAACTGCAGCAGAGGCACGTACGTAGCATCCATTTGCGGTGTTGTCTGGTGTCCCGCCTGGCGTTGAAGAAGCCCAACAGGAAGCAACCGACCGTGAGTAAACCGAGAGTGTAGTAAGCCGATTGCGCGTTGATTTCGCCTCCAAAGGCTCTGTTCCCCGCGATCGCGCCACATATGTTCGCGGGTATTAGTGTCAGCAGGACGAAACAGCCTGACGGATCTCGGTAAGGTTTCAAGGGAGCGATGGTGGAAAGGTGGCTTACCGTTGATGCGGTGGAAGAGCACGTAGCGCTAGATGGGGGAAAATGAATGGTGAGTGAAACGATAGAGCGCGCGTGATCATGATAACGTACGCGTCGAATCGCGGGTAGGAACTGGAGCAGCGATAGGATGCCTCCAACTGTTGGTGTTAATTCAGTGGATGATGGTGGAGGAGAGAGAGAAACTCACTGCAGGAGAGATAGATATGAATAGAGTAGTTGACGTGAAAGAATTCCTTGGTGCCGAGCCAGAACCATTCGCCTATTGAGTCGTCGTGATAAGTTTGGAAGCAGTGGCGCAAGGTCCGAGTATACCTGGGATCGTCATCCGTTTCATCGTAGCGAAGCTGAACATCTGGCAATAGAACAGGCAGAATCCGAGCAAGGCACCTCCGAAAAACACATCTATTTCTCGCATTAGCAGCTGAGACCCAATGAACAGTCAAAGAACGTACATAGCGCCAGGCTCGGAGTCTCCTTGAACCCAAGAATTCCACTCATTGTACGGTATGCCGAGCTCCCCGGAATTTTGCGATGCTTTTGTTTGGTAGTAGGCGGACTGCCACCTCCCTGTGGTAGGTCGTAGCGTGCAACCGGGGAGTTGTACGCGGCCTCCTTGGAGAGTTCCATCGGGCTGAAGGCAGGGGAAGTTGGGGTGTGCACGGACGTCGATGGATACGGAGAATAAGTAGACATGATGACGAAGTCGCTGGGCAAGAGAAGCCTGAATAAATGCTAAGGACACGCCTCGGAGTCGGAGAATAGTCTCAGTCTCGATCAGAGGGATCCTGATGAACGTCCGGTTTAAGTTGGGTCTGAGACTACATGTAGTTGACGAGAAAAGCGCGCGCTAAAGATAACAACCTGCAGGGTCTCAACGAAGGATGTGCGTCTGATTTGGCGACTCGGTTCGTTTCGCAATTGGCATCATAGGGTTGGAATGAGTTTCTGGTTCGTTCCTGGGGATAGAGGTGAGGAAGCGGCGTATTTTATGGTCGAGGGGAATAACTCTAAGAGATGCCTTGAAAGACGGTAGGGCCATGCAAGAGTTTGACTGTTCTCTTGTAACCTCTTCAAAAAGGGATGGCTCGCCTGAAGAGGTCGTGACCCTGGGTACAGGTTACTAAATCGAGTTGCCGATCAAGCGATCATAAACAAGTCTCTCTCCTCCATCGTTCTAGAATCGTTGAAAGATGTGTTCTGAACGTTGAAAACGCACAGAAAGACATGACGACTTTTAGACTTTGGTTTTCTGAAGCTATTTCTATGCAATGACCGCAGTAGCCGCAATCTGTATCCGACGGGTTTCAATCGGAAACAAGTGAACCGAACCAAGCGTGTCTTACCCTTGCTTTTAGCATCTACTCCGCGTTCAGATGAGGGGCACACCTTGACGCAAGACTTCATCCTCATTATGAGTGATCTTGCGAATTCCCATCAACACATCTTCCTGATGGACGGTGAGGAACTCACATACAACAAACACTCCCCGCTCGGTGGTGGTCGGTCCAGCAATGTTTACAAGGGCGATCTCCATGGCAAAATCGTCGCAGTAAAGGTCCTGCCTGAGGAGGTACAGGGAAATGTGCGAGCTTTCACCGATTCGATTCTGATCTGTGCTGACGTTGGTTGTAGAGCTTGCTTCAACGCGTGATGTCTTGGAAAACTTTGGACCACGAAAATGTCGCCAAGATAGTGGGAATGAGTCCTCCCGACGTCCCCACCCTCTGCCTCGTCTCGGAGTACTACCTTCACGGCAATGTCCGACAATATCTGGACAATAATCCAAACATTGACCGACGGAAATTGGTGCGTCGTCTTGAGCTCTGTGTTATCATCCGGCGCTTACTTTGTACATAGGTATACCAAACCGCGCTCGGCATGTCCTACCTGCATTCAGAGGTATGTCGTTCTATAGCATACCCGCGTCAAGCTCAACTCCGTTTAGCGCGGCATCACACACGGAAGTCTGCGCCCCTCCAACATCCTCATTGATCACGCTGGAAATGCGTGTGTGGCGGATTATGGCTTAGTGGAACTCGCGCCAAGTACGCACAAGGAGGCTCATCGCTACTACAGCCCGGAAGCTTGGAAAGGGGTTCGTGTTATTCCCCATCGTCTAGTTATCACATACTGACTGTGTAGCAGGCCGTCTCGAAACCATCCGACGTTTACGCCTTTGCCATGAGCACCTATGAAGTACGAAGATCTTCCTATTTTCCCGCAAGTTCTCTAATCCCTTTACATAGATCTTTACGTCCACGCTTCCATGGGGCGTTTTGCCAGAGAAGCATATCTACCAGCTCGTCGTGTATGAAGACAGCCGACCTGATCGGCCAGATCCTACGCTAGAAGCACGTGTGGGATTGACAAACGACATATGGGGCATCATAGAGGAGGCATGGCATCACGAAGCGCGTCTACGCCCCAGCTTCGACATCATCGTCCGCCTCTGGCAGAACCTGGGCACATCCTCCAACAGCAACCACGCGCTTGTTGCTCCACTCGGACCCCATCATGGCGACATTGTCAGTGAAATGGGGCGAATGAACGTGCGCGGAAGTAACAGCAAAGCCAGCTTGCCTCGAAGTCCAACCGCCTCTTCGATCCATTCGTTCTCGTCAGGCCCACCTGCGTATGAGGCATCGCCGCCGTCTCCCAATCTACCCGTCCCTTCACGTACCTCATCCCTAAGCGCTCCTGTACCGACTCGTCTCGAAGCTCCGCCTCCCATGTTGTTGGACGGAGATTACCGATCGGGCAGCCCCGGAAGCTCGCTGTCGCGTCGGTCCTCAGGTGCGGTGCCAATGGCTGTCCCTCAACGAGGCGCATCTCCATCTACCTCCTCTACGTTCTCTCGTCAAGGATCTACATTCGTCGCTTCAGGACGCTCATCCATGACTTCCGGTACGACATAATTTTTAATAGTCACCAAGCATCGCCTGACCTTGACACAGACGCGTCAGCATCCTCTTGGGATCCTTCAAGCACGTACGCAAAGACCTACACACCCAATGTCTCGACGTTCCCCAGTATTGATGAGAATGGCGCCTTTAATCCCATGTCGGCCCCGGCTGCTCCAGGGTTGCTAGGACGAAGTGACAGTTCTGCGATGTGGGAACACAACCGTCGGCAGACCCTCAACACGGCTGCGAACTGGGATCGAATGTCTACATTAACGGACACTCCCTCTAATAGAAGTATCAATCGTGCGTGCTCCTTCCTTCTCTCAAGTTATGCAATAGTGACTTATTTTACTTAAGAACCAATGAATGCAGTGCTTTTAGCAGGAGCTCTACAAGCAGAGGTTCACTCCACTCGAAAGCCCGACGTTATCGACTCTTCATTAATCAAGATCCAACATTTGGCTACAATGTCGGATAAGGACGCACAGAAGCTTGTGACTGCTGGTCTTGTACCGACGCTCATCCATCTCTTGAAGATTAGAGCTGCGGAAACCAGTGGTTTGGAGTTGGTGCTAGTTACGCTTGGGCTCGTCGCGTAAGCTATTAAACCTTCCGCCACAATCTCATACTGATATCCTATAGTCACGATCCCATCAGCGCCAACACCATCTTCCGCACAAACACAACACACACCCTTATCGAACTTTTTAAAGCCTCCATCTCCGAAGACGTCTCCACCCTCGCTCTCTGGTGTCTCAACCGCATCTGTCGCTCGACCGATGTCGCCCTAGGCCTCATGAAACAGAACTTTGCGCGGCTCCTAATCGAGCAGGGCCTCGCTCCTCATACCCCACCCAGCACCGCCCGAATGGCGTGCTGGACACTTGGCATACTCATTCACAGCGACGCCATAGCGGATGCACTCGCGGATATTCACGCTATACCGGAGATTGTGGACTACCTCCGCCGCGCCTCGTCGGCCCCCGATGGCCCATCTGCAGACGTCTGTGCCGGAATGTACGCTGTCGGTCGTATTGCGCGTAGTATCAAGCTGGCAAAGGCGCTGCACAAGGCGGGTTGTGTGCCGTTGTTGGCTTTCCATCTTAGCTCGTCCACGGAGCCTGCAGTTTTGCTGTGGACTGCGAGAGCGGTCGGGTGTTTGATGCGCCCGAATAGTGGTGATATGGCTAAAATACTCCTTGAGGCTGATATCGCCCATGGATTGGCGCGGCTTCCTAGTGTGCTTCCGACGGACGAAGTTGAACCTCTTGGGTCCTTTGCTTTCGCTGTTCAGCGATTTAGCTGCGCCGAGTGGGGGAGCGGGACGCGAAAGGCGTTGGTCGAGGCAGGCGTAGTCGACGCGCTGCTAGCTGGTCTGCGGACCGTTGCTGACGAGCCGAATCCGCAAATCCACATCGAGATGGCTTTGGCGGTTAGCTTCTTGGGCGACGTGGGTGGTGGTTCTATTCGGAAGGAGATTGTCAATGCGGGTGGGATAACGATTTTGAAACGGGTCGGGGCGAACGGGAGCCCGGAGGTGGCCAAGGCGTGCTCGATGGCGGTTACGAGTATCACGGGCAACATCTGGACGAGGAATGCTGCCTCTGCCAAGACGGCTATGTCGCATAATTGGAGTGGGGGGTGTCCAGATTATCACTGTACATGCCCGGTGCCGCTCATGGACACTGATACTATACACGGTCCTCTGTAGTTTTCATCCTTCATCCTATAAACGGTTCTAGTATGTAGTTTTTCTTCCTCTGATGATGATTAATGGGTTCGGTAATTTTAATCAGTAGTTTATGTTTTCCTCTGTTGTTTTGTGTATTTGTACGGTACTTTCTTGTTTAGTACAGAGTAATGTATGGATCGGAGAAGTTCTAGTATTCGGGAATCTTGTCTTCTCTTACTACTACCAGTCAATGACAAGTATACATTTTGGTATGTCCAACGAGGTATGTATCGAGCAAAGACCATGTGACAGGGTCGCAAAGCTTGAGTGGCGCATGTGGACTTTTGCTTAGGCAACAATGGACAGTCGGACGCTCTCTTTGTTTCTGCCACTACAACCCCCGGTTTATCTGCATCCTGATTATGACGCTCACCAGGGACTTGTCGATTTCTTCATTACTGCAATCGAAGTTGACCGTTCTGCACGAAGCCGAGGAGGACGGCGCTAGAACAGGATCTGTACCCGCATCAGTCAATGGCAGTACCCAGACATTGGGTTCAACGGTTAATGGTGCGTTTTCATCTCGCCTTACAAAAACTGTGGTGCTAATAAAGGACGTGAATTGTAGGTTCAGAGATCACTCCGATTTTGAACGTGTCCTGTGATGAGCGCACCAATGATCATGATATCGGTATGTCCACGCCTCGAGAGAGGCTCCTCCGAGGACACCTGTTTATTCCACGATGCAGATCGCGAGGTCACTACCCAAGATGTTTCCCCACCCCATTCAATATTGAATGCAACACCCATACGAAAGACTGGTATCCAGTTAACTCGTCGGTCACTGACTCGTCACCGTCAATCCGGATTCCTGTCAAAATACGTCCCCCCTCCCGTGGAACGTGAGCTCGGCTCTCGTATCGACTACGCATGGATGTGTAATCCAAACGGTAAACGAGTCGCCGACCTCGCCGATGATGAGACTCTCTCCTCTTCAAGGAGAAAGAGAGCTCGTCTCGAAGTTGAGAATTCGGTATCACAGGCCTCGAAAAATCGTTCTGCGGGTAAGCTTCTTGGTTTAGATACCCCAACACCTTTAGTACTTACTCACTTAATGTTTTCAGCCGCCAAAGCCAAATCGAAATCTTTCTCCGCTCGCGCCAAAGAACAGCGCCTCGAAGCTGAGAAAGCAGCTACCCTCGCCCGTAGATCATGGGCGTTCAGTCCCTCTATGGCTAAGATTCTTGGGATCAAGGCTGCCTCGGAGATCGATCCTGCAGAGAAATTCGATCTCATTTCTACTTTCAAGCCTGTTCCCCTCCCAGATATTACCTCTGACCCAAGACAGTCGAAGGTTGTGAAGCGTTTGCCAAATGATAACGATGCGGATGAGTGTTCTGGTACTGAAGGTGGCGATGAACTATTCAGCAGGGACGGCAAAGGATCTGTCGTTAGTCGGCGCAGGATAGGTTAGGTGCATCTTATCCTGATACAGGTTGAGTGTCTCCTACAGACAGATGCTGTCTATGTTCTTGTCAGGTTAGTTTTCGACGAACAGAACCTTTGTAGGAGAATTTGACTCTTACCTTTTGCCCTAGTTCCTCCGCCCTTGTTTTTTGTGCTTTCGTACCTCGCTTTCTAGTTGCCTGCCTGTATATATAAGTCTGTCCAACGCAGAAATGTATTACAACAGAACGATCTTCAATCAATTTGTGATTGTGATTTGCTGGCCAGAATTCTGCTTTCAGCGTGATTTGTCTTCGGAGTTTGTCTGCACAAGAAATGTAAACGTAGGACACCCTTGGAATACCACGACGGCAGATAGTGCCCTGATGAAAGGAGAGTTCAAGCCGGAAATTACAGAACGTGATGGTGAAACGGCAGGCATGCGGTCAGTAAACGACCCTGATTGCCTCTTGATCTGAACCCACGTACTTCCTTTCGCCACAGTCAGTCTTTCGATGCTTGGCGTGGACAAAATCTCTTCGCACTTGCACTGTTTAAAAAGATCTTTCCGACGCCATCCGGAATCCTATACCGCTTCATACGCGAGCTTTGGGCCCCATATTTTCGCGTGTCTAGGCTAGCATTATGTACTGGCCAACTGTCATGCATGGCATGAGTTAAATGAGCAGGGATGGAGTGCAGGCCGTCACAAGACTGTACTCAGGCTTCAAATGGCCGCGTTCATCATGCACGCGTACGATCGAGCCTCCATCAACGTTGGCCGACGTTCTAACGAGCCTGCCGTATGCCTAGGGCTGGAAGGAACAGTTTCAGCTTGCTCCGTACCGAAACGACATAAAAGGCGCGTCCGATGGATCAATATGTCCCAGGTCCCTCTCATCCTCATCGAAATGCCTTCATCCAGATCCATATTTGGGCTTGCTCTACTTTCTCTGGCAGCTGGCGCGTATGCTGCGCCAAGTGCGGCCGCGGATAACATCGTATACGTTACTAGTATCGACGAATTCTGGTACGGTCTTCTTTTTTTAAGGAGCTTTGACGATATTTTGATACGATATACAGTATCATTGTGCCCCGCACGGAACACACTTCCATCGGTGACAGCGAGCATCCAGGCGGCATGCAGACCTACTGTTCTCCCAACGGACGCTACGATGATTCGCAAGGAACCCTTCCCAAGAATTTCTGGAAGAAGAATAAAGTCGCGTTCAAGTCCGGGACAGGCAAAAATGGCGGTCGTTATGCTCAACGTAGGTCATCTCTTCAATAAACGCGAGAGTCGAGTCGTTAAACACTGGTGGCAGTAACTGGGTGCATCAACTCCAGCAAACTGGATCGGCTCATTCCCAGCGATGACGGAGGACAATATGATTCGAGCGGTGGCGATGGCGGTCAGGGCAATCCGCAAGGAAGCATCTGCCTCGGGTGAGTCTAGTCTGAACCTCACTCCATTTTGTCCATTCCTAAACGTTGGCCGTCGGTAGGTACAATCACTACGTCGAGCTCATTGAGCCAGCCGCTCCCCGGGCATGCATCAAGTGCTGTGATGATCCCGCAGATTGCCCTTTGGATAAAGGTACATGATCTGATTCATTTTCTTCGTGTGTAGGAGCTCAGTGGCTTTCGCAGATGAGCAAGGATGCCCCGCTGTTATAAAAGGCGACTATTTTACCTGCGGTTGAACGCGGTGGCGCAAATGTGATGAAATTGGACTTGATAATACCTTTGGACGATCGATACGATGAACAATTTTTACGACGGACCTTCATTACATGACGAACAATTGATTACTTGCTTCTGAATTGGAGGCGCAACCAACTCCGCTGTTCTCTTGACTTCGTGGACGATGTACACGATCGTGTAGTGGCGTCGAGCTCGTCGCAGTTTCTTCTTTGGAAGACGGACTTAGCTCAAGGTAATATGATATCTATGAAGTGTGACCGTGCCGAATCCACAAACAGAGAACTGAGAGACGAAAACGTCGCCGACAGCTCGACACCGTGGCTAACGTAGAATACCCATCGTTCCTCAGTGGGACCCATGGCGGTTTGTGGCAGCATGCCCAAGATTATCAACTTCTCGATACCATGGAGGTCGGTGTTGGGGAACGTGATGAAGTGCTAATAAATACAAGAATGCGAAAAGTTGCGTTGGTCTAAGGCGTACTCAGAGTCATAGCGCTTACAGCTAAATTCCCTGATCTCGACTCCAAATGAGCCAACTTCAAAGATCTTACCCTCCTTCACCCTCAGGGTAAATCCGTCGCATACTACCAGCCATTATAAGTCGTCCGCTTCGTGAGTCTGGCAATACTAGGTTACCCTTGTTCTCAGCCTCGCCGTCCGGCATGGGGATAGACTCCGCTTGAAGCTGAGTTGAAATGGGACTTGAGCCTTGCGCCACCACAATACCACTGTAACCCAAACTCGCCTTATGTGTCACATATAGCTGCTGGATACTCTTTTCACTGCAGTCATTGTGAGTAGGCTTACGATACGATTGTCTCTCAGTTAACATCATCACAATACTCGCAGATGACGGAGAGTCAGATATTCGTATCAGCGACGGGGCTGGAGTTGTCCCTATCGCCAGAGCATACATGGGTGATGTTGCCGTGGAATTTGAAGGAGAAGGGCGTCTCGATGCACGGCCGCTGCTGGAATGATCTCGTAGTGCCGCTGGAGACAGAGTATCGCGGGTTCAAACATTGGAAATGGTTCAGATGGTTTCTTGCTTTGTTCAAAGTGAAGCCCAAGATGTGGAGCGTCAAGCTAACATGCACACTGCCAAGGGAGAGAATGATGCGGATAATCACCTTGGAGCAAATGGTTGATGTAGGCTCGCTTGCCGCGGAAGAGAGTGTGACATTCGATGTGTTCGAGGTGATACCGGGTTTGTTGCATGTAGAAATACGCGACGACATGGAGGGCTGGACTGCTCGCGAGATCCTGGATCTGCCCGGGAATCTGTGGGTTGGCTGAAAGACCCAACGCTGGCAACTGGGTTGAACGGACCTTCAGTAGACATGTGCTGAAAATGACGCACACTTAACCAGCACTGGTGCCGCTTGTTCAACCTCAGGTAAGTGTCACCTTGATAAAGAGCACGTCGTAAAGACTGACTGCATGCGCCCATCATCAAGACTCTCAATCCTAAACAGTGGCTCGAAGAAGTCTGCTCCTTACACATACTTAAGGAAGACGGTGCAAGCGAGGAGTGATATCTCAGCACTAGTCGATTGGCGCAGTTGGTGTTTGACGCCATCTTTGGGGTATACGCTTCAGGGCCCTTCTTCATTACAGCATAGACATTACAGTATTTGAGGGGTTCCGGGATCTTCAGACGAGGAGGAGGATGGCAGTGACGTGTGAGAGGTACGCTCGTCATGTTCTGTTTATTCCGATATCCTATGTACATTCCAATATCTTGTTCTCTTTGGTGGTTGTAGTTTTCCGTAGACAAATTCTGGATTCCATGGCAGGCGAAACCCACCATTGTCCATTGAGGCACGAGTTCGCAAGTGGCATTCAAAACATCGACAGCAGTGGCTCTTTCATTTCTGTCTCCGCACACATGTGGTGCAGCAAGTGGCGATTGACCCAACGATGCCATTCTTCTTCAGTTCCCCGGTCCCGACATTGATACTTAGTCGTCACGTGATCGTGCTACTTAGTCCATACCAGCATTGGCCACAAAATCCTATTCTGCAGATGGTTATTCAAATAAAAATCACCAAACATTCATTTCCACCATTCTGCAAGTCCAACATGTCGTATCACCCTGGTGTTACCGGCAAGTCGTCTGGTGGTGTGACCATGACAATCGCTACCCACCATTACGTTTCTTATTAGGTTCTTCCATCCCTCGCCATGGCATACAACGTTTCTCGATCGCTGCTCTCATCCACCAGCGCCCTAAGCTTCCCACCCGGAATCTCCAACAACGCCTTCGGCGAATCAAACTCGACCAAACGGCCAGCGTCCAAGACCATCTAGATATCCAAGCACATTAGCCTTCCCCCAAAAAAACTCAATCAAGGAAACCCCTACAATCTTATCCGCATCCATAATCGTCTGTAACCGATGCGCAACAGTAATGAGCGTCACATCCCCAGCGCCAAGCTCATGTCGAAGCGAGTTTTGTATAATCGAATCCGTCTTGTAGTCGATGGCCGACGTAGCCTCGTCCAAAATGAGGAGCTTGCTTCCGCGCACGATGGCACGAGCTAGAGCGAGAATCTGGCGTTGCCCGACTGAGAGATTGTTACCACCAGACGAAATGGATTTATCGAGCGTGATGTGGTTCTCGGGCTTTTCATCGCCGTGTGGATGCGCGGCGTCCTCGGCCTGTAGAGCGAACAACCCAGAAGCGCGAAGAGCGTCGTTGAGTGTTGCATCATCGTACTGAGAGAAGGGGTCGAGGTTTTGTCGCAACGTGCCCGACAGCAATTCGGGCTATCGAAAACGTTAGCACTTGTTAACATGAAGGAAGAAGTACACGTACCATCTGCGGAATGATTGTGATACTTTTCCTCAATGCGTCCAGGTTGAGCGAAGACGTTGGTAGGCCGTCGTAGTAGACATTGCCCTCAGTGAAGATACACCTTAGTAGGGACAACGTGAGAGAACTCTTCCCAGACCCGGTACGTCCAACTAGACAAGAGTTAGCAATGCGATGGGAAATATGTAATCCGACACACCAACTCCCACCCTTTCCCCGGATTTCAACTCGAACGAGATATCATGCAACACCTTCGGCCCGTCTACGGAGTACCGCGCTGATAAGTTTTCTACCACCAGACTCCCACTAGCAGGCCAGTACGCAGGAGGTTTTCCGGGCTCCGTCGGTTTCGGTTCTTGCTCAATGCCTAAATACTGCTGGATGCGCTCCAAGCTGTTGGCTATATGCCTTTATGAGACCGGCACCCTGAACAACAAGATCAAGCAACAGACCTTGTATCTCAAATTCATTCAGATTGCGGACCCACCACAGGATCAATCCACTGAATCCGACTACGGACAACGTTGTCAGCGTTCTCTTCGACCACGGTTGAAACCAGGTACTCACTAGCCATGTTCAGCGAGAAACCAGTCGTCGCAGCGGCTTGATCTTGGAAATAAACAAGATATGTAGCGAGTGCAGCAGCGAATAGACCGCCAAAGGCGTCAATGCGGATACAGATCCAACGATTGAGATTAAAGTACGTTCGAGTGGCACGCGAGAACGTATTAATACGCTTGAGAGATTCTTTAATAAAGACTTCTTGGACGCCATACGCACGAATCGAGGCTAACGAAATGTTACATGAGCTTCAGGGAAGGATGCACTAGAACAGCAGACATACTCAGTCCATTAATCGCTGCCCCAAAACTAAACGATTGCCATCAGCAAATATTGTCAGAAACAGGCAAAAACCTAAAACTCACTGTGAAAGAACTGGCGCCTTGGCATTGGACATCTCACGCTTCACGGACAGTTGTGCCTTGATATATATCTGACCGCATATCCCTCCTGCAATGAATACGAAAACGGCGGGGATCACGAAGAGCGGGGTGACTGTAACGATGGCAAGGAACTTGACCAGGAGCATCACACTGAGGTCGACAACGTAGAGGAACCACATGGCGACCGGGCCATCCACTGTAGCCGACAACGATGGTAAGCTCAAGACGGCTATCTGAGGACTCGTCAGACCCACCAGCTCGAATGTCCTGCGTACATCGGGCGATGATACGCGACGTCGGAGTCGTGTCCAGCCATCTGAACGACACGTCAATCATCATAGCGCCAATCGGGAGTAAGCAAGGACCACCAACCTCAAAGTAGTCCCAAGGATCGAACCCACAAGCCGCTGATGAATGGTCCTCGAGGCGCGAATGGCACCTCCAAAGTATAACAAGATCGCAAGCGTGTACACCGTAACAGCGATCAGCGCCAACGCGCTGTACACCGCAATATAGCTTGGACAACCGCTTTTACTTCCTGTACGCACAGAAGAGAGGAAACGAACTCACTAGGCTACAGGAACATAAGCCCCATCGGCACCTTCGTACTGGGAAGCCCAGTAACCCAACCACCACGTCTGCATCGTGCTCAACAACTGCGTCAACACTAGGCCACCGATGTAGGACAGGAAGAACAGCCACACGTGGCTACCGCCTAGAGCCTTGAAATAGAGGTTTACTGCAATGTCAAACGGTCAGCTTGACGACCAAAGCAGGCACAACGAGAAACCAAACATACACGCCGACCAGCTAACATGCCCTTCATCGATCTCTTCCGCGATGATAAGTTGCCCACTCGGTTTCTTCGCATTATCCGTATCGTTATGCGTTGGAGAAGACGAGTCCTCGTCAACTTCCTGATCCGCCCTTGCAAGGATCTCCTCCTCGGCCTTAGTCTCCTGCTGCAGCGTTTCATCGGACTTGAGCGCCTCACCCAGGCTTCCTTGGCTGAGGATGCGACCATCTTTGATAGATATGACGAAGTTGGCTATCGGTTCACAAAGAGTGATGTTGTGCGTCTACATCGAGGACAGATTGAGCTTAAAAGATCAGAGCATGGATAAGGACGTACAACGAGGATAATCGTTCGTCCTTTCGCCAAGTCACCCGAAAGACACTTGTCGACAATCCATTTCGAAGTGTGCACACTGTAGTTCCATAACGTCATTAGTCCAAGGGTAGCCAATAACGAAAGAGAAACGTACTCGAGCGCAGCCAAGACGTCGTCCAGTAGGACGGTCTTAGCAGACGAATACATTGCACTGAAACCGCAACATTCAGCCGCAATATCCACAGAGCGTTCTACGGCCATACGCACCGCGCCAAAGTAACTCTCGCTTTCTGACCACCGCTCAACGTCAACCCCTTTTCTCCCACTTCAGTCTGATCGCCCGCCTCGAACAACGTCAAGTCGCGTTCCAAGCCGCACTGGTAGATAACCTTCTGGTACCGTGTTTCGTCATATGGAGAACCGAAAAGGATATTGGCCTATACATTATGGAGTCAGTTTTCATCATGTACGCAAAATGAGAAGGAAACGACCAACCCTAATAGTCTCATTCTGCACCCACGACTCTTGTGCAGCGTAAGCCACACCGCCATCTCTTGGGAGGTTGTACCACCCATTCGGTCCTGTGCGCACGAAATGCATTTCCCCTAGAGCACATATCAATGGGAATTCAAGTTGAAGGAGTAGGTGATACACACCAAGTAACGCCATAAGCAAGGACGTCTTTCCAGAACCGGTGGGCCCCACGACGAGGTTGATACACCCCTTCTTGAATTCCAGCGAGCCGTCTATTCTGAGCGAAAACTTCCTCTTGGATGGAGTGAGGGATCCGTCGGAAGCAGAGTTTGACCATAGGAAGGAGGCATCGCGGAAGCCGATTTCTGAGGAGGGCGATGGCGGTGAGAGGAGATCGGCATCCCCGCCCTGCGAAGAATAAGAGTCAAGTAGTTCAGTCTGTGCAAAAGTTATTGAGCCGGTTATAGTGTGTAGCAAAAGCAAAGGGACACACCGAGTGCAAGAACTTGTTCATCCTGTCTAGAGAGACCTTGCCCGACATTATCTCCGTAATCGAAGCAAAGATTATATGAAGCTGGTCCCGCAGGATGTCGAAGACTGACATGCTTGAGAACACGATGGATGCGCTGAGAGATTGCTTCATCACCACAGTCTAAATGATGAATGCGTTACTGCTTCCGAATATTACTTGGCTCGGTACGTACGCTGAAAAGTCATTGAGAAAAAATAGAGACAACGCGAGGTGAAAGGAACGCACTGGAATCCGAACGTAATAACCATAGTGATCAAAGGAATGACCATGCTAAATACCGCTGTCGTCAGTACCCACGAGACGCCGAGCAGATAGACGCTTACTTCAACATGCCATTGACCATATCCAGTATCTGTCTCCGCCTGATCCAGATTAACTCTTCCTCGCGCTTGCCTGCGAGCTTGCCGTCCATCTTCGCTTCCCATCCAAAAAGCTTAATCATGCGTAGGACGTTCAGGACTGCTTCGAGTTGAGCGTCGAGTATGATGGATAGCAAGGTGCGTACGCACTTTCAGTAACCAACTGCACCCGACCGTCAGTCTTCTTAAGCCTATTCTCCTGGATCATCTGCGTGACCCGGGCTACGAGCGCCGGGACGGGAAGCATGACGATGATGAACACCAAACCAACGAGGGCACTGTGATTCAGAGTAATTCAGCTGTCATGTAGTGTCGTCAGAAGTAAGAAACATTACCTCCATCCAATGACAGCGTACAGGAAGACGATACAGAGAGCGATTTCCATAGGAATATAAACGACTATGAGAAGGAAATCCCGTCCTGATACGATGTTCTCCAAGTCAGTTGTAACCAGGTTGTTGATCTTCCCGACGAGGTTGGACGTGTCCGAGTGCTCAACTGGCGCAGAGGCAGGTTTGGCGGTGGCGGTCTCTTCGGAGGCGGCCGTATTATCGCTAGACGTGCTTGAACCATCGTGGACCGTGTCATCGGAGTCGGACCCAGCCACAGAAGACGAAGATGTCGAGGACGGCGTGCTTTCGGGTGTGGCGGCCTTCATCCTAATCCGAAGTGAATGCTCAAATGTCAGCTGGGTGAGAAGAGCCTGGGCAAGCGCAATAAGCCGCGTCTACATTACGGCCTTCAGATGCTTGCCAATGTTCAAGACGGTCATAGCTTACCGCTGTGAATATATACCACTGTATACTCATTGACGTCGCCATCGGGCCCACGAAAAGACCGCATATCCACACCCACGGTCGCACGGTCGCACCCTCCCCACCTGTCTCGATATAGGCGAGCAATCTATTCAAACCTACGGGAGCGGCGAAGGTGCAGAGGACGTGAATCACGATCATGATGAACATGACAAAGTAGTCTTTCCGGAAGATGCGCATCAGACCGAAGAATAGATGTCGTTTGGGAGCGCCGGAGAAGACATCGAGGAATGGGAAGCCCCTTTGCTTGAGGGCGCTTGCCTCGTCGTAGTCTGCGAGCGGAGGAAGTTGGTCGAGGGGGAGATGCGGAAGGCTGAATGCTTTAAATACGATGGGATCGAGATAATGATGGACAGCGAGGGAGAATAACGAGGCAGTTTGCTCTGGATTAGGTTCAGGCGCAGGATTCTACCAAGTTATCAATCAATGATAGTATCAATTCCGACAGGGATGTAACTCACCAAGGGATCGAGCGGGATGTAGGGCCGGGGAATTCCTAGCGGGATAGCGACCCCAAGGAGGGTGACGAATGCTACTTTGGCCCAGAGGATGGCGGCTTGGGCGGAATCTTGCGGAGAATGAGTGTATGTCATCACCGGGTAGACGTCGCGATAAAAGTAGACGCCGGATGTTACGAAGAGGATAAAGTTGTAATGCCGGGTGAGTATACGGCTCCATCGTGGACGCGTGCAGACCGCGAGAATCGCCAGGAAGGCAGAGTACACCTAATGTAAAGGTCAATGAATACAAAACAACGAGTACGCGTATTGCTTACAAATGTGATAAGCAAGTCCCACTCGGCGGTGATCACCGTCAGAGCTACCAGAGTCAGACTCCCAACGATCCTAAGCAGCATGCAGGCGAATATAGTCCATCCGCCCAATGACTTGACCTGCGCAGTCGTTGGTTCTTGCTCGCCTTTTTTGGCCGAAAACAAAAACAGAGCATGAAAAAAGAGGAGGACGGCAGACAGAGCACCTGCGTAGACGGGGATGGCAAGCGTATCTGCATAGATGCTAGGTCTATCCAAATCACGTCAGAAGGGCAATCGACTCAAGCCAAAAAGCAGGACATACTGCGACGGTGGTAAGACGTAGTTCCACAGCGACGGCTCTGCGAGGATGGCCTGGTTGAACACGTCGACCTGCATCCTGACTAGTGGGAGCTGACAAGTCAGTTGCTCGTCGTTTAATAATTTTCGAACGTTCCATGTGGTGGTAATTTGCAAACCGGGGCCTTTATCTTATCTGATAAACCAATAGGCGCCCAGGTACCGAAGGTACGCCCCACCTTGGAACTGCGCGGGTGCTCCAGACTTGATGATGCCAAATTTTGAGGCGAACAGAAGACGCGACGCGTAAGCCACTAAGCGGTACGGCGAGCAAAGGGACATCTCATTGCAGGAAAGAAAAGGCCGGGGAAGAAAGATGTCGTTGACGCTGCGGACCCATAACCGAAATGTAGACGCGGGAACGCCTAAACCGGAAATAGATGCGCAGAGGAAGCAAAGAAGACCAGCGGGGTGACGACACGAACGCGCCATCGCGCGCAACAATTGAACTCTCGTTCTATATTTACGCCGTGAATGCGCCTTTTGGACCTCTTATCACGTAGGAATCAGGATACCACCGGCGCTTATTAAGTGTGGCGCATCAACGACCTGAAACGGCACCGGCTGTGGATCCGAAAATTCTGGCTCCTAGTACGGGGAGACGGCTCAATGATGGAAAGCAGTCATCACGGCCCATAAAGCGTTGGAATGTGTCAAAGAGATTCAATCGGAACAGATGCCCCAAACATTTCCTCTACGCGTTCTATGATTAACCTTGCTATTCCTTCTGACTGTTCAAGATGATCATTGTTGGTCGACGGTTGCTGAGCGTCACCCAATTGCAAGAGTCTCAATCTTACTAGATATAGTGCTTTTGAACCACAATCACAACAAACCCTGCCTCAATTGATTTATTCCTGATCTCTCCCACAGACGGACCCACAAACCTTTACTTCCTTCTAAATCCATTCTCTTCCATGTCAAGGACCTTGTGCACGGCAAAGAAGCTCGATGCCATGGTAAGAGAAGTTCAAATAGCTACTTAGATGTCTCTCGTGTTGTCCCTACCCTCGCAATCATGTACGGATCCGACTCAGACGATGAAAAGTCATTATCTGTGTATGACATGTTGACGACGTTGACGCCCGTCCTGAAAAAATCTCGCCGCGGTGGAGGTAGTAAAGTGCTCGAGGACTACGATTCGTCCTTTGAAGCTTTCTACCGGTGCTATGGGCAGACGTCAGTTCACCTCAACCCCAGCATTCGACTTGAATACTCACGACTCGTTTACAGGTTATACAGAAGCCTGTTCGTTTTCATCTCCACCTCCTGTACTCATCCTCGACCTCTTTACAGCACCCAACCGAACGAAAGAATGCCAAACCCTGACTGGACCGTCATCGTCCAAACTATCAAGTTCCCCGTGCATTCCGCCTTGCTAGAGCACCTCTGCGCGGCCGAAGACGATTCCCAGTGGATCATTGATCACGTCAACGACTCCGAGACGATTGTGTTTGACTGCGATCCGCGCATATTCCGCATCGTCCACGAGTACATCTATACCGGCTGTGCGCGGACCGCTTTCGTGCGCCTCTTTGACGGCGTGAAAACCCCTGCAGAGCTCTACGTGATTTACGACACGCCTGAGTTAGCGTTTTACTACAATGTCGTGGCGCTAGTGCCTGAGCCGGCGATTGTGGATATTACCCGCAGTGTTGGGAAATTGGTATGTATCTTGTTGGCGCTGGAGGTGGAGAAGAGCCCGTTCGAGGCTGGGAAGGATATTTGGGACATGGCGAAGAGTACCTGGGAGGGGATGGTTTCGCTGGTACCTGCGGTTATGGCGAAGACCATTATGGACGAGTGTAGAGATGAAGTGGCACTTGAGAATGCTGAGTATGTGATCTTCTTGTTCACCTTGAAAAGGAATTGATGATGATCTACAGTGCCATGGACGCGCTGAATATGTTCAAGAACGTCCATATCTAACCGAACGTTGTACACAGGAGGTTTTGTCCTACAATAAATGTTAGTTTTTCTTCATAGCAATTCCGATGGCATTTGCTCAATGCAATTACCGGTAACAATACTTACTGGTTACTGGTCCTCGCAGCTGTGATTGATGTACCCAAACATTTACCTCCTCATGTCGCGGCCCAAATAAATGCCGGTCCTCGTATTTGTGAATATTCACGTGAAGGAGACAGTTGGCTGCGAGTTGAGGTATGCAGAAGCCAACCGCTGACTGAAGAGCAGGTGTAGTATACAGAAGCCAAATGGAAGCAGGAAGCAAGATGAGCACGTGGTCGTTTTCATCCTTTCCTCAGGTCCCAGTCGCACGTAAACCCATATGCGAGATGGGGATTGCGCTGGTTACCGCCAGCTCAAGACGACCACGAGCGAGATGGCAACAGCAGCGAGAAAGCCGTTGCGATCGGCCTACAACGCGCTACAAGGAGGGATGACGCGCATATGACGCTTCTGGCGTCAAAGAGGTGCGCGCTTCTTTCTTTCTTTCTTTCTTTCCACGACCTTCTACGCATCTGCCAACCTACAAAAAGCAGTCGGCGAGGACGTTGATATGGAACCAGACGACAACGAAGCAAGGTATCGGGAGAAAGCCGACGATTTCGCCCAGTGGACATTCCCTTGCGAGCGTGGCAGAAGCGGCTTGTTTATCTGTCCCATCCAGGTCAATATTGTCATCGTCACTTGAATTGTTCTCCTGACGCTTTGCAGCCCTGCAGGCGAGAGTTTTCGAGTACGACCGCCCTCGGCATACACATCGAGTCGGCTGACCACCTGAATGCTGAGTATGTGATCGTCTTGTTCACCTTTGGAGGGGTACTGATGATGATCTATAGCGACACTCAAAGACGTCCATATCTAACCGAACGGTTTACACAGGACGTTTTGGGTCCTACAATGCATTTCAGTTCTCCCTCATAATAATTTCGACATTTGCCCCATACTTACCGGTAACACATTGGTAGCGCTGTAATTCGTGTACTGTACTGTTTCGACCGTAGGTTCGCGGGGGCGTTATGTGTTATGCCGCGAACTTACAGGAACTTAGTTCGTTGCCAAGAATAATGCGTGACATTACCATATTTGGACGGGTCCGCCTACGGCGGACCCGAAAAATTGCTGTTTTGGGCAATGCAGCCCTGAATTCAAGCCCCGTTACGCGTTATCTTAAGCTCTAAGTTAGGTTCTGATGGCCGCGTGACGCGTTATGCGAATTAGCGGTCGAAACAGTACAGTATCCCAAGATTTTCCTCCTCATGTCCCCAAAATAAATGCCGGCCCTCGTATTTGTGAATATTCACGTGAAGACGACAGTCGGTTGCTAGTTGAGGTATGCAGAGGCCAGCGGAAGAGCATGCAGAAGCTACAAGGAGCTTCGGTGTCAGAGCCAAAATGGAAGCAAGAAGCAAAATGAGCACGTGGTCGTTTTCATCCTTTCCTCCTGCTCCCAGGGCTCATTCCACGATTCGCGTTACTCTACGTATATCCTCCTCGACACGGCGCGAACAGCAACACCGGCGCCCCAAGATGGCACAGACGAGTAAAATTTTCCGAATTCTGAACATGAACACCTCATTTATCGCAGTTCATATTCGGACAGCGACTCTGACTACATACCGTGGTCTTACTTTACCTACACGAAATCTACTTGCTTTGGACCCCCCTTCTTTTGTTTCTTGTGCTTTCTCTCCACATAGCGCGAGCGACCGACATAGGTCGGTATTCGAAATGTATGTTCTCTGATCTGGTGGCCAGAGGTCCGTTGGAACCTCTTTAAATGCGGAGATATCCCCGCGGGTACTCAGTCATCAGGTGGAAATCGGGTCTCGCCCGCCATAACACACACGGCCGTTCCTCATTGGGACCTTGTCTACCTATACCTACCTACCTTGAGCAGATCCATGGTTATTCCAATGGCTTACAATCGCGGCTGTACTCTGCCCTTTGTCATGACATTCAGCAGACCGGGACTCATCTGCTGAGTAACGGTTTTCAAGATACGCAAGCAACGGGCCATTTTGGAAAACGGTGCGACGCGTTCCTCTTGTCTCTACTGTTTGTTACTGATGGTGATTTAGGCTTAGAATTGCAGCCCTCGTGTGCTTGTTGTCGTGACAACTACCTCTCGGATTATCCTCCTGCATACACTTAGTGTGGACCAGGTACTGTGTGGTCGCGCATTTTGAGGTCGCCTCGATCCAACGTGATGTTGGGCTAGGAGCTACGGGATTTCATTGATACAAGCTCGTAATGCACGGTGGCTCGTAGGCGTCATCGCGCATATATCTGATTTCTTGACAGGTCTCGCGCTTGCAATAGACAGTAAGTGGCGCATGGAGCACAAACAGTATTTAATGTTTGTACTCGGATCAACTTGACGCACGCGTCCTCTGACTTCAGCTCTTTGTTGCTAGCGTATCTTGAGTTTTTCGTTCCAATTGGCGCAATAATGACAATCGACTATGTAGATCAGTCGCCTTCATGGGATACTTATGAATGTGACAACTTTACAGGCACATCGTTTCTAATCTATTCACGCTTTGTCGACCCAGCACTACCAAGCTATCGAAGAGTGTGTTTCTTCGTGTGTTTTCGAGGCGCATTCCGTCCCAATTCCGAACAGTTTGTCATGCAGGCGACAATAGCACGTGGCCGTATGCTCTCTTGATGCCATGACTCATGCCTTGACTCATTCCTGGACTTCTTTTTGTACTCTCGACATGCGAGGGACACAACGCGCTCGGTAGGTTTGGACATACGCATTCTCGTTGCAGTGTAATCTTAACAATCTATTGTTAGCTCTGGTCTGTCTCCCGGCACATACGACACGTTTTCGGGCTCTCAGAAGGGAAGCTAGTGTGGATGCTGGACGCCAGATCCAGGCCTCATAATATCGTTCGTTTGTCTCGATCTTCCCACCTTGGCCCCCCCACTTGTGTACATCGGTATGTTGGGCTCATATGCTCTTCTTGGACCATGTCCCTAACAGTATTATAGTTATCCTATTGCTGCTGGACCGCAGCGAGCCATGGTTCTAACGCATATATATGGTCACCAAATGGTTGAACAGCAGTAAAGACGACGCCTCTCCCAACCAAGGCCTTTAGTTGACATTCCGAACCCGGTTGTGTACCTCAGGCTCGACATGCGGTTATTCGCATATGTACTCTGGAGACGCTTTGCTGCTTGTTCACCGGTCACCAGCAAATATAGATCATGTCACCACGTAAGTTTATTTCTCCGTGCAGTATCCGAGGCTCATAACGCATTCAGTAGGTCTTCTTCTTTCCTCGGAATTGCATTCAGAAATACGGATCCATCTTCGTTGTGGGCTTGCACGCTTTTCTGCTTATTCCCCGACCACAAACAATTTCGATAACTCGGATTCGCAGTGTTGTCAGGTGCCGTCTTCATGCACGGCGTACCGTTACGATCTCAGGCCTTGAACCCGAAAGTATTTATACGACTGTCTCCGCGGCTTGGTGTGGAGTTGTGTCGAAGATTTCTCTTCCCTGACTCGACAGCGTTCTCCACTCCAGTTGCTTTAAGCAAAAGGTGTGTCCATATTACTTCGCGGCTCGATGTTGATGTCTCTAGCCTGCGCGCGTCGAGCTCACACCACCAAGGCAGAAAGTTTCCGGGAATACATCCTTCATTCACTACGCGCCAACAATGATCTACAGAATGGTCGAATGGAACGCCGTAGAACAAGTGCCTTGCCGGCTACCAAAGTCGTTGGATGGGATCTCAGTGTTGCGCAATATACGTCAGAAGTATCGAAAATGATCATCACTTGCTCCATGGCGGTCGGCGACATGTCACCATGCTGCCTGTTCTACATGCCCTGGCTCGATGTTACCGGAAGATGTCAGACTTCACCTTCTCCTCACCAATGTATGATATACATCGTCCGCTTGACTATAGACGGCGGACTGGTTGACGCAGAGAGTACTCGATTCCGCTTCTCTGTCTAATTACATCTCACTGTTGGACAGGTGTCAATTGCATTCAGAGCCCCGACGTGTCACTCCGCTCCAGTCCATTCCAACGCCACGAACCGCGAACTCTTCAACGATTTTCGTTATCGTGCTCTTCAACAGCCAGGCACATCCAGAGCTGGCCATCGGCGCTGGCGCGACTGCTTATCGCAGTGCACACGACTTGTTTTTGCGCCTCATGGTCGCGATAACCGCTCGATGTCACACCCATATGCTCTATCGCCGCCAGAACGCGCCTTGCGACTAGCGCTTGCGAACTCCTATGGCGCATCACCGACGCTACGCATCATTTGGTCTCCTGAAACGCGTTGCGACCGCCGGCTTCCAACGATTTTGCTTATCGCTAGCTACCGTACCCGCATCGAAGTCTCGACTACCACTAGACCGCACTTTGTATCTGGAAAAACCCGGACTGCTTGCCCACGCCCAGCTTAATGCGGATGTGGGGAAGTTACGTGGGCTAACTCCCGAGCCTCGGGGGGCTTTGATGTCCTTCCTTCTTGATCGGGGTCATTATGCGCCCTCCCGCCAAGCATCTTGGGCAGCTATTTTTACAACCTCAGAGCCAAGCAGGCCTTGTATTTTTGGACGTCGGCTTAGCGATGAAGTGTCCAAAAGGCGGGTACACTCTGGGCACGATGACGACAATTTCCCAGTCGATTTTCAATTTCGATCCCCATGTGCAAAAAAGTTTTCAAGTTTCCGAGGTCGTGTGCTCGCCGCTGTGATGATGGTTGGATACGGGATGGAGGGATGTTTGAAAATTGAAGATGTTCCGAACAGTTGAGAGGATCGGAGGGTTGGGGAGCCGTGTACGAGACTGTCGGACCGATTATACGAGGTATGATTTGTACTCTTTACTCCCGAAGCTGTCCATTCAGTCGGCTGCTTTCATCAGGTGTTGAAGGCCAAGCCGTAGCTTCATGTGGCCTATTCGGTGTGGCCCTTACATTGTAGCATTTGATGTCTATCAAAGCTTTAGGGTGCGAGACTTGGTGGCGTCTCCAATTACCATGCATTAGTCCTGTCCACGTCACCTCTCTTCCGAAGCGGGACCACTATCATCTCTCTAGGACGTATCTGCTCGCGCTACTCGTCGTCAACCCCATTCGTGTCCAGTTATAGCGCTATCATTCACACGTCTCGTCATTATCTCTTCAGGGTGCGGGCCTGGTTCTTCGTGATGGTGCACCGCTTAGGTCTGTTTATGGACACGCTTTACTTCTCAACTCACGCAGGTCTAGGGCTCTTAGATCCTTCCGATAATACTATAACCGAGCGGGGCAAGTTCTTGTCCGTGTTTACCTGGATGACCGAATGTTCAGTCTTCGTCGGGCAATGGGGGGAGCCCTCAAGAGAGACTACTCTACACTGGAATCAATCCCTGGATCTAGGCATTTCCCAATCCCTCTTTCTGTTACAACCCCAGGCCTGGATGGAGAACCCTTATCGAATATATTTTCAAGTCGAGTTATAATTGGTTACGATCTCAGGGCGATGCGACACGACTCGTATGAACGATGTACATGGAGGAAGATTGTGGACGTACTACTATTCACGGGAGCTCGGAATCGCACTGCATAGTGACAAGGAAAGTTGACATGGTACTCCTTGCGGATGAGAAACCGATGAGGACCGGTCAAAGTCCCAGTGGAGTTTAGGGGTGTTAACTCTTTCGTGATCACGATGTGGATCGGTTAAGTCGTCCTTTTTCCGCAGGTCATTTCGAGGCTGCCTGGTTTCCGTGTGGGTCTCGACGAGTGAAAAGTCTTGACCTTTGTTATCTTCGACGCATGACACGCAGGAGACGCCATTGCGTTGAAGCGCACGAACCCTGCAACTACCGACGCCAAGGGAGCGCATATGTATCATATGGAGAGGCACCATATGGCTGACAGCTGCGAGCATTGAATGCCACGCGGCTTATCTCTATATTGCCCTGTTTAGGTTTGTTTCTCGTGGAGATGGAGTCGCCCTTTCCATCAACTGATCAAAGAGGTAAATTGATGGGTCTATATAAAAGAAGCAGGCGGATGTGGGAATCCAGGATTTTCATCCCCTCACACCCGTCGCAGCCGACGCCATGTCCTCAGAGAAGGTCTACGACCCGGAAAAAGCCTCCAAGTCTAACCTCGACGTCGAAGTCGCTGTACACGATGACCGTGTTGTGGATGGGTCGACTGAGGACCCCCATATGCATCGTTCCCTCAAGGGAAGGCATGTGTCAATGATTGCTATTGTACGTTTCTTCTACGCATTTACGAATTGCTTCTCATTCTTTTAGGCTGGTACTATTGGAACAGGTCTCTTCTTGGGTTCCGGTAAGGCTATTGCGAACGGTGGCCCCGTTGGCGCCGTCCTCGGGTACCTCATTGTCGGTCTGCTTGTCGGTATGATGATGTACTGCCTCGGAGAGGTATGTTCTGAGCTCACTTTTGAATTTCATGTTTTAACTGGCGTTTAGATGATGGTGCACGATCCTAGTGCTGGCGGTTTCATTGAATTCTCGGCTCGTTATGTTGATCCCGCACTTGGCTTTGCGATGGGCTGGCAATTCTGGTTCCAAACTGCTATGACCGCTCCCGTCGAAGTGGTCGCTGCCTCAATTGTCATCCAATACTGGGACAAAGCCAACAACCATTTGGCAATTTATGTTACCGTCATGCTCATTGGCATGATTGCGATCAATTTGGCTGGCGTCAAGTAAGTTTTCATTGTCATTCAAGCTTCAGGATACTGATTTTCGTAGGTATTTCGGCGAGTTCGAATTCTGGTCGCTAAACCCCCTCCCCTCTCCAAACGACCCCATCTAACCCTCCAACAGGTTCGCCTTCATCAAAATTATCACCGTCGTTGGTCTTTGCATTATGTGTCTCGTCGTCGATCTCGGTGGCGCACCCGATCGAGATCGTCGTGGTTTCCGTTACTGGAGGGACACGCCCTTCAACAATGACTACCTGAACATCGTGCCAGCGTCAAAGGCTCGTTTCCTCGGATGTACGTCCGCATTCATTCATAATTAGCGCCTTTCAACACCCGCTGACACTTCAATTCAGTTTGGGCTGTGCTCACACAGGCAGCCTTCTCGTACGGTGGTATGGAAGGTTTGGCGTCAATCTGTCTCGAGGCCGAGAACCCGCGGAAGACCATGCGCACGGCCGTCCGCGCCATCTTCTACCGTATTGTGCTCCTCTGTATGTTTGGATCAGCTGCTTCACACGCTTCCGCGACTGACTGTATCACAAGACATCGTCTCCCTATGGCTCGCCGGCATGTGCATCTCCCCTGATGACCCGAACCTTCTTCAGGCCAACGCTGAGGGGGCCGGAACTGGTGCCCAGTCGCCGTTCGTCGTCGTCATCAGGACCTCCGGTATCAAGACTCTGGACCACATCGTCAACGCAGTCGTGCTTACATCGGCTTTCTCTTCTGGAAACGAGTTCCTGTACTCGTCGTCGCGTGCGCTATTTATGCTTGCACAGGAAGGACAAGCACCCCGCCTTTTCGCCAAGGTGTTGCCCAACGGTGTTCCCATTGTGGCTCTCGCCTTCACTTCGCTATTCTCTCTCCTTGCCTACCTTAACTGCGGGGCGGGAGGTGCCGAGGAGGCGTTCAACTGGCTTGCGAACATCACCACGCTCGGTTCTATGCTCACATGGTGTGGTATTGCTCTTACCCACATTCGCTTTTACCGTGGTATGAGGGCCCAAGGCGTGTCTCGCGACATTCTTCCCTTCAAGTCGTGGCTTATGCCATGGGGAGCGTACTGTGTTCTCTGCTCTTTCCTTGTCATTATCTTGTGCGTACTGTATCCAAGTTTAATGTTTCGTGCTGTTCTGATTTTTGAACCAGCTTCTCTGGGTGGACAACTCTGAAGCCTTGGTCGGCTTCCGATTTCTTCTCCACTTACATCAACATTCCCTTCACGTTGTTGCTCTACTTCGGCTGGAAGATTGTCAAGAAGACAAAGATCGTCTCGCTCGCCGAGATGGACGTGTACGTTGTTTCGTTGTTTTCTTCCACAGCATCCAACTGATTGATATCTCTTCAGGTCATCACATTACATCGAGGGATCGGTCGTTCGCAGTAAGATGCATTAAATGTTTCCGGGTTGTTTGTAGAGGGTTTCTATAGCACTACTGTTTCGCTGCATATTACTGTACAATCCAGCTGTAGTTTTAAACGCACGCCGATGGATGAAAATTACGCTACATATTTATTAAATGGCATGTTCACGGAATCTCATGCATGTTTCTACTTTCGGACCGACGAACTTGACGCTCCAATCCTTGATCTATGAGTCATTTTGAGCTCGAAATCGAGACGTGATCTGGACTCCTGCACTCCGCGGTTAAACGACTTCTACCATCAACTACGACGACCTTTATCCTCTGATACTTCGCCTGCTTGCTTGTTCAAGAGCAGACGTTACCCACGGTGTGCACTGACAATGATTTGGCCACATCGCATTCCAACGGTTCTTCTCTCTTCCAGGCGATCTCGAATCGGAGTCAGAACACTAATTGCTATAAAGTACGGCAAGGTATCGGAACATCGATACTCCTACAATTCAACTCGGACAGGAGAAATGCACGCGGAAGAACCTACGCCCCTCCTCTCGGCTTCGAATGACAAGATCCATATTCTCCCACACGCCACATACAGTTCCCCTCTCGGATCCCTAACTCCCGCCTCCGTCTCGCCCGACCCCCTGGCCCAGTTCCGCGCCTGGCTCAAGGATGCAGTCGAGGCCGGTGTTGCGGAACCAGAGGCCATGTCCCTTTCTACCGTAGCTCTCGACCCCTCCCCGCTCCCGAGTTCCCGTATAGTTCTTCTGAAGACCGTCGACGCGACTGGGTTTGTGTTTTACACCAACTACACGTCACGCAAGTCTCGGGAGCTGGAGCAGACGCCTGCGGCTGCGCTGGTGTTTTATTGGCGCGAGGTGCATAGGAGTGTGCGCGTAGTAGGCAAGGTGGAGAAGGTGACTGAGGAGGAAGCCATCGAATACTTCCAGTCGCGCCCGCGCGGCAGTCAGCTAGGTGCTTGGGCTAGTTATCAAAGCACTGTGGTGGGCGAAAGTGACGTTGCAGCGCGTCTCAGCAAAATAGAGCAACACTTTGATGGTAAACAAGTTGACAAGCCAGAGTTTTGGGGCGGTTGGAGAGTCGTTCCTCAGTCAGTTTTTCATTTGCTTAGATTCTATTTCTGAAGTCTTCTTAGGGAGGTCGAGTTTTGGAGCGGAAAACCTTCGAGGTTGCACGACCGTGTTAGATATCTTCGGTCTGCTGAGGGCACATGGTCCATAGATCGATTGGCGCCTTAATTATAGTACAAAGAAGGCCTAAATACCGCGTACTTCTTCGTCGAACAGATGTATACCCAGAAATTTAATGTAGACATTAACCTCTGGAATGTCTTTTTGTATCAGTTTGAGCTTGGAGAAATTCATTGAGCTCTTTATTTCTTTAAACGATGTTTTAAAGCACATGATCGTTCATACATTCAGTTAAAGACGAATAGGTCAAAATCGTAGTATAAAGTCCATCAGTATTAATGAGTGGTGGGTCGTATCACAAATAAGTGAAAAAGTCCTGTCAAAGCAACCTCTACCACGAGGCCTTGATCAAATCCGCCGCCTTCTCCGCAATCCCATACAGCGTAGCAGACAGATGCGCGCTAACCTGAGTAGGCATAACACTTGCGTCAACTACGCGCACGTTGGCAGTTCCATACACCTTCAAGTCCGCGCCGACGACACCGCCGAGATCCTTCCTCATCATCGCTAGCGAGCCGACGGGGTGGGCGACAGCTGCGAAGCCGTTGGAAACCCAGTTGGACCAGCTGTCGTCTGAGCCATCGACAGCTGAACCGGGAATGGTCTCCCCAGTAGATAGAGAGCTGATAGGAGGAGAGGTCAGGATCTTGCGAGCGAGTTTGCATGCTGCGACTTGAACGTCGAGATCCCAGTCAACGGAAAAGTAGTTGACGGTAACCGCTGGCTGAGTGAAGGGGTCGGCCGACGTGATTTGGACGTTTCCTCGGCTGAAGGGAAGGAGTTGCCACAAGTCGATACCAAGGTCACTGGAAAGAGGTTAGCTAAACCGAAGCCTGGAGAGATTTTGACTCACTCGGGGTATCCGCTGTCGAAGAAGAGCTCTGCCACGGGAGCTAAACGAAGCGTTCAGTCAGAAGCTTGACAAAAGAGACGTGGTAGGGGACGACTAACCATTGCCGTTAATGATCAGATCGGCCTGGATACCGAAGATGGATTCCAGTGCTTGCTGGCTGACACCAGCGCTCGCTTGACTAGCGGCCCACGAGCTCAAGTTGTTCCGGATCTTGCTGATCGAAGCCTGAGCACCGTCTCCAAAGACCTGGTAGATATTCGGGTACGCGATGGCGTCAGAAGGACCTTGTCCTCCATAGTCGTATCCATTGCCCTTTGCACCAAGGGAGTTCATAGTCTGCTCCTGAAGGTTCTTGCCGACTTGCTTGAGCTCAAGCTGAGTGGTAATTCCAAGAGGGGAGAGCACATCCGAGTCGCCGATACCAGAGAGCTGGAGGAGCGCAGGAGATTGGATGGCGCCAGCAGCAACGATAACCTCTCGGTTGGCGGTCGCGGTGTACTTGTTGGTTGATCCTTCACGTTGGAATTCGACGCCAGAAGCAGTGAGTGGGCTGCTTCCCTGTTTCCAGTTGATCTTGGTGACCTATCATGACGTTAGATGAAAGCCTATAAGACCTGAAATAAATCGACACACATGGTAGGTAGTCAAGGTGAGCCAGTTTGTCCTAATGTCCTCAACGGGGGTAAGGTAAGCCTGGCAAGAAGAAGAACGGTGGTCGCTATCGTGCCAATCAAGCGTCTGTGCTCAGGTTTAATCTTGTAACGAATGTAATGAAAATAGAGCACGTACCAAGGGCGTAATTGATACGCAGTTGGCCCCACCACCATTGGTATCAGGAGAGTGCTCGATACCGGTCAGGTTTACGATAGTCTCGACGAAACTACCCTGCTGAGGTCCACCGTACATGAGATCGGGGTATGTAACCTGGACGGGTCCGCTGGTGCCATGATAATCCGGGTTGGATTGAGCCCCCTTTGCCTTTTGCTGGTCATTTGGCGCGGAGAACGTTTCGGACTAAAGAGTCGCATGTAAGCCATACGCCAACAAAAGGTATCTGTTAATGAATGCACCTTCTTCATGTAGGAGAACATCCCGTTCCAGTCCCATCCAGAATTCGCGTCCGAGTCCTCCAACAAAGAGAGCCAAGCGTCGTATTGAGCTGCCAATCCACGGGTATAATGACCGCCATTAATGGACGTGCTGCCACCAAGGGTTTTACCACTAGTAAAGAACTCGGAATCAACAGCGTCATAAGGTCATGACAAGAGGGAAATTGTACCCATGCATGGTCTTGCCCCGGTCAGTGCTCCACGCCCAGTCCAACTCAGTCCCAAACGCCTGACTGTACGCGTAAATGTCATAGACGCGAGAGTCACCGCGATCGTCTGCGCCAGCCTCGATCAGCAACACCGACACGCTCGGGTCCTCCGCAAGACGCGCGGCCACCGTCGTCCCAGCCAGTCCCGCCCCGACCACGATGTAGTCAAAAGCCTGGTCTTTTACATCGCTCGCTCGTGTAGTGACACCATAAGCGCGTTTTCGTAAACCGGGAGATGCGGTCGCGGAGCCCAAGAGGACGGCCGTGAAGAGGAAAGAGAATGAAATAGACCGCATCATTGAGAAAAAGAATTAAGAAGAATGAACGGAATGGGAAAAGGAGAAGGGAAGCGTGCGTGCTCTTATGTAGCTATTTGATTCATATTCCGTGCTACACGAGACGGTATCAGGGTGCATGTCCCGAAATCGTTTCATCACTCCACCCTTCCGGGGGTCTTGACGCCCGGTCTTAAACCCACGTAGGGATCGATATGCCGTGACTGGGGAGGAAGGTATACGTCCAGAATACAAACTCGTCGACTTCTGGGTAGTAACTCAGAATCCTGAGGTGATGGTATAAGAAAACAAAAGCCCACTTGCCGAGTAAACTGGAATCATCTTCTTGTTGAGAATTTGAAGGTCGGGCGACACGGCAGTGCCGAGGTCCTCTCTGATACAAGTCAAGAAATTCTTCAAGAAGAAAGGTACGTCGGGCTCATTGGTGATCATGTCTATACATGATTCGCGTCATCCGACGAGTGAGGAGGTTGGCTATTTTTAGACGATTTGCTGCATTGCCACTAACCTATACAAGCATATGCCCCACTGCAGTGCATTCTTGGTCCAACATGGCGGACTCTTCTTCGTTCCCATTCGTGCTAACTCTCTCTCTCTAGCTTCTTGAGTTTAAACTTTTTGAAATTCAATGGCTAACAGACACGTAACCAGTGTCGCGTACACGGTAGAATCACGCCACATTCAACGGTCCACATGGTCACTGACAGCCTGAGGTTTACTTCAAACCGTTCTCGTAATAGTATCCTAACTAAACAGTACATTCAAGGCAACTTTCATCATCACATATCGTACACCCTTTAAACTGTCAGACCTCCTAGTTGTCTTTACGCAAATTCCCTCATCAATACCTCGCTACCCTGCGCGCCTTCTTAACAATTTCCAACATGACACCCAACGCAATCAAACCAAAACTCGAAGCACCAAACACCTGCGGATTCTCAGCCAATTCATCATCTGCCGCGCGCCACGCAGCGCCAGCGCGAACAAACGCCTCAACATCTCTGTTCGACAACCGGTCCTCATCATCGTCATCCTCCTCATCATCCTCCTCCTCATCAACGATCCCATCCCCAGCCGCCGGCGCGTCCACCCTTCGCAATTCTCGACGAACTGCTTTAGTCAATTGCTGCGTCTAAAGGATAACACCGTATTCGATTAGTCGACGCAGACAAAGGTAAGCAATAACCAAACCTGAAGATTCATCGACGCCACCGTCTCCCTTCGCTTATGATGGTCCGCCCACTTCGCCTGAATCGTCCCACTAACAAGCTCCGCCTCCGACAGCCTATCATTAGGCTGCTTCAACATCGTATGTGCCTGCGCGATCGTCAAGAGATCCGTCTTATACGTCTCCAACAACTCATCCATCTCCTGGTCCAGCTCCTCATGGCCATCCCAAATCGAGGGCAACCCAAGACGCCGCTGAGCCTGCACGTCCATATCCTCCAAGGCCTCATTGATTAGGGGCCCGAAGGACGGAGACGAATCCTCTACAGTGTCATCTTTCAGAGGTACACGTCGGAAAAGTTGACCAAGAATCTTGGCGCTTGGATAGAACGAAGAGCCCGCGGTTACGTCCGTGACTTCAGTCGAAAGGAAGTCGGGCTTCAGCGGAGAAGGGGCTTTCGGAAGACCTCTAAAGTCAACAGGTGTCCCGGTCTTGGGAAAATCGACAGCATGCGAGGCGTACTCTGCCAAAAGAAGGCAGTCTGCGCACTCCGGCCCTTGTTCATTCGTGTCCGCAATGCACAAGTGACGATTAGCAATCATACCCACCAGATCGGCTTCCAACTGAGCAGAACGTTAGCGATGAGAGATAGGTAAACAACAAGAACATACATAATTGATAACAAAATCAGCTATGTCCGAGACCGTACACGGCTCCAAAGTCTCCTTGTGAGGAAGTCCTTTGTATGACCCAGGCTCTACAGTGCGCTCGGGAAAGAGATCCGGCTACAAAACATTCAATCGAGTTTCAAACTCAAACGTCGCAAGGAAACTGACGTTGATGATGATGTTGTAAATATCTCCGTCCAGATCACCACCTCCGAGGCAAGATGGTAGACTTCGTGCACCTCTACTCGAAACTTAGCTCACGAAGAAGTCACAATCGACAAGCAGAAACTCACTCGCATGAAAAAACTACGACATTATGAAGATGCTCCAACTCCGGCCGTCGCACAGCATTGACAAACTGGACATCCCCAGGATGAATTTGAGGTGACCTGGTAATGAGCACTTTTCCTTCAATCTTCTTGTGCACCCCATTCCTCTCATCTCGCACGGTAGCGAAGATCTCGCCTTCCCTCAAACACCCCCACTCATCACTAACCCCAATCAACGTGTACGACCCCGGAACGGGTATACGCGCACGAAACTTGAGCTCCCTCAAAACGTGTGTAGCAGCGTATGCTAACGACGTCGTAAGTAGATCACACTGCAATGTTCCCTGTGTCACATCGTCATCCTCCAAACCGAGCACCTTGACAAAGTTATTGAACAAGGACGAAAGGCGGAACGACGTTCCCAGCCCATGTTGCTGGAAGAGTTTCGATGACTCAAGGAAAGACGTCCGGATGCCCTCGACACTCTCAATAGCATTATTCTGTAGAGAGATGAATGCCGTGTCTTCGACGCCTAAATGCTCGAGAAGCATGATAAGCGGGCGATTGAGGAACATCTTGATAGGCCGCGCCGACGTCGATGCAATGTCAAGCGTTAGCGTCGTGCTCTCGAACTTTGTTTGCGATTTGCGGAGACACAGCACACGTCCAGATAGGGTGGGGTCCATGAAGATGACACCCTACATAAAACTCGTTAGCAATAGCATAGATATAGCACAGCACGATCATACCTTCGCTCCCGCCATGCGAATCTGGAAACACACTGGTATAAGCTTAGCTCGCGTAGCCGACCTCTGCTGTCCTTTCAACTTTTCCCAGGCCGCTCTGCAAAGCTCCGCCGACATGGGCGAACATCCGTCTGTAAAAAGCGATCCTTGCGGCGACCTGCGATCTTCAATACGTTGAATCTCGCTTGCCTGCAGCGTGATTGAGGGAGACGACGCGGAAAATGCCTGCGCCCATCGAGCAGCGAGTAATGCCGGTTTATTAGCGATCATTGAAAAGTCGCCCTAAAGTGCACATTAACCACTGGTAGAGATAAATGCATGAAAACTTACCAAAGTGTCTCTAATAACAGTCCCGGTCATCAACGTCCTCCCTGTGGGTAGATCGAACCAAAACGGTGCCACACAAAAAACACCGAATGCTGCTTCAACCCGCTCATCGAGTATCCCAAGAACTCAAACTTTCTCCCCCCAACGTGAATCCCATCCGTCAGCGCCCGTTTATACCTCGAAGCCAATAAACTCTTGATACTGATATTCAACGTTGTATCCTGCCGAAGCGTAAGACGGTTATCGTCTTGGAACGTAATCCGAAGAAAATTATCGTTGTTGCCAAACCGGCGTAGAATGCTGCTGGACTGATCGGGAAGCGGGCCTTCAAGGATGCGCGCACTTGGGGCAAGTATCATGTGGTAAGACTGATATAAGGCAGGGGTAGGTGTCGCCATAAGCCGACTCGTGCGGGGGCGCTCGGGCGCGTACACCTTCACCGCGAGCTCCAAGAGGTCGCTGAGCGTTGGATCTGGGAGTGTCTCCTCGGGCTGTGGCACTCGTGGTGGCTGAAATTGCTGCTGTTGTTGCTGCCGACGCTGAGCCGCCGCTCTCCCCCTCTGCCTCCGATTCTTTTTCTTCCTCTTTACGCTCGCCACCTGAGAGAACGCCATCCGCATATCTTTCAACGACAAGTTGCCCAGATGCTTCAGGGACGGCGCCTGGATGAGCGAGATGAACCAGCGAAAGATTGCCGGTGCTTCATCCTTTTTCTCCTCAGGAAGCTTTTTTAGCGCATCGAAGAGATGGATTACTTCCGGCGGGTCGAATACTCCGGCAGCCAGAGCCTTGTCTGCTTCAAATGCCAAGGGGAAGGGAAGTTTCGCAAGCAAGCTTTGGCACTGCTGTTCGCGAGCTGAATTATAGATGTCGCGATAAACCTTGGGAATACGAAAATGAAGGAAATGGTGAATATGGAGGGACTGCCTGCAACGCTGAACGAACATGTCCAAGTTGTCCCGGTTGCCAAAAGTCAAACATACGAGTCGTCCCACGTTCGCCATAGGTATATGACCATAAATGGATTCACAGCGCTCGCTGAGAGAGTTACCGACAACATCATCTATCATCGAGCTCGCTGCTTCGAACACCGGCGGGGCGCTAGCCTCAAGAAACACGTCATGTGGAGCATCCAACATATCAGGCTCACAGATCATCACAATCTGGGACGCCCGAAACCAAGTATAGCTGGGTAGCGCGAGGAGGGTGCCGAAATCCTCAGGATCGAACTCTTGTTTAAGTGAAAGCCGTACGCGCCGATGTTGCGGATCGCAACACACCGTCGCATCGCCTCTTGTTGCCGCCTCGATAGAGAACTCTCCATCCCGCGTGAGTCGCCCGAACGAGAAGCTTTCGAGCGGGATCTCGGTTGATATGACCCGACGTTTCTCCGCTTCCTCCTGCAATGCAGCAGGATCAACCCAGGGTGTCGCTGCAACCTGGGCGATGAGAGCGGTGTCCTCTGGCATTTTCGATGGATCATTGCGAGCGAAGAGGACACGTGTGACACCGCTGACAATGATGCCTTGACTATAAGCGACGAGGAACATCTCCCCGTCAGCGGCAGTCGGGAGTGTGAGGAGACCGCAGCGCCATTTATTGTTCGCTCGGAAAAGACGGACATGGAAATTGACAGGAGGCGATTGTCGGAATGGAGGTCGATGGATGTATTTCGCGAGGGTGATTTTAAGGTCATCATCTCGCATATTGGAGGGGATGTGCCTCATGAACAGCTGCATGGCAGTTCAAGGCGCAGGATACCGGCTGTCGGAGGGGAGCAGCCCACTGGAATCTGCGTGCCGATACCAGGGAGATGAGCGCCTCTGGAAGGTGGCCATCGATAAGCGCCCGAAGATAGGCAGCTGGACAGTGCGTGGGAACGTCGTCGCTGATTGCTCGGCGGAGGTCTCGGATACGCCGTGTACTATACTTAAACCAAGTTGTGATGATGTACGAAGTAGAAAACGTATTAGGTTGCTACGCAAACTACGACGAGATGATTAGTTTTCAAGTAGCACTCAACTGTAAAGGCAACGACGCTTACCTGGCATTTCAACTGGTCCAATATTTGAGACCTCAAACGGGAGAGCTATCAAGAACAAGAAAGAGGAATAAACGAGCGGGGACATACCGACAGAAAGAAACGAAGAAGCAACGAGGCTAGGTACAAACAAAGAGCATGGGGATAAAGAAACCTAGAGAAAAGTTAGTGGACTTGGGAAGAGACAAACGGGCAGCGTACCGCGTCCAAGTAGATGCGTGCATTGCGCGCCGTTCCGCTAAGCGTGATCTAGCTGTACATGCACATGTCGAACCGGCTTGGGTAGCGGTCTCGAGGAACATGAGACAGGTCAGGCTCAGATGGCACGAGGAGTGACCTTGAAAATAAGGAGATGTAAGGACAACGGCCCCTGAGCGAGGACAATATACAGCTTTTTCACTGCATATAATCGCATCCGTAGATCCTTTGGCGTATCGGCTGCGCGAAATCAAGATATACTCTCCAAGACAACAGGAAATAACACACGCAAAAGCACTTGTATGACGAGCGTGTCTGTGTAGGTTGGTGTCGACCTTAGAGCACGGAAGTTCACATGGGCAAAATTGGCGGGCGACGCATATATCGCAATTCAACGCGTCTTTGATAGGACCAGAACGCTCCAGAGAGCGGTGAGAGCGGCGGGAACAGTGACGACGCTGGTGATGGTGGTGGTCGATGGTCAAAATGTGATCGCCCTTGCCAAGTCTTTGATCGACCAAACATACTTCTGACCATCAACATGACTCCCTCAAGCATACTCCCTGCGCCATCTCAGCTGTTTTGATAGCTCTGATATCCCTCCGTAGAGGTCTACGGCCCGCCGCTTTTTTGGCATCATTCAGGCCGCCTCTTTTGCAAACGACCTGACCTTGTTTACTATTTTTTCCTGCACAGGACTCGCCGCATGCTACGGAACGGCAAGACATGAGACTTTGCACGCTTTTTACAACTCGCGTCTAGCTCTGGTCCGAAATTAGTAAAACCTCTTGGGTGCTGCCTCCTTGGCGTCCTTCAAGATCTCTGCTATCAACGGCGGTAGACTCGTCAACGACAAGCCTTCGTGGTGTGTTGACTAAAACTCGGCGCCCCAAAATAACGCTCCTTTCGCCTTGGCGTTTAGTGTAGTAAATGTCTAGTTCTATTCTTATCCTATTAACAAACTTTTACAGTGTACAGACTCATAAAACGTGTTAGTGAACACCGCTCTCACATAAACTCGAGATCCAGCGGCCCTGGCACGACTCGACGCTTCGAATACTCGCCCGCTCATAGCGCCTGAAATACCACGAACGGGCGGGGTGGCCATTAGGTCTATTTCGAGTCCCCGCCGCTCGTTCAAAGGTTCACAGCTATATCTAGTGGGCCTATATAAACGATGTCGCCAATCGCGGAATAACACCAGTTCCTTCTCTGGCCTGAGCCCCTTATCGTTCTCCTCAACCATGTCTTTCAAACTCGTCGCCTTCTTGGTCGTTCTAGCCACCTCCGTCTCGGTAGATGCGGCTGCCTTCAGAGCCAGAGGAACCGACAAGGAGGTCTGCCCATGGGGAAGCGTTCTCGATGACTACGTACGCCTTCTGATTATTTCCCTCCTACTCATGCCGATCGATTTTTAGAGCTGCAAGTGCAAGCAGACAGGCGGTAAATGGGCCTACGTCGATTACACCCATGGCTGTGGCGCAACTTGGAAGGACGGTTGGTGTCAGGTAGACGTTCTCCCTTTTTTCAGTTCCACTCCACGACTAACAAAGTAACTCCCATTGCAGACCTGGTGCAAACCCAAACCATCGCCCGCCCCTTCGTACAAACAGAAGCGCGCCGCTCATCCCAAGCCCAGTGGTACCTATAAGGACAAACGTAGCGCCCATCCCAAGCCCAGCGGTACTTGGAAAGAGAAGTCCTATGATGACGACGACGACGACTACAAACCGAGTTCAACTTGGAAGGACAAGCGCGAGAAGTACGCCAAGCCCAGTGGTACATACAAAGAAAAGCGCGAGAAGCACCCCAAACCCAGTGATGCAGACAAAGAAAAGGAAAAGCGCGAGAAGTACCCCAAGCCGAGTGGTACCTACAAAGAGCCTCGCGCTGCTCATCCCAAGCCCAGTGGTGCGTACAAAGACAAGGAAAAGGACGAGAAGTACGAGAATCCAAGCGGGACGTGGAAAGACAAGCGCGAGAAGTACCCCAAACCTAGCGGTACTTACAAAGAGCCTCGCGGTGATTATGATCATCATCCCAAGCCCAGCGGCACCTACAAAGAAAAGCGCGCCAAACACCCCGAGCCCAGCGCCGCGTACAAGGAAAAGGAAAAGGAAAAGCGCGACGTCAGCCAGATCGCGCTGGACTTTGAACTTGAGACTGTTCGTTTTTCTCGTTTTTCTATCTTCGCTTCCCAAGTTCTAACACCGCCGCCTGGACACTAGATGCCGCAATGCGCTGACGGCCTCGACATGTGCCCAGTACACAACTTTGGATATCAGTGCATTTCGTTGCGGCATGATGTAGAGAATTGCGGAGAATGCGGGAACGACTGTGAGGCCGATGAAGGCGTGAAGGGCGCCGTGTGCCGCAAGGGAAAGTGCGAAGTTTGTGAGTGCTCTCCTTTCGGTTCTTAAGGTTGAGCGGTGGCTGATATATATGTGACTACTAGATGCGTGCAATCCAGGGTATAAGCTGTACAACGGCATGTGTATGTGAGATGTTGAAAAGGATTCCTGGCTTTGTGTATTGGCCATGGACTTGAAATTACTGTAAACTCGACTTTTAGCATTTGGACTTTGTCGTGTACAGTATTTGTGTTTTTCGTGTTCTTTAGGCTCTGAATATGGATCCGTGTTCTTCTTCTGTACGACTTCGTCCCATTCCTCAATCTTCCAATGGTTTGGAAGGAAACGGAAGCACGTGATCCTGCCTATCTTGGTTCAAACGACCATGGCGGGCTCTCAAACCCTATTGATGATGCCCTTTACACTACGCTGGGTCCATTAAATGGTGTGTGCCAAACAGCCCGCCAAATGCTAAGCAAAAAGCAACGGTTTAGCAGACCATTTGGCCTGTGCTCAAAAAGGTCTTTATCATCTGCCAAACCCAAACGGTCATAAATATTCCCTTTGACAGCCGCCAAACGCCGACTGCCTGCCAGCAGCCACTCTGCCAAATTTTATGTTTGGGCCGTTTATTTTCTCGGATGACAAAGATCATTTTTGCAGGCCAAATACTTTGCTAAAACACTGTGTTTAGCTTGATATTTGGTCGGCCATTTGGCATCTGCCATTTATTGGGCCTTGTGTAGTGTTAGGGAACTGAAGCTGCAGCTTACGTTTATCTTCCAGATTTTTGATTTGAAGTTCGGACTAAAGCCTTGATGATCCTCCAGACCAAAGGCACTAACTTACGCTAGTCCGGGAACTCAATGAAGGTTGAGCGCTGTCGTCTCCTCCTTCCAATGTCTCAATCTTTCCTTGCGGTCTTTCCAAATTTAATGTAACTCGGAAAGGCAGTTATCCGGATTACATATGCGGCCACACGCCACGCCGCCCAAGGAACAAGTTTGCAGATCATCTCAGTTTGTGGCGGTACGCCGATATTCATCTGCCATCAATTAATTGTATTGGGCTAACAAGTCGTGGTGGTATATTCACCAGACAGCGCTAATACTTACACGCTGAACTTGCGCCAGTCGTCTAGTTGAAGATCACTGGCAGCGACTTCGTCCTCTTGAATGGGATCAACTGACATGCAGGTGAAGTGTAGTAGTCGCCATTGGCAGGGTGGCAGAGGAACTGTTGAACAAAAATAGTACGTGTCAAGTCAATTGTCAGTAGTATCGTAACTCGATTAAGCGCCATGATACCATACCAGCAAGTACTTTATCAAACTACTGGCGCTGTTCCTCTCCCCAATCAAGCCACCACCCACAGATGTCTAACTACATGCCGATTGACGACCGCGACAGCGCCGTCGTCCGCACGGGCACATGGGTTGACGGCGGGACTGAACACGAACACGACTCTACAGTGTCTAGCTCGACACACGAGGGAGACTTCCTGACGGTCACGTTCACAGGTACCTTTTCCGTCGTCTGTTTTCCCTTGACTTACTGTAGGCGAAAGGTACTGAAATCATTGTATATGGGACATACGACTCCTCCTCCTCCGGCGTCATCACGTCGTATGCCATTGACGGCGGACCAGCTGCAGACGTTACCCATACCTCGTCAGGCAGCGATACATACCAGCAGCAATTCTGGGACTCTGGGACATTGAATATGGCTACACAGTAAGCACTTCACCTCAGCCTTCTTCTCCCCGGATACACTCAGAAACGTACAGCCATCTTGTCCTCACAATGGTACACGTTAACACGCAATTCGGTGACGGCGAAGGCACCGTCTGGGTCGACTATTTCAACGTCGCCAATGCCCCAGCGACGAGTACATCTTCCACTGTGACCAGCACCGGGTCAGGAAGCTCCACCGCTCCTCCAGGCAGCACAAGCGGTGCCGCCACGAACACCCACTCTTCCTCACCCCCCGTAGGCGCAATCGTAGGCGGCATTATCGGCGGAGTCGCCCTCATTATCATCGCCATAGCCCTTTTGCTGTGGTACCGCGCCCGTAAGAGACGTGCGCTTTTATATGACCCGCCTACACCATCAGGGTTCTCTTCTTCATTTCGCGATCCCGGTGGGTGATTGAACAAAGGTTTCATACTTGACAATTTGACGCTTTTCAGCTTATACTACGCCATACCAACCGCCAAATATGGCACAGGCATTGGGCTCGTCATATTTCCCGGGCTCGTCGGTGACTGCATCGGCGCCGGGATATCCTTCACAGACGGATATCAGCTCCTCGGCAGGCTCAGGTAAAGGAGGCGTGCACTTGACTGTCATGGGCTTGACCGGTACTGCCGCGCCCTATCCCGCCCCTTCCACTTCGTCGGGCGTTCACGTCACAGATCATGTTGCAGAGATGAAGCGCCGACAGGCAGAGGCTGTAGCGACACGTGTTGAGCAACTTGAGCCACTGCAGCATCAGGATAGTGGGATTCGTGGTGGGAAGAGGGCTGAGATCCCGCCTATGTATACGCCAGATTAACGCTACTTCGTATTTATTTGTTCAACTGGGTCAAATTGTAGGTTTCTGTTGGCTTCTGCTCTATCTCTTGCATCGAGGTTTGCTTATTCTGAATTTCTTCCCCACCTGCCATCCTCTGATACAAAAAAATGAACACGCCATCCGCGCCCTGATTATTGGACACCATATCCACTAAGACAAGTGGCCTCCAAATGAGATTCCACCTAGTACTGCCGTACTAATTGGTCTGTCATTCCCTTCCCTCTCCCATTCAATAGCGATAGATGGTGAAATCAATGTATTTGGGCTTCTGGAATATGAGGAGTGTATTGTATCGGCACGGCTTGCCTACGTCGAAATTCCTGGTGTCAAATGAACATCTCGAGTCTCAAGCGGCAAGACCAAATCGTCCCAGCGCACACTAACAACGATCAAGTAGTAAGTCGATTCGTAGTGAAATTAATGAACTCGTACCCTTGCAGTGAGGTACAACAGAACGGAGGCTCGACTGCAAGGCGAAGTAGTATCCTGGCGAACAAGAGGGACATGTAAATCAAACCATCGGCGACATGGGAACCATAATTAGACATCACTCACGACTCTTGATGACGGCGTTAGGGAATACACGACGATAGATATGCTTCCCTCGGCGGTGGGATAAGTTATGATGTCTCCTACTCACGTCTTCCTTTGCGGGCCATCCGATGTCATACTTGACCGTAGAGTAGAAGAGTATGACGGTCCCCAGGCAGATGTACGCAAACCTAAAAAGAACTTGGACCACTGGCAAACTTCATTCACGAGGCACTGATCCGATAGAACAAGTGGCCTCGGAGTTGAAGTGGTGAGTTTGTCTAAAGGTATCACGAAACAGATGACCTACAATTAGAAAATCACGAACCAAACTAATCAGCCTTGTTGTCTAGATCGTCAATCCGAGTCGACTAAAAAGCTGCTCCGCTGTTGGTCATGAGGCACCAATCCGATAGGACAAGTGGCCATGCAGAGGAGCTTGATAAATGCGAAGTTCAGAAGACAAGACACGACTTACCAATTAAACGTGTCCCTGCGTACGCGTAGGACGTTTTAGGTGCAAAGAGACACCATATCCAGTAGACCATGAGTCCTCGCAGGGATGCCTCGCATTCAGTATGTGATCACAAAACCCGTATTTAATCTGACTTCAACAAGTGCTGAGTGAGATTAAAGTCCAGCGACAATGTTGAATTTCCAACTGGTCGACTGCTGAGTCCGCTAGGCATGGACTCCGTATCCTAAACAAACCCGCGTTAAAGAAGCCTACACAAGCATCTATGAGACCATGGCACACCGAGGAGCCTCAATGAAAGATTGAAGGCATTAGATCTTAGCGAATACTAGTAAACTAACCATTAACTGCCTTTCTCCTTCGAGACTGGCATCCGGTATAGCACACAAAAAACTGAGCAGTGACTAATTGAGGTACCTTTCCGGTAGGACACGGTTCCTCCCAGGACCAAGCGAGCTCGAGTACGTTCTATATTCTGTCAGAAAAGCGCGACATGGTGGTAAGAGAGAAGGCGACAGCGAGCCAGGTCTGGATCGGCGCTTGCCGAAGGCGACGATCCATTTCAAATACGCTAATCCCCACATCACCATCACCCTCATCTTCATTTTCTACTGCCTACCTATAAGTCATTCATGTGCTATTCAGCCCAAGTTGCACCAGCTGCGCGGCTGGCGTGCGCTATATTTCCCCTTCTGCCGACCGAGTTCCCACTCCAGGGACTACACTTTACACAGCCAAGGTGAACGCGGCCAATACAGTCCTTGAAACGAGCCCATCAGCGCCAATGAAACACGACCCTCCTTCCTAAACTGGCCATTGATGAGCGTCCCGTCCTCTTCTAGCCATCGTTGAAGCTGTGCATCCGGGAGATATCAGAACTTGTACCGGACTTTGGCCAAGGCAAACATGAAGCAGACCGCAACTTGCAAGAAAGTAAGTATCGTAAACCATTACGCAAATAACAGCATTGCTCAGGGTTGCTTCAGGTCAACCTGATTAGCATGAAGCGCCCCGACACTAGCTCTTGTCTTCACCTATCACCACCCGCCGTATCGAGATGGGCGAATACACTGCCATCGACGACCGCGACAGTGCGGTCGTGCGCACAGGCTCTTGGGTCGATGGCGGTACCGAACACGAACACGACTCTACGGTCTCCAGTTCCAAGAAGGAGGGAGACTATTTGACCGTGACCTTTACAGGTACGCTGTGGTAGCCTCTATATCGTTCTCGTGCTAAACTTTGTTAGGCACTGAAATCATCGTCTATGGGACGTATGACTATTCATCGTTAGGCGTCATCACGTCGTACGCGATTGACGGCGGGACGGCCACCCAGGTCAACCACACCTCATCTGGTGGCGACACATACCAGCAAGAGTTTTGGAAGTCGGGAACGCTGAATCTGACCGAGCAGTAAGCTCTTCATTCTTTGGCCTTCGGTCAGGTCATGCTGAGCCTCGCGTAGCAAACTCGTCTTGACTATGGTTCACGTCAATACAGAATTTGAGGACATAGAAGGAACCGTCTGGATCGATTACTTCAACGTGGTTGACGCACCAGCGACGCCAACCATATCCTCGATTGCTTCATCCTCCGCTACATCCACCTCCGTTACATTCGACTCCGGCTCTTCATCAACCCCGGTCGGTGCAATCATCGGCGCTGTCATTGGTGTCATCGCTATCCTTTCCCTCGGCGTCGGCCTCTTTCTCTGGTACCGTTCGCGTCGGCGGCGGATACGAGGGCTTAACCCACCTCCCGCACCTGCTTACCCTCAGTATCCAGGTATGTCACTGAAAGATAGTAGCATATGCATATTCACAGTTTATTGACAGGTACTCCCGGTGCTACACCACTTTTACATGGAGCAGTCGAACCATACACGACTCAGTCAAATGGCGGCGCGTCGTATTTCCCTGTTGCCCCAGCTGGTCCGGCCTTCTCCCAGTACAATCAATCCCAAACAGACGGGACGTCGAGAGCAAGCAAACGCGGTTCATTATCTTCCTCTATCACTCCTGTAGGGGCGACCGCGGCTCCTGTTCCGTCGTCCTCGGGTACTGGTAGTCAACGAAACAGTCTGAGCGTCGCGGAGATGAAGCAGCGACAAGGGGAGGCTGTAGCAGCGGCCCGTAATATCGAGCCTGAGCTACCAATCGTACAACATACGGACAGCGGTATCCGTACAAGCCACAGATTGGAACTACCCCCAATGTATACCCCAGATTGATTTCGCAATTCTCTACCTCTTCACCTTTGGGCTCGTCAGTTCCTTCCACTCCTTCAAGTTTTGCATTTAAATTTACAATACCATATTATCATTTGCCATTCATTTCGTTAACAGAGTATTTACAAACGTATCGCGGATACACACAAAGAGGCTATTGCCAAACTATCACTACAGGTTGTCCTCTTCGAGAAGACTATTAGGAGAGTCCAGTAACGAAACCCCGCAGTTAAAGTGAATTCACGAAGATGTGTGCGGCGACACGATACTCCAACGTCCCTCAGAGGGTGCCTCCGAGATATTACCATCGTCCTCTAAAATGTCAAACAACCGCTGCATGTCCTCGTCAATCGCGCGTTCCAACTCTTCGATACTCGTTGGCGGTGGCGGCGGTACTGCACGTGTTGGTATCAGCATTGGAACAGGCTTCCGCTTGACTATCCGAGGCGCTTTATGGGGTGAAGGGAACGACATGGAATCGCGCGGAGAAGTGTGTCTGGTGGCAGGAACTGGAGGGAGATTCCTGGTCGCGTCTGTGACTGGGGAAGGCGCCGCTATATCGATTATAGGCGGCAAAGGCGTTTGCGCTTGGGAAGACTTTATAGTTGGCTTCTCCGCTGGAAAGACAAGATGGAGTGGTACTCCATCCCCGAGCGTCCGTCGTAGCTTGTCCATCTTGTGGCGACGCGACGTGTGAGGGGATGGTGTTTTGGATGTCGGTGAATCCTCCTCATCCGAGTCGAAGGACGATAAAGCAGACGAGAATGATAGGTAATGGGGGTCCTCTGGATGTGCGGGGGAGCCTGGGATGGAACGGAGACTCGGAGATGGTTTCGAAAGTCGAAGAAGGGGTAGAGCCTTGGGCCACGAGTCTCCAGAGAAAGCGCGACGCGAACGGATGGAGGATCGCGACTCCTTCGGACGCTCATAGGACGACAGTGAAGTCGTTCGTGATAAGCCCGAAAACATAGAGTCTGTCGAGGGACGCGAGGATCCCGATGAAATCGAACTCTTAGTCGAAGAGCTCGAGGGTAGGATAGAGTCTACAAATAATGAGCATCGAAAGACATGACTTCTTTGTGAACGTACCACGCGACGCATCACTGCCATCTATGACATGAGGAACGGATCCCAAAAGTTGGCCGAGCTTTTTGGCTTTTCGGCGCAGCTGAGCACGCTCACGCATTGTGAGCCAGTTCGTGGTAGGCGGAGGAGACACAACAATAGACGCCATTGTGATGAGAGACCAGCCGAATGAATATGGGTGGGTGTGGGGTCTTGGATGAAGAAAGCGCGTCCGGCATTTTATATATACTGCCAGAGAACAAAAAGCCAGGTCATTCCAGTCCGTAGCGGACCATATATGGAGCTGTCTTATTGTCTATCGGATGATCGACATGACTGGAATCGTCGATCTTTATTGTCTTTACCCGCCTCCATGTCGGTCCGATAGAACAAAAAGGCGCCCGAACCTAATCAGGGCTCTCCTTCGGCTTAGAAAATGCGTTCACGTGTTGCAAGGCAGATCTTTCTCGCCATGAGAGAACTTTTGTTGGACAGATTTGCTGGCTGATGCCAGTTCCTGACGAACAACTTTCAGTACTTGGTAAGATATGCTTTTTATGCAAGCGTAGTCTAGTCGCCTGCGTCCAGAAGAATTAACGCAGGCCGAGTTCAAGGCGGGTCGGGATGGGTGCAAAGAAATGAATGACGGATAGCGGAGTAGACTTGTACAGTCAATTCTGTGAACGGCGCCCACCTAGCCCGACTCGGATTGCTCAGCGACCCCTTTACTGGCTTACTTTACTCCTTACTAGCTCGAAGATCGCGTGTGACGTATAGCTTGTGGCGCATCCACGCCACTTGTAGACTCCCGGCCCCCGCTGTGCGCTTGGCCATTGGAGTCAGGGGACGATTCGCTAGAGTGAAAATGCATATCTCGCAGAGTTGACAGTACGTTCGAAGAACTGGCAGCGGTCCTCCACGAGTGGTCTGGACGCGCTCTCCCAGACGCAACCCGAGCGATAATCAACGTTGGCGATATACCCTGCGGCGCCAAGTCCTTAGTGAGGTTCAAGGAGCATGATAAAATTGACTGAGACTCACCGTGACCGCGCTCAACATTGCCCCGGGATAAAAATGACTCTCGTTGAAGTTCACGTCGTTGTAGGCATACGCATAAACGGCGATGTAGGTGATGTAAATGACCGAGTACAGCATCGCTGATTCAACGAGGATCTCGATGACGCCGCGGTATGTTCGAATTGTCGCTCTGGTAATGTAGATGGCGCGAAGGACGATAGACCCTGTGCAGAGGATATTCGTGGCGACGGTCATGGAGTAGTAGACGATGTTCCAGTCGATCTCGGCTAGGCTGACAATAGATCCTCCGTCGTAGTTGCTGATCAAGAGCAGAACACAGGAAACTATAATAAGGTCAGCAATGAAAACTAGTAGATAGAGGCGATTAGGTACCTAGCTCTGCAACGAGGCACAAAGAAGGGAGGACTGTGATGACCCAATACCCGCCATAGATTACCCAACATCTCCACAGCTGTAACAACTCATAAGCTACTATTCCAAGAGAGGTGTGGCTTGTTAACACTTACTAAGATGCAGTCCGCAATAAGAACGTTAATAGAGAAGGATACCTTGGAAATGACGGAAGCTGCGCTGGCGAAACTGGAGGCGCTGAAATCAAAAGCGGATTCCCTCGAGTCTCCATGATCGACGTAGGTGCTACTGACAAAGTACCATCTGACGCCGAAAATGAGAGTAGCCAAGCTCCACATAACGGTGATGAGAATGGTATGAAAACCGCGACGTTTTATAAGGCTCTTGTCCGAAGCTGATCCTACTTTGCAACGAGTCAGCAGTATACTACTACTGTAGATGAAGTAGAATGCGTACCGATCTCGCATATCGAATACACGTAGACACAGGTATAAACGCCATGGCAGAACAGTTCGAGGATGTCGGAATTGAGATTGTTTCTGTGGTATTCCACGATATCCGCGGCGCTGAGACCGAGCTCCTCAGAAAGAGTCGGTGCCATGTTGTGGAAGCTGCCAGTGCGGAGCCAAAGCTACTTAAAAGCAAAAATTGCTAGCGCCCAGTTACACGGTTCAATAGAAGAAGAGATCATGATCAACAAATGGCAAGGAATCATGATTAACGAATAAATAGTGAGGATGACGAAGATCATGCAACGATTCGCCACAGACAGATCGCTGATAGGAAGTAATCAGTTCGATGAATACGACTTGAAAAACGAGAAGCGCCTAGACAAGTAAATGTACCTTTCTTGGTCTGTTGGGCAGACGTGTTCGAATCGGAAGGACGCAACGTGATCACAAAACAAAGATCAAGTCTGTCAAGACTTGACAGACTCTTCGTTTTCAATTCCTCCAGACACCCAGTACCGACGAGATCATCGAAGCCGACCTAATGAATGCAGCTGAGTTTTCCACTTGAGGTGATCATCAGGTAGGTGCCAATGCCCCGCCCCAGGACAAGTGGTAACTAGATTCATACCCAATTCTATAGGTTGCGCGTCTCGCATTCAATGCAGTGTAGCTAAGTCCAGGGTGTCAAGGAACATCGAACGAGGTGTCCTTCTTGAAGAAGAGGATCATCGCAAGGGGCCATGACAGGCCCCACAGAGATGAAAATTAACATCTAGACTCCCGTTATACAACACCATCATACAACAGTCTAATTCGAAAATAGAATCCTGTACACTCTGACATACCACGGAGCATTCCTGCGTTCCGCGCGGTACTAGAAGAAAAAACACAGTGAGAATCTTCATCTCTCATGACAACCAAGACTTACCGCTCTCATCTCCTCCACAGTCAACCACGACTTGCGACTAGTCTGTTATAAAGAGTCACTAGTCAGTAACGACAACACACAAAAAACAAAAATTCGACATACATCCAAGTCAATCTCAGAAGCGCGTTTGGGAAGTTGTCGCTTCCACACATAACCACCAACGTAGAAAAGTATCATAACCGGGACAGCAAGATACGCAGAGAAGAACGACTCTGCAGCGTCTCGCCCAGTCAGCGTTGCGCCAACAGGGAAAATCGCCTAGGTTTCCCATATGAACGACAATAGCGAACAAGAGACAACACTACGCACAACATAGAACTGCGCAATCAACACGAGGACAATCACGGCGCTCCCCAGGATAGAGCCCCAAACACCTCCCATAGCCTGGAAGGGCAGCTCTTCCACAGAATGTCCTTGCGCTTTCCAAGCAGCACGGAAGCGAATGCTACAGAAGATCAATCACTCTAAACAGTTCCAATCAAACTTGACGTACTGGCAGAGACAAATCGACAACCACGTGAACAGTGTCGACAAGCCAGAGAGCGCAAGCAGCCACCTGACTTTCCCCCCTCATGAGCCTCATTACTTTACACGTCCCAGAAAACGCGACTCACAGACTTCCCCGCTCGTTTCCTCCGCAACATTAACATAGGCAATCGGACCAAACGCCAAAATCGCAATGACCGAGAACAGAGGCCGACTCGACTTGTCCACTACATGCCAAGTTCAGCAAAACAGTCATGTTACCACCCAGAACCCCCCACGTACCATACGTGAAAACGCTTGGAGCAAAGCCCGTCTCCGCCAAGGCCGTCAGAGTACGAGAACCCGCGTACACGCAAGAGAGACCGATGGATAACACCGAGATGCAGATAGAGGCGTTGATCAAATCTGCATAGCATGTCAATCATCAAAAAAGAGCAGGGCGATACCGACTCACGGTCTAATCCATCGATGTTAGCATTGGCGAGGACGATAACAAAGGGCGAGGCCGACGAGCCACTACCTCCGATCAGACGCGGCTCGGTGTAGGGGACAAGCAGACCGATAATCGTGAGGGATGTTACGAAGATGATGGTCTGATTGAGATCAAAATCACAGTGTGTACTGGCAAGACCAATGACACGTACAATACGCCAAAATGTGCCCTTCACCGCGCCCGGCAAGGTTTTCCTAGGATTGGGTGTTTCGCTACCCCCAAGACCGACAAGTTCAGTTCCAGCTAAGGCGACAAGTCAACGGTCACAAGTCAGATATTTAACACGGTTGACAAACCGAATGAGAAAGCAGCTGTATATTGGGTTAGATTGAAAAGAACACTCGGGCATCACGTATCGCGCACCAGTAACGAAAACAGAACAAACACCCTTGAATCCGTTGGCGAACCCTCCTGGATCACTCCAATACTTCCCACCTATGTACGTGCCGTACTCGCCACTGCTTGGTCCTCCACCCGTCACGCAGACACTACCGAAGCAAGTCAGAAACCTAAATTGAATCACGGCAGAAGCTTCTCACATGCCGATGAAGATAAACATCACAACGACGAGGAGCTTCAAACACGATGACCAAAACTCTTCCTCGGCGAAACCCAGTGTCCCGAATATACACGCAATAACTGCCAAGTCGATGTGAGTACCTCATCGTGGGCGTGTGCATACCGGTAGAACTCACTGATGACAAGGTAAAAGATAGTAATCCACTCCGCGACCGTCAAACTATTGTTCCAATAATTCACCGTGGTCACCGCGACAGTGATCTCGAGAGGAAGCACCACGGCCCACTGAAGGACGTAGTTCCAGCCCATCGCAAACGCAAAAGACGGATCCAAAAATCGAATAGCCAGAGTGTAGAAACCGCCCGAGACGGGATACAAGATACACATTTCACCAAGGGCCTACGCGGGCATGAGCGTGTCGATAAGGAGGGAGCCACGCGTCGCTTACTTGCGTAACGTTAATCAACATGACACCGATAATTATGAACGCGATGAGCACGCCGGCGGGTCCTCCACTGTTCAGAGCGGCGCCCGAGCCGACGAAAAGACCAGTACCGATACTGCCACCTAGCACCTGTTGAGCTCGGATGGAGCAGAAGCGAGGTGGAACACTAACCAACAGCGATCATGTTCAGATGACGGCTCTTCATCTTGGGCTGTAGCATCGGCATATCCTTTTCCACATCGTCGTTGTCTGCATGGCCGATAATGACTTGTTCCCTTGCGAAAGCCTCAGCGACCGAACGGCTAATAAAGACAGAGGAGAACGCACCCAGTTATACCCGGAGCGCGCTTGAAGCTCTCCCAAGACAGCCCGATACGCGTCCACAACGACTCCTTCGAAGGATCATAGAACTCGGTCTTGGCGGGCACGTTGGCATCGTAGACAGCATGACTGGTTACGTCGCTCCCAGAACCACCCACGCCCGCTTTTTTCTCGTGGACAAGATCCATCCCGAATTCCGAGTCGAGGGAAAAGAAGGAGACCTAAAACGGGAGCTGCTGATGCGTACGATTTCTTAAGTGTTTGCGCCAAGTTCGCGTGGCACTGCCGAGATGGGACCCAGGACAGGTGTGCGTCTTTCGGCAACGAGCTCGCTACTTATAGATAAGCGTCCAGCTGAGATGCGTACCTCGTACGTACTGTGGGCCATTGATAGCATGTGGAGCTTGGCGTGGCTCGCCATCCGTCGTTTACATACATTCGATGGGCAGAAGATAACGGTCTTCTACTACTTTCTTCGTCGCCCTTCAGAGCCTCGGAGCCGGTGTCTTTGGAGCTGCATGTGCGTAATTCGGGTAGCAATGTGACAAAGGCCGCGGCAATCGTCGACGGAAGAAGTTGCTAGGAGCTGTTGAAGCTTGAGAAGAAGATTCAACCCATGATGATTGTTGTCTTGACCTGATGATGTTCCGTCATGAAGCGCTTCGATTTCATCTACGGGATGCCATAAAATGACAGCACAGGCCGTGTTGGTTCCTGTTTCTGCACATGTCGGTCAGTAAGTAGCGAGATTGAAGGTGCTCTACATACAGTATTATCGCCTTGGTCCATGTGCAACGACCCTCGGCATGGCTGGGCATCTGGCACAGCTGATATCAAAGCCTTCACTATTCGCTATCGGTGGGGCTAAAATGAATGGCGGAGATACTTACACACCGCTTGCGAATACTGGACCGACGGATAGTACCACGTTGGACCGCCGGAATCCGAATTATACGACGCCACCACTTGAGCGCAAGCGGAATCAGACAATACTGCACACGATACTGCCTGATTCCCAGTCGAGAGCATTAAAGGGCGGATCGATAAACACGTATTAGGGCCATGGTTTTTCAGCAGGTGCCGAGCGGATGTGCTTGGCGTAGTTTTAGGGTAAATCGATGATGAAGATGAAGAGTCAGTGTGCTGTGATGTCGAAGAAGAAGGATTGCAAGTCCACAAGACCGACGTCGACATCAATGTCGTAGAAAAGACTGCCTCAAAACGCGTCTTGCTTTCACAGAAGTGATCCCGCTAAAGGCCTATTACTATTAGTGGCCCTCCCACACGAAGAAAACAAAACACGCCTGTACTCTAATGTGCAACCGTGTCGCGTCGTTTGCATGGTGTGAGCGCAGGAGGAAGAAAGGATGAGAGAAGCGAACCGCGAATCGTGGCACCATTCAAGGGAGGAAAGGCGAATATTATAGATTCCTTATTCGACTTGGCACGGAATGTCCTCGAAAAACTGCCACTCTGTAAGCATCTTTGGGAGGCACTGCTAATTACGGACATACATTGCTGTCCTTCTCTCTGGAAAATCAACGATGGCGGACGTCCCATTGCCCATTACATTTCTGTCCCGTCATCTTGTGCATATTGGAATCGACTGCCATTTGCATTCAGGATAAGGGTCATTTTAACGCCAATGCCACGACAAAGTCTAGTCGAATCCTGACAGGTAACAAATCAGGTGTCGTCGCCGTCCTGACAGAGAAAGCATTACTCGCCTGGCTGGCCTTATTGAACCTCGAAGGTTTGCTTATCTGCCACCGTTCTCTCTGACTGAAGGGGGATACGCGAATAGGAACAGCAGAGGCGCGGTTCTCGGAATGAGCCATGAGAGCAGGAGGAGAAGAGGGAAACGACCACGTGCTCACTTTGTTTGCTACTTCCATTCGGCTTCCGACGTGAAAAAGGCTCACAGCTGCTGGATCTTGAACTTTATCCTAAACATCTCGCTCAATATTACCAGGTCACATAACCGCGACTGGCTTCAGCTTGCAGCGCAATTAACTGTCAGTGCCCTTCTTTGGGCTAACAATATAGACAAAAATGGAATGATATCGTTGCTCATTTACGCCAGCGTTTCGCGGTTCAGCAGGCTTCACCATCTCACTTTCAATGGATGCTGTGTCTCCTATGGCAACCATCGTAAGCAGTTGTTTCTTCCTAATGTTCCATCATTCTAATAGTAATCTCTCCTTTCAGTACTGATGCATCTCTTCCCCCTTCGATAGTGCCCGTAACCCCAGCAGCGCCGACTTTGGAGTCTGTCCCCGCGGAATGTGGGTTTTTGACGTCCTCCATTGTTGGAACGAGAGCCTTCGGGCTACTCGGTCAACCCGCTAGTGCTCCGTCGTGCAGCCTAGTACGAGTCATCTCGACTCACAGACTTTAGTGACTCCTTATGAGTCATGGACTTTTTCTCTCTTGTATATAAACTCTCGTATCCTGCCCAGAATAATAACAATTTTTTATTTCATGCGCACAACTATACAAGCACACAAGACCAAGTGCTCTCATTCATCAACTACGTGATCAGCTGGACGCTTACCCCGTCCATTACACAAACCCGAACAACTATCTGCGCCAAGAGGTTATGGGCCCCGGCCTATAAACTGATCACGCATACATTTTACACACGCATACCACACATTTCGTCGCATAGACGCTATCTACACATCCCGTACATACCTGTACATCATCAACAATAGAAACCTACACCATGTCTACCTCCGAGACCACTTCATCGGGCTACCGTATCGAGCTACTCAACGACAACAACTATATACCCTGGAAGCGGCGCATGACCGCCATCCTTCGCGATAAGGAACTCCTGAGGTACGTTGACGGCACCACATCACGACCGACTCCTGCAATCGCGAGTGCACCAACTCCGGCAGAGGCGACGGCGATAGATGAGTGGGACAAGAAGGACGGTAAGGCCCAGAGCCAAATCGAGCTCGCATTGGGGGATTCCCAAATGGTCCATATATCTGGAGCATCGACATCTGCAGACATGTGGAGTCAGATTAGAATGGTAAAAGAGTCCCAAGGTAATCTTGGAATCATGGCTTACCGACGTCGCCTCTATCGCACAATGGCCGACGAGACATCAGACATCCCCGAACACATCAAGACGATGCGGGAAATTCGAGACCAACTTCACACCATGGGTGACACTGTAAAAGACGCCGACTTCGTAACCGCGTTGATCACGTCTCTCCCGGAATCCTGGGACCAATTTATTAGTGCACAACTTGGTTCACGAAGCCTTACCCAGATGTCCGCCACTGCGTCAACGTCAACCGCTTCTCCATCTCCCGGCCAGCCGACTATCACGTCGCTCGAACTCATCGCAGTCATAATCGCCGAGGACACACGTCGAAAGGAGAAAGCTAGCGAAACGTCAGGATCAGCAGCCCTATTCGCCTCGAGAGGCAAGCACCATACACACTCGCACTCACACGGAAGTGACGAATCGGACCCGACCTGCTATAATTGTGGGAAGCGAGGTCACACCAAGCCCAATTGCTGGAGCAAGGGAGGCGGAATGGAAGGAAAGAGACCTAAGAACTGGAAGAGCGGCCCTAAGAAGGGTAAGAAGGACGGTAAACATTCTGCAAACACAAGCACTCACCAGTCCGACGATAAGGATGATCGTCAAGATTCAGCATTCACAGTCGGTCCACCCCATTTCGATGCGCGCCTATCGCGCGATACATGGCTCGCCGATAGCGGCACTACAACACACATTGCGAACAACCGCGACTTCTTCACGACGTATGAACCAATCACCGGCGAAACGATCGCAGGCCTCGGAGACCACAAGGTTGAGGCAATTGGTCGTGGAACTGTTGTCCTAGAAACTATAATTAATGGTCAGAAGGCAACAAGTACATTACACGACACACTTTACGCACCTACAGCAGTCAACAATTTGTTTTCCATATCCCGAGTAGACGATAGCGGCGGATCCGTTACTTTCGAAGACGGAAAGGCTTTAATTCGGAATAAGTATGGGAACATTGCTATGCAAGGGCGAAAGAAGTACCGGTTATACTGGCTGAACGCCAAGGCTCAGAAATCAGCGCATCAGGCGAACGCAGCGCAAGAGAATGACGCATCTATCGATAACAGCTGGCAGTCATGGCACCGAAAATACGGTCATATCTCTAAGTCGTCGTTAGAACAGCTCTTGAAGAATGGAGCGGTAGAAGGACTCACCATAGATACCGCCAGCACACCCGTCGATACCTGTGAAGCCTGCATCCAGGCCAAAATGCACCGTTCTCCTTTCCCACACGAATCCAAGCGACGCGCTGACAGCCCCGGCGAAGGCACACACAGTGACCTGTGGGGACCAGCGCGCGTCAACTCTACAGAAGGCAACCACTTCTATATCTCCTTCACGGATGACTCCAGTCGTCGAATGACAGTCCTGTTCTTAAAGTCCAAGGACCAAGCGAAGAAGAAGGTTGTCGAACACATAGAATGGCTGAAACGTCAGCACGGATATGAGCTCAAGTGGATTCGCATAGACGAAGGAAAGGAATACCTGAACAAGGAGCTCAAAGATGAGCTCGCGTCGCGTGGTATCGAGCTGCATCCAACCGCGCCATATTCTCCCTCGCAGAACGGCATATCCGAGCGCCTAAATCGCACGCTACTCGAACTGGCAAGAGCAATGTTGGTGGAAAAAGAGCTACCCGGAAGCCTTTGGGAGCACGCGGTAACACATGCTGCCTATATTAGGAATCGTTCTCCCACAAAGGCATTGCCTACTGGTATCACACCCCATGAAGCATTTACATCAGGAAAAACCCCACTGGCAAATTTCTCCAGAAATGTAAGAAAAAAGTCAATACCAGCAGAAATGGAAGTGTAAGCTTGAAAAAGCTGAGAATTGTATGCTTTTGAACAAGTACTGACAATGCCGGGCCATGGTAGAAGTAAAATATTTCAAGTATTGTATCTGGGCTCCAGCAGCCTTATTGATTGATATGACTGAGTTGTAGAGCGTTTATATGGCTGCACTAGTCTTATTGACGTTGATGGAGGCATAGAGCAGGGCAGTCGAAACGAAAAATCGTCCAGTCCATTTAGAACTCCGGCACGGACCGATGGACCGATGACCCGCTGCATCAAAATGAACCATGGCCAAACATGGTTCAACGCTTCCTTCCTTCCTACCATGACTTGACCATGACCAGGGCACTCGATGACCAAGAGCAGGCTAGTCCCGCATTGACGACTGTCCGTAGGCGGCGACTAGCGACTGCGCTACCTTTATGAAGAGGCATTTTTATCACCATGGAATACAGCAAGGTGCGTGTTCATTGTTCGCCCTCTCATTATCGTCGTCGAATCAACCTGCACATTCCGTGTGCCCGTGTCTAGTCCTTCCTCCTTCCTCTGTTGCACGCCCGTGTGCTCACGTCATCTTTGTAGTCGCCTTCCAATGGACGATGGCCGAACATGGTTGAACACTTCTTGCCTCCTCCCTAGGACCTGGCTACGGCCACAATGCACGACGCCCACAACCGGGCTGTATCCCCATCAACGACTTGGCACAGCTGGCGACCCGTTTCTCCAACGGAAGACTGCAAGGTGCGTTTTTTGCCGTTTCCTCGTCAAGCGACCCTACACATTCCGTATGCCCGTGCCTCCTTCCTCGCTATGCGGTCACGCGAACTGGCACCAACATGACGACCACCATACGCTGCCGGAAAACAAGCTCGCCGCAAATCTCGCTTGGGACCTGATTGTTCCTGCTGTAGCTCCATTGGCCACTGGTGAAGGTGGGTTCCCTTCCGCGAAGCATAACGCGCCTCATCCACCTCTAGGACAGCAATTTGCCACGGACGACTTCGGCGGTCCGCATAACATCATAGCCGTTCATGGCGCTCCCGAATTGACAGTCTCAACCGCTCACCATCGCTGTTCTGCCTAAGGCCCTGACAGTTCTTTGTGCGCCGCTCACAGTTATGACGAGCTCGACCGGACATGAGTCGGCGTCCTCGTCAAATATGTCGTTGTCGGGTACGTCCGAATGCCTGGAAACGATCCACTTCCGTGGCAGCATCCACCGTTACCTCAAGCACGCTAACGTGCTTTTTAAGAAGCGACGGCCTTCTCGTCGTAGCCGACTTTGGTCGTACCCGATACCTCACTCAGCAAAACCACGAACGAAGGCTGTGGGACGTCGTCCGGAGCAGCTCCTTAAGCGGGTGTGTTCAATGCCACCGTTGGGCTTCTCTCTATATGTCGGGATGTCGACCCTCGTGTGCTTGGGACATCACGCGCTCCGCGCTCTTCGCAGCATGTCAGTCGCACTCTTCTCCTTCCACCTCTTCCCGCTAACCAGTTGATTCTAGTACGTGAGACGTACTTGTCAGGCGAGAGACGCTCGCGCTATGGTTGTGGTGGGCGTCGGACTCCCATTACAGGTTAGGCAGTAGTTATGTTATTTACTGTCTAGTAGATACTATGTACCCTCATGCCAGTAGTTAGTCCAAAATATGATGTGTTTTTTGCTCTTCATTGATGTGCTCCCGGTTATAAAGTACCAAAATAATCAGGCCAACCTCGCTCGAAAGAGCTCTGATCCCGCCTTTTGGAAGCTAAAATCACCTTTGAGCAATAGGGGGGATACCGAAGATTTACAAATTCAACAAATCTGCTTAAACACCTTAATTCCAGTATTTCATAGTTATTCCACCTTTTCCGATGATTTTTGCTGTTATTTGCCAGTGGGGCAATTCCTGATGACTACTGGCGAGAAGCCAAATGTATCTCATTTTCAAGAATTTGGAACTGAAGTATGGGTATTTCGAGAAGATGTAAAGAAGCTATCGAAGTTACAACCAAGAGCTACAAAACATATCTTTGTCGGCTACGAAGATGGCCCCAAAGCGATCCGATACTACGACCGTAGGACACACCGAGTAAAAATTTCAAGAAATTATCAATTTGCAGATCCCGAGAAAGTACAAGTACTCGAGGAAGAGCACCGACGACCGGCTGAGGGGGAGTCAGATACTTCCACCCAATCGTCGGCGCCATCATCACGGTCAACATCGCCGTCACCGTCTGTCGCAACATCAGAATCAGATGAGACATCAGTAAAATCAGAACACGTACCATCACCACCGACTACACCCAAGCCAGAGACCGAGCACAATCCCAAGCCGAACCCACCAAACACGATCCCATCACGCGTTCTCACTCGACCTATCAAAGACGTCAATTATCGACAATTCGGAAACCCAGACGCACGCTTACCAAAAGCAGACCGACCAAATCGCGGCTCTGAGCACCAGGCAACTGAAGCCATTGAAGAAGCAAATGAAGCACATTACGCATTTCGCGTAGCGGCTGGAGACCTAGCAAGCGGCGACCCGAGAATTCCACAGTCAGTGAACGAAGCGCGCGCATCGCCGGCATGGCCGGAATGGGAACGCGCGATGAACGTTGAACTTGACACGCTCTCCAGGATGGGAACGTGGAGACTCGAGGAATGTCCCGCAGACCGAAAACTAGTCGGATGTCGATGGGTATTTGATCTGAAAGTAAATCAGCAAGGAGAAATCACAAAGTATAAAGCAAGACTCGTCGCAAAAGGATACTCACAGATTCCCGGTATTGACTATTCAGAAACATTCTCTCCTATAGTCCGATTCGAGTCTATCCGAGCCCTCCTAGCCATCGCCGCCGTCGAAGATCTTGAAATCAAACAGCTCGACGTAAAGGGGGCATACTTGAACGGCGAACTTGAAGAAGAGATATATATGTCGCAACCTCCGGGGTTTGACGACGAATCAGGAAGAGTATGCCGACTACAGAAGACACTATACGGTCTTAAACAGTCAGGACGCGAGTGGAACAAGAAATTACACTCCATACTCACCGGGCTAGGATTCGAACGCGTCGAAGTAGACCACGGAGTCTACATCCGCAGAATCAAGGATCAGTTCACAATAATTACAGTTTGGGTAGATGACTTACTGTTGTTTAGCAACAGCACCACCATGATAACAGCCACGCAGGCAGCGCTGAAGCGTGAAGTCGAGATCAATGATATTGGCGAACCCAAGAAAATAATCGGCATCGAGATATATCGTGACCGAGCAAAGCGACAAATCCAGATATCGCAGGAGCACTACATTGACGGCATCCTCAGGCGATTCGGATATGAAAATATGTCGACTGTGACAACGCCAATGGATCCCAACGTCGTCCTGTCCAAGTCAGAATCTGCTGGAAGAATACAAGACGAGAAAGGCCACAGTTATGCAGAGCACATAGGCTCATTAATTTGGCCAGCAAGCATAACTCGACCCGACATCGCATACGCCGTGTCGAGAGTCGGCGCATACAGCGCAAGTCCAGATGAGAGTCACTGGACAGCAGTAAAACGCATCTTTCGGTACCTAAAAGGTACACGTGGTCATCGGATCACGTATGGCGGGATTAATCCGGAACGGGACAAGTCAATCTCTGTCTTTGATTCCTATGGCGCGTATAGCGACGCCGATTTTGCCGCCAATCCTGACGACAGGAAATCGATTTCCGGGCACGTCTATCTACTCGCGAATGGACCAATCGCATGGCATTCGAAACGCCAACCCACCGTCGCGCTCAGCACAGCTGAAGCCGAATATTCCGCGCTCACAAGTGCTACACGTCAAGCCATTTGGTTTAGACATCTATTCGAGGCTCTAGGATTCGGAAATTCTGAGGAGCCAACACTCGTCTATTCAGACAATCAATCTGCCATCACCATCGCACACGACCCACAGTATCACGCCCGATCCAAGCACTTCGACATCGAGAATCATTTCATTCGCGAAAAGATTGAAACTGGTATCATTCAAGTTGACTACTGCCCTACTGATGAGATGGTTGCAGATATCTTCACCAAAGCTCTGCCCCGACCCAAGCATGAAAAGTTCACTATGGAAATGGGGCTACTAGCGGCTTGAGGGGGAGTGTTGGAACGAGAGCCTTCGGGCTACTCGGTCAACCCGCTAGTGCTCCGTCGTGCAGCCTAGTACGAGTCATCTCGACTCACAGACTTTAGTGACTCCTTATGAGTCATGGACTTTTTCTCTCTTGTATATAAACTCTCGTATCCTGCCCAGAATAATAACAATTTTCTATTTCATGCGCACAACTATACAAGCACACAAGACCAAGTGCTCTCATTCATCAACTACGTGATCAGCTGGACGCTTACCCCGTCCATTACACAAACCCGAACAACTATCTGCGCCAAGATCCATACCGATATCAAGCGAATTGGGCACGTCGCCTATAGAAGTAGCTTCTCTCATCCCACATTGATTCTTCTGCAGCGCCACCCACGTTTCAGTCGCATTGGCATCGTTTCTATTGTCAACAATCATCCCTTCACACGGACGCTAAGCACATGGCAAGGACGTCGCATCATGGCTAACCATCAAGGCGATTTACACGCAGTATTTAATGACCACAGCATGACATCTTCATTGCCGATATCTGTTCATCTTCCTACATATTCCGCATGCTGTACATCAGGATGGTGTCTTCAGTCGGCGATATTTAAAGCACGGGCGCTGATCTCGACATGATCAACTGGTGGGTAAATCATTCCTACCCATCTGCTTCACCAAGGAATGAATCACCATTCAGGGGCTCACATCTACATCTACATCTATTTCGCACCTCGTAGTCCATTTAAGCCCACCCCAAATGTCTCCTTCATCCAAACTTCTCTCCTTCCCCCCTTCTTCGTTCTCTCGCGTAGACCGCACATTATCTGTCTCGTCCCCTTTCTTACTACTTAAATTCCCCGACAATGTCAATCCCCACAACCATGTTCTCCGCCTCATACCAACCCGGAAACACCGACCTCGTAATCGACCCCGCATACCCCGTTCCAAGCCCCCAGGCGGGCCAAGTCCTCATGAAGGTATCAGCCTCCGGAGGTACGCAATCCCGGTCCTTCTTACCCTTCCGCTCCTTACATTAATACTACTTACAAGTATGCCACTCGGACGTATCCCTCCTTTCCGGCTCATGGCTCGACGAGCGGCAATATGTCTTGGGACACGAGATCTGCGGCGTGCCCGTCCAGTGCGTCTTCTCCTCGACCCAACGAAGGTGTAGTAAATTAACTGATGATCATGACAGACTGGGACAAGGCGTCGATCCGAACAACATACATCTCGGGAGGTTGTACACCGTCAACTTGCTTCACCCTTGCACCCACGGCGCAGTCTTGACCAGCACCGTTGGTGAAGGATTGGATGGCGGATATGCAGAGTACGTTGTCGTATCGGAGGGACAGCTTGTCCTAGTGGTATGTTCCCAACCTAGTTTACGAATTGTCGGTTGAACTAAATGATTTTTTGTCAGCCTGAAGGTGTATCACTGGAAGAAGCGGCTATCGCTGGCGATGCCGCAACTACAGCATATCACGCCGTGTACGATTCCGCCGGGGTGAGTTACTTCTCTTCCTCCTGCGGCCCATTGGCTGACGAGAGTGTAGATCAAGGAAGGCACAAACTTCAAAGTCCTCATATTCGGTATCGGCGGCCTGGGACATCTTGCTCTTCAATACGCAAAACACTATGGCGCCACTGGTGAATGCACATTGCTCATCTGTTCGCTTGAAGTTTCTCATTCGTGCTCAACTAGTTTACGCCGTGGATATCAAGCCGGAGGCTCGCGCACTCGCTCTCGAACTTGGCGCCGTAGAAGCCTACAGTCTTGCCAATCTAAATGACAAAATCAAGAACGAAGGTTTCCAAGTGGACATCACCATCGACTTTGCTGCGACGGCTCAAAGTGCGTTCGACGACTCTCTCTTACTTACTTGTATCCACTCATCCCGATCCTCAGCATTCCAACTTGGGTTGGATGCACTCACCAAGGGCCCAAAACCATTCCCGTTTACTGGCAAAGCTATCATGGTATGCAAATCCTTTCATCAAGAGCGGAATAATAACCGTTCTAATATTGAACAAGGTCGGCGTTTCCGCCGAAACCATGACCTTCTCCACCCTCAGCCTTGTAACCTCTGGCGTCTCAGGTACGCTTCTCCTCCTCCTCTCATACACCACCTCATGGCATAATAGTCCAAATGAGCGTCTACGGCACCCGCACCTCAACCGAAGCAGCCCTCAACCTCTTCGCAACGGGCGCCATCCGCGCCCTCATCCACACAGCCCCGCTGCACGACGTGAACACCGTCATCAATAAGCTACGCTCCTTCGACGTCGAGGGCCGTACGGTGTTGATACCAAACCACTGCCCACACAGCGAGGAATCAGAGTCATATCATGAGGCGAAATCAGGCCTGAAACGTCTCATGAAAAGGACAGGCCGTCGAATTGTTGAAGATGCTGAGCAGCGCGTGACGAATTGGTTGGTCGGCGGTCGTGTTGCTGCCGTGAACGCGCTTAGTTAGTTTGGATTTGGGCTGGGGCCCGGGGGGATATATTTATTCAATTATAACATGTATTTTATTATGTATTAGGCAGTGAGCTACAGAATGCCTAGAGAGAAGGTATTGAATCTTTCTTACTGAGGAAGTCAATCATTATTCCATTTTCAAAGGCAAGAAGTCACTCATATATTATTCCGGCGCAATGTGTTTTTTCAATCTGGCTACGATGGCGCTTCCGAATCGTTCGCTCGCAATGAATAATTGGGTTGAGGGAACAGCACAATAATACATTGCAAATCTATACTAAGTACCACAGTACGGAAACGACTCGGAAGAGGGAAGAATCAAAGTGCATTATTTGTTCATGTTTCTACAGCTCCTTGGTTTCCGAACTTCGACATTCTATCAGCAAGATCCGCAAACGAACCACGCGAGACACCCACCATTCAAGCACCCTTGCGCAAAACCTCAACAGTGATGGTACCGAGAGCGCCGCCGTTCAAGTTCTGACCGCCGTACTCAATCATCCACTTGGTGTCCGACCCACTGACGGTCCAGGTGTTCGTGTGGCTGCCCCATGGGCAGTCCCAGTAGAAGTGGCGGATGTTCTTGTTGCCGTCGCTGGGGTCGACGAGGTCAAAGGTGCCCGTGGTGCCTTCGGCCGCATCCGAACGGCCGCACGCGTTGAACTGGAGCTTCTCCTCAGACTCGATGACCTTTCCGTTGTAGGCGCTGGCGTTGACTTCAGTATTTTTGTCACCTACCATCGAGAAGAGGAACGAGAGTAAGTATCAAACCGGTTTCGTGGCTGGGGCGGCTTACCGTCGGCGTGAAGCTTACCCGAGGATGTCTTCAGGTTCGTCAGCTTGAAAGACTTCGCGCCGACGTTGTGGATGATGATGATAACCCATTGACCGTAAGCCATGGTGTATGAGAGGTTGGTTGTTGGTGGTGCGTGTAGGCGAGCTCTTGGGGATGGGGATTTCGTTCTCCAGCGTGCGTTTTTTATATGTCTATGCCTCCCCACCTCTTCAGCGTATGACCAGGGCAAGTCTATGGGGTTTCCCTGGTGAATCCCCAGTCTCGCAGAAACCAGAAGCCAAAGGTCTTAATCGCTCATCTGTATAGAGGTTGGCATCCAAAGACAATCGCAGATCAGCTTTGATCTGCAATCAAACTTCAAAGTCCGGTCGGTCTTTGTTCGTCTTTCTTTTGGGGCTCCCTGTGCTAACCCAGCAAGTTCATGCGCTCTGCATCGAAAAGACAAAGTACCTATCCCTTCTTGAAGCTCCCTTCCGACGGACACCTCATCCTAATCTCCCACTTCATTCCACTCTCAACACCACTCAATTATGCAATCCACTATCACAGACGAGCAGGCGGCGCGTGTCGCTGAGGCCCGCTTCCAAGACAGCTCTATTGCTGATGTTCGTCGTCTTCTCCCCTCTAGTGGCGTGCCCTATTGACCAATCCCCATAGGACTTGTCCCGAGCCACCCTCCGCACCAAGAGGGCGGTGGCCAGCGGCGAGCGTCAGAGCGGAGACACCCTCAACGACGTTATCGCTGACCCTGTCAGACGCAACAAACTAGTAAGCCTGTTTTCCGTTATGTTAGTTTTCACGTTCCTTACGCCTTACGCCCTTCATCAGATTGACGACAACAATTTGCTCAAAGCTGTCATTATGACCCGCGATGGCCCTATTTTGAGCTCCCGGGAGCTCATCGAACGCCCTAACACGCTTCGTGCCGTCATCAACAATGTGGCTACCATCGAGACGACCACCGTCGAGGTCGAGTTTACGAAGAAGCTCATGGAATCTAACTACAACTCGGTTTCTGTCAAGGCATCTGCCCCCTAGTACGTTTAGTCGTCCTTCCTATATACAGCTCTTAATTATGCCTTACTAGTGTGACGGCGACCGCCGAGTACTCCGAGAGCTCGACTTGGAAGAACGATGAAACCGAAAAGTCGATGTATATGTCCTCTCGTTATCTCTTCCCTCAAGGTCGCGTCGACTTCAGCGCTCCCGGGTCGGGCGTTGGCGACGTCGTGAAGCTCAGTTCCGGATTCAAAAATGCCATTCAGAGCGCCCTCGAAAAGTCGAGTCTGACCGACAAGAGAGAGGCGCTCCACAACGTCTTCGCAGAGTACGGTCATGTCTTTAGAACCAAGACCAAGATTGGAGGGGTTCTGTCTGCTCACACCCAGGAGACGTTCAAGAAGACCGTACATGTTTTTTGCTTCGTCCTTCGTCCTCTTTTAATTCGTGCTGTAGGAGAACGAGACGGAAGTGAAACAGGATGTCAAAGCTGGCCTCGAAGTTGCAGTTAAGGACTGGGGCGCCGGTGTCACTGCCGGCCACGGAAATACCTCATCGACCATCACTACGGCCCAAAATCGTAAGCTCGATACGAAATACATCGTCAACGTACGCTGTTTCTTCTTTTGGCGATTTAACAAACTCATCGGGTTGTCAGGGCGGAGATTACACGAAGATTCAGAGTACCGCTGAATGGATCGCCTCCACTGACAAGTCTGAGTTCTGGCGGGCCATTGAAGTCGCCGAGGTCGTTCCCGTGGTGGATATGCTCCCGGACGAAGTCAAGCTCGAGGTCAAGCAACTGCTGAAGCCCCTCCTTGGAAAGTATGCGCACCCGCTTGCTGTTTCAATCCGTACTAAAATGATCTCGCTAGGTGGGTCGGCGTCGAGAAGGTCAGTGGAACCTCACAGCTGCCAGTCGCCATATACAGGCCCAAGGATCCGATTCCCTCTGGATGGTTCTGGGTCGGACATAGTGCCGACGGCAGCAAGGCGCTCCTCGTCAAGCCGACTCTTCCGTACAAGGCCGGTCGCAACCCTGCACTCACTGGCGCGCACCCTGGCGAGGGGATGACCGACCAGCCCTTTGTCGACCTTCCCCAGTACCAGTTCCTCTCTACTTACTTTGGTGGCTTTGTCTACAACACCCCACCTGGCTCCTTGCTCCGCGGCTTGAGGCCTGATTTGGGACTTGCTGGTCGTTACGAACTGGTGAGCTCTTCTGTTCCCCAAGTATTATGAGGATCGGCACTCACGTATCCTCAACGTTGTCCCTCCAGCACGGTGAAAGTATCAGCACGATGGTGTATGTGACGGTGAGTTCGATTCTTCTGATGGTGGTGAAGCGGCGATGACAAATATTTGTTCGTGAACAGCGTCCCGTCAGTGCTGTGGATCCTGAGGATCAGTGCTTGGACCTGCAGTCTGTCATTCGCGTGAAGCTTCCTGGCTCAGGGAACCCTCCTAAGCCTACGTGGGCTTTGAGGGAGAACAAGGTGTTGTTCGACTCTGGGGAGAAGTAGATGAGGATTGGTAAAATGGCGGGCCAGACAGAGCTACCACGTAGAGCACGTCTAGATTTGCAAGAAATGTATGAAATTGCTGTCATTCCGTGTCGGGCGTCAATCTCAAGGCACGGTCCTTTGAATGCTCCTCCAAGTCGTAAGTCACGGAGAGGATATAGACTGAACGGCGTGGAATACAGCGGAGGTTTCTGATAGGGGAAGGAGATGGCAGTCCACGGCGGTACGGTTTGCGCTGTAGCTGATACCTGAAAAGTTTGTTCTTCTCAAAAGTAACATGGACAGCCACATAACAAAAGTAAGCATCAAAATACAGTATTCTACGCATACATTAGCATCTACAATTTCCTTGACAATTTCACGTGAGGAATACATGGAAGACTCACAGGTATAGTACCGGAACGTCCGACGAAGACCGCCACTAAACGCGTCCTTTTAGCAGGCCCACGGCGCAGTCCTGACTAGCACCGTTGGCGAAGGATTGGATGGCGGATATGCAGAGTACGTTGTCGTACCAGAGGGCCAGCTTGTCCTGGTGGTATGTTCCGAAAAACCTAATGTGTTTACGGATTCTCTATTAAACGAACATATCATCAGCCTGAAGGTGTATCACTGGAAGAAGCGGCAATTGCTGGCGATGCCGAAACTACAGCATATCACGTCGTGTACGATTCCGCCGGGGTGAGTTACTTCTCTTCCTTATATGAGTTTTGGCTATGTACTAAGCAGTTAACTACAGAATTTCAATGTGAAGCCCACAAAGAAGGCACTTGTCCTTTCTTAGTAGGACGTTATAAAGGCAAGAGATAAAAGAAACTGAGTTGGTGGTAACATACTGGTACAATTTCGATAACAATACATTCAGCTTTTCTTTCATCTCCACACCTAGAGCACCACGCGACCCTCAGCCCGCCCTTCAGCAGTCGCATACATCATTTTGATCAACTGCGGCACAACCCTCGGCTCCTCGCATTCCCTCAACACGTCCTGCAACACGCGCTCCATATCCCTTCTCGCCTTACGCTCACGTATAAGATCGTCTTGGGCTTTTGCGAGAAGCATTGGAAGATCTATAATAGCAAGAGTCAGCCTTTAAATTTATCAGTGAATAAGTTGGACGTCAGAACCTTCGACGGAATGGTCTTCATGGGGCTTGAACACGCCCATCTCCTCCAACTCGCGTTCGATGTCCTGTGCACGGGCAAAGGCCGCGTTCAGCTTGCGCCGGGTGTTCCAAAACTCGCGTGTCGTTGCGCTCTCATCCCGGCTCGTGGTACTGCTGGTAGCCACAAGAGGTTCCGCATCAGGGAAGAATTCAGAGAGTGTTTTGGGCTTGTCGATAGTCTGCTTATGGGATCTGTTGAAAGCATGAGCAAATACGAGGAAAGGACGTGGCGCGTAGATGACATACGACTGCCTTGGTTCAAAATTGAATTTCTTGGGGCTGAGAGAACGGGCAGTCAGAACATTCAGATCGCGTGGCAGGCAAACGCATCTTACCGCTCCGGGCCATATTCGATATTGTCGTCTTCCAGCATTTCGTTGAGTGAACGCTTCGTAGACTTCAAAGGTCGAAAATCTACAAGGGGAGATGGCGGTCTTGATTGAAGAGAATCAACAAACAGTACACGGTCAGCATGTACGGAAAACGGACGCACGCTTCGGAGACTTGTATTTTCTGTCTATAATATAGTACATTTCCGGTCGGTCAGCGCAAACAAAAATAGGAATCCAAGACGCACATGCTCAAGCTTTCTTTGACAGTTCTAATCGGATCCATATCCTGGTTATCTGCGATATAAGTGACGATATCATATACATGCTACAAGTACGCCCAGTCAGTCCTTGCAGATCCTGAAGCCTCCAACACGTACATACCGAATTCCTATACGTCGTCCAAAAGAACACGACCAGCCCTTGGTCATCGGGTTCGTTGATATTGGCCTCTGGAGGATGCGGCATCTTGAGCAAGTCCAGCTCTTTCCGCAAGTCCGCTGCCAACATCTTCTTGCTGCGTGCATGGAGCCAGGCAGTCTTGGACGGGCAGTAGCGCAGACATACGACGATGTCGAGATGCTCGCGTGGGGCCATGGAGGCAAGAAGGAAGTTGTTAAGCGGCCATAAGCCGACGATACATTATCTGTGATTCCTGTGAAAGGCAAAGAAGTTCTAACGTCCCGATTTGGCGCTGGGATCGCTGAAAATATGAAAGGTCATGTGAGCGCGGTTCCGGTGGGTGTGACTCGTGGAGATGCGAGTAGGTTCAGACTAGGCTTCGCAACAACGAGCAGGCAATCCATTTCATCTTCAGTGTAGTCGAAGCTTACCCCTGCACGCCGAGTGTCTTCTCAGACGACTAAATACCTGCCAGTTGACGTACCTCCGCACGATCAGATGATTGATGAGCGTCACGATCGTCGCTTTCACCTGGACCACGATCTCGCTCTATGGCAACCCAAAGCCCACTCTCTGGCGGCTGCCTCTGCGGAGCCATAACATACAACATCTCCTTTCCAAAAAACGCTGTATACCCTCCCAAGGTAAGCCTTAATTTGCGGGCAGCGAATCGACCGAGAACGCAACTTACTGTTTTCTCCATAGCCCCACACCTGCCAATGCACGCAGTGCCGCAAGCAATCTGGCGCCCTCATCCTTCACCTCATCACCGTTCCTCGCTCTGATGTATCCTGGAATGGCACTACGCCGTCCGAGTACACCTCCACGCCTGGCGTCATCAGACGCTTCTGCAACATATGCGGCACCTCGCTTTCCTGGCAGTCCGAGCAGTACCCAAATCAGATTGAGATTATGACGGGGACGCTTGATGAACCGATACTGATGAGCGAGAAGGGGAAGGAGCTCGCGAAGCCTGAATACCAGACTTGGTGCTGTCGGTTCATCGGTGGGGTAACCGATATAATCAAAGATGGAAAGAAGTATGAGAAGGGTAGCGATAGCAAGTTGATTGCTTAAAGGACGTTAAGGTAAGACGCTTCGTTCTGCTCCCGCCAAACATGAAAGTACGGTCGTTGATCAGTGTGCAGGCATTTCTGTGTGGTGCCGGTTTGCACCATGATTCCTTGATATTAGACTGTCTTGTATTCGCCTCTTCAACTCGAAATCTTGGAAGAGACTAGATTCACAGAGGCTATCCAAGCCTAATACATTCAATCTTCTACCATGGAAACTCTCCATTGGGACCCCAGAACAGACCTGTAAGTCAAAATCAAAATAAGCCTCCATTGACAATACTTAGCAGAAGAAAAGAACAACTCACAAGTCTTATCCTTATCCTCCGGTCCGAGTAAAGCCCAAGGAACAATGGCCTCGGCTCCCTGCTCGGGGGTCTTCCCACCAGGATGGAAGTTGTTCAGCTTGGTCGTCGTAAACCCAGGCGTCACCGCATTAACCTTCACCTCTCCCTCCAACTCCTTCGCCAACGCAATAAGATACGAATTCGCTGCCGCCTTGCTCGCATTGTACGCGATGGTATGATGAAGTAGGCCATTCGGAGACGCCATGAACGTGTTACTCGCCATCTCTGTCGAGACCTGGACGAAGCACGCTTGGCCCGGAGGAGCACGACGGAGCAGCGGGATGAACGCCTGTGCAACACGAATGAGACCCCAAAAGTTGGTGTCGAATCCGGCTTGGATGGTGTCCAGGGAGTCGTTGAGCGCGCCTTTGCTCTCCATCATACAGCTGATGGCTGCGTTGTTTATCAGAGAGTCAAGGCGCCCTTCCGCGGCCTCGATGACCTCTTTGGCGGCAGCGACGGACTCGGGGGACGTGATGTCGAGCTGGACGAATTTGACGGAGAGACCATGGTCGGCTTTCAGCTGGGACTGGGCGTCTAAGCCGGCTTGCGCGTTACGCGCGGAGAGGTAGACGGTGTGCCCCTGCTGTGCGAGGCTTCGGACGATTTCGAGTCCGATTCCGGTGTTGGAGCCAGTGACGAGGACGATGCGTTTGTAGTTGGCAGACATTGTGATGAACGAGAAGATTATGGGTGTCGTCTTATATAGCTGGACATGGGTGAATTACAAATAAGTCTCAGAGGTCAAGGCATCGAGACAAAGAATAGATCAGATGTTGACCGCGCTCCCTTTTATATCGACGAGTTTCCGTCTATCCGTCGTTCACTAGGCAATTTCCGTGATCGTAGTTGTGAATATCGTTGCCGGCAGTCCACGTCAGTCTAGGAGCTAGCTGCGGAGTCTAAAAAATCGGTGCGGACCGATATGTTGTAGTTGTTGCCGTGTCCCAACCAACCACAGGAATCGTAATGTTGGCTGAGGAAGCCTAGGCAGAAAGGCGACATGCTTTGAAAGTAGTCGAAGGGGTCTGTCTGAAGATACGCGGGCTACGAGATGATAGTGGAGACCTGGAAGATGGAAACTTAGAGAGCGTGAAATGAAATGAAGGAGAATGAGAGAAAACTTAGAAAGGAGAATCGAGAGTAACGAAGATCGTGTCGTTCGTGATCATGATATGAGCGTCGTTCCCCGAGTGAGCTTTGTCTAGTCTTTGTTCGTCGTGGAGCGGCTACAGCGCATTGCCGGAAACTAGATAGTTGAAGAGAAGCTTAAAATTCTTCGGCATGTTGATAAATGTGCAGAGTCGAACTGCTGTCGTAAAGTGACCCGCGCGGCTCAACGAGAGAAGATGGGGTACTCACAATTGCCTCTTTGAGATTCAGACCAGTGGCAGTGATGAGTAATGTCACTGGCGTGTCTCCTGGACAGGTCGCTGTAAAGCTGGAACTTCGGACGCGGGGGAGCATTGTCAAATGTCCGGATACGTCGACGGTGAACGGACTTGATGCATGCCTCCTGCCTCGACACGGTGAGGCGTTTCTTGTAAACTGCCGCACAACTTATGAGCATTTTCGTTAGGCTTGGGAGCCGGTGGAAGCGGAGTGGTCGAGGACCCCAAATAGTCCTGTGAGAGGCCGTCCCGCCAGTTCGGACAAGAATTGGCCAAAAGCTGTCAAATGTTGTATCAAGTTCACACAAAATGATGGGCACCTCAGGTGAAGCCCAGATCAGAGTTCAGACAAAAAGTGGTCGGCAAGAAGAAGCTCTGGAGAGGTCCCGCATTCGAACAAATGGCTGTCGTGGGCCCAGATAAGAGTCATTTTCTGTTAGCCAAATTAGCTGTATCCAGGATTGAAATTTAAATCCAAGAGAACGAGTCTGTCCCATGTCGAATCCTGTCTTTTGATGAGCAGAATGGATTGGAAAAAGAGAAGACATACGGCGAAGCGCCTCCATACGTTATAGGGCGTCGTGGCGGAAGTCACGACGCCACTCTCGCACCAAACTCTTGCCTAGGAAATACTGGTCCCCGACAGTCTTCCTTGCCAGTGAGTTACATTAACGGAAACAAGACGACGCCTAACAAATTCTGTCCGCAATATGCTCCCTGTGCCTCAAGTTTGGACAAAGCTAGGCTCTGAGAGACTGAGACCAGGCCGTTCCACGATTCGGACAAGAACACTGGCCACAGACCAAAAATCGGTTCGGACATAATTTGGGCAAAAGTTAAAACAGCAACAAAACGCAAATTTCAGAACGACTTTTGGTCAGCAGTGGCACTATTGAGGGTCCCGGTGCTCGTTTTGTGAGTTGATAACTTGGCACGTTTACCCGCTGCTTCGTTCCCGAGATGTTAATATGGAGAGCTTGGGAGGAGCAGCTTAAGGGCAGCTTTGGATTGCCGACCGGGTAACTCGGGCCGATAAGCCTCTATATAGACTGGCTTGGTGGAAAATTCCATCTTGTAACCTTCCACCATCTTCCAATGCACCTCCACCATGGTAAGGGTCCATACGTTTCCCCCCCTTCTCTTTTCCTTTTATACATGATGTTTGAGGCATTTGGCTTTACGCAGGGTTTTCCTGCACTGCAGAAACTTATCTCAGCTACCTTCGGGCGTTGACCCGCTTCTTCTGACTCTTTTTTTTCGGTTACTTGCGATTTTTAATCTTTCAACTAACCGCTTTCATAGATGAACATGCTTGAGGCGTAGCCGTAGGATCTATGTACCAGAGCTTTGTTATGTTGTTGAGCGCGGTTTATTTGCAAATCCTTTTTGTTGAGTCAAATGTAAGCAAAAAGTGTCATCCAAGTCTTGACGCGCGTTAAGCCGAACCTATAGCCGCGCGTTCAAGCCGTTTAACCAATTCGATCACCTTGCTTTCTAACCACCATCAGCGTCGGCGGGCACGACGACAACGACGGCGCGTAATGGCGAGCCGAATCCGACAAGCCCTTAGGCGTCTTACCAACACGGCCCCGGCTGAACGACCCAACCTCCTAAACACCGTTCCCCCGCATCTCTGCTACATTTTCCTGCGGTCGCCTCAACCAATATCCAGCCTTCCCTCGCGCCACACATCGCCTTTACAGACCGCTCTACAGTGTGCAGTTAGACATTGGGGTGCACTCGTGAATGTAGCGTATTACGGGGACGCGTCGTCCGACGAGGTGTCTGCGAAAGCGTTCTATAAGACGGGATTGCGGCTTGATATCCCGTCGTTGAGCCTGGACAACGTTCAAGACGTCGCTGATCGCATTACTGAGAGACGTTCACCACACACGGAGCACGCGCGGGACACGGACGTCTATCTATATGTCTGCACCCATGGCACGCGAGACTGCCGATGCGGGACGACCGGCGTGGAGACGGCGCGCACCCTTAGAGAGGAGATTGCGGCTCGTGGTGCAGCAGCTAGTCGATTAAAGGTCGCCGAAGTCGCGCATGTTGGAGGGCATGTGTGCGTCGTTTCATCTTTTCCCTTCTTCTGCTCGCTGATACCGCGATAGCTATGCTGCGAATGTGTTGATCTATCCCTACGGAGACTGGTGCGTCCATGTCCTCTATTGTCCATTTAATCCAGCTCACGTTGTATAGGCTGGGATACGTTACACCGGAGAATGCACCGACAATCGTCGAAAAACTTCTCCAGGCGCCGCCGCCGCGCATATTCTCCAGCCAGGATCTTCCCTTTCCGGAACATCCCCTATCCCAAGAGCCTCCCCTCCTCCCTCATCATTGGAGAGGGCGCATGGGTGTTTCATCTGCGGTTCAGACCGAACTCTTTAACGCTGCCATCCGTCTCGACAAACTCTAATGAGCCGGACTATCTACATCACCTCGTCCGCTTCCCCAAGACCTCATAGACATAGACGCGGCGTATCACGACACTCTAGACCTCTAAATCTCGCTTTCTTCCCTTCGAACTCTCATTATCTCATGCCTCACTAATCGCCATGCACGATGCGGTCCCCACTACCTAAGAGTACACACAACTGTCCTGTAAGTAACCCCTACAAAGCGCTGTCCATTATACTGACTGTGCAAAAGTGCTGAAAGATCTATGGTGTTAAGATGTGCTTTCCTCCAACGTCCGACGTCTTTTGGCCATCAATGACGATAGGTCAGCTTTCCAGTCGGGATCGTCTAGTCTTTCGAGTGTTGATTCCTTCTCTCTCTTAGGGTCCTACGCAACCTGCATGGAAATAATACAGCTTCCATTGGAGTTTATGATGTTTGTGGTGGTGGTGAATGGAAAGAGTTCGGCGTTGTTCCGTTCTCATTCCAATTTTGCTACCTAAGCGGGCGTCCTGCTGAGGCCTTTACAGTAATGGCCATGGCGATATCGAGTATGAGCTTTCCTTTCCAAACGTACGCTTTTAATTGAACAAAGGCTCTAGATCTAGCTGCGGTGCAATTCGGTTGGAAAGATCAAGTCTCTGTAAATATTCTATAGATGATCTTCTTGTTCGACGGGGTCTCTACAGAATTCAAAAGCAAGTCTGGCTTCAAGGCGTCCGACAACTTTGGAAAACGTATATCCTCCGGTCTACTACATTCAAGATTTGTTAGAAACCTCGTCTGTCTGTTTGTGACCCGCCCGCTCGCGCCTCATCAATTTATCTGCTCGGAAGCTCCAACTCGCAGTCGAATCCTCTGCCGACAGATTTCTCCTCAACAATTTTGGAGGCACAGGCGGGCTCACTACATACTAGCTCGGCTATGTAGGGTCAAGTAACCTCCCACAATACTGCCCTCATCGACGCGTACCAAGTGATATCGCACGGCCTCAATTCGTACGGCGGGCCATCTAATCGATGGATATACAAGTCGGTCGCGCAAGAGGTGAACATCTCGGCCGGTAAGTTTTCTGTCAACTTCCACTTCATGGTCTTATTTCAGAGTTGCACAGGCAAAACAATATGGACTTGGAACGCCATCAACCACGTCAGCCCAGACTGTTACTACGATATAAGCTCTTACGGACCATCTACAGCGGACCCGTGGGAATTTTTCGTACGTTTCTCCCTCTCCCTCTCGCGCACTACTTACTATTTAAAGTTGCTAACATTCTGGTCGCAAATCAATGCCATCGACAAGGACACTAGCGGAAACTTTCTGAGCCACATGATTTCGGCACGGCACTGTTGCACGGTGTACTATGTCGACGGCTCTTCGGGCGATATCGTCTAGTCGATGGGTGGCGCAAATTCCAATGGGCGAGGGGCGGCATTTAGCTACCAGCATGATACCAGGTGGATTGATTGGAACGGATTTAACCCATATCAGGCTGGTTTCTTTCTCTTTGTCTTGGCCTTTTCTTCTGGATTACTTAGTGTTTTTGTAGTCTGTTCGGTAACGGGGGTACAGCGGATACCTAACGTTCCCTCTTTACACACCTCGCCTTTTCTACAGAATGATAACTACGCAAATGAATGTTGTACAGAAGCTCTCATAGCATCGCCCCGATGCTGAGCGCCACCACAGCAGCCGCCACACCCAAAGAAACACCCGCCATCCTTCCAGATGCGCCGTCCTTGTTGTTTGCGGAAATGGTGTGGTCGTCGACAGTTACACCAAGGATTTTGCATGCGGATTGATAGACTGCCAACAAAAACACCGTGATAAACATTGAGGAAAGGACTTTGAGAAAGGGAACATACGATCATAGCCATTCTGGCCGAGGTTCTGGTTGTCCGCCGAGTTTTCGAGGGTCAGAGCGCAGCTCAGACACTTGGCGTAGTCGGATGCTTTGTCGTTGCTGCATGCACATGTTGCGTCGCTGGAGTTTTGGCAGGCCTTCAAAACGCGAAATTGAATCAGTAGGTGACACGGGGCGGGGGAAGAGGGGGGTACTGACGTTAAACTCGTCAATGACGGTGCATTGGTCTTTGCATTCGGCGGGGATGTCGGCGGAGGTGATGCCAGATGTAGTGTCGTTGCTTTGGCGGGGGACGAAGAGTTCGCGGGTGGGGAGATATATGTGTGTGCTGGGGTATGCGAAGGCGGATAAGGCTGTAGATGTGAGTATTAGTACTGCTTGGGCGTAAGCTGGTAAGACCCTCCTACCTCCTGCGAGAATGAAGAGAGAGACTTGGAGGCGGAAAAGCATGATGATGATGATGATGGTGATGATGTTTGAAGGATGTCAAAGTAAGTTGAAAGGGTATACGGCTTCTCAGAAGCTGGTATGAAAGTGCTTAAGGGAAGGAAAGGAATAATGTTGACTTTGGGAGGACCATGTGCATGCTTTATAGTCGGATGACACACATCTGCTTTCAATGATACCTGGGAAACGCGCTTGCTTGATCTATCCAGGTGTGGATTATTATCAGAGAGAAACAATTGAGATCATACTTACTCTGTTTGATGAATGCACGCACACTGTTCAACGGGAAGCGCATGGTACAGCCTCGCTTCATCTGATCGTTCACTGCGAGGACCTGAAGTGCCAGATTCGTACCAAGACTCCTTAGAAACGTTTCGTTGAAAGCCAGCCTCGAGTGCATGACTTGGAATCAGCACTTCTATATCATCTGCCATAGAGATGAGAGAAAATCATACACTGAACGCCACATCAGCGCGTCGCTCGTTTCAGGCTTCTGAAATGATGTAAGTAGTATGGCTTGGCGCTGTCTGCATGGGAGTGAGGATCCACGTCCGTTGTTAGATCTGTTGGCGTGGACGGTGGTGATGGACCGGATCAGCCTGAGGACTTTGGTTCCGAGTTTTCCGCTGTCCTTCATCCCGTCGTCTGGATCACATCTTTTCCAGGTGTTTACTAGGACTAAGAACTTTTATATTACCTTCTTTCTGAATTTCTCTGTTCACAAGTTCTAGACGCTGTCGTTACTCGGAGCTCGTGTCCTCAGGTCTGCTTCAGTCACGTACCGCTCGATGCTTCCCATCCCGGGGTCTTTCTTTCTCTTTCGATGATTACGGCAAGGGATTCTGTTGAACAGACGCTTCTCAATAACACTTTGAAAGCGCCTCACTACAGCAAGCCTCAGGATGGAACGATCGAGTATTGCAAGGTTGTCGAGGACACGTTGGACGCCATATACCCTGATCACCTCAGTCAACTTGCAAGCTCCCTCTTCCAGCGTTACCAGCGCACCGCAGACATCACCGACTTGGACAAAGCCATCCAGCTTATACGTCAAGGTATCGAGCGCATACCCTCCGAACAGCCAAGTTTATTAGCCGATCTGGGAACATACCTCACGTACAGCTTCCATCACTCCAACGATCTCAAAGATATCGACGATGCAATCCGATATCTGAGTCAACCCACACCTGACAACCCTTCCCGCCTCACCAGCCTCGGTCTAGCATACCTCGCGCGCTTCTCCCATACGCCCTCCCACGAGGACTGGAAGTCCGCCACCTCCCTCCTCACCGAGGCCGCACACACATCTCCCACCCTCGCTTCAGTAGTGCATACAGCTATACAGTTCATCCAGCGGCACTATTCCTCGCCCCAGACGCCCTCGATGAAGATGCGGCACGACATGTTCTGTATGCACGCACTGGTGATTGATCTTGTCTCAGAGGTGGTGTGGCTCGGACATGATATTTCGAGAAGATACGAGGAGGCGTCGGGGATTGGAGATGCTGTGAGCGCTGCTGTGGCTGCTGCGCTGGCTGTGGGGTATGATTGGTGTGCTTTGGAGTGGTTCGAAGGTGGGTAGTATTACTTAAGAGTCTCTTCTATCTTGGATCTTATAATTATTGGTATACTTCAGAGGGTCGGGCGGTTGTATGGGGTCAGATTTTGAACCTCCAGTCGCCTATCGATGAGTTGCGAAAGGAGCATCCGGTCTACGCGCGACGTATAGAAACGTTATCTGCCGCGCTCAGGCCTACTAGTAATGGTCGCGGCGATGAAGATTCCAATGTTGGGGCTGGATCTACTACGCGTCGGGAGCTGGCAGAAGAGTATAAGTGTCTTCTAGCGGATATTCGTCAGCTTGACGGTTTCAAAGATTTTCTGCGTCCCCGCGATACACTCAAACTCGCTGATGCCGCTCTCTCTGGTGCAGTGGCTTGTATTAACGTCGACAGTACGCGGTGCGATGCAATCATTCTCCAGCGCGCGCCCGATGGTACACCTGATGTTCATTTCGTTCCGCTTCCTGAGCTGTCTCCATCCAAGGTCAAGGAGATGAATAGCGCGCTCAACTCGTATCTCGGGAGACAGCGAGTTGGGAGGTCAAGAGAAGAGAGAGCTGGAGCTCCGGTTCCATTCGGCGAAGACGGCCAGGATGAGGCGGTGATCATGATTGATGTTCTTCAGTCGTTGTGGACTTGCATCGTCCGGCCTGTCGTGGATTCTGTCGCAAAGAGGGCGCGTCTGAATACCTACCAAATCATCGGTGGAATACTGACCTTCACGCACAGCGAACAGTTGAACCTAGCCACGGCTTGCCCCGCATTACTTGGTGCACATCGGGCGCACTGACTTTCCTCCCTCTTCATGCTGCAGGCATGTACAACGATCCTAGTAGCTCCTCTCGAAAAGCGTTCAACGAGTTTATCTCATCATACACACCAACACTCACCAGTCTCATACCAAGCACCAAAAGACAACCCACGACTCAGAGCATCACCATTGTCGCCCAACCAGCAACACCCGGCAAAGTGCGTCTCCCAGGTACTCTCCAAGAAGCGCAAGCAGTGCAAAAACACTTTCCCACTGGCGGCGCGCACACACTCCTCCAAGGCACCGTCGAGAGCGTCCTCGCAGCCATGGCGCGCCATCCGCACATCCACCTTGCCTGCCACGGCGCGCAGGACGCGCTCGACCCGCTCCGGAGCGCGTTCATCCTGCACGACGGGCGCCTCACGCTGGCGGACCTCATGGCCCGAGACCGTACTGGGAGTGGGGGCGGTATGGCATTCTTGTCTGCGTGCGAGACGGCGGTGGGGGACGCGCGCGCGCCGAACGAGGTCGTGCATCTCGCAGCGGGGATGATGCTCGCGGCAGGGTATAGGAGTGTAGTAGGCACGATGTGGGCTATTGGAGATGAGGACGCGCCGGTGGTTGCGGATGCCTTTTATCGGATGCTTAGGCTTGAAGAGGATGTGGATGTGGGGTTTGCGCTTCATCAAGCAGTAGGAATCTTAAGAGACAGAGTGGGAGAAAAAAGTTTTGTGAAGTGGATGCCTTTTGTTCATTATGGTGTGTGAAGGTTGTGTTCTTCTGGTTTGGTTTGAGCTTGGTACATTACAGAAATCACCAACCAGGTTTCATATGTTTAACAGTGCTGTGTTACCTTGGACACAGATCAATCATCATGGCAGGTCTCTACATCTTGGTGAACTTGTGTGTGTGTGCACTGGCATATCCAGCACAGTGCTGAATCAGACCTTCAGTGGTACTGGACAGGTTCTGTACCAATAGCACTTGTTTTGGACAATCACTTTGCTTTTCTGTGTCTGGTAAGTATATCTCAAGGAAACCAATTTGTCTGCCTAAGTATGATACCAATGATAGATGCCAACTGTATGTAGATAGTAGTACAAGGTAAATGATGGTTTATAGTGTGTACAAAGTCCGCGTTGAAGAAAAATTCGTAGAAGAGAATCGTTTATGTACCAAGTGACCAAACACCCAACCGAACCCAAGAGAAAAACAACATCATTCATAGGTTACCGCTCCGGGAACAGCATCACTTCGTTACTCTTGTCTGGAGAGTTTGGCATATCGTTGCCGTCGGGATCGAGCGGCACACTCGAATTGGAGTAATCACCCTCGCGGTCAGCCTCCCCACCAACATCAGATAGCGGCGGAGGCGACGACGTTAACGTCCGCGAGAACATAAGGTTGTCGTGCAAATCGACAAGCGGCGGTGGCTGGGAATATACAGGGATCTGGTGCTGCCGCGTCTGAGCATGGCGTGAGGAGAACGTGTATGCCGGCGCCGATGACACTGCAGAAGAGCAGAAGGTGTATATGTAGTGATTCGGGGGCTGCGTCGATGCTCCGGATGAGTCGCGGAAATACGCCGGCTCCCCGGGATGAGTGTGGAGACGAGGACGCCTAGCATGGGGGACAAAGACGCCGTCTTCCGCGGTCCTGCATGGTCTATAACGTGTGCCCAGAGGATTGCCGCTACATGGAGGTCATTAATTAATTTCACAGATAAAACTCTAAGGTCTAACCATACAGCACAACCGACGCCTTCACGGACGCACCCACAGGCACTCCGCACAATCTTGGAGACGGCTGAGCGATCAAAGTAGGCAGTGTCCAGGGGCACCACGGCGTCGGACGCGCGGGTCTTGGCTGTCCATACACCTAACCGGGCACGAGGAGCAGCTTGCATATGGACCAGCGCCCCACAGCCGTTCGTTCTTCCGGAGCGTCTGGTCGTCGTCATCGTGCGCGACGATGCCGGTGGTGGGTACAGCGGGAAAAGCGATGGTTCAAATGCATCATGGTGGTGATTCGCATTCGGCTCGTTGTCGTTGTCGTCCTCTTCCTCCTCTCCACCGCAGAACAAGGTCCACAGATACTCCTCCTTCTCTCGATGCGGCCATGGAGACTCGTCAGGCTCCCACGTCGCCCCGTCCGCTGCGGCCGTATGATGATCCAGGCCCCGAATAGCGCCCCTCCGACGCAGGCGGGACGTCTCCCCGGATCGGATCAAGTCCGAGAGCACGATGTTGTCGTCCTCATCATTAAACAACGTCGAAGGCCTGGCGGTGATGGACATTATTGGCAGAGAATTGGCCAAACCACATTGCGAGGTGGTCGGTGATATAAAGCTGATGCCAAACTATGCGTCATCGTCTTTCCAAGCATCGGCAACTGCCGTCTCGGTGCCGATCCGATCATCCAGCAGAGTCAACCAAGAGTCAACAAGTTGAAAGTCAGGTTGACCTAGGTTGACCCTGGGTTGACCTTATACTTCCATCATGCAAGTGCCCCAGCCATTGCCATTGCTCGGTGACGGAAAAGGCTGCTACAGAATCCACATCTCAGGCAACAGTGGTATGATTCTTTCTCTCTTTCCAGCCAAAAAATATGGAACTTTACTGTCCATAGGAAGTGGCAAGGCAAGACACCTATCACTCTCTCCCTTCCAGTCTCTCCAAATACTCTTTGCATACTTAGACCACGCTGGGCCGACAGCTCTCCGTGATTCTTGGGGTCCCGCATATCTCTCTGGACAGGCTATTCTGGCAGCCCGGATGGAAACAGACACCAGCCGAGGAGTTCCAGGCAAAGATTCGCGCTGCGATGGACGCCTCTCCGAATGGCTGGGTCATTGACGGCGACTATGTCCGGCGCAGTGGAGGCCTCGTGCAGGATAACGCGACGGACACCATCTGTAGGTTTACTGCAATAGATGTCCTTTGGCTTATACGACGCGTGTAATAGGGCTCGACCCACCTCTGTGGTTTTACTTCCCCCGCATCGTTTGGCGCACGTTCTTACGTTTGCTGGGAGCAACGGAGACGTGCAGCCCTGGATGCCCAGAGAGCTTCAGAGAGGTGTTCTTCTCCAAGGACAGCATCTTATGGTGGTGCCTCAGCCAGCATGGGATCAACCGCCGACGTAACGAAGAGCGAAAAAAAGTCCTTGGGGACAAGATGCGGCGTATAGGCGGTACTGGCGCGGAATTAGAGCGGTGGATCCACGACGTGGAAGTGATGATTAGATGTGATTAATACAGTATACATGGTTGAATCAGAATGAACTGTTACATCAAGGCCCGCCACCGCCGCCGCCCCCATGACTTCTAGACGCGCGCTCCTTCTCTTTCCTGATCTTCTCGATATAAATGAACGTCCAAAAAATGAGGTCAGCGATGTGCTCTCCGCCAGGAAGAATTTCGAGGTAAGCTGGCCGAGCACTGTTGTGGGAAAACAGCCCGAGGTTGCGGCGATGGTAGCGCGCTACGAGAGTCTTGGAGTCGTCGTTGACGATTAGCTACGCGTTCATTGGTAATTGTGAACGAAAAGGGAGATAGGAACTCACACTAGGGACATGGAATCCTAGTATCCACTTGTACTCGCGTCCATCTGGTCCTTGGAATACGCGATGTCTAAACCGCGGTCAGCAGTTATGACAGGGCTTGAAGCGATGCCCACTCACCTCCCATAACAACCCCACGTCTTCTTCTTCAAAAACGTCGTAGCAGCAACTTCTTCTCCATCATATTTGAAGACCGAAGAAACAATCATTTTCCATTTAATCTCTGCAAGGACAGTGAAGGTGTCTCGAAAGTCGATGATTTCCTCTTCTTCGATGGGCAAGTCTTCGTCCGATTCGTCGAATGATTTGGACGAGTCCTTCAGCGCACGGTGTTCGTCGCCCCATCCAGAAGCTTCCAACGAACTACTACCGCCACCCGAACTCGGCACAATACGCCAAATAGTAGACTTGCGTTCACTGACTTTAAACGGCGTAGTAGAAACTTTATAGATCACCTGCCCCGAGCTGTTCGTCCATGTGTTGTTCAAGATGGAAGAGGACTTGGTGGAGGCTTGGTACAAGTTCATGGCTCCCAATGTGACATTGAATGTGGAAAAGATAGAGCTCCGAGTCTATATATGCAATGTGCCAGGGAATAGGGGCACTCGACTGCTGCGCGTTGTCGACGGATGGATGGATGGATGGATGGATGGACAAACCCACGTCTTGTGGATAAGACGCAAGGCTTTCGGACCACGTGTGTGCCCATCTCACACGCGTCCAGGCCAACCTCCCCCCGCGCTGTGCACTGCCCCAACAGCCAGGGCAACCTCACACAAGAGGAGAGGCCAGCAATAACCCACCGTCGTGTATCCCCAGCACGACGGGGGCGAAGGGCAGGAAAGCAAAACAGCTATTTGTAGCAATATAGAAACATTGTACACCACACGAGGAAGTGACATTGGTGGGGCGTCTACACACTCAAACCCCTCTACTAAGAACCCCCCGACCATCTGCGCCCACAACGGACTCGACGTGAACACTGAGAGGTGATACGGATCGACAATTTGAGCTGGGTGGCGGTGCGTAATTTAGGTGGCTAACGCGTCCTTAGGATTTAGTAGGCGCAGTTGATAGGAGGGTCGACCAGTGGCAGAAGAAGGATTCTCCCTAGAATGTGAAGCGCATTGCGGAGTAGTAAGGTCTCACACGCGCTGGCATCGCCCCAAGATCGAGAGTGGCGCTGTTCAGGAGAGTTTATGTTTTTGAAGTGAAGACGTAGTAAACGTTAAACACCGTAAGACACCCAATCGCCTAGGGCGCGGTCTGCTGTGTTACTCGAGCAGAGGCCAGTGCCAAGGTTGTTAGAAGGAGGTAAAAGCTTTCTCATTCTAGATGCGCCCTCCGTTCACGTCGGGTGGTGAAAAAAGCGTGCGCATTACCATATAACTGTAACGAAAGCCCACCGTTCGAATGGTTCAACTTTGCAGAAAAAAATCCAAGATGAGAGTAAGGAAAAAGAGGTGACCGTGAGAAAGCTAGTATCAAGCCCGCTACTTTTCTGCCTACCTCATCTATCTGTAGAATTTCAATAGCCGACGCTCTGAGAGTACTCTTGTTTTGAACGCGCCCTCTCTCACCTTCGCAGTTTCTTGATGTCCGGCGGCGACTCGGTGTGCCAAACGCTGATCAAAGTACTTGTCTGAATCTTGCATTTATTCTATCACGGCCACATCTTCGTCTTCAAGCCTCGAGCTCGACCAACACCGACAAATGATTCAAATTCGTATACTTCATCCCTCGTCGATAATGGTCCGCCATCACAGGCCCGGGTGCACCGTCCATGAGTCCATGCCTACCACGGGGGGACATCAGCCATTCCTCCACCACAAATAAAGTAACGATGAATGAACTCACGCGGAACGAAGATGCTCCACCCGAGCAACCGACTCGGCCTCCTCCATATCACAATGGACACAAACAAATGTCCAATGATACGATTTATGCGCAGGGGGCCACGACAGCTCCTTCTCAAACATCGATCTCTCTTTCCTACTTCCCATCTCTACCAGCTTGTCGTCGTCGGGAAGACGGGCCACTCCACTAATGTGGTGATGATTCTCCATTGAAAAAATGTAGGTATGCATATTACCGCCAGATAGACAAGAAAGAACTCACCATAGCCGTCCGCCAACGCATCAGCCTAACCGATTTAATTCCATTTCCATTCCTAGTGTCACCATGTGAATCGCATTCCGCACATCGAAAAAAAACATTAGCAGCATCCATATCCTCAGCAGTCGCAGTCCCCGGATCGAGCCCACACTCCCTAACAAACCCCACACATCTCTCATACACATCCTCATTCAAAACGCTAATCGCCTTCCCACTCCACACTGCGACATCAACGCCCCCAATGGAGGCTTTCCCAAAGAAACACGCGTGGGAGGCAAAGTGCGGATAATGAAGGACGGGCCCGGGCGGGGAGCAGTCGAGGCATGTAAAGGCGTTGACGACCAAGGATAGGTCATCGTTACCCTTCGTCTTCCTGCGGAGCATCGCTTTCAACCGAGCGCTTTGTTCTTGTCTCCATTTCTCGCATACGTCCGGGACGGCCTGGAGCGCGTCCTTGAGCTTATCGGTGGCATCTTCTTCAGGTGGCGTGTTCTTGATAATATCCAAGAACGGTTCGTAAACGCAAAGCGCGGCAGGAGGCGGATTGTGTGGCGTTTCCGGTAATTTCTCCAAGATCTGCGATGCAAGCTCCTCGAGAGTTTGTGTTCGCTGTTTGATGGCACCTTGCGTCCTTTTCTTGAGTGTGTCAGCGCGGATGGTGGACATGAGTTCTATGAGTGTTGGACGGATCGAGTTCCAAACTATGTATAATGATTTATCTCTTGGTGTCAACCGATCCGATACGAGGAAGAGACCTACTGCGATCGTTCAGCACTTCAGGCACGTTGACGAGCGGGTGAGCTCGTAGGATATCACGAGTGGACAGAGACCTCACTTCTTCTTCCCATCCCTCTGCCTTCAATCGAGTAATGGTGCTAGAGCCCCGTGTCAACAGTCAACTTATACCGAACGAGGAAAGATATAAGTAAACGGTACCTTTCGAATCTGGCCTCAGCCCTAGAGTCGAACCACTTCTCATGTTCTTTGCAGGACTTTATAAAGGAGGAGGCTTGAGTGTACTGTCCAGCCATATAGGAGACTCACCTCAACAAGGGCGTTATACTCCTTCCGCTTCTCTGAGAGCCAGGTCTCGTACTCTAACGATCCGCGCTGTAGCGACGCACTCTCCTGCACCAGCGTCTTCCATGTGCTCAGGTGATAATACCAGGTACGCCTTACGACTGGGTACATAAGGTACGGACAATTTGGGAGGATGAAGATACGTACTTTGAGTATACCCGAAAGAGGGAGTGATTGCAAGTAGGTCGTGCGCTTTTTTAATGTCGCCAAAGCCTAGACGACGCTGTCGGAGTCGTTCCTCCGTTGCCATGCTTTGAGTAACAGTGAATAATTTTTGTAGAGAAGCAGCTGTACAGTGACATACATGGACCCTTTATCGAGACATTCCTTACAGAGCCTCATGCGTACTTCCCATAGGATATATTTTGTCTCCGCCTCGCAACAGTTCTAAGACACAAGTTAAGAACATGGACATGGATAATTCGAGGAATACAAGACGTACGTGACAATCATTTTCAAACATCAGGTTCGCGTACTGCGGCTCATTCAAGCCCTCGATTACGGGCGGCAGACCTTCTATTCCCTTGAGAGCGTTTTGCCAGACGCTTATATAGGATTTGTCCATAAGCAGGGCGCGTAGCGTTTTCGTCGTGCGACTCAGACGGAGGAGGTCGAGAGGCTCTAAATTCGAAAAGACCTTAAATAAAACTGGATTGAGAAACGATGTAGGTCCACCCGTTATTTATGAATGATACGGACCTCGAATAGAACGTCTAGAGGAGCTTCGGTGAACAGGCTTAGTTTTCCTTGTCTTTTTCCTTTCCGAGCTTGACCAGGGGCGCGAGGCTTTTTACGGGATGACTCTCCCTTCTTATCTGCGCTTGGGGACGCTGGTCTGCCGCGCTTCACTGGGGCGGTTTTTGGTTTCGGCTTCGCGATAGCTTTCGGTTCAGACGATAAGTTCTGGGAGAAAGCAATACGAGAAGAGCGACGAGGAGGAGGGCCGAATGACATGTTGGTAGGTGATGGTGGCGGTGAAACTTGATACGGGGTCTCCTATTACAATAAGGCCGAGTCACATGATCGCAAGCCTCTCTTGCTCATGAACCACATTATGCCGACCAGCTGTGGCTGTATCGTAACAACAACAAGGACTGAGTCGACACATAGTATTAAGGTAGAGTTAACAGTTGATCAGCTGTGACTCTCGTTTTGGTATTCATTTCTCCCGAGTCCCTTGACGAAAATGTAGGTGGCGGAAGGAAGGAAGGAAGGAAGGAGGGTTTATTCTCGTGTAGATGGCAACAAACGCACCCTTAGAATCCAATCCACTGACAGGAACACGGCCGTGGCGCAGGATTCTCTATGGCGACTCGCATTGTGGAGTACTAGGGTCTGGCAGCGCCACAAGATCGAGAGTGGCGCTGTTCAGGAGACCTTTAGACGACAAAGCTTGAATGGCAGCTTGATATCCAGGCCGCTGAACACCATATGGCTCGGTGTCTTCGCCCAATTCCCTAGGGCGCGGTCTGTTGCGGCATTACTCAGGCTCCCTGTTACTTGATCAGCTGAGGTTTCTCATCCTAGAGACGCTCTCCGTTCACGCCGGGTGATGAAAAGCGCATGCGCATACTCTCAGCTTCGCAGTTTCTTGAAATCCGGCGGCGACGAGTCGTTGAACTGAAAAACGCTGATTACTTACTTATTCAATTTCTATCTGCTCTGACAAACCGCCGCAAACTTGAAGCTGACTGAACCGCCGCTATGCTATTGAATTTTCCACATGCTCTGTCCCCACCTCTGCTACCTCGCCTCAGGCCCCGACATATACAGAATGGTCTGCTGCCGGACATACTGTGGGGCACAGATTTCGCGTCCTCCGATAGCCGTTCGTGACCGCCGGGGCAAATTCTCATAACCGAGGAGAGGTACTATAAAGAGACTCAGAACGTCTCTGGGACCTCATCGAATCAAATCCGAGTCGATACTACCACGATGTTCTTCACGCGTATTGCTACTACCATTGCTCTTGCTGTCGTTTTGGCGAAAGCAGCTCCCGCTCCTGAGCTCGAGAAGGTTCGTGGTATGCCTTCCTTCAAGTAGGATAGTACTGACTCCGAGACAGCGCCAGCCCAACGCGTTCTTCTGCACCGACGCGGACTTTCAGGGCAACTGCTTCTTGTCGACTACGGGTGGATGCATTAATGTGGGGTCTGGCTTCAATGATGATGTTACGAGCTTTGGACCTGATCCGGGGGTGTTTTGTAATTTGTTCACGTACGTCCGCCGCCCGAGCTACTTCGAGGCTCATACTAACAGTGGGTATGCGATTAGGAACTTTGATTGCACGGGAAGCCATATCACGTTGGTTAACCCCGGCACTGGACATTTGGAGCAGCTGGGGTTTAATGATGTGATGAGTAGTTTTCAGTGTTTTTTCGAGTGGTGGGTTGTTTTTGCTTTGAATCTTTGGGGGGGTTGGGAGGAGCTGATTTTTTTTGGACATTTGTAGAATGGAGAGGAATAACCGGGTTGGAGGTTGTTGATACTGTTCTCATAGGGTGAATGAAATGGTTTTGTGTTGTCTGTATCGGTAGTGTGGGATCTGAGTGCCAAGGTGCAACGTTAGACCTGGCTGCAATGCGACTTGGATGTCCCACGGAAGTGGTCCAAGATCCTCTCTGAGAACAAGCCTGGGCTGCAACGTTGCTATTCAAATTGAAAGAAAGTTTTGACAGGCCGACATGCGACCTAAGATTGACATACTAGTCTTCGTCTGTAGCACTCATGTCATGGGCAGCGTGGTCTGGATTACAACGGATTACAACGAAGAGAGTTAAACTGACTGTCTATTCTTCCGCTGTGCCGTTATGAGAAGCGTGTTGATGATCAGCGCACCTATACAGTTGTTATTAAACGATGATGAGATGCCATACTGTATAGATTCACAAAGAATGCTTCGGACAGTCTGGCCAGAGCAACTTACGAGCAGTTTGACGGAATACCTACCAGGTCAACGTCCAAGGTTGCAAGTCCGCACCCAATCAACTACCTCTAGGGTCAAATGCAGCTTCAGCAAGACATGGATAGGCGTAGTATTCGGAATCAGATGAATGTAGATATCCTCTTTAGTCGAGTAAGCCGAAGGCCTAGAATGCAGCACGGTAACAGCAAGGAAGCTCAAAGGAAAGCATATGGACGACGCGTTTTGAGCGCGCTGCCTATTTTGTCGGGAGAGTGAGGCGGGACCGAGTTGAGATGGGTGTTCATTGTTGAAGCCGGTATAGGGCGGCGCTTTTAGGCGCCGCTGTCAAGAGCGATGCCGAACGGCGTATGTAATGTGTGACGATTCGGCGTGACAAAAGGACATTCTGGGTCACCGCCCCAGACGGGTCTTGCTCATCAACTGCGACGACGACGACGACGACAGCGACGACGATTGCCCTTCTTTCCCGCCCTCTTACTCACCGTGTACAACAGTCTCAACAACCTTACTCTCGTCGCTGGTCGCTTTTATTCTTTCTCTCATGGGCCAATCTGCTTCTAGACAGCAGGTACTGACCCCTCCGTCGCCGGCCACAGCATCTACTGTATCCACATCCAACAACGAAATCGTATCCGAGGACAGTGTAGATGACATCCCAGAGCCAGTGAGCAGGCCTCGACGACGGTCTGCGCGGTCCTCTGTTCGTCGGAGTATTCTCAATCTCGTCAAGCCGCGTTCATCGCAGCAGTCAGAGCCGTCGACGCCCAGGCCATCCAACTCTCGGAAATCGTGGAGGACGTCAAAGCGGTGGTCGAAAGCAGCGCCGGCGCTCGTCCCCGACGACGTTCCCTCACCCAGCACCTCGCGTCTATCACCTCCACCACCCATAACAGAGAAGGAGCCCGAACAACCAATACCCGCCATCGATGCCGACTCCGGCGAGTCCTCGCAGCCGACACAGTCAACGCCGGAGCCGGAACAGCCGCAGGACATTCCCCATTCACCAGACATTGGTCAGTGGTTCAACGATGACGACTCCCCAGACGAGCGAGTCGTAATCAGCCCCGACTCTTTCGCACTTCCCCCACAGGACCATCTACCTGATGTTCCTGAAGATGTCTCTCCACCTCCCACCATCAATCACCCAGATCAACCTGCTGTGCTCCCCCAACCACCCTCTCCGCGACAATTCCCTCCACCCGGCACCCTCGTCGTAGTACAGGGCGTCGTCCATACTACAGATGTCCCTCGTCCACCCGTAGCAGAGCCGCTGCAAGACGTTCCTGAACCCGTTTCTCTACCCTCCCGTGGTACATCCGTGCCACCGCGTTCACCCACCCCCGCGAGTCTTAATACCGACCGTCCCGGTGCCAGAAATAGGCTCTCGGCTCTTCTTCGGTCTCGTCCCTCAAGTATGGTCTCTTCTGCAGAGCTTGCACCAGAGCCAGTCTCAGAGACGGGCGACACCCCCGCGGAAACGACGGAAAATACCACCACCCAACCCACTCCATCCGGATCCATCTCATCCAGTAGTATCGACGTCTTGGGTACGCTGTTAAGGTATGTTTCTTATGCGTTTAAACGCCTATCTGACAAAGCTGTAGCGTCGCTGCCGCCGCTACAGCAGCTTCTCTTCTTACTGGATCGTCCGAGCCCATTCTTTCTTCGGGCCTCACTCCACCCACTCCAACGGGGTCAGCGCCACCTCTGAATGACCAAAATATAAGGCCAATGTCACCCACTCCCACTTCTGGGTCGTCTGACGCTATGGGTGGTCGGACCGAGAGGATGCGGCAAGCATGGGCCAGTATCCGCGAGCGCCTTGGTATCCGACCTCCTAGATCGTCAGATCGCAATGATGATCGAGCAGATGCAGGGGACGCGCGCGAGCGGATGTTGGCTGAAATGGCGAGGGCCTTCAACCTTGGTTTAGGCATAAACTCCCCGTCTACCGACGGCTCTACGCCCGCTGATTCTCCTGAGCCGGCACTTCCGCTACCGCAACTTCCTGCCGAGGGTACTTTTGAACGTTTCTTGATCGACCTACAGCTTGACCTCCGGACGACGCTCACCCAAAGGCAAGACGAGGCGGAGAACGAAGCGCCACACCCGCCTGAGCTCTCCGAAATTCCATCTAGTGACTGGGATCCCATCCCTGTACCCGCTCCCGCTCCCGTTACTTCGCCACCCCCGCTAATACACGATGTACCTGCTGAAGAGGACGAGAACATGCCTGAATTAGAGGATGTCTCTGACTCGGATTCGGACTCTCACTTCAGCAGTGACAGTGTTTCTGTACACAACGACGACTCGACTACACCTTCTTCTTCCGTCCACGCCTCCCCCTTACAAACATCCGCACCTCAAGCGCCCGAACTCCCGCCCCGGCCCACCGACCGCATAAACTGGTGGCGACTATATCGTTTCCCCGCTATCGCAGCACCGCGCGGCGGTAGCTCGTTTGATGTGAACCTACGTCCACCGACAACGACGCCAGCACCCAGTGTCTCCGCTCCGACCGAAAATGCGTCCATGTTCACCCTAGATTCATCGTCACCGTCGGACGCGTCTACACCACCCTCGGATCCATCCTCATCTAACCCTCCTCAACAAAATGTAGTCGTCCCAGTGATTGTCGTCGGCCTACAATCGGTACATGTCAACATGGATTGGCGGCCGCCGCCAGGTGAGCAGGAAGGTGACGTTCCGCATGAAGATGATGTGCCGCTGCACGACGTACAAGAACCGCGACCGGATACGCCGAGAGGACGTCGTTGGCATTCGAGAGCGGCGAGCGCATTGCGCAATTTGCGACCGGGGAGGCGGGCAGAGGTGACTGGTGGTCATCCAGCCGAGCTAGATCCTACAGGGTCGCGGACATTCTTGATCTATGTCATCGGAGGTTAGTTCTTTCTGTTTCTGCTCTGCTGTTTATTGACTATTGGTAGGATATTACCCACCCGACCATTCTATCGTTACTGGCGAGCCGAACAATCTTGATTCGTTTGAGGCACTTCTGGACCTCGCGGAGATCCTTGGGCAAGTGAAGCCGCCGACAGCGTCGAAGGAGGAGATTGAGAAGAGTAACCTCGAGGTCATCAAGGCGGCGCGGGTGAAGGAGTATGAGGAGTTGGGGAAGATCTCGTCAAACTGCACGGAGCGGTGTCTCATATGCTTGGACGACTATGCGGAGGACGACGAGGTGCGGGTGATGGTGTGTCGGCATGCGTTCCACAAGGGATGCGTGGATATGTGGTTGCAGACTGGGAAGAATAATTGTCCTGCTTGTAGGGGAGCGGGCGTGTCGACTGACGAATCATCAATAGCACCGCCACAACAATAACAACAACAACCGACCTATTGACAGTCATTTTGTTTCTCTGAATCATAGTACTCAACTTATTTTTTCTTACATACCTTACACACACTCCTTGATGCGCTGTTTTTTTTCTTTCTGTCTTCTCTTCTATGTTGTGTAGTTTTTTGGTTTCCTTGTTATTCGTGTATCGTAATGTTACAGTCAAAATGAGAGTGGAAACGGTTGGAAGCCAGGTGTAGGGGCCCGGGGGTGTCAGGAAGACGAAGCTAGAAGCACAGTCGGCTCAGCAAGTCAGCTTGCTTCGGTAGGGTATGGGTCAGCGATTCACGATTGAGCACATGATCGCTCTTGATTTCTTACCATCATCATGTTGGCCACGGAGGCGCGCCATAGCTGATTTGCGCCAATCTGGCATTCAAGAACCACCATGTCAGGATAGGTCAGGATGCCAACACGATGCGACATGGTACGTTCTGCGCCACATGACCTTTCCGAGCTGAACACCCACTCTATTTTAGAGTATCGGTTAAAGCATCCATAGAGTTTGTGAGCACGGCTGGTCTAGGTGATTAAGCATGGACAAATGGTGAGCAAACCCTCCTTCGATTCCGAGTTCAGGCGTGTTTATGCAAGAATGCTGTGTGCCAGTGCCAGTGCGTGGATAAGAAACCGCGGACCGAATCGCATTTCAATCACAAGGCTGCTTTTCCCGTGTCGGTCTAGAAGGAGAATGTCCATAGCTACTTCTTCCCGGACCGTTGCGCATATTCGCCTGATACAACGCGCCCCATGAGCGTCTTTACCGCTTTCACGCTTCCTCGCAATGCGCAAAGACACCATTGAAGTGTTCATGGATGGTCCAATCACCTTCCTCTCCGACTACAACGCACGATGGCCACTGCCCTCGTAGGACCGTGCTTGATTCTTGCCAACCGCGGCGTTCTCATTGGGTTTCTCGATGGCGCTTATTCCGAGATGAAAGGACCGGGCTGAGATCTCGCACAGCACGTTCATTGGTCCTTGTACGTGGTAGGATCCTTTCTGAGTTGAACACTCACTCATACTCCAAGATTCCTCCATCCATAGAGTTTGAGGTTCACGCTGTGAATCGGGGGCACTGCCAAATCCTTCATCGTTTCTCCTGTCAACCACAAAGCTACTACTGCCCGCCTGGAAGGAGAGCTGTCCAATGCGGTGCACTCTTCCTCTCCACTGCCCTGTATCCTGCTTTCACGCTTCCTTGTTTCTCGCATGTCAACACTGCAATGCGGAGACAATATTTTCTCTTCGCCAGGTTGATATATGATTCATACCCATCGTGGCGGTCTCACTGGTTTCTTGATGGCGCTTATTCCGAGTTCCTGCAATAATGAAGAGACCGGGCTTGTGAAATACCGGCTTGGCTTGATATCTATCTCGCACAGCACTCATTGGAAGTTCGTTGGTTCTTCTTCGTGCCAGGATCCGGCCGATACGTTGTATTCGCATGGCATTGATACGCCGTAGAACGAAGGATGGACGGAAACACGTCGATATAACAGGCAGCGCGGGTGCCTGCTTCAATAGTCGATCTATTCTCGCTTTCCATTACCTGCGTTTGATAAGGTCTGTGACTCATTCATGTTCCCCTATATAAAACCCATAACCTACAGTACTCGGTCATCACCATGGAGTCCGCAGCAAACTACAAACGCGTCGCCCTCGTCACTGGCTCCAACACCGGAATCGGACTCGAAATCGTCCGGAGCCTAGCACAGCAAGGGCACACCGTCTACCTTTCCGCGCGCAACGCGCAAGCTGGCTTGGACGCTCAGTCCCAGCTCAAAACCGAACATGGTCTATCCGTCAAATTCGTCCAGCTCGACGTTACATCCTCCGAGTCTGTCGCTGCCGCCAAAGAGGTTATCGAGGCCGCGGAAGGGCGCCTTGATTCACTCATACACAACGCAGCCATCGGCTGCACGGAGAGCAAGGGCGCGCTTAGCGACTCCCTCGATACCATCCAAGCCGGCTTCGACACCAACTTTTTCGGTCTCATCCGCGTCGCGCAGGCGTTCGTCCCGCTTCTGCGCCGTGCGCCCCCAGGCCAGGCGTGCTTCGTCCACGTCTCGTCGGAGATGGGGAGTAACACGTTCATGGCGTCTCCAGACAGCTTCTTCCACCATCTCGTTGCGTACAATGCGAGCAAGGCGGCGGGGAATTCGTATGTTATTGCGTTGGCGAAGGAGTTGGAGGGGGAGGTGAAGGTTAATGCGGTGACGCCGGGGTTTACGGCGACTAAGATAAATGGGTTTAATCCGGGGGGGAAGACGCCTGAGGAGGGGGCGGAGGTTGTTGTTCCTTGGGCTTTGCTTGGGCCGGAGGATGAGGGTAAGACTTGTGAGTTGTTTTTTTCTCTGTTCCTAAGTAGGAGGCTTATTTCGATTGGGACTGCAGGTTTGTTCTGGGGTCCCAAAGGAGAGTTTCCGTGGTAGAAGAGATGTATTAGACTTGGATATTGAATAGCAGTGGCGGTAACTCTGTTTAATTACGGTAAGTAATCGAGTGTCAAGTCGCAATCACAGTGCCTCGAGCTCCTCTATGGTGCCTACCTTGACCAGTACTCCTCTATGTACTGCGCAGGACCGCACATTGTCATTTACGTTACCGCTAAGCCTCTAGGAAGTGGCTGAACTTCAGCAGCAGGTATTAGGAAGTGACTGGAGTTAAAACTGGTATTTAAGTCGTTTTAAGCAGAGCTTGATCATGCAAGTTGAAGTGGCATTTTGAGGTGTATTTTAACTGATTTAAGCAGATACGGAGCTGGGTCAAGACTTGTGGAGGACTGCCTTAAAACATTTAAGAATGGGTTGTTTAAGCACGACGCCGAGACCTTTGAAATCTTGCTAATACAATGCATGAATAGTACGTCGACTAGGACGAGGAAGAGGACGGTGGTACAAGTGAGATACACCAATCACATGACACGTTCCCTCTTGACACAAACCATCATCACGCAGAAATGCCTGCACACTGATCAATGACCGTGCTTTCATGTCCGGGCTCATTCAGACGAGTCACACCCCCAGAGCACAATGAGTGTGATACGGTACCTTCTGCCAGTGCGCCACATAACCTTTCTGAATTGAACACTCACGCTTAGAATCCAAGAAACATGGTGATTTTTCTGTTTCAGATTATCGCTTTAAGCATCCATAGAGTTCGTCAGCCCGGCCGGTTGATCAAGCATGAAGTTGAAATTCACGTCGCGCAGCAGGCTGGCGATCCACCTCTTCATCATTTCTCCTTCGTTCTTCCTGCAAGTTCGTACAGTCATTTGTTATGTGTATATCATTTAGATCACCCCGTTTAATCCGCGTCCTTCGATGGTGTTGACTTACCAAGAAACAACAAGAAGCCCGATCGCGTAGAAGGTTTATGGCGGCCTCAAGTTTTAAACATAGTCCAAAGCAATATACAGATTTATACCCCACAACCGAAGTGCGCGATCCCACCAGCCACATCCAAGACATCCCAGAGTCGGCAGCCGACGCCATGTCCTCAGAGAAGGCCTACGCTTCCAAGTCTAACCTCGACGTTCAAGTCGCTGTACACGATGATCGTGTTGTGGATGGGTCGACTGAGGACCCCCATATGCATCGGTCCCTCAAGGGAAGGCATGTGTCAATGATTGCTATTGTACGTTTCTTCTACGCATCTACGAATCGCTTCTCATTCTTTTTAGGCTGGTACTATTGGAACAGGTCTCTTCTTGGGTTCCGGTAAGGCTCTTGCGAACGGTGGCCCCGTTGGCGCCGTCCTCGGTTACCTCATTGTCGGTCTGCTTGTCGGTATGATGATGTACTGCCTCGGAGAGGTATGTTCTGAGCTCACTTTTGAATTTCATGTTTTAACTGGCGTTTAGATGATGGTGCACGATCCTAGTGCTGGCGGTTTCATTGAATTCTCGGCGCGTTACGTTGATCCCGCCCTTGGCTTTGCGATGGGCTGGCAATTCTGGTTCCAGACTGCTATGACCGCTCCGGTCGAAGTGGTTGCTGCATCTATTGTCATTCAGTACTGGGACAAGGCCAACAACCATTTGGCCATTTACGTTACCGTCATGCTCATTGGCATGATTGCGATCAATTTGGCTGGCGTCAAGTTAGTCTTTTGTCGATTCGAGCTGTCAATTTACTGATTTTCATAGGTATTTCGGTGAAGCGGAGTTTTGGAAAGCCCCCATTTTGCCCCATTTTTCAGCGTATCTAACCCCCCTACAGGTTCGCCTTCATCAAAATTATCACCGTCGTTGGTCTTTGCATTATGTGTCTCGTCGTCGATCTCGGTGGCGCACCCGATCGGGATCGTCGTGGTTTTCGTTACTGGAGGGACACGTCCTTCAACAATGACTACCTCAACATTGTGCCAGCGTCAAAGGCTCGTTTCCTCGGATGTACGTCCGCATTAGCGCCTTTCAACACCCGCTGACACTTCAATTCAGTTTGGGCTGTGCTCACACAGGCAGCCTTCTCGTACGGTGGTATGGAAGGTTTGGCGTCAATCTGTCTCGAGGCCGAGAACCCGCGGAAGACCATGCGCACGGCCGTCCGCGCCATCTTCTACCACTTCCTGCTGCCGAAATTCGACGCGCCAGTACTTGATCGGGGAACCAGAGCTTTGCACAGCGCTTTCATCTCACCGGGCACCGTCTTCTGAAGGACCGTCGGCTTCCACTTTCATTCCTTCCTCATCCAGGATTCATGCAATAGAAATCCCCAAGCCCATCATGCGAACGGTCACACAGTCGGGCCCTTCGCTGCGGTACATGAATTGATTCATGGTAGGTGGGGTCCAAAGTGGGGTCTGTGACTATTCAAACGGACCATTATTGGGCTTCCGTGACATGCTAGAGTGTTCACTATATAAAGGGCTCGATTTCTACCTTGCCCTACATCAAACTGCTTTGCTATGACCGACACTTTCGATTACATTTTCATCGGTGGGGGAACAACGGGCCTTCCAGCAGCCGCTCGCCTCGCAGAGCTCTGTCCTATAGTCTCTATCCTTGTCCTTGAAGCGGGGAAGGATGTTTCGGCCGATCCAAATACTCGCATTCCTGGTCGGTGCATTTGTGTCCGTCTCCCGATTTGCCCGACGCTCACCCAAGTGTATAGTGTCTTACCTCAAGAACCTGGGAAACCCGGAAGTCGACTGGGCTTTTTTTAGTACGCCGCAAAGTCATGCTGGTGACAGGCCTGTGTATCTTCCTCGGTATGTGTCCGCTACTCATTTGTCTCCGGCATAATGTCTGACTCTTGACAGTGGCAAGTCTCTCGGTGGAACAAGCAACGTTTGTACCCCGTCATGGATATTTATACAACCAACTTATGTTCTGATAACAGCTCAACTTCATGCAGGTCAATCGGTGCGTTGCCATTTTTTGCTCCTCCGGGTTCGGCGTCTCACTATCTGTTGGTAGCGCGAACATGGAAGAGTATAACAGTGAGTAAATTGCTGGCGCCTAAATTCGGTGACGGAATCATCGGTTAATAGCCTTCGCGGACTTGGGTATCAACGGCTGGGGCTGGAAAGACCTGCTGCCCTACTTCAAGAAGGTATGGTACTTGTCCACTGACGCATAATGACTAGCTCAAATTTTCGTAGTACGAGAACCTCACAGCCTCTCAAACGTCACAGGATCAGGCGCACGTTGCTGTTAATTCCTCTATACATGGTACAGACGGCCCCGTGGACGTAACTTATCCCATCGAGATCGCTGCAGCCCAGGACTACTTTTTCAAGGCTATGAACGAGTTGGGCGTTCCATCCAACCTGGACTCCGTGAGCTCTCCCCCGTGCATTTCTATCTCAGACTAAGTAATGAATGATGTTTTAGTCAAGCGGAGACAATCGTGGCGTCTGGACAAGTTCCTGCGCTATTGATCCCACCACGGCCACCCGCGTGTCTGCAGATACGGTAAGGATGTGTTCTTAAGAGCTGTTCAAAAATCCAACATTTCGTGCAGGCGTATCTGAAGCTGAACAGCTCGAACTTGCACATCATTACTGAAGCTCGGGTCAGTCGTATTTTGTTCAAAACTTCGCCAGAGGGTGAGGCGATTGTCGCGGATGAATTTGAATTCATACGAGACGGAAAAGTGGTCAGAGCGAAGGCGACCAAGGAGGTTATCTTGTCTGCAGGTCAGTCCGCTGCCTGTATTAACACCATGCATAGTAACTCGCCCCGGGTCAATTGCAGGCGCCTATCAGACTCCTCAAATTTTGGAACTCTCAGGTCAGCAGCCGTTTCCCTCAGCTATCTCATGTCATTCAACATCGTCAGGCATCGGGGATCCTGCGATCCTTGCCAAATACGGGATTTCCAGTGTCATTGACTTGCCTACCGTCGGGAAGAATTTACGTGAGTGAACTGTTGTTGTTTTTAACCTCGTTCGATTCAGCTCTTCGCATAGAGGTATGTCATGGTCATTTAAATCGACCTGTCAGCAAGCTGAGATGAATTCGAGGAACACATCTACGTCGCCATGACCTTTGAGCTCAAACCGCCGTACACGTCTTGGGACTCCGTGTTGCGCGATCCCGTTGTTGCTGCTGCTGAATTACAGAAATAGTATGTACCGCCTGACTACGTTACGCCGTATTGATGCTAACTAATCCCAGTGAAACGGAAAAGATTGGCAAACTAACCACCGTTCCGTTTGCTTTCGCCTTGATTTCGCCTGATAAGCTTTGGGACCAGGATGAAGTCTCAGATATCAATAAGAACCTTGGAACTCCTGGTAGCGAAACGCCGTTCACGCACAAGATGAGTGACATACAAAAGGACTGGTTGTCTAGCGTGCCCTTTTTGGAGTGAGTTCGTCGTTTTTGTTCCTCGGCGCGATCCTGACGACCGCAGGATTCTCTGGATTGGGTACTTCATGCCTTCTAGTGTGAAGGGGGAGCCCGACGCCGGCAAAAGTTATTACTCTCTTGCAGCCTGTCTGGAGCATCCGCTCTCCCAAGGAACAGTTCACATCCAGTCCGCTGACGTGATGGACAATCCGGTCATCGACCCGCAGTTCTTCGCCAAGGACTTGGACATGGATATTATCCTCGATGGGATCAAGTATTGTCGCAGAATTGCCAAAACCAAGGCGCTGGCTGAGATCACTGTCGGCGAAGTGGCTCCTGGTGTTAATGTTCAGTCGGACACTGACCTTAGAGAATTTGTGAAGAGCAACTTTAGCCCGATGTTCCATCCCATTGGGACGGCTGCGATGCTCCCCAAGGAACTGGGAGGAGTTGTTGATTCGCACCTTCGCGTATATGGGACGGCGAATCTGCGCGTGGTACGTTGCCTGTAGAGGGCTTTGACTCTGCCTCACTCGGCTATTATCAGGTCGATGCATCCATTCTTCCTTTGCATTTCACTGCGCATCCTATGGCGACGTTGTATGCGATAGCAGAGAAGGTATGTCATCTGTTCGGAGCGTTTCATGAATCTCAATGCTTCTTTAGGCAGCTGAGATGATTGCAAAGGCGGCGTGATTGAATTATCGTTCGTGTCTAAATGTAAAGAGCTGCGTCTCGATAGTGAAAATGTACTTGACTTCTACGGTTCTCTAAGCCAGAAATACGGACCTGTACTCGTGGAACGGCGTCGTTGATACTACGGAGTGGTGCCCTAAGTTCGTGTTACCACCAAAGTATAGGGTCTCTTTGTAAGATCAGTGATACGCGGTGCAGCGACGAGGAGATATCAGCAGTAGGCCTGATAGGCAACGGTAGCAGCGAGAGAGTGTACGGTTTCACGTACTTGCTGAGCTTCTTCGGTGTCCGCTGGCCCAAGTTCAAATCAAAGCAATCTCTGCGATTCAATGCATGATGGTAAGAGGTAAAGAGCGATCATGTGAGCAATCTGAGATCCTCCTGATCGTCGCAAATGACGACGATTAAAGCGTGCTGTGTCTTCTTATCTCCCACCATCAAGGTAGCAAAGCAAGCCTCAAAGCAAAGGTCAGCTTACATGTTATTCATCCGACTGAACTAATTTTCTTTCAGCAGCGACTTACTCTAGGCTTCGGGTATTAAGTACTGGACTCTTCGGGTTCGTTGTCTTCATTTTTCCACCCCCAGAATCTGGTCTGTCATCTTATCGGATTAATGCGCACTTCAGTCTTCGGCGGATGCCTCCTCCAGTGCTTTCATTAAAAGTCCGTGCGACTTACGCCTCTCCCAAAGCGGAGAAGTGTTCCACCTTGGCAAGCGCAACTGGAATACTTGTGAAGGATATCGATGAGTTGGACCTGGTGCGGCCCAAGCGCTCCAGCATAAAGGTCGCGGGTTCGGGTGTGATAGAGTTTGAATGGGAGACGGAGCAGTATTCGGTGAGTTTTCTTTCAGCTTCCCGTTATTGTGCTGATGGTTGTTGAGATGCTGCACTGTACGCTCTTGGCCACGCTGAAGGGTGAGAGGTTTAAGAGATATGAGCTCCCCGCAAGACGGAGGTTACAGCAGGTGACTGACAAGGAGTTGCGGGGGTTGGGTATGTGAGTGAAGCGCAGGCAGTGGTCGTTGTCAAACGCTGATGACGGTTCGTGTTTAGGGTGTCTCTAGAGCTGTTTGAAAGGTGAGTAGTGCTTCCTATGACATGAGTTGTTGATCACGCTGTCCATAAAGCTTCGTGTCTTCCCCGGGGGTAGAGAGTTATCTTGACGGAGATATCATTCTAATACAGTCGCAGGAAAGACACGAAGAGCCGTTGACGACGCATACCGAATCTGTAGCGTTGCGGTCTCCGACGGTACGTTCATACTCGTAACTAAGCTAAGCTAACATTAGGGACAGATGAACGCGAGTTCGCCACCCAGAAGACGACACCGGTCGAGTACTAGTCGTTCAAGGTCCCGTTCTCCCGAACGACGACGTTCTGACTCGCAAACCCCGAAGCTGACCACTTCCCATCTATTACAAGAGCTAGCAGATACGCGTCAGCTCATCAAAGAACTCGCTAGTTACGAGGCTCTCCTTCAAAGTGGGCTGCCGTTCAAACCGGAAAGGCCAGACATGGTGCCTGATATTTTCTGTGAGCGGATCTTGTTGTCCTTCTCGTCCGTCGTTTTGATGATGGCAAAGTGATGCGGTCACGACTGAGGAGCATGAAGATGGAGGCTGAGAAGGAGAGAAAGGCCACGGCGGAGTGTGGGAATGTGTTGGAGGATGTAAAGCGGGATAAGCGCGCTCCGTTCGCATCCCCGGTGTTGCTGGATTTGTTTGCTTTTGTGTGTAGATTGACCTCGAACACTGCTGACTTGTAAGACTGTTGATGGTGAAAAATGTCTTTGCTTGAAATACTTTACTAGCACCGGAGGTTGGTAGCAACTTGTCAATGTCCTTCTGCAGCGTACATCACTTTTCCTACCAGGATTGGCTGGCCAAACTAATCTGAATCTGCATCTCAACTTTTCTGAATACATAGTAGAAGAATAGCACCCAGCAACTGTTCGTGCTAATCGTGGGTTTCACGCTTGACGTTGCAGACCACCGCAGCGATCGACTTCTCGAGATAATCATATCAATTTGAATTTGGATGGTAAGATCTACGACATCGCATCTATCAACCGCCCCAACATCACATGATCGCTCTTGATTTCTTACCATCATCACGTTGGCCATGGAGACGCCCCATGGCCATCGCCGACTTGCATCAAATTGGCAAAGCATTCAAGGAGCAGGGCGGTGCGTCAGGATGCCGACACAATGCGATTCTGCGCCACATGTCCTTTATGAACTGAACGCTCACTGGACTTACTCCAAGAAACATGTTGATTCCTCTGTTTCAGATTATCCGTTAAAGCGAGCATCCAAAGAGCCCAGCCGGGTGAGTAACCCCTTCATCATTTCTCCTTCGTTCTTCCTGGAAATTCGTACAGGCGTGTGTTATGCATATATGCTACGTTTCAACCGCGTCCGTGTAAAGAAACCACTTCCTGCCGCCGTAAATCGACGCGCCGCCATGTCTCCCGTTCAAAGCCGGCTTTCACGCGTCTTCGCATATTACTGCAATACGTGCATTTACGCAAATACAACACATTCCAGGCCAACACATATTGCAAGTCTTGATTCATGACCGCGGTGGCGTAGCCGTTTTCTATGACGAGGATTCCGTGGGCTCAGAGTTCTATTTTAAGTATCGTCTAGATTGAGAATGAAAGAACCGGGCTTGCCAAAATACCTGCTTCGTCTGATATCTGTTGCGGGATCTCGTACATCAGCTCGCATTCAGCCGAAGCGTTTGCAGCGTTATGTTCGCGTCACATTGATACATGCGTCCTACTTCCGCAGAGCTGTACCACCAGCACAGCCCTTCCTCACTCTCTTCTCTTCCACATCGGTGTCGACACCAGGTCCTTCCGATGGCATCCCATTTCGACTGGAGCGAAGTCGACACTTGTAGCTCCGACATAATTCGGAAGGCGTTACAAGGGGAATCACCGTGGAGGAGCATTGATCGCCTTGATGTGTCTCTTGGACAATCGGTCATGGATGAAATACAGTCCGTATGTGAGCTCCCAACAACATCATATGGCTATTCTTCATGGTATTCTAGCAACTAGATGCCGCTACAGATGAGAAACTGCGCAGGACAGGCATAAAATGTCTTCGTGCCCTGAGCAAGAAGCATCATATCCTGCCTCTGTCTTTCCACCTGTCCTTATCGCAACTCCAGAAGGATGACTCTAGAATCGTTACCGGTGGCGCTTTCTCGGTGAGCTATCTCGCAGATCGATACCCACAGCTCAACTGAGGGGAATAGGATATCTACCGAGGACAATATTACGGGCAGCCTGTGGCTCTGAAAGTCCTTCGCATTCATGATCATGGAGAGCTCAAGGCAGAGAGCGTCATAAAGGTGATCTGCGCTCCGATCTACGTCGAAGTCCACTAAAGTTACATGTACTGCTACCGTTAGGCTTTTTGTCAAGAGGTTCTGACGTGGAAACAACTTCGACATCCAAACATTCAGCCACTTTTCGGTGCTAGTGAAGAGCTGTTTCCCTCTCGCTTGTGTTTGATATCCCCTTGGTTGGAACATGGAAATGTCATGGCTTTCTTAGCTCATTATCCGCTTTGGGATCGCATAACTATTGTACGTCTCCAGTTCCACGCTTAGAAATCAATCTGAATGACCATTACTGCAGTTCAACGACGTTGTTTCCGGGATGCAGTACCTGCATGGTTTGGATCCTTGCGTGATACACGCCGATATACGAGGAGTAGGTTTCCGACCGTGTCTATTTCATCATCACCGAGCTCATCTCTTCTGAAAAGGCGAACATTCTTGTTAACAGTGATTACCGCTGCCGTCTGGCAGACTTTGGTATCAGTCTTATCGCGGAGACGCAGATGCCTGGGACATTCACTCGCAGTCGGGGGAACGTTCGATGGCATCCTGTAGAGCTGATTGAGACCTCCCTGTTCAAACTGTCCCATATGCCTTCTTTGGATATCTACTCGTTCGGATGTACGGTGATCGAGGTATGTCACCGAACGATGTAGAACAAATATGACTCGTAACTCACTGTCACCGTTGCTTCCAGATATACACAGGCAAGCCACCTTACTGGGACCTCAACGAAGGCGCCGTGGTTATGAAACTCCTGTTTCGCGAGCCTCCAAAGCAGCCAGCTGCCAATGTTCTTCCTCCACCATTATGGAATGATATTGTTACGCCCTGTCTATCACCCTTGCCGAGTCAAAGACCTTCTGCTGCAGAGATTTGGGCCGCCCTTTGGGCCTTCGAGTTAACGTGTCTTGACTCGGAGGCTGTCAATCATGGCTTTCGACAAATCGAGGAAAACGAAAACGGTAGTCAGCTTCCAGTTTGGGACGATGTCGGGAATGAGGAGATCATTCCATGGGCAGAATACAGCGCAACGGGCGCCAAGAATGTAGAGTTGTACCAAGCAGCATCTCGAAGGCACGTTGCATGTAGTCATTGAGTGTAGTGACTAAAGCTTTCCTCAGGGCTGCAAGGGCTGCTCGGAGGGAACATCTAATGCCATACTACACCCCGCCTGCGCCACGTGCTAAACACTTATAGTAATTCCGAGTCGCCCGCCAACATTAAAATGCCCGACATAGGTGTTTTGGATTCGAATTACCAGAGCACCTAAGTGTAGGTGTACTTAACGGCAACGCGGCAACTCCTGCTGCAACTACTGGAGCAACGCATGCTACTCGGCCGACATTCCGTTGATAGATAAGTAGATATATCCGCGCGTTTACCTGTCGCTCTACCTGAAATACAACTAGCTTTCCACCCGTCTGACTTTCGACTCGTGTTCCAACGCCGATTAGCCTCCGCGTCGCTGTTCTCTGAACATCGAAAGCTACTCTATTCCACGTTGTTTTCGGCGCAGCTTGTAGTACACTCAATTTTTCCTCTCCCCATTCAAAAAGATGCGACATATACGAAGGTCCAAGGGTGAAGCCGCGTAGTCTCTGTAGTCAGCGTAACCGCCGCGGTTCTGCTCTGTTCGACACCCCGACTCCCTATCGTAATGGCAACCGAATCTCGTGGACGCTCGCCGTAAGTATCCTTTGAGGAACTGACCTTGAAACCAGGCGGAGTCCGCTCCTGTGACCGTCGGTGGCGTCCGCGATGTTGGAAGTGAATCTTTTTTCTCTCTCCTCCGATACTGTACAGTCTACTCCTTCCCTTTCCGCCTCTCTCCGGAGCCAAGAAGCCCCGTTGACGAGTACACCCCGACGTCGTTCCCAGAGTATTTTTGGATGCGAGTTCCATTCGAGCTCAATGCTGACGTGTTAGAGGTTATAAAGGAAGATCGGCGCGTGCCGTTCGCATTCTGATTTGAACTGGCGATTGTTGGAGCAATCACAGATTCTGCGCCATGCGTGTGGGCCTATTCCTCCCTAAAGACAAATTACTCTAACCCAACCTAAGATTCCCCCCCACTCTCACTCCCCACACCCTCATCCTCCTCCTCCTCCTCCACCAGACTCTCCCTCTCCCTCTCCACCCTCCTCCTCGGCTTCTGATACTCATACCCCACAAAATTCATAACACTATCATGTCCCCAATCAACACCCCATCACCTTCACACAAAGAGGCTGAAAACACTCACTAAATCGTCCCATCCGCACACCCCACCACAACCTCCTCATGGCTCAGCTGCATCGACATCGGGTTCTTCTCGGGCGTCGCCAGCCCCGAGAACTTGCCCGGCAGCGCCCCAAGCAAGCCCTTGACCGTCTCCCCGCCCGTGTGCGCCAGCGCCTCCCACGCACCCGTCACGGGCGTACACGTCGTATCAATGTCCACGTCCGGCACACCCTCCTTAGGGGGCATAATCAGCTCCAAATCCGCGTCCCCAAGCTCGTCGCCCTCGCCCTCGCCTACAGGCTTCTCCTTCTCCTCGTGAATCGACATGAAGATCTATACAACATTTAGAATCAACGATGCTCAACCAAGTGAATGGCTTACCCGTCGATCAGCACCCGCCCGAGAGCTGAACCGCGTCGCAGTGACCACCCGCTTCTTCCTCGGATCCACCGCACCCATAGCCACATCCGGCGTCTCCACCATCGCCACCAGCTTCGGCGGCGCCGTTAAAATCGCTGCCCGACCAAAGTGAATAGGGAACAGGGGTGTGCTCACACGCGTCGATGAAGGACTGATCGGTGTCGAAGGCGTCCGTGCACGCGAATTCGCGCTTATGCTGAGACGGTTTTTCGAGGTGCTCGTCGCGTTCGATAACATCGACGTCCGACGAGAGGTTGACGTCGAGTTGGACAGCGACGATGTGGATCGCGCGAGGGAGGATATTGTTCGGTTCCTTGGTAGTGGGTTGTGTGCACTGGAGTTCGGTCCTGATCACAAGAACATCAAGAACTTGGGATCACCACAATGATGGAACACTTGGGGTGAGTGAGGTGAGAGAGAGATCTGAACCCAAGAGAAAGCAGAAGAGTGCTAATATGGGGGATCTATCTGGGTACCAAACTAAGGAATACAGGTCGAGCACTACAGTACCTTATATACTGTACGAGACCTACTTATCAGTAGGCTAAACGATGAGGCTATCGAATCAAATACAACTCGAAACGCGTACCAGGTGAAATAGCAAGGAATAACTAAGAGGAAGTGAAATAGGAAAGGACAAATGCAGAGGAAGTGAAATATGAAAGGCAGTGTGAAACATGAGTGAGCTGTGCGAGGCTGATGTGGGTCCCCAGTGTGCAATCCTGCAGGATTGATACCGTTTCCATGCACAGGGAGTGCATGAACGGTACATCTCCCCCCAACCAAAATTTCAATACCGGAGGGATTGAAAGTGGGCAGGAAAACACGAAAAACAGGTTGGAAACCAAACAGGTCCGCGAGACGAACACATCACCGCTACGCCAGCGAAGACACGATTGCGAAGCGTGTCGCCAACGACCACGGAGGCCGGATTGTCGTGGCATCGTATTCTGGTATGTTCTCCCGCTTGACTTCATACCACCCAGCGTCACCCGTGTGGACGGACTCCGAGTTCGATGAGGCGGACAATGAGTTTACTGAGACGGAGGTTATTGACGGCGAAGGCTGGGTCCAGTTTGGTCGTCCGAACATGACGCCGGAGCCGAATTAGAGCAGCATGTCCAACGTGTCCGTATTGTCGAAGTGCCAGGATGAGGCGGAGTACTCGCGCCCATAGGTAGAAATGCGAACGAAAATAAATCCTCTTCAGAAGAAAAGGACGCGTGAAAAACGGCTTTAGAAACATAAGAAACAAAAGAAAACGAAAGAATAGTCAAAGAAAGTGTTGAAACCAAAGCGGGGCCTTCAGAAAGGGCGTAGGACAACCCACAGGCCCAACCAATCCTTCAAACAGACAGGAATCCAAGATTAAACAAGTGTATTGTACCACGGCGTCGTGGTCTGAGGGTGAGAATGGATGAGGAGAGAGCGCGGTACTTAACGGTGCTCGGGGCCGTTAAATCCGAGATCCGAGAACGGGATCTGCGCCGGTTGTTCTTCGACACCATTCACAAAGGCGCCGTCAACGCTCTGTCTCCTCCCACCACGACCAAGGACGCCGCCGCGAGAGCCGCCGCCGACATGACAGCAAGGTCTCCTGGAGGCGCGACGAGTCCTCCGTGACGCCTCAACCAAGTGAGTTGCCGTGTCCTACGACGGTCTGGGAGTGGCTGACAATGCAGGAACGGATTGAAATGGCCTCTCAGGTGAGTGCCGCTGTGGATTTTTGGAGCTTCTGATGAAGGGCTGTGATATTAACAGGCCAACGAGGATCACACCCCCAAGGACGACGCCCATAGCCTCGCCAATGACGCCGCCAAGAGTTGCAACAGCAACGGCGTCAACGCTAGCCAGGACGACGCTGGGATGGAGAGCGAGGACGACTGTACCGCGATGTGGCGTAGACTCGCCCATGGCAACGGTTCGTCTTTCCCGTACTCCCGAGGAAGAAAAAGAATTGACGTCCATCCAGAGAGCAGACAGAACACGCCGTCTCTGAGAAGGACATCAAGGAGGAGGTGGGTTTTTCCTAGCCCATCTCGCAGAGAGCCCTGCTGAACTCTCCACCAGGACCACGTCCATTTTGATTGACCAGAGGAATCCAAACTGTGTCTCGAGGACAAAACCAAGGCCGACATTGATCTTCTGGACAGCTTGGGAACGACATCTCGCCAAAGCTGACAAGGATGCCAAGTTCCTCCATTCCTGGGACAACTTGATGGACGGGCGGGTAACCTTTGGGAGACTGGACTCGCGAACGGGTCGAACAAGCCCGGCTCGTGCAAGAACGGCGCGTGGCACGTCTACCGAGTCGTTCAAGGACCGCGCGAGAACAGGGGGAAGGATTTGGGGGTTTTGGAGGAGATTGTAGAGAGCGTGGGCGATCCGGCAGGCACTGTCGTGCGAGCGCTCCGAGAAGAGATTGTGAGGTTGACGCGGATGCTGTACACACGGAGTAGATGGGAGTGTCGAGGTATTGCGAAGGATGACTCGCGGATGATTGTCGATAGTGTTTTTAATGTGTTTTATGTGTATCATTTCCACTCAAACCTTTGTGACATTCAAAGAGGCAGAGTGCGATGATGAATGGTGAATGGAATGGATGAGAAGGATGTCGTATCAGGCCATCCAGTAGCTAATTGGATGCTGAGGAGTCGTAAGAGCCGTAAGTATGTCGTTATACTCAGGTGGGTGGTTACATGGAGTAGTCTTGTAACCGGATCCGGTGGTGTTGCAACTGATCAGGTGGTAGCCGAAAGGACCAGAATCGACCGCGCACTTAGAGGCAACATGCTAGTGCTTAGCATGCGCTGTGGGCCAGAATGGAGTGTTGATCAGACACGCCGTACGCTGAGGTAGGTAGGTAGGTAGATCTCTCCAGATGGAGATAGAAGGTAGCTCGTCGAGGTGCTCCCGAACGAGAGAGATAGAGAAGTGAGGGTGTCCGGATTCGAGTGACCATAGCCAAAAAAGTAGACCAGGTGAAGTGTCATCTGTGGAATGGATCCCTCGCGGTGGGCTCCACTTGTGCACTGGAGTTCGGTCCTGATCACAAGAACATCAAGAACTTGGGATCACCACAATGATGGAACACTTGGGGTGAGTGAGGTGAGAGAGAGATCTGAACCCAAGAGAAAGCAGAAGAGTGCTAATATGGGGGATCTATCTGGGTACCAAACTAAGGAATACAGGTCGAGCACTACAGTACCTTATATACTGTACGAGACCTACTTATCAGTAGGCTAAACGATGAGGCTATCGAATCAAATACAACTCGAAACGCGTACCAGGTGAAATAGCAAGGAATAACTAAGAGGAAGTGAAATAGGAAAGGACAAATGCAGAGGAAGTGAAATATGAAAGGCAGTGTGAAACATGAGTGAGCTGTGCGAGGCTGATGTGGGTCCCCAGTGTGCAATCCTGCAGGATTGATACCGTTTCCATGCACAGGGAGTGCATGAACGGTACATCGATGTACCGTTCACCCGCTCCCTGCGCGTGGAAACGGTAACAATCCGTTGGATTGCACATCCGCCACATCACGTGACCGCATGGTCCCGGTCATCGCGACACTCCCGTTTCACACTGCCTCACCAGAAGGTTTAGCCTATCCAGAAGGGCCTTCCCATTTCACTTCCTCTTGCTTTAGCCTTCCTATTTCACTTCCTCTTAGTTTTTCCTATCTTATTTCCACTTTCCATTGGTTTTTCCCTCACTATTTCACCTGGTTCGTGTTTCGAGTCACATTAGCCTCATAGATTAGCCTATCGATTCAAGGGTTTCGTACAGTATATAAAGTACTGTACTCAACCTGTATTCTCCAGTTAGATCCCCCACAAGACATTCATCTTCTGCTCTCGTTCGGTGTGATTTACTCACTCTTCTTCTCTCGGTCTCTCACTCTTCGAGTTGATCGTTCTCTCTTCGCGTTCTCAGTGGTGATCCCAAGTACAGATTGTTCTTGTGATCAGGACCGGACTACGGTGCACAAGTGGAGCCCACCGCGAGGGATCCATCTTCCACTAAAAACGCATTCTCAATTGCCGGTATACACTGGCTAGCAAACGAAAATCCACTTCCAAAACACCCAGAGACGAGCACGGACGCTTCCTGAAGAGGCAACGGACTGTTGACACAGCAGGACCTTCATCTTCACGCCCGCGCTCGCCTTCTCCGCGGCGATCACCATCGCCGCGACTTTCTTCACCAACCCCTTCCTTAGACAACCTCACCTCCGGGCTCTCAGATTTAGCCTTAGAACCCTTCGCATTCCAATTTCCTTTGCCTCCAAGGGAGCCACCATCAGCTTCCACGCCCAATCCATTTAGGATATTCAGACAAACACGTCAAACTCGCCAACCGACACCACCTCTCCCGCAAAACCCGCCGGTACCACCTCCCACCATGTCGAACTCTGCAATGCCTTCGCGTTCGGCCAGGTCACCTCCTTCATTCTCGGGTAACCCCAGGGATTTAGAAGATTACCTGGAAGACATAAAAAGGGCATGTGAAGAACATGGCAAGACGGATGAGGCGGATTGGGTGTTTTACGCCCTGCATTACCTCTCAGCTGAAGACAGGGAGTCTTGGAAGATACTCCCTGAATCTAAGACAACTCCTGCTCAAGGCGGACAACCTGCGGTCCCGCCGACATGGGTACCATTCGTCAAAGCGGTCATGGACATATACCCGGGTTCACAGACCACAGGACGGTACGAGCTCACGGACCTGGAGCTCCTGGTCTCAGACCGAGCAGCCAGTCCTCCAAAGGACTTGCAGACGCTAGGAGACTTCAGCCGCTCGTTCAAGAAAATAGGTGCCTTGTTAATGGACGAAGACGTCGTCTCCGCGTCAGAACTGTCCAGAATGTACGTGAAAGGCCTGGGTGCCGGTCTTCGCGAAAAGGTCAACAGACGCCTGGAATTTAAAAACCCAGACCATCGTCCACAGCGCCCTCACCCTTTGGCGGACATTATTAAGGAAGCAGAGTTCTGTTTGTCCGGCACGGCGACCTACTCCACTTCCTCAACGTCTAACACGTCGACTGTGAAGATTGAAGGCTTGGAACCTGCAGCCTTCGCGTCAGCTATAGTTGCGGCATTCACGACAGCTGGGCTTACCGCGGGACAGTCGTTTGTCCAAAGTCAAAGAAGGGACAATCCCCAAGCTCGTCAACCAGCTATGGTCGCGGCTGCTCAACCTCAGCAGACCTTCACTCAGCAAAATGAACGGAAGAAGCCCTGTTACTGTGGTGGCAATTGCAGGACATGGAGAGAATGCCCCGTTCACATAGAGGATATGAGGACCGGAGCTCTAGCCACAGATCATAACGGCCGGAGCATGCTTCGCGATGGCAGTAGGAAATGGCCTCAAGGACCCGGTACCTTGCATGAGCGAGTAATACAATGGAACAGAGAGCATCCGGTTGTTAGGCCTCCAAATCCTCCTAATGCTGGACAAACCTTCCTACTCGAGACGCTGCCCGTCAGGCATAATAACAGCCGGATACCACCATCAGCGTCCCTAGTTTCGACAGTCGCATTCGAAAGTCCCTACCAAAACGAAGTCGCTAGTCGGTATTGGGATGCAAACATTGCGGCAGCCTACAACGCAGCGGACGGACGTCTCGCTCCTCCTATGCCACCTGGGAAGCGAATAATCTCCGGGAAAGCGCAACCTGAGCAGCACAGGTATAACCTGCGCCCGACTCCAGCCAGGAGGGAAGATATTCCCAAAGCTGGAAAACGGGAAGACCCTTCGAACAAGTCTCCGAAGCAGTCGGCAGAAGGACAAGTCCCAACGGCGCACATAGAAGAAGTCTCGGAAGACGAGGATGCAAGCGCAGCCATTGCTACCAAAGAGTCTAGTCCTCCTTTTAAGCAGACTACTCAGCCGGAGGCTTCAGTACCTGCCCAGACTATCGTCCAACCCCAGCAAACAACTGAGACTGCGCAGTTCAAGAGCCGCAATCCGTTCAGGCCTGAGAACCGGCAATACCGAACGCTTGCACCGCTGTCAGCCAAAGAGAAGGAAGCCGCTGAACGCGCCTTCTCATCCATGATGGAAGGTAGCACAACGATTTCGAACAGCGACCTTCTCGCAGTAGCGCCAGACTTGCGCAGGCGCGTCAAAGAAGCTGTCTCCGGGCGTCGTGTACCGTTCGCAGAAGGAGAAGACCAAGCCGAGGTCCGTTTCACTGAGATGGTCGAGAATGATAGCAGCGGACGATCCAAGGAAGAGCGTATCGAGGCGTTCTACATGTCCCTAGCAGAGACCGGTGTCATAGTGGGTGCAGAAACGCAGGCGTTGCGAGCGATTACGCCTACAATCAACCACAAGTTTGAAGCGGAGGCTATCCTCGACGAAGGAGCCCAGATAGTCGCCATGTCGAGCCGCGTCTGGCGTAACTCGGGACTTCCGATGGATAGCAATGTCACAATTTCGGTTCAGTCGGCAAATCAGGGCGTCGACGAGTCCTTGGGATTGTGCAGAAATGTGCCCTTCTCTGTTGGAGACCTCACAATGTTCCTCCAGGTCCACGTCATCAACGATGTCGCGTATGATATCCTACTCGGCAGGCCGTTCGGTGTACTGGGAGAAACAATAACACGGAACTACATGAACGGGAATCAGACACTCACGATACATGATCCAAACTCGGAGAAAGTCGTAACGATTCCAACACACGCTCGTGGTAATCCTAGGTTCGCGCCTGCTATGGATGAATTCGATCAGGACACGCCACAAGTTTCGGTCCAGAAGGACTAGTCGTTGAAGATGAATCTACAACGAAATCAGGAAATCGCACTAGTCATCACGGTTACTCACAATTCGGATACCTCGTCTCGGACGCCGCGCTTCGGTAAACCTTTGGAAGACCCAAAAGTCTTCAAGGATACCACCTCTATACCCAATTTCTCCATCTCTATAGCGGGTCTCACGGAAGACCTTGTATCATCATCAGTACAATCAGATTCGGCCACTTCCTTCTCCACTAATTCCTTCGTCCTGGCGGCCGCAACGTTTGGTGCGTCCGAAGTCCAGGACGACTCTACCCATTCTGGCGTTTCACGACGCCTACATATACCACCGTCAGAGGCGCCGTTCCAACCAGCGTACGCCACGATCCTGACGCCCAATCCAAAACAAGTCGCAAATCTCACAGCCGCGACTAACACGAGAAAATCAGTCGATGTTCAAGAACCAGTCTCCATTTTCGCGGCCAAAAAGTACAAAAAGGTGGACGATAGAGTAAAGCCTATAGGTGCCACACTGCCCGAACACTTTAGGATCGTCAGAAACATCGTGGGAGACCCGCTAGCAAACATACCCGCTCTCTCGCCCTTCCCTGCGGATTTTGCGCCGACCGGTCGATACACGGCGGAGCGCAAGGAAATCATTGACTCGTTGCATCCTGAAGGCTTCCTTTGGCCAGAAGAACGTAAGCTCATGCACCACTTTATGATGCTACAGGAACGTGGCTTCGCATGGGAGGAGGACGAAAAAGGACGGTTCCGCGAGGATTTCTTTCCCCCAGTGGAAATGGCGGTGGCGGAGCACGTTCCGTGGGTTCACAGAAATATTCCAATACTGCCCGGGATCTATCAGGAAATCATCAAAATCGTTAGAGACAAGATCTCGTCAGGCGCATATGAGCCGTCAAACTCGTCTTACCGTTCTCGTTGGTTCACCGTGCTAAAGAAAGACGGTAAATCACTGCGCATTGTCCACGACCTTCAACCGCTGAACAAAGTCACTATCCGTGACTCCGGTATGTTGCCGTTCGTCGAGTCTTTGGCGGAGGCGTTTGCGGGTCGAGCCTGCTACGGCGTTTTTGATCTGTTTGTGGCGTTCGATCAGCGAGGGTTATCCGTGTTGTCGAGAGACTATACCACCTTTCAGACACCTCTGGGTACTTTCAGGTTAACAAAGCTGCCCATGGGTTGGACTAACTCTGTGCCTATCCTCCACGGAGACGTCACGTATACCTTGCGGGACGAAATCCCAGACTTCACGATCCCGTTCATGGACGACGCTGGAATTCGGGGCCCCGCGACGCGGTACGAGACGCCTGATGGTGGCTACGAGACCATACCTGAGAATCCGGGTATCCGACGTTTCGTCTGGGAGCATTTCCAGGCTTTAAACAGGATAGTCCAGCGAATGAAGTACATTGGATGTACTTGGTCAGGCAAAAAAGCGTATCTCTGTGTACCGGAAGCAGTCATCGTTGGTCATAAGTGCACATACGAAGGTCGCGTACCTGAAGATTCCAAGGTCGACAAGATCAAGACGTGGGGGGACTGTCGGGACTTGACTGATGTACGCGCCTTCTTGGGAACGGCTGGACTGATGCGAAATTTTATCTGGAATTTCGCGTCAATATCAAAGCCACTGGTGGATCTTACACGCAAGGACGTACCTTTCTATTGGGGACCTCAGCAGAAAGTCTCCCAACGTCTGCTCAAGGACGCCATCATCACTTCACCCGCTCTTCGTCCACTCGACTACGCTTCAGTAGCGCCAATCATCCTCTGCGTCGATTCCAGTATTATTGCTATCGGGTACGGCCTATTCCAGGAGCACGATGAGGACACGTCACTCCGTTATCCGAGTCGCTTTGGATCCATAGCGTTGTCAAACCGCGAGTCGAGTTATAGCCAGCCGAAGCTGGAGCTGTACGGCCTGTACCGCGCGTTGAAAGCAATGCAAATGTATATCATTGGGGCAAAGAACATGGTGGTGGAAGTTGACGCAACAGCCATCAAAGGCATGCTCAACAATCCAGACATGAACCCGAGCGCGACGATCAATAGATGGGTCGCCGGGATTCTTCTCTTTACGTTTCAATTGATTCACGTTCCTGGCATCAAACACGGTGTTGATGGCTTGTCTCGGCGTCGTCCGTTTCCAGAAGATTCAACGGAAGAACCCGACGACGGAGAATGGCTCGATCGCCGCTACGCTTTCATGTTGATCATTGATTCCGGGGACGCGTCGCGGTCTGAACCATCTCTTCTTGACACCTTGAACGTCGCGGTGGCATCAATGCCGAAGTACTCTTACGATTCACGAAACCCCAACGTCGATCCAAATCACGTCCATGAACTAATCCGTTCTCCGAAGATAGTTGAAATGGATAGCCGTCTTTCTCAAGTACGGACGTTCCTGGAAGATTTATCTCTGCCGGAAGGGATGTCAGACAGGGAGCATCAAGCACTTATCAAGTACGCGTCGGGGTTCTTTGTCAAGGACGGCCTGCTCTGGAAGAGGCGTCCTGATAACCGTCATCAAACATATGTTGAACCGAGCACACGCCTAGCTGTCATGAAAGCAGCACATGATGATTTGGGCCACAAGGGCTTGTTCTCTGTCCGGTTCAACATCCTGCTTCGCTATTGGTGGCCGGGCTTGATGGAGGACTTGAAATGGTTCCTGCAGACATGTCACGAGTGTCAGCTGAGGCGTACTTTCAAATGGCATATTCCTCCTGTCGTGGCTCAGCCATCCACCCTTTTCTCAAAAGTCTATGTCGACACGTTCTTTATGCCGCGGGCTGGTGGCTACAAATTCATCATTCACGCCCGATGTTCTCTCTCCGCGTATCCGGAGTTCCGTCTCTTGCGTCACGAGAACGCTTCGACTATCGCATCTTTTCTTTATGAAGAACTGATTTGCAGATGGGGTAGTCTGCGTGAGATCGTGACAGACAACGGGACGGCCTTTCTCGCGGCTATGGATGTGATGAAGAAACAATTCAACATCAGTCATATTCGTATCTCGGGATACAATTCTCAGGCCAACGGAATCATCGAAAATCGGCACTACGACGTGCGTGAAGGACTCCTCAAGATTTGCAAGGGGAACGAAAAGACTTGGTATCGATCCGCACACGCCATGATATGGGCGGAGCGTGTCACAGTCCTTAAACCCCTGGGCATGAGCCCGTATCGCGCTGTCACCGGGCTAGAGCCTTTATTGCCCTTGGATTTCGTCCAGGCGACCTGGCTGACTACGCCGCCCACTCGTATCCTCACTCACGAGGAGCTCATAGTTCAACGTGCGCTAGAGCTTCTCAGTCGTTCTGAAGAATTGGACAAGCTTTCTTCCGACGTTTATGCATCTCGTGTAGCAAATGCCCAGCGTTGGGCAGACGAACATGCGAATCGCATCAAAGACTTCAATTTTCCGCGAGGTTCAGTTGTCCTCATGGAAAACACTCGGGCACGCAAGACCTTGCCGGACAAAGCTAAGGCTCGGTACTTCGGGCCTCTCTTAGTTCTATTCCGCAATCGCGGTGGAGCTTATCATCTGTGTGAGCTGAATGGTGCTGCGCTAAATTACCCAGTCGCGGCACGTCGGGTCATGCCATACATGGCGCGTTCGGATATACCCCTCCCCCCTGGATTTCTAGCCGGCCTGACACCTGAGACGGTTGCAGAGCTGCAGTCATCAGAGGACGAAGGAGTAGATTAGGCGCCTCTTCCTGTCCTTCTCAATCTCAAAATAAACATCTGTCTTTGCTCGAAACCTTCTCAGTTATGATCTTCCTTTCTCTTCTCGTTCGGGAGCACCTCGTCGAGATTGTCAGTCTCTGTGTTCTTCTTTCATCTCGCTCGGGAGCACCTCGTCGAGATTTATTCTCTTGTCTTGTTCGGGAGCACCTCGTCAAGATTCCTTGTCTTGTCTCGTTTGGGAGCACCTCATCGAGATTTCCCCTCTCTACTCGTTCGGGAGCACCTCGTCGAGAACGACATTCTCTATCTCCGGCAGGAGAGACCATGCGCATTGTATTATTACCAAACTGCAGTTTACGACCTGGACGATCGTCCTACTCTTATCTCAACGACAACTCGCAGCTCGACTAGCTACCGGGCGGCACAACACCACTTCCTCACAAAACAACATCTCTAAAAACACTGTCTATCACGAAAATTCACGACAAACATTTCACACAAGGATAGTGGAAACAATATTCCATTACCTACACAAAAACCACAAAAAAAAATCACAAAAACATTACTCCAACTATCATCGACAACCTCCCCCACAACCCATCTTCATATCATCATTCATCTTCAAGCCCTTCCTCCTGCATAAGACACCACACTTTGTCTCTGTGCGCGACCGCTACTCCAGCCCTTCCGACAACGCGACATACGCGACAAATCGGCGTTCAAGTTCGGTCGCGCGGGAATGGATAGACCTGGCGTCCCTGGTCAGACTCGAGATCTCGTCCCTCAGCTGACGCAGGACGGCGTTGGGGTCCTCGCCAGGATTCTCCGCACCCCCTTCATCCTGTTCATCCAACGCGCCCAAGTATGCCCCGTTCTCTTCAAGAGGTCCTTGGATGAAACGATACACCTTCCATTCCCCGTCCCTGCAAGATCCTGGTTTGTTGGAGCAGTTGGTCCCGAGAAGGCGACAGCGGAGGCACACAGCGTCGGTCATGCCCGCCTTCACGAGGCAGCAGTCTCCGACGTCCTCCTTGTGGTCGGGGACTTTGCGTCGGTCTGAAATCTTCAAAGCGAGGTGCAAGGGGTCGCAGTTCCAGCACAGGGACGGCGATTTCTTCGCGCTGGTCAGAAAAATCCGGTTCTAAGAAGGCCAGGGGTACTTACAACGAGTTTGCCTTCAGTGACCGCAGTTTCCCAGATGCGTTTGGCGTGGGACTCGAGTGTTGGCCAAGACCGGGAGTACCACCCATCAGCGTCAGCGTTGGCGTACGCGAGAACCTCGCCTCGGGACCATGCTTCTCGCGTTTTAATCTCTATCAGCATTGAAATAGAAGAGAGAGCTCACTGGTCACAGTGGGTACCGGAGCGTCTACGGAGATCGGGCCCCCAGCCTGCACGCCGTCATCGATCGCCTCCACGTCCTGAAGACGCTCTTGCCTAGCGTTGTTGTGGCGCGCGAGTACCTGGACCATCAACGCCTCCGCTTGCTGGCGGGTGATGGTGATGGGCGGCGTGTCTGTCAACGAGACGTTCCTGGCGACAGCTCGGGAATCGTATCCAATGTGGAGGTCGTGCGCTCCCAGGACGAATTCGATGTCGGCTTGAATCTCGTCTGCGAGGTTTCGCGGTGCAGGAATGCGGTGCCTGATGGCGTTCACGCGTCCTTCGTCCTCGACTTTGACCCTAACGTTGTTACCGTGATCTTCTGGAGGAACAGGGCATCAGTTTTAAAGCGCCAACACGGTGGGGACAGCGTACCTTCGGCGTTGGGGCGCTCGGCGTCTTCACTGTCCTTGGCCTCGCTCATCTGTGTGTCGACGGGGTCCCAGTTAACAAAATTTCCGTCGGGGGTGTGAGCGCCAACATGGACGTGGCGCTGCGCGGCCTCAGAACGGTTACCGTTGTCCTGTACGAAAGATCAGAACGTTTGGTTGGCCGAGGCGCTTCAAAGAGTATCACCTGGAAGTTGCCCTGTCCGTCGTCTGCGGAACTTTAGCAAGCACAGTTTGTTCGGGGGCGGAGGAGCTCACCATTGGGGGCCAAGTCTCTCGAGGCATTGGATGTCGCTGTCCCCGTCCGCGTTACCTCGTCCCGGCGACGGTCTTTCTTGTACCGTTCGTGGTCGTGGTGGAAGGAAGCAGAGCGTTGGCGACGCATTACTCAATAAGTGTCGAGGATGCTTCAATGGGGACTGCCGAGCGCGTTCTTATATGAACGTGGGAGATCTCAAGATCGGATCTCGGCTTTAACGGCACCGAAGGCCGTTAAGCGCCGCGCTCGCCCCTCAACGTCTCTCACTCTCGAACCACAACGACGTGGTAAAATAAACCTGTTTTATCCTTGACATTTGGTCTGTTTGGAGGCTTGGACGATCACCTGGGCTTCCTTGGCCCTTCTTGAAGGTTCTTCCTGGAAATTAGCGCTTTCTTTGCTCTGGTTTTGTTTTAATTTTGCCTGTTGGCGAGTCTTTCACGCTAAGTTTTCTCTAAAAAGAATTTTATTTTCATTCGCATTTCTATCTTCGGGCGCGAGAACTCCGCCTCATCTTGGCGCTACTGCTACGGACGCGTCGCGTCTAGTTCGGTTGTGGCGTACGGCTGTACTGGACCCAATCCTCTCCCTCGATTTCTTCCGTCCTGGTCACCTCGGTTTCGACCTCCTCGTCCTCTACATCGCCCTCAGACACCTCCATAAGGTCGGGCAGGGAGTCCGTGGACATAGCGGACTTGGGATGATACGAGGACGACCGCGAACGGTTGCCAGAGCCTGACGCGACCATCACACCTCCGTGGTCGTTGACGACGCGACCTGGCACGCCGAACTCACTCATGGAGCGTTGAATGGACTGCATGTGTTCATTGACGATGATACGCACAGTACAAACTGGCTACAGAATAGGCATATTTTGCGATTTCTGTACGACCTCTTGTAGGAAAGACATGTATACAAATACATTATAGTACTTGGGAAGTCTATCAAAGACTTCTAGGAGACTCTCTTAGGACGCGAAGAGACTCCAAGGTGGCCATTACGCGCCTATGGACCGAACTCCCGAATCAACCGGAAGTTCCCGTAACGTTCTACAGAACTCTAAACGTGCCTGAATATCAAATACTCAATGCGCCCGGATGCAACACACGCATCCGTCGGACAATCGGACTTACAATCCTGGTTGTTTCCTTTCCAAGTACTCGGATACTATGTATTCGCTATAGTATCCACCCGAACACTAGGGACATGTTCTGAACCACAGAGCTCGTTCAGAAAGACCTTTGCAACGAGACTACTGCATTCATCTACTTGAACTTGGGATCCATACGGACCCTCAACCCCGAAAGCTGTGAGTCAGACAGGACTCCGGAATCACGCAATCTTGCATCATCCTTCCGTTACGAACAAAAGACCATGCGGATGCAGACAGATACATCCGTACCGCAGTGTTGAAGTGACTCAAACGGAACCGGAACCGCAACTCGACAGGCACCCTGTGTGGCCACTATAAACATAGAAACCCAGTTATCAGAACAGCCTCGACAGATACACTTCGAAAGTGGGGTATCATTCAAAGCTATAACTCAGGTCTACATGAAGGACCGAAGTATCAAACCCAGAAGACAAAGTTTAGAAAGCTAACTACACTACGACACGCCGGAACCAACCAGGTCCCAACCGGACTATCTACATGGTTGAGTCAGACGAGCACAAGGTGTTATATCAAATACCACGGAAAGCACGCCATCCGCGGACTCATACGAGTCACCCGGAGGTCTGAGGAACCGACAGTAGCTACCGAACCGCACCCACCAGTAAGAATAACACCGTATGTACCTGATTCTGTAGTATATAAGTACCTGTAAAACGTCGTAGTCAGTAGTTAATCTACACCCGCGTATATAGCCATACAAGCGAATACCAGTGTTTATTTGACTCGGAACTTTTGTGTCCACCTCAGTTTAAGTTAAGAACCCAACCAGAACAACGTGAACCAGTGATAGTTACCTGGTGAACTTCGAGTTAGTACCCGGAAGCTTTGCCATCCGTACTTGTGAACGTCCCTCTGTCCCAAGACGGAGTTTTAAACGACAGAAGCAAGTATCGGTAACGAAGTGACTTGAGAACACCCGGAGCCACCGCGCTTGCAACTGCTTCGGATTCAGACATAAGAAGTCAGGCCTTTCGTGTTAGTTTAGACCGACTTAACGTACCCAAGCCCCGCGGATCTTTACGTACCCAAAGGCGATCTTGGTCCCTGCGTTCTGTTGAGTTGAAGATTGAGTGCACAAGACAGTCAACCGGCAGTCCTCCGAGACTCAGCGTACTTGCGTGCCAACCTTTCGGCTAAGACATCGGAAGCTACCCCTTCTTCCGGAATCCCACAAGTTAACTCCCCAAGCTCCCTCGAACTTGCACTTGTGTTAGTCTAGGAAGTACACCTCTACCCCTCCGTTTGGAACCTCTTTGAGTCACTCGATCTTGGCTAAAGTTGTAATTCGTTACGGGTGATAAGGTCGGATCCTTGTACCTGTCCATTAGAAACTTCGGAAGTTTCGAGTGATTGTTTTGTTTTGTGTGTTTGTGTGTGTGTATTTCTGTGGCGTATTCCTATACTGCACATCATATTATTGGAGCCCACCGCGAGGGGGCTTAATTTTGTTAACTTGCGGATTCGGAATCCAACGGTTGCAAAGTCCAAAAATCCAAAATAAATCCCAAAAGAACCTCTGGTTCTCAGTCTTCGCGTTACACGCCAAGTCAGAACGAGCGTTCACCCCTCCTTCGAGATCGCAAGCAAGCACGTCAAGCTCTGCTGCATCTTCTGGACGGAATCTACGGCCGAATCAGCATCCACCCGGTTACTTAGTAAACGGTGGACCTGAAGACAGAGCAAGAGCCATTGCACGCGCAGCTCAGTCTAGCCAAAACCAAAATACATCTTCACGTCGGAATACTCCAACAGTACCGACTCCAGTTACTCCTCTAACAGGACTAACGAAACAAAAGCACCCAGTGCACCAAAAAGAACAAGTCTTCGCTTGTTCCACCTACCGAATCCCCTGCAGACGGAGCAGAGTATAGCCTACCCGGTTATTCACTAGCACCACACCCGTTATTTACCAATCTAAGAATCAGTATGTCCGGATTAGACCCATCCGCGTATCCGTCGCAAGCTCTTACAGAGAAGTTAGACGGTGCGAACCTACCGATTCCCGGTACCAGACATGCACCCGAGTTCCTGGCTACTCAAGCTGGAGTAAAAAGGTACTTTAATGCTATGGACTGGTTATACCCAGCGAAAAAGATCAAAGATGACGGTCTTAAGATCGAAATAGCGGTCAGCTATGTCGACGAAGACGTCAGGAAGCAGTGGTTCGCCATGCCCGAGTACCGAGCTGGTGTCTACGAAGGCTTCAAGAAGGCAGTGTTCGAAAGTTACGGCGCAGGCGCCGAAGACCGAGCACATACGCCTAAAGAACTAGAAGAAAAACTCAACATTTACCGTGCGAATCCGATCTACAACAAGACCGGATGGGTTGAGTTCAAACGAGTCATCATGCATGTTATGTTGTACTTAATCGAGAGTCAAGACCTCACGGAGAAGACCGCAATCGAACACTTAGTATCTTGTATCCTGGGACCCTCATGGGCCAGCATACAAGTCGAGTTGAAGCGGGTCCATCCCACTCCATCCGAGGCCGCCAAAAAGATTGGTATCAAATGGTCTCTGACTGAAGTTGTCGAAGCCATTAGCAGCTACTTCGGTGATTTAGATGTGTTCGGACAGATCGCAGAATACACTGAGGTATCCGGTCGCACCTATGATCGAGCACTAGTGCCCGCATCGACTTCTAGAGTTAAGACAGAGTCTTTAGCTCAACAGACGGAGTCCTTATCAATCTTATTGGACAAATTCAACCTTGAAGCCAAGGCTAGACAAGCGCATGAACAAACTCAAGCAAGACAACACGAACAGCTGTTGACTCTGTTTAAGGATGCGCTTAAGGGCAATCCTCACGGAAACCCTAGCCTCCGCACTCAACATATGCAGTACGATTATACTCAGGAGCCTCTGAGTTACCCGTATAATGTTGTTCAACATCTAGCCCAAGGCGCACCTAACTATCCGGGTGGACCACCTACCGTCCAACCGAATGGGATGATAGTACGCGCCCCTCAAGGAAATCATAATCATGGCAATAATTCGAATCATGGACACAAACCGCACCCTCCACATCAGCACCAGCATACGGATGGAGGGTTGTGTTTCTTCTGTGGCGAAGAAGGACATTTCGTCAGGGAGTGCCCTCACCAAAAGAAGATGGAAGCGGAAGGCTGGATCTACCGGCCTAACGGCGTCAAGTACTACTTCTTGAGAAATGGTGTATCGCTCTCAAGCAAGGCGAAAGCTGGTATTTGGCCAGCGTGGCAAGTCTGGAAGCTCATGGAAAAGACCACCGGAAAGCTTCCACCCGAAGCCGCTGTCATGATTAAAGCGCAGAACTTCATGATAGAAAATGAAGACGAAATGTTTAGTCCCGAAACCGTAGTTGATTTCAACGTGGCGCAGGACGTTCAGTCAAATTTCGAGTAGGCTCGAGGATGGAGCGGACTCCGGAAGAACCGGAGGAGAAAAGGTTTACATTCATGGAGAAACAGCTATTGGAGCACCTGCTCGAGTCGCAGAGACAGTCTTGGAAACAAGACAGTCCTTCACAAAATCTAAGCCTTTCCCCTTCCCCGGAGTCTGGGCCTGTTAACACGATAACAGAGCCTCTTGAGAGCCAATTTGTAAATACGCGTGCACAAGCGAATAACGGAAAACATATCGAAAAACCTATAGAGATCCTAAAGCGAAAACCAGGTCCCAGCTTTCACGGAAGCAAGGACATCCGACCTACCACACAGCGAGTGGAAGTAGTCATTCTAAAAAGAAACAAGTCAGTTTTACCGAACCGGTACCGGAAGAGCACCCGCCTGCCGGCACTCCAGAAGCTGACACAAGAGACAAGTCCACTAGTACACTGATAGATCCGGAGCTTAAGGAAATCATTGACGATGCGTTGCAAGCCCCGGGCCAGTAGTGTCGGTCAGTGATGGAGTTGAGCAACAGAAACAGCGTACTTATCAACGGATCTCGAAAATCAGAGCGTTGCTCAACGAGAATCCGGAGTGGCGGTCTCTTTGGAAACAATTCTTACCCTTCGAAATGTTAGCTACCAACGAAGCCTGGCAGAAGGATTTGCTAGAGCTGTTGAAGGGTAGAAATGTTAAAGTAAATGTACAGATGGAGTTCGCAGCAGCCGAACCCGAGACTGTATATATGATAAACCAGGATGGAGGAAGTGACCTACCGCGAGGAGCCGTGGTAGTACACGACCCTATCCTTCAGTTGTATCAGTTCAATAACGGTTATGCTGGACCTTACTTCAATGTGAACTTACCCGCTGCCAGTGTGGCACCGGAAAGTGCCGAACTAAGAACGGTGTGGCCGATCATTGGCGGTGCAGGAAGAAAAGAGTGTCTGTTAGACAGCGGATCGCAAATTGTATCCATGTCTCTTAAAGCAGCACTAGAACTAGGTATTCCATACGATCCGGGGTTCCGGATAACGATGGAAAGTGCAGACCAAACCCGTACAGAAACGGTTGGTTTAGCACGCAACCTACCATTCATTTTCGAAGGTATTACTTACTACCTGCAAGTACATATTTTGAAGGCACCCGCCTACGAAGTATTACTCGGTAGACCCTTCGAAAGAGTATCAAACTCGGTTACTTCAACCTCAGGAGACTCGGTGGCAGTCACGATTACCGAACCAGGAACTGGTCGGAAGTTGACTCTACCGACGTACACTAGAGGAGAAGTACCTAGATACCTCAAACCTGTTCAACAAGAGGGTTTTCAGAGCCGCTCGAGGAATTGATCCCTGATCAAGGAGAGGTGGCTCTCTATATAACGGTTGACGGAAAAGGAGGTTATAAAATCAAAGAAACTTATGTTCCGGGTGAAAACAGAAACAACTTCACCTCCAGCGACTTGACAAGCCTGTATCTCAAGAAGTCAAACGAAGGAGTACATCGGGCAGTCAAGCCACTTAGACGAGAATTCATGTTCCGGGATCCTAAGGAACCGTTCATGATACCAGTTAAACACCCCATAGAGACGTATGAACGCCGGAAGATCGATAGTTTCCGGAAGGTATTCAACATCCGGAAGCCGGTTGACGTTACCGAGCAAGGCGACCGAACCATAGTAAACACTACGCAGATGTTCTATGGCGTCCCGCAGGAACTACAAGGTGTATTCGGCCAGTTCACACTCACTATGGCAGAGACTCTTCAGAGACAACAAGAAGTATTCCTACAAGGAATCAAGAAAATGGCCAAACCCAAAGGTATTTTCGAAATGCGAAAGGCCGACGTCTATGTAGCCAAGAAATACAAACCGGTTGCACTTAAGACTAAGCCGCATCTCGGAACGTTACCTGATGAGTTCAGAATCGTACGAGACATACAAGGAGATCCATTAGCGGCTCTACCGAAGTTGTCGATGAACCCACCGGACTTCGAGCCGACGGGTAGATACACAGCTGAGCGAAGAGAACAGATCCAGAAAGACCACGAAGGTGACTTCTTATGGCCTGAGGAACGAAAGCTAGTAGATCAACTAATGTGCCTGCAGAACGGAGGATTCGCCTGGGATGAATCAGAAAAAGGCAAGTTTCGGGAGGATTTCTTTCCACCCGTGGACATGCCAGTCATCCGCACACCCCTTGGGTACTCAGAAATATACCAATACCACCCGGCATCTACGATGAAGTATGTAAAATCATCAAGAACAAGATTGACACGGGTGTCTATGAACCTTCGAACTCGTCTTATAGATCAAGATGGTTCTGTGTACTCAAGAAAGACGGTAAAAAGCTCAGACTAGTACATAGTCTAGAGCCCCTCAACGCGGTAACAATTGCACATTCTGGTCTACCTCCCGCAACCGAGGAGTTAGCAGAGGCATTTGCAGGGTTATCGTGTGGAGGAACATTAGATTTATACGTGGGATACGATGAGCGGTTGTTAGCCATATCGTCTAGAGATATGACTACCTTCTCAACGCCCTACGGAGCCTTAAGACTAAGAACATTACCCATGGGATGGACGAATTCAGTACCGATATTCCATGAAGACGTAACATACATACTACGAGACGAGATTCCTGCCTATACTAGACCCTACATAGATGATGTACCGGTAAAAGGACCTACCACCCGGTACGAAGACAAAGATGGAAACCCAGAAGTACTCAAAGAGAACCCGGGAATCCGTCGCTTCGTGTGGGAACACCTTAACAACATGAACCGCATCATTCAACGGATGAAGTATGCAGGAGGAACCTTCTCAGGTCACAAAGCTATCATTTGTGCAGATGAGATAGTCGTTGTAGGTCATGTATGTTCGTATGCCGGAAGGAAGCCATCCGCGGAACGAGTGAAGGTTATACAAGACTGGCCAGATTGTGAAAATCTGACGCATGTCAAGTCCTTCCTCGGTACCACAGGAATCTTCCGAGCATTTATTAAAGACTACTCAGTGAAAGCGTACGCTATGAACCGGTTGAATCGTGGTTCCGTACCCTTCCAGTGGGGTCCCGAAGAAAAAGCTTCAATGCAAGCACTTAAGGATGCTATCACGAACTGTCCAATGTTGAAGCCCCTTCGCTATGACTGGGAAACACCTATAACATTGTCGGTTGATACGTCCTACCAGGCAATAGGCTTTTACTTGTCGCAGAAAGATCCTGAAGACGAGAAGAAGACCTATTTCGCCAAGTTCATGTCTATCACCTTAAACGACACGCAAGCAAGGTATTCACAAGCTAAACGAGAGCTGTTTGGGCTTCACCGAGCACTCATGGCTTGTCGGTACTACCTACTCGGATGCCGGAAGCTGCGTATCGAGGTAGACGCGAAATATATCAAGGGGATGTTATCGAACATAGACTCCCTTACGAATGCCAATCTCCAACGATGGGCAGAAGATATCTAATGTATCACTTTACCTTGGCACACGTACCAGGCAAAGTACACGGTCCTGATGGTTTAAGCCGACGACCTGCTTCGGATAAGGACGTGGTGGTACCATATGATGAAACCGACGATACAATGGAACTAGAATACGAGGAAGATCCGAACTTAGCAAGCGAGGACCGACCTCTAGACTTTCAAGAATTCAAGAACAATATCGATACCCGAACGGGCTTCGTACAAACCATTAACTCGGTAAGTACCGAAGCCTCCGGACCGATATCCGAACAAGAACTCCTTCAAGCCACGGGTGTCGCGGTTGATGACATCGAGAAATGGGTGGATATTCCAAACTTCCCAGACCAAAACCGGTCGGAAAGAGAGAAAGCTTGGGAACTCATGTTACCGTATGTCCAACCGTACTTAGAGGAAAAGCCACACACGGAAGAGGAAGATCTACCATCCGGTGTCACCACTAAGATGCAAGCGTGGGCTGATAATGAGTTCTTCATCAGAAATAACAGACTATACAAGATAGATAAGAAAGGAGAACACAAACGGGTTCTACAGAAGCCTGAACGAATGGCGGTTTGCAAGGTCATACACGACAAGAACGGACACAAAGGACAATTCTCGGTGAGGCATCTCATCCGGTCAAGGTTCTGGTGGCCAGCTCTTGAGACCGATGTAAACTGGTATATCAAGACTTGTGTTCTCTGTCAGAAAAGGCAGAAGCGAAACATACACATGGAGCCAAGGATCACCTCCACCCCAGGGATCTTCGAAAAGGCCTATGTCGACACGTTTCGGATGCCTAAGTCTACCGGTACACCTAACAAGGACGGTAAGACTTCAAGAAAGACTTAAAAGCAGAAGAGTCAAAGTATTCCGGATACAATGCCGTTACCGTAGCACGGTGTGGATTATCCGGATGGCCTGAAGCCCGAGCCTTGAAGGAAGAGACAGCCGAAACCTTAGGAGATTGGTTGTTCGAAGACGTACTATCAAGGTGGGGTTGCATTCGCGAGATAGTAACGGATAATGGACCGTCTATCAAGAAAGCGATGCGACATGTAGAACAGAAGTATGGTATAACGGGAATCCTGATCTCGCCTTACAACAAACAGGCTAACGGCAAAGTTGAGAGGGGACACTGGGACATTCGCCAGTCACTCTTCAAGGTGTGTAAAGGAGACCCTTCAATGTGGCCAGCGTACTTACATGAAGTACTGTGGGCGGAGAGGATCACTGTGAAACGAGGATTGGGTTGTTCACCCTTCCACGCGGTAACCGGATGCGATCCTATCCTTCCGCTAGACTACATGGAAGTGACATGGTTGGCCGATGTACCAGACAAAATTGTATCACACTCAGATCTTGTGGCGTACAGGGCGCGTTTGATAGCTAAACACGCGTTGGACGTAGCAGAAATGAAAAAGCGGGTAACGGTAGCTAAGAAAAAGGCTGCCGAGCGCTTCATGGAACAATTTAAGAACACAATGCCTAACTGGAAGTTCAACACGGGTGAACTAGTACTGGTAAGGAACACGCGAATCGAAGACGAATTGAACTCAAAGTTCAAGGAGAGATTCATGGGTCCTTACGCAGTTGTTACCAGAACTACAGCAGGTAACTATGTCCTCTGTGATTTGAACGGAGAACTCTTGGACGGAAAGATCGCCGGATTCAGAGTGCTACCGTTCTACTCACGAAGAGACCCAATTGACTTGGGAAAGTCATTCCATGATAGACTACACGCTATTAAAGGAAGCGTCAGTAAGGTATACGACAAGGTAGCAAAGAGTGCCTTGTGGATCCTCAGTCGTACTGCTAAGACCAGACGACAAGGCTGAGTCGAAAACTTGGCTGCAGAAGGACTCGAACGCAAAAGATTTCCAGTGTATCCCAAACAAATGTGCTGTGGGAGACTCGAACTCCTGCGAAGCTTACCACTAAGCCACAGCAGCGCTGGAAAAACACGTTGAGTCCAGTACCGAATGAGTTTGGTCAACCTATCAGCTTGGGTGCCAGCGCAAAAAGATTTGTAGTTGCACTAAAATGCTGGGGGAGAGTCGAACTCCACAGACGCTTACCACTAAGCCACAGCAGTGTGGGAAACAACTTGAATCCACAATCGACGAGTGACTCTGAAAAGAGCAGGTTAACTCTGGCACCGGATGCATGACCGCATCCGATGGTACAGAAGATTAACTCTGGCACCGGATGCGTTTAACACATCCGATGGTACTGCAGATGGCGCGGACGCCATGTAAAGAAAAACAAAGGAGAGGGGTACAATAGTATCCATCGTTTATTCTACCAGAAATTTTCGAGTTCTACCGAAAATTAGAATCTAGTAACACAGTTCAAAAATGGCAAAACGCAGTGAGCACTGGGTGACAGAACTAGCGAGAATCGAACTCGTGACATGTCCAGTTGAGAGACTTAAACACGTCAGGTTACCACCAAACCATAGGACTGCAGAGAACTGCAAAAAGCAATGGATTCTGGAAGACTGGAAAGTCCTAGCGAGATTTGAACTCGCGACCTGTGTGACTCAGATGAGAAACAAGGCCAGGTTGCCGCTAAACCATAGAACTACAAAAAGCAGTCCATCTTGGCTGTGCTGAACAGCCAAGATGTACTGAAAGTTCCCGCAAGAGTCGAACTCGTAACCTGTTCAATTAAGAGACAAGTCAGTTTACCCACTAAACCATGGAACTGTGAACATAGAAATTAAAACCGAACCGAGCGGACAAGTTGAGGTCCGAGGACTTGGTAAAATCCCTGAAGAAGTTCGGCGATCGGCGTTTCCAGAAAAAGGAAGCGTGGCGTAAGCCTTCGAAAAGCATATATGAGCGCGGATCCGGATGGAATCGGATGCAAGATATATAACAAGAGACATAACATACAGGGGCGGATGCAGAGAATTCCCTCCCGCAGCCGACGCCCTCCCACCAGTCAAGTCCACTTAGCAACCTTCGATCGCTCAACAATGTCTTCTTACGAGTATTTTTACATCGGAGAGACTACCGTACCAGAGGAATGGTTCTGGGAGCTCGACGACGCAGTTGCGGAAGCTTGGCTAGCGGACCCGATTGGCATGGCAAAACACGTCGCCTCAGACACGGATACGAAGGAGCGACGCGCTATCCTTGACGCCATCGCACAGCATATCCTAGCCAATCCTGAAGAAAGAACAGAACACGCCACTACTCTTCAATGGATTGACGGCCTCTTCTTCTCCGCAGTAACTTCGCTTGCCGGATGGGTTCCTCCCATGGGAACGACGGGAGAAGAGGCACCGGATGGGAAGCCCTCTGCACCCGAACCCACTTCCCCTGCCGTCAGCTCGAGGCTTAGCCCTCAACCCATGGAGGACGTTGCTCCTACCGAGTCTCCCCACAGAGGAAGAAGGACAAAGGCAAAGGGAAAGCGGTAGACCCTCCCACCCGTGCACCTGCGCCCAAGAAAAAGCGCGTCCCCACTCCTCCCCGGTAGCTGGACCTTCGGGTAGCCAGCCATCCGTACGCCCTCCTCCTCGCACCCCGAGTCCTAACCCTTGGGAACAGCCGATAACAGCAAGAATGCAGTACATCAATGGGTCGGATGAGAACTGGCTGTGCTGTTGCTTCCGGTTGACCCCTTCAGACGTGACGGCCTTGATACTGGATCCCCAGTCACTGTACACGCAAGTAGACGAAGACCGACGACCACCCACCGAAAGTACACACGCTCGGTACTTCTGCAGGATGTTCGCTAACCACGTCGTGAACCACCGTCATCTGGTCGATGAAGGAAGGTTCGACCAGCAGGCGATCTTTATAGACGAATCTCTCAAGGCAGCGCAAGACATAGTCCACCCGGAAGAGGTAGACGACAGTGTAAGATTTTGTTATCAAAAGCTAACAAAAATGCTAACGCTGTAACTAGCACAAAGAATACGTCCCAGGGCAAGAGGACGCAGACATGGAGCCGGATGAGAGGCCCCGGAAGGAGAAGAAAAGGAAAGCCAAGTCCAACAAGATGGACGTCGATGGCCCCGGTAACGATACCGCACCCGGAACGCCAGCACCTTCCCCTCCTTCCCCTCTCCCTCCTACCCCAAAACCTCGAAGCAAGGCGAAAGGAAAGGGTCGAGCAAAAGACTCCGCGCCTTCAAATGAAGACGCGTCGAAGTCCTCCCCACCCAAGCCCAAGAGGAACGCAAGGAGGCCTCGGAAGCGGGAGACGCATCCGATGACGAGCCGCCTCCACCCAAGAAGAAGCGGGTTCGTGCCGCCCCACCTGGACGAACGGCTATCACTCAAGGCAACAATAGCAAGAACGTTCAACGGTGGATTAGTGGAACTTGTCTCCCTTGCGAGAAGAAGGGACTCAAGTGCGTCTTTGGGTTCCACAAAAACATCCCCGGTAACCGGAACTGCGCTTGCGAGTCTTGTATCAAGAAAAAGACCAAGTGCCTCAAGACTCCGTTACAGCAAGGCGAGAACGGTTTCCTTCCCCCTGATCAGACTGTCTACCCGCGAGGCAGAGACGAGAACGGCGAAGAAGAGTTCTTGGGATGTGGTGACACTCCCATCCCTCGTTTTCAGTCCACTGCCACGCCTTCAGGTCTCATGGCCCCGCCCAAGGGTGCGCCTCCGATTCCCGGTGCCGCTACCGCCCTCCAACTTCAACAAGCACAGATTGAAGCTCTGGACCGCGCGGTACAAAAGCTCAACCGGAAAATGAAAAGGATGGAGCTAGCGCAGAAGGACATGGCCAAGTTGATGAAGGGAGACAAGGATGGCAAGGGTAAAGGCAAGGACAAGGACAAGTCGTAGTGTATAGAAGTCGGACTTGTAGTTTTAGCCTCAAAGTATACATTTAGAACGCGTGTTTGACTTCAAAGATGTAGAGTTAAACTGAAGCAAGCGTGAACTTAAGAAAATGCAAGCGTGATAAGTCTTGAATAAGAATAAGTCAAGACGCGGTAACGGATGCAACCCGCTACCGGAACCATCGACGAAAGGTAGATAGCTAAGACTTGAACTTAGCTATAACCATTTCGTCTATTAGAAAGAGTCACGTATTGGAAGCGTTTTTGAGCGCACCGGTACTTACCACATTGAACACTAGTCAAGTCAAAAGTCTTGTCAGTGGTAAGCTCACTTCGAGGGTACCACCGGAACCCGAGAAGCACCCTGTATTAGGAATCTATAAATATAATGCGCAGATCCCCCTATCCCATGAGAAAGAAGTCACGGGACGGCGATTCTGAGAATGCATTTAAAGAGGACCTCAAATTTGGAGGACTTAGAGTGAAAATGTCTTTCCACATCCACCCAGAAGTCCTCCGGCGAAGACGCCAAGCCGCGGATGCGGCCTCGCAACCGGCGCCACCTCCTCCACCACCTCCTCCTTCCCCGAAGCCTTTCAAGTACTTAGGCAATCCACGCGCCGTGAAATGCAGGGATTACCTTCCGTTTACGGCTCAACAAGCGGAAGCAGCGTTAGTGAATCCGGAGACCATCCGAAGCTGGCCTACCACGACTGCACAGTCAGATCGTCTCCTGGACTTCGCAGTCCAATACGCCAAGTGGAGTGAGTCGGATGCCAACAAGTTTGAATCGGCATCACACTGGATGGACTGGGTGATGCACCGAGCACTCAGAGTCCGGGTTAGAGTCGATAACCTGGATCGGGCAGAGTTACCATCCGGGGACGACGAATTCGAGGACCTTCACTATTTTGGTTACCTCGCGTCCGAAGTCCCTTGCTGTGGATATCTCTTCACCAACGAGCAGGCGAAGGTGTTCTACCGGAACCCGATACGCCTTCTTGAACAGAGGACACCTGGCAAGTGTCAACAGTTCCTTAGCCAAGCCTTCAAACTCTCGTCGCTGGCGGATGCAGAGCCACTTACGAGTTTTGACTCGCACTTGCATTGGCTGGACCATTTCTTAGGCCTAGCCGTCTTCAAAATCCATCCCGAGTTAGAGGTAAGGAAAGGTTTGTCGAAGTCCTTGGAATCAGAACTCAAGGACGAGCCCAAGGGTGACACCGCGTCTGACGACATTGACGTGGATATGCCACCCAGGAACTTCGACGAGGACTCAGACGTAGAGATGTCTCCCCGCACCCGGAAGAGGATTCCCATCCGGGACCATCTCCACCGAAAGAGAGTCCTCCTCCCCTTCCTCCCCACCAGAAGGAACCCCCACAGCGAGAAAGCCCTTCGCGTGGCTATTCCGTTTCCCCTCTGGACTATCCACCATCAGAAGGTTCCCCGCGCCTCCACCAGGAGAGAAAGCGCCGGAACCACCCCAACCGGCCCCGCAACCGGAATCAGTACGACGAGCTCCTCCGCCCCCGCTGCAGATACCCAAGTTTAACTGGTTCTCGACTCGTGAACCAAAGGTCACGCCTCCTCCAGAGAACAAGGATAAGGAGGAAGTCCTTAGGTTGCAAGAAGAAGTCAACCGGCTTCAAAAGGATAACGAGGAAATCCTTCGGTTGAAAGAAGAGGTCAACCGACTGCAACAAGATAAAGAGGAAGCCCTCCGGCTGAGGGAAAACGTCATCCGGCTCCGAGAGGAGAAAGAGGCCAAGGAAGACGAAGTCGACCAACTTCGCGCCAAGAACAAGGATCAGAAGAAGGAGTTCATCCGACTTCGAAAAGAGAACGCGAAGCTGAAAAACGTTCTCGAAGTTCAGACGCGTCAGATGGAGCTCTCAGATACGCTCTTGATGGCAGCTCGACAGCAGATGAAGGAAGCCGGAAGCGCCTTCCGTACCCAGGAGGACGCTCTCCTTAGCATCGCTCCACAAATAATGGCGGCTCGAGAGGCCTTCAACCAGCAAACTGTGGAGGCTAACAAGTCGGAACGAGTCACCCTCAAGAAGATAAAGGACTCGTCTGGCGAGATGATCGCTTCCGACTACCTTCCTCTGGCAGAGCACATGAAGCGCATGGAAGAGATCGTGGGCCCCCTCTTCGAACAAGGTTGGCAGGACGAGGTTAGCGTCCCGGAGGCAGCGGGAGGCTCACCCGAGGAGGTTGAAGATCCCTTCACTCGTGAGGACTCGGTAGACCCACAGCCATCCGGAAGTGGTCCTGGCACCCACGATGAGCCCATCGATATCAGCGACGTAAGTCTTCAACTTGTCTTGATTTGACGCTCCTAAAAGTCAACAAGGACGAGAAGTAGGATTAACGTGGCGACAAACGCAGTTGTACCAGTAGTTGAATGGACTTAGACACGCAATAGTTTATGTGCATTAAACGGACTTAGATTTTCGATACCCGCAGACTCCCAAAATTGTAACATAGATTTCAAGCGCTACTCTAAGTTGAGAAGAGTAAGGAATTTATCTAAGTTAAGGGGAGCCGGCTAAGACAAGACTACACGACCGAAAAATCCAAAGTTTAGGGCACATGAAATAAGCTCAAGGCAGGACTACGGTCGCAAGTCCAAAGATTAGGGCAGACCAAATAAGCTTTAGGCAGGTCTGCGGCGTCATAAGAACAAGTTTAGGGCAGAGAGAATAAGCTCAACTGGAGAAGGATACTCTCGGGAGGAGCCAGGTGACGACGGAAAGTACACTTCGTCGACATGAACATGTTGTGGTGATCCTCCCACCACTTGACCAACTCTGCATCCGGATGGTTCAAAGCGCCATCCGGGATGATCAGATTGTCGCAGGAGAACAAGTTCGGAACCAAGAGACGGTACATGCTATGAGGATCAATCCCAGCGATGTCCATCATGTACAACTAGGTGAAGGTAGTCAGCCGGTAGCGGAAGCATAGACATCCGAGCAGAGACTTACCGCCAGGTTGTCCATGGCCTCCTTGTAATTCTCTTTGCGAGTTTCGAAATAGTTGTAGTAGGGTCTATCCAAGTAGTTCGCGAGCCCACGACCGTTGATGGTGACGTCGTATCTCTTCAGGAAGCGACGCACAAGAGTGTCGAGCGCCACGAAGAAGGTGCGCGCCCACAACTTCTCGGCATCAGTCATGGTAAAGCTCGACTTGGTGTCCCAAATGGAGACGGCGTTTTGCTAAAAGAAATAAGTTAGCAGGGCACCGGAAGCGATAGAACCACCCGTACCAGAGAGCGAATAGAGTAACGAAGAAGAGGCGAGTCGTAAACATGACTCTCTCCAAGTCGCGTACTAGGACGTAGATGGTAGAGGTTATCTTGATGACCAAAACCATTAGTAGTACGAGTAAGGATCATGAAGCTACCGAAGTCGCGTAGAGAGCTGGAGTGCCACATTCAAGTCGAGGATGATAGTGGCGGCGCGGTACTTGTCAGCGGACCGTTCGAGGTCACTGAACTCGTACAGCATTGACAGCTTGAAAGCAGCGAAAACGGGAATACGAAACATGGCGCTGAGCATATGGCACGGTAGCCCATCCTTTATATACCCACCCGGGAGAAAATTTCGCGGAGTCATACTCTTCCGAGGCCGCAGTAGCCCCTATCCTAGAGATAACGAACCAAGAAGAAAGTCAACAAAACTTCATGGATTGACTTTTGGGAGCTTCGAGTTATAAGAGCAAGTTAAACACAAGTAGCATTGCGGAGGGTATCTAAGTCAAGAGACTACTCTACAAGCTATAAGAACGGGATACCAAGCATCGCTAAGTCTACGAGAAGAGCAACAAACGACGACTAAAGACTAAGCGGACAGTTTTACGGAACCTTCAGACTACCCAGTACCACTACGTCTACAAAGTAATACCGAGACCCTGGGTAGTCGCAATGTAAAGAGAGGAAGTACGGTGGAAGCCCTGCATCTCGCCGTAGATACGGTTGAGCGCGATGATGAGGTCAAGCCTGTACTGGGCTTCAGCCTTGATGGCACCGGGAGAGACATCGGTAAGCTGGGTAGAATCCTTAGCGAGATGCTCGAAGATGCGACCCAACCGGTTGACTTGGTTCCGGTAGCCTTCAATGACCGGTGGTGCTACGAAAAACTGTTAACAAGGAAAAGAAGACAATAGAAGGCGAGTAGTCACCTTGCGTAAAGTAGCCGAGAGAAGTACTATCGATATGGATCGAATCAATCTTGGTGTACTTCCCCTCCTTGGCAGCATCAGCCTGGTGAGCGGTACGCTTCTTGAACGGAGGCAGCTCGGTCCCTTGAAAGGAACCGATGGTCTTCAACGCCTTCCCATATTCATGAGAAAGGACGTCCATACCTTCGACATCAGCGAGAGGCTGGTAGCGGGTACCGGAAACGTTGGCGTCCTAAGAAAACAAGTAAGCAAGAAGACAATGAGGAAAAAGAGCCGGATGCACTACCTTTCCGATCCTCTTGTCGAGATTAGCAGCACGGGTACCGGAGGCAACGCGCTCCGTTTCGTCGACCTGGAGTTGCGAGAAATTAGAAATCAGACGGCAATCATACGCTTCTGAGATAGATAGTGAGCTTACGTTGGTACCAAGAGGCTTAACGGTCTCACCATCTTCCATAGCTTGCATATGGTCAAACCAAGAGAATGGATAGGAGAAGGGAGCGGGCCTACGTATGTCCTCGTCGGGTTGCTCACTCTCATCATCCGACGTCTCGATGATGAGTTCCGGAGTTTTCGGAGCCTTCTTGGCGACCTAAGATAAACACGGAAGGCGAAATAAGCCTCCGAAGACCAGATAAAAGACGAAAAGACACTTACCCTAGCCTTAGACTCCTTGGGAGGCGCCCGGTAGAGAGGATGATCGGTAGCGAAAGTGGGCAAGTGTTGATTGACCATGCGGTTAACCGTCTTGATGAACGGCTGGCACAAGTTGGCAATGTGCATCCTGCTATCCAACGGGTTGATGCCCAGAGACGCACAAGCGCAGGCAAGGAAACTGCGCAGCGCAAGGCCGAACTCGAGCATGGACGAAGTAACCTCAAGTTTGCGAAGGTTGCTGAGCGTCGGGTTCCGGTTCTAGAAAAGAAACACACGGATGAGTTAGACAAGCATCCGAGAATGAAAGAAAGTACGCCACGCACGATGATTTTGTTCACCACGGCTTCTAACTTCTGGCAGCGGACGGTCAGAGGAGTATCCTCATCCTCGAACGTAGCCATGAGCGCCTGGGCACGAGGAACGACAGTGCTGGTGAAGATAGCGAGCTCGTCGGTGATGTTGTCGGGTAGGTCCGCGACCTTGGCACAAGCCTTCGTCAAAGACTGGCCGGACTCAATAACATGACGGTTGAGCGCTTCGGAAGTCGGCTGCGGCGGTGCTGAAGCAGCATTAGGAAAGATAGCGAGAAGGTTGATGGTTTTAAGATTGCGGGACATAGTGAAAATAAACGAGAGTAGCGGGTGGTAAAAGAAAAACTAGGACGCATCCGAGTTCTTTTATACCACCACGCGAAGTCCAGGATGGAACCACCAAAGTTCACCCGAACCTGAGCGGATATCGCGGACGATATCATCTTAAGTTAAGGGGAGATGATACGCACAGTACAAACTGGCTACAGAATAGGCATATTTTGCGATTTCTGTACGACCTCTTGTAGGAAAGACATGTATACAAATACATTATAGTACTTGGGAAGTCTATCAAAGACTTCTAGGAGACTCTCTTAGGACGCGAAGAGACTCCAAGGTGGCCATTACGCGCCTATGGACCGAACTCCCGAATCAACCGGAAGTTCCCGTAACGTTCTACAGAACTCTAAACGTGCCTGAATATCAAATACTCAATGCGCCCGGATGCAACACACGCATCCGTCGGACAATCGGACTTACAATCCTGGTTGTTTCCTTTCCAAGTACTCGGATACTATGTATTCGCTATAGTATCCACCCGAACACTAGGGACATGTTCTGAACCACAGAGCTCGTTCAGAAAGACCTTTGCAACGAGACTACTGCATTCATCTACTTGAACTTGGGATCCATACGGACCCTCAACCCCGAAAGCTGTGAGTCAGACAGGACTCCGGAATCACGCAATCTTGCATCATCCTTCCGTTACGAACAAAAGACCATGCGGATGCAGACAGATACATCCGTACCGCAGTGTTGAAGTGACTCAAACGGAACCGGAACCGCAACTCGACAGGCACCCTGTGTGGCCACTATAAACATAGAAACCCAGTTATCAGAACAGCCTCGACAGATACACTTCGAAAGTGGGGTATCATTCGAAAGCTATAACTCAGGTCTACATGAAGGACCGAAGTATCAAACCCAGAAGACAAAGTTTAGAAAGCTAACTACACTACGACACGTCGGAACCAACCAGGTCCCAACCGGACTATCTACATGGTTGAGTCAGACGAGCACAAGGTGTTATATCAAATACCACGGAAAGCACGCCATCCGCGGACTCATACGAGTCACCCGGAGGTCTGAGGAACCGACAGTAGCTACCGAACCGCACCCACCAGTAAGAATAACACCGTATGTACCTGATTCTGTAGTATATAAGTACCTGTAAAACGTCGTAGTCAGTAGTTAATCTACACCCGCGTATATAGCCATACAAGCGAATACCAGTGTTTATTTGACTCGGAACTTTTGTGTCCACCTCAGTTTAAGTTAAGAACCCAACCAGAACAACGTGAACCAGTGATAGTTACCTGGTGAACTTCGAGTTAGTACCCGGAAGCTTTGCCATCCGTACTTGTGAACGTCCCTCTGTCCCAAGACGGAGTTTTAAACGACAGAAGCAAGTATCGGTAACGAAGTGACTTGAGAACACCCGGAGCCACCGCGCTTGCAACTGCTTCGGATTCAGACATAAGAAGTCAGGCCTTTCGTGTTAGTTTAGACCGACTTAACGTACCCAAGCCCCGCGGATCTTTACGTACCCAAAGGCGATCTTGGTCCCTGCGTTCTGTTGAGTTGAAGATTGAGTGCACAAGACAGTCAACCGGCAGTCCTCCGAGACTCAGCGTACTTGCGTGCCAACCTTTCGGCTAAGACATCGGAAGCTACCCCTTCTTCCGGAATCCCACAAGTTAACTCCCCAAGCTCCCTCGAACTTGCACTTGTGTTAGTCTAGGAAGTACACCTCTACCCCCTCCGTTTGGAACCTCTTTGAGTCACTCGATCTTGGCTAAAGTTGTAATTCGTTACGGGTGATAAGGTCGGATCCTTGTACCTGTCCATTAGAAACTTCGGAAGTTTCGAGTGATTGTTTTGTTTTGTGTGTTTGAGTGTGTGTATTTCTGTGGCGTATTCCTATACTGCACATCAACGAACAAGCGTATTGGCGTGTTCACAGCAGGGTCGTCGGCGGACATGAACGTCTCCCCAACAGCAATGTGCCCGGGCGATGGATGCATCTTCCCATCTCGACCGCGCCTCCCCATGTATTCGACCTCGCTCTGCTGGCGTCTGCGGGCGATTTCCTTCTTGAAGCCGCGGCTGAGCGTCGTGACATTGGATGGTCCCCGCGCCGATCGTGCAGGCGTTGGTTTCCTCTGCGTGTTCCCGGACTTGTGCGACGGCTGCTTGGAGCCTTGACGAGGAGGAGCCCGTGGCGTGCAGTTCCCGGCTGGGTCGTGTGGCGTCTGGCCACCACACTCGTAACACTGGTGGTCTGGAGCCCTCTCGTTACGAAAAACGACATCTCCCTTCATCTGGGGAGTGGATCCTCGTGCCTTGGCAGGCGTCTTCCCATGCTGCGCGTATTCCTCGCGTCCCCCAACGTTCCTGACACCGGAGTTCCCCGTTTGCGCAACGCGGTCCCGTTTGACCTCGTTCCCGGGTACCTGCAGCTCGGTGGCGTACGCATTGATGTTGTCAGCGAGTCTGTAAGCTGTGGCCTCGACAATGGCACCGAGGTACCCAGGATCGTTCTCGTCGCTGGAGAAGCGTACTCCCCCGGAGCCGCTGTTGATGTTGAAGTGGTTGAAAGTGGGTCCGACTGTAACGGAATGCTCGTAGTGTTCTCCGGCGTTCTTGGAAGGGAAGAAGCTGGCGTACGGCCCGTTCTGGAAGACGTTCCTAGCGCGACCAGTGATGTGGTCGGCGAGCTGTCCTGTTCCAAGCAGGTCGGCCTGGACACGGAGCTCTGCGTGTTCGGAGGCGAGCCCCTTGACGGTCTCCCCAAACTGTGGGTTATGAAGGAACAGTGCGTAGAGGACTTCGTCCCAGTAATGGACAACCATCCTCTCCCTGAACGCAGCAAAGACAGCTTTCAGCTCGCCGAGGGGAATGAGTGGATAGCCCTTCTCGCGAAACCACGCCTCGGCAACCCGTAACGCGCTCTGGACATTTGTCAGCTCAAATTCAACAACCGGGATGACTGCCTTACCATTTCCTTGTAGACGTGGTGAACATAGATGCTGCGATACACTGTCCCCGAGCCCGCACCGAAGTCGGCGTGGCTAGCGAGTGCCTGGAAGACTTTGGCGGCGAGTTGTCCTTGGACGCGCAATCCGGCGCGTTGTTCGTCGACTGGGATGTCACTGATGGCTGCTTTGGGTGGTTGGTACCCGGCGACGCTGATCTTGAGCGTCTGGAGGTCGCGGAACTGGTCGAAGAATGGTTTCTCGCGGAGTGTGGAGTGCGACATGGTGTGGATGCAATGGATATGTTCTTCCTTGGTTTCCTTCGCCTTTTAAACGATTTGGCGCGTAGGCGTGCATTTGTCTTTGCGCTTTGCGCCAGTACTTGTCCTGTGGCGCGTCTGCGGGCGGCAAATTGCCTTTTTCGGATATCGATCGTGTTGGCCTCTCCTTCACCCGCCGTTTCAGTCGTGGTGTTGTTATCCTTGGCTCAATCCGCTTCGACAGCAAGGATGACAGTCTCCGACGTCGCGCTGACGCTTCTTGACACCTGCCGTTACGCCTGTCACTCCCAAACACGTCTCCGGGCCGTCATTGGCGTCTTCTTTCTGATCTCCTTTCCACTTTCAATCCCTGCGGCATTGAAATTTTGGTTGGGGGGAGATGTACCGTTCACCCGCTCCCTGCGCGTGGAAACGGTAACAATCCGTTGGATTGCACATCCGCCACATCACGTGACCGCACGGTCCCGGTCATCGCGACACTCCCGTTTCACACTGCCTCACCAGAAGGTTTAGCCTATCCAGAAGGGCCTTCCCATTTCACTTCCTCTTGCTTTAGCCTTCCTATTTCACTTCCTCTTAGTTTTTCCTATCTTATTTCCACTTTCCATTGGTTTTTCCCTCACTATTTCACCTGGTTCGTGTTTCGAGTCACATTAGCCTCATAGATTAGCCTATCGATTCAAGGGTTTCGTACAGTATATAAAGTACTGTACTCAACCTGTATTCTCCAGTTAGATCCCCCATATCAGCACTCTTCTGCTTTCTCTTGGGTTCAGATCTCTCTCATACCTCTCTCACCTCAAGTGTTCCATCAATGTGGTGATCCCAAGTTCTTGATGTTCTTGTGATCAGGACCGAACTCCGGTGCACAAGCTGGGGACCCACATCAGCCTCGCACAGCTCACTCATGTTTCACACTGCCTTTCATATTTCACTTCCTCTGCATTTGTCCTTTCCTATTTCACTTCCTCTTAGTTATTCCTTGCTATTTCACCTGGTACGCGTTTCGAGTTGTATTTGATTCGATAGCCTCATCGTTTAGCCTACTGATAAGTAGGTCTCGTACAGTATATAAGGTACTGTAGTGCTCGACCTGTATTCCTTAGTTTGGTACCCAGATAGATCCCCCATATTAGCACTCTTCTGCTTTCTCTTGGGTTCAGATCTCTCTCTCACCTCACTCACCCCAAGTGTTCCATCATTGTGGTGATCCCAAGTTCTTGATGTTCTTGTGATCAGGACCGAACTCCAGTGCACAAGTGGAGCCCACCGCGAGGGATCCATTCCACAGATGACACTTCACCTGGTCTACTTTTTTGGCTATGGTCACTCGAATCCGGACACCCTCACTTCTCTATCTCTCTCGTTCGGGAGCACCTCGACGAGCTACCTTCTATCTCCATCTGGAGAGATCTACCTACCTACCTACCTCAGCGTACGGCGTGTCTGATCAACACTCCATTCTGGCCCACAGCGCATGCTAAGCACTAGCATGTTGCCTCTAAGTGCGCGGTCGATTCTGGTCCTTTCGGCTACCACCTGATCAGTTGCAACACCACCGGATCCGGTTACAAGACTACTCCATGTAACCACCCACCTGAGTATAACGACATACTTACGGCTCTTACCTCTCCTCAGCATCCAATTAGCTACTGGATGGCCTGATACGACATCCTTCTCATCCATTCCATTCACCATTCATCATCGCACTCTGCCTCTTTGAATGTCACAAAGGTTTGAGTGGAAATGATACACATAAAACACATTAAAAACACTATCGACAATCATCCGCGAGTCATCCTTCGCAATACCTCGACACTCCCATCTACTCCGTGTGTACAGCATCCGCGTCAACCTCACAATCTCTTCTCGGAGCGCTCGCACGACAGTGCCTGCCGGATCGCCCACGCTCTCTACAATCTCCTCCAAAACCCCCAAATCCTTCCCCCTGTTCTCGCGCGGTCCTTGAACGACTCGGTAGACGTGCCACGCGCCGTTCTTGCACGAGCCGGGCTTGTTCGACCCGTTCGCGAGTCCAGTCTCCCAAAGGTTACCCGCCCGTCCATCAAGTTGTCCCAGGAATGGAGGAACTTGGCATCCTTGTCAGCTTTGGCGAGATGTCGTTCCCAAGCTGTCCAGAAGATCAATGTCGGCCTTGGTTTTGTCCTCGAGACACAGTTTGGATTCCTCTGGTCAATCAAAATGGACGTGGTCCTGGTGGAGAGTTCAGCAGGGCTCTCTGCGAGATGGGCTAGGAAAAACCCACCTCCTCCTTGATGTCCTTCTCAGAGACGGCGTGTTCTGTCTGCTCTCTGGATGGACGTCAATTCTTTTTCTTCCTCGGGAGTACGGGAAAGACGAACCGTTGCCATGGGCGAGTCTACGCCACATCGCGGTACAGTCGTCCTCGCGCTCTCCATCCCAGCGTCGTCCTGGCTAGCGTTGACGCCGTTGCTGTTGCAACTCTTGGCGGCGTCATTGGCGAGGCTATGGGCGTCGTCCTTGGGGGTGTGATCCTCGTTGGCCTGTTAATATCACAGCCCTTCATCAGAAGCTCCAAAAATCCACAGCGGCACTCACCTGAGAGGCCATTTCAATCCGTTCCTGCATTGTCAGCCACTCCCAGACCGTCGTAGGACACGGCAACTCACTTGGTTGAGGCGTCACGGAGGACTCGTCGCGCCTCCAGGAGACCTTGCTGTCATGTCGGCGGCGGCTCTCGCGGCGGCGTCCTTGGTCGTGGTGGGAGGAGACAGAGCGTTGACGGCGCCTTTGTGAATGGTGTCGAAGAACAACCGGCGCAGATCCCGTTCTCGGATCTCGGATTTAACGGCCCCGAGCACCGTTAAGTGCCGCGCTCTCTCCTCATCCATTCTCACCCTCAGACCACGACGCCGTGGTACAATACACTTGTTTAATCTTGGATTCCTGTCTGTTTGAAGGATTGGTTGGGCCTGTGGGTTGTCCTACGCCCTTTCTGAAGGCCCCGCTTTGGTTTCAACACTTTCTTTGACTATTCTTTCGTTTTCTTTTGTTTCTTATGTTTCTAAAGCCGTTTTTCACGCGTCCTTTTCTTCTGAAGAGGATTTATTTTCGTTCGCATTTCTACCTATGGGCGCGAGTACTCCGCCTCATCCTGGCACTTCGACAATACGGACACGTTGGACATGCTGCTCTAATTCGGCTCCGGCGTCATGTTCGGACGACCAAACTGGACCCAGCCTTCGCCGTCAATAACCTCCGTCTCAGTAAACTCATTGTCCGCCTCATCGAACTCGGAGTCCATCCACACGGGTGACGCTGGGTGGTATGAAGTCAAGCGGGAGAACATACCAGAATACGATGCCACGACAATCCGGCCTCCGTGGTCGTTGGCGACACGCTTCGCAATCGTGTCTTCGCTGGCGTAGCGGTGATGTGTTCGTCTCGCGGACCTGTTTGGTTTCCAACCTGTTTTTCGTGTTTTCCTGCCCACTTTCAATCCCTCCGGTATTGAAATTTTGGTTGGGGGAGATGTACCGTTCATGCACTCCTGTGCATGGAAACGGTATCAATCCTGCAGGATTGCACACTGGGGACCCACATCAGCCTCGCACAGCTCACTCATGTTTCACACTGCCTTTCATATTTTCTTCCTCTGCATTTGTCCTTTCCTATTTCACTTCCTCTTAGTTATTCCTTGCTATTTCACCTGGTACGCGTTTCGAGTTGTATTTGATTCGATAGCCTCATCGTTTAGCCTACTGATAAGTAGGTCTCGTACAGTATATAAGGTACTGTAGTGCTCGACCTGTATTCCTTAGTTTGGTACCCAGATAGATCCCCCATATTAGCACTCTTCTGCTTTCTCTTGGGTTCAGATCTCTCTCTCACCTCACTCACCCCAAGTGTTCCATCATTGTGGTGATCCCAAGTTCTTGATGTTCTTGTGATCAGGACCGAACTCCAGTGCACAAGTCGACGACTTGTCCTTCGCCGCTGCCCGTGCAGCCTGCAACTTCTGATACTTCCGTTCCATCTCCATCTCCGCCTTCTTCTTCGCGTCCTCAGCAAGGCGCTTACGCTTCTGCGTGCGCTGCTTCTGCGTCCAACGGACGTTGTCCAACATCAACTCGAGGAACATCGCGTTATCCCCGGGTGCTGGGACATACTCAGGACCTAGGACACTGGTCAGGCCCGCGGAGGAGGCCTGAGGCTCCTCAACGCGGCTGCGTTTCTCGGAACGCTTGGCCTTAGATTTCGATGACTTGGTGGATACGGGAGGAGGCTCGGGGGTAGGACTGCCCTTCGCTGTAGTAGAGCGAGCGCGCGGGGTCTCAGCACGCGGAGTCTTAGTACGCGGAGTCTTGGAGTGTTCCTGAGGGTTGTAATCATCGAAGAGGTGGTACATGCGGACGGTGTGGACGGGAGTGGTATGGACGTGACACGTCTCCGGGTCGTAGGTGTTGAACTTCTCGCGGATAGTGGTCTGGCTGTTCCATCGCGACGCGAAAGAGAGATAGAGACCAGACATGCCCCAGAGCTCATCCTCAGTAACGGAGGCACGAGGTTCGAGGAATCGGGAGAAGTTGACGAAACTTCGGACGACCTCTTCGCCAGCATTGGTGGCTATACCGTCGTCATCCGTCCAATGGAACTGTCCGGCATCTGTATCGAACGAGAGTATGTCGGGGTCAGCGTTCAGATTGAACGGGTAGGAGGTTTGGTAGTCGGGCTCGGGCATGGTAGGTGGAAGGGATGGGATGGGGTTGAGACTCTGGATTGGGAGGAAGGAAGGGAAATTAAGAATGGGGTTTGGTTCGAGTTCATCTTGTTTATAAGGAATCGAATCTAACTCCTCTTCTAGGAATAACCCACAGGAGCCAAGGAACATGGTGTCAAAGTCGACATCCTTCGGACCCCCTTTCAACTCCGCAACAGAGTCAATGCCAAGCGCTTCAAGATAGTTCGGTAGCGCGTGCAGGTGTTCAACCTTTTCGAGAGGCATCCAGGTAATGTCACCTGCTTTCCATTTAACCTCGAAAGACAGGTCATCACCACTTCCAGAATGCCGGGTGATACAATCGACTGCCCATTCATTTTCCGCGCCTTCGAATGGAGGGACTTGTGTGTCCATTCTTCCGGGGAATAAGCGGTCATCATTTGGTACGTGGATCCGTAATAATGAAGCATGAAACACGTCGTGAATTCCCCTTTGCTTTAGCTTCGAGGGTAATTCAATCCGGTACGATGTATCATGGAAGTTTTTCAAGATCCGGTATGGCCCCATGTACTTGGGCACGAGTTTACGCGCCGTACCCTTCGGGAATGATATATTCGCCGTCGAGATGTACACAAGATCATCCACTACGAAAGGTGAGGGTCGACGCTTCCTATTCGCATCACGAGTCTGCTTAACACGCGCTTGAAGAATACTATCATGCGCTGCGATTACGGCTAGTTTCAGTCGTTGCGCAAAGACGCGTACACCGGGAATTCGGTTTTGGTAGCCGAGTCCCAGATCATCGAGCGTGGTATACGACCTGTATTCAGGAAGAGCGGTGAGTATCCCGTGGTCTCAGAGCGTGCTAGGTTAATAGCAAACTCTATCGCAGGTAACTTGGAGACCCAGTCTTTCTGATTCGGACCAATACACTGTCGAAGCATCTGCTCGATGGTACGATTAGCGCGTTCGGTAAGTCCATCCGTTTCGGGATGATACGCTGACGACATCTTCAATTTAGTGCCAATCAGCTTGTGCAGATGCGACCAGAACTGGCTTGTGAAGAGCGAGTCTCGGTCGCTGACAATTGCCTTGGGTAGTCCATGCAGTTTGTACACTTCCGCGAATATGAGCTCGGCCACATCTTTCGCTTTGTATGTGGATCCGCTCGGGACAAGGTGTACCATTCCCGTAAGATGGTCAACGATGACCGTGAGCATGTCAAACGTACTATCACGGTTCTTCGAGAGTGGTAAGGGACCCATAAAGTCCACACCAATCACCTCTCACGGATATGAGGGAGGTCCCAAGGGATGTAACATTCCGAAAGGCTTCTGATTGCTTGGTTTGACACGAGCACATGTCGCACAGGATTTACAAAACTTCTCGACATCTCCAGCCATTGATTTCCACCAGACGTGGCTTCGGAGGTAACTGAGAGTCTTACGGTAGCCTAGATGAGCTAATACCGAGTGAGCCTCGTCGATAACGAGTTCTCGAACGCTACGTTTATTCACAATGATGTCGGGTATGCAAAGTAAACGTTGCTCATTGAGCTTGAGGTAGATGAGACCGTTGTCCGTAACTTCAAAGTTTCGAAACTCCTTTGGTTTTGAGAGTATGAGTTTGAAGACTTTGTCATTAGAGTACTGGTTCTGCAGTTGAACCAATAAATCTATGTTGGAGCGCCCTCCGCTGAGAACATCGAAGAGAGTCGCGTCATTAAACGGAGCAGCATTTGCTTCCGTGCCAGGTACAGTAGGATTTACTTCCGTGTTCGGTACCGTGGGATTCGCTTGATCCGAGGTGAACCGTTCCGGGGTAATTTCACCACGTTTTGCTTCCGTTTCTTCCACCATTGTCAATGGCTTGTCTTTCGCGGTGTCGTTGAATTCGCTTCGCGGCACGTTTTCTGTCTCGTTGAATACGCTTTGCGAGATGTTTTCCGAAGTTTCGGCTGTACTCCCGCCCTCAGGTCGTTCCTTGGGACCCAGAAGGACGATCTTGCCTCGCATACGCTTTGCAAAAGCCGAGGATACGGATTCAGGACGCACAGGACGGACAGCGCGGCGCGGTGGACCAGATCACAAGAACATCAAGAACTTGGGATCACCACAATGATGGAACACTTGGGGTGAGTGAGGTGAGAGAGAGATCTGAACCCAAGAGAAAGCAGAAGAGTGCTAATATGGGGGATCTATCTGGGTACCAAACTAAGGAATACAGGTCGAGCACTACAGTACCTTATATACTGTACGAGACCTACTTATCAGTAGGCTAAACGATGAGGCTATCGAATCAAATACAACTCGAAACGCGTACCAGGTGAAATAGCAAGGAATAACTAAGAGGAAGTGAAATAGGAAAGGACAAATGCAGAGGAAGTGAAATATGAAAGGCAGTGTGAAACATGAGTGAGCTGTGCGAGGCTGATGTGGGTCCCCAGTGTGCAATCCTGCAGGATTGATACCGTTTCCATGCACAGGGAGTGCATGAACGGTACATCTCCCCCCAACCAAAATTTCAATACCGGAGGGATTGAAAGTGGGCAGGAAAACACGAAAAACAGGTTGGAAACCAAACAGGTCCGCGAGACGAACACATCACCGCTACGCCAGCGAAGACACGATTGCGAAGCGTGTCGCCAACGACCACGGAGGCCGGATTGTCGTGGCATCGTATTCTGGTATGTTCTCCCGCTTGACTTCATACCACCCAGCGTCACCCGTGTGGACGGACTCCGAGTTCGATGAGGCGGACAATGAGTTTACTGAGACGGAGGTTATTGACGGCGAAGGCTGGGTCCAGTTTGGTCGTCCGAACATGACGCCGGAGCCGAATTAGAGCAGCATGTCCAACGTGTCCGTATTGTCGAAGTGCCAGGATGAGGCGGAGTACTCGCGCCCATAGGTAGAAATGCGAACGAAAATACATCCTCTTCAGAAGAAAAGGACGCGTGAAAAACGGCTTTAGAAACATAAGAAACAAAAGAAAACGAAAGAATAGTCAAAGAAAGTGTTGAAACCAAAGCGGGGCCTTCAGAAAGGGCGTAGGACAACCCACAGGCCCAACCAATCCTTCAAACAGACAGGAATCCAAGATTAAACAAGTGTATTGTACCACGGCGTCGTGGTCTGAGGGTGAGAATGGATGAGGAGAGAGCGCGGCACTTAACGGTGCTCGGGGCCGTTAAATCCGAGATCCGAGAACGGGATCTGCGCCGGTTGTTCTTCGACACCATTCACAAAGGCGCCGTCAACGCTCTGTCTCCTCCCACCATGACCAAGGACGCCGCCGCGAGAGCCGCCGCCGACATGACAGCAAGGTCTCCTGGAGGCGCGACGAGTCCTCCGTGACGCCTCAACCAAGTGAGTTGCCGTGTCCTACGACGGTCTGGGAGTGGCTGACAATGCAGGAACGGATTGAAATGGCCTCTCAGGTGAGTGCCGCTGTGGATTTTTGGAGCTTCTGATGAAGGGCTGTGATATTAACAGGCCAACGAGGATCACACCCCCAAGGACGACGCCCATAGCCTCGCCAATGACGCTGCCAAGAGTTGCAACAGCAACAGCGTCAACGCTAGCCAGGACGACGCTGGGATGGAGAGCGAGGACGACTGTACCGCGATGTGGCGTAGACTCGCCCATGGCAACGGTTCGTCTTTCCCGTACTCCCGAGGAAGAAAAAGAATTGACGTCCATCCAGAGAGCAGACAGAACACGCCGTCTCTGAGAAGGACATCAAGGAGGAGGTGGGTTTTTCCTAGCCCATCTCGCAGAGAGCCCTGCTGAACTCTCCACCAGGACCACGTCCATTTTGATTGACCAGAGGAATCCAAACTGTGTCTCGAGGACAAAACCAAGGCCGACATTGATCTTCTGGACAGCTTGGGAACGACATCTCGCCAAAGCTGACAAGGATGCCAAGTTCCTCCATTCCTGGGACAACTTGATGGACGGGCGGGTAACCTTTGGGAGACTGGACTCGCGAACGGGTCGAACAAGCCCGGCTCGTGCAAGAACGGCGCGTGGCACGTCTACCGAGTCGTTCAAGGACCGCGCGAGAACAGGGGGGAAGGATTTGGGGGTTTTGGAGGAGATTGTAGAGAGCGTGGGCGATCCGGCAGGCACTGTCGCGAGCGCTCCGAGAAGAGATTGTGAGGTTGACGCGGATGCTGTACACACGGAGTAGATGGGAGTGTCGAGGTATTGCGAAGGATGACTCGCGGATGATTGTCGATAGTGTTTTTAATGTGTTTTATGTGTATCATTTCCACTCAAACCTTTGTGACATTCAAAGAGGCAGAGTGCGATGATGAATGGTGAATGGAATGGATGAGAAGGATGTCGTATCAGGCCATCCAGTAGCTAATTGGATGCTGAGGAGTCGTAAGAGCCGTAAGTATGTCGTTATACTCAGGTGGGTGGTTACATGGAGTAGTCTTGTAACCGGATCCGGTGGTGTTGCAACTGATCAGGTGGTAGCCGAAAGGACCAGAATCGACCGCGCACTTAGAGGCAACATGCTAGTGCTTAGCATGCGCTGTGGGCCAGAATGGAGTGTTGATCAGACACGCCGTACGCTGAGGTAGGTAGGTAGGTAGATCTCTCCAGATGGAGATAGAAGGTAGCTCGTCGAGGTGCTCCTGAACGAGAGAGAGAGAGAAGTGAGGGTGTCCGGATTCGAGTGACCATAGCCAAAAAAAGTAGACCAGGTGAAGTGTCATCTGTGGAATGGATCCCTCGCGGTGGGCTCCACTTGTGCACTGGAGTTCGGTCCTGATCACAAGAACATCAAGAACTTGGGATCACCACAATGATGGAACACTTGGGGTGAGTGAGGTGAGAGAGAGATCTGAACCCAAGAGAAAGCAGAAGAGTGCTAATATGGGGGATCTATCTGGGTACCAAACTAAGGAATACAGGTCGAGCACTACAGTACCTTATATACTGTACGAGACCTACTTATCAGTAGGCTAAACGATGAGGCTATCGAATCAAATACAACTCGAAACGCGTACCAGGTGAAATAGCAAGGAATAACTAAGAGGAAGTGAAATAGGAAAGGACAAATGCAGAGGAAGTGAAATATGAAAGGCAGTGTGAAACATGAGTGAGCTGTGCGAGGCTGATGTGGGTCCCCAGTGTGCAATCCTGCAGGATTGATACCGTTTCCATGCACAGGGAGTGCATGAACGGTACAGTTGGCACTAGACGACAGTGTTGTCGGGGAAGCGACTGTTGGAGAAGATGGGCCAAGAATTTTCACGTCGGGGTCGCTGGCTCCTTCCTGCCATTGAAGATGCATGATGACGGATTTGGTAGCACACTGCAAGTCGTGTTAGACGCATCCGAATGAAGAACGAGCGACTTACCGTCATCTGAGTGCCTTTGGCAGCGAACCATCTGGTAAAAGGTTGGAACAGGAATCGACAATGAAAATAGTCACGTACTGAAGCATGTTATTGGGAGCAGCACCGACGTTGAACAACTTTGCGTTCAGCGTCGGATTGAGACCACCAAGGTCAGCCAACTTGAACTGGGAGATCATCTCTTTTCGCACTGGATAGGAAAAGTTAGTTCCCGTCCTCGATGAATTTAAATTGGACATACTTATGCTGAAGACGCGCACAACACCGTCAATAGTAACACTGACGACACGCTCTCCTTCGCTGGCAGAAGAGCCGGCAATAATCTGCATGCCGATGTTTACAGTCGTCTGCTGTCCGAACCGCACAATCTTCGTCCCTGCGCGCCAATCCCAGCATACGAGTGCCTTGTCAGCACCCGCCGACACCAGATTTTTCGAGCTCAATGCGACCGCCCGAATACCGTTTAGGTGTCCCGCCAGTTGCTGTAAGGGCGTGTACGTTAAGGAAGAGAACAGGTGCACCCGACTAAATACATGCGTCAGTTACGCAACGGAGAAGGTAAGAAGTTCACCTACCCGACATCGTGGAAACCGACAACGAAGACCTCTAGAATAAACGGATCAGAATGTTACACCGAAGAGACAATTGAACCTCCATACCTTCTTCAATTAGCCAGTCTAAACAACTGACAACTTTGCCTACTCGAAGCACCTTTTTACATTCAGCGAGACCTAAAATAATTGTCAGTTTATTGTCAAGGCATCCCAAAGAGCACACTTACCAGCTCCGCTAACTCTGGCATTCGCGCTCATCGCAGCGGCATTCATCCCCACACCCACACCTCGCTCCGGGAGCTCCCAGAACCGAATCGTCTCGTCATAACTCCCACTCACCAGCCGGCGCCCTCTCAGCATGAGCACCGTGACAAAGTTGGTATGTCCATTCAAGAACAATATCGACTGTGGTAGCGCGTTGGCCAGATTCGAATGAAGATGGTGTAGGGATTTATATAGCGGGAACCACCCCCCGTCCTCCTCGGGCCATTTCAGTGGAACAGGATCGGTAGCGGTGACGCGCAGGCAATGATAACGCCATACTGCGGGGTCATGCACGGTGTTGTACCATTTCTTGCTGACCGTCGCTAATCCTAACAATTGGGAGACGCTGAACTCTTGTAAGATCCGTAGGGCGAGGTTAGGCGCGAGGCATCCGACGATGTCGTACGTTGATTTGAGATACCGCTGTAAGAGTAGAATTTGCAGAGGAATGTCGCCTGGATGGCACGCGTCGAGGATGATACCAATTCTAAAACAAATTAGGACGGATTATGGATGAAGAAAGGAAGCTTACAGTCGATCACGCGCTTCCCTGCCCATTCGACGAACAATCTTGCGCACCGCATGCTCGTCAAAGTCGTATTTGCCAGATGGGCCCTTCAATACAGCCACTAGGTCATCGACCTCCTCACCATCGTCGTCGTCGTCTTCATCAAACCCTCTGAACCCGCTCCAATAACCCTTCTTCCTGCCGCACTTTCGACAGAGCCCATCAGTACTAACCGTCGGAATGTTATTATAATTCGTGTGGCCATTCCCATTCTGGAGTTGCTGTCTAAGCATTTGGACTTCTGCCTGTAGGGCGTGTAGCTGCGCGGCAGACGAGAGTTGCGCGCGCTCAAGGAGGCGTTGTAATCTTTCGCGTCGAGATCTGGCTGAGTAAAGCGCCGATCTCCTCATCGCCCTCACCATCCTCGCCTCCGTCCTCGGTGATCATCTCGAGCGTCATGCCGTCGTCGTCTCCGCCCCAGACGGATGCCATGACAGAGGGTGCAGAGAAGAAATGGTTTTGGGACTGCTGCCGCGCGCGCGTAACATGGCGGGCGAGAAGCGTGCTTGCGAGAAACAGCAGGGCCTGATGCGCGTCGTGACCTGGGCGTGCTGTTGGGACTGGGAGCCATGACTTTGGGAGGCGTGGCTTTAGGCGTGGTAGGTCGATTTAGCGGACTGCGAGATGCGCTTGGTTTGGGGCTGGGTGAGGTAAGGTGGATAGAGGGGAGGAGCTCAGTGTTTCGTGTGCGCTTTGGGAGGTAAAACTGTTTATTGCTGGTAAATACACGGGGGTCCTCCAAACACCTGGTCCAAGACGCCATAACCTGCTCCTACGCGATCCGGTTTGTGGTTTAAAACCTGTCCGTTGATTAGTCCAGCCCAAGAGGCATACACTGCTCCACACACACCTAAGACTTCTCCATCGCTATCCGCCTGCGTCTCCGTCTGTCTTCTGACTATGCCTGTCGTCGTGTCACTTCTGACTCTGCTCCTGTGCCTTCCTGAGGCTGAATCCGTGGCTGCTCGTCATCCGAGTCGTGCTGGGTGGTGTCCTGAGGGTGGATCCGTGTCTGCTCTGTGTTCGAGTCGTCGTGGTAGGAAGAAAAAAGCGTGGGTGTGTGGCTGTGCTGGTTTGATGGGAACTTGTCAATGTGGCGCGTGAACCGAACTCTGTTGGAACGCGTTATGGAGACGGGAGGGAGGAAGTATTAGTACTGGGTGAGTTCTGGGTGTTATAGTAACTTGTTCTGTTCATGTCTTCGCTGTACCTTCGTGTCTTCGCGGTGTATCGGGAAGCTCTTCATGGATTCTCGTGTTCTCTTGATGGTTCGACTCCGGCACACCTCTGCCGTGTTTCTTGCAGGGCTAATGCGACTTTTAAGGCAATTCAGAAGGGACAAAACGCCTTTTATGGGCGTCCCTGAGCAAAATGAAGAGAAGTTTTTTATTTTTCGGTCACGTGATGGTAATGCGCACTCATAATTCGGCGTCTATCTACTACAAATGCTACTACAAAAAAAAGGATCACCCCACTAGCAAGACAATGGTCTTTACCAGTGGGGCATCCATAACCCTCTCCCCAACTCGAACAGCACCTAAACCCGGATGTGGCGCAAATTCGGACTGTATCGATCCGGGTATCCTGGAACTCGCGTAACTCGACTGAGGTGTAGGAACGACTCGTTGTCCGGACCCGGGTAAGCGTGTATACCTGCCAAGTAGTGTCTAGAATGTCCAGTTAGTATACAGATTCAAGTTATCCAGAACCCTAATGGAGGACTTACCGCGACTGTGCACTGTTGAAACCCGAGCCCGAATATGGCGTAAACGAACAATTTCGATTCGTTTTGCGGACCCGGGTAAGCGTGTACTGGCAGCGAACCAGAGTCGTGTCTACAATGACCAGTTAGTTAAACAGACTTGCCGAAACCCGAATTGAGAACTTACCGTCAGAGATTGGCCTGTAAATAGGCCCAATGGACATTCGGATGTCGCGTTTAACAGCTGTCGAGCACGTCAAGGTGCCGGACCTGAAAAGAACCTCAGTAAGTACTTATTTCAGCAGCCTGAACAGAAGAAAGAGACATACCTCAATACACCGCAAATTGTTGAGGCCGTCAAGGCAGCAAACATCCAAGAGTCAAGCCTATGAACAACAAAATCCACCATGAACAAGAACAAACGAAGGAATGAGAACTTACTTGAGGGAAGAACAACCGTATCCTAAAGCGGCAATGACCTCCTCACGTTGAAGACGGCGGCTTGATGATGGTCGAGAGTGAGGTCTATAGCGGCGGAGACCACGACGATGACGATGACAGCGACGACGATGACGAGAGAGCAAAGGAGAGGGTTCGAGTACGGGCATCACGACGACATGGTGGAAGGAGGAATGAAAGAGAAGGCCAGGCGGACAGCGTTATATACCTGTTCGGCTAAATATCCTCCGCGTTAGAATCGGGCTCCAGACTCCGTGGTGATGCAAGCAGTGTTACAGACTCGATCACAAGAATATTGACGCGGAGATCTTGGCCGCGTCGAATTGTTACTCCTCTGTGAATTCTGAACAGAGAGCACAGTTGGAAAGAGCGGCGGTTTGTCTGCTCTCGATACATATATACATTGTCGTAGAATTGGAAAGCAGTCGTGTCACCCAAGAGAGGAATCCTGCGAGGCGTAATATTTAGAAGTTGGCAGGGGCGACACGGCGCCACAATCGCGGTCCCTCGGATATTCTGGGCGCGGAGATAACTTGTGGGTTGAAGCAACAGGGCGAAACAGTCCAACACGGCTCAGCGGTGTCTATCGGTTCGGAAAATCAAGCGCAAGCTCGCCGTGATAACAGGAAAAGTGCAATAAATTCAACAGAACACAGAAACGAGAGCTACACAAAGAGTCGGTCAGGAGAAGCCGCCTGAAAATTGGAAACACGTCAGTTGTTGATGATCGAGAACAGGACCTGGAAAAATTATCTTGCCTGCAAAGCCCGTCCTCCAGGAGCTTGTCACGCAGACCCTCAAAATGGTACCATCGTGACGCCCCCATCCCTCCCGACTGTTGCGTTCCAGCTCACCGTCATCCTCTAAACGTCGCGCAAAGTTGACGCACAAAGGGTACGCCTATCGCTTCTCCAAGCTTTCCAGAGCTAACGGTTTCTAGCAGTACCCGTTCAATTCGTCCAGAATCGAGATCAAAACGCACCGTCAAGTTTCGAGGGAGAAGATGATTATGGAGGCGCAGAGGTTCGATTTCAAGAGATTTACAGAGCTGTGGGGCATAACCAAGGTGCGTCGCAGTCCGGTTTGCGAGAGTACAATGTTGAAAAAGCGTTCTTTAGACCGTGGAGTACGTTGCAGCGCGTCCAATTTCGAAATCCTCGCGATGTCATGGTCCAGTAGCCTCCGTGAGTCGTCTAGAGAAGGAGCTGGACAACTTTGGGCATCCCAGAAGTCCAGACGGTCCAACGACATGATGGTTCAACGCTGAGCACAACGTCGATCACATCGGGCCGAATACCCGTAAGGTCATTCTTTCCTTTTGACCACCATCTTCAATGTTGACCTTTTTAGCAGACATGCGTCCGCAGCGTCCCCGAGCTTCTTATTCGCGTTTCATGGGTCCAGAACTCTTTACAACAATTTCCTGGACTTTGGGCAGCGCGAGCTGCTCGCCGCAGAAGCTTTTTCGTGTTCTCTCAAGGTGCGTTAATCTAATCCAACTTTCGGCCTCGGTATCGTCTCCGAGTTTCAGAGCTTTTTGGACTTCATTTCTTCTAGGCTCAGAACTCCCAAAAGCTCAAGACCCAAAGCGCGCTAGGACAACGTAGGCGGCGCCTGGACCCACATGGGACAACAACTTTGGGTAACCGGAAGAACTTCATTCGCAATTGAATGCCGGATCGTTGACAGAGGACGGCGTGGATTCGCCTCGCCGGCGCGGCTTTTTTCTCGGTGAGTTTTGGTCACATTGTGGACCCAGATTCAATTAGTTTCCCCGGAATTCGATTTGGACATCACCTTCGGTACGTACGTACCTCGCGTTTACTCGTCCCTACATCTGGTATAACTGACGGTTTGATAGAACACGCGGAGGCGGCTGCGCCGCCTCTCCGCGATGGTGAGCTCCATTCGCATTGCATGTAGATGTTCATTAACATTGATTTCAGTGTGCTATAAACTCTTCTGGCCCTGGAAAACGAGATCTTGACCTAGGGCGGCGTGTGGTGTCCTCGCCGGACCGGCTTTTTTTTCAGGCCAACTTGGGTATGTTTTCCTCCTTTTTTGAGGTCAAATTTGACGGGAATCTTCCAGTTTGCACCGCATTTGAACGTTGATTCAGTGAGTACCTACTCCTCAGTGCGCCGTTGAATTGAGCATGAACTCATTTATCCAGGGAATAGAATGCGGCGGTACAGTGCGCACAGGACGCCACTTCTTCCACCGATCACGGATAAACGGGCCCGTTTAGTCAAGATCTGGATCTGAGTCGAATCGGCGTCAATATACCTTTGGAAGTTTTCGCGGGACAACCATTCGGGTACGTACCTGTATCTCCCTTCATTTTTTTATTAATAACTCGAAGCCCCTTCAGGATCTCGACCGCAGTGAGCAGCGGCTCTACGCCGCTGCGCCCGCGTTGCGTAGAGACCTCAACGAGTCCGACGTGAGTCAGACTCGCGACTCGTGACGTGAGTACTCACGTCAAAAAAGGCCCTGCTCAGACTCGTGTCGGACTCGACTCGCGGTGACTCATGAGTCATTGCGAGTCTACTCGTGAGTACTCGCCATGAGTCCGAGTCATCTCGGATACTCACGAGTACTCGCGAGTCCATCACCTCCCAGTATTCATGCTCAGCGAGCATCCCTGGGCAATGGCACAGGGACAGTCAGCTGGGCATGAGGATGGGGTGGGGGATGATGGGAGGAGAGTGGTAGTGGTGAAGGAGGGGTGGTGGTGGTGGTGGTGGAGTGGTGGTGGTGGTGGTGGAGTGGTGGTGGTGGTGGTGGAGTAGTGGTGATGGTGGTGGTGGTGGTGGAGGAGTAGTGGTGGTGGTGGTGCCAAGTCATCATCTCCTCATCCTCATCCTCTCCTTCTCCTTCTCCTCCTTCTCCTGCTATCCTCCGCCTCGTCGTCCTCGCGGTACCGGCGTTGTCGTCCTCGTCCTCATCCGATTCATCCGAGTAGTCGTCCTCTGCCGTCGCAGAGACAGCAGCAGCAGGTCTGGCACAGAGCCAGACCACAAATCCACACCCCACAGGCTGCCTGACAATCGTCAGAGCAGCAGGAGCGACAATCGTCGCATCCTGGGTGATCGTGGTGGTGGTAGGAAGCAAGAGAGACGACCCGATCAGACGCTTACGCGTCCTTTCGGATCTCGGCCCGATACGCCGGATCGGGCGAAATTGTCGCGTACAGCTCGTTTGAGCGACGCAAGGGTCCGTTTGAATAGGTAAAAATTTGTAAATTCATCTAAAATATATCTCTAAATATTTGCGAGTCATCACATGATGACTCGTGCCCCGGAAAGTGCTACTCGGACTCATACTCGCACTCGCGTGTATTTAACTCGCGAGTCCCACGAGTCCGAACTCCGAGGTGCCCGAGGCGAGTCGAGTCCTGGCAAGACTCGCGGACTCGCGGACTCGTTGAGGTCTCTAGCGTTGCGGGCTTCTCACTGCGGTGAGAACTGTGACTTCAAGCAACAATCCCGCCACGCTTGGAGAAACCATTTACGGACGGACGCAGACTGGACCTGGGATCATTTCGGGAGAAGTTGGAGCTCTGATCCCGATCTGGATCTGAAGGATTTCGGTCTCCACGACGAATTAGGAAGGTTCAACACGGGGACCTCGTTCAGGTGTGTTTGCTTTGTATCCCTGAATACTACTGGAGCTAACGGAGAGTCTAGGGCCAGGATTACGACTACAGCGAGCAGTGGCTCTACGCCGCTGCGCCCGCGTTGCGGGCTTCTCGCTGTTAGTCGAACTCGGACGTTAAAGGACAATCAACGCCACACTTCAAGATACCTCGGACGTGACCGAACTTGGCGGGGGCGTGGACATTCGAGAAGAGGGCGGTATGGCCTACCTGTCATGGACGCTTTCGCGCCGAATACTCAGGATCGTTCGCTCGCTTTTGAAATGATGAGGTTAGTGTTCTCAATTTTACTCGATCATTTCCCGGAGCTAACTCATTTGTAGAATGATATCGACGGCGACTGCATCGCCGTATCGTTACCCTGTGATTTGTCTCTGGGACTTCTGTGCGGTTTCGGAAGGGGGAAGTTGATGGGGTGGGAATTGCTTGAACGATGTGGCGCCGTCGCAACGCCCTTAGCCCATTCGTTACCTTTGAATTCCTGTTCGCACAGACGTCTACACGTAGATTACGACCGGAATAAACTTGATTTTCACACCAAAACCACCTTTGTACGAATGTGAGCAAAGTGAAGGAAACTTGTAGTACTACCCTTCAAAAGTGTTACGACGTCGTAGTACAAAATCTGTACCATAAAATTAGACACGAAGGAGGCTGTCAGAAGTACCCAGAATAGTGTAGAAAGTATGATAAAGTATCCTACCAAAACATAGTAAACAACCAGACTCGGAGAAATGGACGGACTTACCGATATACCAAATGTTCACGTTACGGACGAAGTCAATACTGCCGAAACGTCAACTTTCTGCTTCTCAAAAACTTCCTTCCAGGGCGGCCAGGAGGCCCACACGATCGATGGTCTGAACCCTGGACGTGATGTTCGTGGTGTCACTAGGACGATATCCCGTGTTCAACATGGGATATTTCCTCCGCTCGTCCAGCGGGTATACCCAACTGGGTCGTCGTTCTAGACGTCTTTCTGGCCCGGAATTGACGGGGAAATACTGTCTTCGAAGTGTTCCATCCAGGCCAGATCACGCCAAGTGATCGGCTAAACTTGACCACGTACCACGACCATGCCGATCTTGGTGCACTTACACTAACGCGCCCCCTTGCTATACCACTCTCTCGCGACTCTCTCCGACCTGAATTTACTTGGATATTGCTTTGTGCATTACGTATTGCGAATTCCGACGGTCCTTGGAGGACTGGACGCGCTTTTACCCTTACTTTTCGCGTCAACGGCTCAGCGAGGCGTACTGGACCCTGCAAATCGATAGCACGAGGATTTCCTGGCCCCTGTGACGTGTCCGGGGCCTCGACAATCTTATCTTGACCCTCCTGGATCCGGGGAAATGACGCACGACGTAGTGCTCCTCGTCCGTCCCTCCGACACTTTTGGTGAAAATGCGTTTCCCGTCCAAACTGGCCCGATCTGACAACGGAGGCACTTGTATATACGACGTATAGACGTATTGCAGGTGCCGTATTGGCGGTAATTCATGAATTGACGACAATATTCCCGAATTGAATGTGGCACACGCAAGGTTTGTGCCTTTTCCACTGTTCAATCGCTTTAGTTTCTTCCTGACCCTGTAGCATTTGATTAGAACGTAAACGGCGAGCCGTGTCCGCGCCCAGAACGGAGGAGAGCGCAACGCGAAGCGGTGCGCATCTCCGCCTCGATATTGAGATCTGTAAGTTTTCAAACTTCTCCGTTTTTCAAACGGCTCATCTTGACTCCTCCATCAGAAGTCAGGGTTGACTCCTTGAAACCTTTCCGTTCGATTGGAAGCTGGAAGTTTTGCAAGAATATGATGCTTTATACACTGTATCGACGAGGAGGACACAATTATTATTGGTTTTGGTTTGTTCCAGTGAAGTGAGTTCAACAAGTTTACAGCTCAAAAGTCACGCTTCAAGGTCAAATACTTTCGCCGCTGTTAGGCGTTCAGGGAGGGTAATTCACGTAAGACGTTGGAAACGGGTTCCCGTGGCGTACGAATAATCCGCCAACAAGTTCCGAACTTCTGGCGTCAACCGATGTTCCAGGATCACGGCGCCCGATTACTGGATTCATTTTACGTTTCGTCTGGAATCTCCGCCCTTCCAAACCCAATAAAAGGCGAGAGGATTCCACCAAAATCATCATCACCCACTTCCTTTCTTTCCTCTTCTCTCCTCTTCTCTTATTTCTTCTGCTCTCTCAGTTCACTTCTATGTACACTTCTCCACTGTTCCAGACATACTCTGGTCGTCGTCGCCGACGTCTTCACCATCGCATTTCCCGACGCGTCCCAAAGCGTGACCCGGCGCTTAAAGTCACGGGTGGGCTTCTTTCTTCCCACCACCATCTCACTTTGTTGACCTCTGTCTTTCTTCCAGTTTCGCCGCCGTCTCACCGTCGTTTTTCATGGCATTCAAGACTCTGGTAGGTCGTCTCCTTCTGCCGTGGTCGACGAGCTCGCTGACCAGTTTTGCTCACAGACTTTCTTGTCGGTCTGGTACCTCGACAGCGGCAAATACGGCGGGCTCAACGGCGCTATTCTTGCAGTAGATAGACTGGCCTCTTGGTATGTTGACGCCGTCTTTCCTCCTCTTTCGTCTGCTCACCGTTCGCCAGATTTGGACTCGTCCTCCAAACCGCCGCCCCAGTATCACTCCCACATTGGGCCTTTCGTTCCGCCCTCTATGGACTCGACGCTCGCACTGGACATCCTGAACACGGTTGTTCCAACCCGCCCTCGCGACTGCCACGGCAGCGGTGTATTCCTGGTACGTCTAGTTTTATTCCACCTTCATCCCTACTAACAAAATGTCTGTTCATAGTGCGCTATTCTCGTCCGCCGATGCCCTGGCTTGACTCCCCCAGAATTGAATTTGGACTACAGCGAGGACACCCGGTCCAAAGGTGTGTTCGATTATCCCGACGCCGTGTTTGTCGTCTGACTGTTTGCCTTCGCTGTAGCCTTGAAGAATTCCGCCCTTTGGATGCCATTGATCCACGACGACAAGCGTCAACGTTGCTCAAGAAACAAGGTAAGCTGGACTGTCCGTTGCTACACATTTACTGACGCTGCTCCTCATTACAGACCAACAATCCTCGCCATATGAACACGGACTTGATTATACGACTACCCTCGAAAGATGCTACCACGCAAGACGCTTTTCGGTCGGTTCCGCCGTCTCCTCTTTGGATCGTTCATTTGGCTTCGAGCTGGTGAAGGACAGTTGGGCTACGAGCCGACTGAATACCCATATGTCCCTCAAACGGTGCGTTGTCCAAGTCGAGGGTATCGCCCTGCTAGTTAACCGTTCGTTCCAGACCTAACGACGAGACTAACCTCGATGGAATTCGACTACATTGTAAGTCAACGCGCTGTGTACCTGTGCCTCAACTTACTCGTTAATGCGTAGATTCCCTTTGATTTTGCCTGAACTCCTCCATGGTACGCGGTTCGCTCTAATGCGTTATATATACTGACTCGAATTTCCTAGTCGGACATACACGATTCACTAGTCCCTCAAGAAATAGGCCGACACCTCAGGCGATGCTCGGGGTTCACCCGCCGAGACGGCGAGACCTCGCGTCTACCCCTACTTCTCTGCCGGTAAGCAGTTTCCATCGACTCGGACAGTTGAGTCTAACCTTCTATTCCTCGCAGGCTTTCTTCGCGAAAGTAAACTGGATAACAGTCTCGAGGACTGACTTGACCGTGGTAGGTGTGTCCGGTTTGGTTTCTTTGAACCGTTCTTGTTTACTGACTCGGCTGTAGATACGACACCCTTCAAGCGATGGGCACCGTGATCCTTGCCTTGTTCAGAACAGGACGCCCAGCAACGGTTCCGACAACTGTCTCGATGATTTGTGAGTGTCACCTTTGTCGTCAACTTGGCCGAAACTTACTTGTATTAACACAGAGTTTATAACAATGTTACCCTTGGTAGACGGGCGCGCTATACTTCAAGACGGTCTTGGTTTCGAACGGTGAACAGTTCACTCGGCTTCATGCCGGTGAACAACAGTACGGCTACACGCCGACTGTACACTTCTATACGGAACCCGGATGGAACTCGACTGGTAGGTCGATATGCTATTTATTTGGACCTTGGACTCACCCGTTAATGCACAGACCCGCTTTGACTTACCACTGACATGGTAAGCTTTTCCACTTCAACGAGCTTCGGGAGACTAATCGGACACTTAGTCTCTCCGAGGACGGACCTCGACGTGGACTCAAGTAAGTCTTGTCCATTGTTGGTCCCTACTTGGCGAACTGACTATGAAATTGACTAGCTGGACTCTCGAGAAGGCAGACGCGAGCACAGCGGCGAAGGCCGCTGCTGCCTTCTGTGCCTCCCGTGAAAGGTACGTTTCCGATGACAAGTATTGACCGGTCACTTAAGATCCTCTTAGATATTTCTGATCTCACCCTCGGAGCCATACTGGGCTCACGCCGTCATCGCTCTGGGATCGGGGACTTGAATTGTGCCTCCAAATCGATCTTCATGAAACGTTGACTTCGGTATGTTGTCCCGGCTTTGTTCTCGCCCACTTCCTGACAAGACTCGGTTAGTCTAAATAGGTCTGCCTCAACGAGACCTTGACTACACGAATTTGAGTCGAATTCGTAGTCTCGACTGACCGGTAACGCCAACGTGAACCTAGACGCCTCTACCATGTAGTCGCAGATGGGAGAAGCAACGCCGTGCTCAAAGGTAAATTTCCCGTGATTAGTATGGACCAACGACTTACGGTCCACTTAGATCTTTCTATCCAACACTTGGGAGTTATCCTGGGCTCACGCCGCCGCCGCTCTGGGATACGGGATGCCTCCGAATCGGTCTTCATTGTCCGTGGACTCTGGTATGTTGTCCCGAGTCCTTTGTTTTGCCCAATTATTGACAGGACTCGAGGTGATACCAACGTGGGCGTAGACGCCTCCGCCATGCAGTCGCAAGTAGCCCGCCGTACTTGTGAGCATTATTTTTGTTGTCGATTCAAACCAAAACTTACTTGTCAGCTAGATTGACTATTCGAGTACACCGTCAGAGTGTGACGGCGACGGACGGTTTAACGATACCCGTACGAAAGGACTTGCTCACTCACACTAGTGTACATTAGACATAGTTTAACACTAGTGTACGGTACTCGTCTCTCGTCGTTGAGAGAATACTGGTGAGTACTTGTTAGCTCCTTGTCTCGTACTTCAACTGACCTTCTACAGATAGTTTTCATTGTACCGCGTGCACCTGGACACAGACTCCGGCTTTCCGATATCGAGAGAATGGACAAGTACTCTCGTTCTCATTGTTTGAAGTTCCTTTCTTATCAGGCTCTCCGTCCTGCGCGATTCGACCATGGAACGCGACAGGTACGGAGAGTTCTGCCTTTTGTTTCTCTTCCTCTTTCTCCCCGCTTGACGCTAACGCCACCTTGGGTTCGGGTATGTCGCGCGATTGTTGCGAGCGGGTCGCTGGAGACGATTTCTCAACTGGTAATGAGCAACGTTCATTCGGTGAAGTATTTTACAAGGATTAGCTTGGAACAGTAGAGTACAGTACCATGACAAAGGTAATCATACTTACTTGCCAAAGTATTGAATGGCTAGGACTCGGAGGGGTGTGCAGCAAGTCGGGATGGTCGCTGCCACTGCTCGAGAGCAGCACGCTGTCGCGTTCGTCTGAATGACACCCTGCCTCCAGAACACTCGGCCCGACTTGAATCTTCGACAAAATCAACACGACATTGAGAGCCGTGTAACAAAGACATTTACTCAAACAAAAAGTCTTTTATCTGAACAGCCCGTAGTGGCCAAACTCAAATTGAACAACAAAACGGAACAAGAAATGCGCCAAGTAGCAACGAAGACAGTGGCGGAGAGCAGCGTCAGTCGCCAACAACCGCCCTTCGCCTGGAGCGGTCAAGCCTTCACATGACAGACACAGAAAAGCAACGAATACTAGTCTTAGTCTAACTAACACGTAACTACTATTCCTTCCCAAGTACAAATTACTCTACCCAACCTAAGATTCCTCCCCGCCACTCTCACTCCCCACACCCTCATCCTCCACCACCACCACACTCTCCCTCTCCCTCTCCACCCTCCTCCTCGGCTTCTGATACTCATACCCCACAAAATTCATAACACTATCATTCCCAAATCAACACCCCATCCCTTCACACAGTTAAAAGAAAAAAACTCACTAAATCGTCCCATCCGCACACCCCACCACAACCTCCTCATGGCTCAGCTGCATCGACATCGGATTCTTCTCGGGCGTCGCCAGCCCCGAGAACTTGCCCGGCAGCGCCCCAAGCACGCCCTTGACCGTCTCCCCGCCCGAGTGCGCCAGCGCCTCCCACGCACCCGTCACAGGCGTGCACGTCGTATCAATGTCCACGTCCGGCACACTCTCCTTGGGGGGCATAATAAGCTCCAAATCCGCGTCCCCAAGCTCGTCGCCCTCGCCCTCGCCAACAGGCTTCTCCTTCTCCTCGTGAATCGACATGAAGATCTGTACAACATTCAGAATCAATGACGAATAGCAAACGGATGGCTTACCCGTCGATCAGCACCCGCCCGAGAGCTGAACCGCGTCGCAGTGACCACCCTCTTCTTCCTCGGATCCACCGCACCCATAGCCACATCCGGCGTCTCCACCATCGCCACCAGCTTTGGCGGCGCCGTCAAAATAGCTGCCCGGCCAAAGTGAATAGGGAATAAGGGTGTGCTGACACGCGTCGATGAAGGACTGATCGGTGTCGAAGGCGTCCGTGCACGCGAACTCGCACTTATGCTTAGACGGTTCTTAGAGGTGCTAGTCGCGTTTGACAACATCGAAGTCCGACGAGAGGTTGACGTGGAGTTGGATAAAGACGATGTGGATCGTGCGAGGGAGGATATTGTTCGGTTCCTTGGCAGTGGGTTGGCGCTAGACGACAGCGTTGTCGGGGAAGCGACCGTTGGAGAAGACTGGCCAAGAATTTTCACGTCGGGATCGCTGGCTCCTTCTTGCCATTGAAGATGCATGATGACGGATTTGGTAGCACACTGCAAGTCGTGTTAGACGCGTCCTAACGAAGCAGCGAGCGACTTACCGTCATCTGAGTGCCTTTGGCAGCGAACCATCTAATAAAGGGTCGGATCAGGAATCGACAATAAAAAGAGCAACGTACTGAAGCATGTTATTAGGAGCAGCTCCAACGTTGAACAACTTTGCGTTCAGCATCGGATTCAGTCCACCAAGGTCTGCCAACTTGAACTGCGAAATCATCTCTTTTCGCACTGGATGGTAATTGTTAGTTCCCGTCCTTCATGAATTTCAGTCGGACATACTTATACTGAATACCCGCACAACGCCATCGATAGTAACACTGACGACACGCTCTCCTTCGCTGGCAGAAGAGCCGGCAATAATCTGCACGCCGATGTTCACAGTCGTCTGTTGTCCGAATCGCACAATCTTGGTCCCCGCGCGCCAATCCCAGCATACAAGTGCCTTGTCGGCACCCGCAGACACGAGATTTTTCGAGCTCAATGCGACCGCCCGAATACCGTTCAAGTGTCCCGCCAGTTGCTGTAAAGGCGTGTACGTTAAAGAAGAGAAGAGGTGCACCCGCCTAAATATATGCGTCAGTTACGCAACGGAAAAGTAAGAAGGTCACGTACCCGACATCATGGAAGCCGACAACGAAGACCTCTAGAATAAACGGATCAGAATGTTACACCGAAGAGTCAATTGAACCTCCATACCTTCTTCAATTAGCCAGTCTAAACAACTGACGACTTTGCCAACTCGAAGCACCTTTTTACATTCGGCGAGACCTAAAATAATTGTCAGTTTATTCTCCAGACATACCAAAGAGCACACTTACCCACTCCGCTAACTCTGGCATTCGCACTCATCGCAGCGGCATTCATACCCACACCCACACCCCGCTCCGGGAGCTCCCAGAACCGAATCGTCTCATCATAACTCCCACTCACCAGCCGCCTTCCTCTCAACATGAGCACCGTGACAAAGTTGGTGTGCCCATTCAGGAACAATATCGACTGTAGTAGCGCGTTCGCCAGGTTCGAATGAAGATGGTGCAGGGATTTGTACAACGGGAACCACCCGCCGTCCTCCTCGGGCCATTTCAGTGGAACAGGATCGGTAGCGGTGACGCGCAGGCAATGATAACGCCATACTGCGGGGTCATGCACGGTGTTGTACCATTTCTTGCTGACCGTCGCTAATCCTAACAATTGGGAGACGCTGAACTCTTGTAAGATCCGTAGGGCGAGGTTAGGCGCGAGGCATCCGACGATGTCGTACGTTGATTTGAGATACCGCTGTAAGAGTAGAATTTGCAGAGGAATGTCGCCTGGATGGCACGCGTCGAGGATGATACCAATTCTAAAACAAATTAGGACGGATTATGGATGAAGAAAGGAAGCTTACAGTCGATCACGCGCTTCCCTGCCCATTCGACGAACAATCTTGCGCGCACCGCATGCTCGTCAAAGTCGTATTTGCCAGATGGGCCCTTCAATACAGCCACTAGGTCATCGACCTCCTCACCATCGTCGTCGTCGTCTTCATCAAACCCTCTGAACCCGCTCCAATAACCCTTCTTCCTGCCGCACTTTCGACAGAGCCCATCAGTACTAACTGTCGGAATGTTATTATAATTCGTGTGGCCATTCCCATTCTGGAGTTGCTGTCTAAGCATTTGGACTTCTGCCTGTAGGGCGTGTAGCTGCGCGGCAGACGAGAGTTGCGCGCGCTCAAGGAGGCGTTGTAATCTTTCGCGTCGAGATCTGGCTGAGTAAAGCGCCGATCTCCTCATCGCCCTCACCATCCTCGCCTCCGTCCTCGGTGATCATCTCGAGCGTCATGCCGTCGTCGTCTCCGCCCCAGACGGATGCCATGACAGAGGGTGCAGAGAAGAAATGGTTTTGGGGACTGCCGTCGCGCGCGTAACATGGCGGGCGAGAAGCGTGCTTGCGAGAAACAGCAGGGCCTGATGCGCGTCGTGACCTGGGCGTGCTGTTGGGACTGGGAGCCATGACTTTGGGAGGCGTGGCTTTAGGCGTGGTAGGTCGATTTAGCGGACTGCGAGATGCGCTTGGTTTGGGGCTGGGTGAGGTAAGGTGGATAGAGGGGAGGAGCTCAGTGTTTCGTGTGCGCTTTGGGAGGTAAAACTGTTTATTGCTGGTAAATACACGGGGGTCCTCCAAACACCTGGTCCAAGACGCCATAACCTGCTCCTACGCGATCCGGTTTGTGGTTTAAAACCTGTCCGTTGATTAGTCCAGCCCAAGAGGCATACACTGCTCCACACACACCTAAGACTTCTCCATCGCTATCCGCCTGCGTCTCCGTCTGTCTTCTGACTATGCCTGTCGTCGTGTCACTTCTGACTCTGCTCCTGTGCCTTCCTGAGGCTGGATCCGTGGCTGCTCGTCATCCGAGTCGTGCTGGGTGGTGTCCTGAGGGTGGATCCGTGTCTGCTCTGTGTTCGAGTCGTCGTGGTAGGAAGAAAAAAGCGTGGGTGTGTGGCTGTGCTGGTTTGATGGGAACTTGTCAATGTGGCGCGTGAACCGAACTCTGTTGGAACGCGTTATGGAGACGGGAGGGAGGAAGTATTAGTACTGGGTGAGTTCTGGGTGTTATAGTAACTTGTTCTGTTCATGTCTTCGCTGTACCTTCGTGTCTTCGCGGTGTATCGGGAAGCTCTTCATGGATTCTCGTGTTCTCTTGATGGTTCGACTCCGGCACACCTCTGCCGTGTTTCTTGCAGGGCTAATGCGACTTTTAAGGCAATTCAGAAGGGACAAAATGCCTTTTATGGGCGTCCCTGAGCAAAATGAAGAGAAGTTTTTTATTTTTCGGTCACGTGATGGTAACCTGCACTCATAATTCGGCATCTAGCTAGTACAACTGCTACTACAAAAAAAAGGATCCCCCTCCACTGAGGAGGGCATCCAGTATATCCCATCGACTCCCCCCGGGACCATTTCCCCAACTCGGACAACACCTGAACTCGGATGTGGCGCAAATTCGAAATCCTGGTCCCCGGTACTCGCGCTGTAACCCTAGCTCGAAACGAACATACGGGACTCGTTCTACGGACCCGGGCAAGCATGTATTGAAGCCCTAATCGTCCTAGGCACAATGTCCAGTGAGTATACAGACTATCCAGAACCCTAATGGAGAACTTACCGAGAGTGTTCCCCGTTGTAACCCGAACTCGAGTATAGCGTAAAACGAGCATTTCGACGCGTTATGCGGACCCGGGTAAGCGTGTTTTGACATGCAAACCCGAGTCGTGTCTACAATATCCAGTTAGTTAAACAGACTGGCCGAAACCCAAGTTTAGAACTTACCGTCAGTGAGTAGCCCATATATAGGCCGAATGTCCATTTGGCTGTCGAGTGTGACAGCGGTCGAGCACGTCAAAATCCCGTACCTAATAAGAACATCAGTACTTCTTCCACCTGGTATAGAAGAAAGTGACATACCTGAATAGATCGAATTGTTGATCTGTCAAAGCAGCGAATGGCCTAGACTCGACCCTACGAATAACATGATCAGTGACAAGCAGGAACAACCCGAAGAACGAGGACTTACTTGAGGTAAGAAGAACCGTATCCTAAAGCGGCAATGACCTCTTCGCGTTGTGGATGGCGGCTTGATGATGGTCGGAAGTGAGGCCCATAGCGGTGGAGACGACAACGGCGACAACGACGACGAGAGAGCAAAGGAGAGAGATCGAGGACAGGCAGCACGACGACATGGTGGGGGGAGAAACGAGGAAGAAAGACAGAGGTGGACAGCATTATATACCTTCTCGGCTATTTTCCCTCCGCGTTACAATCGGGCTCCATGGTAATGCGAGTAACGTACTGCATCACTGACTCGATCACAAGAATATTTACGCGGAGATCTTGTCCGTGTCGAATTAGTAGTTGTCCGGTGATTCTGAGCAGAAAACACAGTTGGAAAGAGCGGCGGTTTCTCTGCTTTCGATTCATATATACATTGTCGAGTATGACGAGGCAGTTGTATAACCAAGAACAGTATCCAGCGAATGCGCAATATTTGGAAGGTACAGGGACGACACGGCGCCACAATCGCGGTCCTCGGATATTCTGGGCAGTGGGCACGGAGATACCTGGAGCGTTGAAGCAGGAAAGTAAAACGGTTGAATACTGTTCAGTGGTGTCTATTTGTTCGCAAAATTGAGCACAAACACGCCGTGATAATGGGAACAGTATTGAATTCAACAGAACAAAGAAATGCGAGCTACAAGATTCGGTCAGGAGAAGCCGCCTGAAAATTGGAAACACATCAGTTGTTGATGATCGAGAACAGGCAAAATTATCTTGCCTGCAAACCCCGTCCTCCCGGAAACCTGTCACGCAGACACTTTCAAACTGGTACCGTCGTGACGTCCCCCATCCCTCCCGAGTCTCGCGTTCAAGGTCACCGTCATCCTCCAAACGTCGCGCAAAGTTGACGCACAAATGGTACGCTTGTCGCTCTCCAAGCTTTCCAGAGCTAACGATTTCTTGTAGTTCCCGCTCAATTCGTCCAGAATCGAGATCAAAACGCGGCGTCAAATTGCAAAGGAGGACACGAGGAGGGAGCAGTAGAGGTTCGGGTTCAGGAGATTTGAAGCATTATGGAGCATAGACAAGGTGCGTCGCGGTCCAGTTTGCCAACAAAGTGCTGAAAAAAGCGTCCTTTCCGCCTTGGAATAAGTTGCAGCACGTCCAATTTCGAAATCCTCGCGACCAAATCTTCCAGGAGCCTCACACAGTCGATTGGGAGCGAGAATAGTGAATTGACCGGTCACAGACGTCCAGACGGTCCAACGACATGATGGTTCAACGTTGAGAGCAACGTCGATCACATCGGGCCGGATACCGTAAGGTCATTTCTTTCTTCTGACCACCATCTTGAATGTTGACTTTTCTCCACAGACACGCATTTAAAGCGTAGCAGCTTGTTATTCGACTTCCATGGGTCCAGAACTGCATACTACAATTTACTGGACTTTGGGCAGCGCGCGCTGCTCGCCCCAGAAGCTTTTTCGTGTTCTCTCAAGGTGCGTTATTCAGATCCAACTTTCGGCCTCGGATTCGTCTCCGAGTTTCAGAGCTTTTTGAACTTCATTTCTTCTAGGCTCAGAACGTACAAATTCTCAAGACCTAAAACGCGCTAGGACGACGTAGGCGGCGCCTGGACCCACATGGGACAACAACTTTTGGTACTGGGAAGAACTTGACGAGGATTTGAAGACCGGATCTTTGACATAGACGGCGTAGTTTCGCCTCGCCGGCGCGGCTTTTTTCCTGGATGATTTGAGTGAGTTTTGATCATTTGTTGGATCTGGTCAATTGACAATTGACGCAGATTTCATTAGTTTCTCCCGATTCGTATTCGGACATCACTTACGGTACGTGCATCATGTCTATTCGTGCCTGCGTTCAATACCGGATTTCGGTTTTGTTAACTGACCTCCCCGAACAGAACGACTTCAACGACCTCAAATCTTGCAGCGATGACGATCTCGGCGGCTTCGCCGCCTCGTACGCGCTCCCAGTACTACTCCCCATCATGGACTACGAAGACTTGAAGCTTGGACGGCGTGGTGTCGCCTCGCCGGCGCGGCTTTTTTCCCCGGTGATTTTGGTGAGTTTGGTCACATTGTGTATGTTGATTATTTGACCCAGATTCGATTAGTTCCCCTCGATCCGGATTTAGACATCAACTTCGGAACGTACATCGCGTCTTTTCGTCCCTGCATTCAGTAAAACTAACAGTTTGATAGAATACGCGGAGGCGGCTGCGCCGCCTCTCCGCGATAGTCAGTTCTTCGATCCGCATCGCCTGGATATCGATATTAATGGATACTTCCGCCTCCTGTAAACTCCTCTGGCCCTGGAACAACGAAATCTTGACCTAGGGCGGCGTGTGGTGTCCTCGCCGGACCGGCTTTTTTTTCTGGGCGATTTTGGTATGTTTTCCTTCTCCTTTTGAGGTCAATTTTGACGGGAATCTGCCAGCTTCGACCGCATTTGAACGTTGATTCGGTTAGTATCTCCCTCGTCTCTGCGCCGTTGAACTGAAATCATTTATTCAGGGAGTAGCGAACTCGAGACCGCTTTGAACACAGGACGCCGCTTCTTCGACCAATCACGGATAAACGAGCCCGTGCAGTCAAGATCTGGATCTGAGTCAGTTCGCCGTCAATATGCATTTGGAAGTTTGGCGCCGGGACAACAATTCGGGTAGGTACCTTTGTCTCTTCTAATTTTGCCGCTACTGACCCGAATGCCTTCAGAACTTCGACCGCAGTGAGCAGCGGCTCTACGCCGCTGCGCCCGCGTTGCGGGCTTCTCACTGCGGTGAGCGCCTCGACTTTACGGAACGGCCCCGCCACGCTTGGGAGAAATCATTTCACGACGGACATAGCCTGGAACAGGGACCATTTCGGGAGTACTTGGAGCACTGATCCCGATCTGGATCTGAAGGATTTCGGTCTCCACGACGAATTAGGAAGGTTCAACACGGGGACCTCGTTCAGGTGTGTTTGCTTTGTATCCCTGACTACTACTGGAGCTAACAGGAACTTCCGCACTAGCATTACGGCCACAGCGAGTAGCAGCTCCACGCTGCTGCGCCCGCGTTGCGGGCTTCTCGCTGTTGGTTGAACTCGGACGTCAAAGCGCAATTAGCGCCACACTTCGACTTTGACTTGGATGAGGCGGAACTTCGCGAGGACCTGGACGCTGGACAAGAGGGCGGCATGATATTGCTATAGACGCTTCCGCGTCATCTGGTCAGGATCGCTCGCTCGCTTTTGGAGCCATGAGGTTAGTACTTTCAAAAATTACTCGATCATTTCCCTGGAGTTAACTCTTTGTAGATGGTATCCACGGCGTTATTGGCGCAGTGTCGTTACCCCGTGGTTCGTCTATGTGACGCTTGATTCTGCGTTGTTTCGGGAGGGAGAAGTTGATGGGGTGGAAGTGGCGGAACGTTCTTGCGCTGTCGCGATGCCCTTGGCCCATTCTGTACCTTGGATTACCTGTTCGCGTAGATGTCTATGTGTAGATTACGACCCGAATAAAGTGATTTTGACCAAAAATTACCTCTGTACGAATGTAAGAAAAGTGCAACGAGCTTGTTAGACGATCCTTCGAGAAATTGTTACTGCAAGCTAGTACACTGAAATCTGTATGAAAAAATCAGACACGAATAAGAGTGCTAGACAGCCCCATAATAGTATAGAAGAGTTAGTAGAGTATCCTACCAAAACATGGTAAACACCCAGATGCGGAGAAATAGACGGACTTACCGATAGACCAAATGTTCACGTTAAGACAAAGTCAGTAAACCCGAAACGCCAACTTTCGACTTCTTCAAAACTTCCTTCCAGGGCGGCCAGGAGACCCGTACGATCGATTCTTGGAAGCCTAGGGATGATGTCCGTGTAGTCACCAGGACCATATCCCGTGTTGAACATGGGATATTTCCTCCGCTTGTCCAGCGGGTATACGCAACTGGACTGTTGTTCCAGACGTCCTACGTGCCCGGAATTGATGTAGAAATGTTGTCTTTCAAGGGTACGATCATGGCCAGGTAACGCCAAGTGATCGGCTAAACTTGGACTCGTACCACGACCACTCCGATCTCGCGACACTTACACCAACGCGTCCCCTTGCTCTCCCACTCTCTCCCGACTCTCGCGGACCTGAATTTACCTGGATATTCCTTTGGACCTTACGTACGGCGAATTCCGACGGTCCTTGGAGCACTGGACGCGCTTCTACCCAGACCTTTCGCGTCAACGGCTCAGCGAGGCGTAGTGGACCCTGGAAATCGATAGCACGAGGATTTTCTGGCCCCTGTGACGTGTCCGGGGCCTCGACAATCTTATCTTGACCCTCCTGGATCCGGGGAAATGACGCACGACGTAGTGCTCCTCGTCCGTCCCTCCGACACTTTGGGTGAAAACGCGTTTCCCGCGCAAGCTGGCCTGGTCTGGTGACGGAGGCACTTGTTTATACGATGTTTCGACTTATTGCGGGTGCCGTATTGGCGGTAATTCATGAATTGACGACAATATTCTCGAATTGAATGTGGCACACGCAAGGTTTGTGCCTTTTCCACTGTCCAATCGCTTCAGTTTCATGCTGACCCTGTGACATTTCATCAGAACGTTAACGGCGAGCCGTGTCCGCGCCCAGAACGGAGGAGAGCGCAACGCGAAGCGGTGCGCATCTCCGCCTCGAAATTGAGATCTGTGAGTTTTCAAACATCTCCGTTTTTCAAACGGCTCATCGTGACTCCTCCATCAGAAGTCAGGGTTGACTCCTTGAAACGTTTCCGTTCATTTGGACTCTGGAAGATTGTACGAGTACGATGGTTTACACACTATATTGACGAGAAGGATACAATTCTTGTTGGTTTGGGTTCTCTGACTTGAAGTGTCCTCAACAACTTTCGCGGCTCCAAAGTTATGGTTCAAGGTCAAATAATTTCGCCGCTGTTAGGCGGTCAGGGAGGGCAATTCGCGTAGGGCGTTAGAAATGGGCTCCCGTGGCGTACGAATAATCCGCCAACAAGTTCCGAACTTCTCGCGTCAATCGATGTTCCAGGATCACGGCGCCCGATTACTGGATTCATTTTACGTTTCGTCTGGAATCTCCGCCCTTCCAAAAGCAATAAAAGGCGACATGATTCCACCAAACTCATCATCACCCACTTCCTTTCTTTCCTCTTCTCTCCTCCTCTCTCATTTCTTCTGCTCATTCATTTCATTACTCTTTACACTTCTACACCGTTCTATAGATACTCTAGTCGTCGTCTCCGACGTCCTCGCCATTGCTTTTCCCGACGCGTCCTCAAAGCGTGACCGGGCGCTTAAAGTCACGGGTGGGCTTCTTTCTTCCCACCACCATCCCACTTTGTTGACCTCCCTCTTTCTTCCAGTTTCTCCGCCTTCTCGACATCGTTTCTCCTGGATACCAGCGCTGTGGGTACGTCCTCAACGTTCTCCTTGGTCGACGAGCTCGCTGAACAGTTTTCTCTAGAGTTTCTTGTCCATCCGGTACCCCCACAGCGACCAATGAGGCGGACTCAACGGCGCTGTCGCCCCCAGCAGATAGACTGGCTTCTCTGTACGTCCTTGCCGTCTTTCCTCATATTTCGTGTGCCTCACCGTTTCCCAGATTTGGACTCGTCCTCCAAACCGCCGCCATAGTATCACTCCTACGTTCGGCATTTCCTTACGCCCTCTCTGGACTCGACGCTGAGGCTCGCCATCCTGGACCCAGTCGTATTCACCCGCCCTCGCGAATGCCACCACGAAGGCCGGATATTCTTGGTACGCCGTGCTGTATTCTATCATCATCCATACTAACAAAATGCTCGTCCGTAGCGCGCTGTTCTCTTGCACCGACACCTTGCCTTGGCCCCCAGAATTTCATTGGAACTACAACAATGGAGGATATTTGGTTTAAAGGTGTGCTACATTATCCCGAACGCCGTGTTTGTTGGCTGACTGCTTGATTTCCTGTAGCCTTCACGATTCCTGAGCTTGGAATGCCCTTGACTCACGACGACGATATCAACCTTGCTCTGTTCTGCATTCTCGAAACAAGGTAAGCTCGACAGTCCGGTTCCTACACACATTGACTAACAAAGCTCTTCATCAGACCGACGCTCCTCGAAATATCAACACGGACTTTCTTACTCAAGACACGCTACCACACAAGATGGTCTTCGCTCGGGTTTGCCGCCTCCTTTTGGATAATTCATTTGGCTTCGTGCTTGTGAAGGACAGCTGGGCTCCGAGCCGGCTGAACACCCATATGTCCTTCAAGCGGTGCGTTGTCCAAGTTGATCATATCGCCGTGTCAGTTAACCATTCTTTGTAGGCCTAATCGACAAGAGTTTGTTAAGCAACTCGACTAGTAAGTTAGCGCGCCGTTTACTCGAGCCTTGACTCAATCGTTCATGCGTAGATTTGGTTCAATTTCGCCTTGACTCTTCCATGGTACGCGTTTCGCTTCACCGGGGTCGTATATACTCACTCATTTAGTCGAACAGAAACCGTTCGCTAGTCCCTTGAGAAATGGGCCGACTTCTTAAGCGTCGGTGGTCGCATCTACATCTTGTGAGTAAACAGTTTCACTCGACTTGGACAATTGACTCAAGCATTCTCGTCTTGCAGGCTTTCTTCGCGACAGATAACCGGATAACAACGGTCTCGAGGATTGACTGGAAGGTGATAGGTATGTCTAATTTAATCTGCTTGAACTATTCGTGTTACTGACTAATACTCGGCTGTAGATCCAACACCTTTCGAGCGACGGACGCCATGATCCCTGCATACTTCAGACTCGCCGGTTCCCTTTCAAGACGTCCAACAACAGTTCTGACGACTGTCTCGAGGACTTGTGAGTGTTATCTGGAGCGGAAACTTACTTCACATTGTTATAGAGTTTATAACACTGCTACCTTCAGGATACGGGCGCGCGCTGGCGCAGTACCAAGACGGTCTTCGCTACGAACGGTCGAGTCTACTTTTTGGAGAACGATTCACTCGGCTTCATGCCGGTGAACAACAGTTCGACTACACGTCGACTGTACACACCTATGCTCAACGACAGACATCGTGGTGACTTCAAGTGAGTCTTGTTTGTTATTGGTCCTTCACGTTATCGACTGACTACTAAATTGACTAGTCGGACTCTCGAAGAAGGCAGACGCGAGGAACGCGAGCACAGCGGCAAAGGCCGCTGCTGCCTTCTGATACTCTAGCAAAAGGTATGTTTTCCGTGATCTGTATTGACCAGCAACTTATGGCCCTCCCAGATGTTTATTATCTCAGTCTCGGAGCCATACTGGGCTCACGCCGTCGTCGCTCTGTGATCCAGGAATTGGACTGTGTCGTCTTCATAAACCGTTGACTCTGGTATGTCGTTCCGAGTCCTTTGTTGACGCCCAATTCCTTACAGGACTCGATTAGTCTAAATATTGCAGTATCCAGACCTCACTACATGAATTCGCGCTGAACTCGTAGGCTCCACCGATTAAGATACCATTGTGGGATTACGCGCATTTACCACGCAGTTGCGGGTGGGACCATGCTCACGCTGCTCGGACTTCTTTCCCTTCGGGTTATAGAACTTGTGAGTAGTATCACTTTTGTTGCCAACTTGAACGGCAACTTACTCGACGTCTAGATGAACATCCGAGTCTTTCCAGTGACTCCCATAGGAATAGACTTTTTCAAGTTTGCTTGGACTACTTTACATTAGTTGTAGTTTAGTAGTACTTCGTGTAGGCTACGCATGGCTCGTTGTTGAGAGAATGCCGGTGAGTACTTGTTAGCTCGTTCTCTCGTACTTCAACTGACCTTCTACAGATAGTTTTCATTGTACCGCGTGCACCTGGGACACAGACTCCGGCTTCCCGATATCGAGAGAATGGACAAGTATACTCGTTCTCATTGTCAAGTTCCTTTCTTATCAGTCTCTCCGTCCTGCGCGATTCGACCATGGAATGCGACAGGTACGGAGAGTTCTGCCTTTTGTTTCTATTCCTCTTTCTCGCGCTTGACGCTAACGCCACCTTGTGTTTGGGTGTGTCACGCGATAAGCCGCGAGCGGGTCTCTGGAGACGATGTCTCAACTGGTAATGAGCAACGTTGACTCGTTGAAGTAGCTTACAAGGCCGTGCCCAGTATTACTAGAGTACAGTGCCGCGACAAAGGTAATCGTACTTACCAGCCAAAGTATTCCATGGCTAGGACTCGGAGGGGTGTGCAGCAAGTCGGGATGGTCGCTGCGACTGCTCGAGAGCAGCACACTGTCGCGTTCGTCCGAATGGAGCCTTGTCTCCGCCCGACTTCAACCTTAGCATTCCGCCCGACGAAGTCAACACCACATTGAGAGCCGCGTTAACAATAATGACCTTTGCTCGAACATGGGTCAAACCAATGGCCGCCCATGGCACCAAGTTCAAATCCAACAACGAAACGGAACAAGAAACGCCGCCAAATAGTATAGAGAACGGTGGCGGACAGTCGCCGACAACCGCCCTTTGCCTGGAGCGCAAGAGGGCAAATACGAAGGAAGAAGAGAGCCGTACACCTTCAAACGCGCTCGCCGCCAAAGAAAATAGTCTAACAAGTAAGTACTATTCCGGATCCTCCCCAATACAAATTACCTTACTAGTACCCAACCTAAGATTCCTCCCCACTCCCACTCCCACTCTCACTCCCCACACCCTCATCCTCCTCCACCACCACACTCTCCCTCTCCCTCTCCACCCTCCTCCTCGGCTTCTGATACTCATACCCCACAAAATTCATAACACTATCATTCCCAATCAACACCGCTTCCCTTCACACACAGAAACGAGAAAGAAAAACTCACTAAATCATCCCATCCGCACACCCCACCACAACCTCCTCATGGCTCAGCTGCATCGACATCGGATTCTTCTCCGGCGTAGCCAGCCCCTGGAACTTGCCCGGCAGCGCCCCAAGCAGGCCCTTGACCGTCTCCCCGCCCGAGTGCGCCAGCGCCTCCCACGCACCCGTCACGGGCGTACACGTCGTATCAATGTCCACACTCTCCTTGGGCATAATCAGCTCCAAATCCGCGTCCCCAAGCTCGTCGCCCTCGCCAACAGGCCTCTCCTTCTCCTCGTGAATCGACATGAAGATCTACACAACTTTAGAATCAATGATGAATAGCAAACGCGAATGGCTTACCCGTCGATCAGCACCCGCCCGAGAGCTGAACCGCGTCGCAGTGACCACCCTCTTCTTCCTCGGATCCACCGCACCCATAGCCACATCCGGCGTCTCCACCATCGCCACCAGCTTCGGCGGCGCCGTCAAAATAGCGGCTCGGCCAAAGTGAATAGGGAATAAGGGTGTGCTCACACGCGTCGATGAAGGACTGATCGGCGTCGAAGGCGTCCGTGCACGCGAGCTCGCGCTTATACTTAAACGGTTCTTAAAGGTGCTGGTCGCGTTCGATAACATCGACGTCCGACGAGAGGTTGATGTGGAGTTGGACAAAGACGATGTGGATCGTGCGAGCGAGGAGATTGTACGGTTCCTTGGCAGTGGGTTGGCACTGGAGGACAGCGTTGTCGGCGAGGCGACCGTTGGAGAAGATGGGCTAAGAATTTTCACGTCGGGGTTGCTGGCTCCTTCCTGCCACTGAAGATGCATGATGACGGATTTCGTAGCACACTGCAAGTCGTGTTAGACGCATCCTAACTGAGCACGATCAACTTACCGTCATCTGAGTGCCTTTGGCAGCGAACCATCTAATAGAGGGTTGGAAGAGGATTCGAGAATGCAAATAGTAACGTACTGGAGCATGTTATTAGGAGCAGCTCCAACGTTGAACAACTTTGCGTTCAGCGTCGGATTCAGTCCCCCAAGATCAGCCAACTTGAACTGCGAAATCATCTCTTTGCGCACTGGATAGTAAACGTTACACCGCCAACGGTCGGGCACCCCGAGTCAACCTGACGATCGTATGTGTTATGGGTGAAAATGTCACACGCTACCAGGATGACGGTCACCTGTCAGCAATGTTACGGAGCCAATAGATCCATGCTGGGCACAGGTTACCTGGCTGCTACCTGGGCAGTTGGTGTGACATTCAGCTGTGTAGACAGATGTCATCAGTATATACTCAAATGGTACTGAATGCAATATTATCAGACATGAAGAAGATTTCAAAAACATATTTATTGGGCTCCTACAGCTATACAGATACAAGAAATTGTTGAAGCATGGGTAGACGACACATTGGTAGACAACGCAACTCATACTCATAATGGGAAACAGTACGGCGGACCAGCTATCATCGTACATTACCCCCAACATCATCGGTAAGGAATAGCGCGGGGTATCCCGCGGGGCCCACCAAGCCTACCGGTACCCGTACCGGAGAGCGTCGTCGTCGATCTTGAGGGTATCGTGGTTGTGGTGCATGGCCGCCATATTTTGAGGGTGTTGTGGTTGCCTTCATGCTCGCCGTCAGGCGCATTGTCGTGCTCGTGTGGTGCTGTAGTGGTCGCTTGTTGTCGTGATTCGTCATCATGGTTCGTCATTGTGGCTCGTCGTCGTGGGCATCGTCGTGCGTGGCTTGTCATCGTCATCAGTGGCTGTTGTCGCGGCCATCGTCCTGGGTCGTCACGGTCATCGTCCTAGGTAGTCGGGTCATCGTCTTGGGTCGTTGCGGACCTTGTCCTGGGTCGTCATGGCTCGTCAACGTGGCCGGCTCGTGTCCGTGATGGCTTGGCGTACTTGTGTTCGTCGTCGTCATCGTGTTTTGCAGTGAGTTTGGAGGTTCCTCAGCCTCGGTGGCAGGCGCTGGTGGTGGCTCGTTCTCATCCTCGGTGTGCTCGTGCTTGAGGAGGTGCATTGCTCTCCTTGTCGCTGTGGCATGGTCTTGGCGTAGCGAGGTGCGACAGTGTCGGAGAGGGTAGAAGTTGGGTGGAAGACTCAAGGAAGACTGGTGGAAGAAGGCAAAGAAAGACGATCGAAGTCCTTGCCAAATTCGGAATTTTGGTTGCTTGCGCACGGACCATGTGATCGGAGTGGACTTCGCGCTCGTAACTCTCGTAACTTTAAGTCCAACTTGGAGCGGGGGTCCTTCCCACCATTTAAAATCTTATTTCCTAGCTTTTCTCAGCTGTAATAATAATGAATCAATTTTACAAACAAATAAATCTACAGCAGAGACATCCGAACAGGACCAAATGAAGTAATAAAATGAACTTGCTGGAATTGGTGAATTTGAGCCAGGTGGAGTTCACAATCTCGCCACCTGGCCAGCAGGTTTGCGTGTACAACCTGGTGATTGCCTGATGGCCAGCCGTCCATCAGAAACGGCGGCATGATTAGATCACCTGCCTAATCCGGCTGACTTCCGCCTACCAACACTTTGGCAGTGTAGTTCCCGTTGTCGATGAATTGAAATTGGACGTACTTATGCTGAATACCCGCACAACGCCATCGATAGTAACACTGACGACACGCTCCCCTTCGCTGGCAGAAGAGCCGGCAATAATCTGCACGCCGATGTTCACAGTCGTCTGCTGTCCAAATCGCACAATCTTGGTCCCTGCGCGCCAATCCCAGCATACGAGTGCCTTGTCAGCACCCGCCGACACTAGATTCTTCGAGCTCAATGCGACAGCCCGAATACCATTCAAGTGTCCCGCCAGTTGTTGCAAAGGCGTGTACGTTAAGGAAGAGAACAGGTGCACCCGCCTAAATATACGCGTCAGTTACGCAACGGAGAAGGTACGAAGGTCACCCACCCGACATCATGGAAACCGACAACAAAGACCTCTAGAATAAATGGATCAGAATGTTACGCCGAAGAGACAATTAACTATACCTTCTTCAATTAGCCAGTCTAAACAACTCACGACTTTGCCTACTCGAAGCACCTTTTTGCATTCGGCGAGACCTAAAACAATTATCAGTTTATTGTCCAGACATACGAAAGAGCACACTTACCCGCTCCGCTAACTCTGGCATTCGCACTCATAGCAGCCGCATTCATCCCCACACCCACGCCTCGCTCCGGTAACTCCCAGAACCGAATCGTCTCGTCATAACTCCCACTCACCAGCCGCCTCCCTCTCAACATGAGCACCGTAACAAAGTTAGTGTGCCCATTCAAGAACAATATCGACTGTGGTAGCGCGTTCGCCAGGTTGGAATGAAGATGGTGCAGGGATTTATATAGCGGGAACCACCCCTCGTCCTCCTCGGGCCATTTCAGCGGAACAGGATCGGTAGCGGTGACGCGCAGGCAATGATAACGCCATACCGCCGGATCGTGTACCGTGTTGTACCATTTCTTGCTGACGGTCGCTAATCCTAACAGTTGGGAGACGCTGAACTCTTGTAGTATCCGTAGGGCGAGGTTAGGCGCGAGGCATCCGACGATGTCGTACGTTGATTTGAGATATCGTTGTAAGAGTAGAATTTGCAGAGGAATGTCGCCTGGATGGCACGCGTCGAGGATGATTCCAATCCTATTCAAAAGGAATCAGTACGTGGTATGGATGAAGAAAGAGACCTTACAGTCGTCCACGCGCTTCCCTGCCCATCTGACGAACAATCTTGCGCGACCGCACGCTCGTCAAAGTCGTACTTGCCAGATGGGCGCCGCACTTTCGACAGAGCCCATCAGTACTAACCGTCGGAATATTCGCGTGCCCATTCCTATTCTGGAGCTGCTGCCTAAGCATTTGGACTTCTGCCTGTAATGCGTGTAGCTGCGCGGCAGACAACAGTTGATTCAAGGAGGTGGTAATCTTTCGCGCGAGATCTGGCTGAGTAAAGCACCGATCTCTTCATCGCCTTCACCATCCTCGCCTCCGTCCTCGGTGATCATCTCGAGTGCCATGCCGTCGTCGTCTCCGCCCCAGACGGATGCCATGACGGAGGGCGCAGAGAAGAAATGGTTTTGGGGACTGCCGTAGCGCGCGTAACATGGCGGGCGAGAAGCGTGGTTGCTCGGATATGGGAGAGACAGCAGGGCCTGATGCGCGCGTCGTGACCTGGGCGTGCTGTTGGGACTCGGAGCCATGACTTTGGGAGGCGTGGCTTTGGGCGTGGTAGGGCGATTTAGCGGGCTGCGAGATGCGCTTGGTTTGGGGCTGGGTGAGGTTAGGTGGATAGAGGGAGGAGCTCAGTGTTAACGTTTCTCGTGTGCGCTTTGGGAGGTTAAAACTTTTTATTGCTGGTAAATACAAGGGGGTCCTCCAAACACCTGGTCCAAGACGACTGCTCCTACGCGATCCGGCTTGTGGTTTAAAACCTGTCCGTTGATTAGTCCAGCCCAAAAATCATACACTGCTCCACACACACCTAAGACTTCTCCCATCTCTCCATCGCTATCCGCTTGCGTCTCCGTCTATCTTCTGACTATGCCTGTTCTGCTCCTGCGTCCTGGGTGCTTTCCTGAGGCTGGATCCGTGGCTGCTCGTCGTCCGAGTAGTGCTGGGTGGTGTCCTGCAGCTGGATCCGTCGCTGCTCGTGAGTCGTCGTCGTGGTGGGAAGGAAAAAGCGTGGGTAGGTGGCTGTGCTCTGTTGATGGGAACTTGTGGCGCGTGAACCGAACTCTGTTGGAACGCGTTAAGGAGACGGGAGAGATGAAGTATTATTGCTGGGTGTGTTCTGGGTGTCAGAGTAACTTCTTGTCTGCGTGTCTTCGCTTTTATTAGACTGTCTTCACTGTGGCGGGTACCTCTTCCCCGATCTCGCTGCCTCTTGATCCACGGCACACCTCTGCCGTCTTTCCTGCAGGGTTAATACTCCCTGTTAGGCAACTGTGAAGGGTTAAAACGCCTTATACGGGCGTCCCTGAGCAAAAAAGAGAGAAGTTTTTTATTTTTCGGTCACGTGATGGTAACCTGCACTCATAATTCGGCATCTAGCTACAACAAATGCTACTACAAAAAAAAAGGATGGCCCTCCCCAGTGAGGGACCATCTAGAATCTCCACCGAGTCCACCCGTAACCCTCAAACTCTCAACCGCAAACTCGAATGTGGCGCAAAACTCGAACAACCCGGTCCCCGGTACTCGCGCTGTAACCCTAGCCCGAAATCGCATAAACGAACATTGTCGACTCGTTATGCGGACCCGGGTAAGCGCATACCCGAGTCGTGTCTACAGGGTAGAGTTAATATAGAGACTTGCCAAAAATCTGAATGTAGAACTTACCGAGAGTGTTGCCTGTTGTAACCCGAGCTCGGATACTGTGTAAACAGACATTTCGACTCAGTCTGCGGACCCGGGTAAGCACCTGTTGCAGCAAACCCGCGCCGTGTCTACATTGCCCAGTCAGTAAACAGACTTGCCCAAAACCCTAATCGAAGACTTACCGTCAGAGAGCGGGCCCTAAATAGGCTGAATATCACGTTCAAATGTCGAGTTTGACAGCTGTCGCGCGCCTGTCAACGTGTGGTGCCTAATAAGAACTCAGTAGCTGTTCAATCGCCGGGTTTAGAAGACAGACATACCTGATACACGAATACACCGCGAATTGTTGATGCTGTCAAGTCAGTGAATGGTCTAGACTCACACCTATGATGAACACGATCAATGATAAGCAGAAACGAGTCGAGGATTGAGAACTTACTTGATAACCGCGAGGCCTGTCCCAAAGCAGCAATGACCTCCTTGCATTGAGGACGGCGGCTTGATGATCGTCGAAGGCGATGTCCAGATGATGGTCGACAGCGAGGTCCACGGTGGAGGAGACAACAATGGCAACAACGAGAGAGCAAGGGAGAGGGATCGAGTACGGGCAGCAAGATGACATAGTGGGGGAGGAATGAAAGAGAAAGACGGAGGAAGACAATGTTATATACCTGTTCGGCTAAATCTCCTCCGTGCTGGAATCGGGCTCCAGACTCCATGGTGACGCAAGCAGTGTTACAGACTTGATCACAAGAATATTGACGCGGAGATCCTGCCGGTGTCGAGTTGTTAGTCCCCCGGTAATTTTGAACAGAAAATGCAGTTGGAAAGAGCGGCGGTTTGTCTGCTCTCGATACATATATACATTGTCAAGTGCGACGAGGCAGTCCTGTAGCCAAGAACAGTACCCAGGTCAGACACAATATTTAGGAAGTTGCAGGGACGACACGGCGCCACAATCGCGGTCCTCGGATATTCTGGGCAGTGGGCACGGAGATACCTTGAGCGTTGAAGCAGGAAAGTAAAATGGTTGAATAGTGCTCAGCGGTGTCTATCTGTTCGCAAAATTAAGCGCGAGCTCGTCATGATAACGGGAAAAGCATTAAATTCAGCCAGAACACAGCAACGAGAGCTACACAAAGAGTCGGCCAGGGGGAGCCGTCTGAATATTGGAAACACGTCAGGTTTTGATGATCGAAAAGAGGAAAAAATATCTTGCCTGTAGAATCCCGTGGGCCGTCTTCCCAGAAACTGGTCACGCAACCTTTCAAACTGGTACCATCGTTACGCCCATTCCCCCCGAGAATCGCGTTCCAAGTCATCACCGTCATCCTCTAAACGTCGGGCGAAGTTGACGCACAAATGGTACGCTTGCCGCTTCTCCAAGCTTTCCAGAGCTAACGGTTTCTTGAAGTACCGGCTCAATTGATCCAGAATCGAAAAGAAAACGCGCCGTCAAGTTTCGAAGGAGGAGATGATTCGGGAGGTGCAGAATATCAGTAAAGCGAGATTTAGAGCGCTGTGGGGCAAAGTCAAGGTGCGTCGCAGTCCAGTTTAGCGACAAAGTGCTAAAAAAAAGCGTCCTTTCCACCTTGGAATACATTGCAGTGCGTCCAATTTCGAAATCCTCGAGAGTAATCTTCCAGGAGCCTCACACAGTCGATTGGGAGCGAGAATAGTGAATTGACCGGTCACAGACGTCCAGACGGTCCAACGACATGATGGTTCAACGCTGAGCACAATGTCGATCACATCGGGCCGAATACCCGCAAGGTCATTTCTTTCTTCTGACCACCATCGTCAGTGTTGACTTTTCTTTACCAGACGCGTCCAAAGTTGAGCCAAGTTGTTATTCGACTTCCTGGGGTATAGAACTGCATAAAACAATTTCCTGGACTTCGGCAGCGCGAGATGCTGCGCCGCAGAAGCTTTTTCGTGTTCTCTCAAGGTGCGTTATTCAGATCCGACTTTCGGTCTCGGTATCGTCTCCGGGTTTCAGAGCTTTTTGGACTTCATTTCTTCTAGGCTCAGAACTCCCAAAAGCTCAAGACCCAAAACGCGCGAGGACAACGTAGACGGCGCCTGGACCCACCAGGTACAACAACCTTCGGAAGCGCAAGAACTTGATTCACAATTGAATGCCGGATTGTTGACGCAGGACGGCGTGGTTTCGCCTCGCCGGCGCGGCTTTTTTTTCTGATGATTTGAGTGAGTTTTGATGATTTGTTGGATCTGGTCAATTGACAATTGACGCAGATTTCATTAGTTTCTCCCCGATTCGGATTTGGGCATCACCTCCGGTACGGACCTCGTGTATATCTGTCCCTGCGTTTAATAACGCATCCGGTTTTAGGAAACGCGGTTTAACGGTCTTCCGTAAACAGAACGACTGGGACGACCTCAAATCTTGCAGCGATAACGATCTCGGCGGCTTCGCCGCCTCGTACTCGCTCCCAATACTATTACCCTTCGTGGAATACGAATACTTGAATCTCACCCTATGCAGTAGGGTCTATTTAGACATACCCTCTTATTAGAGGGGAGCGTTATTCAATATTGCCTCTAAGTAGAGGCCTCTAACTAAAGGTCATATCTAGATACACCCGGCATCTCTGGCAGGCTACTATATGTAAGCAGGCTGGTGCTGCCATACATACCGGGTGGGTGGCTGGGCTGAGAATAGTCACATGATTAAAAAAGCGGAGGGGGTAGGGTTCTGCTCAGCTGGGTGGGATGACATCATGGGGATCATCCAGATTAGATATTGATGGATCTGGGGGGATGTTCCTGGGATTGATGGATTGATGGATGGGGTCCAGGATGGGTGGGGCAGGCCCTATTAGGGCGCATTTTTGGTCAGGTGATCACTGGGCAGGATGGGGTGGGCAATAATGAATGCTGCTATTGGGGATGGCTGTAGGGGGTGATGACTTGGTTTATGTTTTTTTAGGCTAGGAATTCAGTGGTGTAAACGGTTTTTTAATAGCTTCAATAGTTAAGGAGATATTAAGGAATTACAAAAATGCGCCACATCAAACAGATCTAGCAGGCTCTGTACTTATACCCATGACCTGCAACTTAGGAATCCTTTAGAGGTACTATAGATCGATGTCTGATATAATTCCTAGGTCATTCCATCCATATGTTCAAGAGATATACCAGGACGAGTAAATCAGGCTTCTTGGGGGTATAGCATGGGATCCTGTAATCCTGAGGACCTAGGACTTTGATACTTCGTTTATACTAGTAGTAGACCTCTATTGGAGGTGTGGACAGGTCACCCAACTCAGTAGCCCATCTATAGATAGGTCCCCAATGCTGTATTAGCCATTTTCGCATTTTTGCTTATTTAATATATAGCAGGTGGCCTACATTGGGGCCAGCCACCTTCAGACACTCATTTATGACTATTCTACAAAAGGAACCATGACATTTGGTGAAGGGACCAGTGCTTTAGCCCTCAGTCTTTCTCCCCATCGGAGTTTTGATCAAAATTCCCACGCTCTAGGCAGAGTATCGTCCACTCAATCCTTCGTGTCCTACACATGCTACTGACCCCATTTCTTTTGTAGGACGTGTATATATGTTATATATATTATATCCAGGTGTCAAACCAGTAATTTAATGAGGTAATCAGGTCAGGAAGTCGTCCATAGATCTGTACTGCTAGTTTACTACTATGAAAATGAAGAATACTTTCCAACTATTCATAGGAGCCATGAAATGCGAGTTGGATATTGTTATTGAAGTAAAATAGAAGGTATCTCATCAGTCATCCAGGTAGTACTCATGGGCTATGACCTGTTCAGCCATTGGAAGCACTTATGCAAGAGTTAGGCTACTGCGCATTTTCACTTTCTTACCTTTGACCTACAACATATAAAGGACACCTATAACTTCATCCAATATGATATAAATGCATGGCTGACTAGTTTCCAGGCCTCTCTTCACAGTAGAACAAAAGGTATCACTGTCTGAAGGTGGGTCAGGCTGTTTAGCCAGCTGTGGACGACTTCCTGACCTAATCACCTCATGCAATTACTGGTCTGACACCTGGATATGATATATATAACATATATACACGTCCTACAAAAGAAATGGGGTCAGTAGCATGTGTAGGACACAAAGGATTGAGTGGACGATCCTCTGCCTAGAGCGTGGGAATTTTGATCAAAACTCCGATGGGGAGAAAGACTGAGGGCTAAAGCACTGGTCCCTTCACCAAATGTCATGGTTCCTTTTGTAGAATAGTCATAAATGAGTGTCTGAAGGTGGCTGGCCCCAATGTAGGCCACCTGCTATATATTAAATAAGCAAAAATGCGAAAATGGCTAATACAGCATTGGGGACCTATCTATAGATGGGCTACTGAGTTGGGTGACCTGTCCACACCTCCAATAGAGGTCTACTACTAGTATAAACGAAGTATCAAAGTCCTAGGTCCTCAGGATTACAGGATCCCATGCTATACCCCCAAGAAGCCTGATTTACTCGTCCTGGTATATCTCTTGAACATATGGATGGAATGACCTAGGAATTATATCAGACATCGATCTATAGTACCTCTAAAGGATTCCTAAGTTGCAGGTCATGGGTATAAGTACAGAGCCTGCTAGATCTGTTTGATGTGGCGCATTTTTGTAATTCCTTAATATCTCCTTAACTATTGAAGCTATTAAAAAACCGTTTACACCACTGAATTCCTAGCCTAAAAAAACATAAACCAAGTCATCACCCCCCCTACAGCCATCCCCAATAGCAGCATTCATTATTGCCCACCCCATCCTGCCCAGTGATCACCTGACCAAAAATGCGCCCTAATAGGGCCTGCCCCACCCATCCTGGACCCCATCCATCAATCCATCAATCCCAGGAACATCCCCCCAGATCCATCAATATCTAATCTGGATGATCCCCATGATGTCATCCCACCCAGCTGAGCAGAACCCTACCCTCTCCGCTTTTTTAATCATGTGACTATTCTCAGCCCAGCCACCCACCCGGCATGTATGGCAGCACCAGCCTGCTTACATATAGTAGCTTGCCAGAGATGCCGGGTGTATCTAGATATGACCTTTAGTTAGAGGCCTCTACTTAGAGGCAATATTGAATAACGCTCCCCTCTAATAAGAGAGTATGTCTAAATAGACCCTACTGCATAGGGTGTGAATCTTGGGCGGCGTGGTGTCGCCTCGCCGGCGCGGCGTTTGGGTCTGCCAATTTCGGTGAGTTTGGATCCCTACTTTCCAGGGATCATTAACAAGATCTCATTAGTTTTATCTCGATTTGGACCTCAAATTCGAAATGGACGACATGTCTAATCATCCCTGCTGTCAGTGAAACCGACGGTGGTTTGATAGACAACGCGGAGGCGGCTGCGCCGCCTCCGCTATGGGTGAGTTCTCCATTCGCATCACCTGAATATCTTCATTAACGTTGATTTCCGCCTTCTGTAAAGTCTTGTGGCCCTGGAAAACGATATCTTGAACCTAGGGCAGCGTGTGGTGTCCTCGCCGGACCGGCCTTTCTTTCTGGACAACTTTGGTATGTTTTCCTCCTTTTGTGAGATCAATTTTGACGGGAATCTGCCAGATTAACCGCATTTGAACGTCGATTCGGTGAGTATCTTTCCTCCCTTGGCGTCGTTAAATTGAACTCTGTTGCGCAGGGAATAGAAATGTGGCGAACTCCGGGACCATACGCGCACAGGACCGCTTCTCCACCAATCACGGATAAATGGGCCCGTCCAGTCAAGATCTGGATCTGACTCACTTCGGCATCAATATCACATTTGGGCATTTGGAAGTTTTCCTCCATAATTTGACCGCTACTAACCCGCATGCCTCCAGGACTTCGACCGCAGTGAGCAGCGGCTCTACGCCGCTGCGCCGCGTTGCGGGCTTCTCACTGCGGTGAGAACCACGACTTCAACAAACAATCCCGCCACGCTTGGAGAAACCATTTACGGACGGACGCAGACTGGACCTGGAATCAATTCGGAAGAAATTGGCACTCTGATCCCGATCTGGATCTGAGTCGTTTCGGTCTCCACGACGAATTAGGAAGGTTCAAGACGGGGACCTCATTCAGGTATGTTCGTTTTGTATCCCTGAAGACTCAAGATAACGGGGAATTCTAGCCTTGGATTACGTCTACAGCGAGCAGCGGCTCAACGCCGCTGCGCCCGCTTCGCGGGCTTCTCGCTGTTGGTCGAACTAGGATGTCCAAGCGCAATTAGTGCCACACTTCAAGCTTGCCTCGGACGTGGCCGAACTTGGCGGGGACGTGGGTTCTGGAGGAGAGGGTTTGATGGGTTACTGCTATGGATGGTTTCGCGCTGGCTGCTCAGGATCGCGCGCTCGTTTTCCGAATCATGAGGTTCGTGTCCTCAATTTTGCTTGATCATTTCCCGGAGTTAACTTATTTGTAGATGGAATCAACGGCGACTGCGTCGCCGTATCGCTACCCTTTCATTCGTCTATTGGACGATTGATTGTGCGTTGTTTCGGACGGGGGAAGTTGATGGGGTGGGAGTGCTAGAACGATGTGGCGCCGTCGCGACGCCCTTAGCCCATTCTGTGAGCCTTAGCTGTAATAAATAGCCTATTAGCCTTGGGCAGTTGCCGTGTGGTCCGATCTCGTTTTCTAGGCAAGTGCCGCTGCACAGCCACCACCACGTGGGCGCTTACCACACCAGCTAGCGCCAGGCACCTACTCATTCCCGTTTGGGAATCTTCACCGCCGTCATCCCGTAGCGCGCGATCGTCCAAATGGGTATCCGTTACTGATCGTTCCTTCGCCGCTTTGGGCAGGCGCCCCGCTTCACCCCGCCTGCAGGCTGGCCCGCGGCGGCTGTGAAATACAGCTCCTACAGCAGGCACTGGCCATTAGGCTTAATTACTGGATGCCTTCTGCGACGTTTAAATGTCCATTTTCTGCTTCCAATCGCTGGATGCGATTGGATACCGTTGCGCCACACTTCTGGCTGTCTGCGGGCTTGGTGCGTATTGCACCGGATCTCTGTATTACTGTGCTCTTACCCTCCTTAGACATGCCGGTATACATTGTAGATGCTTCTGAACCATGCTCCCTCATCCCGCTTTCCCACTCACAATGTGGCTCCCGACGCCGCCACCCCCACACTACCCACCGCATTTCCCACCCTACAGCGTTGTCCGCGGTCAGCGTCGTCCGTCATCAACGCTCTATTCTTCCCTTATTCCCACAATCATCCGCCTCTGTACTCCCCGTAGAACCACTGTCAATTTTTTTTTTCCTAAGTCAGACATTTGTCCAAACGATCTCCAGTACTTAGATATCCTACGTCGTAAGACTCCGTAGCTCACCGGATGACGTGCGTGTCTACATCATTGTTTGTGCATTCTACAGTCGCAGGTTCGAGTCCTCCTTTTTTAATAACTTTGCGAGTTCGTCTTTTTGACTTCTGACTTTCATTAATGCTCTGCTTCTGTTTACACAATCTCTAGCCACACTCTCCATCTTTTTCACACCCGCTTTTATTCATATCTCTTTACTCGTACCACATCAACTCGCCGGCATCCTTTACGTACACAATCGCCCCTTTAAACCCACCATCATCCATCGCACATCCATCTCCTGCTCCCGCCATTCACTCTCCCCTTTCCCTTGTGCCACGCAATAGGATTTCCACCACGACAACATCGCGACCACACCCAAGAGCCCGTTCTGTCCAGGCTGCCGCAAACCCTCCCATCCATCCGTCCCCCACTCGCCTCGCACGCGCTTACCGTCTTCCCCAATTGTTCGCCATCCAGGCTGCATAGAGCCCCACCACCCATGCCACTCTGACATGAACTGTCCAGCTTCTCCAGCGCTCAGGACACTGCGCCTCCCATTTCTCGTCCGCCCGTTCTGGATCCACGTGCTCAAAAAACTCGGTCTACCCTTCGCTGTCAAACCATGCTTCTTTCCATCGCGAACCGAAATAAATCCGTACTCGCGCTCGATGTCCACCAGGAGCCCCAGCACCTGTGTCAGGTCCCTACCACCGTCTGCCTTGCAGAACTCATGTACGGCCTGTTCTAACCACGCTGGCGCTCCCTCTAACTTCTTTTCTAGAGCTTCCATTCCACTGTCGTTATCCAAACCGGCGTATCCTTCTTCCAATCGATTGGTAGTGATCTTCGAGGCATCCCTCACGCCCGCGTTATTGGAGTCGTCTTTGGCGTTCAACGAGTTGGTCGCGTTGGATTTAGGGGTGGAGTCCGGAGTACTGTTATTGCTGGAATTGTCGTTTGTGTTGGAATCGGGTATATCGTCGCCGTCATTGTTGTTGGACTGCTCGGTCGACGCGTTGGATTGGCTGGAGGATTCGGTGGTGGGCACGCCAGAGGCGTCGGCGTCGTTTGTCGGTTTAGATTTGGGCGTCTCGCTGCTCGTGTTGGGCGCGCCTACCCCTGCGTCGGTGTTACCTTTGGGCGCACCAAGCTCTGAGTCGTCGACAGGATTCGTGGGTAAAGCATCCGATCCGTCGACGACCTTCTCCCCCATTTCCATCGACTTCGGCTCTCCATTCAACCGTCCTGAGCGGCGCACTGCCTCTACTGCCTCCTTGCGTCGCTGCATCATTCTCTCGACCGTACTCCCCGCTTTCTTCTTCGCTGGCTTCGGAGACGGAGGAGCATTGGGATCCCTCATGCTGTTCTCTGCAATCTTTTGGACGGCGTATTCTCTGAACTCCTCGCTCGAATACTCCCTCCCAGGCTCCACCACCCCATCTTTATACATCCTGTCCAAACCTGCCGCCATGAGTCGATTACGGCGTATATTTTCCTCGCGAGTGCGTTCGTATTCGCTGAGCGTCCTCTCCGCCGTCGGTTTGTCTGTAGCCGTCTTCGCCCCCGTCTTCGCTTTCTTCTTCTTTGGTGCCTCTTTGCGGTTCTCTTTACCCGCTTTCCTTTTCTTCGGGCGTGGGACTACATCATCGTCTTCCCCCTCCTCCTCGTCGTCCTCCTCCTCGTCGTCATCCTCCTCGTCGTCATTGACGGCGGTGTTTTCATGGTCTCCATCCGGCTCCAAAGTCTCCAAGCCTTTCAGCAACGATGGATCGGGAAGGCCACTCGCACCCGTAGAGATGCTCGTAGGAGGCGCGGACAACGTGAGCGGGGCTGACGGATCGTGGATGACGACTGATTTCTTTTCGTCTGCCGTGTAGCAAGTGTCCAAATATCCCGTCCACCACTCCGTCAACGTTGCCATGTTTTTCGACCCAATATACTCGGGGAAGCTCAGCGGTACGGCGGCCCTACTTTTACTCGTACTAACGCTAAAATCTCCATTAGAATGCCATATGCTCAGTACAAATCATCAACTCACTTTATAGACCCCAACTCTCCTCCATAGCTATTGTATGGCCCCCCCACTAAGGAGAACACCTTCAGAAACGCTGCGGACTCGACGGCACGCTGCATAGACGCCACGAAATCCCCCGTTGCCGCGGCAGCTCTGCGTTCGGACATCTGTCAGTCGCATGATTTCGCCGACAAACGCTGGACTTACTTTGCGCGGGATGTAGCATCCTTTGGGGGACCGTCCTTCAGTATCCGCTTGTGCTCCTCCTTCGCCGCATCGCCTTCAACCTTTGCCATCGTCTTGTACTTCTTCTGGACCTCGTCAGGCTGCGCGCTGAATAACTCTCGGATAACTTTGTCGCGCACAGCAATCGCAACCGAAGGTTCCTCGCCAGCAGCCGGCGGATCCATGGATACGTCCTGACCAACGTCACCCCCCGAGCCAGTCGCGTCTTCCATATGTATGTCCTCGGTCACGTCCCCAGTCTCACCACCCGCTTTCTCCTTCGATGAGTCTATCGACGCGTTCACGGCCGCAGTACTCCCTGTTTCACCGTCGCCTTTCTCCCCATCACCGACCGCCGCCTTCAGAGCGTCGTTAACCGCTGTCTTGTTATAGCGGGCGTAAATATGCGCGGCGTGTGGCTGCTTGGGCGGTTTGTCCATGCCCGCCATACGACGCGCCAGGACCTCGTACACGTCGTCGGCCCTCGCCTTCCTCTCCTTCTTGACATATGTTTGAAGTTGGCGGCGGCGGCGGTCGAGCCATCGCCTCAGACGCTGTTAACCATGTCAGGATCACTTCGACTATTATAAAATAAATACACACGTCATTATCCCGCTCTCTCTTCTGGCGTTGGAGGGCGAGCACCTCAGGATCTTTCTTTGAGTCGTCGTTGATGACCGGCTTCAGAGGATCGTAGGGTGTCAGCTCCGTCGGCTCCTCGTGGTCCTGCAGATGCCCGAAGTGGTGCTGATACAAGTTCTGTAGTTCCTTTAGCTTGTCCTTCGCCTTACGTCCTCCAACGCCACCTTCCGCGCACGCGTCTGCCCAAACTGGAACCAGAGGTAAGAACATTTCCTCACGCTTGCCCTCCATCCATCCATTGAGATTCTGGCGCTCCTCTTTGGACTTCTTTTTGTAGGTGCTCTTCCTCGTCACCGTCTCCTTCGGCTTTTGGGGCGGCATGGCGGGGCAACGAACTTGGAGGCAGGACACAACGCGTTCCCCCTCAATTCCCAATTCGGTGGATTTTCCGGAACACCGTACAGCCGTTTTCTCCATCCGACGTATCGGCCTTTCGGTCTCAAAGACTTCACGACCGCCACATGTGTCGTTATTTGAATTTATTCTTGAATCAAGATCTTTCTCTTTTGGGACGCCTCAGGGACTGTCCCTTCTTAATCCGTTCCATACGCTGCTCTATCGTCGCCTCAGATGTCTTCCAAAACCCCCACCCCCATTGAAACCGTCGAGACTGATGTCGCGCCGGCTTCGACTGCGAGTGCCAATGGTGAGCAGACTCATTGTCTCAATGCCCAATGCTGACTCTGCGCATTAGACTCTACGCCGCCGCCTCCTTATCCGCCCAGGGAACCTGCCCGCGTAGTCCCAGTCGGCTTTCCAGCCGACTGCGTCTATGACCCGCTCATCCCGCTCGATGGGTACGCCAACGACAAGATCAAGTGGCGTGTCGGCCTCTTGTACGACTGCGTCCCGACGGAGCCTCTCTCGCCGGCGTACATCGCCGCCAATCTCGACGGCTCCAAAACCTACTTCTACCCCGTTGTTGTTGGGTTGAAGGTCGGGATCCTCACGGACGCGTATGTATTTTTTTTTTCTCGACGTACCTACAACTAATAGTCCTACTTAGACAACTCGCCTCCTCGCTCAGCAACGGTATCAGTGGAGGCTTCTTCAAGAGATGCAGCAGCCAGAGTGCCGCCGTCGCCTACTTCAACAGTGCCCTGGCCGATGGCAAGGTCCGCATTGGAGAGCCACGAGTTTCGCGTCGTGAGGAGTAAGTTCTTTTCCTTGTCGGGACGATTCAGATCTAACTTTTTTCGCCAGGGTGGATGACAAGAATTGTGCATGTGGGTGCTGTGTCATGTAATTACAATTGCCGAATAGAACTACGTCCAATAAACTTTTATCCTTTTATCTGTGTCCACCATCATGCCCACCGTAACCGCGCGAGATAGTCCCCCTTGGTTCCTCATCGAGCTCAGTTCTGACGAGGAGGCGGATGAATCGTCGCTCGCCTACACGCAGGATGAATCGTCCCTCGCCACCACAGACGATGAATCCTCCTTGACGTATACGGACACTGAGGATCAGCCTTCGCTCCCGGCTGAGAGCGATGCTGGGCACTCATCGGCTTTGACGAGGACAGACGCTGCGGTTGACGATATCGCCGATATCCTAGCAGGTCTACGCGTTAACGACACCTCGGCGCCGCCAGTGTACGCCGTCAGGCAGGGCCCCCTCGTTGAGTTCACAAGTCATTGGTTCGATCAGCCATCACCTTCATTCACGCGTACTCACGCTCTCGCAGGTCGGAAGCAGGCTACCGCCAGCAGTTGCAAGGTGCAGACGTCGTTCGGCTCACGCCCAAGCCTCGCAGACGCAATGGAAAAATACGGGCTTACGTCGTCTTCAGAGGACACCGTCCTGGCGTTTATCGAGACTGGTCAGTGATTATTAGCTCCCACATAGCCTAGCTAATTTTTTTTCTCTCTAGGGAACGCGCCAAAGAACAACTCGATGACTTCGCTGGTAATTTGTATCAGGGGTATCGTACGCTTGATGCCGCAGGGGAGGCTTATCGATACGCCTCGCGCCAAGGATATGTGTGCGGTCCCCAGAACACCGGGCCGCTCACGAACTACCGCCATGTTCGCCTCGCTACTCCCCAACTGACTTTGTACCCTGCCGATACCCCGCTGAGTCGTGGTCTTTCCCACTCCGCCTGGTACAACGTTTATGTTGGGACCCAATCAGGAATCTACCAGAGCTAGTGAGACACCATTCTTATGTGGCGCAGTTCTCTTACTAATTATCTCCCTCAATTCACAACAGTGTCGAGGCCGCAGTGCATTATATTGGTGTTCCTGGGGCAGTACATCATTCATTACCTACGTATGGACAAGCTCGCGAGGCGTATCTAACTGCGTGTCAAGAGCGGCGCATCGTTCGTGTTTGCGCCCCAGAACCTACAGCAGTCCCGTAGTTAGAAGAATTAACGTCGTCAATCAATCATAGTACTTTTTGACATGCATTTGAGGCTGATTTCACCTCGCACGAACATCCTCGACACCAGAGCAAGTTGATATTCCTACACCGCGGAGATCGGGCCGAATCCCCGCTGCAACGTCCAAGTGCTCGCACCCACATATCGTGTGTAAGGTAATACAGTACAATTGCTCTCGTTAGAAGTATAAGGTGTTGAAAAAACAATGCTGTCAATCTCTGCCACAAGCGACGCCTCTGTACATTTATATAAGACATTTTAGGAATATAAATCTCGGAACAATGACAACGTTCGATCGCTTGATTCCTCTTAACATCACCATCACTATCCACAAGTGTGAGTCTATGTCCGCATACGGAGCGATTTGACGACTGACCGCCTTGAAGGCATGGGTCGCAAGAAACTATATCAAACTGCCGATGAGCGCAAAGCTGCCAGAGCCGTTTCGGATGCAAAATATTATCAACGGTACGTTCACCCTCTCTAAAGTCAAATTCTTTCGCGAACTTAAAGCTTAACAGCAACAAGAAGGTCATTCTCTCTAAGAGAAATGCTAGATATAGGGCGTCTGTGGAGGCAGACATCGAACAGCCTCCATTAACTAAACAGGAGCCGAGGCAAGTCGTTCTCAGCGGGTTCCGAGCGTTTGTAACATTGTCTTTTCAAGGCCGCCGCGACAGGATAGCACATTAATTGTTTCTCAACATATGACCTCGCTCCGTACACTACGTCGGCAACTGCGCGCCGAATTGGCTGGCTCTGTGCAGGAGTACGGGGAGAAGATCTACGCCACGATCATGGCTGACGAAGATAACGCTGAGGTATACGTCAAAAGTCTGAACCAGCGCTTTCTTAGTCTTCGCAGCTCTGCCTCCAGTTTGTGTTCTGAGATTGGTTTGAGAGCTGGCCAAGATTCAAGTGTCTGGGTTGCGGCGATGACTATGTTGAAGGATTTCGGTCAGGCATTGTCCGTTGTAATGGACCTCCACGATCATGTCATCCAGGATCCTTTGTTCTTCCAAATGGCCGGCTGGCACGAAAAGAAAACCTTTTTCTACCAGACGTTGTAGCATCCAATACATACTCATCTCCATACTCTTCCCTGGCTCGCCGCCCGATCGCATAAATTGACCCCTCCTTCCATTTTGGGAGGATTGTCTTCTTGACTTGTAACCACGACATGGTGGGCTCCACGGCGAGTTCTCCATTGCGCGCAACAGTCCTGACGACATCCGGGCAAAAACCCAAGAAGGCTTCTACGGCGCGTATCAGCACGGGGGGTCGTCCTCCTGCTCTCCCGCGCCCAGCTCTTCCTCCGGGGCAGCGTCCACTCGACCTCGCGAGGCTGACAGCCACCACCACGGAAAATCGGATGTAAGTTGTCTCATCTTCTCGTAGTTGGCATGATGTCCGAGCTCATCCTTCCTTCTAGCAGTGTGCGGTCCCGCATCCGCCACCTCCGCCGCCCTAGGATGGACTATGAGCTTGGAACAGCCCAGAAGTACCTCGGTCAGTGGTTGAGTATGTACATATCTTTGCGGACGCTAAATCTTTGGTTTCAGACAATTTTGACGCCAGCGCTTACAAGCGCGACAGCTGGGTTCCTCATGATGAGGTCGCCGGCTTCACTGCCAAAACGGTCGAGCATTTTCTTAGGGATGTGGGGTATTTGCGGGTTCTACGGTCATTCGAGTTTATGGATATTAAGACGGGCGAGGATCTTTTGCAGTTGTGCTTGGACAGCCGCATTCACGAGCGGCGCCAGCACCTCCGCAAGGCGCTAGTCCTCGGGCGTGGGTGGAAGGCCCTTCGCAGGGCCTTGCGTGCGTTCGCCAGGCCCCTCAAGGTCGTTGTGGAATTGTGATTTGTACCTGACTGCGATTAGTTCTGCCCAATTTGAATACCTTCATGTGGTCCCCAAAAGTTTGCCTGATGTTTCTTTTCCGTCGGCCCTTCAGAGCGATAAGAATAGGCGACAACCTCTGAGATTTCTTCGCTCTCTTTCTCTCTCTGTCTCTCATCCCGGTGTCCGCCATGCCCGCGAAGATTTCCTTGAACGAGCGCGAGCTTCTCGTGAATGAGGATCCATCCTCACAACGGTATGTCTCCTTTCATGTAGTATCAATCATTCACTAATGTATCTTGTTAGTATTCTCAAGGCTCACCTTCGCGTACTGCGCCTGAAATGGATGAAACCCTTCGGGACGAGAGGTGCGATGACTTTCTCTGATGATTCTGCGCACTATTCTAATGAACCGCCAGGCCAGTGCGCCCTCAGAGACAAATTAGCGACTGTTAATGCGAGTTTTTTGGCCACACGCCTCCGTGCGGCGGGGATAGAAACGATGGATGACCTGCGCCACATGGCGGGGTTGGTTGTAATGTGGGAGTACGACGGCATCCTTCGCACCGCTGTGGGCTTTCATCTCAACGGCACGAACTATCACACGTTCAAGCTCGTGCTTGCGGGTCTCCGGTTGGAGGAGCAAAAGGCAGCTGATACTCGTTTCAAAATCCGTGCGTGTTTACTTGATTCAACATGTCTGTTCACGCTGACGTTTATCTTTCTAGCGGCTTTGCAGAGGCAGATCATACGGGAGAAGTATCGCGCTGCAGGCGCGTTGCTGTGGCGCTATCAGACGAGCCCGGAGGATTATACCAAAGGTCTGTCGGACGACGCGAAGCGCGCTATTCCCCGCCACGTCAAGACGGCGATAGCCGCGCATCAGCTGGATCTGGTTCGGTGGGATTAGTTTACGGTTGAAAGTATGGACGCTATCTATGTCAAATTGTTTGGAATTTGGGTTTTTTTTCGAGGTGACTTGTGTCGGTATTAGGGTAGCCTACGGATGAATGTAGGAACGCTATCCATGTCAAATTGTCTCTCTTAGATATAAAAGTCCGCCACCAAGTCCCTGGGCCTTTCCCTACTGTTCGAAAATGCCCCAATCGGAGTAAGTCCTGCTAGCAACCGTGTTCTATCAACACCGCCTGACCGAACTGACCGTTTAGCAACCGAGGCAACGTGCGTAGGCGGCGTCGTCGCCGTCGTCAAATTCAGCAACAAAACAATGCCGTGGAGGTACCCGCGCCTGATGTTGAGCGGGGTGAACGGTGAGCCTATCTGCTGGTATCTGCTGACTGAAGATGCAAACTCACCGCAATCGTAGCTACCCTCTCGCCGGTTATTTATTCAGGCTCATGGTCCTTGACGGGGCGTTCGTGTTGCGTCAGAAGGATGTAGAGACCTATGACATAGCTTGCGTCGCAGGTAGCAGCAGGGACAATGTCCAGACCAATGCGGAAACTTAGATAGAATTGTGTGTTCTCCCAGAATTAGCAGCGTGTTGGTTCGAAGAGTGTGTGGCGCACCTGGAACGAACTTGCAGATGCCCTGACTTAGCCTAGATCGGGCGAAAAGTCAGGAAAGATAAGATCGTGCAAAGATCGTGCTAGATTTGGGCAAAGAGCCCCTATCTCCTTTTTCGCTTTGCACCACAGTCAGGCCAAGGATGCAAGGTGCGTGCTTGTATAGCGTCGGCGAAAGATTTAGCCATTGACGCTAGGCAGTTCGTGGCAGAATGGGTGTCGCCATGGAACAAATCGTGTTTCCATTGAACGCCACGTCCTTTCCTGCGTGGGTGGTCCCCTCCTCATATCGATGCAAGACGGCCAAGCTCGTGGACGGAAACGTCAAAATTTTGGCGAGGTCCAGTATGTCGCGCCCGCAGTTGCTCCTTCTCATCACCATTCCCTTTTCTACGCGCCCACGGGAGAAGTAGCGTCACAGGCCGTCGATGTTAGCGACGCCATTCGTCCGTCCGACTTGGATGATCCCTATAGCGGTCTCGATTTTGAGCTTGGAGACGACCTTCCGCTTCACCACCACGAGTTGGGTAGTGCAAATGTCCTCCTCGATCCGAATGGCCAACCCGTGGCGACCTTTCACGACACTCCTACGCTGGCGCCGCAACCGCCTGACGACGATTCAGGCGACGAGGAAGACGAGGACACGGATGTGGAGCCAGATGGAACGACACGCAAACGCAAGAGATTTGCATCGGTGAGACTCTACCATTTACACCGCCAAAGCAGGGAAACGTTGAGCCCATGTGGAAATGACACCGATCACACCAGGAGGATCGGCTATGGCCTCGGCCGATCAACCACCTGGCAGCCATGTTTCATCGAAATATTAGCCACGTTAATTCCAGCTTGGCTTGGTACCAGCTGGTGTTCCACCTGGTGGCCAGGCCATTCTCAAGGCTGAGGGTGCATGACCAGCCACAACGACATTATGTACTTCTTTTATATAGTTCTCTGGTTCATTTTAGGGTGCACAAATCATGAATATGAAAACGGAATGACATTCAAACATCTACGGTACACAGCAGCTAATAGTACACTACAACAACGCCACATCTGTCTAGATGTACATATTCACCCGCTAACCGTGCCATACCACGTCGCTATCAGCCGTTATCCTGCCCACCCGGTACGAGACGCAAATGCTAGAGTAAACGAGGTCAGCACAATCAACGAGCAGCTAGCAACAAGGAACATACCGAACAATGAATGGTACTCCAACTGTCTCAAGAAAAGTCACACCGGAGGGAGGATAAAATAAAGACAAAGTCACTGTCGACGCGTTGTTGAACCCAGAGTACCAAAGTTTTAACTGGAAGAGAGTATAAGAGAAGGAAACAACAAGACAACAACAGCGTACCGGTCCACTGCCTGTCTGGTGTATTGTTCTGGTGTGCGAGTTTAACGTGTCGAGTCCATCTGAGAAGAGAATGAGCGAGAAAAAGAAATAAGAGAAAGATGACGCACTGAGGCAGGTCCTTCCACGCCAAAGCTTTGGTCGTGCTTCATCCGCCGCCAGGTCACTTCGACGTCCGTCATCCTCTCACCCCTTGAGCACGACCAGACGCGCTGCCAACGGAAAGGATTAGTGCACGGAGATGGTCGCAGAATATGTCACTGTACATGGAGAGGTCACAAGTGATGCGCTCAGCGGCGAGGGCATGGCGGCAATCCTTGAGCACTTGGGCGGTCGCACGTTGGGGTAAGAGGTTGGTAAGAGGACAAGAGACTATCGCCGAGCTGACGCGGCATTTCAACTTCACATCACCTGACTTTCCCACTCGGATCCGCTGCTTTCAAATTTCGCCAAGTCCGCGCTCCTTCAGCCAACCTCGAGCGAGCCCCACTTTGATTATTGGGTTGAGAAATCACACATCCTGAGACAATATTCTGATAATATTTATTCTAGTTCATACAATTCATCATTGTAAGCTTTATGCCTCAACTAACATATGCTGGCACCAGGATGGAATCTCGTATGTAGCCGCCACCTTCTCGGCCACCTGGAAAACACCTGGAAACCAGCTCGGGCGTCATCAGCCGGTGGCCGCATGATCTTGATGTAATTTTCACGTTTGATGATAGATGGCATCAATGTGATCGAGCCGGCTGGCGGCTACCTGAAAGCGCTTTGGCGGTGTAGAAGTCATATTCATTTGTGACACGGTTGCAGGACAATCCCATGGAACAATGGCGGCCATGGATAGACGTCTTTTTGGAGGAGACTCTTCGACGACACGGTCTGGGGGACGCGACACTCGAACCTAAGTGCAGCTCCTGCGAGTGTGTCCTCTACGTCGCAGAGGAGCGCGATCCAGAGCCTACTCCTGGAGAACCTCGTATTGAGCAGGAGAGGCCGTTCCGTTGCCGTTCTTGTGGTGATTTCGTAGAGTGCAAGAAATGTTGTGTCGCTCGGCATCAGCGTAGTCCTTTGCATAATATCACGGTGAGCATGCGATCTGTCTTCAAGTCTAGTTCTTGGCTGAATGGTTTGCGTAGGTTTGGCGGGAGGGTAGTTGGGAGAGGACGACGCTGAGAGACATGGGTCTCGTTTTTCAGGTGGGACATGGCGGCCTGAAATGCGCCTACCCCGACAAGACTCTAAGCCTCATGACCGTCGTCCATATAACGGGTGTTCATGTAGTGGCGTTTCGGTACTGCGCCTGCAGCTCATCGGATGGGATTCACCACATTCAGCAACTCGTGCGAACGTGTTGGTATCCAGCGACAACGAAGCGACCGTCTACATGCGCGACGACGGAAGTCTTGGAGCTATACCGTCGCCTGAAGGTTATCGCCACTGTCAATGTGCGGGATTTCGTGTCTACTCTGGAAGCCGAGACGGACCCCTACGAAACGGAGTGGACTCCCGACAGATATAAGGCCGTTGGTCGTATGTCACGACAGTACACGTTCCTGCAGAGGGTGAGACGGTCTGGTCTATTTCACGATGGCGGGTTGGAACTAGCCAAGCCGGGAGCGCTCATCGTGGAGTGTTGGGCATGCCCACGACTCGGCGTCAATTTACCAAAGGATTGGCAGAAAGTTGCGGCCAAATATCAGTATGTCTCGTATTCGCTTCAACCAGTTTTTATGTGCTGATTGGACAATGTTATAGATATCGCTTCCGGCGAATCCTGTCCACCGACGCCAACTTCCGCATGTCCAGCAAACTCAAAGTGGAGGCGCAACCGGATCTCCCTCTCTATGACGGCTTGGGCGTACAAATGCCCATGGAGCAATACGCAGAGTGGTTGAGGACTTACGTTACAGAAGAAGAGGTATGTCGTTCTTTTACATAGACTCGACTTTGAGTCTGACGACGATGTAGGTGTCGAACTGTGCAGCATTTGCGGCTTTGATGCAGAAGGACACTCGTTTTACGGTGGGCTTGCGTTGGTCGGGCGTTATTGGTGTGATCTGCGCCCGACATGAGATCATGTTGGGTTTGGGAGATTTACAAAAGGGTGAGAGGTACGTATTTTTGCGGGTAGTATTTTCAACGGCAGTGCCTCACGATCCACAGGTACAAGAACACCGACTTTGTTCTGTACACCGTTCTGGCGCGCATGGGTTTGAAGGAGGTCGCTATCACGTACGACATCGCGTGTCAATACAAGAAGAACTTCTTCGCGCGCATCGCTGCATTACCCGAGCGTCTCCGAAACATTGGGATTCCTGCTCTGTCGTGGGGCTTGCCCGTATGGCACGGTAATGTTCACGATCCATACTGCGAGGCAGCGGAATCGATTAAGTATATGGTGGGGGCTGGGAAGACGGACGGCGAGGGACCTGAGCGTGTGTGGTCAGTGCTCAACCCGATGTCATACATGACAAAGGAGGAACATCCGGGTGCGCGTCACGATGACCTGGAAGACAAGTTAAATCTCCACAATTTCCACAAGAACATCAGGCTGGGTAGGTCATTGTCATTCAAGGCATGAGCAAGGCTAACGAGCGTGTGTTAACAGGTTACACGTTATTCCGTCGCCTCAAGCTAGCGCTACAAGAGCAAACGATTCAGGTCGAGGCTTTCCGAGCGGTCGTGAATGGCGTTACAGACGAGCAGACTAAAGCGTGGTCTCAGATTGTTCTGGATTGGCTGGCCGACCCCAAAAAGAAGAATCCGTACATTATGGAGAAAGGACAAGGTGAGGTTGGTGTGAAATTGATACATAATGGATGTTGACTTTAATTTTATAGTGGGACCGACACAGGCAGAGGTGCGACGCGACTTGAGACGACAAGAGGAAGCAGAGGCTGCGGCGGATGCGGCTACTCCGGAGGATGAGGCGGCAGAGGAGAGAGTGGCGGCGGCGGCTCGTGGGACGAGGACGCAGACGGGAACGAACAAGAGGAAGAAGAAGAGGAGTAACGCCGCGACGATGAGTGAAACTGGATTCTTGATGTTAGGTGATCGTCTGGAGGCAAGTCAGTAAGTGTGTTTGATTAGCAGTGTGATGAATGAAACACTAACAGGGTTTGCCAGGCAGCGTCTAAGGGAGGAGAAGACGGGGACCTTGAGTGTGGACCGCCAGACAAAGGTTCACGAGCATCGACACGCAGCGACACTCAAGTTGAAGGAGTTCCGGAAATGGCAGGTGACTTTCATGCCTGGTGTGCGCGCTATTCTTGAGGAGGAGGAGAACGAACGCCGCGAGACGAATTGCCCCCTGCCGCCCGTGGAGGATGTCGAGCTGTTTATGCCGTCTGCGTTTGGGGGTCTGGAGGAAGACGACAGGAAGAGAGTCTGCTCTCTGCGGCTGTTCGAGAAGGAGGCTGCTCTGCGACGCGGCCAGTGTGGAGACGCGTTACAGAGGCTCCGAGCCACATTGCTTGCTCAGCGACATTTCCTGAATTATCGGAACGCCAACGTGACTGGGCAGGCCGCGACGACACGAGCCGCCTCGCTTATCAGGAGTTTGACATCTCGTGTCAACCACTGCGTTGCGAAGTACCGTTATGCGCGTGCCGCCTTGGCGGCTATCGTGGGTGAGGATGGTTGTGACGGATTTTTGGAGCTGCTAGATGAGGATGTAGGGGTTATCGATGTGGAAGAGTCGGATGCGGATGCTGTGAGGCAGCTGGCCAACTTGAATGGACGGCCGTCGAGGGTGACAGTGAACGGGAAGAAGGCGAAGGAGAAGAAGGGCCACGATGCTCCAGGCGAGACTCGGCGCATCATGTCGTGGATTTGGACGGCGAACGGTGGACCGGGTGATGACGACGATGAATATCTGCATGAATGTGAGTGGGTTTACGCCTTGTTTTCGATCTTATTGAATTGATGTGTTTCACAAAGCTGTGCGGATTGAGTGGTCGAAGGCCCTGGCACGGGAAAACGCGATGGGGCGAAGAGGTGGAGACATTGAAGGAAGAGATGCGGAGGGTACTGAGGACGTTGACATGGGAGGAGGCTCTGTGGCGTCGGAGGGCTGCGGCGGATACGACGCATCTGCGAGTTGAGCAACGCGGTGGACGGCGCGCGTATGCACTCCAACAGGCGAAAGACCGCAAGCGCATTCGCGAAGAGTTCGTCGCGTTGTGGAAGAGAGAGGGTCCCGCTCGTGGACAGACGGCTGGTCCAATGGATGCAGTCGCTCACTTGGCCTTGACCCGGCTTATCAACGAAGAGGGTGGTGAAGATGTGGCTGGTGTAGGGGTAAATCCCACAATGGACTAATGTAGAATACTACAATTCATTTTTGTTAGCTGTACAATATGCGTAGACACGTAATCTACAGAATCTTTTTTTGCGCCACACTTGTTTTGCAGACCGCCGCGACGCGATTATTCGACACAGGGAGGTTCGATTACACGTGTACAGGTATCCCCAATGGAAACAATCTCAAAAGAACCGATATTGAGAGTTGCCTAATCAGGATGGGCATCGGGCGGGTGGCGGGGCACAGCGATGACGATGGCCGGCGGGAGGATGACGACATAAGGGACAGCGACGGCCAGGAGGCGCCGGGGGCGACGAGTAGCCTAATATGGGCCAGAGGAAGGTAATATGCTAGCAGGCAACTGCCCTAAGCTAGTTGCCTGCAAAACAAGTTTCATTATTATGGCAGTTGCCTGACAATAGGCTATTTACTACGACTGCTTTTTTTTCTGATGATTTGAGTGAGTTTTGATGATTTGTTGGATCTGGTCAATTGACAATTGACGCAGATTTCATTAGTTTCTCCCCGATTCGGATTTGGGCATCACCTCCGGTACGGACCTCGTGTATATCTGTCCCTGCGTTTAATAACGCATCCGGTTTTAGGAAACGCGGTTTAACGGTCTTCCGTAAACAGAACGACTGGGACGACCTCAAATCTTGCAGCGATAACGATCTCGGCGGCTTCGCCGCCTCGTACTCGCTCCCAATACTATTACCCTTCGTGGAATACGAATACTTGAATCTTGGGCGGCGTGGTGTCGCCTCGCCGGCGCGGCGTTTGGGTCTGCCAATTTCGGTGAGTTTGGATCCCTACTTTCCAGGGATCATTAACAAGATCTCATTAGTTTTATCTCGATTTGGACCTCAAATTCGAAATGGACGACATGTCTAATCATCCCTGCTGTCAGTGAAACCGACGGTGGTTTGATAGACAACGCGGAGGCGGCTGCGCCGCCTCCGCTATGGGTGAGTTCTCCATTCGCATCACCTGAATATCTTCATTAACGTTGATTTCCGCCTTCTGTAAAGTCTTGTGGCCCTGGAAAACGATATCTTGAACCTAGGGCAGCGTGTGGTGTCCTCGCCGGACCGGCCTTTCTTTCTGGACAACTTTGGTATGTTTTCCTCCTTTTGTGAGATCAATTTTGACGGGAATCTGCCAGATTAACCGCATTTGAACGTCGATTCGGTGAGTATCTTTCCTCCCTTGGCGTCGTTAAATTGAACTCTGTTGCGCAGGGAATAGAAATGTGGCGAACTCCGGGACCATACGCGCACAGGACCGCTTCTCCACCAATCACGGATAAATGGGCCCGTCCAGTCAAGATCTGGATCTGACTCACTTCGGCATCAATATCACATTTGGGCATTTGGAAGTTTTCCTCCATAATTTGACCGCTACTAACCCGCATGCCTCCAGGACTTCGACCGCAGTGAGCAGCGGCTCTACGCCGCTGCGCCGCGTTGCGGGCTTCTCACTGCGGTGAGAACCACGACTTCAACAAACAATCCCGCCACGCTTGGAGAAACCATTTACGGACGGACGCAGACTGGACCTGGAATCAATTCGGAAGAAATTGGCACTCTGATCCCGATCTGGATCTGAGTCGTTTCGGTCTCCACGACGAATTAGGAAGGTTCAAGACGGGGACCTCATTCAGGTATGTTCGTTTTGTATCCCTGAAGACTCAAGATAACGGGGAATTCTAGCCTTGGATTACGTCTACAGCGAGCAGCGGCTCAACGCCGCGCGCGCTTCGCGGGCTTCTCGCTGTTGGTCGAACTAGGATGTCCAAGCGCAATTAGCGCCACACTTCAAGCTTGCCTCGGACGTGGCCGAACTTGGCGGGGACGTGGGTTCTGGAGGAGAGGGTTTGATGGGTTACTGCTATGGATGGTTTCGCGCTGGCTGCTCAGGATCGCGCGCTCGTTTTCCGAATCATGAGGTTCGTGTCCTCAATTTTGCTTGATCATTTCCCGGAGTTAACTTATTTGTAGATGGAATCAACGGCGACTGCGTCGCCGTATCGCTACCCTTTCATTCGTCTATTGGACGATTGATTGTGCGTTGTTTCGGACGGGGGAAGTTGATGGGGTGGGAGTGCTAGAACGATGTGGCGCCGTCGCGACGCCCTTAGCCCATTCTGTACCTTTGAATTCGTGTTCGCATAGACGTCTACGCGTAGATTACGACTGGAATAAACTTGATTTTCACCCAAAACTATCTCTGTGCGAAAATGTAAGCAAAGTGAAGCAAACTTGTAGTACTACCCTTCAAAAGTGTTACGACGTTGTAGCACAAAATCTATACCATAAAATTAGACACGAAGGAGGCTGTCAGAAGTGCCCAGAATAGTGTAGAACATATCATAGAGTATCCTACTAAAACATGGTAAACACCCAGATTCGGAGAAATAGACGGACTTGCGGATATACCAAATGTTCACGTTACGGACGAAGTCAGTAAACCCGAAATGTCAACTTTCAACTTCTTGAAAACTTCCTTCCAGGGCAGCCTGGAGACCCGCACGATCGATTGTTGGAACCCTGGAGGTGATGTTCGCGGTGTCACCAGGATGTTATCCCGTGTTCAACACGGGATATTTCCTCCGCACATCCAGCGGGTCTACGCAACTGGGTCGTCGTTCCAGACGTCCTATTCCCTCGGAATTGACGGGGAAATATTGTCTTTGAAGTGTTCCATCCAGGCCAGATCACGCCAAGTGATCGGCTAAACTTGTCCTTGTACCACGACCATGCCGATCTTGGTGCACTTACACCAACGCACCCCCTTGCTTTCCCACTCTCTCCCGACTCTCGCAGACCTGAATTTACCTGGATATTCCTTTGTACCTTACGTACAGCGAATTCCGACGGTCCTTGGACAACTGGACGCGCTTTCACCTGGACTTTTCGCGTCAACGGCTCAGCGAGGCGTACTGGACCCTGCAAATCGATAGCACGAGGATTTCTTGGCCCCTGTGACGTGTCCGGGGCCTCGACAATCTTATCTTGACCCTCTCGGATGCGGGGAAATGACGCACGACGTAGTGCTCCTCGTCCGTCCTTCCGACACTTTTGGTGAAAACGCGTTTCCCGCTCAAAATGGTCCGGTCTGGCGACGGAAGCACTTGCTTATACGATGTTTAGACTTATTCCTGGCGCCATATTGGCCGTCAATCGCATTTACACGGCATTATTCCTGAATTTGGTGTGGCAACACGAAGGTTTGTGCCTTTTCCGTTGTTCAATCGCTTCAGTTTCATGCTGACCCTGTGACATTTCATCAGAACGTAAATGGCGACCTATATCCGTGCCCAGAACGGAGGAGAGCGCAACGCGAAGCGGTGCGCATCTCCGCCTCGAAATTGAGATCTGTGAGTTTTCAAACTTCTCCGTTTTTCAAACGGCTCATCGTGACTCCTCCATCAGAAGTCAGGGTTGACTCCTTGAAACCTTTCCGTTCGTTTGGATGCTGGAAGATTTGGATGAGTACAATGGGATACTTGGTGTACTGTATTCACGAGTGGATACAACTCTTGCTGGTTATGGCTTGTTCCGTTGACGTGAGTTCAGCAACTTTCATGGCTCCAAGGTTATGCATGAAAGTGAGGTATTTACGCCGCTGTTACGCGGCCAGGGCGATTAATTCGCGTAGGACGATGGAAACGGGTTCCCGTGGCGTCCGAATAATCATCCAACAAGTTCCGGACTTCTCGCGTCAACCGATGTTCCAGGATCACGGCGCCCGATTACTGGATTCATTTTACGTTTGATTGGAGTATCCGCCTTTCCAAACGCAATAAAAGGCGACAGGATTCCACCAAACTCATCATCACCCACTTTCTTTCTTTCCTCTTCTCTCCTCCTCTCTCATTTCTTCTGCTCGCTCTCCTCATCTCTCTTTACACTTCTCCATCGTTCCAGAGATGCTCTGGTCGTCGTCGCCGACGTCCTGGGCATTGCTTTTCCCGACGCGTACGAAAGCGTGACCCGGTGCTTAAAGTCACGGGTGGGCTTCTTTCTTCCCACCACCATCCCACTTTGTTGACCTCCCTCTTTCTTCCAGTTTCTCCGCCTTCTCGACATCGTTTCTCCTGGATACCAGTGCTGTGGGTACGTCCTCAACGTTCTCCTTGGTCGACGAGCTCGCTGAACAGTTTTCTCTAGAGTAGAGACCTCAACGAGTCAACGGATCATACGAGTTTATCCGTACTCGATCCGCTCGGCCTTCTCGGAGATCCGATCCGTTTGATCCGTAGACCCGTGGCGGGTCAGATCACATATGGATCGCGGATCAGGCTCTGGAGGCACGAGTACTCGCCGCGAGTACTCGTGTTGACTCGTGAATATTTAGAGGTATATTTAAACTTAATTTACAAATTTTTACTAAGTCAAACGGGGCCGTGCATCGTCCAAATGAGATGTTCGCGTGAATATCTTCATATTTCTCACGATCCGGCAAACACCGCGAGGCCGCGTCAGCGTCAGATCGATGACTCGATCGCGCTCACCTCTCTCTCCCACCACCACCACGACCACCCAGTGAGCGACGGCCGTCGCCACTGTCACTCTGACGACTGTCAGGTGGCCTCTGGGGTGTGCATTAGGGCTTTGGCTGTGTGCCAAGCCTGCTGCTGCTGTCTTCGTGACAGCAGCAGAGCAGGACGACTCGCGGATGACTGATGACTGGACCACGACTCTGGACGACGCTGCGCAACGACTCTGCGCGAGACGAATGATGACGCGCGAGAGCAGACCGTGACGCCCCGGATCCGACAACGCTATACGCGATACGGATGTGGATGTGATGGCGTGGATGTGGATGTTGATACACGCGATGCGGGCGAGGACGTGGAAGCGGGCGTAGTCTAGCTAGAGGTAGAGACCTCAACGAGTCAAACTCGGGTCTGACTCGCGATCCGTAGCACGAGTACTCGTGCTCGAAGACGTCGATCCGCGATCCTTATACGATCCGACCCGCTATGGATCCGCGAGTCAGATGGATCGGATCGCCGAGATCGCCGACCGGATCGAGTACTCGAGTAAACTCGAGTACTCCACCACCCAAAGCAATTCATGTGTGACGAGCATCCCCGGGCAATGGCACGGGGACACTCAGTCATGCATGATGCAGGGACTGAGGGTGGTGGAAGTGGGAGTGGTGGAGATGGAGGTGGGAGTGGGAGTAGGAGTGGAAGTGGTGGTGAGGGCACTGGTGGTAGTACTGGTGTAAATTATGTGATAGATGCATGAAAAAAACTCACTGTTCTATGTCCTCGCCACAGCGCATGCATCCACATCGGCATACATCCGTATCTCCTATGCTCGTAAGGCGTTGTCGTATCCGTGGCGTCGTGGTGCGGTCTCGCGCGTGTCGCGGTCCGTCTCACGCGTGTCGTTGTCCGTCTCGCGCGTGTCCGTGTCCGTCTCGCGGTATAGTGGTCCAGTCGTCCTCGAGTCGTTCTGCGCTGCTGCTGTCGCAGAGACAGCAGCAGCAGGCTTGGCACATAGCCAAAGCCAGAATTCCCACCCCAGAGGCCGCCTGACAGTCGTCAGAGCGGCAGTGGCGACGGCCGTCGCTCACTGGGTGGTCGTGGTCGTGGTGTGAGTGAGAGATCAGTGAGATCTAGTTATCGATCTGACGCTGACGCGGCCTCTCGGCAACTGCCGGGTCGTGGGAATGAGAGAAATTCACGCGTACGTCCCGTTTGGGCAACACAAGGGCCCGTTTGACTTGCTAAAAATTTGTAAATTAAGTTTAAATATGTACCTAAATATTCACGAGTCAACACGAGTACTCGCGACGAGTACTTGTGCCTCCAGAGGCTGATCCGCGATCCTTATGCGATCCGACCCGCCACGGGTCTACGGATCAAACGGATCGGATCTCCGAGATGACCGACCGGATCGAGTATGGGTAAACTCGCGTGATCCGCTGACTCGTTGAGGTCTCTAGCTAGAGGCATAGTGAGTGTTTCCTTTATATCTACTACATCACCATTTTCACCACTACCACTACCATCCCCTCACCACTACCACCACCACTCCCGCCACCACTCCCACCCACTCCCGCCACCCTCTGTCATTGCCTCATGCAGGGCTGAATGTCCCCGTGCCATTGCCCGGGGATACTCGTCATGCATGAATCGATTTGGGTGGTGGAGTACTCGAGTTTACTCGAGTACTCGACCCGCTCGGCGATCTCGGCGATCCGACTCGTCTTGATCCGTAATCCGTGGCGGGTCGGATCATATAAGGATCGCGGATCGCTCCTCTCGGCCACGAGTACTCGCGTGATGGATCGCGGGTCAGACTCGAGTTTGACTCGTTGAGGTCTCTACTCTAGAGTTTCTTGTCCATCCGGTACCCCCACAGCGACCAATGAGGCGGACTCAACGGCGCTGTCGCCCCCAGCAGATAGACTGGCTTCTCTGTACGTCCTTGCCGTCTTTCCTCATATTTCGTGTGCCTCACCGTTTCCCAGATTTGGACTCGTCCTCCAAACCGCCGCCATAGTATCACTCCTACGTTCGGCATTTCCTTACGCCCTCTCTGGACTCGACGCCGAGGCTCGCCATCCTGGACCCAGTCGTATTCACCCGCCCTCGCGAATGCCACGAAGGCCGGATATTCTTGGTACGCCGTGCTGTATTCTATCATCATCCATACTAACAAAATGCCCATCCGTAGCGCGCTGTTCTCTTGCACCGACGCCTTGCCTTGGCCCCCAGAATTTCATTGGAACTACAACAATGGAGGATATTTGGTTTAAAGGTGTGCTACATTATCCCGAACGCCGTGTTTGTTGGCTGACTGCTTGATTTCCTGTAGCCTTCACGATTCCTGAGCTTGGAATGCCCTTGACTCACGACGACGATATCAACCTTGCTCTGTTCTGCATTCTCGAAACAAGGTAAGCTCGACAGTCCGGTTCCTACACACATTGACTAACAAAGCTCTTCATCAGACCGACGCTCCTCGAAATATCAACACGGACTTTCTTACTCAAGACACGCTACCACACAAGATGGTCTTCGCTCGGGTTTGCCGCCTCCTTTTGGATAATTCATTTGGCTTCGTGCTTGTGAAGGACAGCTGGGCTCGAGCCGGCTGAACACCCATATGTCCTTCAAGCGGTGCGTTGTCCAAGTTGATCATATCGCCGTGTCAGTTAACCATTCTTTGTAGGCCTAATCGACAAGAGTTTGTTAAGCAACTCGACTAGTAAGTTAGCGCGCCGTTTACTCGAGCCTTGACTCAATCGTTCATGCGTAGATTTGGTTCAATTTCGCCTTGACTCTTCCATGGTATGCGTTTCGCTTCACCGGGGTCGTATATACTCACTCATTTAGTCGAACAGAAACCGTTCGCTAGTCCCTTGAGAAATGGGCCGACTTCTTAAGCGTCGGTGGTCGCATCTACATCTTGTGAGTAAACAGTTTCACTCGACTTGGACAATTGACTCAAGCATTCTCGTCTTGCAGGCTTTCTTCGCGACAGATAACCGGATAACAACGGTCTCGAGGATTGACTGGAAGGTGATAGGTATGTCTAATTTAATCTGCTTGAACTATTCGTGTTACTGACTAATACTCGGCTGTAGATCCAACACCTTTCGAGCGACGGACGCCATGATCCCTGCATACTTCAGACTCGCCGGTTCCCTTTCAAGACGTCCAACAACAGTTCTGACGACTGTCTCGAGGACTTGTGAGTGTTATCTGGAGCGGAAACTTACTTCACATTGTTATAGAGTTTATAACACTGCTACCTTCAGGATACGGGCGCGCGCTGGCGCAGTACCAAGACGGTCTTCGCTACGAACGGTCGAGTCTACTTTTTGGAGAACGATTCACTCGGCTTCATGCCGGTGAACAACAGTTCGACTACACGTCGACTGTACACACCTATGCTCAACGACAGACATCGTGGTGACTTCAAGTGAGTCTTGTTTGTTATTGGTCCTTCACGTTATCGACTGACTACTAAATTGACTAGTCGGACTCTCGAAGAAGGCAGACGCGAGGAACGCGAGCACAGCGGCAAAGGCCGCTGCTGCCTTCTGATACTCTAGCAAAAGGTATGTTTTCCGTGATCTGTATTGACCAGCAACTTATGGCCCTCCCAGATGTTTATTATCTCAGTCTCTCGAGCCATACTGGGCTCACGCCGTCGTCGCTCTGTGATCCAGGAATTGGACTGTGTCGTCTTCATAAACCGTTGACTCTGGTATGTCGTTCCGAGTCCTTTGTTGACGCCCAATTCCTTACAGGACTCGATTAGTCTAAATATTGCAGTATCCAGACCTCACTACATGAATTGAATTCGCGCCGAACTCGTAGGCTCCACCGATTAAGATACCATTGTGGGATTACGCGCATTTACCACGCAGTTGCGGGTGGGACCATGCTCACGCTGCTCGGACTTCTTTCCCTTCGGGTTATAGAACTTGTGAGTAGTATCACTTTTGTTGCCAACTTGAACGGCAACTTACTCGACGTCTAGATGAACATCCGAGTCTTTCCAGTGACTCCCATAGGAATAGACTTTTTCAAGTTTGCTTGGACTACTTTACATTAGTTGTAGTTTAGTAGTACTTCGTGTAGGCTACGCATGGCTCGTTGTTGAGAGAATGCCGGTGAGTACTTGTTAGCTCGTTCTCTCGTACTTCAACTGACCTTCTACAGATAGTTTTCATTGTACCGCGTGCACCTGGGACACAGACTCCGGCTTCCCGATATCGAGAGAATGGACAAGTATACTCGTTCTCATTGTCAAGTTCCTTTCTTATCAGTCTCTCCGTCCTGCGCGATTCGACCATGGAATGCGACAGGTACGGAGAGTTCTGCCTTTTGTTTCTATTCCTCTTTCTCCGCGCTTGACGCTAACGCCACCTTGTGTTTGGGTGTGTCACGCGATAAGCCGCGAGCGGGTCTCTGGAGACGATGTCTCAACTGGTAATGAGCAACGTTGACTCGTTGAAGTAGCTTACAAGGCCGTGCCCAGTATTACTAGAGTACAGTGCCGCGACAAAGGTAATCGTACTTACCAGCCAAAGTATTCCATGGCTAGGACTCGGAGGGGTGTGCAGCAAGTCGGGATGGTCGCTGCGACTGCTCGAGAGCAGCACACTGTCGCGTTCGTCCGAATGGAGCCTTGTCTCCGCCCGACTTCAACCTTAGCATTCCGCCCGACGAAGTCAACACCACATTGAGAGCCGCGTTAACAATAATGACCTTTGCTCGAACATGGGTCAAACCAATGGCCGCCCATGGCACCAAGTTCAAATCCAACAACGAAACGGAACAAGAAACGCCGCCAAATAGTATAGAGAACGGTGGCGGACAGTCGCCGACAACCGCCCTTTGCCTGGAGCGCAAGAGGGCAAATACGAAGGAAGAAGAGAGCCGTACACCTTCAAACGCGCTCGCCGCCAAAGAAAATAGTCTAACACGTAAGTACTATTCCGGATCCTCCCCAATACAAATTACCTTACTAGTACCCAACCTAAGATTCCTCCCCACTCCCACTCCCACTCTCACTCCCCACACCCTCATCCTCCTCCACCACCACACTCTCCCTCTCCCTCTCCACCCTCCTCCTCGGCTTCTGATACTCATACCCCACAAAATTCATAACACTATCATTCCCAATCAACACCGCTTCCCTTCACACACAGAAACGAGAAAGAAAAACTCACTAAATCATCCCATCCGCACACCCCACCACAACCTCCTCATGGCTCAGCTGCATCGACATCGGATTCTTCTCCGGCGTAGCCAGCCCCTGGAACTTGCCCGGCAGCGCCCCAAGCAGGCCCTTGACCGTCTCCCCGCCCGAGTGCGCCAGCGCCTCCCACGCACCCGTCACGGGCGTACACGTCGTATCAATGTCCACACTCTCCTTGGGCATAATCAGCTCCAAATCCGCGTCCCCAAGCTCGTCGCCCTCGCCAACAGGCCTCTCCTTCTCCTCGTGAATCGACATGAAGATCTACACAACTTTAGAATCAATGATGAATAGCAAACGCGAATGGCTTACCCGTCGATCAGCACCCGCCCGAGAGCTGAACCGCGTCGCAGTGACCACCCTCTTCTTCCTCGGATCCACCGCACCCATAGCCACATCCGGCGTCTCCACCATCGCCACCAGCTTCGGCGGCGCCGTCAAAATAGCGGCTCGGCCAAAGTGAATAGGGAATAAGGGTGTGCTCACACGCGTCGATGAAGGACTGATCGGCGTCGAAGGCGTCCGTGCACGCGAGCTCGCGCTTATACTTAAACGGTTCTTAGAGGTGCTGGTCGCGTTCGATAACATCGACGTCCGACGAGAGGTTGACGTGGAGTTGGACAAAGACGATGTGGATCGTGCAAGCGAGGAGATTGTACGGTTCCTTGGCAGTGGGTTGGCACTGGAGGACAGCGTTGTCGGCGAGGCGACCGTTGGAGAAGATGGGCTAAGAATTTTCACGTCGGGGTCGCTGGCTCCTTCCTGCCACTGAAGATGCATGATGACGGATTTCGTAGCACACTGCAAGTCGTGTTAGACTAGAGACCTCAACGAGTCAAACTCGAGTCTGACCCGCGATCCATCACGCGAGTACTCGTGGCCGAGAGGAGCGATCCGCGATCCTTATATGATCCGACCCGCCACGGATTACGGATCAAGACGAGTCGGATCGCCGAGATCGCCGAGCGGGTCGAGTACTCGAGTAAACTCGAGTACTCCACCACCCAAATCGATTCATGCATGACGAGTATCCCCGGGCAATGGCACGGGGACATTCAGCCCTGCATGAGGCAATGACAGAGGGTGGCGGGAGTGGGTGGGAGTGGTGGCGGGAGTGGTGGTGGTAGTGGTGAGGGGATGGTAGTGATAGTGGTGAAAATGGTGATGTAGTAGATATAAAGGAAACACTCACTATGCCTCTAGCTAGACTACGCCCGCTTCCACGTCCTCGCCCGCATCGCGTGTATCAACATCCACATCCACGCCATCACATCCACATCCGTATCGCGTATAGCGTTGTCGGATCCGGGGCGTCACGGTCTGCTCTCGCGCGTCATCATTCGTCTCGCGCAGAGTCGTTGCGCAGCGTCGTCCAGAGTCGTGGTCCAGTCATCAGTCATCCGCGAGTCGTCCTGCTCTGCTGCTGTCACGAAGACAGCAGCAGCAGGCTTGGCACACAGCCAAAGCCCTAATGCACACCCCAGAGGCCACCTGACAGTCGTCAGAGTGACAGTGGCGACGGCCGTCGCTCACTGGGTGGTCGTGGTGGTGGTGGGAGAGAGAGGTGAGCGCGATCGAGTCATCGATCTGACGCTGACGCGGCCTCGCGGTGTTTGCCGGATCGTGAGAAATATGAAGATATTCACGCGAACATCTCATTTGGACGATGCACGGCCCCGTTTGACTTAGTAAAAATTTGTAAATTAAGTTTAAATATACCTCTAAATATTCACGAGTCAACACGAGTACTCGCGGCGAGTACTCGTGCCTCCAGAGCCTGATCCGCGATCCATATGTGATCTGACCCGCCACGGGTCTACGGATCAAACGGATCGGATCTCCGAGAAGGCCGAGCGGATCGAGTACGGATAAACTCGTATGATCTGTTGACTCGTTGAGGTCTCTATGTTAGACGCATCCTAACTGAGCACGATCAACTTACCGTCATCTGAGTGCCTTTGGCAGCGAACCATCTATTTCACGACTGGGAGAATTGCAAGTGACGAGTATCTAGAATCACTGATAATGATAAGTTGGCGTTGTCTAAATGAGCGGGTGATCAACTGAGTGCGTGTGATGGGAATGGTGGAAACCTGTCTGCCTCGGAAAGGCAGACCGGTTGACCAGGGGGTGAGCAGTGCGTAGGGACCCGAAACCTCCCCGTGTCCTATGCACTGCTCCACACACAGAAGAAAAACACCGCCACCAAACTGAGTGTCTCCAAAACCTCACCTACATCTAGTGGTCTGGGTGGGTGGGACAAAGAAATCGAGCGAGGTGAACAACAGCGAGATCTGGAAAATGAACGGAACCCGACTTGCAGTCGTGGTTCCAAAAGAAGAAGAGCAGGGTCACGTGCTACTTCTGACGCGTGAAAACGCGCTCCGATTCCCGCTAACGGCGCCAACCTCCTCGGAGCTTCAATTTCACGACTGGGAGAATTGCAAGTGACGAGTATCTAGAATCACTGATACTGTACTATTACGACCTGATCTTCACATAACGCGTAACGCCGGGGTCATTTGATCTTATCAGACCCCGCCGATCGCCTGGAAATCCTTATCGGGCTTTCAGAATTTTTTTTTTCTAAAAATCTGTGAAGATCAGGTCGTAATAGTACAGTAATGATAAGTTGGCGTTGTCTAAATGAGCGGGTGATCAACTGAGTGCGTGTGATGGGAATGGTGGAAACCTGTCTGCCTCGGAAAGGCAGACCGGTTGACCAGGGGGTGAGCAGTGCGTAGGGACCCGAAACCTCCCTCGCCTGTGGAAGCCTTGGCGCGTCGAGGGCGCCGAGCACTTGAACCCCCAACCATGTGCAAGCCAATGGGTTCCATTCTCCATCATCACGTAATCCTATTATATTTCCCGATGCAACGACATTCGTCTCTCAATCTCATAGAGGTTACTTAGTATCCAGGTGTACCTCTTCCACAAAATTATGTCCAAGTGAAAGCCTGCTCAGATTGTCCATCTATTTCCAAATGAAGGTTTGTCTAGATTCTCTCTGTGTACATAATACCCAATAGGTCCAGCTGTCTCCAATACCTTAGAAATGCATCCGATGACCACTGTCCCAGCGCTTTCACCACATCCGGCTTGATTCCCTTCAGCAGATAATGTGTGGTCCTGCCGATCCTGAATGAGTGTCCTGTTATCCTCGGCCATCCACGCGCCATCCACACCTCATTGCATCTCAACAGAAACTTCCTCTTCGTCAAGATTCGCCTAACCCCCTTCTTATCCATATAGGTTGCTAGCAGGTCTTCCGACGAGAGTTCGTTCATCGCAATATGGTGATCTATCGCTGTGATTGGGTTTGTGATTCCTTTCTGCGCGCAAACGGTAACGTCTTCTCCTTCCTCCTTCTTCGTTTTCGTGTATGGCAGATGGAGCGTCCTGGATCCGTGGGCCGATAGCTTCTCGCCAAAATCGTCGTGCGTTGGATAGTGGTACTGTGGCACTTTGTCGGGGTTCGGTGATTCGGGGAGTAGTTCGCCTAACCTGCACTGCGCATAGAAGGCTATACCCGCTATCGCGGCGACACATACATCACTCGGGTCTGCTTGGTCCAGTCCTCTGAACAGATCCTCCAGCCTCTGCTGGGACACCGGCGGGCGTATCTTCTTCTTCTCTCTCGGCTTCATCTTCTTTACACCCTCCATAACCTGCTTCAACGCCAGTCCGACACTCCACACCTCTCCGTTCGCCAGATGAAACGCCCTAATCCCGTTTATCTTCGATGGCAATGATGCAGAGCCTTTCTTTCCCTGCCAAGATGCGGCGTATTCGCATAGAAGCGCCTCCGATGCTGGAAATCTCCTTTCTCCTGGGATGCCCTCCTCCTCGCACCATGTCAGATAACTTTTGAACCCGTTCCGGTGCTGTTTCGTCGTGCCTAGGGCCCATGAGTTGGCTATAGCCCGCTGCACTTTGGCCGGCAGTGTCGACATGTAGGCTGCCCCCATATCGTATCCTTCATTCCTCCCCGCCTCTGTAGCTTGTTTATATCGTTTAGTCATCCTTTGTGTAGATTGCTTTTTCGTATCGCGCGTCGTGTTCTTGTGTCTGGGTCTCGCGCGTGCCATTTCATGTAGTGGTGTGGTTACAAGCAGTGTAAACCCTAACCCTAGGTCAAGATCATTGATTCTATGTCGATTGATTCTATGCGAGTTCTTCTATTCTATTCTGTATCTATTCTATGGTAATTCATGGTACTGGACTGAGTGATGTACTAGGTCTTTCAAATGGAAAGGAATACGCGGGGGATACTGTAGCAGTCTTTTCTTGAATCGAATACCCCTCGCGATGGCGCATCCGCAATGTTCTCTTCGTCGGAACCCACTCCACCGATAGCCAGATGTTGTAATCCTGCATCAGGCTGACTATCCTTTTCAGAATATCATTCTGCTGTCGTCCTCTTGAGCAGCCCGCTCGCAATGCCCCAACAACTCCTTGGTTGTCCGACCTGATGCGAATGTGGCAATCCTTGTATCCCGCTGCATGTAGCGTCCTCAGCGCCAGCTCGATCGCGACCATTTCTGCCCATCCGATGTCTCTACCATCTGTTTTCCAGCCGTCCTTAAGCTTCCATGCCAACCATCTTCCGTCCAGCACTAGGCCAATTCCCCATGTCGTAGACGCGTCCACCATCAAGATTATCCCTTTTTCCGGCAGTGATGGCGATACACATGTCATCCCCACGAATGGTTCCTTGAGCTTTTCTCTCCACCAGTTGATCTCTTCCACAAAGTATTCTGTCGTCCTGTGCTGCTCATGTCTTGACGATGGCCTGTTCGGCTTCTTTGGCTTGTCGAACGTCGCTCCGAACCTGCCCTCGAATTAGCGCGCGGTCATTTCTCTACTGCCCTGACTCACCTGTACAACGCCGGCATGTGGCCTCGCCCCTCGCGAACGGCCAGACATACGTGGTTCAAAGTCCCGACAATGGACTCTACCTCGCGTTTTGTGATAAGCGTACCCTTCTCTTTAAACGGCTCCAACTTCGCCAAATACTTGATCTTCTTCGGCTCTGGTAGCTGTACCGTCTTGTCACGTAGACTCCATTCGAAGCCGATATAAAGGAAAATTGCGCTAAAGTCTTTGAACTTGTCCGCCGCCCATGGCCAACCTAGCCTCTCCGCGATCGCCCAAATCTTGGTCGCGTCGTATGCGTAGATGTATGTGCCGTCTTCCGGCTGCGCCTTGGGATACCGAAAGAATATAAAGTCGTCCACCCATTTCAATACCGCCTCGATACCGTGTGCGAGAAAAATCAATACTGCCGCGTCTGCTATCCGTCCAAAGATACCTGGAGAAGGAGAAGCGCCGAAGTCAAGTGTTGCGTTCAGGAAGATGAGAAGCCCAATCAAAACCGCCGTGAATATTCTCTCCGCTGGTCGAACGGGCACATTCCGGAAAGCCGAGTCCACGTCAAATACCGCGACCTCTGTTCCTTCAGGCGCTTCCGCTACCTTCACCATACACTCTGCAAATGTGCCCCATTGGCACTGAAACTGGTCTGTATCTATCACTGCATTTATCGATGTCGTTTCTGGGTCGAGTACAAGCTTTTCGTGTGATTCGGAGGGATTCTGCTTTCTATGTTCTAGTTCATCTGCAAGTGCCGGGTCGATTTTCGTATGAGGGAATGAGTGATCTGAAGTGATGCGTAGTTTCCCCGGACGCTGCTCTATAACGTTTAAAGGTACCATCTTGAAGTGTCCTATACTCGCACAGTGTCAGCCTTGTCGTGTTTGATAAGCGAATTCGTCCTACCAATTCGCCGCTCCATCTCCTCCGCTGGCAAGCCACCTTGGAGCCGCCCAAGTTCTCGCTCTGCCATATACTTCTTTTCAATGAACTCCAAGTGTTCCGGATCCTTCGCATGGTTCGGCGGGATATAAGTCTTCTCAAGCGTGAAATCTGCGAGCCCCAGCGAAAAACCTTCTCTCATACCCCTGGGTATATCTTGAAACTCCTCCCACACTCCTGCTGCCTTCAGCTCCGCTTCCCATACGTCTGCTTTGAATGGTGTCACAATCGGGAACAAGTCCTCTTCCGATTGATCCTCGTTCATCTCGATCTCCTCCTCCTCCTCCTCGTCTGACTCGTCGCAATCCATCAACTCCGGAAGAATGTCCGCTACCTCTGCGACCCATCCTTCTCCTCCTCCCTCCTCTCTGTATTCGCTCCTCTCATCCTGCCCTCAGACCCCCTCCTCGATGGTCCTGCGAGTTATGGGAGGTGGACCTGCAGATGGCGCACACATGAAGGAACTTTGAGTCGGATCCGCCGCAACCCAACCTACTACATTTCCCGTGGTTGAAGCCAATGCAATATTGCTTGTCGCCGACTCGGTCGAACATTCCATTTCGTCCTTCGATGCTTCGAACGATGATATTGTCCCCACCGGGGCAGTCTCGTGTAGCGTGCGCGGTCGTTCCATGGTAAATGCACTTGAGTTGCCTCGGACCTCCCGTCCTCGGCCATCCACTTTGCGCGTCCGAACCCGATTTCGCGTATATGCCTGACTTTCCACCGTTGTTCCGAAAGGAATCCTTCTTTATATTCGACAGCATCTGCTTCATCTCCTCGATCGTATCATCCGCCTTCTTGCTCTTATCCTTCATTAGCTGGATTGCACATTGGTCATAGTGTGAAGTTGACCAAACGGAGACATCGACGTTCAAATTGTGCTCGTAATGCTTCCTAAAGGTATCGTCCACATAAAGCTTGATTGCGTCGAAATTAGAGGTGAAGGCAGCATGCCTAAATGAATTCATTGATTGAGCAACTTGCTCTGAGTCTGGTAACCAGTGATACGTACTTCGTACAGTTCTGAAGAAGCTGGCTGAATTCGTCTGCCATCTGGTCGGCTGAGACGGTCGTTGGTTCTCCGTCCTCGTCCAGCACTGGTCGGTAGTGCAGTCTGATGGCGCTGATCAAGTTCGCAAACCCTGCTTGCCACTCGTCCGAAGGTAACTGGGTATCCGGGATGTGTCGGTCCTTTGCGACGACCGTGAGTTCGCCCGATTTTGATATCCCCAATTTCTTGTCCTCCGTCCCCAGAATTCTCGCCTTGTCCTTTAGGCAGGCTGTTGGCGTGAACATCGAAATGCGAAGAGGCTTCTGCCAACCCTCCTTCAATATCCGTCTCGCCTCCCTGGGAACACCTAGCTCGTTTCTCTGTGGTAGGTCGTCCATTGTAACTCTCGAGAGCGTTGTCTTCGCCCTCTTCTCTACTTGGGAGTTACTCGGGATGCGCTTCCTCTTCTGCCTAGTTGGCGAGGAGAGAGGCGTTCGACCGGGAGAGCGTAGGCGCATCTTTTTCACCGGCGTACGTTTCGGGGATGCTGGCGTGGTCTCGGGCTGTGCGGGGCGCTTTCTGAGTCGAACGGGCGACCCAAGCTTCGGTTCTGGCTTTCTCCCTTCCGCCATCTCCCGAACCGCTTTATACACCGCCCACAACTCCTTCCCTCCTCCTGACAGCCCCATCCCTGATGCTAGCCGCTCCAGCTCTCTTCCCATCTCCTTCTTTGCGTCGACCGGCCTATATGTCGCCGTATCCTCATACTCCTCGCCTTCCTCTGGCTCGGGTTCATCGGGAGTCACCTCCACCAGCGCCTCCACCACCTTGTTGTGGTTTCGGCTCCTCTGCTCTGTCGCCGCTACCTGTCGTATCGCCTTATCCATCTTCTCCTTTGTTACCGCTGCACGTTCCGTCTGCGCTGCGACCATCATCTCCTCTGCTAGCTTCGCCTTCTTTTTCGCAGCTGCCAGCTCGTGCTTGGCCTCTTCCCTGATCTCGGCGGCTTGCCTCTCTGCCTGGCGTCGAGCTTCCTCCCTGTTCGCTTCTGCCTGGGCCTCCGCCTCCTCTCGTCTGGCTTTAGCTCGCTTCTCCTTCTCCTTCAAGGCCTTCCTCCTTGCCTCTTCTATGGCCGCCTCCTCTGCGCGCTTCGCCGCCGCTCTCTCTTATTCCTCCGCCTTAGCTGCGGCCGCTTCTGCCTCTCTCTCCTTCCGAGCTTCCCTGGCCTGCTTCGCCCTAGTGCTGATCTCCTCCTTCGATGCCGCCTTTTTCTTTTGCGGAGGAGGGGGAGGTGTACGTGTCGGACTTCCAGCCTCATCGTCAGTGGCATCTTCCACTGTCGCTTTCGTCGACTTCTGTTTCTTCTGCGGAGGAGGGGAGGGTATACGCGTCGGACTTCCAGCCTCATCGTCGGTGGCGTCTTCCACTGTCGCTTTCGTGGACTTCTGTCTTGTACCGGAAGGCTCTCCTGCTGATGGCTCTCCCTGTCGGCCTCCGGCCTCGCGACGTGTGCACTCGAGGTATGTTCTCAAGGCTCTAGGCGGGACATAATCCTTGTCCTGATCGCCTTCCTTCGCTTCCAGCCAAGCGTTGATCCCGGCTTCCTCCTGGGCTATGAATTCGGTGACCAATTCGTCATCGTTCGTCCACTCAATGTCGTCGTCTAGCTGCGATGTATTCGTTTCTGACAATAGTTTAGCCTATCAAGTGGCTATATGCGTTGCAACAGCTTACTCGATGACGCTTTCGTCTCGCTAGCCTTGGGTTGAGCTCTCTCCGGCTCCTTCCCTTTGGCGCTGCCCTTCACTGGCACTTTGCTTTTCGCATCTATCGCGGATAGTCAGCTTCTGCCTCGTCTCGTCGTGGTTCTTGGACGCTCCGTCCTCCCACTTCAAAACGGCGAACTGTACTCACCGGATTGGGCTCTCGAGGTGACCTCAATGTGTCGTTCCTCCGTCTCAGCCTTCTCCGTCGATGTCTTGCGGGCCTCTTGTGGCGCGCTTTGGGTGGGGGCTGCTCCGCCGCCTAACCCTCGGTCCTCTCTCTCCTCAGTCTGGGGAGTCCCCTTCGAGAGAGAGTTTCTCGACCGCGTGCTTTGCGACACTCGCCGACCGACCTGATATCCCCTTCCCACCTCGAGTTCCCCTTGCCACACCCGAAGGTTGACCCGGAGTTCTCGCTGTGGAGAAAATGGGTTCATCGGCCTCGACGAATGTCACCTTCGCGCCTGCCTTCGTCTTCTGGAAGAAAGCACGAGGCATCGCGTTCACGACTGGCGCAGCCGGCTTCAGGAAAGTCTTCTGAGCCCTGCCGTCGTTACTCCGGTCACTGAACGAACCGATGGGGTCCTCTGACAGCGAGTCTGAGTCCCCATCGTCGAACGTGAGCTTCCGCGTTGGCACCGGACGCCTCGGTGCTGGTGGCTCCGACGCTTCAGACTCGTCATCAGCGCCGGACGTGTTGCCCACCTCGTCGTCGCTTTGATCTTGCTTTGCGCGCGCGGAGCGGGCTGCAGACACCGATTCCTCTGGAAGGGCGCGCTCGGAGCGGCCTGACTTAGAGACCTCAACGAGTCAACGGATCACACGGGTTTACCCATACTCGATCCGCTCGGGCATCTCAGAGATCCGATCCGTTTGATCCGTGGACTCGTGGCGGGTCAGATCACACTTGGATCGCGGATCAGGCCTTGGAGGCACGAGTACTCGCCGCGAGTACTCGTGTTGACTCGTGAATATTTAGGTATATATTTTAGCTTAATTTACAAATTTTTACGAAGTTGAACGGGCCCTTACATAGCCCAAACGAGCCGTGTGCGTGAATTTCTCAGAGATTCTCACGGTTCGGCCAACGCCGAGAGGCCGCGTCATCGCCTGATCGATGACTTGATCTCTTATCTCTCTCTTTCTTACCACCACCACGACTACCAAGTGAGTGACGGCCGTCACCACTGCCTCTCTGACGATTGTCAGGAGGCTTCTGGAGTATTTCTTGAGCCCTAGCTTCCGTGCTGGGCTTGCTGCTGCTGTCACATAGACAGCAGCAGCGGCGGACGACTTCCACAACAGCGCTGACGTTGGACGACGACGACTATAACTCCTGGATGACGACGACGACACGGATAAGGCGATGATGAGGATGGAGCGACGATGGATGGGGCGGGGATGACGCGTTGACGCATTGACGAGGTGAGTGCGCTCACGGAGCCGACGACGACGACCCACACCACCACCCACACCACCATTACTCCCACCACCACCACCACCACCACCACACACACACCACCATCACCACCACTTCCACTCTCCCACCCCTACCCAGTGCTGCATCATGCATGACTGAGTGTCCCCGTGCCATTGCCCGGGGATGCACATCGTGCATGAATAGTTTGGGTGCAGGGAATACTCGAGTATACTCGAGTACTCGACCCGCTCGGCGATCTCGGCGATCCGACTCGTCTTGATCCGTAATCCGTGGCGGGTCGGATCATATAAGGATCGCGGATCGCTCCCCTCGGCCACGAGTACTCGCGTGATGGATCGCGGGTCAGACTCGAGTTTGACTCGTTGAGGTCTCTAGCCTGACTGGTCATAAACCCGACTCGCTGATTGGTTCCGGGCGATGCCATCCATCGTGAGCCGAGTAGGGCGCGACGCGGCGTTGGACTGCAAAGTCTCGTCAACATGCCTTGTCTCTGCTCTCTTTGTCCCGCCCTTCGTCGGCCTTCCTATGGTCTTCCATAGTGGGTCATCCAGAGTCAACTTGCCTGGCGGCAGCGTGCTGTGCGTCCTCGTTGTCCTTCTCTGTCCGTCCTCTTCGTCGGTCTTGCTCATCCTGGTCTACTGGGAGCCTCTGGCGAGCTGACTCGTAAAGAAAACAAAGAAATCGAGCGAGGTGAACAACAGCGAGATCTGGAAAATGAACGGAACCCGACTTGCAGTCGTGGTTCCAAAAGAAGAAGAGCAGGGTCACGTGCTACTTCTGACGCGTGAAAACGCGCTCCGATTCCCGCTAACGGCGCCAACCTCCTCGGAGCTTCAAATAGAGGGTTGGAAGAGGATTCGAGAATGCAAATAGTAACGTACTGGAGCATGTTATTAGGAGCAGCTCCAACGTTGAACAACTTTGCGTTCAGCGTCGGATTCAGTCCCCCAAGATCAGCCAACTTGAACTGCGAAATCATCTCTTTGCGCACTGGATAGTAAACATTAGTTCCCGTTGTCGATGAATTGAAATTGGACGTACTTATGCTGAATACCCGCACAACGCCATCGATAGTAACACTGACGACACGCTCCCCTTCGCTGGCAGAAGAGCCGGCAATAATCTGCACGCCGATGTTCACAGTCGTCTGCTGTCCGAATCGCACAATCTTGGTCCCTGCGCGCCAATCCCAGCATACGAGTGCCTTGTCAGCACCCGCCGACACTAGATTCTTCGAGCTCAATGCGACAGCCCGAATACCATTCAAGTGTCCCGCCAGTTGTTGCAAAGGCGTGTACGTTAAGGAAGAGAACAGGTGCACCCGCCTAAATATACGCGTCAGTTACGCAACGGAGAAGGTACGAAGGTCACCCACCCGACATCATGGAAACCGACAACGAAGACCTCTAGAATAAACGGATCAGAATGTTACGCCGAAGAGACAATTAACTATACCTTCTTCAATTAGCCAGTCTAAACAACTCACGACTTTGCCTACTCGAAGCACCTTTTTGCATTCGGCGAGACCTAAAACAATTATCAGTTTATTGTCCAGACATACGAAAGAGCACACTTACCCGCTTCGCTAACTCTGGCATTCGCACTCATAGCAGCCGCATTCATCCCCACACCCACGCCTCGCTCCGGTAACTCCCAGAACCGAATCGTCTCGTCATAACTCCCACTCACCAGCCGCCTCCCTCTCAACATGAGCACCGTAACAAAGTTAGTGTGCCCATTCAAGAACAATATCGACTGTGGTAGCGCGTTCGCCAGGTTGGAATGAAGATGGTGCAGGGATTTATATAGCGGGAACCACCCCTCGTCCTCCTCGGGCCATTTCAGCGGAACAGGATCGGTAGCGGTGACGCGCAGGCAATGATAACGCCATACCGCCGGATCGTGTACCGTGTTGTACCATTTCTTGCTGACGGTCGCTAATCCTAACAGTTGGGAGACGCTGAACTCTTGTAGTATCCGTAGGGCGAGGTTAGGCGCGAGGCATCCGACGATGTCGTACGTTGATTTGAGATATCGTTGTAAGAGTAGAATTTGCAGAGGAATGTCGCCTGGATGGCACGCGTCGAGGATGATTCCAATCCTATTCAAAAGGAATCAGTACGTGGTATGGATGAAGAAAGAGACCTTACAGTCGTCCACGCGCTTCCCTGCCCATCTGACGAACAATCTTGCGCACCGCACGCTCGTCAAAGTCGTACTTGCCAGATGGGCGCCGCACTTTCGACAGAGCCCATCAGTACTAACCGTCGGAATATTCGCGTGCCCATTCCCATTCTGGAGCTGCTGCCTAAGCATTTGGACTTCTGCCTGTAATGCGTGTAGCTGCGCGGCAGACAACAGTTGATTCAAGGAGGTGGTAATCTTTCGCGTCGAGATCTGGCTGAGTAAAGCACCGATCTCTTCATCGCCTTCACCATCCTCGCCTCCGTCCTCGGTGATCATCTCGAGTGCCATGCCGTCGTCGTCTCCGCCCCAGACGGATGCCATGACGGAGGGCGCAGAGAAGAAATGGTTTTGGGGACTGCCGTAGCGCGCGTAACATGGCGGGCGAGAAGCGTGGTTGCTCGGATATGGGAGAGACAGCAGGGCCTGATGCGCGTCGTGACCTGGGCGTGCTGTTGGGACTCGGAGCCATGACTTTGGGAGGCGTGGCTTTGGGCGTGGTAGGGCGATTTAGCGGGCTGCGAGATGCGCTTGGTTTGGGGCTGGGTGAGGTTAGGTGGATAGAGGGAGGAGCTCAGTGTTAACGTTTCTCGTGTGCGCTTTGGGAGGTTAAAACTTTTTATTGCTGGTAAATACAAGGGGGTCCTCCAAACACCTGGTCCAAGACGACTGCTCCTACGCGATCCGGCTTGTGGTTTAAAACCTGTCCGTTGATTAGTCCAGCCCAAAAATCATACACTGCTCCACACACACCTAAGACTTCTCCCATCTCTCCATCGCTATCCGCTTGCGTCTCCGTCTGTCTTCTGACTATGCCTGTTCTGCTCCTGCGTCCTGGGTGCTTTCCTGAGGCTGGATCCGTGGCTGCTCGTCGTCCGAGTAGTGCTGGGTGGTGTCCTGCAGCTGGATCCGTCGCTGCTCGTGAGTCGTCGTCGTGGTGGGAAGGAAAAAGCGTGGGTAGGTGGCTGTGCTCTGTTGATGGGAACTTGTGGCGCGTGAACCGAACTCTGTTGGAACGCGTTAAGGAGACGGGAGAGATGAAGTATTATTGCTGGGTGTGTTCTGGGTGTCAGAGTAACTTCTTGTCTGCGTGTCTTCGCTTTTATTAGACTGTCTTCACTGTGGCGGGTACCTCTTCCCCGATCTCGCTGCCTCTTGATCCACGGCACACCTCTGCCGTCTTTCCTGCAGGATTAATACTCCCTGTTAGGCAACTGTGAAGGGTTAAAACACCTTATACGGGCGTCCCTGAGCAAAAAAGAGAGAAGTTTTTTATTTTTCGGTCACGTGATGGTAACCTGCACTCATAATTCGGCGTCTAGCTACAACAAATGCTACTACAAAAAAAAAGGATGGCCCTCCCCAGTGAGGGACCATCTAGAATCTCCACCGAGTCCACCCGTAACCCTCAAACTCTCAACCGCAAACTCGAATGTGGCGCAAAACTCGAACAACCCGGTCCCCGGTACTCGCGCTGTAACCCTAGCCCGAAATCGCATAAACGAACATTGTCGACTCGTTATGCGGACCCGGGTAAGCGCATACCCGAGTCGTGTCTACAGGGTAGAGTTAATATAGAGACTTGCCAAAAATCTGAATGTAGAACTTACCGAGAGTGTTGCCTGTTGTAACCCGAGCTCGGATACTGTGTAAACAGACATTTCGACTCAGTCTGCGGACCCGGGTAAGCACCTGTTGCAGCAAACCCGCGCCGTGTCTACATTGCCCAGTCAGTAAACAGACTTGCCCAAAACCCTAATCGAAGACTTACCGTCAGAGAGCGGGCCCTAAATAGGCTGAATATCACGTTCAAATGTCGAGTTTGACAGCTGTCGCGCCTGTCAACGTGTGGTGCCTAATAAGAACTCAGTAGCTGTTCAATCGCCGGGTTTAGAAGACAGACATACCTGATACACGAATACACCGCGAATTGTTGATGCTGTCAAGTCAGTGAATGGTCTAGACTCACACCTATGATGAACACGATCAATGATAAGCAGAAACGAGTCGAGGATTGAGAACTTACTTGATAACCGCGAGGCCTGTCCCAAAGCAGCAATGACCTCCTTGCATTGAGGACGGCGGCTTGATGATCGTCGAAGGCGATGTCCAGATGATGGTCGACAGCGAGGTCCACGGTGGAGGAGACAACAATGGCAACAACGAGAGAGCAAGGGAGAGGGATCGAGTACGGGCAGCAAGATGACATAGTGGGGGGAGGAATGAAAGAGAAAGACGGAGGAAGACAATGTTATATACCTGTTCGGCTAAATCTCCTCCGTGCTGGAATCGGGCTCCAGACTCCATGGTGACGCAAGCAGTGTTACAGACTTGATCACAAGAATATTGACGCGGAGATCCTGCCGGTGTCGAGTTGTTAGTCCCCCGGTAATTTTGAACAGAAAATGCAGTTGGAAAGAGCGGCGGTTTGTCTGCTCTCGATACATATATACATTGTCAAGTGCGACGAGGCAGTCCTGTAGCCAAGAACAGTACCCAGGTCAGACACAATATTTAGGAAGTTGCAGGGACGACACGGCGCCACAATCGCGGTCCTCGGATATTCTGGGCAGTGGGCACGGAGATACCTTGAGCGTTGAAGCAGGAAAGTAAAATGGTTGAATAGTGCTCAGCGGTGTCTATCTGTTCGCAAAATTAAGCGCGAGCTCGTCATGATAACGGGAAAAGCATTAAATTCAGCCAGAACACAGCAACGAGAGCTACACAAAGAGTCGGCCAGGGGGAGCCGTCTGAATATTGGAAACACGTCAGGTTTTGATGATCGAAAAGAGGAAAAAATATCTTGCCTGTAGAATCCCGTGGGCCGTCTTCCCAGAAACTGGTCACGCAACCTTTCAAACTGGTACCATCGTTACGCCCATTCCCCCCGAGAACCGCGTTCCAAGTCATCACCGTCATCCTCTAAACGTCGGGCGAAGTTGACGCACAAATGGTACGCTTGCCGCTTCTCCAAGCTTTCCAGAGCTAACGGTTTCTTGAAGTACCGGCTCAATTGATCCAGAATCGAAAAGAAAACGCGCCGTCAAGTTTCGAAGGAGGAGATGATTCGGGAGGCGCAGAATATCAGTAAAGCGAGATTTAGAGCGCTGTGGGGCAAAGTCAAGGTGCGTCGCAGTCCAGTTTAGCGACAAAGTGCTAAAAAAAAGCGTCCTTTCCACCTTGGAATACATTGCAGTGCGTCCAATTTCGAAATCCTCGAGAGTAATCTTCCAGGAGCCTCACACAGTCGATTGGGAGCGAGAATAGTGAATTGACCGGTCACAGACGTCCAGACGGTCCAACGACATGATGGTTCAACGCTGAGCACAACGTCGATCACATCGGGCCGAATACCCGCAAGGTCATTTCTTTCTTCTGACCACCATCGTCAGTGTTGACTTTTCTTTACCAGACGCGTCCAAAGTTGAGCCAAGTTGTTATTCGACTTCCTGGGGTATAGAACTGCATAAAACAATTTCCTGGACTTCGGGCAGCGCGAGCTGCTCGCCGCAGAAGCTTTTTCGTGTTCTCTCAAGGTGCGTTATTCAGATCCGACTTTCGGTCTCGGTATCGTCTCCGGGTTTCAGAGCTTTTTGGACTTCATTTCTTCTAGGCTCAGAACTCCCAAAAGCTCAAGACCCAAAACGCGCGAGGACAACGTAGACGGCGCCTGGACCCACCAGGTACAACAACCTTCGGAAGCGCAAGAACTTGATTCGCAATTGAATGCCGGATTGTTGACGCAGGATGGCGTGGTTTCGCCTCGCCGGCGCGGCTTTTTTTTCTGATGATTTGAGTGAGTTTTGATGATTTGTTGGATCTGGTCAATTGACAATTGACGCAGATTTCATTAGTTTCTCCCCGATTCGGATTTGGGCATCACCTCCGGTACGGACCTCGTGTATATCTGTCCCTGCGTTTAATAACGCATCCGGTTTTAGGAAACGCGGTTTAACGGTCTTCCGTAAACAGAACGACTGGGACGACCTCAAATCTTGCAGCGATGACGATCTCGGCAGCTTCGCCGCCTCGTACTCGCTCCCAATACTATTACCCTTCGTGGAATACGAATACTTGAATCTTGGGCGGCGTGGTGTCGCCTCGCCGGCGCGGCGTTTGGGTCTGCCAATTTCGGTGAGTTTGGATCCCTACTTTCCAGGGATCATTAACAAGATCTCATTAGTTTTACTGTACTATTACGACCGTTAGTTCACGTCACACGTCACAAGGCCTGCTTATCTCTTAATCGGGCACCGGAAAACGCCTCCGATCACTTATCGGGCGTGGAAAGGTTGAAAAAAATAAATATTTGTGAACTAACGGTCGTAATAGTACAGTATCTCGATTTGGACCTCAAATTCGAAATGGACGACATGTCTAATCATCCCTGCTGTCAGTGAAACCGACGGTGGTTTGATAGACAACGCGGAGGCGGCTGCGCCGCCTCCGCTATGGGTGAGTTCTCCATTCGCATCACCTGAATATCTTCATTAACGTTGATTTCCGCCTTCTGTAAAGTCTTGTGGCCCTGGAAAACGATATCTTGAACCTAGGGCAGCGTGTGGTGTCCTCGCCGGACCGGCCTTTCTTTCTGGACAACTTTGGTATGTTTTCCTCCTTTTGTGAGATCAATTTTGACGGGAATCTGCCAGATTAACCGCATTTGAACGTCGATTCGGTGAGTATCTTTCCTCCCTTGGCGTCGTTAAATTGAACTCTGTTGCGCAGGGAATAGAAATGTGGCGAACTCCGGGACCATACGCGCACAGGACCGCTTCTCCACCAATCACGGATAAATGGGCCCGTCCAGTCAAGATCTGGATCTGACTCACTTCGGCATCAATATCACATTTGGGCATTTGGAAGTTTTCCTCCATAATTTGACCGCTACTAACCCGCATGCCTCCAGGACTTCGACCGCAGTGAGCAGCGGCTCTACGCCGCTGCGCCCGCGTTGCGGGCTTCTCACTGCGGTGAGAACCACGACTTCAACAAACAATCCCGCCACGCTTGGAGAAACCATTTACGGACGGACGCAGACTGGACCTGGAATCAATTCGGAAGAAATTGGCACTCTGATCCCGATCTGGATCTGAGTCGTTTCGGTCTCCACGACGAATTAGGAAGGTTCAAGACGGGGACCTCATTCAGGTATGTTCGTTTTGTATCCCTGAAGACTCAAGATAACGGGGAATTCTAGCCTTGGATTACGTCTACAGCGAGCAGCGGCTCAACGCCGCTGCGCCCGCTTCGCGGGCTTCTCGCTGTTGGTCGAACTAGGATGTCGAAGCGCAATTAGCGCCACACTTCAAGCTTGCCTCGGACGTGGCCGAACTTGGCGGGGACGTGGGTTCTGGAGGAGAGGGTTTGATGGGTTACTGCTATGGATGGTTTCGCGCTGGCTGCTCAGGATCGCGCGCTCGTTTTCCGAATCATGAGGTTCGTGTCCTCAATTTTGCTTGATCATTTCCCGGAGTTAACTTATTTGTAGATGGAATCAACGGCGACTGCGTCGCCGTATATCGCTACCCTTTCATTCGTCTATTGGACGATTGATTGTGCGTTGTTTCGGACGGGGAAGTTGATGGGGTGGGAGTGCTAGAGCGATGTGGCGCCGTCGCGACGCCCTTAGCCCATTCTGTACCTTTGAATTCGTGTTCGCATAGACGTCTACGCGTAGATTACGACTGGAATAAACTTGATTTTCACCCAAAACTATCTCTGTGCGAAAATGTAAGCAAAGTGAAGCAAACTTGTAGTACTACCCTTCAAAAGTGTTACGACGTTGTAGCACAAAATCTATACCATAAAATTAGACACGAAGGAGGCTGTCAGAAGTGCCCAGAATAGTGTAGAACATATCATAGAGTATCCTACTAAAACATGGTAAACACCCAGATTCGGAGAAATAGACGGACTTGCGGATATACCAAATGTTCACGTTACGGACGGACGAAGTCAGTAAACCCGAAATGTCAACTTTCAACTTCTTGAAAACTTCCTTCCAGGGCAGCCTGGAGACCCGCACGATCGATTGTTGGAACCCTGGAGGTGATGTTCGCGGTGTCACCAGGATGTTATCCCGTGTTCAACACGGGATATTTCCTCCGCACATCCAGCGGGTCTACGCAACTGGGTCGTCGTTCCAGACGTCCTATTCCCTCGGAATTGACGGGGAAATATTGTCTTTGAAGTGTTCCATCCAGGCCAGATCACGCCAAGTGATCGGCTAAACTTGTCCTCCTTGTACCACGACCATGCCGATCTTGGTGCACTTACACCAACGCACCCCCTTGCTTTCCCACTCTCTCCCGACTCTCGCAGACCTGAATTTACCTGGATATTCCTTTGTACCTTACGTACAGCGAATTCCGACGGTCCTTGGACAACTGGACGCGCTTTCACCTGGACTTTTCGCGTCAACGGCTCAGCGAGGCGTACTGGACCCTGCAAATCGATAGCACGAGGATTTCTTGGCCCCTGTGACGTGTCCGGGGCCTCGACAATCTTATCTTGACCCTCTCGGATGCGGGGAAATGACGCACGACGTAGTGCTCCTCGTCCGTCCTTCCGACACTTTTGGTGAAAACGCGTTTCCCGCTCAAAATGGTCCGGTCTGGCGACGGAAGCACTTGCTTATACGATGTTTAGACTTATTCCTGGCGCCATATTGGCCGTCAATCGCATTTACACGGCATTATTCCTGAATTTGGTGTGGCAACACGAAGGTTTGTGCCTTTTCCGTTGTTCAATCGCTTCAGTTTCATGCTGACCCTGTGACATTTCATCAGAACGTAAACGGCGACCTATATCCGCGCCCAGAACGGAGGAGAGCGCAACGCGAAGCGGTGCGCATCTCCACCTCGAAATTGAGATCTGTGAGTTTTCAAACTTCTCCGTTTTTCAAACGGCTCATCGTGACTCCTCCATCAGAAGTCAGGGTTGACTCCTTGAAACCTTTCCGTTCGTTTGGATGCTGGAAGATTTGGATGAGTACAATGGGATACTTGGTGTACTGTATTCACGAGTGGATACAACTCTTGCTGGTTATGGCTTGTTCCGTTGACGTGAGTTCAGCAACTTTCATGGCTCCAAGGTTATGCATGAAAGTGAGGTATTTACGCCGCTGTTACGCGGCCAGGGCGATTAATTCGCGTAGGACGATGGAAACGGGTTCCGTGGCGTCCGAATAATCATCCAACAAGTTCCGGACTTCTCGCGTCAACCGATGTTCCAGGATCACGGCGCCCGATTACTGGATTCATTTTACGTTTGATTGGAGTATCCGCCTTTCCAAACGCAATAAAAGGCGACAGGATTCCACCAAACTCATCATCACCCACTTTCTTTCTTTCCTCTTCTCTCCTCCTCTCTCATTTCTTCTGCTCGCTCTCCTCATCTCTCTTTACACTTCTCCATCGTTCCAGAGATGCTCTGGTCGTCGTCGCCGACGTCCTGGCCATTGCTTTTCCCGACGCGTACGAAAGCGTGACCCGGTGCTTAAAGTCACGGGTGGGCTTCTTTCTTCCCACCACCATCCCACTTTGTTGACCTCCCTCTTTCTTCCAGTTTCTCCGCCTTCTCGACATCGTTTCTCCTGGATACCAGTGCTGTGGGTACGTCCTCAACGTTCTCCTTGGTCGACGAGCTCGCTGAACAGTTTTCTCTAGAGTTTCTTGTCCATCCGGTACCCCCACAGCGACCAATGAGGCGGACTCAACAGCGCTGTCGCCCCCAGCAGATAGACTGGCTTCTCTGTACGTCCTTGCCGTCTTTCCTCATATTTCGTGTGCCTCACCGTTTCCCAGATTTGGACTCGTCCTCCAAACCGCCGCCATAGTATCACTCCTACGTTCGGCATTTCCTTACGCCCTCTCTGGACTCGACGCTGAGGCTCGCCATCCTGGACCCAGTCGTATTCACCCGCCCTCGCGAATGCCACGAAGGCCGGATATTCTTGGTACGCCGTGCTGTATTCTATCATCATCCATACTAACAAAATGCTCGTCCGTAGCGCGCTGTTCTCTTGCACCGACACCTTGCCTTGGCCCCCAGAATTTCATTGGAACTACAACAATGGAGGATATTTGGTTTAAAGGTGTGCTACATTATCCCGAACGCCGTGTTTGTTGGCTGACTGCTTGATTTCCTGTAGCCTTCACGATTCCTGAGCTTGGAATGCCCTTGACTCACGACGACGATATCAACCTTGCTCTGTTCTGCATTCTCGAAACAAGGTAAGCTCGACAGTCCGGTTCCTACACACATTGACTAACAAAGCTCTTCATCAGACCGACGCTCCTCGAAATATCAACACGGACTTTCTTACTCAAGACACGCTACCACACAAGATGGTCTTCGCTCGGGTTTGCCGCCTCCTTTTGGATAATTCATTTGGCTTCGTGCTTGTGAAGGACAGCTGGGCTCCGAGCCGGCTGAACACCCATATGTCCTTCAAGCGGTGCGTTGTCCAAGTTGATCATATCGCCGTGTCAGTTAACCATTCTTTGTAGGCCTAATCGACAAGAGTTTGTTAAGCAACTCGACTAGTAAGTTAGCGCGCCGTTTACTCGAGCCTTGACTCAATCGTTCATGCGTAGATTTGGTTCAATTTCGCCTTGACTCTTCCATGGTACGCGTTTCGCTTCACCGGGGTCGTATATACTCACTCATTTAGTCGAACAGAAACCGTTCGCTAGTCCCTTGAGAAATGGGCCGACTTCTTAAGCGTCGGTGGTCGCATCTACATCTTGTGAGTAAACAGTTTCACTCGACTTGGACAATTGACTCAAGCATTCTCGTCTTGCAGGCTTTCTTCGCGACAGATAACCGGATAACAACGGTCTCGAGGATTGACTGGAAGGTGATAGGTATGTCTAATTTAATCTGCTTGAACTATTCGTGTTACTGACTAATACTCGGCTGTAGATCCAACACCTTTCGAGCGACGGACGCCATGATCCCTGCATACTTCAGACTCGCCGGTTCCCTTTCAAGACGTCCAACAACAGTTCTGACGACTGTCTCGAGGACTTGTGAGTGTTATCTGGAGCGGAAACTTACTTCACATTGTTATAGAGTTTATAACACTGCTACCTTCAGGATACGGGCGCGCGCTGGCGCAGTACCAAGACGGTCTTCGCTACGAACGGTCGAGTCTACTTTTTGGAGAACGATTCACTCGGCTTCATGCCGGTGAACAACAGTTCGACTACACGTCGACTGTACACACCTATGCTCAACGACAGACATCGTGGTGACTTCAAGTGAGTCTTGTTTGTTATTGGTCCTTCACGTTATCGACTGACTACTAAATTGACTAGTCAGACTCTCGAAGAAGGCAGACGCGAGGAACGCGAGCACAGCGGCAAAGGCCGCTGCTGCCTTCTGATACTCTAGCAAAAGGTATGTTTTTCGTGATCTGTATTGACCAGCAACTTATGGCCCTCCCAGATGTTTATTATCTCAGTCTCGGAGCCATACTGGGCTCACGCCGTCGTCGCTCTGTGATCCAGGAATTGGACTGTGTCGTCTTCATAAACCGTTGACTCTGGTATGTCGTTCCGAGTCCTTTGTTGACGCCCAATTCCTTACAGGACTCGATTAGTCTAAATATTGCAGTATCCAGACCTCACTACATGAATTCGCGCCGAACTCGTAGGCTCCACCGATTAAGATACCATTGTGGGATTACGCGCATTTACCACGCAGTCGCGGGTGGGACCATGCTCACGCTGCTCGGACTTCTTTCCCTTCGGGTTATAGAACTTGTGAGTAGTATCACTTTTGTTGCCAACTTGAACGGCAACTTACTCGACGTCTAGATGAACATCCGAGTCTTTCCAGTGACTCCCATAGGAATAGACTTTTTCAAGTTTGCTTGGACTACTTTACATTAGTTGTAGTTTAGTAGTACTTCGTGTAGGCTACGCATGGCTCGTTGTTGAGAGAATGCCGGTGAGTACTTGTTAGCTCGTTCTCTCGTACTTCAACTGACCTTCTACAGATAGTTTTCATTGTACCGCGTGCACCTGGGACACAGACTCCGGCTTCCCGATATCGAGAGAATGGACAAGTATACTCGTTCTCATTGTCAAGTTCCTTTCTTATCAGTCTCTCCGTCCTGCGCGATTCGACCATGGAACGCGACAGGTACGGAGAGTTCTGCCTTTTGTTTCTATTCCTCTTTCTCCGCGCTTGACGCTAACGCCACCTTGTGTTTGGGTGTGTCGCGTGATTGTCCGCGAGCGTGTCTCTGGAGACGATTTCTCAACGGGTAATGAGCAACCTGCATTCGTTGAAGTATTTTACAAGACCGTGCCCATTATAAGCGTTGAACAGTAGAGTACACTGCCGCGATAAAGGTAATTGTACTTACCAGCCAAAGTATTTAATGGCTAGGACTCGGAGGGGTGTGCAGCGAGTCGGGATGGTCGTTGCCACTGCTCGTGAGCAGCAGCACGCTGTCGCGTTCGTCTGAACAAAACCTCGTCTCCACAACACCCGGCGGCGCGACTTGAATCATAATATTCCGCCGACAAAATCAACACTCATTGACAGCCGCGTTAACAAAGACCTTTGTACGGCAAGTTCAAATTCAATAACGAAACGGGGCAAGAAACGCGGCAAGATATAGACTAGCAAGGAAGATGGTGGCGGACAGTCGCCGACAGCCACCCTTTGCCTGGCAGTCCATACAATGTCCATACAAGCGAAGAAGCCGTACACCTTCAAACGCGCTTGCCGCCAAAAGAAATAGTCTACCACGTAACTACTATTTCTCCCCAATACAAATTACTCTAGTACCCAACCTAAGATTCCTCCCCACTCCCACTCTCACTCCCCACACCCTCATCCTCCTCCTCCACCACACTCTCCCTCTCCCTCTCCACCCTCCTCCTCGGCTTCTGATACTCATACCCCACAAAATTCATAACACTATCATGTCCCCAAATCAACACCGCCTTCCTTCACACAGAATCGAGAAAAAAACTCACTAAATCGTCCCATCCGCACACCCCACCACAACCTCCTCATGGCTCAGCTGCATCGACATCGGATTCTTCTCGGGCGTAGCCAGCCCCGAGAACTTGCCCGGCAGCGCTCCAAGCAAGCCCTTGACCGTCTCCCCACCCGTGTGCGCCAGCGCCTCCCACGCACCCGTCACGGGCGTGCACGTCGTATCAATGTCCACGTCCGGCACACTCTCCTTGGGGGGCATAATCAGCTCCAAATCCGCGTCCCCAAGCTCGTCGCCCACAGGCTTCTCCTTCTCCTCGTGAATCGACATGAAGATCTACACAGTTTTAGAATCAACGATGCTTAACCGAGTGAGTGAATGGCTTACCCGTCGATCAGCACCCGCCCGGGAGCTGAACCGCGTCGCAGTAACCACCCGCTTCTTCCTCGGATCCACCGCACCCATAGCCACATCCGGCGTCTCCACCATCGCGACCAACTTTGGCGGCGCCGTCAAAATAGCTGCTCGGCCAAAGTGGATAGGGAATAAGGGTGTGCTCACGCGCGTCGATGAAGGACTGATCGGTGTCGAAGGCGTCCGTGCACGCGAGTTCGCGCTGATGCTGAGACGGTTTTTTGAAGTGCTGGTCGCGTTCGACAACATCGACGTCCGACGAGAGGTTGACGTGGAGTTGGATAAAGACGATGTGGATCGCGCGAGAGAGGAGATCGTACGGTTCCTTGGCAGTGGGTTGGCACTAGACGACAGTGTTGTCGGGGAAGCGACAGTTGGAGAAGATGGGCCAAGAATTTTCACGTCGGGGTCACTGGCGCCTTCTTGCCATTGCAGATGCATAATGACAGATTTCGTAGCACACTGCAAGTCGTGTTAGACGCATCCTAACGAAGCAACGAGCGACTTACCGTCATCTGAGTGCCTTTGGCAGCAAACCATCTATGAAAGAGTTGGAACGGGAAATCGACAACGAAAATAGTAACGTACTGGAGCATGTTATTAGGAGCAGCACCAACGTTGAACAACTTTGCGTTCAGCGTCGGATTCAGTCCACCGAGGTCAGCCAACTTGAACTGCGAAATCATCTCTTTTCGCACTGGATGGTAATTGTTAGTTCCCGTCCTTCATGAATTTCAGTCGGACATACTTATACTGAATACCCGCACAACGCCATCGATAGTAACACTGACGACACGCTCTCCTTCGCTGGCAGAAGAGCCGGCAATAATCTGCACGCCGATGTTCACAGTCGTCTGTTGTCCGAATCGCACAATCTTGGTCCCTGCGCGCCAATCCCAGCATACAAGTGCCTTGTCGGCACCCGCAGACACCAGATTTTTCGAGCTCAATGCGACCGCCCGAATACCGTTCAAGTGTCCCGCCAGTTGCTGTAAAGGCGTGTACGTTAAAGAAGAGAAGAGGTGCACCCGCCTAAATATATGCGTCAGTTACGCAACGGAAAAGTAAGAAGGTCACGTACCCGACATCATGGAAGCCGACAACGAAGACCTCTAGAATAAACGGATCAGAATGTTACACCGAAGAGTCAATTGAACCTCCATACCTTCTTCAATTAGCCAGTCTAAACAACTGACGACTTTGCCAACTCGAAGCACCTTTTTACATTCAGCGAGACCTAAATAAGTATCAGCTTGTTGTCCAAGCATCCCAAAGAGCACGCTTACCAGCGCCGTTAACTCTGGCATTCACACTCATCGCAGCGGCATTCATACCCACACCCACGCCTCGCTCCGGTAACTCCCAGAACCGAATCGTCTCGTCATAACTCCCACTCACCAGCCTCCGCCCTCTCAACATGAGCACCGTAACAAAGTTGGTGTGCCCATTCAAGAACAATATCGACTGTGGTAGCGCGTTCGCCAGGTTGGAATGAAGATGGTGTAGGGATTTATACAGCGGGAACCACCCCTCGTCCTCTTCGGGCCATTTCAGCGGAACGGGATCGGTAGCTGTGACGCGCAGGCAATGATAACGCCATACTGCCGGATCGTGCACCGTGTTGTACCATTTTTTACTGACCGTCGCTAATCCTAACAGTTGGGAGACGCTGAACTCTTGTAAAATCCGTAGGGCGAGGTTAGGCGTGAGACATCCGACAATGTCGTAGGTTGACTTGAGATACCGTTGTAAGAGTAGAATTTGGAGAGGAATGTCGCCTGGATGGCACGCGTCGAGGATGGTTCCAATCCTATTCACAACAAATTAGTACGGATTGCGGATGAAGAAACAGACCTTACAGTCGTCCTCGCGCTTCCCTGCCCATTCGACGAACAATCTTGCGCACCGCACGCTCGTCAAAGTCGTACTTGCCAGATGGGCCCTTTAATACTGCCACCAGATCATCAACCTCCTCGCCATCATCGTCGTCGTCTCCTCTGAAGCCGCTCCAATAGCCCTTCTTCCTGCCGCACTTTCGACATAGCCCATCACTACTAACCGTCGGAATATTCGCGTGCCCATTCCCATTCTGTAGCTGCTGCCTAAGCATCTGGACTTCTGCCTGTAAAGCGTGTAGCTGCGCGGCAGACGAGAGTTGAGCGCGCTCAAGAAGACGTTTGTACGACGTAATCTTTCGCGAATGGAGTGTCGAGATCTGGCTGAGTAAAGCACCGATCTCCTCATCGCCTTCACCATCCTCGCCTCCGTCCTCGGTGATCATCTCGAGTGTCATGCCGTCGTCGTCTCCGCCCCAGACGGGCGCAGAGAAGAAATGGTTTTGGGGACTGGCGTCGCGCGCGTAACATGGCGGGCGAGAAGCGTGGTTGCTCGGATATGGGAGAGACTGATGCGCGTCGTGACCTGGGCGTGCTGTTGGGACTGGGAGCCATGACTTTGGCAGGCGTGGCTTTGGGCGTGGTAGGTCGATTTAGCGGGCTTGGGGCTAGGTGAGGTCAGGTGGATAGAGGGGAGGAGCTCAGTGTTGACGTTTTTCTTGTGCGCTTTGGGAGGTAAAACTTTTTATTGCTGGTAAATACATGGTCCTCCAAACACCTGGTCCAAGACGACGCCATAACCTGCTCCTACGCGATCGGCCTTGTGCCTGTCCGTTGATTAGTCCAGCCCAAGAGGCATACACTGCTCCAAACACACCTAAGACCTTTCCCATCTCTCCATCGCTATCCGCCTGCGTCTCCGTCTGTCTTCTGACTAGTCGCTTCTGACTGCTCAACTATCCGCCTGCGAGTGGTCCTGGGAGGTATCCTGAGAGCGGATCCGCGTCTGCTCTGCGTCGTCGTGGGTGGATTCGTGTCTGCTCTGTGTTCGAGTCGTCGTGGTGGGAAGGAAAAAGCGTGGGTAGGTGGCTGTGCCGTTCTGATGGGAACTTGTGGCGTACCCGAACTACGCGTTGAGGACGCGTTAAGCACTACGGCACCCCTCTGCCGTCTCTCCTGCAGGGTTAATACTCCTTGTAAGGCAACTCTGAAGGGACAAAACGCCTTATACGGGCGTCCCTGAGCAAAATGAAGAGAAGTTTTTTATTTTTTCGTCACGTGATGGTACTGTACGTTCATAATTCGGCGTCTACCTAGTACAAACGAGACTACAAAAAAAAGGATCCCCCTCCAGTGAGGAGGCATCCAGTATATCCCATCGACTCCCCCCGTAACCCTCAAACTCTCAACCACAAACTCGAATGTGGCGCAAAAACTCGAACTGTACCGATCCGGATATCCTGGTACTCGCGTAACTCGACTGAGGTGTAGAACGACTCGTTGTTCGGACCCGGGTAACCGCAGATTGCTCCAAGTCATGTCTACAATGTCCGGTTAGTATACAGATTATCCAGAACCCTAAGGTAGACTTACTGCGACTGTGCACTGTTGAAACCCGAGCCCGAATATGGCGTAAACGGACAATTCGATTCGTTTTGCGGACCGGGGTAAGCGTGTATTGACAGCGAACCAGAGTCGTGTCTACAAATGTCCAGTCAATACGCAGACTTACCTAAACCATAATCAGGACTTACCCGAGAGTGTTCGCTGTTGTCGCGGGCCGTCAAGATCCATTCGGAAGTCATGTTTGACAGGTGTCGAGCACGTCAAGGTGCCGGACCTGAAAAGAACCTCAGTAAGTACTTATTTCAGCAGGCTGAACAGAAGAAAGAGACATACCTCAATACACCGCAAATTGTTGAGGCCGTCAAGGCAGCGAACACCCAAGAGTCAGGCCTGTGAAGAACAATATCAACAATGAGTAAGAACGAACCAAAGAACAAGAACTTACTTGACAACTGTCAAATGTATCCCAAAGTGGCAATGACCGCTTCGCGTTGAGGACAACAGCTTGAGGATGGTCAAGAGCGAGACCCATAGCGGTGGAGACAACGACGGCGATGATGATGATGATGACGAGAGAGCAAAGGAGAGGGTTCGAGTACAAGCATCACGACGACATGGTGGGAGGGGGAATGAAAGAGCAGGAGGAAGGCGGACAGCATTATATACCTGTTCGGCTAAATATCCTCCGTGTTACAATCGGGCTCCAGACTCCATGGTGACGCGAGTAGTGTTACAAAGTCAATCACAAGAATATTACGCGGAGATCTTGTCCCGCGTCGAATTGTTGCTCCTCCGTGAATTCCGTACAGAGAACGCAGTTGGAAGAGCGGCGGTTTGTCTGCTCTCAATACATATATACATTGTCATAGCATTGGAAAGCAGTTGTGTCACCCAAGAGAGGAATCCTGCGAGGCGCAATATTTAGAAGTTGGCAGGGGCGACACGGCGCCACAATCGCTTCCCAGCTCTCCATACATATATACATTGTCAAGCACAACAAGGCAGTTATGTGGCAAAGACAAGTATCCCGTGAAGCGCAACATTTTCGAAGGTCCAGGGACGACACGGCGCCACAATCGCGGTCCTCGGATATTCTGGGCAGTGGGCACGGAGATACCTGGAGCGTTGAAGCAGGAAAGTAAAACGGTTGAATAGTGTTCAGCGGTGTCTATCTGTTCGCAAAATTAAGCGCAAGCTCGCCGTGATAAAGGGAATAGCATTAAATTCAACCAGAACACAGAAACAAGAACTACAAGAGAGTCGGCCAGGGGGAGCCGCCTGAATATTGGAAACACGTCAGGTTTTGATGATCGAGAAGAGGAAAAATTATCTTGCCTAAGGAACCCCGTCCTCCAGAAACTGGTCACGCAGTCTTTTCAAACTGGTACCATCGTAACGGCCCTCCCGAGAATCGCGTTCCAAATTGTCACCGTCGTCCTCTGAGCGTCCCGCGAGGTCGAATCACAAATGGTACGCCTATCGCTTCTGCAAGCCTTCCAGAGCTAAAGGTTTCTGGCAGTACCCGCCCAATTCGTCCAGAATTGAAATCAAAACGCGCCGTCGAGTTTCAAGGGAGAAGAAGAGTCAGGAGGAGAAGAGGTTCGTTATTAGGAGATTTACGGCGTTGTGGGGCACAGACAAGGTGCGTCGCAGTCCAGTTTACGGACAAAATACTGAAAAAGCGTTCTTTCCGTGCCAGAATACGTTGCAGGCGCGTCCAGTTTCAATATCCTCGCGATTACAGGTTCCAGGAGCCTCGGGGAGTCATCTTGGGAAAGAGCTGAACAACTTTGGGCATCCCAGACGTCCAGACAGTGAAACGACATGACAGTTCAACGTTGAGCGCAACGTCGATCACATCGGGCCGGATACCGTAAGGTCATTCTTTCCTTCTGACCACCATCTTGAATGTTGACCTTTTTAGCAGACACGCGTCCGCAGCGTCACCGAGCTTCTTATTCGCGTTCTATGGGTACAGAACGGCATAAAACAATTTCCTGGACTTTGGGCAGCGCGAGCTGCTCGCCGCAGAGGCTTTTTGACGTTCTTTCAAGGTGCGTTATTCTTTTCAAACTGTCGGCCTCGGTTTCGTCTCCGAGTTTCAGAGCTTTTTGGACTTCATTTCTTCTAGGTTAAAAACTCCCAAAATCTCAAGACCCAAAACGCGCGAGGACGAGGTTGGCGGCGCCTGGACCCACAACATACCACAACTTTTGGTAGCCGCAAGAAGTTGATTCGCAATTGAATGCCGGATCGTTGGCATAGGACGGCGTTGTTTCGCCTCGCCGGCGCGGCTTTTTTTCCGGATGATTTGAGTGAGTTTGGATCATTTGTTGAAACTGGTCGATTGACCCAGATTCGATTAGTTTCTCCACATCTTCTTCAGTACGTACCTCAAGTTTATTCGTCCCTGCGTTCAATAACGCATTCGGTTTTGTAGGAAGCGCGGTTTCGCTGTCATTCCCCCACAGAACGACTTTAATTGCTCCAACGACCTCAACGTTCAATTATTCACAGCGACGACGATCTCGGCGGCTTCGCCGCCTCGTACTCGCTCCCATTACTACTCCCTTTCCTGGAATACGAATCCTGGAATCTTGGGCGGCGTGGTGTCGCCTCGCCGGCGCGGCTTTTTTCCCCGGTGATTTTGGTGAGTTTGTATCATTTTCTTGAAACTGGTCGATTGACCCAGATTTGATTAGTTTCCCTGGAATCCGATTTGGAAATCACCTTCGGTACGTACGTACCTCGCGTCCACTCGTCCCTACATCTAGTAAAACTGATGGTTTCACAGAATACGCGGAGGCGGCTTCGCCGCCTCCCCGCGATGGAGAGCCCCATTCGCGTTATCGTGATCTCAGCCTTCTGTGGCTCTTCTGGCCCTGGAACCACGAACTCTTGAGCTAGGGCGGCGTGTGGTGTCCTCGCCGGACCGGCTTTTTTTTCTGGACAACTTTGGTATGTTTTCCTCCTTTTGTGAGATCAATTTTGACGAGCATCTGTCAGTTTAACCGCATTTGAACGTCGATTAGGTGACTCTGTGTCTTTCCTTGGCGTCGTTAAATTGGACTCTGTTGCCCAGGGAATAGAAATGTGGCGGACTCGGGACCACATTGCGCAACAGGCGCCGGTTCTTGGACCAATCACGGATAAACGGACCCGCATGTTGGAGATCTGGATCTGAACTGATTCGGCGCCAATACCCATTTGAAAGTTTGGCAGCGGGACAACAATTCGGGTAGGTACCTTTGTCTCCTCTCATTGTACCACTAATAACTTGATTCCCCTTCAGGACCTCGACCGCAGTGAGCAGCGGCTCTACGCCGCTGCGCCCGCGTTGCGGGCTTCTCACTGCGGTGAGAAAACCACGACTTCGATAAACGGTCCCGCCACGCTTGGAGAAACTCTTTCACGGACGGACATAGCCTGGACCTTGGACCGTTTCGGGAGTACTTGGCGCTCTGATCCCGATCTGGATCTGACGGGCTTCGGTCTCAACGACGAATTAGGAAACTTCGAGACGGGGACCTTGTTCAGGTATGTTCGTTTTCTATCCCTGAATTCTGGAGCTAACGGGAACTTCTATACTAGAATTACGGCTACAGCGAGCAGCGGCTCAACGCCGCTGCGCCCGCGTTGCGGGCTTCTCGCTGTTCTTCAAACTCGGACGTCAAAGCGCAATTAGCGCCACACTTCTACTTTGTCTTGAACGTGGACGAGCTTGGCGGGGACGTGGGTTCTGGAGGAGAGTGTGTGATGGGTTATTGCTATGGATGTTTTCTCGCCGTCTGCTCGGGATATCGCGCTCGCTTTTGGAATCATGAGGTTAGTCAAAATTAGTCGATCATTTCCCGGCGTTAACTTCTTCGTAGATGGTATCAACGGCGACGCAGTCGCCGTATCGTTACCCTGTGGTTCGTCTATTGGACGATTGATTATGCGCTGTTTCGGAAGGGGGAAGTTGATGGGGTGGGAGTGGCGTGAATGATGTGGCGCCGTAGCGCATGGTTAACGACCTTTTCCTTCGCGTTTGCGTAGAAATTTCCGTGTAGATTACGACTCTAATGAATCTGTTTTGACCTGCAATCTCCTTGTCCGAAAGTTTGAGAGTGAACTTGACTCGTTAGTATATGCATCGAAAGTGTTACTCATGTTTAACTACAAAATCTGTATCTCAAAATTAGACAGGATGTAGACTACTAGCATGTCCCACAATAGTGTAGAAAGGTCCATAGACTATCCTACTAAAACATGGGAAATAGCCCAACACGGAGAAATCAGCCAACTTACCGATAGACCAAATGACAACGTTACGACGAAGTCAATACTACCGAAATCTCCAAAACGAACTTCTCCAAAACTTCCTTCCAGGGCGGCCAGGAGACCCGTACGATCGATGGCTGGAACCCTGAGGATGATGTTCGTGTAGTCACCAGGTCGATATCCCGTGTTCAACACGGGATATTTCCTCCGCTCGTCCAGCGGGTATACGCAACTGGGTCGTCGTTCCAGACGTTCTATGCCTTCGGAATTGGTGGGTAAATGTGATGTTTGAAGGGTACGATCAAGGCCAGGTCACGCCAAGTGATCGGCTAAACCTGACCACGAACCACGACCATCCCGATCTCGCGCTACTTACACCAAAGCGCCGCCTTGCTCTACCACTGTCTGGCGACTCTCGCGGACCCGAATTTACTTGGATATTGCTTTTGATGTTACGTATTGTGAATTCCGACGGTCCTTGGACAACTGGACGCGTTTTTACCCCTACTTTTCGCGTCAACGACTCAGCGAGGCGTACTGGACCCTGACAATCGATAGCACGAGGATTTCCTGGCCCCTGTGACGTGTCCGGGGCCTCGACAATCTTATCTTGACCCTCCTGGATGCGGGGAAATGACGCACGACGTAGTGCTCCTCGTCCGTCCCTCCGACACTTTTGGCGCAAACGCGTTTCCCGCTCAAAATGGTCCGGTCTGGCGACGGAAGCACTTGGTTATACGCTGTCTCAACTTATTCCAGGCGCCGTACTGGTCGTAATTCATAAATTCACTCCAATAATCCCGAATTGAGTGTGGCACACACAAGGTTCGTGCCTTTTCCGTTGTTCAATCGCTTCAGTTTCTGCCTGACCCTGTGTCATTTCATCAGAACGTAAACGGCGACCTATATCCGCGCCCAGAACGGAGGAGAGAGCGCAACGCGAAGCGGTGCGCATCTCCGCCTTGAAATTTGGATCTGTAAGTTTTTCAACATCTCCGCTTTTCAAACGGCTCATCATGACTCCCCATCAGAAGTCAGGGTTGTCTCCTTGAAACAGCTCCGTTCGTTTGGATGCTGGAAGATTCAAGGTTGTATGAATACGATGGTTTATACATTGTATTCACACCGGGGAGACAATTCTTTTTGGTTTTGGTTTCTTCAAGTGAAGTCGGCTCAACAACTTTTGTGACTCAAATTGGATGCTTCAAGGTCTAATACTTTCGCCGCTGTTACGCGGTCAGGGAGGGTAATTCACATAGGACGTTGGAAACGGGTTCCCGTGGCGTCCGAATAATCATCCAACAAGTTCCGAACTTCTCGCCTCAATCAATGTTCCAGGATCACGGCGCCCGATTACTGGATTCGTTTTACGTTTTTCTTGGAATCTCCGCCTTTCCAAACGCAATAAAAGGCGACAGGATTCCTCCAAACTCATCATCACCCACTTCCTTTCTTTCCTCTTCTCTCCTCCTCTCTCATTTCACCTGCTCACTCATTTCATTACTCTACACACTTCTACATCGCTCTATACATACTCTAGTCGTCGTCGACGACGTCCTCGCCATCACTTTCCCGACGCGTCTGTAAGCGTGACCCGGCGCTTAAAGTCACGGGTGGGCTTCTTTCTTCCCACCACCATCTCACTTTGTTCACTCCGATCTTGCTTTTAGTTTCTCCGCCTTCTCGACATCGTTTCTCGTGGATACAAGCGCTCTAGTAGGTCGTCTCCTTCTGCCGTGGTCGACGAGCTCGCTGACCAGTTTTCTCTGCAGAGTTTCTTGACCGTGCCTCTACAGCGACAAACGAGGCGGACTCGACGGTGCAGTCGTCCCAGCAGATAGACTGGCTTCTCTGTACGTCCTTGCCGTCTTTCCTCCTTTCTCGTCTGCTCACCGTTCGCCAGATTCGGACTCGTCCTCCACACCGCCGCCCTAGTATCACTCGCACGTCGGGAATTTCCTTCCGCCCTCTCTCTGGACTCGACGCCGACGCTGGCCATGCTGGACCCGGTCGTACTGGCCCGCCCTCGCGAATGACACGGCGGCTGTGTATTCTTAGTACGCCGTGCTTTATTCGCTCTTTATCCATACTAATGAACTGCCCGTCCGTAGTGCGCTGTTATTGTGCGCCGACTCCCTGCCTTGGACGCCAGAATTTAATTCGCACTACGTCCAGGAGGACGCCTGGTCCAAAGGTGTGCTCGTTTGTCCCAACGCCGTGTTTGTCGGCTGACTTCTTGTCTTCGCTGTAGCCTTGAGGATTCCCGCCCTTTGAATTGCTTTGATCCACGCATCAACATTGCTCAAGAAACAAGGTAAGCTGGATAGTCCGGTTGTTATACACTTTGACTGACAATGCTTTTCATTAAAGACCAACGATCCTCGCCATAAGAACACGGACTTTGCTATACGACTACCCTCAAGAGACACGACCACACAAGACGGTCTTCGGTCGGTCTGCCGTCTCCTTTCGGATTATTCATTTGGCTCCGCGCTGGTGAAGGACAGTTGGGCTTCGAGCCGGCTGAACACCCTTATGTCCCTCAAGCGGTGCGTTGTTGAAGTTGATCATAGAGCCGTGTCAGCTAACCGTTCTTTGCAGACCTCATCGACGAGACTGTGGAGGAACTCGACTAGTAAGTTGTTGCGCTGTTTTCTTGAGCCTTGACTCACCCGTTGATGCACAGATTGGCCGAGATTTTGGCTGAACTCTTCCATGGGTACGCGGTTCGGTTCAAAGGGGTTTTGTATATTAACTCGACAGTTAGTGTCAACAATTCACCAGTGCCTTGAGAAACGTGCCGACCTTTCAAGTGATACTCGGCAGTTGGAATGACCGCCGAGTCTACACCTACTTATCTGTGAGTACAAAGTTTCCCTCGACTCGGGCAGTTGATCCAAGCATTCTCTTCTTGCAGGATTTCATCGCAAAGGGAAACCCAACAACAGCAGTCTCGACATGGTAAGTATTTCCAGTTTAATCTTCTTCAACCATTCGTGTTACTAACGATCCGGCTGTAGATACAACACCCTTCGAGCGATGGGCGCCGTGATCCCTACATACTTCAGACTCGCCGTTTCCCTCTCAGGACGCCCAACAACGGTTCTGACGACTGTCTCGAGGACTTGTGAGTGTCGATTTTGTTGTCAATTTGAACGGAAACTTACTTGACATTGTTACAGAGTTTATAACACTGCTACCCTCAAGAGACGGGCGCGCGCTGGCGCAGTACCAAGACGGTCTTCGCTACGAACGGTCGAGTTTACTTTTTGGAGAACGATTCACTCGGCTTCATGCCGGTGAACAACAGTTCGACTACACGTCGACTGTACACTCCTATGCTCAACGACAGACATCGTGGTGACCTGAAGTGAGTCTTGTTTGTTATTGGTCCTTCACTCTATCGACTGACTACTAAATTGGCTAGCCGGACTTTCGAAGAAGGCAGACGCGAGCAACGCGAGCACAGCGGCGAAGGCCGCTGCTGCCTTCTTCTCCTACAGCGAAAGGTTGGTTTCCCGTGATAAGTATTGACGCGGGATTTATGGTCTTTTTAGATCCTTCTTATCTTACTCCGGAGCCGTACTGGGCTCACGCCGTCGTCGCTCTGGGATCCGGGACTTGCTCTGTGTCTCCGAATCGTTCTTTATTATCAGTTGACTCTGGTATGTTGTCCTGAGTCCTTTGTCTTCGCCCAAGTTCTGACTGAACTCGATTAGTCTAACAAGAGCCGGACTACACGAACTCGAGTTGCACTCGTAGTCTCGACCGATTGAGATACCATCGTGGGACTACACGCCTTTACCATGCAGTCGTGGGTGGGAGTAGCAGCCCGCCATGCTCACGCTGCTCGGAATTCCCTTTGGCTTATAGAACTTGTGAGTAGTATCACTTTTGTTGTCAACTTGAACCGCAACTTACTCGACGGCTAGACGAACTATTCGAGTACATGTTACGGCCACGGATAGTTTAGTGATTCCCGTAGGAATGGACTTGTTCGCTATCGATACTTTACACTAGATGTAGTTTAGTAGTACTTAGTGGAGGATACTCGTTGAGCCAATACCGGTGAGTCGTTTGTTAACTAGTTGTCTTGTACGTGAACTGACCTTTTAACAGACTGTTTCCACTTTACTGTGTGCGACTGGCCAGATCTTCAGATCCTCTGACTACCCGACATCGAAGGAACGGGTATGTTGCGGATTTCTTCTGTGATTTCAAGTTCTTTTCGTATCAGGCTCTCCGTCCTGCGCGATTCGACCATGGAACGCGACAGGTACGGAGAGTTCTGCCTTTTGTTTCGAGTCCCTTTGAACAGTAGAGTACATTGGCGTGACGAAGGTAATGGTACTTACAAGCCAAAGTATTCAATGGCTAGGGCTCGGAGGGGTGTGCAGCAAGTCGGGATGGCCGCTGCTACTGTCTGCGCCCGCCTTCAACCTTAGCATTCCGCCGACAAAATCGACACCACATTGAAGGCCGCGTTAACAAAGACATTTACTCAAACAAAAAGTCTTTTATCTGAACAGCCCGTGGTGGCCAAGTTCAAATTCAACAACAAAACAGAACAAGAAACGCGCCAAGTAGGAACGAAGACGGTGGCGGAGAGCATCGTCAGTCGCCAACAACCGCCCTTTGCCTGGAGCGGTCAAGCCTTCACACGACGCACACAGAAAGGCGACGAACAATAGTGCTAGTCTAACTGACACGTAACTACTATTCCTCCCCAGGCAATACAAATTACTCTAACCTAAGATTCCTCCCCACTCTCACTCCCCACACCCTCATCCTCCTCCTCCACCAGACTCTCCCTCTCCCGCTCCACCCTCCTCCTCGGCTTCTGATACTCATACCCCACAAAATTCATAACACTATCATGTCCCCAATCAACACCCCTTCCCTTCACACAGAGAAAAAACTCACTAAATCGTCCCATCCGCACACCCCACCACAACCTCCTCATGGCTCAGCTGCATCGACATCGGATTCTTCTCCGGCGTCGCCAGCCCCGAGAACTTGCCCGGCAGCGCCCCAAGCAAGCCCTTGACCGTCTCCCCGCCCACATTATCCGTGTGCGCCAGCGCCTCCCACGCACCCGTCACAGGCGTACACGTCGTATCAATGTCCACGTCCGGCACACTCTCCTTGGGGCGCATAATCAGCTCCAAATCCGCGTCCCCAAGCTCGTCGCCCCCCTCGCCCTCGCCCACAGGCTTCTCCTTCTCCTCGTGAATCGACATGAAAATCTATACAACATTTAGAATCAACGATGCTCAACCGAGTGAGTGAATACTTACCCGTCGATCAGCACCCGCCCGAGAGCTGAACCGCGTCGCAGTGACCACCCTCTTCTTCCTCGGATCCACCGCACCCATAGCCACATCCGGCGTCTCCACCATCGCCACCAGCTTCGGCGGCGCCGTCAAAATAGCTGCCCGACCAAAGTGAATGGGGAATAGAGGTGTGCTCACGCGCGTCGATGAAGGACTGATCGGCGTCGAAGGCGTCCGTGCGCGCGAACTCGCACTTATGCTGAGACGGTTTTTCGAGGTGCTGGTAGCGTTCGATAACATTGACGTCCGACGAGAGGTTGATGTGGAGTTAGACAACGACGACGTGGAACGCGCGAGGGAGGAGATTGTACGGTTCCTTGGTAGTGGGTTGGCACTAGACGACAGCGTTGTCGGGGAAGCGACCGTTGGAGAAGACGGGCCAAGAATTTTCACGTCGGGGTCACTGGCGCCTTCTTGCCATTGAAGATGCATGATGACGGATTTGGTAGCACACTGCAGGTCGTGTTAGATGCATCCGAACGAAGCAACGAGCAGCTTACCGTCATCTGAGTGCCTTTGGCAGCAAACCATCTAATAAAGGGTTGAAACAAAAATCGACAACGGGAGGGGTAACGTACTGAAGCATGTTATTAGGAGCAGCACCAACGTTGAACAACTTCGCGTTCAACGTCGGATTTAGTCCCCCAAGGTCAGCCAACTTGAACTGAGAAATCATCTCTTTTCGCACTGGATAGTAAACGTTAGTTCCTGTTGTCGATGAATTGAAATTGGACGTACTTATGCTGAATACCCGTACAACGCCATCAATAGTAACGCTCACGACACGCTCCCCTTCGCTGGCAGAAGACCCGGCAATAATCTGCACGCCAATGTTCACAGTCGTCTGCTGTCCGAATCGCACAATCTTCGTTCCTGCGCGCCAATCCCAGCATACAAGTGCCTTGTCGGCACCCGCAGACACTAGATTCTTTGAACTCAATGCGACCGCCCGAATACCGTTTAGATGTCCCGCCAATTGCTGCAAAGGCGTGTACGTTAAGGAAGAGAAGAGGTGCACTCGCCTAAGTATATGCGTCAGTTACGCAACGGAGAAGGTAAGAAGGTCACGTACCCGACATCATGGAAACCGACAACGAAGACCTCTAAAATAAATGAATCAGAATCTTATACCGAAGAGACAAGACTCTGTACCCTCTTCGATTAGCCAGTCTAAACAACTGACGACTTTGCCTACTCTAAGCACCTTTTTACATTCGGCGAGACCTAAAACAATCATCAGTTTATTCTCCAGACATACCAAAGAGCACACTTACCCGCTCCGCTAACTCTGGCATTCGCACTCATCGCAGCGGCATTCATCCCCACACCTACACCCCGCTCCGGCAGCTCCCAGAACCGAATCGTCTCGTCATAACTCCCACTCACCAGCCGCCTCCCTCTCAGCATGAGCACCGTAACAAAGTTGGTGTGCCCATTTAAGAACAATATCGACTGTGGTAGCGCGTTCGCGAGATTGGAATGAAGATGGTGCAGGGATTTGTACAACGGGAACCACCCCTCGTCCTCTTCGGGCCATTTTAATGGAACGGGATCGGTAGCAGTGACTCGCAGGCAATGGTACCGCCATACTGCTGGATCGTGCACGGTGTTGTACCATTTCTTGCTGACGGTCGCTAATCCTAATAGTTGGGAGACGCTGAACTCTTGTAAAATTCGTAGGGCGAGGTTAGGCGCGAGGCATCCGACAATGTCGTAGGTTGACTTGAGATACCGCTGTAAGAGAAGAATTTGGAGAGGAATGTCGCCGGGATGGCACGCGTCGAGGATAATACCGATTCTGTTTCAACAAACATCAGTATGGGGTATATATGAGGGGAGACACCTTACAGTCGTCCACGCGCTTCCCTGCCCATTCGACGAACAATCTTGCGTACCGCACGCTCGTCAAAGTCGTACTTGCCAGATGGGCCCTTTAATACTGCGACCAGGTCGTCAACCTCCTCGCCGTCATCGTCCTCATCCTCATCAAACCCTCTGAACCCACTCCAATAACCCTTCTTCCTGCCGCACTTTCGACAGAGCCCATCAGTACTAACCGTCGGAATGTTGTTATAATTCGTGTGTCCGTTCCCGTTCTGTAGCTGCTGCCTAAGCATTTGAACTTCGGCCTGTAAAGCGTGTAGCTGCGCAGCAGACGACAGTTGAGCGCGCTCAAGGAGGCGTTTGTACGACGTAATCTTTCGCGAATGGAGCGTCGAGATCTGGCTGAGTAAAGCACCGATCTCCTCATCGCCTTCACCATCCTCACCTCCGTCCTCGGTGATCATCTCGAGTGTCATGCCGTCGTCGTCTCCGCCCCAGACGGATGCCATGACGGAGGGCGCAGAGAAGAAATGGTTTTCGGGACTGCCGTAACTGTTCTCAGGGTTCAGCGCGCGTAACATGGCGGGCGAGTCAGCTAGCAGTCGTGGTTGCTCGGATATGGGTGACACAGCAGGGCCTGATGCCCGTCGTGACCTGGGCGTGCTGTGGGGACTGGGAGCCATGACTTTGGAAGGCGTGGCTTTAGGTGTGGTAGGGCGATTTAACGGACTGCGAGATGGGGTTGGCTTGGGGCTGGGTGAGGTCAGGTGGATAGAGGGGGAGGAGCTCAGTGTTGACGTTTTTCGGGTACGAGGTGGAGGGGTGGATAATTTTGCCTTGGGTTTAGGCGGTGTGGTGGTCGATGTTGAATTTTCGTTTGTTGTAAGTTTGGATTTGGCGGGTGTACGTGGGGCGCTAACTGCCGAAGGGGCCGCGGTAGTGGAGAAAGGAGAGTGGAGGGACGTGGTCCGGACGACGGACCGTCTACTCGAAACGATCGAAGGAGACGCTCGGGGACGGGGCAGGCCGCCACTCATGGAAAGCGTTCGCGTCGCCGCGCTAGGAGTCGGCGATGTCGGCGTGGTCATCATGCTCGACACAGATCCTGGCGCCTTTGGAAACACCTCGCCTGGAGGTGCAGACAGCCGCCGGTCTTTAGCCGCCGCGCTCGACGACAAGGAAGGAATGTTGGATGTCGACATCCGCTTTACAGCGGGCGATTTCAGGCCACCTCGCACAGACGACGCGCCAGTCGACTTCATAGGCGACCTGCTCGACGTCGTGGACATGCTGCTGTTCATATTGGCCGGGTATTAAGTGGTATAGTAGACTAGATCTGTAACGGCGTTTTTACTGATATATCACCAGCTAGGCTGGCCGCCACGCACCTCAGATCTGTAACGGCGTTTTTACTGATATATCACCAGCTAGGCTGGCCGCCACGCACCTCAATAGAGACCGGCACCGCGCATAGGCAGCGCGCACGAAATCTACGCGTCGGGTAACGTTGGTCGCGACGCCGGGATGGTGGGGGTGTAAAGGCAGGTGCGATCGTGGGAAACGTGGTCAACGTCGTGCACATGGCTATCGCCATCTCACTCAGAACAGAAAAAATACGTCTAGATGCAAATACAGGCTTGTCTTCAGGAATCCCAATAGGACGCGTCATATAAACTGCAGAGGGACATTCTCAAGTTGTCTTACCACCCATGGCAGCTCAACTAAGTCAGCAGTATCCCAAGTCAAGCCACACACAAAAACAAATAAATTCAACAACACCGGGAATGCAAACGGCGCGCGTCGATCTCGCTTTACATCCTACAACGCATGCCCCCACTGGGCCGCCGTTATCTTTCTTCAGTGTTCACATTCCTCAGTCGTGACCGCATCACCAAACGACGTAAACACTGACGAGAACAATCCATCAAAGGTTAGATATGATTGGAATTTGGCAACCGTACTCGTCCCGTAGGTTACCCTTGGTCTGTTGTCTCAGTGTTCAAAGTGGCTCTCACCGGTCCGAAGGCCCAGTGTCGTATCCAAAAGGTGCGCGTTTATCCATTCATCCTCCTCCACCATCATCATCTCACGTCACTCACCCTCAACTACCTTCACACCCCACCCTTCGAATCGTTGCGCCTTACATATCAGAGTACCCGTGTAAGTAGTCCAGAACTCACATCTTTTTTAAGTGGTAGTGGGTCTGTGGCGGGCCGTCGACAGGCATTATATTGAGTATCATAGTCCAATGTGCAGCTCTAGGGAAAGCTTTAGTCACTACAATCAACATTTACATGTAACTTGCCTTCGAGATGCTGGTGCCCACTGTGCCGTACTCTTGCGGCGCCGGCGGTGGAATGGTCTTCTCATCCCCAACATCATCCAAAACCTGATAACCATTTTCGTAATGAACCACGACGTCGGAGGTGGTTCCTCGAGGCCGTCGACTTGCGGAAGGCGATAATCGTTTTCATGATGGACGAGGGTGTCGTTGATTGTTTCCCAAAAACACTCCAGCTCCGCAAAGGCCCTAAGAGCAGTATCAGCAGAAGGTCTTTGGGCCGGAAAAGATGACAGACACGGCGCAACAATAGGATTGTTTCCCATGTAGATCTGGAAACATGTTAGTAGTCATTCAAGTTCGTTCACCATCGTCGGCGACATACCTCAATTACGGTACACCCAAACGAGTAGATGTCCAAAGAAGGCGTATGGGATAGTTAGAATAGTGAACTCTAGAGGTTCCCTGTCTGCGAGTAAATGTCCCGGGCTGGTAAGTACCGAAGACGACAGCGAGAATTATTATCAACAATAATCTTTGCCTTTCAGAAGAGATGAGCGCGGTGATGATGGAACAGAGACAGTCGGAAACATACTCCTCGTATATCGACGCGTATGACGCAAGGATCCAAACCTAGTATCGTGGAAGCAACGTAAATGGGCTGTAGGAATTATTATTCGATTTCATTCCCAAGCAGATAACGAGAGAAAGCAGAAGTTCCATGTTCCAAGACACAGCGGAGATCTTTGCGGGGCCCAAAAAGAGAAGTTGAATGTTTAGATGTCAGACCTGTTTCCAAGCAGTAATATCCAAGTCGCTTCTGGACGGAGAACCTGTTCCGTGAATGCGCAAAACCTTGAGGCAGACCGGCTGCGAGTGATAGGTTCCTCGATATATGTCCTATGTCTAGTTAAATTTTCCTATGGTTAAACCCGAGGGCAGCTCACGAGTATTCGGTTCAGAAAGGACATGTGGCGCAGAATCTAGTACCGCATCGTATCGTGTTGACATCCTGCAGCCTTGCTCCTTGAATAGATCGCCAACTTGGCACGGGGATGGCGCAAGCGGCGCGTCCGTGATGATGGTAAGAAATCAATAAACGTTTGGGTGGCTGTGTTGAGTCCAACAAGTCGATGGTGTGACTCCCCGCACGTATGGCACAGAACCTGATTGCCCCAACAATCGCCGGTTCAAGCAAATCGGTTTTCAAGACCAATAGTCTTACAGCTCAGCAGCATCCGAGGTCAACCCACACACAAAAACAAATAAATCCAGCAACACCGGGGGCTCGCTTTACATCCTCCAATGCATTCCCACACTCCGCCGTGGCCTTTCTCTCCTTCTGAGCCTCCATCTTCATGCTCCTCAGCCGTGAACGCATCACTTTGCCATTGTCAAAACGACAGACGAGAAGGACAACAAGATCCACTCACAGAAAATATCAGGCACCATGTCTGGCCTCTCCGGTTTGAACGGCAGCCCACTTTGAAGGAGAGCCTCGTAACTAGCGAGTTCTTTGATGAGCTGACGCGTATCTGCTAGCTCTTGTAATAGATGGGAAGCGGTCAGCTTCGGGGTTTGCGATCCAGAACGTCGTGCGGGAGAGCGGGACCTTGAGCGACTAGTAGTCGACCGGTGTCGTCTTCTGGGCGGCGAACTGCGTACTGTCGGCGATCGCAATGTTACGGACTCGGTATGCGTCGTCGATGGCTCTTCGCGCCTTTCCTGCGACTGTATTAGAACAATATCTCCGTCAAGTAAGATAAACTTTCTATCCCTGGGGAAGACACGAAGCTTTATGGGCAGCGTGATCAACAACTCATATCGATATCATAGGCGGCACCACACACCTTTCAAACAGCTCTAGAGACACCCTAAACGCGAACCGCCATCAGCGTTTGACAACGACTACAGCTTCTCCTCGTTTTACTCACATACCCAACCCCCGCAACTCCTTGTCAGTCACCTGCTGTAACCTCCGTCTTGAGGGGAGCTCATATCTCTTAAACCTCTCACCCTTCAGCGTGGCCAAGAGCGTACAGTGCAGCATCTTAAGAACCATCAGCACAATAACGGAAGCTGAAGGAAAACTCACCGAATACTGCTCCGTCTCCCATGCAAACTCCATCACACCCGAACCCACAACCTTGATGCTCGAGCGCTTGGGCCGCACGAGGTCCAGCTCATCGATATCCTTCACAAGCATTGCCGTTGCGCTTGCCAAGGTGGAACACTTCTCCGCTTTGGGAGAGGTGTAAGTCGCACGGACTTTTAATGAAAGCACTCGAGGAGGCATCCGCTGAAGACTGAAGTGCGCATTAATCCGATAAGATGACAGGCCCCCACGAGAACAAGATTCTGGTGGTGGAAAAATGAAGGCAAAGAACCCGAAGAGTCAGGGAACACCCAAAGCCTAGTGTAAGTTGCGGCTGAAAGAAAATTAGTTCAGTCGGATGAATAACATGTAAACTGACCTTTGCGTTGAGGCTTGCTTCTGCTACCTTGATGGTGGGAGATAAGAAGACACAGCACGCTTTGATTCGCGACGATCAGGAGGATCTCAGATTGCTCACATGATCGCTCTCACCTCTTACCATCATTCATTGAATCGCAGATACTGCTTTGACTTGAGCTTGGGCCAGCTGACACCGAAGAAGCTTAACAAGTACGTGAAACCGTACACTCTCTCGCTGCTACCGTTGCCGATCAGGCCTACTGGCCGTTCTCGCTGATATCTCCTCGTCGCTGCAACGCGTATCGCTGGATCTTACAAGGAGACCCCGTACTTCGCTGGTAACACAAACTTAGGGCCCACTCCGTAGTATCAACGACGCCGTTCCACGAGTACAGGTCCGTGTTTCTGGCTTAGAGAACCAAGTACATTTTCCCTATCGAGACACAGCTTTTTCCATTTAGACACAAACGATAATTCAATCACGCCGCCTTTGCAATCATCTCAGCCGCCTGAAGAAGTTTTGAGATTCGTACAGCGCCCTGAACAGATGACATACCTTCTCTGCTATCGCATACAATGTCGCCATAGGATGCGCAGTGAAATGCAAAGGAAGAATAGACGCATCGACCTAATAATGACCGATTGAGACAGCGTCAATCCCCTCTACAGGCAACGTACCACGCGCAAATTAGCTGTCCCATATACGCGAAGGTGCGAGTCAACGACTCCTCCCAGTTCCTTGGGGAGCATCGCAGCCGTTCCAATGGGATGGAACATCGGATTAAAGTTGCTCTTGACAAATTCTCTAAGGTCAGAATTCGACTGAACGTTAACACCAGGAGCCACTTCGCTGGCAGTGATCTCTGCTAGCGCCTTAGTCTCGGCAACTTTACGACAATACTTTATTCCATCGAGGATGATATCCATATCCAAGTCCTTGCCGAAGAACTGCGGGTCAATTACCGGATTGTCCATCACGTCGGCGGACTGGATATGAACTGTTCCTTGGGAGAGCGGATGCTCCAGACAGGCTGCAAGAGAGTAATAGTTCTTGCCGACGTCAGGCTCCGCCTTCACACTAGAAGGCATGAAGTACCCAATCCAGAGAATCCTGCGGTCGTCAGGATCGCGCCGAGGAAAGAACAGAAACAGCGCACTCTATTGTGGCGCATAAATGCGCCTCTTCGACTTTGAGCTTGCGAAGGATTAGTTTATCACTGATTGGGGAGGAGGCTTCAGAACCGCGTGGCGCACAAGGCAGTGGAATGAGTGTAACTCGGGTGCTTACCTTTACCGCGGCGGCCTCCGTGAACAAGGTGATTCAGTGAATCGCACGATCTGCAGATGCAGCGGGCGAGGTCCACTTTTGGAAATGCACTGGAACATCAGTGGCGGTGCTAGGCAGACTGTCTCGCCGATTTCAGTTATTGGGCCCATCAATGCCGAATTTAGTTATAACAACTATAACTAATCTTACGATATACTCTACTTCCTAGACTTGGTATGAACTTTGAAGATTAATTCCTTCAAATAATGCTTCGTCCATACGCAGGTTCAATGATACACGTTGCCGATACCGCTCCCTCTTTCTCTATCTGCGCACAACCAAATTTTCAGAAGCAATCCCAGTGGCACATCCGGACCGCTGATGTCCACATCCTTCAACCACCATCTCCGCCAGTCCAACAACCTTCTTCAGAGATTCTTCACCGATCCTGCATGATGGATACCGATTTTGTGGCGCGGGAACGCGGTGTCAAGTTGGAGTTCACAATGAACAACAAAACAATACACATTGCGAGGAAGATATATACTGAAACTACAAGCGCGTCGTCTCCGTCGTACGAAGATATCGCACGGAGCCCGTTTGGCGAGAGTTCCCAACCTCCAAATTCGTTTGACGAAGAGGGTACTCCTGCTTATAAGGCCGGGACGCCGCGCCTTTTTTGCCGGTGACATTCGCTTTGAACTGCGTCAGCTTGGCAAGCTGAGCCATCTTGCCATGCCTCATTCTAGTGGGTCCCGCCTTGAGCATCTTCGACTGGAACTTGTCAGCCGCCATAGACAACTCTATGACATAGTCAGAGTGGCGCGAGGTCGGCACGAAAGAACGGGACTAACTTGTAGTTGCTGCCAGCTCAGCATAATCCTTGAAGTCGCCCATGCCCGGAATAGTGCTCTCCATACCTTCCTCAGCGGCTTTCCCGTGCACCGCATTATCACCAACCTGCTGTATAATGGCTAGTCCTTTATCGATACTGACTTTCAGTAGAGTCTTTCCCGCAAACTTCGCAAATCCAGAGACAGATTTCACAGTGAAGGTCGCAGTGGGTAGCGCAACATCCACCACGGCAGCGGATCCACCAGAGAGACCGCCGAACACAGCTCCGATACCAAGCTGTATACCCCATTCTTTGTCGGAGGCACCACCAATATCTGCATTGAGACCCGCTAGGCCCGCGCCCATAAGCGTCCCTACGACAGTACTCATAGCAATTGAAGCTAGCTGGCCAGCAACGGGGACAAACATGAGAGCGACCGCCACAACGAGCAGGATGGCATCGACGAGCCTAAAATCTCTGTTAGGCGTAAAATGGGTAGATCAAGCAAATAACATACCAATGCCACCACGGCGTGTTCCCGTTTAAGTCGATGAAGTTGATGGGATTGTTCCTCGAGAACACGTACATGTTGAACGTGCATGGACTGATGTCCTCCAAGTCTACAGGGTAGTTATCGAGTGTCAAGAAGCGCCCAATCTGAAGACATAGTCAGTCAAGCGCACATATATGCTTTGATGAGGACAAACCGAAGGATCGTAAAACCTGGCACCAAAGTAATACACATCGTCGAAGAGTTCCTTCCCAGAGAACTTGTATCTCGCAATATCGGAGCCTTCGACGACGGCTTTCCCAAACGCGTCGTACTTGTACTCGGTCACGATGCTCCCGAGAGAGTCGGAGACGGCAACGGTACTGCCCAAATGGTCATTATGATAATAATGGACAGATGCGGCACTCATGCTTCCTTCCTCGTAGGCCAAGGAAGCACGACGGTATCCGTGAACAAGGTACGATGTGTACGTCTTCTTGCCCGAAGAGGCGTTGATGTCGATATCGCATGTCTGACTGGGATAGATGGTGATGTCGCCATTGGCGCGAACACACTTGACGAGACGTCCGCCATAGTCATAGACCATCTGCGTACTGTCAAGTTGAATAAGGCGTCCTTGAGAATCGTACGTCAAGGAGCGCGTCGTATTGCCCGAGCTGTCCAGTTTGGCTAGCATGTTCCCGTCACTCGAGTATGTGAACGAGCATTCAGTGCTTCCATCGTCGTTCTTGACGCTCGACAACTGCCATCCTTGATTGACAAATGTCTTGCCGTTTCTCGTAGAGATATTGCCGGAGGAGTCATAAGAATATTCATCAGGAGTTGGATTAAGCGTCGTAGGATCGCTGCTCAGTGACTCCGTAACTTGACCTGCAAGAAACAATTCAGTACCAACACAAGATTGAAATGGAGAGAATCTTACCCGACGCGTCATATTGAAACAGGACGCTACCCGATTTATCGCCATTGTGGTCGCGTTGATAATCGTTGATCCTGTCGAACGCACCAATCTTCCAGTCTTGGCGGTGAACGGCTTGACCATCTTTCAACAGCGTGATGTTCGAGATTGCACCATTGAGGTGCATGGAAGAGGAGGCGGACAATCCATTCCCAAACTCGCACATAAGAGGGCGGCCATAGACATCTTCGTAACAACTCAGCTCAATCGTAGCTTCGACTGTGTTGGCAGCATCAGCGAGCGCGACGCGCGAGACAGAGTCCCCGTCAGGACACAATACTCGGTTGATGGTACTACCATCAGGATTGACGATCTTGAGCAGCTGGCCGAGAGGAGACCATTCATATGAGGTCGCATATGTGTCGCCGTCAACGATGAGATTGTTCTTGATGAGCTGCCCATAAATGTCATAATTGTATTCGTGTACGAGCCCAGTCGAGTCCGACACCACCGACATGAGCCGTCCCTTGGAAAAGATGCCACCAACGTCGTACGTGTAAGTGATTTTCTCCTCCGGCGAGACCATCGACAGTAGACGTTTACAGAAGTCGTACGTCGCCACCGTTGCGGTCCCGGTCAGCACATTTTGCACAGTGGTGCAACAATTTTCATCGTCAAAGGAGACAGAGGTATGATGAATGTCGATGCTTTCATCGTTGACTTTATGGGAAAGGCGACGGTCACAAAGACGCGAGAGACCGTCCCAGGTCAATGCCAGTACGGCGTCGTTGGGATCTTTTACCAGGATAGGGCGTCCAAGTCCATCGAAGGATGTCTCCACCTGTTGGTTAAGCTCGTTACACGATACAACGACGTATGGCTTGACGAGGTTATCAACAGCCGGCTTCTCTGCATTGGGGAGGAACTGCGTCTGTCGCGAGACCGTCTTCGTTGTATCGCCTGTAGTGGACGTCTCGATGCATTCCTCCAAGCCAGCGGAGAACGTGTACCGGGACAAGACAGTGGTGGAGGGTAGGTCGGTAGAGGAAGGGGGAATAATTTGTTCAATGATCCGCGATCGCTCGTCGTAGACATAGCGATGGAAGGACGGGGCCGTGTCCGTGAAGTACTCCTGCGACACAGCCGTTGTACGCCCAGCACCATCATAGTCCGTATCCCGACAAATAAGGCCAGCCGAACCATCCGGTTTTGAACGCTCAGTCAGCCAAACCTTGCCCTCGCCATCCATGTATTCCACTCCTTCAAACCATTGTTCCTCTTCCCAAGCAGTCCTGGACTTCTCAATGTGCTTGAACTGACCGTCCTCGAATGCGAACGATTCGGTCTTGATAAGCGTCTTCTGTGATGAAGGATCTTCACTGTACGTCTCGTGTACGCGTCCGAGAACATCGTAGGTGTACGATGTCTTGTGCCCGTTAGGATCGGTAATTGAGAGCGCCTTGCCATGCTCTAGACTAAACGTCGATGTTTCAACGAGCATGTCGCCCTCGGCAGAGACTAGCGTTTTGGAAGAGGCGATGGTGGAGTACGTATCGTCGTACTCGAGTTCACGACGAGCTGGCCCAGGCCCAGAGACAGCTGTCTCATTACCAGCCGCGTCGTATTCCAGCGTCTGCGTCGACCACTCTCCTTCATTGACCCAACTCTTTGTCTCGCTGGGAGACTGGGTTCCTGAGAGGTACGTGATTTGAGTGTCTTTCAAAACCGACCCACTTTGCTCAATGACTTCTCGAGTCTTGTTCCCAATGACCCAAGGCGATACAGTAGAATTGAAGGTGGAGGTGATAGTGAGGGTGGGAGTCCCAGCTTCCGGGGAGACGATGACGAGCTCGCTGAGATTGCCGTATGGATCGTACTGGTAAGCAGCGTTAACGGTGTAGGCGTGCGCGCCGCCTTCGTAGTGCGCTTCGGTGAGCTCGGACATCCGGACAGAGTGACTGCCGATCTCTGGTGTTAAGACATCATCCCAAACATATGCGCGCGTTTTCAGCAGCTGTCCTTCCATGGTCTTCATCTCCGTTCGCTCCACTTGCCCCAAGAAAGGAAAGTCCTGACGATACCATGTCGTCTCAGAAGTTCCCATCACCGCGAGCGTCTTTGTTATCTTTTCAAACCCGAGCCAGCCGCGCCCATCGAAACCGAACCGAGCATTACGATACAGATAGCCCGTCGTCTCCTGCACGGTAGACTTTGCAGCGTAAGGGGTACTGACAACTTCCTTCACGACCCAGGAAGGGAAATAGACAATCTCGGAGCGACTATGGCTCATCTCCGAGACGTTCGAGGAAGCGAGGTTAGCGGTGGTTGAGATGTTGCGTGCCATGGCGTTCGATGCAGCTAGTGGGAAACTCGAAACATCCGAGTCAGCCTCGTACGTCGCGTCGTCGCTGAGCGGGGCATAGGTGACATCAATACGAGCGCCCATGCCATTCGCGTAACCACTAATGTAGTCTATGGGCTGCGATGACACACAGCGCATCGGGCATACTTTGAACTTGCCGGGCACCTGCGTGTTCAGGAGTAGGTCTGAACGCCCAATTCCCCGGAAATCCCCCCACGTCGCAGCCTTATAGGCAGGTCCTTGTCGAACACCTTCCACAATATCAAAGGAATCATCACGGTACCTCAACATGTGGATGTCAACACCAGGCGAAGCACCGGTGCGTACAAAGGTATTGATTATGTCGAGGCCATTTGTCGAAGACGTGCGAGCAACCGTGAGATTGCCATCATAGCGGAGAGTGGTTTCGATGGGAGCGGAAGACGGAAGAAGAGTACGACCGTTGCTGCGTAAGACTTGGAGAACAAGGTGGGAGTTGGAGGTCCTCTTGGAGGCGACAAGCATGCTGGTCTTGCCGTCCTCATCAATAGAGTAAGGAAAGAAAGCGGTCGTATCCGTCCATGCAATGCTTTCTCCAGCTTGAACCAAACCATCGAGTGGCTGATACTGGAGAGTCCCGATGACCGATTCAAGGAAAGAGATATGGCAGCAGCGAACCCCGTTCTTCCACTTGGGCGAAAGAAGAAAAACGTCCTCTTCGCTGGAAACTTTTAAGAATCGGGACTCGAACATTGAGGGATAGACATACCCATTACCGTTGAGATCGCCAACGACCACACTCATGTCGTCGAAAGCGATACCCTTGGGGCCGTCAGCGGGAGCCTTTGGTGTAAATCCCTCTCCGTCTGAAGTGAATTGCACGAACTTGACGTTGGATCCTCCGGCCTTGTAGATGTAAATCAATCCAACACGACCATTGCCCTGATGGATTAAGTATCAGTAGGGCTCGGGGCACAAAATTAATCTTCTCGCCTCAAAATCACCACATCGAAAAAAGCCACCGGTAGATGCTGGAGTAAATTGCAGTGATGGCTGAGCCTCGAACCCCGAGGGCGTCGACAGCAGCACCGTGATGGTGAAGCTTCTACCACCCAGAGATATATGTATCTGGACAGTGATCAGTGAACGTGGATCCCATGAAACCTGAATTGGACTGACCATATCAGTCCTTCCATCCCCGCTGATATCCAAAGGGAACAAGGCCGTGTGATATGGCAAGTGGGCGTGAACAGACGAAGGCTCCGAAGAAATCCTGCCAGTAGAATCTGTCGGATGAATGGCCACCCGCGTGCGCGCAAGGCCGGCTAAAGTCACTTTCGAAGCAACAACAACGTCGCTTCGTCCTGTTGCATGGACGTCCATAGGGAACATGATTACATCGGATCCAAGGAAGCCGATTGTGCTTGGTGTACTGGGCGCGTCAAATACAGAAGGGCTGCCGTCGACCCAATCAAAGACGAGCGGTCGGACTGCAGCACCAAATGCATCGACCAGTGTCAGAGATTTGACGCGCGTGACGCGGGTTAGAGGTGCAGCGTCGTATTCGAGGAGGTGGGTATGAACCAACTCATCGCGAACGAGGGATGTGAGAGATTTGAGACGCTTATCGATCCGAATCTTTGAACCACCGATGTACTTGGTAGAGATATCGAGTCGCGGCTCGTACTGGAGCGTAATCTCCCGCTGATGGGCCAGTCCTAGATTCCTGTTACCACCATAGGCAACGCTGGCGAGGTAGAACGAGCCATTCGTGGTGTCGTTCGTGTACTGGTAGGTCATATAATTGGTGAATGGGTCCGAGTACTCTGAGACTGCCCAAACACGCGTCGCACTTTGGCCAACTGCCAGAATATTCGAGTCCTGGATTAATCTTAGAATAATCATAGAATCGCGTAGAGAAAACACAACGAACAGGTGTAGTACCAAACATGCGAGTACTCCCGTCAGGGAGATATTCAGTCCAAGACGTCGGATTATGCAGGTCGCCTTCAACAATGACCTTCGACCACCGTTCCATTTCGAAGCGATACTCCGTTCCCCCAACGTATATAAGACGCTGACCGTCCAGCGCGAAACGATCATGCTCGTCGTAGTTCACAACGCCTAGTACGGAAAAAAAGAAATTAGATCATGCAAATGCAACGGGAGGCCTGAGAATGACTAACCGCGAAACCCATCTTGGGCCTTCGTGGCTCCGACACGTTCAATCATCGACGCTCCTCGGAGAACCCAGGCCAGGCCAACAATGGATGCTCCGGTAGATGCAGAATGGTAGGCAAGCGACAGCTTGGGAGCCATCTTTGCTGGAGGGACTTGTAGAGGAATGTTAATGGAAAGAGAGCCATTGGCGTCCACAGAATGTTCAGCGGGCAACGTTCCAACTATAGTTGGCGGCATCACAAGACGATCACGGCTTGAATGCAAGGAAAGACAACGCCTTTAAGTCAGAATGGAATTACAACTGTTTCCGGAGAACCGAGATATCTGATTTGACGCATATCCGATGATGGGCAGTCGCCGAATCACTCGTAGCAGTAAACTATCAGGCACGTATGCGTGAATATTGCCTCTGTGGAGAGGTCAAAAAGACTTACCTGCAGCGTTATTACTTCATAACGTTAAGCACGGCCTACGCGAGAAGTCAGAAATCTCACCATAAAACAGTCTTCAACGTACACTGAAGCAGTATGATTGGTTTCGGCTCTCTTACGAGCTTCCCTTCGTTCTACGAGGGAACAAAGTAGAAGACTGAAGAAAGGAACGGTTTTCAATCTCCGCCGAAACTCCGCAGATTAGTGCCGCCGCGGCGAATTGATTTCCAACCTACTCTCGTCGTCCCAAACCTCGACTGAATCCATCGATAGTAGAATAGAACAAACTCACGACCATTCAAAGCTTGCGCTGGCGCGTTTTTCCAAGCTGCCGGGCAAGACTAACACTCAGTCAGGTGTCCGCCTTACACCGCCCTCATTGCCCATCGATGAGTCGATAGGCTTACTTTCTCGTTAGAAGGAGAACTACCGATTAAGTTCGCTCCCGCCGCATGTAATCCCAGCTGAGAGATCTTGAAGTTTCCGCACGATGGTTACTTCAATGGAATTCGCTTAGCTTAACGTTTTCAGATACCTACCTAAGTTCAATCGACCTACCTTTCAGAAATTCTAACCAAGTTCAAATAATAAGCTCACATGGGCGGAGCTAACTCGAGATCCTTGAGCAGACAGAGCAGCTGACGCATCTGGTTGCCAGCCCGTCTCATTGAGCCTATCAGAGATGCCAGACCTTCCGCGCTAGCTAACAAGATCATCACCCTTTGCCAACAGGATGGCAGCGACATGACGGCAGCTCGAAAGCTGACAACATCCTTCAGGTCTGGCGTCTCGACCGTGAGCACATGTCCTACTTTGTTTTCTACGAAAGACATTAATTTCTCCGTGACAGTTCCAAGCGACTGGTCTTGTCTGGGCCAGAGTTGGAGCACAAACGATGTCGCTCCCAAAGCCCTCAAAGATATCACGTCTTGAGAGCGCATCTGGGACGAAGCTGGGTCCGAAAAGTCTTGGGAACTTTGCTCTCCGCGCGCGTACCGCACCACTCAACGACAACTACGTGTACTCGTGGGATATTTATCACTGCGGCCAGATCCCTAAAGTGTAGCGGGTAAGTACCCGGCACCAGATTGGATACGGAAGTATGGTATCAAGGCCGTCAGGAAAGATTCGGTATGTAGTGATAGACTCGGCACTCTGAGTCTGGAATATGAATGACGGCGGTGTTGGCGCGGATAAAGATGGAGTGTGTGGCGCACGATCGGCGAGTCATTTGGTATCTGCTTTTCATGGAACCGTTCAAAGGTGTCAAGTTTATAAAAATTCCTCGCCGCATATCATTCTCCCGATGTACATTTCAATAATCGCTCATAATTAAACCTGCTTGCTTACAATTCTAGTTACTGCCGTTTTTCAATTACTACCCTGTCCGAAAATCAGAGATCCCAGCCTCCCAGAGCTTCGTCATCACTAATCACGCGGCCCATAGCCTTCGCAGTCAGCCCAGCCGCTCTAATGAACAAGCTCCCGTCGAGAGCCTTGGCGCCCGCCAATTCCGTACTCGAGAAATCCTCCAGCCCGCTCTCCCTCGAGCCGTATTGTTCAGCAAAGTGCATGAATGCACGCTGTATCTTACACAGGTGGTCATCTTGGTGTAGGATAGCGTCCTGAATAATGGGGAACCATTGATTGGCGGTCCCCGTCCCGGGAACGAGAGCCCAGGCCGGGGATCCGAATGTGAGAGAGGGCTGCTCGGGCATCGTCGGGTCGGCGGAAAAGAACTTGGTAACATCAAGGTTGAAGGAGCGGGGACGGCGCGATATCCACCACGCCAATGAGATAATGAGGAAGCCTCTGAGGAATAGTTTCTGAGAGGGCGGCGAGAGATAGACTGCAATGGAAGGAAGGAACAACGACGAGGTTACAAGATGCATGCTGTTGACTGCGGTTAAACATCTAGAATGTCCACAGTAGCCGACGACCTACAGGAAGAAATCGGCAAAGAACTCTTTCTCCGGGGTGTTGAATCCCGAGACGCTGTACACCAAACTGTTCATCCATTGTAGCTCTTCAATCTTGCGATGAACATCTTGGGGTTCGTCAAGGTCCAACGTCCACTGGTTCGCATATTCGACGATGGCCGAAGAGTTTGCTTTCATCGTCTCGGTGAAGAAATTTTTCGCATCGGCGAACGCGGCCTTGAACCGGGCGTCCTTGAGAATACGAGCCATGATATCAAAGACATGGACCTCCTTTTTGGGCTTAGGAGCGTGAGTAGACTTCGGTCCATCCAATACTAAATCCGTGTCGACCTGGGAAGCCAACGTGTTCAAAGCGGATACCGATTCGAAAAGCGAATCAGGGTATAAAAGAGCATCACGAGCTTCATGCACAGCAGCTTGTGCGAGACCTGTCCAAAGATCTTAGATATGTGTCTGCTGCATTGTTCACGAAATGTGATACCTTCCACAACCATTCCGGGAACGCCAAACTCTAACCCGTACCCAACATGAATCATGGGGTGTTCAGCTCCGTCGAACAAACGAGCGAGCATGAGAGGATGTTTACTTTGTGGCGCACCATCAATGATATTAGCGCCTCGTGCGAACACGTAGTTTTCGAGTACAGGCGAAACACCGCTCTCGGCAATTTTCGTGTTGAAAAAGTCCACGTATGCGACATAGTACCTACAGAAGCGGTCAACGATGATCAATGGAAAGCGTATCTAGCGTACTCTTCCACTCCAAGGTAATCATTGAAATTTGAGTCGTTGATCACGCATGGAGGTTTGATGGCGGGTCTCTGGATAGGTATATCATACTTGTACGCGGCTTGAATGAGATCTTTGTTCGCGCCTAGAGCCCAAATGGCCAAGACGTGGTGCGATACATGGCTAAAAAAGATATATTAGATGCTGCCAATAATTCGTGCCCATGCTTACTTATGAAAACCCAACTCGTTATAGAAGATATGCCATTTCTCGTGGTTATCCTTCAATACGTCAATTAGAGCTTTCGTGGACGCAACACCCGCGCCGGGAAGACGCGACGGAGCGTGGAGAGAAGGCGCAGGAGAGGGAGCCGGGAATAAGTCAAGAGTCGACATGTTTCTGGATCTGACGTCTGTCCCATGCCAACCCTCTTATGCAAAACCCGTCTGGTGAGACAAAAATGACCACAGGATCTTTAGCACGCCTAAGCCGACGGCGGCAAGAAGACGCGTAAGACGAGTGACCTTCGAATATAGCATGGTTCGTAAGACGTCTAGCCTCGTGCTGAGTAAAGGAGGGAACAAGAGTGACTAGAAGCTGGTGGGTGGGAAGCCTGTGACTTGGTATTGAATTCCTGTCAGTCCAGCAAAGCACGCGATATTACGCATTCTTGTGTAAATCCTGACCAAACTTCGCACAGCAGCAAACAATCAGTCATTTGCCGGAGCGAAGTTGTGAGAAAATGACCCATAAAATCTGCAGGATTACGAATGCGTACAGACGCCATCCAGCGAGCAACCACTCAACAAAAGTAGTGGAAATTCCATTTGTCGTCCAGCCTGCAACTTTTCCTGGTACTAGCGAAGGCCCAAGATCTGACTTCAACGTCCCGATATTCATTATTCCAGAAAAAAAGGGAATGTTGATGGTGGTAAGCGGAAAGCTATCGTGAGAAATGTTGGTCTTCCGTCTCAGGTCCGTCTGTCGCGCCATCCCCTGCCTGGCGCCATCAACCTCGGCAACGTCCACAGTGATTCAGTATTGCTTGCCTTGCCGCAGGCAAATAACCGTATTTGAATGCCACACTCATTGTCACACCGATCTTGAAGAACTTCGAGAAACCACGGCCTGACAAGTGCCATCCCGAAGTCCGAACGACCTTCAAGGCCAGCATGTCACAAACAGAAGCGGATTCGGAGTGTATGTACGAAACAATATTTCTATGTATGTTCAGACTATTACATCTTCATAATCTTCGCGATATTCAACGAATAGCTGTGATCCATGGGGATCTGATCGTACTTGTCGTGGTTGAGCATCGCACCCGTCGCAATCCCTTCTTTCCCCTCCGTCTCCCAAACCGACCCTTCAAGCTTAGCTCCAGTCTTCTTATCATTCCAGACCATCCTCGCATGATCCATAACGACCAAATTCTTCCGAATCGCCTTGATCCCCGCAGTCTGACTCGCAGTTGGCGGATCGTAGTTACGATTATTGCTGAGTATGCCGCCGATGACAACGTAGTCGCTGTTAGGTGGGATGCCCCGCCAAAGGGCGTAGTTATCCTTGTTTCCGGAACTCCGATCATCCCAAACCAATTCCCAGCTCTTGACGTCCTGGAAAACGTCCGGCTCGAGAGCCTTTACGATGACGCCAAAGGGAGGCTTGTTGTAAAAGTTGGTGGCGCCGTGTCCCAGGTAGAACCATCCATCAGGAACTACCAACAACATTAGAATGACTGAGAAATGACGCGACAACAAAGGCAAAACCGTACCATCCGGGCGCCACGTCTGGAGGTCGAGCTTCGCCTCAGAGCCGACGTCGTTACCCATCTTATTTGGGAATTGGACAACCTTGTAGGCGACAGACGCGTTTGTCATTGTATGTGCGAATGTGGTGCAGTCGAATGGCGGTGGAAACCAGGCAAGACGGGACGTTATAAGGACAAGAATCACGAGACGCGGTTTCCGCTCGAAAAAGGGACCGTGAATTCCGAAGAGGTCAGGCCAAATGAGCGCATGTTGGAGAAACGGCGCATGAGCGAGGTTCATTGAACGATTCGAGAAAGTTCCTGTACCAAGGAAAGCGTCAAACAGTAACCCGCCGACATGTCGAATCGGATAGCAAAGCTCAATCGAAACCAAAAAATTTTTGGCTTCAGTCTGAGATTCTAGTGCCCCCATGGCGCTCGCAACTTACGCTCATCTTGGCCAATCGCTTCAGATTTCAGTCGCTGTAGGTCATGGAAAGGATTGGGTGTAGTCACATGAACTTCAATGAAGAGTAAGATGACACGTAGAAATCGATAATGCGAGCATAAGGAATGAAGGTTCATGGCCGTTCCTTATTAACGTCCAGTAGTACCAGCAATATCGTGATGAGCTCAAAGTCTTCATCAGGAACTGGTGGTGGAGTGTACATGAAATGCTACCGAGAGCATTTCATGAAGAGTAAGATGACATCTAGAAGCGAATAAGCTTAGCAAAATGAATGAGAAGGTTCATGGCCGTTCCTTGCTAACGTCTAGTAGTAGAGCGCCAATAGCGTGATAAGCTCTAAGTCTTCGTCTGGAACTGCTGTTGGAGTATACATTGAATGCCAGCACGAGGATGCTAGCCGTTACTGTATCCACTAAATAGACTCAGTGGAAGCCAGTGACGTGTCAACTTGTGACGAGGCCACTGAGGTTTGGCAATATACGAGCGCAGGTTTGTAAAAAGCCGTCAGTCGTCCCAGAAATTGGCTAGTCGATCGTCGGATTATATTCCGCCGGCTGTTCCCTGTAGTTTCGCTGTGCTCTTAAAGAGGCCGAGGCGGATCTCGAAGACAGTTGGGGATGGAGAAGGAAGCAGTTCAAAGCCACGTGTACGTGTAACTGAGGCTCCCGGCATCCTCCGGCACTTTCTCCTTGATTTGAACCTGATCTGAACGAGCCTTGGCCGACTTGGGATACATCTCTAGCTCAGTCCCATTCACCAGATGTCTCCTCTTCCTTCTGTTATCTGATTCCAATGCTGTCCCTAGCTTACCTTCTGTCCGCAAGGCTTATCCTCGGTGGAAAGTTCTACTACTCGCGCGAGTACCCACGTCGAGATGCGGGGGTACCCACTCGTTTCGCTCTACCCAAAACAACACGACTTATAAGACACTAGGCTGAACTCTCATCTTATCGCAGTATACGGTGACTTTCACAATGGCCAAGTACGTTATCCACCGCGCTTCTTCGTAACGCGCTGTCCTACGAACCCAATTTTCCCTCTAGACCTTCATCCACCGTCGATATTAATGCCTTGAACGAACTGAACCCCCCGCCTGATACAAAGGACGTGAAACAGTAAGGCTCCTACCACGCCTGTTTTGTTCTTCGTTTGATGCTCTTATCGTCAGACAAACCGAGATAGTTTTTGACAAACAGCGCGTTCCAATGGCTGGAGAATGGTCGAACTATCCCGCCATCCTCGACTGGAACATCGGATTCTACTGCTACAAGACCGACTCCGAGCCGCACCGCCGAGCGTGCTTCATCATGGTGCACAGCGGCACGACCCAGACGATCATCGACGATGTCAAACTGACGCACAAGATTACCTACGTCGGTGGGGGTGGTACCTTTGACAACCACCTTCCCGCCACCAGTGAGGACAATAATGGCGATAAGTATCAATGTATGTCTCGCCGGCCCTACCTTGACGTAGCTGACCTACCTCCCATAGACAAGATTAACTTCTCGGAAGCTCTTAGCCTGACCAAGCAAGACACGAACCCGTTCACGTTCACCGCCAAGTATGGGGACCAGTTCACGCGCAGAGGGTTTGTTCAGAGTGGCACGTATGACGATGACAAGGCGGTCTTTACCCTCAAAAAGGCGCCTATCAGCTCAAGCCACTTTGATGGTGATCGTCCGCAGGTACGTTTCATTCCTCTCCGATCCTATCGTACTGTCTCTCATGTCTCAACAGACATTGATGTTCAAGCAAAATATCAAAGCCTTGACGTCGTTCACTTGCGATGTCAACTCGGACAACAAATACACATTTGGTACGTGCATTTCGGGAAGCCCTGTTGAATTCAAATCAATGAATGCACTAGAGTTCAGTTTCGACACTGGAGCAAGCCCCGTTACCAAGCAGGTCGAGCTCTCTTTCCCAGTGCCACCTCCTAAGCCTCCGAAAGATTAGAAATGTATTGTAAGTAAGCGATAGGCGTAGTACTACTGTAGATACATCGCCCAATGTTGTACAAATGAAAAACAAAAACCCCTTTAAGATGCGGAGCTCATGATCCCAGAGATATTTTCCAGTCCATAATAAAGACAACCAAGGAACAAGAACACAAGAAGCATATGAGGGTTTGCCCTAGCGCCGCTGTTTTGGGTTTTTGCGCTGCAATTTCGAGGGAGAGGGGCCAAGAGCTGTTGGGATGGATCAACACGCGTACGTAGACCACATACTCAGATCTCCTACGTTCAAGTAACCCTCCAGCCTCTCCTTCTTTGAGCTCGTACTAAATACAACCTGAGGATACCGCCACCAGCCCTTCATGTGTACTTCTTAGCCGGCTTGCAAACTGGCTCATCGACCCAACAGGGTGAATCGATTAGTACACAGCAAATACGATGATTTGAACATATCCACTATCAACGACATAGCGTACATTCATGAGATGCCAATTGTTCTACAATCGGTACCATCCCTCCCTCATTAAGAACGAACCCAAGACTTAATGTTGTCAAACCTGGCAGGCCACGAAAACACAATCCGACGGTTAATAGGGTCACCCTTGAAACTCACGAACTCAGAGCCTCCTTCGCAGCAACCTTCTCCAAAGCCTCGTGTCTCCAGTCGCATGTAAGCCGCCTACGGAAGCCTATAAATGCGTACACTACAGATTTCTCCGGGATATTCGACACATATACACAACCATACACATACTAATATACAATCACATCCTACATACGCAGATTCTCCGCCAACGCATCAAACAACCCCTTCAACCTCCCCGCCTCATACTGCGCAAGAGTAACATTCCCCTCAATAGTAATCGCCTCCGTCAACGCAGGCAACGTCGTAGCGCCATACCCTACAAAACACATATCCATCAGCTTCTACTACACCCACAAATCAAACAACGGAAAGGAACACACCAAGCCACTTTCCAGGGGCAACACCCAAATGCCTGAACCACTCCCTCTCGGGTATACCCTCCTCCGAAATAAACCCACGCTCAAACGCGATCAGCTTCTTGTTCACGGCACGAACGCGCTTCACCGCCTTGCCCAGCTCGAATATGGGCAACTTGGGCACGCTCTGCGTACCAGCCTTCTTGCATCCACGAAGGGGCCGGTCAAAGCCCGCCTGCAGCGCAACGCCATACAGCATCTCCAAATCTAAACCCTGCTCTTCCTGCCAAGCGGCCAAGCGACCGATGCGTCCGAGCTTGCTCGCAGGGTGTCGGCGATGCCACTCCAAGTCGTGCGACTTGCAAGGGTGCCCGAGTTTCTTTTGGAGCTTGCAGTACGCTTTCCTGAGTTTGTGCTTCAGCTTCCTCAGTTTCGACCCGGACTTCTTCCACTTTTTCACCACTTCTATGAGTTCCTTCTCGGCGGTGAACTTCTCGTAATCTAGTGCGAGACTGACAGCCTGCAGATTGTGAATCGATTGGCGAAGTGGGTGGAGATCTACGTTGAGTGATTTGATTGAATCCAGAGCTTCAACGCTAAGAGAACCATTTAGATGAGTTAAGGAGGAGAGTCAGATTCACCTACCCATCGAGGTATCTTTCTATTTCTTGGGTATAGAAGGTGGTGTTGAACGGGAGGATAAGATCGCTCGAAAGACGAAGAATCTGGAGACCTAAATGTTTGGCAACTGCCACCTACGCACATCAGACTTGTTAACGAACCTTCCCCACATGAGGATAGACACTTACATGGCGGAAGAAACCAGGATCTCCATACTGCTCCATCCAATGCTCGGAATCATATACAGAGTGGTAATGATAGACAGCATCCGAAGATGTCGTGCCAAACCCGCCATCAGTACTAGCAACCTACAAAAATAAGTCAGCGCCGATTATAGAGATGTTCGTTGACCTACGCCGATGCGCTGTAAGAAAACTGTATAATCACTACCTGATCCAAGGACACCAACGGACGACGATGCGGACGAAAAAGCCATATCGGTCGATTCCAGGTCGACGACAACCTCTCCATCCTCACGGGCGCCAAAGAACTGGCCACTGTCTGCTTGCGCATCCCAAAGCGTGCGCCCTTCTTTCGTCGGGTGCGGAATTTCCTCTGCAGTCTGCTGAATGAAATGCGCCAAGAGCGGGGATCCCTTTGCCGACCAGCGGGACCCACTTCCAGATGAATCTGCGCACGTTAAAGCTCGATCACGTGATGGAATGTGGAAAAGGACCCACCAAGGTTGAGATAGGCAACGACGTGCTTGTCGATAAAGCCAGCGAAATCTTCACCCCATTCCGTGCTCCCGATAAGACCGTACTACAAAGCTTTAGTGATAGGATAATCACAATGGTAACTGAAAATACCTCCTCGGCATCCCAGCTGGCCAAAATGATCGTGCGAAGAGGTTTCCAACCTTTCCTCATAAGAACACCAAGACCTCGAATAGTCTCCGCAATGGTGGCAGTTCCACTGGTCGGATCCGAAGCGCCCATAACCTGCACACGAAGATATAGGCGGCTGTACAAATTGCAGAAACCGTGAACCATACCCAAGCTAGAGCAATATAAGCAAAAGTGCATTACAGGAAAGACTCCTTACCATCTCTGTGGTTCCCAATGACAAGAACTTCATCCGTGATATATCCAGGAATAACAGCCATCGTGTTCCAAATAGGCATAACCCTCGTATCCACTATCAAGCCAAGTCAAATCGCCATTGTCTCTTGAAAACACCACGAGCGCACCGTTGTTCAAAAGTCGGACTGACCCGCTCTTCTCGCAGAGCTCCAATAGCTTAGCTGCATTTGCAGATGAAAAAGGAAGACTAGGGATAGAGGGAATGTTCTTCGCCTCTGTACGAGTGACGTTCTCGTACGAAGCATAGCCAGGCGTAGTCGGATCGCCAGGGTACATGCTGATAAACTGAACACTGCCGCGTTGAACGGACGTCGGACTGCGGGCTGGGCCATATGGATATCTAAGCGAACGTGTGAGTGAAGAAGACGCGCATAATAATGAGGCGTGGACGTACGGCTTGTAGCCGTTGGCCTCTGTCACAGTTCCATCATCGCGAGTGTCACTGTAGATGAGGATACCAGCAGCTCCGACTTCCTGCGCACCCTTGACCTATGTTCGTTTAGATATTTGATTTGCTAAGAGCGAATAATATTGACCTTGAGACCACGAAAGTTTCCGCCATAACGGGCAAGTATTATGGACCCGGTCAAATTAACACCTGAGAACAGTTGGAATGGAGACGCAGGAGACAACGCAGTACAGACCTTTAGCAAGAAGCGCATCATAGTCCTGTGTAAGTATTTCATTTGAGCAAAAAACTCCTGCCGGTACCGTTTGCCTTACCTCTTTCAACCCATAGTTCGCGTAAACAAGCTTCAATGCAAAGTCAATCAACCGGCACCACGTCTATGGCACCACACACCTTTCCCGTAACATCCCCACCCTTACTCAGTCCATGAAAGGTAGGAACAAAATCATAATACTCTCCCGCCTCCGGATCCGTATCATCCGTATGCTCCGTCAAATCCGCCTCCCAAACGACATTCCCCGCATCATCCAGCGCCTGCACCGCGCGGTCCAGCGGCGTATTCATCACCGGATAATACTCGTCGATCCACGCCTGCGCCGTGTGCGTATGCGGGATAGACAGCGTCGCCCTCCGCGACGCGGGCGATCCCGCGGCGAAGATGGGATCCACGGGCGGCGGGGGGACACCCAGCTCGCTCTGCAGGAAATGCAGAAAGTCTACTGCAGTCGACAGATCGTTCTCTGAGCCCGCCGGGTGAGGCTTGGAGGTGTAATGCCGCGACGTCTCCATGCAGACCGTCTCATCGGGGACTGACCTGCACGAGCAATGTTAAGACAAGAACTGAATAATGAGATAAATAAATCGAGACATACAGAAAGACCTCTTCAGCTGCCTTTCCCACTAGTGGTTTGCCCTTCTTGTTATCTCGGACAAAGAACGATGCAGACGGCGTATGAAGCAGTAAATGAACTGCTAGCCCAATAGCACTTACAGTGAGCAGTCGCTTCACTGTAACGCGTCGCCGTGTGCTCAGAGTCGGCGCAGTCGCTGGGACCGGGATCGCCCCCGCCTTGTCGGCAAAGGTTTTCTCGCTCATGGCCGTTGCTGAGAAAGCTGCTATTCTTGCTGCGCTAACATGTGTTGCTATCGCTAATCTTGCCGGTTTTGCCTATCACCTAGACCCTTTTGCACAGCTTTGGCGCGAACTTCCTCACTCTACTTGCACAAACGAGACGTATAACGCTATGATACACAAATAAGATATACACAGATGAAAAATTGTAACCTCTCCTAGTCCGGCAAACTCCACATAAACGACTTGCCCGTCTCCTCGCCATGGCACAAACTCTCCCCAAGAAACTTGAGCGCCGTCACTGCAGGCGGCCTGCCCGCAATCGCGCGCACCTTCATACTTCTAATAGTAACAAACTCCCACCTTGCCTCCTCACCCGCCTCCGTCCCATCCGCCGTCCACGTCCGCAACACAATCGACCCATCCGGCCCGCCCGTCGCCAGCACACCCATCTCAGAGTACTCCCGCTCATGGAACGCCAGCGACGTTATCGACGGCTGCAACGTCGTGTTCTGCGTGATATCCAGAGACGTGATACACCGGCCATTGATCGTATGCAGGAACAGCCTCGATTGCGAACAAGTCGCGATGTACCCCTAGAAAGGCGTCAGACAAACATCAAGTCACCACGATGGCGACACATACCGTGCTCTCATTGATAGCAACCAACCCAACCGCCGACGGTTTGCCTCCTTCCGGCGCATGCCAAATAGAACGGACATACACGCCCCGATTAAGATCCCACAGAGCAGCACTTCCATCTTCTGATCCGCTCACAATGATAGACCACGAGCGAGACGACGCGACAGTGATAACAGGACCCTCATGCATACGCATCATATGCGACAGCGACAGGTGCACAGACGCCCCCCTTGAGATCCTCCATATCCGAACCGTAAAGTCGTTCGAGCCAGTGACGAGGCAATTGCTGTCAGCGAATGTAGCACACCGACAGGACGTCCCTTCGATGACTTGCACAATCTTTTGGTCGACCGAGACGCGCAGCTCGCCACCACTAATACCATCAGCGCTCCACTCAATCTGCTCGTGCGGACGAGATGGCATAGAAAGAACGCCAGCTCGACAAGGTATGACCCTTTCACCAATCATATCCAGCATCAGCTCGCGAACGGCTACACTCGATCCAAGATCTGACATGCTCGTAAGAAACGACTTTCAAGGACAGGTCATTAGTTCTCTACCTTTAAAACAACGACTTCCTTGAACAAGTAGATGCGCATCTTCTGGGATGCCATGCAGCGTTCCAAGAGGAAGACTATTACAGCCATGATTGAAGCGCTGAGGGTGTGGACTGTCGAACAGTTTCCGCGGTGTTTGGCCAACTAAAAAACATCCCTCAATGAGCTTTGGTTGCCCCGAAGCAATATGGCAATCCTCTTACAGTTATGGATGATACCAACAGTCGCTTCCCTTTCCAACTCATCCGTTATTGAATCCAAATCTAGAGGGGTGTCAAGTTCCAGTTAAACTAGTTACACATGACGTACCGATAGAACCCTCATATGAAAGAGGGTGGAAACAGTTCAACGCCTCGGCATCGCGTTGTTTACAGCCCCAAATAAGGTCAATCCACTCCGCCAGATGCTCGCTCACATATGAGCTCTCCAGCGCCTACAAACGCTCAACGATAGTCAAGATAAATGTCAACAATGAGCATACCTTGCGATTCAAAGTAATAAAAAGCAGCGGATCTTGCTTAGCCCACGGTGGCAATTTCACATCATGTATCTTCTCTCCAGAGCTCTGCTGAACGCCAAAGTCGAGATTCCTCGTGTTCTCCAGAAATCTAAATAGCGCGTTCAAAATTTCGGTCCTCTTGCGCATGAGAAACGACTTACTCGGGACACGTATAAAACTCGGGAATCAACTCTCGAACATCCCCTCTGATATCCCGAGCAGCCGAATCATACGCTCGAGCAATGTTACTGTGATACACAACCCGTGAGTCGCACGTTCTACAATACGAGACACGTAGCTTACCTGAAGAGCCTATCCGGAAGATCCCAATCACCGCCTTGCAACGTCTTGAACATGTTCGTGAAGGGCGCCAGCCGAATCAAAAAGTGGCAAACAATCATAGACGAGCTAAAGTGCGTTCCATAATGGAACGGCTTCTCCTCCACGCTCTGAAGACTTTCATACCGCACTGTCGCTGCTTCTCGACGTGCTTCAGTCAATGCGCCCATCGGCCGAGAAAGACTGGGAACAGTGCTCAGGACTTGTATGATCGCGATATAGCGAAAACTCACTCTCGGAACGTCTCCGGATTGTTCATGTCCAGAGTTTCAGAGGTGTAATCTTGGAGGACCCAGGCTAGCAGTAAATGTCAGCTAAAGCCCTCCATTGAACGAAAAAGACACCGACGGAACACAGGGTACTGAGTAGCATCACTTGGAGTGCGGCCTGAGATTTGGTTGAGAATGCTTAGATACGTGAACTGTCCAGACAAGTCAGTTCGACAAGCAGCGTTCATATACTACCGATACACACATTACTGATCTCCCGCGCTTGCCATTTCCGTTGCGCAGTCGCTAGCTCGTCCTCACGGAAACCAGACAGTACCATCGCACCGACCATGCCAAGAAGTGGTGTTCTGAGGAGACCAGGGGTCGGCGGAGCGTTGGCCGAGTTGACTATCGCAGTGAGACGCTGATCGACGTCAAGCCTTTTCTTCTTGTCGAGGAAAACAATAAGCAAAGACCGGCTGTCCTTGAAGTATATCTCAAGTCTGCACTGGCATTAGCAGGTGCGGCTGACCGAATTGGAAGAGACATACGCAACATCACGAAACAAGAACGTCTTCCTACTGTGAGTCTCGACTTGGGAATGCGCCCTATAAAACAAACCAATGTCAGAAGAGGTGGTTATCACCATCAACAAACAATAGCCTCACCACCGCTGAGCCTTCTGAGGACCATCCAGTTCCACAATACTCCCAGGCACAAAAAGCAACCTCTTGGGCGCATCATGGGCATCAATAACCTCTCCATCGTCATCCTCAACAAGTCCGTCCAGCATGTACAAATGAGTCTTCCCAATGATCAACAATCCAGCTAAAAAGGATACCATCAACCATCAATCCAAAAACAAAAAAAGAGCACACCAACGTGATGAATCGACACCAGATATCCGCGCGACGGTGCCTATCGCTTCTATAACATCGCCAGCCTCCAACTCATGTCGCACGCGCCGATGCTTATCCTCCTTGATATCTTCCGCCAGCTGCCGCTCTACACATACATACATATAAGCCTTCCATCCAATCATACACACGTCCGCCCACTCACCTTCGACATCCGTAGCCGAAATCTCGTACGACTCAGACCAAGGCGGAACCTCCACATGTAGCGCTGAGCTGTTGTCAGCTTCAGGAATAGACACATCCCGAATATGCCCAATAGAAACATCCACCCGGTTATTAGTTGACGGACGTTGAGTTTCGGGCTCTAGTTTGTTTCTGCCAGGACCCCCATGTTAACCTGAGGAACTATGAAAGAACCGGAATAGATCTCACCTAATACGATGAGGACCTTCAGTTTCATCTAAGCGCCAGAGACGAGGTTGTCCATCCGGCCAAATGCCTCGTTCCGATGTCAATGCATGACTCCATTCGTACAGGCGAGATATCTGTCTCCGATGTTCACGCCTGTCAATGATCTCATCAGTGTAACGGAATACCAGAAAGGACAGCAAACTCACAAATCCAGCATATTCTTCCGAAGCCGCTTCTTCTCAGACGTCTGTATCGTCTTGCGCCACTCTACCATCCTCGTCAAAATCTTGATGACAGTCCGCTCGCTAACCTGTATACTGAACCGAGCAGACGCAAATCTCTCGCGCACAGTACGCGTATCCGCGAGCAACTCCGCACTGATGACCGTCTTCTCCGCAGACGGGTTCAACAGCGTTTCCGCATCTTGCAAAATTGCTTGGATCTGAGCATTACATTAGAATCTCCGAGTATTTTCCCATAAAATAAACCATGTGCATTTACCTCGCGTTTTTGGGCGCCAGCAACGGCGCTGTCCACGGCTAACGAGATGCCTAGATGGGCAATCTTTTCGAGAAGCCTCAAGGTACGCTGATTGACAAGAGGCGCCTGCAGCAGTTTGGTAACAAAGGCTCTATACGATTCGACAAACAGTCGTGTCGTTTGTTGCGATCGGAAGATCTGCTTGAAAGTTGCGCTCGACGCATGAAGATCAAGCAAATCCTCGACAAGACGTTCCATCGTCGTTTCAGTCACCCACGAAAAGTGAGGCGCATCTGTTGCAACAAAGAACATGAACATACCGATATGTAGAGACGAGAGCAAAAAACGTACCTTCAGCTCCATCATCAGAAACACCACAGTTATCTCCAACACTTCGCAGTCCAGTCTGAAGAGCGGAAAGAATAGTGGGCACAATCTGTGGACAAATCACCGCATTCTCGCTATCCATCCTCGACTTGCCACTCTTCGGCGTCCTTCCCAGCAGCACATCAAACGCCGCCTCATTAACCGCCGAATCCCAACACTCCGGCAAAACCGTCTTCAACACGCTCCACCCACTAATCAGCTCAAACTTGCGCGTGAATGACGCAGATATCCGGATACTGATCGCTATTATCCGAAGCACCTGCATAGCGACGAACGGCTGTGGCCTGTCCCCGATAAGGAGCAGGCATATTCGCGTAACTGGAAGCGCAGTGATGAATTTATTGTAAAAGTTGAGGTTGGAGAGTAGAGAGACGAAGATCTCGAGGACCTGCTCCGCTTTCTGTGGGGCATTGCTGTAATCGATACGAGACATAATCGAGTGAGGTGAACTCGCCGAGTTAGCTAAAGGAGCGATGAGCATGAAGCACACCGGGAGGTGAAACGACGAACCTTCATATATGTTAGCAGCAACATACGACACGATAGGCTTAATCGTGTCATCTTTCGAGAAGTTGGCCTGTGTCGCCGCCTTCAGTGCAGTTAGGACATGCGTCACAGAACCACTATCGAACCACTCGGTCTGTAGGACAAACAAGAATCGTCTGACCAAGCCCAGCTTTGATAAGCGCTGCCTTATGTTGAAAGCCTTGTACCTGCTCACTTCAAGAAGAGTAATAAAATGTTCGAAATAAACATGCTGGATTTCTCTCCGGGCGTGTGACCAAAACTCGAAATCGAGTGCAATGGCTTTGTACGCGACCACGTTGACCACCGTAGATTGTCTGACACGATTAGGTTGGGGGTCAAAAAATGAATGATAATGCTTACTCGGGTGTACGAAAGTTGAGGCCAATGCATTCAAAGAGCGTCTCGAAGCTCGTCATGTTGATCATTTGAGCCTTGGACCGCAAGATGTCGGTCAATATTTCATAACCACCTAAAGACACACGTCAATGGACAGGGAGTACGCGGACGCTAGAACCGCCTACGCAAACGCTCCATGTCTTCCGAGTTCTCCCAACTGTTTCGAATGCAATCGATGAGAATACTCAGCGTTCTTGAGATTTCATGTGGCGACTATGAAAGTCTGAGCGCGTATACAGAAGACAAGCAAGAAGAACTACCTTGGCAAGCTGTAATAGATGTAAAGGTATTGCGGTGCCTCCAATCTTCCACAAGGACGAATCCAAACACGCAGCCTTTACAACCAGGACATCGCCCCGCACATTAAACTCCCTCGACGACGTACTCATTGGTATGGTTGAGACGGAACCGGACTGCTTCAAATTCAAACACGACAGCGAGAAGACGATAGCAGAGTTGCTGAGCCCCAGTCCATCGCGGACGGCCTTCATCAGTGACAGCGATTCGACCGCAGACCCCTTTGATGCAACAGCAGTCAAGAACATGTTCAGAGAGGTGGAGGCTTCGTAGGTTAGGAACTTGATCAGAGATGGATCCTGGAAGTTTCCTTGATAGCGTGGTCCAAGATGGTGGATGAATCGGGGGAGATCATCGCCTAGTTGATTCAGTAAGTGTTGGGAAAATTATAGTGAATGACATGTCATGATCACCTATCGGAAGTGAGATGAAATATGCGGTTGCAATACACCAGCTCATCTGCGCGTCAGCGTCTTCGCTTCCCAATACATATTCCGCGGAGGTGGCAGAGAACAACGACTTCGGATATGCCCACGTTAGGGTTTCGTTCATGACTCCGTCAATGAACAGTCCTAAGAGCCGCGTTCCATTAACGGTAAAAAGCGAAATCGAGACATGAACTCACGAACGCTAGGCTGCGACGACCTATGGGCATGATGGACAAGCGTAATGTGACACCATCGCATCTTGGGAATACTCGACTTGTTGAACACAGCAACTGTCTTGTTACCGGAGGTCCGTAGTTCCAACTTGCCATCAGGTCGAACACTGAGAGCGACGATCAAGTTTTTGTTAACTCGAACCGTAAAGATGGGATGTGAAGTAGACTTTGGTAACACTTCGATCCAGAGCCATATCTGGTGAGTATTAGAACCAGATACTTATGAAAAGAGATCGGCTTACCGCGAACGTGAAGCCGGTGGACGGTACTCCTCGAGCGCCCGTGTGCTCCATACACAGTTCCGCTGGTGACTCCAATGAAAAATGTTCAAGCCATCTCGACTTCATGGCAGAGCGTACGATCTCCAGAGTCTCCAAGTCTAATGTCTGATCTTCGGCGTTAATAGTGCGCTGGAACAAACGCCTCGCTTCGTTTGTATATGCTCCGAGTTCGAGGAGGCGACGTAAGAGCCGCTGGGCTACCTGTCGCTCTTTATCTGACGCGTTCTTGTCATCTCGCAATTGGAAGTATTGACTGAGGAGCGACTGCACGAGACCCATAGTACTCAGAGTAGCATGATTGCGATGACATGACGCGCACAGCAGCTCGAATAGCTTGTAAACCGCGTAGCGCATGACAGAGCTCCCGTCTACAAGGCTCGGTGCTGAATCCCATAACAACCGGATGGCGTCGGGTTGACGGATGATGATTAGACGGCTTTCGAACTCCTGAATCTTGGTGTCTACCTGGTCCATGGAAAGGCTCCGCAGGCTCGTAAAGAGGCCGGAGAGTGCAAAGTCATTTAATGACATGGAAAGAAGGAAACCAAGGGTAACATCGACGGTCCGCTTGTCACTGACAAGATCGCGTATGGCAAGAGAAAGGGATTTAAAGCCGACTGAGTCCTAGCAAAGAGTAAACACTTATTCTGCAGGTATTGAAAACACATACCTTGAAGTATTCGGCATTCTCTGGATGGTCGTGAATCGCGTCGGAGACGATCATGAACACCATGCGTATGCTCTCCAATACTTCGAGTAAAATCTGCTCCTCTGGCTCTTGTATAGGGCCATCTTGGGCAATACGCAGTGTAGACAACACGCTCATAAGCATGATGAACCCGTCCAGTTCCCTAAATACCTCCTTCGTACGAGCGTCTTGCAGCATGATTTTTTGTATTTCTGTTAAGACCTGGCATAGTCAACTCCAATCGTCGCCAAAAGTACGAGTACTCACCTCTGTCTTTTCGCGGAGAGTATCCGCATCCTTCAGGTTGTCAAGCGCATTGCGCATAAGCTCTATCATCACCTCCCGCGCGAAATCCTCCGGGTCGAGCTCGCCATCATCTTCGGGAGGTAAGGGCGTTTCTTCAAAGCGTGGTGAGAGGTCGAAACGGGCAACCAAGGGTGTTAAAAGTGTGCGTAGCATGGCGTATTATGTTGTGCTCATGTCTCGAATACACTGGGGATAAGAGGGCGCCGGAAAGATTTCTCGCCGTTCGCTTCGTGGCGTCGCCGGGAGCGGTTGTGTCCTGGTCGGCGACGACGACAACGACGACGGTGGTGGTAGGCTTCTGTGGGCGGGATCAAATGCGGCAAGATCACATGAGTAAATTTAAATTAATTAATTAAAAACACATAAAATAATTGTGCTCCCGCTTGTTTAAGTTCTTACTACTTCATGTTAAGTATCTAGTCAGTGTTGCTGAAGGGACAAAGCTCCTTCCTGCGGCGCTTCGGTTCACTCAGGAAGCGCTATATATGTTGCCTGAAAACCTTGCTTGTACTTAGGTTACCTGAGAATGAACAGAGTGAACATTTTGAAGAGTTTGTTAACTAAGCCCTGGTTCAGCCCAGATGAATCAACCAGCATCGCTTTCAATAATGGTGCTAGTTTGAGTCCAACTGGTCATGTCTTCTAAGCTCAGACCCAGAATCTTCACAGTCTTGATGCACTTCCCAAGGCTGTTCCCAGATGAACTGGCAAAGGTTGAGGGACCTTGTGAGCCTCACAAACTTGACTTCACTGGATATCCTTAATCCTCTGTAGTTTGTAGACAATGTGACTGTTATCTCAGCAATAACACAAACAGTACATCCGTTCATAGGGATCCGCGGCGGATTGTCAGCATCCATACAGGTTCAATACTGGCTGCCCATCTTAGCAGCTACTGCTCTGATGTTGCGGCCCCAACGAACCATTCTAACTCTAATTTGCTGATATTCAATGTCAGAGTCAAGCGCGCGCGCTGCGATGCCGTTTACCTGAGAGCCTCGCGACTAGGCCAACGATGATCATCCGCTGGACGAGGATGAGCTAACCAAGGACGGACAGGACATTCGGGCTGCACGGCACCGACAGGACGAGGCCAATCCGCTGGACAGGACCTGGAGACCTGGACTACAGCAACGAGCTGGTGCATAGAAGTAATCAAATACAAAATCATAGGGCTGGATAGTCGAAATCATAGCTCTAAGACCATGGCGATTCCCGCGTTTCCAAAATATAGAATGTAGTTGCGTCCACGTGGAAGAAGAGAAGAGAGTGCGCTTCGGCGGTTGAACGGACGAGAAGCCGAGGAGAGGTAGTGGGAGCGGACGCCGACACCATGTGAAGAATGTTAAGTCTATCCTAAAGTACGCGTACCCTAGCTTGCTGACAAAAGGAGGCCCGACTTGATGGTCCTTTTCATCGGCGAGACATTTGTTTTCCAGTAGTAGTATCCAAGCTTCAACTTTCAACCAAAGAACAGCGACGACTCATCAGGGATTCAAACGAGTATGTGTCTCAGTCTTCTGTCCGTCTAGGAGAAGCGGCGAGCAAGAGCGAGAGAAGTTGAAGTCTACATCTTGTATAAGACATCTCAAGCACTGAGAAGGACAGGCAGTGGTTGACTTGGAACACTTTTTGATGGAAATCAAGCAAGGAGATGCCTTGGGAGAAAGACGAGCGAATAGGTGTTGGCGGTGCGGCCTGGTGGTGCAATAAAGAGCAGTTTTCTGTCTGGATTCATAGTCAGCAAGTGTAGAGTGGCTCAAGTACTTTGGTTTTGGAACTTACTGGAATATAAATGGTCTTATTGAACTGCCTGGAGGCAGGCCAAGTACAGCGCGACAGTTAAAGAGAATATGAAAAAGGCAAGAAAGAAACATGGCACATAAGTCGGTGTGCGGTGTTGCAGCATCTGGAATGACCAAGGACATCTTGGTGGTTTTTGCAAAGTTGTAGGGAGATCACGTGTCTGTTGATGGGTTGATCTACAACCGCCATCATGTCCCCGAAATCATTCCCCTGCAGTTTCGAAAGACGTCCTCCACAGATCCTCTACGTCATGCGGAATTTTTCCCTTGTCTATTGGCGAGAACTCCTCTCAAATATTTCTACCAAATATGTAAGTAGTCTAGTCTACTTTTCTATTAATGCGCCACGCCGCGTGTATTGACTGCGGCAGCTCACCTGCGTTCATATTTTGTTGGGAGTCATGTTTTCACTCATATCTTGACCTGTCAAATCAGATCTGTCCGAACAGCTCGGAACACCTGGTCAACAACGGCGTTGACATTGGCAATCTGTATTCCGAACAGAGCGCCATACATCATGTGCGCGGGCTCATTCGATATTCAATACATAATTATCAACGCCGATAATATACTTTCTAGTCGAGGTACGTGCTCTCTCGGAACTGGGCCGCGCACTTCGAGACCATCAGAACAGGAAACATTCAACTCGTTCCTCGACCAGACTATAGTTCTGATTTACGGCACTCCACGCCTAGTGTGTCCTTTATCTCATGAGGTCCGCGTCAAGGCGGAACGGCTATTGCTATACTCCATGGTCTCATGACGATCTTTACCCGAGTTTCGACGCATTATAAAAATGACCGAGCCTTGAGATTATGCCCTCGACCAGCCATGCAATTCACATCGATAATCATGGCGTTAGCGTGGAGCGCTCAAGGCGTGCTTGCCCAGCTTAGCGAGCCGGTGTTGAGCATCACGTCGACCATAGTTGCGTCTGGCAGCGCGACTACTGCGATAACATCGACGGTCACTCCCACACCAAGTTCTTCTGCCAGCTTTCCACCAGCGGGGTCTCTCCCTCGAGACTACACACCCAAAGGTCTTGATAAACTTTGGGACATCGTATGTCTTGTCCTAGCTATCTCATCGATCGTCTTAACCTCAACAACACAGGTCGGACCCGTTGAAGTACCGCCCTTCACCACTACGCGCGTTCCCTCAGCTCCTGTCTCACTGCCCTCTCCGCCTCCCCCTCTATATCCTTCGTTCTACGCGCCAGCACCTCAAGATGTCCTACCTGACTTGAAGTTTCCGCCAGGATTCCTGTTTGGTGTTGCAACCGCCGCGTATCAAGTTGAAGGTGCCGCGAAAGATGAAGGGAAGGGACCAACGATGTGGGATTGGGCTCCACGACAACCGAACGCAGTCGTAGACAACACGACGGGTTAGTCTTCCACTGCTTCGTCTTACCACGCTGTCTCATTGTTGTATGCGACGTAGGTGACATTACAGATCTTCAATACTTCTTGTACAAGGAGGACGTTGAGAGGATAGCTGCCCTTGGTGTCACTGCACACTCCTTCTCGTATGTCTTCAACGCATGAGAGCATTTGGTATCATGTTGACGTCGCGTCGCAGAATCTCTTGGACGAGAATCTTTCCTTTCGGAGCCGCTGATTCGCCTGTTAACCCCGCTGGCATTGATCATTACTCCGATGGTACATTGGCCAAGCTTGTTTAGAAATTGCGGCGTTGACATTGGCCTACAGTTATCGACTATCACTTGGCTCACGGCATAGACCCTGTGGTCACACTCTGTACGCCATTTTTTTGGACCATCGTTCATTACTGAACAGATTGGCTAGTCCACTGGGATACACCTCTCGCGTTGCAAGCGTACTACGGAGGTTTCACGAGTCCTCAAATTGTCGATGATTTTGTCAAGTAAGCTTCCAAACTTATTGACCCTAGGTCGCGATTAGCTCTGACCGTTATTGAAGCTATGCAGTTACCGTCTTCAAGGCTTACAACGGACGCGTCAACACTTGGTATGGATCTGGTTTTTCCTCATACAGCCTTCGTGCAGCTTATAGGTCGCTTCCTAAGGTACACGTTCAACGAACCTCGTGTCTACTGCGGACAGATCGCGTCTTATCCATTCAGTTCGTCTCTGTTTGTCGAGCTCTGCATCTAATTGAACTGACCATTCACCAAATAGATGCTACATTCGCACCAGGCGTCAATGCGTCTACTGCCCCATATCAATGTTCATATAACCTTTGTAAGGAGATTGCTTGCTCATTCGAATGAATTCTCATCATATGAAAAGTGAAAGCCCATGCTGGTGCTGTAAAGGGTAACATTTTAACCTGACTGCTACTCTCAGACGTTGACGTCAACTCCAGCTTTCCGAGCTATGAACATTTCCGGCGAGATAGCCCTTAAGAACGACGACTTCATGTACGTTCCCATCTCCCTTCCTCCTCCAGGTCATATATTAATACTAATCCGGCATTAGTGGCACACCATGGAGAAGCAACAGCACCGAAGACTCCCTTGCCGTCGAACGTCACGCCGCTTTCCAAATCGGCGTGTTTTCCGACCCCCTCTATACAACTGGCGACTGGCCACAAATCTTAAAAGACACTCTCCCGGAATCATACCTCCCTCGTTTCACAGCTGAGGAATCTGCGGACATCCTTGGATCGGCCGACTTCTACGCTATCGATCCATATCGATCACAGTTTATCCGTGCGCCAACAGAAGGCATAGATGCGTGTGTGGCCAACTTCTCCCACCCTTTGTGGCCTGTCTGCAATCAACCCGTGTTTTACGACTCAGGCTTTGGATGGGCATCAGGCGTTTCGGCTGACCCGCTCGCGTCTTGGCTACAGGCAACGCCGGTCAATTTCCGCACGTTTATGTCAGACTTGCATTCTCGCTGGCCGACGAACAAGATTGTGAGTACTAATAAACCTTCGTGTATGGTCGTGAATTTGAAATGGGGCGTAGTACGTTTCCGAATTTGGATTTGCTGAACCGGGCGAGGGCGATCTGACTGATCTCTTTCGCTTCAAGGAAGACGTTGCACGCACCAGTGAGATTCCGAATAGTCACATGGGCGCGTTTCTTGCAGACTAATGCGGCATGATTGACAGATTATTTTATGACTTATCTCGGAGAAATGTTGCTTTCAATTCATGAGGATGGTGTCCCACTCGCAGGAGCTTTCGCTTGGGGTAATTTCAATGCTTGCCGGTTATTGCCTGTCCTTATTTACTTTCTAGCTATGCTTGACAACGCGGAGTGGGCTAGCGGCTTACGGACTCGGTTAGTACTTGACGGACAGTTATCGTACAAGCTCTTACCGCCTACGTTAGCTTCGGCATTCAATACGTCAACTATACTACTCTCGAAAGAACGTACAAGCGTTCTGCGATCTCTCTTTGTGAGCGCCTCAACAACATCTTCATCCTCTACTAACTTGAAACAAAGCCGAATTTTTTGCAGCTCATTTAGATTGAGTAGTAGAATAACAGAAGTAGTACATACAAATTGTAATCCACGTCGACCCGCCGTTTCTGCTACTCTAAAACTCCATCACGTGATGAAGCTCCTAAGTCGGCGAATTCGGAATAACTGGAAAAGGGCCCATGCGGGCACAGCCTGCTACCCTGACGAGGGAGACAAACATAAATTTAATCGACAATTATTCACAGCCTACAGGACATAAACTGATACCCAACCTACATTCTTCTGTATGACTAGTTAGTCTTCAACATCAAAGCTGCATCAACAAAACTCGCCGACCGACGGCGGCTTCGCCGCCGTCGCTCGCTCACTTTGTCTCCACTCCTGCGCCGCCTTCGGCTGGCGTGTAATTTTGTCTCCATTCCTTGAGTCGGTATGACCATGGATCTCGACGTGGAAGTGGGAGACTTGTCTAAGTTGTCTTGTCCATCACGTCAACTCATCCAAGTTCAGACGATGCCTCATCTCATTATTCCTCGTACCAAACAACTTGACATCGCCCACGGTGAATAATAAGTCTGTGTACATATCCGCTAGCAGTGACATCGATGGCCATTCCTTTGCATCAAAAACCGAGTAATTTTTTTTTGATTCGTGCCCCCTGGACTCGGGCGGACGGCCAAGCGATAAATCTCGTGGATCCACCCCGAAGATACCAGTGGCGGCATGTACACTCGAGACTGACCAAATGTCAATTAACGGAAAAAGCGGACCAGCTCCTTCCGACTTGATCAAGGAAGTGAGGTGGAGCATGGACGGCATGGTCTTCAGTCGCGTAAGTGTCCTTGAATCGCAGCGAGATTGGTCAGATCCGGTTCATGGAGAATGGGTCAGAATGGGTCAGATTACTTCCCATTCCAGCCGATAGCCTTTCGCGCGCTAAAACTGAATTCTCGTCAACAGCAGATCACAAGTCAACGGAGGGCTTGCCTCAAAGAGTCGACTTGCCGCGTTGAGAGTCCTAAGCGATTTCGTGGTCAACAAACAGACCGACAAATCAAGTCCGTCGCTTACCCAATTGTTGAAAGTGGTATCCGTCGGCTCAAAATCCGCCAAAGAGACGAGCGGACCCTTACAGTGCGAAGCCGAATAATTGAAAGAAGCTGTAACGTTACGAACATGGTCAGTGAAATAGCGCGATGCCCAACAGAACGACTTACTTGAGGAGGACGAAAACTCGACTGCAGTTGACAAAGCAATGCTGCCGTGTTCGATTTGAAGACACGTCAGTCGGCAGTGCAAAGAAGAAGGCCAACACGCGTGGTAATCGAGTCGGATGGCAGCGTTGAAGAAGATCTTCCTTCAACGAGGGCCTTGGTTGTTGTCCAAGTCGAGGCTGACAAAGGGTAGCCGATACTAGAGGACTAGTGAGAAAAAAAGTCAATAAACATACCGGAGGATGAAGAGTACAACAAGTTGAAGTCGTCGTCTGCCCAACAAAGTCAACATCTATGACAACGAGGAATAGAACTTACCTCAACGAGGTGTCAGAGGAGACGAGCAATAGCATTGATTGTCGATGCTAAAAGTAGTTAGTATTCGATACACGTTGAAAAGGTGTAGACTTACTTGATAGTGAAAAGTATAGCATGCTCATCCCGAGAGGATCCGATAAATGAGGATAAGCCTAATGGTATCGATGTTTCCCCCGGTGGATACAAGGATGGACAGGCCGCGTCACCCTTCCTAGGCTGCCGGCCCCGACGCGATAAGATTGAATTGTAGAGGCACCCGAGCGCCTCGTCATAGATAGCAGTAGTCGAGATTACTGGCAACGGAACGCGAAATCAAGGTAGAAAGTGAAATAAGACGCGTTTGACGCGTTGTCTTGCCCCTACTACTGATACTTGTTAGGAGTCGATCCCGAGCCAGGAGACGCGCACGCAAGTGAAGAGGATGGCAGAATTTATTTGACGCCAGAAACAAGGTTGGCGTGGTGAGAGTGCAAGTTCAAGTGCGCTCGATCACTCGTTGTCCGAATTGGGACTTGCACTCTTACCACGACCTCAAACGCGTCACTCCCGGCAGTCCGCAACAACAACAACGTCTGAACTTACTGCGTCAACCGCGGACTTATGGCGCCCTGGCTTAGCGACGTCAAAGATGCTCACGGCGGCGGTGTCACGTCGTTGAGGTCTACTTGGTAGGTATGGTCTCACTATGTTCAAAGCTTATTCATTCTGACAAGAAGAACGGTAGTATGCACCACGATGGAATTGTTGACTTTTTTTACATGTACGGCGTCAAATATGGCGCCATTATGTCCTCGACTCAACCTCGTCTGTACCCTACGCCGCCGATCCTCTCAACGCCTACTGCAGGAGTCGAAAAGAAGACAAGGTACATGGCGGACTCTGCATAATGTCGTTACTACAAGTCTCAAAGTCACTCAGGTACGTACCTGATAAGTTGGACGTGAACCGTGGCGAATCCGGATTCCGTGGTGGCTTCCTTGAAGACAACCAAGGAGGAAAGCGCGCTCTATGGCGCTCTTCATTTCTTCACAAGGGCGGATAGGGGGCCCTTGTTATTTTAGAGAGCCTCAGCATTGCTCTGACCTCCTCGTTAGGCTAAAGGGCGTAGTAGTACCTTGCCTATTCCTCGCAGATTTCCAGCTCATGGATACGAGTAAGATCTGGATCTTATTCAAGCGGTGCCCCTCGTCTCCTTCGATGCCTGCTGATCTTGTTCCCGTCTGGCGTACTGTCTGATGGATGGTGTGCTCAACGCCGACTGTGCGGAACGACTGGAAAAGCGATGAGCGAGGACGCGCGAGTTTATTAGGAGACCCTATTGCATACGCGTTCCGGATGAGCTGCTAGGCCAAATTGCGCAGGATTTCCTAAACGGCATGTTCAACACTTTTGAACATGACGGACACAGGTAACAGACTTGCATGGCTTGTTCGGGAAACTTTCTGCGTAATTGATGTTGAATTCATGCAGATCCACATTGCCATGGAGTCCGAATAGGGAGAACTGGTTGGTCGGATTTGATGTGTGGCGTCGTCGCGGGGACTGGTTAGACTTGGTCGCGTGTCTAGAAGGGTGTCGGCAATGCAGTAATTTGATGGATGGTGGCCACACCATAAACTCCTTTATGCTGAAGCGATTTCGGTTCGGTTGAGGTCGCTGCCAACGGTGAGTTCCCGAGACGAAGCTGTATTCGTGTGGTGGCAAAATAAAAAGTCGATCGTTGGTGCCGGCGAGCGCAAGGAAGGCAGAGAGCAATGCAACATGGAGGACTCTTGCCTCACCCTCTCACGGCTCTTGAATCCTGCCCTTCATGGCAGTCGAACTTGCTAATGTGCAGTTCGAGTTTGAGTGTGGTGGACATTGAGCAGGAGCAGATGAAGTGAACATGTTATTCCTCGAAAGACCTTGTTGCGGCAATGTCGCCTAGATGCAACATCCTGGCAGGCAGTTCATGTGTCAAAGATCGTGGCCTACAGGGTGGGGGACTGTGTTCTAAGTGAGATTAATGCATTTCTGAACAGTTAGGGACTAAATACATGCCTGGGGACCAAAAAATTATATCCAGGGTGCTTGGGTGAGCAGGTAGGCAGTTGAGGACTACTCACACAGACACTGTTTGAACGGAGGCAACTATGATGTCATAGTTTCGCATTTTGATGCCATCAAACAAAAAAGCTGAAGGTGCACTCCCACACGCGGCCCGACTTCCGACGCCTTGAGGCGAAAGCAAGTATGATGTCATAGTTTCAAGAATTGATGCCATCAAAGCTGAAGCTGAAGGTGTGTTCGGACGACGCGGCCCGACTTTCGCCCACCCATTTTGCCATGTGGCATGGGCTGAAAAGCAAAATACACAAAGTTCAACACAAAACATTTCAAAAACCAATCTCAATTGAAGAAATACAATTTTTAAAGTGACTGTCATGATTTTTTGAGGTCTATTTGCGAATGACATGCTAAAACGACGCTACTCGAAGCAGAGCAGGCGACTATGATGTCATGGTTGGGCTTTTTGATGCCATCAACGACCAAAAGCTCAAGGTGTATAGGCCACGCGGCCCCCCCATCCATGTAATCCTGCCTCGCCTTATGTCACGTGACCTCTGTTTTACTTGAAATGGGTTAATTGGGTCGAGACCGTTGGCTTACTCACCCGCACATGATTCACAAACCGATCTTAAGGTTTGTGTTTACCTAGGCTCGTGACCAGCTCGCTTCGCACGTGGCTGCGCTGATCACTATTGCGAAGCGGCTGGAAACAAATGAGCCCGATTTGGCGGATGCTGCCAAATCAACCAGCGCACTTCTCTTCGACCACCACCTTTTCTCCCCCAAAAATGTAAAAAGTTCAAGAAAGGAAAAGTCATTTTTTCGTCATTTCAAGTCTATTGAGTATAGCTAGAAAATAGTTTTTTTTTCATGTATTCGGGCCCCCCACTTGACGCGACTCTGGGAGGCTGATACGTGGAAAAAAAAAGTTTTTTCTGACATAGCACATTGTGTTCAGAATGAAAAATGGAACGCTTTTCATTTCTTGAAGTTTTTACGATTTTTTACGAGTGAAGGAGCCCAAGTGCGGTGGCTCATTTGAGTGCATCTGCCAAATCCGGAACAAGTGGGACCAGCCGCTTCGCAATAGTGATCAGCGCAGCCACGTGATTGCGAAGCGGATGGACCCGAGCCTAGTGTTTACCCCCCAGGTTTTTTTCTCGTTCCTGTGACATCATCCCCGCGAGCGCTTATGTAACAGCTTCCCTTCTCTTTTTCACCACCTTCGTCGTTCTCCCTCGCGTTCTTGAATGTCGAAAGTTCAATGCGTAGTGTTCGCCATGTATTCCCATTTTTTTAGCCAGTTCCACCTTAACGGGCACCCAATCCAAATCACCCTTTCGGACCGACTAATGCGCATCTAAGACACCATCATCGCTCGCTGTCCCTTTGAACACGGTGTCTCGCAAAAACGAGGCTTGGACTGTGTACCGTCTGCCGGCTGTAAACGTCGTAAGTAGCTGTTGCGGCTAGTTGACAATCAAAATATGATGAACTAAACAGCGCGTTCAAACTTCAAATGTTTATACCAGCGGACTTTCGGACAACGCGAAAACTCGTGTCTTGCAACATGTGTGAATACGCCTCTTTCTCCAGATGAGGTTTTCCTTCTCGCCTGTGACCACATAGTAAAATGGGATCATCCTGAATCGTTGCGGGCTGTCCTGGCCAGTCATTCCTGCACTTTCAACTGTGTGGTCCGCACCACTCACGCTGATCTTGTTGAAAAGTCCAGGGCATCTAGGGAAAACCAGCCCACCGATGGTCCCATTTACCCCCCTTCGGACATGGGGGCCTCCGCCACGTATGCCACCACATTGACGGTCGCCCAGAAACAAGCTACGCTCCTTTTTTGATGTCTACGAAACTTGAGACCATCCCATACCGGGAGTTGCTAGCCGTAGCCTTGGACCATGGTGTCCGCCGCACAGACCATCCGACTTTGTGGCAAACGATGCAGGAACACAAATGTTCGTGGACTTGTCTAATTCGTGCCCAGGACGCTATTCGTGCCGGCCAGTCCCCGGCTTCGCTATCCGATGCTTTTTCCGACTTGCGTGAACGCCACACCTATGCAGACGCTTCACAAATTGGTCGAGAGCGACATTACTTTCAGGAGCATCCACCCGAGCCTCCTTTGAACGGGCGTATGGCTCGTGACAATCCGCCGTCTAGGATTCGTTCGTCATTCTTTATTTCTCGCCAGATAGCGGAATTAATCGTTCGCGTGGCCGACAACAATTGCAACTCGCCGCGTACCCTACATTAGCTCAACTGACCACAAAACTCAATTCCGGCGACATAGTTCTTCTAGCCTTCGTACTTCGAGGCCACGAACAACAACGACAGGAGATTGTGGACTTAAAGATATTGTTCGCCATCCTACTGGCTAGCATGACAACGGCGGGAAAGAAGACTGAAGAGTGTGAAGTCGAGGATGTATTAAACGATGAAGCGCCATTGTTTGTGACGTATAACTAAATGACACCGATTGACATACGAGAATCGATATAAATGCTTGTAGTAGTGATAGTTCCCCGAATGAAGAAGAAGGCGGTTTGTGACTCGCCGCTCGCCGGCCACTTCCAATCATCTTACTTTTACTGTGAATGGTGCACGGGCCCTGAAGAGCGTGAGAAATGACATCATCTTTTGTCAGGCACATTGCCGTTTTAGGCGAAAATCCCTGAATTCAAAGTGCACCAAACCTACTACAGGGTAGCAGGAATTCTCCACGTCAACAACCATCACTAGAAAGCGCACTTCTTTCTTCTGACGCTCACGACCGCTATGGCATTCGAAAAACGAAAGTATTCTGCTACGTGGAACCCAGCGCTGGCCCCCGTCGAGGGTCCTGCTGACCTATTCTTCACTGTCACATTCACGTATTTTGGATCGAAAGTGAACCTCTTCTCGCCCACTAAACCAGGAGAAAGGTTACATCCCAAAGCCGTCAAAGTCCTCGAGGAAGACCTCGGCGCTTTGGGAATGACATCTGCTAAACCCAAGCGGGCAAATATCTATGTGCCTTCTCCTGGTGTTGTAAAATTCTGGTGGTCTCCGCAGGTGAAGAACGGTGTACGTTGGTTTCATCGTGGTTGGCATCTTTTTTAAAAAAGTTTCATCTTCACAGGTGGTTCACCGGCTGCTAGAAGTGAAAATTCGAGGTGTTAAACCCGCCCAACCCGGATCATCTGCGTGGAGCAACTTGACGGACTATGATCTGAAGCGACGGTCGATGTAAGCTGTATGCTCCTCAGTGTGGCGGTGCGCTCGCATTGACGCGTTCTCAAAGTTTATCGACCAGCATGACAGAAGAGTATGTTACGTCTTCCCGAAACAAGGAATTTAACAGGCGAACTTTGATTAGACGTGGCGAAACAGAACCGGATTTTCTGCGGAATATCCAGCCTGTTCAGAAATCAATCGACTTGCGGAGTTTGTTCGCGCCGCCCGTGTCCATTAAACAGGAAGCGACGGAACCATCGCTGGCTCTAAATTTGAATCCATTTTCAGGGATACAAGGACCCGCGAATAGCCTTCGTTTGGACGTCGACGCACCAGAACGAAGGCATAGTATCAGAGAAATGTCCACGATGGTATGTTTCAATCTTCACACATGAATCTATACTTTTAGTTAATCTCATACTGTCAGGCACTCTCTTCAGACGACGACAACACTTCCTTGGTGGGCCATTGTCTGTGCTCCGTCTCGCCTCAATGGTGCTAACCGACGGAAAACATTTAGCCTATGAAGCGCAAACAGACATCCGCCTTCGATTTACCTTCGAAGAGACAAGCTGTCACGCGTTTTGGACCTCCTCTAGATGAGAAGACTCGATTGCGCATCCAAACCGAGTTATTCGACGTCCGAAAACGCGTTATAGAGCTTGCCATGCTCGAAAAGGAGCTTTCCGAACAGTTAGGAGATGCTGCTGCCTCGGACGTCCCAACAACAGAGATAGTGCCTTCTGAGATTGGTACGTGCCATGTTGGTTCTTCGTGTCATACTCAAACTGTTTATAGCGGCACTCACTCAAGTGCGCTTATTACAGACAGAACTCGCCTCCGAGCGCCAGAAAAGAAAGGAATCGGAGGCCATCATAAGTGACATTCGACGAGAATGCCGCGCGCCGTTTGTTGTACCCGCAATATTGGATGTTTTTCTTTCCGTGTCGCACATCACCAACTCAGCGATGAAAACGTGATGGCGTAGCGGCGATAACGGAGTACAAGATTACCCATGCGCGTCGCGGGAAGCTTTGGACCCACATTACGTCGGTTGCTTGCTAGGTTAGTCGTTCTTCATTTGTTGGTTGTGGTACGTTTTCTTACACCTGCGAGTCAGAGGTCAACCAGTATATCTCAACTCGCACCGCCGCCCCCAAAGCTTCGCGCCATGTAGAACCGGTTATTGCGATGAGAAATGCTTTATTATTTGCGTCTATGGGGGAACGCTACATGGTTCGAAAGCAGAAACGTTATGTACACAGTACTATAAATGTAGCGATTAAACGGATAGTATCTGAAGAAAGTTCAGGCCATATACAGCCTGTTGATTATTTTACACTCCCCAAATCAGAAGAAATAATTTAAAAGCCGTAGTCTCTCTTGATAATGTCGGCAGCCTACAGAACATTTAGATTACGAAGCCAGAAGCAGAAGAGGGGGTAAACGAACCTTCTCGGCGACGGCATACACAGACTGCAAGATAGCGACGGACAACATGAAAGGGAAGACACCCGCATCAACAACGCGGACGTTCGCGAGACCGTACACCTTGAGCGAGTTTGAGACGACACCTCCCATCTCTTGTGGTGCCATGGCGGTGGTGCCAAGGTAGTGAGCAGTGGACTACATGAAGGCTCAAGTCAGGTCTGCGGGAGCGAAAGACGAAAAAGACAACGTACACCCATGTTTCCGCGGACATGTGCTATCCAGTCTTCGTTGGTCATAGTCTCGTTGGACGGGAGGGACAAAGCCTCGACAATACCAGAGCCCTGCATCATCTCCCGGATGAATTTGGAGCCAGAAGCAAGGACGTTGATGTCTGTTCGTCCTGAGTACCCTGCCATAACACCAGGCGCTGACTACTCACCAACATCGTTCTGCGCAAACATAGGATCAATGGTGGGCGCCTCGGAGATGTTCGTGCTCTTGATGTGGGTGTGGCCCACCGACAATGGGTGCGTCAAGATGACGACAGAAGTCGCATACGACGTGTTCGCTATACAACATACGTCAGCTTTGTCTAGTCTAAAAGCAAACCTTCAGCTTACCTTTGGCGACAGTCCCAATACCACCCTGGGGCACGACAACGTACTGCACCCAAGCGACTTTGCCTTCCTCCGCCATGGTCTGGGTAGCCGCGATCTGGGCAGCGTGGAGACCGCTCTTCGGCGTCGTGGTGTCGATGTACTCTTGGATGGACGCCATGATGGTCGCGTAGTCCTCATCAGAAGCGAAGCTGTGAACAGACGTGGGACCATTGACAGCGTTCGTGTATGAGAGAGGGCCAGTGCGGTTTGCGGCGCTAAGGGAGGAGTCAGACGAAGGACCGAGCGAAAAGAAGGAAGACTTACTATTCAGCGGCAGCGGCGCTAGCGAAGGTGGTGTTAAACGTAAGCCAGTCGAGGGTGGTGTAGCCCTCCTTGAGTTGGAAGTCGGAGTAGGTAACACAATGGTCCTAGGGAAGGAAACTTCATTTAGCACTAAGAAATGGAAAAAGGAATATATCCTTACGTGGAAGTTCTCTCCAACGAAGGGAGAGTCGAGAACGACGTCGATTCCAAAGCTTTCCAAGATGGTAGCGTTTCCGACCCCAGACAGTTCGAGAAGCTTGGGGGTAAGGATAGCACCTAAATAAAGTTGAGATCTTGAGCAAAACACAGGGCTAGATGTAAGTGAGAAAACTGACCAGCAGCCATGATGACCTCCAAGTTGGCATTGACGGTGTAAGTTTCTCCGCCCCAGATGAATTCAACACCAGTGGCAATGGGTTCAGGTGCATCAGTGTTGAACAGAACCCTAGTAACAGTGGCCTCCGTAATAAGCTTCAAGTTCGGACGGTCGGCGAACGGTTCATAGTACGCGTTGGCGGCATAGGAACGCTCCCCAGTGATCGGGTTGACAACACGAGCAGTATATTGAATTCCAGTGCCGTTTCCACCATCCTGTAGCATGTATCAGATAATGGCATCGCGGGAGGCGTGTAAGTACGTACGGGGTTGGAGGTAGTGAAGACACCAAGAGCGTTAGCACTTTTCACGATGGGAATCTCGATGTCGGAGTCCCAGTTGTCATAGCTAGAGTTGATGTAACCGGAAGTGCCATGCACGCTGGCGAGCTCGGCGGAGAATTCTTGACCAGGCAGGATGAGAGGTGGCGGGGTCCAAGTTTCGCTTTTCATGAAGTATGGGAGGAGTCCATCCCAAGTCCACTCGTCGCCATTGCCAAAGTCGTTACCCCAAAGATCATATTCGCTTGCGGAGGCACGAATCCAAATCTAGAATGTTGGGTGTAAGGAGGAGGCGATGATAGAAAAATCCTGATGTTTACCATAGTGTTAATGGCACTCGATCCGCCAAGGACCCTTCCACTCGGGTAACGGACGACAGCACCGTCCAATCCAGTTTGCGGCTACAAGCATCGTCAATACAAACATAAAACGTTCCAAACAACATAATGACCTCGGTGTTAAACATCCAATCGTACGAAGCATTTCCTTGGAGCTGTGAGCCCGTGCCAGACTCCGTACCAAGCACAGCGGGGCCGGTAGCACCAGGGGTGAGGATGAGGGAGTCGCCGGGGCGGTAAGTACCCGCCTCGAGAATACCAACGGTCACGTCCGGGTTCTCAGAAAGACGGTTCGCAACGACCAGTCCACTCGTGCCTCCACCGACGACGATAAAATCGAACCCAGTGGCGGCAAAGTCGGGGCCACTCGTGGGGGACACTATGGCGGGTTTCGTTTCAGGTAAAATACACAAGTAAAAAGCAATCGAAAAAAACTCACGCGCAGGCTCGTAAGCCGAGGCAGTCGCGAAAAGCAAACCCAGAGCACTGAGGCGGGAGACACTTTGGGAGAAGTGAACCATGTCGTCGATGGGGGGATGGTATTCGGCCTTCTTCCTACTGTTGTTTAAATAATGCGCACCCTCGCAGACGGATAAGCAATGCGTTCGTCTGCAAGCTTCGCATCAGCCGAGTCCGAGTATGTCTAGAGACATCGCATTGAATGCACAACCAAGTTGGATCACGGCTGAGCTCGAGTAAAGCGAACTCTGTGGCGCCCAGACCGCCCCATACCACGACTCTTTTAGGGGACTACGCGACGGACTGCACGTGGGTCCGCAATATCTGAGCCATTCTCGGATTTTCTTCCAATTGGGGGTCGGCGCCTCGGTGATTTACGGTTTCTAGACCGTCCAAGTACTCGAGATGACCGCAGGAGGGGAACTAGACTCTCTTCAAGGTGTGAAATTGGAGAATAAACATGATGGGGAGGAGTAAAGAAACGAAATTGCCGCCATCAGTGGCTGTGTATCTTTTGCCAAGCTTGACTCTGCACAACCAAACTCAACTCCAGCTACTCTTGAAGTCTGCATTCAGATATACGCAGGTTAAATGTTATAAGCTACGCCAATTCTCATATATTCGTTACCCTTGGAGCAGGGCAAATGTTCGACCATCATACAGTAGTATACACTCTGTACAGTGTATTAACTGGTCCAGGTTAAGGAAAAGCACCACTGGCACGGCCTTCTGTTCGCAAAGCGAAGGCCCGAAAGATGCGCGCTTATCTATCCTATACACCCAGCAGCCACATTCCAAGATCGCGTCGACTTTTGGTTGCAGAAGGTAACCAAGTCATTTCTTTGGGCGTCCACCAATTCGAATAACGCGTTGACCTATGCACGCACTTGTGCATTGTTGCTCGAGATGTCATGTTCTAATAAGCCGCGAGAACAGAGAAGGACAGTGCATGACTCTAGCTCAACTCACCCACAGACAAACTCTTGTGGACCATCACAACTCTAAGTTTAAGTACAGCAACCAGTGACCACCGAACTTATTGAGAGAAATCGCGACTCTTATCATAATCAGCTTGAGGTTCAAGCGCTCAACACGTAGAAGAATCCAGTCCAAGACTCACATTTTTATCTTCACTCTCATCTCACCTAATTACTGTAGTCAGACACACCGGTACCCTACGGAAAACCAAATTCAGGATTGTTAGATATTCTGGCAATACTGTACAACATAAACAAAATGTAACAAACACCCTGAAATGAAAGATACTTCTCAACCGCAACAACATCCCTTGCGAACCGGAGGAGGAGGTGGTGGTGCCACAACGGGCTCAATCTCCTTCACCCCCTCCGTATGCTCATCACAACAACCCCCACAGGCACCGCCACACCCACACCTCCCATCCGGACACCCACATTTCCCACCACAGCACAGTTTCGGCAGTTTCACTGGTGGATATCCAAGCCCCTTAGGGGGCTCAGGCAGCTTTGCAGCAAGCGCGAAGAAATTGTGCAACAAGCCCGCCTGTGGGAGCTCAACGCCCTGGTGATTATCCACACACGTCCGGCATGAACCATCAGTGCATGCGCCATGTTCCGGGAGCGCATGATCTGCGCCACGATGCTCGACACATCCGGGGCACCCACACTCAACGCCACAAGTGCATCCGGAGCCGGCAATGGAGGTAATCTGGTTGATAGAAGGCATAGTAGCGAAAATCGGAACGGACGCGACACCCTGAAATTCGGGCAGATTGATGGGTGGCAATTTAACAGGTTTATCGTGTAGATGATGGGTATGGGAGTGGGGGTGTGAATGCGAATAGGTGGAAGTAGGGGATTCCGTTGCTTGAATGTGAGCGGAGTTGGGATTTATTTTGTGACGTTTCCTTTGTGGGCTGTTCGGACGCGCTATTAGTCGAGCCTTTGGAGGATGACTGGCTCGAGGTGTATCCGAATGTTGCTCGAACATTTCTGCAGCCTGAACCAACGCGTCGAGTCCTGTTGGATCCTGGTGGTGGCATCTGCATGTCCCGACACCGCCTTTACAAGAACATGGGTTCAGCAGGGAGTTGACTGTCAAACTAACAATTAGCGACATGGAATCAATCGACAGGGTTTATTACCTAGTTGACGGGCGTCCGGGGGTCGGGATGAGGTAGCCTGCAAAGCATCTCTCAGACCATTGGGAAGCGCCGGTACAATTGGAATAAAGCGTTTAGCTGGAAACACGTCAATTATGAGTTGAGAAGAGTAGCGTGAGAGACAAACATTTGCTACCAGAAGCTATCGGCGCTGCTTCTGGAGGTGCATCCTCCGCCACGTTACAGTTGCACTTGGAGTGTACCTTGCGAGATTGTCGCAACCGTCGGCACTTTTCGCACTGAGAAATAGGTCGCCCCTTCTTCTTGATCTCGTAGAGAGGCCGGTTCGTATGAGCGCAGGATGAGGAGCGATGACCTTTGATGCACGACTCGCTGCTCGCGGTGAGATGGAGCAACAAGAACGAGATGAAGGCAATTACCAGGCGAACTTTTTGTTGTTCACAAATACCTGTGATACCAGTTAGCAGGTCGTCTTCGTGCGACTTTATGAGATGTACCATCGTGCTCAACGAGAAGAAGCCCGTTTAGCAGGCAGACTCGTCGGTGATGACACCTTGAACAGCGTTCACCATGATGGCGAGAGGAGGAAAGATGGGTGTTCCATATTCCGTTTCAGGCACAGAACAGTAAATAGGGTACATGATGCCAGGATGGACACTGTAAGGGGATAAAAAATAGAGTAGAGACTATGATACACCCGGTGCTCCTGTATCCAAGGCGCAAGCAGTCGGGGAGAGAGGATGAGTGGTCAAGGTCAAGGTGGCAGAAGGAAAGAGAGGATGCTTTGAAGTCGGATTCGGTCTTCTCGGGGAGGTAATCTTATCATGCGATAAGAAACTGAAAACTGCTGAAGTCTGGCTAAAGTCCAAGTCAAGTGGGCTTGAAACCAAAACCCCAGCCAGCAGCCGCCAGCCAGCTAGTGCATTCAAATGCGCAGGCTGAATCTCACGAACTACACCAATTCTCATATATTCGTCTCCATCTTGCAGACGAGTACTGAATGATTTCGAAAAAACACCATCGTCCACTCGGCGCTCTGTCTGCCAAAGGGATGCCCGACTCGCATTGACATCATCCCACCCTCCTTAGCAGCCACATTCATACTGGGAAATCGCGTCAACCTTGGCTGCAGAAGCTGACGTCGTGTCAAAGACGTAGCCAAGCCATTCTTTCGCTAACCGGCGGGCAAGTTCTATTCCAATGACGCGTTGACCCATGCACAGTACCTGCGCGTTATTGCTCAAGATGGCGCGCTCTAATTACTTATGAGCATGGCGACGCAGATGGCGTTAATCTAACTCACCCACGGAGAAACTATCGTGGGCCGTCACAGCCCTAATGCCAGCCACCTTATTTGCAGAAATAGCAACTCCTGACGGGCTTTTAGCTCGAGGAACATGAAGAACTTCAAGAAGAAGGAGGGACATACCGAGCCCAGTTCCGCAAATCAAAAGTGCCCGGTCCGCTTCACCCGCTGCCACCTTCTTTGCAGCCGCCACAGCGATATGTGGATATGCCGTCTTTTCATCTTCCCCAACACCAACATCGATAACCTCCATCACCCTCGGGTCTTTTTCGAGATCGGCCTTCAGAGTGTTCTTGTACTGGATACCAGCATCCTAGTGCACACTCGTTAATCGACGTTTGGACTGAATAAGATGTACCTACATCGCAGCCCACAACGATTCGCCATTTCACAGGTGCAGATTGAGCCATCTTCTAGTTAACTAATACCCTTACCAAGACCCAGCTGTATAAAAGGGCGCATTCCGCCGCCATCGAGGAACCTCGGATGCATATGTATCCGATCGGGACTATGCGGTCTATCTTGTTCCCCATCCTCATCTTCGGATGCATTCATAGGCAGTTTGCTTCTCCACACACGTATCCATATAAAGGGGAAGGGGAAACGTTTGTCGACATCGATTTATCTAGACTACTTGTTTCGCAACTCTCATCATGTCTCCTACGAAGAACGTTGTCCTCATCACTGGTGCCGCGGGATGGTTGGGCGGTCTCGTGAGTGCATTCCGCTTCTATTTATGCCTTGGTCCTGAAGTCGGAATGGTCGTAGCTTTCCTCCGCAATCATCGCCGATCCGAGAACGCCTGATGTTAGCTTCGTCCTCGCTGACATTGTCGAGCCCAAGACACCGAAAGGCGCAAAGGCTGCTACTATCAAAGCCGATCTAACAAATCCTGATGAGATCGACAAACTCTTCAACACTGAAATCGGTGTTCCCGACACCGTGTATTGTTTACATGGTATCATGTCTCGGGGCTCGGAAGACAACTTTGAACTTGGGCTTAAGGTAGAGTCGTTGGGCGTCCATCTAATTCGTGCTCTGATCGGTTGCGAAAGGTCAACATCGACTCCATACGCATGATGCTCCAAGCCACACGCAAATACGGCGCCAACCTCTCTGCTCCCATTAAATTCATCTTCACCTCTTCCTTAGCTGTGTACGGTGGCCCTCTTGTAAGCATTATTTACTTGGTACTCTACGGCGGCTCAAAGACATCCTCAGCCTGAAGTGGTCACCCCAGATACTATTGCCACACCCGAGGGCGCATACGGGATGGGAAAACTGACATCGGAGCTGCTGGTGAACGAATTCACGCGTCGCGGTTTCATCGACGGTCGAATCATCCGTCTACCTACCATCGTCGTCCGGCCTGGCGTTCCTTCTGCAGCAACCTCAGCCTTCATCTCTGGTATGTCCGTCTGCTCTATGTGTATGACTCCAAACCGTCCTAACATTGAACTCTAGGAATCATTCGTGAACCATTAAAGGGCGTCGAAGCGCTTTGCCCGGTCGGCGACTCCATCGATTCGCCCGAACTCCAGCTGGCTGCTTGGCTAGCAAGTCCCGAAACTACGATCAAGAACTTTGTGCAAGCGAAGCACGTACCTGCTGAGGAGTTCCTCAAGCACACGCGTGTCGTGTGTCTGCCGGGTTTCACTGCGACTGTTAGGGAGGAGCTCGAGGCTTTGGAGAAGGTTGCGGGGAAGGAGGCTCTGAAGCTCGTGAGTTTCAAGGACGACCCTATTAACCGTCGGATTGTGTCTTCGTGGCCTGCCAAGTTTGATAACACATACCCGTTAAGCCTTGGGTTTGTTGTTGATGAGGGCGGGATGGTACCGATTGTGGAACAGTTTAAGAAGGATATTGCGGCTGGTATCGCCTGAATGTACACTGTGTGGTTGGTATTTGATAATTTATCATGATAGAGAATTTGGAGAAGGTCGAGTCTCAATTGCAAGGTATCCCTCGATTTTTATTACATGCCGCCGTCACTTGGCCGTCACCCATTCCCGATCACAACTTGTGCGTCTTGGTCACTTAACCGTCACCTCGAATTCGAATCTTATCATCTTCCTACTCACCCATGGTTGAATTCAACCTGAATTCAACCATGAAGAAACCCAGAGAAACACCTTCATAACAGTCGCGTTAACCTTCGCAGTCCCTGATTTGATGGCATGTGGGCACACTGATAACGGTCCGGCAGGCTTGTCATTCACACGCACCGTCCTTGCTACCTCCCACCATGCCTTGGGACCCCATCAAGCTCAACGACGGTACGTGGCGCGTTGTGCTTATATTATACATACAACTGTTGCTAGGAACCGAGATCCCTGGTATCGCGTTCGGGACGTGGAAAATCGGTAACGGAGAGGGGCCTATATCACAGGTGGACACGGCCATATCGGTCGGGTTTAGTCACATCGGTGAGCACTTGTACCGCCTCCCAATTCATACGACAGCTATGAACTGGTGTATGCAGACACGGCCCAAGCCTACCGAAATGAAACCGAAGCTGGAATTGCGATTCGCGAGAGCGGGCTGGCGCGCCAAGATATCTTCATTACGACCAAGTACTCTGGATTGAACGGACTCGATATCAAGACCTCTATTCGCAACAGTTTGAACAATGTACGTGGAATTATATAGACGACTTTTACCCTCGTTAATGCTTTTGCGTATAGCTGGGAATCGAATATGTTGACCTTTACCTCATCCATCACCCCCGCCTTGCTGTCCCAGACATCCCCACTGTGTGGAAGCAGATGGAAGAAATCAAAGCACAAGGTTTTGTCAAGTAAATATAGTCGATATCGCGTGGAGCACCTGCTGACGTGGGTGAAGGAATATCGGGGTCAGCAACTTTGGTGTCAAGGACCTGGCTATTCTACTCGCGTCATGCTCCGTCAAACCTGCTGCAAATCAGGTATGTCGCGCCACCTACTCAAATCTTTTCTCAGTACCGTGCCTCAGATCATGCTACAACCATACGTCTACGCCGAACAACTTCCGACAATCGAGTTCTGTCAAAAGACCGGCATCGTCATCGAAGCTTACAGTCCATTAATGTGGGCCTTTTCTCATCGTCATCGAAGCGAAAATAACTTGTGTCAATAGACCTATTGTTGTCTCCCCAGGCGGACCGGTCGACGAGCCCGTTAACAAGCTGGCTAAGAAGTACAGCGTCACCCCAGATCAGATCCTGCTCGCCTGGACGAAGTCGAAAGGCGCCGTTGTCATAACGTAGGTCTCCTCGTAAAGGGTTGGTGACGGTATCCTCATCTTATATTTAGTACAAGCTCAAAGAAGGAGAGGCTGGAGGGTTACTTGAACGCGGGAGATCTCAGTACGTGGTCTGCGTGTTGAGTGATACAAGGCAGTTAACATTTCAACAGCTCTTGAGCCTCAGGAACTTCTCTCCATCGACATTGCAGGCGCAAAAGGCCCAAATGGCGGCGCCAGGGCTGAAATTCATCGCATGCTTATTGTGTTCTTGTTCCTTGGTTGTCTTTATTATGGACTGGAAAATATCTCTGGGATCATGAGCTACGTATCGTAAACGGGTTGTGTTTTCCACTTGTACAATCTTGAATGATGTATCTACTACGACTGTCCCGTACTTACAAAACATGTCTTTGTACACTTGCCAATGACATGGGGAGTTCAACGTTACAGCCGTTTGCATTGTTACGTGAAACTCGAAATTTCTCGAGAGTTCGGCATGGGCTCGGCAGGTGGTGCCAAACATCGCGATCGGCTGCCTGGTTTGGAACTCTACGTTTCCCTTCTTGCCCTCGCGATGACTGCCAGCATTTCCAGGTGTCGACATGTAGTGATTGTACAAGATAAGGAGTTTTATTGACGTGATAAAGAGGACAGTAAGACATATATAGCCCATCGGAAGTAGTCCTGGGCGCCTCCGAACGCCAGAAATGGGGCAGGTGCAAGTATTCGAGGCGCAGCGGGATGATGGGAGTAAGAAGAAAGGTTAGCGGTCAGAAGAGGACATATTGTTTGGCATCATCTTCCGAGCCCATGCCGAACTCTCGAGAAATTTCGAGTTTCACGTAACAATGCAAACGGCTGTACCGAAGGAGTGACTGAGCGGGGAGCGAAGGAAGATGATGATCATAATCTATTGAGTACCAAGACAGCACGAAGTCTCTGTGTCTACACCCCGGGGCGGTGGCGGCGCATTATCCGTCTACCACTCCATGAATTGGGAAAAATGCGTAAACGTTGTTATCGCTGCTTCAGAAAGAGAGCACGACCTGCTTGGTAACCGGGCTTGCTCCAGTGTCGAATCTGAACTCTATCGCATTCATTGGTTTGGATTCAACAGGGCTTCCAGAAATGCACGTACCAAATATGTATTTGTTGTCCGAGTTGACATCGCAAGTGAACGACGTCAAAGCTTTGATATTTTGCTTGAATATTGATGTCTGTTGAGACATGAGAGATAGCGCGAAGGTACGGGAAAGGAAGAAAAGAACGTACCTGCAGACGATCATCACCAAAGTGGCTTGAGCTGATAGGCGCCTTGTTGAGGGTAAAGACCGCGTGGTCATCGTCATACGTGCCACTCTGAACAAATCCTCTGCGCGTGAATTGGTCCCCATATTTGGCGGTGAACGTAAACGTGTTCGTGTCCGTCTTGGTCAGGCTAAGAGCTTCCGAGAAGTTGATCTTGTCTAGGGAGGCATGTCAACTACGTCGAGGTAGGGCCCCGGATACATACATTGATACTTATCGCCACTATTTTCCTCACTGCTGCCGGGGAGGTGGTGGTCGAAGTTACCGCCGCCACCGACATATGTGATCTTGTGCGTCAGCTTGACATCGTCGATAATCGTCTGGGTCGTGCCGCTGTGCACCATGATGAAGCACGCTCGGCGTTGCGAGTCGATCTGGTAGCAGTAGAATCCGATGTTCCAGTCGAGGATAGCTGGATATTTAGACCATTCTCCAGCCATTGGAACGCGCTGTTTGTCAAAGACTATCGTGGTTTGTCTGACGATGAGAGTGTCAAACGGAGTACAACGTAGGCGTGGAGGGAGCCTTACTGTTTCACGCCTTCTGTATCAGGCGGGGGGGTCAGTTCGTTCACAGCATTAATTTCAACGGTGGATGAAGGTCTAGAGGGAAAATCGGGTTTGCGGGACAGCGCATTACGAAGAGGAGTGGTGGATAACATACTGGGGCATTGTGAAATTCACTGTATAGTGCGTTAAGATGGGAGCTCAGCCTAATGTCTTATAAGTCGTGTAGAGCGAAACGAATGGGTACCCCGCCATCTCGACGTAGGTACTCGCTTGAGTAGTAGAACTTTCCACCGAGGATAAGCCTTGCGGACGGAAGGCAAGCTAGGGACAGCATCGGAACCGGATACTAGAAAGAAGAGGAGACCACTGAATGAGATGTATTCAAAATTGGCGAAGGCTTGTTCAGAATCGAGACCGTTCAACCCACTGGGAATGGGACGTCCCATGGGATGGTACCTGCAGGGCCCTAACGCCTGCCGGGACTGCCGATCATGAGTCAGCCGGATTACCCCGAATCCGAGTCAGGGATTCTACGTCATCAGCGCCTTGGCGCTTCAGGGTGAAGGTGGCGAAGTCTATGTAGCGCGAGCCCGCCGGCTCCTGTAAGGATAAATGAGGCAGTAGATGATATATGTATGTTCTAGGTAGACATCCAAATAAAACCGCCACTATTGGTCTGACGCGCCCCGTTTGATATATCATTTTGAGATGGCACGTGACATATGCCGACTCGCGTCCACAAGGACCCCCGCGCTGGTGACGCGCCATAGAGAATCATCAAGGACCTTGCATTACCAGTCCCTGATGATCTCCGTTGTGGGTAGTGTGTCAATAGCGCTTGCCGGAACCACAGCGCTGGCAATTTCTCAGGCGTATTATTTTGCGCGGTTGCGCATCGGCGGCAGCAGCAGCAACGACGACGTGCGCGATGTCGGATAGCCTTACAATATTGAAAGTATGTATTCTATAGTGAAATGTTTGTATCTACATGCGGAGGCGGAGCATATAACGGTCAGGGAAGGGTTCGGGTTCGGGGGAAAGGCGCGAGTTCCGAGGTCAGGCACGTCCCATGGGACGTCCCACCCCAGCGGGTTGAATCTTCTGTCAGAATCAGGTCAGGTTCAGAAGGAGAGAAAGTGCCGAAAATGCCGGCCCTCAGTTAAACGGACACGTGGCTTTGAACTGCTTCCTTCTGCCTTCGAGATCCCACCACTGGCAAGACCACACCGAAATCATAACAAAGAGCGGCTGGAATATATCCTAGCACACTCAGACGATCGACTAGCCATTTTCTGGAACGATACATAGCTGACGGCTTCTTACAAACTGGGCTTGTACATTTCCAAATTTCCTTAGCCTCGTCACTTGACACGCCATTGGCTTCCACCCCCCCATTTGGATAATGGCGAGCATGCTCTGGGTGGCTTTCAAGATATACTCTGACGCCAGTTCCAGATGGAGACTCAGAACTCATCGCACACGCTATCAAGTACCGGCTATGAAACTTTCCCTTCAATGATTTCTTACTCTTCATGAAACACGTCCGATTCTTTCTATGACCGAAATCTCAAGCGATTGTCCAAGATGAGCGTAAATTGCGAGCGCCACAGGGAACTAGAATCTTGCGTCAAATATTTTTAGATTTCGATCTTGGTTTCGATACTACACCTTGCTATGTGATTCGACATGTCAAGCTGTGTTCAGCAACTAGCTCGAACCGTTCGCCCCCGCTTATGTGCCTCTTCTCCAACGTGCGCTCATCTGGCCTGAGCTCCTTGCGATTCACAGTCCTTTTTTTGGAGCGGAGATCATTCTTGTCCTTTCCCATTCAGTCTTTCCTTCCATTCGACTGCACCACGTTCGCACATACATTGGCAAACGTGTCTATCGTGTTCCGTTCTTAAAAATGGCGAGCGACGTCGGCTCCAAGCTCGCCTTTTGGATATGGGATGGTCTTACCTGTGTTATTATTCCGTTTCTCTTCTAACGTCGTGCGCTGTTCTTGCTGGTCTCGCCGTCATGTTCAATGTTGCACTACCTCCCGTTGAGGCGCATAGTAGTCAGTGCACTTAGCTGCCGGTGTAAGTACGACATAGTGATTCTGAAAACGCTATCCTACACCAAGATGATCACTGCAAGATATAGCGTGCATTCATGCAATACGGCTCGAGGGAGAGTGGGCTAGAGAATTTAGCAAGTACCGAATTATCGGGCGCCGACGCTCTTGACGGGAGCTTGTCCGTGGCGGGCCTGACTGTGAAGGCTATGGGCCGTGTGATTACTAGTGAAGACAAGGGGAGACTGGGTAATCTGATTTTCGGACAGGTGTGTTTAAGAAGGGCAGTAACTCAAATCGTAAACAAGTAGGTTGAACTACAAGGGATTGTTAAAATGTACACAGGCACGATATGCGCCGCCGATTTGTTCGAAGAAATGGTACCAATCTACATCTCGAGAACCTTTGAACGATCCAATGAAAAGCAAATGTCCGTGGGAATTTTCCCATGTCCCTCCATAGGAATAATCGCGTTGGGAGAGACACCGGAGCTGCCACTCGTGCGCCACACACTCCCATCTTTATCCGCGCCATCACCGATGTCGTTCCAGACCCATACAGGCGAGTCTTGCACTACCAAATCTTTCCTGACAGCCTTGATACCCTTCTTCTGTAACCAATCTGGGGCCGGGTACCCGCTACTCGTTGCAGATCTGATAAATATACCCCCGGGGACGACGTAGTCGTCGTTGGGTGGTACGCCGCGCCATAGAGCGAAGTTCCAAGACTTTTTGGACCCGAGGTCATTCCAGACGCACTCCCAAGACGCAACATCTTTGAGTGCATCGGGCTCCAGAGCACGAACGATGATGGCTTTGGGAGCGACGTTGTCTATGCTCCAGCTCTGACCCAGATAAAACCAATTGTTTGGAACTGTCACCGAGAAGTTAATGTCTTTCTTAGAAAACAAGGAAATGTATGTGCTCACGGTCGGGGCGCCAGACTTGAATACTGGCCTTGGCTTTTGAGCCGCCGTCGTGCGCCATCATGGTGGGGAAGGTGACGGTCTTGTAAGCAAGCGCAGCAGTGGGAAGGTCTGCCATCTCTGATAGGCTCGATGAATTACGGTCGAGCAAATGCTAGGCATATATACCAGATGCGTTAGCTGCTCTGTCTGCTCGGGGATCTCAAATTGGTTACGCCCATGCGGGCTCTCATCGATCTTGCCAATCGAACGTTAGAATTTCTGAAAGCACGATTGATTGAACCTAGTCTGAAAATGTACCGTCAAGAGGACTCCGATCGACGAACTAATGGGGTGGAAACTTCAAAATCTCTCAGGTGGGACTAGCACACGCGGCGGGGACGAACTTAAACGCTAGTTCTCCTTCTAACGAGAAAGGAAGCCTATCGACTCATCGATGGGCAATGACGGGCGGTGTAAGGCGGACACCTGACTGAGTGTTAGTCTTGCCCGGCAGCTTGGAAAAACGCGTCAGCTCAAGCTTTCAATGGTAGTGAGTTTGTCCTACTATCGATGGATTCAGTCGAGGTTGGTTGGAGGTTTGGGATGAAGACGACGTTGGAGATCAAGTTCTGTGCCGCGGCGGCTTCGATGCGCGGGGTTTCAGCGGAGATTGAAAACCGTTCCTGTTCTTTCTCTCTCTTCAGCCCGACTTCAGCCTTCTGCTTGGTTCCCTCAAACAACGTTCGTAGAACGAACGGAAGCTATACGAACACCGAAACCGAAAGTAATTCTGTTGTTGAAAACTTTTTTCAGCTAAATTTTTTGACTTGGTCAATAAGAACTACTGTGCAGGTAAGTCTTCTAGACCTCTCCACAGAGGCAATACTCACGCTTACGTGCCTGATAGTTTACTGTTATGAGCGATTCAGCGACTGCCCATCATCGGATATGGGTCAAATCAGATATCTCGGTTCTCCGGGAACAGTTGTAAATCCATTCTGACTTAAAAGTGTTGTCTTTCCCCGCATTCAAGTCGTGATCGTCTTGAGATGCCGCCAACTATAGTTGGAACGTTGCCCGCTGAACATTCTGTTGACGCCAATGGCTCGCTTTCCATCAACATTCCTCTGCAAGTCCCTCCCGCAAAGATGGCGCCCAAGCTGTCGCTTGCCTACCATTCTGCATCTACCGGGGCATCCACTGTTGGCCTGGCCTGGGTTCTTCGAGGCGCATCGATGATCGAACGTGTCGGAGCCACGAAAGCGCAAGATGGGTTTCGGGGTTAGTCGTTCTGAGCCCGCCTGTTGCATTTGCATAATCTAATTTCTTTTACTTCGTACCAGGCGTTGTAAATTACGATGAGAATGATCGTTTCGCACTTGACGGCCAGCGTCTTATTTACGTTGGAGGCACGGAATATCGCTTCGAAATGGAGCGGTGGTCGAAGGTCATTATGGAAGGCGACCCGCATAACCCGACGTCCTGGACTGAGTATCTCCCTGATGGGAGTACTCGCTTGTTTGGGAATACCCCTGTTCGTGGGTTTTCTCTACACGATTCTACGATGATTCTGACATTAATTCAGGACTCGAATATTCTGGCAGTTGGCCAAAGTGCGACGCGTGTTTGGGCAGTCTCAGAGTACTCGGACCCATTTATCAATTATATGACCTACCAGTACACGAACGACACCACGAACGGATCGTTCTACCTCGCCAGCATTGCCTATGGCGGTAACAGGAATCTTGGACTGGCCCACCAGCGGGTGATTGCGCTCCAGTACGAGCCGCGACTCGATGTCTCTACCAAGTACATCGGTGGTTCAAAGATTCGGATTGATAAGCGTCTCAAATCTCTCGCATCCCTCGTTCGCGATGAGTTGGTTCATACCCACCTCCTCGAATACGACGCTGCACCTCTAACCCGCGTCACGCGCGTTACATCTCTGACGCTGGTCGATGCGTTTGGCGCTGCAGTCCGACCGCTCGTCTTCGATTGGGTCGATGGCAGCCCTTCTGTATTTGAAGCGCCCGATACGCCAAGCACAATCGAATTCCTTGGATCCGATGTAACCATGTTCCCTATGGACGTCCATGCAACAGGACGAAGTGACGTCGTTGTTGCATCGAAAGTCACTCTGGCGGGCCTTGCGCGCACGCGGGTGGCCATTCATCCGACAGATTCTAGTGGCAGGATTTCTTCGGAGCCTTCGTCTGTTCACGCCCACTTGCCATATCACACGGCCTTGTTCCCTTTGGATATCAGCGGGGATGGAAGGACTGATATGGTCAGTCCAATCTAGTTTTCATGCGATCCACGTTGACTGATTACTGTCCAGATACATATATCTCTGGGCGGTAAAGGCTTCACCATCACGGTGCTGCTCTCGACGCCCGCGGGGTTCGAGGCTCAGCCGTCACTGCAATTTACACCAGCCTCGACCGGTGGCTTTTTCCGCTGTGGTGATTTTGAAGTGAGAAGGTTAATTTGCCGCCTCGAGCTCTGCTGATGATTAGTTCATCAGGGCAATGGTCGTGTTGGATTGATTTATATCTACAAGGCGAGAGGATTCAACGTCAAGTTCGTGCAATTCACGTCAGACGGAAAGGAATTTACAGCAAAGACTCCCGCTGACGGCCCTACGGGTATCGCGTTCGACGATATGAGTGTGGTCGTTGGCGATCTCAACGGCAATGGGTATGTCTATCCCTCAATGTTCAAGTCCTGATCCTTATCAACTTTCAGTGAGGAGGACGTTTTTCTTCTTTCGCCCAAGTGGAAGAACGGGGTCCGCTGCTGCTCTATCTCCTTCCTTGAATCGGTCAACGGGACTCTCCAGTATCAGCCACTCGATGGTTTGGTTCAAGCTGGAGAAAGCATTGCATGGACGGATACGACCGCTTTCTTTCCTTACTCTATTGATGAGGACGGCAAGACCAGCATGCTTGTCGCCTCCAAGAGGACCTCCAACTCTCATCTTGTTCTCCAAGTCTTACGCAGCAACGGTCGTACTCTTCTTCCGTCTTCCGCTCCTATCGAGACCACTCTCCGCTATGATGGAAATCTCACCGTTGCTCGTACCTCTTCGACAAATGGTCTGGACATAATCAATACCTTTGTACGCAGCGGTGCTTCGCCTGGTGTTGACATCCACATGTTGAGGTACCGCGATGATTTCTTTGATGTCGTCGAAGGTGTTCGGCAAGGACCCGCATATAAGGCTGCGACATGGGGGGATTTCCGGGGAATTGGGCGTTCAGACCTACTCCTGAACACGCAGGTGCCCGGCAAGTTCAAAGTATGCCCGATGCGCTGCATGTCATCGCAGCCCGTAGACTACATTAGTGGTTACGCGAATGGCATGGGCGCTCGTATTGATGTCACGTATGCCCCGCTCAGCGACGACGCGACGTACGAGGCTGACTCGGATGTTTCGAGTTTCCCACTAGCTGCATCGAACGCCATGGCGCGCAACGTCTCAAGCACCGCTAACCTCGCTTCCTCAAACTTCTCCGAGATGAGCCATAGTCGCTCAGAGATTGTCTATTTCCCTTCCTGGGTCGTGAAGGAAGTTGTCAGTACCCCTTGCGCTGCAAAGCCCGCTGTGCAGGAGAAGATGGGCTATGTCTATCATAATGCTCGCTTCGGTTTCGATGGGCGCGGCTGGCTCGGGTTCGAAAAGATAACAAAGACGCTCGCGGTGATGGGAACTTCTGAGACGACATGGTATCGTCAGGACTTCCCTTTCTTAGGGCAAGTGGATCGGACGGAGATGAAGACCATGGGCGGACAGCTGCTGCAAACGCGCGCATATGTTTGGGACGACGTCTTAATGCCAGGGCTCAGCAGTCCCTCTATTCGGATGTCCAAGCTCACCGAAGCGCACTATGAAGGCGGCGCGCACGCCTACACCGTTAACGCCGCTTACCAGTACGATCCATACGCCAATCTCAGTGAGCTCGTCATCGTCTCCCCCGAAGCTGGGACTCCCACCCTCACGATCACCTCCACCTTTGCCAATTCTACCGAGTCATCTTGGGTCATTGGGAACAAGACTCGAGAGATCATTGAGCAAAGTGGGTCGGTTTTGAAAGACACTCAAATCACGTACCTCTCAGGAACCCAGTCTCCCAGCGAGACAAAGAGTTCGGTCAATGAAGGAGAGTGGTCGACGCAGACGCTGGAATACGACGCGGCTGGTAATGAGACAGCTGTCTGTGGGCCTGGGCCAGCTCGTCGTGAACTCATGTACGACGATACGTATTCCACCATCGCCTCTTCCAAGACGCTAGTCTCTGCCGAGGGCGCCATGCTCATTGAGACCTCGACGTTTAGTCTGGAACATGGCAAGGCGCTCTCATTTACAGATCCTAATGGTCACAAGACATCATACACCTACGATGTTATCGGACGCATACACGAGACGTACAGTGAAGATCCTTCATCACAGAAGACGCTTATCAAGACCGAATCGTTCGCGTTTGAGGATGGTCAGTTCAAGCACATTGAGAAGTCCAGGACTGCTTGGGACGAGGAACAGTGGTTTGAAACAGTGGAATACATGGACGGTGAGGGTAAGGTTTGGCTGACTGAGCGTTCGAAACCGGATGGCGCGCCTGGTCTTATTTGTAAGGATACGGAGTATGATGGGGCTGGGCGCACAATGGCCGTCTCGCAGGAGTACTTCATGGGCACGACCCCGTCCTTCCATCGCTATATCTACGACGAGCGTTCGCGGATCATTGAACAAATCATTCCCCCTTCCTCTACCGACCTACCCTCCACCACTGTCTTGTCGCGGTACATGTTCTCCGCTGGCCTGGAGGAGTGCATCGAGACATCCACCACAGACGCTACAACGAAGACCATCTTGCGAAAGACTCAGTTCCTCCCAAACGCAGAGAAGCCGGCTGTTGATAACCTAGTCAAGCCGTTCGTCGTTGTATCACGAAACGAGCTTGACCAAGAGGTGGAAACATCCTTCGATGGGCTTGGACGCCCTATCCTGGTCAAAGATCCCAATGACGCTGTACTGGCATTGACCTGGGACGGTCTCTCGCGTCTTTGTGACCGTCGCCTTTCCCATAAGGTCGACGGTGAAAGCACCGACATCCATCATACCTCCGTCTCCTTTGACGATGAAAATTGTCGCACCACTGTGCAAAATGTACTCGCCGGGACCGCAACGGTGGCGACGTACGACTTCTGTAAACGTCTACTGTCGATGGTCTCGCCGGAGGAGAAAATCACTTATACATACGACGTTGGGGGCACCTTTGCCAAGGGCCGGCTCATGTCGGTGGTGTCGGACTCGAGTGGTCTCGCACACCATTATGACTATGATATCCACGGACAGCTTGTCAAGAATAATCTCACCGTTGATGGCAACATGTACGCGACCTCATATGAATGGTCTCCTCTCGGCCAGCTGCTCAAGATCATCAACCCGGATGGTAGTACCATCAACCGACTATTGTGTCCCGACGGGGAATCTGTCTCGCGCGTCGAGCTCGCGGATGCTGCTAATGCAGTCAAAGCTACAATTGGGCTGAGTCGTTACGAAGATGTCTTTGGCCGCCCTCTTACATGCGAGTTTGGGAATGGCTTGTCCGCCTCCTCCGCCATACACCTCAATGGTGCAATCTCGAATATCACTCTGTTGAAAGATGGCCAGGCCGTTCACCGCCAGGACTGGAAGATTGGTGCGTTTGACAGGATCAACGGTTATGAACGGGACCACAACGGCGATAAATCAGGGAGCGTCCTGTTTCACTACGACGCCTCGGGTAATATTCTGTCCCTTTCACGCTTTGCATTGGTGTTGAATTGTTTCTTGTAGGTCAACTTACGGAATCGCTGAGCAACGATCCTACGAAGCTTGATCCAACTCCTGACGAATACACGTATGACTCGTCTGGTAACCTCTCTACGAGAAACGGCAAAACGTTTGTCAATCAAGGATGGCAGTTGTCGAGCATCAAGAACGACGATGGAAGCACTGAATGCTCGTTCACATACTCGAGTGACGGGAACATGCTAGCCAAACTGGACAGCTCGGGCAATACGACGCGCTCCCTGACGTACGATTCTCAAGGACGCCTTATTCAACTTGACAGTACGCAAATGGTCTATGACTTTGGCGGACGTCTCGTCAAGTGTGTTCGTGCTAATGGCGACATCACCATCTATCCCAGTCAGACATGCGATATCGACATCGCCGCCTCTTCGGGCAAGAAGACGTACACATCGTACCTTGTTCACGGATATCGTCGTGCTTCGTTGGCATATGAGGAAGGAAGCGCGGACTCGGCAGCTCTCCATTATTATCATAATGACCATCTGGGCAGTACCGTTGCCGTCTCCGACTCTCTCGGCAGCATCGGGACCGAGTACAAGTACGACGCGTTTGGGAAGGTAGTCGTCGAAGGCACCGACATTGCGAGATACAAGTTCTCTGGGAAGGAACTCTTCGACGATGTGTATTACTTTGGCGCCAGGTTTTACGATCCTTCGGTTTGTCTTCATCACGGCGTATATGCGCGCTTGACTAACTATGTCTTCAGATTGGACGCTTCTTGACACTCGATAATTACCCTATAGACTTGGAGGACATCAGTCCATGCACGTTCAACATGTACGTGTTCTCGAGGAACAATCCCATCAACTTCATCGACTTAAATGGGAACGCGCCGTGGTGGCATTGGTATGTTATTTGTTCTAGCTGCTCAGTTTACGCCTGACAGAGATTTTAGGCTCGTCGATGCCATCCTCATCGTTGTGGCGGTCGCTCTCATGTTTGTTCCCGTTGTTGGCCAGTTGGCTACAGTTGCTATGAGTGCAGGCATAGGGGCGTTTATGGGCGCCGGCCTCGCTGGACTCAATGCGGATATTGACGGTGCCTCCGATAAAGAATGGGGTATACAGCTTGGTATCGGTGCTGTGATCGGTGGTCTTGTCGGTGGAGCATCTGCAGCGGTGGATGTTGCGCTGCCCGCCGCGAACTTCACTTTGAAAAGTGCCTCTGGGTTTGCGAAGTTTGCGGGAAAGACTCTACTGAAAGTCAGTATCGATAAAGGGCTGAACGTTATAGAGCAGGTTGTTGATAATGTAGTGCATGGGAGATCCGCTGGGGAGGATCTGGATATCACTGGACTGAGCGACCGGAAGGATTTTATGGAAATAGCAGTAGATATCGGTTAGTCCCGTTCCTTCGTGCTGACTTGCATGACTCTGACAATGTTATAGTCGACCATGTCAGTGGGTTGTCTCATGTGGCTAAAAAGTTCCGGTCGAAACAAATTGCGGCGAGGTCTCCTAGACAGAAGCTTAAGCTGACGCAGTTCAAAGCGAATGTCACCGGCAAAGGCGCGGCGTCCCGGCCTTATAAGCATGAGTACCCTCTTCGTCAGACGGGTTTGGAGGTTGGGAACTCTCGCCAAACGGGCTCCCGATATCTTGGTATGACGGAGACGACGCACATGTAGTTTAACTATGTATCTTTGTCACAATGTGTATATTCTTGCTGTTCGCTGTGATCTATGTAACTCCAACTTGACACCGCGTTCCCGAACACAAGCCACCAATGTCTACGAGTCGCCGTCTGACTCCTTACCTACACCGAGTCGACGTCAGGATTATGCCGAATCGTCAAGTCCGACTGCCATCCATACTCGCCACTCTCCAGCATCTTCTGCAGCTCGTTCAACGTTATACTGTCCGTAGACAACTTCAAAGAGTCGTCAACCTTTCCTTCTGAATTAAGCGGCCGACGAGGCACAAGCTCCGACTCTGGCAACGTTGCAACAGAGAAATACGCCCATCATTGCGTCTTAAAGGGGATGCAGCGTCAAAAGCGGATTCCTCTGTAGTGATCTCGCATCTACTTATAGCAATCCTTTGCAAGGTTGGAGCTAGGAGGAGAAGGAAGGTGTCGCATTGTTTCGATGGAGGACCGTTAGCGTGGCGTGTGCACTAGTAGTGAGATTTTGGAGTGGGTGGTGTAGCTCTCGGAGAGATTGAGTAGGGTCAGAGGTCATGCCAGAGGCGGAGTCCATGTCCGAACACCACTAGAGCGTATCTACTCACTCGCTGACCGCATATGCCGCCTCCTGTTCTGCTTGCCATCCTTGGGTTTATTATGTTGTAATCTTCGATGGATCCTACATCGATATATTCGCTCGGAAGACCATGCGTACTAGATCTAACCTGAGGTTTTGCCGACAACAAACTACGAGACAAAATACCTTCGCGCACGCCTGCTTTAAGCACAGCGGTGATGATGAGGTCCTCAGGAGCGTTTGCGGACTCAGGGCCTTCAAAGGGAGAATGACGAAGAGCATCCAAGGTCTAGTGGTGGATAGGATATACAGTAGACTCATCGCGCCATGTTCTGAAGACCAGAATAGGCCCCACTTCCGTAACTATGTTGGCAAAAGAGTCCTTTCTTATATTACAAGCATGACGGTACTACATCAGTCTGATAAACATGAAGAGTAAAGGAGAAAACTTCATAGAGTATAATTAAAACATTTCAGAGCCAGCGTCCCGCCTTAACCAACGCTACGAACGATGGTCGTCCTTGACAGAGCGAGAAGGCATTTCTAACAGAACGCCATCCTTTGTCCATCAGTTCGTCCGCAGTGTGAGAAGACTGGTGAAGCTTAAGCTCGTCGAACACCCCTACGCAAACCTCCACAGTAAGACCTTCTCTGCTCAAGTATTCATCGGCGGCTAAAGTATCCGTGTCGATGTGTTCGAACGACGCAACCTCAATATCCAAATCCATCGTGACCTGGACGTGCGTGAGAGGTAGATCACGTATGGAGCGTGTCATAGAATGGAGCCATGTCCTACATGTGAGCCATGATGATGTCCGCCACTCGCAGACAGCTTGAAGATGCAAGGTGCGAAGCGAGGTGCACGAGCTTAGATCAGGCTGGAAGAGAGCGTTGAATGAAACCCGAGACGCCGCCCACCACCGGAAGGTCAAGTGAACTATGTTGGACGCGCTTGCCAGAAATCGTTTCAAGACTTCCTGACTGCCATCAGCCAGCAAACAACTGGAGTATATTTCGAGAGACGAAAGCCTGCTAAGCATTTGTGGTTGCTTCATAACCCAGGAGGCTGCTCCGCTGGCATGACGGAAGTCGAAGGTAAGATGATTCGTGGAAGAGGGGATAGGCCCGAATCGTTGGGGGAAAAGAGTCTCTTTGGCTTTTCGGCTCCAACACCAAGCTCGGAAAAGGAGTTCACATGTTTCCGGAAAATGACAGGAAAAGTTCATAACCAGAACGATCACTGTCGGTGGATTGTCTGGGAACCCAATCTCGGAGGGCCAAGTGACGCCTTTTAAGCACAGACGTTCGAGATTTGGGATTTCGAAAATGAAGGAGTGAAACGAATCAGGACCTCCGTAGAATTTGGCTTCGTCCAAGACAAGAGTGCGGACCGATGACAGAAGAGGAATCAATGGGCGTCGGAAGGATGCCCAGAAGGACAGTGGGAACAAATCGACCTCTATGAGGCGCAACTCCTCCACCTCTTTGAAGTGCTGCCACACTGGAACTGTGACGTTCTCGTCGTCCATCGCGCCCGGGTTCCCGACTAGGTTCCAGAGCGAAAAATATTGGACAAGACCCCCTATATCTCTTCCGTTGATGGTCAACGTGCGGATCTTGCGGGGTATCGAAGCAGGCACACGCCCTTTCAATAGCAGCGCCAACTGCTTGATGCAGCGTTTGGTGTGGCATTTGTGAGCGGCAATGTATGGATCGCGGCAGGGTTCCCGACTAGGTTCCAGAGCGAAAAATATTGGACAAGACCCCCTATATCTCTTCCGTTGATGGTCAACGTGCGGATCTTGCGGGGTATCGAAGCAGGCACACGCCCTTTCAATAGCAGCGCCAACTGCTTGATGCAGCGTTTGGTGTGGCATTTGTGAGCGGCAATGTATGGATCGCGGCAGATGTTTATGGATAGGTCCTGGAATATGCAGTGACGGGCGTACGCCGCGAAGGCTTTGTTGACCAGACTCAGCTGGAAAAGAGACCGCGCGCCGGAGTCTTTAATGAGGAGGTCGACGATGTGGTGTATCAGCTCAGTGGGTAGACGTCCCCACATTGTTGCTGGTCAAGCAGGGATGAAGGTAGGTGGGTAGATAAAGACCCTCAATCAGGAACGGCCGTTTGTGAAAGCGTCAGAGACGGGCAAGACCCTGTTTTCACTCAGCGACTGAGCATATCAGAGGAAGGCTTATATTGCGCCACCTGGGCCGTGGGCTGGATACAGCATGTCAGAATACGTGACACAAAGTTAGTATTGTTTGCATAATCTGCCTAGTCATCGTCGGCAGCCAAGGGCCACGGCTTGGCCACATTAGTAATGGACCCACAGCAAGCACGTCCATCTTCAACCACAAGCGGAAGGTTGTGCATCTGATAAAAAAAAGCGCGACATTTCTACAAATTGTGGCCGTGTAGGTGCCGCCGATGAAGGGTGGTTTCGATACCAAGTCGGAGAACTTGAAATACAAGCTTGAATATAGCTAAGAGCCTAAGACAGCGATAAATCTGCTGCATACTGTTAGTACATGTGTACGTGACAACTTACCTGTCTCGTATTAAGCTAATACGAAAAACGAGCTTGAAAAGGGACTCCAAACCAATGTATAGGTTCAGAAACAAGAACTTGGAAGACTACCAGCAGCCCACGTGGCGATCCCAAAAAGGCAGTCAACCGGTTCCGGACGCGTGCACAACTTGTCTTCCAACCACGACGTCGACAGGTGGTAAAGAGTAATCTGTACCTCCTAGACCACCGATTTAACCCCATCTGTGGCGCTAATTTGACAGTAGATTTTGACGCGTCTGCTTCCTTTATTCAGTTGGACCTTCATTGACTATGCGGTTTGGAATTCCCCGGTCTCCATCCCCTTCGCCTGTACGGGACAGGTACGAGATTTCTATTTAAATTATTGTTGTGTTAAACTAGCGTATAGATCACGTCTACGAAGATCTTCGTCGTTCGGCTTGGGCGATAGTGGCAGCGATACTAGCTATGCGTCCGAAGAAGAATCAGGACTGTCGTCTTCCTCTGACGACGAGAACATGCCTGCATCATGGCGAAATATTGCCAGTACGTCGTCGCAGTCTAGGCGAATACCTTTGTACGATTTTATTTAATTCATGCCATCCGTATTCATCAAAATGCAGAAAATCTATATCGACTTCAAGTCCTCGAACAGCAAATTCTACATCAACGCGACAGCTCGAGGAAGCTATGGCATCGATAAGACTACGTTCACAGTATAATGATCCCTACGAAGAATGGGAAAGAAATGTCCGAAAGGAATCATTTGTACGCCTCATTTTTGTAATCTGAGCCTCAAATCTGATCAAACGCATAGAAAGCAGCACGTAAAAATCATGCCACTGTCCAATCCAAGCTTCATGACGCCCGGGAAGCCGCAAAGATGCGCGACGAGGAAAGATTCAGAGCTCACCTTGCTCTACAACGCAGCGAACTAGACAAACATCTTGCGAAGCTACGAGAAAAGGTAGATGCAGAGAAGGCGACAATGATGGAACAGTTGAAAGCGAGGGAGACCGCTCTCTGGCGAAACGTAGACGCAGCCATTGCAATGGATACCCAAAAAGCTGAGAGCAAGTGGGCTGCTGAGCAAAAGCTGCGCGACGAGGAGGATAAGCGACGAAAGGAAGAGGAGTTAAAGAAACGATTAGCAGAAGAGAGCAAACGGGCGGAGGAAGAGAGAAAGCGGAGTCAGGAGGAGGCAAGGAGAAAGGAGGAAGAAGACAAGAAGCGCAAGGAGGAGGAGGAAGCGAAGAAGGCGAAAGAAGATATGGAGAGGGTCGAGGCTGAGAAGAAGGCCAAGATGGAAAAAATGGCCGCTGAGAGGGGAATTCGCGAGCAACTTGGGTTTCTCAGTGCTCAAGATGAGTGGTGGACAGCGCGGAAGATGATGGCGGTAGGCATTTCTTGTTTCGTGTTTCTCGTCATATTAATCACTCGTAACAGAATCTCAAAGCCGAGGTCATGCCTGTCGTGAAAAACAAGAGTGGCAACAGCGCTGAGTTGAAAAGCGCATGGAGTACCCATCGTCGACAAATCACGCCCAAGATCGGCCAGCTCACCGAGAACATCAACGACATTAATCGGATAGTAAGTCGGTTTTGTCGGGTACAGCGTCCAACGATCTCATGATTTCCAAGACAGACCAGATTACACATATTATGCTTCTACCGCCCTCGGGACACAACCGATCTGTATATTATGGCCTATTATCGTCTCTAGCAAAGACCATAATCGAGCAGGCTGAAGCGGAAGTTAGCAATGCTACCGAAAGCAATCCCGCCCTACCCATCGCCCAAGTAACGTTCAACCTTTTAGAGAGACTGGACGGCTTTGGGGAAATCCTCTGGGCGAGGCTCGTTACACGCACCGGCGGTTGGGCCGTGCCCTACCCCGTAGGCGACGCGGACTATGACGGCCGCAAGTGGGCGAACCAGACGGAGTGGAAGAAGGCGAATGGGTACAGGCAGATGCAAGCGAACGACGGGAGCATGGTCTGGGAGACCGAGGAGCAGTATAATTCGCGCATCTCGGGAATCATGAGGGTGTATTTTACGGTGCTGGGGATCAAGCCGGTGAGGCAGCCGTTGAAGGGTGCGATGTGGCAGACGCCGATGTTTTGGAGGTGGATTGCGCGGCTGTTGGGGTCCGATGGGGGTGGGAGGGTGATGCTGGAGAAGTCGGTGGCAGCGGATGTATTGGCTGGTGAGGTTTTTTTCATTATTGTTTCGCAAGGACTGATGTGATTGTAAAGCGGGTTTGCAGGTTCTGGGATCGGATGCGAAGGCGATATGGGGCAACCAGTTCGTCAAGCTTCTCGCGCTCGTGTATGATGGTGTGAACAATGGTTTTGGGGATAAGAGCGGTGCCAAAATTGGTGGCTCTACTCCCGAGGGATCTGCAGCGCGCGTGAGATTGTCGATGGAGATCGAGAGGATTATGACCACATAACTACATTGCATGCCAGCTACTCATTCTTGCATTCGTTTGTACTACACCCTTCGCATACACACTTCGTTTCGTTTCCCATGTGTAACCTCTAGGTACAGAGGCATTCTTGGGACTTGGGATCACTCCGCGTTCGGGGCAAGTTCGGACAGATGTGATCCTTGATTTTCAACCAGCTTCCTCACCATTCAGATAACTCAGAAGTAATAATACATGGGCTAGTCATGAAAGGTTGATTTGTACATTTTCTGATTCATCCGTAAACATGATCATCAGGTGGTCATCCTTCAGCTGATGGGCACTGAGCAGGATAAACGTGTTGGTGTTTCTAATTTTGAGAATCAAGGTGACTGAGACCTGAATCCTGCTCGGCGTACTACCGATGGATGTGATCCTTGATTTGCTAGTCCCTCACGGGGAACTCAGAAGCACCTGAGAGATCATAGATGGGTCTCGAATTCCGTTGGGCTTTTGAATCAACGCCACAGCCGAGTTTGGTGATCACCACACGAAGAAGAAAGCACTGCAGTGATGTACATTGCCTGAGTGACAGCCATTCATCTGGGTACATCACGGGAATGGATCTAACTGATGAGGAGATGCAAGGAGAGAAGATCTTTTGTTGCTCGCAGAGAAGAGGGGTGACGCAAGATGTTCAGTGGGAGTCAGAGTCGTTGTACCAAATATGGACGCGTAAACGATGCGTCAAGAGGGTACCTACGCGTTCCAGAAGGCCTATACAAGAACAATGAGGATGCATTGCTCATTTTGGACATCGTTGCCAAGCAGATCTGTATCAAGGTTGTTGCCAGGCCCCGGGAAGCTCCCCTATACCACCGGCGACCCCAAGGCCCTCAAAAGTCCAAATTTCTGGGTGCCAAAAGTCCAAAAATCGCCGAGGTCGGTCACCTCACGTGATCGATGTCACGGCATTTAAAAAGCCGTTTTCGCCACTCACCATTCTCAGCGACGTAAAATAGGGGATTCGAACGCCTAGGCAACCATGAAAGCAATCCGCCAATGGCTAGCTTGCACAGCGAAGCCCGTCGACTATGCATGTGTCCATCAGAACCTCAAGATGGGTTCCTCGTCCCTAAAAAGTCCAATCTTCGCCGGACCTCAGCTCGAATTGCCCTCGAAAGTCCAAATTTTCGCCGGGGTTTTCGTCGATTTTGAGCCCTCAAAAGTCCAAAAATCGCCGGCGGTATAGGGGAGCTTCCCGGGGCCTTTGTTGCCCAAACAACCGACAACGTTTCAGAGAGTGCGATCATTTGTTGTCCTTCACCTTCACCTGGTCTAGTCGCGCGAACCAGGTATGTCGCAATTTATACACCTACCCTAGTTTGTTAGGCATACATTGATCTAAACGCCTTGGCCTTGACAATGGACGGTGGAATGAACAAAAAGACTTGCAACAGCGCCGAGATCATCTCCTAAAACAATGGACACCGTTTCGGGACCAACGTAAACAACAAAAGCCGTGCTTGGCCTCCGAGTTTACCGCCTCATCTTCTTCTTTGCCTCCAGTGTCAGAGCGGTGCTCTCCTCCTTCTAACGCTTCCTCCGGCCGCCAATCCTTATAAGCGACGATCTTCAGGCCTAGCGCCCTATTTCTTTCTTTCTTCACTCGCTTATTCCTTTATTCTTCACGAAGCCGCGATGGTTAATTATACAATTCTTGCGGGCGGATTTTCTTCTTTCGTCGCCACTTATCTGTTTGACACGGACGCCGGCTCCCTCACCTTGGTTCAGCAGAACCCAACTGGAGACAATCCGTCATGGATCGCCTCACATCCTCAGAATAGCAGCATTCTTTAGTGAGTTCTGATTCGGTGGCAGCTGAAGGTGTTCTGAACATGTGTGTTCAGCGCGGTCAACGAGATATCCCCCGTGGGCAATCTACAATCATTCTCGGTCGCGGACGGGGTCCTTACATTGGTCGACACTGTTACGACAGGCGGAAATGGACCTACATTCACCAATCCGCTCTCGACGGGTGAGGTATCTGGCATGAACGTAAGCGCGCCCCACACTCGCCCCATACCCCGAGCAACAATCTGATTGCAATCACAGTTTGGATCACCAAATTGCTCGTTGGTCGCCACAGTGCCCGATGATCCCCTGCATTTCGAGCGCGATTCCCCAATCGTCGCCTTCCCTGTTGCGGAGGGGGCCCCGTCAAATCCCCACATGTCGCTTGAGTTCAATGGAGAAGTGTTTGTGCCCGATCTCGGCGGTGACAAGATATGGCGTTTGGTGAACACCGGAACTCCAGGGAGCTTCGAAGTGCAAGGGCAGATTGACATTGACGCCGGAGCGGGTCCTAGGCATATCGCTATTCATGGTATGTCCATCACTGTGTGTAACCCTAAGCCCATGTTAACGTTGGTGGCTTTGTATAGACAACATCCTCTTTACGATACACGAGAAAACGTCCACACTTACGGCTCAGCAAATTCCTGCGGCACCCAATGGCACTACGTTCCCTCTATTGGCCAACGTCTCTGTTATTCCAGACGGTGCACCGGCTGGAACATCATTCGCCGCTGCCGAAGTCCTCATCTCTACTCCGACTGAACGCTTCCCCTCTCCACTCATCTACGTGAGTAACCGTAACATCGGAACAACCATCGACCCCAATGGCGACACCATTGCGATTTTTGAATTCATCAACGGGACGTTGTCTGCCAGTGGGAATAGCACTTCTCCCGCATGCAAACGGAGAATGCAGAAGGTCAGGCGCTCTGGGATGGCCAAGCGCGAGGGAGAAGCTCTGCAGCTCCTCGCGCAAATTCCTACGGGTTTACAGCAGATCCGGGGAATGATGTTGGGGAATGTAGCTGATGGGAGTGATGAATTTATTATGGCTGGCGCTAATACTCAAGGCGGCGTCGCCATGTTCCGGAGGGTCGATGAGGGACGAAGTCTTGAGCTAGTAGCACGGAACCAGGACTTGCAGAACAGGACCAGTTTTGTGTTCCTATGAGAGGGTTGGTGAGATATATCTTTTTTTTCTTATCTTCAGTTGGTGGACATTACAGTATTTAATTTCTACGCTATCCTGTGCAATCTACCTCACGTCATGAATCGACTATGCATTCCGTCATTTCCAGACTCCTGAGAGGGCGAAGCTAACGGGATAGTATCATAGCTGTTTAATCAGATTCGCTCAAGCTTCGCTTGCACTTACTGTACCCCACCTCGTGACTCCAGGAAGGGAGACAGCAAGCGCGGGGTTGAATTGTTCAATGTAGTTGTCACTTACGCTTGATACGATGAGATGGATAGCAGATAAGCGGGACATCAGAATAGATCATACGGAATGAGCCTGTAGGTGGCGCACCTCAGGCAATGGAAGTTCATCAGGTCAATAGGTGGCGTAGCGGGTTGACTGCCAGCCTGAGCGATGCAGGAGGTCATGGAACAAGATGATCATATAGAGCGGAGTGCGCGGCGGAGCTCGAATTTAGATAGTTCAACTAACGTTGTTGATCTCTCTTCCCCTCCTTCCATTAGGAGTGTCAGTGTCAGTCTTTCATCTAGCACAACATCGTTTGATCCACGCGTTTTTCATGATTTTTTTTCTATCAGACTGCTTGGAGCCCGTCATGCGGGGGCTGTGGCACCTTGATTTGGCATTTTCCCGCAATTCTTTCGTGTATATATCTGATGGTAGGCAGCCCTGCTAGTTGAATAACGACGCTCCTGAAGCATTCTTCCCTAGCCCGCATGCTTAGAAGGGGAGGGCGCTTAACTGTGTTACATAAAGACACAAATAGGCGCCCAGGTCCGATTTTACGCATGGAGAGGCGGCCTCGTCTTTGCTTCCAATAACCAAAATGTCAGTCGCAAAGACTTATGGACTCACCACATCAGCTGGCGGCATGGATCTACCGGCGCCTCTGATGGAGACAACGGGCGCTTAACATACGGATATGGAATAATGGCCCGTGTTTGGCTCTTATAACATCCATTTGTACGTTCATCCTTCTTTGGTTTGATCCCTCACAAGCCTCATCTGTATATGTTCGAAGTCCACGATTCTGGTTATTGCACTGACAGTCCTCCGTCGACCGACGTTGAATGTGATGTTCCAGTCACAATACCCGCTCCTCCCGTTGCGGTTGTCCCTAGCGTCATGCACCAGGACGCGCATGAAGCCCCTCCGGATGGCGGGTACGGCTGGATTTGCGTTCTATGCTCCTTTACCGTGCACTTTTTCGCTCTAGGGTTAGTCTATAATAATACGTGTTACTATTCCGAACGAGGCGGTGCTAATATCTGCATAGCATCGAGTCGTCTTGGGGCGTGTACCAAAGCCATTACTTCACCTCCCATGTGTTGGGTCCTGTATCCAGTTCCGATCTCGCCTGGGTCGGCTCCATACAGGCTACGGGACAGCCACTCGTTGGCATGTAAGCTGTTCACCGTTGCCAACTTCGTAACTGACAATCATGGCAGCTTGGCGGGTATCCTCGCACAACGTATCGGTTTTAGGATTACTGGATTTATGGGAACATGCATAATGTGCATGGGGCTCATAGCCGCGTCTTTCTCGTAGGAACTTCTTTCGATTCGATGGGTGAAGTCTGTCTGTAACTCGTGCATCTAGAACGCATGTCTGGCATCTGTATCTCACGCAAGGTAACGTTCTGGACGTTTCATTTGGCGCCGTAGTTAATTCTAAATTCGCATAGGTGTCATGTTTGGTGTTGGAAGCGGGTTTGCCTTCATACCCGCTGTCTGCATCCCTTCTCAATGGGTGAGTACTGCGGGCCCTTCTCGTGAACCCTTTCCGCATAGTACTCATGCATTCAGTTTACCAAGCATCGAGGTAATTCAAAGAATTCTCGTGCTCGAACACGACTCACCGGGAGTTATAGGTCTCGCCACTGGAATCGCAGCCAGTGGCTATGGTTCGTTATTTCTTTTTTGAGGCGTCTTCCACAGTGCCCCCAACATTATTCTCAACAGGCGTGGGAGGACTTGTACTCAGTCCTTTGACACAAAAACTCATTGATCACCTCGGCTTTCGATGGGCGCTGAGAGCAACTGGTCTGATGACTCTCTTGGGTAGGCTTTTTTTTATTTTTTTTGTCATATGATGTTAAATATCGCGTTCGTTCGCGCTTGATTTGTGATGTTAATTTCGGGCTAATCGTTCTTCGTGTAGCGCTGGGAGTTGCCGACATTTTCCTTAAACCTCGGGCGTCCGTCCGTCCACCCACTAGGATAGACAAGAGCTTGATGACGAACAAAGTATTCCTATTCCTGTGCTCAATTGGATTGTTCAGCGGTCCCGGCTTCTATGTTCCCTTGTTCTATGTTCCCGGTGCGTGCCATCAACTTCGGAATTGACGGAACGTTTTCTCAATTTCCGGCCGATAGACTACGCCGTGAATAAACTTGAACGCAGCGCACAAGACGGCGCGAACTCTGCAGCGTTGATTTCGGCGTTCTCCGCAATCGGACGCGTCGTGAGTTCTTACTGGTTCAGTGCGCTTATCACTTCTGAATTCAATACTCGCTATCTTTAGTGCTTAGGCATCGTTGGAGATCATCTAGGACATCTTCACATTCTTTCTTTGTGTCAGTTCCTAGGCGGTGTCGGCCAGATGGCGATATGGCCATTCGTACACAATCTCGCCGGCCTCATGGCGTTCTCGTCTTTCTACGGGTTTTTCACGGGAGGATATGTCAGTCTGTATCCTGTCGGTAGGTACTGACTTCTCGAACCCTCTCGCATGTGCTGATGGTCCGAATATAGTCGCGGCCGATCTCTATGGGGTTGAAGGTTTGGCGAGTATTACTGGAGTCATGTTCTCGAGCTTTGTGGTGAGTGATAAGTAAACATCTGGACATTCGCGGGAGAAGTCCTCATCTTTCGTAAGCCCGGGACACTCGTCGGACCACCCGCCTCTGGGGCTATTCTGGATCGGCACACCGACCCGTCCACCGGCAAGATCAACTTTCTTCCTGTCCAGCTCTTCGGAGGAGCCTGGCTCATCGCCTCCGCGTTCATGGCGGTAATGGTCAAGGTCTTCCATGATAAGAGAGCCAATATTGCGATTTGATGTTTTATTACTGTTGTTGTGAGGTCGATTAGGGGGTTGGGGGGGGCGTTCTTTTGCATCTAGGTCAAACGGGATGCCCGTCTTCCTTCTCTTTGGCATCAAGTTTGTCTATTCTTCCGATGTTTTCATTTATCTCATTTTTAGCACTTCGGCCCATAGAGGGTCTTTTTTGTCTGCCTAGGGCGTTGGGGGGTGTGGCTTTGCTTGACTGTCAAATCTCGCACCCGCCAATGTTCTCTGCACCTGCTTAGGGGATTGGGGTGTGTGTGTCTGATGCTTCATGCTATGCACACGCCAGTCTTCTTCCATTTTTAAACCTTTTATCGTGTACTGTCGCTTCCTCCATCTTCTTTTCACAGTTTTGTCGACAATATACGGCCCTTGTTGATGTTTTAACCTGGAACGATTGCAAGGCACCAACATGAATGACATGAACTAAAAATACAGAGCACTACAAAACAAAACATGGAATCGTATCGTAAAGCTTAAACTTTATCTTGGATGCTGTGTATGCTCTTGCTTTCAGCCTCCTCCAGCGCCTTCTCTTGCTTGAGAATGTTGGCTGTACGCTCTTCTTGGGAAATGGCACCGAAGATAATGTCCATGTCCTCCAAACTGCGGCCCTTGGTCTCGGGGATCAGGCTATCGGCTTGTCAGCACGATGAAAGCGCAGAAAGTGATGCGCGACTTACAGTGAGAACACGCCCATACCGCCAACGTTGACCGTGGCAAACATGATGAAGATCTTCCAACCAAGGTTACTGACCATGTCGGGGGTAACTTTGGAGACAACGAAGTCTGAGCACAGAGAAGTCAATATGAGGGTCGCTCGAATTGATCAGAACGCGTACTCCATAGCCATTGAGAGGCACTTGCCGTCGCCAAACCGTAATGCCTAGTCCTGGTAGGGAAAATATCGGAGACGTAGACCCATGGCAAAGGACCCCAGCCCATCGAGTAGAAGCAAACGTAGATGTACAGCATGGCGGCCATCGCTTGACTTGCGGGAGCGACTTCAGTAACAACGTCGCTTGAACTGACAGCCGGTGGCGGATGAGTTTTGAGGATGGCGCCGATGATGTAGAACAGCGTGCCCATTCCGAATGCCGATATGATGAGAGAAAGTTTTCGTCCAAGGAACTCGACACCGAAGAAAATGAAGATGGCAGTTGCCACGACCTTGACCACGCCGTAGATTCCAGATGCAAGGAGCGAGTTCTTGGTGCCTGTGTAGCCGATGGATGCTGAGAGGGTGGGTCAATTTTAATCCTAAGAACTGAGCGGGTGAAAGGCATACCGAAGATCTGGGGGGCATAGTAGTTGACACTGTTCTGTCCGGACCATTGTTGGAGCAGGAAGATGACAAAGGCAATCACGAAGCGAATGAAGTTGCCTTTGCCCAAGAAAGCCTCCTTGATACCGAGACCCTCGCGAGCAATACGCTCTTCCTCGATGGCCGCCTCGATTTCAGCTATTTCGTGAAGAACCTGCTCATCATGGATTGATCGGCGACGAAGGTAAGCCAAGTTGTTGAGAGCATCTTCTTTCCGACCGACAGAGGCTAGCCAACGAGGGGATTCCTGTGAGAATAGGTCGGTTCCGGCTTCGGCTTCGCACATTGAATACTGAAGACAAACCTTGATAGTCAGGAGACCAAAAGTCATGATTCCAGCAGGGACCAGCTGGAAACCAAAGGGAATCCGCCACACGTTCACGCTGTTGTGGATGTTGATACCAATTCCATCTGGAAATTATGAGCGAAAACGAACATGATAGGCAAATAATCAACGCACAATTGATGAAGTACGACAACATAACACCAATAGCCACCATGATCTGGAACAGACCTGTGATCCGTCCACGGACTTCCTTAGGAGAGCACTCCGAGACGAACGCAGGCGCGACCGCAGAGATGCCACCGATCCCAACACCAGAAATGACACGACCGCCGTAGATGAGGGCCAGACCGTTTGATGGAGATTCGGCAACGGTGGTTAGTATCTTCAAATCGTCTCAATCAGTTGAAGATATCGCAAGAATGAAAAAGGAACGCACAGCACCGACAGTAAAAAGGAGTGCGAAAGAAAGCAGAGTGTATCGACGACCGATACGAGCTAAATGCACTCAGTCAGATACACGTAAGGCTAAGATGAAAAGCGACGTACGCGAGATAACAGTGCTACCCAAAGCGCCGAAGAAGGCACCAGCTTGAAGCACAGACACAACGTTGGACGAGACTTCGTTCACCCTATGCTTGTCCGCTGTTCCATCCTCCTTTATCATCCCAAAGTGCTTCTGGAAGTAGGAATTGTTGACGACTCCTCCACCGACACCACTGGTGAAGAATGAGACCACGCCTTTGAATAGTCGAAAAACGCGCTTACGTATCATAACCGAACAGCACGATACCCCAATACACGACGAACGCGAGCCCTACAACACGAGTCAGCTAGAGAAGACGCGAGTTGAACCAACATACAATAGACACGAATGTTTTGGAACCGAGTATCCTCCATGGCGGATGTGGTCGATATCGGGAGGAAGAAGCACTAAAGCCTGCCGAAACCAGCTCACGGGAGAAAGCCTTATATATAGGGCGCCCTGGACCCTTATGCGGGGAACGAGGGTGGGGAAAAGGTGGGGGAGTCACGGGCCGTCGGCGGACCGTGGAACAAAACAAATTCATTTCCTCCAGACGGATCTTTTAATGACACGCCGACAATCCTCTGTTTTTGAGCGGTTTTACGGCCCAGTACCTAAACCGACTGTTAGACAATCCTTGGAATACGACGAGAACGAAGTTTGGACACTTATTTTCGAAATGAGGCATCCATTCCCATGTATGCGATTCCCGCGAGAAAACACCGCTCGGCGAAAATGTCCCAAGGGGAACCAGACGGACTGAGTGATGGAACCAGATCGTTTGGTCAACTGACAGATGCTCACGCGGTTCGTGGCGCGCGACCCTACGTAGGTCGTCCAAGGATGATCGTACTGACGGTGTGATTAAATGCAGAAAGGTTCAGGCCAAGGGTAAGACGGACGTCGTGTAGCAGCGACGGACTATCTCAGTTTACTCTGGCGGCTAGAGAAGAGGGAATATGTAACCTGAGAACATGACATGAATCATGGCCATGGTGCGATGGAGATCCACAGTTGAATACGGAACTTCGTCCCGAAATTGCAGTCAGAAGATGCGGATTTGAATATTACAGACGTCCATCCATCACCACACTCAGAGCACGCGCCCCCGTGCCCCAAGGGCGAATGGTCCCAATAAAGCTGCGAGCGCGGTATCAGTGCCTGAGAGAGTAGGTCAATGTAAGTGGAGAGATCCGGTCAAAACACCAACGGAGCTGGCAGGGATCCGGAATTCGTTAGAGAGAATCTTTAACTGGGTTTCTTCACTCCCAACGCTGCGTACATGACCTCGAGTATCTGGAGTTCAGAACTCGAGGAACACAGTAGTAGTTGATTTCGATTTTGCAGGACAATATGAAGAACGAGGTGAACATGAGTAGACATGAGTGTATTCGGCGAAGTCGCCTATTTGCAGGGTCGAATGAAAGGAATGCGGGACGCTGGTGCTACTGTCTGGACTCGCACTCGGAATCGCGCTCTTGAGAAATGTGGCGCACACACCGTCCAATCCGGATAAGTTTCCCTTGCATCTCGTAATTGGGATGTCGCTGTTCCCTCTCCGATGCGCCGCCCACGGGTTCCGTTCTTCATATTGATCTCTCTGACTCGCGTCTCGATCCAGGAACATAAGGCGAGCTATTTTGCTTCGGAAGTATTGAGATCAGATATCAAATGTTCCTGAGGGCTCCTCAGCAAACGGAAGTTGGGGCCTGTCGATGCGCTTTTTCATGAGACCAGAACATCCTATATGTTTCACGAGGTATGCTGAGAGAGAAAAGAACTGGTCCTATTTCCGTCTCCAGGACAGAGTGTGGTGGCTATTGGAAGGCTATATCCTGTCATTGAATTGAGATGAACCTGGACACACAAAAAATGTGTTCTGGCCACGACATTTAACGGCATGCCGCGGACCGGCGGACAATACAGACGTAGTACTAGTAGACGCGGTGACGCGCGTCTTACATTAAGTACTGGTCTTGGGGAAGTTGTCCGTTCCTCCCGCCGGGCCGCTTTATTGAGTTTCTTTGACTTTAGCTTGATCCACCAGTCTTGAAGCAGTGCATGTACAAGACGGCTCACTTCGTGTTCGTCCAAACCATTCATTTCCTTCAAGACAATACAGAGAAGTCATCTGACAAGCCCCGAGTCAAATCAGAGGACGGAAAACTTCAGACGGTAAGCTATGCACGTACCAAACCGGATATACTGCAAGTTCAGATGTGAGCTGTGCGATTGCGACATAGGCATCGAAGACGCCTGGGGTGATGAACGGACTGCTACATGCCAAGCGGATACCCTCCAAGTTGCGCTCACAGGCCCGGCGCTTGCTTTTCTCGACCGCAGCAACAGCCTTGCATGCTATTAGCCGCATCTTCATCACTAGGACGGCACCTCAGCCAACATCCCTACCCTAGGGGAAAGACAACTCACATAGTTCGTTCGGTGGTCCAGGAACCGTGTCACCTAGTTGATCACGTAGGGTCTCTTCTTCGGCGACGAGTGAGGCAACTTGTTGATGTATAGCGTCGAGTGCAAGAAGACGGGTTGATGTTCTTTCGAATGCCTCATTGGAGTCGGACATCTACAGTGCGGAACCAGAATTAGTTTTCAAGGTACCGAAGTACGGTAACAAACAGCTTCGGTGGGGCACTTGAATGAATGCTGTCAGCCGGGAATAGTAGAAGCTTCAGTCAAAGGAGACGCACCTTCGTCGAGCCTCCTCCAGAGTCTTGCCCGCTATCGGTAGCATTATGCAGTTGTACTTCGTCGGTTCCGGGTTCACCATTGGGTTCAGGAAGCACTGTTTCCGGAGTCGGCCCCACATCATCTTGAAGTTTAATGACTGTAATTTTCGCATAAGATAAGGCATCATCGGTGAACGGATCGGGGGGGTCAATGCTGTAGAATATCAGCGATCTCCATTGATCACCCGCTGACATTGGTGCTCACTTTTCTAATATGCGTACACTGTCACTAACAAGAGACGAATCAGTGAACACGGGAAGAGAATGCAGGTGTCGTGACCTACATGGACAGGGCTTTAAACCGCCGTTTTCTACAATGCCAGTTGGTGCCCGCGGAATGCCCTTGGGTCACATCAACGTGAGCATGCTATATATATCCTCAGCCGTTGAACATGCGACCTATTGAAAGCAGAAATGAACTTACACTTCGCTCGAAGGTTGTCCAACAACACCTGACCACGCCTGGCGCCGGAACAGTGACATCCTGCTGTCGAGGTAGTAGCAGGGAAAGCCTTAAAAGGTCCGACGCGAGTAGAACTGTGGCGATTGAAAGGCGTCCTGGTTCAAACTCGCTCGCTTTTGGGCCCGTATACGTTATTTCGAGTGTAAGTCGGATGGGCAGCCCCCATCCAGGTCTCCGAACGGGTTTGACTTGAGTCAAAGAGGCGTGTGACTCGGAGACCTGATGCGTATCTGATATCGATTCTATACTCGTCTTTTGTTGTGGCGTAATGACAGACATAGAGGCACGACGGAGAAGGGAGTCAGTAGACTCGGCGAGTGACTCCGGCGGATTGATGCTATCTCGTCGATAAGTAGGCTTCAGAAGATGAGAGCAATGTTACGCACTTTTCGAATATTCTAATGTATTCTCTACGATGGATCAGAATGCGTTACATGCAAGGTGAACAATGTAGTGCGTACATGGATAAGTCTTCTAACTTTTCTGCGGTTATACGCCAATTATCAGAGGTACGATCAGTTCTAGAAGTCAAGGCTTTGTGTATCGGCTGAGGAAACCGTGAGTTATCTAGCGCGCTAGCCCGAAGAGTAAATAGCACTGACGCTATCCTCCCAAGTTAACCAGAAGAACCGAACTAGACCTCGGCGGGGAATCTCAATGTCGCAGTCCTTTGGAAATGCCAGCTTGATGTAGTTCAGATCAGCCTTCAGCAATGCGACAGCTGCCTGTAATTTCCATGGTCGAAACTCTTCAGCCTTCGCACCCATATAAGTCACTTCGACAGTACACCGGAGGGGTCGTCCCCATTCGGGACGCGGTTTCTTCACCAAATTAGGCTGCTGAGATACCATAGGCATCTCTGAGTCGTGTGAACACCCCAAATTGTGTCGCCGAATGTTTCGGAGTCGCTGATGAGGTTGATATCGTATAAAAACGCGTCGAGAAACAAAATATTGACGTTGTTGTTGGGCAGAAAGAAACACAGACACGAGTCTATGCGCTTGAGGCGCGGTCAAGCTTGACGGTCTGCTCGCGGTTGTTGTCGCAAAGGGTAAAACGTAACGATCGGCCCAAAGGGGAAATCAAACTTGACATCACCGGGTCAGGCGCCGCTTAGACAATTGCCAACAAACTCTCCCGCAGACCACGACTACGATTAACTAGATTGACTACTAGGACATTCAAACTACCCACTCAACGCTTCAAACTCTGTCGAAACTCGAGTGTACAAAATTGAAGTTGAAACCTACCATCCGATCGTTCTCATTGACGTTTCTTCATCGCATGTATGTTGGTACCTCCCGTCGTTGCTGCTCTCTATTGATATCCTCGTTCACCCAGTATCCGACGACTGAGCACAGTGCTTCCTAGTCCTCTCAATGTTCCCAAATATTGACCTCATTGTGGAGGTCCATTACACGGATAATCTACGGTCCCGCTTTGTCCCTTCAATCGTAGTACCACCAGAGCTCGAGAAGGAGTTTAGGACACACGTACAGGACCTCGGAATCCCCCCTCCCAAGCATGATAATATCGCCATTTCTGCGCCTGGTGTCATGCGGACGCATTGGACTGTACCGGAGCATTCTGTGCGTTCTTGCTGCAATCGATATGGTAACTACTTATGCGCTCGTGATGTAGATATTGCACCACGGTTTGTCTAACCGATTCAAAGGCTCGGGGAAGTCCCGAATAATAGACAATCTCCATCGGTTGTCGATGTAGGTTGCAAGCTTTGCATTACCTACTACTAGTAATATTTCTTCCTAGCAAGCGGATAGATCTCATAGAACGCAAACCGTAAGTCTACTTCTCCGCTTCATTTCATCGGTATTCATGGTCGATGCAGGGACTGCGAGTTGCCCGTCACCACAAGCGTTTTTCCCGAGACCGGTCCAAACTCAAGGTTAAATCCTCCAGTCTTCTTGGAATACAGCCGGGACTTCAGTGCGCCTGGACCATCATCCAACAGGTCTCATCATTTCGAACAATTGTCAATACCGGCCTCAAACGGAGCAAACAAACTAATCGCCCTCAACTCGCAATCTTTGCTTGATCGAGTACAACCGGCAAGAGGCTCGTCACCAGAGGATTGGTCTCATGTTGACAACAGCTACGACGAAAGCTGGGATGATCAAGAAGCCTATCATGAAGATGCGCTGTTCGAGATGGACAAAGATGAAGTCGCAAGCAGGACAAGTTCGCAACGTACAAGATGGTCGGAGTCGTCGGTGGAACGTACAGCAAGTGACACTTTTCGCATGCTTGCGATACTTGTTGACGGGAATATCTAGCTTGGAAAACACCCAATGAGTCGGTCTCCTTCTTATGAACGCGATCACGGCAAACGCTTCAAGCGGACCGATTCCGTAGGCAGTGATTTTGCCAAACCTCTACTCAATTCATTGGGTTTGTGATGCATCTCTCTCTGTGAATTTTGCGCTGACCCGCAATAATTCTAGGGAACACGAATCAAGATCTAGTGAGGCAACTCAAGTTGGAGCAAGAGAAGAACAAGGAACTGGAGCAAGAATTGCAAGAGCTTAGAAGGAAGAACGCCGAGCAAGAGGCACTGCTAACGGATATACGGAATGAATGCCGGACTCCTTTCGTTGTACCGTCGCTACTAGATGCCTTTATGGCTGTCTCCAAGATGACCACAGCTGCAACAATCAATTCTGTTCATTAATACGCGGTGTGCTGCAGTACATTATCTAAGGCCTCTGAAGGTCATTTCCTGTATTGTTCTCTGATTCTGGTGAGCTTCAGAATTAGAGGCAGGTTCCATGAAGAGAGAGGGGCAGGCTGAACACGAGCTTTGAGGCACTGCTTGCCCTACCCAAATAGGAAACGAATCAACACAAAAACGCGAGGCATATCGGCAACAGGCGACGGCTATCGATCGCGTTCTCAACCCCGAGTTCTGTGGCAGTGAACTTTTCTTTTCGACCGACAACGTCCATAATCATGGCGGCATTGAGCGCTTTCGAATTTCAGTGCACGAGTTTCGCCTGTGGCTCTGCTCTGTTTCTCCGTCGGCTTACTTCTGCCTTCATGTCATGGTACCAATCGCTGCTTGGGGATTGGTCAGATTTAAATAAGTATCGACAGCCGACAGGAGATGCCTGAGATGACGTTTACACGGCAACATAAGCCTCTAATATCTCCGGTTCTCGTCGCACTCCATGGCGTTAGGGTAGCCTGCTGTAACAGACCGGCTTTAAACCACCTTGACTCGTTTCCTGCAGTCAAGTGAGCGCGCAGTTCTCGACGACGGCCAGCATGAAGGTGCCAAACCCGTTTGCACCCAAGCCAGCTCCTCCTGGTTTTGGAGAAGGGACAATTCTTCCCGAAGAGGATTCATCGTGGGTGGACTGCATACACGATGATGATAGGATATCTGGACTGATTCACTCGTGCAGATTGTTTTCGAGATTACTGTTCAACTGGTTGGGTTCGTTTCTCAACGTTGGGTTTACGCGTCCCCTCGACAAGGATGGTTCGTGATTCCTTGGTGTGCTTTTTCGTCATATTTACCCTGGGCTTTCCAGATTTATGGGAGCTCCCCAACAAGTTCTTGACGTCCTCTCTCGCGGATGAAATCGAGGTCAACTTCTATTCGCGTTGTCCCCCAGAAGACAGGCCAGCCTCTCTGCGTCACAGGATCTCGGACTCGCTCCATGAGAAGCGAGACGGCGAGACGCGAAAGGATGCATTTCTACGACCGATCAAGTACGACAAGTCGCTTCCTAAGGCGCTGCATCAAACGTTCTTTTTTCGCTTTTGGGCATCTGGGGTTCTCAAGTTGTTCGGTGGTTGGTCTTTTCCCTTTGCGTCTCGACTACAGGCTGAATAGTTCAATAGACACGCTTAAGACAACAACACCGCTTGTGACGAAGGTTCTATTGACATGGCTCACAGACTCGTATATCTGGTGGCGATTATCTGAAGAGCAACGGGCATCAGGCATCATACCTCAACCCCAAGGTATCGGCTACGGCATTGGAGTAGGCGTCGGGCTTGTCGTCATGCAAGGTTTGTGCCTCAAGCGACCTCACGGTATTGTTCTGACTCTCCTTTAGAACTGGCTAGTTTGGTGAGATTATCTCGCCGTCCATCCTTCCAATTTGACTCGAACTTTGATTCGGCTAGTTCACCAATCACTCGTCCTACTGTGAGGGAACCTTATTGATTCTGCCATCCATAGTACTCACAGAGTGACATTCACCAGATGGCATGACCCTCGGCTTGGCTGTTCGCACATCCGTAAGCGAACGAGTGCGAGTCGTAAACATTCCAGTGCTAATTTTAGTTAGGTCATCGGCGCCATCTTTCGGAAATCTTTGAGACTCTCTGGCCGCGCGCGCCTGGACCACAGCGTTGGTAAGATCACGACCATGATATCGACTGACGCCACGCGAATGGACAGATTCTCGAACGCCATTCACACGTAAGTAGTCCTTACACCCGATGACTTGTATCTCATGGTCTGTAAAGCCTCTGGGTTTCCCCAATACAGGTAATTATTTTTCTTCCTTTTCCTTGGTCGTCTCTGAACGACATGTAGATAATCATCGGTATTGCTCTCCTCATTAACAATGTACGTGTAGCGCTTCTCGACTTTGTCTCGCGAACCTGAACATTCCTAGCTGGGATATTCGGCCTTGGTCGGTGTCGGGGTAAGCACTTCTACTCCTTGCATCTACGTTTGGTCTGTTAACTCTGGTATAGGTGTTGGTCTTCAGCTTCCCCGTTCAGATCCTCATGGCGAAGATGATGTTTATGCTGAGAAAGAAGACCGTGAAGGTTACTGATTCGCGTGTTCGTTTAACAACGGAGGTGTGGTACATGTCCACAATTAAATGACTTGCTAAATGAGAAGTGACCAGGTCCTTCAAGGTGTTCGTTTGATCAAGCTTTACGCATGGGAAGCATTCTATAGTCACCAAGTCGGGTTCTTCAGGTCTCGGGAAGTCAGCATCTTGAAACGTGCCGCGACTGTTCGTTCGGCCTTGATTGCCCTGGTGACATTCGTGCCCATTCTTGCAGCAGTCCTTTCTTTTGTGAGTTATTTCACAGCCCTCTTTCGCACCGCTCATGTGTTTCCAGATCACCTACGCTCTTACACATCACGATTTAAACGTCGCAATCATCTTCAGTTCACTCCAGTTTCTTAACGTAGCACAGACTTTCTTCATTGCGTCTGCATGCTGATATGTATTGTAGATCATCCGGGCGCCACTCATATACCTCCCTTTCGTACTTGCCTTCATGTCGGACGCCATGGTCGCCTTGGGTCGTATCTCGACATTCCTCACTGCCGAAGAGTTGGCCAACGCGTATTCTATTGAGGAAGAGAGCAAGTATGCTGTGTGGGTGGATGGAAATTTCACTTGGGAATCTGCCGGTCCTTCTCAGGGCCCAAAGTTTCAAAAGTCAATGTCGACGAAGAAACGGAGGGCTGCCAAGGGTGCTAAATCGAAGAAGGATCAAGTTCTTCCGACAACAGCAGAGGCCGGGAACGACATGGAAGAGACATCGAAGGATGACGCGACGTCGTTCGAAGAGAAACCGTTTGAATTGAGAGATTTGCATCTGGCAGTACCCAAAGGGTCTTTCGTCGCTATTGTGGGACGCGTAGGTTCCGGCAAGGTACTTCCGCGGATGTATATTCTCCATTTCCAATTGCTAACATTCGTGCATAGAGCTCGATCTTGCAAGCCTTGATTGGCGAGATGCGTCGTCTTGACGGGGAGGTGTGTACTTTATGCATTTAGTTGATTGTTCTACAATCTACAGTGTCATTCAATTGCAGGTCGTCTTTGGAGGTTCAGTGTCATACGTCCCTCAGGTAGCATGGATTCGGAACACGACGTTGCGCGAGAATGTCATGTTCGGGCAGCATCTGGATGAGGATAAGTACGACGTTTATATACAACCTTACTGACTAGTTCTAACACGCCTTCGTAGGCTCGATGAGGTCATTCAAGCGTGTTGTTTGGGGCACGATATCGATATGCTTCCTCATGGTGATATGACTGAGATTGGCGAGAAGGGTATCAACCTAAGCGGTTCGTCGGTCCTAGACTTTCATGATCTTCTCGGACTGATATGCGTCTACAGGTGGACAGAAGGTGGCTAACCTCGCTCCGTCGTTGAATTGCTTCTAATGTGTTCCATGCAGGCTCGTGTATCGTTGGCGCGCGCTGCGTATTCGCCAAGCGAGATCGTCTTGTTGGACGATCCTCTCTCGGCCGTGGATGCCTACGTCGGGAAGAGCATCTTGGAGAACTGCTTGCTCAACGGACCTCTCGCTAGCAGAACCAGAATTCTTGTAACTCATGCGCTGCATGTCTTAGACAAGGCCGATTATATCTACGTGGTTGACGATGGTCAGATCAAAGAGCAAGGGAAATACGCGGTGAGTCTTTCGGTTGCCTGGTAATAGGCCATGTTTAACTTGATGATAGGACCTGATGGGAAAAAGCGTCATATTTTCGCGTATCATGGAAGAGTATGGCAGTCTGGAGCGCGAGGAGAAGGCTGAAGTAGATGAGTCCGCGAAGGCAGCTTCCCCTGATGTCAAGGTCGAAAGTTTGGAGAAGAAGGGCACCTTGATGCAAGAAGAAGAGCGCGTCACCGGCTCGGTAGCTTGGTCGACGTACCGTGACTACATGCGTTTCGCGGGCGGGCTTGTTTGGTTCCCGATTTTTGTGATTTTGTTGACCTTGAACCAAGTCGCAGCTGGTATGTGCAACTTCCTCTTCTACAGTTTGTAGTTAACGTACCCCACAGTCGGCAACAATCTCATGCTCGGCTTTTGGACTGCCAACAGCATAAGCGGCTTCACTCAAGGGCAGTACATGGGTGTTTACGCAGGACTTGGTAACGTGTTTTAATTCTGTAGACGCCCTGTTTGCTTATGAGGTCACTAGGTGCTGCACAAGCGTTGTTCGCCTTCCTCGTCAGTTTCTGCTTTGCGTAAGTCTTGTATGCTCCTGGTAGGTCGTATACTCACACCGCATGTAGCCTTTCTGCGCTGATCGCGAGTCTACGGATGTTCAAAGCCAGCCTGAGTCACGTGCTGAGGTCTCCTGTATCGTTTTTCGATACAACACCAGTCGGTTGGTATATCGTTCACTGTGTCGATGTTAAGCTCACTATCCGCCAGGTCGAATTCTTTCTCGGTTATCGAAAGACCAGGATACTCTCGACGGAGAATTAGCCATGACCCTTACCCAGGTAGGAACCTTTGAATGCCAACCTAGCCTTCATCATTGATTTCGTTCATAGTTTCTCATTACGTTCACATCTGTGCTTGGCACCATCGGGCTCGTTTTCTACACCTTCCCGTATCTCGGGATCATCTTCGCCCCTATGAGCATTCTCTACTACATCGTACAGCTCTATTATCGGAGAACTTCAGTGGAAACGAAACGACTAGACTCTTTAATGCGATCGGCGTTGTATAGTTCCTACTCAGGTATGTTTCATTAGACTCAACATTCGACAACGCCTGAACGCGTATAATAGAAACTCTGACTGGATTGGCGACTATTCGGGCTTATCGCGAACAGGTATTGTTGATTGATAATGTCCTACTTTCTAGCAAATTAAATTCACTCGTAGGGTCGATGTGTACGCGACGCGGAACATGGACTGGACATGGAGAACAGAGCGTATTTTATGACGATCGCAATCCAACGCTGGTTGAGTGTGCGGCTTGATATGTTCGGGAATGTCTTGGTGCTCGGCATCGTATTGTTTGCTGCAGGATTACGCCATACCGCGAACCCTTCCAAGATTGGGGTGGTCCTTACCTACACTTTGAGCAGTACGTTCTGTGTTTCTCTGACCGTTCTCATTTGCTGACGACATGGCAGTCACACAAGTCTTCTGTAAGCAATACCTACACTTCGATGGCGCTCAGTATTGACTTTGACTAATCAGCGGACATGGTCAACCAGTTTGCACAGAATGAACAAAACATGAACGCCGTCGAACGTGTACTTGTATATACCCGGCTACCGCCAGAAGGTCGACCTGAAATAGAGACAGAAAAACCGGCGTCAACTTGGCCCGCGCAGGGGAAAGTCACGTTCCGCAACGTTGACCTTTCGTACCGCCCTAGCCTCCCACTCGTCTTGAAGAACGTCAGTTTCAGTTTCAAAGCGGGAGAGAAGGTAGTCTTGTTGTCTCTGACCTAGGTTGATTTAATGTTGGATCCCAGGTTGGCATCATCGGACGGACGGGTGCAGGCAAAAGCTCCTTGTTGCAGGCTCTTTTTAGGTGAGTTTCGTTCTTGAAAGTTCGAAGCGCTCCTCATAATAATGCCTGTGTAGAATCGTGGAACTACAAAACGGACATATAGAAATCGATGGTATCGACATCAGCAAGGTCTCGCTGGAGACGCTTCGTAGTCAGCTAGCTTTGGTTCCACAAGATACTACCATGTTCCTCGGCACCCTTCGAGAGAATCTGTGAGTCCACGTTTCCGAAAATACCACTCCACTCAGCCAGTAATCAGCGACCCACAAAACACACGTACCGACGCAGAGCTTATATCGGTTCTCCAGCGAGCATGGTTGTTACCTTCCGGCGGTGTCTCTGATCCAGCAGCGGACGCCAAATTTCGTTTGGATGCCACGGTTGGCGACGAAGGTGCGTGTTACACTTGTGAAAGCGTGGTGGCTTCATATAATGATTGTCGAATTAGGGGCTAACTTTAGTGCTGGAGAAAAGCAGCTCCTCGCTCTTGCTCGTGCGCTCGTTAAGAATAGCAGGATCATCATTCTGGACGAGGCGACAAGCAGTGTTGATGTCGAAACGGATGCCAAGCTGCAGCGTACCATTCAAACGGAGTTTGCAACGTCGACGTTGCTCTGCATCGCGCATAGATTGAATACCGTTGGTACGTCGTCCTCTGTTCCTCTGCCATCGTATCTGAGCTCGGTTTCAAGCGTATTACGATCGGATCCTTGTTATGGATGCGGGCACGGTGGCTGAGTTCGACACGGTGTTGAACTTGTTCGATAAGGAAGACTCGATATTTCGCTCGTTATGCAACGAGGCGAAGCTGACGAGGGCGGATATTCTGCGCATCAGGGCAGATCACGGACAGAACTTGAACGCAAAACATGATACCGTCGAAATGACATGATGGGTGTACTGACTATTACTACTGACATAGAGTGCTTATAATCTACGAAATGTACACGAGGATATTAGATTGGTCTGTCAAGGCCAAAGATATGCGTTGAACGTATTCGAGGGGCTGAAGCCTGACAGGAGTAGATCAATGCCATTATCGCCGATATAGCCGAATGGAGCAAATACGCGTCTACAACTCGCTTCCTTTGTTTCTTACAACGATGAAAGCGGCTCCCGTTCTGTACGTGGCCACTCTGACTTATGACGATGAAAAAGCTGCGCGGATATGCTTGACTCGACCCCTGGAATCGACAAGCGAGCTCAGGAAATTCCGAGCTGCACTACTCGAAGACTTGGATGCCCTTGGGCTGGGGTTGCACCCTCCGCGAAGGGAAAACTTGACTGTGACTTCTATGGGTGTTGTACACTTATGGTGGCCTAATCAGAGGCCTAGCTGTGTCTGAATTCCTTTTGTGAATGCTGAATCGCGTGAATACTAACTCAACACTGTATCGACTAGGACCATTACGAGAATGCAATTTACGCGAAGCTTTTAGCCCTTGCCAATGCCACCGAGGGCTCTGAGCTCCACGCTTCGCTCATAGCTCGTTCTCTGTGCGTGTTTTCCTTTCATCAAGGTTCTTTAAGCTTGATCGTCATGTTAGCCAATCTGTTAAAGTATCAACGCAGTTGGTTTTCTCCTTTTGCCTTTCATCGTGGGTTATAAACTAGCCACAGGCCTGGAACACGGAATGCGCCAACCTTTCAAAAGGAAAATTCAGCGGAACCTGAGCACATTCAACTGATTCGTGATGCACTGCTAGGAGATTCATCCTTATATTAATTTTCATACAGAAACATAGTGTTCTTAAGAAACTAGCATCCGTGTGCAACGATTGTGAAAACGGTGCGCCTACCAAGCAACCCTACGCTGTGTCAAGCACCCCCACTGTCAACGGTGTCGGCCTACAGCGCAGAGAATCAGATGCTTCAGCGGCGATTGGAGAGCTGGGTGAGTAATCCCCATACAGTTCTCTGAGATTCGGTTTGATGCGCAACTTGGCAGAGATGAAACTTCGAATAGCTCGCCTTGAAGCTGAACTTAATGTTGAGCGCTGTAAACGCGTTGAGTGCGAACAGGCGTTAGAAGACATTCGTCGGGAATGTAAACAGCCGTTTATTGTGCCACTGCTGCTCAAGACGGCGTCATCGATACCAAACTTTTCAGGCTGACAACAATAACAGCATAATTTTGAGGGTGTATGTATTAGATCGAGTTAATTGATGCCGGGACAGCTTTGACGAACGAAGCGGCTTTGGTAACTGGTTAAATATGAGTTGACGGCAGCAAGACAACGCGACAAACGCGTCGTGTAATTGAAAAGAAGGCTCGACCTTTAATTCTACGTACCCGATCAGACACGTCTTCGTAACTTGGCGTCCTTCCACTGGTATATGTGGTAACGACAATCTGGATCCATTCTGAAGGTGAAACAAACTCGAGCGAAGGAAAGCCCTCGGGCTGGACGTACTACTAGTGCTTCCTGACCAGAACATCATTATCATCACGTCGATGTTCACTATACATCTCTGGTGGCCGCGGCAGCAGTCAACTTGTGAGTTTACGCCAAGTTTTTACGCATGACCGAGCTTGTGTCAGAACTTCCGGGGGAGTATGGATATCTCGTTCAAAGTATGTGCGCAATTCTCCATGGACCATAATTGGAAAGTGGTGTACATGACTTACCTGAAGCACTATTGTTCTTTCAGCAAAATTATGTTGTGGTAGTAAAGGCACAGTAAATTTTGGCAATGTGTTGCAGACATCCGGTCTCCTCTTTGTACTGTGGCCTAACGAAGACTATATAGCCTCACCACTGATACAAAAAAGAGGTACATTGGATTTGTGGCTTTCCATGTAGAACCATCTACTCTTTGGGAACCTTCAACTTGCCTTCCATGATCTGCACAGCAGCTCCCGCAAGCTCCACAGACTGCACCTTTCCACCGGAAATCTGAACAAACACCTGTATCTCGCTACGTCTTCCAATCTCAACTCCCTGCACAAGATCGAACGACCACTGTCCATCTCCCTTCGCCTCTGCCAACCATCCGCAAAGCGTCGACGCCGCGGAACCCGTGGCGGGATCCTCGAAGGATCCTTCAAACATCCTGGTGCGTAAAACGCCGCCTTCCGTGCGAACAAAAACGTAGATGGAGGAGAACCCCTTCCACTCCCCTAGGTGGGCATCGGGGACCTTGATGCGCCCTACATACGGCTGCATTTTCTCCAGCGCCTCGACGGAGGTGAGCTCGAGAAAAATAGATGACATGCCCTTAACGATGGACGCTACGGGGAGCGCGTCCTCTAGACCGTTGACAAAGTCTTCGGGGCGGAGGTCCTTTTGGAAGGCTTTGACAAATGGGTAGGTGTATGGCGCGTGGGTTTTGAAGTCGATAGGAACTTTGAGGCGCACGCCATCGCCCTCCTTCCGCACCAAGATGTCTCCGGCTTTGGTTCGCAGGATGACGCGATCGAGCTTGGTGCTCTGGAGTAGGTACCACCCAGCGCCAACAGTTGGATGACCGGCGAAGGGAAGCTCCTCTGTGATCGTGAATATGTCGATGGGATACACTCGGTGCGAGTCCATTTCAGGCGCCTCTTCGTGGAGGAAGATGGTTTCTGAATAATTGAATTCGCGGGCGATGATCTGTTTCTGGGTGTTGGATAATGTTGTGACGCGTGGGACGTGGACGACGGCTAGAGGGTTGCCGTAGAACTCGTTGTTCGTAAACACGTCGAGGGTGCAGAAGTCGAGCATGGTGGTTGAGGACAAGTAATGTTATCAAGCAGCCTGTATGAGTCAGAAATGGGACAAGAACGGGCATGTGACCGAAGATTAGGTCTACTATTAGTATGGTGGAAAAGTCGAGCTGGTGGTGATTCTGGTAGGTCGTTATGTCCGGTGAGATACCATTAAAGGACGAACAGGTTCTCAGATAGTCTTCAACGCGAACGTACCGTAATTTTTTTGGCACTGGTTCATGCAAGAGTTCATGTGGACGAGACGATAGACACGCGTCGCATTCAGAGAGGATGTGGCGATCAACTCAGACTACTTAGATGTGACGAGAAAACTTGGAGGCAAGCTGGTGTGCTGAGTTGTTATTTGAGGTGGACACTGGCGGATAGGAGGTTCCGAGTTTTTCTCACGATCACTTTATTCATCTTACCACCATGTCGCGACGACTACAACTGCTCAATGGGTTCCAAGGGACGATGCCACAAAGAAGATGAAAGAGAGGCAGCAAAAGCGCGATATGACGCGGAATATTACGAGCAGTGAGTTGAGAGTACATTGTTGAATATCAATCTAATTTTCCTTCCTTTTAGGATTTGGACGACATGCCTTCACCGAAGTAGAAACAATTGGGAGCAGGATATGTCTGGATTGGCGAGCCGCAAGGAATGTAGGGAGTGCGAAGAATATGTTGGACATCACCACGCAGTATGTATTCTTTCGCGATTATGATGATTGTGGGGCTGAAGAAACTCAAGGCTGCGCTCACGGTGATAATTCTACCGAGTAGCGACATACTATAACAAGCCCAAGCCCGTACCCGACTTCTTCTGTTAAATTGCCGAGTTCATTTCGGACGCGTCCTTTACGCTCAAGGATATAGAAGTGATTCTCGTGCGCACTGTGGTTTCTGGTCATGACTAGAAACTTCTTGCTTCTCCACAGTCTATCACTCACGCCTCCGTGGATATGACTCCATTTACGCATGACAGAGCGAGCTTGTCGCCGAAGTCATATCACTTTCACACAGGAAGTAACGCCAGAAGTCATATTTCGCACACTGTACATACTACGCCCTGCCTGCGAGTGTCAATGCTTCAATTTGCCAAAACTCCTTATAGGGCTCTGCTCAGTCCTTCGGAGCGCACATTCCAGCCATCAGAAGGAAACCCAGGCGACGCTTCTTCTCCGCTGCCATCCCAGCCACCTGCCATCATGCCAATCGCGTACAGAAGCGCCCCAGAGCCCGGGAAATACGGCGTAGCCACCCTCACGCCACTTGCCGGCATACCGACATCGTCGAATTGGAATCCCGGTTCCAGGAGCCAGGAAACCGCCTGCTCTGGATCTCCATTGCGAGCGGAAGACATTGCAAGCATTGGATAGTCCCATCTGCGCGTGGTCAGTCCATCGGCCTTGATATACGATTATCCCGAACTCACGCCCACAAGTAACTTCGAATCCAATACTCGACGACCTTCTCTGCTGTCGCTTTAGCGATATCCAAATCCAGCCCCGGCGTCTCTGGAAGCCATCCATACAGCCCAGCCAACGTTGGATGGCTATACGTATATTGGAAGTCTGTCCAGAAATCGTCCTCCAAGCCTTCGTAGATCTTGTATGTGCCGTTGTTCACAGGGAGCGGCGCCAGGTTCTCTTTGACGAGAGTCCAATTCGCCGGAACGTCTGCGCCTAAATTCATCATCCACTGCTCAGCATATTCGAGTCCCAGCCGCCAGTATGCTAGTTCGAACGCGGGATTTATGGTTATATTGGGGTTGGCGTCCTCGCTGACGAGATACATGGGCGGGCCAAGATCAAATACGTTCGTGGTTTCGTTCCACCACGCGAAGCTCGCCATCCAATCTGCCGTCTGCTTCAGGACTTCTTGCCACTTTGTCAGAGTCTCTTTCGTAGGGCGCGCCCTATATTCGTATTGCGCAAATATAAACGGGTGTGGCTGTTGCCAAATCAAAAGGTTGTTGATATCCCCTGGTGAAGAACGGCCAGACGGGTCGGTCATCTTGGGCCATCGAGCGCCGGCCGCCCAGCCCTGTTGAACTTGTGCTCGGGCGATCGAGGAAGAGAGGAAAGAATTGTAGACGCCAGTCGAGCGATCCAGGAGATCCCAGTTGTTCCATAGCGCCCAATGGGCTTCGTGCCAGAAGTACATCTCCATGTGGAATTTCCTGTCATCGATATTCATGATCTCAAGGTCTTTAACTGGAGGAATGCTGCGACATACCCGTACTGGAGGACGAGTTTTAGGTTAGTTGATCAATACATGTTTTCACTGGTGACTTACCCATCCATTATTTACTAGTCCAGACTATTCGGGAATTATCAGTCACCGAGGGCTTGCGAACCACAATTTACATACCTCTTGCGGCGGCGTATCTCCAGCTTCATTCACGCGCATCAAGTACCGCGACAGGATGATTCTTCGTTGCAGCTCATTCGCACGAGTGTCGGTTGAACCAGTTACGACGTCCACAAATCCACTATTGCTCCAGTAATTCTTCCATGCCTGTCGCGAAGACGTAGAGACTTCCTGGAAGCTTGGTGCATCGATTTGACTAATCAGCCCGAAGGCTGTGGACAAGGAAAAGGTTGTGTTAGTGCTGTTCGGCTGAACGGTGTACCGATGGGCGTCTGGGGAATCTCTGTCAATGGTGAACGAACTTCCTCGCAGAGACGTATAAAACGTGGCATCGTCGAGGACATGCGTAATCTCGGCTTGACCGCGTACTGTCTCAAGCGTCGTCGTGTGGCTCGCCGTCATGTTCCAGTAGCCGACAAATGGTGCCTCAAACGACGACGACCCATCGTTCCAAGGGAAATCAATGAACAAACCCAGTCGTTGGGCCGCCAAGAGATCCGACTCGATGGAGATGCCTACGACGTCGCGCTCTTGGTCGCACATCGTCTTCACCGTAACCGGCGTACCGTCGAAGGAGAACCGGCTGGTGATGGTGCCCGTCCAGAGATCGAGGACTTGTCCAGCCCCAGTTAGGTCGCTCTCAGTGACGTTCAGCGTCTCTCCGTCAGCCGACGAAAACAACAGTCCCACCCGACCTAGATTGACGCGGTTTGGGTTAGATGTAAGCCAAAGCTCAACTGACGGGTCGCCCCCGAAGTCATACTGGACCGGACGGCCGTGATTATCCCAGCTTGCGCCCTTGTAGTTTTCGATGTCCGCCAGTGTCTTGCCGGAGGGCAAGGTGTCGTTCTTCCAGCCCCACGAGGACATGATGGCGAATGGGTAGAAAGTCTGGAGGCCTGTGACGTCGGCGCCGAAGGCGAAGTTGCCGTTCCCGACTTGCATGGGCGTGGCGGGATTAGACGCGTTTCGGGTGGGGTTGTACTGTGACACGACGGCATGCCGGTCGATAGCGGCCAACGCGTGCTGCGCGAAAATGGGGATTAGGACCAGAGGGGCGATCATGTTCAGCTAGGTCTCATCGCGCTTCCAAGCTCCACGTCGTTATATTCGGGATGGATATCGGACTCGCACTCGGGAGTCGGGATGCTGGTGGTGTTATGACCTCTCTCATTTCTCCGCGACTTCTGGCTTCTTTTCAGAATCTTGTACTGCATCACGTTACAGGATGATTTATGTCGGCACGCGGCGCGCTTGCCGCTAATTGGAGAGAAGCCACCTGGATAGTGTATTGCCCGAGACACCCGCATTGAAGGTCATGTGGAAATATCGTTGAGACGGTTGGACGTAGTCAAAAGAGGAAACGAGGAAACGATGTCATAAGCCGACTATGTACACAAAGTACTCAGGTACAAATAACAGTAAACTACTATTTGCCCTTGCTGACTGTCAGTATAGTAGTGATAATCGCCTTGAGTAGTAAGAAAAACGAGACCAGAAATTACTACTCAAACGAACCAAACCTGTAGTCCCAAACATCTAAGATGTCAAAACTAGAGAGGAGGAAGAAGCGGTCACCTGACCTCGATGACTCATCGTTCGCTTACATGCGAAGTTGGCGCATGCACCCGGCAGAGTCGGGTGTTCGGGTAGTATTAATTAAAAGGACGTGGATCTCGTGCTGTTTGTCTGACTTCAATTCAGTTCCCCATCCGCTACTCCTGCGCTTTGCATTATTCAGCGCGACAATGAACGTCTTACGGAGAGCTACCGGTACACATCTCGAGGTCACTCCTCTTACCCATCCTTCGAGCAGCAGGTGTGCTGGAGATCCCGTGCTGAATTCAGTTGCTTTCTCACCACTGACGTCAGACTGGGCAGGTTATATAAAAGGGCATTGCATGGAACGGACGTCAGAACCAAGACCATGTCAACTCTTGAGTTATTCCCTGCTCCCTCTCACGCGCCTTCGCTTCACGCTCCGGCGCGTCTTCCCGGTGCGGACGATGCGTCCACCAAGGCGCTGCGCGACGTGTTGAAGGATAACCACGAGAGGTGGCATATATTCTTCAACGATATGCGTTTTCATAAGTGAGACGTTCTTTTCGGATCATGAAACGACGTCGCTCTGATGTGGTGTGTGTCTAGTCATGTGTCTCACCACGTTCTCGCCATTTGGGCATTAGGCGCGAATAACGATCTCATCGAGGCGGCATATAAGCACGATGTGCCCATGCAGAAGCCTGCCATCAAACCTCCAGAGGCCATCACTGAGTCGAATTTCAATGAACATCTTAGCGATGAAAAGTAGGTTCTCAGGATTACTAGAAGTCAATACTGAATTGTTTGTCAAGATACTACGTTGCGTACGCCAACTTCTTTAAAGCACAACTCGCAGAGAAAGCCGTTTCGCAAGTACTCGAAGACTGGGTGTTCGCCCGAAACGCCAACATCATCGATGGTGCGCCACAAAATAAGCAGCCTGCCATGCTCGCCCGGCTGATGGATGGGCTCGTACACCCAATGATTCATACCGGGTACGGGTTGGAATTTGGCCTGCCAGGCATGGTCGTGGAAGGTATTTCCTTTCGACATCACACTCAGCACTCACCATCCAAATAACATATAACAGGTCTCGCACAAGCTGCCGTGCATCGTGCACATGATGCGCCATTCTTCCCTCCGGGGCTCTTTGAACCGGTGTCGACGTTGGATACATTGTCTTCTAAGATTGACACGGAGCTCGTCCTGGACGAACCGACATCTCCTCACGCTAAGGCCAAGAAGGAGGTTCACGTCTTCGATATCGTAGCCCGGATTCTCAAGGACGACAAGTTTAAAGCTCCTCCCGATGCTGTCAATTTCTATACGGAGACCATGGAGAGGCACGCTGCGACGATCGTTGGTTATGCGAATCAGTGGACGTTGGATCTTGATGAGCCTCATGATGTTCATCGCAAGATTGAGCAGCTGCAGTGGATGAACAGCTTGTTTTATGGCGTCTCTGGATTTAACGCTAAAGAGAAAGAATTTTTCGCTGATTTCTTCCTGTACGTTGTCTTGGCTACCGTTTCTGACTTTTGGCATCTAATTGAGCGCCGACAGCATGCATCTTGTGACCTCGTCATTGTTCCTTCCGTCCTTCGTGCCCTACCTTACCCCGCCGTCTCAGAAGATGCTTCTTAGAGGGTACCTCACGATCTCATTGGCATGGTGGATCTCGCGTCGTCCGCGATCCTTCAACCTCGACGTGACCAAGTTCTTCTCCGCCAACCCGACAATGCCCAAAGAGCCCTCGTTCACGTATGATCCGCCAAAGTGGGCCCTGGTTCCGGGGTCGGCATCAGCGAATCAGTGGTTCCCAATCGTCCAGGACGCGCTGCTGCATCCCGATGATCATCTGTGCAAGATTCAAAGGGCGTTTGTGCATTTTGCGGAGACGTATGGGACGAGGAGGGGTGGGGAGGAGGATTTTGCGGGCACGGAGTTGGAGGGTGCGGGTGGGATTGATGGGAGTTTGTTTATTAGGGCGGCGGGGTTGACTGCGAAGACTCTTGGGAGGGCGATTGGTGAGGATGAGGGGCTTGGGTGGGATCGGTGATTTGTGAATGTGATTGGGGAGGTTGAAATTTGAATTGCGTGTACAGTATTTCTGAGCAATTGTTGAATCAAGCATGGTTTGTACTACTGTACAAATTTTCTGATTTGCTTGAGATCAGAATTGATCTTCAATTCACTCTCAACTAAGTAAATGATGTTTCAGAAGATATCGTTCCTCATCAGAGAAAACACGTTTTGACTACACAGGAAACTTCAGTCAACGGAAATGCGCCGCAATCGCTTCTCCTTAGACTTTAGTATTCCTCGTTCATTCTGTCTCGGGCATCCTGGACTACGGATGATCTAAAGCATCAGATATCTCGGCTCTTACATTGTCCTATACATGCCACGTAGAAGCAGGTGAGTTGCATCGGCGGTGGTACAGACTCTTTATATGGTGTGGGTTCCGCGATGGTTCATCAGGTTTGGCAGATCCTGCTCAGCAACGTCAATTGCAGCCCTTTCATTGTTACTTATAGGTCACCTTCCGGTGTAGGCGGGTGTCTACCTAACTGATGGCTTTGAAACGCGTGCATGTCGCATTGCTTGCAAGTATTGTGGCGGGTTTCCGGAGAGGGCTGTTGACATACTTCCGCTGCTAAATGTCGAGTTGTCATCACATCATCATTTATGTTCGGTACTGTAATGGTGCTTGTGTATTCTCTTACACAGCACTGATAGCTTGGAGGACAGACAGGCTGTCAGTGTACCTCACTACAGACACCGGCACGAGGACGGCCGAGCGGAGATCAAAATGGGGATCTCAAAGTGGCAATCGAACTTGCCTCCGACCATCATTAACCTCGTTTTATTACCGCGTTCTGGACAGGCGTTAGGCTCTCCAGACGTACAAATTACTCTGAATCGACGCTTGCTCGCGCTCAACCTCCTCGGCCGTGGTTACCGCCAGCTATATATACACCTCTACCTGACACTTGCCCATCAAAATCTATCCTCGCCCGCCTCCCCGGGACCTTTTTACTCTTTACAGACATTATACATCTGCTTTAAAGGTAGACGACTCCTCCCACCATGTCGACGATGCCAGTTCTCTCTCTACTGGATACGTTTCCCGAAGAACTGCTCGAGCGGATTCTGTACTTCTGCGTCGTAGCAGCACCGGATCCTCAGGCGTCTCGCCCATCCTGGCAGCCACAGCGCCGCCGCGCCTATACCCGTCTCACACCTTTACTCGTCTGCAAATCATTCTATCGCATTGCTCTCCCACATTACTACCACACTGTTCATTTAACGACACCCGACCAGTCCTCGTGGTTACGCACCCTTCTTGGGCGTCGTACGTATCTAGCGCGCAGCGTACGTAGGCTTGTCGTAACGTGCATCACGAGCGATACATCTTCTGCAATGCGGCTCTGCACTGGTCTGACAGCGTTGGACGTTACCCTTGATCCATACGCTGATGCGGAGTCGTTCTGCGATACGCTTGAGACGCTGGAGAATATGACATGCTTCACTTTGCGCAAGCAGCACAATCTATACCTTACCATGCCGTCCGTACGGCGGTTTATGACACGAATAGCCGCGACTATAGCGTCTTGGCCTTGTCTAGTGAGTTTTCTCCCGTTTCATTTCAACTAGCCAACTCAATTGCCCTACAGGAAAGCGCGAATTTGGCGTTCCGCCTATCAGACGATGATGGTCCCGTCTCTGGAATAGCGCAAGCCCTTTCGTTCGCTCCGTCTTTGCGGTCATTCTCCACCGAGATCCCAAGCTTATGGAATGAAGCGATCCTGCGTATTAGCTACAACCCAAAGTTGGAAAAGATCGTGTTGGGAGGCGAGGATGTTGCGCGTGGCGGCGGGTTGTACATGGTTCAGGCGCGCAAGCACCCGCGGTTGGCGGAGCTCATTAAGAATGGAACGTATGTGATTGTCCGGTTTGGTGCTTGGGGATTTTTTGGCTTACGAAGAGCTATTGTAGCCCGATAATACGGACGAGAGCACATACGATGATTGTGCCTCCGAAGATGGTTTCGTCGTTGTCGGAGGCTGTAAAGGGCTCATCCTCTGCGCCGACGCCTCAGGTTGGGAGACATCGGAGTTTGAAGAGGGGAGGTCGCTTTTATTGAAGATGGACTCTATGGTTACTTAAACTTGTCTTGCGCAATGGTGTTTTGTGCGGCTTTCGTAATGACTTTATGCGTTCATGTACGTTGTTCAGCTTGTTATAGGTCACCTTGCTTGTCAAGGTCCTTCGTCCGTTGAAATTAGCCGTCGGGACTCATATAGCAAAAAAGTACAAACCGGCGGCTAGGCATACTCCGGTCCATCTGCCACACCTCATTATCTCTTTACAAGTATGTCTCTTCGTCTTTGCATTGTTTCAATTTCATTTTGCTTATGAAGGTCCTTCGAAACTGGCAATTCAATCATCCTAAACTTGTTGGACACACACGGGGATTTCCACTCAGTATCCAATCAATAGTTCGCCTGCCCATCTTGTATATGCTCCCCCTTGGGTGTCTTGTCTTCTCCGTCACCTACTGGCACAATCACATCACGCATGGTATCACCACTGGCACCACGGCACCAAATACGAGAGCACGGAGGTTGACTTCAGAACCAGCGAATACCACAATGATGGCAGCCATGTAAGAGGTAAAGTACAGTTAATTCTTCATGCTAGATCATGAGATTCACAGTTACAGTACAGTCGGATACCCCAATCAATGCCGATTCCTCTGCAGTTGCTTTTTACACTGAGTTCTACGAACGGGAAATACCAGTGCGCTGTAAATCCATTATTTACGATCGTTGGACTGCCATATCGTGACGTGTTGTTTGTGCTTGTATGTTTGGAGCTGTCTTGGGGGGATCGGACTTTCTTTTGGGTTTCCCACTCTTACTATCACCTCGCTCGTATTTTCTGCTTGAAATACCGCGAACGGAGCGCGTTCTCGATACTTGTGTGTGATCTTTTCCTTTTCTTCTCTTTCTCTCCTACGTATCAACGCATCTGCCCATCTCGGTGTCTGCCGTCGTCCATTGACGACGGATTTACATGCGTACAGACAGTGAACACTGGGAACAGGTTCGGTTAGAATTCTGAAGAGGTACCACCACAATTCTTCGCAGCTTCACTTTCCACACAAGCAAGGTCCTCAGCCGGCGCAGACGGCGCTTCCCGAGTTGTCTTGAGAGCCTCTTTTAGTCGAGCTTGCGTGCAGTGCCTAAAGCAGCAACCCACTTTCCCAAAATGTAGTGTGGCTGTGTCGTTAATGCCTCCTTCCTGTCAGACCGTTGATCCCACAACGCCCGCTCAACGACGACAGCGGCGGGCGACGTTGTTCAACAGCACCTGTTCCCGTCTTCTACCATGAATTTGAAGCTCGTCTATCGCGCTTTGCGCAAGATATCCGACTGGACCGTCTATGGCTTTTACTCTGAGGTCTATGTCGACGGTACAGAAAATGTGCCCAACGACGGGCCGATTATCATGTACGTCTCCGTCTCTATATCTAATATTACTTCCTATTGACTTCTCTGTAGCGCGTCAAACCACGCCAATGAGATTATAGACGTCGCGACCCTTGGTAAGTTCTCAGTCCCCTCTCCAAATATAGTACGCTGACCTACGCCATCAGCTGTAACAATACCCCAACGCCGACACGTCTCGTTCTGGGCGAAATCCACGTTATTCACTATTCCCGTCTTTCGTTCTATTCTTTCGTCTTCTGGCGCGATCCCGGTGCAGCGCAATCCCAATCGCGACGACGGGTCGTCCAAGGCGGCGTTGTTCAAGTCGTCTAGTATCGCTTTGGCTTCTGGGGAAGTCATTGGTGTGTTCTCGGAAGGTGCTAGTTACACTGAGCCTACGATTGTGCAGGTGTTGAGTGGGACGGCTTGGGCTGCGGTGGAGTATACGCGTTGGCGCAGAAAGGAGAAAGACGCGGGGAAAGACGTCGTTATCATTCCTGTGGGTTTGGTGTATACGGACAAGGCGACGTTTGATAGCGGTGTGAGTGCTTTGATTTTCGACTTTGAAATGTGTGCATTGACGTGAATATGTATGCAGTTACGCGTTCAGTATGGGACACCGATACGCATGTCGGATTATGCTGAGGAGCTTTTCGATGTGCCGCCCGGTGCGAATCCGGATGATGTTGCGTATCGCGTTGTCCAGAAGGTTACGCAGGGTATTGAGAAACAGTTGTTTGCTATGACTATCAATGCTAGCGATTGGGAGACATTATATGCCGCGGAGACTTTACGCGCCATGGTGGCTCCTCGGTTACCCCTCAAAGATTGGGTTTCTGTTTCTCAGCAGTAAGTCCTCACTACGATTTATCGCCCCAGGTCATGACATATCTTATAGATTAGTCGACCTTTTATCCGACCCAGCTCCTTCATCTCCTCTAGCACGCGCAAAGGACTCTCTCGTCAAGTACTACTCCCTTCTCCACTACACCTCCTTGTCGCACAGCGACCTCGTGTCCCTCCCATCATCTCTCTCTCGACTACGTTATATTATGAAACTCGCGTTTCCATCCCTCAGCACGATCCTTCTAGCACCGCTCTACGCCCCAGCTCTCCTCCTCCATATACCCGCATGTGTCACTGCCGAGCTCATGGTCAAGGTGCTTTCGATTAAAGAGGAGCCAGAGGGGTTTGGACAGTACCGCGCAGTTGGGGGTGGTCTGGGTGCGGGAATGGCGACTGCCGCTATATTATGGCACGGGCGATTGATGGAGTGGGTTTCATGGCAGCCTCGTGGACTCGGATGGCTAGGCAGTTGTCTGTCGTACTTGACAGTTGGCTGGATCATAGTGCGGTGTTATGCGCGCTTGGCGCCTGGGTTACATCGACGGTACGTACATTTCTCCTTTTCAAAAAGCGAAATTGGCATTTACGTGGTTGTTAGACTGAGACGAGCTCTTGCGTCGTATCGGATTCTGATTGGGGTTTTGGGGCCCCGCGATCGCCGTGGACTGGATGTGGGGCCGTATACAAAGGTTCCGCCGCCTCCGCCGAGTAATGCGTTTATTAGGAGGCATGGGGATACGGCTAGGGAGTTTTGGGATAAGAGGGAGAAGGAGGGGAGGAGGGAGGTGCCGAAGCCGGTTGCGGGGAGGAAGTTGGTTCGGGCTGTGTTGGAGCAGAGGGAGGAGACTGAGAGGGTGGTTGAGGCTGTTTTGGGAGAGGTGGGTTTGGGTTTGTAGAGGTTGGAAAGGGTGTTCATGGTGCCTGCAATATATGTATTTTTGCAGCATGTTGAGTGGGTGGAAAAGCTGAGAACTTTGTCTTTGTCTGGAAACAGAGTGTACGCGCGTGTCTATTGACGGAGCGAGTGATTGTTGGTTGTGAAGGCGGGTGAGATTGATGCTGTTCCGCGCCACATGCGCAATGTGCGCAATTTGGTGAGATGGTCATTGGGATAGCCGTGAGTCCAGGCAAGTTGTGGAGAGGAGGAGTTGCATCCAGCTTAAGCCAAGACTTCGTGTAGCAGGTGAACAAATTGAATTCTGGCAGTACAAGTTGAACATTGAATACAGTAAAGCAGTAACAAACGTTAAACAGCGCAAGAAGTAAAGAAGCTAAGAACATAGGGCACTACTTGACCGTGAATTGGACGAGCCACGAAAGTGGTCAAGCGACTACAACGCGCGTGTACCATTACGCTCGCGAACGCGACAGCACGCTGCTCTCGAGTGCAGCGACTGTTTGTTCCCATCCCGACAAATGCAAACATATCCGGATCCTAGCCATTTACTACAGTATGTTGGAGCTACAGAAGGAAAGGTAGCGACTACATAGTCCGATGGTCAAGTGTAGAAAAGGAAAAAGAGGAAAAGAAACAAAAGTCAGAACTCTCCGTACCTGTCGCGTTCCATGGTCGAATCGCGCAGGACGGAGAGGATGATATGAAGGGAACTGAGGAGAAATCCGCAAGCAGCGCCTTGTGAACCCCACTGGGGAATGACAAAGGAAACAGTCAGAAGCGGTGAATTCGTGCTTACCGCTCAAGGGAACGTCAATCCAGCAGCCTTGTGCCCAACGAGACAATTAGAACAAGTGTATCCATTGTCTTGATAGCAGGAAGCCTGCGGATCTGACTAGGCGCACACGGTACAATGAAAGCAATCTGTAAAAAGGTCAGTTCAAGTACGAGACAACAAGTTAATGAATGGCTCACCAGTATTCTCGCGACGACGAGCCGTGAGTAGCGTACAAAAAGTGTTACTACACTACATCTACTTATTGTAAAAGAAATAGTCCGCGCGAACAAATCCATTCCTACGGGAATCACTAAACTATCCGTGGCCGTAACATGTACTCGAATAGTCCATCTAGCCATCAAGTAAGTTTCGGTTCAAGTTCACAACAAAAGTGTCAACTTACAAGTTCTACAGCGGAAGGGGGTTACGAGCAGCGTGAGCACGGCGCGCTGCTCCCATCTGCGACTGCGTGGTAGAGGGTTCGACTCGAATTGGTGTACTCGAGGGCAGACCTACTTAGACGGTCAGGAATTGGTCTAACACAAAGGACTGGAAGAACATACCAGAGTCAACGGTTCAAGGAGACCGATTCAGAGACACGATTCAAGTCCCGAGTCCCAGAGCGACGACGACACGAGCCCAGTACGGCTCCTAGAGTGAGCTAAGAGGACGATAAGTCGCGTGTCAAGAGTTATCAAGGGAAACACACCTTTCGCTGGAGAACCAGAAGGCAGCAGCGGCCTTCGCCGCTGTGCTCGCGTTCCTCGCGTCTGCCTTCTTCGAAAGTCCGACTGGTCAATTTAACAGTCAGTCGGCAATGTGAGAGACCAACAACGAACAAGACTCACTTGAGGTCACCACGATGTCTGTCGTGGAGTGTACAGTCGGCGTGTAGCCGAACTGTTGTTCACCGGCATGAAGCCGAGTGAATCGTTGTCTCCAAAAAGTACTGTAGACTTGACGGTTCGAACCGAAGACCGTCTTGGTACTGCGCCAGTGGGCGTCCTGAGAGGGAATGCAATGATCACGGCGCCCATTGCTCAAAGATGTCGTATCTACAGTTGGGTAGTCAGTAACCCGAACGGTTCAAGGAGATTAAGCCGGACATACGTACCATCTTCAAGTCGGTCCTCGAGACTGTTCTTATCGGGTTTCCATTCGCGAAGAAAGCCTGCGAGAATCGGAATGATTGACTCAACTGTCCGACTGGAGGGAAACTGTTTACTCACGAAGAAGCGGACGCGGCACCGAGTACCGTTTGAGATGTCGGCCTATTTCTAATGGGACCGGTGAATGGTTTGTTGGCCCACTAAATGGCGAGTCAGTATATAGAACCCCGTTAAAGCGAACCGCGCACCATGGAAGAGTTAAACCGATATCAAAGCAAATCTACGCAGCAACGATTCAGTCAAGGGCAAAGTAAACAGCGTAACAACTTACGAGTCGAGTTCGTTCACAGTCCCGTCGATTAGGTCTACAACGAATAGTTAGTTGACACGGTGATACACTCAATTTGGACAACGCACCGCTTGAGGGACATAAGGACGTTTAGCCGGCTCGTAGCCCAGCTGTACTTCACCAGCACGGAGCCCAATGAAATATCCAAAGAGGAGACGGCAGACCCAACCGAAGACCGTCTTGTGTGGTAGCGTCTCTTGAGGGAAGTCGTTGTAACAAAGTCCGTGTTCGTATGGCGAGGATCGTTGGTCTTTGATGAAGAGACCTATCAGTCAATGTGCGTAACAACTAGACCGTCTAGCTTACCTGGTTTCTTGAGCAACGTTGACAATTGTCGTCCTAGATCAAAGGAATTCGAAGGTCGGAAATCGTCAAGGCTACAGCGAAGACAAGAAGTCAGCCGACAAACACGGCGTTGGGATAAACGAGCACACCTTTGGACCAGGTGTCTTCCGTTGCTGTAGTCCCAGTTGAATTCTGAGAGCCAAAGTAGGGTGTCGGCGCAGAAGAACAGCGCACTATGAATAGATATTTATTAGTATGGAGGATGATAGAATCAAGCACGGCGTACCAAGAATACATAGCCGTCGTGGGCAGTCGCGAGGGCGGGTTAGAACGACCGAATTCAGGATGTCCAGTGCTGGCGTCGAGTCCATAGAGGGCGGAACGAAATGCCCGACGTGGAACTGATACTATGGCGGCGGTTTGGAGGACTGAGCACACGAAAGATGTGGAAAGGAGGAATCAACGTACCGAGTAGCCAGTCTATCTGCTGGGGCGATAGCACCGTCGAGCCCGCCGTGTTTGTCGCTGTAGAGGCGCGGACAAGAAACTCTGTGGGGAAACTGGGTAGCGAGCTCGTCGACCAAGGAGGAGGTTGACAAAGTACCACAGCGCTGATTGGCACGAGAAACGATGTCACGGCGAGGAAACTGAAAGAAAGAGTGAGGTCAACAAAGTGGGATGACGGTGGGAGGAAAGAAGCCCACCCGTGACTTTAAGCGCCGGGTCACGCTTTCAGACGCGTCGGAAAGCGATGGCAAGAACGTCGGCGACGACACCCAGAGCATCTCTGGAACGATGGAGAAGTGTACATAACAATGAAGGAAGGGAGCAGAAGAAAAGAGAGAGAAGTAGAGAAGAGGAAGGAAAGGAAGTGGGTGATGATGACTTTGGAGGAATTGCTTCGCCTTTTATTGCGTTTGGAAAGGCGTAGACTCCAATCAAAACGTAAAATGAATCCAGTAATCGGGCGCCGTGATCCTGGAACATTGGTTGACGCGAGAAGTTCGGAACTTGTTGGCGGATTATTCGTACGCCACGGGTGCCCGTCTGCAACATCTTACGCGAATTAATCTCCCTGAACGCCTAACAGCGGCGAAATTATTCGACCTTGAAGCATCCAATTTGGGTTGTAAAAGTCGCTGAACCCACGTCAACTCATAGAACCAAACCAACAAGAATTGTGTCCCCGGTGTGAATACAGCGTATAAACCATCGTATTCGTACAATCTTGAATCTTCCAGCATCCAAACGAACGGAGCTGTTTCAAGGAGACAACCCTGAGTTCTGATGGGGGAGTCAGAATGAGCTGTTTGAAAAACGGAGAAGTTGAAAAACTTACAGATCTCATTTGCGAGGCGGAGATGCACACCGCTTCGCGTTGCGCTCTCCTCCGTTCTGGGCGCGGAGACAGCTCGCCGTTAACGTTCTAATCGAATTTCACAGGGTCAACATGAAACTGAAGCGATTGAAGGACGGAAAAGGTACAAACCTTCGAGTGGCCACATTCAATTTCGGAATATTGGTGTCAAATCATAGATTGCCACCAATAGGAGACCTGTAATACATCTAGACAGAGTATATACAAGTGCCTCCGTCGCCAGATCGGGCCAGTTTGAGCGGACAACGCGAATCCTCCAAAAGCGTCAGAGGGACGGAGGAGGACCACTACGTCGTGCGTCATTTCCCCGGATGCAGGAGGGTCGAGATAAGATTGTTGAGGCCCCGGACACGTCACAGGGCCCAGGAAATCCTCGTGCTATCGATTGTCAGGGTCCAGTACGCCTTGCAGAGGCGCAGACGCGAAAAGTAGGGGTAAAAGCGCGTCTAGTCGTCCAAGCACCATCGGAATTCGGAGTACGTGACGTACAAAGCAATATCCAAGTAAATTCAGGTCCAGGAGAGTCGCCAGAGAGTGGGAAAGCAAGGGGGCGCGTTGGTGTAAGTATCGCGAGATCGGAGTGGTCGTGGTTCGTGGTCAAGTTTAGCCGATCACTTGGGGCTACCTGATCTAGATCTAGGACTTCAAACACAACATTTAGCCGTCAATTCCGAGAGCGTAGGACGACTAGAACGACAACCCAGTTGGGTATACCCGCTGGACGAGCGGAGGATATATTCCGTGTTGAACACGGGATATCGGCCTGGTGACTACACGGACATCATCCCCAAGGTTCAAACTATCGATCCTGCGGGTCTTCTGGCCGCCCTGGAAGGAAGTTTTCGAGAAGTTGGAAGTCGACGTTTCGGCCGTACTCACTTTGTCCGTAATGTTGACAAGCAATGTACTGGTTAGCCGGTCAATTTCTCCGAGTCTGGCTATTTACAGTGTTTTAGTAGTATACTCTACCATACTTTCTATACTATTTTGGGTGTTCTAGCAGTCTCCTTCGTGTATAATTTTATGATACAGGTTTTGTACTATGTCCTCGTAACACTTTTGAAAGGCAGTCTGACAAGTGCACTTCACTTTTCTTACATTCGAACAGAGATAATTTTGGTCAAAATCAATCCATTTTGGTCGTAATATACAGGAATACGTCTACGCGAACAGGAATACAAAGGCAATGAATGGGCCAAGGGCATCGCGACGGCGCGAGAACGTTCACGCCCATTTCCACCCCATCAACTTCCCCCTCCCGAAACAACGCAGAATCAATCGTCCAATGGACGAATCACAGGGTAGCGATACGGCGACTGCGTCGCCGTTGATACCATCTACGAGTGAGTTAACTCCGGGAAATGATCGAGTAATTTTGAAAAGCACTAACCTTATGGTCCCAACGATCCCGAGTAGTCGGCGCTAAAGAGTCCATGACAGTAGCCCATACCGCCTTCTTCTCCATTCTCCACGTCCCCGCAAAGTTCCGCCGCGTCCAAGACAATCTTGAAGTGTGGCGTTGATTGTCCTTGAACATCCGAGTTCGAGCAACAGCGAGAAGCCCGCAACGCGGGCGGAGCGGCGTAGAGCCGCTGCTCGCTGTAGCCGTAATCCTGGTTCCAGGATCTCCGTTAGCTCCCAGAAGTATTCAGGGATAAAAAAGCGAACATACCTGAAGGAGGTCCCCGTGTTGAAGTTTCCTAATTCGTCACGGAACCCGAAACGCGTCAGATCCAGATCGGGATCAGTGCTCCAAGTACTCCCGAAATGGTCCCAGGTCCAGGCTATGTCCGTCTTGAGGCGATTTCTTTAAGCGTGGAGGCACCATTTCATAAAGCCATGGCGCTCACCGCAGTGAGAAGCCCGCAACGCGGGCGCAGTGGCATAGAGCCGCTGCTCACTGAGGTCGAGGTCCTGAAGGGCATTAAGTTATTAGCGGTAAAATGATAGTAGAGAAAGGTACGTACCGAATAGTTGTCCCGTCGACAAACTTCCAAATGCAATATTGAGACCGAATTCGGTCAGATCCAGATCTCGAGTGCACGGGCTCGTTTATCCGTGATTGGTGGAAGAAGGGGCACTGTGCGCAAGGTGGCGAGTTCCCGATTCCCTGAATAAACGACTTCATGATCAATTCAACGGCGCACAGAGGAGGAACATACTCACCGAATCAACGTCGAAACGCGGTCCAAGCTGTCGAATTGTCGTCAAAATAGGCATCAAAAAAAAGAGCAAAACATACCCAAGGTGGCCAGAAAAAAAAGCCGGTCCGGCGAGGACACCACGCGCCGCTCTAGGTCAAGATATCGTTCTCCATGGCAAGAAGAGTTTACACATGGCTGAAATCACCGTTAATGAAGATCTTCACGCAATGCGGATGGGGAACTCACCATTGCGGAGAGGCGGCGTAGCCGCCTCCGCGCAGTCTAGAAAACCGAATGCGTCATTTGAACGCAGGGAAGAATAGATGTGAAGCACGTACCCGAAGTTGATGTCAAAATACGAAAGAGGGAAACTAGTAATGAAACCTTGGTCAATTGGCCAGTTTCAACAAATGATTCAAACTCACCAAAATCGCCGGAGTAAAAAGCCGCGCCGGCGAGGCAAAACCACGCCGTCGTGTGTCAAAGATCCGGTATTCAAATCCTCGTGAAGTTCTTGCGCGTACTAAAGTTGTTGTACCTGGTGGATCCAGGTGGCGCCAAAGTCGTCCTAGCGGTAGCGGGTTTTGAGTCTCGACAATTTGGGAGATTCGAGTCTGTCAGAAATGACTGCCAAAAAGCTCTGAAACTCGTAAACAAAACCGACGCCGAAAGTTAGAACAGAATAACGCACCTTTAATTGAAAGAACACCAAAAAGCTTCAGCGGCGAGCAGCACGCGCCGCCCGAAGTCCAGTAAATTGTTCAATGCAGTTCTGTACCCCTGGACGCCGAACAACAAGCTCGGCTACACTTTGGACGCGTCTGTAAAGAAGAGTCAATCATCAAGACGGTCAAAAGACGGTGGTCAGAAGGAAAGAATGACCTTGCGGGTATTCGGCCCGATGTGATCGACGTTGCGCTCAGCGTTGAACTCTCATGTCGTTGGACCGTCTGGACGTCTGTGACCCGCCAATTCTCTAGTCTCGCTCCCAATCGACTTTGTGAGGCTCCTAGATGATGTCGTTGCGAGGATATTGATTCTGGACGCGTTGAACGTATTCTGGCATGGAAAGGACGCTGTTTTTAGTGTTTTGTGGCGAAACTGCACTGCGACGCACCTTATCTTGGTCCCACAATGCTATAAATCTCCTGAAACTGAACGTCTGCGCCTCCCGGATCATCTCCTCCTCTGAAACTTGACGGCGCGATTTGACCTCGGTTCTGGACGAATTGGGCTCGTACTGGAAGAAATCTTTGACTCTGGAAAGCCTGGAGAGAACGACAGAACGTACCATTTGTGATTCAACTTTGGGCGGGATTCAGAGAATGGCCACGATGAATTAGACCGCGGATCTGGGGAGGAACGGGCGTCACGACGGTACCAGTTTGAAAGTGTCTGCGTGACAAGTTTCTGGAGGACGGGGTTTCACAGGCAAGATAATTTTTCCTTTTCTCGATCATCAAGAACTGACGTGCTTCTAATTTTCAGGCGGCTCCCCCTGGCCGACTCTTTGTAGCTCTTGTTCTGTCAATGTCGAACCCGTGGAACATGCGCATACATATGCAGATATGCTCGCATATGGAGCCAGGAACTGCATATACGGCGTTCAACCGATATGCGCCGTATGCGTTCGCATATGCTATCCCATATGAGCGCTATGAGCTTCGGAATCAATGCCAAGACTGTGATACACGCAATCATCGGGGCGCTCGGACCGAACCGTCAGGCAGACGCGGCAGAACGCTACCCACACTTGCTTCCCGCCCCCTTTCCTCGTTTCCTTCACTATGCTCGTTCACGAACTTAACGGCTTGGCCGCCATCAGCAGCGTCGAGCTGCATGACTTGACAAAATTTATTCTTCTCGCAACGCACCTTCGCGCTCATCTCGAATGGATCACTACCTCACCCATCTCACCGCCAATCGATCTTGGCCCAAACTTATCGTCTTTCCTCTCGTCGTCGCTGGAACTACCGCCCGAAGTCGTTCGCTCCCTCTGGGCATCACTGCGCCACTACATTTGGACGCTACCAAGGTTGCCGCACAATCAAGATAGTAATGGGTTGTTGCCATTGTATTTAGAATGGGGCCTTGGATGCGAGATAGGTATGTATCAGCCTATCATATATGCTACTGCCACTCAAGCCTGGAATCTTAGGCTTCCGCGATCTGTTTCCACCCACTAGGGTGTGTCTCGATCCAGTCTGTGCGCGACAATCCGGGCTGCCGCCAGGACTTGCGAAGACGACGTCGTACAAGGTCACTCTCTTCACGCGTGATTTGGGTCCGCTCCCCGTCTGGTGCTACACATCGAGCTGCCGAAGTATGATTATCATTACTATCCACACTCCTTTCATTCATATCCTTGGACAGAATGCAATACACGATATTATCCCACATACTATACACATCAACATAGAGAAAATCGCACATATTACGCACCGAACTACAATACTGGAATTGATTTACTTGAAGTTTCCATGCACTACTACGTCGAGATGTCCCAAGCCGAGCGCTTTTCGAACAATTCTGTTTGTGCTTGGTAAGTAAAAGTCCTGAATGACGGTAGACTTGAGCTCAACGTTAATAGGGTGTCGGCCACCAATAATGCAAAGATTTATAACCTCGAGTATCTGGAGGATGTAAAGCATCTGGATGATCAATGGGACTACGCGTTGGAGATGTCGAGTGAAATGGCTCTGGACGCGTTCTTCATGAATGCACTACTTCTCGATGCGACGGAAAGAGGCGTATTGCTTGAGTTACAGCAGAGCGCAACGAACCAGACGGATAGGATGCGTCTCGCACTTGAGGCGCGAACGGAACGGCTGAAAGGTCCGGGGCAGGAATACTGGAATCATGCCTGCGACCTCTGTTGCGAGATTGACGCTGATACTGGCCGTAAGTTCAAAGAGGTCTTGTCTTGATATTGTACTTAGTTTATATTATAGGTGCTCTTCGCGCTGTAGTCACCGATGGGCTTGATGTCGGACACGTATGCTGTGGCGTACACGACTGTCAGAATCGGCTAGAATCACAGCGGGAAAGGTACTGTCATGCTCACAAGTCTCGTGAACTTGTATGCGCAGTCAAGAAGTGCGAGGCCCCGGTAGAACGACCATTCAAGACATGTCGTGATCCCGTTCACCGGGAACTCGAGAACCGTGGAGAAGAGTCGCGAACAGCGCTCTTTCAACTGAAGCGACGTCTCGAGCGTGCCAAAAGTTCTCAAACGAACAATTCTCTTGCATTCGAGCACCCTGATGACGACCCAGTCGAACTTGATTGTCCTGAGAAACCTGAAACCGGAAATGTGGCGCCGCAAAAGTCACAGAGGATTCAAATTTCCCTCGGTCGATGCTGGACCCATAACGAGGAGCTGTGTGTTGGTTGCTGTGGCACAATATTCGGTCGCGCAACATTTTACGGGTCAGAGGCGCCAAACGCAGTACGGGTATGTGCATTCACCGGTGCTTTTCAGGTTATTGATTGTTTCCACAGATATTCCATCGAATATTGTTCCCGACACGTCGCTCCCTTCCCGGCGTGATATTCTATGATGACAACTGTCATGTCAAGAAAGTTATCATGTCTCTTGGAGATCATCATTTCGATGGTGTAGCGCTTCCGGTGGATGTTTTTCACATGAAGACGAAGCATAAGGACTCGGACGATTCGTTGTGCAGCCAAGAATGCAATCCTGCTAACTTCCCAGACCTCTATCACAACAAGAAGTGGCGGTTCAACTCTTCTGCTGCAGAGGTCACGAATGGGTGGTTTGGAGGGTTTCGGTCGGTTGTACGGGAGATGCAGAGAGACCGGTACAATTTCTTCCTGGATGAGATGATCAAGAGGCGTAATCGTATGTTGGTGAATGAGCTTCGCAAGCGCCACGCACGACCATATCTCATTCCACGTACTGAATTGCTCCGACCAGATGAATCTCGCACTTAGATTACTCTACAGACTCGTACTTTCGTTTCATCATGTTTTCAAGTCTCTCGTCGTCAAAAATGTGAAGGCATGCAATTCGGTAGGTAGAAAGGATAAGCTATGTAAGGTATGTATTATCTACGAAGAATCTGGACATCTATAGGCTGGTGGTAGTAGAGTAGAAGGTATATACGAGAATGTGTAGTGTATGACGACAGTAGTTAGAGCAGCTCGAAGATGAGAGTGTGCACTCGAGTTCGGGTCTACACAAGAATGTGTTGTGTAGAGGATCCACTGATCACAGTGAGAGTGAGGGAGAGATCTCAGGAGAATCCCACAGAGAGAGAGGAAAGGTGCTTGATTCTGGGGGTCTGAAAGCTCGATACAAAAGAGTGTGATACGTAGGTTATATACCTGAATGAAAAGGAGAATCCTAAGAATAAGTGAATCATAGAGAAAGGAGAAGAAAGGAGAAAGGGTCATCGAGGCACCCGAGTTGAGATGAGGGTGCGGGAAGGAAGAGAGAGGGGAAACCCTCGATCGAGCACAACCTGGGCAATCCCGAAAGGAGGGATTGTTACCGATTCGTGCACAGGGAGTGCACGATCGGTACATCTCCCCCAGACCAAAAGATTTCGGAACCGAAGGTGCCGAAATACACCCAACAGATTCATGAGATCCACGATGCGAATCCAAGAAGTCATAAGAGGTCGTGAAGATTTTCGTAAGATGATCAGTGTTGCCGAGTTGATCAGACTCGACGTGGCCACTGGGGGATGCAGCCATCCACCCAAGAGAAGAGAGGAGGAACAGTTCCAGTCACCTGTCCTCAGAGTAAGGGAGTGCAATGGGTCCAGCCACCCAAGGCAAATGAAGAACAGGTCCAGACACCTGTCTTCAGAGTAAGAGAGTCCAATGGATCCAGCCATCCAATGGAAATAAGAGTGAAAGAGAGAAGAAAGACATAGGGAAAATAGGCATAGAGGTGGAATCTCTGAAGACTTTAGCGTCTTGCAGAGCTTTCCGAAGCGCGGCGTCCTGTTCGAGTTATCCGAGTCGCGTGTAACCGTAGTGACTTCTTCAATGTCCCTGAAAATCCTAAACCCAGACTAGGCCTGTCCGAACGAAGGGCTTGCAGCCTCCGGGCATTAGGCGGGACAGACATTTCGTTGTCGCTTGGCAAGCTCGTGTTACGCCATATGTGACTGGACAGAGCCACGATCTAGCCTCGGCCCGATTAACCGTGAGAGTGATCGCCTTCGAAGCTTGTGTATGCGCTCCCACGACCACACTCGCTTTTGCCAACGATGTATAGAAGGCGTCAATACGCGCTTCCTTGGACCGAGTAGACTTGTCTTGAACCACCATCTCCGTGAAATGGGCCTCGACCAAATCAGGAGCGTCCGAGAAGGGAACCTGCTCCGGAGAGACGGTACCGCTAACTCGTCTACGCGACTCCGACGCGATGGCGAGGAGATCCGTGTTTGAGACGATGGCCGCACCATCCATCACAGCGTTAAAGGTACGTTCTGCAGCTTCTTCCTCCTCCGCAGACAGCGGGGCCTGAGCGTGATACTGACAATTCTCAGGTTGACAAGGATTTCGGCTCTGTAGCAGCGGGTGTGGATGCACTGCGACCTCTGGCCCTACGACAGCCTGAGCGGGCACGGACACGTCCACATGTGTATGTCTGTCGACCGCCGCCGCGACATTGGCATCCTCTTCTTGGCTATCCTCGCCGAACACGTCCCCGATATCTGCGAATGGATTTTCCTCCAAACACGCTGCAGGAACCACCTCAGGGACCGGCTTGACGGGCACTTCTGTCGCCGCCTCAGTAGTAGGTACGCTCGCAGGCGGCGCAACCGTCGTGTCGCGAACTGGAGGATTAGGATCGACATTCTCTCCAGACCCGGGAACATCCTCTCTCGCCGGCGCAGGACCACCTCTGTTTGCAGGGACTCCCGACCGTAGGTTATACCCATGACGGCCATCCCGCGGCTCCCTGCCTGTAACCATACGCTTTCCCTCAGGCATGCGAGGACCTAGACGGAGGCCTGTGGCGTTATACGCAGCGGCGTTGTTTGTATCCCAATAGTCGCACGCCTGCTGCTCCGCGACGATACTTCCGGACGTGCTGGTAGAGACCATCGACGAAGTGATGGGGACGTGGGACCACGCTGTCTGCGACGGGCCTGTCTCCAGCAAGAATGTCTCTCCTGCCGTAGCATTGGGATTTTCGCAATTCCACTGTACGACTCTGTCGTGGAGCGTACCCTGTCCCCTCGGCCATGCTTGCGAACCATCTCGCAGCATACTTCGTCCATTCGAGTCCACGGCAAGCGTGCCATTCGCAACGTCTTCCTGATGGACACGGCATGACGTCCAATTCGGACAATTCCCTCCACAATAGCATGGACGCGGCCCTCCAGACTGCGGTGGCTGCCCTGGTTGTCGTGGGATTTGCTTTTGGACGAGATCTCGCCTGTGAAGCTGAGGTGGAGCCGCATACTGCGCAGGCACGTTGCACCTCTGCTGCATAGCATTGTTCAAGAAGGGCGCGCCTGCAGCCAGACATGCCGTCGTAAGCGCTGCGACAATTGCTGAAGCGAACGTGCTAGGGTCAAGGCCTTCAATCTTCACCGTAGCAGGCTTGTCTTTGTCATGGGCAGTAGTAGAGTATGTCGATGTACCGGCCAGACAAAATTCAGCTGCATTGATGATATCCTTGAGGTCGTGTGGGCGAAGCAGGCTATGGTCTGGATGACGGATTTCCAACCGCTGATTGACTGTCTCCCTGAGGCTTGCTCCAAGCCCTTTGACATAGAGCCTAGATAGCTCGGAACCACAGACAACTTTTTCTTCCTCTAAGAGGAACCCGATCCTCCTAAAGTTTCGAGTATAGCTGCCGAGAGCGGCGAGATCCTGGGGTGCATTATGTCCCTGCTCTATGACCAGGTCTTCGAGATCCACGAGCTCGTAGCGACCTTTGCGTGATGAGCCCGGGTAGATTGCCATGACCGCTTTGATAAAATCATCCCAAACTATGGGAGCAGTCATCGTGGCTTTTGACTCCGGCAGAGTCTTCCATGATTCTCTTTCATCTGCCGGAAGATAGTGGAGAGCGTACTCCACAAACTCGCCCTCTTTTGTTTTTCCATGCTCTTCGCACACCCGCTTGACGTCCTCGAGATAATCCTCCAGATCTTTTGGATTACCCGAAAATGAGGGTGCACACCGGCTTGTCCGAGCTGGCATTGATGTTGTAGTCATGGCGAACGGAGGAAAGAACCTGAGATGAACTCGAAGGCTCACGTTGACCTCCAGGGATGGTGATGGAGAAGGAAGTACAGATTGACTGGACTTGTCAACCTCCTAGGGAAAGATGAATTGGTGATTGAGGCTCGTGCCCTGATGAATTTCGAGGTTGATTGGAAGTTGATGTGTGTTTGGTCAAAACTTTGACCAGATAGTGAAGCACTGTGAAAAATGGATCCCTCGCGGTGGGCTCCACTTGTGCACTCGAGTTCGGGTCTACACAAGAATGTGTTGTGTAGAGGATCCACTGATCACAGTGAGAGTGAGGGAGAGATCTCAGGAGAATCCCACAGAGAGAGAGGAAAGGTGCTTGATTCTGGGGGTCTGAAAGCTCGATACAAAAGAGTGTGATACGTAGGTTATATACCTGAATGAAAAGGAGAATCCTAAGAATAAGTGAATCATAGAGAAAGGAGAAGAAAGGAGAAAGGGTCATCGAGGCACCCGAGTTGAGATGAGGGTGCGGGAAGGAAGAGAGAGGGGAAACCCTCGATCGAGCACAACCTGGGCAATCCCGAAAGGAGGGATTGTTACCGATTCGTGCACAGGGAGTGCACGATCGGTACAAGAGCAGTAAGAAAGTTTCTAAATGAGTTGTATGACGAACAGAGCGAGAATAACATAGAGTTCATGGATAGAAAGCATACGGAAAGCATCTGCTGGTTCACAGATGGTTGAAGAGCCCATCTAAATCATCCATCTCGACGTACATATCGCCCGGTGTGAACCACCCTTCCATCAGGTGAAAGCCGTGGGGATCCGGGAAGAGCGGTTCATGTGGAGTTTCCAGTACAGGATAATGCGGCGCATCCGTTGAGCCAGGCGCGTTTGTACACGCGTTCGCAGATGCATTCGCAGGCACGTTCGCAGGTACATATCCGTATATGTCTGTGGGCGGCGTCGTGGATGGAGAGAGGTGAGGAATGTCCGGACTTGTACTGGGCATAACCATAGTAGCTGTAGGCTCCTCTGCGAGTATGCCCGCGATCCTATCCAACGCCACAGTTGTTGATGGAGCATCATCGGGAAAGAAGATCTGACCGTACTGAGTACTCCGGATCTTGATCTGAGTAGCAGCGTCATAGTCGATCGAGAGGTCTTCCATGATGAGGGCAGTCGTGACTTCGGGAATAAGGACACGTTCGAGATACTTAACGGACGGCATGCTCCAGTACTGCTGGTCGTTGCGGAACTGGTTGGGGTAGATTCGGAGCAGAGATTCGGTGATGATAGCTAGTCCTTTGGGCCCGTAGCTGGTTGTTCAAGTTAGTCAAGTTATAGAGATCAAGTCAAAGTAATGACGCACTATCCTGCACTGGTGATGTCCATGCTCGATAATTCGCCACTCAGGCTAAACGTCTTATTCGCCCCATATGCCTCGACAGATTGTAGAGTGAGACTGAAGAAGTAAGACTTCCACATGTTGAAGTCGTGATGAATAGTAGGAAGGAAAAGGGCGCCACAAACGAAACTCTGGATGATATTGTTGTTGGTGATGCGCTCCGACAATCCATCGAAGTCGATTACCACACGAGGATAATCTTCTGTGGCGACTATGATAGGAAGAGAGACGGCCTCGAAGTTGTGAAGGGCGCAAAAATCTCCAAGTAGGCCGATATTACTTTCGTCTATTATCGTGGTCGTGATGCGATCGCTCAAAGCAGAAAGTTGTTGACTTGGGTTTATCGGCAACGGCCCATCACAACGGTTGCAAATCCTAGTAGGGTCTGTCTCCGCCTCCAACGACGATGGAGAAGCAATATCCTCCATGCCAGCTACTAGGTCGGCCACTTCTACTTGTGCGCGTTCGAAGTCGGGAGTTGCCATACTGAGGACAGGATCTGTATATGCTGCCGTTTGAGTAAATGCTTCGTTGTGGAGCCAAGGAGGTGGCTGGACGGTTGGAATTGATAGTGATGGAGCAGACTGCAACACAGTGGATGGAATAGACTGTGATGCAGATGGAGATGGGATAGGAGCAGAGAGTGGTATTGGCGAAGAAGGAGCAGATACGGATGGCACGTCGTTATCTTTCTTTTGTCTCTTCTGTGGTCGCTCAACCTCCTCGACCTCATCAGTCTCTTCCGAATCCGTGATGTTAATGACCTGATCATCGACCGCTGCAAAAAACTCATCCCAAACGCGTTCACCGTTCCCCTCTGGATTCGACCATGCCTCCCTCATATCCTGACTCGCATCGCGGTACCGGCGAAGGTGCTTATCAAAGACTCCTTTACTATATCGCACGCTTGGAAAGACGTCCTGAAAGTTGCCCTCACGGCTTTTTTTCAGCGGATCGCGTAAAAGTCCTCGCTCCAGAATAGTTTTGATACCATTGAGAATGATGTGTGTTGGTCGGCCCATCGGCCATGGCTTTCTAAAGTGGCCATTCTTCTCTAGGTCATCGGAATATGGAATGAAGTCAGAAGGTGGCGTCGTAGCTGGGGATGGTGACAATGACGACAATAAGAAAGGTGCGGTAGCTGACTTGGGCACCTTCTTTGTCGTGGTACGGGGAGGGGGAGCGCTGATAGACTCTACAGGTGCTTTCCTCTTTCGAGCCATCATTAACGGTTTTATCGCTCTGAGATAATAAGTCTCGATGTCTGGGCAGTCGTCGTCCGTTAACTTTGCACCATTGATACCTTCGGGAAGAATACGATAAATCAGAACATCATCGGTAGCAACTTGTCGAACAGTGGTGAGTCCGTGTACATGCCACTCGTCGTCCTTATCGACATATGTCTGAAAAGACGTGCATAGTGGTCCAGTCAAGGCTTCCCGAAGAATGCTGCTTTCTCCCGCCGTCATATCAGGCATGTTCATCGCAGTATGATCAATAATCATCGGTTTTTCGCCTTTCTAAACAGAATCGTCAGTATCTTTCTATATACAGAGTTGAGCACAGACTAACCTTGTAGTAGACCACGATCTTCACTGATCTATACTTGTGGATTGATGCCGTCTGTGCGCGCTTCTTCCGAGCAGTTGCGGCATCGTCCTCTGCAGCCGCAGCCTGATGCGCCGCCAACCATTCTGGCGTAGCGTGCTGCCACATTTCCGAAAGTGGTTTTGCATAGCCGGCGGCGGGCGGAACAAGTGGTGGTGCAGTTGCGGGTTGAGTCGAAGAGGAAGATGGAATGAATGGTGTAGTCGGCGGTCGGGATGAAGCTGGAGTAGATTGAGTTGGTACACCAGGAACATGTAGCGGAGCTCCTTGAGAGGGTTTTCGCTGTCCGGGATTCACAGCACGAGCATGATTACCCACGCTACACGGTGGCTGCACTCGACGATCCGCACGAGCACATCTGGCCGACGATGCACAGCAAGCTTTGCACAGAAGCTCTCGGCAATCCACACACCCTTGACAGCGTTCGCCGCTCTGTGTTCTGCACAGTGGGTTACGGCAGTAGATACCACCTTTAGGACGCGAGTTGGCGTGAATTTCTGCATTTCGGTCACCCATAACAGGGAGTTCTGTACCATTCTCAAGGATGATGCGCTGGGAATCGGAGACGGTTGGGAGATCTTCGAACATGGTGGGGGTATAGAGGAAGCCCGGATTGTTCTTCATCTTGTCGGCCATTGCGGTAGCAACTGCAAATGGGAGAGCTAGACTGTGGAACACGGTTGAGCGGCAATGTTTGTTGGTACACTACAGATTGTCTCATGAGTGAATCGACACATTTGAACGTAGAATACTTACTGTCTGTTGCACCCGGTCTATGTTGGTGACATTACCGCCACGTCCAAGGTTCACGCTGGGCGCGTTTAGAGGGTTTCGACACTCGATGCACTTAGCGTCGGGGTAATAGGTGCCAGCGCGTAGCGGCATGACTTCGAGAAGCGTTGACGACGACGACGACTTCACTGCCAGATACGAAGTGGAAGAAAGAGAGAGAAGTCCGGTAGCGACACGGTGTCAATTCCAAAGTGTTTCGTGCTGTCTAACCACATGACCGTACACACCATGCGCGAGGACATGGACCTACAACTAGTAAGAGGCGTACAGTAATGCTCCGTGGCTGGATCGGAGCAGGCTTGGCAAGATCAATCCCATCAACTGTTTCAGCTCAAATCTCATTTCGCCCATATGCCGGCGCATATATATGCGCATACCGTATGCGCACATATATGCGCATATATATGCGACTGTGCTACGGGTCAGATGTTCTCAGTAATGCTCCGTGGCTGGATCGGAGCAGGCTTGGCAAGATCAATCCCATCAACTGTTTCAGCTCAAATCTCATTTCGCCCATATGCCGGCGCATATATATGCGCATACCGTATGCGCACATATATGCGCATATATATGCGACTGTGCTACGGGTCAGATGTTCTCCTTGTTCTATGTTCTGGTTGAATTGAATGCTTTTATCGTTATCACGATGTGCTCGCGCTTGCTTTTCCGAATGGATAGACACCGCTTATCGCTATTCAGCCGTCCCACTCTCTTGCTTGAACCCTCAAGTTATTTCCGTGTCCAGAATATCGGAGGCCCGCGATTGTGGCGCCGTGTCGCCCCTGCCTGCTTCTAAATATTACGCCTCGCAGGATACCTGTCTTGGAGACACAACTGCCTTGTCATACTCAACAATGTATATATGAATCGTGAGCAGAGAAACCGCCGCTCTCTCCAATTGTATCCTCAGTTCGGAACTTTCACTGCAGGACTAATAATTTGACGCGGGCACGATCTCCGCGTAAACATTCTTCAAGTTCTTGTGACCAAGTCATTCCGTTACTCGCATCACCATGGAGCCCGATTGTAACGCGGAGGGAAATTAGCCGAAAAGGTATATAACACTGTCCGCCTTCCTCTGGCTCTTTCATTTCTCCTCCCACCATGTTGTCGTGCTGTCTCTACTCGAACCCTCTTGTCATGTCATCCTCATCGCTGTAACCATCGCCATCGTTGTCTCCGTCGCTGTGGGCCTCGTTGTCGACCATCGTCAAGCCGCCGCCCACAACGCGAAGAGGTCATTGCCGGTTTGGGATATACTACCTCAAGGTTGTCAAGTAAGTTCTCCTTCGGTTCATTCCTGCTTGTTATTGATCATGTTATTCGTAGATTCAAGTCTAGGCCAATCACTGCCACGCCGGGTGTCAACAATTTGCGATGCCATATTCAGGTATGTCTCTTTCAAGTTTCTTCTATGCCGGTGAATACTGAAGTTCTTATCAGGTATGGCATCTTGACATGCTCAACACCTGTCAAAATTCACATCCTAATGGACATTCGGCCTATTTACGGCCCACTCTCTGACGGTAAGTCTTCAATTAGGGTTTTGGCTAGCCTCTTTACTAACTAGACATCATAGACACGACTGGCATTGGCTACAATACGCGGTTACCCGGGTCCGCATAACGAGTCGCAAATGTTCGCTTCAGCTAGGGTTACAGCGCGAGTACCGGGGACCGAATTGTTCGAGTTTTTGCGCCACATCCGAGTTTGCAGTGGTTGGGAGTTGGAGCTGGGAGGAGGGTTCGAGTTGGACACCCCCTGGTGGAGACCCTCTATTGGAGGGTCATCTCTTTTTTTGTAGTCTCGTTTGTCGTAGCTAGACGCCGAATTATGAACCCAGTGCACCATCACGTGACCGAAAAATAAAAAACTTCTCTTGTTTTTGTGCAGGGACGCCCGTAAAAGGCGTTTTAAACCTGAGTACTTGCCTTGTATGGTGTATTCGCCCTGCAGGAAAGACGGCAGAGGTGCCGTCGTCGTCCTCAAGGTGCAGTTCGGTTCCGCCACAGAACAGCACAGCCACCTACCCAGGCTTTTTTCTTCCCACCACGACGACAGACGCGAATCCGCCATTAGGACACCGCCCAGCACGACTGGCAAGGGGATAATTTCACGACTCGAAGGAGCGCACGATGTCAGTCAGACGGGCAGCCAGTCAAAAATGGTGTTGATGTGACGCAGGAGGGAGGACGTTTAGGTGTGTGCCCAACACAGTGGATGCTTGCGCTGTAGTAAACGACCAGCAGACAGTGTCGGCTTTAAACCCGATCGCGTGGAGTTTATGGCGGGGAGGCGTCAACGCGTGTTTAGAGTAAAACCAATGAAAAGATTTATACCCCAAAACCAAGCGCGCGATCCCAGCAGCAGCACGTCTCACACAAGCAGGATCCCTCCTGTCAGACCGTTGATCCCACGACGCCCGCTCAACGACGACAGCGGCGGGCGACGTTGTCGAACAGCTCTTGTTGCCGTCTTCTACCATGAATTTGAAGCTCGTATACCGCGTTTTGCGCAAGATATCCGACTGGACCGTCTATGGCTTTTACTCTGAGGTCTATGTCGAAGGCACAGAAAATGTGCCCAACGACGGGCCAATTATCATGTACGTCCCCATTTCTAGATCTAAGATTGCCTCATACTGACTGCCCTGTAGCGCATCGAACCATGCCAATGAGATTATAGACGTCGCGACCCTTGGCAAGTGCTCAGTCCCTCCAAATATAGTACGCTGACCTACGATGCCATCAGCTGTAACAATACCTCAGCGCCGACACGTCTCGTTCTGGGCGAAATCTACGTTATTCACTATTCCCGTCTTTCGTTCTATTCTTTCATCTTCTGGTTCGATCTCGGTGCAGCGCAATCCCAACCGCGACGACGGGTCGTCCAAGGCGGCGTTGTTCAGGTCGTCTAGTATTGCCTTGGCTTCTGGGGAAGTCATTGGAGTGTTCTCGGAGGGTGCCAGTTACACTGAGCCTACGATTGTGCAGGTGTTGAGTGGGACGGCGTGGGCTGCGGTGGAGTATACGCGTTGGCGCAGAAAGGAGGGAGATGCGGGGAAAGACGTTGTTATCATTCCTGTGGGTTTGGTGTATACGGACAAGGCGACGTTTGATAGTGGTGTGAGTGTTTTAATTTTCGACTTTGAAATGTGTGCATTGACGTGAATGCCAGTTACGCGTTCAGTATGGGACACCTATACCCACTGTGTCGGATTATATTGAGGAGCTTTTCGATGTGCCGCCTGGTGCGAATCCGGATGATGTTGCGTATCGCGTTGTCCAGAAGGTTACGCAGGGTATTGAGAAACAGTTGTTTGCTATGACTATCAATGCTAGCGATTGGGAGACATTATATGCCGCGGAGACTTTACGCGCCATTGTGGCTCCTCGGTTACCCCTCAAAGATTGGGTTTCTGTTTCTCAGCAGTAAGTCCTCACTACGATTTATCGCCCCAGGTCATGACATATCTTATAGATTAGTCGACCTTTTATCCGACCCAGCTCCTTCATCTCCTCTAGCACGCGCAAAGGACTCTCTCGTCAAGTACTACTCCCTTCTCCACTACACCTCCTTGTCGCACAGCGACCTCGTGTCCCTCCCATCATCTCTCTCTCGACTACGTTATATTATGAAACTCGCGTTTCCATCCCTCAGCACGATCCTTCTAGCACCGCTCTACGCCCCAGCTCTCCTCCTCCATATACCCGCATGTGTCACTGCCGAGCTCATGGTCAAGGTGCTTTCGATTAAAGAGGAGCCAGAGGGGTTTGGACAGTACCGCGCAGTTGGGGGTGGTCTGGGTGCGGGAATGGCGACTGCCGCTATATTATGGCACGGGCGATTGATGGAGTGGGTTTCATGGCAGCCTCGTGGACTCGGATGGCTAGGCAGTTGTCTGTCGTACTTGACAGTTGGCTGGATCATAGTGCGGTCTTATGCGCGCTTGGCGCCTGGGTTACATCGACGGTACGTACACATTTCAAAAGTGAAACTGGCATTTACGTGGTTAGACTGAGGCGAGCACTCGCGTCGTATCGGATTCTGATTGGGGTTTTGGTGCCCCGCGATCGCCGTGGACTGGATGTGGGGCCGTATACAAAGGTGCCGCCGCCGCCGCCGAGTAATGCTTTTATAAGGCGGCATGGGGATACGGCTAGGGAGTTTTGGGATAAGAGGGGGAGGGAGGAGAGGAGGGAGGCGCCGAAGCCGGTTGCGGGGAGGAAGTTGGTTAGGGCTGTGTTGGAGCAGAGGGAGGAGACTGAGAGGTTGGTTAAGGGTGTTTTGGGGGAGGTGGGTTTTAGGACTTTGGGTTTGTAGAGGTTGGAATTGGAAAGGGATATTATGGGTGCTCAAGTTCACGGGACTTGGAGTGCATGCAATATATACTTGCAGCATATTGAGTGGGTGGAAAAGATGAGAACTTTTTTGGAAACTGGGTGCCACATGTTTGAGACATGGTACAAGCTTAGTCAGTGTGCTGAATGAGTTACTCATCTCAAAGAACTCACTGCTAAGCTGTCATTGATAAGAAAATTTCTTGTGTAGGGTAAGGAAACCAGAATTGAGTACTAGTTCCCATCTCTGTCTACTTTGACACCCGAGAGCAGCATTCAAGAGACATTGCAAGCCCACAATACTCTAAAACAATCTTAAGTAGACGGAGCATCTCGCAGGTACGTTCAAGGGTACGGGGGATTGAAGGAAACCTAGTAATCGTAGTCGTCTCGCCACTTGCAGGACTACATACCACCATCCGGGTATACTTCTGAGGCAGTATAGAGGACCTCGCTGTGTCTCATCGCAAACCTGAGTAGCTCACCTGGTACTAGGCTCGATTCGTGAGCTGGCACTAATTTTTTTGGTCTTTCTGCCTTTGGATACTTACACAACATCTACGATCTTGCCAAGGTTGAAGGCACTCACTCGACGCGACGTGTCTTTCTCGCTAGTTTCCACCATGCAAAGATATGCGCCAACCCTACACACTTGGAAATCAGGCTGACGACGTGGCGGCCCCTTGGTGGAGCGGTTAGCCTGGAGCCGTCAGTAATATGTCGATGATAAAATAGCTTTTTTACCCCACTAGACTTGACCATTAAGTTGAGGTTTAGTACGAGCCGTTCCGATGAGTGAAACAATTCGTTTGCTGATGCAGTTTTTTCTAGCTCCTCTGAGTGACGTAGATTTTGAGCAAACAATCTGCAGCCGCGCCCCTCGACGGAGCACAGTTAGCCTACTGGATACTGGGCTCGTTCCCTAGACGTGCGGCTTCTGTTTTGGTCGTTGTAACCTTTGGAAGGCTTTTCTTTCACTGGTGCATTTCCTGTGGCAGGTACAGTACTTCTCCCTCGCTGCAATGTTTCAACAGTGGGAATTCAGATTCTACACTCTGCAGAGTGTATTTTGGAGCCCCAGTCAACAGAGATTAAACGGTATAAGTTCAAGAATAGAATGTATTCCAAGTAAAGACAGTTGATGTTTTTCGGAAAGACAACTTACATAAGTCGACAAGGAGGAGGCGAGAGGTGACCGGAGAGAACGGTTAGCCAAAAGCGGAATTTCAAATCCGATTCAATTCGATTCCAATTGAACTGCCATGATGCAAATCATCTTTCCTTTCTCCTTCCAACAGGTGCGAAGCTGCGATGTCTGAACGGTCGAGCCATGCAAAGCACTCGCCGGCGAACGATGGCGACACTCAAAAGGCTCGGCAGCGGGTTACTTCTGCACCACCACCAACAGCACCACACAGAAAAGGCTTTCTTTGGCGCGTTGAAGCATGACGCACCAAGGCAACAGCATCCTGTTTTCAACGACGACTATGAGGAGCGGTTTGCTGAAGATGCATACTGCGAGGAAACGGCCCCCAATGCGCGTGTCTGGCGGACATATGTGGAAGAGGCGGCTGCCTTTGATGCGGTTATGGTTGGGGAATCTCGTGATGGGCTCGATGTGATGCTCGTATTTGTATGTTTTTTCTCATTCCTCTTGACGGCCATCTGGTTAAAGAGTACAACAGGCTGGTCTTTTCTCGGCAGTTGTTACGTCTTTCCTGGTGCAGATCTCGCAAAAATTGGAAGCTGACTTTTCGGAGATGTCTGCTATTCTTATTCATGATCTCGTTCTTGTTCAGCTTTCTATGGCCATGGCTTCATCTAGTCCTAATATTACCGCCCCCTCGGTTGATCCTACTGTGGCATTTAGTCCCGACGCCCTCACTGTTTGGATTAATGGATTATGGGCCGTGAGCCTCGCTGCGAGTCTCGTCGTAGCTCTGGCCGCCGTGCTGGTGAAGCAGTGGCTGCACCACTACTCGTCGCCCCCTTCCGGCACAGCCGGGACGCTCAGCCACATCCGCCAATACCGCTGCAGAAGTGGCGCGTCAGTGTGATCATTGGTCTCCTCCCCATTGTCATGCACGCGTCGTTGGCCCTATTTCTCACGGGTCTCATCCTCTTCTTTGTTCTGCTCCGGACATCGCTGGCGTGGGCCATTGGTGTCATCACTGTCATTGTCACTGTGCTGTACTTTGTCAGCAACGCGATGCCCATATTCTTTCCCCAGTGCCCGTACCAGACGCCTCTAACCGACTTTGCGCATTATGCTTTCCTGGCAGCGAGTTCGATACACCAAGATTTCTTCACTCGCCAAGAGGGAAAAAGTCGCATTCCGCTGAGAGAATCAGAGGCCAAGGTCGTTTCGGACAACTACGACACGCTCTCCGTCGACGCGCTGGGCTGGTTATTTGACGTATCGTCCAACCCGAGCGTCCACAGCGTCGTTGTGCAAGCAATCGGCGGGCTCCCCGATGGCATGCAGCCTTACACCACGGCAATCTGGCGTAACCAGGATGAGATGCGACGCGTTCGTAACTCTCTATTCGCGCTGTCTGCTGATCCGCTCGAAAACCTCACATTTACCAGTACGCTAGTGTGCCTGGACGGCTGCGAGAACGTTTGCGATCGCCTCAATCGCTCGTTCTTGTTTCTACCGAGGAAAGCAGCGGAGAACTCGACTGAGCGCTGGTTTGAGGTGTTTGATGACTGCCGCGATGAGCCGCGATTTAGGGCTTCGTTGTGGCTTAACGCGCGCTCCATGCTTCAGGATGCGAACGCAACTCGGAGGGCCCTACGGGAATTCATATCTTGCTATTGTTATGTCCAGCTACATCGTCTCGTGTGGGTTCATCTTGTTGAACTTGCGATTTCCTGTGATATGCTTGCGCCGGAGTATCTTGACGACAGCACGGAATGTGCGACTGTCATTGACCTATGTTTTCATGCTGCGCGCGGAAAGACGCGGAATTATGGAGACTTCAAGGGTAAACCTTTGACATTCGAGCATGTTTTCAGTATACAGCCGACGTTGAAGGATATTCGGGGTGGTGGAGTGCAGAAGGAAACCGATGTCTTCTTTCAGGATCATCTTCTCAAAATGCTTTCCATCCACGATACCCTTCCTCCATCATTCTCACCCTCCCACCGACTCGTCCTCGCAGTTGGGAAATTTGGTGTCTCACATGTGGCTCGATATTTCTCGCCTCACTGGGACGATTCCGATGGTTGGCGCCATCTGTACCTCGTCGACCGCGCTCTGGACTATCTCTGCGATATCCTCCACGACTATTCCGGACACGGCTTGGATATACATCCGGAGCAAGAGTTCATCCAGTCCATATTCCACTTTCTCTTCAGCATTATCGATACCACGCCAGTTTGCGACTACAAGCCTCAGTATTGGGAGAACACCAGGATCAAAGATGATCTTGTGCATTGCCTGCGCCAAACTATTCGACTGTGTGGGGTGTTCATGGAGTATTTCGCTCTGCCACCGGCGTTACTCAAGAGGTTGTTACATGTCCCGGCACAGCACCTTGCCCAGGACCTAGGGATTTGGCGCCTGAGGGTGTCCCCGCGCGACCTCAATCATGTTACGGAGATTACACTCGGAGTATTATCCTCGCGCCTCGCAGACGGCGACGAAGGCGTGTACCGCGCGTTTGTCGATGGAGACTGGCTCACGATTCTCTCAGAGTCGTGGGTGGTGGATATGAATAAACAAAACTGCTTTGCCGCCCCCGCCCGCCCCTGGTTCAGTTCTGCGAGCCAGCCGTTCACTATGCATGGCTATATCCACGGCTTGCCTTGTTTACCGTCAGAGGTGCGCGATGAGTTTGTGGAGTACATCCTCGCGCCGAGGAATCTCGTTATCTTGTTCTTGATGGTGGCTACGGACGAAAGTGTGGCAATGCAGTTTTATGTAACTACGCCGCGGACCAAGGCGTTGATGAGGGTGTGCCCGGGACATGCGTCTTGGGCGCGATGTTACGCGACGTTGAAGAGTGTTCTTGAGTGGAGTCGGGATCCTGATGGCGTGCAGTTCCCATTGGAAGGGTTCTTTGAGGGAAGGGTTGTGAAGCTCAGTGATGTTGAGATTTCGTTGGACGACCAGTTGAGGATGATGTTGGGACAGGATCATGTTCGTGCGAGGCTAGAGTTGGCAGAAGAGTATGTGTTGGGTGATCTCCGAGCGAATTGAGGGATGTGTAAGCTGGAGGCTGTTATTTGGTTTAATATGTTTCGCTTATCCTTTCCCTTCGCAGTATCGTCACTTGTATTGGAGTTGGAGGTTTTGAACAAGAAAAGTCTGGTGAGTTGAGCTACTTCGTTTCGAGATCTTCAGGTAATTTGACCTGTGTCGTCAAGCTTGAAGATTCTTTGCAATAGCGACTATCACTCAGCCATCCATGAACTTGCTGGGACCCGTATTGCATGGATTTCAATTGGTATGAGGTACAAATGATGGTAGTGTTACATTTCATGCAATGGAGGTATGAATGATTTAAAATTCAATGAGGACTTTAAGCGCCTTATTCTGCGCCGCCGCTCCAAACGTCGAATACGCGTTCATCATTTCGGCAAACTTGAACGAATGCGTTCCAAGAGTACCTGCACGAATTCTCCCGGATTCTACAAGCTTGAGGAGCATGCCCGTGCTGACTGTGTCAACGAGGCGTGTTGTAATGGCTAGGAATTGAAAAATGTTATAAGGTTGGTCGTTGAAGATGCAATAGAACCACTGACTGATATTTCTACCCCACAGCTTCTCCAAATGAAGGTCGACCTTTGCTCCATGGACACCCAAGTTGGCAATAGTACCGCCAACAGCGACAATGTCTTGGCATATCTCGAACGTAGCCGGAACACCGACAGCCTCGATGACACTATCCACTCCCAACCCCCCAGTGATATCCATCACCTGCTGGATCGCATCCGGACCAGACTGGACGGTATGTGTCGCGCCGAGTGACATTGCCTGCTTCAGCCGGTTCTCGTCCAGGTCGATGACAATAATCTTCGCGGGGGAATACAACTGTGCTGTGATAAGCGCGCCCAAGCCTACGGGCCCAGACCCGACGATGGCGACCGTCGAGCCCGGCTGCACGCGTCCATTGATCACGCCGCATTCCAGGCCAGTGGGGAGCACGTCGCTGAGCATGACTTGGTCCGCGTCGGACGCGCCCGCGACCATGGGGTGCAGGCTCGCGTCGGCGTGGGGGACACACACGTATTCGGCTTGGGTGCCGTCGAAGGTGTTGCCGAGGAGCCAGCCGCCTTCGGTGCAGTGCGAGGGCATCCCGCGGCGGCAGTAGGCGCATGCGGAGCAGGAGGTGATGGCGGAGATGATGACGCGGTCGCCGGCCTTGAAAGACTTGACGGCGGCCCCGACGGAGTCGACGACGCCGACGCCTTCGTGGCCGAGGACGCGCCCCTTGGTGCAGGTGGGCACGTCGCCTTTGAGGATGTGCAGGTCGGTGCCTGTGGTTGTGTGCGTGTTAGACGCGAACTGTGGGTGGGAAGGGAAAGCTTACCGCATATAGTGCCTTTGACCATCTTGATGATCGCATCGGTGGGTTTGGATATCTGGGGGATGGGCCGCTCCTCGATGGAGGGTGTGGGCGTGCCGTTGTAGACGAGGGCTTTCATCATGCTGGGCATTATTGGGAGGATGGGAAAATGGACAACATCCGAAGAGGTATTTGTATGGTAATCAAGTATCATAGGGTCGGTCACGTAGAGAGCGTGTGAAGGGGAAGAAGGCCTAGATCGGGAGTGTTATTGGAAAAAGTGGTCTGGTCGAGGAGGCCGAGGAGGACGCGTAGAAGTCGCGTAAGTGGCGGCATCTCGTGAACATGAGATGGTGCACGAGGACAAGATCCTGATCGAGACCCTCCTGACATTGACAAGCGTCTTTAGTATTCAGCCTAGACGTAGAGCGTTCAACGTTCAACTACTATGCCAGAACGACCGCTGTTTTCGCGTTCACTGATGTCCCAGCTCATGATTACTCATCGAGATATGGGTGCTGAGGTATTTTCGACCATCGGATTCACATCTGAGCGCGAGTTGACGTCGCGTATTTCCTGCTTAAGCTCTTGCGACAGCTACGAAAGGAGAGCTGCGGTTGTAAGCTGTTGTTCATCTCCTGGACTGACCTAACAACAGATGTATGCGCGCGTCATTGGCCATTTCTGCACAATTAACAGTTAGGGTGATGGAGGTAGAAGAAGATCAATGACTGTCGCTTTAATCGCCGAGTTCTGGCAGTAGGCGTGTCCACTCACACGTTGCAAAGCACCACAACCGTTGACGGTTTGAATGCCACTTGGATGAGCCCCGATGAGCTATGACAAAACTACATCGTTGTTCACTGAAGTAGCGGTGACTAGAAGCGCTCAAGTTACTAAATGATTCTCGCGAGAAAACACTGAATTTGTTCCGTCATCCCAGTGCCCTACGGTAAACCAAGAGGTATGCCATCTGCTAGTAGTAAACACGACTGCTAGCGTTGTAGCCCGATTGAAGGTTCCGATAGGTACGCCGAAGAACTGTTACTCTCGAGTCGACGATCCTCGTCAACCAAGACACTGACGCGCAGATACAGGGACTGTCAAAATGACAGAGCAACGCCCGGCGCGAGTTTGAGGTCCGTAGGATTTTGATCCATGCCCGAAGCCGAGCCAGGAGCATCCATAAATCTGGATTCCAAGATGTGAGCGAAGAATGTATCCAGCCGAGTAGTGCTGCATCAAGCGCGGCCCGACGCTCATCAGCCCAACCGCCTGGATCAGCATTGTCATGGCGGCAACGAGTCAGGAACGGAGGGGGACACAAACGTGGCGGGCTATCAAACAGGAGGGTTGAATCTCAATTTGGTCATATGTCTGCCTACAAAGTGTTCATCGAACAATTAGTTTCGTTGCGGGGAAACCGAGAAGAGACATACGTCTCACGAGGAGCCGCATGCGATCGCATACTGTAAATTTGACGCGGAGAGACGAACACCGTCCTGTACAGTGACTTCTAGAGATGATCAAGCTCGGGGTTGATCATTATGATGAGGCCTTTACTCTGTCCTGCCCAATAGAATGGAAGGAATGCAGTCCCCGACGAGTAGTATCTCGGTCGTGACCTGGCCTAATGATCCTTCTTCGGCATTGCTGGTGAATGGTCCTGGAACACCGAAGCTGCGCGCATGGCTAGTCTGAGCAGGTCTTCCCGTCAACCCCAAGCAGCCATTGCGGGAAGGGAAAGGGGCGTGGAATAGAAACCGCTTTGCGATATGGGCACTTAATAAGGTTGTCGAGATAAGACGCGCTTTTTAGACGGAGCAAGTGGTAATCAACTTCCATTTACCGGGATAGCCGTCAAGAGAAGAGTCGCATCCTAGTTGCAGCAGAGAAGAGCTGAGTGGCGTATCATCAAAAACATCGCTGTTGAGCAGCATTAGACTGACGTGCGCAGAGCACAAGCCACAAGTTGTCCCACGTCGAAACAGGGAGAGTCGTGAGACGGTGAGAATTTAAGATCATTGTGACTCGTGACCTTTTTCCCTCCATTCGCACGACGTCGACAGCTCTGATTCTTCAAGCATCATGTGCTCGGCTCATTACAATCTAGCTAACCAATCAAGAGACATCGCATTTTAAAACGGGGCCTGTGGAAGCTGTCTTTCTGCGCTGTTGAATTCTGGCTGTCTTGAAACCTCACCACTCCGATGTTCTCAACCGATCTGCTTGTTTTCATTACCTTGGCCATCATTGGGGTAACGACTTTCCTATACGTGCCAAAGCGCCGCAAGAAGCTGCCGCCTGGACCCCCAAGTTACCCGTTTGTCGGAAGTCTTTTCTCGTGGCCGAACACCCAAAACTGGCTTACATTCACCAAATGGCGTGAATATTACGGAGACATCGTTTACGCCAATATTGTGGGCACCGATATTGTCATTCTCAACTCGCTCAAGGCCGCCCAAGACCTCCTCGACAACCTCGGAGCGGTATATAGTGACCGTCCTCTCCAGCACTTTGCAAACAACATCGTTGGGTGGAAGGACAGCCCTGTTATGTTCAATGCTAGTCATAAATATTTCCGGCCTGCCCGAACGATGATGTTGAACGCCGTGGGCACTCCCGCCGCTGTAGAGACTCACATTCGCATGGAACAGCATGAGACCCACCGGTTCTTGCGTCGTGTCATTGAGTCTCCAGACCAGGTCGTGAACCATTTGCGCATGTAAGGTCTTATCCTTTAGTCTTAGACTTTCAACTTAGCCTTTTCTTCAGGCTTGCAGGTACAATTATCATGAGGATCGTTTATGGTCATGACGTCTCACCCGGCAGAGACGAGTACGTTGACCTCATCGAGCGCGTCAACGCCGACTTCAACCAGGCGAAGTAGTCTACCAGTTGGCTTGTTCCAACTCTAACTATCGCAAACATAGGCAGCTACACCTGGGAATTTCTTGGTTGACTTCATTCCACTACGTAAGTGGCTTAGATCGCGCTCGATGACTATTATAGTTATTTTTCCTAGTGGCGTACGTTCCGCGCTGGTTCCCCGGTACAGGCTGGATGGACACGGCAGACCGTATGCGTGCAAGTATTGACGAAGTCCTCACGAAGCCAATGAACTTGGTCAAAGAGCAGATGGTCAGAATCGCTCTCCCTATCATGCACACTTTTGGATTCTTACTAGACTGTGTCCTTTTGCGCAGGCCAAAGGAACTGCCCGCCCGTCCTTCGTCAGAGGTGAAATCGATCGTGGGGAATACGGAGAGAACCTTCTTGCCTGGACAGCTGAAGCTTTATACGCTGGCGGCGCCGATACCGTTGTCTCTGCGCTTAGTACATTCTTCCTTTGCATGACTTTATTCCCGGAGGCGCAGGCTAAGGCTCAACAAGAGCTCGAAAGTGTCCTCGGCAATGACCTACCGACGTGGGAGGATCGCCTAACGTTGCCATACGTGAATGCCCTCGTCAAGGAAGTGTTGCGATGGGCTCCCGTCGCGCCGCAGCCCTTGCCACATAGCGCTAGCGAAGACGGAGAGTATAACGGATACTTCATTCCAAAAGGAACCGTCGTTATTCCCAACATCTGGTAAACCCGGGCCTACACTTTCACGAACACAGTCGCTGATATTTCCCCTACTTACAGGGCATTTACCCGCGATCCATCCATCTACGCCGATCCCGACCAGTTTCGACCTGAACGGTCCCTCGGTCCCTCTCCTCAGACTGACCCGTTTGAATTCGTTTTTGGTTTCGGTCGCCGTTTGTGTCCGGGGAGGAGGCTTGCCTCTTCAACGCTCTTCCTCGTCGTGTCAAACACGCTGGCCACCCTCTCCGTCGAGAAGCAGCTTGATGCTAACGGCCAGCCTATCACCCCCAGGGTGGAATACACCGGTGGAGCGCTCGTCTACCCATCCAAGTTTGAGTGCGTTATCACCCCACGCAATACGAGAACGAAGGAGTTGATCATGGCCGTCGATGACGTGCCATACGAAGGTTAGATTTCAGCGTTGTCCACGTTACTGGCTGAGGGGTCTATATTTCTCGTATGACAAGCACTGTACGATAGTATTGCAGCAGCACAACACCAGTTCCTAGTTTCCGACACCTCAATTTCGGCAGATGGTACTCACTCCTAGTCTCCTGTTGATACACACGACATAGAAATATAATATGTTATTTCACTTAGAACAGAAGTAGCTAGCTGAGTGAATTTCCCAAATGGAGGTGGAGACTGCACTGCTAGTGCTTCCGAATGTTACAGTACAGCTAGTTAACGTCCAGTGTCATACATACGGACCTACTCTATTACATCATCGTACATTACATAAGCCGGAGGCGACGGTGACGGGACTTGACGTCTTACCGTCACCGCCGAGGTAAGTAGCTACCTTACTCGTTACTAATTCAAACATCTTACCGTCACCGTCGACCGCCAGTCCTCTCTAAGCTCCATGCTCCTTGACACCGGAAGCACTTTCGCTGGGCTGGGATGCACTGCTGGTGCTAGCGCCGGGTGGAGAGTTCCCGGACGCTGGAGAAGGTCCGGCTAAGGATCCTCCCGCATTCAATGGATAACATCGCCCGAAGGCGTCCAGTCGTTCTTTCCGAGCGTCCTGTAAAGATTGGCCAGCAAAGAGAAGGTGCACCTCTGCCGAGAATGCAACCAGTGCGCTCTCCAGGTCTTCATTCATATCCCACTCCTCCAAAACCGACTTCTCGCTTCCCCGTTCTAGAAGAGGAAGCCATCGATCTAACACGTCGATACGAATGTGCTCAGTCTCTGCGGATCCAACAAGCATGTGAACGAATTCATGCATTTTCGTGAGCAAACTCTTGATTTGCTCCGTCATTCCGCCGGAAAAGTCTGCCGTCCCGAGTCGGCTCAACATCAGGAGGGTAGATTCGACGAGGGAGACAAATAAATCCGAGTCCAAGGCGGTTGTGGTGGATCGACTAAGAGTGGCGTTGATGTAGCCATTGATTTCAGGGAATGTCCGTGTGCCTGAAGGACAGTAACATTAGAACAACAAGGGAAGAATGAGGGATATATAAGTAGATTGTGATCTGTTAGGCACTCACCGTTTGTTGTTGGCTTTGTTCCTGAAATTAAGATAGCATACATGTCGTGCGGCAAGTTCCAATTCTGCCTAGACAAGTCTCTGAGCACATTAGATATTTCCTTCTGCAAGGGTCCCAAGAATTCTGAGTGCTTGATATGTCTACCAATAACGGTGTCCTCATTGAGAAATGTAGTCCAAAGGCATGTAGCTTTCGAAAGCTGATCTAAATTGGAGCTTCGGAATGGATAGTGTTGTTGATTGAGAAGGAGGCGGAATTGGAAGACGCGGAGAACTGCGATGTATTCAGCAAAAGTCTCATCGCGAATGTCGGAGGTCCATTGAAGCAACTCATCCACATAGATCTTGTAGGCGGAAAGGATAAAGTTTGACGATCCAGAACTACCGCCGAGTCTCTCAATGACACACTGCGTCGGTGTCCGAATACGTTCTTGAAGGACAACGACTGGTGCGAGCTTTACGTCCATAGGGTTATTCTCGACATCCGAAGCTCCGCGGGCGCCTCCATTGGCGCTTTCCGTATCAGCCAATTGGCAAACAAGAGCATGGAGAAGTTGCACCGATTGAGTGATAACACAGTCCCTCAACTTGGACAATAAAGATGGATTCCAAGATGTGAGCGAAGAGTATATCCAGCAGATTAGTGCTGCGTCGATTGTGGCACGATGCTGCGGCTGCTCGAAGTACTGGAGAGCAGCATCAACCCACCCATGCGGGGCGGTGTCTTGACCAGTCTTCTGAGCTCGCCGCTGTCTTCGTGGTGTCACAGTGATGTAGATAACACCACTCAGTCTCATCATGCGATATACCAGCCAAGCTTGGGCCGATTTATACCCGCAGGTAGGATAAAGGGCGGGAAGTACCGAAGTACCAACGAAATATAAGGCGGACACGACAACCAGAACAGTCGAGGGAAGCGCCACAGCAATAGGATAATCCCATAGAAAGACTACCAGTCCAGCGAGAAAGAGAAACAGCGCGAGAATGAGTTGGCAGGGAAGATAATGGATGATTTGGGGAATTTTCCAAGCTGTGAGGCCGGCGAAACGGAACTGACGGAGGGTGGCTGTTTCGTGTGGGGATGTGACCTTCGAACCGACTGTCCAGACATATTCGGCCAGCCACTGTTTGACGAGGATGGCCATGAGGATCGTGTGAAGAGTCATGACGAGGCTGGCAAACCAAAGCGCGTTGACGGCGATGTGGGATGCGTTCAGTGCAGACGCAGTGTCAGAGGCCATGGATGGCGTGGAAGAGGGAGTATCACCCTCAAGTTGAGTGGCAATCCTCGTCAGCAAATACACGACCGCGTCATTTGGGTCTTCCCTAAGCCACTGATATGATTCAAGCACAAAGGCTGTCAAGATCGCAGAGAAGAGGGCACCCTGAATGTAAAAGTATAAATTACGCGCATGCACATGTCTGCTTTCAGAACCGCCACTTACAAAAACGAGTGTAGTATCCATGTCCAATCTCAGTCTCGTACTGCACTAGCACATGCCCGCCACGCCGCCTCATTTCCTTCACTGACTTCAGGACCAAGGCCACCAAGATGACCGATTGGGCTCCTTAGAACTGGGCGTCTCTGGATTGGCACGCTCACAGGACCTTGAGCGTCGAGTTCATGCATGGACATGGTGACCGCTTGAGTGGCTTGAAGGCAGTCTTGTCCGTGTTTGGAACACCGCCTTGAAGTTGACAGACTGTATCATTGGTAATCGACTTGGACATAAGGCAGTGCCGTGGTAGGAGAAAGAAAAGGTCCTTTAAGAAATACCGAATTGTATACGGTAGGAACTAAACACCGTGGTTAAAGTATCTTCCTATGGTCCAGGCAGAACAGACCTAAGACACTCCATCCGTTACCGTCGCGCAAGACTAGCGGACGCATTTGGAAGCTCAAAGTGGTGACAAAGGTAGAAAGGAGACCCGTCGGAGTTTGAAACCCACGGCAACGAAACTTGGCGTTTTCACCAAGTCAGACCAAGTCGCGCTTCAGCGCGCCGCCTCGGGCTGCTCTGAGTGTGAGAGCTTGAACAATCGCTGTCTGTCTCATTGACATCTTACGATGTGAATTTTACTTACCATATCATGTTTCTGATAGTGGCAGATAGAAATCATTTTAGATACAGAGAGACACCAAAAAACCAAGAGCAACAAGAGATGCAAAAGCTGGGGTAGAGAACCTCGAGAGACGCGATCGCAGAGACTCTGACAGACATCAGACACCCTGATCACTCCGGTGTTTTACTGATGTCAATGAAGGCACTCGAGCACAAATTGCACACAGTTTCCTGGAACAGGATCTTCTTCAGGATTTGCAGTTCTTCATTCTCGCGAAATGCCTACTGCGGGAAGCGTACCTGTTGAAAGTGTTTGCGTAGATCCCCAAAGGCCGCCTCTCGTATGCCACACAACTTCAGTGGCGGTATACAAGCACGAAAGAACTGGCCCAACTCGTACTAACGAGTGCGAAAAAACCCCGCGAGCATGTACACAATCATGTGCAGTTCCAAAGCCTCCCAATTACACTGTTCAAGAACTGCCGGGAAATGAGGCAACTGTCGATGTAACGAGAACATCTTTGTCACGACATCGGTAGTGGGTAGCCGCTGCATATAAACTGACGATACTAAATCAAAACGAGTTCATACTGACGACGAGCTACGATCACCTTGAAGTCTTCATCTCGGTATGTTTGTGGTAGTCAACTAAGAGGACGCAAGTAAGCCAATGCTTTTCCTTCCGAGTTTCATGTGTTCCAAAGTGAAGTTGAACGGAATAGACAATTATAGTGTCCTGATTATCCATACGACTAGATATATATCAACAATAACTATGAACAAAGATAGAGGAGAAAGAATACTAAACGAACGTAACGCATCTACGCATCCGACCCGGCTCCGCACTGTAACCCAGCGCCACAAAACTGCGCAATAATGATGTACAAGAATATCTGACAATCATCAATAATGCCGCCCCAAAAGAAAGTAGACGACTCACCAAGAACGCTACCACGCCCAGACCCAGTATCTTCTGATTCTTCCACCACATTTGCCTCCGTACCGACCGCGCCCCGCGTCTGAATGCCGTCGCCTGCCCGGCCATAACATCGGTCTTGTCTACGAGCAGCTCGATACGCTCTCCGCGGCTAAGAATCTGCTCCACGTTCTGCACCATGATATCCTTAACCTGGTTGAGTTCCGTTTGTGCGCGGGTGAGCTCGTCCGAGGGTGGAGCAGTATTATATGTATGCATTAAGGACGAGATGACGGGCCCAAAGGTGCCTTGCAGGCCATAGGCGGGCGTTGATTCGTCGAGGGAGGATGAAGAGGGTTGGGAGACAAACTGAAGGAAGTGTTATATGAATGTAGCAAGGAAGGAGCAAGCACATACCTTTCGCTGTAACTCGGCTAGGAATGCAAATGGCATTCGTCTGTTTCGTTATTAGCTACGAACACTAGCTCAAGGGGGTAGAGCGCACCTTCCAGCAGAGTCATCCGCCATGACGAGGTATGTGAATCCACCCTCGGATATGTAGTGAAAGAGGTATTGCTCCCAGACATAGGTCAATTTGCTATGCAACACAATGAGACCAGGCCGTCAATCGACTGCAAAGGCATGGTACCTATTATTCGGGGGTATTTTCGACAAGATCGTCTGAGTAGCTGAGGACGATATCAGTTTGGCTTGCTGTTGTACTGTAATCTGGATGCCTGCCTTGGGAAAAGTCCCGTTTGCCCGATTTGTGGTCAGCAAGGATGGTGGAGCCCTGTGCAATGAGGGCATGGATCTGTTGGCGCTTTAGGAATATCCGGATAGTAGTAGGGATCTAGACGAACCAAGGACATGGCTGGATCGGAGCGCGCTATGGTGGTTGAAAGGCAAGGTTCGTCTGCGCGTAGTCATGAAGTCATCGACGCATTGGGAAGTTTGTTCCCACAGTCGTCTTCGTCCCGGATGCGATCGCGTGTTGCATCTTTGTCTGTTTCGTTGACCTCTTCAGCGTGCTAGACCGCCATTTACGCGATACCGATCTATTTCGTACTGTTTTAGATACAATAATGCTAGAGAGCTTCCATGGTCGCGTTATCGAGGCTGCAGTGCAGGCCTGTCGAGTTGGCAGTATGATCAAGTGTACTCCCCGTAATACGCCACCAATTGAAGCCAACAACGAGTAGTATCTAGTATCTGATAAGGACATCACTGGCGGTCACATTGACGTCGTATTCCGGCCTAGACTTGGTCATCGATAAGGACAAATCAAGCTCCTCCCTTCTCCATCAATACCCACGACCTCGAACGCTATTTAAGTCTCGGCTGCTCGGACTCCTATCCCACACCACTCACCACGACAATCATGGCTCCCAACCCACAATGCGCTGCTCTCGCTGCTGCTAAGGAGAAGACAGGCATGTCCTTGTCCTGTCTCGAGTCTTTGGGCTGATCTAGTTACTACCTCCAGGCCTCTCCTACGCCGCTATCGCAGAGAAGATCGGGGACAGCGAGCAACGTGTTATCGAGAGTGCGCATCATCTCAAAAAGCATATCTGACACTGCATCCTTTCGTTAACCTTCTTTCTCTCCTCTCTCTAGTTTGCACCGGCAAGACCAGGCCTACAGAGACCGAGTTCAACAAGCTCGCTCAGGTCCTTGGTATCACTTCCAACGTGCGTTCGTCTCTACTCCTCTCCCTCTCTTATCTGGATGTCATCGCTGACACCTATCTGTCGTTCCCAGGTCCCTCACACGGGCGTCCACGCCACTGTCGCCTAAGAAAGGATCGTTGTATGAATATCGGTTGAATTGTTGTTGATGATGAAATAAAGGTTGTACGAGTATGTTTTCCGGAATCGATGATTGGCTGCCACTTTCGAGGGGGGAAATCGCACGTCACAAATTTGGAATTGAACGCCTTGCTTGGTCTCGGCGTTTCCGGCTCGAAACAACCGGCGACTACCTATTGATTATCGCGTCTGGCACCTTCTCATCTTGGACAGCGCCCGTGAATTTATCGAAGTTTCAAGATTTGCAATTTCTCTCCCGGATTTCTGGCGTTGATGTTTCGCTACAAGAAACAAACCAAATCTCCGGGTAAGTGTTTCCACCTACGATTCCACCGTGTACCGGCAGAAGGTGGGTCGTGTGCCAGACCCGGTGTTCATGAAGAAGACGGACGGATTGACGCGTTGACGTGTTCAGCGGAATATACTTCGTCCGCAGTTGGTGTGATATTAATTGCCTCGCGTTCATTCGGAGCTTGAGCTTGAGCTTAATGAAAGACGGACTTTGGGAAGAAGGTGAAGGATCCGGAGATGATATGGAGTCTGGATCATGTTGTGTGTGCGCCACACGTAACCGTGGAAGCTGGCTCATTGAAACAATCCCACCAATGGGAAGTCGTCTAGTACATGCGAGACGTTTGCGCCAAGAACCACTCACAGAAATAATGGGAGCCTCAGGTAAAAACATGCGATATCATTGCGCCGCGCTAATCATCTTAGCAGCATGTAATGCGGTAGGCGTGTGGGCGCATAGTACAGCCAGAGCCTTTGTTCCCACTAGCTCTATGAGAGCACGAAGCAGCTGTTCATGGCATTGGTGTGCAGGAAACGTGATTAGAGGACAAAACGCATAAACAGGCTTGCCTGATTGCACCGATCTCCAAACGTTGAGTTTGCGCCAACATTTGTGCAGCTCCAGTAACACACCCGCGTCCGTCACGAAGATCGAACTCATGAGATAGGTCGTCTTGAAGATGAAACACGCTTGAACATTACGTGGCGCACACTGTTGTACACATAACACACGCCAGCACTATATCTGACGCTGTTGCTTTCCTTAGGACAACCGCCTTGTGCAGAACGGAAATGATTGGCGCGGAGCAATAGAGATCGTCGCATAACTTGAATGTGCGCCACGTACGGTGTTCCGATCGCCGTCCTGGTCGATCGTACTCGATGGCATACAACGCAGAACGAGCCTGATAGGTTTTCACAAGGCGACATAATCAAGCGGCAATAAGGTGTAAAGACATTAATAGTCATTGAGGGCGCTAACTAAGTACGTAGCTAAAGAGGATGAAGTAAAGAAACTATGTAATTGCTACAGCAAGTTCGTTCCGACACATCTCTACCGTTCTTCTGCAAAAAGTCCAGGGGAAAAGGAGATAAAGCAAGCAAGGGGAGACCTAAACCGGAAAAAAGTGAAAGAGAGCAGCCGCTCTCTATAAAAAAGGATTAAATATGTACGATAAAACGAATGAAGGACTCTGTAAACGAAAAGAATGGGTCGGTCATTCGATTAGTGCAGAAAAAAAAGGGGAAAAGGTAGATATAAATATGACTATGTGCAGAAGAACCGAAGGCCAGCGACGAGGTATATGATCCATGGACGTACAGAAACTGAGATAGCAGGAAAACAGAGCTGAAAAGAGAAATAAAAAAGGAGAAAAGAAAAAAGCGCTAGTATGATAACATGTCCGAACGTGAATTACCCCGATGGAGTGGGGGACCGAGCCTGACGCGAGGCGTGTGTAAACTTTTGTTTGGCAAAGACAACGTGGTCACTGTCGTCTACAATCTTCGGAGGGAGCCAGCGTTGGTGGATCTCCTGCTTCTCGTCAGAAAGAGAACGGACCATTTTGGGGGGAGAGGGTTGAGAGAGGCGGCGCGGTTTCGTGGGGATTGGAGGCGCTGGGGTCTGAGCTCGCAAGCTGGTCGGTCCCGGGGTAGGGAAGCGCAGCTGCGGCTGAGGAATGCCCGAGCGAGGTAGTGAGGGCACGGGGGGTACGGTCGTATGGGAGCGTGCTAAGGGCGTCTGGGAACGTGTCGAGGGCGTCTGAGATCGTATGGATGGCGTGTGAGATCGTAAAGGCGTAGCCGGCGTAACTGGTCGTGAAGCTGAAGCTGCGCTCACGGAGGCGGATCTCACGTGAGTCGAGCCGTAGCGGGAAAGAGGGGACTGGTTAGAAGGACTGTAGGTGGACGCAGGAGTGGGCGTCGATGGTGCCGGTGGCGGCGAGGCTGGGCTGGTATAGCTGCGTGGGGAGGGCGTGCTGGCGGACGAAGTGCCCTTGAGACGGCCCAAATCAGCTCGCAGACTCTGGCATTCCTGGCATTTTTGAGAATATTGTTCTTTCTGAATAAAACGGGATTACGTCAGTAAGGGTGATCAGGTGCGGACAGAAGTTTGAACGTACTTGTCTAAAACGGGATTGATAGCTCGAGTCAGAAGAGGAAGTTTGCTAAAGAAGGAACAGACTCACCGGCGAAGCTCAGCCTCAACCTTGCCTAGAGAAATCTCGGTGTCGTCGATGCGGCTCTTGAGAGATGCCTCGGTCTGCCGGGCATGTTTGGTGGCCTCGGAGTGGGCGACGTGATTCATCAAGATTGCTCGCAGGAGAGCGGCACTGAGGTAGAGCGACGGCACCTGAACAAAATCAGACATGGATCTACGAGATCCAGCAAGACGCACCTGGTCGCCGGCCTTTGCCGCGTTCATCCAGTCCTCCAACTCCTGGTGAAGGTTGGAAACCTCCTCGACAGAAGACTTTTTAAAGGCAACCTTGGCCACCTTGTCCTCCAACTTGCGCGCCTCATCCCTTGACCGATATCCGCCCGCGTCGACGAAAGCCAGCTTGTCCGTCTTGCGCGTCCAAACATCGGCGGCCGACTCTGACTTGCTGTACTCCATGGATGGAGCATGTCGCCGCGGTGTAGTCAACCCGCTCGTGACAAAGTCTGTACGGATGATGCGGATGTCCTCCGCGACAAACTCTTCACGGCAAAAAGGACAGACGGGCTTTAGCCGCGCGGGTGTCTTTTCAGCGATCGTCGTGGCACAGCTCGCGCACAAAACATGACCTTAAAAGAGAAAGAAAAAAAATCAGTTACTCATCCCCGACACCCAACAAAAAATCGGAAAAAAAAAATAAAACATACCACAGGGAATAGAATGTGGCTGGCACTGAGGACCATACTCCTCAGCGCAGACGTCGCAGACAGAACCAGTTGCGAGGGTGAGCATGGTCTTGCGGCCGGGAGAGAGGTCCCCTTGTGGGTGTCTTTTTGAAAAAAGTTATGGGCGAAGGGTTCGCCATTGATGATCGTCCTCTTATATACCTCCGTGGGAACTGTTCCTTTTTTAGACAATCATCATGACTCGATCATTTGCCCATTGCCCAGTGGCCCCTGTCTCCATCCTACATGCCCCCGTCACCCAGCCCGGAGCGCGATATTTAAATTATCCTGATCGAGTACTATTCCCCTCCCCGCATTAATATTACCAGCTCCAGTTTATCCACTGCCAGGTTACGCTGCGCGTCGTCGACAGAATCAGCCAGAAGCCCACAGAATACATGACTCATGATTCGTGTTCCATCTATCTCCCCCGAGATGACATTCACTCCTTTGATGTATTACTGATGCGGACACATCGTCGGCTTACGGCGTACACCTTTGACGGCCGTACAAAGCAATTATTTTCTTTCACACACTGCATCCCAAACATGTTGCAACTCCAACACAATGGAAGAACTGTCATTCAGCATCTTTGACTCTGCCCATCTTCCCATTGTGCCCGCTTCTGTGCATCCTTTACTCATCCTCGCGGATTCATTACTGGCTCCCAGCATGTGAATTCTCGGTGCATGCTGCGGCCATGACGCGTACGTACCCACCACCACCAACAGTCACACTCCTTCTGTGGCGTACCCGTCCTCGCCGGCCCTGCACCGCCCTTTCCCTTCTAGGAAACTGACTCTCGCCCTTGCCCTCAAATGTGTCATCTCTGCCGAGATCACTATCCCGGTGTGCTATTCCGCTGATCAATCGATTGTCGTGTCGTGTCCCTCCTCGATCGATTAATGTCATTGTTATGCATTTCCCAGCCCTCCATCGGTCGACGCCGACAAGGTAAAAACATGTGAAGGAGTGGCTGCAAGCGAATTACTGGCACCCTACGTCGAGCCCTAGTATGTAACCCTTCCAGAAATTTTTCTTCTTCCATCACTTGAGCAGAGTGTATGTACATGTGCGTTTTTAGGGTTCCTCCGCCCAAGATTGCCTGCTCTTCTTATCTCTGCGAAAACGCACGACGGGCATGCACAGCGGAAAAGAGATAACGGCCTCATGTTTGTCGCGTGCGTGGCGGTGAAGCAGAAGTTCTTCTTCCAAGTCGGGGTGATAAGTGACTCACTGTAGGGCGTGGTGATTCTGCGTACCTTGCAGTGCTTTTGGGGACGTAACTCACTCCGAGTATGCGAACCTCCAGCCCCTCTATTCAAGCGAGGTTCACAACTTGATCTGAGGTCAAGTGCGCACCCGAGAGCCCCCATATATATGGCACAGTGGAAGTAGCCTCCATGTCCAGACGTAAATTTCCGATGGCAGTGGTGGGAGAAGAATTCATCTAACGTATGTTGTCATAGTGCATCGTGTTTTTCAGACGGCAGGCCCCTCGTAGTCTCCGCGACATGACGAGCATCAGAGATTCTACACTTTCCGTTCATCTCGAGAGCTTAGGCACGTCCAGAACTCTCACCCTACGAAACGAGGCTGCGTGGATGACATCGTCGGACGACAGGTGCGCTTCCAGATTTGCGCGTCGGCCGACAAACGTTACGGGATTGCGATGGTTACCTCGCGCCTCTCATAACCGTAGCACGAGGTAACAAATCATCATGGGTTTACTTCCGTGTCGGGGTTGCTGATTTTGCCTCCGCGGAACACAGCGCTCAGGTACCGGGCGTAGGCGGACGTCGTTGTTTGTGATGCGCAACAAATACGAAAGGAGTTGAAAAGGCGTCATGACAAAGGACAGGGACGAAGACTGACTCTTCTTTGATTCCGTCAACGTCACTCTGATCTATAAGTACGTGAAGTGGCGTCAAACTTGTTCTATTCATGCTCTGAAGTTTTCGTCAGCTTGTTCTATATTAGCGCGCCACTGCTGATAAGCATTGCCGGTGAGTTTGCAAGCCCGCGGTTTGCTGTTGTATTCATCCAATCCATCAAGTTCTGACGGTGATCAATACGCTTGCCTCGAGTCGTGTGCCATGAAGTACTTATCGTTTTAACGAATCCGATGTTCTAACTCAGATTTTCGATGCGTACTCTTGAGCATTAGGGCTCCTTGCCTTAGCTCAAAGAAAGCCATCAAGACTACTGTCGACAAATGAACACTTTCGACGGCGCCAAAAGATGATAACAATCCGGATAAGCCTGCCATATCCAGAGAAGACGGGAAGAGGCTTTAAAATCTTCATCCCGAGGCCATCGGGGGGCTCCGCTACTTGCTATGCCACCACCATCACGCAGCAAGTACAAGAAGCATCCTCTCGAAGATAAGCCTTACAGGTACTGGCAGTCAGCCGAAATCGGCCATCTTGGCGGACCAGATCGTGTTGAAGAAAATGAAGATAACGACGCGTGGCGCGCGTGTGCGCGTGCTGTACGAGAGTACGATGAGAAGCTGATCCAGAGTTGGAGAATGGAAATGGATACTATCCTTGTGTTTGTAGGTAACTTGAAGCTGACATCGAGTGTGCAACTAACTCTCGCTTCTAGGCCGCACTCTTTTCCGCGATTTTAACAGCTTTTGTAATCGAGTCGTACCAATGGCTCAGTTCAGACCCAAATGACGCGGTCGTATCTTTACTGACGAGGATCGCCACTCAACTTGAGGGCAACACTCCCTCTTCAGCGTCATCCATGACCTCTGACACTGCGTCTGCACTGAATGCATCCCACATCGCCATCAACGCACTCTGGTTTAGCAGCCTCGTCACGACACTGCACACAGTCCTCATGTCCATCCTCGTCAAACAGTGGCTCGCCGAATACGCCTGGACAGTCGGCTCAAAGGTCACATCCCCACACCAAACAGCCACCCTCCGTCAGTTCCGCTTCGCCGGCCTCACAGTCTGGAAAATTCCCCATATCATCCATTATCTCCCCTGTCAACTCATTTTCGCGCTATTTCTCTTTCTCGCTGGACTGGTAGTCTTTCTGTGGGATTACCAAATTGCTGTGGCGCTTCCCTCGACAGTACTGGTAGTCTTGTCCGCTTTGTATTTCGTTGGTACTTCGGTACTCCCCGCGCTTTATCCTACCTGTGGGTATAAATCAGCTCAAGCGTGGCTCGTACACCGCGTGGTGAAGCTAGCCGGGTTTACCTATGTCGCTATAACTTCAGGAAGGATGTGGGAGGCCCAGAAGAGTCGTAAAAGCTTGGCCCCGCGAGGGTGGGTTGATGCCGCGCTCCAGTATTTCGAGGAGAAAGAGCGTCGGACTGCACTTGATGCAGCACTACTCGAATGGATACATTCTTCGCTCATTGCCTGGGATCCAACATTATCGTTGCAGTTATGGAAATGCGCCATTACTCTCCCGGTGGAAGCTTTCCATCCTCTTTTTCGTCGATTTGCTGATTCAAACGGCCGTGGCATCTTGAATACAGAGAACTTGCCAAACTCTGCGGTCGCTCCAGTGATCCTCCAGAGACGCATTTCAAAGTCGGCAGAGCTTCTCGCTGACACGCTCGGCCGCGAGGATCTCATTCTGCGCGTCTACGATACCTACTTGGACGCGCTCCTTCGATGGACCTCCGACAGCAAGATTCAGGACGGCACACTCGTTGAATATATCGCCGTGTTCCGCACATTCCACTATCGCCTCCTTCCCAAGCGTGGCGCAACCGCAATTCATGCCTCGACCCCAGCCAATGCCGACCCAGCCCGCTTTTCGAAAGCGACATGCGTTTGGGCGGGGCTTCTCGATGAGGGTACGGTTCTTGGTAAGCGCATTAAGGAGTCGAGGTTTTTGAGGCAGCTTCAAGAGGAGATATGTGAGGTTCTTGAGGATTTGGCGAGGAGGACTTGGGTGCACCATGATGGAGATCAGGACTTGCCGAGAACAGATGGTATGTTCGGACAGATACGATGTTCAAGTTTCCTGACGACGTTGTCCCAGGTAGTAGAACGCGAGCGTATCGTGAAGTGAGCGCCCTCGTCAATGCGGCTCTCAGTCGAACCACACAGGACTCAGACGTCTTCGTCTCCCTGATAGAATCTACCCTCCTCATGTCGCGCCGACTGCAGAGTGCAGACTTTGCCGCGGGGATGGCGGAGCAAATGAAGCGTCTCTTCACGAAAATGCGTACATTCGTTCACGCGCTTGAGAGGTCCTCTGAGCTTCACCTCGACATTTTGGATCGATGGATTCCTCTTCTCCAACCGGGGGGAGAGATGTCGGTTACGGAGCAGTGGGGTTCTGATGAAAAGCTGGAAGAGGCATTGATCGCGTTTTCGCGAGAGGTGCGCCTTCAGGTCGCTGACCGCGACTTGGATAGCGGAAGGCAAGACCGCCTTGATGCGTTTAGGCGTTGAATACATACTACATACTCAGGCCTACGACTGCTCTCCGTCTGAGCCGCAGGCTCCTGCCTGGCTTTCATTCTACTTACATCTCCATGAACCGGCAGAACTGACTTCCCTCCGCACTTGTGGATAACGCGGCGCAGTCGTATCTTTACCTGGGCCTCAGCCATGAAATTGAATCATAGACATCACGCACGTAAACGAATTCCTCTCATTCATTAATTGTGACTCCTTCAATGCAGCATCTTCAAACAATGGATTCGGAGACAATTTCAGTTACGTGGCGCATCCATATCCCCTCCGGATCCGTCCGCGCAGAACTTCCAAAATCCATCCACGCCCTTTTCATATTACAATTAAAAAGAGGCGTAAGCTCAAGCTCCGGATAAACGTGGCGTGCGTCCTTCAAGTTCCCACAGGTCATTTTCAATTTCTTCTTGGCAATTTTCAATTAGGGAGAGGGTGTTTCGCCACAAGAAACACCGGATGGGTGTTGCCCCCGACGGCAGTGGGAAATCCGGTCCCTGACGAGTGGGTATGCGACCAGAGGCTGGGTGGTGCGTTTATGAAGAAGGCAGAGCTCTCGCCAGAGTCTCGGTTGACGGTCGAGCCAAGCGAGACATTGACGTGCGTTGGACGTGCAAGTAATAAGCACATTTCGTCCGCGCTGTCTAATCAATCATATCAATTGGGTTTATTCATCGATAATTCGCGGGCGCTGTCCGAGATGAGAAGGAAGGCCAGATCGATACCGCAGGGTGCTACAGCTACCGCTCGTGATAATCAGTGTCGAACCAGATCCGTCAAACGTCGCGTTTGTGAGTGCAGGTGGCGGCATGCTTTGAAACTGCGTTTGGTCGACTTTCGTTCCGCTTTCAAGTCATGGGTGTTTCCATCTTCATTCAACCGATTAAACACTGAAATTTCCAAACACACGAACTTTGGCACTTAAACTCGGAACAAATCTCTATACCCTATCCAGACCACACCTTCGGACCAGCTATGCACACCCATCAGGAAATCTCTCACACAAAGCAAAAAATAAAACTCACGAGAAGTATACCCAGTGTATCCGGCAGGGACAGAGTAAATGTCTACACGCCACGATCAACTTTGAACCCAACATACAGATTCAAAAGACGCACTAATCATGATTCCGGGCTCCCGTCCAGTATACACACCGGGGAACGAAACAGTCGGCGAGGGCGTTCCGCTACCGCCATTAACAACATTCAACTGCCCGCAACTGAGGTAGAACTGGGCCCCGCCGAACGAGGTCGCCGCGTGCAAGGCAATGTGTTCTATGCGGAGCAGGTATTGTCTACGGTAGGTAGGTGATTAGCGACGACGAAACAGACAGTAGTGAAGAAAGAACGTACCCGCTCGGAACGTTCTTGGGAATCGTAAACGTCAACTGCGGTAGACCTGCAGGATAAATTCAGCATCTAGAACGAATGTACAATCAGATGAAGAAAACCTCACCCTCTGTGGGGAAAGTAAAGCCTCCAGCGGAGTATACGGGAGGCGATTCCCATATCTTGAACCACGTATTTCCAAGACCCGCGCTAGTCGAGTTGGCGGATGGTGACGCTGTGGACATGTACGCGGAGGCGTACTACATAATATCAAGGTCAGATCAGTAATCAAATTGGCTACAGAAAACACTTACACCCGGGTGGTAAATAGCTTGATTGGCCTTGAAGCCGACTGTGGACCCAGCTGAGACCGTCGCGATACCAGCTGCACCAGCAGAGGTAGCGTCGAGCTCGTAGCAGCGGATGGCGGAACTGGTGACATCAGTGACCTACACACGCCAATTGAGCCCAGGCGGTCAGATAGTGCAGAGCGAATGCAGACGTACAGGACCGTTGCTGTAATGGTTCGCAGTCATGCGAATGTACTGCCAGTCCGCGGTCGTCGTCCCATTGACGATCAAGTCCGGGAACGTATCTACACAGCAGACATGATCACCATGATAGCTCAATGATAGGAAGTAGAGTGAACGTACAGTGACATGAGACAACAGACAATAACGCGAGTCCAAGTAGAGTGTACCACATCTTGACGTCTGGTAACCTGTGAGTTGGTCTGCTGGGAGCTACGGGTCAAGCCATTTATGCTCTGCGGATGTATATTGGGCCGAGATATTAGCAGGTTGGCATGTTTAAGCGCGTCGCCTAAATTAACGATGAGCTTGTAAGCCACATTGCGCGTATATGGAAGGCATGCACCTGACGTATTGGCAGGGAGTATCCGAAGACGAACCGCTGCAATGAATTCCAAAACGAAGTTGCGTCGGGCAAGGGGAACGTAAGGTATGGGCAAATATGTACGCATTCATTGTCTTTTGAATACAAGGTTCGGGCTCGTTCGAGGCTACTCCATACATCGAGAATTGGTACGGATGGATGACGGGACATTGTCGATAATATCAGATCAAGTATCGTTACACTAATAGACATGTCAGAATCGAAGCTGATGAAAGGAAAGGGCGTTTGTGAAGTGACAAGAGCACTAAAAGGAATCATTAACGTTACAAAGCACCAGTCGCAGATGGGGCTCACCTGAACCTGTATTCTGCCGTACCTATCTTGTGCTAGCATTCGTTCGCTCGGGAAGTTCATGCTTAGCGTCAGCTGCACCTGAGCGATGCGAGGAGCGGACGCCATAATCGGTACTAGGGAAGGTTTGCCTCTTCGTATCTCGCTTTGCACCTATTCAGAGTCCGCGAATACCCCGTGTGTTCATGAACGCGGCCAATGCATGCGCGTCAACTACTATTCTATAAGGTGCTATGACTGCTGAAATACTACACCGCGATTCTATACAAAATGAGCCTGTCAATCATGGGGAGAGAATACGAATACCTTGATGCGTCCGGATTGCCAGTGTCAGCCATCAGGTCTAGGTTAATAGTCCTCTCGTACGGGACATATGATATGGGCCAATTGCTGCGACAGCATATATGCGGATAAATCGCCATCAGAGTATGGCGCGTGAGCACCAGTTAGGAAGAAAGGAAGGAAGTCTATTACTAGTGGTGGTCAAAAGTTAAGATCTATGTGGCTGTGCAGAGGACAAATTCCATTCAACTTTGATTAAACTCCATCCTACTCATTCATGTTCATATTTACATGCTGAGTAGCATAGATGACCTCTCTGAACATTCCTTGGGCAAATAACTGAAACCTTTCTACCCCATCAACTTCAAATCTATAATACAATCTCCCAACCAAGTTCTCCCAAAAGACCCTGCACCAACCTCTCAGTCTCATCCCTCTGTTCCAACAGCGCCCTCACAAGGTTCCTACCAGCAACCGGTGGCGGCTGAGGCCTCTCAGCAACTTTCTTCTCCTTCTTGTCCCAATACTCAGCAGCCGTGTTCCCGTGCCTGCGCAAATAAACATTACTTGGCGGCATCGGCGAAAGTCTGGCGTACGGCGTCACATCTATCGTGGAGCGAGGTGGAAGGGCGCCAAGCAGGATACGACTTGAAGACACAGCTCGTTTCCATCTATACAAAGCTCGGTTATAGTTGATGAAATAGCAACAAGATTGCGTACCGACGATGAAGACCCGGCGCCAGGAGACCGTAGCAGTGAATCATCGCCCACCCAGCGGTCAAATATGTTAGAGCTCTCCCTAGGGGCGAACGAAGTATCGTTTCCATCATAGGCGGAGATAGAAGCCGCAATAATCGATCCCAGTCACCCTTCCATAGTATAACCATGACAGCCATACCCACACCCAAACCACCACCAACAGCGCGATACTGTGCGACGCCTTCGGGTCGATCGGAATCAGCCACCAACTTTAACATGACCTCACCACTAATGCACGCTGGAATGTGCAAGAGTAGAGTTGGAAGGTATAGAGGCGCTAGGATTATGGTATGCAGTGAAGGCAGAGCAAGATTAAACAGGTATGAAAATCGAGAAGAGGATGAAGGTATGCATGGGAGATCGCTGTGTGACAGGCCGGTACGTCGAAGTAAAGAATAGTATTTGATGAGTGATTCTTTGACGCGTCCGAGAGGCTCTGAGGGAGCAGGATCCGATAGAACGTCTATAAATCTAAACCAAAATGCAATAAGTTTAATAACCACCACTATTGAGAGGAACCCTGCCCACCGTTGTGTAACCGATACCCAATCCTTCAGCGACAATTTACGCTCACGACCATACACGATCGCACGTAAGGTTTCTGCCGCATACAAAGTCTCCCAGTCGCTCGCATTGATAGTCATAGCGAACAACTGCTGCTCGATACGTTGAGTGATCTCGCGCACGATACCATGAGCGACTTCATCTACACTCGCGCCCATGGGATTATGGAATAAGTCATCGAGGTAGTCGGACATTGAAATTGGTGTCCCATATCTATATCGCACTGAGTTTGAGTACAATCAACCAAGACAAACGTACTGCACGCGTAACTGGGAGAATCAGTATCAACCAAGACAGCTTTTGCGAAGAAAGGCTTACAGAGCTCCCGAATCGCGTCTTATCCGTGTACACAATTCCAACAGGAACAATCGCAACATCTTTCGGCATGGCTCTACCATCTTCACGTTGGGAACGCGTATATTCCACCGCGGCCCACGCAGCACCGCTCATAATCTGAGCAATCGTAGGCTCGGTATAGCTCGTGCCCTCGGGGAATACCCCAATGACTTGTTCTGCCGACAACGCCATCGTCGATGAATGGAATAGCGCAGCCTTGGATGAGCCATCATCGCGGTTGGGGTTTCTTTGTACGGGAATGGCGCCAGATGAGGAAAGGATCAATGCGGAGAGGGGATTAAGGAAAAGAGTCGACTTTGTCCAAAAGCAAAGCTGTCGACGGTGTGGGATTGTTATAGCTTTTCAAGCGCGTCAAGATTCGCATCTTAAGATGCTAGCGTTTTCCAGACTCACAGAGGGTCGCCACGTCGATTATTTCATTATGATGGTTGGATGCGCTACACATATGGAGGCCAGTCAGTCAGTCCGTCGTTAAAGCAGTGCGAATAACCCACATTATCAGTGGTCCATCGCTAGGGACATTCTCCTGGCCTTGGACGTATAATTCAGAGTAATACCCATGCACCGTCCAATCCGATATCGTGCGCAGGGCGCGATACACCAGCTGCAGATTGATGTTCATGGTCATATTGGGCGACTGTCATCATTGAGTGACGCGTCGGCGCTGTCTTTCAGATCGCCGGCCAGCGATTGACGTAGAAGACATGGGGATCGGTGAATGCGTGAAAGGGTGAAAATGACACGGTGGTTTGAGACGAAGCCGTTTTTGCACAGCCACAGATACTTTGCTTTCTAACCAGAGTCTGTGTTCGATTGGGCGTGTCGGAGGAAGAGTTTTTGGGAATATCCTTCACGACTAAAGACAATCTATAAAGAAGCAGTGAAATAATGGTCCGAATTCTGCACTATGTTGCTACAATAGTCCTAAGACTCCCACTCTCAGAAATCAACTCCTTCTGACACCCTTCAAAACGACTCGGCAATGTAGGCTTGACAGAAACACCTTCTTTGTCTACCGTTCCTTGAATTTCATCCAAAAGTCTGAGAGCCGACTTCAGACCCTGGCCAACATGATTTCCCGTGAACATCTTCTGTAAACTATCATCAAGAACAACAGAGCGACTTGACAGCTGGAGAACTTTGCCGTCGAAAAAATTGGTCAACGGAAAACTCCCCTCATCCTGGTGACCGCGATCTTGATTCCAGTCACTAACGGCACGGAATATAGCGCCACATTCATTCCAGGAAGGATGAGTGGGACACAAGTTGAGCAACTGCGCAAACTGTCTTGTGTCGGAGAATGTGGATATGAATGAAATAATGAGGTTCCGGGGTTGGTGGATATATTCAACGAAAACATCACGCTCAGTCGTCAGGTACTTCAGCCCTGAAATGAACGCTGCAATTGGGCTCTCGTTCATAGGACGACCAGCAGAGAATCCGGTTGCCCAGACCTCAATCTCCGCCAGCACTTGGATCCAATTGTCATCGACAAAGAGAGCATATGCCTCGTGAACTCCCCGCGAGAGAGCGAAAGACATGATGTCAAACGTGGACCCGAAAATGCCAGAGCTCCAAGAGGGATCAGAAAAGTCTGGGTTATTTGCAAGTCGGTTCACAGGAACTTGAAGGACGCGGCGGAACGAGGGGAAAGCGAACAGCCGGTCTGCCTTTGCAAACCACGCGTAAATGCGAAGAACATCGGATAGGCAATCGTTAAGACGTTTTCGGAGGGTATCTTCGCGATTAGGAACGGGTACACTGTAATCACAGACAGTCGTGCGGTTCACCACAGAGAGAAGAAAGTCGTAGATGACGCCTGGGAATACATAGGGTTGCGGTTTTCCTTGGGTAATGGCATGTATGTCCGAGTTGAAGAGCTGTTCGAAGACATAGTCTAGAACAAGCTTGAGGAGCTCGAGATGGTGCCGATCATCTTGTTCGGTGTTGGGATTCGAGAGTGATTGTTGATTGGAAGTGCCGGTGACGCGAAGGTGGTGGACTGCGAATTTCCCGGCGGCGAGTATGGCTCGATAATACGGACTCAAAGGGATAGATGAGTGAGAGATGAAAGGAGAGAGCACTGGCATGTCCAGAAGATGATTCCATATGTCAGGCAGATGAACATTCACGGTCTCCCGGAGCGTCATACGCAGGGCTGAAGTAGCTGGCGAGTTGGCTGGAAGGAAGACCGTAATCAGATGAGCATACGATGCGCTCGTTTTGGGATCGCTCGGATGGAATGTGCCATGCTCGGCCGCAAGCTTCACCAGTTCCCTCCAAACGAAGGGATGGAGCTCTCTATGGTGCGACACCGAAAGGAAAACTCTCAATTCCTGCTGATTGACTGTCCTCGGAACTCTGGCAACCCACGTAGCCGCTTTGAGGCGGTCATCGTCGGTCGGGCATTGGATCGCGCCAACCGCATCAAATTTCCTCGGCAGAAAAATGAAGGACCGACACAGTCGTTCAAGAGTGCGTTCAGCTTCAGGCAGACATTCCCTCACGCCTCCGTCGGAAAGTATTGTTGATTCCTGTATCAACTCCCGACGAGCAGCTCGCATCGTATGTGCTCCCTCCCATACTCCTTCTGCATATTCTTTGACTTCGCCAGGAAGACCGCCGATCGCCTGCAAAACAACGCTATGGAGACTGGGGTTGGACGACATGTGGAATAGCCAGTCAAGTGCGTCTACCGAGAGCGTATCGTAGCTGCAGTGCACGGCGTCGATTTCTATTGTCGCCATGGATGTTGGAATGGCCTTTGTCTCGCCACAATCAATATCCCGAGCTTCGTAGCTTGGCGCAACACTGTAGTGTCCGCGCGAGCCAATGATGTGTTCTAGTCGGTTAATCCAAATGTGCAACGCCTCGAATCCCGAATTTACTATTTGATATCCGAGATGAAAGAAATCGGTTAAGGGTGTTTGATATGGGCAATTTGGGAACATGATAGGGAGAGCATTGCTAGCGAGATACAGTACACAGAGGACAACTGTGACTGTACCAATGGCATATGCTATCGATGTGCGCAATGGGATGAAGAACAAAGTGAAGCCGGCGAGGAATAGGGCTAAGGAAATATGCATGATGAGCGGGAGCATCCCTATGATAACGCGCACACGCCATCGCTGAAGACCCATATATCGGAAGTGACGGATGTGGCTCCGAATTCCGGGGGTACCAGAAGGAAGAGACATGTAGTGGTGGAGCCACTGCTTCACCAGAACAGAAGCAAGGGCGACTCCGAGGCTACATGTGAGGCTGACACCCCAAAACCCGTTGATCCAGACGTTGATAGAATTCGGGGCAAAAACATTCTGAGGATTGATAGTGGAAGCAGGAATATATTCGGTTGAGCCATTGGCTATCGCGCGCTGTACAGCCAGTAATTCGAAGAGAATAGTTGCAGACATCTCCGTAAAGTCGGTTTGGAGACTCTGTGAGGCTTGGATCAAGAACGACGTGACGACAGATGAAAAGAGGCCAGCCTAGAAGGATTTCCTGTTAGTTGCTTCTCAAATATTTCGACAGTATGATGCCTACAAATACGAGCATTACGTCCAAGCCGTCGCGGTATTGGCCAATCATGGTCCCGTCAAACGAAGCGGCTTCTTCCACGTACATACGCCATGCCCGAGCGTTCGGTGCTGTTTCTTGACAGTATGGGTCCTCCGGAAACCGCTTCACGTAGTCGTCGTTGAATATTGGTTGGGGAAAGCTCTGCATGTCGTCCTCTCCCAATCCAAAAAAGCGGTGATGCAAACGCTCCTCAGTCGCCGTAGCTGACTGAGAATGATGCCCGACAGGAGGATAGTGTATAGATGCGGAAGATAACATAGCGTGTTATCGTATGAGCCCTCTCTAGATAAGGGGGAAAAGAGCTGGAGGAGGATACGCTGGGAGTGCTGTATAAGAAGGGGTATGTATGCTCGCACGAAAATAGCGTTTAGCGCTGTAAAGGCTGTATGAGCCAACTGACGCAATCATGATGGAGGCGTTGGTCAAGTATGATATCACGGCGCCTATGTATCTGATGGATATAAATGAAAGAATCCCATAAACTCATAACACTAACCTCACGGATTCGAAGTGGCCGTGCGGGTATTTAGGTCACCGCGATTCGTCGACGCCATGGAGCAGGCGGTACGCCGAGACGAGGGCGGAGTAGACCGGGACACAGGAGCGAGGCAATGCCCTGCAAACCGGAAAGGGTACTTGACCGAGATGATGGCACAGTTGAAAGAGACAGCGATCCACGTGATCGCACTTTTCTTGGTTAGATACACTCAAGTCGTCTTTTCTTTCAGCCTGTTCCTATCGGTCCAACGTTCAAAGTCAACGGATATCGACAAACTCGGCCTTCCCTGTACCCCAATATCTCAGGCGCACAAATTTTCCCGATTGGGGAGAACCACTGGACCGTCAGCGAATTGACCTTTCTGGTTTGCAGGGGATGAATAGCTTGCTATAGACTTTTTGATGCTTGATATCTATTCATACGACCTTTTCCGTCTTTCCCGGACCTACCAATAGCTGTTCATCATTGGCAGATAACGGCGAAGTTGTTCAAGAAGGCGGTCCATCCGCGGGTTCCCAGGTCGTCCGGAAGGGTGTTCCATGCGACGAACACAAGCCCCTTGTCAGCTGCAGAAGTCGCCTATACACCGATCTCTGATGCCGAGGTCGAACAAGCTATTTTTTGCCAGTTTTGGACGCGAGTACAGCCTCATTGAGTCCTCACCTCTCACGGTCTGTCTCTTTGGTCTCTAATGTTCTGAAGCCCTGAAAGATGTACTGTACTACTTGTCCGCTCTTTCATCAGTTTCTGATGACTTCTACAGCTACGCCACATTTTTACCTCTTTCGTTATGATACTGTTCAATGGTGTATAACGAATTCTGACTTTTCTGCTTGCCTTTATAAGCGCTGGGCACCAGGCTGTCTCATTAGATCCGACTGCCCACAATGCTCGTCGTCCATGTCTCCAGCACCTGCGATGTCTGCTATGATGCGCTGTCTTCATCCGCCGGAACCGCTAAAGCGCCTTACTCCATTCCCTGTGGACATGTATTCTGCAGAAAGTGAATTTCCTCACCTTAAAACGTTCTTAACATCGCACTAATACGCCCTGCTACAGCTGCCTCCTCAATATCCCGCCGGACCGACACAGTCAGCAACGCCGCTGCCCCATGTGTCGGGGCTCATACACCAACAACGATATCCACAAGCTGCAGCTTGAGTATTCACTCAACTCCAACAGCGCGAAACGGGCCGAGGTGGACGGAGAAATGGAGCTTATCCGGGCATACATCGATCACTTCGCGCCCGAGAAAGGACAGCCCAGGGGAAACGAGAAGAGATGGATGTCTCTTATGGATACTTTCCATGAACGCAAGGCGTCGGGGAAGGTCTGTCTATTTTCATTCAAAGTTCAGTTCCCTGACCAGACTCGATTGCTTTGGCTTTTAGTGTTGCAGCTACTTTGACCGGCTCCTCGAGTTGTGTAGCGGGTCGACTAAGGTCAACATGGAGGTGGCTCCGCGCAGTATCAACGGGTCTACCAAGGCTCCATCGGATGCCGGGAGCAAGCACTCCAATGGAAACGAGCTGCAGTCTTATAATGCAGCTCCGCACACCACCAATGGGTCTAACAAGGCTCCATCGGATGCTGGAAGCAACCAGTCGCATTCTAATGGGAACTATCTGTTCTCTCATAACGACTCATTGGTCGGAAACAGAGAAAGACTCGCTAAAAACGCGAGACAGGACTACTTGGACAATGATGGCGCCAGGGGTGCGGACATCTACAACGACGACTACCATCGGGCGGGGCCCCCCGAGCAGTACTGGGGCACGAGTCACACGGACTCCTTCCCTCGTATTTCGCGTACCCGCTTTGAGCGCACGTACGTTGTTTCGTTTCGTCTCCAAATTGTTCCTTATACAGAATCTTGGTTACAGGACACGTCCTAGAGAGGTCATGCAAAGCATAAGGTCTTGGGGAGTCGTCCACGTGTCCAATAGGTCGCGCACAGCGTACTATAGTTCAGAGGCCCACTTGCGCATTGCATAAACGTTCAGCTATCGTTGTAGAATTGAGTTTCGGTTATCTTGTACAATAATGTATGGGTTTCGTCGACAAACTGTGTTACTTGAATTCCTTCCACATTTCCGAGCCCCAATGCTTCAAAGCTGAAGCGCCAGAGGTTTGAAGCAGGCAAGATCACTTGATCCCCTCGCATTTCGCATTCCGAATTACTGACTGCGGGGCTATATCCGCTCAAGTACTTTATCGTTACGCGTTTCGATCAGCGTTGATCTTCAATCTCCAATTCAAATTCCCACAACGCGAACAGGCCTCAAATTTCATCTTTGGCCAAGAGTTCGCGTTCTCAACGCATCCTGAAGATCAGGAGTTGGAGAATGCACCGGTTAGATACAGCACTATACAGCAGTGTTTGTCGTACATTGTGAGGCGCAGATCCCCCGTAGCGAGAGTTGGCTAGAAAGAATTAGATACGTCGGAGGACCCCATAGATCGCGAATTACCGCGTCTGAATTTTATTCCCTTCTTCCTATCAAATCCACACCCTATGCGTTCGCGCTGCTTGAACATCATTTACGGAACGGATATTACACATTGCCCCCCGACGGCTCCACACCCGACCTCTCGCTCCCCGCCCACAAGTGGCGTTTCACGAATTAATCTATAACGCGCTCCGTCACCATAAAAGGAACCTTCAATGCACGATTCCAACCCACTTTCACCTTCACCCTTCTTCCTTCCAGCATTTTATCTTTTACCTTCAAACCCACGCACGCATCATGTTATTCTTCAGCGCCCTCACCATCGCCGCCTGCGCCTCATTAGCAGCAGCCCGTCTCGGCCCCGCGCGCAACGTTTCCGCCATCATCCCCGAGGGGCTCTCCACACGCCAGGTCGACCTCCCCAAAGACGGGTGCAACTCTGTAGGCAGTCTCAAATGGACCGACGACACTTTCAACACCGTCGTCCGCATCTGGCGCGATGCCTTTGGCGGTGGCGGAGGTAATTTATCTTCATTTTACTTATAAGCACCCGCTGATATCGTCCTGTAGGATCGCTCAACCACGGAGACGGCACCACACCCACCTGGCAAGCCGTGTGCTGCTCCCAGTTCTGCCTCGACATCCGCAACGACGGAGGAGGCACCTTTGGCTGGTCGGACGACGACTTTGAGCGGGGCGTGCAGGCCTTTAAAGAGCTAAAGGCGGGCAACGGCTGCACCTCAGCCAATTGGATGGCGGGAACGTCCGCGTATGGATGGTTGTGGATCACTTTTGCGAGCAACGACTACCAGTTGAATGGCCCAATTTGTGATGGCAACTATCACCACTTGGTAGAGGCATTCGGAGACACCTGTTCTGGTGCAGCGCCATTCAACGGCCCCGACTGTTAAAACATTCAACCCTTTATTTATTCGTTAGCATCTATACCGTTCTCTAATTCTAGTTTTATCTTGCGTCTAGATTCTATTCGTCTGTGGAATCACTCCTGTTGATCTACATGATAGTGAGCGGAGGTCTACAATTCGAAAAGAAAACGAACTCATCGTTGCACTTGCGACAAAAATATTCAGTGAACAAAATATGAAGTACTTTTGGCGTTACTTCGGTGAGGGTGATACGACTTCGGCGACAAGCTCGTTCTATCAGGCCTAAATGGAGCTAGATCGCATGGAGGCGCGAGTAATAGACTGTGGAGAAGCAAGAGATTTCTGGTCAAGACCAGAAACCGCAGAGCGAACGAGGGCCCCTTCTACGATATCCTCGACAGTAAAAGACGTGTCCGAAAAGAACTCAGCCTATTTTAACAATCAGACCCCAGACTCGTCATAATCGCGAAAGAACACATACCTCCTTGTCGTGTCTAGCAAATTGTTCGCACTCCCTACCGCATTCCTCGGACACAAAGTAGGTAGGCTATTCAATTCACTGAAAGCGTCTTTCTAAAAGTGTGGTCAGATCCAGATCCTCGAATGCGGCTCGTCAATCCAAACATACCCAGCTCCCAATTGCTTGAGGTCCAGCTACCCTCTTGCCCCTCATTTCTTGTGATAATTGCACCTCCTGTTTATCTGCCTATGCCTGTAGAAAAGGAAAGAAAATTAGATACCATAATATGAAACAATACAGTATTCCCAGCTCACTGCTCGTGATATTCCGCGTCATATCACGCTCTTGCCGCCGACTTTCATCGTCTGTGTGATATAGTCGCTTGGAATCCATTGAAAAGTCGTAGCGGAGAGGGCGGAATCGCGTCGTGGCGTGAAGGCAAGAATAGAATGTGAATCTGATCGACAGTCTCGACTCGCTAAGGATGGTACAGCCAAACAAGGCCAAACACCACCGTTGACGACGTGCCGGTGAGTAGTCGTCGCGAGATGGTGGCAAATGACGAGCGGTGCTCAAAGGTTACTGAGTTTCGGTTATCTTGTACAATAGGTATATGGCTTCGTCGACAAACTGTGTTACTTTCCTTCCACATTGATGCTTCAGAGCTGAAGCGCTAGAGGTCTCCAGTATGAACCCATTTCTTCAGATGCAACTTGGCAAGATCACTTGATCCCTGAGGCCTCGCATTCCGAATTACCCGACGGCTGTATCAGCTCAAGCAGAATGGAGCCATCCTGCAGCTGGCAGCCTCAATGCTCCTGTAGGGTCATTAAATCAATCCTATAGGTACTCTCAGCCAATTCTACTGCATGATCTTCTGAGTGCTCCTATAGGGATGTTCAGAGGTCCCTGCCTGTAGGTGCTTTGGCACCCTCTGCTCTTGCAGGTATGTTTGAAAGCTCCTACAGGCTTATTCCAACACTGAGCTCCTGCTGGTTTATTCCAGTATTCCTATAGGACCCTCCATGTACACTCCTGTGGGATTCTTCACCTCCCCTCCCATAGGATCGTTCACATCTGCTCCTGTAGAGTTGTTTGTGTCTGCTCCTACAGGCTCAATCCACTACTCCCACAGGATTATTCACCTTTGCTTCTGTAGGATCATTTGCGGGAACGCCGGCATATGGATGGCTGTGGATCACTCTTACGAGCAACGATTACCAGTTGAACGGCCTAATTACCACTGGGTATAGGCATTCGGAGACACCTGTTCTGGTGCAGCGCCGTTCAACGGCCCCGACTGTTAAAACATTAAACCCTTTATGTATTCGTTAGCATCTATACCGTTCTCTAATTCTAGTTTCGTCTTGCGTCTAGATTCTAGTCGTCTATGGAATCACGCCCGTTGACCTACATGACAGTGAGCGGAGATCTACGCATCGAAAAGAAAAAACGAACTCGTCGTCGCACTTGCGGCAAATACACCGAAAGTACCACTCCTTCATCAGCTCTTCCTGGCGTTGTGCAACCGAGTCCTTGATGTCTATGTAACTGATACAGAGTTCCTCTCCAGAGTGTACATCTCGTGCGGTATAAAAGGCCATACATCGTCCCTGTCGTTCCTTGCGGATGTTTGGAGTACAATCTAGAGAGACTTAGTATACACTGAAAATGAATAGTTCAACGCACCATGATTAAAGTACGAGCCCCACGTGTACATTGCAAATCCAAACATCTCTGAATCCCCCTCCATCTCGTACAATCCAAAGACGTTTCCTTGGTCCCGCGCGAGCATTTGCCGGACCATATCAAGGACATCAAAATCGAATTTGACAGCTTTGACCGCCTCACAGACAAAGGCGCCGATACGCAGAGACGAGGCGAGTCCCTCTGGGTGTGCGGTGAGGTATGCCAGCTCATTGTCCTGAAGTTGGAGAAGATCCGTCCAGCTATCGGGGTACTGGTGCCGTCTTATGATCCCAGAAACGACGAATCGCGCTGTATCGAGCTCGAGCTCCGACAGCGATGTCGACAGTTTGAGCGGGCGTCGCCAGGCTTCGTTGATGCTCTCCTTCGTCACCGCCAAAATTTTGCCGACGACGATGGGCGCCTTTCCCATCTTTGCCAGCCTCTCCATCGATTTGTGCAGCGTCTCCTCGAGCTTTCCGTGCTGGGCGATCCACGCGTCACAGCAGACCGTAGAACAGAACCATACACCGGCGGGTTCGTGCTTGACGTTCCAGGTATTCCGGTTCGAGTCAAAGGCGTAGGCGAGGCATTCTGCGCAGACCTCTTTGCGAAAGACGTGGTAGACGACCGAGGCGTACGGTGTCGCTGTCAGGATGACCGTGTCTTTTGGTATCGATTTCGTGGCGAAAACGCCTCTACCGCCGTACGCGGTGGCCTTGATACAGGCAATATTGGGATCCATGGGGATGGAGGCGAATTGTCAAGACGAATTGAGCATTTTGAGAGGGATGGTGGTGGTTGGTGATCAAGTTTGGAAAAATCCGATCGCCGGCAAGGACGCGTTGAAATGAACAAAATTCATCTCGACGGATGACTCGTGAAGTGCCGCCTGAGGCGGCTAAAAGCCTTGCTTGATTAAATGGTGTTTGATGGATGTTCCAATGTGGCTAGGTCAGACTAAGGTCTTAGGTCTAATTATTCTGCCTGCCCAGTTTGTTTAGTTCGGATTAAACGAATTTCTAATTATCAAAGCCATGTTATTGAACGGAACTTCTAAGACCAGACCAGCAGCGCGTGTTCGACATGCTGTAGTACGTCGCACAAACTCAAGGTTCGATCTAGGTTCTCTATGGCACCACCTCCAACAGACATAATCACAGCGAGTCACGATATTCTTCCCCTTTGAATGATCATTCACGGTGAAGGCGGTACAATCATAACCAGGGAAGGCTGCGTATACCGGGATTAGTGCATTGCTTATTGACGAGAAGATGTTGCATAACATTGGAAACTTCATTCAGTCTGCAGCGAAACGAGGGAAAGCATGAGCGACGAGGCCAAGCTCAAGCCATAGGAGTTCTGGTGGGAATATTGGCACCTAATCATTGATGAGTGCTCTATGGTCAAAATCATTCCTGAGGGAACTGGAGAAGAACATCACTATTTGAAAGGGGGAAGCAGCAACCGGAGTTACCGGACAGACCTTCAGAGGTACCAATGTCATCAGTTCCTGCCTGTCACCACTGCCAGGACATAGAGCCCGGTCTCGACACACTGCCAGAACAATAGCTTGGTTGCCAAAGCTACGATGAGTTCTCAACAGTGGTTATCCTGGAAGAGCAAATGAGTTGTAGATCAGAAATGAAACAAAATGCTCTCGAGGCGGCTTCCATACAAATGAGTGCAGAAGGAGGATATCAATATGCTGCGAAACTTGTGGTTGGGAACCCGGAATGTCCAGCAATTGATTTTGAGGATAATACATGGCAGAATGCAGCTCTGGTCACTCCTCGGAACAGTGTCCGAAGAGCGTGGAATGATTTAGCACTCCAGAAGCAGTGAAGCGCTGCCGAGAGAGTAGCCAAAAATGTATATCTGTCGGGCGAAGAACAAGACCAGCGCTGGAAGATTGCCGAAGAAGACGATATGGCGCTGCGAAGCAGCCAGAAAACAGTGGACAACGACGTCCAAGTAAAAATGACCAACCCGAGTCGATCTTGTTTGCCATTGGAGCACGAGTTGTGGTGGCGGCAAACATCGAGACTGTTCGACATCGCAAGCGGAGCATGGGGACCCTAGTCCTTGATCCCAAGAAACCGCCAGTACCAGAAGGTGAAACGATCGTTCACCTCAAGTTCCTCCGGCTCTACATCCTTGTTAAAATGGCGCAAACACGGACTTCGCAAACTGAGATTAGATGAAGGAACTTGACTAATCCAGCCATGTCAGAGAAGTATGCATATCTCCATCCAGCAGCGCAAAGAAGCACCTGCAGCACAGACAGTAAAACGAAGACAGCATCCATTGACGTTGGCATACACATATCAGTCGCAAGGTCAGACAATCGTTCACATGTTCATCGACCACTGGGGGGTGCATTGAACTATTGACATATACGTCGCATTGTCTCGGAGTTCTGGTCGCGATTTGATTCGATTGTACAAGATTTTGATGAATGAGTGTTTCTGCAAGGGCCTTCGAGAGTTGTTGGGAGAGGATGATAAACTGGAGAAGATGAACTGGACAACATTAGGATGGTGGCGGGCGCCGTATCATGTTGTGGTACTGGTACGAACAGTAGGCAGAAGCCGTGGGAGTAAGCCGCCGGTTTGTACTTGTTTGTAAAAGACAAGCTGGTGGTTAATTTCACCAGACGAAGGACCTTGGTCACCTTGACAAGCAAGGTGACTGTCAAATCAATTGAAACACTACGGTACATTGGACAACAACAAAATGCGAAGAGAACTACAAATATACACAGTGAAATGCGATAACAGCGGTGGTACAAACAGAAAGAATATGCGGAAATGAAGTCAAACGTCAAATGGGAGTCTTGCGCATAGCCAAGGCGCGGATAACACTTTCAAACGCGACATCCCTCTCTTCGCGTCGCCTTATACAACTATCCTTCTCCAGAGCCGGATCCACAGTCCTCGCAGGCGCCTGGAAGAGGGACCTGCGAACTTGGGCGATCTCATTTTCTAGGTTTGCGATACGTATACGGCCACGATCGACCTCCCTACACGCAAGGGCGTTGAGTTCAAAGTGAGAAACGGAAGACAAGCTGTCATCTTACTCTTGCAACGCCTGCAACTCGTGGACATCACACGCATCAGCAATCTGGGCAAGCCGCCGACTCGCATATTCAAGCGCCTGGATGCGCGTCTTGTCCCTGCGGTGCTGTACAGTCAGCCGGTCGCACTCCTGCGCGAGCTTGACTACGCGAGACAGAATGGTACCATCCTAGTCCGAGTCCAACGTCAGCCGAACACTCGATGGGGAGGAAAACCTCGCACACCTGTCCGCCACAAAGCCACTCTGTTACTTCCTCATTGGCAACAAAATGACCAACATCAGAATCATCCATCGCCTGGAACAGTTTGCGAATAAGCTCCATCTCGCGATCCTTATCCGACGGCTCTGGCGCGCCCAAATGCAACTTGCGTATCGTCTGCACCGCAAACGGGTGCCGACAGAATGGACACAGCCGAGGTATGACAGAGGTCAAACATCTGTTGGACACACAACGTTGATTATTATTGATTGTTAGTCAAGCATTGACGCACTCTTTACAAAAAACGTGCCCGCATGGAATAGAATGCGGCGCGTGAAGAGTCCCCGGAGCCCCTTTGTACAGGTCAAAGCATATATCGCAAGTACTGGAGGGATGGAGGGCAAGCATGAGGGTGCAAGGAAGAGAAGGGCGCGTGTGAGAGTGACTATGCCGCAATGATGGTCCTGATAACGCTTAGATGACAATGATAAGTGCCTTTGTACGTTTACATTTTCCAAGCGAAGGCCAAGTATTGCAGAAGAGACCATGAGAGTAACAATCCCACTGGCAATGGTGGTTGAGGTTAAGAGACTTGGTGGCTGTGTAATCAATGGAATTTGAAAATACAGCTGCAGGTAAAAGGATCCTGCTCAACATCTACTACCTCTCTTCACTGTAAGAGTTAAATAATGGCAGTCACATGTATGGAGGTGACTTTCATCCAGTAATCAGATAAATAAGCTAGCCATCCTGGCGAGTAGTGCCGGAGCAATCGACGAAGGTCGAAGACATAGATAGTGCTGTTCGCCACTTCCGACCTGGTCTACAGCTTTAACGAGAAAAAAAGAAATACCAACATACTCTTATCTGCTTATAGCCAACTGGAGAAACCTATTCAGATACCCGCAACTCTAAAAAAACAAACCACTCTCATCAGGAAAACGACTGGTACAGTAAACTGAATCAAAACAAACCTTTCCCAACTTCCTACGCTCACAAGCAGCCTCCATAAGCGCAATACATCTATCATCAGAACTACTGCCGTGCTGTCCCTCCGCAGGCGCGAAATAGTCAATATACGCCCGAACAAGCTCCATCTCCTCGTTCAAATCCGACTTCTTGGAACTTTCGCTGGTGCTCGAAGTAGTACTAGAGTACCCAAGCTGCAACTTGTGCATCTCCCCATCCACATACGCAGCGCGACACAGTGGGCACCTCCGCTCAGATTCACGGCGTCCATGTTCATCTACAGGCGTACTAAGCAGACAGCTTCAAGAGAAAGCGTTAGCGTTAATCAGTTTCAATACACCGGTAGGGAAACTGACGCCCTGCAGAATACATGCCCACACGGGATAGAGTACGGCGCTTTAGCTTGAGAAGACGAAGAGAGCGCGTCATAGCAGACGTCACAGGTGCTGCTGGAGACGTGAACGACGAGCATTTCGCGCGCATCAAGCGCTGTGGGGGTGAGAGGCTAGGTGGATGAGATTCGAAGGCGCGCGCCAATTTTGAGACACCTGGCGGATTGCTGTGTGTTAACAGCTTTATATCAATTGAGGGCCGGCGCCACTATCATAGAAGCAGTCAGAAACGGACGAGAACGAATACCTGTGCCTCAAGACATCACGTGGCGGAGAAACACCACACAGGTTTGTTGAATTCGCGCAGACCATTGCTGCTATACACCTCTACAATGTAAAGAGGCTCACATTCGTCGGAATGCGCTGACGTAGCACGTTCCTTGCCCACCTCTTCATTACCTGTTATTATTAATGATAAACAGTTTTTAGGTAGGTCCCAGAGAAAAAAAAGACAGCCTCACCAATAGATTTCGAACTTCATAGCCATCCCAACACAGCGTGTGCGGCAGACTTCCGTTTGCGAATGCCGTACGAACTAATCCAGATTACAGCCATCCATCTCACCATGCATTCACGCATAGGAAGGCACGCTCCTCTTCACCAGCCACTGATTCTATCGGTCATGAGACCCAAAGCAATAGCCAACGGCGTTAGTATCCGCCACAATGGCGAAATTGACTGCTTTGGGTTTAGCTTGTTTAATATCCACAAGATCTAGACACGACGGACGTTCATCTATGCGTGTATTGAGAGGAAAGAAGCGACAACGACATACCAGGCGCAAGACGCGTTCATATCAAGAAGGGTCCTCACTTGATCAAACTCGCTATCCACCTATCGAGGCCTCGGTTTACACCGAAAAGCCGTAAGTAACGAGCCCTCCCTCACGTACCGAGGCAACATCAAAGAAGTCGTTACTCAATTTCCGGTTCTCCGATGCACACAAACTGCGCAATAACACGTCGATGGCAAATGGTATGTCAGTTCCACCTTGATTCCGTCGCGTGAATCCCCCTCAGAAGACCCTACGATATGAGAAAAAACTTTCACGAGATCAAAAAACTCGCCTCGTGTTTAATGCATAGACGCGGCGTGTCAATCGCGTTGTGGGGCTTCGCTGATTCCGATATCGCCGCAGAAGATATGACAGCCCTCGATGTTTTTTCCCAACTGCTAACAGGAATAGTGAGGTGACTTCAATTGAGTCCAGGGCCTCGCTGAAGGTGCACGCAGGCGAAGGTGTCCGTAATGAAGGAAGGGCCCTGGTCTTGGTATAGGCAAAATCAGCACGGAAGTACCGGTGAATGCCCTCAATTCCGTCTGTCTGTCTACCTTGAACCGCGTTGAAGATGCATGGGGACCAAAATATCTGTCCCCCAGGTGTCGGAAGCAATACTTTACAGCCTGGAAGACGAACTGGTTTGCGGGAAGCGCCTGTGTTGAAAGAGGATTAGATACGAGCCAACGCGGAGATGACGGGAATTAGGACAAAGAAAAGTGGGAAGAGAAAGCAAGGTCTTCTTGAAGTTTGGGTCTTTGTTATTTACGCGCACGCAGTCGGATTCGAAAGGAGTGGTATATCCGCCAAAGCCAGTAGTTTTGTGATACAAGACAAGAAAGGTACGCGTTCCCGACAACCGATAGCCCCTTCTCCTAGTTACTTTGAGAATGCACGTATAACTTTTGCGGAAATGTGGAGGAAGAAAATGGAAGCAATAAAGGCGAGGGATAGGACGAGCACGATGAATGGGTCGCTGTGGGATATTGTAGCAGTAGTATAAGGTATAAGACAAGGCACTTACACTTTAAGCCCGGGCGAGTCGTCGGTGTACAACTTTAACATGGTGTTTGACGATCCGCCAGCGCCCGCCGCACGAGTAGAATTCGGCCGTGATACAGTGTTATTCGCTGCCCTCCGCCTATACCGTTGCCGTCGTTAGTTTGGCTGGTAATTGCTGTGTACTGGGCATACGGACCTAATTTGAGCACCATGGGGCCTGTTTACGCCAGACGGCGAGGCGGGTCTCACTCCAGGCTTGCCATTGGGGGTGTCAGAGTCGGACTATAACAGTTGTTAGGCTTTTGTAGCAAAATTGAAGAAAAGCTTGCCATTATAAGTGAAGAATAAGACTAAGCAGTGACGGCGGGAAGGAAAAGGTGGTTGGCCGACGTGGATTGGCAAGGTACCAATTATGGATGTAGCACGTGGCAATGACACGTATGTTTATCCCTTCTCCGCGACCACCATCATCCTCTGTACAGAGAAATAAATTTCGCTCTTTACTGCACAAAAATGCGAATAGTAGGCGAAAATTTAACTAAAACGACAAGCAAGCCAAACATGCGTGTGAAGACCAATTCACAGCGCCAAATTTGAACGTTTGAGGTATGCATGGTTTCTGTGTGTTTTCTTACGACTGACACAAGACAGTTTCAAGGCGTCTGACTCTGGTCTTTACTAAGAATTATCCTCGGACCCGACGCGCTGCAACTTTCGAAGTTTCGTCCAAAATATACTCAAGTACGACTCGGATCGGAATACAGCTCTACTGATAGGCGTTCAAAATCTCAATTCTGCTTGGCTCGTAGCTCGCTTCTATTGAATTCGTACCAGGTCAATTCAGTCTGTCACTGCAGCACAGGGTCAGCAGTTGATCATGTTGCGCACACTCATTCATCTCCGATAATGGTTGAACGTTGAGCGCGTGTCGGATTGCCTCTCACCGGCGGTTGAACGACTAAACATTCAAGCGGTGTAGCTGCGCAAAGTCTACAGAACTCCTAAATTGACTTCAGGTCGCGTCTATCTCACGTCTGTCTAAAAGTCTACTATTTCCAGGTAAGCAACAGTACCTATGATTCTCAACCTTTCTGATCGCTAGCTGGTTGCTTGCAGGATTTGGTATAGTCGCTTCCCGAAGGCGCCTGACGAGTACCACATGCCGGCTTCGAGGCCCGAGGACCTACATCCGATTGGTTGAATAATCCAGCTGGAAACCATCCACTTTTGCTCATCAGAGGAGCCAGTCCTGCCGGATAAGGGCGCTTCACCTGTAGAGCAACGTATTCTGTGGCGGGGTTGCTTCTGTGCAGACGGATTTCCAGACGATGATTCTGATGGTGGTTCACCAGACCCGAGCCTTTTCGGGATTGGAAGCCAGTTTGACGTGGCTCGATCCGATTCGATTCGGATTCAGTGTCATACATACCCATCCGTCCGTTTGCACAAGCGGCCTCATGTGTCTCCATATAACTTTCAACCTTGATATCTGCGCGATGTCCCTTCTATAGAACTCTTCTTCGCTCGTTCACCTGCGCCACGTGTTCAGGCTTGGTCCATCATCACATTTCATTATCCTTTATCCTCACGATATTCCCTCAAAAGGGGACCCATCTCTTGCCCAGGTCCGAGCCTTCTCCCGGCCTCCCCCTCCCACCACCATTCATGCCGTTCCTTCTTGGTTCCGGTTCTCAATGCGATGTCTGTCTAGAGACCTTCAGCTCTGAAGAGCGCGCGCCTTGTTCAATCGAGTGCGGGCACGTCTTCTGCCTAAAGTGCGTATCTCTTCCTCCTCAACGTCGTGACGAGTCCGGCGCCAGTGGCAACTGTGCTAACGACACTCCTCGACAGGTGCCTGAATTCATTGACGCGTTCGAAATGCCCTTTGTGCCGGCAGCGTTTCGACCCGCGGTCCCTCGTGAAACTTCACATCGATGTCGACGAGGTTCGTTCTCCGTCCAGCGCTCAAGACCGACCTGGGGAAGGTGAAGATGATCTAGTTGCGAGGAAGTTCCAAGAGCGGATTGCCGCCGCTGCGAACGAGGGTACGACGGAACAGAACGTTCGCCAGTTGATTGACGAGTGTAAGAGCTTCTTAACTCAACAACCGCGTAATAATGTGCGTCATGAAAGACCTTTCTTTCACGGAATTTCACTTACTCTGTCACAGTTCTCGGACTTGCGCGTCAGTCTGCGCATGATCAGCTACGTGTGCGAGATCAAGACTACATTGCTCGCGCGTCGCCAAGAGGTCAAGCGTCTGACTGACGAGACGGAGAAACTGCAGGCAACGATCTCAAATATGCAGGACGATATGACGCGGGATCGCGAGAATTGGCAGGCATTGGAGATGAATTTACGTGACTATTGTAGTAAGGCGCAGGGAGCCTACTTCGGTGTCGCTGAGTGAGTTTATCTGTCTGCTCACCGTTATGCTCTCTTTATGCTAATCTCACTTTAGATTAGTGAGTTTACCAGCTAGCCTCGTCCTATCATCGCTTATCATTCATTGGCTCTAGTACCTGAAAGCAGAAAACGAGCGAACTCTCTTGCGCGATACCCTTCGGCAGCTGGGCTACAATGCTCCTTATACGCTACCCACGGATCTCGCTAATCCAGCCGTGCAGGGCCCCGTACCAACAGGGTCCCCTCCGCTATCTGACCTTCCACCTCCTTCCGGAGGCGACCTGTTCTCTCCCATTCCCGAGCTCAATGACGCAGAACTTCCACCCGGAACGGTGTCGATGGCCAGCATCTCATTATTGACCGAAGGAGAAATTGGTTCTGCGAAGATTCCCATTGCCCCGATGCGCCGCTGCGGCAAAGTTGGCTGCCCATTCTCGTGTGACTGTCAGTCGATCGACCTCTTCGATGATCCGTCGCGTCTATTGTCTTCGGTGACCCAGGTTGCTTCACACGCGACTGGCGGACACCAATACCTCCCCACGCCGACTGCTGCCCAGCCTCCCCACGCTCACCCAGACCTGCCGCCTGATGCATCTATTCAACCCGGTCCCAGTGCACCCGTTTCCGGGCGCAGTGGATTATCGCTTACGGCGCCCACTTCGAATCAGAGGGAGAAATATTCGCATTCCACGTCGAGTTCTAGAGTCTCTACCCGTCCCGTGACTCCTGAAGGCGACTTCGCAACGTCTGTGACGAACCCGAGAACGATTCCAGCTCCTCCTCCAGGCCGGAAGCCATCCTACCATGTCGTCAATCCGCGTCTTCACGACATTTCTGCCGCTGAATCGGCACGTTCGTCTTCTTCGCTTCCCAACATCTCCATGTCCGGTTCCCACTTTCCCGCGTCATTGTCAGCAAAGCAGGTTGAACAGCCGGACGCGTCTTCGTCTTCCAAGTCCCGTTCTGGATCTCCCCATCGCTCCAGTGCCGCACGTGTGCCTCGCGCGGACTTGTCGGTCACGCCAATCAAGGACGTGGACAACCGCCTTTCTTCCGGATCCCAGCCGCGCTCTACGGCCAGTGAAGCCGCCAAGGCCTTGGAGAGGCAGCATAGGGAGCGTGAGCGCTCTCAGCATAAGGAGAAAGCCGGCGATGGTGATAGCTCACGTGGGCGCAGGGCGAAGGAACGGGACAGTCCAAAGTCCGTCGAGTCCAATGCGTTGGAGAGCTCGCGGCCTAGGAGTAGAAGCAGTCGTAGGGAGGAGGGTTCCGGATCGACTCGGTCTAGAACGAAGGCGTCACGTTCTGAGGCTATCTCGTCTTTCACTTACGCGCCATCGGTATCGCCTGGCCCATCATCTAGGACGCCGACGAATATCTACGCCCCCGTCGCGCCGATTACTACGCCGACTTGGACGTATGCTCAGTCGCAGGCTCAGCATATGTACCAGTCGTCGATCAGCAAGGGCAAAATGATGGCTGCGTCGATTAAGCCAGCCACGGCTACTCTTGCTTCATAACCATGTTCATTTTCTTCCGGTGGGCTTGTCGTTGTTCTCTTTTGAGATGTACATTTGTTCGTCTATGTTTATTCGCTTTCCTGAAGCGGTTCGGTTTTTCTGTATCTAAGTATGTAGTATAGCTTGTCCATAGTGGTACGAAACCCGTAACTTTGGTACCTACACTTTCCTCCTCGCGTCCTATATGCCTATTGTATTGTCTAGCATCCATCACATCTGTGTTATTATTGCCTTTACATTGTTCCTCCATTATCTTTTTACATTGTTCACCTATCACGTCGGAAAGCGGAGTCGGAGCAATTACGGCTGCCAAAGCGCCAGGATCCTGGCCCTTCCCATTCGGGGCTCTGGGATATCGGATTGTGAACGATCACGCTCACGCATGTGGCGACCAGTGGAGAATTCCGGCGATTGTGAATTTGAGCGGCCGGATCTTCAAGGTTCTCTAGCGCGTTATTCGAAGGCTGAGAAGGTGTGGCGGGGATTCGGAGCTGGGTTGCAATGGAATGAGCTCGAACTCGAGAGAGGTGTATGGGCAGATGACAATGTCATGGTAGCGCGCGGTCTTTCAAGGGTGCTTGAGATGTTTGTGCTCGGCCAATAAGCATCAGTCAAATTCTGCACCCGGGAACGAGGACAGGGAAAAGACGCGATGGATACGAAAGCACATCTGACGTCTAATCGCAGCACTTCATGGGCTCGAAAATCGTGTAATTTTGCGTTTTAATTCAAACCAGTGGGTCGCTCTATGTAAGATGCCTTATGGCAAGTAGGCGTCTGTTTGCTGCTCCCGCAGCAAGTGGGAAATGAAATCGTGAAAGTTTAGGCACGACTTATGAAAGCTTGTTTGAACGTTGTGGTGGACAAACTTCTGCGTGTGGAGGCAAGCCCTCGCCGGCTCGGAGGTAGACTGACCTCGGAATTATTCATCTTTCGGGCAGCACGATTTCCGAGTAAGGGGCAAGAAACGCCACCGAACCAGCGCGTTTCTGAGTTAGTGTTGAACGCAATGTGAAGATTCGACTCATGCTTTAGCACGTTGCACACCTAAGCAGAAAAGAGATAGCATTTCGATATTGGACAAAACGGGAATTTGCCGGCGTGTTTTGGAGTAGTGGTGCGTACGACATCAATCTTCTTGAGGAGGTACAATCATTCAGATGGGGAAGCATCCACCGACCATCTTGTCCGCCTAGAAGCGATAGTCAATCATTGTCAACACCCATCATTTCGACTCCAACGTACCGGGAAGTATGTGCCAGAGCAGCAGTACCTGGTGCCGCTACCAAAGCCGAGGTTGCATCCCGAGCCAACGTACGAGAAGATGACCTAGAGCTCAATGGTAAATCGTAGGCATGATGATCAACGTAGAAGTATACCCAATCTGCGGAAGTGCAGTAGTACGTGTACCCAGCAGCAGTGGGGCCAGTTGAGCCATTCGCCGCGCCATAACATTCGTACAGCTGCGTATCCCTGGCCTCGACGGGCTCAGCGGGCGCGGCTTGAGCAGCCAAAGCGGCGAACACGGTGACAAGGGCGATGTTCAAGCGACGAGAAAACATTTCTGAGGTGTGCGTTTTACTTCTGGGATGGAACTGGATGTTCACTGAGGACATTCATCGAAATAACGTCCTTTTTAAAGAGGTCAGGAAGGTCTAGGCAACTTACCTCGCCATGCATCTAGATACAAGGAGTGAAGACCTGTCAAGCGAGTCGAGGTAAGAAAAGTCACGTTTCGACAAGCAGAATAGAGTGGGTTTCGAGTCGGAGGGTTGGATAAGCTGTCAGTGTCAAGAGTCGAGCGGGATTCGAGAAAGGCATTGAATGTGTACAGGTCCAGAACGATGTATGTCTTGAGAGAGTCGGAAATAATGGCCGACAGAACTTTGTCTTCAGTTTGTCCAGTACAGAATCTGATCATGAGGTTGGGTTGAAAGTTTGGAAGTCCTCCAGAGGGGCCGAAGAGAGCACAGTCTAACAGAAAGCAAATGCTTTTCCATGAGATGATGATGCACGGATGAGATTTGAGCACAAATCGCATACGCCTATCCACGTCCGTAGTTCATCTCACAAGGACATGTTGAACAGCTGTAGATTAACGCAACTAGGCTCCCCGAAAGAGGGAGGAGATGCTGTTGTATTTTTACTTTTAGAACAAGCTAGTCTGCGGCGGATAGTAGGCTGGCTTGTGTAGCATTTACTGGCAAGGATAGTGGGAAGTAACAGGAGGCTTCACTCATGCCGAGGGATGCCGAGTCTGGGCCTTGCGGCCCTTGCCATTGACTTTGGAACTCCTCCTGGACAACTCTCTCCTCCACCCACCCCATCAACGGAATTATGTCAGAATCCAGTCTCTGCGGCTCTAGCACTAAGCGCAACTTTTTGTAATCATTCAGGCTGTCCTCTTCTCTATACTCTCCATAATAGTCCATCGGTTACGGCACGGCTGTTCTTTGCAGTGCTGATAGATGTCACTCTGTCCTGAACACCTCATCACCGCGCAAAAACACAGCGTTTGACGAGCCCTACGTACGCGGACATCAAGCTCAACAGCTGTAAAGTCATCTTCTCTCATGCCATTAATCCTGTCTCCGGAGAGTACCTGCGACATCTGCTCAAGCCATTACGCGGACGATATCGTGGTCCCTCATGTGGTTTCTTGTGGTCACGTATTCTGTAAAACGTTTGTCATTGTCACTGTAACCATTATCGGCGCCTAACTTCTACGTGTCCAGATGCTTAACAACACACTTTTCCAAAGATGACGCTGCGAATCCCCAGTGTCCGTACTGTCGAAAGCATTTCTCTATCCCTGACACCAATCTTCCGTACGACAAGCGCTTTGGAAAGGTTGTTAAACAACTTTTCGTCCACTACGAAAGCGCATTTTCTGAACAGACTCTACTTGCCGAACTTGCACTCAGTCTACGTCCATCTTCATCGGATGACAGCGTAGCTCAACTCGACGCAAAGATTACGCATTGGCTCGAGAACCACAAAGATTATGTAGGTGTTCATCCAGGCCCTTGCATCAGAAAACCCCTTGAACGTTATTCAGACCGCATTGAAGGAAACACATGCCGTAGTCATCAAGCATCGAGCCATCGAAAAGCACTGGGAGCAGATGACTGATGTCGTAGCGAAGATGCATGAGAAACTAAACGAAATCGAATCCACTCGGTATGTATATATTTCAGGTTCTGATAGTTGGCTCAGTATGATCATAGCCAGGTACTTTTTACGTTCCTTGCCGTTTCACAGAATGGTTCTTCTGAACAGTCGACTTTACTAGTCACGTCATTTAGCCTCTTCTCCTTCAGGACGTCCCTCTGCTTCAGACACAATGCAAGTACTTGTCTCCAATCCGATGTATCTGGGGCTTACTTGGACTCCAATAGAAAGGTAGGCCGAGCCCTTCGTTACGGCTATATGCATCATTCAGTTTAAAGAAGGGCCGGTCGAAATGTCTTGAAATGGATATTCCCCTTGTTGACATTCCTATGACGCCTGGTCGTCACGACGTCCTCGAACTCACTGAACATTCTCATCGCAATGCAAATAACGAAATGAAAGAGGTTCGTCTGATCCTAAAGCGACGCGAATTCAAGCTGATTGAGCACACCCACAGAAGAACACATCTTCATTGCAGGTGCAGCATGGTATTATGTTCCAAGTAGTACCACCAGCTACACCCCCAGCACACACATCGCCAGCAACGAGCTTCGTCCGGAATTCGATGCATGATAATCCCGTCGAATCGTCCTCCGCTACTGAACGATATAGGCGCGGCCCCTCTTTATCAGCGTTGCAGTTCGGCGGTGTAACGATACTTGGATCTGAATCCTCCACACCATCTTCTTCTCCTCGTTCGGCCCAGTCCGGTATTCGACTAGATCACTCGCGGTACAACTCGCCGGAACCCCTCTCACCATTATCTCCTGGGCATAACTTCTTGAGTCCCACGGCCTCTCTCCGCCGTCGACAAAGCTCGTCTTCGATCTTTAGCAATGCCTCATGGAACTCACGTTCCAGTGACGCGTCATTCTTTGCCACCTTTCCCCAATCTTTCCAAGACGCTAACACTGCTTTCTGGGAGGCGCCTGGGTTCGTTCTTGGTGACGATGAAGCGCGCGATGAATTGTTCCCAGCTACCAGCCCCCCTCGCTCGCAGTCTGCGTCTGAAGATACTTCCTTCGGAAGTGGGTCAACGATATAGTATTTAGCGTCGGGTTTGCCTCCATACCTATACTTGCGTTTTAATAGCATCACATGCTTTTTCCCCATCCTACGCCTTTTGGACGTTTCTTTCTCTTTCTCAGGCATTTGCTGGGGCTTGGCCGTTCCTTCCACCAAGGCAGGGATGTATACCGTCTGTCGCCCAATCGACAAGAACGTCTGACGATGTTTCATTCTTCGGAGACAAAAGCATTGGTTCTCAGTAGTCGATTTCTCTGAGTGCTTGAAGTTCTCATGCGCCAGTGTTTCTTATTATCTCTTGGCTTGTATCTCTTCCGATGTCCCGATGGAAAGGACATACTTACTTACCACGTGCTTACGTCTCGTTTGAACGTTTGAAGGAGAACTTGGGGCACTGCCACATCACTGATTAACACGAACCACCAACTTGAATTCCCAACTGTTCATTTTCTGTGAGATTTCTCGTATTATTTACCTTTGCGGTGTCTGATGTATTGTTATTCTGAATCTACAGCAGTCCCAGACATGGCTCTCTCTCAGTCGTTTAGAGAGCACCACTTCCAAGCTATTCAACACTTCAAAAGATTCACGAATGATCCTCATGACACACAAAGTCTTGACGCTGCTATAGAGGAATATCGCGAGGTCATGCTGATCCTCTCTGGAGAGCCTCCAGCGCGACGATATCGGTTCTGTGGTTCGCTCGGCGACGCGTTAATTCGCAGGGCGCGTATATCTAGCTATCACACGCCGGCAGATACCTCGGGTCCCGAGCCTGATCTAGAGGATGCGATAAACATCCTTTCTCCCATTCTTCGGGAGATGAAGGATGAACTAGCAGATACCATGATCAAGTATCCCAACATGTCAACTCTCGAATTACGGGCCTCCATACTGTGTACACCAGAGTCGATAGCCTGGATTGGATCTCTCCTCAGTCAGTGCTTTTTGATTCAGTATCGCCAGTCGGGGAGTCTCAGCGCATTTGAGGAATGTCTCAACCTACGCTTCGAAGCAGTTGAACAAACTGCTGAAGGTTCAAGGGAGTTGCCGGCTCGTCTACACAATCTTGTTACCGTGCTTCTCCAGAAGCAAGAGGCCTTGCCGGTTACCTTAAGCGATATAGACAAAATTGTCAACTTCGCTCGGAAAGCACTCACACTCGCGACACATCAGACCCCCATCGACCTGGCGGGCCTGGCGTCGTATCACAATACTCTAGGAAGCGCACTCTCCTTTCGATATGAGCGCTATGGACAACGTTCGGACCTCGATGAGGCCTATGTATCTTACAGGACGGCAGTCCATTCGGGCTCCCCATATGAACATCCCCACATGCCTCTGTTCCTTGTTAACCTCTCTTCCTTTTTGATCGAGAACGGGAGCAAAATTGATAGTCTCCCGGAACAGGTGGTGAAGGAATCCATAGATGTGTGTCACGAAGCGCTCAGAATCTTTGACGACAATCCTGACATCCCCCACGGCATTGCTCGATCATCCATCCTTTCTACCCTTCACACCATTTTCCGTTACAAACATCTCATGCTGCCCCACAATTCGCCTGTCGACGACTTAAAGACAGCTCTCGCCTACATTCAGGAAGCGATTGCTTGTTGTCCTCCATCTAGCGGGACAAAGGCTTCTTTGCTTGGAAGCCTTGGCGCTTCTTTGGCGACTCTTGCCCCCTTCCAAGAACCGGAAGTCGCGGTGGAAGCCATACGTGCTTTTGAAGAGGCGCAGGATATCCTAAATGCCAATGAATCAAATGCGCCGCATAGCTTGACGAGCCGTTCTCAATTTCTCTCCTCCTTTTCCCTCGCTCTGGTGATTCAATATCGATGCGTCGCTCCGCATGACCTTAATATCCTCCGACGTGCAATACGCATGAAGGAGGAACAAGGCCTTGTTTTTACACCACCGGCTAATAAAGCTGACTACGTCTGGGAGTATGCATCAGCGCAATTTTTTTTGAAGCGTCAAAAGGGTGCGGCGTTGCAGGAAGACAGCCTGGCAGAGATATTGGAATCTCTCCGCGAAGGGTCAGAAAGTTCTCAATCATCCACACTAGGTCGCCTTCGATGTATCATGCTCTCGCTAAAGATTCTACGTGAACCGGCGTCTGGTGACGGGAACGCTTCAAGCCCAAGACTTGCGGCCTTGTACGGCGCCTATGTCGCGTTACTCCCACAGATCGCTTGGGTGGGACTTTCATTTCGTGAACGACTGGACGCCCTTGCCACAGGATTGAGCGAAATACCTAGTCTGTATGACGACAGACAACCAGTCGGTCAGCACGCTCATCCCACTGGTCCCAATCAGAAAAAGTTACTCATATCTATTGTCTCCGATGCGATACAGCACGCCCTTGTGACTGGTAGATATCAAGAAGCACTAGAGTTCATCGACCGTGGTCATGCACTGTTCTGGTCGGAAGCCGAACAAGTACGAATGTCCATTGACGTCGCCCGGCGGGCGATAGAGGAATCGACCTCGGGTTCACCATTGTCGTCACATGCAATCGTCCTCTTGGAGGAGTTCCAAGAAGTGGCGATGTCGTTCGAACGCGCCTCGACGGCGTTTGCCTTCGACAGCATGCCTGATGATGACCCACGCCTCACCGAACTTCTATATCAACCCCACTATGATCCGTTGGAACAGGAGGGTTATCAACATAGATCAAGGGAGTACGTGAGCATCGAGCAACACCGCTTGATGACAAGATGGGAAGAACTACTTGTCGAGATACGAGCGCAACCAGACCTAGCGGATTTCATGGAACGGAGGACTGCAGATGCCATCATGTCGAAGGCGAAACAGCTTGGAGGGCCCGTTGTCGTCCTAAACGCCAGCAGCTACGGCTGTGATGCCATCGTACTCGGACAATCAGCTCTGTTTCGAGTTCCGTTGCCGGACATCAGTCTTCAGCAATTGGAGAGCCTTTCTCGGGACCTGGAAGCATGCCTGAAAGACGCTGGTTTAGGACAGCGGCAGGCTATTTCAGAGGAGGAAAACTATCGAAAGGCGGCCTTTGCCCCTTTCTTCGAGAAACCAACGAAAGATCTGCTAGGACGCGCTCCAGAACACGACTGCTGTTCTTTGGGACGACGTTATGAAACCCATAGTAGACAAGCTCGGATTGACGGTCAGTGATACACCTATAAACTCGGCCGTCCAGCTAATTCAGACTATCCAATTAGCCTTCGGAACATCCGGGGCGCATGTGGATTTTCCCGACAGGACATTTCTCAGGTCTTCCGATCCATTGCGCAGGAGTTGACATGAGCGGAAAACACGGGGAGTGTATACAAGACTACGCCGTCGTTTCCTATCTGCCTTCCTTCAGCAGCATTATGGAAGATCCAACTCCAGAACCGCAGCATGTGAAGGCGCTCACTGTTCGGCAGACACGCATGCCAAAACAACCCCCACTCCCCGGTACACGACGGGAAGTTGACAGTATCAAAGGCCTCCTCCAAGCCCGTGGTCACGCCGTGTTGGAGCTTTCCGAAAACGGGGCCACAATCAAAGCCGTCCTGGACGCAAGCGAGCAATGTAACTGGGTTCACTTTGCCTGCCACGGAACACAGAAAAGCGCCAATCCCATGGACAGCGCACTCCGGCTCGCAGATGGCGAGCTCACACTATGGCAGCTCATGCGCCCATTGCCGGATAACGACGAGTCATTGGACAAGGACGAGGACGATTGGGAAGAGTACCAACAGTATAGGAGTGCGCCGTTTTCTAGCTCCACCAAGGCCATTTACCGCCAGACGCACAACTCAGTACAGCCTACGTTCGCGTTCCTCTCTGCGTGTCAAACATCGATGGGTGATAATCGACATCAGGGCGAGGCTCTGCATATGGTCGGCGGGATGATATTTGCCGGGTATCGCAGTATCGTTGGGACGCTGTGGTCTATGGACGACGATAAAGGGGAATTCGTTGCGCGGAAGGTGTATGAGGCGATGCTCGGGGGAAGAGTGGATTCGACAAGGGCAGCTGTGGGGCTGCACGAAGCTGTTCGCACTTTGAGGGAGCAGGGGACGCCAATGGCGGCGTGGATGCCGTTTATACATATGGGAATATAGCCTGAGACGATCGTATGTGGAAGTAAGAGAGAATTGAACGCTAATCGTCGTCGCCTGCTCTTAAGGAGAATGCACAGGCACCAGCGCCGCCGTCTCCGTATCCTGAGCCGAGCGCTGGAGCATACATAGGTCTAAATGAGAAGATGAGTATAAAGTTGGAAAACAAATTGAGAGACGCACAGATCCCCAAGTCGTTCGGATCGAGGAAGAAAATATAAAGATACAAAGGACGTTGACTCCCATTGATCAACCGCATACCCATGGCCCGTAGTGAGTGGGCGTTGTTGATATTCAGCACAACGGGTTCTCAATACCCCGCTTTGGTTACATGATTTCTTCCAACCGGTTTTCAAAATCCTCCGTCCGAGCCGTCCAACCCCTTCTCCTCTAGTAGGTCTAGAGTCTGAACTGGACATGAACCGGGTTTGTGGCGGATACCATTGCCACACGAAAGGTGGCGGTTGAAAGCGAGATGACACGGAATGATATCGCGACAGACGTCAAGATCATAGACTGACAGCTCGTGCTTGCCGATGCGCGAGCCGATAAAGGGTGTAGCGAGGGAGTCGTTTCGATAAAACGTGACCGAATGTCTACCGCCTTCAATTATGGTATGAGGATAGCAGCATCTATCTCCTCTGCGACGACAATGTCATCGAAACGGCGCAGAACCTTGGAGAAAAAGGCTTTGCCGTTGGAATAAACCTCAAACGCATTCCCTGGTTGTATGCGTGTCGACTTTACGTAGAAGTGAGGGGGCAGGGATGAGCCATGCACTAAACGGTGTCGTTCGTTTCACGGCTAGAAGCGCCAGAGGTGTGTTGGAGGTGGCGCTGTCGAACGCAACGTACTGGGAGTCAGGTAGGATGCCTTTTCTCCCAGCTCTATTGAGTCAAGTCCCGAAGCTGAATGGCGTACAGACTACGAGGGAATTCTCGCGTTCAGAAATCGACTTGCTGAGGAATCGGCGTCTCAGATTAGCACCATCACAGTGAGCCGTTTGCCTAATGTTGATTATCAGAACTGCTGAGTTATGGGAAAATCACGAACACACCAACAAGGCATGCGCAGCTTGCACATGAGGGACAGATACATCATACGCCAGGCTGGGGAGGTTCAAACTTGGTAGGACTTTCAAAAGAGCATATGCAAATACCCCATGGCCTTTGCTTGGATATTTTCGTGCGCTCTGGTCTAATCCGACAGCTGCGAGAAAGATGTGTAATTCTTGGAACGTGCCAGCCACAAGCTAAGAAGGTGGATAGCGCGTGGCAGATTCTTCATCACAATGAGGTGACAAGGGGAGATGGCCGTATATGCGTCCGATAAGGATCGAGAGGTATTCGTTGTCGTCATCCCAATTCGCTCCTGTTGGACAACAGAAGGATTAATGTCTACATTTTCATCTAATGTAAGACCAAAGAAAACATGTAGGTCACAAACTTACATGTTATCACCTTTCTTGCAGCTAGCTGGTTCAGTTCTAAAGCAATTGTGCGGCCCGGGATGCCTGGTACTAAACTAAATGTCCCGCGGGGCATATCATCTCAAATTGGGAAGGAGTGGAAGACCAGTCTCGCCATTCCACAGGGGTTGTCCACCCTAGTTCCATGGCCGGAAAAGTAGATGACGATGGCATTGTCGTTGGGCCTTGATGGACTCGTCAGCGGCGAGAATTCGAATGGTTCTGAGGATCGCGTTTCGCGCCGCCTGTTTATCACGCAAACTTGCGATGCTTGTCGATGGGACCTCCAATTTCCAAGTTGGTGGTCAAATAGCGCTCGTCGGCATATGCCACGGCAAATAGGAGGGGGCGATAGTGTGTGTAATTGTCAATGTCAGTCATAACTGCATGGATGGGATGCATGTCCTGTAGACGAGACCGGTTAGAATGGAGAATGACAAGGATTGTTACTAAATAAACCTTGAAACCATTGGTCAATTAAAAGCCTGGCAGGAATTACAAAGCAGCCTATGCAATCAGGGCAAAACAGGCAATTAGAGGACTGCCCTCTGGAACCGTGGTGGAAGGAGGAAGCAAAAGAGCGCGGCCGATCGTGTAGGCGTCCAAATATAGGATGTCCGTGTTGGCTTCCGCCATCACCGTCACGCTTGCCTCATGGCCTACTGCTGTTAACCTCCGTCAATGTACCCAAATCGTCGCCTGCAGTCGGAATGCCACTGATAGTGCATGCCTCGAGCACCTGCGACGTCTGCCTCAATCCATACGTTTTTGATGGGCAAAACACGGACCAATCGCCCCATACGATTCCTTGTGGCCATATTTTTTGCCGAGAGTGCGTTTATTTCCGCATATATGCGTCTATACAGCGCATACATGCCATGTTTATGCCCAAATCAGCTCTTGTACTTACTCTGGACATTCATATAGATGCCTTCAATCCATCGTGTCGATGCGCTCCGCCTCTTTTTTAATGCCAACACAAGGAAATGGCGTCTGTCCTCTCTGCCGAAAGCCATTTCGGGATATGACAGCAGTTAGGAAGTTACACATGGATGCCGCACCCACCGAGCCAGAAACCCCGTCGCAGTCGGAGGAACAAGTGTTTCTTCAGCGCTTAATGACGCTCAGCTGGGTCTCATCTGAGAGCGATGACGAACAAGAGACGCGGGAGACCGTTATTGCGGACACGGAGACGTGGCTTTCTTCGCAAGCAGACGATGAAGTACGTCCCACCTCTTCCGACATCAGTTTGCCTAACAGCGACTAGGCAACCGAGCTTCGTGGCGCGTTGAATGCTCTGAAGGAGCACCGCAAAAACGTCAATAGACGACGTCAAGCGGAGAAGAAAGTTCGAGAGGTCGAGGCGCGTGCAGCGATGGCTGAGAGCGGGAATGAAGCTCTGCAAGCGTAAGTCTCCATCACTCCGAAGAATTTGCTATATCAACTTCAATTACAGGCGTCTTGACGAGATGACTTCCGAACTAGAGGAGTTGCGTGTTCAAATGAGAACCGTAGAAGAAAACGCTGTCGCCGCTGCTGCCCAAAAGAAAAGCAGAAAAGGCAAAGAGAAGGAGGTCATCTCTCATAATCCCCTCCCCCTCCCACCTGAAGACATTTCCAACCGTTATGGAGACTTTTCTCGTCGCGCCTTGCAGGAAATCCCGCTTACGCAAACCGAACTCAACACGCCCATACCTTATCCACCTCAATTAACCTTACCTCCCGTCGACTTCCCCCCAACCCAAGTAGGATCTAAATCGACCACCGCCGCCTTCTTTCCTTACTCCGAGATTGATCGTATACGAGCCCAAGACGCCGCGCAGCCTCCCTCGAGGCATGACATCGTTCCTGGAGCGGCTCCAGAGGCAGGTGTATCGGTGAAGAAGGAGAAGGATAGAGAGAGAAAGCACAAGAAGAAGCATCGCTCACGCGACGTCGCACCGGATATGAGTCAAGTTCGGACAAGGGATAGCGAGATGTATCCAGGTGGGTACGTACCTGCACCGTTTCCGGTCTACGTCGAAGAGGAAACACCACGTCCAGCTGGACGTAACCTCGACAGTCGGAGCCAGAGGTCGATATCATTCCAGCTGCCAGATGAGGGGTCGTCTTCTAACCTCTCTCAATCTGCATCTTCGTCTCAACCGCGCTCAACAGAGCATCGGGACAACTTCCGACCTCCGAGTGCGCATGGCAGTGTGGCCACATGGAACACTAATAATAATCGCAATTCGACATCTACCTTAGGCCTAAACGTGCTGTCCAGCTTCACCGGTGGGCCGGTGGAAGAAGAGGATTTGGAAGTTCCCTTAGGCGATACGAGGGCATTCTTACCTGCTGTGCGTCCTACACCTGAAAGAAATGCACGCCCCCAATCAGCTGCTCCAACACCTCAGTCCCATCGTGTCCCGATATATCAACCTACACCGCAGCCGCCACCTCAACAACCAAACCATCAACCGCCACCTTCGGCTCGTCGAAGACCGCGACAACGATCGACGGTTGAAGACGACTTGGAAATCCCAGTGGGGGATCCGCGAGGTTTCCTACCTGTCCATCCGCCGGTGACTACACCACCAGTCACCACGGCTCAGCAGGTCAACGATTATCGTCACCGGCCGCCGATGGAGTCTCGACATACTGTACCCACCACTGTTATCCCCCCCATTCCAATCCCATATTTCCCACCTAGCACCCTTGCATCATCTCAACCTCCATCACACGCACACACACTCTCTCAACCACAACCCCACTCATCTTCATCTTCAAGCAGAAGGCGACAACACGCATCACATAGGAGCGAGTCTGTCGACGTGCATGCTTTGGCTTCCCAGGCAGCTGTTCCTAGGAGCAGCACATCTTCTGGCTCTACCTCGTCCGGCGGTAATAGTGGCGGACATCATGGGTACCAATTCTACGTCGCGCCGTCTCATGCGCTTCCGCCTGTACACACTGGCGCGCAGGCGAGCAGTAATGCGTTAGGGCTGGATCTCAGTCGGCACGCGCCCACGCCCAACCCGCATATTATTGCGCCGACGCCGCAGATGCCGACTAGGACCTTTTTGAGGTCGTTCAGTACTGGGTAAGATGACGCGCACGCATTCATTGTACATATATACATATATACTCTTATCACTACATTACGACTGACTACGGATCTGGATTTTCATGAATACTGACCAATGCTGTGACTTTGCTAGCTTTTATTGTTTTTCTGTTGTTTGTATTTCTAGATGATGCTACGACGTACACACTAGAGTTACTGTCTATATAAGTGGGTAATATAACAACTGTGGCGCAAGGTGAGAGAGCTGAAATCCAAACTGGGTTCAAGTATTCGATATGACTATGACGCGCTAGGAGCGGAATGCTTCAAAACTGAACAAAATTATTGCAAAAATCAAAGCAAGTTCACAGTTTGGTCAGAGATTGAGTCCCGACATCCGTTATTTACAACTTGTCTCCTCGTGTTATGGATCGGTAAGGTATAGGACGGATGATCCACTCTCCGCCAAACTCACAAATCACCTTGTCCCCGTCCTTCAGCATATACTTGCGGTAAGACAACGCAGTCCACATTGAGCCTTGAGGCATGCGAGAGACGTTGCGCCGGTTCGGGTGCGCGGCGTCGTACATCCAGATAGGATGCGTGGGGTCATTGACGAGGTTCATGTCCTTGTCGAAGACGCGAACAAAGTAGAAATTTGGTAGGGCGTGATAGGGAGGACGGATGTATATAATGTAGTCGCCGTATTTGTCTAGCATGTCTAGGGTGGGGTCGTAATGCCACTAAGGGAAGATGAGCAGCCAGAACGGAGCTCGAGAACAACTGTTGGGACTCACTGTGATGAATTCCTGAACCTCGTCGTTGGGTGGTAACGCGGGAACTACGTCGGTCTCCTTGGGACCTAGTCGCGTGTCAAGAACGTAGACGAGGATCAAGATCATTCCTACGAGCACTCTCAGTCTTTCTGACTTTGCCTGACGTTGACTTGGGCATAATGGGTTGAAGAACACAAGAAAAATGCAAGAAAGCCGTTGAAGTTACGTTATGTGGGGACACGCTCAGATGACAGTTCAATCCTGGTTCAATCTCCGATTTCCCTGCTGGGACTTGCGTTCATCTTACGCTAAGCATACCCAAGGTATGTATATGTGGCGAGCCTTTGAGCATTCAGGCACTGGTCCTTAGTTCTGGTTCCGTTGACGGAATAAGAGTGCGATCTTACAAGAGACAGCACAAATGCCTATACGGATGGTCAGAACTTGTACGAGCCTTCGTTATCGAACGACAACTTGTCTGCCGCCAAACTCACAAATTACTTGGTCCCCATTCTCATCTAAATGAGAATTCATACAGAAAGCCCATGGGTGTAACACTCCAAGCCAGCCACTTGTGTTACAACAGGAAATCATTCTCGAAGGCGAGATTACAGTTTGTCGCCCTTCGTAACAGAGCGATAAGGCAATGTTCGAACTATCCATTCGCCTCCAAAATCGCAAATGACTTTCTTCCCGTCCTTCAGCAAATACTTACGATAATGCAGTGCGGTCCACATCGACCCTCCGCTACAGCCGTATACGCGCCTATTGGGAGACTCCGCGTCGTACATCCAGATTGGTGATTTCGGGTCCATGATGATGTTCATATCCTTGTCGAGTACTCGCACAACATAGAAAAGTGGAAAAACAGGAGTTGGAGGGCGAATGCAGATGTGGTAGTCGCCGTATTTGTCGAGCATGTCGACGCTGGGGTCGTAATGCCACTGCGCGAATAAGTTGAGCGCACCTCAAACAATTGGCAGAGTAAAATGAACGTACTGTGATAGGAGGGGGCTCGTCAGTGGGGCTGGGAGCTCTGGGTGGCTTCATAATGGGAGCTGACAAAACCGTTGTTGTTGGGTAAAGTCTGTCTGAGCGCCCAAATCATACCTGACTTGTTGCTAGTACGACCTCCTTTATTAGGCGCGGTCCTGGGCATGGTGACTTGATGTTTCCTGGGAAGTCGCGTCGCCTTGATGATGGTTAATGAAAAGTTGAAGCGTCACGTGTTACGTGCTCAAGTTCAGGTGAGTCGCAAACAATGTTTCAAAAAACTCACTAAGTAATTCGAGTCACATTCTTTGGAGCCCCACAAGTGGGTACAAAGCGGGATGAACTGTCTTTTATGTGTTTTTTATTGTTGCTTCTTTTCTCGTTGTTTTCTGGCAATACTGACATGTACATGGAACCTAACACCCAGGTACCATTTGCGGACCCACAAAATGCATCTCATCAGCACGACGAGGCTGTATGTATTCTGGTCCTGCACTGAGGCTTGTGTTCGACATGTCTCCACAGGCCGTCGGTATATATCGTGCAGCATGGTGGCGGTGAGCCAATAAACACCCCGAGGGGCTGGGGATTGAGTTTAGCTCCCGCAAGTGCCCACCTCTTAAAAACCCAGATGCATTATGCGGAATCCAAAGTCGCAGCTCATTAAGGGTCGTTTGTCGAGGTAGACCCCAAGCCACCGAGGGCCTCTGTCTGTCTCAACTCCCGTAGTCCATGTGTTCCCGTATGGGGTATGAAGGGAAACTGGAGTGACATGTTTTGGAGCAGGAGACTTGACTGCACTGACGTCCGGCCTTCACGTAGCAGTGCGCGATACGAAGGCAGAGAATGTGACCGCACAGTTCTAGAATACCACTAGCGCGCACTGATTTAACAGGAGAATGATGAACGCGTACTGGCGGGGATACATACGTTTGAATATGTACATTGACATCGCCAGACGGTCAAGGCGTGTACAAATAGTGTACGGCCTAGCGGCGTCCGTCCGGTTCGCGCTGATGACACGGTGCGCTTCGCGTGTATTCCCGTGTCCAAGTTCCAGAGAATAAAGAAAAAAGGTTTATCGGGATACATGTGGGTCATAAAGTGGTCGAGACTCAGGCGACAGAAAAATTAAGAGGAGTGCTGAATGCGGGGAAACCGACGCGCCTGCCTGGGGAACAGTCTCAAGAGAAAAAATTCCAAGAAGTGGAGAAAACTGGGGTTAACGTACTCCGAGAGATGCCTCGAGCCAGTCCAGACCAATTTGTTTGATGTCGCGATAAGTAGCTGAAAAGGTTACCCCGCATGTGAGATCGGGCAGTGTACTAGCTGAGAGGATGTGTGGGAGCAGAATAACCGTTTGTGGATGTAAGGGCAATAGAGAGTATTCCTGTATATAGCAGAGGCTTTCCAGTCCGAAAGAATTCATCGAGAGTGTCTTTCGAGCAGAAACGAACCTGGGCATGGAGGAGACCTGATGCGGGGGAGCGGATGGAGGTTGTTCCGCGTGACCCTACTAGCCTCTCACATGCTTGCGATTATTTGTTGTCAGTCCGATCCCGCCGTGCTGGGTTCTTCCATGATCGAGAGAAATGGAGGAGGTATATATACCCCGCATGTGTCTCCCGGATCTCACACTCGACAGCCTCGGTTAGTATCCGACGACGAACATGCTGCCTTCACTACTATTCGCTTCCTTCCTGCCGCTGCTGGTAACGGCTCATTCAAAGCCCACAACGCCGGAGGAAATTGAGGCCCAGCGTGCTCTCCAGGTTGCCGCATATCACTGTGCGCCTGCGGTAGCAGCGTATACCGCACAGCGAAAGCGGGCATGGGCGCAGAAAGCCCTTGGTGGCTCGGAAACTGGTCCTAAGCTCGGGATACAAGCTGGATTGGAGGGATATGAAGATCTGTTCAAAGGTGGTGAGTGCTTTAAATTTAAGAAGAAGATAAGAAATCAACACCTTTGTAGACACGGGCGCTGACGCGTCTTCCTCACTGATGGAGTGTACACCCACGGCAGAAGTCGAGATCGACAACAACACTTGTGTCCTGACACCTGTCGTGACTGAGGGGCCATACTACCATAAACAAGGCCATCCATTGCGTACGAACATTGCAGAGTTACAGCCAGGTAAATTCTATTTCTAAAGGACTACTCCGTAAACTAATCTATTTCAGGTCTCCTGCTCCTCCTTGACATTGGTGTCATTGATGTTGAAACCTGCGCTCCAATGGAGAACGTTCTCGTGGACATATGGCAAGCCAACGCGACTGGTCACTACGCCGGGCATCCGCTACCACACCCTCATCTCGCAGACGAGAAGCCCCAGGTTGGCGGTAAACGCTCTGGACTGCTCAGCGCGTACCCGAGGACTAAACTCGAAGAAACTTGGTTGCGTGGCGCGTGGCCGACAAATGCCAATGGCGTGGTTCAGTTCACCAGTAAGTATTTACATCTCCACGATACTTTAAACCTAACCCGCTGTGCAGGTATCTTCCCCGGCTACTACACTGGACGGGCGACACACATCCACACCAAAGTCTTCCCCGAGTGGACAGCACTTCCGAACGGAACGTTCGACGCCGGTCGCCTCTCCCACGTCGGGCAGTTCTTCTTTGACGACGAGGTTAACTCTGTCGTAGACAAGATGCACCCGTACACGACGAATCCCCTGAAGGACCGCACGCGGAACTGGCGCGACTCCCTCAACATCTTTGAGGACAGCCACGGCCCCGAGGGCCAGTACAACCCCGTATTCAGACTCGAGTTCCTCGGGGGTGTCATCTCACAGGGTCTCGCTGGATTCATCACTATGGGAGTCAACGGCAGCGCCAGCTTGGACAACTGGTGGAAGGGTTAAAGTATTAATGTGTGAGGAGGTGTAATTATAAGTCACGAAAATACAGGATCTCTTTACGCCAAAGAAGCCGTCCGCCTCAATGACTCGTGCGATACGATACGCGTTTCGCCGAGCATCTAAATGTGCTGTAAGCTTCAGTCGTTCACTTCGATATTAAGTAGGCTTTCGAACGCCTATGGTAGATTGATATTACAGTATTCTCAGAGCTGTTGAATGCGTATTTTATACTGTCCGCAACACTATCTAACGCCCAGTTCATGTTCATCTTCCGAAAGTCGACTCTGATCCCCTTTCAACAGCGATTCTGGAGCGGCTTCTCCGAGTATAATTGTCTGTGCCGCCCACTCGAACTTTCTCCGGCGGAGAGCGAACATTCCTCGCAGCGCCTTATCCAACGACACCGCCCCCTTATCCGTTTTAACAACCTTCCCATTGAAGAAATTCTCTAGTGGGAACGGCAAATCATCGCGATTGGAGGCTTGGCACCAGTTGACGATACCATCCAATGTGGTGCGGTGTGTATCCCACCAGGAAGAGTCTTTAGGGCATAACTCCAGCAAAGGGTGGCTCCAGGACCACTCGGCAGAAGCGATCAGGATGAACGCAATGATGAAATTTCTGGGTTGTTGCACATAGTCCAAAAATTCAAGGGCCGACGCGGAAGGCAATGTTTGTAATCCGTCAAGAAAGCCAGAAATTGTGCTAGAATAGAATGAAAACGGGTTATTAAAGTCCACAATGCATCTTTCCGCACAAATCCATATCCATTGCCCGTCAACAAAGGCTCGATACATTGCTTCATTACCAACGGCAAATCCGTCTCGCATCAGGCAACAGGTTTTCAAATCAATACTATGAAATGAATGTTGCCATTCAGACAGGTAATGTGCAGCCATCTGTAACAGCCGATGGAATGAAGGGAATGTGAATTCAGGCTTGCCTGATGAGACGAATATAGTCGATAGATCAATGATGGCCTCAAGGGAATTACGAAGCAGGTAACGGAGTTTTGGATGCTGCCAGCCTGGTGTGTTGTAGTCGCAGATTGGAGTGCTATCAATGATAGTGCGAAGAATATCAAACATGGGTGGCAAAAGAGAGGGATCTTTCTTATGGATGGCGTGGGACTGCATCTTCAAAATTTCCAGGACATTTGAAAGAAGCTCTAAATGGCGACAGCTTCCTATATCTGCATGTGACGCACAAAGTTCATCCGCAACGTAATGCAAGGAAAATTTAGCCGCCTTGTAGAGTAGTCGATAGCGTGCCGGCAATGGGGGAGGAAGGTCATCATCATCCAAGGATGAGAGCATGTTCAAAAGACGGTCTTGTGCGGACTCTGAGATATCGCCCCGGTGAGGGAAGTCACACCTCAAAACGTCACTTAACATCACTGGATCTCCACTATTCCCAAATAATAGCCAGCTAGGTTCGGAAGCGTGAAGAAAGAGAGAGATGATGTGGGCGCAGTCCTGACTTGAAAGATCTTTGGGACTGTCGACTTGGAACCAATCGAAATGCGAATTAACTGTCAGCGCAGACCGCACTAGTCCAATCCATACGAGAGGATGCAATTTAACTTCATTAAAAGTGCAAAAGAACGTTCGAAGGTCTTTCCAAGGAGCAAAGCCTCTAGGATTTGGGTTGGACGGTTCCATGGCGAGTGTGGCGCATTTGGCAGCTGCTGTGAGCCGCGGGTCATCGGAATTGTGATTCAAGCAGCCTGACCACCGCCACCAATCTTCGTCGCCGGAAACGAAACAGATTGATCGAATGAGCCGTTCGCAGACAGTTTCATACCCGATCGCGTGACGTCCCCGCTCATCACACTCGCACGCCTGGATCAACAGATCGTGGCGCACATCTCGAATTTCATTTTGCCCCTCCCAAGTTGCCCGTGCATACGCCTCAACGTCACACGGGAGCCCCCCGATTGACTGTATCACAAGGCTATGCACAGTTGGATTGGACGAGACGTTGAACAACCAGTCAAGCGCGTCAACGGAGAGCACGTCATAATTTGACGTGACCGCCGTCATCTCGACCTCACTGAGCGTTGCCGATGGACCTTTGCTGGTGTTAGAACCTTCGCTTGGTTGGTACTGCCTACGAAGATAACGACGGTAGTCAAGATGATATATCCATTTCCGACACAGGCTTGGTAGGTACCGCGCATTACGGTGATGAATTATCCAGTTCTGACAGGTGGATGCCAGCCGTCGTATACGTCCGGATATAGAATGTTGCGCATTCTTGATAATCAGGCAAGTGTGATGGATGAAGTCCGTCAATGGGGTTTGGTACGGACATTGTGGGAAGAAAATCGGCAGAGCATTGCTAACGAGGTATAGCAGACAAAGGGCAGCAGTAATTACGCCGACCGCGCATGCCAGGGACGTGCGCAGAGGAATGAAGAAAAGGATGAGGCCCACAAGGAATAGAGCGAGCGATGTATGCATGATGATGGGGAATAATCCAATGATAACGCTCACACGCCATTTCTGGAGGCCGATAAATCGGTACTGACGAAGATGGCTACGTGCTCCCGGTGTGCCGGACGGTATAGATGTGTAGTGATGCAGCCACTGCTTGACCAGAACAGCCGAAAGGGCGACAACAAGGCTCGCGGTGAGACTGACGACCCATAGACCATTCACCCACACGGTGATTGAGTCTGGTCTGAAAGTCTGCAGAGGATCGACGGACGGAGCAGTGATGTTCCGTAGGGATGAGGGACCTTCGGCTATGGAGAGCTGAACGGTGACGAGGTCGTGTAAGAGAATCACAGACATCGCGGTGTAGTCTGCCTGTAGGCTCTGCGAAACCTGTACCAGGAACGAGGTCACCACAGCCGAGAAAAGACCAGCCTAGGATGATAGAAATTGCTGAGCGAAGTCATGACGTTAACGCGAACACTCACAAATACGAGCATGACATCGAGACCATCGCGAGCTTGTCCAACAAACACCGCATCGAAAGCGGCAGCCTCCTCGACGTACATACGCCATACCCGCGCGTTGGGAGCTGTCTCCTCACAGTACGGGTCTTCGGGTAACCGCTTGTCATAGTCGTCGTTGAAGACAACGTTCTGAGGGTGCTGATAGCGGTTGGTATCCTGCTTCAGAACACCGAAGAAGGCTTTCTGCGGTTGTGCTCCTGAAGCGTGGGGCGCGACACCATTTCCAAGGGGTTCTTGCGCACCGGACGTCTGTACAGCGGATATTGATGGCCCCGGTTCTGGAGGAAGCGCGGGTGCGCCGTCGGTGGAATTTTGCAGACGGGTCGAATCGTTGGATCCTTCGGGGTCTGGCATCGAGACTTGCGCAGTGAAATGGCCTGGGAGGTGAGCAAGTAACTTATAGTGGCAGCGGCACTGCTTACGAGCTGTGGTGGATGTTGGGGATAAATCGCGAAAGAAACATCAGCGCAGCGCATTGCACTACAGCCTACAGCCAATGAGGGGAGGCTAGTGGACCGGAGTCCTTGCGTTTGACAGCTGTAATGACACGAGTGTCAAGCGCGCAGGTAACGAGGCTGTTGCTATTGATAGCCCAAACTACCATAGAGATTGGTCGAAGAAGTTTTCTCCTTCATCCAAGCTTTCAATCAGCTCCCAGCCACCCTGGCAGGTGTTGTCACCGTCTAGTATATGCAGGTAAGTGTTTGAATCAAGACGTAAAGGGAGAGCAACGTACGCCTGTCCAATGGCGGTAGATTGGCGCGCTTTGTCCGAAACCTAAGAAAAGCATGTTTAGAGAGAGCCGATCTTGAATAATGTCGGCCGGAAGCGCAATACAACAAAGAATGGCTGTATCCTTTTGGCATGCAATCGGAGATTTCTAGAAGACGGACGCAGCCTTTCACACAGAGCATACTAGAGTGAGCGGTAATGCAAAGTATTGTTATCCTTCTGTACTCCATGCGTTTCTATCACAAGTTGTCATCTTGTACTCCTAGTCTGTCACCGTCTCTGCTGGCGTTCATGGTGGGAGGCATATACGCCACTGAAGAGCTATAAGTGCTAGTTCAGATGTAGCAGGAAATGTTTTGAACCATACGACCTACTCTGTGTTATCGCTTCTCTCGGTGATCCAACAAGACTTGTTTTAGTCGTCCGGCCAATCCCTCGGTCAATTTTGTCACTCCGTATGAAGTGCACACCCTGTAAGCTGGCATGGGCTGGTACGTGTCCGCGTTAATCTACGGGAAGCGTGAATTTCGATAAGGCAGTAAATATATATTACTCACCTCCCCATCTTTAACCAGAACAGTGGCGATAATGTCCTCTGGGTCCCCGATACGACCAAGCGGTGGAATATTGCGCTCGTCGTGGATATGCATCCAACCATTTTGTAACTGGATCGCTCCGTTCCGCTGCACATCGTCGATACCTTCCGCAAGGCCAGTTTTGAGCGCGTGATGTAGAAGCGGTAGGAAAGCAGCATTTTCGACAAAGTCCTCAAGCACTGGCTCCCCTTCCGCTGGCAGCCAGCCTACCACCTCTTCCTTGTTGTCATATGACTCTAAAAATGATACCGCCCACACTGGACGCGGTTCTGCAACAAGATGATAGAACAGGTCCGGACGCGAAGGGTCGTTTTGTGTCTGGTTGACTGGCTGGCTGGTGGAGAAGTGTGCAGGCCGTTGCATTCGCGGGTATATCGTGTTGGTCCGTAAGCGTGAAATAGGACTGCGCCACGCATGGGTAGAGAGACACGCGGCCAGCTGTATGCCGACGCGACATTGGGGAGCAGGCGCGAGTCTACGGAACGAGCGGAAGATGGTGGTCATCAAAGTGCAGACTCCGATCACGCCGGTGGCTGTGCATTTCTTTGGCGGGGTCGGGCCGAAAAAGTGTGGCGCAGGGCACACTTATTGTGAATGCTCTAGAGGGTGGAACTTATCGTCTATACTAAAGTAGATACTGAATTTTGAACACATTTATGAATAATCCGCCACTTGAATAGAAAACTGGCAACTTTGGGGTTTGACCTACTAGTGATTGCGTATGTGCTTAAAATTAATAAGGACATCAATGTAATTCCTGTTCAGTTCAGATCGGCATCGTCCACCGTGACAAAGCCAATGTCCATGTACCCATCCTTCGTAATTCTAAACTCTCCCGCACCGCTCACCGCTGTTCCACTGCCGAATTGATTATGCCTGGCGTATCAAAAGTAGCAATGAAAACGTCTATAGATAGAATACTGCTGCACAGTAAATTATGACGCCTCAGGAGGCTATACCGTCGGTAACAACCAACACAACTACCAAAACCTACACTCACCGGAGCTTCACCAGTAATCTTCCGAGGACGACTACGTCTGGCCATCCTCCATAACGACATTCACATCGAATTGACTGAACGCAGCATTGATAATTTCCGTCAAGTAAACCCGCAGCAGGTTCCTTAGTCGTGTCAAGGTCCAAGTCGACTTCAGTGACAGTGGGTACGATGCTTCCAATAGGGTTCCAGAGTTCAACGTGTACGTGAGAGGGGGTACGTTCTTCTCTGACCTAGAAGAACGTCAACATGTAGGTAGGAAGATACATGGTCTTGAATAAACTTACAGCAACGACCAAACCACGGGCAGGCCCAGCGCCAAAGATCAACGTGGTGTAACTCCGGTCGAGGTCGGCGAAGACAACGTCTTGGTCAATCAGAAAGAGATCACCCTCGTTGTCCACGATGGTGTTAGCCCGTTGTTTTCGTCAAAAAATTCGAGTTCGACGCGGACGCCGACGAAATTGGAAGGGCAAAAAAGTAGCTTTGAGGTGCAACTTGGAGCCTAGTGAGCACCGTGCTGGTTATTGCGCTGTAGCTAACAGACTTTGCGGTCAGTATTTTGGGTTAAGAGCTGCATGATAAGTGATCAATAATGTTTCCAAGGGGAAGGTTCATGAAAGTGGAGTGGTGTCCCTCACAGATAAGTAGGCACTGGCGACTTTGTATGTCTGAAGCTCGATTGGAGCAGATAGCGTTACACCGCATGTGACCAATAAGATCGGTGCATGTCGAGAACGTACTTGGAAGCGAGACTATGACGGCCTCTGTGAGATACAGGTGAAGTGGAAAATATGACTCAGCCTACGCCTGCATTGTCGCGTTCCCATCACTCGAAAAGATCCTGCGGTCGGCGGCCATCCTTGTATTCTTTGCAACAACGAGCGGATTCGTGGTCGTCCAATCAAGGTATTGAGTGACGCTTTAATGAATTTTATCAACAAACGTTATCATGAAATATTCCTCGCCACCCACCGAGCAGGAACCAGACATAGATACTGTCGTATTGGAAGGTCGGGGAGCTGACTTCACCCTACAAGGATAACTGCTGATTTTATTCTCCAACACTTTGCAGAAGGTTATGGAGGCTGCTAGTCCAACCGAACTGACACGCAGATGCTCAAGGCCCGAGGCCCCTCAGAGCGTCTGCCAGGAAGTCTAAGGGGCAGACGGCGGTCTCTCGATTGTGTACGACCCCACCCCACACCACTCGGTATCATAGATATCGGTGTTCTCTCTCTCTCTCCCTGCGTGTCACTTAGCTTGGGCCAGGCTAATCGTGTTCGTTATCGGTTGTGTGAGTAGGCCTCCAGAACATTCAAACTGAAACGCGTGGTTTTGAGTTCGAACATCTCCCTTCTCACAGCAGTCAACAGCGTAGTACAACAATGGAAGAATAGCGCAGCGAAGACGAATCTATAACCATCATCGTGTACACGAAGGCTATCCTATTAAATTAAGAATTGTAAACCATCCAAAACCAAGATGCATAGACATTGAAGAAATCTGTACCAAATCCATCCACTCCATTACCGCTCAGACATTTGCGCGAGATAGTCGGAGAGCTATACGACGTATTAACATCATCCCAAAACGAGAATCAACGAACGTACCTTCAATGCTCCGGTTCTGATATTATCAGAGATGTTCTGTACATCGGGATTGGCCATCAACCGCTGCATCGCGTCCCTCGCCGCCGATTCCAACGCTGCCAATCCATCGTCATCGCGCGCCGGTAGGGCCTCCTCCTCGTCCCTCCCAAAGTACGCATTCGAGGAAATCGACGTCGCCCCTTGGAACGACTGCAAACGCGTCTGCGCTTCGGCAACGGCATTGGGGTCATACGCGTTCCGCCCAAAGTACATGTCGGACGAAATGGCTTTCTGGTTTCCAAACTTGTCCCGTGCAGTGGTAGGAGAATCATCGGCTACCTTCGGAGCTGGGGGAGGAGCAGCGGCCATGGCAGCCGCACCGGTACCAGGAATGGCGCCAAATCCTAAACGAGGGAACGCAGCAGCACGTTGAGCGTCTGCCGCTGGGTTGCTCTTCGTAGTTGTGGTTGTTGTCGTAGACGATCCATAGTTAGACTTGGGTCCGATCTCCAAAGCAGCTTTCACAGCAGCAGCCTCCTTTCGCGCTTTCTCCTCTTCTTCCTCGCGCTGCCGGTCGTACCCAAGCTGCTTGGTCCGCTCTGCCTCCTCAAGCGCCTTTTTTTCTGCTGCGGCAAAATCGACCGGTTTAGTCTTGGATGCACCGAGACCAAGCTTCGACTTTTTGGGTGCTGAGGAAGACGAAGACACGGATGAGGCGGAGTTGAGACGGGACGTTGCTCCAAGTTTCGTAGTACGTGCTGCAGAGGATGTTATTGTTCGGGGAGCAGCAGGCTTCTCGACAGGCGGTGCCGCTGGAGACGGTGTTCTGCCAATCATAGGCGGTGTAGATATACGCGGCGTGCCCGGGTTGGACGGCTTCGGTGTTGACGGTTTCGACCATGATTCGAAAAAGTCGTCCTCAGTCTGGTCTTTAGGTGGTGTAAGTGCTTCCACTCCATCGACAACAATGCCTTGAGGGAATCTATAATGTAATGAGAAATTTGTATACTCGCCTATCTTGAATACACACTTTGTAGCGTCCTCCTTGACTCGTCGAGCGAGCTCCTCTTTGTACAATTCAGCGACGCGACTGGAATACTTTTTCCGTGTGTCGGCGTCGTTCAAGAGAGACGATCCTCCGTGCTTCGTAAAGAACTCGGTCGCAGATAGGTTGCCGCCAACCTTCATGTTGCGTAGCTGGGAAAGCTGCCATGTATCGAGATTGGTTGATCTGTATCGCTTGAGACCGTGCAGGTATATTCCAGCGAAGGAGGTGCGCACCGGACAAAGGAGATATGCACGCCCATGTTTCTGTGGTTGCTGGAGCAGTCCAAGCAGATGTAAACGCCGAATGTTACGCTCGACCAGGTGGGATTCCGCGCATTGCAGTCAAAACAGACCTGTTCAAGATGGGAAAAAGTCGCCAATGGGGAGTGGAATCATGCCTACCTTGTTCGCCTTTTGGGCACGCAGCACCTTGAATACTTGCTCCGTTTCCTGCTTGGTTGGTTCAGCCATTTTGGTATGGAAGATGGTGGTCGATGAGGAAAGGATACACGTCGTGGATTTTCCATTTTGGGATTCTCATCTCGGCCGGAGTTTGCCGAAGCTCCTAAGTGGCTTCTGCCTCTCTACAGTACTTACTTGCGACGGTTTTGAGAGCAGAGCACGAAATGAGAACGAACCAACAAGAACAATATCACACTTGACAAGAGAACGGAACGCGGTTTGCTTGGCGATCGCTTTACGTGGTACAGTCTAGACACACGAGGTCCTGCTGGCAGAGGTTAGTTGTATGAGCTCAGCAACGGATTATATGATGCGTAAAAGAACACTTATTGAATACGTGCACTTTTTTGAGCTGGATGATTGAGGGCCAAGACCCAAGAACATTAGTATTGCTTTACTCTTTCCTTCAAATTACAGGCTATGTATCAGCCATCATAGAAAGATAATACAATGTGTCCAGCAGCACGCGGTCGCTTGAGGTATTTCCAGGAAGCGCGAGCATTCCAGCCCAGGATCGTTATGATGATCGCCGAAAGAGCGCCACGCCGGGAGCCAACGGTCCGCGATCCGCCTACTTCTGGTCACATGATTATTTTCAGGTGAACAACTTCAAGAACCATCTTGTCTTCACACAGGCCATGGTATTCCGTAAAGTCCTACAGTCAGAACGTGCCGGATTCCTCTCCCTTGGACACTCACGGACAGCATCACACGAAACGACGGACAACTTACTATATCTCTTTGATATCTCTACTGCTAACTGGCTCTGTTAAAGAAACCATTACTCCCAAGCCCAGACGCACCTCTCTGCAGGACTTTATCAATCCTCACGAATTTTCACAGCACTCAGTCTCCTACGTGACAGTCCTACACGTATCCCATGCTTTGCAACATTACCTGAAGGAGGCATACCACTGCCCATCCCCAAAAGAGGACACCGGGCATTTCAGCTTGGATGTTCTGAAGGGCTACTCACACAACTGATAACGAACACGATTAGCGTGGCCCTCGGTTGGACCAGCTGCTTCCATGGGCTTCTGCAAAACGTCGGAGAATAAAATTCAGAGTTATCCTTGTAGGACGAAATCAGTGCCCCGACCTACGACAGTAGGTCCCTGCACAGTGGGCGACAAGGAATATGACAGTCGCCGCAGCAATTCACCGTCGCAGAGGATCCTACGCGGCAGGACTTGACCTTATACCTTATGGGATTTCGTCTTCTGCCGCCAACTCTGGTTGATTCCACTTGGCGACTTACCCCTTGGCCAATTCATATATTTATTACTGTCGGTCCTATTTGCTCTTTAATCGGCCCGTCATCACCTAGTCTTCAGGAACGACGACGGACGTCGAGGAACGTTTCTAACCAAGCCACATCAGTAAAACGATAGGGTTGTCCCGGTCACTTTATCCCGGGCCCGGACATCCCTGGCATCCCCTGCCCTGGGATCAGATCTCTGGCGGGTCCCTGCCCTGGAACGTGTTTCCCCGGTGTTCTCTGGATATAGCGAGGTCTCTGAGAATATGCAGACCATGTACTAACATTGATGTTGACTATTGTGAGGAATACTGTTCATCTGTGTCATATAAGCTATCGAGCTCTTCCCTCCGTAATGAGCGCAGACGGGTACCGACTGACTGACTCGGACTCATGCGAGTGACAGACGAGACTTGTCAAAATATCTCCAAGTCCTTCAGGTACACGCACATGTGATGTTCATGGCGGGAAAAAATAATTAGAACTCCGCCGCTTTCCAACCCTCCAACACGACTCTCGAGTCTCGACTACGATGGTCCCACCAGAGTCGCCGACCGCATCACCGGACCTTCGCCTGCAAGCTCTCCAGCAGGTAAACTGACAACGGTCACGCCTGCTCCGATGCATACCCTCGTGCTGCCCACGGAAATCTCACGGGCTGGAGGACTTCGTCACCTGAACGCCGCGCTGTTTACTGACAGGCGGCGTCGTCAAGGTGCGCGTCTTTCTTGCTTTATTCTGGTATGCCATGGATGCTAGGTCCCCAGGCTCCAGCACCACGGCGAAGGCGCAAGGACGACAATGACGACCGCAGCCGACAATCATAGCACGACGGCAACAAAGGACGTCCATCAAGGCTGGAGCCATCATCACCATCACGGCCTCTCCTCGCAACGCGCTCTATGGACGGACCGTACGTACTCGCAGCCACAACACAATGCGAAGCCCGGTGGTGGTTGATTCAATGTGCGTCACCCTTTCATATTCCCTTTTCGCATACCAACATGGTACACAGCAACTATCCTTTTCCGCTCGTTCATACCGGATATTCCGCACCTGGCTCCGACCGAAGCAAGAGCCTAGATGGAATAGTCACTCCTGTACGTCCTCGTCATCCATCCATATACTCGTTCTCCCTAGTCCTAACTCGTGCCCCAGATCTTTTACGTTGTCGAAGGCTTTGTCACTCTCAGGGTACACCAACCGACTACACCGTCCACGCAGGCGATATGTTCCTACTTGGGTGCGTTTCTGCCTCTGCATCTCCCTCCTCCATAGCTAACAAGCATGTGGATATAGGAAACCTCTACAGCCTCGAAAACCTCGCCACCGCACCCTCGCGGCTCATATTCTGCCCAGCACGCGAAGTCACATCCCACTCCTTCGACCTCGACCCGCTGCGCTTTAAAAGGCTGCCCTAGGGGATGACGACGTCCGAGGCATTTGTTCTCCTCGAGTGGCTCGTTGAGTGTCTGCTTAAGCGCTTCCCGACATATTGCAAGCTGAGTGTGTTGTGGAGTCGCCGCGTGCAGATGCTGATATGGTAAGCCTCGTCTGCAACGAGCTGGCGGCGTATATACGTACTAGTCTTATGTGTAGAGTAATGTGTAGAGGAATCAATGAATTGATTTTATGAATTTCTATATTATGTGGCGTAGTAGAACAATTAAGCTGTCTGAGGTATAGTACAGGCATTCCACAGGGAGCTAACAGGGATGTCTGGGGGATGACCTGCATTCCCGCAGAGATCAATTGCATCCCTCCGGGGAAAGGTACCCTACCCACCAGAGACCATGTGTCCCGGAGTGATGGGCGATCTTTGGCTTCCCTAGGATCTCTGCAGGGATGCTAGGGATGTGAGCTTCCCTTCAGAGATCCCAGGGAAAACCCCAACGTTTTACTGATGCAGCGCTTTCCACTACGGACTTGGTTGTCTGCCAATGGCGCGTTCACTTATCACTTCCAAAACAAATTGCTGCCTATATGTTTATCGCCAGGTTAGATCCAACGTTGCGCAGCTTCCCCTGGATTTCGAATTATACGTCGGAAGATGCTGAAGAGTGACCGTGTCTGGCACGCACGTGCGGTGATGTTCGCGGCATTCAAAAGGGTTTGTCTCTGACCCTCACGATCCTCCGTCCGCCGCCATGTTCGTCGCTGTCCTTCTCCTCTTTGCAGGTGCCAGCTATGCCTTCAGTCCCACGCACTATGCCCCGTCCACGACCACGAACATCTCCTATGTCATGAACGGCACGACGGACGCGCCTGGGATCTTTAACTCATCACAGACGCCAGACGCGATTTATGGAGTTTATAATTGGTGTAATATGCCGCATGTGCGCGCGCGGGAGTATATGTGAGTAGGCGAAATGATAATTAGAACGACGGTATCTTAAAGTTATTGTGATGGACAGAACGCCCTCGCATGAGTATACCCTTGAGTACGTCGAGGTCATACAGAGACATCATAAGCGGACACCATACGCTTCGAACACGTTCTTCAAAGAGGATGTTTCGTGGAGTTGTGAGGGTTCGGGGCCTGCTTATTATGCAAAGAGGTACGTCTTATTCTCGCTCGTGAATCTATTATTGATGAAAATGCATTTGCAGTACGACTGGTCCGCGGGTTTCTGAGATTCAGGTGCGATGCCCATCCGAATCGTCTTGTGCAGCATTCGAGGGCTAATGCTATCGATAGTGGCAAGCGTATGGCTCGGCCGAGAACCCTTGGACGTCGACCGTTGGTCCTGGATTCGTTGATTCGACGTGCGTTACCTTCAAGAAACCTCATACACCTTTCTTCTGACCTTCTCTACTAGTTGTCAATTTCCACAAATTACCACCGACGGTCTTTGGGACGCGTATCTCCACGGTGTCGTACGGTCTTACCCGCAGAGTCTACTTTGCGATTCTGAGCTTTCATAAAGGATCTCCGCAAAGTCTACGCGCGCCGTCTCAAGTTACATTCAAAACTCGAAAAATCTGCGGTGCTTGTGCGCGTTACGAACAATGTTATCACGTCCCAAGTAGCCGGGGGACTCATTCGGGGATTGTTCCCTGATACCGTTAATGCCGAAGTTCACCTCGAACGCAGTGGTATTGATTCCTTGGAACCGAGTCTTAGTCCATGCGGTAATTTGGTGAAGCCTGGCATCACCGACAAAGGCGCGGGTGACGGTGGAGTTTGGACGGGCCATTTGGAAGCGGCTGCGTCGCTGTATGAGAAGCTCGATGCCGTGTCGGGTATTAGCTCCAACGATACGGCTGGTTGGCATACCTGGTTTGATCAGTAAGTGACCGCTAAACTATGTATTCACGTTTTTGAACTGTCGTTCTATTTCTAGTTATTACGATAATTTGAGTGCGAAGCAGTGCCATGGATTCTCTCTACCATGCAGTGTCAACGATACGAGCTCATGTGTAACGCAAGAAGAGGTATGTTTTTTCTGTTTCGCTCTCACCTTCGGCTCCTAATTGGTAGGCGAACAATGTGTATCGTCTGGGAAATTGGGAATACTCGTATATCTACCGCGACTCTGCCAACTCTACGGTGTACAGCACTATGGTGTTTGGTGCGTGGCTGCTGGAGCTCAGGCAGCACCTCACCACCGCGAGGGATGGAACGAATCCGGTGAGACGCTAGTCTTCTAATCCACGTCACTTTATTTGCTCAGCTTCGAATAGATCAAATACCTTCACAACGTTGCGCACGACGGATCGATGTCAGCCCTCCTTGGCTTCCTGCAGGTGGACCATATGGTTTGGCCTGGAATGTGCGTCTCCTCAGGCAGCACCCATTAAAGGGTCATGGAGCTGATGTATGTTCTCCGTTGTTTAGGGGATCTGAAATCGTATTCGAACTATACCGCAAGAACTCTGTATACTACATTCGTGTGCTCTGGGGCGGCCAGCCGATCGTTACCTCGACGTCTCTTGGAACACTTGATATGATCCCCGTAGACGAGTGGATATCTTGCAAGTGCATTTTCCGATTTGCAGTCCTTTACTGACGGTGTTATTAGATATCGACGATATGGTTGGGACGGGTGCCGAGTTATACCAGGCATGCAATGCTTGAGGTTGAAGAAGTCGTAGTAGATAACGTAAAAACTTCGAGTCCATGAGTGTATGCGTCACGGTGCCTGACCGATCAATGCTCGCGTAGCTCAGTGGTAGAGCATTGTACTTATGCGGTTATATTACCTCTTGGCAGTATGCAAGGGTCTCCAGTTCAATCCTGGGCGTGAGCATGTTTTCTTGAACAAGCAGACTGTAGTTTTTTATGTCTTGACTCTTATAATTGCAATACTGTTATGTAGATACTACGATATACGAGTGATTTATTGAGAACTAAGAAGATGAAAGACTGTTTGATTAGGGTGGCGAAGTAAACCCCCCAGGAGGTAACTTACTGGTAAGTTACTAGGGGTGTCCCGGAGGCTTAGGTATCAATACGGTAAGTTACCGTTACTTACCCAACACGTGACTTTTCACGTGAGAAGCGTGGCGCAATTTCTTGTGGATCTTCTAAACCTTGATTTTTTATGTATCAGAGTGAATTTTTGCTTGAAACTGTACAAAATTCAATTGTATCTACACCTCAGGGCCTTTTGTACTATCTGTAACCTCCAAGACCCACCCTCAACCTCAAGCGCAACCCTCTCTTCCGCGAGCCCGTCACGTGATATGTCACGTGTTGGGTAACTTACCTACCTCCCGGACCTTGAGGTAAGTTACCGGTATCGATACCGGTAACTAACTGCCGTAAACCCTACCGGTATCAAAACCTAGGATTTACTTCGCCACCCTATGTTTGATACTGCCATTAGTGCACTGTTTATGTCTTACAATTGCGATGCCAATCTGCATCACAAGGGAGATATTCATGATTGTCCGGAAGAGAGAGGAGATGGCATATGCAAAATACAAGTACTTAAATGTGTCGATACAATACTTAAAGTATCACACCATCCAAGACCTTGTTGTTATCTTCCTCAAGCTTCTGAGCATGCGCCGCCACCTCGTCATACTCCGTCTGGGCTGCCTTCCTAGAGCCGCATCTGATTGACAAAAGTGTCCTTCAAAGTGCGCGGCGCCGGTGTTGATTCGCTTGGGGGACTCGGAGGCCCGCCGATGAAAACGACCCTGGAGACAACTGTGCGGCGGAAGCGACATGTTCGTGGCCCGTCTGACCCCTCCACCACCACCACCCGTCCGTGTCATTATCTAAGTTTGGCTTTCTTCTCCAATAAGGCGTAGATGAACTCGACTGGGCCCTATCGCCATTTCCGGAGTCTATATTCCCCGAGGGGTTCCACCAACAAAACCCGCCCCCGTCCTAACGTATTGGAACGGCGGTTCCTTCGAGAGGCTGGGTGATGTACACATCACCAATATCGATACTGGTGGCGCTGAAGCTGGGCCCAAGATCAACATCAATACTTGGAGATTCCGAGGTGCCAATGAGATCGGAAGAAAGCAACGATGGCGAGCTGGTGGCAGTGTCGGTGGTGTTGCGCGAAAGGGCTCGAAGTCTCAATAGTACTAGCATGGTTGATGGTATGTTTGTAGTAGACTTGCTGGCAATTGAGCTGCGGATGCTAGAGCTGTGGCGAGAGCAACGGTTTGGAGGATACGGGTGAAGAACATTGCAATTGAGTGATCTGTATTGAGGTGATGAGTCCATGTAGATTTTGAGTGAGTAGTTCAAAAATTTATACTCCTGAGAGTGCGGGTCCAGGACACGCAACTTAAAGATTATCCATTTCTGCGAACTTGGTCACTTGTGTGGCGGCGAACGGAGTGCGGTCAGAGGAGTGGCCATCGGGCTTCGGCGAGGCAACAGTCAGCTCAATGGGAAACGTACCATGCGATACGCAGATGCCAGAAGCTCATACCTTCTTTCGAGGCCCGGACTGAGTCTCAGAAATCGTGGGATTTGACAGCGGGAACGTTCGCCAGTGCGGAGAAACATTAAATGTGGCACGCGAAAGAAGATAAGAGCTAGTAACGAGCAGGCCTCGGTGCACGGCTTCACGTGTACAGTATTTACTCCAAGTTACATACCCGAGGAAACTCCAGAGCCGATAGAGCGCAGACAGCAGATGATAGCAGTGCCTTTCATCTCCTTTGTACTGATGCAGCGGGGATACAGACGCTAAAGTGAACAGTGACAGTCTAGGAGTTTCGTTGACTCCAGCAAGGCCCCAGTAGACTCGTCCACCGCTCCATGACGCAAAGAGCGGCTACGGACATAACCTGAAACAGCATACTGGGTATAGCGAGGCAACAGCAAAAGAAAAGCCGAGGTCGCGGGAGGTGTAGCGATTGGTCATCGGCCTGATTAGGAAGTGGCACGCCATCAGGCAATCACGAATTGGGCTTGTTCCCGACCTGCTTCCTCGATGCCGGCGACGCTGCACATTTGTACAACTTGTTTCCTACGCTCATAACGCTTGCGACATCAGCGCCGACGCCGGCCAGCATCGCCGCCAATGCCACCAACACCAGTCGCGAAGCCCGCGACCACAAAGGTACTCGCTGCACTGCGCCGCGACGACGAAGAGGATGTACGACCGTATGTTATCGTGTCCGAGATTGGACAGGGCAGTTTCGCCACGGTTTACAAGGGCTACCATGAGGTGCATATTGTTGCCGCCTTTGAGCCATGGATGTTAACAATGGGGTGTAGGAAACACATGTTCAGGTCGCTATCAAGACCGTCAGGCGCGATAATCTATCCGCCAAACTATTCGAGAATCTGCAGAGTGAAATCCAGATTCTCAAGGCGCTGTCTCATCGTCATATAACCAAATTGACCGACATTGTTGTGCGTATCTCATACCGTAATCTCTACGGATGTCTAACGATTATTACAGCGGTCTGAACACCACATCTACCTAATCATGGAGTACTGCTCCGGTGGAGACTTGACCAATTACATCAAGAAACGCGGTCGTGTCGAAACCCTCGAATACATACCATCAGCAGGCGCCTCACCTCAATACTATCCACATCCACGCACAGGCGGTCTAGCGGAAATTGTAGTACGCAGCTTTCTGCGGCAGCTCGCGCGCGCTCTCAAGTTTTTGCGGCACCGCGGATATATACATCGAGATATTAAACCACAGGTATATGCGTCCGTTCCCAAACATGACGTGATTATTCACAATGCTGTAGAATCTCCTTCTCAAACCAGCACCCCCGGAAGAACTGGCCAAAGGCCACCCTATGGGAGTCCCCATTCTCAAAGTCGCAGACTTTGGATTTGCTCGTTCATTACCCAGCGCGATGATGGCCGAAACACTCTGTGGATCGCCGTATGTCTGATCCACGTTCCCCACGATCCGCACTAACCGCCACGCAGGCTATATATGGCTCCCGAGATTCTTGGATACCACAAATACGATGCCAAGGCCGATCTTTGGTCTGTCGGTGCTGTTCTTTACGAAATGTCCGTCGGGAGACCTCCGTTCCGAGCACAGAATCATATCGAACTTTTGAAAAAGATCGAAAATTCCAAAGGCATCAAGTTTCCCGATGAGGAGCCTCAGTCCACAGCTGCAAAGACTGGTGGTGGTGGAAGCTCCGACTTGCCAGTTGCGGGGGATATCAAGAAGCTCATTCGCGCCTTGTTGAAACAGAAGCCTGTCGAACGTGCTAGTTTTGACGAGTTCTTTAACAGTCAGGCATTGGCAAAGTCTAAATTCCCAAAACCGAGAGAACCATCACCAGATCTGCCTGATGACGACGGTCAATCATGGTCGGGGAGGCCACCGACACCTCCGCATCATAGAATAATCCCTCCCGAGGTTTTAGATCCCACAGCAATGATACCTCCCAGTAAGTTCAACTTCAGAAAGCCTTCAACTCTGGGAGAACCATCCACACCTGTATCACAAGCAGCTCCACAACCTGTATAGTAAGTGTTTATATTGGGGGTGATTTAGAGCTGACAATGATCTAGTCCGGTACCGACACGAACGTATGCTCCACCTCCACCTACATCTAGACGTGTAACACAACCGAGCAAACCCCCAGCACCTATACCAACCGAGGTGGAGTCCATAATTCCTGGAGAGAAAGAAGAGGACAGCATCCTCCGGCGGGAGTACGTGTTAGTGGGTGACACACAAGCCGTCGAATTCAACCGCACTGTCGACGAAATAACTTCACGCCGAAAACCTTTGGACGACCGCCGGGTGCCTCCCTCACCGTCCACAGAGTATCCTGCTACCACCTTTCCCCCTCCACCGAATCCCACGGCCCCGCCGCTGTCACATTCCCCTTCTAGTGTGGCATCGCGTGCCGCGACGAACGCGCTACATCGGGCGCTGAACCTTGCCTCGCGGAAGCTGTTTGGACATCGACCTACCTCATCAAGGGATTACAGTGCACCTTCCTCACCTAGACGACCACCCATCATCGCGCTTGACGGCGATGAACAGAGGGATCCTCTGGAGGACCAGCTGCTCGCGGATCTCGAGGAACTGGCACAGAAGACGGATGTGCTTACACATTGGGCAGACGAGATGTACGAGTATGTCAAGGCTGTACCGCAGAGTGCGTTGTCTGCTGTCCCGTTTTGTCCAGGACATTGACTTTGGTGGTAGAACCCCTTCCGGATCCGAAGAACTTTCAGGCGCTTGCGGGCGAGCCCGAGAAGAGAGCGAAGCGGCGGAGGGAGGGCGAGGTGGAGGCAGAGTACAACGCGGTTACGTGTGTGGCGGTGTACATCTTCTTGATGAACTTTTCGCAGAAGGGGATCAATAAGCTCCGGCAGCATCAGGAGAGTATGAAGGAGGTCAATCCTGATGGGGAGTTTGTTGTGAGTGAGGGCTTTGATGATGGTGTGTTACTTTCTTTTGATCTCAAGGAAACTGATGAGTGAGGGGTTTAGCGCTATCGTGGTTCAAGGATCATTTCTTGAAGTGCAATGAGCGCGCGATGCTGGTGAAGACGTGGTTGCCGGCCAAGTACGAAGGGCCGAGAGCCTTTTTGGATCAGCTCGTCTATGATCGGGCATTGGTCCTGGTATGTGTCTGTCATACACCTACGTTCTTATCTATTCAACCGTTTCACAGAGTCGCACAGCCGCGCGTAAGGAGCTTCTCGACCAAGCCACGAGCGCGGATGAATGCGAAAAGTTGTACGAGGAGTCGCTGTGGTGTCTGTATGCGCTCGAGGACGACCTGCTGCAGACGGAGAACCCGTACATGGAGGAGGACAGGGAGACGATTGCGACTTGTGAGTATTAATTATCTCCTTTCTTCTTTTGACCTTTGTCTCACTTGACTGCAGGGATCAAGCGAACGAAACTCCGCCTGGTGCGGTGTCGGGCGCGCATGAGCATGACGGAGCGGGAGCGGCTGAATGATGTCAAGGCAGACGTGAACCTCGTGGATGTGGCGAGGATTCCGGCGCCATGGGAGGTCAAGCCCAAGCCGGGGGATCCGTCTCCGTGATGTCTCTAATGGTTGTATTTTTACTGGGACTTTTTCTTTGTTCATCTATAATATCTATGTAATTTGCATGTATCTAGGCTTTGTTAGGAAGAAGTGGGCGTGTATTTGATGACTTGGGATTTGGAGGTTCTTATCGAGGAGCAACATGATCACTGATCTTCCGGTACCCATAGCAGAAAGACGTCGGTGGCAGCGTAGCGCGGAGTGTCCAAGTATCATTTATTACGACAAAGGAGGCAACATAAAGCCCGTGGGCGCCCAAGTAGCGGAAGCAATGTGGTGCTTCCCATTACCATGTAGTACGATCGTGCCCACGCTGAGGTGCTTCCTAAAGTTACCATGGTTTCTGAAGGCCCTGGGCTATGTAAGCGAAAGAAGGAGGAAACTGCTGCATTGAATCATAACACTTCGATGTATGATTACTGTAACGCCTTCACTTAAACGACGACGCCTTTAAATCCCTTTCTGAAAAACCCTATTCACGCGAAATCTGTAAAACCCTTGTTAGTTCTACAGTCCTTGCCATGGAAGGACATGTGGCGCACCATTGGAAGAAGCACTGGAAGCTGCTCATGACATCGTTAAAGCCGAGATCCTGCAAATTGGAGGATCCAGGGTTGACGAGTGTAACGTGGCTGCCGGTGCATTGGCTGTTACTGTTTATAAAGATGGTCATCGAACGAAACGAAGCAAGAACTGGGATAAGCGTACGTGAACAAGTTGCAGAACACGCCGGGGTCGGGCCCGAAGCTCGAAACATCGTCGTTGAACCCGGAACCAACGTTAATGCAGCCGCTGGTGGTGGACAGGAAGCAGTTGCCCCCGAAGTTGGCGTCGGTGCAGAAGAACGCATTGGGTTGGCGCTGTCAATTCGAGGTGTTAGTCATGATCGGCGTAAACAATGTCGAAAGAGACGCGCTGACCTTCTCGAGCTCAGGAGCGGGAGCTGCAGACGCCAGAGCTGTGGCGAGAACAACTGTTTGGAGGATGCGGGTGAAGAACATTGCTATTGAGAGATTTGTATCGAGGTGAGGAGTCGATGCAGAATTCTAGTGAGGAGCTGCAGCTTTTATACATGGTCAATTTTGGCAGGTGATGATCTAGGATTCAAAAAATTGAAGTAAGCCATATGCATTTTGCGAGAGATGCGTCTGTGGCGGCTAACGGACTGCGGCCAGAGACGGAGTAACGGTATCTGCGTTCGGCGAGGTACGCTTGGGATTCAGCTCAAAGTGCGACCTAGTGAGTCTTGTAGAAGCCCCAGGAGCGCAAGCGGCCCCGAGTGGTGCCCAACGTCCGCGCTTCGAGGCATAGACTGTATGGGCTGAGATTCGTGGGATCTGACAAACGGACAGCGACTGAATGTTCGTGGTTCAGCCCAAAGTGCGACCCAGCAAGTCTTGTAGAAGCTCAAGGAGCGTACGTGACTCCGATTGGTGTCGTACGTCCGTGCTTCGACGCATAGACTGAAAGGGCTGAGATCTGAAAAACGGACAGTGCCTCGTGAGCGGAGAAATAGAAATGATGTACGGGGTAGTAGCGCTGAGTAACTAGCTGGCCTCGGTGGCCTCAATGTACAGGAACACACGTCGTATGGCCCGACTAGTACTTACACATACCTGAAGAGACCTGATGCTGGAAAGCCGAGGGAACGGAGACAAAGAAAACCCAGGTGAAAAGCTCATTACAGCAGAGCCTCAAATAGAGGAAAGTTGCTGTTGTCTGACAAGCAACATCGGGGAGTCAGCCGAGGTCTAAGCTGAAAGGCTTAAGCAGGACTTTGTGTAATATGCCGATGGACACGGTGGAAACAGAACGGGGGTGAATGACAGTGACTGGCCCCGCCGGCCATACTGCATGGCATGGAGTGAAAGTAGAGTTCTAGTAGCGTGCTGTATGATATACACGTGTGTGGCAAGCCACCGGCCTTATTCGGAAGCGTCGTCGTCGGGTGATATATCCGAACATCCTGTTTTTGAACCACCATGTCGATTCGACCGTCCACATTTTTCACACACAATCTGGTATCTTGTGACTCTTCTGGATCTAATCTGGCGCTGTTTGAACTTCACTTTCTCATTGCCCGTGTCAACGAAATCTCATGCGCGTGCTAAGTATCGATATCGAATATTCATAAACCTAGTCAATTAGGGGCCAAAGGACTACACTTTTCTTGATAAATGCGAAAGAACACTAGGCAGCGTAGTCATTATATGCCTCGTGTCAAGGCGTGAATGTCTGAGGTCATCCACGACACCGTCATGTCTGGGCCAGCAACACGCTCTTACTGCGTGTCCTCGTCGACGTCACCTTACGGCCACGCCTTCCTCCTCTCTCCCATCTCTTCTGTGATAATATGCTCTCTAGAGTCAGCACCTTTGTCCACTCGGCGCTGACAGCATCGAAAAGCAATGAAGATCCCACATCTAATTCAGCACCTGGAGAAACTATAAACAACATATCTGTGGCACGCACTCAAAACCAAGTGAACTTACGGGCGAGCTCGACCGAATCTACCAAGGTACGCCTTGTCTTATGAAGTCATGTCAGCCTCATAATTGTGTTAGCCTCTGGTAGTACCGAGTTCCAGCCTGATCAGAAGGTCTAGGAAATCCGAGGAAATAAACCGCCTCAGCCATGAGCTCAACGACCTCAGGGCACATGCCGATGAATTATACATGAGTGTGCAGACGATGGGTAAAGAGCTGGGGAAGTTCAAGGCCGCGAACAGGGAACTTGCAGACACTAATAGGACGCTTCAGGCGGTATTGGCCAAGAGTCAATCGGAAGGAACAGTTATGCGGCAGCAACTCCATCAGGAGCGGTCCCTGCGAGCAGACGATCAGCAACTGCTGGAGATGCGGACTCGGGAGCTGCGGGACGTCCAGACGTACCTCAGCACGGTCGACACACTTCCTGTGCAAGAAATTGTCTCCATAGTCCAAGCTTTGAATTCGGATATTTTCCAGATTGCCGCTGTTATCGCAGAATCCCCTTCCTTCGCCAAACGCTTTCAGCTACCGCAGGAGGTTATCAAATACGCCGAAGACCGTATTGGGCATGATATCACGCATCTGTTGTACAAAGCGCAGGAGGGAGATGCGGAACATCGCGCTCTCGTCGTTCAGACAATCATTCAAACCGTGTTGGCAGAGGCGTGTTTAGGGATTACGCTTTCGTGGGACGCAGGGTTGAATATTAATAACACTTCCTTGCGGTGTGCCTACGATAGAATCCGAGCGACCTGTACGTTCATTTCCGCGTCTTCGTTCTCAGATATCTTATATGGCAAACAGCATCCCAGTCCGTCAGTGCGCGGTGGCGCGTGCTGACACGTGCGAATGTGAAGTACGCAGACGCAACTGTTGTTGAGAAGGCTTTTGCGCTCATTGTTCATACACTGTCCGTCGTGCTCACGATCTCTGGCTGGACGCATGGGACAACCAATTGGGAAACTTATAAGCGTGCAGTTGAGAAAGCATTTGGACTTGACCTGGAACGAGTCGTGAAGGACGTTGTGAGGTTGGATAGGGCAATGGGCGAAGGCCTTATGTCCATGGATGTGGAACTTGTGACCGTTGCGGGGGGTGCGATATTTGATAGCCAGACCATGGAGAATGGCTTTGACAGCGGTACTGGTTTGATTGACGAAGGAAGAAGTGCGGAGATTGTTGGATGCACGTGTGACTTGGGCTTACAGATCAGAGCAGGCGGGCGAGAAGATGGGGGTGTACGACCTCAGATGCTGCTCAAGCCCAAGGTGGTGCTTTGGGAGACACTTCTGGACGCGCCTCAGACGGACGTGGAGCAGATATGACTCAGCTATACATGACACTGTTCGTCACATTTTCAGTTTCGTTGATGCCGTCATCGTGTTATCCTCGTTTCCGGCGCATTATGTTGAACAGTCGCTGAGTGCACCGGTTTAAAATCCAACTCCTTCTTTAGGTCACATTGACCTTGCGGAAAGCAGGACCAATATTGAGTATTCCACGACGTCTAGCCAAAATCTAAATGTAGCAGTGCTTCTCACTGACGAACGTTCTCTCTGTCAGATCCTACACCCATACAGTCTGTTCCTCGAAGGAAGGACTAACCTTCTGCTATCACATGCTGACTGGTTACGTCGCCCATTGAAATAACTCTCAACTTTCGTGCCTAACCCCGATTACCGTCTCTGACCGCACTCCGTTCGCTGGCGCCACACACGTACTATCTGAGTTCGTAGAAATGAATAATTTTTGATTTGCGTGTCCCGGACCCGCAACCTTTAGAGTATAAAACCTTGTGCTACTCACTCGAAATCTACATCGACTCCTCACCTCGATACAAATCTCTCAATAGCAATGTTCTTCACCCGCATCCTCCAAACCGTTGTTCTCGCCACAGCTCTGGCGTCTGCAGCTCCCGCTCCTGAGTTGGAGAAGGTCAGCGCGCCTTTCTCGACATTGTTCGCGCCGATCATCACTAACGCCTCGAACTGACAGCGCCAACCCAATGCGTTCTTCTGCACCGACGCCAACTTCGGGGGCAACTGCTTCCTGTCCACCACCAGCGGCTGCATCAACGTTGGTTCCGGGTTCAACGACGATGTTTCGAGCTTCGGGCCCGACCCCGGCGTGTTCTGCAACTTGTTCACGTACGCTTATCCCAGTTCTTGCTTCGTTTCGTTCGATGACCACCCTTATAAACAGTAACAGCCAATGCACCGGCAGCCACGTTACACTCGTCAACCCTGGATCCTCCAATTTGCAGGATCTCGGCTTTAACGATGTCATGAGCAGCTTCCAATGCTTCTTCCAATGGTGCGCCACATTTCCTTCCATGGCAAGAACTGTAGAACTAACAAGGGTTTTACAGATTTCGCGTGAATAGGGTTTTTCAGAAAGGGATTTAAAGGCGTCGTCGTTTAAGTGAAGGCATTGCAGTAATCATCCGTCGAAGTGCTCATATTGTTTACGGAAGTCATGATTCAATGCAACCGTTTCCTCCTTCTTTGGCTTACGTAGACTAAGGTCTTCAAGCTCAAGTGTAAACATAAAAAAGAGTTGATACAAGTATCTCACTGAACTGGCTCCTCCAGCGCCAAGTCTACCATTGCTACATGGCGATTCGGAGCGCAGCATGTTCAAGGCATCCAAGAGTTATTTTCGACCATTGTGCATGTCTAAAGTCGTTGATTATCATGATACTGGTACTAGCTATATCGTAAATGTTCCATTACTTTTTCGAATGTCGACTCTTTTCTCTAATTCGTTGTCCATACTTCCAAAACAGAAACGGCCTACACCACATTCAGATCAGACTCTTTCGAGGTCGAAGGAAGGGCGACGTACGCAGGACAGCCTATGGTAATAGATATGACAGAGAGCACCGTCACACCCTTGCCATACCCCAAAGCATTATACATCGCCGGAGCAAAGAGCGGGAATCCGAAGCCTGCTAGAGCACGTAGACAGGCCACAGCGGAGAGCGCTGGGAGCGAGATCAGTGAAGGTCAGCCAATGTTGGAGCATGCTTACCAGAGGCAGCGTACAACGCGAACGTGTCGACAACATATGCTTGAACACTTTGAAGAATAAGGATGGCACCGGCTCCTACTAACGCGAGCCCAATGTCCGTACCGATCCAATGTACGCCTTGATCAGCACACCAGCCGGACACGAGCATGCCGACAGGGAAAATAATGGAGCCTGGGACCATAGCAGCTACGCGGCAACATAAGAAGAGTATCTTGGAGACGTATCGAAAGGAACTCACGAACTCGAAACTCAGGTCGACCCACGCCGTTGTTCTTCTCTTTCAGATACAAGTAAATCTTATCCATGTACCGAGCATTAATCTGCGACGCGATCCAAAGCCCAAGTCCCAGGGCAATATAATGAAGACCCGCGATGCCGATGCTCTCGTGATAGACGACTTTGAATATCGTTGGAATCGTCGTGAGGAACACTTGTATACGCCGTCTGGTCAGGGCAGAGATGAAGCCGACGAACTTGAGTACGCACGATAAAAGACGCCATAGACAAAGGCGCTGTACACCGCGATTACTTGAACAATAGGCTCGTGGATGAACAAAGCCACAGGACGAGAGAAAGCTTTTCCAAAGATGTACTTCCAGCTATGGGAGATTGTCAGTATAAATACATTTCATGGCATAGAAGCAGACATGCTCGCGAGACTCGGCCTTCTCGAATACAGTCCGTACACGGCGAGTGCCCTTCTCGGGATCCATGCTTTTCCGTATGGCTTGTGCTCGCCTTCCCAGGAGGACAGGCGCATAAGCTGTCAAAGTCGTTCAACAAACAACACACGCTCAAAGAACGAATACACGCGCTTTCTCGAAGAAAGAAGAGTCCCAGTATCTGAACGAAGACGTCAAATATGCACGTAGACCAGAACTAGTAACTCGTCAGGTTCGGACGCGATAGGATGACATAAAACGTACCACCCATCGCCAGCTTGTCCTCTCCGCGATCCATCCACCCACAATTGGTCCAACGACAGGGCCTAATAACGGAGCAAGAGAATAGATTGCAATGGCTTTGCCTCTCTCTTCCGGACGCCACATATCTGCGAGAGATCCGCCTCCAGCTGCTAGCGGTGCAGATCCACCGAGACCGCTGAAGAACCTGAACGCTATGAGTTGACTTTCGGTTTGGGCGAAACCGCAACCCATGTTCCATGCTGCGCTGGAATCAGTATAAGCATATTTGTGTACAGGCCGCGACCTACCAAAGAAGAAGAGGTTTCCGCATTGAAGCACTTTTGTACGCCCATACAACTCGCTGAGAGGGCCGAGAATCTAAGGTATATCATATAAGTCGTTTGTGGATAATCTTCAAACAGGGTGATACCAGAGGACCGACAGCTGTAGGTGCTATCAGAAATCGGGAACAATGAGATGACAACGACGCACCATATGCAAGGACAAACACCGATATCGACATAGCAAGTAGCGTGCTGCTATGTATACCAAGCTCGTCTCCGATTTTTGCAGCACCAGGAGCAATCATAGAAGAAGACACTGGACTAACAAACGTGAAGAGAGAAACGGTCAAAGTTGCCCGCCATTTCTTCGCGTATGGCCATCTAATAGCAAAACAGTTAGAGGAAACAGCGAGGGATACCGAAAGAATAAACCCCACGTCTTTGGGTTTCCAGGATCATCTTCACCATCCCAATTCACGATTATGTCTTCTTCTGTGTCCTGCGGTTTGTCGTTCGTTGAATGACACGTCTCGGATACCGCTGCACTACCATCAGGCTCTGGCGTTTCCGCCACGTCTATAGGCTGGGCTTGTGGAGTTGTCATCCTCGAAGGAAAGGTTGTCGAAGCTTCTGTGGTACGACTCGCTCTTTATATAGTTGCCTTCTCGCCTGGGCACGCCGCTCAGGTGCGATCGATATCGGAAGAGTAACGTGACCGCTTTCGCCACAGTTGGGCGACTGTGTACGCACTTGGGATATCAAAGGCGGAGTAACATCTGTATATGAAGCGATATGTTGGCATGAAAGACGTCTCTACGAGTTAGTGATTATTGAGACGGGAACGACACCCAAAGGCCAGTAAAGAGATTCATGGCTTACCTATTTCGAATGACTCATGCTCATTGAGGGCGAATCGGAGGATAGCGGTGCAGTTTTCCCGCAGCGCCGGCGGATCATACTCTTGGTTCTTGAGTTCGAACAGCGAGAATGGAGGCGGACAGTAATTGCTCCTTGCAGGGAGAGGAAGACATTCGCAGCGTGTGAATTTCTGGCAGGCCAAGGTCACGTGAATGCAACGCGTCCAGCTTTCGGCTCCTCATCTTGCCAGCATCTTGCTATCTGTGCAATGCCTCCTCCTTCACAATTCTGAGATCCTTTGCAGCTACTACTGTGCTTGACTGGAGCAAGCCATTACGCCGTCGTCTAAAGATGTACTGTTCACGGTTATCCCTCTGGTAGTGCACGACCATTTACGCCCATAGATGCCGCGGACTTTATCCCACTTTGAAAACGCTTCCAATTTCACGCCGCACTTTAGTATTCCCCGACCTTTCGCTTTACAGGTACTCCACGTCACCTGCGACAGCAACGCGGATCCTTGTCCTCCTCATCTAAGGGCGGTAGACGAGAACCGGGGAGTCCACATGCTGCCTGTTCCGCTATCCACCTTCAAAAGGCAATGTCCCATCCTGTTACTGGTGGGATAGGCAGCTTTGGGCAATTCGCTTATCGTCGGCAGGCCTTTCTTCCTCAATTGGCGCTGTGGTGTGGGTCGATCGTTAAATGAAAAGGGCTCTCTATAGCTGACCTTTGACCAGCAAGGACTCGCCCTGTACTCTGTCACCTTGACTGGATCATGCATTTTAGCGCCGTCGTCATTGTTCCACTCTTGGCCGCTGCTTTCAGCGTGGCTGCCGCCACTCCCAGCGCACCAGCGACCGATGCCGTCCAGTACCACTGCGACAATGCATACAATGGTACGACGCCAAGCAGGACAGGCCCAGGATACGAATATGCCTGCTGGCGTGTGTCTTTTGTAACATATTTCCCTGGTTTCCGATTGTGCAGGTTTTCACTCGCGATTCCTACAGGCTGTCACTTCTTACCTTTGCTACGTCGGAGGGTGGGGAATCGTCCAAGAAAGATATTGCTGTTCCGGCGATCTTGTATATACCTATGTACGTTTTCGCGCTAGCCAAGGCAGAGTCATGACTGATGCTATTCACTTCAGAAAGGTCCCGAGGTCGGAGGATGCTGGCTTATGGAGAAAGCGTAATCTGAATGGACTTGAATTTCCCAATGCCACAGCTTCTTAAATGTGGTTACAAGTACACGTCGATATTCGTTTTCTTCAACGACCTCTGAACTGTGGGCCGGACGTTCCAGGATTCAAATACTTGAGTATGTGTTGAAGTAGTATCGATGATTCAGTCAGTTGTTGTTCTCCTGCCTGTAATGCGAGCACCATCGGACCGCAGACCGTAGGCCGACTCAGTCTCACACTTGACTGCTCCCACCATCCCACTCCGGCTCGCCTGCGCTGTACAATGGACTCCTCGAGACTACGATACCTGAAAATTCAGTCACCAATGATTTACGGTTTTGGATAACAAGAGATGGGACGTTTTCATTGTCACAAATATCAAGGCGCGTTTCCTGGGCGCAGGTTCGTTATATCGTGTCCCGTGAAATGGGAAGAGGTGAGGAGCCGACCGACAGGGTAATTCTGATTCTTTCTAATGTCCATGGATGAATGTTTTCCAAAGTAGTGCTCCGATCTATCAACCCCGACGTAATTGGACGACCTCTGGTTACCCATACCCAAATCGATTGTACGCGATCTAGTCACTCACATTCCAGTGATCATGGACAATCTGCTGCTGGTAACTACTGTCTCGTCAAGGGGAAAGACGACGTCGGTTGCTACTTAGATGGTGATCATGGCAGCCTATTCGCGGTGTCGATGGAACTGTGCGATGAGGGTACTGGTATAAGTGACCTCCGAGGCGTTGCATTGGAGAGCATGTTGTTGAGGTAACAGGTCCACATCATGACTAGAACAGCAGTACGTTGCGTCTCGTTGTTACTCGTTGACGTTGATAGGTCATGATTGGCGCCCATGGTAATGGCCTCACACACGAAGTTCGGACGCTTCAATCACCAAAGTCCACTTGCTGTCGAGATTTTCTATCCGGATCGTATTCTAGGAAATTTCTGGCAGATTCGGAGTTTTGATGACGCGTAGGCTACCTCTCCGCCTACGAAATGAACATGGGCTCCAAGGTGCTCGATTCATCTTCTCCGTTGACATTCCTCGTCGATTGTGATTATTTACAGCATCATGCTTCTTGGAACAACGTGCTCGAGGTCCCCAAAGGATGATCGACATTGGGTAGAAGCATTGCGCGAGATATTCTGAAGATCCTACAGCAATTGTAACAGATTGTGATGCGCGCGCATCCATGCTGTGTTTCTACCACAAAAACTCCTAACGCGAAATTACAATCATGCTGTGGAGGGAGCTGCGTTCAAATCATACCTCTCCATGCATAACGAACATATAGTCAGCATCCGGCCCTGGTTCTTCACCTCGCTTCACTACTCTCAGATATTTGAATGAACTTGTAGCTCCCTTGTTCGCTTGTTCAGGTTCTCCGGGCTTGGAATGATCCTGGCCTATCTCTGTGGATCCCATCCGACATCACCATACGACGTAACAAACAGTTCATGATGTATTGCGCTGCGAGGCTTCCTCCGAGCGTCTCACATATCCTTACCTGTATCGCCTCTTGCTTATCGCCCGACTGGATACCTCGGTTTCAGCGTGAGAAAGGAGAAGCTGGTACTTCATATACAGCGAGTACGTGGTGACAATCCAGAAATCATCATGGCTCGCGGTGCTGCAAGCAGTGTAGTTGACGCTGGCCTCGCTAGCATATGCATAGAGAGCGCACTCTACGGAATCTGTGTCGCGCTATTCATTGGAAACACCTATCTTCACCTGCTGAGGCATCGGAACTCATCGAAGTCGATTGTCACTCGCAACCGGATTGCGCTGTGGACACCAAGCTTCGTTGGAACCATCCTCATATTCCTCTCCATCACGGGGCAATGGATCGCCGACATTGTCAACGTTTTTCAGGCCTTTCGCATCTACAACGGCGGCACGACACCCGAGGTGTTCTACGATAGCTTCGATCAACCGAGGAGCGCTGCGTCAAAAGCCTTCTCAGCGATTACAGTGGTTGCGAGCGATGCAATGATTGTAGGTTCAGTTGCTTCCGAAATGTCTACCTGGCCGCTGAACGGAGTTTCGCAGATTTATCGTTTATGGATTATCTGGAACTTGAATAAAACGGTCATGATTTTACCATGTCTTTCTTTGTGGGCGACGGCAGGTGTGTTGTTCTGCGAAGGGCGCGTGGTGCTGCAGTCTGACACCAAGACTAGTTACTGGCATCGGCATGGTTTTCGCGGTCGGTCATATCAAACTCGTCAAGGTGCTTGGTGTATTCCTCTCAATTTAGCAAGGTGGCTCAGCCTGCCTCTCTACACGTAGTTCACAGGACTTGAATTCATACACACATCGGGAGGTCCATGGATCGTCATCTCCGCTGTCGTGACATTGTCGTGAGTTAATGTTGTGGTTGCTCAAGATCAGGCAGTTGCTGATGTCCAGCTCAAGCACTACTGTGTATAGCACAGGTAATCCTCCTTCCAATTGTCCTGATGCAGACTGACTTATCTGTCTGTACTAGTCATGATCATGTATCGCATGCGAACGCTTAATCGAGGCGTGGAAGGGTGTGGCGGAGGCACACTTACTGTAAGCGTCTACTTGCCGGCCTCTTATGGAAGCTGACTGGCGGCGGGAGGATAGTCTATCATGACAATGCTTCTCGAAAGTGCAGCCTTATACGCGTAAGCTTTTTAACATTAACAATCGCCCACTACTCATTCAGTGATATAGTGTTTATAGTATTTTCTATCTAGTCAGCCTTTTGACCAGCGCCGGCCTCGCAGTCTTTACGGCGTATACCATTTCATACGTGTCTGCCATTGCCACGCTGCTGATCTACGTCAGAGTGGGCTTGTGCTGGGCACACTGGACCCCGGAAGATCCATGTAGCTCGGTCTCGACCTTCCAAGCTCCAGCCCAGCAGGAGTTGGGCGCGGTACGAATAGACGTCGCACATATTGTCAGCTATCCGAACGATGTAGAGCCGGACGCACGAGGTCAATTCAACAAGCCAGCATATGATGGACTCGAACGCGACGGACCAGTAACATGGGCATGATAACTACCAGTTCGATGACTACTAGCTTACACTACTCTACGTGAACTTTCTTAGATACAGTACTTACGATGTCTGCTCAATACTACCCGGTGGACATGAACGGATACAAGTCGCAAGATCACTGTCTCCGAAGTACAGCCACACAAGCGTGGTAAGGGTGGTATTCTGTTTCATAATGACGACGAGGCCCACACCGATCGTTGATTTTTCCACGCTTGAACTTCTTCCTCTGCTCGTCATCATGTTTTACCTTGGAGTCTCAATCTGGTAGCCGGCGTCTAAAATGCACTGCTCTCGTATTTTCTGACATCAAGATTCCGAAATAGTCCTCTGGCCTTGTCGATGATATCAGCCACTGCCGCGTTTCTCTCGTCTTTGACGACTTCAAGCTCTTCACTCAGTTTACCTATGGTGTCGGTCTCTTCGCAACCTGCAGTTTAGCTGCGGTTTTCTTCGTATTCTGGGGACATGGCCCTCTTAACGACCATCTGAATCGATCGGGTGAGATCATCCTGGGACATGGCTCCTTTTCACGAAAAAGTGCTCGTCAGTCTATTACGCATGACGGGTTTCAGTGCTCTACGGACTATATAACCGCTTCTCAATGCTCGTCTAAATTCACAATTACCACCTATCACTACAAAGCTCATTACCATCTTCAAGCAGTTATGAGCGGCTTCAAACCTATTGGCCCTGTGCCTTTCTCGCCTGCATTCTTTGCGCCGTTCCCTGAACGCCGCGCAGCGTACGTCGACTGGGATTCCCCAGCCGTACTTGAAGATATCTATGGCAAACCTAAAGGTATGTCCACCTTCCTACACATTATCTACCATCTGTTATTGACAACATTTTACAGTCTCATTCAAAGGGTCGGTGAAGAAGCAGCTTCGAAAGCTTCAGCCCATCACACGACCACTATTATCACCTTTCGTCGTATCATCCTCGAATCCCTACCCACCAGGAACCGACGCGCCCGTCGTGCGAGCAGTCAAGGCAATTGGCAGACTAGGGAGGCCTCCGAAGAAATTCGAGATCAAGTTATCAGGAAGGTGGAGGCATGCAGACGCTCCCACGCCGTCGCCTCTGGTACGGAATCCAACGTCGATTGTACCGGAGGGGTGCTACACGCTGGTGGAGAAGAACGGGTACTTTGTTGAGAAGAGGGAGAGGAGGTTTAGTGGGAAGAAGATGAAGGCTCGATTGTGTCGAAGAGCATCTTCATGACTATCTGTTATGTATACGATATCCAATCGACTTGATATACAAACACTGCGTGAAGCATTTCCTTCTCGACAACGAAATTGTCTCGAAAACACTGAGCCACGATGTTTGAGCAGCGGCTGTTCAAACTAGCGGGAGGCCCGCGGCCACGACGTAGTGCTGAGAATGTGTCGATATACACATTGCTATTATACAAGTACAATGCTCTGATTATAATCTAGTCCGTCAAATCATAGGTGTATGTGGCGTGGGCCTGGAGTGGCAGGCTCTAGGGTATATCTCCCCCAAGCCTTTAGTGGGTCATGACTCCCGATGTCGCCCGAAGCTGGTCGACCTGACCGCGGGTGAGGAATCTTGGGCGGACTCTGTGAACGTCGTTAGACCAAGCAGTCGCCCGTAAAGAAGAGCATGGCATACTTTTCGTTGTTATACAACACGAAAGTCAGCAGACTGGTTTGGATCGCGGCCCACGACATGAGGGGCTGTAAACAGAGTCAGAGGCAGCGCCGGCGGTGAGGAAGGAAGGGAGGAGACTTACTCCACGACGAGCGAGCCAGGTGTAGTACATGTTGAGAGGGTGGCTAAATGTGTGATGAAGTGGCTGAGCGCTGAGGACTTGAATGATGTCCTCATGTCATCCACAGCCAACATTTTATACCTCCCCATGTTATCAAAATGCGGTGGTCTCGACTGGCGTGAAGGCGCTTGTTGGGGGTCTCGATTGTAGAGGCCTGGACCGGGACCCCCTGCATATAATGAACGGGACGACGGGAAACCTCGGTTGTTTGAATCTGGAACGCAGGGTAAGATGGCGGGTGGGGTCTCGAACGAGATGTGGACGCGGTCATTTCAGAGTATGCGTCATGTTGGCAGATGTGTTACTGCGTTCATGATCCGAGTTGCGCCTTGCATTCGCGCTGCTGTACTTGTCCGAAACTACAAAACAGACTTACGATGATTACATTTTTGCGATTAAATTGTGGGATTGCAAGCACCAGTGAGGGCGACTACGCCACCGTGAAATAGAAACATAGGTCGAGTAGACCAGGTAGACTGAGGTAGGCAGAGTAACATTCTGTTATATGTCAAGCGGTCATCAATTTGCATGTACTCATACAACATGGATCATACAACACTACGATTAGCTTAGACGACGGGAGGCTTGCTGCCAGGCTGGAAGGTGTAGGTCAAGCCACACTTGCCACAGTACTGGCGGTCCTGGTGGAAGGCCATCTAGCGGAAACATTAGACGCAGGTCGCATCTAGGAAAGAGTCGACTTACGAAGATACCGGCACCGCACTCGGCGGATGGGCATTCACGACGGAGGCGCTTGATCTTGCCGTCCGAGTCGACCTTGTAGTACTTCAAGATGGCCATCTTGACCTTCTTGCGCTTGTGCTTGATCTTCTTGGGGGTCTACAGGATAACAGATCAGTATGTATAATTGGATGAAGTAAAGCCGCCACATACGTTGTAAGTCTTCTTCTTGCGCTTCTTGGCACCACCACGGAGACGCAACACGAGATGAAGAGTCGACTCCTTCTGAATGTTGTAATCGCTGAGGGTACGGCCGTCCTCGAGCTGCTTTCCAGCAAAGATCAGACGTTGCTGGTCGGGGGGAATGCCCTCCTTGTCCTGGATTTTGGCCTTGACATTGTCGATAGTGTCCGAAGACTCGACCTCAAGGGTAATGGTTTTGCCCGTAAGGCTATCGTTCAATATCGTCAACAGCAAGCAAGCGAAACAACAAATTCACTCACGTCTTTACGAAAATCTGCATCTTGCGACGGACGCTTCTGTCTGTCCAACGACCTCAACGATGGAGTCTTTGACAAAAGCAAGAGCCGGTGATAGTTGCTGAGTGAGCAGCGTCGAAAATTCAATGACTGATACACTGTGCCGAGAGTCTGCCGAAGCGCACTGTACAGTTTTCGGAAGTTGCCTTGCCGGACTAGCATTTTAAATCTCCGCTCCGGCATCACTAAACGGCCCGAGACGCGTCCATTGCTTTCACTCACGACCGCCATCTTCATTCTTGTCCACGACAGCGAGCAGCGCAACCACACTCCGCTATCTACCTTTTCACTCCCCCCATGGCCCCACAGAATGAAGACGACATGATGGACGTTGACCCAATACCGGCCTCGGCCAAAGGAAAGGGAAAGGCTACCAATGCCTCAACCCAGCAGTATGATGAGAACTTGCCTTGGTACGCGTCTGTGCGCGGCTGCTTGAATTGGCTCATAAACGGGCGTGTAGGGTGGAGAAATACCGGCCAGTCACGCTTGACGATGTCGTCTCGCACAAGGATATTACCGCTACCAGTGCGTGTCGCGTTTTGTCGTTATCTCCTTTGCTGACCTCTCTTTAGTCGAAAAGTTCATTGAGAAGAACCGCCTACCCCATCTCCTATTTTACGGTCCTCCTGGTACCGGAAAGACATCAACTATCCTTGCTGTCGCGCGACGTATATACGGCAATGACTATCGAAAGCAAATTCTTGAGGTGTGTTCATTTGCCTCGCGTTATGTTTTGCATTGATATTTATTTCTCAGCTTAACGCGTCGGACGAACGTGGCATCGACGTCGTCCGCGAGCAAATCAAACAGTTCGCCGAAACGCGTACTCTTTTCTCAAAAGGATATAAACTCATCATTTTGGACGAAGCAGACATGATGACCCAAGCAGCCCAAGCCGCACTTCGCCGTGTTATTGAACAATACACTAAGAATGTGCGCTTCTGCATCATCTGTAACTACGTGAACAAGATCACGCCAGCGATTCAAAGTCGATGCACTCGTTTCCGTTTCTCCCCTCTGCATATCGATCAAGTGGAGAAGCGGCTTGTAACGGTGGTGGAGGCCGAAAAGTACGTGTATACAGTGCCCATAATTTGTAAACTAACGATCTGCAGCGTAAACCTCACCGATGATGGCAAGAAGGCTCTTCTCAAGCTCTCCAAGGGTGATATGCGTCGAGCTTTAAACGTTTTACAAGCATGCCATGCCGCATATGATCTCATCGGCGAGGAGGAAATGTACAACTGTACTGGCAGTCCCCACCCCAAGGACGTCGAAGTCATAGTAAACTCGATGCTGTCTGATGAGTTCACGACGTCCTACAATCGTAATTCTTTCCCCTGACACACCTAACTGGGACTAACTTTTTCTTGACAGTGATTACTGCGATGAAAACGGAGCGCGGCATGGCATTACAAGATCTCATCGCCGGAACATACGAATTCATCGAGGGCCTTGACCTAAAGCCAAATGCTAGGATTTATCTTTTGGATCATCTTGCGACTACAGAGTAAATCACTCGTTTGTCCATTTGCTTATATTGTCTGACGAAGTTACCAGGCATCGACTCTCGACGGGAGGAAATGAGAAGATCCAGATGACTGCGCTGCTGAGCGCGTTCAAGAATGCGGTCGAGCTAACTGCGAAAGCGTGATGATTTTTGTAACAGCTGCTTGTTCTGCTTACTCCGCTTGAATATATGACCATGACCTTCCCCCAAGTACCTGTCTAGATTTGTAGATGATCACCTTGTGACCTTCTGTCAACGTTTAGCGTCGAAATTTGGGGTTCAATGTCGACAACTCTGGGGAGACCTTCCTCCTCCAGAGGCAGGCCTCGGGCTTTTCAACGTGGAGATGGCACATGTGCCTTTGCCTTCTGTCAGAGTTTGACTTGCAGTATGGTCCTCTCGTATGTCTGTCAGCTCTGGACTGAACCCAAGCCCATATATGTCGGGGACGCCAAGCTCATTTCCAGCGTATTAAAGATATTCGAGTTCGTGTTGAATGAGTATCCACCAGTCACCAAACAACCTCATTACACTTTGACGATGCGCTTCAACCTCTTTGCCCTACTTACCCTTGCGGCCGCCACTGTAGCTGCTGCGCCTGCTGCCGAGGCTACGTGCAACACTGCGTACAACGGTCCTGGGCAGACGTTTAGCTGTTCGAGGGTTTCGTGGGTAAGAAGGATTCTTCTTGGTTATCGCTGCCTATCTACCTTTTTGTTCATCGTGTTATAGGTTCAGTTTGCCTACGTCTGCTATGTTGGGAGTGGCGCGACGTATTGCTGCTCTGGGACGCCTGTTTCTACTTCCGTGAGTGATATAGTCTTTATGATGGTCCAAGTTGATGTGACTTTTTATCCAGGCTGGGTTAATGGTTGGAGGATGTCTCTGAGATGGCAGTTAAAGTGGATGTGAAAGCAACTGGGTGTTATAAAGGGAAGGGGGGTATGATGATACGAATACAATTGTTATGAGAAAACCCTGTGGCAGACTTGAAGGACACTACGCTTGAGCTTCGTTCGGAATGTCTTCTTCTTTTTTAGCGCGTAGCACGGAATGCATGGGCGAGCTAAGGGAGGCGTTGTCGATATGCTGAAGGAAAAGGATATAGTAAACTGCTAGTGGCTATTCGTCGTGTGAATGACGGAAGTCGATTCTTCAGCGACTTTATTGAAAAAGTGCTACCAGAGGCTGAGAGACACGGACAGCGATGAAGATGTACATACCTTTGGCTGCTGTACAGTGTTTCTTTTTATTGATTCCTGCTATAACAGTGGTTGATGACGAGCCCACAGAACGACGTGCAATATAGCTAGAGCTCTGAGACTGAGATATGATTGATGAGGAACTTTTCACAAGCAGAGGGGCATTGCTAGAATACGCATGAATCTGCCGGGCGAAGGGTTACTACTTGAGAGGCTTATGGACGCGTCGTTACGGGGAATGAGCTGAGCTAAAGGAGTCAAAGAATTCGAAGCCATCGGATGTGGAACAGCTAGAACTACGTCGGTATGTCAGGAAGACCGACACGCTACAGACATTTTAAAACGCTGGTCAGATGAGTGGGTCAGTTTTAGGGAATGTACGGGATGGCACCAGCCTGAAGGCAAAGTTGAGCACAAGCGATCGGAGATTCATCAGGCTGTGAACTACACCCCATTCAAGATTTCCTGGGCTCAATGCGACGGTAACTCACAGCTTCGGTAGGAGAAATCCCCCGCTCAATGATGAGGCAAGGAATCCAGTGTCGTGATACTTGTCATTGATTTCATGGGGGACTCCTAACTTGCTCTCGGACCACCATCATTGTCAGTCCAACGCGTCGGTGCGATGCTACTTCCGTCTCGACTCTTGGCGCGTCGCTGAGCCTTTCGTCCACGGTACGTCCACCGAGTCTAACGTCTGGACACGCGGACCATAACGGCACAATTTTATCTATTCGAGAAATCCATCATTTTCATTGTCTCTTCTGTCAGCTCACTATCCGAGGTGTCTGTTCACCTTTACCGTGGATGTTCCAGTTAACGTGGTGAGTACCGCCAACATTCAAAAAATGATATCGGTTTTATGAATGAAATGGTTTCCTAGCTTCCTCTCCCAGATTCAGTGCAGATGACCAATGGTGGGACAGGCCCTGTCGACTCTTCCTTGTTGCTCGTCAACTCCGGTCGCGGACTACGCCCTCCCAATATTGTCCGCGTCAACCCAGGTTCGCCTCAGAACGCCACAGTTCTCTTGGATAACTACTATGGACGCCAATTCAACTCTCTCAACGATATCAAAGTTCATCCGCCGAGCGGCAAACTGTTCTTCACGGACCCTGAGTATGGCTCGATAACATGCTGACCTCTTTCGTGGAGCTAACATTCTGATTCTTCTAGATACGGATTTCTCAGTCGCTTCCGTCTTCCACCTTTGATGCCGAATCAAGTCTACCGATTTGATCCTGTCACCGGAGCTGTGCGTGTGGTTGCCGATGGATTCGACAAACCAAACGGAATAGCATTCACCGCTGATGGCAAGACCGCGTACATGTAAATGATTTCGAATATCCCTCTCTCGCTGTTTTTCTTAACAAACCTGTACTCGACAGTACCGATACTGGCGCGGCTGAAGGATTTTTAGGGACAATTCAAACGAGGCCTGCTACCATGTGCGTTTCGAGTTGTTGAATATCGACGCGTATAGAAGCTGAGTCAAGACCAAATACAGTTACGCTTTCGATGTCGACCTTGAATCACACGCATTCAAAAACCGTCGCGTATTCGCGTACGTGGACGCTGGAATCCCAGATGGGCTCCAAGTTGATACTAACGGCAACGTATACGCTGGCTGCGGAGATGGTGTCCAAGTACGTCCGAGCTTTCCTCGTAGTAATGGTTCTTATTCTTCTTCACACAGGTCTGGAATGACCAAGGAGACTTACTTGGAAAGATCTTCTTGGGAAGGACTTCCTCCAATTTCGTGTTTGCGGGCAAAGGCAAACTCGTTGTTCTTGCCGAGACGAAAGTCTTCTTGGCGAAGATTGCAGCGGAAGGTGTTTCTCTCACTGGTCCGAAGTAGCCGACCGTGCCCTGCTTGAGCTTTAACATCTACAGTGTAAAAGTACGACGAATCTTTCTTTGGAGATCTAAGGGCGTAATATGATTGTAGACCTGTCCGCTGTGTTATATTGACGCTCAGCGGAACATGATCCGTGGTCACTTGTGGGATGGCGAGAAATTTGTCGTTAACGTTCAAGTTGAAATCACTACTAATTATTCAGCTCGCATCCTCCAACCATAGGACCCGCCTAAACAATGACAAGTCAATACAACCAGCAATAGCTCTATGCATATAACGCCACATACCGAAGTCTGAACACGATCCCCGGAGCAGCAATAGACCTCGCCCCCAAAACCGGGACTCGCGATGTAGCAGACGTAGGAAGTAACAGTCTATAAGCCGCGTCATGGACCGTCTACTGGAAAAGGAGAGAGATGGATCTCACGAAGGACACTTTTCTGCAGGCATAGGTGTATCCAGGGCCCCGCTTGCTAGGCGACAGCCCGTTGTAGGCGTAGTCGCAGTTGTACTGCGCGGCGTCGGGCTCTGGTGCGGGTGCCGCGGTCACCATAGTGGCTACGATGGGGATGATGGCGGTGAGGATGTTGAAATGCATGATATGGCACCGGCGCGAAAGGAGGTAGTAGATGGCAAAAGCTTGCTGCCTGAAACTGGATCCCCTGCAGCTCTTTATAACGGCGAGAATATTTAACTCAAGCAGCTCGAGTCTGGCATACCGCGCACAATAGCATGGGGAATTCACTTCTTAAGAACCTGTTAGCATGTGGGCTCGAACATTATAGCCTACAGGGATCAGCGGTCTTGACGTGGAGTACCTGAGGAGAGCGATAGCCTCGGAGAGATCTAGAAAGACGAAGAGAACGGTGAGCGCGTGATGGTGTCGTCAATCTCCTCTTTTGGAGGCACGATGCCAACTGGCTTAGATCTATGCCCGATAGTGGAAGGAAGGGGGTTGGCGGTCAAAATGAGTGGTCAATCGAGTAAAGTTGGACCACTTTGAGTTGTTCGCCAGTCCGCATAGCACCGAAGAAGGCCTCGTTAGGCACAGAGGCTCAATCCGCATGCTGCATTTCCAAGCACCATTATCTGAGGAATGTCAGGTCTCCTACCTAGCTCAATCTTGATTGCTTGTGCGCTGTCCTTTTCTGTAGCCACGTAGAGTAACTCGTCGTACCAGTGCTCGTGGTCAAGTTGACTTGAGGAAGATCGCTCAAACGGTGCCGCGATAGCCAAGGTTCAGCATAAGCTCGTTAAATAGCTAGTCCATTAAGGTGTTGAAAAGAACCTCGTCGTCGGAAGGTCCAAGTTGTCAGTTGTTGAGTGCTTTCGATCGTGAGAAAATGAAGGGTTTCTCAACAAGAATGATCACACCAGAATCAACGACAACACTTGAGAAAAATAAAAAAGCATAAAGCATACATCATAGCTTTCTACTATACAAAACAGAACAACATAAAAAAATAGCGCCGATATGTACACAACAACTCGAGAGATCGTAACACTCATAAAAAGTCAAATCAAATCAATACTCATCCTCCTCCCGCACACTAGCCGCCAACCCAGCCCACCTCGTCGACGCACCCAAATTCACATCCGGCTCAATACTCGGCCGGGGCTTAAAACTCTCCCGTCTCGCCCTCGACGCCTTCTTCGCGACCAGCGCGCCCCCGCTCACGACACGCCCACCTATATACCCCATAGCGCTCGCACTCCGTATCCCAGACGCCACATACCCATTCACACTCCCATGCAAGACCCCGCTGCTCGGCACCCGACCGTGTCCCAACGCGTGATGCTGCGTCCCGGGCTTTGGAATCGGCATCGCTATCGGCCTGGGCAGCGACGACTGTTTCGACCCCGACCCCGACCCGGGGATCTTCGAGGGCGACACTGCGCGCCCGTTGTGGCTCCGCGACATGGCCAACGGAGCGCGATCCGTAGACTCGTTCAGTCTCATGCGCTTGTTCGGCGCAGAGTGCACACTCGAGCCCGCGGGCCGCACAGCAGGGGTGACGACGCCGCTCTTCGTTGGCGCGTACGAGTGGCTGACGGGAGTCGTTGACCGTGGGGGGACCGAGCCTGCGCGGGGAGGTCTTCGCTTGTTCTCCTGATCCGCGGCGCTGACGATGGCCATCAGGGCTTGCAACATCGAATCGCCATAGACGAGGAAAGGTCGGCCGTATTCTTGCTCCCATACAGGAAGATTGGCGAGCAGTTCTTGTTCAAGCTGTAAAACGGATTAGACAAATTAACGCAGTACGAAGACGACTTACTCGTGGCTTCTCTTTCGTGACGCGCTTACGCATTTTCTCTTCCCTAAGGAGTCGGCCAGGATCTCGTGCCCCGCGTCCAGTCAGGCGAGACTGGTCAGAAGCAGAAGCAGCGAGCTCTTTCTCTTCCTCGCTAATTTCAAAGTACTTCCTGATAGCAAGGAGCATCGGCGCCTTGAGCCGCTTCTCTTCCTTGAGTTTCTTGATTTCGTCTTCGTGTATCGTTAAAAGCTCTTCTGTGTGTTCATCTGAAACGCCATAAGCACCAAGTCACACGATAGAATATTGAGCTTACCATCAGCAAAAGGAGCAAAGTCTGCTCGTTCTTCGTCACCAACCATGAGATCGTCCCATAGTTTGACAATCTCTTCGCGAGCATTGGCGACGAACACGCTCATGCGCTCGCGCTTGAGCTCCAGCATTCGGTCCAGTTCCTCCTCGTACTCCTTGACGATCTCAACTGTACTGCCCCGGTGAGCATCGACAAATGCGTCCATGTCGGGCTCAGCGACGCCGAGTCGCTTCCAGAGGCCCTCTAATTGGTCGTACATGGCCTGTATGTGGGTCTCTCGCCTGCGTTTGGTATCCTCCAAAGATGCCTGAAGGTTGGCAGCCCATTTGAGTAGACCGGGAGTGGGCTCTACGTTCTCGAGACCAATGGGGACGCCGTTACGCTCGCCTAAACCTTCATCTTCGGCCTCCTCGACCTTTGCGACAAAGTTGGCAAAGATACGCCGACAGTCAGATTCTAGGACTTCTTCGCGGTGGATGACGAGTGAGGGGTTGCGCGAGGCAGGTGTGGGGGTGGACGTGATGAAGGGGTCGTTGATAGAGGAGGATGAGAAAGAGAATATGGAGGTGGGCAGGTCGTCAAGGGAAGGCGGAGTCATTCCTAATTCCGTATAGAGCCAGTCGATCTGCACCAATGTACCAGACAGTTTTTGCAATCGTTTGGTCTGTACGAGCATGAGTAACGCGGTAACCAAGTAAAGAAATTGCGCACCACTTCTGTCTTACCACGCACGAGTTCCTTTTCCATTCGTAGAAATCTCTCTGGGGTAACGTCGCGGTGAACAGAGGTATCGAGGTCGTCGTCGAGGACGTCTGGGGTGAAGAAATCGTGGCTGAGGATACGCGCTAGGGCGTGCAGGCGGTTGGAGAGTGTTGTGAGCTGCTCTAGTTTGGTGTGGTACAACTGCGAGACGGTCAGCCTAGAACAATAGCCACAAAGGTTGCTCACCTGTCTGAGCTTCTCCTGGTGATCCGACGCCAAACTGAATCGATGAGGGAGCACCTTTTCCTTCCTGATCTCGCCAACGCTTTTACCAGTGCTCTTGATGTGCCCACCCAACGACTTGGAATAGAGAATACAATTCTGCTCGACGGCCTCGCACTTGTCCATCCACAATTCGACTTCTTTTCGGCGCGACTCTATCTGTGCCTCGACGCTGTCCATGAGCTTTTGCTGGATGGTTGCGAGTTCATCTTCGAGAGCACTCGAAGGCAAGCCAAGCTGCGCGTGTAACGGAGGCAAGAGATGGGTCTGCGCCTGTAAATGCGAGTGGAGTGAGTTGAGGAGCGCAGTGAGGGAAGACATGGCATGGAAATGGTGATGGCGATCGGAACAGAAGAGTCTTTATGGGCCACGACTCAACAACACGTGATGGCATTGGAGGGCGTCCCAATTTGGTAGTCATCCTCGGCACTTCGGCAGCATTGTGTATTTGTGTACCCCAAAAATATATTGGGTCCGATTTGTGCTTCAGAAGTGGCGACAATGGGTGCCATGGCCATTGTTCGATAAGTTAGTCCAGAGAGTTTATGGCCCTTGTGGATGCAACGTCAGTAAGAGAGATAAGTCCTGGAAGACAATGAGAGTGTGGGTTGCGGGTGAGTGGCCGCCTGCCCAGGTGGGGTCGGGAACGGGCCGGGAAACGCGCCACACACGGACGCAAGGCCAAAACGAACCCGTACGGTACGAGAACGGATCAGCCACGCATAGCGGGCAAACGAAAAGGGAAGTAGAGGGTGGGCAAAAGCTGAAAAGATGCCCGTGCACTGAGTGCAGCCGGGGTCAGGACAGATGGACGCAGAGAGCAAGAGACGATGCGCGTCCAACGCCTGCGATCGCGATCAAGCTACGGGTCCACGTGGCGTGCCAACCTTGGGATCGCAGGTTCTGCAGACCTCACTTTCTCCTAACTAACTTATCTAACGCTTAAATTATGCTCGTTCCTCGCTTTCTTCAAGCTAACAACCATCTAGTCCCGTCCACTCGTAAGTATCAAGCAAGAAAATATAAATTGACTATCTCGGATTCTATTCTATAAACGCGTCTTCCTCCAGAACGCGAAACGCGTCTACTCCGCCTACGCAAAGCGCACCACATCAATATGACCAAGGACCGTCTGATTTAGCGCCTTGAAGCATCCATATCCATTCCATCCGGGGCATCATCTTCCACAGACAGTTCCGCCGGTCCGGGGATCCACGTTCGTCCACATTGCAATTGCAATTCACGCACAATGTCGAATTTATTTGGATCTCTATTGTTCGTAACGGCAGGACGGCAGCGATCGGCAGATCTAGTTCATCCGTGTCGTGATCAGGTTAGGGTTTAGCTCTCCTTCCTTCTCGCCACCACATCGTTATATGAACTGAACTACACGCTCGTTGCCATGACCAATCCTACGCTCCTTTCCTTTATTTCTGCTCATGAAACCCTCCTCAAGGCTATTCTCGGTTGCCTCATTCCCATCGCCGCTCTTCTCTGCTTTGCCGCCTTGTATTTCTCCTGCGCCACGCGATCAAAAGGCTCAGTGGGCAGTGACGTCGAGGTGCGCATATATGCGTCTCAGAAACGCGCTCTAAACTGCCTTTATACAGCGTGCTACGGTCGACAGTGATAGTGTTACCTCTGGCGTCAAAATTCGCGTTTTGACCTGCGATGACTCTCCCACAGCCCGCAAGATTGATCCAAACGTAGGCGAGCACTTGTTGGGACGTTTTTATGCTAATAAGCGCATAGGCGGGCGAGAAGAACACGTATCAGACTCTCAAACCAATCGACTATACCTTTTCGGAGAACGACGCGAAGCGGATATCCATTCTAGTGCGCATATATCCACCTATTTCCTGGTTCAACCTCATATTCTTGCACAGGCCAGCAGCAAACTTGTCAAATACACGTTTCCATCGATGCCCACAAAGTCTTATCCAGCAAAGCGCACCCATCTCAGTGTATCAGACCCTTTGCCCTCGCGTGAATCTCTCTCCTGGTGGCAACTCTCGGATCTCGCCGTTGATTCCTATCCACCATCTCCGCCCTCGCCTGCGCCTTCGCCAAGGACCTCGCCATATCGCCCTGATCCAGCGCCACCGCTCTATCCAGATACAATCATTCCCTATGAACAGCTTAAACATCTCTCGGGTGGAAGAAACTCCGTCGCCTGTGGATACCAGCCTAAGCCAAGGCCCGTTACACCTCCTTCATCGCAACTGCCTACTCCTCCCGCAACACCACCGCTTTGCATTGTTAAGAAGCGTTCGACCATATCCTCAAGAAACCTCACCTCAGATTCGCCCAAGTCGCCGCGCGCCACAGCTGGTCTTCCGCCTTTGTCTCCAATGAGCAGGAGCTCTAGTTCGCGAAGCACACTTTTCGAGGAAGACAAGGAGAATATCGATTTCCAGACCAACGGGCGTGTCGCGCGAGCCATCGAAGCCAAGGTGCTCAGTCTACGGGATTCCAGTCCCAGGAAGAACAGGTCGTTGTCGAGTCCTAGTTTGGCGGTGGATAGCTTGAGTCCCAAATCGCTGACTAGCCGGAGTTCTAGCTCAGATTGCTTGCGGCCAAAGAGTCCAACACCGGATACCTGGAGCCCGAAGCTCGATGCTCTAAAGTACGATAGCTGGAGTCCGACGTTGAAACCCGATAGCTGGGATATCTTCAAGAACCGTGCCGCGACGAGGAGACAGTTGGGGCTTCCGTGTTTGGTGAAGGTGGACGGAGATGCGAATTTGGATGCCATTGCGGAATAGCAGGGATATGTAAAGCTGATGTATAATATGGGTGTATGGATTATTTCTTTGGGTTTTATCATTATGTATCGTTGTTTTGCATGCAAGGGTATCATCGAGACCTCCAACAAGCGCCTTTACGCCAGTCAAGTCGTTTCCGGACCACCGCATTCAATGATAATAAGGGGAGGTATAAATGTGGGAGAATATGGTCATTTGAGTCCGACTCCATCACCTAAGTTATAGCCCACATCGTCGGCCGCGATCTAAACCACTGGTCTGCTGAGACAGGCTTCTATAATAGTAATGTGTACACACCAGCTCAATTCAGGACTAGATCGTGACCATGGACTTCATGATAGTTTGACAACCGCTGCTGAAACAGCGGGTTCGGTGTTTTCGAGACGACGCTGTTGTCAAGGAAAAAATGTTTCACGCAGGGTTTGTGTATCAAGTCGATTGGGTATCGTATACATAGCAAATAGTCATGAAGAAGCTCGTCGGCACACTCGAGCCTTGATCTTCTTCCCACTAAATCTCCTCCCCCTCTTCTCAACAAAGTACCCGTTCTTTTCCACTAGCGTGTAGCACCCCTCCGGTACAATCGACGTTGGATTCCGAACCAAGGGAGATGGAGTGGGAGCGTCTGCATGCCTCCACCTTCCTGATAACTTGATCTCGAATTCCTTCGGAGGTCTCCCCAGTCTGCCAATTGCCTTCATCGCTCGCACGACGGGCGCGTCGGTTTCTGGCGGGTAGGGATTCGACGACGACACGACGAAGGGAGACAGTAAAGGTCGTGTGATGGGCCGAAGCCTCTTCTTCAGCCACTGCTTTATGGAAACTGTGAATTTCGCTGTCAATAAGAGTTTGATTATCAGGGGAAGAAGGAAGATGTACCTTTAGGTTTGCCATAAATGTCTTCAAGTACGGATGGGGAATCCCAGTCTACGTACGCTGCGCGACGTTCAGGGAACGGCGCGAAGAATGCAGGCGAGAAAGGAACAGGGCCGATAGGTTTGAAGCCGTTCATAGTTGTAGATGGTATTGAACTTAGGTGGTAATTGTGAATATAGACGAGCACTGGGAAGAGGTTATATAGGCAGTAGAGCACTGAAACTCTTCATGCGTAATAGACTGACATGGGGAGCACTTTCTTGAAAAGGAGCCATGTCCCAGCGCCAGGATGAGCTCGCCCGATCGACACAAATGGTCGCGAAGAGGGGTCATGCTCAGAATACGAAAAAGCCCCCAACCAAATTTTGAGCGCAGGTTTCGAAGAGGCCGACACCATAGGTAAACTGAGTGAAGAGCTTGAAGTCGTCAAAGACGAAAGAAACGCGGCAGTGACTGATATCAGTAGCAAGGCCAGAGGACTATTCCGGAATCCTGATGTCCGAAAATACGAGTGCAGTGCATTTTAGACGCCGGCGAGACCATCCAGGAAAGACATGATGACGAGCAGAGGAAGAAGCTCAAGCGTGGAAAAATCAACGATCGGTGTTCGCCTCGTCGTCATTGTGAAACAGAAAACGTTGGTGCCCAGCAATACTACTTGGGAGACAGTGATCTCGCGACTTGTATACATCCGAGTCATGTCAACCGTGGTATTGAGCACGTTAGGCATTCGACTTCTCCGTCCACGAGCTCAGCTTGCTCAAACTCTTCTCCAACCCCGGCTCCGATTCTATCCCTGACGCTATAAGTAAGAGTTGTATACTTATAAGGTAGCTGCTAGTAGTCAATGACTGGTAGTTATCATGCTAGTGTTACTGGTCCGTCGCGTTCGAGTCCATCATACTCTGGCTTGTTGAATTGACCTCGTGCATCCGGTTCCACATCGTTCGGATAGCTGACAATATGTGCGACGTCTATTCGTACTGCGCCCAACTCATGCTGAGCCGGAGCTTGGAAGGTCGAGACCAAGCTACATGGATCTTCCGGCGTCCAGTGTGCCCAGCACAAGCCCACTCTGACGTAGATCAGCAGCGTGGCAATGGCAGACACGTATGAAATGGTATATGCCATGAAGACTGCGAAGCCGGCGCTGGTCAAAAGGCTGACTAGATAGAAAATACTATAAACACTATATCACTGAATGAGTAGTGGGCGATTGTTAATGTTAAAAAGCTTACGCGTATATGGCTGCACTTTCGAGAAGCATTGTCATGATAGACTATCCTCCCGCCGCCAGTCAGCTTCCATAAGAGGCCGGCAAGTAGACGCTTACAGTAAGTGTGCCTCCGCCACACCCTTCCACGCCTCGATTAAGCGTTCGCATGCGATACATGATCATGACTAGTACAGACAAATAAGTCAGTCTGCATCAGGACCATTGGAAGGAGGATTACCTGTGCTATACACAGTAGTGCTTGAGCTGGACATCAGCAACTGCCTGATCTTGAGCAACCACAACATTAACTCACGACAATGTCACGACAGCGGAGATGACGATCCATGGACCTCCAGATGTGTGTATGAATTCAAGTCCTGTGAACTACGTGTAGAGAGGCAGGCTAAGCCACCTTGCTAAATTGAGAGGAATACACCAAGCACCTTGACGAGTTTGATATGACCGACCGCGAAAACCATGCCGATGCCAGTAACTAGTCTTGGTGTCAGACTGCAGCACCACGCGCCCTTCGCAGAACAACACACCTGCCGTCGCCCACAAAGAAAGACATGGTAAAATCATGACCGTTTTATTCAAGTTCCAGATAATCCATAAGCGATAAATCTGCGAACCTCCGTTCAGCGGCCATGTAGATATTTCGGAAGCAGCTGAACCTACAATCATTGTCACTGTGATCGCTGAGAAGGCTTTTGACGCAGCGCTACTCGGTCGATCAAAGCTATCGTAGAACACCTCGGGTGTCGTGCCGCCGTTGTAGATGCGAAAGGCCTGGAAAACGTTGACAATGTCGGCGATCCATTGCCCCGTGATGGAAAGGAATATGAGGATGGTCCCAACGAAGCTTGGCGTCCACAGCGCAATCCGGTTGCGAGTGACAATCGACTTCGATGTGTTCTGATGCCTCAGCAGGTGAAGATAGGTGTTTCCAATGAATAGAGCGACACAGATTCCGTAGAGTGCGCTCTCTATGCATATGCTAGCGAGGCCAGCGTCAACTACACTGCTTGCAGCACCGCGAGCCATGATGATTTCTGGATTGACACCACGTACTCGCTGTATATGAAGTACCAACTTCTCCTTTCTCACGCTGAAACCGAGGTATCCAGTCGGGCGATGAGCAAGAGGCGATACAGGTAAGGATATGTGAGACGCTCGGAGGAAGCCTCGGAGCGCAATACATCATGAACTGTTTGTTACGTCGTATGGTGATGTCGGATGGGATCCACAGAGATAGGCCAGGATCATTCCAAGCCCCGGAGGACCTGAACAAGCGAGGAAGGGAGATTCAAATATCTGAGAGTGGTGAAGCGAGGTGAAGAACCAGGGCCGGATGCTGACTAAATGTTCGTTATGCATGGAGAGGGTATGATTTGAACGCACTACCCAGAGCTCCCTCCACAGCATGATTGTAATTTCGCGTTAGGAGTTTGTGTGGTAGAAACACAGCATGGATGCGCGCGCATCACGATCTGTTACAATTGCTATAGGATCTTCAGAACATCTCGTGCAATGCTTCTACCCAATGTCGCTCGTCCTTGGGGGATCTCGAGCACGTTATTTCAAGAAGCATGATGCTATAAATAATCACAATCGATGAGGAATGTCAACTGAGAAGATGAATCGAGTACCTTGGAGCCCATGTTCATTTCGTAGTCGAAGAGGTACCCGACGCGCCATCAAAACTCGAATCTGCCAGAAATTTCCTCCGATACGATCCGGATAGAAAATCTTGACAGCAAGTGGACTTTGGTGATTGAAGCGTCCAAGCTTCGTGTGTGAGTCCATTACCATGGGCGCCAATCATGACCTATCAACGTCAACGAGTAACACCGAGACGCAACGTACTGACGTTCTAGTCAGTCATGATGTGGACCTGTTAAGTACCTCAACAACACGGTCTCCAATTCAACGCCTCGGAGGTCACTTATACCCGCACAGTTCCGTCGACACCGCGACTAGGTTTCCATGATCAGCATCTAGCGACCGACGTCGTCTTTCCCCTTGACGAGACAGTAGTTACCAACAGCAGATTGTCCATGATGGCTGGAATGCGAGCGGCTAGATCGTGTACAATCGATTCGCGTATGGGTAACCAAAGGTCGTCCAATTACATCTGGGTTGATAGATCGGAGCTCCTACTTCGAAAAGTATTCATATGTGGACATGAGAAAGAATCAGAATTACCTTGTCGGTCGGCTCCTCGCCTCTTCCCAATTCAACGGGACATGATATGCCGATCCTGCGCCCAGGAAACGAGCCTGGATATTTGTAACGATGAAAACGTCCCGTCTCTCGTTATCCAGAACCATAAATCATTGGTGACTGAATTTTCAGGTATCATAGTCTCGAGGAGTTACAGCGCAGGCGAGCCGAAGTGAGAGCGTGGTGGAAGCAGACAAGTCGCTGAGACTGAGTCGCGGTCCGCGGTCCGATGGTGCAGGTTCCATCTCCTACCTGGAACCCGAAACTGGACAGTGCTCTAGAGTACGATAGCTGGCCCGAGTGTTTCGTTGAAACCTGATAGCTGGGATATCTTCAAGAACCGTGCCGCGACGAAGAAACAGTTGGGGCTTCCGTGTTTGGTGAAGGTGGATGGAGATGCGAATTTCAAGTTGGATGCCACTGCCTTTTGGGTTTTACCATTAAGTACAGACAGGTGTCTTGCATGCAAAAAGGGAATTGTATGTAAGTATCAATCTAGGCATGTACATGCGAGCGTCTACGCAAAATTTGAAAACTTTGCTTTATGCAGATCTGGGATCGAGACCTCCAACAGGCGCCTTCACCCCAATGAAGTCACTTCCGGACCACCATGATAACAAGGGGTGGTATAAATGTCGGCTGTGAATATGATCATTCGAGTCATCAACTACTTCAGTCAGTTGTAGTAAACGTTTAACGCTTGAACACCTTCGAAACCACCTCACGCTCGTCGAAGAGTCAGTATGTCTCGTCCTTCCTCGCCTCTGGCTCTCCGTTCACAGCCCCTCACGTCGTGGGCCGTGATCCAATCCAGTCTTCTGACTGTTGTGTTGCTCAACAACGAATAGTATGTCCCAGTCTTCTTGACGGATGCTAATGACCTCTGCAGAGTCCACCCAAGATTCTTCACTCGACCAGCTTCCGGTAGGACGTCGGGCCTCATGATGCACTGAAGCCTATCCTGCAGCTTGGAAGGGCTACACCGACCTATACATATGATTGGATCGACTAGAGCCCTGTACTTTGAGTAAGTAATGTGTACGTTTTGCGCGATTCGTCGCGACCGCTTAGACAGCGGCTGCTCGAACGTGACCGCTGTTCAGTGATGAAGGAGACCTGTTTAACGTACAATTTGCATATGAAGAAATAGTCGATTGGGTATTGTATACATAGCTGATATAGTCATGAAGATTCAGAAGATGCTCGTCGGTACACTCGAGCCTTAATCTTCTTCCCACTAAACCTCCGCTCTTTCTTCTCAACAAAGTACCCATTTTTCTCCACTAGCGTGTAGCACTCCTCCGGTACAATCGACGTTGGATTCCGGACCAAAGGCGACGGCGTGGGAGCGTCTGCATGCCTCCACCTTCCTGATAACTTGATCTCGAATTTCTTTGGAGGTCTCCCTAGTCTACCAATTGCCTTGACCGCTCGTACAACAGGTGCATCGGTTTCTGGTGGGTAGGGATTCGACGACGAAACGACGAAGGGGGATAATAGCGGTCGCGTGACAGGCCGAAGTTTTTTCTTCAGCGATTGCTTTAAGGAAACTGTGAATTTCGCCGTCAGTGAGAGTTTGATGATGTGAAGGAAGGACGACGTACCCTTTGGTTTGCCATAGATATCTTCAAGTACGGCCGGGGAATCCCAGTCGACGTACGCTGCGCGGCGTTCAGGGAACGGCGCGAAGAATGCGGGTGAGAAAGGGACAGAGCCTATAGGTTTGAAGCCGTTCATAGCTGTAGATGGTAATGAACTTGAATGGTAATTGTGATTTTAGACGACCATTGGGAAGAGGTTATATAGGCAGTAGAGCACTGAAACTCTTCATGCGTAATAGACTGACATGGGGAGCACTTTTTCGTGAAAAGGAGCCATGTCCCAGGATGAGCTCACCAGATCGATTCAGATGGTCGTGAAGAGGGGCCATGTCCTAGAATGCGCAGAAATGTTCCCCAAATATGCGCGAACGTTAGTGCAAGAACATCTGGACGTGTCCTAAATGGCCTTGGACTGGAAGCATGGAAGAACCCGGGATCAGAGATTGATATTCGTGGGAGGGCCACAAGCATCCCTCGTATTGGCACGTCCAGAAAGTGTCTGTGTAATGATCGACCAAGCTGAGACTCCTGAAAAGACATGACGAGCAGGATCAAGTCGAGTGCGTGCGAAAATCAACGATCGGTGTTCGCCTCATGTCAGGAGGTTTCCGGCCGGTAAATCCGTCATATCCACTGGTACTGGGGGGATCAACTTAGTCAGCTTACCCCGCAGGTGGTGATTCCCTTCACCTCTTGCTTCAATCACATTCCTTTTCACTTATTTTCTGACCGTTTCTTTCATGTTTATGATACTTTGACATTGTCAACCTGGAAAGATGATAGTTAATGTTTGGATACGAGGTCGTGCCTTCGTCGGATCCACGGTCCGTTTGTTGGGGTCTGTTTGAAAAGGGTCTTGGGCAGTGGTAGGTTGATCACCAACCACCACCATCAAACAAAAAAGTCGTCTAGCGACGCAAAAACAAACACAGCGGAAAGTTCATCCACAGTATCTACATGATACCTGTGGTGGCTTGTCCGTCGAGAACAATTTTATTGTTAAAACCTCCTTCTTTTCATCGAGCTTGTCAAGCCGGTCATTTTTGTAGGGTTCACGGTGTCCCTCCCTTAGGGTGTCTGATACCGGCATGCCAGAGAGAAAAGATTTCAGTCTTCTATGTGTATTCCCTAGCCCGTTCCAAGCTCTTGAGAGTTGTCAACGTGTGACCGGATACACACGTGGTGCAGAACTCGGCGGTTGAAGCGACAATCGCTGGGATGTCATTCTTCTTCGAGCGGGCAGCCCAGCCAGAATTTTTTAAGGTTCGGACAATGATGTCATGACATTGCCGTCCTCGGCAAGGCCTGGACATTGGAACTCCGCGCGGACCTTACCGTTGCGTCGTGCGATCTGCCACTTCGCAGCTTCAGACGCATTCGCCGACCCCATATTTATCCAAAAAGAAAAACCTTAAGAATAGCACTCCTGACAACACTTGCTCCTGCTGGTTCTACTTACAATAGAGACAACATTCAAGTCCTGTAAGTTTGGTCTGTTGGAGGTAGCGTTTGAAAGTCAGGTTAGGTCAGGTCTTTGGACCTTACCTACCCTAACCGTTGACCGCGCCCCGCAGGGGAAAAAATTTTTTGGCCTAACCGTTGACCGTAACCGCTGCATGACCATAACCGCTCATAACCACAGTCTTTCGACCGGTTAATGACCGGTCTGACTGGTGCATGGTTAGACCGGTTAGTGACCGGGTTAACCGCTCATGACTAGGGTTTTAAGGTCAAGTCAAGTCAGGTCAAATGACCTTCTGAAGACTTGACCGGTGACCGAAGCAGTCATGCCATTCAGCGATTTTGCCCTGACCAGTGACCTTAACCGGTTAAGCAGCATGACCGGTCAAGTCACAGTCGGTTACGGCAGTTTTGACCGGTTACGGTCATGACCGGTCATAACCGGTTTTAGTCGGTCTTAACCGGACCGCTATGTCCAAAATGGTATAAGTAAGGACTGAACTGAAGACCTCCACGCCAGGTCAAAGTACATAGTCCAGCACACAAACCATTACACTACAGTGCCATGGTAGCAGGATATCCAAGGCACTCATCCTCACTCTTCAGATCCAGCCAGCAAGTAAAAAAAAACAATTCAAGTACAAGAAGATACATCCAGGCTCAAGAAGCTACACGATAGGGAGATACTTGAGTCCGTCTCTCCAGCGTCGCTCACGATCTGACTCCCACTGCTTCTTCTCCTTCTCCTCATCCGACGCTGACGCTTTCTCCGACGTCCTTGACTGGGGATCCCGATTCGTTCTGCTTGCGTTTACGTGCAGCCTGGCGACATGAGCGAGAATTTCTGGTTTGGCGGTTTTGCGAGGATGAAACGGGTGACACCTGAATTGCGGGGGGTGACACAGATGAGCACGAGAAGGAGGTGGTGGCGCGGAGCAATAGCGGAGCGGGAGACGCGTCCGTAGGAGACTGGTGCTGTAAGAGAAGTAAGTACGTCAAGTAAAAAGGGATAAAAACACGCACTTTATTCGACACGGGCTCTCCAGCTCATTGTCGGAGTCTTTGTCTCCCCGCGCAGCCTCCATTTCCATGTACCGTAGCGATAATAGTGTCCTTCACGTTGATATCGACCACAAGAGGCACCCCGAGCGTGTTTGCCGCACTAAAGAGCAAGAATCAGCATACGTAGAGATCACGGAAGAAAAAAAGAAGGAACCAGGCAGCATGGCACGCGCTGAACGGTGTATGCATGGGGATCCGCGTCCCATGGTCGAGTCGTCGGGCCCATACACACACCAGATGCGTACCAGCTCGAAGCAGATCACGGCAGAAAAAAAAGGAACTACGCAGCAGGGCACGCGCTGAATGGTGTGTGCATGGCGCGTCCCGTGGTGGAGTCGTCAGGCCCACACACACACCAGACGCGTACCCGCTCGAAGCAGAAGAGAATCAAGAAAAAAGACGTACTCGATGAGCAACGCAGAAGAGATGAGCGCAAGGTGGTGGTGACAGCTAGAGAAGTTTTAAGGTTTGTTTACTTATTTGGCTACTATACAGTGCGTACAAACAATACTGTGCGAGAGTGTATCGTCAAAAATGGATTTTCTATACATCGTGCCAGTAGTAGTACTTGTGAGCTTGTCGTACGAGTGCCTGTCTACGCGGTCGAGGCGTCCTTCGACTTGTCTGAGAAGTCATGCCAAAAATCCCGCCAATCCGCGGCCACATCCTCCTCGTTTGGTGGCATCTATGAGGAAAAAATTAAGCTTGATCTGTAGATGATATATTAACAATGACATACAGATAAACCACGCATCTGTTGGGCCACATAAAGTGCTTGAACTGGTGTTGCGACGTTCAGCACGCCACGATGTTGGAGACGTTGGGAATGGGAATAGTCCGCGAAGATTCGTTGAACTGAGGCATTGCTGGGTAAGGGCTCGTGTTTCGCCAAAGTTGACATGGTTGACATGGTGGTGGGACGAAGACGGCAAGATGATCGTTACGTATTGAGGTAAGGAGGATATACAAACAGATAGAGAATACAAAACATACGAGTACTGTCCGTACGGACGCATACGAGTACGTAGAGTTAACATTAGACCTTTAATCCTTCTTCTTACGGCGCGCGATCCTTACATCCCGACAAATGGCGGCAACTTTCGTGTTGTGCTTGGCGTGCAAAGCCAGTTGCTCTTTGGTATACTGATGCACATATGTGATGTGGCCGCGGCGAGGAATAATCTCAGGATTGTGGCTGCGAAGGAGGGGTAAGTACAAGAGGAGATCCAAGCAAGATAGGACGTACTCTCGACGGCTCTGCTGCTCATTTAGAGCTAAGTCATATCTCCTCGTGCCCCGATACGTCTCAGAATATCCGTTCTCGCGTTTGCGCGCTGCAGCATATTCCTCGTCTGATTGTCGTTCTCGCGCTCGCTTTCTACAAGCAGATCAGTGCAAGATCAACATTCAAACAAAGGAGACGCACTTGGCCATGCACTCTCGCGCAGCTTGGCGTCGTCGTTCTCGTCGTTCCTCTTCACTGTCCGTCCCACGCTTCTCCCTCTTCTCCTGCTCACGCTGTTGGCGCTTTGCTGCGAGAAAATCCCGATGTCTGAGGGCATCCTGTGTCGCTTCAATGGCATGGGGAGCGCCAGAAGTCCTCCGGGCACGTTCAGAGAACTTAGTTCGTGCCATAAAGACAGGAAGATGCGGTGGTGTATCGTGTTTGATGAGAGAGCGTCCGCGATGGTGATAGTTCGAGATAGAGCGAGTGCTTGCCAAGTTTGGATGTTTCGATCATGCACCGTAAAGTTTCAATCATTCGTTGTAGGCGGAAGACTCGTTAGGAATACTATTGCTCATGGTAATAAATGGCTAGATAGTCCTTCATTCAGTATATCACCAGGAGAAATCACCAATATCTGTGGAAGCCCGGTCAACTTTGAATACATTTCCAATGTAATGGTGTTAACTCACCATGTAAGTCTCCCAAAGTTTCTTAGCTATTAGACTGGCTCTCACTCACAAAGAAGAACAGGCAGAAAACAAATAGATTGAGCAAAGGTAAGTTACTAACTAAAATCCAAGCTCCAAGTCCATCATAGTACCTAAAGCTTCCAGCTGGGAGTCGAGCTTCGCGCGTTCCTCATCCTCCGCCAACAACGCCTCGTACGGCTCGATTGTAATGGGTTCGTTTTCAACATACTGATTAATGGCGGCGAAGTCCGTCTTGTCTTCCCGCCAGCGAGCTTTCATGAGCTGCAGCTCCTCAAACTTCACCGAACCCAGACGAGCACGAAGAGCGGACGCCGTTTCACCACTACTTGAGAACATACGTTCGCAGGATACGGATGTGGCCTGTGAGGGAAGAATGTCTACCGCCATGCGGGCAATGGTCGGCCAACGACGTGCATTCTTCTACAAATAACATCGTTAGTACAGGAGATATACAAGAAGACCGAATAAGTACACACCTCCCAGTACTTACAGAGATCGGTCTTTGCAGTGACCTTCTTCGACAGCTGCTTCGTCCAAGAGCGCATTTCCGCCTCCCAAGAAGAACGGCCTGTATCTTGAGTCTTCATGAGACTCTCGCGATGGCGGGCAAACTCGACGTCGGGATCCTCGTCGTTGGATTCGGACTCATCATCTGTTGGGGCGGGTGACGAAGTAGGAGGGATGGAAGAGCGAGCATTGCCATCCTCGGCAGGGTTGTCGTCAACATCGTCTTCATCGGCATTATTGTCGCTGTCAGTGGTGTCCGAATCCTCCTCCGGTCCGAGATACTCTCCTTGCAAACGAATGGGCCAATACTTCTCCATCTGCAGAGTCAGGTTAGATCAATAATTGGCGAATACAAAGACGAACATACCGCCACTTCCACAACCTTTCGTGCTTCCTCTTGCCAATTCTTCGCCTTTAGATTGCCATCCGCGATCTCTTGCGCCTGCTCCTTTGCGCCTCCCCAATGCTTTTCAAACCACGCGAGTTTGTAGAACGGGTGAATGTCTAATAGAATTGAGGTCAGTGTCAAGAGGTAAGGAATCGAAATACGCACACATTGCCAGGATATACGTCGGTTTTAGATCAAACTTGCTGTAGTATTTTTCGAACTTGGCGATGCCGGCGTCGATGGCAGGGTAGTACAACGCGAATCGAGGATCCTTGCGTTTGGACGTCCACTGCTTCAAGAGTTTCTCGTAGGCGGGGATTACACTCCAAATAGTGGGCTTCTCGCTAGACGACCAACTTTGTTGAATGCTGTGGGGATCCTAACGAATCGATGAGGGGAGAGAACGAGTCAGCGAGAAATGCGACGCACCTTAAGCAGAGCTTCGCAGTCTTGAACGCGGACCCAATCCTGCTCGCTGAGCTTGAATGCGGTCCAAGGAATCTTCTTGACGGGTTGTCCTTTCTGACGGATGATGGTAATGGGGCCGTACCGGTCATCCGCAGAGGCGAGAAAACGATTAATGGCCTACAAAGAATATTAGCAAGGTTAAATGATATTCATCGGATAATGCACCTTTCTCAATTTATGCGCGCGATGAACCATCCCATACGCAGTCCCCCAGCGCGTGTTTCCGTGAAGGATGAGTGCCAGCGTGTTCTTCAAGCCGAGTTCGGTTTGAAGGGAGTGGAAGTACGCGATGTGTTGTCCCGATGCTTGAATCTTGACGGTTAATGTTCGGATCGCAGCAAGGACATCGAGACCACCGTGAATGAGGTTGTCCGGATCGCTGGGATCCCATTCCCAAATAGCTTGAGTCGTGGCAATGGCGGCTTGCGAGGTGATCATGGTCATCATGGCCTCAATACCCAAGTTAAGAATATGGGCAAGACACCTGTAAGTACATCAGCGCGAATTCAAAATAAAGGAACTTGGCACATACATCAGCTGGCGCTGAGCCGCCTTCCAATCGCCAAGATCCAGCGCCTTGTGAAGCCTCTCGATGGCGCGACAAAATGGTCCATTGCTTGGAGCATTATCCAGAGTAACGTCTCCAAGCTGGGTTTCAAACTCAGCAAGGCATAGATCAACGAGACCAAACTGACTGACCTTTGATATCTTCCTGTCAACATCGATGATGCCGACTCTCTGGCAGGTACTGAAGAAGTACCTCGCCTCATTCTCCCCGCTGTGGTCGCCCTCAATGGCACGGAATTCGATCACCGACGTCCGGATGCTCCATTTTGGACGTTTGTTCTTTCGGATCGCGATCACCGTCCAAGTACCGGTGCATCCCAAGAATCCAGTCTTCCGCGCGAGTCTTTCTGCAGTCCAGGCATCGGCAGCGCCGCAGATAACGCCAATGGCCTCCTTCACTGAGATGAGTATAGAGTTTTATATGGAAAGGGAATTCCTACCTTGATCGCTTTTCTATCATCTTCTAGGGTCTTCACCAATTCATTATGAATGAAGTTCATAACCTTGTAGGCGGTGGGTAGCTCTGAGGCGAGGGTGAATGGGCGCATTGCGACGAGAGCATTCCGGAATTTAGTATTATCGGCAGTGGCGAGGGACTGGTGAATATTGATGAGTATTTCCTTTCATCAATCAATACGACTTACCTGGTCCGTACAGCAGATGAACTTCGCGATATGCTCTAGCGCGGAAGCAACAGTAAACCCCTTGGGAACCTTCGACTTGTCAAAACCCATCCCCGTCAACTTTCCAGCATTCGGATCCTTTCCTGCAGCCTTCGCCTCTGCCGCCGCCGCCGCCTCTTTCTTTTTCTTAACGTCAGCTGCAGGCATAGCTGCCTCGCGTATCTCCAGTCCCTTATCCTTACAATACTTCTCGTAGACCTTGAAATGTTGCCGACAGTGCGCTCGAAGCGAGGAGTTTGACCCAATTTTAAAGGCCCCTCGGAGGCCACTCTTGCCCTGAATAATGGTAGGATTCACTCTGGTATCATGGTAAGTCGGCAGATACTATCCTTTGAAGAAATTGAACAACGTACTTGCAGATCCTGCAGAAACGGCCAGTAAGGCTCTGGTCGTTGTTGTGGCCAGGAAATATAGCAGTCTTCACCGGTTCAAATATGCCATTGAGGTCGTCCGCACTAGGCTTGGTTTGGTGGACTTGTGGAATCTCTGCTGTATGGCGGCTATGCAGAACCTGTGGCTTGCATGGTGAGTTAACAGCATCACAAACGGGTCAGTTACTCACATTGTCATTACCAGCCTCATCGTCTGACACGTCTATTGCTTCGTCGCTATCAGCTGCCATGGACACGTCGCCATCTCCATTACCGTCACCGTCGTCACTGTTCAAGTTTTCCTCGACTGCAATGGCCTTCCGCCTCTTCCTGTTGGGTGCCTTTGCCTTACCCTTACCCTTCTTTGGCTTGGTGACGACCTCTTTCTCGGATGACTCGCTTTCGTCGCCGCCATCATCAGAGCCGTCGCCATCATCAGAGCCGTCGTCGTGCTTTCGCTTCTTATTATTGACGGCGCGTTGTCGGGTGACTGCTCCCGCTGCAGTCTTCTTCGTTGCAGCTCGGGAAGCCTTTTTGTTTGGAGGATTGGCCCTACTGGTTGAGGCAGTTGGTGGCTTGCGGGGAGCCATCGCAGCTTGGGAGAAGGGAGCTGAGGAATTTTGGTTGGACCAGACTTTTATTGTGCTTTGTTTATTTTCGGAGAGGCAGCACTGCCGATCGATAACTCGACTACACCTCGCAACCTTCTGTATTTCTCGAATGTTTTAGTAGACAGCTCTCGAGTAATTATTAGTGTTTAAGACCGGTCAAAACCGGTCATGACTGGTCATGACCGGTACCAGTTATGACCGGTTTTGACCGGTTAACTGCAGTCAGCAATATTTTCGAGAAATCCTATGACCTTTAACCGTAACCGGTTAAGTGATGTGACCGGTCAAGTGTTAGCAGTCAAATTTTCGGTCAAGTCTGGTCAGGTCAAGCATTTTGACCGGTCAAGCTTGACCTGACCCTAAAACCCTACTCATGACCGATGTTAACCGCACTAAGAGCAGGTCTAAAGGGCAGCTCAGATGGTATACTCACATCAGTGAGTACATAATCTAAATAAATTCACTGCTCACTACCAAGTGATATATAAATTACATGAGGACAGCACTGGGTGCTTACGCGATGGCAATGCCCACTGGGAGAGAGGAAAATGTAAGAAGTCGCAAGATTTTTTCGGTGAGACAACACGCCGCACAAATGTGCGGCAGTTATATCCCACACGAAAGCATCTCCGGGGGTTACGGTATAGTCGTTGTTGTCCTGTCAAGGTTGCAGTGGAAGTGACGGGGTTGTCTGATACGTCGACGTCTTCGCGTGGGTGCTGGCTGGCACGCCTGATGCCATCGTCGTCAGGGTGACGGGTCGTCGTCGTTGTGGTCGGGGCACTGTCGTGGTCATCGTGGCGGCGTCGTTGTACTCCTGGTATGACAATAGTCAGTACAAGCAAAAACAGGAAAAATATACACACCTCACTGCCTGTCACCAGACAGCGCAGCATTTGAAGCCTGGGCGTAGTCATCACCAAATAGTAGAAGGTTCACTAGGGCAATTTGAATGAAAATAAAATAAAACAAGCAGGCATACGCACCGTTCTCGGCTGGATGCGTCCGCGACGCCACCCAGCCCGAATCCCAAATCGTCACCTCTCTTCCTGCTCGCGAAGACATTCACACAGCTGCCGGAAAGCTATTCCCCATCGTCGTTCCTTATTTGCTGCATTTGCTGCCCATTTGGGGGCTTACGCGTCGTTCTATGGCCGTTGCTAGGGCATCGTGGCCGTAGCAACGGCCCTTCACAGCGGCGGGAACGTTGTCGCAAACGTTTCTTCAAGCCCGCGAAAAAGATAGAGCAGCCTCGATACGAGGGCTTACGCGTGCATGGTGGTGGTGGTACGGGGGAGATGGAGATCAGGTGGTGGTGGTGGTGGTGGTTGGAGAGAGAGAGACAACGCCGAACAGTGTTCGATCACTGTCCGGGTTGTTCGGATCGGTCATCCGATCTCGAACGGAATGAGCTCGTCGGCGCTCGGGACAGCGACGACGGCCTCGGAGTTGTGATTTGAGTATCGGAATCCAATGCGGGAGACCGATATTAGCTATTGCAATAAAGTTTTTGATAGTTCTACTGTATGTAAATATAGAACTGAGCTAACGTAGATAGTATACGATTGAGTTTACTCGAAATTGCACCCTCTAGCTCGCTGCACCACCACCGCGGCCTTGATTTTTCATTGTATATACACTACATAGTTCCTTACACTAATCCTAACTTACGTCGCGAGGCTTACCTCCAGAAACATACCGTAGATGTAGAGACGGTCCACCGTACATTATACTAGGCTCATATCCTAGTCAACAATGCCAAAAATTGGACCAAAAAATAAAAGACTTGTAACATCCCCAGGAACACATCCCGCTTTGTTTCGGACCTTCAATCGTCGCCGTTATCGTGCTGGAGCACGATGAAGGCGCCAAAAACAGTCCGGTCCGATCATCCGAGTGGTGATCGAGACGCTTTTTGGTGGTCGATCTCTCTCTCAGACCACCACCACCTCACGACGCCTGGACCCCGACGACTCAACCAGGGGACGCGGGTCTTCCGGGCGTCTTTCTTCCTCTATCTGACTCTTTTTTTCCCGTTTTCGTGGATTTGCGGGCTTCAAGAGCCCCGGCGGCCCCGTAGGACGCGTAAGCCCTCGAATGAGGCAGCAAATCTTCAACAATGACGACGGAGAAGCCCCGCGGGGCATCGGACATAGGAGATTGACTTGTGAATTCGACGCCGCGCTGTCTGCTGACAGGCGGCATCGTCAAGGTGCGTGGTTTTTTCTCTACTCATGACTGTAACTGACGATGCCGCTAGTGCAGTACAATTACGACGACTGCCCCACGACGACGACGCTGCCACAGAAGGCTTGACGACTTGGCGCCCTGCTGTCTGCTGACAGCGCGGCGTCATCAAGGTGCGCATTTTTACTGTGCTTAACAGTTGCCTGACTTTATAGACTAGCCTGTAGTGAAAAGCGCGGGTCGGGTCCGGGTGCGCGTGAGCTCACCCTACCCCATCCCGGCAACTCACCCGCTAAGTCGGGTCGGGTACGGGTAACCCGACTTAATTCCCGCGGGCATTAGGCGGGTGGCGGGCAACCCGATACCCGTCTCATTTTCACGACAATTCGCACCGTATGCACTATATTGACTAGTTTTATATCTACATGAGGGTTCTATATAATAAAACTAAGCATAAACGACGCGAGAAAACGAATAAGAATCTAAACATCAGTAGTAATCGCATCAAAATCAGCCGGCATGAGAACATCTCCCTCCTCGTTGTCCTCCGAGATGACAGGCATCCGAGTGACAGCGTCTAAATCACTCGCATGAACCATCCCATCACGACTCCATGCCCCCAAGCAGATCAGTGCACGCGCTGTCTGGGCGGAGAGACGATTACGGATGTGAGAGATCAAAATCCGCGCCTGACTGAAGAGGCGTTCAACGACGACGGATGTAGCTGTAAAGAGAGCATCAGCAATGAAGAAACAAGGGCAGAAGGAAAGGAAGACATACGAGGAATCGACAAGTAATCTAGTGCCATTCTCGAGAGGACGGGATACTCATCACGGCGGGCATGCCACCAGGCAAGTACATTGCCGACGTTCCTTTCACGGTCGGCCTTCAGGTAACGAGTAAGCTCCGTGGATGGATCGGTCGGGACAGCGGATGGGACAGTCTCTTCATCGTCAGATTCGAACATGTTTCGAGCTTCCGTATTAGAGGTCGAAGCCTGGTAGAAATGAGCATAAAATACACGCATGTTGGAAAGGAATATATACCGTTGAAGCCATGGTTGGGGCCGTGGTGGATGCAGAAGGTGCACTAGTCCCACCGGCTGCCGTATACGCTGAGACATATTCGTCGAAGACGCGATGAATCAGGTCGGAGGCATCGGTCTTCCAGTCGTCGAGCCAGTTGAGATCATCAAAATAGCCGAGCTTGTATTTCGGATGAAGCACTGCAAGAACATTAGTCACATCCCATAGACGAGAGACGACGACGTACTAACGGCGAGGCGGTATACCTCGGATGAGTCTGACAGAAGGTAGTACTTGTCGAGGGTGTCCTTGGCGACGAGCACGGCTGCTTTCAATGGCTTGCAGAGTACAACCTTGTCCGTCTGGCTCTTCGTAATAATAGCCGTCGATAGCATCTTGCCCAGTTTATCCATAGCGGGGATGACAGATGCAAGGTTGGCGTCGTCACGAGAGAAATAAAGCGTCGCATCCTTCAGCGCCTACATCGCGCTCAGAAGAGGCCTTGATGAGTGACGAAGATCACGAACCTTCAATACCTCTCGCAACTGATCCAATATCATCCACTCTGTGCCAGTAATAACGTAGTCGAGAAGGGCGTCTTCACTGGTAATGTCCCGAATTGCACGTTTGTACTGGATGGCGGTCGCAAGCATGTCATAAGTAGAGTTCCATCGTGTTGAGACGTCGCGTGGGAGAATCTTGGGCGGAAGATCAACGTCTGCAACAATCTGCTTCCAACGTGGCAGGAGGATAGTCGACGAGTTGATGATTTTGTTGGCAATGGTCCGAATCTAAATACGGCGTCAGTACGTATATAACTGAATGCTCCGGTGACAGCGTGTGAGAAGAAGCTCACCTTTCGTAAGGCGGAGCGAACGGCCTTTACCTCATTGAGGAACACCTCTTTCTGCTCCGCGGCCATGTCTTCAAGGGCGTCGTACTCGTCGTCGGGGTCATCTCTGTTTGCCCCGATCTCCATGTCCCTCAACTGAGCCAAGAGGTCGTCGATGTCGACTATATCCTTATCGTTCTCTTTCGCGCCGTCGATCTCACCTTTCGGTCCACCTTCGTCGTCGTCGTCATCCTTCTTCTCAGGTTTCTTCTTCGGTGGCGGCTGATCAAAAAGGCGCAGCGAGCTCTTGGCAACGAGGTTGATAATGTGCGCAAAGCAGCGCGTCCGAGCACGAGCACCTCCAAAGCTGGGAATACCATCGACAAGACGATCGATCATCACATCGTTTGGGCTCGCGTTATCGCAGGTAATACTTAGAACCTGCGAATGCGGTCAGTGTACTGACTGTATTCGAGTTTTACAGCTCGTACCTTATTTTCAATGCCAAACTCTTCCAAGACGCGCTTCGTAAGGATGGCCAAAGCCTCGCCGGTATGGGACTGGCATGAAAAGCGATGAGAGAGGTTTACCAGAAGAATCACAGGTACGCTTTACCTCTTCAAGCTCGCGAAAATCTAGAACCGTACTAACAATGTGCCCGTCCTCCTCCCATTGAGCAGAGTAGCCGATGAACGCCTTATGATTAGGCGAGGTCCATCCGTCCATGACGATTTGAATACGGCTTTGGAGGGTCTAGAAGGCAAGTGAGTATCTTGCCACTTGAAAGACTTATTACTAACCTTGAAATGCTTTGCCAGACGACGCCGAGTTTTCGCAAACAGAGTTTTGGTATCGCGCGAGACGGTAGTAGGGTGGGGAATATACGCCGAGGGCCGTCCTGTCTTCATGAGCTTCTTGAAAGCTCGATCGGCGACAACTTTGAATGGTCGGTAGTTCTCGGCGCACCAGCGCGCACATTCCGCCCTTCCAGAAGAGGTGAGCATACATTTAATGAGCTAGGTCGTAAACTTACCGAACTTCAGCCTTTGTCAGCGCTATCGTCGCATAGACCTCCTTTCCTTTATCAACCAGCTTGGAGAGCAGACCGGTAAGTGTCGTCTGCCGCTCTCGTTGCGCTTGCTGAACGCTTTTGCGTGTGCCTTCTAGATCCTTCGATTCCATAGCCGCCTTGACCGCCTCAACGCCGAAGCATTTATTGGCGTGAGTACGCAACCCGCTTCCCGATGACTTGTCCTGTGTCGTGCGATTGCGATAGACCCACCCACGACACTTATAGCATCGGAACGAGTCGTGAGGGACCTGCTTGCCGTTGTCCGTATCGCGATAAACCAACCCGACATCCGGCTCATAGAATCCAAAGATGGCAGAGCGACGAGTGGAGGTACGAGTTTTACGTTGGGCTGCAATAACATTCAAAAACTGACCTCGTATCACAGACATAGGTCTTACCTTCTTCCTCGTCGGAACTCTCGGCGATATTTGCTGCCTTGGGGAGGGATGAAAGATCGACTGTATGTGTCGATGTCTTGGCTTTCTTCTGAGCTCGGCGGGCAGAAGACTTGCGTGATGGTGACTTCCTCTTCTTGCGAGGTGCGTCAGGTTCGGGGGATCCGGTAGGTGATGGCTCTCGCGCTACGTTACGGTAAGAAAACTGACGATAATAAAGCAGGATTGAATTTACCTTTCTCCGTGGGCTTAGTAGCCCGACCAGAGCGACGACGAGCACCAGGTGAGCGAGCCTTCTCCTTTCCTAAGGCGGGATGAGATACTGAGCTATTATGAATAGAGAGACACACACCTTTGCCGAGGACCTCAAAAGCATTGCGCTTAGGGCTTGAACGACGAGCACCGCCGCGCTTTTGGACAGCAACGGGCCTGCCACGACGACCGCGAGGCTCTGAATCGGACTCGTCACCGCTAGCTTCTGGACTGGCAGCGGATTCGTCGGCGGCGGATGGAAAGTCATCGTCGTCAGTTGGAATGTCGATGGGCTCGTCGATAACGGATGAGGCCTTCGAGTGCTGCGAGGACGGTCCAGGAGCATCCTCGATGTCGTCTTCATCGTCGTCCTGGTCGAATGTAGCCGGATCGAAATGGAACGAGGAGGCTGACGAGGATGTCAGGTCACCGAAGAGTAAGTCTATCAAAAGGCCTACCTCCATCGGATGTAGCTGACCGAAGCGAAGGCAAATCGTCGACAGAAGCATTCGATTGGTGAGATGTGCCTCGTCCTGGGGAGAAGGAGCGGCTACGAGAACGAAGGATACTCACAGCACGGGCAACCCCCTTTTTGACTTTTTGTTTAACATTGCGGACCCCCTGAGACAGGAGGGAGCGTGCAGATCGAGGAGAGCCCCCAGGAGACGCCGAAGCTCGTCGCTTGTGCGACGTATCGACGGTCGGGGCCATAGAGAGCCACCAAGACGACTATGATAGGCAGGAAGAGTTGGATGCACTGAGAAGAGTTTGGATGTCGTTGGATGGTCCTTTGCAGGGTTTATTTACATGACATGTGGCTGTATTTACGGAGGCAAATCTAAATGTTTGTAGCTATACAGCTGGCCGCGCCACAGCACGAACGGGTTATTCGGGTAAGCGGGTGGGTCGCGGGTTAGCGGACCGAAAGCCGAGCCGTACCCGGCATGCAACCCGACCCAAACCCGGACCGGGTAACCCGGACCCGCGCTTTTCACTAAGACTAGGATTACGACCACCGCGACCATCCAAACCGGACGACGGTTACGGGATCGATTACGGGACCATGGTGCGGTGACCACGAACACCGGGAGATATGGCCCCGGAGGACGCGTAAGCCCTCGAATGGGGCTGCCTATTCCACGGCAATCATGGCGACGACACCAACGACGGCACCGCCGCCCCCAGAGCCAATGCCCGCAATCACCGCGCGCCCACCACTACGACCACACTCTCTTCTCTTCTCATGTCTTAATCGGAGCAACTCGCAGCTATGGTCATTTTTTTGGTACTTGGTATGTGGATCGCACATTTGTGCCTTCCGCGCCAGTCCAAAAAAAACTGATTTCATTACATTTTGCAACCCGCATTGACTCGAAAAGGATTAATTCTTTTGGGAGGACTGATGCCTGCGTGAGTATACCATCCGTCCGTGTGGCTTTTTTTTCCTTGAAGCATCCTGCATGTGTGAAGTGTTGTAGGGGCTGAAAATTTAGAATGAATGTGACCTCTTGGCACAATGGTTAAATTGGCTGACATACTTGTATGACTTGGTTGGGCTCCATGGGTTCAATTCCTGTGGGGTCCATTTTACCAGAATGACCGGTTATTGCGGTCATGACCGGCGGTTAACCGGTCTAACCGTGACTCGGTCTGACCGGTTAGACTGCGGTTATTGACAGTTATTCATTCTTACCATTTTGCATGACTGTTAACCGTAACCGGTGCATAACCATAACCATGGTTATGCTAATAGCGGTTATATGGCGGTTAGGTTAGGTCCAGTTAACAGTCTTTGAGCGGTTACATGACCTGACTTTCAAACGCTAGTTGGAGGTCAAGTCCATCTCCCTATTTGGCAAGTGCAACCATGGGAGCTGCTCTTGGGCAGCTTACCGTGATCCTGGCTTGTCAGAGAAGTAGATGGTAGTTAGATGTACGCAGTTTAGTAGTGCCCTACTGTAGTCTAGCGTCCGGCGATCTGGAAAGGTCCGTGCCGTGTAATTGATGATGATGATGAACCAGTCGTTTCGACGGATTTACCGGCCGATAACCCCCTGCCTCATGTTGTCATAGTCAAACAGAATACGTTGGCGCACCCACCAAGATGACGGTCGCCTGGCTGTACTTCGAGAGATGATCGTGGAGAGTAGACGCCCAGGGAAATGGGACTAATACGTCCGTCCGTGAGCGCGGTCGAAGAACACAGTCTGATAGTCAAGTTGTATACAGATTCATTCTATATACCTCTACGTACATAGCAGGGTTACTAAAAAACACATTTAAAGAGAAGGTCAAGAAATACTGGGAACATTATATGTCAAGCTGAGAGTTGAACACAAAGTGGCTTCCACCAGCACATCTATAACCGCTCGCCTGCTTGATCCACGCATAACCCATGACGCACTTCCCCATTTCCCGGAGGCGAGTCTGCACTCGAATCTCCTCCTTCCTCTGCTTCTCCAATCTCTCCCGCCGAAGCTTCAACTCTGCCTCTTGTTTCTCCCGCTCCTTCATCGCTTGCGCCTTCCTACGCTGACACGCCTCCCTCTGCTGTCTAAGCCTATCCTGCTTAAGCATATCCTGTGCTTTAGCAATGTTCAAGGCGAGTTTATTCGCCGCCTGGCGCTCTTTCTCCTCTTTCTTTGCAGCATCAACTTTGGCTCGCTCGGCCGCCTGCACTTCAGCCTCCATCGCCTTGACCTTCTCCTCCGCCTTCTTCTTGTCCGCTTGCAACTGATTCCAAATATCGTCAGGAACACCTGGATCGCGACCGTCTCCACTAGTAGCATTGCTTTCCTCGTCTTTCTTCTCATCTGAGGGTGGAGATGGTGCGTCTTTACGAGGCGGCGGCGGCGTCCGGCCGCTGTTGCCCGCTGAAGACGAGTTGGCGCTAGAAGCAGACGCGTTTGAATTGTCTGTTGCCATTGGAGGTGGTGAGTATGTTCTCTGTCGACGCGGTGCAGGAGAGATATTCGATGTGCGGCTGCAACGTTCCATATACATCTCCACTGCACACTTCATGGCATCCTCTGGTGACAGGGCCAGGTTCGGAAGGTTCTGTTGATATGCGAGGGACACCATTTTCTTGCTCAGCGTTATGACGTCTCGAGCATTTCCCCACGATGGTAGCTGAGAGAGGTCCATCATCAAATCGGCCAAGTCGATGTAAAAGGGACTGGACGATGACTCGATGCCGTGCAGTGAGATGCCACTCTTCTGAAGCTCCTTCTGAAGTATTTGCATGCACTGTTCCATGCTGAGATTGGAGAAAATGATCTCTTCCGGGAACCTGCTGGAAAGGCCTCTGTTCACCGACAGCAAGTCGTTGATGTCCTGGTCATAACCAGCAAGGATGACGACGATTTTGCCCTTGTACTTGTCCTGCGTGAGCAAATCAACCATCTCATCAACCGCCTCCTGCGCGAAATGTCCCTGCTTGAGACGGTAAGCCTCATCGATGAATAGAACTTGTCCAAGCGCCTTTTCGAAGACCTTCCGCGTTTTAGGGCCGGTATGTCCGACATATTGCCCGACAAGATCAGGTGCTGAGCACTCTGTGACGTCCGGCTTGGATAAGAAGCCCATGTCATAGTAGACTTGGCCCATCTTACGAGCAGTCGTTGTTTTGCCGGTACCTAGGCGAGGACTAATCAATAAAAATGCCGGGAAAATGCAGTGTTACCTACCTGGTGGCCCCTTGAAGACGAAATTCGTAGGTATGAGATCGTTGAGATCCTCGCCTCGGTTGCGCTTAGTCAGAGCAACGTTCTGGTACATACGAAGCTTAGCTACGACAGCCTCGCATCCAACAACGTCCTTGAACATTTCGTCTAGATTGTCGTTGGCTTTGCTAGCACGGTCATAATCCGGGTCGAAATCTTGGGGTTCCAAAGTCATCAGGGCGGGTATCTTCTGACCTTTCAAGCGACGGACGGCGTTGGCTTTCGCGACGCTTAACATGTTGTCGACAGCACCACCATTCCCAAAGTTGGCACGAAGTTCTGAAAATATTATGTTAACTTCCTTCCATATAGATAATACAAAGTTTCTTACTTTCTCGCTCCAAGCGCTCAATGGCAACTTTCTTCCCATCTGGCGACGCTAGTAGATTTTGCTTCTTGAGTTTGAGTTCCAAGATTTGGAGAAGTTCTGCCGACGAAAAGTCATCGAAGTTGAAAGCCTGTTCGATTGCGAAGCGTCGACTCAATCCTAGATAGAAACAAGTTAGATTATTGCTCGCTTACGATGGTGAGCAGTACATGCCTGGGTTGACGTTCTAAGTTACCAGAATCCGTGAGATGACGGAACGGTAAAGGGAGGGCAAACATACCTGGAACATGTCAATCATCTGATCCTTGTATCCCAACAAAAGGACACAGTGGTCGTCTCTAGGATCTCCTTGAACTTCAGCAACGATCGTATTGATGACCGAAGTTTTGAACGCGCCAGCGCTTGATCCGGAATTACCGTCGTACAAACCGTATGCCTGTCAAGAGGTGAGTAAACTGTCCAAGACGTCACATATAATACATCGCACTTCATCGATGACGAGCACCTTCCCCTTCGTAGTCTCCAAAATTGCCTTTGTCTTCGCTTCAGATTGGCCAATGTATTGACCAATGAAATCGGATGGATTTTTGACTACGACTACGTGGTTTCAGCACACGAGGTAAGTGACCACTCAAACGATATTCTTACCTTCACCATTGCTCAACAAACCGAGACGCGCCAGGATTTGCCCATACAGCTTCGCAACGCTTGTCTTCCCTGTTCCAGGTGAACCAAGGAATACCCTATTCAAGGACATGTCAAGTGGTTCCTGCTCCTGAAGATCGCGTTGGTAGTTGATTTGGATCCTATCGACAAGCATTTCCACGGACTCCTTCACCGCCGCAAGACCAATAAGAGCATGAAGTTCCTTCCAAGCATCGCACTGATCGAGGAGAGACGGCGACGGCTCCAGCCCAATGATATCCTCGCGTATGAATAAGAAATCATCAGCGGCACGTCCAGCCCGCCGTTCCGCTGTGACGCGCGCTGCATGTCGCGTAGTAATTGCCGAAAAGAGGTTCTCCAATGCTCGTGCGTTTCCAAACCCTTCTCTTCCGCGACCTCTTCCCAAACGACGCACAGCAATACGTCCATACAGACCCTTGATGCCATCCTCGACCTTCATCTTGCCGCTGTACTTTGTATGCATGCGGGATTCCAGGATCTTCAACAGCTCGACGTCGATGTAATCCTCAAATTGAAGACTATTCGGAACCCGACTCTGAAGTCCGGGATTGTGCTCAAAGAAGGTCTCCATCTGCTTGTTGTAGCCCGCGAAGATGAAGATGATCTTTCCTCTGTGGTTCTCCATTTCAGCCAAGAGAAAATCGAGGACAGGACCACCTGTGGGCGCAGATGTGGAATGGCGGCCACCAGAAGAGGTAAGTTGATACGCCTCGTCTATAAAGATTGTGCCGCCTCCAGCGTTAAGGACATCGGTAACAAGCTGTTTAGCTCCGGCCACTCCGTCGTGTGCTAAGCTGGCTCCTGTGACCTCCTTGAAAAGGGTACCAGACAGGGCATCAACGAGTGATAGAAATTTCCCGTACTGCCTTGCGACTGTTGTTTTACCTGATTTACGCGACCTGATCAGCATTGAATGCGCGAGACAAAAAATGTAGATGCTCACCGGTGCCAGGGTTTCCTAGGAAAGTGATATTGAGCCGCTCGTCCTTCAGTGAAGCGTTCTGCCGCTTGGCGGTGTCAATCTTGTCGAGGATTCCAAGAAGCTGCTTTTTGACACTTTCCAGTCCAACCATCGCCATAATGATGTCAAGAGGTGGGTTTAAGACACCTTGGGTTCGCTTGCGATATTCCCAATCTTGTTCAGCCGGCGATAACTCTGCGGTCGTAGGCGCTGACGTGTAAATAGAAGGACGTCGCTGGCCCGGTGACAGTGAGGAAGCCGTATCAGGCAAAGTGGAATTGGGCGGGTTAGAAGGACTTTGCGATGACGAGTCGCTGGGGTTCGCATCCCTAGATGAACTGCTCGTCGAAGGTGACGGCTTTGGCAGCGGCGGCGGCGGCGGCGGCGGGGTGCCTGCTCCATGCGTCGGCGTCGATGCAGCACTAGAAGCTGGAGGAGTCTGAGCGGGCCGGTTACTCGAATCTGTCTTTGCCTGTCGAGCTCGTTCTGCCGCCGCTTTGGCGTTCTCCAAGTCCTCCATCTTCAAACGGATCTCGTTTTCCTGCTCTTCCCTACACTGCGCATCCCGAAGAAGTTCCTGCTGCTCAGCCAACTTGTCGTTAATCTCCTTCATCTTCTGAAGATGTTCGGCTTCTTCCTCATCTCTCTTTCTTTTGCGCGCCAGCTCCTGCTCCAGCCTACGCGCTTCCTGCTTCGCTTTCTTATCACACTCCTTGCAGCTTTTGGGAACTGGCTCACTGCACTTCCTCGACTGATCATGGCCCTTGACGCATCGACCAGGAATGATAACCGGACATGGCATATTGGAGTGATCCTCCAGTCGGTGGCATTTGGACGGGCAAACATGAAGACCACAAGATAATTTGACCCCGCTTTAATGGGTCGTTAGTCGCGAAGGAATTAGGGAGGCAGATTCGTACACACCAGGACTCAGAACATCCTCCGTCTGGACAGTCAGCGTCAAATTGGTCGATAGTCTTGATAATCGCGACACGGTCGGGATGTTGTTGACACATCACGGGTAGACCATCGTAGATGTGGCCGTCATGTTCGAGTATCGTGATGAGCTTTGTCCAAAGTTCGCGACCTTTACGTGCGTGGGTGAAGGTATGAGAGTTGCCGATCATAATCAACCCATTTCGAGCGCGAGAGAGCAACACGTTGACTCGTTCAGGCGAAAACATGAAGCCGATATCGTTAGCAGCGTTGCTGCGTGTCAGAGAAATGACGATGATGTCGCTCTCCTCGCCCTGGTAATTATCTGCATCACAGTCAGTCAACAAAAATGCAGTTTCAACAAGAATCATACTCACCGATCGTTGACAGCCTGAGCGGATTCTTACCAGCTCTAGCGGCACCCGGCTGTAATAAACCGGCCCGAATAAGGTCGAAAGAATCCAGGTCGTCTAGTACCGGATCAGTTTCGCCCTTGAGCTGTTCTCTCAGCTTCTGTAGTTGACCCAGATAGGGAGTCAAAACGACGATGTCGCGGGTACCGTAGCCTTGCTGAGCAAGGTACCGGACTATCCTGAGTACCATCTGAGCCTCGAACGTATTCTGCTTCGAAGACTTCGATCCGAGGTCCCGCTTGTCGGCGATGGCAGCGTTGTTATCCTCAGGATGGGAGTGATTAATGAAGATGATATTGTCCTGTAAGCCTTGAATATCGTCACGGTTCTGAGTCTTCGGAGCATCCACGAGATCAGGATAGGTGAGGGCACGAATCAGAGCAGAAATCTCGGGACGCATCCGATGTTGGGCGACAAGGGTATGGTGCGGATAACCTTTAATGACGAGCCGCTCAAACAAAGAACGGTTGAGATCGTAACCGTCGCCCTTCTCGACTGTTAGGTTATAATTGTTGACCTTTGGACGAAGCTGTCTATAAAAGCTGTGAGGACACAAACATAAGTGAAAACGAGATCGCACTGGTGATCGCCAATAAGAATCAACTGCCCAGTCGACGGACCTAAGGCAGTGATAACATGACTCTCTAGAATCTCGCCCGCCTCCTCCACCAAGACGACTTGTGGACCCGCCTCTTGGATGTCACTTGCGTACTTCGCTGCCGCTGTTGTCGTACAACCAATGATCCTTTTTCCCCGAAGCAAAGCAACGTTGCGCTCCCTGAACTTCGCCGCCGATTCGTCCTGCGTCGCGTCGTATCTTTGTGCTCCGTCGTAAACCAGATCAATTTGTTCCATCATTATCTCCTGCGTCCACTTCTCCTCCAGCGCCTTCCGTTCATCCCTCTTAAGACGCCAAATAGCCTGCGCGGCGCGTACATTGGGTTCCTTTGAGAATGCTCCCGCATCTTGCCCAGCTCGCCACCGTTTGAGAAGATCGTATTCATCCACTTCCTTGCCTTTCTTCCCAACACGCCGCATCCCATCATCAGAGACAGGGATTTGGAATGCTTCAAAGAAATCCGGCTCTTCGAACTCTAGGTGCGTCCATAAGTCTTCGTTCCGAACAGAAGAGGAAAGGAACTGATTGAACGACATCTCGAGGACACCAGCACGGGTCGTTGCGTCACGTTTGATTTGGTCAATGAGTGTATTGTCGCCTCGAGTGAACCGATGTAAACGCGTCTGATTACGAAGGAGCATTCGTTCGGTGCGGAAAGTCGACTTTCCACCCAATCGAACCATTTCATCTTCGGGAATGCCGACATCGAGAAGCTCTTCAAGGAATTGGTCCAGCGCGTGATTGGTGTAACAAACGATCAGAATAATTTGGTCGGAAAAGTCGCATATGAACTTGGCCAATAATGCGCCGATGAAAGACTTTCCGGTACCTAAAGAGTTGAAATGCGTTAGAGGACGTCACGACCAGTCGATATAGATCTCATACCAGGAGGACCTTGGATAATGGACAGCTTCTGAGTCAGACCGGAAAGCAGCGACTTCGCTTGAGCCTTGTCGAGAATAATACTCTTTTGAAGGCCGAGCAGTGCACCGATGTCTAGTCCTGGATTGGCAGAAAGTTTGGAAATTCGCGACGCCAATAAAGGCGGGTGCGAAAGCATGCCGACATCTTTCCCATCCTTCCAAAAGAGAATCTCCTCCACTAGGGGCAATTCCTTCATGCGCTTCAAGGTGAGGAGAATCGGCTCAAAAGAAAACAGAGCGGTATCCATATGCAAGAGCTGAAAGTTATTCGTACTCTTCGCCTTCAAAAGCATGAATTTGACGGATACTTCTGCCCCGAGTGTAAGGATGATCTGGGGTGGTTTCTTGGCAAGGAGACTTTCGTCTCGACGGATGGATGGGAATGCGACTACCTCGCCATCTACCAAGAGGCAGGTTAGAGACTGGTCCTTGAACATCTTACTCCCGTCCTTTTTCACAAAGAACGCCGTCCGTGCTTCGGTAGTGAGCTCCTTCAGCTGAGGCAAGTCTTCTAGAAACTCGAATATCAATCCCCATTTCGTCCTGCGTGTAGGAGGGCCCATGTCCACACCGACAAGCTGCATGCCTTTCACGTTAAAACCTCTATGCTTCTTTCCCTTCTGCTTTCCTAACGCGATCTGCACCTCGTCCCTTAGCTCGCTGATCATGTCCTCCCGAATCAGCCGGAACAGATTGTCGAGGTATATCGCCTCCCGCAGATTCTCCGTCGAAGGATCATCTATAGCGTCACTCGTACGGAGAAACGGGGCGGCTGTCGACGCCACTTCCTGGGCAGTGGGAAGAATGGAAATTTTTCGAAAATCGGCAAAATCATTGTCGTGGCGGCCGCCCGGAGGGTTTGCTTCTTGTGTAGCGGCAATGGGGGGAGCTGATAGGATGGCAATGGTGTTTTGGATCTGTGACCCAATCGCACGGACGTCTAGATGCGGGGAAGAGAGGAGGAGCGGTTCCACATCCTCGGCTAACGACAGATGGGGAGAGATGGCATCGCTGGGTATGAGTAGGAGCTGTAGGAGGACCCAGCAGAAGCATTTCTGGGCCCGCGGCGAGAGATGCTTGTCCTTGAACGCGCCGATGAGGGCGTTCCAAAAGATCGGCGGTTCAACGATCGCTTTCAAAGTCTTATGAAGGTACGAGCCACCGCTGATGGACTTTATCTCGGGCGCCTGGAGATAGGTGAGCAGGTCACTCGCGTGCCCATCTAAAAAAGGGATAGAGAGGTCGGTGCATAGGGCTGCCTGGATAGCATCCAAACCACGGTTACCAGCAGTGAAAAGTCTGTCCATACAACCGGTGGGGGATTGCTGTGCACAGATAGCTTCAATGAATTGCTTGCTTTGAAAGGCGTTCGAAACGGTCCCTTTACCGTTCAAAACAGTTTCCAAGTACTTGTTCAGCTTCACTGTGCGGGCTGAGGCAGCCATGGCGGCAATGAAGTCCGAGGACAAGTAGTGATGACGTGGAAGCGAGGAAACCGCGTTGCACAGCTCGTGGGACCCTCATTGGGATAAATCGTCTTTGAATAGGCGCCCAATCAGACGTTTACTATCAATGTCGTAAAGTCCTTTGTCTTATAAATAAAAGAGAAATACTGTACCATAGACCTGTAGTTTCGGTTATAGTACACCGGTTGGATCACGTCGAGGATTTTTCTGTTGGCGCGTTTATTCATGGTGGCGGTTGAGAAGAGAAACGACAACGTGACGTGTGACCTACACGTTCGCCCCAAATTGAATTTTGCTGTTTATTACTTATATGCGGCATATGGGGCGCTCAATCCATGCAAGCACTGTACACCAAAGAAGCGAAATATATCGTGGTAGAGTATCTCGTAGTATAACAATACTAGGACGACGTGTCTGTAAAGACCACCTCGACTTCATCTTGCCACAAGCTTCGGCTGCAGCTACTTACCTAGTAAGTACTGGGGATTATGTTGGGTATTCTGCAACTGTGCTTTTCCTGGTGGGATTGGAAAACGGTTCCGTCAGACACTTTCTTCGAGTGACCAGTCCTTGTGTAACCATAATACGTTGATAGACTTTCAACACCCGAAGCTGAGGCGCCGTCAAATGCATGAATGGCGAAGTACCTAGAAATCATAGAGGGTCGTCGAATTTTGGCTAAAACATCAATAAAGATCTTGCTCAAGTCTCGTCTACGGTCCTTAGATGAAGAGGACAAGGATCCGCGTTGGGGTGACGTGGAGTACCTGTAAAACGAAAGGGCGGGGAATGCTAAAGTGCGGCATGAAATTGGAAGCGTTTTCAAAAGTGCGATAAAGTCCGCGGGCATCTATGGGCGTAAATGGTCGTGCACTACCAGAAGGATGACCGTGAACAGTACATCTTTAGGCGACGGAGTAATGGCTCGCCCAAGCCAAGCACAGCAGTAACTGCAAAAGATCTCAGAATTGTGAAGGAGGAAACAGATAGCAAGATGAGGAGCCGAAAGGGTGAGCTCACATCAGTCAGCCATTCGTCGTCGTAGTTTGAGGTGACGGTGATCTGAGAACAGTTGGCTTATGGAACTAACAGCATCAAGAAACTTGTCCACGAAGAGTAAGTCTAGTGTCAACGGGCATAATCATTCCAAACTATAGGTATTTTTCTCCAACTGAATAACTGACATCAATCCTTGCACTTCGGAATCCTTGAAAACCCTTACCTCTATCTCCAACTCCCTGCGCACCGTATACTCCATCTCGGCTTTAATCAGCAAGTGGTTATCGTCCAGGTCATCGATAATGAAGAACTGCCTCTCGTTCATGGAAAGCAGAATTTGTTTAACCGCTGCATCGCTGTTTTTGACGCGTCAAATGGCGTGAAGAAGGCAACGCAAGTAAGCCAACCAGGTTAACAGTACTCCTGAGGTTGAACAGTTAGCATATATGCGCGATTTAATTGAGTGGGGGAGCACCTTTTATTGCCCTCATGGTAGTAAGCCAAGAGCTTTGCCGCAAGTGCCGCAAAGATCGTCTGACTCTTATGTCATCAGCGGAACAATTGATCTCCGCCATATAACACCATGCCAATCCTTACTGTTCTCAAGGACGTCGACGACAACGACCAAAGGCCCTTGCACGACGACGACGACGACGACCGCTATGCCAACATCTAGAATTGTACCTGGTCGCTATCCCGCCCCCGGATCGTCCCAGATCGCCGATGCCATCCGCGAGCGACGGGGAGCTCGCGGCCTCACACCACTGGATGGCACGCTACTACACGTTCCCCCCGTTGCCCAAGGCTGGAACTCGCTCTTGGGCGCGATCCGAACTAAAGGGAATCTTCCCGGCGATGTTCGTGAACTTATGGTATGATATCCATCCTCCCGAGATACTCAGTCTTCAACAGATTAACAGATCCTCCGTGTCGCAGCACACAATAACGCAGCCTTTGAGTGGATTCACCACGAGCATGTTGGACGCGACGCTGGTCTGACGACGGCGCAGCTCCTGGTCGTTCGAGATACGTCTAGTTTGCCGAAGGACACTGGAGTGCTCTCTGCATTGCAGCTGAGCGCGTTGACCTTTGCGCACGAGAGTGCGACGGCTGTCAAGGTTTCGCAGGCCACGACAGAGGCGCTGAAAGCTAATCTGCAGAATAACGAAGACTTGTTGGTCGAGGCTGCAGCAGTTGTTGCAGTTTATAATATGGTCTCGCGTTTTCTAATCTCCCTTGATGTTGCTGGAATGAGCGACGAGGTCGTCCCATGGCCTGCTGATGTTCAAGAGGCATGTCCTTAAAATCTCGTTCATTAACGCTGTTAACTCTACTGTAGCATAAAGTTCCGTTACCCGACTCGCCTGAACACTACATCTATGCTCAGAGCTACACCGTGTCTCCTAACGCTCCCTGGCTCGTGTTTTGCAACTCCCTTCTCACCGACACTACCATGTGGTCCTTCCTTCTTCCTTATCTTCTCGCGCCTCCCAGATCTTTTAATATCCTTCTCCATGATCAACGTGGACACGGCAAGTCAAAGTCAACCTCCTCACCGCCGTGTACCATACCGCTTCTTGCTCAGGACATCGCACTCCTCTTGAAAGCGCTGTCGATTCCAAAGGTGCACGCCGTGATTGGCGTCTCCCAAGGCGGGGCTACAGCCCTCAGTTTTGGAATCCAATTCCCCGCTCTCACGGATAACGTAGTCGCGTGTGATACCTCCCCAAAGACGCCTGCCGGAAACAAGGAGGCGTGGGAGGGTCGAATTGCGGTGGCAAAGGAAAAGGGTATGGAAGGGGTGGCAGATATAACTACGCCACGATGGTTCCCGGATGGGAGCCCTCTGACAAAGCCGAGGAGGGAGGCTGTGGATGCAATGATTGAGAGCACAACTATTGAAGGATTTGCGATTGGCGCGAATGCGTTGATGGGGTATGATTTGTATGAGGATGGGTTGGAGACTTGTAAGGTTAGGACATTATTGCTGGCGGGTGAGCTGGATGGTGGTGGGAATGTGGCAACGGGGCTGAGAGCGCTGAAGGAGAGATGGACAGCGGCGAATGTGGACTTTCAGGCAATCCCGGGCGCTGGTCATTTGCCCATGGTGGATGTGACTGATAAGTTCTGGGAAGTATTGAAAGGCTTTTTAGTATGAGAGAGCAGTAACTGTAATGTATAAATCTATAACAGAAATATCTATGTTGAATCACAGCTATAGAGTGGGAGTAGTTCCTTGCTTGACTGTAAGGTTTAAATTTGAAATAGCAAGCCCGGTTCGGGCAGAGATGACTATATATGGTGTGTTCGGCTGCCGAATGTGGAAATCATCATTGGCTGGTGACACGTGGGAGGATCAGGAGGAACAACTCGTATCCGGGCCCTTCCCCTCGTTTGTTACCCCAAGGACTGCGGGGTAAGATGAACCCGCCGTCAGCGCCAGAGAAGACGAACAAAAAGGTCTCGCGAGGTGTGGCGTCTCTGATACTGCTCGTATGCTTACTCACAATGATCAGCCTGTAACACATGTCGTTTAAAGCGCAAAAAGGTACGCCGAGGCTCGCCCAGTCTCTTCTCCGATGCCGACATTATCGACGTAGTGCGACGGTCTGGACCCATGCTTATTCTGTACGGAGACAAAGGTCGAATGTTCATACTCGCGGGAGCCTCGCCGACGCGGGCCACCCTCGGGCTACCTGCGTTACACGGAAACAAGGGTTACATTGCTCGAGACGCTGCTAGGACTCTGTATCTCCAAATCTAGCCGGAAATCGCTGCCAGATCTAACCCTTGACTGTGTCCAAATTCTACAGGCAGAGGCCAAGAATTGCACCCAGGACGTCTGGGACGGATACAAGGTATTATGGACAGGATCCGAGGCAGCCAGAATTTTGGACGATCTCACCAACAACTTTGCTCCGTTTCCCCAGCGTACTGAGCAGGAATCCTTTGCGAAGCCACTTTTACCTCCTCCGATAAATTCAAAATCTAACGGCACCTCTCCAGCAGTCATACACAATACGCCCTCGCCGATTAACCCCATGCCCAGGGAAAGTACATCATGGGCATCGCCAAGTGTATCCTTTGCCATTCCCCCCTCTCCCTCGTATTCCCTTCCCCGTGAGTCTTTTGAACGCACGCAAACACCTATTCCTCCGGTCGTCAAGGAGCAGACCTTTGTCATTCCCCGTAATAACAGCCTTGACTTCGGTTTTCCATCCGCAAGCCTCGCCTCCACGTCAACCAGTGCATACCACAGCATACCCCCACCCAGTCCCAATTACTTTTACAACAACTCCCCCGATGTAGACGTCGAAATGACGGTCGGAGATGACCATGGTAGTGGCGTCTACACAGGCAGCTACTGGCGTGCAGCCGATCTCGATGCCACATCCCCATCACAGCGAAACGATATCTTACCCCAAGTCGACCAAGGCGATCTCCCTCCTCCACACGTCTTGGCCGGCCTTTTAGATATGTACTATCAACACGTCCACCCGTCATATCCACTTCTCCTCCCGCGCCGGCTACTCGAACCCAATCTCACGGGCCCCAACGTTTCAGAGTCCATGTCATGTCTAATACTAGCTTTGTGCAGTTATAGCGGACGACTCTCTCCCTCTGTCGATATAGCCAATCTGAGTATGTTTGGCGGCGATCCGGGAAAGATAGCTGCTGACTTATGGTATGAGCAGGCGCGTACTGCACTTGGTGCCATTGTTCGTAAGGAGACACGTCTCGAGACGATACAGGCACTTGTGTTTTTGGCGCTGAGAGATCATGGGAGAGGAAATGAGAGTCAGGCCTGGCTTTTGATTGGGACGGCCATTCGTATGGGGCAGGAGCTAGATCTTCATATGGCGCCACCGCCCAAGTCGCGCTTAAGCCCGGAGGAAATCCAGGTTCGACAAAACGTTTGGGGTATATGTCTGCTACTGGATCTGCTGTTATCGTTGCAACTGGGAAAGCCGCCAGCTGTCGCGGACAGCCTACGGTCTCCTCCGGTGCTGCCCTCGCCGCAATCACAGTCACTCTTCGCCCACACGTACAGTCTGTGTCATATTGTATCCCGGATTAATCTGCATTTATACTTTGGGTTTACACCATCAGCACCAAACGCATTAGCCACGCTGAAGCAGGAGCTGGACTCATGGCAGCAGACTTTGCCAATGCAGTTTCGAATATCCTTGGGGCATCAGCCAGAGCAGAAAGTCCTCGAAGTCAACATGTTTTATCACGTCGCCGTCATACTGCTTTATCGCCCTTTGTAAGCTTTTGAATTGTTCAAAGCCCCTTCCAACTGATCCTTATCTACAGTTACAAGGACAAAAGCAGAGTCGGCGTATTTCTCGACGCGGCCTCGACGTTCAACATGTTGCTGGAGAAGTATCGTAATGCCGATGCTTCTCCTTCCTCACTCGCCGTGTCTAGTCCGAGTATGATTTACCTCATATTTACGACAGCGATTGCCCATCTGTCCGGGTACAAGTACAAAGAAAAGACGGAATCGCACTCGACGACGGCCGCGCTGCAAACGCAGCTGCATTTGCTTCACTGCTTGGAAGCGCTCAAGACTATTGGGGGTACATGGGAGCTTGCGCGGCGGTGTTGGCGGACACTTGACCGGTTAATGGAGGTAGAAGGGCTGAGGCCGTCTGTTCCAGGCGAGGTGAAGCGTAAACGGGACGGTGACGACCAACCTCCGCCACGACAACGGGGCGAGCCGATGGGTGCCAGTGCCAACGCCGCATTGATGTTTCCTCCGCCGACGGCAGAGGGGTTGTTCCCGCTGGTGGATATGAACTTGAGCCCGCTGCTGCTGCCGGCGGATTATTTCGATCCGAGTCTGAATACGGCGTGGTTGCCGGATGTGGGGACGGGGATGTGGGATGGCGAGTGGGACGAGAAGATTTGGGGGAAGAGTTTGATGGGGCTTGGGTTGGATGGGGTTTCGTCGAGCCAGGATCCTGCGTCATAACATTGCTGGACTGTTTCTTTGACTCATTTTGCATCAACTATCTTATTTATCTAGTTAGTTTATTGTGAATGCTGTAATTTTACAGACATCTATGTATCCTTGATTGGATATCACGCCGTTTTTTATGCGTCTCCTCGATGCTGATGCCAAGGATCTGAGGTTGAAGGTGAGCACGGGATATGAATCTGGCACCCCAAGTAACAGGCATTGAGGGCTAGGGGTGCTGATAGGCTCCCTAATGCTGAATGAAAGATTGCCTGTCCTTATCATAGTGACATGCAAGATCTTGTCAGGCTTACTCAATGTGTGGCGTTGCTTGAGTCTATAACATTGAATTTTAAACCTACTTCACAAAAAAATAGAGCGCGCCTTCCTGTCTAAGTATTATTTCCTTCTAACTCTTGAAAGTAACGTTTCAGACAGGCTGAGATGGAAACGTTGTATTGGGCGGGATTATGTTAACGACCCACTGCTTATCACCATCATCTACTTCGGTTTCATCCACTTTGGTTCTAGAGGGCCGGTAATTGCATAGGAACATTATAGCTGTTGGAGTACCTGCCGTACACTGGGTGATAATCATGTACAGTCTGAGTGAAAGCAACAGGGCGGATCATGCGCCGGAGACACCGGTCCGGCCCAGTGAGCTCGTCTTGTCAAAATGTCGCGCAGATGATATGATAACGTTCAAGATCCATGTGAAACGCAAATCATCCTCAAGCTTGTCAAGTTGGTAAACAAAGAACTAATACTAGAATGATACGCGTACACATTTAGTTCCGGGTCCTCCAATCACCGTTATCCCACTAAAAGATCCACTTTGTCGCAATCTGCTACACCGGAAACACGTCTCACTTGGTCGGTAATCCATCTTCAGAGACATATCTAGGCCATATTAGTAGTGTATCATCCACTAACGAGCCACTCAAGGTTGCAGCTTTGCCACTCATAGCCGATCGCGAGTCCGCGGAAAACACATAATCCTCGATCACACTTCCCTGGAACAAGCACCTTCCGTCTCCTCAAAAGCCAGCCCACGAAACACCATGACCCTCTCCTCACAGAAGCATGTCCAAACCAAACTTCGCGATCGCGAGCTTGTCCCTAGGCTCGTGTCTCTACCACTCTCTCCCGACCAAAGTCGAAGTCGCCGCGAGCCTCGGATACGACGGCCTGGAGATATTCATTCCCGACTTTGAAGCCTTTGTCGACGAAGTGCGCAATGGCGCGCACCGACAGCTGTTCCCAAAATCATTTACTTTAGCCTGCCTATCCGCGGAAGCACTCGAACGCGAGTGCGCAAAGGCGATCATGGCCATGGCGGATGGCCTGGGGCTCTCCCTCCCGCTCTTCCAGCCTATCAGGAACTTTGAGAACTTCAGGTCGGAGGAGGAGCTGCAGGCGGGCTTGGACGGCACCGAGAGGTGGCTGAAGCTCATGGAGCACTTCCGATGCGATCTGGTCCTGGTCTGCTCTAACTACGTGCCGGGCGAGCCTATCACGGACGACTATACATTCGAGATGTACCTCGATGCACAGGTGCATGCGTTCACGCGTCTCGGGAACCTGGCGGCGGCGTACAATGTCAGGATCGGGTACGAGCCTTTGGCGTGGGGTACAGTGATCGACAACTGGGAGCAGGTTTGGGAGGTCGTTCGCCGGGTGGATCTGCCCAATGTTGGTATCATTTTGGATTCCTTTAATTCGCTGTGAGTTTCATGTTCTAGTGTTGATTAGTAGCGTACTCACATTTATTTTATTATAGTGGAAACCAATACGCCGATCCTGGGACAGCGTCGTCGATTCGAGTAGGGCAGACTCTTGCTGGGATGGTGGAGAACTTGGAGAAACTGTCTCGAACTATCCCCGGCGAGAAGATCTTCATATATCAGCTCGCTGACGCTGTCAAACCTGCACAACCCGTCTCTGATGCCCCCGACGCACCCCGCAGGATGACATGGTCGCGTGCATCGCGCGTCTTCCCATGTGAACCATGTGAAGACGAGCCCTCCATACGAAACTTATCGCTGGACGAGCCTAATCCGTCGAGTGGATATCTTGGGTTCCTACCAGTCGTTCAGATGACGAAATTGGTTCAGGCGACTGGGTACGCTGGCTGGTGGAGTCTGGAGGTCTTCAACAAGAGTCTGTTGGAGGAAGATGAAGGATGTACATGGCGACACGGACGGAGGGGAATTGATGGACTAAACAGCTTATGGGAGGCGATTTCAGACCAACATTCGAGTGTAGAAGGAAGTCCAAGCATCGGGACGCCGGAGTTGGTTGAAGGGGAGCTCAGCGAGAGTGATGAGAGCCTGGGTAGCTTTGAAGCTACCCTTGATCACGTCGCACCTGTGCCCAGGAAAGCGCTCGTGCGGGAGACCGTCGAGGAATGGCAGGTACAAACAGAGCTTCCTATTCAGTAATCGTTGGGCCTTTTTCGTTTCATTTGCTGTTTGATACTATATGCTTCAGTTTGATCAAGGAATGTTGTAACACAATATACGCACATATATACAATGAATAGAATGATACCATTCATGCAGTTGGATTGCTATTCCACGACATGACCGTAAAAGGAAGAGAAACGTTTGGTCAAGTGATGATCGCGACTTTGACATGCACCATCATCTTCGTAACGGCTCTGAAGTAAGACTCTGCAAGGGATTTCCTATATCGTTCGCAGAGTGCTTTTGTGCGCTGTGGAGCGGGCATGGATGACGAGGCCCAAAAAAGGAGAAAAATAGATCACATGACGCTGTCAGTTGATTTTCAAATGTTCAAATTGGCGCTTTCTCTTGTACTACGACATGAAAGGTCGTGTCGCTTTCTATCAAACACTGTGGCGACTATACGCGTAGAAGCTCCCCCTCTGTCTGATGGCACGTCCGACTTGAAGCCGGCGCCTTTGTCATGGGCGGGTATCTCTCGACTTTCCATGCGTCTGCAATGTGCATCGTATTGCTATCGCGGGCCTGACCCTATCCAGCGTGATGCACTTCCAGGTGGGCGAGCCCGGTGTACACTAATACAATTCGCTCATTCATGACCAATCTTGCTGTAGAATGAGTGGAAAACCAGTATCAGTATGCTCAACGTTTATCGAAATCTTCCATGTAGACTGTCCGCCAAGAGTTATCACACTGACTCTGGCAAAGGAAGGCATTTTTCCGGTAAGATACGGTAGCTGAATACCTTTCGGGGCCGCGTTGCTTATGGGCCTTCAACCTAGACTGGAAAACTTGTTCGCACGATATAATGTGCACTTATCTTACCCATCTACTCGCAGATTGGGAAATCAACAACTACTCCGTTGCTCTACGCCTAAGGCCTCTATGCTTGCGAGAATGTGACGTTCTTTGTGAAGGCGTAGTCTGGTCGTATTGAACGATACGACTTCTCGATATCTGTGGCGTGCTGTCGTTCTACATGACGTGTTCTCTTTTCACCCCGAGTCCCCCGGTGTTGTTCCAGAACTCACAATTTCCGATGTTCCGAAAGAGCAAAAGGCATGCGGACACAACTCTGTAAAAGCTAGGCACTGATTTTAACAATACAGTCTCCTCATGGAATAAGACGTGACCATTTTGGCGCGTTGAACTGCCAAGTAAGCCAAGCGTATACGTCTTTCACGTCTGTTTTTGCCGATCTTTATTATTTCGAAGACTATTAGGGTGCAGTATTTGGGAGGTGACCACCACAAAATCAGCGGCTCTTTGGACGGGTCTGTCTCATTCAACGGGCGTTTCAAAGCTGTTAAAGTGCATACATTTCGTGATTGAGAAACATCATGAATCGCGAAGAATTTTCCATCCTTGTTCCGTGGCGGTGTGGCATAGCGATCTTGCTCTCACTAATCATGCGTTCCATTCCGCCTCGTTCATAGTTCCTGCTTCTTTGCACGAGGTGCATCAGGAAAAAACCAAAAATTATACTCAGCATATGTAGCCTACATAGTATATATATAGCTGATAGCCCGTGTACAGAAGTACCCCCTTATGTATGATACATATATCACCCTTTCTTGCCTGTATCATACTGTATATGGCCTGTATACCTACCGTATACATACTGTATACCTACTGTATGCCTACTGTACACGTTCTGTACACTACAGTCTGCCACATCCATATTTATTCTCAGCTCGGTGCACGGTACACCCATGCTACGCGTTCCCAATCAGATTCGAAAGAGTGACAGAAGCGATCATATTAACATGCTACGGAAGGCTACTCCGCACGCGCACTGTTACTACTACCAATTTCGCCGGATTCCCCGTCCCCATCAGCTGCATTCTGTACCAGGGTGGAGCCACCACCCCCATCCTCATCACTGTCATCCTCGTCCTCATCGCTACCTTCATCACCGTCGTCCTCAGAATCGGTATCGCCCGTTTTGGCATCCAGCGCGAGAAGTTCTGCTTCTTGTTCTTCCTCAGTCATGGTCACAATGTCATCTGTGGTCCTATAAGCGGAAGCACCAGCTTGGAGCCTATGTCCATGTCAAACCCAGGCTCAAAATAATGAAGAAGAACATACCGAGCTCGGTCGTACCATCTTATGAATTTCTTCTCAAGCTTAACCGGGTCGAGCGCGATGTACTCCATGATGTTCGGGAGATGAACCGCATCATATCGCGCACGCTGCACGTCCTCATCCAGGGTGCCCTTAACGTAGATGCCGCTTGACCATTCATTTATGAGAAACTCAACCTAGTGGCACGTAAGAGCATGAATAAAAAGAAGTCAAGACAAAGACAGACCGTTGTGCAGACAAGGGCGATAAACTTTGGCCGTATAGGGCAGAACGCATCCGGAAACTTTACGCCATGGTCCCGCGACGAAGCGAAGGCCGCCGCTTTAATGCCACCAAATATTGTAGGATTATCGTAGCATCCCTCGCGCGTGAATGGATCCTGGAGAAAGTTAGAAAATGTTTCGCTAAACCCTGAACACGCACCTTATATCGAAAGGCCGCGCGGTCGAGCAAGGCTGCGACCAAGGCTTTATTTCGTCGGATGACCTTAACCTTCGCCGAGGCTTCGAAGCCAAAAGTTGGGGCAATAAGGGGTCGCAGGCCATCTCGAACATGGCCCCGAACTCGTGTTCCACGAAGTGTTAACTAGTAAGATATCAGCATCAGTCGAAAACAATACAAGGCTTACTTACCAAGCGTTGCATGGGCTCGGTTAAACTCTGGTTCTCCAAATTTGCCGAGTCGCACCAGCCAGACCACGTCTCATGAGCCCAGTCATGCTGCCCTTCGATGTCCGGATATGCATATCCAACCATACATCGGCTTTCATAGCCATCAATAGCCTTGGTCAGCATAACCTTCGTCATTCCAGTATAGTGAGATAGCTTATCGCCAGATTTACCCTCAAGCATTGAAGGAGGATGCATTTCGACGTCTGGCACCCCGGGGGCGGTTTCCAGTGCCGCCGTATCAGTATCCGGTTCAGGATTATTGTCGGTTGCCGAGGAATCGAGAGTCTTCGATGGTGCCAACTGAGTCTTGTTCGTCCTTGGGGTGGCGACAGGTGTCGAACTGAAGGAATCATCACGAGGCATGGCACTGATTGGGCGGGGTTTCCCAGCTGAGCGGACAGACTTCGGTACTGCAGGGGGCTCCGGCGTAACAGACCCGTGCGAACGAATCTGAAGCAACAATTAGAATGACTTTTGCCATATACAAGCAACGACTTACCGCATTCGAGAAAGTCCAGGTCGGCAGCTCCTCGACATCCTCTTCTGCTTCCGGCAGGTCACGACCATGTGCGTCGAAATAATTGTCATGCACGGTAGCAATGACCTGCTCCGTATCACCTGGACACAATCAATGTTGGAAGGTGTTAGGGAAGAACAATCAACACACGCTTATGTTTCTCGAGTTCGTACTTGGCCGCGGCACTGTCCTTCTGTGCAGCAGCTAAACGTTTACGCAACTCGGCATTTTCTTGGTCGGTACATGCTTGCGCTGACAAGGGTCAGAGAGAAGCTGAAATTAGGCGAACTACGAGCACTTACCGCTGGCAGCAGCCTTCTTGGATAGTATGACCTTACGCCTCTTTGTTCCCGACGTTTGCGTCTCGTTTTCGACCTCCAAATCGACCGTATCTGGCTCTTTGCGCTTCCGTGCCGCAGTAGGTTTCTTTACCCCAGCGGGGGTTGAATTCAGAGGAACTGAAGCAAGAGGTGGCCTAGCCTTCCCCTGCGCCTGCTTTTTGCGGGTCACCATGAGTGCTAAGGACAACTGGGCACAAAAAATGGAAAACAACTTACTGAGCTTTGACTGTGTTTGTTTTAGACTGACTTACCATAAACGGTCAATGTCGCTTGCCGACTTTCTTCTCCCGCCATGCTAAAACGTCCAGCTTCTAGCAGGGATATCGCCCTCAAGAATCATTGTCTAATCTGCGGCAACGGTCCATTTAAACATGCAGGTGGTCTTCGGTCGCACCTGTCACAGACCAAATGCGGCGTCACGACGCGCGAACAAAATACGCCCACGGCAAAGTCTACTTTGCGTCGCGAGAGACGAAGCCGGACCCACAGTCCTCCACCAATGCCATTGAACTGTGACGTGGTGTCAGACCCTGCTCTCGACGAGGCACCGCCGACTCCATTCTCTCCAGCTCTACCTCCCGAAGATGAACCGCCACCTAAAAGACGCCGAGTAACAATTGAAGATGTTGACGAACCGGTTGAACAAACCACTATCGAGGACTTCCCACAGAGCGGATGCATTCTGGAAGAGCGCGGTGTCGTGGAAACAATGTTCGAGAGGCTCAAACGCGAGAGACAGGCGGCAGGAAAGGAAATTTGGGAGCCATTTGCTACGAAGAAGGAATGGGAGCTTGCTAAATGGCTTATGACTTGCGGCATCAGTCAGAAGGAAGTCGAAAAGTTTCTCAAACTGTCAACGGTACGTTAGTTCATCCTCCAATGCGTACTCAAAACTCACTTTTTGTTTTATACGACAGACTACCGACGACGTAAAACCTTCATTCAAAAATAAGCGTGGTCTCTTGCAGAAGATTGACAGCCTACCCAATGGCCCATCCTGGCGCTGCGAACCATTTACAATCACCGGCACCGAGGTAGACGATAAGAAGAAACCGAAGGAGATAGAAGTCGAGCTTTGGAAACGAAATCCGGTGGAGTGTATCCAGGAACTTATGCAGAATCCACGGTTCGAGAAGCATTTACGCTATGCTCCGGAGCGCGTCTTCCATACAGATGCGCAGGGGCACACGGAACGAGAATATAGCGAGATGGCGACAGCAGATTGGTGGTGGGCAGTCCAGGTTAGTACTTCTTCTTCGTGCCATTCACTACTGAGATTGATGTTAGAAATTATTACGAGCAGGGGCTACAATTGCACCTTGTATTGTATCCTCTGACAAAACGCAGCTCTCTCGTTTCAGTGGCGACAAATCTGCATGGCCGGTATACCTGACAATTGGAAACATCGACTTCGACCTGCGCCGAAAGCCATCAGAACACGCTCAAATCTTGATCGGGTACATACCTGTTGTCAAACTCGACATCTTCCACAAGGATGAACGGGCGCTTCAGGGATACTCGCTGTTCCACCAATGCATGGCCAGCCTTTTGAAGCCGCTTATCAAGGCAGGGAGGGATGGCGTTGAGATGCTCTGTGCCGATGGACGGACACGCCTCGTCTTCCCTTTGCTGGCGGCATATGTCGCCGACTATCCGGAGCAGTGTCTTGTGGCATGCTGCATGGAGAATCGGTGCCCTAAATGCACGGCGGGACGCGACGAGATGGGTAATGGTCCAGACCATGATCCTCTTCGTGAGGTAAAGACAACACTCGACATACTGCAAGCCGTCGCCGCTGGGTACAAACCTAGCGAATACACGATGTTAGGGCTGCGATCCGTTGTGCCTTTCTGGAAAGACTTACCGCACTGCGACATATTCAACTGTTTCACCCCCGATATCCTCCATCAGCTTCACAAGGGCGTGTTCAAGGACCACATGGTCAAGTGGTCCACCGAGGCATCGAACGTCGACAAGACAGATATCGACAAGCGCTTCCAGGCCCTCCCGCGAAGTTCCCATCTCCGCCATTTCAAGAAAGGCATCTCGTTCGTCACGCAGTGGACAGGAACAGAATACAAGGAAATGGAAAAGGTCTTCTTGACGGTAATAGCAGGTGCCGCGTCGAAGGAGGTGGTGATATGCGTCCGTTCAGTCCTCGAGTTCATTCACTATGCGCACTTTGAGCAACACACCGATTCGTCGCTTGACGCCATGGAGGCCGCTTTACGCACCTTTCACGAATATAAACACATCTTCGTAGATGCTGGCGTGCGCGACCACTTTAACATCCCCAAAATCCACTCCATGCTCCACTACGTCCCAATGATTCGATCCCACGGCGCCGCAGCCGGATATAATACTGAGGCAACCGAGCGACTGCACATCGATTTTGCAAAGCTGGGATACCGCGCCTCGAGCAAAAAGGGCTACATCAAACAGATGGTGCGCTGGCTGACGCGCCGGGAGAATATCGAGCGATTCGTGTCATTTTTAGACTGGGTATCGGTCGGCGAAGGAAAAGATGTTGCTGACGAGGAGGAAGAGGAGGAGGAGGACGCCGATGTTGACGATGATGAGGGTGAAGAAGCAAAAGAGCCAAAGAAGGTCAACACGCTGTCATCGGATCAGCAATCAGAAGGTGTCGAACCCGAGGTCGAAACAACTCCTTTAGTTTCCCTCTCTCATGGTGAATGCGAATACACGATTGCGAGGGTCGCGCCCTTCAAAAACGTCTCGCTTAACGCACTCATTGATGCATATGGCTGCCTCGACTTCTCACAGGCCATGGCGACCTTCCTTCAAAAGCACAACATTCTCGATCCAATCAGCTACTGGAACTCGACGCCAGCTACCTATTCCGTCTTCAAACGTGTCCGCGTCTCGGTGCCTGCCATCGCTGAGGTTTCGCAACACGGCCTCATTGATAGTATTCGCGCCAACATCGCACAAGAGAAGACGCGCCGATCAGCTTTTGTCCCTGCTCAATTCGACACTGTTCTCGCACGAAAGGAACTTCCCCAGTCTGAGGATACGGCGTTGGATCTTCTCGGATCGAAAGGTGTGTACGCCGTTTTAGTCATGCTCTGCAGGCATCTGATGTGCCCTAGGTCTTCATGTTGGCCAGGTTCGCGCCATTTTCACCATGCCTCCCTCGCTTGCGGCCGGAAAACATTTCCCGCATCCCCTTGCATATGTCGAATGGTTCAAACCGCTGAAGCGATCGCAGCTTGACGTGGCGACCAACATGTTCAAGGTAACACCGGCTACAACTCGACGACTGAATAATCAATTACGGGAGGCATCAATTGTTCCAGTGACTTATCTCGCTCGTAGTTGTCATCTTGTCCCGATTTCACGACCAAAAGCTGGCGAAGATTTGTGCTACTCGAGTGAGACAGCCTTACAAGTATCGAAATCTTTCCTGTTAAATTCGCATTTTCGTCATGTAGATTTCGTTCTCTTAAGCCACAAATGTAATCTACAAGAATAGTAGTAATTTGGAAATGTTATGGCTCCAACAACGAATGCGGCGGGAAGACATCATTGGAAGGCTCGGTCCGGCGCGCGTATCTGAGGCCATTTCCACAGTACACTACGTATCGTGACGCACGGCTACGCTGATGTCAGTATGCTATGTATAGCTTGGTGAGAGGTACAGTATCCTATGTACGCTATGTATCCTGACCCTGCACCTGTATAGCCCTGTATAGTACAGAAAGAGGGGGGGGTATATGTACCGTTTCAGTTTTTCCTGATGTGACCAGAATAGTCAGCGATAAGGAATGAGTATTTAACGCATTTTGCAGGACCCGATGAAAGGCAAGGTCTTTCCTTCTCTTGCGCATTATGTTTGCCTCCCTCGTCGTCCTTGGTTTCGCTGCCACCGCCTTCGCTAGTCCCTTGAAGCGTTTCGATGGCTTGACCGTGTCCTTGTCTGGACCCGCGACCAACGTTAGCTCTATCGCTGACCTCAAGTTTACAGCCACCATTACCAACACGGGAACAGACGACGCGAAGGTCTTGAAGTATGGCACTATTTTGGACGACATACTCCCAACCAGATCGTTCACGGTCACCAAAGACGGTGAAACTGTGCCCTTCACTGGTGTTAAGGTAAATCTGTTGCTGGAGGATTTTGTACATAGCTAACCTCATTCAATCATACAGATTACCGTGTCTTTGGAAGATGCCGATGATTCTGCGTATGCATTCATCGCCGCAGGCGAGACCGTCACTGTCGAACATGATGGTAAAGCCCATGTCCTTTGAACACGCTCGCACAAGTATTGACGTGACGATTAGTGTCTTCTTTGTTTGACTTCAGCTCTGCTGGTGAAGGCACTTTCACTTTCGAACCCGTCACCAACTTCCGTGTTGCGACTCCGGAGGCAAGCATCGTTAGCACAATCCAGATGGATCGCGTTGAGGCCAGCGCCAACTCCATCGACGTTTTCGTCTCCGGTGACTTAGCGAAGCGTGAACTTCACGAGCGCAACAAGCGTGCTGTCAACATCTGCACAAACGCTTCCCGCAAGAGCTTCATCGATGCTAGGTATGTATTGCCTCTTACTTTTAGTATTACAACGATTGCTTAGTGTTCTACAGCTACACCGAGGCCAAGGCTCTGGCATCTGGAGCTTCGTCCTACATTTCCAGCAACGGCGCCAATTCGCTCTACACTGCTTACTGGGGTACTAACAGTCAGTCTACCATTCGCGGTGTTTTCAACGGAGTCGCTAGTGAATCGTCGTCTTCTCGCACGTGAGTATTCCCGTATTTCGTATTTGCGTGGTTCTGACATCTCCCAAGTTTGAGCTGCACGGATTCTTTCGGTGTCTGCACTGGTGGTGTTATTGCCTATACAGTCATTGCTACCACGAACGTTAGTATCTACCGGTGCGCAAGAATTTCAGATATACTCATGTTCTTTTAGATCTACTACTGTAGCATCTTCTTCAACGAGGTTCCCTCGACCAGCCTCTGCTCCGGCACCACTGTCGCCTCCCGAAACGTTCGTGGTGGAACGACTCTTCACGAGGTATGTGCCGTATTCGTAGACCAAGTCAGTTATTCATTACCTTATAGATTACACACGCGGTTTCCGGCACTGACGATGTTACTTACGGTTGCGCCGCTGACCAGGCGCTGTCCACGGCTAACAAGCGCATCAATGCTGATAGCTACAACGTGCGTGAATAGTGCGTTCGACGCTGTATATTCCTAACTGTCTCTCTAGTGTTTCGCCACTCAAGTTTACGCTAACACGCAGTGTTGAAGTCCAGAGCTAACATGAAAGATATAGTATCAATCTAGAAGAATCATTTTGACTTGGGGTTTCAACGTAGTAAGAAGATGATCGAAATTATGTTTGCTTCATTACCAGTGTACCAAAATGTATCTGCTGCTTGTTTAAGTCGTGGTGCGTGCGGTAACCAACGATCCGGACCGCCTATAGTCCCACTTCGAGTTTCCAGCGTTGACTATGGGAGTCCACGTCTGGTCTTTCTAGTTGAATTTAGATTAGTCAAATCAAACATCTCCCGCAGAAATCGTCGAACGAACCTTTCGGTTTAGGTAGGTTTACATCCAGGACCTGTATCGTCTTTTCAAGGTTCTCTTTTGCCTTCTCGCCTGTAAACCTTTTACGCAAATGCTCCGTCATGGGTATAGACCGATCTGAACACTCAACAACCTTTCCATCCACCAAGCTAGCGGGAAACTCGGCGGCTTCACAATTGGGGCTTCGAGTCCAGGCTAGGATCGCTGCCATGAGCGCCCGACATCTCTCCCAAGACGGGTGCGCCGGATATAACTTGGTTAATGACCGTAGCTTTTCAGCGTCTGCGACGAGGGCGCACAGTGCAATGGCAAGGTTGTCAGGCTCGTGAAGGTGGTCGATGTATTCTTGTCGAGATGAAGCCATCGAAGGTAGCTCGAGACCGGAAACATAGGCCCCGATTGTATGCTCTCCCGGCCAGCCGCCACCCCAACCTATCACCCATAGTGGACCAAAGGTTTGAATCCATTTGTCATCAATGAAGAGGCGATATGCTCTCTGGTCATCGTAAGATCGTAGCAAAGCCGCCATGACGTTACAAGTTGACGGTAGGATGGAACAGAAGAGTGAGTAATCCAAGCGGCGTTGGCTATACAGGGTGTCCAGATTGTTTACCAATCGCGAAGTTGAGGCGTGAAGAATTCGGTGGATGGACGGCCCGGGAAAACAAAATGGCGTCTCCTTCATGGCCATGATGTCCGAATAAAGGCTGAGGATGGAAGCCATGCATCGATCACGAAGCACGGAAGCAGGACGACCTTCATTGACATTGTCAGAATCTTCGAAACCTGCAAGGGTAATGGTCTTTTCCATTACGCGCGCGATTTCTTCAAGTGGAGCCTGCGTGCCGCTGGCTAATCGCCGTACGGACCTGGCGTCGGTGATGATACCATTACTTGAGGCTAAACGACTGAAAACCGTTTCAAGCAGCTCCCAGTGGCACTGTACTTCCGAAGGGAAAGGACCATTGTCATTCGACGTCCGCATTATTGGTACATTCGCGGTGTCTTTTTCAATGTGATGCACGGCAAATTTTGCAGCAGCAAGAAGGACACGATCGTGGGTCGATAACGAGGCCGAAGAACCTGAATCGAAGGACAGCAGCGACGGCATCTCGAGTAGGTAATCCCAAATGGCGGGCAGAGGAAACACTTTTAACGTGTCTTGTAACGTTCTGGGTTTTGTTGTTCTGTAATACGTAGGGTTGATAACTGGCAACACGACAGCAATGAACTGTGCATGAGCTGCAGCTGTCAGTTTCGCGTCGTCCAAACGAAAAGCGCCACTAGACGCTGCCAACATCACAAGTTCTTTCCACACTAGAGGATGGAGCGGAGTTAAATGGTACGAAATGAGTAGCTCTCTCATCTCCAAAGAATTCACATTCTGGATCATCGGCGTGTTTGCTAAGGCCAAATCAAAACGAGCGTCGCGTATTCGCTGAAATTGATTTTCCCAGGCAAACTTGGAAGATTCCTTCTTCGGAAGGAAGAGAAAGGAGCGAAAGATTCGCTCGAGAGCAGGTTCCAAACCAGGATGGCACACTCTGCGGCCCGTGCTAAGATCTTCTTCCGTAAATTTCACCACCATTCTCCCGCGTGTACGCATCATGGCCTCTGGATCATGCCAAGTTGAGGCCGCATATTGCTGCACGGAAGCCGGAAGGCCTCCAATGGCCAATAACACGATCTCCTCCACAACAGGGTTTGAGGAGACCGTGTACAACCAGTCTAGCGCGTCCACAGATACTTCGTCGTAGGTATCTTGTACTGAAACAGTTTCCAATGCCAACAGCGACTTGAAATGATGTTCAGTCGTTTCTGTGTCCGAAGGCGAATTGCCGGGGCAACGTCGCGTTTCGACTTCCCTCCAGATGGAACGCCAGAGTAATACGACAGCCTGGTAGGCATAGTTAAGGAAGTCGCTCAACGGAGTCTGATATGGACACTGAGGAAAAACGATTGGAAGGGCATTGCTGACAAGGTACAGCGCACAGAGCAGGACCGTTATTACGCCGACAGCCCATGCCAGCGATGCACTGAAGGGAATGAAGAAGAGGATAAGGCCAGAGAGGAATAGCGCCAGGGAAAGATTCATGATGATGGGCAGTATCCCTATAGTGATGCGAACCCGCCACAGCTCGAGACCCGTGAATCTGAAGTGACGGAGATGACTGCGACGATCAGGGGTGCCGCAATGGAGGGACACATAGTGGTGAAGCCACTGCTTGATAAGAACAGCTGCGAGTGCGACGGCGAGGCTCGCAGCGAGGCTGACCGCCCAAAAGCCATTGACCCAGACATTAATTCCCTCAGCCACAAACTGTGCAGTGGGATTGATAGAAGGGCTAGTTATATTAACATGGGAAACACCATCAGCCAAAGCGAGCTGGATAGACACGATGTCGTAGAGAAGTATGGCGGTCATCTTGCCATAATCTGCCTGCAAGGTTTGCGACGCTTGCACAAGAAGTGACGTGACGACGGCGGAGAAAAGACCAGCCTATGCTGCAAGTGTCAGAAACAGTTCGCTATGGCCGTAACAACGTACAAATACAAGCATGACATCTAAACCATCACGCGATTGTCCGACCATGTTGGCGTCAAACGCAGCCGCCTCCTCCACGTATGTGCGCCATACCTTTGCATTTGACGTAGTCTCTTCACAGTAGGCATCGTCAGGGAACCGCTTGTCATATTCGTCGTTGAAGACATAGCGATTGGGAGGAGTGTCTCTTTTCATGCCAAAGAAATGTTTCTCGTGCTGGGATGTTGCATGTATCTGGGCACCAGATGTCGGCAGAGAAGCTGTGTTCGCATCTGCAAGGGATATCGAAGAGGATATGCCAGCTTCTGGGGACGACATGAAAGACAAGAGTGAACACAAACGCGAACGGGCGCCAAAAGCGATGATTGGGCGCTCCGAATTCTCGGCCGAAGTGTCGAAGATACTTTCTTAAGATAGAAATATGAATGTTAAGGCGCCAACTCGCGTGCGCGATTTTACGGTCGTGAAATCGCGTCTTAGTCTTGTCCAAGTCTCGTCGAAAGATGGCGAAGAGGAGCAAGTCAACATGCCGTTCGGCAGCGGAGTTTGAATATGCAAACTTTAGGAGTCTGCCTAAGGGAGACTAGTCTTCTTGTTGCGGTCGAGCTTGTGCCTTGACTGACGCATTTAAGTCCGTTTTGCTCTCTAGTACTCCTTCAAGGGATGCAGTCGCCACCAGCATTGAGTGCATAATGCTTTAATACACCATAGGTTTCAAACGTTGATGTTTTGAGCGGGGCTCGCCTACCATTGGCGCCACCTCAAAAGAAACTTGGTGAGGAATACTCATACCGCATACTACTCGGGGCACTGATAACAGTCAAAGAGAGTTACTTCATCCAAGTCCGGCTTTTTATGGCCTTGACTAGTGCCGAATTCAAGGACCCATCATTGAGGAGCGCGGACCGCCACTTTTCTGCGATCCATCTCGGCCCCACAGGCAGGCGATCTCGCCAACCTATTGAGGCTCTGTGGACGGTGTTGGTCAAAGCACCTTAACATAGAATATCAATGCGCAGCTGTCTACCGGCCAGGAGAAACCGTGCTGCACTTGCGATCAGGTCAGAGTCGAAAATCAACCAGGTTGGCCGCCTGAATGCAAGAGCAATTTGGCGTCTGGGAAATGGGCGTTCATTGACGCGTATAGGGAGAGTGGGCAGTTGACGCGACCTCGTGAATTTTCCTCTTTATCGCAATGAGTTGTTCATGGCTTAAGTTGTGCCTGTAGTCAACGGGGCGCGTACCGACTCAGAGTCCCAAACGTTTTGCGGCGATCAAGACAATACTTACACTTTGCCGCCCAGAATGTCTCTTCCAGGATCGCCACGGCTAGACATCCTTGGCCTCATGGTAGGTGCCAAGGAGGTGCTGTTGCGCATCTCTACAGGGGATACGGAGGAATTGAATTGACACCTCCAAGTAAGTACGAAGCATGGTGCACGATTACAATTTATTCGTTCGCTGAACAGTTCACTAGATTCATAATATACACTTGGTCGGACATGCTAGAGCTCTTCTCCTTGTTCGAAAACGTTACTACGCACATTCCTCCTCGTCATAATCAGGCATACCTCATCTTCGGCCCAAAGGGGACTTAATGTCCTGACAAGAATCAACGTGAGCACTACTGCGGAGTCTCCATTATATCTTTCTGACAAACTTGAAGGCGTCCGCAGCCCGACAATTATGTTGTAGCTTCAACCAGCCAAGCAGACGAGGGCTTTACGCGTATAAGAAGGCCTCATTGCCCCATGCAAACGCATATCCACTTACATGTCTTTGGTTAGAGTCCCGGCGCGATTTAGTCTTCTAACCCTTGTCGTTCTCCTTGCTTCCACGCTTCGAGTCAGCAGCCAGTCCTGTCGTAACGCTCCAGGAGATGCAGGTTTCCCCACAGATGACGCCTGGAGTGCATTGAACGCGTCTATTTCTGGTCGCCTTACCACGGTCGTCCCTTCTGGCCAATTTTGCAAAGACCGCGGTGGGTGTACGGATGCTGAATGGACTAGTGCGGCATTTCGTGCTGGTATTCCCGGTGCGATGGACTATGTATGTTCCTCGATCCCTTCTAACGTTATCTTCGTTGACTTGCTCGATAAACTAGCTCAATTGGGAACAGGTATTTGTTTGGCCGCGATTCGTAGTTGGTGAGCTCATATAGTGTTAGGACTACGACGTCGACCCACCGGAAGTTTGTGTGCGTAATACCACTGGCAATTGTGGGCAGGGAAATGTTCCTTTGTATGCCGTTCTGGCGACCACGGCGGAAGACGTCCAGGTGAGGATTACATATTCTCACTCGCCTGTACTCTACTGAGCCTTTATTTAGGCCGGTATCGCCTTCGCAGAGGCGTACAACTTGCGCGTTGCCATCAAAGCCTCTGGTCATGATGCTTCTGGACGATCCACTGCGCGTAATTCATTGATGATCTCGACCCATCTCTTACAGAACATTTCGTTTCATGATGATTTCAACGTTGGTAATAATAACAAGGGCTCGGCCGTCACTGTCGGCAGTGGCGTCTTTCTGAACACTTTGTACCGAGCTGCCAAGGATCAGGGTAAGATCCTCGTTGGGGGAGGCGCTGCCACGGTCGTGGCTGCAGGAGGATACATTCAAGGCGGCGGGCATTCACCGCTTTCTCCTCTTCTCGGTTTGGCTACTGACAATGTTCTTCGTAAGTCCCGGCGTCGTAACGTTGACCTTGATTGATAGTTTTACAGAATTTACCATTGTCACTGGCGATGCCGAAGTTGTCACTACAGATGAAACTACGAACAGTGATCGTCAGCGTCATCCTTCTTTCTTTTTTTGCCGCTCACCCTATGACTAGTATTTTGGGCTCTTCGTGGTGGTGGTGCTGGCTCGTGGGGCGTCATCCTGTCCGCGACGTTCCGCACTTATCCTACATTTAATGGCACGCATGACATCACCCTCATCAGCGCCAGTGGGACGAATGCTACAACCACCATGGCCGACATCATGCGGTTGCATGCTGAGCACATCTTCGACATGGACGACCTTCGCATTGGGCAGTACTTCTTCATCACTCCGAACGTGACGTCTGGGTTTGAGTTGACTCTTACTCTCAACACCTTTTTCCCGAATGTTACTGAGGCGGTTGCGATGGCGGCGATTCAGCCGTTCTTGGACGATGCGGTGGCGAGTGGTGGTAAAATCACGTCGCAGAGTGTTCAAGAGATGAATATGAACGATATACTTGCGCATGACGATGATGAAGTGGGAGCGAATTTGGTCATGGGGTCAAGACTCTTTCCTGAGGACGTCTATCGCAATTCGCCGGATGCTATTGGACAGATGTATACGAAGCTCTTCGACAGTGGTGCCTTCATGTGAGTGACTGTTTTCATTCTGTTTCTGATTTAGAACTAACCTTGTCGTGTAGCGTTCTGGGGACCATGGTTTCTGGAGGTGTGTATACGCTTTGACTGTGAAGCACCCTCGCTAATTCGCTTTTATCTGTAGGGCAAGTGGCGGCGAACGCTGACATCGATTCTGCCGTCACACCAAAGTGGAGGACATCCAAAACTCATGTGCGTGTTCAGCATGTCCGAATTCGTAGTCTTTTCTTGACCGGCCTGTAGATGATGGTTGTGAACACCTGGGCGGATGATGCGGACCCGTCCGAGGTCCAGGCTCAGAGTCAACTTTTCCAAACGACACAACTGCCCATTTTCGAAGAGGTTATTGGGACGGATGGGGGTGCGTACTCGAACGAGGCGGATCCGACGGAGCCAAATTTCCAGACGACCTTTTATGGACCTAATTATGATAGGCTGAGTGAGATTAAGAGGAAGTACGATCCTAGTGACCGGTTTATTGTTGAAGGGGGTGTGGGGAGTGAGCGGTGGGATAGGGATGGGTTTTGCATGGTTGTGTAGAGGGAGGGTTCAATTTATAGGATGATGCCTCCTCACTACAGGTTACTGTAGCACGTCTATCTTTTTTGTTTCGTTGGCCTGGACAACTTAGAGCAATTCTTCAGTTATGTTGATTTAGATGGACTCGCGACATCGTCTCTTGCCCATTTCACTCGGACGCTTATTCTGAATGATACCCTCTGGGCAGAGCACATGGTTGAATCCATCGTCAGCCTCCCTATATTATTATACTCAACTGTCTTGCGTGTGCCGTCCTCAGCGTTGGATACAAAAACGTCCGCTGACAAGAGAATGGTCACTACACCCACGTGGTCGCGAGGCAGCTGGTCACGTCTCTTATAGAATTGTCACCATGTCGTCCACCAGTCCCGGCATTGTTCGCCTTTGTGTATGAACGAGAACGTCAATGGACTGCATTCTACGTCCTAAAACGAGCCGGCCGTTTTCATACCACGTCGAGGATGACGATGTCGAGCAAGTCGCCCTTTCAGCCCTTAACATGCGCCAAAATCGGCAGCATACATGTCTCCTGCCCCGTCACATTTCATTTCATCTCTGCTCGCACTGCCTTAAACATGTCGACTCGATGTTCTTGGCGTTCCGGTGTCCATCGATGGAATCGACTTCAGGCAGAACGAATCTTCGGAATGCCGCCGGCCAGTCAAGAAGGAGGACAGCACTTGCACCAAAACCCCCGACCCACGACAATGACTGCCTTGGAGGGTGTCTCGACATCTCAAAGTATTCGCCAAGTATTCGCTTCCCCTTCCCACGGTCAGTGCACGATGAACATGTTATGCAGTACCCGGCTAACCGAGAACCTAGATTGATACCAGTGACGCGCCAATGTTTGGAGTAGTCTCAGGATCCCCTTTCTGGAGATCAGACAGTTGCTCCTTTATACGAGTCTCAACAGAGAAGCATTTCTGGCTAAGACTCGATATTCTCCATCAGGAAAAAACCAAAAATTATACTCAGCATATGTAGCCTACATAGTATATATATAGCTGATAGCCCGTGTACAGAAGTACCCCCTTATGTATGATACATATATCACCCTTTCTTGCCTGTATCATACTGTATATGGCCTGTATACCTACCGTATACATACTGTATACCTACTGTATGCCTACTGTACACGTTCTGTACACTACAGTCTGCCACATCCATATTTATTCTCAGCTCGGTGCACGGTACACCCATGCTACGCGTTCCCAATCAGATTCGAAAGAGTGACAGAAGCGATCATATTAACATGCTACGGAAGGCTACTCCGCACGCGCACTGTTACTACTACCAATTTCGCCGGATTCCCCGTCCCCATCAGCTGCATTCTGTACCAGGGTGGAGCCACCACCCCCATCCTCATCACTGTCATCCTCGTCCTCATCGCTACCTTCATCACCGTCGTCCTCAGAATCGGTATCGCCCGTTTTGGCATCCAGCGCGAGAAGTTCTGCTTCTTGTTCTTCCTCAGTCATGGTCACAATGTCATCTGTGGTCCTATAAGCGGAAGCACCAGCTTGGAGCCTATGTCCATGTCAAACCCAGGCTCAAAATAATGAAGAAGAACATACCGAGCTCGGTCGTACCATCTTATGAATTTCTTCTCAAGCTTAACCGGGTCGAGCGCGATGTACTCCATGATGTTCGGGAGATGAACCGCATCATATCGCGCACGCTGCACGTCCTCATCCAGGGTGCCCTTAACGTAGATGCCGCTTGACCATTCATTTATGAGAAACTCAACCTAGTGGCACGTAAGAGCATGAATAAAAAGAAGTCAAGACAAAGACAGACCGTTGTGCAGACAAGGGCGATAAACTTTGGCCGTATAGGGCAGAACGCATCCGGAAACTTTACGCCATGGTCCCGCGACGAAGCGAAGGCCGCCGCTTTAATGCCACCAAATATTGTAGGATTATCGTAGCATCCCTCGCGCGTGAATGGATCCTGGAGAAAGTTAGAAAATGTTTCGCTAAACCCTGAACACGCACCTTATATCGAAAGGCCGCGCGGTCGAGCAAGGCTGCGACCAAGGCTTTATTTCGTCGGATGACCTTAACCTTCGCCGAGGCTTCGAAGCCAAAAGTTGGGGCAATAAGGGGTCGCAGGCCATCTCGAACATGGCCCCGAACTCGTGTTCCACGAAGTGTTAACTAGTAAGATATCAGCATCAGTCGAAAACAATACAAGGCTTACTTACCAAGCGTTGCATGGGCTCGGTTAAACTCTGGTTCTCCAAATTTGCCGAGTCGCACCAGCCAGACCACGTCTCATGAGCCCAGTCATGCTGCCCTTCGATGTCCGGATATGCATATCCAACCATACATCGGCTTTCATAGCCATCAATAGCCTTGGTCAGCATAACCTTCGTCATTCCAGTATAGTGAGATAGCTTATCGCCAGATTTACCCTCAAGCATTGAAGGAGGATGCATTTCGACGTCTGGCACCCCGGGGGCGGTTTCCAGTGCCGCCGTATCAGTATCCGGTTCAGGATTATTGTCGGTTGCCGAGGAATCGAGAGTCTTCGATGGTGCCAACTGAGTCTTGTTCGTCCTTGGGGTGGCGACAGGTGTCGAACTGAAGGAATCATCACGAGGCATGGCACTGATTGGGCGGGGTTTCCCAGCTGAGCGGACAGACTTCGGTACTGCAGGGGGCTCCGGCGTAACAGACCCGTGCGAACGAATCTGAAGCAACAATTAGAATGACTTTTGCCATATACAAGCAACGACTTACCGCATTCGAGAAAGTCCAGGTCGGCAGCTCCTCGACATCCTCTTCTGCTTCCGGCAGGTCACGACCATGTGCGTCGAAATAATTGTCATGCACGGTAGCAATGACCTGCTCCGTATCACCTGGACACAATCAATGTTGGAAGGTGTTAGGGAAGAACAATCAACACACGCTTATGTTTCTCGAGTTCGTACTTGGCCGCGGCACTGTCCTTCTGTGCAGCAGCTAAACGTTTACGCAACTCGGCATTTTCTTGGTCGGTACATGCTTGCGCTGACAAGGGTCAGAGAGAAGCTGAAATTAGGCGAACTACGAGCACTTACCGCTGGCAGCAGCCTTCTTGGATAGTATGACCTTACGCCTCTTTGTTCCCGACGTTTGCGTCTCGTTTTCGACCTCCAAATCGACCGTATCTGGCTCTTTGCGCTTCCGTGCCGCAGTAGGTTTCTTTACCCCAGCGGGGTTGAATTCAGAGGAACTGAAGCAAGAGGTGGCCTAGCCTTCCCCTGCGCCTGCTTTTTGCGGGTCACCATGAGTGCTAAGGACAACTGGGCACAAAAAATGGAAAACAACTTACTGAGCTTTGACTGTGTTTGTTTTAGACTGACTTACCATAAACGGTCAATGTCGCTTGCCGACTTTCTTCTCCCGCCATGCTAAAACGTCCAGCTTCTAGCAGGGATATCGCCCTCAAGAATCATTGTCTAATCTGCGGCAACGGTCCATTTAAACATGCAGGTGGTCTTCGGTCGCACCTGTCACAGACCAAATGCGGCGTCACGACGCGCGAACAAAATACGCCCACGGCAAAGTCTACTTTGCGTCGCGAGAGACGAAGCCGGACCCACAGTCCTCCACCAATGCCATTGAACTGTGACGTGGTGTCAGACCCTGCTCTCGACGAGGCACCGCCGACTCCATTCTCTCCAGCTCTACCTCCCGAAGATGAACCGCCACCTAAAAGACGCCGAGTAACAATTGAAGATGTTGACGAACCGGTTGAACAAACCACTATCGAGGACTTCCCACAGAGCGGATGCATTCTGGAAGAGCGCGGTGTCGTGGAAACAATGTTCGAGAGGCTCAAACGCGAGAGACAGGCGGCAGGAAAGGAAATTTGGGAGCCATTTGCTACGAAGAAGGAATGGGAGCTTGCTAAATGGCTTATGACTTGCGGCATCAGTCAGAAGGAAGTCGAAAAGTTTCTCAAACTGTCAACGGTACGTTAGTTCATCCTCCAATGCGTACTCAAAACTCACTTTTTGTTTTATACGACAGACTACCGACGACGTAAAACCTTCATTCAAAAATAAGCGTGGTCTCTTGCAGAAGATTGACAGCCTACCCAATGGCCCATCCTGGCGCTGCGAACCATTTACAATCACCGGCACCGAGGTAGACGATAAGAAGAAACCGAAGGAGATAGAAGTCGAGCTTTGGAAACGAAATCCGGTGGAGTGTATCCAGGAACTTATGCAGAATCCACGGTTCGAGAAGCATTTACGCTATGCTCCGGAGCGCGTCTTCCATACAGATGCGCAGGGGCACACGGAACGAGAATATAGCGAGATGGCGACAGCAGATTGGTGGTGGGCAGTCCAGGTTAGTACTTCTTCTTCGTGCCATTCACTACTGAGATTGATGTTAGAAATTATTACGAGCAGGGGCTACAATTGCACCTTGTATTGTATCCTCTGACAAAACGCAGCTCTCTCGTTTCAGTGGCGACAAATCTGCATGGCCGGTATACCTGACAATTGGAAACATCGACTTCGACCTGCGCCGAAAGCCATCAGAACACGCTCAAATCTTGATCGGGTACATACCTGTTGTCAAACTCGACATCTTCCACAAGGATGAACGGGCGCTTCAGGGATACTCGCTGTTCCACCAATGCATGGCCAGCCTTTTGAAGCCGCTTATCAAGGCAGGGAGGGATGGCGTTGAGATGCTCTGTGCCGATGGACGGACACGCCTCGTCTTCCCTTTGCTGGCGGCATATGTCGCCGACTATCCGGAGCAGTGTCTTGTGGCATGCTGCATGGAGAATCGGTGCCCTAAATGCACGGCGGGACGCGACGAGATGGGTAATGGTCCAGACCATGATCCTCTTCGTGAGGTAAAGACAACACTCGACATACTGCAAGCCGTCGCCGCTGGGTACAAACCTAGCGAATACACGATGTTAGGGCTGCGATCCGTTGTGCCTTTCTGGAAAGACTTACCGCACTGCGACATATTCAACTGTTTCACCCCCGATATCCTCCATCAGCTTCACAAGGGCGTGTTCAAGGACCACATGGTCAAGTGGTCCACCGAGGCATCGAACGTCGACAAGACAGATATCGACAAGCGCTTCCAGGCCCTCCCGCGAAGTTCCCATCTCCGCCATTTCAAGAAAGGCATCTCGTTCGTCACGCAGTGGACAGGAACAGAATACAAGGAAATGGAAAAGGTCTTCTTGACGGTAATAGCAGGTGCCGCGTCGAAGGAGGTGGTGATATGCGTCCGTTCAGTCCTCGAGTTCATTCACTATGCGCACTTTGAGCAACACACCGATTCGTCGCTTGACGCCATGGAGGCCGCTTTACGCACCTTTCACGAATATAAACACATCTTCGTAGATGCTGGCGTGCGCGACCACTTTAACATCCCCAAAATCCACTCCATGCTCCACTACGTCCCAATGATTCGATCCCACGGCGCCGCAGCCGGATATAATACTGAGGCAACCGAGCGACTGCACATCGATTTTGCAAAGCTGGGATACCGCGCCTCGAGCAAAAAGGGCTACATCAAACAGATGGTGCGCTGGCTGACGCGCCGGGAGAATATCGAGCGATTCGTGTCATTTTTAGACTGGGTATCGGTCGGCGAAGGAAAAGATGTTGCTGACGAGGAGGAAGAGGAGGAGGAGGACGCCGATGTTGACGATGATGAGGGTGAAGAAGCAAAAGAGCCAAAGAAGGTCAACACGCTGTCATCGGATCAGCAATCAGAAGGTGTCGAACCCGAGGTCGAAACAACTCCTTTAGTTTCCCTCTCTCATGGTGAATGCGAATACACGATTGCGAGGGTCGCGCCCTTCAAAAACGTCTCGCTTAACGCACTCATTGATGCATATGGCTGCCTCGACTTCTCACAGGCCATGGCGACCTTCCTTCAAAAGCACAACATTCTCGATCCAATCAGCTACTGGAACTCGACGCCAGCTACCTATTCCGTCTTCAAACGTGTCCGCGTCTCGGTGCCTGCCATCGCTGAGGTTTCGCAACACGGCCTCATTGATAGTATTCGCGCCAACATCGCACAAGAGAAGACGCGCCGATCAGCTTTTGTCCCTGCTCAATTCGACACTGTTCTCGCACGAAAGGAACTTCCCCAGTCTGAGGATACGGCGTTGGATCTTCTCGGATCGAAAGGTGTGTACGCCGTTTTAGTCATGCTCTGCAGGCATCTGATGTGCCCTAGGTCTTCATGTTGGCCAGGTTCGCGCCATTTTCACCATGCCTCCCTCGCTTGCGGCCGGAAAACATTTCCCGCATCCCCTTGCATATGTCGAATGGTTCAAACCGCTGAAGCGATCGCAGCTTGACGTGGCGACCAACATGTTCAAGGTAACACCGGCTACAACTCGACGACTGAATAATCAATTACGGGAGGCATCAATTGTTCCAGTGACTTATCTCGCTCGTAGTTGTCATCTTGTCCCGATTTCACGACCAAAAGCTGGCGAAGATTTGTGCTACTCGAGTGAGACAGCCTTACAAGTATCGAAATCTTTCCTGTTAAATTCGCATTTTCGTCATGTAGATTTCGTTCTCTTAAGCCACAAATGTAATCTACAAGAATAGTAGTAATTTGGAAATGTTATGGCTCCAACAACGAATGCGGCGGGAAGACATCATTGGAAGGCTCGGTCCGGCGCGCGTATCTGAGGCCATTTCCACAGTACACTACGTATCGTGACGCACGGCTACGCTGATGTCAGTATGCTATGTATAGCTTGGTGAGAGGTACAGTATCCTATGTACGCTATGTATCCTGACCCTGCACCTGTATAGCCCTGTATAGTACAGAAAGAGGGGGGGGTATATGTACCGTTTCAGTTTTTCCTGATGTCCTTGCGCTCGTCTATGAGCAACCGAGTCGGTTGATGGAAATCAAGGTTGATACGACTGCGGCGTTGCACAATCTCATGGCAGCTCGACAGCATTCAATTCCTCCGCAGTCTGACGAAGATCTAAATGCCGTGCAATGTTCTGCGACTTGAGTCAGTATCCCGAGCAGGTGATGGCTCCATGGCCGTATAAAAGGTTCGCCTTGCTTCACCCTCCCATTATACTGGCGCTATGTTTACCACAACAGTCGTCTCGCCAAAAATTTGCTTCTTTGCTTTTTTCGCTATTTTTGCTTCCGCCCTCCGAGTTCACCCCCAGTCCTGTCGAAGTGCCCCGGGAGACGCAGGTTTCCCTTCGGATGACGAGTGGAGTGCATTAAACGCATCAATCTCAGGCCACCTTGTTAAAGTGGTTCCCTCTGGCCAATTCTGCAAAGACCGCGGTGGGTGTACAGACGCCGAATGGACTAGTGCTGTATTCCGTGCGAACGTTCCTGGCGCGATGGACCAGGTATGCATTTCTTGCTTTTAACAGCCGCCGTCATTCATGTGTTTGAAACCACAGGTGAATTGGGAACAGGTGAACACAATTTCTGGATAATCCTCTTACATCAGCTTAAGCATTGTTAGGATTACGAGTCTGATCCGCCAGAGGTTTGCTTGCGCAATACGACCGGAAACTGCGAGCAAGGAAACGTTCCTCTCTATGCAGTCCTGGCAACTTCTGCTGATGATGTTAAGGTCAGAAACATCTTCATTTATCTATTCTCTCCATTCATGAACTCTATCTTGTAGGCTGGCATCGCGTTTGCCAAAAAATACAACTTGCGGGTCGCCGTGAAGGCGTCGGGCCACGATTATCTCGGCCGTTCCACTGCCCGCGACTCATTATTGATCTCGACGCACCTTCTCCAGAACATCTCGTTTCACGAGAATTACAGTATCGGTAATCACAGTCAAGGTTCAGCAGTTACCGTTGGCAGTGGCGTCTTCTTGAACAAACTGTACCAAGCTGCCAAGGCGCAGGGTAAGATCGTTGTTGGTGGAACTGCTGGTACCGTCGTAGCCGCAGGAGGGTATATCCAAGGCGCTGGACATTCAGCACTATCTCCTCTACTCGGTCTGGCGGCCGACAATGTGCTTCGTATGTTCTTTTGCAGTGTCGGTGTATAAGTTGTTTGATAGTTCTTCAGAATTTCAGGTTGTCACTGGGAATGCAGAAGTCGTCACGGCAGACGAGACACAACATAGCGATCGTCAGTTTCTCCATCTTCGCTAGTCGCACAACTCATCCTACGCTTCAGTGTTTTGGGCTCTTCGTGGTGGTGGTGCTGGCTCTTGGGGCGTCATTATATCAGCCACTTTCCGTACGTTTTCCACCTTCAATGGGACGGTGTCCAGCATCCTGGTATACACCAACGGCTCGAACGCTACTTTTGGAAACATCATGGGACTGCACGCTAAACACATCTTTGACATGGACGACCTTCGCCCCGCCCAGTACTTTTATGCGTTCCGGAACGTGACCTCCGAGTTTCAGTTTAATCTCGTTATGGCCACATTCTTCCCGAATGTCAGCGCAGAAGCTGCGACGTCGGCGATGCAGCCGTTGTTGAATGACATCGTGGCGAATGAAGGGACGATCGGGTCCCAGTCTGTACAGGAAATGAACTTCAACGACGCTGTCACGTCGCCGGATGACAGTGTTGCTTCAAACCTAGTTATGGGTTCTCGGTTGTTTCCCGAAGCTGTTTATCGGAATTCGCCAGATTCTATTGGCCAAATGTACACGAAACTTTTCGAGGCTGGCTCTTTCGCGTAAGTCATCCCTCGTTTGTCTACCTTATGCTGACCAGATGGGTTGCACAGCGTTCTTGGACATCTTGTCGCTGGAGGTAATTATCACTCTCATGACGAAAGGCGCATCATAGCTAATAAATCTCGTTGTTGTCCGCAGGCAAAGTCGCAGAAAATGCGTATATCGATTCTGCTGTTCACCCCAAGTGGAGATCAGCCAAAACGCATGTGGGTCCCTATTTGTGAAAAGTTTCTTTTAAGTCTAATGCTTCGGATAGATGATCGTTGTCAATGGTTGGGAGGATGGCGTCGATCTGTCCTACATTTCCTTCCTCAAGACGGCGTTCCAAACGATTCAACTGCCGATCATCGAGGAAGTCATTGGTTCCGACGCTGGCTCGTACTCCAACGAAGCAGACTCGATAGAGCCCAATTTCCGAACGACCTTCTACGGACCCAACTACGATAAATTGAGCGCGATTAAGAGCAAGTATGATCCCGCTGACCTGTTTATCGTTGCAGGCGGTGTTGGAAGTGAACGTTGGGATGCAGATGGTTTCTGTAAACTGCATGCAGAAAGTTCTAGGGATTCGAGTTTCTGATCTGTATTCTTTCTGCACATGGTGGTGTATTCGGCGCTTGTATATAATCATATAGCATCTTCACACACATCATCATCTGTTTCCTGCAGTATTTTGAGGATCTAGAGCCCCAAACTGAAAAGGTTGATTACATTTTGTCCTAACCATCTGTCATGGGCAGGCTGGTATGGTATGGGAGCAATGAAGGTCTTAAATACTGGCCGTATATTGATGAGTCCGAACTACGAATGAATGGAACATCAAGGCTTCCTTCACATGCGCCATTGCTACTTGCCTTCTGCCATCACGTCAACGGTCAACTGGTCTCGAGTCATAGTCTCATGCTCCCTTACTCATCTGAACCAGTAATACTAATAGAAAGCTATAATATATAAAGGCAATTCAAAATGCCTTCCCACCGTACTCTGAAATGGCTGCTCCAAGAATCGACCGGCGACCTATCCGAGTAAGCTCCCCCCCCAAAAAAATCGTTGCTCCTCTTGGTACTAAACGCTCTAGGTAGATTGGCGCTTTTAGTGGATACGCTGGTGACAGATAGTACGTGCATTCTTCACCGCATGCCCTCCATGTTCGATTCAGCTTTGCAGCGACGGCCTCCTGCGCCAAGCGACGCACGGCAATGTCGATATTCTCTTTGGCGACTATCTCGCTGAAGTGAATATTGCCAGGCTTGCAATGGACAGAGAGCAGGACGCGACGAAGGGATACGAGGGGCAGTTTTTTCGACAGTTTTGCGATGCGGTGGATGTGATTGTTGAGAAGCGGCTTCGAGTAAGTTATTTACTTAGTACTGTGAAAGGCTGTCTTGTAAAGTTCTCGATTTTGTTTAGGTTATTACGAATGCTGGAGGACTTAATCCCTCTGCTCTCGCTGAAGCATGCGACGAGCTGCTCAAGTCCCGAGGTTATCAAGAAACGAAGGTCAGTTCCCCAGCTGACGACTAGGCGAACTACGACCTCCGACTCTCTTCAGGTAGCTGCCGTTACTGGAGACGACGTTCTCCCGTTCATATCCAGCCTAACCGCAGACGGCGAACACTTTCCCCACTTGGAAGACCAAAGACCGCTTGCATCTTGGGGTCTCAAACCTTTATCTGCAAATGCGTATTGTGGTGCCCGAGCCATCGTCGGGGCACTCGACGCGGGAGCGGATATCATCATCGTCAGTGCCACTGCGCTTTCCGTGTAGGGCAATGATTCATTCGTGAGCTTGTTAATTTAGACTGGCCGCGTTACGGACGCCTCACCTGTGATCGCCGCTTCGCAGTGGTGGCATGGATGGTCGTGGAACGCGTACGACCGTCTTGCTGGCGCGCTGTTAGCTGGGCATTGCATTGTACGTGTACCTTTCAAATGGCACAACGCTGAGTAGAGCTTCTATTATTTATTCAGGAATGCGGCGCGTATTGTACGGGGGGAAACTTCTCTGGTTTCAAGTCTCTAGGGCTTGAACGATGCATCGATTTCGCTTTTCCCATTGCGGAGGTGTCTGCCGATGGGACCTTCGTCGTTACTCGACCGGAGCAAGGCAACTTCAATGGGGTCGTTACTATTGATACTGTTCGATCTCAATTGTTGTATGAGTTGCAAGGGAACGTAAGTATACCTCAACATTTTGATAAGGTCTGATGCTGATGTGCGGTGTTGTTAGATATATCTCAATCCTGATGTACAGGGCATTCTGAACGATGTCCAAGTCCAAGAAGTGGGAAAGGATCGTGTTCGTGTTTTTAACGTGAAGGGTGCTGCACCGCCGGATACCACAAAGGTGGCTATCTGCGCTGTTGGTGGGTATCAGGCGGAGCAATGGGTGTGCGCTACCGGGCTTGATATCAAAGGCGAGTTTTTCTGTACGATTGCGCATTAGACGTTGCCTCAACGGCACCCGTAGAGAAGTTTGCGAATGTGGAGCTTCATGTCAAGGCCCATTTGGGCGAGAAGATCGAGGAGTTTAGCGTCTTTGATTTTACGCAATACGGAGTGTACGTGTTCTACACGATATATGGCGGTGCTCTGATACTGTTCAATCATAGACCTCAAGATGATCCTTCGACTGAGGCATTGGGCACGGCGATGCTTCGCATCTTCGCGCAGGCACCAAAGCTTGAAGCCTTTTCGCATTTCGAAAATATGATTCAGCTCGCGTTCGTGGAAGGATTAGGACATTTTCCTGGAATGCATTTTAATGTAAGTTCAACTTCACTCCTGAATACTCTGACTCAGTACTGAATTCTTTGTAGCATGATCGTCGAATTGCTCTTCCGAAGCCGTATATCGAATAGTAAGTAACTAGTTCTGTTATGGGACTGAGTCTGACGATTCTGTAGCTGGCCAGCTCTGATGAATATCAAGTATTTGACGAATCGGTATCAATTCGTTGGTTCGGAATCTGCTGTAACTGTTCCTGGGCCAAGCCACACCATTGGTCCAATGCGACAGTCGAGTTACGACTCCACTGGTGAAGCGCTGGATTCTAGCGTGGATGTTGAAACTGTTCGCGGGCCTCTGGGATGGATCGTTCACGCGCGCTCTGGGGTTTGTTCTCTGATCCTCCCTCATCCTCTTGTTCTGACGATTGAATTCTGCAGGATAAAGGTGGCAGTGAGTTGCTACAACGCCGTAGAGAAACAATAGCGTTGAGCATATTATTATTGCAGATGTCAATGTCGGTTTCTTTGTCCGCCATGAAGACGAGTACCCGTGGCTTAGGTCTTTTCTATCGCACAAGAAGATGGTGCAACTTCTTTCAAAGGAGTTTGTAGGGAATAGGATCGAACGTGTTGAGTTTCCGGGTATCTGGGCTGTTCACTTTGTAAGTGCTGTGTAGCACTGTTATGGGGAAACATGTTCATCAGGCTCTGCAGGTCGTTCATGATTACTTGGGGAATGGGGTGTCTTCTACGAGCAGGATGGATGCGTTGGGGAAGAGCTTGGCGGAATTTTTGCGGGCGAAGCATGTTGACCTGCCAAAGAAATTTCTGGCGAGGGGGAGAATTTGAAGTTGAGGTCAGGAGTACGGGCATCGCGTATTGTTTGAGAGTGTGTTCGCCCCGTTCGTGAACAGATAAAGAACTCGCGAAAGATCAAGACGTGTTAGACGCCCGCATGATGAAACGAAGGATCCCTCGGCTATGATCCCGACAGGCTGTGAAGACTCGGTCTCACATTCTCGGCCGCTCCTCGTCGCTGCGTGAAGAAATGGACGGTGAAGCGTAAAACAATATGACTGTCAGCAGCGCCCTTGAATTACTGCGCAGTGCCGAGGCATCCGGTCATAGCCGTGCGCGTAATCAGGGTAGAACCGCGTAGCGTGACGGTGACTGCGTCACCCACGTGAGAAACGACCAGCAGCGCCTTCACCTCCTTGTACACTAACGCCCGTCTACTTTTCTCTCCAAAATCGTTTGAAACGGTAAGCAGCCATTTTACGCCACGCAAGACAGTGGCGGCACCGTTGCCAACGACGAGCTAACAGTTGAACCGTTTCCGTAGACCACACTTTGATAATGTTCGTCGTCATCGTGTAGCAGGACCATGCTCGCAGCTGTTAACGCCTTGTGCCTAGGTCTGAACCTTACGACCCGTACTTGCCTCGCAATGGCTCGTCTTCGAACCCGTCGGGCGCCTCTCAGGGGACCGGAAACGCAAAGACTGCCGCTATCCAGGCACAAATTGACGACACCGTTGGAATTATGCGGGAGAACATCACCAAAGTGGCGGAGAGAGGAGAGCGGTTGGATTCCCTGCAGGACAAGACAGGTCCGTGTCGAACAGCACTGACGAACACCGTCTGACGTGTCTTTTAGATAACCTTGCTGTCTCTGCCCAGGGATTCCGACGTGGTGCCAACCGAGTCCGAAAGGTACGTTCAGCTTGCTTACTGTATGTTTTCCGACTCTGACATTTTCCGCAGAATATGTGGTACGTCTATTAGCTCGTCGTTGTCTTACACTTCCGTTCACGTCATATCCTTCGCGTAGGTGGAAGGACATGAAGGTACGCTCCATTATTACCGCCCATTGCCCATACCAACTCGCTCTCGTCAGATGCGAATCATCATTGGAGTCGCAATCGCAGTGATTATTGTTATTATCGTGGTTTCCATCGTTAAGGCGACACAGAAATGATCTGTATTCCTTCCCGTCGTGGTTGTATCTATGCCCATAGTCTTAGTTTTCTTCCTCTTGTGGAGTAAATGATTCGAGGAGTTAATACACCTTTCGGGCGGGTGGTACTGTGCTTCGGACTTCTTTTTGTTTCTCTACCTTTTTCTTTGCTATGTATATGATGTTTCTTGCCCGGATACCCTGCTTGTAATTCAGGATCACATTTATCCACAGGAAAAGCAAGAAAGTAAGTAGGGAGGTGCTTGAAGGTAATGCTGAGCTCTGGGCTAATGCAGACAAGTAAACGGAAAGAAGGTTGATGCAAGGCTTAAGTCAAACAGATGGACCATTTGAGCACTTTCCTTTGACTGAGAAGTCTGATACATGTGGGGTCGATAATTTCAGAAGGCGTATCTCATGCTTTTGCCAACTTCCATGATGATGGCAATAAGTACATTGTCAACGCGTCAAAAGCCCTACTTTCCACCAATATCGAACCCAACTATCTACATCCTCAGGACCTAACTTGCCCATGCTACTATACATCACCGGCGCAGCCTCTCTCGCCCTCGCCGTATCCGCACGCGCCATCCCAAACGCCTCCGTCTCGACATCCCCCGCCGCCGGCCGATACGCCGTCCGGTAAAAGTCCAGCAACGCCATCGACGTCAACGACCGTCCCGCGCGCATAGACGCCTCCAGCGCCACCAGCCACTCGGCGTAGTCCACCAGCGGCACCCCCAGCGCGTCCGCGAGCGCCTGGAAGACGCACACAGCCCGCACCGGAGTGGGATGCGCGAGATTCAGAAACGCGTGCGGGCTGTGGCGCATCTCGAGGATCGCTGCGGCTGCGCGGTGCACGGGCATCCAGGCGAGGATCTGAAACATGTTGAGACAAGGTGAGGAGGAGAGAAGAGGAGAGAAGAAGGGCAGACACATACCCCGACTGGACTCGGCATGCACTGCACGACCTGCGCAGACCTGATTAGCGAGGGGAGCCACTCTTTGGGATTCCAGCACCCGTTGGGGCCGCCGGAGAGCTGGCCGACGCGGACGATGGAGATTCGGAGAGTCGTCTGTTCCGCAGCTTGGACGAGGATGCTCTCTGCGATCCATTTGGACTCGGTATAGCCTGTGCCCAAGGCTGTGGACGGTCGTTCATTGGGACCTTCTGGGACTGCTGTTCCAGAGGGCCAATCTACAAAAAAAAAGGTTTAGTTGAAAAGATAGACTTTGAGTGGAAAACTCGACGTACTCAAGAACGTCAACGTGCTCACAAAGACCAACTTTGGCGGAATCACTTGTTCGGAAGAAAGCGCAAAATCGATCAAACGTCGCGTTCCAGCGATCAAAGGCTCCAACGACAACAGCGTCGTTCCAAAATTAAGCGACCAGCCTTGTCAAGTTTGAGCTCCCAACCCATTGAACTGATGCCAATCAAACCACTCACTGTTGTGAATGATGCACGTAACCTCACGACGCAGCTCCTCAAAAACACACTCCTCAAGCCCAAAACCCTCTTCCGCCAAATTACCCTCCACCAACTGCACCTTCTCAGAATTCAAAATCGAATAATCCAAATCCCTCTCCTTGAACGCCTTGGCCTGCCGAATATACACCGAGCGATATCCCTTCGAGTCCCGCCGGTTCAGCGCATACACACAGTCGACAGTCGGGTCCTTGACCAGCAGCTCGAGCAGGTGCGACCCCAGAGACCCCGTGCTCCCCGTCAAGAGCACAACCTCCCTCTTCCCCATCTGGCGCGGCGGCGGTTTCGCGGGAACGTGGTGGCGCGAAAAGTCCGAGCCGTACTTGCGCACCATCGACTCCATCTCCCCGATCCGGCTGGACCCCGTGCACAGCGCGACTGATGCCTGCCCATAGCGCACGACCTGCGCGACGTACACGCCGAGCTTGCGAATAGTGGGGTTGATGTAGACGACGTTGTACGGTATGTTTCGCGTGAAGAGCTTGAGGTTGTAATGTAGGACATTGCAGATGACGTTGCGAATCCATGTTGCTTGCAGGCTGTCGATAGTTAGAGCATAGTGGATTGATGGGAGGAAACGAACCTATCACAGCCAGCTTGGAAGAGATCCTCATCATCTGAGAGCGGCTCAGATATGTACTTCTCGACAGCCATTCGAGCGAGTTTAATTGAATCGCTTTCCTCCAAACCAGAGCGTGGAGATTCTGTCGGAGAATCTATAGGACTTGTTGGGTCGACGGCACGATAGAGGGCATCAATATCATCTTCGTATTCTTTGAGTACAGTATCGCGATCCACCGTTCGTTTTGATGTAAGCCTGAACGGCTTTGATGAGCTTGTGATCATGATCATGTCTTTGCATATCTTTGAGTGATTAGCAGAAGCACGGTTCGCTTCGTCGACGATTGGCCTAAACGAAAGGGATCAGGCTGAAGAAGGGTACGCAGAAACGAAAAAGCAAACCATATATCTTCGATGAATCCAGATAGAAGTGTTAAATCCTCCGTATCGAATTGTCGATGCGGCTCAACAAGCAAACCAGAAAACCGTCTGCCCCGTCCGAACATCAGACATGCCTTGATCTTGTGGTGCCGAGATATTATGTCCTCTGTTTGAAAATAAATTAATCGGCCATGTCGCAGGAGGAGACGATGGAGAGTGTACCTATTGGAACAGGATTCGTCTATCCAACCAAATCAGTACACGCTCGAGACCTCGATTGTGAAAGCACCTCACCTTATATCCACTCGAATGCTGAATGATATCATCCGTTCTCCCATAAAGCCGCCACAATGTAGGATCAGTCGGATGTTGCATTAACAGGTCGTGCGTATCGTAGTAATGGGATCCACCACACTCCACATTGATTACACTGAGTGAGTGCGTTGGGCAATCCTTCGTCAGATGTGAGGCTTGTTGAATCGTTCCCTGGACACGTTGGTTGGCGTACCATCAAAAACAAATGATATACATTTCCGCCCTGTGGTACTAGCTGGGGTATACAATTTGATGAGAACTAGATGCGATGTTAGTTCGACACGAACATCGAAACTATCATCCGCTCACTTTAAAATAGTCCCATGCATTTAGTCCATCGTCATTAATATCTTGAGTATCTTTGTGAACAACGAAATTCGAAAGACAGTACACCGAATCACTCACTAGATCTAAAATTGGTAACGACGCCAAACTCCGTACTGAAAAGATCCAGTCAGCAAGAGTACAAAGCACGACAGACGCTCACTTACGCGCCATAAAAGTTCTGCAGACGAACACCACTATTCCACAAAAAGTCCCCAGGCTGCTTTCTCAAAACCGCACCTGCAGAAAGCTTTTCCCAAGATGAGCTTGTATGCTTCATGGAACAGAAACCGGTAACCATACCACAGCCTCAAAACCCTTCAACGCGTCCACACACTGCGGATTCCGTGCCCATCCCTGCGAAGGGTATCGATCAGCATCACGGCCTCGTATCTCCGCTAAGATCTTACTCACCTCGAGCAGCGATGGAACACTCAGCAAGACCGAACAGCCCGTCTCAACTGCCGCGTACAAGACATCATCAGGATTCGGTTCCGGGGACCATACGCTCGGCGAGAAGACAGCGAGCGTCAGACCAGTGCACGCCTAACGTTCACGGTGGTGTTATCATCAAAGGCTCAGCGATCATCAGGACATCATTTACATACCGACCATAAGACTGGTACAACGCCCACAGCATCTTGGGATGAAAGCCGATCAGACTATGATGTGCACCCGAGGAACGAATAGACTCACAGTTCAATGGATGGGAATGTGCAGAGAGCGTGTGCCTGCTCAGATCCGTGTCTCCGTAATCTACACGTGAGATATAGCGCTGTACCCCACGTTACGAGGGAGGAAAAGCAGACGCACAAGGATGCATGCCCCATTGCAGTAGCGCGAGATGTGTTATTCGGACGATTTTAGGCGATGACGACGTGGTTCCTGCAGAGCGCGGGTCAGGGTCCGCGCGGAGATAAACACGAGATTCGCCATACCTGACGAGTGCAGGATGAGCGCGAGGTCGGTCGGTCTTGGATGGTGTGGGGGCACGCGGCTGAACGGCGTATCCGCGTGGACGTGCACGTCTTCCCAAGAAATCGGCGTCAGCTTTGTGACAAAATCGCCTACGACGCCACCGATCGAAGGGAGCGCGCATGCGGAGGTGGCGAGTTCCAAGGATGCTGGATCGCGGCCAACGATGAGAAACTTGGAACGCGTTCTGAGGAGGAGCTGCGCGATGCTGTCCGGAGAATGTCTCGTCGATATGGGAAATACTTGGTAACCCGCGCGTATTATCCCCATAATCATGGTCGAAGACGTGAAGGTGTCTGCGTTGTTATAATTAGTATGAGCAACCGTGCAGTCCGACACGCAAAATAGGACGTACCGAGGTTGGCAAGAATCGCGATGACAATGCTTCGGTCATTGTGTGGACCTTTCTGTTCGACTTGTTGTCGAATGAACGAGGCGGCTCTGTTCACAGCACGCGACGCATGGGACCAAGTTATCGTTCGTCGTAGGGATTTGTCTGAGTAGACAAAGGCTGGATGATTGGGACTGTGAACACCGTTATAGTCGAAGAGTTCTGGTATCGACAAGGATCCATCGACAGGTGGTGGCGAGAATGTAGTATGCTTGAAGCCTTGTGGTGTTCGCGAAAGCATCCTAAGTAAAGGGGAGAGGAGGAGAATGGGAGGTGGTAGCTGTCAAAGGCGTTCGAGTCAAAATCCATATCAAGTCACCGTCGCCCGGTATATAAAGACCTGTCGAGGCAAGTGTAACGAAAACAGGGAAACCGAGAATATGAAGGGGATGATATGCCGGTTCGGTCGGTGATGGCATATGGGCTTCCGGTAAACGCACATGAGCGCCCATCGCACTCTTGTCAGATCTGTCGTGTTGACATAAATTGATCTCGGGATCGCAGCAGTTTCCTTGTCAAAACAGCGCTGGCGCCCAAATGGAGGGGTTGCAGGGGGAGGGTAGAAAAGCATCAGGCTAAATGGATCTGCTAGTAGGAGCGCGTGGATTCGTAGTCTGAGTCATGGCAGACTTCATGTTTACCGCGTTCCAACATTGAGAGCCGTATACCCGCAAGCAAACCTGCGATCTTGTACATGTGTAGAATAGACTGTGGGATGTCCACTGCTTGCGAGCGAGAGCGGCTTCGTCGGCTTGAGCATACGGCTGGAGATAGCGGTATCGGTGGAGAAGGACGTGGCATCACACCTAGGGGATGGAAGATACTAGGGTAAATGTTATCGCACTTGTGATTGAGAATATGCGTAGGGCGGCATCGCACCAGTTTTCACGGTCGAGAGCATAGTATCTTCAACTTGGCAAAAGGAGGCGGTTTCTTGGCGTGATTGCGTTGAGACGAGTAGGGCCTACGCGTAAACGAGAGAAAGGCTGGGATGTGGCGCAGATATCCACAAGACATGCCCTTGGAAAGTTTTTGGGAGAGCGGCGAAAAATTGAGTGAGCTGCCGGTCATTCATAAAGCTACAGTAAGGGCTAAGTCCAAGCTACGTCCGTCGTCGGCGGCGTCGTCGCGGTCTCCAAGAATGCACGTGATCTAACGAATGCGGAAGGAGATTCGCACGGTCTCGGCCCAAGCCGAAGTCCTGTGTGGTGCTGCCCTGGACACTTAACCGACCGCTCAACGACAAAAGTTACATCAAGGTGAGCACAAATTCACGTCTACCGACTACTGGGGAATCGCTCGATGGATGGCTTTCCAATGATACCGAATTCGTTTGACGGAGACAAAATTTTGGCTGGATGGCAGAGATGTGCTGTGGATGACTGGATAGACGAACGCTGACTTTTTTGTTGTCTTTTCTCTGCGATTATAGATGGTACGTGCTCATCCAATTCCGCCTCATCTAGAGTGCTTATTGGCCATTTTGCGAGTGTAGAAGGTCGAAATTGACTCTTTCTCCGGATACCGTATCTATCCCTCCAAGGGCAAACTTTTCGTCCGTGGCGACAGCAAAGTGCGTTCTGCATACACCCTACCTACCCTCATGGACGATTTACCGACCGCTCATCTAGGTCTTCCGCTTCGCCTCGTCAAAAAATGCCTCGCTCTTCCTGCAGCGCAAAAACCCTCGCAAGATCGCCTGGACACAGGTGTACCGCCGCATGCACAAGAAGGGTATCACAGAGGAGGTCGCCAAGAAACGCTCGCGCCGGACGGTGAAGCACCAGCGTGGCATCGTCGGTGCTGATCTTTCCGCCATCGCTGCTAAGCGCAACCAGACAGCCGCCGCCCGTGCACAGGCACGGACTGCTGCCATTACAAAGGCGAAGGCTGAGAAGAAGGACAAGGAGGCTAAAAAGCCCAAGGTTCGTCGTTATCTCTTGACTTGTGAACTATTAGTGAGCTTTTTGTGATTAGACTGCACGACCCGCCGGACCCTCTGGACCCAAGGTGTCCAAGCAGCAGATGAAGGGTGGAAAGGGAGGACGGTAAACGGTGAACCGTGTATCGCTCATCATGTCGTTGTATGGTCCTCTATCTATCACTTCTTCATGCAATGTATGCCATCATGCTTTCACTACGACTACAGTCTAGGCCAGCATCTGTATTCGAACAATGGCGTTTGCGCCGGCTCAGAATGTTGTTTGCATATTGAAACTTTATCAATGTCAAGCTCAAATGCAGGAAAGCGCAACCTTTTGTGGTGGAGTTTATGTTCCAACATGAAGTATTATACAAGGATCAGAGGTAAGAGGATGCATCCCTCATATTTCACTCTGCAGTCTTAAGGCGTCACCACTAGAATCACTGGGCTCCTGCGCCACATCGTATTTGCCTTCAAGTTGCGGGGGTGAATCCTTCCATAATTCAATCTTACCATGTCATCAAATACTCGGCATAGTAAAAGCGAAAACCTCCTGGACGCGCATTTCATGGACGGTAAAGAGGGAAGGAAAGGTACCAGCGCGAGGACTTTTCCATGGAACGGATTCACTGACACCTACCATCCTGAATGCTTTTTACTAAATCATCCTCAACCGAAGAGTTGTAGTGAACGCTTTCACTCATAGATATCAAGAAGCTGTTGTGATCCGAGTTCTACGATGAGGATTTCAGATGTTCTATCGATTGTGGATGGATAGAACAAGATCCCTGTCATCGTCGGGAACTGTTGCTCATATAATCCGCTCTCATTCTAGCTGAATGTCACCTTGCCTATTATCCTATCTCGTTTCGTACCGAACAAGTCGCTGAACGCGTATGATTGCGCCTCTTCAGGTTCTGTTCCAAATACGCGACAAGGGGCAGAGAAAGAAGTACCAAAAACAGGAGAGGTCGATATCATCAATCAAGTCAACCGCGCCAATAGAAAGTTCAAACGTCCACCCCCCGCGCGCGCCCAGCTCGACCAAGATAGACATCTCGCCCGATTGTCCCGCTTGAAGCACATCTCTTTTGATCGGTGGCTGTACTGCGATATAAAGTGACGTAGCGCTAGCTACGGGCTTAAAACGAACTTTCACTTTGACGTTCTTCAACCTCTTCACCCCTTTCCTCTTCAACCCCTTCAATTTCTCTACTTTCATTCAATCCATTTACAATGGCCCTTCAAACATCGAAATTCACGCCCGACAGCGAGCTCGAGCTGCTTTTCAGCCCGGAGATCATTACCAACGAGGTCAGGCGGGAGCTGCACAAGGACCTACATGTGCGTATTTCCCTTGGCTCTTTTTTATTCTGGACCACGAGCCTCATGTCTTTGCTCGTAGATTCGCCCTTTAGCCTCGACAGACTACCACCGCGGGCACCTCGCCGTTCTGTCTGTGTTGACCGTCGTCACGGACCCCGGGGAGGCTGCGTGGGTGGACCAGTTCCACGCCATGCGCGACGCGCCGCGGACATACTACCCCATCGTCATCATCGACAAGGCGAGCGACCGCATCGTCGCTGTCGGGTGCGTCTTCATCGAGCGCAAGTTCCTACGTGGCCTCGGCAGCGTCGGCCATATTGAGGATATCGCGGTGGACAAGAGCCAGCAGGGCAAGAAGCTCGGCTTGCGCATCATCCAGGCGTTGACCGGGATAAGTGAGGGGAGTGGATGCTACAAGACGATTCTGAACTGCAGTGATTCAAACATTCGTGAGTGAGACAATCGAGTTTCAAGCCCAAACTAATATCATTTTGTTGTAGCGTTCTATGAAAAGTGTGGATTCGCAAAGAAGGAGAATGAGATGGCCAAGTACGCTCCCGAGTCGCATGTGTCCTCGCCACGACTGTAAGGTGCGTACATTTCACGCACGTTCGTTTGATGACGCTAATGCCGCCCCCAAAAGCAGCCAGCTTCCCTAATAGAACGTAGAACACGCAGGTACGTCAGCTGTCATTCAAACTCTCGTACGGGCTAACAGCGCTCAATTACAGCATGTAGTTTAGATCCACCCACCGCCATTTATCACGCACACGGACTCGACCTTTTTACTTTCAAATGTACACTTCTATATTATCGTCTATTATTGCACGCGTATTGGTTGAGGAAGTAATGCTCCTTTAATAACTTGTGAGTGTACTTGGAGACCGGAGGAACTAACAGAAACAGGAGCGTTGACACTCGCGTATTCGACGCGTTGATCCTGCGAATTCCTTGTATCAAGGATACAACTAACCTTCGATGACAGAGTTATTCAAGACGCCGACCATGTTCATGGATATCACGTTCAAGATTATCAATGAGCCCTTGTCTAAACTCCAAGTTAATGCATGTATACACCACCAAAATGGTCGGAGGTTTTTAGGTCCTTGCCAAATGAGGGTCCGTGGGAGCTTGCCCGGGTAACTGATGGAGGCCGAAATGCGAGGTGTCTTGTTCCTTTTGTCAACATTGCCAGCGTCTTCGGACGACCTCGCTGAGGCCTCGCGAGACCCATCACAGGATATTCTTTATTTACCTCTCTTATATTTGTTATCTCGAATACACAATGCCAACTCCTTGTCGCGCTCCATTACATCATGTCGGAAAATGCTTTGGACGTCGTTCCCGAGAGTCCTACGAGGACAACAACAAATATCCGGGACCGTGAATGCTCGACAGACGACGATTTGGTGATGCTCTCGCTCGACGTCTCTCACCTCGCTGGGGAAGTTTCCGGAGTATTAAAAGGATTGCAGAGGTTATCTTCTGATGTTGAGAGGGTATGTACGCGAACCAGAATAAATCCGTTACTGATTTTTCTGTAGCTGTCTGCCCTTGATTTCGTACCCGCCTTCTGCAGCTTAGTGGATCAGGATCCTGGTAGAGGTTCTATCACCAGCACATTGGATGCACCCGAGCTTAGTGACTGGGATAATGTCGAGGTGTGTGGTTGCCGTTTTGGTTTGTAGCTTCAACTCACGGTCATTTGTAGGCTTCAGGCAATGAAGCTGCCTTCTTGGAGTACCTTGAGAGGCTGCAGCAAGTCTCTGATGACCTGGCGGCTGCCCGTCATTCCGAAATCCTTGCCTCTCAAGAGTATACGCGTCTTCAGATCAATATGGAGAGGACACGAGTCCAGGGAATTGTGAAGCGCCGCGAGTTGTCTGAGAAGAGGAGGCTCGGCTGAAGTTGACCCGCCTTTCGCAGCTATACGCTTCGAAGGCGTCAAGCTCAAAGCTTCGTGATATATTCTAGTCGGTGACGATTATTACACCCTCGACTACGGTACCTATAGGCTCCTGCATGGCTAATCGTGACGCATTTACTTGTCGCGTCTTGCGCGCTTTCTCAGCTGTCTCCGTTCGCTTCTTTGGACCTGAAATTCGCAAACCTGCTGCAAGCTTGTCATGTTCCTCCCGCCGATTCGCGTGATATGGAGTCGGCCTCACTAAATCACGGGGAAGAACACGGCGAATGAGGTGGGGGTTGTGGAGGGAGTGAAGATTGATGATATACTGTTGGACAGCAGAGTGCGAGATGCTGTGTTCGGTTAAATCTGTCTCGATGCGTTCTTGGCGGACGTGTTTCTCGCCATCGACGAGTTTGCATTTCAGTGTTCGACAATCATGTTGAACATTGAAATCGAAAAGAACATTCTAATCACTGATCAGCAGTAGATTTTCTGATTATGGAGAGCTGACCATAGGTGAAACCAAGATTATTGGTGTCGGCTCGGGCTGTAACAAGAGTGGCATATCGAGGTAATGTTCCCGATTGTTTTGTACTTCGAATTGCTCAATCACGATGTGTGTAGTTTTCCCGCTCGGAATGCAGTCGGAAGGAGACAGAATCATGCGAACACGACCCATAACTGTTTTCTGCTAATTCCATGAAGTGAGTATACTCGATTATCGTGATGGTGCGTACCTCGTTGTGTTTGAGACATACCCAAGACTCTGGCTTACAGACATCACCAGACTCCGCAACGAAATAACGGCACTGTTTCCATTGAGCAGTATTGTTGGGTGCTTTCACGGTTGCGGGTAGTGCAAGCGCACTCCAAGCCATCGACACTTGTTTTTTCTTCGGGAGAGATTTCACAGCACCTGTAGGCTTGAACGATGTGTGTTGGAACAGTATAGACACTTACCTGGCGTCAGACGCGACGAGTTCTGGGACCACCCGAGGCGGCGCTGAATTTCAGGAGATGAAGCGAAGTATGTTCGAATCATTTCACCGGCATGTCGATACTGAGAAACGTTACCCGAAGCATCATGTTCCGCCCACCATCCGCCACTGACGATATGCTTGAATCGCTCCATATCTGCCATATTGAGCCCGATGTCTCGACTCGGTGCAAGATGGTTAGACAGAATACTGCACACGCGAAAGACCGCGTTCCAGCACTCGAAGATTTCGGTGGAGTATAGAATTGAAGGTCCCAGACGCGGGATATCTTCAACTAGATGCGTAAGGACATGTAGTTTCATCTTGGTGATGATTCGAGTCGGATCGAGTTCGCACCAGATGTCGAGGAAGTTGTCGATTGCTGTTTGGAGATCAACCTGGCGGGCATATCAGATGAATATAGCCACAATAAAAGTATCGTACCAAGTACTCCGTCATGTTCTCAATCTCCGGAAACCAGAGATAAGCTCCCAGGACTCCCGAGGCTTTCCACAAGGTGAGAATCTTGTCTGGACAGAGATCTTCAAGGTGAAACACAGCGAGCTGTTGTAAGACCTTGAAGTGCTTGCCAATGAGCGAGTTCTTGTACTTGACAAGGTACCGAGCTCGTGGTGGTGCTGTCGATAGTCCAGTTGTATTGGAGGCCTGAAGACGAGTTGCAAACAGATCGCCATCCTTGTCGGACCAGCTCTTCGAGGTATCATGCCACACGTACTTCTTCGCTCCGAGCAAGAATGTATGTAGAGTTTCCACTGCTGTGTCGGTGTGAGGATCGATACCACGCATGTTAAGAAGAACGTTGTAATGATCGCCGGCGCGTAACGTGTGTCGTCGCGCTGAAGTCAATCAGCATGGAGAGCTGGGATGTTGTAAGAAAACAAATACCATCGTCAAGACTGAGAGCAGTAACTGAAGCCTCAGGTTGTGAGACAAGCCATGTCCACAGTTCTCGCTGGATGTCTTTCTCGATCTCCTGCTTGACGGCGATGCGTGCCTCTTTCACATACTTCCGATCGTTCAATCGCAAATCGCGTGTTAATGGGTCAGAGATACGCGTCTTCTGAAGAGCCCGAGCTTTATTAAGCAGGATCTCGATCCAGAACTGTGCTGTCTTGTCCTTGACACCCGTCTCAGTCTGCAGATTTTGGATCACGGTATTGTTACCAAGACAAGCCAGTTCGATTTGAATGCGCAGGCACTCGATGGTCTGTTTTGGAGTGCGTGGTGGTCCGGGCTGTCAAGCAGTCAGATCTCCGAAGCTGATTTCTGAGACCAGTCCAAACTCACCGAGAATAGATCATGATACCCTTGATTCGATTCTTTCTGCGCATCAGTCCCACCTCGTTTATCGCGTCGACATTTGAAGTTGCCTTGGCCTCCAATATGAGATGCATTTTCGGACTGCTGGGGATTATCGGCGGGAAGAACATGAGGAATCAGCTGAAACAAGATAGACTCCTCAAGCTCGCAGTCATAAGCCTCATGCCAGATGTCCGCGTCACTGAACAATTTGATTAGTGTTGAATAGAATCAGAGAGTGCATCTGACATACAAGTCTTTCTGTAATGCCACGAATTGTTCGGACGATGATGCATGCGGTGATGTTGAACAAAACCGAACGAAGTACTCCTGTGCCAGTAATTTATGTGGCAAACCTGCATTCTGAACATAGAGATTGGTATGCGCGTTGTACTGCTTGCTGACATTTCCGGAGACATCATCGCTCCATGGCATGAGACGAATGCGGAAAACAGGACGACCTTGAGCGACTGCTCGCATTGGATGCGCTTCCAGGCAGGCTGTGATCCAGATCGGCGCATTTACCGTGGCTGAAAATGGGTAAGAAGGTGAAATTGAAAGCACTGAATATGTACCTGTAAACTGCGATGATTCGTACTGGGACTTCAATTCAGGAAGGTTGTATCGAAGCAGGCGTGCATCCACCAAGCGTGTGGTTGGATCGGAGATACAGAAACTATTGTTATGGACAGAATATGTCACGTCGAGACCTCGGCATGCACAACAGACTGAAAGACCACCCATCGCACGGGAATCACGAAGAGACCACTATCAAGCTGTGCAAGCTCCTTTATATAGAAGTGCCGATGTGGAGATTGAGCCCAGTTCGCCCACATTGGTGACTGTTCATCGAGAGGGATCTCCTTCAACCATTTACCTGCCTGCCAGGATTCACCAATGGGTGTTTTCAGCTCAGGATAGACATGTATGTGTGGGCGGACCATAGGATTCGCCCAATCCTGTTTGCAGAATCAGCTGACAGACATGAGTTCGAAGAGGATTATCGAATACACACCAAAGCAAAGAGCTTGGCCGGATGATTTGTAAAGAAGTGATTGCCAAGAGATGAGGTGTGATGTTCCGGTGCAAGTCCAACTGCCTTCGAGAGCGTGGCCTGCTTCTTACGGAGTGCAGAAAATGTAGGCACATTTGGGGTACCACATTCGCGCATCACCCATATGATTGCACGAAGAGAATCATCGGAAAGCTGAAGGCGGGGGAGATTGTCAAGTAAGTCGAGCATGAACATCTAGAAGCAAGACCTCTGTGAGAACGCATATCGCAAGAATAAGAACTACATACACTCTTAGAGCCATGAGGGTACCACTTCGCATCCTCATCGTCCATATGGTTTTCATCATCAGATTCAGAATCATCGGGATCTACAAGATCTCAGTCATACGGGCAAGATAGCGAGAGATTAATGCACCATCAGTTCCCCATGGGTGGTCCACTTCATCGTCCTCGGCTTCAAGCCCAACTTCGAGGTTCGACGGTCCCACCATGGGTAATACATTGCCGAGAGTGACCTGACAGCGCGTAGCTGATCTTCAATCTCTGTATGAAGTGCTAAAAGCTCTGCCTTATACTCCTCCTCTACCGAACGGCTTGAACCAACAGTAAACATGACAGCGTGGCCATCCGCATCAACGACCTGACCATCGTCCGCAACAGTGATTCCAGAGAATGTGCTTTCCCAGTGATCATTCTTGATTTGGGAGGGAAGGTTAGAATCTGGGTCATCATGTGTGAAGGAGTAATCCCAGGGAAGAAGATCAGTTGGATGACTCTCGCCGGCAGGTTGCCCAGACGCGACTCCATCTGAGTTCTGTTTATTCTGCTCATGCCATGTCAACGCATCGTTGTGCAGCTTTGTTTTCAAGTGCCCTGATTTCGAGGATCGCTTAAATGTAATCGTTCGTGTCTGCGACGCGTCGGTACACTTGCGACAGAGAAGATAATCGTCTTGTCCGGCTACGCGTTCGAAATCTATGAATTGTATTGATTTTTGACATTGCTGTGAATAATTGTTCCTTACCTTCATGATCTCTGCGAATGGCAGGCATTAAGCTGACACTGCGCGTGTGTCTGGAAGGATGTGGCAGTCAGATCGTTGATCAGCATTTCCGCGATTTCTGCGATCGCGGATTTGCTTACCAATTGTATGGTCACATGATGTTAGCTGCAGCCAAAAAAAATTATGATCACTGCTTGCATTCCTTCCTCTTATTCTGCCTTTACATCTCAAACATTATTCATTCGTTCCTTTTTCTATCTCCCTTTCTCCACTTATGAGCTCTCTTCTAGGCCTTGCGCCTGCTCCTCTGAATCCGCCGCCACCGCCTCCCGCAGAAAACAATGTCGACCCGACTCTTGGCAGCGAAAGCCCACTCAATTCGAGTTCGGCCCCGCCCTCTCCCTCGATCGTGGCACTTCAAGTGCACAATGACCGTGTCAGCAAACGGCCGCTGGAAGACTTGACTGGCTTTGTAGCCAAGACGGGAAGACAGGTCAAGTTGAAGACGGAGGAGCAGGCGTGTCTTCTTAAATTTTCCAAGGTTTGCTGTTTCTTTACCTATTGCGTTGATGTGCTGCAACATTCTTCCTTTCTCATAGCTTACGCAGGGTGAACGGGACGTTGTTATGTTCAGTCATATCCTCCGCCTCAATCAAGACGTCGGCAAATTCAGTGCGCCGGAGGTTAAATGGACCATTCCGAGTACACTTATCGTTCGTGCCTATCCTTCTTTCCTTCAACCGTCTTCTAACCGCTCTGAGCAGAATCGTATCGAACGAGCGACGGTTCAGATCTTGCTTCATGCTGAGCTTTATGCTTATGTTGCAAAACACAAGAGTAGTGCTCTGGAGCTCATCATGGTGCGTCTGCATGCTCTCTTCAATATGCAAATCCTTACTTTTGCCTGCAGGTCCACATCGCAAAGCATCCAGCTTGGGGGTTTACTGCAGAGGTTGCGAAGGACAAGGCACAGCGCACAATCGTCAACTCCCATGTCGGCACGCGACTGACATATCGCCGTAACGAGATCAAGAAGATGGTGTGTGTATTTCTGTCCATCCGCGACATATGCTCATGGGTCGTCAGTTGGTCGAGTCCCTCGGGGCTGTTGACGCAGGTGGAAAGCGTATCGGTGCTCGAACAATCCTCGATCTTGCCCGTGGCATCGTCGACTCGTACAGCAAGGTTACGGAAATCACTATCAATCTTCCTCTCATCGCGCGATTGGCTCTTTTGGTATATTACTCTACCCTGAACACTATTCTTTCTGACTCTCTCGTAGCGCTCTATTTGTGCCGCCAAGGTTGCTGATGGAACAATCACCGACAGTAAGTACTGGAACCAAGTCGATGCTGACCTCGAGACTATGCGCAAGAACCCCGATCCCGCACAGCTGAATATGTACGTGGAATCCCTGTCACAGTTCTCTGACTGATGCTCGACCTCAGAGACCTCGGAGCTATTGTTCAGAAGGACCGGGCAGAATATGGCGAGGTCTTCTTCGAGCTGGCTAAACTTCCGGAGCATGTCGATGATGCCCTCGATGATGATTGAAGCATGCTGGACCATCTCTCGCCCCAGTCATTGTTACCTGCCCTCCCATTACCATATATGCTCTGGTAGCACTGATTAATTTACTCTAATGCTCGCATGTTTATATGTTTACTGCTACCACTGTATTTTTATGATATATACTACATCAATATAACCCCTCGATTACTCTCCTCAGCTGGTGGACACTGCCTCGAGAAGGATCATAAAGCCCTCAACACTGTATGTCTCAGTCAACTGCATGCCCTCTTCACAACACATCCATGTGCTCACTGAGGCCTGATTAAGGCCACACGATGAGCTCATGACAGCCCTCCAGCCATAAGTTCACGACCTCACCGGCGATATTTCAGCGAGGTACGCCTCGCACGAGGCTCGTGGGATTCGATGATTGAGTCTCGCCGAGGGTCGGACTTGGCAGAGCGCCGAGGATCGTGCCCAATCGGGAATTCCACCTCCATCAAGCCTCGCGCTATATTGGCGGTGTACAAGACCATATCAGTCGCTCTTTGGATATATCCTTCCTCTTCAGAAAGCGATGGCGCCTCGCCCGTACAAAACAATTGACAGAGTTTCTAGAATATCAAGCCCACTTCTTGTATATATACACCGCCAATATAGCGCGAGGCTTGATGGAGGTGGAATTCCCGATTGGGCACGATCCTCGGCGCTCTGCCAAGTCCGACCCTCGGCGAGACTCAATCATCGAATCCCACGAGCCTCGTGCGAGGCGTACCTCGCTGAAATATCGCCGGTGAGGTCGTGAACTTATGGCTGGAGGGCTGTCATGAGCTCATCGTGTGGCCTTAATCAGGCCTCAGTGAGCACATGGATGTGTTGTGAAAAGGGCATGCAGTTGACTGAGACATACAGTGTTGAGGGCTTTATGATCCTTCTCGAGGCAGTGTCCACCAGCTGAGGAGAGTAATCGAGGGGTTATATTGATGTAGTATATATCATAAAAATACAGTGGTAGCAGTAAACATATAAACATGCGAGCATTAGAGTAAATTAATCAGTGCTACCAGAGCATATATGGTAATGGGAGGGCAGGTAACAATGACTGGGGCGAGAGATGGTCCAGCATGCTTCAATCATCATCGAGGGCATCATCGACATGCTCCGGAAGTTTAGCCAGCTCGAAGAAGACCTCGCCATATTCTGCCCGGTCCTTCTGAACAATAGCTCCGAGGTCTCTGAGGTCGAGCATCAGTCAGAGAACTGTGACAGGGATTCCACGTACATATTCAGCTGTGCGGGATCGGGGTTCTTGCGCATAGTCTCGAGGTCAGCATCGACTTGGTTCCAGTACTTACTGTCGGTGATTGTTCCATCAGCAACCTTGGCGGCACAAATAGAGCGCTACGAGAGAGTCAGAAAGAATAGTGTTCAGGGTAGAGTAATATACCAAAAGAGCCAATCGCGCGATGAGAGGAAGATTGATAGTGATTTCCGTAACCTTGCTGTACGAGTCGACGATGCGATGCCACGGGCAAGATCGAGGATTGTTCGAGCACCGATACGCTTTCCACCTGCGTCAACAGCCCCGAGGGACTCGACCAACTGACGACCCATGAGCATATGTCGCGGATGGACAGAAATACACACACCATCTTCTTGATCTCGTTACGGCGATATGTCAGTCGCGCGTGCCGACATGGGAGTTGACGATTGTGCGCTGTGCCTTGTCCTTCGCAACCTCTGCAGTAAACCCCCAAGCTGGATGCTTTGCGATGTGGACCTGCAGGCAAAAGTAAGGATTTGCATATTGAAGAGAGCATGCAGACGCACCATGATGAGCTCCAGAGCACTACTCTTGTGTTTTGCAACATAAGCATAAAGCTCAGCATGAAGCAAGATCTGAACCGTCGCTCGTTCGATACGATTCTGCTCAGAGCGGTTAGAAGACGGTTGAAGGAAAGAAGGATAGGCACGAACGATAAGTGTACTCGGAATGGTCCATTTAACCTCCGGCGCACTGAATTTGCCGACGTCTTGATTGAGGCGGAGGATATGACTGAACATAACAACGTCCCGTTCACCCTGCGTAAGCTATGAGAAAGGAAGAATGTTGCAGCACATCAACGCAATAGGTAAAGAAACAGCAAACCTTGGAAAATTTAAGAAGACACGCCTGCTCCTCCGTCTTCAACTTGACCTGTCTTCCCGTCTTGGCTACAAAGCCAGTCAAGTCTTCCAGCGGCCGTTTGCTGACACGGTCATTGTGCACTTGAAGTGCCACGATCGAGGGAGAGGGCGGGGCTGAACTCGAATTGAGTGGGCTTTCGCTGCCAAGAGTCGGGTCGACATTGTTTTCTGCGGGAGGCGGTGGCGGCGGATTCAGAGGAGCAGGCGCAAGGCCTAGAAGAGAGCTCATAAGTGGAGAAAGGGAGATAGAAAAAGGAACGAATGAATAATGTTTGAGATGTAAAGGCAGAATAAGAGGAAGGAATGCAAGCAGTGATCATAATTTTTTTTGGCTGCAGCTAACATCATGTGACCATACAATTGGTAAGCAAATCCGCGATCGCAGAAATCGCGGAAATGCTGATCAACGATCTGACTGCCACATCCTTCCAGACACACGCGCAGTGTCAGCTTAATGCCTGCCATTCGCAGAGATCATGAAGGTAAGGAACAATTATTCACAGCAATGTCAAAAATCAATACAATTCATAGATTTCGAACGCGTAGCCGGACAAGACGATTATCTTCTCTGTCGCAAGTGTACCGACGCGTCGCAGACACGAACGATTACATTTAAGCGATCCTCGAAATCAGGGCACTTGAAAACAAAGCTGCACAACGATGCGTTGACATGGCATGAGCAGAATAAACAGAACTCAGATGGAGTCGCGTCTGGGCAACCTGCCGGCGAGAGTCATCCAACTGATCTTCTTCCCTGGGATTACTCCTTCACACATGATGACCCAGATTCTAACCTTCCCTCCCAAATCAAGAATGATCACTGGGAAAGCACATTCTCTGGAATCACTGTTGCGGACGATGGTCAGGTCGTTGATGCGGATGGCCACGCTGTCATGTTTACTGTTGGTTCAAGCCGTTCGGTAGAGGAGGAGTATAAGGCAGAGCTTTTAGCACTTCATACAGAGATTGAAGATCAGCTACGCGCTGTCAGGTTACTCGGCAATGTATTACCCATGGTGGGACCGTCGAACCTCGAAGTTGGGCTTGAAGCCGAGGACGATGAAGTGGACCACCCATGGGGAACTGATGGTGCATTAATCTCTCGCTATCTTGCCCGTATGACTGAGATCTTGTAGATCCCGATGATTCTGAATCTGATGATGAAAACCATATGGACGATGAGGATGCGAAGTGGTACCCTCATGGCTCTAAGAGTGTATGTAGTTCTTATTCTTGCGATATGCGTTCTCACAGAGGTCTTGCTTCTAGATGTTCATGCTCGACTTACTTGACAATCTCCCCCGCCTTCAGCTTTCCGATGATTCTCTTCGTGCAATCATATGGGTGATGCGCGAATGTGGTACCCCAAATGTGCCTACATTTTCTGCACTCCGTAAGAAGCAGGCCACGCTCTCGAAGGCAGTTGGACTTGCACCGGAACATCACACCTCATCTCTTGGCAATCACTTCTTTACAAATCATCCGGCCAAGCTCTTTGCTTTGGTGTGTATTCGATAATCCTCTTCGAACTCATGTCTGTCAGCTGATTCTGCAAACAGGATTGGGCGAATCCTATGGTCCGCCCACACATACATGTCTATCCTGAGCTGAAAACACCCATTGGTGAATCCTGGCAGGCAGGTAAATGGTTGAAGGAGATCCCTCTCGATGAACAGTCACCAATGTGGGCGAACTGGGCTCAATCTCCACATCGGCACTTCTATATAAAGGAGCTTGCACAGCTTGATAGTGGTCTCTTCGTGATTCCCGTGCGATGGGTGGTCTTTCAGTCTGTTGTGCATGCCGAGGTCTACGACGTGACATATTCTGTCCATAACAATAGTTTCTGTATCTCCGATCCAACCACACGCTTGGTGGATGCACGCCTGCTTCGATACAACCTTCCTGAATTGAAGTCCCAGTACGAATCATCGCAGTTTACAGGTACATATTCAGTGCTTTCAATTTCACCTTCTTACCCATTTTCAGCCACGGTAAATGCGCCGATCTGGATCACAGCCTGCCTGGAAGCGCATCCAATGCGAGCAGTCGCTCAAGGTCGTCCTGTTTTCCGCATTCGTCTCATGCCATGGAGCGATGATGTCTCCGGAAATGTCAGCAAGCAGTACAACGCGCATACCAATCTCTATGTTCAGAATGCAGGTTTGCCACATAAATTACTGGCACAGGAGTACTTCGTTCGGTTTTGTTCAACATCACCGCATGCATCATCGTCCGAACAATTCGTGGCATTACAGAAAGACTTGTATGTCAGATGCACTCTCTGATTCTATTCAACACTAATCAAATTGTTCAGTGACGCGGACATCTGGCATGAGGCTTATGACTGCGAGCTTGAGGAGTCTATCTTGTTTCAGCTGATTCCTCATGTTCTTCCCGCCGATAATCCCCAGCAGTCCGAAAATGCATCTCATATTGGAGGCCAAGGCAACTTCAAATGTCGACGCGATAAACGAGGTGGGACTGATGCGCAGAAAGAATCGAATCAAGGGTATCATGATCTATTCTCGGTGAGTTTGGACTGGTCTCAGAAATCAGCTTCGGAGATCTGACTGCTTGACAGCCCGGACCACCACGCACTCCAAAACAGACCATCGAGTGCCTGCGCATTCAAATCGAACTGGCTTGTCTTGGTAACAATACCGTGATCCAAAATCTGCAGACTGAGACGGGTGTCAAGGACAAGACAGCACAGTTCTGGATCGAGATCCTGCTTAATAAAGCTCGGGCTCTTCAGAAGACGCGTATCTCTGACCCATTAACACGCGATTTGCGATTGAACGATCGGAAGTATGTGAAAGAGGCACGCATCGCCGTCAAGCAGGAGATCGAGAAAGACATCCAGCGAGAACTGTGGACATGGCTTGTCTCACAACCTGAGGCTTCAGTTACTGCTCTCAGTCTTGACGATGGTATTTGTTTTCTTACAACATCCCAGCTCTCCATGCTGATTGACTTCAGCGCGACGACACACGTTACGCGCCGGCGATCATTACAACGTTCTTCTTAACATGCGTGGTATCGATCCTCACACCGACACAGCAGTGGAAACTCTACATACATTCTTGCTCGGAGCGAAGAAGTACGTGTGGCATGATACCTCGAAGAGCTGGTCCGACAAGGATGGCGATCTGTTTGCAACTCGTCTTCAGGCCTCCAATACAACTGGACTATCGACAGCACCACCACGAGCTCGGTACCTTGTCAAGTACAAGAACTCGCTCATTGGCAAGCACTTCAAGGTCTTACAACAGCTCGCTGTGTTTCACCTTGAAGATCTCTGTCCAGACAAGATTCTCACCTTGTGGAAAGCCTCGGGAGTCCTGGGAGCTTATCTCTGGTTTCCGGAGATTGAGAACATGACGGAGTACTTGGTACGATACTTTTATTGTGGCTATATTCATCTGATATGCCCGCCAGGTTGATCTCCAAACAGCAATCGACAACTTCCTCGACATCTGGTGCGAACTCGATCCGACTCGAATCATCACCAAGATGAAACTACATGTCCTTACGCATCTAGTTGAAGATATCCCGCGTCTGGGACCTTCAATTCTATACTCCACCGAAATCTTCGAGTGCTGGAACGCGGTCTTTCGCGTGTGCAGTATTCTGTCTAACCATCTTGCACCGAGTCGAGACATCGGGCTCAATATGGCAGATATGGAGCGATTCAAGCATATCGTCAGTGGCGGATGGTGGGCGGAACATGATGCTTCGGGTAACGTTTCTCAGTATCGACATGCCGGTGAAATGATTCGAACATACTTCGCTTCATCTCCTGAAATTCAGCGCCGCCTCGGGTGGTCCCAGAACTCGTCGCGTCTGACGCCAGGTAAGTGTCTATACTGTTCCAACACACATCGTTCAAGCCTACAGGTGCTGTGAAATCTCTCCCGAAGAAAAACAAGTGTCGATGGCTTGGAGTGCGCTTGCACTACCCGCAACCGTGAAAGCACCCAACAATACTGCTCAATGGAAACAGTGCCGTTATTTCGTTGCGGAGTCTGGTGATGTCTGTAAGCCAGAGTCTTGGGTATGTCTCAAACACAACGAGGTACGCACCATCACGATAATCGAGTATACTCACTTCATGGAATTAGCAGAAAACAGTTATGGGTCGTGTTCGCATGATTCTGTCTCCTTCCGACTGCATTCCGAGCGGGAAAACTACACACATCGTGATTGAGCAATTCGAAGTACAAAACAATCGGGAACATTACCTCGATATGCCACTCTTGTTACAGCCCGAGCCGACACCAATAATCTTGGTTTCACCTATGGTCAGCTCTCCATAATCAGAAAATCTACTGCTGATCAGTGATTAGAATGTTCTTTTCGATTTCAATGTTCAACATGATTGTCGAACACTGAAATGCAAACTCGTCGATGGCGAGAAACACGTCCGCCAAGAACGCATCGAGACAGATTTAACCGAACACAGCATCTCGCACTCTGCTGTCCAACAGTATATCATCAATCTTCACTCCCTCCACAACCCCCACCTCATTCGCCGTGTTCTTCCCCGTGATTTAGTGAGGCCGACTCCATATCACGCGAATCGGCGGGAGGAACATGACAAGCTTGCAGCAGGTTTGCGAATTTCAGGTCCAAAGAAGCGAACGGAGACAGCTGAGAAAGCGCGCAAGACGCGACAAGTAAATGCGTCACGATTAGCCATGCAGGAGCCTATAGGTACCGTAGTCGAGGGTGTAATAATCGTCACCGACTAGAATATATCACGAAGCTTTGAGCTTGACGCCTTCGAAGCGTATAGCTGCGAAAGGCGGGTCAACTTCAGCCGAGCCTCCCTCTTCTCAGACAACTCGCGGCGCTTCACAATTCCCTGGACTCGTGTCCTCTCCATATTGATCTGAAGACGCGTATACTCTTGAGAGGCAAGGATTTCGGAATGACGGGCAGCCGCCAGGTCATCAGAGACTTGCTGCAGCCTCTCAAGGTACTCCAAGAAGGCAGCTTCATTGCCTGAAGCCTACAAATGACCGTGAGTTGAAGCTACAAACCAAAACGGCAACCACACACCTCGACATTATCCCAGTCACTAAGCTCGGGTGCATCCAATGTGCTGGTGATAGAACCTCTACCAGGATCCTGATCCACTAAGCTGCAGAAGGCGGGTACGAAATCAAGGGCAGACAGCTACAGAAAAATCAGTAACGGATTTATTCTGGTTCGCGTACATACCCTCTCAACATCAGAAGATAACCTCTGCAATCCTTTTAATACTCCGGAAACTTCCCCAGCGAGGTGAGAGACGTCGAGCGAGAGCATCACCAAATCGTCGTCTGTCGAGCATTCACGGTCCCGGATATTTGTTGTTGTCCTCGTAGGACTCTCGGGAACGACGTCCAAAGCATTTTCCGACATGATGTAATGGAGCGCGACAAGGAGTTGGCATTGTGTATTCGAGATAACAAATATAAGAGAGGTAAATAAAGAATATCCTGTGATGGGTCTCGCGAGGCCTCAGCGAGGTCGTCCGAAGACGCTGGCAATGTTGACAAAAGGAACAAGACACCTCGCATTTCGGCCTCCATCAGTTACCCGGGCAAGCTCCCACGGACCCTCATTTGGCAAGGACCTAAAAACCTCCGACCATTTTGGTGGTGTAGATAGACAGATGCGCCCAAGACCGGACTGCTTTTCACCGGATTCTTCAGCGCTCGTCCAACGCCTGCAAACCCGAGATGCCATCCCGCTGGATCGACCCTAGCTTTGAGGGCTCCACGGAGTTGAAGGGGAACTCTGAACTGGTGGCATTCACACGTTGGAATCGGATTCTACCTTGTGTCGACGGGATTGACGCCACGAGTAGTATACATAGTCATCATAACAGCCGCTGACCATGTTAGCTTTCCCCACTGAAATGTGATGCTTTGAGGATGTTATCAACACGGTCGTTTACTTCTGCTGGTGTTCGCTCAAGGGTTCAAGCTAAAGAACCCGGGCCGATCGATCCGATCCGAGTCAAAGCATGGCACAACTTTTCATTTTACCACCATGACCAGCTAATTTTATTTTATTACTACCATGTCGGACTACTCCACACCATCCTCGAGCTCGTCTCTATCGAGCCCAACGACACCGCCACCCCAAACACCGCCCAACCTACACCAAAACAGCATCGACCCCGCATCCCCGTGGCTCGTGCAGAAATTCGGCGGCACCAGCGTCGGCAAATTCTCAGTCCAAATCGCGCGGGATATCGTTTCGTGCGTATGGCCTCCTCCTCCAATGCGTTTTAACTCATGAATGGATGGTGCTAGGCATTACATCGACTCGAATAAAGTCGCGGTTGTGTGCTCTGCGCGATCAGGATCGACCAAGGCGCTGGGAACGACGAATCTGCTGCTCAGGGCAGCGGACGAGGCTTTGTCCTCGAGTAAAAAGCGGGGATCTGTGTCTGGGACTGCGACGCCGAATCTAGGCTTGTTTGGACGCGTCAAGGATTCATCTCGGTCGAGTCCTCTGCCACAGATTGGCCATGGGTCGCTGCCGGGGTTTTACCAGACGGTTGAACTGATACGGCAAGAGCATTATAATGCTGCGAAGGAGAATATACAGGATCCGGATGTTAGAAAAGAGCTAGAAGATGAAATAGATGCGGATTGCGAGTGGCTGGCGAGTTTCTTGTCAGCATCTCAGGTAGGCGTGCTATTCGTCATTTTCGCGCCATTGCTCTGATAGAACGGTATGATAGGTTATAGACGAGATCTCGCCACGGTCTCGAGACACTATTATTGGTCTCGGGGAGCGCCTTGCATGTAAATTCATGGCGGCCGTTCTTCGAGACCATGACATTGACGCGGAATACGTCTCCCTTGAAGATGTAGTCCCATTAATGGACGACGACTCATATACAGGTACACTAGACCAAAGCTTTTACGACCGCCTATGCGTAGCCCTAGGCGAAAGAATAAGCCTCTGTGGCAATCGCGTCCCCGTCGTTACCGGATTCTTTGGCCCCGTTCCAGGATCCCTCTTATCGCAGATTGGCAGAGGATATACAGACCTCCTCTCTGCCCTCCTGGCGGTCGCGCTCTCTGCGGCCGAGCTGCAAATCTGGAAAGAGGTTGACGGGATATTCACCGCCGACCCGCGCAAGGTGCCCACTGCGCGCGTCATACCCCTCATATCACCAGACGAGGCTGCGGAGCTGACGTACTATGGGAGTGAAGTCGTGCATCCGTTTACGATGGAGCAGGTTATAAGGCGGGGAATCCCTATCAGGATTAAGAACGTCGAGCGGCCTGAAGGGCTGGGGACGGTTATATATCCCGATGGCGATGCCATTGAGGAAAGTGTAGAGGGTGGTGTGCCGGAGCCGGCGAGTGAAGCCTGGAAGGCGATGTTGGAGCTGGAGGCAAGGAAAGGGCCGTTAGACCATTTGAGGCATGCGACGGCTGTGACGATCAAGGAGCGCATTGTCGTTTTGAATGTCAATTCGAATAGGAAGAGTGTATCGCATGGGTTCCTTGCGGGGATCTTTAGCGCCCTAGACCGGTTTGGTGTCGTCGTGGACCTCATCAGTACGTCAGAGGTGCATGTCAGTATGGCGTTTGAGCTGGACGGCGACCCGAGGCGGTTGCGGGATAGACTGGTGAAGGAGCTGCGGAGGAGCGGGACTGTGACTGTGCACGAGGATATGGCGATTCTGTCTTTGGTGGGGAAGGATATGCGCAATATGGTGGGGATTGCGGGGCGGATGTTTACGACGCTGGCAAAGGGGAATGTGAATATTGAGATGATTAGTCAGGGGGCGAGTGAGATTAATATTTCGTGTGTTATTGAGGGGAAGGATGCGGTGAAGGCGTTGAATTTGATTCATACGAGTTGTTTGCAGCCGGCGCCTCAGAGGAGTGAGTGGTTTTTTTTTCTACAGGAGAGAAAGAGATGCTGACTGAGTTGGTTGGTAGTTGGACCTTGGTTGTTTTGAATATGTTATTCTTGCGATTCGTTCGAGTGAGTTGGGAATCGTAAGGATTGACTGTATCTATGGGTCAGCGCAGGCAGGATGAAGTGTGGCGTGGTTGGTTGACATCAAATCGAACATGTGTTAGCTTGTCCAGTCGATGTCGAGTGTCTGGGTGTGGCGAATTCGTGCTAACGTATAACAGGTGAAGACGGGGGTCCATAGAGATTTCAATCGCCGGTAGACGCGAAGAAGAGAACGAGACATGCGCTGTAGAGTAGGTTTTCGATGCGAGGTATGCTGAGCGCCACGATGATTTCTGATGGTCTATAACTTTGGTTTTGGTTTTGTGAGTGAATGTGATATGAATTTAATCATCGCTGGTAGTGGTAGCTCTCCATGTTTTTGGCGTTCAGGTGGTGTTTGAGTGATAATCAGACGTTTGGGAATAGAAAACTTACTGACGGGGCGCAGATACCCGCAAAAAGGCGTTCTGGAGCATGGTGCACATCCATAAATCTATGGAGGCTAAGTGCGATTTGCTGTAACGACGACAGTGAGTTGTTGTTTCCAGTGCCCAGAATCACCCGACCGAGACAAGGAGATCAAGGCATTCCGCGGGAGGCTGGGGAACCGTGCACAGATGCAGGAGATTCAAATGAAAAATTGTACAATAGATATGAGGTAAAGGATGGATGGGTGAGAGATTAGGCAGGAAGTCTATACAATCCAGACAAGTTGCAACAGTGAAAGTAAAAGGCAGAAGTTGACAAGAACGGGCACCGCTTCACGCGCCACAGAACGAATCATGCTTCACACCGATGGAATTAACAAGAAAACGAGGCTTCACAGGATCCAAATGAACAAAGCAAATATGCATTAAACAACATAAACTACAGTACACTACTCCCGAGCCTCCGGTGCGCCACACATCGCACCATCCCAGGCTCCAACGAAAAGAACATCCAAGAGGAAGAAGGGTTTTTCAAAAAATTGCTAGAGGCCGAAGCCAATAGACGTGTTCGGATGTATAATTTGCAATCAGCAAAAGACTATGCCTCGGTAAGGACCTCACTGGCGATAGTTCAACCCGTGCACAAGAGATAAGGGGAACCGTGGGAGGGGGTGGGGTGGGTTTATATAGGTTTGGGGGGAGTGCGCACGGACCATGGCTGGAAGAGGAAATGGTGATGGGGACGGGCGGGGTTTTAATTGTGGCCAGGATCTGTGAGGCGACTTGGGTATACAGAGTCCAGACGGTACTTGCTAGAGCTCAGACGACCTGGACGAGTTATGGATGTGATGCGGTGAACGACGGGGATGGTATGTAATTAGCTAGCGCGCTAGTTGAGAGTAATGTCGGACATGAATGAGATTTATGTACAGCAGACAGAATATAATATAGCGCCTTACGACGTCCTCTGCGGGTGGTCCAGGCTAATCCGAGTGTATATATGTGTTTATTTACGCGACGTTCTATCGATTGCGCCACTGACACTGCGTTCACCTCGTATCTCCAAGTAGGTAGCCTTCGATGCTCAACGAACTAGGCTCCATCGATCAAAGCATAGTACTAGATTAGAGTGGAGACGCTCCTCTTCCTCTCTGAATTTATCTATCTAGAGTCTACCGGCTATGAAGTAGGTTGAGAAGCGGAGATGACTGACATGCCAAACGTGTAAGATCCTGTGACGGTAAATCGAAAGGCCGTTGTATATCCGCTAGTGCATGACGCGTAGATGTTACTTTTAAATGCCATCTGTGGCGTTATAAACGAGTGTTTCAATCAAAAAGATGGTGGGATTGTGAGGGAGGACGGCAGCCGTGTTATTCCCACGCCACCCAATTTCCTGATTTGGCTGGGGGTGAATTTGAGCAATGTTTTGACGCTCCTCCCATCATTGACCACAAAGTGACTGACTGACCTGTATATCTGCCTCTCCCCGTTCAAGGCTTTTACGCCATCGCCCCTCATTTCACTGTTTCTACAATATTGCTTAATGCCGTCATGTCCACCAGTAACGCGCACAAACACACGGGCTCCGTCTCCCAGAACCAAAAGGCGCAGCTCGCAACGGCCTACAACGAACTAGGCAAGGAGCTGTCGTCCCACAAAGTGAGGGTCGTCGGGAACTATACGCTGGGCAAGGTTATTGGCGAGGGTGAGTGCTAGTCCGCGCTGCAGGCCAAGCCCCGTTGTCTCATGTGGTAATGTACCAGGCGCCTACGGAAAAGTGCGGATGGGAACGCACCGGCTCACATCGACGCGCGTCGCCCTGAAGCAGATCCCCAAGGCCATGTCCGCGGCGCTCACCCGCGAAATACACCACCACCGCCAGCTGCACCACCCCAACATCACCCAGATGTATGAGGTCATCGCCACAGAGTCCTCTGTGTGGATCGTCACCGAGCTTTGCTCTGGGGGCGAGCTCTTTGACTATCTCGTGGAAAAGGGCCGGCTCTCGGAGGAGGAGACGAAAATCATGTTTGGCCAGCTCTGTCTCGCGGTTGCGTATCTGCACGGCAAGGGTATCGTCCACCGCGATCTCAAGCTCGAAAACGTGCTCCTGGATGAACGCTGCCGGGTCAAGCTCGGCGACTTTGGCTTTACGCGGGAGTTTGAACGGGGCACCCTTATGGAGACCTTTTGTGGGACGACGGGGTATGCTTCTCCGGAAATGCTGCAGGGTAAAAAGTATCAAGGACCGGGTATGTACTTTCTACCGCGGAAAGCTTTGACTTATGGTTTTGCAGAGGTGGATGTGTGGTCGCTTGGGATTATACTGTATTGCTTGCTTACGGGGACGCTCCCATTTGATGATGATGACGAAACTGTGATGAGAGACAAAATTATTCAAGGCGATTTTGAAGACCCAGAATGGCTCTCCCTTGGTAAGTTCCGCGTGTCTTTTATCAACATAGGCTAAGTTGTCTTTACAGAGGCCCGGGATCTCATCAAGAGCATCTTGGTTATGGATACGACTCGGCGCTTAACAATCCCACAAATACTTGGCCATCCGTGGTTCACGTCAACTGCTACCTTCCAGGAGGAGTCTCCAGTACACCTCTCTCCGAACGATATTCCTCCCCCTCGAACGCCTTCTCCACCTCCACGGCGTACGCCGTCTCCTACCACCTTGCCAGAATCTAATCGCTCTTCGGAAGCATCTTCCCACTCCGACTCCACATTCAACTCGGCGTACGAGTCTTCGCCTCCAACCACCCCAGATCATTCCCTCAGTGATCCCTTTGAGAGCTCCGAAATTAAACCCGCCTTGCATCCTAATCTCAGCGAGACCACCATCCGGAAGCCCGCCGATATAGAGACTAAACTTGCGCAACACCCGGAGACGGTCGTCGAAGAAGACGTAGAAGAGGTCATTGACGTGCCGCCATCCCCGCTACGCGTCAACTCCAGCTCGTCGTCCAAAGCACCCCCTGTTTTCCCCACGCGTACCCCTGCCCGTACTAAACGCCGTTCCATGTCGTCGACGTTGTCCGATCCAGACGCGACCGACACGGAGAAGACGCCCACTATGCCTGCTCCGCACAGTCAGCAACTAGATTTCCCGTCCTTGCTCATTACTCCAGCTCCCATAATATTTTCCACCCCTCTAGAAAGAGAGATTCTTAATAACCTCAGCTCTCTCGGATTCGATCTTGGCCAGATCGTCTACTCTGTTCTCAATGACGCGTGTGATGCATCCGGCGCCCTGTGGTGGATGCTCAAGAGGAAAGCTGAAAAGAGGCTTGTTGAGGATGTGGATACAGTTGCATCCCCATCGTCGGCTGTCGCTGTTGAGAAGGAGCTTGACAAGCATGCAAGGACGAGAGGGCGAGGAGCGGCTCATGTTAGTACTAGCACGCAGACGGAGTCTTCTACACCCGCGCCTCTGAACCTCATTCGCAGTCCACCGCAGCCACATTTCGCGATTGTGCCGCCGACGCCAATTGTAGCTGCCCGTCCAACGACACCTCCTTCGCATGCGGCGACTTCGTCGACGGCACGTACACTTACACCGTCGTCGTCCGTGATTATCGATTCCTCCCGATCGCATCCCAATACACCTACGGGTAGTCTTAGCGGCAGCACCAAGGGCCGGAAGAACCGTTCGGGAAGCGTGAGCATAATGCAGCGCGCGACCACTGCGCTGGAGGCTGCCGGGCTGGTGCGCAAGAAGTCTTCAGAGGCTGTCAGGGAGGACAAGGAGCGAGATAAAGAGCGGGACAAGTCAAAGGAGGTGGAACGAGACCGGAAGAGTCAGTTTAGCAGTACCGACGAGCCACGGTCATCGCATGGAAGTGCGACGTCGTCCGTTGGTGTTCACAAGTTGACCAAGTCGCCTCCGTTGAAACCATCGAAGGCACCGTCTACACCGCCAGCGACAGAGTTGAACCATCATCACATGGGTTCGCCGTGGGTGCTTGCCGGCTCAAGGGACTCTTCACCAAGTAGAGGTGCCGGGTCGTCAGCGCCTGGTGCGACGCCAGTGAACACGCCTGGCGAGGATGTGCTGGCCTCCGTGTCTGCGCCTGATTTAACACCAGGGAAGCCGCACGGACCACATAGGAATCGGGCGAACATCTTAACTGCGTTTCGGCTATGGTTTAATGACGACAGGAAAGGGAAGAGGAAGGAGGCTAATAATGGGCCCGGGCTTTCGCCTGGGGTGGGTAGAGGACGGCCTGTGATGCAGACGCAGCCGTATTCGAGTACGTCGGTCAAGAGGAGGACGAGCGACGCTCGAGGGAGCAAGTTTACGATCCGGGGAGGGCGGAGACGACATCGGGGATCTGTGTCCTCCCGGAGGTCGAGTAGCGTCAACTCGCGGCGGTCATCGTTAAATTCCGTCTCTCAGATGGTCGTTCTGGATTCCCCTCCGATGGTTCCTGGGCGTAGGTCGTTTGGTGCGCACACCCCGAATTCAGAAAGAGGGGAGTATTCGTCCAGGCCCTCGTCGATACGGAGTTTCTCGATGCAGAGGCACCGGAAGAGTCCGTCTGCGAGCTCGGCGGGTTCAGCGCATTTCAGGACCGCGTCGCCCTCGGTGAGCAAGTATCATCGGCGGGGCGGGTCTGGGTCCTCGACGCGGGTGGTCAGGCAGATGCAACCGCGGCCGATGCATGGGCGCTCGAATTCGACTACGTCGTCGTTGCAGAGTCCGCCTTCGTCAAGACCTACGTCGTATCACGAGTATTCGGATACCGAGGGCTATAGGACGGGCTCACCGTTCCGACCCGTTTCGCGGCGGTCGATGGACGAGACGCCGAGGAGGGGCGGGTCGGGAAACTCGACTTTCTTGGCGTCGAAGAGGCAGGGGCTGTTTACGACGACGTATTCGGGTAGCAGCAGCATCGGGCGGTCGAGCTGGAAGAAGTCGTGGGGGTTAGAGCCGCCTGGGTGGCAGACGCGTACGGCAAAGACACCCGTCGAGGTGCTCTCGATATCACCCCCCGTGGAGGGTACGTCTATACGGGACGTGTTCTCTGGGCGACAGTCGTTGAGCCTGGGTGGGGACGAGAGCGACTGGGTGGACGAGGACGACGACGATGTGCCGTACGCGGGTGGATTAGGGCAGGTGGCGCTGTCGCACGCTGTGGCGTCGTCGAGTGCGACGATCGAGTCGACGGTGACGCTGTCGCCGCCGCCGCGGGGGCACCGGCCGAGTAAGCGGACTGCTGCGGCGGCGGGGAGCGGGAAGGCGAGGGGGAAGGGGCATCCGAATTCGGGGAGGGCGTCGCCTGTGGCGGTGGAGGCTGTTGGGCCTGAGACGCGGGGCGGGCGGCGGCAGCTGCCGCCTGGACGGTCTGGCTCGGCGTTTCGCCAGCCGATTGAGGAGGAGGATGAGGAGGAGGATGAAGAGTAGTTTTTCGTCTCGCTACTACAATGGATTTGGTTTACTCACTTTTCCGATACCCCAACTTTTGACGCTCGTTTTTGATTTTAGATTCTAGTTGACTTTTTTGCCCGATTGGCTGTTGTTTATTTTAGCTGTTTTTGTGGACCATGGTGCATTCCTATCGTGTATATAGCATTTGGTTTTTTTTTATATGAATGCCACGGTTTTGTGGGTTCAAGGCATCGGCAAGGGGGGTTTGTTGTTCACAAGATATGATAATGGTATGTCATGCAGATTGAGAAGATGATGCTCGCCGGTACATGCTAATCTTCTTCTCACTGAACCTCCTTTACAGGCAGTAGTAGAACACTGAGACCGTCTTGACTATTGGGGAGCACGTCTCGCAAAAGGGTCCATTCCTGAAAAAACTCAGATGGTCGTGAAGAGGGACCCCGTCCTGTAAATCGCCCAGGCATGCGGCGCACGTTGGCGAGATACGCAGTCGAGTGTAGACTCGGTCCAAGTCGCATCATGTCCTAACACTGATGTTTGTGGGCAGTGTATTCATTTTAGAGTCCCTAGAAGTGAGCACATCAACGATCGCGGTATCAGTCAGTCGTGCGTATGCTTTCAAGCTCTGCAGTCGCCCTTTGGTGGTGTTGACAATATGTTCAGACATCCTTGCTTCGTTGATCATCGTTGAGCATTCTTACTACGCATTTAGCAGTGGTTTTCCGAGTTGAAATCTTCAAGCAGGTTTAATGTTTCCAAAGCGCTGCTATTGCCATCGAAGAGATGCTTCATGCAGAATGTGTATATCAGGGCGAATGGGTATCGTATACATAGCATTCAGTAGTCATGAAGATTCAGAAGATGCTCGTCGCCACACTCGAGCCTTAGTCTTCTTCCCGCTAAACCTCCTCTCCTTCTTCTCAACAAAGTATCCGTTCTTCTCCACTAGCGTGTAGCACCCTTCCGGTACAATCGAAGTTGGATTCCGAACCAAAGGAGATGGCGGGGGAGGGTGTAGATGCCTCCGCCCTCCCGACAGCTTGATCTCGAATTTCTTCGGAGGTCTCCCTAGTCTGCCAATTGCCTTGACCACTCGGACAACGGGCGCGTCCGTTTCTGGTGGGTACGGATTGGACGACGACACGACGAAGGGGGATAATAGTGGTCGTGTGATGGGCTCAAGTTTCTGAAGTTTCTTCTTCAACGACCGTTTGAATGATACTGTGAATTTTCGCTGTCAGAAAGAGTTGATAGATTATGTGGAGGAAGGGAGACATACCCTTGGGTTTACCATAGATATCTTCAAGTACGGACGGGGAGTCCCAGTCGACGTACGCGGCGCGGCGTTCGGGGAACGGCGCGAAGAATGCGGGGGAGAGGGGGCCATCGGGGCCGATAGGTTTGAAGCCGTTCATAGTTGGAGATGATAACGAATTTTGCAGTTAGGTGGTAATTGTGAATATAGACAAGTATTAGGAAGGGGTTATATAGGCAGTAGAGCACTGAAACCCTTCGTGCGTGATAGACTTGTATGGGGAGGTAACTTTTCGTGAAAAGGAGCCATGTCCCAGGATGAGCTCACCCGATCGATTCAGATGGTCGTGAAGAGGAGCCATGTCCTGGAATGGCAAATGCGCAGAAATATCACCCAGATATGTGCGTCAGTGCAAGAACATCTGGACATGTCGTAAAAGGCTTTGAACCGGAAGCCTGGAAGAGCCAAGTATCAAAAGTTGGTATTCGTGGGAGGGTTACAAGTATTCCTCGTGTCCCCAAGTCCAAGGGCAGTGCATGTTAAACGCCGAAGACGAAGTGTCTGTGTAGTGATCGACCAAGGTGAGAATCCTAGAAAGACATGATGACGAGCAGGACGAAGTCGAGTGCGTGCGAAAATCAACGATCGGTGTTCGTCTTGTGTTATCATTGTCAAACCAAGATGACGGTTGTAAGCCTGGCTGTGCCCAGAGAAATGATTGTGGAGAGTAGACGCGCAGGGAGATGGGAATAACACGCGTGTCGGTGAGTGCAGTCGAAGAACACACAGTATCAACACATTCCCCGGGGCCTCCCGCTAGTTTGAAGGCCGCTACTCAAACAGCGAGGCGCAATGTTTGCCACACGATTCTGTTGCCAACGAACAAATGTTTGCTGTAACGCAGAGTTTGTATATCAAGGTGATCGGGTATCGTATACATAGCAAATAGTCATGAAGATTCAGCAGATGCTCGGCACACCCGAGCCTGAATCTTCTTCCCACTAAATCTCCTCTCTCTCTTCTCAACAAAATACCCGTTCTTCTCCACTAGCGTGTAGCACCCTTCCGGTACAATCGACGTTGGGTTCTGTACCAAAGGCGACGGCGGGGGAGGGGGTAGATGTCTCCGCCCTCCCGACAGCTTGATCTCGAATTTCTTCGGAGGTCTCCCTAGTCTGCCGATTGCTTTAATCGCTCGTACAACTGGCGCGTCCGTTTCCGGTGGGTACGGATTGGACGACGACACGACGAAGGGGGATAGTAGTGGTCGTGTGATGGGCTCAAGCTTCTGAAGCTTCTTCTTCGAGGACCGTTTGAATGATACTGTGAATTTTCGCTGTCAGTAAGAGTTGATAGATTATGTGGAGGAAGGGAGACAAACCTGTGGGTTTACCATAGATATCTTCAAGTACAGACGGGGAGTCCCAGTCGACGTACGCTGCGCGGCGCTCAGGGAACGGCGCGAAGAATGCAGGTGAGAAAGGAACAGGGCCTATAGGTTTGAAGCCGTTCATGTTTGTTGTTTGCAGTGAAAGTGGTGATAATAGGTGGTAATTGTGAATAAGAGTAGCATTGGGAAGAGGTTATATAGGCCGTAGAGCACCAGTGAAACCCGTCATGCGTGATAGACTTGCATGGGGAGGTGACTTTTTGTGAAAAGGAGCCATGTCCCAGGATGAGCTCACCCGATCGACTCAGATGGTCGTGAACAGGGGCCATGTCCTGGAATGCGCAGAAATGTCGTCCAAATATGCTGCAAGAACATCTGGATTCTGGACGTGTCGTAAAAGGCCTTGGACTGGAAGCATGAAAGAACCAAGTATCAGAGATTGATATACGTGGGAGGGCCACAAGTATCCCTCGTATTCGCACGTCCAAGGGCAGTGTGTGTTAGACGCCGGAGACGAAGTGTCTGTGTGATCGACCATGATGACGAGCAAAGGAGAAGTTGAGCGCGTGCGAAAATCAACGATCGGTTGGCCTCATGTTGTCATTGTCAGACAAACTCTGGCACCCACCAGGATGACGGTTGTATGGCTGTACCTTGAGAGATAATCGTGGAGAGTAGGCGTACAGGGAAATGGGAATAACACGTGCGTCGGTGAGCGCGGTCGAAGAACATCATGGCGGTGGCGTGCGGTACCATTTCCTTTCTCATCCTCCCGCGTAATGACATTTGTAAGCGCAGGTTGCAGCATTATACGCGGGACACATCCTGAGCCGTATCATTGTCGCCAACCTTTCCCAAAGTTCTCGCACCAACGGCCGAGCGAAGACACCGCCGCAAAGAACGGCCATTTCACCGACGCGGCGCCGAGCAATGGCGGCACAACGACTACGACAGCGCATGTTGAAGATTCTAAAGCGTCACTAAATGTTCGCACCTTGATCAAGAAATGTCGAGAGCATGTATATTCAATTTGTTTGTACCTCTACTTACACATGAAGCAACTGGCTGAGTTTTATTCTGCAGAGTAAGAAAGAAATGGAATGGGTTCTTAACTGGGATGAACAAAAGTATACGCGACAGTAGGCGCGTCTGGGCTAGCGACGATCCCGTAGCGAGTTGCCGTCGAGTTAGATGAGTGACTTTGCGGTACCGGATTGCAACACTGTTGATCTGTAACTCTTACAGAAGGGAGGACTTGTACATTCACTAAGTACCTATGGTTTGAAATCCATGGCTTCTCATCAGACGTGAGAAGTAGAATGATACTGGAGAAGAACAACAAGCTTCCCAGTTTGCTGTGTAGTTATGACATTCATATCAGTTTCATCTTTCCTGTAACTGTCAAGTGGCTTTGCTCCCGGACGTCCAGCGATATATAGTAAAGAATCTGAGAGTCTTGAAGCAAGGTGAAAAGCCAGTGCAGGACCCAGGTCGCTTCCGGGGATGCATCAAGAGTGTTCATTAGCGCGAAATCATGATTGCGACTTCGCTTGAGAGTTTATGTGGTACCGGGTATGGAAGCGTAGTGGGGATCACAGTCTGTTCGAGAACTCGATTACATTGACTGTCGGGTAGGAGCAAAAACAAAGTTGCGTGTCTACTCGCTCAGCCGTTCCTTGATGATACGAGCCACCGATGGGCCATGCACTGGAATCTTGACACCCTGGAACTCTGGATCATCGGCACCAAATTTCTATAGAATTATCAGCACCTGCTATCCAACGAGAAGAAGCCTTCTACCTGATGCCACTCGCCCTTGGGGTACGTCAAGAACGTGTCGTTCCAAACAGCGTAATGCTACAAATGATCAACGAGGAACGTCAATAGAGAAGAAATCTCAAGTACCTTGTGGCCCATGTTCCGTGCTAACATTTCGTAGTCGAAGAGGTAGCCTAGGTATGGGAATAAGTACTGAAGCTCAGATCCGCTAGAAATGACTTACAGTCCGGATAAAAAATCTCTATAACAGTGGACTTCGGCGTTCGAGGCATCCACAGTTCATGGGTAAGTCCATTACCATGAACGCCAATCATGACCTATCCTCGTCGATCAGTGACAGTTTTACGGTATTCCAACAAGCGACATACTGTTGTCCTGGCCATGGTATCGACCTGTTGCCTTAGCGACATAGTCTCCAGTTCAACTACTCTAAAGTCACAGATACCCTCGTCGCACAGTTCCGTCAATGCCGCAACTAGGTTATCATGATCATGATCTAGTAAACGCCGCCGTCTCCCTCGTTGGCGAGATATGTAGGTGATCAACGGAACATTGTTTGTGACGATTGGAATGCGCCCGACCAGATTGCGAACAATCGATTCGCGTATGGGTATCCAGAAGTCGTCGGGGACAGTGAGCGCCATGGTACTGGCTATCATCTTGTACCAGACGTTTCCAAGGCGGCTATAACACGAAGAGGAGCTTGAGCGGACAGTTCGTCAACAGGCGAAAAACTTACTGTCTGTGAGCAGCCGCGCGGTTTATCATGACCAGTCTATCGAATTTGATAGTTCTGTCAATGGCTTTCAAGTCGTTCCAGAATTCGGAACACTCAATTGAGGCGTCCGGGAAAGCCGCGCGCATAAGAAGAGCATCTACGTTGGGGTCATCCCGCCATCCGGTTGAAGAAGTAAACTAGGCCAACATTCCGTCAATCAAAAGCCAACTAACTGTATGATACGTACAGGTATAATGAATCGACCGGGGGGTGGCACTGATCCCTCGGTCTCAGCAAGCTTGGAGTAGACCCGCCAGAAACCGAGGATGATTTCTCCGAACCAATGGTATAGATGCTGAACGCAAGTGAGTTGAGATTATGGTTCAAGAGAACTGGAATTACCCTTATAAAAGTGGGCGAGTCGTAAACAACGACCGTAGTCCCTTGAAGTTGTATATTTTCTGCTCCTAGAATTTCCCTAGCTACGTTTAAATTGACGAATTGGAGTTCCTAAAGAAAGCGGTCACAAAATACGTATCAAAAATAGTCGAAAGTACCTTGTCTGTCGGCTCATCGCCTCGTCCCAGTTCAACGGGGCGTGAGATAATGAACTGACGCTCAGGAAACGCGCTTTCGTTCTTTGTGACGATAAAGAACGTCCCGCCTCTCAAATAGATATTATCCAGAACCGTAAATCCATGAGCGACAGCATTTCCAGGTATCGTTGTCTCTAGGAAGCCATTCTGCAGCGCGCCCGCTGAAGTGGATCCTGCAAGGCCTGTGATGGGAGGAGACAAGTCGCGAGACAGGGCCGTGGGATTCGACGGTATCATCCAGAAAAGGTAAAGGGCCAGAAAGAGTAGAACTCCTGCGAAATGCTGCAAGCGACGGGGAATTTGGGGACTATGCATAGCAAGAGGACACGAATGGCAAGCGAAAGAGCTTGCAAGGGAGATTAGCGCCTACTGAAGCGAATATCCTCCCCGGCCTTCGGTCCGAGCTCCGAAGGTACTTGCATCGATCACATTTCACGCTTTCTTCTCGACGATCAAGTAAGTGTCACTGTCTGCCTGTACGTTCTCCCGTCCGAGACTTGTGAATCTACAGACCATGTGCAATCCGGAATAGGTCTTGATTTTCCCTCTCACGCGTTAATAACGTGGGACAGCGGATTCTTGCTTACATTGACAACGACCATGCCAACATCAAGAGTAATCGCGGGGTGTTATCCCCCGCCGGGTACTTCAGAAATTGCTGACGCCATTAGAGAGCGTCGAGGCGAATTGGTGGGCTTGGATGGAGCGCTTCTCCATATACCGCAAGTCGCGTATGGCTGGAACCTGATTGGCGTTGGTATTCGAAACAAAGGACGACTTCGAGACGACATTCGGGAACTCATGGTACTCATTCTACTTGTATTATAGGCCCAATACTCAAATCTGATTTCTTTCCTTGCAGATTCTTCGTGTTGCGGCGCTAACCGACGCTGCGTTTGAATGGATGCAGCACGAGCATCTAGGGCGCAAGGCAGGTCTGACGACGGCGCAGCTACTTGTCATCCGAGATGCGTCTATCTTCCCGTACCAATCTCCAAATGCGGACGTGTTTGACGCGCTACAGCTGAGCGCGTTGGCGTTTGCTCAGGAGAGCACGACCACTATAAAGGTATCTGAGGATACCGTTAAGGCCTTGAAAGCCAACCTCAACGATGACGAGGACCTACTTGTCGAGGCTGCAGCTGTTGTTGCCATTTATAACATGGTTTCGCGCTTCTTGGTTTCAATGGACGTCGATGGTATGAGTGACGAAGTCGTTCCATGGCCCGCCGATATCCAAGAGGTACAGATCTCAACATCCTTTCTAATCCTATAACCTAACTTTGCGATACTACAGTACAAAGTACCAATACCGGATTCCTCTGAGCACTATCTCTCCGTAGAAACATACACTGTTTCTCCTAGCGCACCCTGGCTCGTGTTCTGTAACTCGTTTCTGACCGACACCACCTTGTGGTCATTCCTCCTCCCACACATCCTCGCGCCTCCCCAATCTTACAACATCCTTCTTTACGACCAGCGCGGCCATGGAAAATCGACCGCGCCCTCTACTTCCACAGACACTGTCTCTCTACTTGCCCAGGACATCGCGCGCATCCTCGAATTCCTCTCCATCCCTAACGTTCACGCCGTCATCGGTGCCGCCGACGGCGGTGTTGTCGCACTGAGCTTCGCAACGCAGTTTCCCGACATCACCAAAAGTATCGTTGTATGCGGGACCCCGCTCAAGCCGATCCATAACGAGTCGACAAGTTTCTTAGACATCATGAAGGACAAGGGCATGGTCGGCGTTGCAGAGGTCGTGGTACCGCGATGGTTTCCCTCTGGAAGTCAGTTGTCCAAGCCACGGGAGGAGGTTCTGCAAGCAATGGTGGAGGGAATAAGGAGCCAAGAGTTTATGATTGGCGTCAACGCCCTGACGGGGTATGATTTGTCTGACAGCGTGGCGGCGTGTTCGACGCGTCTGATGCTCGTTGCTGGAGGGTTGGCTGATTCTGGGGATGCGGTCAATGAGTTGAGCACAGTGGTTCTGAAGCAGCAGCATCAAGATTGTGTTTATTTTGAGACTATTCGGGATGCTGGGCACTTACCGATGGTAGATGCGACAGAGGCGTTTTGGACGGTCTTGAAGGATTTCTTAGGATGACTCCTGTGTTCAGATGTAGAGGATTGACGCGCTCTGCGCGTACAGAACGGTGTGCCGAGGTGGGCCCTAGATTTGTCTACCACTCATACCTGGGACCACATGTAGTTCAGTTCCGGATACTATATATTCTAACAGGTATATACAGTATGTATCAGACCACTATGATTTCTATCTATCTAACCCACCCATATTCCTTACATCTATCTATCTTTCCTTCACTCATCATTCTTTTCCCCATCTCTGTCTGACAGTCTCTGTCCTCTCCAAGAACAGTGCACTCACACAGATGACGAGTATCTATTTAAATGTATTTCTGTGGCGTCGCGAAGATTAGCAACTCAAATAGTACTGTGACTACGATCTGTGTTTACGACGCGAGATTGGCTGGGTCCGGATTGGAATTGGAATTGACGCGTTGTTTGGCTATGGCTTGGATCGGGGGATGGATGACGCGAGGCTCTCTCTTCTCTCTTATTGCTGTTTGCGAAAATGATGAATGTAATATAGTAACCCTAGAATGAGTAAACCCTAGATAGGGTTTCCTTTTTACCACCCAGCGACACTGCGTGTATCAACAATACAGGTCCCAATAGCTTATTTTTCACTATGTATACGAATCTGGCCATATCCGCGACGACGACGACAGTGACACCAGCAGGCAAAAGCAGAGGAAAATGAAATGCACAGAATGACCTATCTAGGGTTTACTCGTTCTAGGGTTACAACATTTACATGATCGAAGTTGTGATGAGTGTCATTATTTTTGCAAACAGCAATAAGTTCTCTTTTCTCTTTTCTCTCTTCCGTCGCGCTTCTCCTATGGATTATTCGAGTAAACGGACTTTGCTGGGACTCTCTACATAATTGGAATCTGCATCAGATTTCTAGTATGGCGCAAGGTATGGCGGCTGACTAATCACGATAGGCTTGTCTTCCCTTTCCTGGAATATACTGTGCAGGGTCACGTACTCGGACACCCTAGGAACTCGGACAATCGTGAAGAGCGCGCGCTACAGCTCTTTTCACACCATAAATCCACAACTATTTTATTATGAAGTCTGTACCCTACATCTGTGTCAATTTTTATGGATCCTGGCTATGAAATGGGCTCAGGAATGAAAGATCAGTCCAAAATTGTCCGATTTGCGAAGGAATTAGTACTCAGAAGCTTGTCTCGCCGTGTAGCTCCTTCTGGCTGCATCCCTTGCCCTACTTGCATTATAGATACTTCAACATACCCATGCTGAGCAAAATTTAGGCCCGGATGCAACTGTACGAGGCCTTGGAGGACAGCCAGAATCGAGTGTCCGAGTTCTCTGATCGGACCTCATATTGATCGATCCATTGAAATCATTACAGAACAGTTCTCATTGACGTCTACACCGCATCTACAAGACTGGTAAATGTGTCTACAAGCATTCTGAAATACTGGAGTGCACAACAGCTATCTTCTGTGGTCGAAGAGGTGCCCTAGGTGCCAAAGATTGGAATTGATTGCTTACGTGTCCGAGTACGTGACCCTGCACAGTACTATTTGAGAAGCCCCCTTCGTCACGCTTTGTGACCGAACCCCACTTAAGAAATTGATAATTTTCCAATTTTTAAGTCTTGTGGCGCAGAAGTAAGCTGTTCCTCGCGGGTGTGGACCCAGATGAGCTCCTGTGAGGTGGTAACGCTGGGCTGTAATACTTATAAGCAGTGTGGGGCTCTTTTGTTGCCTTCTCTTGGCAGGGGGGAGGGGGAGGATGCCCTCTTGCAACTGTGTGAATGCAACTCAGGATATGATGTGGCGGCACCCAAAGATGACATGCTGCTCATCTCCCAGGGTGAGAAAAACTTCAACAGAGAGACTCTGGGCATTACCTATCTGCCTCACCACCTCACAGAAGCTCATCTGGGTCCACACCCGCAAGGAATGGCTTACTTGTGCGCCACAAGACTTAAAAATTGGAAAATTATCAATTTCTTAAGTGGGGTTCGGTCACAAAGCGTGACGAAGGGGGCTTCTCAAATAGTATATTCCCCCTTTCCTTCTCATCTTTACATGCACAATACTCATAAACTTAACACGACGTCTCATATCTTACGCGTATTGTCGTGCCTATAACGATTCTAAAACAAAACGCAAAATCTATGCCATTGGAATCGTCAAACCTTTCGAATAGGAATAAAAGCGTGTTCAAGAGCAGAGAGAAAGAGCAGAACGAATCTGGCAGGGTACAAAGGCCGGATGAGAATATGGACGTGGTACGTTTTACTTTGTTTCCTTTGCCTGAGCTGATAGCGGAGCAGGACGCGAATATCCCAGGCTTCGGCGGGTTAAACTTGGATGTGGACCCCTCCTTCGACTGGCGTCGTCGGCTTGCACCCATCAACTGGTCATCTTATATTGAATCCTTCAAAGCACGTTGCTCGGCGTTCTATCAGCGCGGTCGGCGGTACTTACATCTGTATGTCTAGCCTTCCACCTCCCCACCTTTACTGCACCGAAATCACCCTTCCCGTGCACCGTCTACATCGAGCTCTGATATTGGTCTAAATATCAACGTAGGACCCCAGAGTATCAAAAAGCACGCGTCGTCCAATACGTCTGTGGAATATCGCTCGCATCCCCAATCGTCTTCGAACGCTATCGACAACAATTTATCGCCCAAGCATGATTTCAAGCACTCGCCGACTGAACCGCGAGCAGATCCCGCTAAGCGCTTACATTCTCATGACCGTCGTAACACGAAATGCTTGACGCCTATTGGACCAAGGGCGACTCGTCCTCCGCCTGCCTTGCCTTCTTCGTCTCAAGAACCCCTACCCCGAGGACCTAGAATGGATTCGGAAGGATGGGCGGCGTCGGAGAAAGCTTCAAAGTCGGCGTCATCAATTAAATCTAACGCGGACAAGGCAAGTAATCGATGACTTGTTTTATTCAATTACATATTGATATCTATCGCAGTCAAGGGAGTTGGAGGCACTTGAAAAGGTAGTCGATTATTTTCATGTTCTGCTTTATTTCACAATTCTTGCAGCTGAGAAAGCGAAGAGAGCCTTTAGAGTTTCCGAGGGTCTCATTTAAACCTGCTGATGGACCGTCGTTGGATTGCTTGGAAACGGGTATGCACACGTTCAAGGATGTCAGTCCTTGGTTTGTTTGTCTATCAATTGCTGATTGGTTTCGTAGCCAATTGGACGCGAAGGAGAAGCATCTACGTGGACAAAAACAGCATCCTCCAATACGTCTTCGTCTGGACGTCCGCCTCCTGTTTCTATGTCGCCAAAGCGGACATTCACGAGGACTGGACCTTGCACTACGCCTTCTCATGGACGTCCACGTTTGCCTTCGCCCGCACGACGTTGCGAAGCCCCAGAAGCAGGACGTCATACCCCTACGCGACCTGCAGACGTCGGACCCTCATGTCGTGGCAAGGATTACGCGGACCCGCTGTTTACACCACCCCTAGGACGCGAGGAATCGCTGTTCACTCCGCCAAGTTCACCGCGTTCTTCCGTCCATAGGCTTCCTCCTCCTGTACTCGATATCGACGACGAACACGTCCTTACTGGTGATCTAGGTCATGTCTATAACCAGGGACTTGGTATGAACAAAGGCAAGGGGAAAGCAAGGGCGGTCGATGACGAGAATGACAATGTGGAACTCCTCCGCGGGAAGAAGAGGAAGCATGCTGAAGGGGAGGGAAAGGTGCTGGCTAAGAAAGCGAGAGTGGAGGACGTGGCGCATTCAACGTCATCCGCCAAAATTCTGACGCTAGAGTTTGAGGAAGAGATGGATGACGAGGCGTTGTATAGTGTTGTGAGGGAGCCGGGGGCAATGGATTTTGATGCGATGTGGAATATTGGTATCTTGCTCTCGATTCCTTGTTTCCATTGACTGACGGGTGGATATAGAGCGGTCGGATGTGATGAGGCGGAATCTCAAGGGGTATAGGAAGTTACTTTTGGGGAGTGATGAATGGTATGAGGAAGAAGATGAGGATGAGGAAGAGGAAGTGGTAAGCATCCTGAGACCTGTTCTGATGTCCTGCTAATGTAGGTTTCTGTCTAGGTACTCCTGTTAGAGATGCAACCCGATGGGACCAATAATCCGGTGCTGATGGAGGACGATGTGATCAAGGATGGCGAGGCGGTCAATGACGAGAATGGAGAACTTCATGCCGACGTGGACGATGGCGATGTTGATGCAGCATCCGATACAGATACGGACGAGGAGAATGATATTCCGTTGAGGATACTGGTAGCGAGACGGCGAGCGGCTTGCGACGTGGACAACCGGCGCCACGCAGAGCTTGGCTCGCCACAACTCGATGAAGAAGAAGGGCAATCGGAAGATGACGTTGTACCCCCTTCTCCTGTCGACTCGGCAGCACCAGAGCCTAGAGGAGGTGCCAGAGGTTCGACAGTATACCCCATGCGCACTCACGGAGAGGAACTTTACTGCCATCAGTGCCGGCGCAAGTCAATGATGGTGTATATGCAGTGTGGCAACGCCGTGTGTGCAAAACCGCGGGGTAGAATATTCCCGGCTAAGAGATTTTGTTACCGATGTATTGAAAAGTGGGTGTTATGTGTTTATGTTGTTCTCGACTTTTCGGCTCACGACATGGGCTTAGATATGACGGGTACAAGTTTGTTGAGGGAACGGTGGCCACGTGTCCGGCATGCGAGGGCATCTGTTTGTGTCCTAAATGCGAGCCGCGGAGGCAAGATAGTGTATTGGCTCTGTATGCGGCCACATCGACAAGGAGACCGCCAGTACGGTATAGAAAGGCCTCGGAGCAGGTTGTGGGGGAGCAGATGAAGGAGAAGGAGGGGAGGAAGAAGAAGAGGGGATAGAGAGTGCCTGCAATGAAGCACAGATTTGATGGTGAAGAAGGGGAAGGGTCGGGGGAGTATATATGACTGTGATATTGTCAGTTAGCTGTAATTAGCATGATTACATTTGTAGTTTAACATTCAACATCTGCATAGCATTACACTGTACATCATTATGCAAACCTGAAGAAATGAGATCTTGCAAAAGGGTGTGGTAGCACACTGTGAGGAATCTTTCCTCTGGCTCTCAGGCTATCACTGCTAATGAAGTGGCAATCTTAGCGTCGATGCAAATATGGAAGACTACAGTTACTAAATGGTATACTTACAATGCCTGATTCACTCGAATACTACGACGACTGAAATGAACTAGTCAGAATCACTAGACCTTTTCCCAAGTTACAACCACACAAACGTTGTCCTAGTAAGCACCTCCGTATTCCTCGCCACCTCAACCATGTTCTTCCCTCCCTCGGTTCGCCTGAACACCGCCACGCCACCTTCCCCTACCACACCACTCATGACCAAGTACTCCGCATGCTCGCCACCAAACTCCATCCCGCGAATCTGGTTCATACCCGTATACACCTGGTTCACCAGCTTGAGCTCCCCTCCTTCGTATTCAAAGAAGGCTATGGAATCGCCGCGGGGGAGCGTCGTGCCCGTGTTGCGGTTCGACACGTAGATGTACGGCGTCGGGAACTTGAGCGATGGAGGGGGTATCAGGATCTCGCCAGCGGCGTATGCTGCCCCTTCTGGGGGATCAGAGGGCACTACGGATGCTATGGCCAAAGCTTGAGATGTGTTGGTAGAGCCGAGGGTGGGGATTGCCTGTACGGAGAGCGTCGAAGAGAGTTCGTGGAGAGTGTAGAGGAGATCGTCTAGAGTATGCATCATTGAATAAGAACATTTTGACGTAGAGGTGAAAGAAGTGGCAAGCGCCGTACCGTGAATGACGATATGCCTTGGTCCACTACCCTTGGGCTGATCGATTGAACCAGCTATCTTCCAGTTCCCTGGCGAACCGTCCTCGACGAGACGCCAGATAGTGTCCGAGCCCTGCGAGAAAAGAGGCCCTTCATCATTGCCTTTGTCAAGTTCAAAGTAAGAGAACACTAACCAGATCAGGTATGAAAACCTCATCCTTGTATTGATATGCCATATGTGGATGGGAAATACCTCCTCCCTCTGGAGGAGGAGGAAAAGTAATAACCCCACTGTCAGACACGTCAAGGTTCAACGGCGAGCCCGTGGTCGGAATAATACGTCCAGTCCCGCCGCTGTAGTTGACGACGGCGAGTTGGCCACTCGTCAGAGCAGCAGCGTGGGCGGGTCGGAGACCGCCACTCGATACTGTTACGACTGCCTCTGAGAGCACTCCTTCGGGCGTAACAGTAAACGATTGGACAGCACCATCGTTGTTTTGATTGACGGCACTATGCACGGTTAGATAGAGGTGGGGGAAACAGGTAATCTCGGTACTACTCACTACAGAACACTTCCGTTTGTGGGATGCAGAGTAATCCACGTACAGTTGGCGCCAGTAGGATACTTGCCGACTAGAGAAAGGGTCGAGGCCGCGGTGTTGAAGAGGTATGTCGCAACGAAAAGATCAGAACCGCCTGCAAGAATGGTGAAGTTGACCATGACGCCGTGCGGGAAGTCATAGTAGTTAGTAACTTCGATGATTTATGGATGCAGCTCCTGGTCATCTGCCACTGATAGGTGATTAGCGGCCCGCACCAATGCGTTTGCGAGACGCTAAACGAAAGCGAAGGCATCAGCCTGTTTGAACGTCACTGAAATTACGTTCAATGATTACACATTCATCTCGCAGAAATGGCGATTGGACGGCTTGAGGGCGCGCGCCAACGTGTGAGGAGGTGGCATGCCATGTCTATCTGCTGTGTTGTTGAGCGAAAACGAGGGATTTAATCCGCCCGCCTTTTGCGTTCACCTGAGAAGAAATGAGCACAAACTCGTCCGGCATAGAGCCTCCCGTGCCTTTCCTTCGCGTGTTCAGCGCAAGCTGCGCAATGCAGAAAAGAATGGCGGTCAGGCTGGGTGGGGCAGAAGACCATTATTACTGCGATGTATTTAGTTGGTGAGAAGGAGATGCTCACTGAATTCGAGCACCTGAAACCCCACTAGACGCGCTAAGTAACATATATACCGCATTCGAGTACTTGCTTCAATCTTGTGTGCCTACCGGAAACGGCCTTATCACCACTGTTGAAGCAAGGTTTCCAGCTGCCGTAGGTGGCACTTCAAACGAATGACGAGGGGCCAAAGATGAGTCATTGATCTATGTTGTTGTGGAAAGCAGGCGTGAGTCGAGGATGTAGAGAAAGTACCCCATTTCCAATTTTCCAAAGCCATTCTATAAAGACCGGCAGCAGCTGTCGTCGCCGACGTACGTGCTTTTGTCTTGATAACAACTTTTTGAAAAGAGGCGTCCTCGCCAATCAACACCGGCGATCTCTTTTTTGTGCGGCAGGATCTGGATCTGAACAACGATCAGCGGTTGTGTAGACATGGCATGACTATTTTCAAGCGAAATCGACTTTGAGGCTCTACAGCTTCGCGTTATCTGTTATGGCAAGGCCATTTGCTTGTTTTTTCGAACCGAGTGCACAGGTCGTGGTACCGCGATCGTTTCCCTCTGCAAGTCAGCTGTCTAAGCCACGGGAGGAGGCTCTGCAAGCGATGGTGGAGGAAATAAGGAGCCAAGAGTTTGTGATTGGCGTCAACGCCCTGAGGGGGTATGATTTGTCTGACAGCGTGGCGGCGTGTTCGACGCGGCCGATGCTCGTTGCTGGAGGGTTGGCTGCTTCCGGGGATGTGGTCAATGAGTTGAGCACAGTGGTTCTAAAGCGACAGCATCAAGACCGTGTTTATTTTGAGACAATTCCGGATGCTGGGCACTTACCGATGGTAGATGCGACAGAGGCGTTTTGGACGGTCTTGAAGGAATTCTTAGGGGGTAAAACACAGATATGGACGATTCGGAGAGGGGAAACGTTACCAGACAGCCCACGGGCGTCCCGCTAGTGGCGCAAGAGAACGAGATGGTGCCTAAGGTGGTGCTGTGAACGGATTAGCTCTTGATGAGGTACCAAGATCCCACCTTTACCGCCGTGAGCGTGAGGGTCGTTGACAGAGCGGGAAACCGTGCTTACATTTTGCAAGTACATATCCAATGTATCGTGTCGTAGTCCTGACATGGCACGAAATATGCATCCAGTAATTTAGTCGTTGAGTACTTGGGTTGTCTATTCAATCACATTGATCATGTACAGGTCCACAGCTTCAACCCTCGTTATCCCCCGAAGTAGAGTTCAAAAGCGAGTATGTAGAGTTCATTGTACGTCTTTGGGATGCCAGTCGTTGCAGTAAGTGGCACAAGACAATGCGACAATGCGATCGGCGTGGACTCTGCTTAAGCATGAGGATTGCGGAGACTGTTTCCGCTTGTGCGTCCACAGGTGGACAATGGTTAGGATGAGCAGGTGCGCCGGATATGGTAAGAACAGCCCCATGTGATGAGGACGCGGCCCATTGTCGAACAAACACGGAACAAACAAGATCCACACTTGGTAACTGACAGTCACGACGCGAACAAAGGCCACCGTCGCGCTATAAAATCGTGAGTTCTGCTTGTTCACGACTCATTGTTAACCGCATCTTTATCTCACTCATGGCTCCCCAGACACCACCTCGTCCGACAGTTCCATTGGACTCAGCGTGTACACCTCGACGTCCTGTATCTGATATTCAGCGACCAGGCGCGGATATGCTTAGTCTCAAGCCACAACGCCTTGCATTGCGCAAATCGACAGCCTATCATACAGTACAACTCCCCGTCGAAACATTTGAACAAGACCATCTTCGTCTCGCTCAATTCAGATCGACCAGACAATATGCCGCTCTGGTTAACCATGTCCTCGAAGAGCTCAAGCTTTCCAATCTCCTGACAAAAGATGGTTGGCCCGACTTGAACATAGACGAGCGGACCGAAGATGCGACGTTCTCCAACCTTTGTCCCATAACGGACGAGATTCACGACATCTGCGTTGAATGGGAAAAGAACCACGGCAAACACCTCAGTCGCGCGACCGCCAGAATGCAGGTCGATCCCCGCAGAACGACCAACTCTGAAGTTTACGGAGGCTCTATGATGGTGGACGCACAATTCGTCTTGACCGAGTCCACCACCCCCGGTCTTCCTACGAACTATTTGCCAGACACCGCGGACTTGTCGGGCCCAGCGGAGTTTAAGAAGTTTCTCAAGGATCGTGGAGAGGTCAGCACTTTCTCTATTTCCTACTCCCCGTTTATACTGAGAATTATGTAGAATGAATCCAAATTGGCTGGAAATGTTGGCCATATGATGGCCAACGATCCCTGCCGTCGCTTCGTTATCGCCTACACTATCGAGGGTACGGAGATGCGCTTCTGGTATTTCTCTCGTTCGCACATCGCGATCGGAGAGGCTTTCGACTACCATAAGGTACGTCTGTCGTTTAACCTCATGTTTGAACAGCCTTGTTGAGTTGCTCGTATTTCAAGGACCCTCTGCCCTTTATCCGTTTTGTTATCTTTATGACATTCGCGGACCGAGTGCAGCTTGGCTATGATCCGACCGTCGTGCGCATACGCGATGCCGCGGGACAGATACGGTACCGGTTCCAGGTCAACGGCAAATTCTACCTGAGCGGGGTTGCCGCTATCGACGAAGAGAGTGCACGCGACATTGTCACGCGCGCTACTCGTGTCTGGGGTGTCCAAGAGGTCGATCCCATTACCAATCTACCCATCAATGGCGACAAGCTTGTCCTCAAAGATGTCTGGTTATTCGAAGACGCGCGAGGCGAGAAAGACATCCAGGACGAGATTTTCGCGCAGCTCAAGAAACTGGATGAGAAAATTGCAGAGCGGGTGGAGGCGGGGCAGTCTTACGAAGACCTTGGCGTGGATAATTATCCTCTATCGCCACAGACTTTGGAAGATGACGCCAAGCAATACTTTCTGACAATCGTGGCGGATGAAGTCGTTGTTATAGGTAGTGACGAAGATGTCGCTGCAGCCCCTGGCCCGCAATGCGCTCCGTTCTCCTATACCGAAGTGGAGCGGTCGACAACGGTCCGCCCGCCTGCTGTGCGTGGTGCTTTACGCTCAGGCGTTGAGATCCCGCCTCCCGAACAATCCCGGCCTCCGACAGTGCCTGTAGAAGTGCATAAAGCGCGAGTCCACCGTCGCGTTATATTCCGGGAACGCTGCAAGAGGTTGGACGCGCTTTTCGACTATGGCGACTACACCCTTGCAATCTGCCAGCTTCTTGAAGGTTCGTCGTCTACTTCTTGTTCATTTCTCTGATATCTGACGCGGGTGATAATGCAGGTCTGAACTATCTGCGGCTTGCGGGTTACGTTCATCGTGACATTAGTCCGGGTAACGTCCTCTTCGTGAAGAACGAGGAAGGTGTTCTTCAGATCAAAATATCTGATCTCGAATATGCGCGATCGTATGGCGCCGAGTCCTCAAATGCTACACCCCTCACTGTACGTTTTCTCTTCAATCAAGGCTGCCCATCTCATTGTTCTTTAGGGAACCCCAGGCTTCATGGCTGTCGAATATCAGCTTTTGTCCCATCTTTTTACACCTGCAAAACCTCGTCCTGTTAAGAAGATCAAGTTCACCATGTCCAATCCAGTCCACTTAGCTCCGCGAGCACCCGCGTCAGTCACCAAGTCCCCCTCGTTCTTCCGGTTCAACTTTCTACATGATGTGGAGTCCGCCCTGTGGTTATACTGCTCGCTGTTGTTTCACAACTTGCCGAGCTCTGTCTTCGAGATGGTTCCCTCTTCCGCCATCGCGCAAATCCGGGATTTCTCCGAAAACCTTTTTGGGTTTGCCCTCGAACCGACTGCTCCGCGGTCGGGCTTCATTATCAACCTTCCACAGCACGAAAAAGCGGTCAGGCTTCTGGAACCGTTTTACACTCTCGACGAGAAGTATGGACCTCTGCTGCTCGAAGGCCTGCAAACCTTCCTAGACCTCGTCGGATTTTATCAGATCGTCGAGGCGACAGAACCAGTTCCGGTGGGACAGTCATTCAAGTGGGATAGCAGCACATTTCAGCCGGAGTTCTATCGAACGCTGCAGGCCACATTCTATACGATGCACCATTACCTTCGCGGGTCAACCATTTCCGCATTGCCTTTGCCACATTGTCCGTCGTTGAAGCGCAGGAGAGACACCGACGATTCGGATGTTATTATTCCATATTTTGAGGATGAAGAGCAGGAACATCCATCGAAACGCGCGAAGACGGAACAGCCAGACGTTGCTGAACCGGCTGCCGCGAGATCGGCTCTTCGAAGCGGGTTGAAACTAAACCCAAAGGCAAAGACCGTCTATGGTCAATATCCATTTTGATGTGTTGTACATATTCTCGTTGATTGCTTGAAATCTTATTTATATTCATTGAACAAGTATTAAAAACTTTAACATCCGTCGAGGACCAACATTGAAGAATCAGAAGTCAGCCAGTACTAGAAATGTGACTCTGCGGTGCGCGGGGAACCTCTGTTGATCAGATCCAAAGCTCGACCCCTATCGAACGTGTGGGTAATGGGGACATTGGAAGTCCTCACGCTGAATACTTGAGCGAGAAACCCTGAGGAGAGTTAACATAGTACCGGACATCGTCTAGCAAAAGACCGGTATCCGGAAAAAGGACGAGACGAATTTTTAACGTTGTGGCAGCGACGCGCTGCATAGCAAGATCCCCAGAGCTACGAGGGAGACTCAAGCATACACTGATCAGAGACTCAGCATGCCATATGCGGATGGGAAATAGCTCCTCCCTCTGGAGAAGGAAAAGTAATAACCTCTCTCAAGGTTCAACGGTGAGCCCGTGGTCGGAATAATACGTCTAGTCCCGCCGCTGTAGTTGACGACAGCGAGTTGATCACTCGTGAGGGCAGCCGCCTGGGCGGGTCCGAGACCGCCACTCGAAACTGTTACGGCCGCCTGTGAGAGCACTCCTTCAGGCGTAACAGAAAACGATTGGACAGCACCATCGTTGATTTGATTTACAGCACTGTACAGTGTCAGATAGAGGTGGGGCATGAAACGAGACCACGAGTTCAGTACTAGCAGTTGACATGATGGCAGGAGGCAAGAGTTGACCACGCGTCGTCTTTGATCGCCATATTATGAAAGAGTGAAATTCATTCTCGACTACAGAGAAAGATGGTATTAGTATAATTATATAGTCCATGAATGTCCGGGATGGAAACCTTCACCCTATACAACCTTGCAGAAACCATCTGCGTCCCACCGCTCACTTCCAACACCAGCTGCAACAATGAAAAGGTCCTTCGGGTCATACTTGCTCTTGATCTCGCTCAGCTTATCATAGTTGGGTCCATAAAACGTAGTTTGATAATTCGGCTCTATCGAGTCGGCCTCGTTGGAGTACGAGCCAGCATCCTTCCCGACTACTTCCTCCATAATCGGGAGTTGGACCTTCTGGAAGAGCTCTTTGAACGTCTGAACCTCATATGGTTCTGTGTCGTCCGCCCAAGGATTGGCAGCAATTATCTACATGACAGTTAGCGCGAAATATATTCGTGCGCATAACACGCACATGAGTCTTAGCCGTTCTCCACTTTGGGTGGACAGCAGAATCAATGTACGCGTTCTTCGAAACTTGTCCTAATGACACCGGAGGGTCAGCTAAAGAACTTGGCAAGAAAGAAATAAACTACCTCCAGCAACTAGATGACCCAACACACTGAACAAAAATATCAGTCTGGGAACCACGGAAAGGAAGTAGTCACTTACGAGGTGGACCCAGCGTCGAAAAGCTTCGTGTACATTCGCCCAATAGCATCCGGCGAGTTTCGATAGACCTCTTCGGAAAAGAACCTTGAGCCCATAAACAAATTCATGCCGACATCCTCGTCCGGACTAGTTACTAAGTCATTGAAGTTCATTTCTTTGATAGATTGGGCACTAATTATGCCCTCATTCGCCACAACATCGTCCAAGAAGGGTTGCATAGCCGCCGTCGCGGCTTCCGCAGTAGCATTCGGGAAATAGGTGGACAAGAGCAGATCCAATTCAAACTCGGACGACGCGTTTCGGGAGGCGAAAAAGTACTGCGCGGGATGTAAATCGTCCATGTCAAAAATATGTTCGGCGTGCAAGCGCATGATGTTGCCAAACGCAGCGTTTGAACCTTTGGTGCTGATAACGGTAACGGACCACACGCCATTGAATGTGGGGAAAGTGCGAAATGTCGCGGATACCATGACACCCCATGAGCTAGCGCCGCCACCACGCAGAGCCCAAAACACTAGAACGCATGGTGAGTTGGGTGAAATAAGCGTACAGACAAGACTGACGATCGCTGTGTTGGGTTTCATCAACAGTGATGATTTCTGCATCCCCAGTCACAACGGTGAATTCTATGGAGTTGTTAGATATGTGCGACATCAGCATACCAAATGCCTACGAAGGACGTTGTCGGCTGCCAAACCCAAAAGAGGAGAAAGCGGTGAATGCCCACCAGCTTGAATGTATCCTCCTGCGGCTACGACAGTGCCTGCAGCTCCACCAACCACAATTTTGCCCTGAGCCTTAGCCGCTGGGTAAAGCAAATTCAGACGAACGCCACTACCGATTGTGACCGCCGAGCCTTGACTGTTAGTGCCGATTTGGAAGTCATCATGGAATGTGATGTTCCGGAAGAGATGAGTTGAAATGAGAAGTGAGTTGCGCGCAGTGGATCGGCCAAGGTAATCGTGTCCTGAAGCTTTGACAGAGACTCTCAAGTGGTAGGCCTCTGCGAAAGCAATGCCAGCCTTGATAAAAGTTTAGAAAGTAATATGGGGTAAGTATTTAAACATTGCTCTTGCTTACCTTGACATCTTCAGGCGTGATGGCCAGAACAGCATACAGAGGAACGTTTCCTTGTGCGCAGTTTCCGGTCGTGTTGCGAAAACAGATTTGTGGAGGGACAGATTCGTAATCCTAACATCCCATAAGTTCAACCAATAAGCAGGAGTCAGGAGGCTGCAGGACGCAGTGAAACAGGTACCTGCTCCCAATTGACCTACGTTGTCGCAACGGTCAACAAAAATGATTTGAGAAAGGTCAAGAAACGCTACCTGATCCATAGCACCAGGGATATCACCTCGAAACGTAGAACTGGTCCATTCAGCATCCGTACATCCACCACGGTCCTTGCAGAATTGGCCTGAAGGGACAACCGTCACAAGGCGTCCTGAGATAGACGCGTTCAATGCCCTCCAAGCCTTCTCTGTTGGGAATCCCGCGTCTCCTGGCGCATTACGACAGGATTGCCCGCTGACCCGAAGCGTTGATACAGATAAAGTGAGGAGCACTTGAAGGATACTGAGTCGCGGTAGGACTTTGATCAAAGACATGAGAGCAGTACCATCTGGATGGGAGTCAAGCCCTTTTATGCGCAAAGCTATAAACTGTCCGTGACACGGGTCATAGCTGGTCAGACGGCGGATAAATTCAGTTTCACTGACACAAATCGAGGGAGTGAGACGGCAGCCGAAAGCAGCTCGTATTGACCGATCTGCTTTCGGCGCCACAGCAACAGCACCTTGGGCGTATCCCATTCACTGGGAAAGGGCCAAGGATGAACTAGGAATTGGTGGAAGTTCATCTACAAACATCAAAAGCTAACAGGATCGGATGTCGGATCCAACGGCCGTTAACGTGCAAGACGTTCGTAGGACGGGTAGTCCTGATGCTATTGTATGCGTGTCAAAACGAGCATGAGTATCCATAGAAAAGGCTCACGAGGTCGTGTCGGCCGCCCGCTCCTTCAGTCCGGATAGTACGCGTTTGTGGTCATCGCGTGTCCCGACTTGACCGGCACTTTCGAAATCGTCTTGAATAGTTGACCTTCTTGTCCGGATATCGCCTTCAACTTGAGCGTACGTACAGTACGCATTTATTAGCCATCATGGGAACTGGAAGTGCGCGAATAGACACCTGACGGTGGCAGGCCAAACTCACAACAATGTTAAAAGACCGTGGCCGTCAACGGAAGTAATTGTTTATTGTTTGGCTGTGGCGTGTTTACGATCACGTTGACGCTTGGTGCGAAACCACCACCACAGCGGATTAATTCGTAGGCCCTTCGCGCTCCATCCGGTAAAGCTGAAGAGTGTTACGATGGGACCCTCAAGATACGCTTAAGTACGCGTAGCTCTGACTTTGGTCTGGAATCTCTCAACCTCAAGCTTTACGGTCTTGGTGGCACCTGTGCAATCCTCTCTGCATTTAATCTCAGAGTACGGCATGCATGGAATATGCCCAGGCATTCTCGCAGTCTTATGTCTTCGCCCGACATCTCACCCGGTTTCCACCTCCTGCCTTCTTTCTGAATTACTGGCCACCGTGTTTCGCACACTGCGCCTAGTCCATCCAACTCTGTTCCGCTTATTGAGGGAAGGTTCCTTCTGTGATTTCGCGCGGGCCTTAGACCCAAGGAGCTTGTTGACCAAAGTCGGTGCCTGACAGGCACGTTCATCTATTCACCGGACCAGCGAGGATCAGCGTGGTACTTGGTACGCAAGCAAATCATCAAAATGGGAACAAGGCCGCGACGACCATTCGGGGCAACGTGCCTCGTCTTCCATCTCGTGGGCTCGCTCATCAAGGCATTGTCCCAATGCGGCACAACGCGAAAGATGCCCTTGTCCGCATTTATAGTGTGTCCTCTGTGTTATAAACAGCTGAATAGACTCCCTTTAGATGTAACTCACCTTCGTCCCTCCTTCACCATGCGTCTCTCTACGATCGCCCTTTTCGTTCTTTCATCGGTTCTGTCGTTCGTGACATCCACCGAACTGTACCCAGGTGAGATTACCCTCGTGTGTATAGCGTTCTCTGAGTCTGACCCAATTCAGACTGTGCTACGACATGTATTCAAAATGCCGATTTCGGCGACTGCTCAAGCACGGATAATACCTGCCTGTGCAAGAGCTTTTCCTTCGTTAACAGCACGAGGACGTGCTTTGAGGCCACTTGTAATAGTGGCGACTATGATAGCGCGGTGGGCGTCTCGGCGGCGCTCTGTACAGCTGTGGTGTGTTCATCGTCTTCGCATTCGGTGGAGTAATGAGTCACTGACTGTATACATTCAGGGTGTGACCACCACCCCATCGGCCGACGATGCTGCTTCGACTTCAAGTGCTGATTCTTCTACAAGGCAAGTCTGGTTCTGGTGGTTGTTGAATGGTGAATACGTAGGCTGACCATTGTCGATGTAGCACCGACAATAACAGCGCTGCCTCTCTCCACTCGATGACCCTCCCTTCGGCGATCTTGCTTGTGGTCATGGCCGCTTACTTGTAATGCTCAGCATATGCCTACATATTTATCTTGTAATTATTATTCTCCGCCGACTCCACGACCACAATCGCGGTCATCAATAGATCGAGGGCCTGTTCCCGCATTCCTTAAACTCCTTGCTGGAACTCACTGCAGCAAGCAATTCCGTTTCCACTCGACTAAGGTTCGGCAGGGATTGGGCAGGGATGCAACTGTTGAATACGAGGTTGGCCGCTCTGTCCTCAAGCGGGATGACTGCAAGGGCATTCAAAACTTGTCGCACAATAGTGACAGTGCCAGTGCCAACGCTCGATGCGTGGGCTAAGGATTAATGTGATAAGCGTCGAAGAGAACGTGGTCTTTGAGATAATCCTCTTCATAGCCCTCCTCCACGTAGTTGGTACTGACGAAGAAGGCGGAGTCACCTGGGAGTCACACTGACCTTGATTACCACCTCACCAAAGAAGATGCTCAAGCGTACTTAACCTCACATGCCTCACCGCGCGGTTGTTGAGTGTTGAACGATCGAAACTCCGGCAGGCCGGTCCGCTGAGTTGCTTCGGTCTTTCACGTTGACTTCACGCCTTTTCGATACAGTAACATGCCTCGTGCAGAACGAGATGTTGAGGGTGGCAGAACTCGAGCATCTATCCGTGTCCCAGTCAACGTTGGCCAAGCTAGAGCAGGCCCAGGACCAAGAACCCTGCGGTCACGAACTCAGAAGACGAATACCAAGTCTTCAGTCAGCCAAAGAAACGGACGCGCGACTAACAACAGAAAGAGAAGTTCTGCTGAAAAAGAGGTATGTCTGTCTACTTTTGTTCTTAACGGAGATTGACTTAATGATTAGGCTGTAAATGAGGACGACATATATACTGTAACGCGCATAGTAGATGGTGACTGCCCTCCCGTTACTGAGTGGGCGCGTACAATACCAGACTTGAATAGTCGTTTTTTGTACCGTTACGGCGGGAGTGTCGACCCAGATGCCGTGCTTGGACGGCCTTTTGAGAACATCAACTATGTGCCTACTAACAGTATCTTCAAATTTGATATCGAGAACAAGAGCTGGACGAATCTGACGGTAGGTTCGATAGGATTGAGGACGGCTCATCACAATCTCACAATCCATCTAGGATAAAATTGTCTTTGATCCTGAAGGACGATTCGAATTCTCAAATGATCCACTGCCTGCGATTTACGGACCGTCGTCTGCCATGGTCAGATTCGATGGTCCTGCGAACTCGCCTCGGGACTTCATCTTCCTCTTTGGAGGTAAGCGAGAAGGACGCCGAGGCGACACCACATCTGCCGAACTCATCTTCGTCGATCTGGTCGAGAAAAAGTGGGGGGTATCAAGGGTCGCCGGAGGAACCGTTCCAAACCGCATTGGCGCGTCTATGGTTTGCCTTGACAAGAAGCTCTTCATCTTTGGTGGAGAGTCTGACGATGGGCCGGGAGACCCAACCCCGAAACCTATACAAACCTACTGCATACTGGAATACTCGTTGAAGACGTGGAGATGGGTTCACAAGGATGTCGCGTACGATGACAAGATCCTAAAGCTAAAGATACCGACCGCGTTTGGCTCTGCGACGTATGACCCGTGGAATAGGATGATTCTCCTAGGACCTGGACTTGGATATGGCGATCGCGTATGTTACCTGTTAACATCCGTTCCGATTACGCTCACACTCAGGCGATTGGCAGCAATTCCAGCAACCCTATGATCTCGTCGAAAGGAACTTTGTATACTTTCACCCCGTCAACAGAACTATGCGCCCAATTCCTGCGACAAGTCTTCTGGGTGGAATCAAGACATTCCCGCAAAAGCAGTCGTCATATGTTCTTTCATACAATGACCACAATGGAGGACCTACTGCTGTCTCCAGCGGAGCACATCCGACTCCTCCCCAGGTGCTGATCGCTGCATGGTCTGTTCCTAAACAGAACGTACCGTCTACGCCGGAAATATGGCAATACTTCGTCCCACCAATGGAAGAACTACAATGTTTAGGTGTTCGAGCGGCGTTGGCGAAGCTTGGGGTGGAGTTTGTAACGTTCGCGGCCATGGGTGGGCGCATGGTACTCCTTGGGTATGATCAGCCCAAGCGTGCTGATGCTCGGCTTGATATTTGTATCGAACTGGAGGACCTGGGGAAGATTGCTGCATTGGAGTTGAAGGTATCGTTGTATTCTCTCACTCATTCGCCAAATCTTGTCACTCATTGAGAGCTTCAGCGCACGAAAGAAGTGAAGATGGAAGTTGAAGAATAGAAATGACAAGAACACATTAACTAGAAGCTGGTCGTAATGTACAACAGTTGCAGTTGTAAGTACTTGCACTCGCACGATAAATCAAGTGGCACAGCCACAGTTACAACTTGTATCATGACCACGACAATCGCTTCCCATTGACGCTAGTCACCTTACGAGTTCTTTCCCGAATATATACCCTAGTCAGCCAGAATCATGCCAGCACTGTCCAGCCGTAAAAGAAAGGACCCTTCTTCGAATTTGGAGTCCGCCCCACAACGTCAACGTCAACGGATGGAAAGTAACAGTTCAAATGAACGGTCTAGCTCCATCCAGAGTGATATCTCACAAGTAAGTCTTCCCCCCAGCTATGTTGTTAAATCATTTAGATTCATACGCGTTATCAGTCGGCATCTAGTACCATTACAAAGGTCAACGGGTTCACCATCCATCGACTGAAAGGCCCCGACCTTCCTCAATTCCATGATTGGGTCCATTTTGTCATCGATAACGAAGGTGGACAAATAGTAATGTACGGCGGTACAGCCCATAAACCGTCCAAGGCGACGAATCAGTTTCGTGTTTTTGATGTTGCGCGAATGACCTGGGAGGTAAGTCCCGGACGCTGCCAGAACTTTTTTCTAACAAGTTCTATAGGCTCCCGCCGTCACAGGGTACAACAGGGCTTCGCCCCTCCCCATCCTTATAAAGCCGGCTGACGCAATATTCAAGTCGTCGACAGGTCAAAGATATCTACTTCTCTTTGGCGGGGTCGAGTCTCCAAGCGGTAAAACGTCCTCCAAGCTCGTGTCCGTAGATCTTGACAGCGTGAAGTGGCGTTATGAGAGTGTTAAAGGTGGGAAGGTCCTTCCGAGAGTGAACGCATCCATGGTTGCAATCAACAATCGACTTTTCATCTTCGGTGGAAGGGACAAGATTGCCGCAAAAGCAACACTCCGAAGGAGCTACTCCATAGCAGAGCATGATGGCAACGAGTGGACCTGGATCGCCATGGATGTCGCCTATGATCCAGACGATATCGAGGCGGCATACGATGCAAAAGTGACTGCGATATATGACGGTGTCAAAATTCTGTTAGGACCTGGTCGGCAACACCGACAATCGGGAAAGGCAGAGGCTCGTTATTCCTCTCTATCCTCTTTTGTGTTCATTCTAATCACTTCTCACAGACCATCACCTTCAATCCTGACCGCTGGTTCGTGTTCCATACTCGTCACCGGACCTTCTCCGCCCTTTTTCCTCTCCGAGGCGCTTTACCGGACGAAGCCAACTGGTACTGGATGCAGCCAGTGGCTGCTACCACTGAGCATTCTCGCTCGGACGATGCGTTAGTCGTTGCCTGGGTTCCATATGGGACAGGAGATCTTGTACCCGACATATGGCGATGCAATATAGACGAGGAGACCATTTCCTGTATGAACATACGTTCCCAGGTGTGGGATTTGGATCTTGATTTGCACTGTTTCGTCGCTTGCAAGGGACGCTTCTTTCTTCTCGGCCACGATAATGTTATCTATAAAGAAGATGGCACCCAAGCAACTGGTGAAGATGGCGAACTGGCGACAACTTTGATAGAGGATGCGCTCTACAATGTTGTTGTTGAAATCGAGGTCGATAAATTTAACGTGAGTCGCAATGGGCTGATTATTCAATCATGAATGAACTTCCTTCTCAGACGGAATTGAAAGTGGAAGATGCTTAGCATCTGATTGGCCGCATGGTGCAACGAGTATGCCTTGCTTATAAGTTTCGTGGTCGGGGACGCGGGTCTGTAGGTTGTAAATTGTTCTAATATCGACTACTACTTACTTCCGCCGAGTGTTAAGTTGACAGTACTGATGGGAGTTTTGAATGCGGCGGTCAGGTTGCAGCTTCTTTCACGCTGCAGGCTTATCGCAAGCAAATGAGCCGGCATGATCCACCGTTACTATGCTGCTATTAAGAATTTTGTGGCCAGTATGTTCCTGTACAATGATCTTCCTGCCTCTCGTCATCTTCGTCGCTTAGATGGGACTCATGGTGGGAGCGGTTGTTTTCCGTCCCAGACCGGCTACCACGTCCTTGGATAAAACTACGGTCATAGGCACTAATAGTGTGAGGATGGTCGCCCGATTCCTCTCTATACCTTTCGTAAAACCGCTGTCCGAGTCTCAATGCGATCGTTGGCATGTAAGGAGAGTAGGATACTGTTAATGTTTTTACATTTCTACCTATTTAAGCACTCATGAAATGACAATATTGATGATAGTATCTACTACCTGCTAGAACAGCAAACATACCACAAGAATCCAAGCTAATAACTACTACTGAAGGGCAGGGTGAGTTCACTGTTCATTGGATACAATGTTAGTCAACCACTTACCATGACTGCATTGACACGCCCTCCGCCGTTTTGGCTACCTTGCTGCGAGCGAGTACCTCATAACCCTTGGAGAAGTATCGAGCAAACCTGTACAGTTTGAGACTGTTCCGCCACTCTTTTTGCCTCTCTGGCTGAGCTGTGCCATTCAAGTACTGTTGAATACGCGCCTCGTACCACCCTTCCGCGTCTTCAGTCCAGAAACCAACGTCAAATCCCGCCGCTTCTATCTTTCTCGGGAACCAGGATATCTCCAAGTCTTTGCGCCCATTAGGCGGATACGTCCGACCAACAATGTACGTGCCTACGATGACATCGATCTCACTCTCCGACAATGAAACCTCACAGATGACTCTTCCACTTGAGTCACAGCTACGTCCGCCATGCTTTTCGACGTATTCCTTTGTGCAGCTGAGAACCATTGCTGGATCCGGAGAATGTTCCATCGCCAAGCGCCATAGAATTCCCCCAGACATGAGTGCTGCGCGAAGAACTGTTGTAGAAGAGAACAAGCGACCCCTGCGCTGGAGATAGTCTGCAAAATCAACGACATTGGCACGAAACGGGTGGGACCTCCATGGAATCGGCGGCGTCGATACTTCCACCGGAAGGGCTACAGCGGCGCAATTAACAACAGTCAAGCTGAATCGGATGCCTCTCGCAGCGAGCGAGACGACGATGTCCTCCAAGCATTTTGTGTGCTGGCGTGACACCCACAGTAGGTCGGAAGCTCGGAAGACCATAATCTGCAGGGAACGCTCTGGCCAGGTCAAGTGAAAAGTATGCTCTTTGCGTCCCCGCCAAAATATCTGTTCCACGCCTAGCCGTTTGAGCACTTTATCCCGCAACACAAAGTGGGGATGTGCCTCGTCAAGGTCAGACCAATCGCAAACACAGGTTTCATCGGGTTGCGTGAAGAGGGCTTCCCCTCTGGAGAACCAAGCGACGTAATCGCACCACCCACTCAAGGCCGTCAGCGCATCCACCTTCAGAGGTATCTCTATGTCGGGTGATGCGTTACCGCACGAAAACTTTTTGAGGCATGTCTGGACCAACTCCGGCGGCGCACTATTGCCAGCGTGATGGTCCTCCTTGATAAGAAAGCATTCGGGTGGGACATACAAACCGTAGAAGTCCCTCAGAACCTCCCAGAAAGACGGCAAACCTAGCAATCTTTTCGTGTACACTCTGCGCTTACTCGCAGGATACAAGTCCGCGTATGCCTTCTTCCAATCCGGTCGGGCCCTTTTCTGCATGGCATCAATAACCTCCCCATCTTCCCCATCCGTTTCGCAGACCTCAGGGGGCGTGAACATAACAACCTCTGAAGCATCCGGAACAGCGTCAATATTCTGGGCGTTAGGCAAAGGAAATGCGTCGGAGCTTGCTGAACGTCGTTCTTCTTCAAGGGCGCCTAGTCCGTGGTCGAGTACTGCGCCGCCCCTTTTCTCCTTTGGTGACAGCTCCCTTGCCGCGATAACACAGCCCGAACCCACTTCGGGAGATCTTGCTGCTTCGACCGCATCCTTGCCGCCTTCCGCCTCTACTTCGGAGCCATGTTCTTCCCAGGCAAGCAGTGGCACAATACTGGATTTCGGCACCGTGAACTCGGCACACAGATCCCACTCGTCGAAGGCAGCACAGTAGACACGGTGACCCGGTTTGTACTCTCCCCAAACACGAGCTGCTTTGAAAGCCGGGACTCTTCTGCGCACTAGTCTCCCCATTTCGCCTCCTGGCATCCAACGGAAAAGTGCGGACCTCACATCAAATCCATGGCTTTCAGCGTCTAGCTGCCGGAGATTAATCGTTTCCCCTGCACCCTCTTCAACTGGCCAAGCGAGGATAGCACGATCACGTCTCACCAAGAATTCAAACCACTGTTCGTGAGGTAATGCCGCAAAAAGAGACTCTCCTGTGGTTATCTGTATCGGACGGCTATCTGGTCGCTGGTCATGCTTTTTCTTATAAAGTACCGGCGCAAAGGAGCGGCCAGTCTCTGACGCCTCCGCTGACATGCCGTACGCTGCTAGAAATTGTCGCACCATGTCCTTATTGAAACCGAAGCGCCGCGCAATAAATGCTGATTTGGGCATATGTGTCTGCAGTCTATTCCCCCACCAGAACCAGACCGGGACTGTAAAGGGTTCGTATGCCACCAATGCATGAGCCATAGTGCAGCTTGCGACATCCACAAACATGCCATGTCGCGGGCATCCCTGTTTTCCATAGCCGCCATGCGAGCGGTAGTAGCCGTTGCTTGGCGTGAAAATCCAGCTCTCCAGAACAGCATCAACCAAAGCCTCCAGTTTGAACTCTTGGCGGATACCCTCTTTAACCCGATCCACGAGGCTCGGTTGGTTCGCTTGAAGGGCGTACAGGAAGGATATCTCCGCACCCATCAACAGGAACGCGTAGCGTGCCCTCATCAAGCGTTTGGAAAATATTGTCGGATCCGGAATTGGGCGGTGGAAGCGATAATATGAAGGCAAGGGTGCCGGCAGATGTTCTTGACTACCGCGCAAGGTGAGCGACACGGTTATTAAATCATGTAGCGAAATGAGAATGTTTTCGAGGTGTTGCCATTGGTTGACGGTCTCCGCTGTGAGCTGCCAGTTCCCGTCATGCAGTTCCATAGCCACTTCCCATTTCCGTTGGAATACGCATGCGAATAAGGAATCATTGAAGCAGGTTCCGTAAGGATTAATTGGTAGAAACCCCATGTAGGGTATGGCATTAATCGACCAATAACAGCCGTGTAGTAACTCTGGGTCAACGAAACGCGTGATGAGATGACGCTGCTTGACTGGTGGCCCGGGAATGCGAGTGAGACTATCGCCGTGTAGAATGGTAAAACTTCTCTCTCCGTCGCCGATGCAGAAAGAAAGATACGGGGAACTGAAATGGCCGCTTAGATTTCGCTGTGCACAGTCGAGAAAAACAAGCCAACTCACAGAACCTCCGTCTCAGCGTCGTCGATGTCCATCATCTGTGTCTCCTGCTGTACCTCGGAAGCTCGTTGTACCACATCCTTCCGTTTGTAAACCACAGGGGACAAACATAAGTGATCTTTCGGTCCTGTCAGGATGCGTGTATTTCGCATATGGACCGCTTTATCCTGTAGCCTCGATGAGTCTCAACACCAGGAACACGTTACAAAGCGACGTACTGCAGGCGGCCCGGCCTTTCTGCGAGACTGGCGGCGCATTGGTGGTTTTACGACGCGTCGAGTATAACCCGAAGACTCAGGAATATGACCAGTAGAACCAGTCACCACTGAATAGTGTTGAAGGACGCGCAGTCAGTCGGTATAGTGAAGAACACGGTATGGTGAGGAACAGTTTTCGATCGCCCAATTTGGGCTCGTATCCCGCTGCCATCAAACTCCCACGCTACAAGTTCCTGCGCCTTTCTTCATGTCCACTCACTGTGTGTCGAATCAACATGTACTATCCTAACATACACGTCCGAAGAGTTCGAATAGAAGTACAATGATACGAATCTTGACACTAATGCGTTGCTCTCCTTTTATCCTTGGTGTGGCGTGTCGTCTCATTTCCTTGCTCACTTCAAAAAGTAAGTAGTCACTCTGCACCCAATCTAGCATTTTCTATTTAATTGTTGGAGTACTTATTTAGTCTTCACTGTTCGTGGTGGCACCAAGAGTTGTGCATATCAATGATGAGAACTATGTCTCGACTACCCGGTATCACTTCAAGCAAGCAAGGCGACTCTTCAGGAACTGCGACTCGGTAGCTCGTAATAGGTGGTGGGAGATGTCATCGTATTTATACTAGCACGGGAAGGGATCCAGGTCTGGTGGGACGAGTCCTAAAGCATGGAAAAGTGAAAGAGCATGGGCTGCATTGTGCAACCCAGTTGTATTGGCGTATTTTAATTCAACTAGGTTGAGCAGCCGCTACTGTGACACACTGATCAATAATAACCCCACCGCATCATTGAAGACAGCATACCTTTCACCATGGACCGAAGCTCTTAGTGCAATTTTGGCGTCGCTTTATTCAAGGTTAATCGTTCATGAAGAGAGACACACCGAAGTGGAGATAGACAAGGTGAAGTAGCACAATAGCAAGCAAAATTGGCGGCACGGTTGCAATATCTAGCCATGTCCGCATGTAGCCAAGCGAGGAGTGATGACAGCTCACAGTAGTTTTGGTGCTTGTGTGTATAAAAGACCACCTAACAGCGGAATTCCTGGGTCGAAGAACCTTGACAAGCAAGTAGTGATGATTAGGTTCACGAAGCTAGTAAATCTGGATTGTAGTCTTCATTGAGCAACTTCCAATACAAAGCAACGACCCTATAATCTCAAGCAACCTCATCATCGCAAATCATGCCATATACATCTCGCCTGTAATTCTCCATTGGCACCGGGGCAGAGTGTCGCGCCAGGCGCGTCTTGAGACGACTCTTCGTGAGAAAGTTCGTCTCCACCTGCATCTTGTCATCAGACTTGTCGTGCTCGAGACGCGGTTGAGTGATGGTGCGAGGGCGTTGACGAGGAGTAGGAGAGGGCATGGAAATACGACGATATCTCTTCCGAGGGCGAACATCATCCTCGTCTTCTTCATCCAGTCTCGTGAGCTTGGGCGTTCCGCGAGTGCTAAGGCGTGCACAAGGGCTCGTGGGCGGGCTGTAAACATCCTGAGTGACATCACGTGTGCGAGAGATCTTGGGTGCAGGCGGCGGGACAGCGCGTCTCAAACCAACAATGACTTCGATGGAGTTGCGAATGAAGGACGCGTCCTCGTCGAGGCTAATAGCGAGCACGCTAGGAAGCTTGTCGTTGAGCTTGGCGGCGACAGAGACGAGCTGGGAGTGAGACATGGTAAGGAGGTCTTCGTGGCAGCAGAACGGGATGGCATCGAGGGCGGTAATGACAATGGCGTCCTCGGCAGTGTCTTCGTTCTGAAGGGCAATGCCGCCAGAAGGTGTACGATGAACATGAGGGGTGTCAACGATGGGGTCTAGGCTGCCAAAATTGTGAAGAGGCTCTGACTTTCTTCTAAAGAATAGTTTTCGAACTGGCGTAAAAGGGACAGTGAATGAGCGTGTGGAGGCGCAATTAGGCTGCTTGCCCGCCTTGCCCATGATGGGAAGGAGCAAAGAAATAGCTTCCCGATTTGGACAACAATCGGCCTTTTCTCCTCTCCCACCAACTTGACGCGACGCCGGCCCCAACGAGCTCATCGCCGAGCCCACAACAATTTAATTTCCGCACCGTCGTCACCGTCGGCTACTTAGTCGAGTCCGCAATGAGCAAGTAATGCCCTTATCACCTTTAGCGTCCGATGACACGAGTATTCTCTCCCGACGGCGTCTCTCGACGACAGCGGACCTGCCAGCAAAGATCAAGTATTCAGGCGATATAAGGCGGCCGTCGTCGAGTTATACCAATGAGGTTGTCGAAGTCGATGATCCAGGTGGATTCCACAAAAATCTGCTGCTGGATATGAAGCAAATGGTTGGCGGCGCTGTGGGCAACGTGCGTACCATCCTCGCATTTAAAGGACGGCATACCAATAAATTCTGCAGATGAGTATAAGCCCTTATTCTCGCGATATCGTACTCGCCGCGTATGTATATCCCTTTGTTACTACGCGTCGGCTCACTTGCCTCCAGACGCCGGGGACTCTTCATAATAGATCTCGAGGCCAACTTGGAGGTCCCCAGATTCCTGCCTCAAGGTGGTACATGGGACGTGGCCGATGTGCAATGGAACCCCCACACGTCTCGAGCAGAATACATCGTGTCCACCTCTTGCGAGAAACTGTACGTTTATTCATTCACACAACGGGGGAACCAAATTTCGCCGGCGGAGGAAATAGCTGAGTAAACTGCTTGAGGAAATCTGGTTTCCTCAGTGTGTTCCTCGACGGAGGAAATCCAGCTTCCTCAAATGGGGAAGTTCCTTTGTTCTTTCCCCAGCATTTTTTCTTTCATGGGTGATTTCTTCAGTCTGGAGCTGGGAAGCACAAAGGAAATTGCTGAGGAAAATAGTTTTCCTGAGCATCTTCCCCAGTTGAGGAAATCAAATTTCCTAGGCCCGGGAATGTACAGAGGAAATCAGATTTCCTCTGTTGATTTCCTCAGCTATTTCCTCAGCTGAGCAAATCTGCCTCCCCCATTGTGTCAAGTCTATCTTCTTGCCTAACCATATTCTCAGGCTAATATGGAACCTAATGGCATCTGGCAACTCCAACATCGAGCACATTCTATCGGCACACTACCGCGCCATTACCGATATCAACTGGCATACAAAAGAGCCTGACATTGTTTCGAGCACGGGTATCGACTCTTGGGTATGGACGTGGGATCTTAGACAACCTAGGAAAGCGATATTTGGACTCTGCGCGTTTGCTGCGCCCGGAACGCAGGTCAAGTGGAACAGACAAGACCCGAATATCCTTGCCTCTGCACACGCCAATGAAGTGCTCATTTGGGATCGACGAAAAGGCTCTTTACCCATCTCGAAAATTGACGCGCATACATCCAAAATATACGGTATTGACTGGTCTCACCACGACTCGCGAGAAATTGTCACCTGTTCCTTGGATAAAACTATCAAAGTTTGGGACATGCACGAGGTGGATCCAAAAGCCGTGATTAACACGACATATCCGGTTTGGAGAGCGAGGAACCTGCCCTTTGGACGAGGAATATTGAGCCTGGCGCAGAGGGGTGAGACGATGCTGGAGATGTATGCGACCGAGGGTTCTAGAGAACCCATTCATGAATTTGAGGGCCACACGGATGTCGTGAAGGAGTTCGTCTGGAGAAGAGGCGGTCAGGGTTCGCGTTTTCTTCTTGTTTCGCGTGCTTGGGCTAATTCCCTTCATTAGATGGAAATGACTTTCAACTTATCACCTGGTCGAAAGACCGTACTCTGCGATTCTGGGGTGTCGATTCCGATATTATCCAGGTACCTACATTCTGTTACCTCTCGTCAAGGCGAACATTGACATTCTTCGTAGCAAGTAGGCTCCACGCCAGTGAAACCGAGGAATTTTGACCCGGATCGCACTATTTCTTTCCGCACCCCTCCCCATACATCTAAACACCCTGTACTCTTATCCGCACCTGTCGGACACAGAGCTATTCTCGCCGAAGTTCGAGCTGGTGCGCCACCTCGACAACAGCAGCCACCGTTACCTCCGCCCATTGTGAGCAAAGCAAAGATGACGCGCGGCTCGATGAGATCGACTGCGCGCGGCGGTGTGGATGGGTTGACGTGGTTGGCGAGTGTGCGAGTCGAGGATCGGAGACGAGGCAGCTCAAGCAATCCTGGCAGTGAAGGCAATAGTGCCGATGCCAGTCGAATGAGCTCAAGGTCGAGAGGAAATGAAGATGAGCGAAGAAGTGAAAGTCGGAATCGAGGTGTTGTTAGTGCTGGGATTGATGATCCGAAGGAGAGCTTACAAGACGAGTAAGTTTTGTTTTTCTTCTTACGTGTCCTGCTCATTCTACTTCTTCCAGAATTACACGTGTCGTTACAACCTTGGCGCAGAACAAAGTTAGACTCGAAAGGGTATGATGAAGCCTCTCCGGGGCGATAATTTTGACTAACGGTTTGTATAGCATGAACTGACTGCAAAAAAGCGGTTCTGTACTATTGGCTTGCATGGACCGTGGGGTCAATCGTCGACAGTATTCGTCTTCATGCGTATCACCTTCACTTTCCCCAAGGAGTATCCTCATCGTGGGCCGGATTCTACCCCCGTCGTCAGTTTGGAACCGAATCCTCTTATTTCTATCAACGATCGAGCGCGCATTCTACGAAAACTCAAGACTATCAGAGAATCTCGACGACCTTGTTTAGAACCTTGTCTACGATTCCTGCTTTTCAAGAATGAGGATGTTGATGAGAAACCCATTCATTTGGATTCGGAGTCCAGCGATGAAGATGAGAACGTTGATGGGAAGAAGCGGGAACAAGAGCATACTGTAGCGTTGTTGAAGGACAATAAGAATCTGGCTGAGCCTAGGACCACGCAAGGCGTTTTTGGACCCAACGGTACGAATGTTTCTTTGACCTCAGCCTCATCAAACTCATCTTTCACACGCAGGCGAGCTTGTTTGTTTCTTTAACAGCCCGCCACGTTCGATGAAGAACATACCTCGGTTCATAGAATCGCCGACGACGCAGTCGCCCACTCCAGAGGAGAAAGCTGAGAACATGTACCAATCGCCCGCGCTCGCTACCGAAGCTATTCGGCGTTTGGAGGCTGCTGCTGTGGATCATCAATCTGCGACCATTGTTTCCCGTCGAATGGATGATCAGATTACGCGGTTCTTGACCAACTCGTTGACGTTCTCGCAGGCGCGCTTTCGTGATCGGTTCCGTACCACCCCGCAACACTATGTTACTCCGCAAAAGACGACGGTCTTGTTAATCAACACGACGACGGTGGCGGGCGGGGATCGGAAGGTTGCGAAGGGTTATGTGTTTACTGTTGCTGAGAATGAGGATGAGGGTTTGGGTCTTTTGTGTGCGAAAAATGCTGCGGTTGCGCGTAAGCATGGCCGATACGACCATGTGAGGATCTTCGTGTCGTTGGGTGCGCTGTTGAGTTTCGGAGAAGATGGAGTCCCTTGTAAGAATGACGCGCTTTGGAATCTTGTTAAGCAGATGTATGTGCTTCTCTACTGATTTTGAAAGGAGAGCTAACAGATATTACTAGAATGAATGCTTTGGCCGAGCAGAAGGACGTTCAGATGCTGGCTATGGTGGCCATGACTGTTCTCCAAGTCATTCCGCCATTCGAGGGGCTCAAGCCTATGTCTCTCAAGAGTCCGCGAGGGACACCTTTCCGATCAGGTTTCTCGGACGGATACCAAGCTGACTATTTCAGTATAAGCAGAAGCGCGCAACACAATCGAGAGAGCCCCAAGTCGCCGATGTGGCCACGGCTTTCTGGGGGGCCGTCGTCCCCGACGAACTTGCCTTCTGCTTCTGCGTCTTCGGCGTCTTCGCGCGCGGGCTCGTGGTCCAGTCTTTTTACTACGAACACGATGAGGCAGTTTATGGCGGAGAAGTTGACTGGTGTGCAGGATACTTTTAAGGACGGGCTTATGACGCCTACTGTCGAGAAGACGCCGCCCATGATGACGATGATGAGGTCTACGGCGATACCGATACCTGGTGGCGGGGGCGGGGCGAGGGGCGAGCAGCCGCTTTCGCCCCAGCCGCATCATCACAAGAAGAGTGGAGGGAATGAGTCGTTTGTGTCGAGGTCGTGGAATGAGGAGAAGAGGCGGACGAGCACGGTGTCGTTTTCGCCGGCCAAGTCTGTGGTGTCGAATGTGACGGCGACGTCGAATCGTGGTCCGAGGAAGCGGGTGGTGTTTGAGGACGCTCCAAGGGAGGCGGCGTTAGTATTTTTTTTCGTTGCGCCTTTCCTTGTCGGTGATTTAACATAATCTGCAGGTTAGCGCTTCCGTTTAATCGGAACGATGTGTTGACGTATGTGCGCTATGTTCATGCATATGCAGAGTTCCTCTTTCGGTGGGAGCTGCATCATAAGAGGCTGGAGTTGCTCAAGGTTGTGGATCCGCATGCGGCGGCCGATGTTGTTGAGCATCAGATTGGTTAGTTCTGTTTCTGGCACTGGGCTTCGTGTCGTTGTCGGATTCTCATTTACTGCTTGTTAGGTGTTTCGAGGATATGCGGTGCATGCCAGTCGATACTCTCTCCAGATGCTGCCGCGTGTCCGTCGTGCCACCATCCCTCGGCGATGCCGGATTGCGCTATTTGTCGGTTACCTGTTAGAGGTGCGCGTTCCTATTAATCGTTTTTTGGGGGTGTTTTGGCTTACGGGTTTGGGCAGGTCTATCGCAGAGTTGCACGAGGTGTTTGCATGTGATGCACATGTCTTGTAGGAAGAGGAAGATGGTTAGTAATGTGAAGATGTGTCCGTCTGGGTGTGGGTGTACGTGTAGGTGGAGATAGAAGGGTTTTTGTGGCAGGTTGTTTGAATGGGGAGAGAGTGGAGAAGGATGATCACAAGGCTGCGCGAATTGTGCTAATCTTAACTAGTCGTGCCCATCGTGGCGATATAGTTGGTTAGCCTTTGACCGTCATCATCCGAGTGCAAGGTGTTAAAACTGAAAGGTGGGAGGGAAGCTCTCGTTTATCGTACTGTTTGTTGACGATCGTATTTTAGCCCGCCATTCTTTTCCCTTGCGATGACGAGTCAGAGCACCCAGGCGAAACCATGCCCTCAGCAGGACACGCCACCCCCTACGCTACCCGACTGCAGAACGGCGTCTTCGTCTCTAGCAGCGCAAGCGATACAGAGTTGTGTTCAAGCTCAGCTTGCGCATTTGCGCGAAATGTATCCCGAGTTGCGGTCTCATACGTCTTTGAATGTGGATCGTTCTCCGGTGCATGAACATGGGCAGAATCGGAGTGTGTAGGACCAGCCCTCCTTCAATCCGATGTGCCCTACTTTCTGCCCACACTCCCTTGTTTGTAAACAGGGATATTTTGCATTCTGGCTCTTCATTTTCCTCCTATATTGATTTTCTGGAGTGCAGTACATCGTACTCGCTTTGTTGTGTACTACTACTTACAGAACCTAGAGTACTTGTATCTGGTTATCCTTCTCGTCTTGAACATTGCACTACTATATTAGATTTTCCAGTTGATCGATACTTTTATACTTTTGAATATCTAAATCAATTTTGCGCCACCCAAACTCGTGATGACTGCGCATTGCGCGGTCACGTTTATGAATGTCGTGGTTTTCCGGAAATAAGTCGACCTGCCCCTTTCTATCGCTCGAATTAGACCACATGAGTTGTATAGTGAGTGGAATTATCAGGTCAGTCAGGATATATAAGTACAGGTAGTCTTTGAATATATAACAGTACTGGACACTAGATACAAGTAATTACGCTGTCAGTGCCACAACATGGGGCTCTATATTATTGACCGTGACATTGGGTACCTTCTCGGACGGCGACTGCGACGGTTCACTACTATTAGTAGGAGCTGCAGGTCTGCAGAAGTAATTAGTGTCGTGAACAACACAGAGCAATTCAAGCTCACAAGGCATCGGGATGTCCAGCGACCCTTGTACCATCAGGCGCGATACCACATGCTCTACAACGACGCTATAATGGGACAACAAAGTAAGACAGATGGAATGACAAACGCACTCGACAATCTGATCCCAATAGCTCGACGGCTCAAACTCGTACGCGTGCTCGCCGCCAAAGTCTGCATCGAGATGGGACGCGGGGATCAGCTCCAACAAGTCTGGGTTGAAGCGCATCTGCCAAGCATCAGAAAAAAAAGTGGCGCTCCACGAGTGGCGTACCTTGTCGCGCGTGACGGGATCCAAGAAGGGGGAGATGCCCTTGTAGAAAAAGTTGAGGAGCATCGGGAGGTTGACGACGAGCGCGCGGCCGAGGGTCTCGACGTAGTGCTGTTGCAGGATGTGGAGGACCTTGCGCGCGATGGATATTGAGGGATTGGTGCGGAGGGTGGTGGATTTGTAGTCGACGATGATCACGAGGGACTCTTGGCCTGGCGGCATTAGGTCTTTGGCGCGTTCTCTGTTATTGTTATTGTTATTTAAAACAATAGAAGCTGGGAAGAGAGGCTTACAAGCACCAGACGAGGTGGCGAAGCTGTCGCGGACTTGTTTCAGTGTTCTCCCGCCCTGGGCGCATGTATATTATGGGACGGCCATCTTTATCAAAGCCATTGATGATGCTAATCATGTTGAACAGCATGAACGGGAGTGTTGAAGAGAATACTATACATTTTGCCCGTTTCGCTTTCGATTCTGACGTCGTCGGGAACTAATAAGTCGGGTTTGAATTCGCGACGCCATTCAATGGTGGCTTTGATGCGTTTCTGGGCATCGGCAAAGTTCCACTTCGCCGAGCGCATGTAGCGCGGCATCGTATCGGGTTTGTTGAGCCACCTACGCTCCCATGGATGGTAGGGATCACTCTCTGGGAGCAACAGCGTGTCTGCATGCTGCCCTCATGGTTGGATCAACTATCCGGGTAAAAAGTCCGACATCCACCGTACCTCTTTCAGCGCCACAATCTTGGCCTTTTGTTCGTCAGAGTAGTTGTGGATGGGGCCGACCTTGACAGAGTCGTCGGGGACGGTGAGGACCTTGTTTGTCGTTGCAGTGGCGGCCATGGTGGTTGGGAAGAAAATGAAATGAGCATGCTGGAATGCGGCCGATGGTACAAGAGTATCATTACGTGAAATTATTCACTCTTGATGCGTCACCGGCAGATGCGATCGGTCCGAAGCCGATGCATGACTGTTGCTTGGTGCGACATCTTCAGAACAGAATTCGAAGTAGTTATGCTGCGAATAGAGAGCTTTTCGAGCTAGAATATGCACGTAGAACGACCAGAAGGTGTACCGGTGTTCGGCTTGTAGCGGAGGATCCGAGTTCCATCTCGGTTAGAGTAACGGGGCCACTTCTAATTCGCGGTGACAGACATCATCTTACCTGTGGTCACCGCCGCCGCCGCAACAACGTCCCGCCCTACTGTCGGGTTGTCACTAGGAGAGTTTCGGAGGATGAGTGGAGTTATCGCGGGCTTAGTAAATCACACGTGACCGCATATGTGCTCACCAATCTAATCGTGATCCGGAGACAAAAAAACGCAATTGCACTGTGGAACCCATCTCTACCTTGAACCACCACCGTCGCTGCTATGGCTCCCGAACCCATCAACAGTCTCGCTGACTTTCAGAAGATCGTGAGTTGCTAAAGGCGTGGTATAAACCTCCGTTGATCGTGTACATTGTGTAGATCAACGGCGACAAGCCTGCCGTCATCGACTTTTGGGCAACATGGTGTGGCCCATGCAAGATGATCTCGCCCATCTTCAAAAAGTTTTCCGAACAAGCTCCGTACGCGGGCATCGGATTTTACACCGTTGACGTCGATGAGCAACCCGACATCTCGCAAGAAGTCCAGGTCACTGCTGTAAGTAATCCACACATGGCGGAGAGCATTATTTCTGATACAGAACTGCTTAGATGCCTACTTTCCTCGCGTTTAAGGGTGGAAACAAGATCGGTCAAACTATGGGTGCTATTCCCACCCAACTACAGGTGCGTAACTTCATGTCATTTACTGCCGTTCAGCTCGATCTTTGAGACTGGCTACAGGCTCTTGTTAAGACTGCTGCGGAGGCTGTTACTTCTGAGGCTGCTCCTCCCGTTTCCGAGGCCTCTCCTTCCGCCGACGCTGCTCCCGCTGCTGCTGATGCTACTAAGCCTGCCGAGCCCACGCCTGCTCCCGCAGCGCCTCCCGCTGAAGCGGCACCTGTCGTAGCCGCGCCGCCAGGTACGTTGCTTTCTATAGGAAGTTACTCTCACATACTCAATTGTGATGATAGTTGTTGAACAGTCCAAAGCATGATTAGAAGAAGTGTTGCGTACACCCAAGCTGTACATTTATCGCTATTCATATGTAATTCGAGCTTTTATTATCGTCATACGTTTTGACCCCACACCCACACTTAATCGCTTCATCCAACGCGTCTCTTGCGTGTGTTCTTGTCCTGTTGATGCTGACCCGTAGCTCCAGCGTACATTGAATTGGAGTCCCTCGAAACGACGCATCGTAGCGTCCGACTCAACTGCTGACAGAAGATGGGTATGCTTCGTATCAAGTATTTGACAGTACCAGGTTGATGAAGCATTCAAGGTGTCTCAAGTCACGCATACGGTTCCCTCGCAGTCAAGATGTGGCATATACTTGCTCTTCCATATTGATCTCGGCAAGATCAAGAGCGAGAAGCCCTCCTTCATCTTCTTTTTGACACTTTGATGTGGACCGTGCAAGATGTTCTCCTCCATCTTTAACAAGTTCCCGTCGACAACACCTTAACCGTTGGATTCACCTTGGTGGATGAGCCTGACATCGCGCATGAGCTGCTGATTCGGAACGCTGGGAAGTTACATCCACTGGGTGGAATCGAAGTTTTCCCTTGCTGAAGAAGCCTCTGTTCAGCAACACGCCTGAAGGCTCTCAGAGATGCGCATGTACAGTACTGCGGCGGTTTTGCGAAAGTTATTACAAGGTAACGTCAGCGGGACGAAAGACAACCGCATCGAACACCAGTCCCATACGGTCCAGCCTTTAGTTGCATTCCTTGCAACCTTGTATCTGTAGTTGATTTGAAATGTACCGCGGGACAATCGTTGACAGCAAGTGGATCGACATGAAGGTCATCCTGAGCTGTCGCGGTCCCGACGCTGCGTCCTCATATTGAAGTGCAAACTAACTCCAGCTCGAAGAAAACATTCTGTAGCATCGAGCGCAGCTCACGTATGCCAAAAAGACATGCATATCCTGTAAACGCCCGCGCGCAGCCGGCCAATCGCATTGGATACTTAACCGCATGACTACTATTGGCTCTGCGCAGCCCATCGCTTCTTCGAACGGTCGACAAAGACTGCTCAGGCAGGTACCATCAAACTCCCACGCTCCAGCTTTTTCAAGTTCCTCTCTTCGTCTCGCTCTTCAGCTTCATGTACGACCACTACCGCCCACTATATGTCGAATCAACATGTACTATCTTGACATGCACGTCCGAAGAGTTCCAAGAGAAGTACAATGATGCGAATCTTGACACTAGTGTACTCTGCGACGACTTGTTGCATAACACATTCGGGAGCACCGGCAAGTACTACGATGAATTGGTCGCTGCTTGTGACCAGTATCATCTCGATAAACTACTGGAAGGCATGCTTGATTACGCTCCTACCCCTGCCGGCAAGCGATACGTCGCTATCGCCCTCCACATTGCGCATCATAAAGGTGCAGACGCCGTCGTTAATCTCGCTAAGGCGTGGTTGGATCATCTTTTCCTCATGAGTAAGTTGTTAGTTTACGCTTTATTCCCAATCATAAATGATTCAGAGATCTACAGTGCAGACCATCTCCCGAGCCTCCGAAGTGGCACCAAGCGGGAGTCAAACGCCGACCGTCGATGACACTTTGATACAGGTAGACAAGGCCACCCGAGCAGATCAGGCTGATATAAGAGAGAAGGTTCGAGTCATTCTAAGACCCCATCATATATAAGTTTCTCATTAATATCTAGTTACGTGTCCGCGAGGGCTTTCGATGCGCCATCACGCACGTATTCGATAGAAAGCGAGCTGAGGAACTCTATCTTCAGACCAAGCACGACGAGGTCCCCGATGGAGTGCAGTATCCCATGGCTGCCGCGCACATCATTCCCTTCTTGCTGAACGACTTCGTAGAAGATACTCAAGGTTCCGCTAGTATGCCAGTATGTTACCAACGGCTCTCTCTTTCCCTTCCTCATCTCAGTTCGTGCAATAGCGCGATATGGCCCGCACGTGGGACATGATTCGGTCTTGGACAAGTATTAACATAGGGCCTAATATCATCACACCAGCCAACGCTATCCTCATGACGACTATTGAACACCAGGCTTTTGTGAAGTTCCAGATATACTTTGACAAAGACGCCGTCGGTGACATTTCACTATGCTGTCATCCTACATGCTGACTTTAATATTAGTTTCCTAACGAGCCGAATAAGTATAAAGTACGGTGGTGTAATGTCCTCTTTCGGCTAAGCAATGGGCGCAGTGAGGCGGATGTAGAATTCCCAACGCTGGAGGCCTCTGGGATTGATCCTCCCGATCCAGAATTCCTGAGAATACATGCTGCCTTTGCGAAGGTTTTGCATCTCTGCGGTGCGGCCGATGTCATGGATCAGCTTGAGCATGACAGTGAAAAAGGAATTCCTCTGCCCACAAGTATGATTTTGCAGGATGTCAGTCGTCGCTTAGCCATGTTAGCGATGTAGATTTTAGTACCGTCTACTGCGAATAGATATGAAGCTTTGTGTCAAATTGAACGCCGACTCTTTTCAATCAGTTTTGTGGTGGTGGGCATCCATCGAAATGGACCCGTCTTGATTCACGAACCGATTTTGATTTGTGTATACCTCTCAGTTTATATGCATTTTTTGCTGCCTCGAAGTTGTAACAATGCTTCAAAGTTCAAGTGCTTGTCGGTCAGTGGTCACTAAGGTACCATCAAACTCCCACGCTCCAACTTTTTCTTCAAGTTCCTCTCTTGCCTCAGCTCTATCTTACGCCTTCGTCTCTCAGCCATTCATGTACGACCACTACCGCTCACTGTATATCGAATCAACATGTAACATCCTGACATGCACGTTTGAAGAGTTCGAAGAGAAGTACAATGATGCGAGTCTCGACACCGATGTCCTCTGCGACAACTTGCTGCACAACACAATCCGGAAGTACCGCGTTGAACTGGTCGCTGCCTGTGACGAATACCATCTTGATAAACTACTGGAAGGCATGCTTGATTACGCTCCTACTCCTTCAGGCAGGCGATACGTCGCTATCGCTCTCCATATTGCGCATCGCAAAGGTGCAGAAGCCGTCGTTAACGTGGCTCAGGCGTGGTTGGATCATCTTTTCCTTATGAGTAAGTTTACACTCTATTCCCAGTCATAAATGACTCAGAGATTTCTAGTGTGGACACTCTCCAAATCCTTCAAATCCAGCGGAAGTCAGACGCCCACTCTCAGTAACACTTTTATACAGATAGACAAGGCCACCCGAGCAGATGAGGCCGATCTCAGAGAGAAGGTTTATGTCATTCTAACACCCCGTCATATAATTTTCTCATTAGTATCTAGTTACGTGTCCGCGAGGGCTTTCGATGCGCCGTCACGCGCTCATTCGACACAAAGCGAGCTGAAGAACTTCTCGACCAGGGCAAAAGAAATGAGGTCCCTCACGCACCACAGAGTCGCTTGAAGGTGGCGTACATCATTCCATTCTTGCTCAACAACTTCAAAGATGACCAAAGTTCCACTATGGTGTGTTACCCACAGTTCCTGCTGCATTTCAGTCAGTTCAATAGCTCGATAAGGCCCGTACATGGGACATACTTCGATCTTGGACAAGTCTCGACATAAACCGACTTGCCGGGTCTAATATCAACATGCCAGCCAATGCTATCCTCATGACGACCACTGAACAAGAGGCCTTTGGGCGGTTCAGGTTCTACTTCGATGGCGATGCTGTTGGTAAAATCCTGCGATGATGTTATCCCATGCTAATATCAAGGTTAGTTTCCTAATGACCCGAACAAATACAAAGTGCGGATATCCAAGGATGGCCGCTTTCTGAGCAATGGGGAGCAGGAGGCAGATGTAGAATTTCCTGCGCTGGAGGCCTCGGGGATTGATCCTCCAGATCCAGAATTCCTGAGAATACATGCTGCCTTTGCGAAGGTTTTGCATCTCAGCGGTGCGGCCGATATCATGGACCGGCTGGAGCGCGACGCTGAAAGAGGAATTTCTCATCCAAAGGATGATTTTGCACAGGATCTCAGCCGTCGCTTAGCCATCTTAGCGATGTAGCAGAATATCAAGAATATTCTCGGCTTAGTACAGAAGGGAGAGCAGCGGGATTATTCTCGCAATCAACACATAAGTAATACTAATAGTCGCTGCCATGTAATCAAGCTTCCAGTGTAGTACGTCAAAAGCACCGTCAGCAACGCTCCCTTCTTCGGTCGCACACCTACTAGTAGCTTCCACTGCAACGCCGCCACGAATCTGTGTCGCCTACCCCGCAAGTAAAAGATGTTCGCAAAATTGTTTTGTGAAGATGTAGAACGATGTGGCGCTGGACAGAATTAGTAGCCCTTCCGAGTTTTGAAGACAGTCTCCAGCTCACAAACCGCAACTTGGAAAGGCCATTCTACTGGTCCCACTCATCTGGGTTATGCCAGTGCATATCTTTAATGCCGGTGACTATCAAAGCGCCACAACCCAATCTCCGGGGAAAGCATCTCATAGGCTATAAGACGGATCCGGTGGCTGTCGTTGGCCTTGACGTTCAGGAGACGATCATCGAGGCTAAGGTTTACGACTACGCTCCTCCTCATCGCGACAAATACCTATCATTGCCTACTAGTAGCTGGGCTACAGCCGGTTTAAGCTATGATGTCTTTCGTACTATAATGACGACGGTTACTAACCCTCTCCTGCGCGTCAAGTTCTTCCCTCTTGAATTTCTGCGTCTCGAACAAATTAAACTCAGAACTGACCGAACGTCAAGGCTACATCTGACTTGAGGGCTTCTGGGCTTCGTCACGCGTGTTATCTTATGTCAAGGTTATTTGCTACCCTACCGCATACGCGACGAAGGTTCGCACCCACATGTCGCCGGGGACACACAATCCCAGAGAAGTCCCCATGACATGTCCGTTCTTGTCCATTCCTTTGTCCAAAGAAGCTGATGCTGATTCCTAGTTGATCCTGGTCTTTGAATTGTGTGCCTTCGTGGGCGTGGGTGAACACGCTGCCATCATGTCCGAATCGAGCCTTAATAATAGGAAGAGTGGACGTAGATACATTTTGGATAGGGAAGGGATAGATACACGAAAAGATGGATAATAAGATATAATTATAGAACCCTCCATTCTACAAGAGAAGAGCAACCAATCCACCGGCGGCGATTCCGGTGAGGGCGGTGAAGCCGTTCAAGTTCAGCGCGGCGTCGCTGGCGTCGGACGAAGTGTCTGTGGAGGAGGAAGAGGTCCCGGCACTAACAGACAATGCTTTAGCGTCGAGCCAAATTATAATAATACCCAAAAAGCTCACCTGGTCGTCGTAGCAGAAACAGCAGCAGCAGATCCTCCACTAGCGGCGGAGGTCGCTGGAAGAACATCGCTGGACTGAAGCGTCACTCCCTGAGCATTACAATCAGGTTTATGATTTCGTGGGGAAGGTAGGCAGGGAAGACGTACCACTGATTCACATAGCCCCTCGGCGACGCCAAGCGCCTGCTGCAGATCATCTCCGGAGCAAGACTGGACCATGCATGCCGTGGTTTCCTTCACGTAGTCGCTGTTCTTGCATAGACACGGGATGCTGGACGCTGAGCATCCATGGTAGTCGACGTTTGTGATACAAGGGGTGGCGCAATCTATATCGCAAGTTTAAGTCAGTGAATAACAGACATGATTTGAGGACGACGTACCGGGGTATTGGCGACGCATGAGACCTAGCGAGGACGCTGAGACGGAGGTGGCCAATAAGGCAGAAACGACAGTCAGGGAGAAATACATAGCGAAGGTTAAGTTATGAAAGAGGCGAACGAAGTGGGAGAACGTGGACCGGGGATGGTTGGTGGACAGGTGAGATGAGGCCCAGCATTTATACGTGTTGTACAGTATCCGCGTATGGAACGGTGATTAAACTTACGGCAACCACGAGGAAGGATGGGCAGGGACGCGTGCCTGGTATTGTTTGCTCGTCATTCCAGTCGAGACAGACGGCCCAAATGTACGGGAAAAGGAACGACTCCGGCGCCGGAACATTGAGGTACACAGAAAGACAAGGACAGTGCTAAAAGTGAGATAAGAACAAGTCGGGCGGTGATTGAAGGCGTCAAACGATACTTCAAAAAGTGGAACAAGAAGCATCAGAATGCAGAGATACTCGGGGAAACCGTGAGTAGAACCCCTGGAGGGCAACGTGGGATGCCCGTCGCTTCTTGTACTCTAGTTTCTTCAGAATTTTCCATCGTGAGGTCGCGGAGGCGCATTGCAAAGAGCTAGAAGCATCGCACGGGGAGGCGTTCGTAATATCGTGGAACTGAGGGGCGGAGAGGAGCCGAAGGTGCACCATATTGAATTCTGGCGCAAAGATAATCAAAGTATGCATGTTGGAGTTTTCACGCTTTGCCAAAGCATAGTACATGCATCGAAGCGAGACGTATTAGCATCAGCCAGGATCATGAAGGGACGCGTCGGGTCAGAACAAGGCAAGGAGCTCCAGCAAACTCCGGCCGAGTGTCTTGACATTATTTGACCTGAACGCGATCGAGAAAGCAAAGGTCAGAGGCTTGGGAAATCCTACAGGGTTTGGGGGACGCATGTCCGAGAACATGGAGGGTACAGTTTAAGAGGCAAATGATCCAAAACGTAAGTCACCAAGGCCGCCCTTCAACAAGGGAAAACATACGACTTGGTTGACTGCGACTGCAAGTCTTTAACACATTACATACGACGCGTCGTTGTTGAGTATAAAATTGTTCACCGGTCATATAAAGGCGAGTTGTCTTACCTCTTCTCATTTCTGCCCCCGCCATCGACACGGGGAGAATGAGTGGCCATTATCTCCATTTCCTATGATTTCAACGTGTTTCTCTTCAACTTTCTGGCATTTCTTTCTCATGCCGTAGGCCATTTAGATGTCGGGTCTTCCGCCAAAGCCCCCGCTTACATCAGTGTACCCGTCCAAGTCGCTTCGAGGGGGCATCAAGCGCTCCCACCACGCGAAGCCTCCTCTCGTTTCGGCATCATCTTCCGGGCGCAAACGACCTCGTCTTGAGAGTGTCTCTGATGTGACACTTTCCAATGACAATGGTATTTCGAGGGGTAATAAAGATAGCGCCCTGCCGGGTACCACTTGTGGGCGCAGGGCGAAAAGTACCGGCGGTGTGAAGAGGAAAGAGCCGGGGGATTCCAAATCAGCATCTGCATCTGCCACGTTAACGCCTGAACCTACTTCGTTGAATCCGATGGCGAACGATGAAAATACTACTGTTATTCGCGACGATTCGCCTGTGGCGAAGAATCGTAAGGTGGAGGAGCTCATTGCTCCACCCGCCCAGCCATGATCCACCCCATACCCACCCAGGCCTCCGCCTGTCATGTATTATCAACGATACCCTCGCTGCTCATTTCATCCTTTCTTACTTGTACTCTTTGAGATAGAATTCATCTTGTAATGCTTGTTAATCTACAACGCGTGTTGGGCTACCTGAACCAATGAGGCGCGCGCTCCCGATGCACACAAAACGGTAACTACATATATTCCAGCTGTACAGTGAGCTGACAGTGAGGTTGGTTGCTGCCGAAGAGCAATTCCGGCAAATTCCGGCCGAGAGATGCCGGGCATGATGATGGAAAATAAAGTTCAAGCCACACTTTGCCTGCCAGAAATTGATCTCCTGCTCATCGACCTCACTGCCCTCAAGAATCCTCAAAAATGGTGCGCCCCGCCCTGTTGCTCGTCGTTGGTATCATGCTGACCTTATTCTCGCTATCCAGGTCACTGCCAAAAAGGTTCATTTGCCACCAAATTCGCTGCTAATTCGCGTATTGATCCATGATAGACTGGAAAGCGCTCGGCGCTGCAAGACGTCGTGACGAGGGAATACACCATCCACCTCCACAAGCTGGTGCACGGGCGTTCATTCAAGAAGCGGGCGCCGTGGGCCGTCAAGTCGATTATAGCCTTTGCACAGAAGGCGATGGGGACGCAGGACGTGCGGCTCGACCCGAAGCTGAACCAGGAGGTGTGGTCTCGGGGTATCAAGTCTGTGCCCCACAGGATGCGGCTAAAGCTTGAGAGTGAGTGTGCTCGATGGTGTTGACGAGGGCGATGGCTTATAATTTTTATAGGAAAGCGTAACGACGACGAGGCCGCAAAGGAAAAGCTCTACACATATGCCTCATACGTTCCCGTCACGTCTTTCAAGGTGTGTGGCTTTGGATTGTTCGTGGATTTTGACTGAGACTATTGTTTTTGTAGAAATTACAGACCACTGTTGTTGACACAGAGTAAACATATGCACTACTGTCTCTGTATTCTTGTACATGTCGTATGCTATGCTCTGCCATGATTCGTCTCTCAGAGTGACCATTCATCGTTGACGACTTCAAGTTGACAAGCATCGAAACTGATCATCTATCTAGTTTGTATTCAATGTCACCATATGCTGCAATCTATCTGCAAGTTTCTTTTGGCTTATCCATTCACGGCAATGTTGATATCGATATAAATTCATAGGGTCTGACAATGATAACGCTTCTCTCTCCACACGATGGTGTCCTCTACCCATATTGCAGACCCGAAAGGTCTCGTCGAGAAAGGCTACGACCAGATTGCACCCCAATACCTTGCATGGTCCTCTCCCAGGCCGACTACTACGCGAGCTGCGTACATTGACAGGCTCATCGCGCTGTTACCCAAAGGTGCCACAGTTCTCGAGCTGGGATGCGGCGCTGGCGTTCCTAGTACGCAGACGCTCATCAAAGCGGGACTCGCAGTTACAGGCGTCGATATCTCTGCGTCTCAAATCGCCCTGGCAAAAGACCACATTCCCGAAGCGACGTTGGTCCACGAAGACATGATGTCGCTCACATTCGCCCCCGAGAGTTTTGATGCCGTCGTCGCGTTCTATTCTATCTTTCATCTGCCAAGGGACGAGCAGGGCCCCATGGTTGGGAAGATCAAATCTTGGTTGAAGGAGGGCGGGTGGATGCTATTCAATTTGGACGGTAACGAGAAAGAGGGGGATACGGTGCGTGAGGACTGGATGGGCGTGACAATGTTCTCTAGTAAACTTGGGGTGGATGGGAATAGGGATATACTTAGGAAGAATGGGGACGGTTTGAAGGTTGTTGAGGATGAGGTCGTTATCGAGAAGGTTGGGAGATTTGATGAAAAGTTTCATTGGATTATGGCTGTAAAACAAAGTGTGGATAACGCGTAGATATTTGCGCGTGGAAATTGTGAATTTCAAGGTCGAACTGACACTGACAGTGACTGCAAGATGGTTGGGCGATCGCTGAGTTTGAAACGAAGTTGATACCTTACCACCACCATCCTTTATTTCTCGACTTACATCGCCCAACAGGCGTTCAACGTTAAGCCCGTAGACGCGTTGACATGATGAACGGACAAATTTGCGGATCTGACTGTAAATGGATTTATTCATCGCAGTAACCAGGTAACTATAGCATGAAATCCTCATTCTGTTTGTTCACGCGACTTAGTGTCTTTCTCCGCCAGGCATTTACCATCCAGAGGTCTTCCGCCCTTGACATTACTCAAGTAAACGCTGGGGAGGCTGTTGCTCTCGTTCAATGCTCCCGCTTTGTACGGTACCGTGACCTCCAGGGCCGGACAAAAGACCATTCGCGCTGTTAGACTACAAAGGCCTGAACACTTCTCTTTCTTACGCCCATCTCTCGCCATTGTTTGCGCGCTTCCTGGGTAAGCCAGGCTTCTTGACGTCCCTCGAGTTGCTCTTACCTTCTAGTTAATCACCAGGACAACAATCATAAGCAACTTCTTCGTGCAAATCAATACTAGTCGTTGTCTGATAATTCTCACAACAGAGGGCGTAGGGCAGGTTCCTCTGCTACTATGAAGGTACATGCCAGCGTCTCTGCCTCCTCTGCATCACTGAAAGAAGAAAAACCTTTTCTTTAGATCGTCTGCGCTGAAAGGGATGCGCCACTGGAAGCCGCTAATGCTTCGAATCCGCCCAGCGCAGCATGTGCTTCTGGTTCACCATATCCTACTCCCCCGCCCGTAACTCCTTCGCACGCTCTTTCAGGCGCTAAACCTCCAACGCGGTCCTCTCCGCCATCAGCTACGACCGATAGTACTTCTTTGATGTCCCACCGTCTCCAAATTATTGTGGGATCCGAGCACTCTTCTCCGCCGCTCAAAGAGTATCCTTCTCCGCCACCCAAGGTGTATTTACCGCCTCGTATACGCGCTGGACCGGTCGATGACGAACCCTCGGCCCCTGTCCAGCATGGATGGCAGGCCGATGAAACGACCGACTCACAATCGAAACGAGTTGTCTCCAATCGCAATATTGACACATCTAAGATCCAGTCTTTGATTACGACGCCAGAGGATGCTTCTGGGTCTCGCTACGTTCCTCCCAGTACAGGCGACAAAACATTCATTCCCCGATCTTGGCCTCGAAGCAATTACCCTTTCAAAGGCTATGTACCTCATAAGAGGCCCAATACTCGTCGAACCCTGCGGGACATCATCAAGGACGCCCCAGCCAGCTGGCAGTTACAGGAGACGGCTCTCCAAGCTCGGCTCAAAGGCATTCTCGCGGAAGGCGAGAAGACATTGCAGCCGGACGGTTCGGTGGAAGGCACCGCTACACTCGCATCGGAACAGAAAGATGTACACGCTCAACGTGATCGAACAGCGGACGCGACGCCACCCATCGCTCCCGGACCCCTCTCAACTGAGGCGCCGGCGGAGAAGACGATGAAAGAACTTGCTGCGGAATGCACCGACGTTTTCACGCATACACTCGAAGCTCAGCTCTCTGCCCTCCTCCAGCGTGCCGCCGAAGAGAAGATGCGCTTGGAAGCGAAGAATGCGGAATTGGCTGCAGAGCTGGAGGTGATACATGCGAAGGAACGAGAGGAAGCGAGACGCGCGCAGGACAACTTACTCTTTGCGTTGGAGCAAAAGGAGGAGCTGCGCTTATTGAGGTTGCGGTTAAAGGAAACCAACCATAATTACGGACTGGAGCGCGAACGCCATCGCTTGATGAGGGAAAAGGCAGAAGATGCTATCTTCGCTCTTCAGATGGCACTCGATGACGCGGAAGGTGACTATTCCGACAACTCTGCTTCTCAGACAGTAAACGACGACAGTTCATCGGAACAAAGTGACATGACGTCGAGTCGTTCGCCTTCGCCGAACGATGATGAAGACCCGGAGGATCTGGCGCGCAGGGCTTGGGCTCAGGCAACGCTGAAGCAAGAAGCGCAGCGCAGAATTCTTGATGGGAACTCGGTCGCGGCTGCTGGCGGGGTGTGGCTCGACATGATGGCACAAGCGCGGATCACATCCATGCTTGAGGACTTTTCCCCATCCCAATTCTCCCTGGAAGTTCCGCTCACTGTGAACAGCGTCCCGTGGCCGGTCCTTACGAATCCGCTTGAGCTGACGTTGGATATGGTTAATGTCGAGGCTGTCAAGGCGTTTTGCGCGAATGTGGAGAAGTACAGCTCGGAGGCGGTGTATAGGGAGCGGCTGCTGACGATGTGGCGTCTTTTCCGGGTGGAGGGGTGGGATTTGGGATTGGTTAGTGTTATTGATGAAGAGCTGAGAGGGTATATGAGAGATACGGTTATTGTGGTGTGTCAGGCTCTAGCGTCGGTATTGCGTGAATGCGGTTGGGAGGAAGAGGAGCAAGAAGTGTGGGATGAGGATATTTTTGTGGGTGATGAGCAGGAGGAGATTGATGAGGTTGCGAGTGAGCTTGAGCCTGGCGATGAAGATGAGACTTACTGATTACTGATGACGCGTCATGACATGGGTTATATGCTGTATTTGTAGAATCAATTTGGAGCTTGGAGACGCACAAGCCGTGTCGTCAGGCACATGTAGGCGGTGTAACGGTCACATGAGAAGTCCGACGCCCCGCGCCACTATGTTCAAGAACTTCTAGTGTAGTCATTCAACAATCATCAGATTACAACAATACTGTTACACCTTCACTCGTTAGCCATTCTTTACATTATGAACACTAACCGACTGAAGTGCTTGACTTCGCCGTTCTTATACCGAACTTGTCTGCTTTTGGCTCCAAAACTCAGCTCCCAACCTTCCTGACCTCCCACACATCCAATCCCACACGATTCATACGGTCTTATGCTGTGGCGTAACGCTCAGGCTTTCGTCCGAAAACGGATGCCGGTGTGTTTCCCATTTGACCGCACTTCTCGGGCTGTCATACGTCTCGTTGAGCACGTAGACGCCACTGGACTCAAGCTCGATGTCTGTGAGATTGCGACTGGAGCCGGGGGCGAAGGAGGGGAAGCCTGGTGCGCGGGGGGTGTTGAGGCCAAAGGAGCGCGAGCGATCACGGCCTGCCGTTGGTGCGTCGCTGGTGGATGGGTGGTCCGAGTGGGACCGTTGGGTGCCGAGGACGAGATGTTGGGCGCCTATATATATATTTGTTAGGCTAATAATACTTAGATTTAAAGGAGTCGTGAGAGGGCTTACTGATAAGCACGACTGCTAGTGGTAGTGTGGCGCCAACACCAGTGGTGACCACCTTGGTGAACTCTAACACGACCCAACTAGAAATGGGGATTTGAGTCATTTCACGAACGTTGGCAATTGTAAAGGAACTAACAGGTTGGCAAACGAAACTGCAACGGTGTACAAGAGACCCTGACGAAGGACCCTCTGCATGAATTTCGATACGTTGCTATGTAGAATGGGGAGGCATTATCAGAACGAGGAGAGGGCGCGTGAAAAGGCACTTACAAAGTACTGTGACTTCGAGGAGCCCATACAAGCCAGAAAGTCGCGGTACCACAGGCGATCCAGTCGAAAACCATATGCGCGATATAGTATACAATATTCCAGTCGGGCTAATAGCACCTCAATCACTATAACATGCGAATGGTTTTCAAGAGACGTACCTCGCCTGGGACGAGAACCTTCCCCTTACAGCTGCAAATCCGTTAGTTGAAAAGTCTTCTCAGTTGGAAATTCACGACAACGTACTTGCCCTGAACTAGAATTAGTCCTGAGAGGTACGACGAGTGCTGGAAAAGCTTACATTTTTCACCGAGGGCTGGAAATATCGGGGGCGCAAACAGATCAGCTGATGGACTAGGAACGGGTGGCTAAAAAAACAGTACGCACATCACGGTGATACACAATGCCAAAGACTTGGACCTACAGACGCGTCAGTACACCCAACTACATGAAGGGTACTCTCATACAGGGAGATTCAGCAGCAGAAACAAGCCCAGAAGCCTCGTCACCCACACGTCACGTCCTGAGATGGCGCAGGTCCTAAAGCCGAGGTGAGACAGAGAAGGGGCGCGCCGTTGGCATGTTGATTAACCTGATATAAATAATTCCTTGCACGGCCATGCCGGCGAGCACTAAACCAACAATGAAGAAAAGAACGACGCGGCGCGCAGGAAAGAGCTCACTAGCTGTGATGTTGGGCAGCATATAGAACGGTTTACACGTCTTGTCTGTGAAACTTGTGCTGAAGAAACCTATTTCAACGCAAGTAAGAACACGAAGGTGTCGCGCGAAGGCAGTGATTACGTACCGACACCGTTCGACACCAAGGATATTATCGTAAGACTGTCCCCGGAAACGGTGGTGAGCAATTCGCGTAGGGGTGAATTCAACGGGGCTCACTATCGGACCATGGCGTACAGGAAACAAATGGGACTGATAGTCCGCGCTTTCCACTGTTTTTTGTACAACCTGTACGTCCCCGGAACAGTCTGTACAATGTCGCCGGCAGCCAGCGTGAATGATCTGTTCAAGTCGTTGAGTGGTAGCTCATCGATATTTTCAACGCTGCGTACATCACCCTGAACATGCTGGCTTTGTCCATGACGGCCGGGATCGACGGAGAGGAAAAGGCGATGAGGGAAAGGGCGAAGTCGATGAGGGAAAGGGCAAAGTCGCGAGCATCAGGCGCATGCGATAGTGGCTCTATACATACGGATGAGAGCAGGGCGTGCACCCTGAACACCAACTGCGATGGTACCTTCGAACCTGCAGGGACATAGCAGGTGAGGTCCGCTTCGGATTTGCTTCGGATTTTTGACCCGCAAAACTCTGAATCTGGGAGATGCCGAAGCCTCATTTCGATGTTTCCTGCCATTACAAGCACTATCAGATGCCACTAGTCTGGCACGTCTTCCACTGATTCGCAAAGATGGCGGGATCGCGTCTTACGGATTCCCGTGGAAAACCAAGGAAACAGTCAAGAAACAGTCGCACGAGTAGTGAACGAACAAGCGAACATGTGGTTGTGGGATTCGACAGATGTATGATTGATGAGAAGTCGTTCTATGAAATTGCGCTAGGTTTGCTTGCACGAGTATCCAGGAAATCTTGGAAAACTTTACGCCACGCACGTTTTGCACGCGATTTGCCCTTAGCTGGCTAGTATCGAAGCAGCGCGTTCAAAATGTGACCACGGTTAGGTCTGCGTTTCTTAGTGATTCATGTACTTGACGCGATGAGAGGCGATTACCACCGCTTCCTGGACTCGGTACCCGCAAGTATGAATGCGCAGGATGAACGAGCAACAAGGCAAACACTGTCGATGTTTGTCTTTCGAGACAGCTTATACGGGCCATCTGGGGTTAGCCAGTTAGGCACATGTAAGCAGAACGCAGATCGTGGATCAACGCCGTCGCTCCTAGCGCGACTCCTACGAAGAGAAAGTCGGGCAGCGTACGCGTGAATTCGTGAGGAAATAGGGTTCGGATGTACGCGGAACGATTACTTCGTAAAGTTTAGAAACATAGTTACCGGTGGACGTGGCCGAAGTAGGCTCGTGTGCCAGGGATCCACCCCAGACATGTCTTTTACATGTCGACGAGGCACCAGATTGTTCACTAGCTGTGCCTTTGGGAACGGCTGAGGATGTCGTGTAGAAAAAGGCCTTCCCCCGGTGTTCTCAGAGCAGACAGAACTGTTATTGAACTCGAAAACAGTCGTGGCGCGAAGAGTCCTCGTGGTTGAGGGCGAAGATAGAGTGTCACGTGGAAAGAAAGTGTCCATCTTACGAGACATCTCTGTTAGCACAGCCAGACATACACCCTCTACAGAAAACAAAGTAAGTACTACAATGATTGAAACATTTGAGATTGTCATATTACATATGTTGAGCACCTTCGCAAAGAACAGCACCTAACCAATGCCTAGATCCTATCCATATACTAGTCCTCGCAGGTCCTTACACTTTTCCTGCCATTACTCAAGAACCACCAGAGGCAACGGCATCTGCACTTCCCAATAACGCATAATTGGGTGTAATCACTACAGTGTTGAGAGCCGAATCCTGCAGGCTTCGAAGATAATGATCCTCAATTGCTCCAGTTATGCCGTGTCTGGATATGAGTTAGCATTAGGCTTTAAAAAACGAACAGCGAATAACTGACTCAGAACGGAGGTGTTCAGACCGTTCACTACGTGATATACCCGCCACATTGCAATGAACACACACAAACAATCCACGATTTAAGAGAGCAGTTTTGAGGGAGGATTTCTCGCCACGTTGGGCAAGGGAAATAAGTTCAGGGTCGGTGACTCGAACCAGCGAGTCACCGTGCCAGTGGTGGCTCTGTCGTGAATCAGCAACTCAGTAAACAAGAAAATGCGAGCTAGAGACTTACCATAGCAGTGCGCCAACGCATGAAAACCCGGGGCCGGCTTATATCGCCGTTCCCCTCGTCTACGCATTTCTGACATACCATTAGGGCATTTGCATCGTCCATATCAGGGGCAGTCGCAGTCGCCGGATCGAGGCCACACAAGCGAATCACCTTTTTGCACGCTTCATGGCCATCTGTGGTGACCACCTTGATATGTTTGTCTGCCCAGACATCGGCTTCTGTGTAACCAATTCGAGTACGAGTTGAAGAGAAACAGTAATGCGAGGCAAAGTACGGGTAATGGAGGAAAGGCGCCATGCGATATCGATTCCCCGAACAGTTCTCACATGTGAAAGCGTTGACAGCGAGAGAGAGGTCATCGCTTCGACCGGCCTTGCGAAGCATCTGCTTGAGATGTACTTCTTGCTTCTGTCGCCAATCCACGCAGATAGTCGGAAGGTTCTTGAGGCCTTCCTGAAATTGGGCGGTGACATCGTCGGAAATCGGGGTGTCCTTGATGATGTCAGAGAAAGGCTGGTACATGCAAATAGTAGAGGCAGAAGGATTCGGTGGGGTTTCCGGAAGTTTCGCAAGAAGGGCATGACCAAGCTGTCGCAGAAGTTTGACTCGCTCCCTTGCAACGTCCCGCATCTTTTGCTGAAGTATTTCGATGCGGAGGTCCTCCATGAGTCCGGTGAGCGTCGGTTTAATAGATTCCCAATCTACACAATGAGCATTAGACTCGAAGTTTGCTGACTGTAAGAGAATAGGAGAAGACCTGCCTCGCTCGGTCAACTCTTTAGGTTGGTTTACAAGTGCATGCTCTTGGAGGACCTCTACAGCAATGTCATCTTTCACTTCGTCTCCCCACCCATCTTCAGTCAAGTGCGCGATGACGCTGCGTCGATGTTAGTTTAGACGTAGGTGGAGCAAAAATAGTTAGCACTTCGTTAGTCTTTTATTACGAAGGGCGGCAAGCTCGGCAGCGCGTTCTGCCGTTCTTGACTCCAGCCACTTCTCATATTGAGTACACTTCTGTAAGACAAATGATAAGTGTATATGCATCGTTATATGCAAAAATAGCGACTAACCCGAGCGAGAGCAGTATATTCCTTTTTCCTCTCCAAAAACCAAGCAGAATATTCAGGTGTTCCTAGTTTGAGAGCTTCGCTTTCTTCGACTAGACTATCATAAGAGTCGCGGTCGTAGAATTGTAGAAAAACAGTCCCTAAGTTCAGATGAGTAACCAACGGAGCGGGACAGGGCTTATGTACTTCGGGAATGCCTGAAGCAAGGTGTAATTTGAAGAAGCTCCTCCGGCGGTGGTACTGGGTGATCCTTATAGTCGTTTCTAAGGACGTTCTGCGATGCCATTCTGCATGATGACAGTGAACAACGAGTCTGCATATAACGTTGAAGAAATGTACATCGTTCCTCCCTCCAGACATTCTTTACAAAGTCTCATGCGTATCTGCCATTGGACGTACTTTGTGCCTCCTTTGAGACAATTCTAAGCCGTCGCACATCAGAACATCATGAAGAACTGATCAGCGAAGGAAGGCACATACATGACAGTGACTGTCAAATAAGAGATTCGCGTACTCGGGCTCACTCATGTCGTCAAACAATGGAGGGAGGCCCTTCATCCGCAGTCTAGCTCTCTCCCAAACTGAACTCGACGATTTGCCCATGAGTAAGGACCGCAGAGCCTTCGTCGTGCGACTTATCCGTAGGAGGTCGAGAGGCTCCAAGTATGAGAATATCTAGAGAGTTCAACGAAACCAGCCCACGACATTCGCGACAACTCACTTCGAGTAGAACATCCAAGGGAGTTTCGGTAAGTTGCTGCAATATTCCGCGTTGGCTCCTCGGATTCGCGACAGTAGAAGCGACAGAAGCTTTGGTCTTGCGGCGCTTTCGAGATTTACTGCGAGCTGGAGTTGATGTGGCCGTGTAGTCACCGTCTTGTTCGTCTGTGTCGGGAGACTCGGACGTGCGCCCTGTTTTCCCGCGCTTTTTAGCAGCGGCTTCCGGCTTTGACCGTGACTGTAAGGTCTTGGGAGATGTGGCTGCAATCCTGCTGGAGCGACGAGGCGGCATAGTAATTGTAGGAGAAACGCCAAACTCAGGCTAGTAATTCCAATAGTGATGGACAAAGGCAAGGTGAAACATTGTTCTCACGGGTCCCGACTCCTGTCGGTTGCGGTCAGGTGATCGCACGTTTGGAGTCAGATTTCCGGATCCCAGGTCCGCCTTGCCACAACCGGAACGCGTTATGGAAAGGTCCGTGCTGCCAGTAAGTTACCGAGCTGCATCCAGTGCCGATTCTCGGCTGTATATGAACCTTGACACGCGTTTTCCGTCACCTTGGATCCTGCCATCATCCTCAAGTTGGGTACATCGACATTGACGTGGGATCCCAGTACCTCGTACGTCCTCTGAGTCAAATCGTCTCATCCGATTTGACACTCACGTCTCTCCAGACACTTGGTGAGGCCCATGGCACGCTGGATACCGGCTGTCGGGGAGGAGGGCGATATCGCCGTCCGAACCCTCACATCTAGTGTATGTCCTCTCTCTTCTGAGTCTCTTACTTCCCGTTGTCTAACTGTATGCTCGTCAGTGGATGTTTGGGATTTATATAGGGATGACAACCTAGTTGGCACCCCTCCTCATGCACGTCTAGCGCACTTCTGCTATCGAATTGAATCGGTAGAAGAGGTTGAGGAAAATCCTGAAAATCAAATACCCCAGGCCAAGATCGCTGACATGCAGACGCTTCGGATATCGAGTGCATGCCTTAATGAGTTGATTCACTAGTATTAGTATAGCGGCGTGCATTCATCAATGAAATATCCACTATATCTGCTGGCAGTACATGCGTCGTGGGACTCTTCAAGTTCCCGTAAGATCACTCTGGACCATTTCCGAAGAGTAGGTCGAAGTTGACATTGGCCTCAGGAGACTCCGCTCCCGAGGAAGGCAGTACTACGAGTCCTAAAAGATATCAAACACAGATGCTCACAAACATACTGCATTGCCCAATTCTTGACAAGGGAAAAGTAAATAATGTAAGCATTGGCCGCTCCTTTGTATGACAAGCAATGACCGAGGAACGAACAGGGCCTGGTATAATTGATTTTGGTGGGGTGTGGTCCATTGCAGGCCGACGATCGTCAATCTCTGCAATGGTTGGATTATTGGTTCACCAAGAAGTACCCATGTTTCTTGGGTGCCTGCCTTCAATAAGCATTAGATGGGAATCGATAAGAGGCGACATCGACGACATACCAGCTGAGTTTCGCGTCCAAACAAGTACGGCCCTAATTTAACCTGGTGACAGGCTCCAGTGGGAAGCCGCGCAAGCTCGGGTCCTCGGGAAATGCCAAACACTAGCAGAACAGGATTGAGATGAGGACGGAAATTTCGAGCATGGCACGTACGAGTAGCCTTTAGCTCCAACATCAGGCCATTCCAAGGGACAAACGCGTAACGAAGATGAGCCCTGATCAGGCTGAAAAGAGGTGAGCAAGAAACATTGCGCAACACAAGAGAGCAACCAACGAGTCTCCGGAGACGAGGCACCTGGTGGTGGTCGCATCTAGAGAGCGAGGCTGGCACGCTGCAGCTTCATGTACGGAAATGAATGTTTGGATGGCCTTTCGCTAGTAAACACTTCGATGCGTAACTTGAGGTTGGTACCTGCATGAGTGTCTGACTCCCCCAGGCTCAGTCATCCACATCCCGAAAGTGGCGACAATTACTGCCATACTGGTGGCGAAAATTGCCACCTCCTGAGAGGACTGATTACCGAATAAGGGCATAGCTTCACTCCACGAACACTACTTTGCAATAGCACAGTAGAAAGACAGAACCCACACAGGTATCCCTAGTAATGCTTATAGGTTTCAGAACTGTCACCGACTTGGTCACCGAAGTACGTCGACGTCCTGAAGCAGGGTGTTGCGCCACGCTTAGCCTAAATATATCAGACACGATTGCTCACAAACATAATGCATTGCCCAAAACATGACAAGAAACAACAAGAAACGATGAGAGCAACGACCACCACTTTGCTTGACAGCGATGATCGCGAGATGAACAGAGGATGGCCTGGGATAATTAATTTTCAGAACCCATCAAACGCGGACGTTGTCCTCGCATAGATGGAAGCCACGAAGTACCCCTCAAAGTGTGGGTAACTACCTTCGGTAAACGTGAGATGAAAATCGATAACGGTCGACGACATTGACAACATACCAGCCAAATTTCGCGTCCAAACAGAGCAGATCGGTTGCTGAGCAAGTTGCACAGGGAGCGTTCCGCACAGGATGGGCCCCATGAAGCGGAGACTGCATAGAAGGATTAAGAAAGCGAAGGAGGTTAAGGAGACACGTACGAGTAGTTTTTTTAACCACAACGTCAACGCCTTCTGTGGGCACCGCTTAACGAAGACAGGTCCTATACAGGCTGTAAACAAGTAAGCAAGAGACATGCCACACAAAGAACAGACGAACAGTGCTCCGGAGATGAGGCACCTAGTGGTGGTCGAATCTAAGGAGCGAACCAGGTACGTGTCGCTTTATATAGCGAGATTGAATGTTTGGTTGGCCGATTGCAAGTAAACAACGAGGTACTTGACTTCATGTTCCTCAGTACGGCTCTAGATATCTATGCTCCTTGCCAACGACGATTATTCACTATTGTATAGAAGAGCGAAAACCGCCTCGTCAAGCTTGTGGCAGCGCAGAATTGCAGCGATGTGGTGACGATTAAGAATAGATTGCCTGATAAGGGCATAAACGCTTCTATTTGAAATCTCAAAAAGAACAGGGAACTTCCAGTACAAGGTCCAGCGAACCTAGTGATAATTGTGGGGCCTGAAGTTACGAAGTGGGCGACCGGTCTGGTAATCTCATGGCTGGACCAAGGTTAGGCCATCACAGATTGCTCCCCAATGTTACTGGGTCCGTTACATCGACATGAAAGCCCGGATCTCACAACTCTTTACTCTTATATGGATACTCTGCCCCCGGCGCTGTCCCATCACTGGATGAGCGCCCTTTCTGCGAGGCAGCCACAGCACCACAGACGAGTACATCGACCTGGATCCCGCCACTGGCATGGTGACAGAAGAACGCCCATGATTCACATTTATTGAGTTCCGTATCGATGTGCTTCATTTTATACCTCAACCGGCACGGCCTCCACAGACTGCAAAAACGTACTATCCCCCTCTTGGCGGCGAACCTTCACAACCTTCCACCCTGTGCTCAAAAGTAGCTCCTGCATGTGGCGGATCGTCCGTTCTTGGGAGTTGCAAAGGAGGAACATCTATCAATTATAATCAAGTCAGTAATCCTGGCTCGTTCATAAGATCTAAGAGCTGGCACGCACAGCGATGTCTGCGCTGTAAGCCATCTCATTGACCGCGCCATAGTTCGCGAGGAGCGGTTCTGGTGCCTCATGTGGCACGGCGCCTGGGACGCTGTCCTCGCCGGAATCGTGACAGGCGAATGACATGATGCTTTCAACGAGGATAAGCTTGGTATTCGCGGACGCGGCGGAGCGCAGCAGGGTAAGAATTTTGACGCAATTCGAATCGGACCAGTCGTGCATGATCTGCTTCAGAAGGAAGACAGAAACGGTGCGGTCCCTCGGCTGAGGTTTGAAAAAGTCCTGAACTGTAACAAATTATAAGACGGGCCTTGTTAAGAGTGCTGTAGATGTTATACCTTCCAGAGTTACATTGGCATTTGGGAGCTCCTTGGCCCATAACTGATGCAATAATACGTTAGGTGAGAAAGTACACAACGCTACGGCCGTACCTTGCGTGCATCAGAGATAGGGCCATCGAGATCCTGGACCATGATATGAAGTTCGGGGAAGTTCTTTGCAATAACGAGGGAAGACGTCCCCACGCCGCCTCCGACATCAACGATTACCGATTCCGGAGAAAGCGTGGCCCATTCATAAGCTATAAATCGTAAGAAATCAAGTCCTGATGCCGTGATATTGAGAACATACCCTTCAAAATGGCGTCGACAGGTTGCAGAGACTGGATGCCTTGCATGCCAATGTTGAACCGGCGTTGACGTTTTTCATCACGGGAATACAGATCCCAAAGCGCTCCTTGAATATTGAACGCGCGCCCGATTGGAGACCCCTTAGGATCATCCGATTTGACAGTCTCGGGATCAGCGAGCGTATCCCAAGCGTAAGCAGAGGCCTTGAATGTTTCGTCCAGACTAAAAAGTCATCAGCGTGAATTATAATATACAGAAAAGAGGAGAAATAATGGAACGTACTGATGCGATGCGAGTGCAGCAAGGCCCAAAGTTCCATCGTGTTTTGAGTCGGGACTGGTGAGAGATCAGAACGGTGTCGTATGTTCGAAGAAACAGAGCCATACTTGGCGATAATTTCGGCACTAGGTTTGAGTGTGTCCATCATACTGGAGATTCGGGTGTTTGCAAAGACGTTCGGAGACACCTCGCGGTAGATATACTGCACGGCGAGGTATCTGATGAAACGCGCTGAGCATCCGTCAATTTTGTCGACGCGCTTGAAGCAGTCGAGTGTCTACCTAGTTTGCGAGGATCTTGACCATTTTTGGCGGCGATATCATTGATATGAAGGCCCTGTTGACAGAGTAAGATGTCTCACCCCCCATCAGATATTCAAACCCCACCTGTGGTCCAGCCTCACGAAGAATCTCTGTAACATTGGACTCCAGGCATACTTGAAGGGCCGCAGATTTGAAGTGCTATGTGGCGCGTAAGCTCTCAGCATAGATGGCGCTAGAATGAATGATCCTTACCCCTGCAACGACGTGATAGAGAGACACTTGAGGTGGAGTGAAGATCGCCTCCAGATGAAGCGCGGCAGCAGAGATGCGGCTCGCAGCCTCGGCACACGCTGGGTCGCCACGGAATGCTTCTGATGGTGGCGAGAAAGGACTGTTGAGGTCAGGAAGAGGCAGCCCCAAGGACCGAGCACGGTCCTCGAGTGCGGCGACAGAGTCGTTGAGAATCGAAAGAAGTTGCCGGACTGTGGTTTCTGTGGACATCACGATAGTCGATAGGGTAGAAATGAGCAGAGGGGCTGATTATATTTCTACTAGTTAGGCAGGCATAACGTATGCCGTGTGGGGACTCTCCTAGGCAGTGCGAAGTTGAACCCCGTCGCCAAAGTTGAAACAACGCTTCGCTTCGAAGCAGTGCGGTACAGAGTGATAACTGATATCAGAACAAATTCCATGCTCACCGTGTTCTCCCGCTATGATAGCTTTGCATCTCATCCCATGAGCCAATGCAACGAATGGAAATTCGACTGGCAGCCTCCATGAAAGCTATATCGTCGCGAAATGCCTCTGAAGTCGAGAAGAACATTAAGGTCCGGAAGAGGCAGCCAGGATGGCCCGAAATCAGACCCCATCAAAGCCGGACGTTGTCCCCACATAGATCGAAGCCACTCAAAGTGGGTAGATACCTTCGGTAAACGTGAGAGGAAATCAATAACGGACAACGACATCGACAACATACCAACTGAACTTTGCATCCAAAAAGCGCAGATCGGTTACATACTAGCAAGCTGCTAAGGCTTCATGCGAAATTGAACGTTTGGCCTCCTTGACCTTTCGTGTTCCTACGGCTCTAGATATCTGTGTTCCTTGGCAATGTATAAAAGAGCGAAAACCGCAACCTCGTCAAGCTTGTGGTAGCACGGAATTGCGACTGAGCGACGACGATAAGAAGGAGGAATAGATTGCCGGATAAGGGCATAAACGCTCTACGCTAAATGCGTAAGCGTAGTCATGCCACTAGTCTTTACGTATCAAAAAGAACAGTGCAGCTCGAACTGTAACGAAGATTGACGGCACTGGGATGTGTTCTCACGGTGAATCCGAAACTATGTACGAGACGGGCGACCCGTCCATCTGAGTCACCGCTTAAGCAGCAAGCACGCTACTCAACGTCGCTGGCTCCATTACAATCCTGAGAGATATCAAACACAATTGCTCACAAAACGTATTGTATTACCCAAATCTTGACAAGGGAAACATAAACGATCAGAGCAACAGTCCCCACTTTGCTTGACAAGCGGCAACCAAGGAATGAACACGAATGGCCTGGGATAATTGATTTTCTAGATGCATCGAACACCAATCGGACGTACTGCAATGCAGTATCCAATGGTACCCAACGGCTTACACGCCGCGCCGTGACTGCAAGAACCTCGAGTCGATACCAGTTACTTCGCCAGTTCGGTCCGCTGCGCCAGGTACTCGATCGACTGTCATCGAGTATCTTACTGGCGGACGTCTGGCCTCGAGACTAGCAAGAACCTTTGGTTTTACGAGTCGACGACGCTTTAATGTATGTGTGAGATGGGCGCCGATTAGACGGGATGAGGATAACGTACGCGGCGGAAGTGAGTGAACGCACACAAACGCTGCCGCGCTGGTACGGACCCTCAACAAGGCATAGACACTATACATATTGTGGTGACTGATGAGCAAGGCGGCCAGGAAAACAGACTAGGAAACACATACGAATAGCGCGCTAAACTGGCTATGCCTTCCAGGAACATTGTTCCGCTTAACGAAGTCCGATGAAGGCTGTATGAAGGTAGGCTGGAGGTAAGCGAGAGACGTTGCGCAACAGAGGAATGGACGAACAGTACTCCGGAGAGATGGCACACGGTGGTAGTCAAATCTAAAGAACGAAATCGGTACGCGCGGCGTTATAAATGCCGAGTGTTTGGCTGTCCCTCTGTGAGTAAACAACATAGACGCCCGCTTAGGTTTTCCATTTCTACCTCTCAGTCCACCACCTCAATGTGTTAGAACAAACAGAGAACGTAAACAATATAAAATGGTATTAGCAGTGGCTATATAGTGATATTGATTCTAAAACGTCCTAATCCCAATCATCATCGTCATCATCGTCGTCGCTATCATCACCCATATTCTTATTTCTCGCAAGCAACGCCTCCGCCAACGCTGTCGTGAGATCTCCAGCTCCTGCAGCAGCAGCTCCACCAGCGGCCCCAGCTGCGATGGCAGTAGTAGGCGAGTCGGGAGACGGCGTCGCAGGCTCGGTCTTTCTGAGAGAATGGATACCTTTGCCTTGAATCGAAGCGAGGAGATCCCCACGCCCCGGCTGTGGCGGAGGAAGACCCTGTAGCGCACTGGGAGCAGGAGCACCTCCCGGAGGAGGGGGTGGCGGCGGCGGCGGAGGAGGAGGCGGGCCACCGCCAGATGGAGGTGGTGGAGGTGGAGGCGGCGGAGGAGGCGGAGGTGGGGGAGCTGCTCCACCAGATGGAGGTGGCGGTGGAGGAGGAGGAGGTGGAGCTGGTGGAGGAGCCGCAGAACTGGGGCGTGGTGGTGCTTGTGGAGGAGCAGGAGTTGCACGAGGAGGAGGTGGTCGGACCGGCGGTGGCGGCACTGCAGCGACAGCGGCTGGCGGCGGGGGACGCGCCGGTGGGGCCGGTGTCCTTGGTGGAGGAAGCTCTGGAGCTGCAGGCGCACGTGATGGTGGCGCTCGAGGCGGTGGTGGTGCTGGGGGAGCAGGCGCAGGTGCCGCGCCTGTACTATCGGAATGACCGTGGGTCTTGGAACGTGACGGCGGCGGAGGAGGCTTAGATTTTTTGGCAGGTGCAGCTGCCGCTTGGGGATGTGAACGGACATAGTCCTTGATGAAATCCATTTCCTTTGCGATAATTTCCTTGTCGATACCTTGACCTTCAAGCTGGCCGAGGAATGCAGTCCACGATGGATCGACTCCCTTGGACGTAAATCCAGTGTCCGCATCGTATCCCATATGGGCAACATGGATAAAGGAGCCAGTTGTTGGGCCAGATATCATCGACTTGTCGATTTTACCTCCTTTACTAGACTTTTTCTTCTTCTCCGTGGCTGGTTTCGACGCTGAATATACGTTAATTGGTTATCGCGAAAAAAAAGACTAGCGAAGCTTACTGCGTTTCTCGTCCTTGCGTTTGAGCACCCGCTTCCAAAAGTCCTTCGCCTCGCTCTCGTTGGAAAAGACAAAGCCAACCATGCATTCCTACACGGCAATCAACTTCCAGTCGCGCACCAAAACAATTAACTTACATCTCCAGGAAACGAATGGAAGAACGCTCTGTCCGCAAAGTAATCCAATCCATCATAGAACTCATGCTCCCAAACAACACCCCTCGTCCCATTCAGATCCACCAGCTTGAACGATAGAATCCCATTATTATTGTTCTTCGTAAGCGCCAAAGCACCTTGCAGTCCCGAATACGACCACTCGTTCGGCTGCGGATGCGCATAGTAAACTCGAGCTAGTGTCGCATAGAATATCTTGTTCGTCGGCGCCGGGATGGCCGATTTAACCTTGTCTTTCTCTTCCTTGCTCAGCGTCGACTGAGAAGGCATCGGGATGGAATGGTATAGGGAGTCTTTGTGCCGACGTTGGGGGAGAAGGAGACTGTGGGCGGCTGTGTTCGGCGCGAAACTCCGTTCCCGTGGCGTGAGAAACCTCGCACTCGTCTCGCCAACTTGAACTTGAATTTACTGACTGCTGAGAACTATCTGAAATTGTCTTGGGGATATACAACATTATACACTACGTCCTACTTCGTTTACATCGTCGACTGGGAATAGTCTGGGGGCTTGACGGCGTCGATAGCTTCAAGCGCAGCTGCAACTTCCGCAGGGAGTGACTCGAGAACTGAAATGGCCTTGGTGTGCACTGGATCCCAACCAAACTTGGCCAAGCGGTATCCACGGCCCCATGTGCTGCTACCAAACATGGACCATCCAACTAGAGGACACGCAATTAGTGAGGCCTTTTTACGATATATAAACACATACGAGGACCCAAAGAATTAGCAACAGCTTCTGGTAGAGGAGCGCAACCACCCTTGGGGATGACGCCCTTTTCATGGAGAGTCTATAAGAAAGTAAGCCAACAGCATTCCATATCAGAACTCATCCAAGCTCACATCGCCAATCGTAGTATTAATATTCTGCATGTTCACCATACGAGGGTACGACGCGAAATCTATGATCAAAATTCAGTTTCACCACATCCTCTACAAAAGAAACTCAGGAACACTCACAAAATCCATCCGCGCCCTCATCAGCCTTACCCTCCAGCGCCGCCCTGAGCATGACAATAATAGCAGACGCCACATCCTTCACATGAATCTCCGTAATCGCATTCTTCCCCAGCCCAAACGTCCCCGCCTGCCCCACAGTCTTCGCAAAATCAATATACAACCGCACAGGCAGAGTGATCTTCTGCACCCCGCCGCCCACACCTTCACACGACGGCACCTCAGTAATAGGCACTAGAACAAGGGCGATACACTCACCATAAACCCACGCAGGGAACACAATCATAGTCCGGATGGGCACGTCCTTGTCCGTGCCCGCCGCAACGACAGCCTCGTCCGACAGCGCATGCGTCACGCCATGCACATCCGATAACTTGAAGTTGATATCCTTGTGCATCGTCTCCGGCGCGACGAGCTCGCCCCGCGAGTTATCCGACGTGATCCCCATCCCAGACGTATGTATATAAATAGGCGGCTTAGCGGGGTTCGCCTCCGCGCGCTTCTTCAAGCCCTTGATCGTAGCTACAAATTAACATCCATTCTCAGCCTCACGAGGAGATAACGATTCACGAACATTCGACACTAGGCAAATGGTCCGACGACGCGACGTTGATGACAATGTCCGCCTTGGCCGACTCTGCCTGGATAATCTCATCGGATGCCAGTGCGCCCTCGACGGCCGTGATATTCGGATGGAGCGTCTTCAGCGCCGCCTCGCGCTCCTTCGCATTCCGCACGAGCGCTGTAATCGGGAAATCCGGGAACTCCTGGGACAGCGAGATCAATAGCTCGCCCCCAATAAACCCAGTAGCGCCGAACAGAAAGATGTTGAGAGGAGGAGTGGACATCGCGGCTGGGGATCTAGAATGAGAATCGGTCCTTCTGATTCAAGCTTCAAGGTTATATCATGTCGCGCCGCACGAACACTTGACGCTAGGCAAAACATATACTGTATCTGGTTAGTCCTCCTCGCGATGCAGTCGTGTTCGGAAAATAATGTGGAGACATATACAAATGGCAAAAGAAGGCCATACGTACGGATAGCACCCCGGGAAGGGAAGGCGGCTATGGGTCCAGTGCCATGCCGTCCGCCAAATTCTTTATCAGATGGAAAAAAAAGCTGCACCACAAGAACGCCAGGGAGGCCATTCTCACTGACGCCGAAAACAACGCCATTCGTGTCGGGGGCCCGGATCCTGAGCACGACGGACCGCTCGGCATTTGTAGACGCTCTTCGTGTTCCCTACAGAATGTACGACCCTTGAACGAAGCGGAGACTGTGGTCGTGAAGAACCACTTCGGAAATGCGAGCTGGTCAAAAGTTGACCCAGCGTCACTTGAAGATGTGCACGTCAAATTCTAAAGCAAACATTGCCATTAATAAAGACCTAAATACTTGTTCTGAAAGAAACTCCATCAGTGGGGAGAAAAAGTGGCAAACTTGTTGTCATCTGGTTCCGAATCGCGATCGTGGTGAGTGCTGAGTCTGCCGCGTTCAATGTCCTTGTTCAGCTCCTGCGCATCGATAACAGTCTCGGTAACAGTTTTAATACGGATCGGACCACTTTGTGCGGTCGCCTGTAGCTGGTACGCATCGTTCGTTTCGAGGTCCCTAGTGCCGGAAATAGCTACTTTAAGCGAACGGCGACAGTTAAGCGTGTCCATGAGCGTCTGCAAAATGTTGAATAATTGTAAGCACACGAAGGGAGGACGCAAAACATACGTTTGTGTACATCCGCCCTATACACGTTGCAAAGAAGAAATATATCCAACTCTCTGGCGAGACCAGGAAGCCCACCAGATCCCCTAGATCCCCGTTGAGTTCCTGGAATTCGTATATTTAGGTTACGTCGTGAACTCACCTATTGACCACAAGGAGGCGAGCAGGCCAGTCTGGATGGAACCTCGAATCAACTGCGCATCGCGAGCAATAGTAGTAAGTATGCGACTGTCACGGAAAGATCGGCGAAAGCGTACCCTCTTAAGTACATCATCGGTTCTGTGGAAACCAGTGCGCGACATGAAGAAAGTCCAACAGAGAAGACCCGCGATGATAATGTCAAGCGCAGCCTGACAGACCAGCCAGCCGGTAATGACGCCAACGACCTCGAGGAACTTGACAAATCTGTCGGGGTAGACGAACGTTAGACCCCCAATGAAAAGGATGTGAGTGATGCCCCACTCTTGAAGTTGCCAACATCGGATCCCAGTGGTGAAGCCCAATGCCATTGACGTCGTGGCGGCACAGATCAAAAACACAAATACATAGATGTTCTTCGTTAAAGAGTAATAGCTAGACACTCGTAAGGCGCTTTGTTGTGAACGATCGACACGCAACTCACCGCCATGAGAGGAATACATGCGTTATCATGGCTGCGATGGAAGTCAGGACTCCAGTGAACGGAAGCTACGCGATCCATTAGATGGCGGACAACATCTCGGACGTCAGGCGTACCGGCCAATATGCAACTAGTAGGAGGAAAATAAGCAAAAACCCAATCAGCAAAGGAAGAAAATCGCGCACAGGTCAATACACTGGGATTGTCGTAATTCGTCACTCTAAAAATGCAAACAAGTTTGAGTAACTGGCAGTTCAACGAAGGAGATGACTCACACATAGTACCAGCACAGATAAATGAGACTGCCACTATGGAAGAAATCGGTGAGGAGAAGGGTGACGACCATGAGTCTGTATGCATGTCAGCATTGCGAAACGCCGGCCAAGAAGCATAGCGTACTGCAACCATATCGGGTCGTTGAACTTTAACGAGAAGTAAACAGCAAATTGGTACGACACAAGACCCAGGAGAAAGGTGTTGACTGATGACTAGGCATCAGTAATGAACGAGCCAAGACGCTGTTGCAGACGTACTGAATGTGCCCAACAGCATAAAACCTGTAAAATGAACAGTTGATCAATCTTACGCGCGCGGTCGCCGGAACTCCTACGCACCCAACGTATTGTCATACGCGCCCATTATCGCGAGGACGTTATAACGAGCGGACGGACAAACTCAAACAAAAACGCGTAGGCAGAGTCGACCGTCGTCGAATAAGTTAGGAAGCTGTGAGTGTCGACACAGTCAGGCGAGAGCCCCGGAGCATATATATCTACGAAAGACGCGAGGGTCACGGTGGTGGCATGCCAAGGGCAGATGAACCATACGGGACAACTGAGTTGGAAGTCGCAACAGGTCGTCCAGGGTGAGAAAGGGTTCAAAAAACGGGGACCTTGCTTCGGCACTGGGCCGGCTATCAAGATTATAATTCCGACTGGTTGTTCCGGATGGCATCGTGCAGGGACCATGAGGAAGAAGAGCCAAGACCGCCGACGGTTGGCGGACGTTGTCCGCCCTTGCGCAAGCAGAATTCTCGCGTCGAAGCAAGCGCATCTTAGAAGCCACTTTACGGAAGCTAACGAATTAGAAGTTGCGCATATATTCGTGTGTGATACAGCAAAAAAAAGAGAAGTGAAGAGTTCCAACTGAGAGCGCCTAAAAATCAAAATCATCATCAATTGCATTCAATTGTATTCGGCCGAAAGAGGCATACCAAAACTTAAGATGACACTTCTCCGCAGTGTCGGGGAGAGTCGCCGTCTAATTCGCACAGTCAACTAGGTATATGAACGCGCCAGAAGTCAGTAGATTTCGTTCAGGTAAGGCTAAGAACATCTTACGATTAATAGTCAAAGCAGTCAGCAATCAGCAAGTGAACGATCAAATAATACTTTCATAAGCTACAGCAGATAGACACCAAAGCTCTTTAGGTATGTCCGATGGCATCGTCTTGAAGACAGGTCCGTAAGTAGGTTGAAAGTACCAGGGATAGAGCGCTTCTAGTCGTGTGTTGTCATTTTCTGTCACGCTTTCGTCGTGGTCATCTGTGAAGGAGGTAAGAAAGGAAGAGAAAAATAATCAGTACTTGACATACCAGGAAGAGGCAATGAGCACAAGTCACAGGATCCATCACAGAAATGAGAAGTCGGATCGTCTAGCGAGAGCGGAGGGCATGGAGAATCGAAACGGACGCGTTTACTGGCTGGAGCTGATGTCTTCGCGTCAGGCTTTCTCTTCACAGGAGCAGTTTTCTCGGGCTCGATAGCAGGTTTCTCCTCGACGATGGGTTCGTTACAAGCATCCTGGACAACGGTCGATTCCTTCTTGATAGCTGGGGTTACAGGTTTCTTTGCAGGTTTCTTTCCAAGACGTTTACGAGCAGGTCCCTTCTTCCGAACGCGTTTAGGCTGAGGCTGAGGCGGTACAGGCATTTCCTCAAGTCCAATTCCAACTGGCTCTTGCGATGGGCTTTTCTTGAGTACGAGCGGAGGCGGCGACGATGGACATAGCGTATCTGACGAGGGAATGGACGGTGACGATGGACACAACGTATCCGACGAGGGAATAGACGGCGACGAGGGCATTTCGATTTTGACTGGCGCGTCGTTCTCTGCACTGAGCTCCATATCCTGCTCCTCCACCACCTCTTCCTCCTGCTTAACATCGATGATAACAGGCGGCGTCCCAACAGGCAACTCATAACAGCCCCCACGCGGGCCCTTCACAATGACATTCAAATTCTCCTTGTTCGCCTTATTCTTCTTCGCGCTCTTCCGCCACCAAAACTGCCGATTCACGAGCCCATAGTCGAGGTTACGCGCCGCACACCAGGCCTTGCGCGACTCCACCGTCGGAATGCGCGCGTCGTTCGACCAGATCGCGGCTAGTTCTTCGAGGTTGGCGAGTGGGATCCTGCCCGCGGCGGCGGCGGCGGGTTTCTGCTTCTTGGCTGCAGGAGGCATCTGGATTACAGTAACAAGAAAAGGGCTGACAGTGCAATATCCAAGAAACAAAGCTGGGTGTAGGTGCTGGTGATCGTGGTATGAGGTCAAGACGGTCGATCAAATAAATACAAGTTGGTATCAACGCATACAAGTTACAGTGTGGTATCGATACAGTCATGAGCATCAGCCTGCTGAATATCTATAGTAAGTAGGAACGATAATCGTCGTACTCCTGGAAACCGAGACTGAATATCCCATCATGATTTCTTCTCGGTTTGTGCCAGGCTCAGCAGTTGTCCAAGCATCTCCTTCATCCCAGCCAGCTCGGCCTCCACCATACGTATTCTATCCTCTACTTTAATGACTTTGGTCTGTGCATCCATTATTTCAGAAATCATCCAGGTGTCAACATCAAGATCTCTCACCTTTCTATGCCGCACATTGGGAACCTCCAACGTTTCAACGGACGCGTCGCTATCGACCTGCTGCTGCTGCTCCTGGTCGTCTTGTCCTTCAAACTCAAATTGAAAGAATATCTCTCGAGCTGGTGAGTGTAATGGAGAGTGCTGCGACAACGCGTCCTGCGTCGGAATGCCTAGTAGGCCTTGTGCCTACATAGAGCGTCAATCAACAAAGAATATCTAAAAAGGGACAACTAACTCTAGGACCCACGGGGTGCGAAGCTTGCACATTCCGCCTCTTACTATTCCTGCGCTGAGACTAACGCAAAGGTCAGGTTTAAAAAAACATCAACAAAACACGCATACCAAAGACCTCTTCTTCTCCCCATACTTCACCCCACCAATCCTCAACGGATTCAAAACAGCCCTCCTCATCCTCTTCAACTCCTCCGCCGAAGGCTGCTTCGGCAACGGAAACGCTAAAAAATCCGTAGGATCCCTGCTCGACTTGCTCGCCCCATCCGACTTTACCTCCGTATCATGCTTCCACTCATAGCCCGTATCGCCCAGCGGAGACTCGCCAACCACACCCTGATTCTGAACACGCGTGATCAAGAGCACAGAAAGACGGAGTCAGGATACCCACATCAAACCCCCACTGGGCATGCCAACTCTCAAAAATCCCACTCGCGAAACACTGAACCTGCAGAACCGCATCTCGGCGTTGCTGTCGCCAACCCTCCGCCAGCGACATATACCTCAACCCGAACGCCGCCACGGCGTTGTTCATGCTCCAGGTCATCAACGAAAATTCTCGCTCCGACAAGATCAGATTCTCCGCCAGTTGCAGTATATGCGCATGTCGCTCAAGTAACAGATAAACCAAACATAGAATTCTCTACAAAAGCGTTAGAACGATGACAGAGTGGCCGGAGAATAGACACACCAATTCGCACCTGGAAGTGCTAATAATGGCTGCGACCTCTTCCGGACTGTCCAGCTGATAGCCCGTCTGCTCCAGACGGCCTCGTATGCGCTTCACATCCTCATCCAAAAGCTGCAGTCTATAAGGATTCAAAGCATCGTATTCATCCCTCAAATCTTCGCCTCTATATCTCGACGTCTCCGTATTGAGAGAATCCACGATGAGAAAAACACCCTGCAAGCAGGATGTCTTCAGATATCCGGAGGATTTCATATGCTTGCGATTGACCGGAAGAAGCCTCTTGGTCGAGTGCTGGATCGCCGTCAATAGTTCCTGCATGACGTGCTTCAGGGATCATAGGCTTCGTTGCAAACGAAGAATGCGCGTTACCATGCATTTGTTTCTGTAGCTGTTTCCATGATCAGGTTCGTCTGAACGAAAATAAACACCGAACGACGTACTAGACGTTATTCTCGTACCATCCTGCAGCGGAACTATGTACACCAGGAGGTCAGCGAGTTTCACAAAGGTGTCCAGTGAAAAGCGTTACTTACTAGCATAGCCACTGCGTCGGAGTCCATCCTTCGGGACAGAACTTGAAGAAATGGTTCACCTCATACACAGAGACATATCCACTTCCATCTTCATCGATGGAATCCCCAATCGTCGGTTGGACTTTGGCACCAATCAAACCAACACTAGATCGGAGCTGAAGATGCACACACATATGACTTTACGAAGAAACTTGAGCGTCCACTGGTCAGGATGAGGCGTCCCGGTCGTATGACGATGCTCCGCAAACTTGTGGGAAAAGTAATGGTGTACCGCTGTCAGCACTCAGTATGTCTGAACCTCATAATCAACAGTGCGTCCTACCGTCGACGAAATGTCGTGTCTTGCAACTCAAGCGCCATTTCTTCAGGACGTCATTAGCGAGCGATGCCCATCCTTTGAGAAGTAGAATGCAGTACCATATCTGGATAACCGACAACGTCAAATTCATCCAGTGTCAAAAGCGCATATACGTACCTTTCCAGAGCGCTTGTATATCTTCATTGTGAATCATACTATGCGGACCAGCATCCAGCTTCAAAGACATTTGAGTCTGTGTGTTTCTCGGGAGCGGAGAACATACGTGAAGCAAAATAGTATCAGTGGAGCGCTCGATGGCCTTCTGTATTGCTCTCTGTGTTTCCTCGATCTTGAGCTGAAACATAGCGCTACGAACATCAGCAGCGCAAAACCCAGGAAACAACGCGTAGACGTACGCGTTCGATTTCAACAAGGTCTCCATATCAGAATGAAGTACATGCATAATCTGCTGTTGCTGCTGCGGCGTCAACGTCAGATGAAAGTCGCCGTGAGCAATCTCAGCTAGAGCTCGAGGATCCTAATATTTCCAAATGAGAATGGGACAAGTATATGGACCACAGCACTGACGTTCAAAGCCCTCTCTTCACCGCCATATCTCGCGATCTTCTTGGAAACGCTCTGCTCTAGAGGGGACTGCTGTTGGATAAACTTGAGGAGGACGTCCATCTTCGACGAAAGATCATCGACTTTCAAATCGACCTTCTTTATCGTCAAGGCCGACGTCTGCGTAAGTAGTAGCTGCAGTTCGCTCTTGTGGTTTACAAACGCTTGAGCGAATTCGACGAGTTTCTGCTTGTACGTTCCCGACCGGATCGTCCGCGCTGAGTCGTAAATGAGATTTGGAGCTTTACAAAGTGAGGAGGTTGCAAACCAATCTGCCCATGTTTATAATACACACTGTTCGCTTGGTGAGTTATGATTCAGATGAGGTGTTCAACTCACTCTCTGAAATTCCCAAAGTCGTGCATGGTTTTACAGACCTGTGTCAACGTTTTAGAACCTGACCAGTGTTTTACATGGGTGCACGTACATTAGCAAGAAATTTCTCAAGTGATGATTTGAACGCATCTGCCGATTCGAAAATGATTTTCAAGTCAAACAGCGCTGTCCAGAAGTCCGTCTGTGGTATAATGAGAATCGAAAAACTTGTGCCCGTTGAAATATTATACCATCGTGAGCAGCACCACTTCCTAATGATATTGAAAGCAATTAGTTTAATTCATGATATAGACAAGATGCAAACCGACCACTTTCGCATCATTGTCGTGCTTGTCAGTTTCGAGTTTCACGAACACCTATCCAAACATCAGACTCAGTACATGGTATGGACGCGTAGACGCGAACCGAAAATATAGATTTGGCAACCTAGCGAATAACACTGTTAACAGTATTTGCACAGAGGCGAACTATGGGACTGACCATGATCGGAGGTATGTACACCGCTACTATATCCAGTATCGGAACCAAGTCCTTCGCCGGTTGAATAAGATTTCCCGCAACCGATTTACCGGTCTGCCACACATCGCCTAAGGACACCATAAGCATCACCGGACTGAATTGCAACGCGTCAACGTACTTGCCATAACACCCTCCACAAGCGTCTGCGCATGGGCCAAGTTCTTCGTCGCACCATAGATCATAACGTCTGACAGAAAGTTTGAGAATGTGGCCTGGATATCCTGATTAGATCGAAAACATACCCAGCTTTTGGGCCATTTGTTCGCGATCCGATGTGCTCGTTGGAGGTCCCCGTGTCATCGCCTGCTGCGCTACGTTTGAGTCCAATACGGTAGACACGCGAATGGGAGCATCTGCGGTAGGTTGGGTCGGTGGAATGGCTTGTGTGATGGGCGCTGCATTGAGATATTCGTCGGCCAGCCCGACTGGCTTCCGGGGTATACCAGGCGAAGTCGCTGCAGTAGACGAATAGCTCCGCGGAGCTGTAAACCCAAGGTCAATATGTGCTAAGTCGGAAAGAACGTTACACGTACATTCAATAATACCACCAGGACCCGACGACGACGTTGCTACCGAGTCCGATGTATTCGACCGGCTCGGCACGAACTGTGTCCACGCTGAAGGAATCTTGGGAACGGGCGGGAGGTCCTTATCAATGTCTGATGCATAGACGTGACCAAACGACTCTACACTCCGCGACGAGATTTGTTTGGACTTGGACGATGACGATGACGACTTGTTGGTCTTGAAATGAGATAGGAAACGACCGTGGTGGCGCCTGGAGGTATCGTCAAAGTCGACGTACGACGTGTCCATAGGTTAAAGGTGGTGGTTGTGGCGTAAGCATCCTCGGAAGGTATAAATATTCCAGTCAAAGCCATGATCGAATTATCACAGATGGCAACGACGAGCGCTGATACGACACCGATGCTTATCGAGTCTATTCAACGAAGCATGTTAACCAGCATCAGGCATTGATGTCGTCAGAATTAATACGTACCGTTGTTGAGCGAGTGGTGCCTTTGTAAGAATAACTGAAACTCGCAAAGGTATACATGGCAGATGAGTTACGCTGTCAAGTAACGTTTAATGTTGAAAGTTTTGTCGAACAAAGGTGGATGGCAAGAAGAGAAAGCGTGAGAGCATTGATCGTGCCTGGCCACGGAACCAATAAATTCCATTGACTCTTTCCCGTCATCACGACAAGCATGCAATTCCCGCCTGAGCTCATCTATCGCATCGTCTACTTCCTTGTTCACGAGTCCCAGACAGACACCGATAAACTTGGTGTCAATATCAAACCGCCATGGTCCTCAGTACACGGATTCTCCCAAGCTTCACGAATGTTTCGCTCCATCTTTCTTGAAAACTGGTTCCGAAGGTTGTACATCGTGTCCTGGGACGAGGTTACCTCTAAGGACATCCTAATGTTTCCCGACATATTCCGATGGGCACAGTGCGCACCCCTCTAATATTGAATTCGTTTTATGAACTTTTCTCATGTAGAGAACTACACTGCGTACAAGAACCATACCCACAGTCACTCCAACACTGGACCACAAACGGCCTAACAAAAGTACGCAAAATAAGGCTAGACTGGCTATGTGTATTACGCACGCCATCTTACTCGTGGGCGGTCGCTCAGGAGTCTGCGATGCTTTGCTTCGCCCCAACTGGCGCAGCGCGAATCACAGACTTTGACCTCCGAGGGACAGACAATCCTACACCGCGGGTGATATACGCTATCGCCAACACATTCCCCGCTTTACAACGACTGCATCTTACCCAAAGCGAAATCTGGTGTGGCCTATGCAACACATGTTCCGTACCCCAATTCAAGGACCCTCTCCCTCTAACCATCATCTACAAAGACGGTCTAGGACTGCCCGTACGTTCGTTCCCTCATCATGTGCCCGCAACTTGAACTTACTTTGACTGCAGGCACACTATCTGAAGGCCCTGTCGGCATTACAGCGCTTAGAGATCGTGGATATCACGGTGTCGGCACAACCTTGGGGTAGAACGACCTTGAGCGCCGAGAAAGGAGGAAACGACAACATGTGGAGCGGCGAATGTGACTCGTGCATGATCCTGAATTATGCAGATGAGGAATTCCGCGCGGATTGGGTCGAGAGGAAGCGGAAGATGCCCAGAGAAAGTCGACCGCCTTCCTTAAGAGAGGTGGTGTGGCGATTTAAAAGGGACGCCGGTTCTCCTATACCTTCAGATGAAGAAGAGAATGGAAGCGCTGTTTAAAGGTGTCTCAATTTTGGCTAGGGCTAATGTTAACCTACTTTTCAAATAGCTCGTAGTGAAACGCTGAACGGTGAAAAGCGTGGTGAATAGTCGGAGAATCGCACGTGTTTCGAAGTTCGCGTGGACGTGGAAATCAAATCCTTCCGCATGATGCCAGCACCACCTGGCGGCCATAGTATAAAGTCCTAGGCATCATCGCAACGAGTCCGACATCCTTTTCAACCGCCATGGTCAACTTTACTATCCTTGCCGGAGGATACGACGTCTTCATCGCTAGCTATCTATTCAACTCTGACGCGTCCACTCTTTCCTTACTCGATCGCTATACGACGGGCTCCAATCCCTCGTGGCTGACTCCCCATCCTACCAACAACAGCATCCTATAGTACGTGTCAATCGCCCTTTTGCGAAATATACTGACACGTGTATAGCGCAACGAATGAAAACACCGTTGGTGCCGTCCAATCGTTCACCGTAACCGCAGGCGGCGTCGTCTCCAGCCCCATCGACACCGCGCCCACGGGAGGCGACAGCCCCGCCTTTGCCGTCGCCCTCTCCACCGGGCAGGTCGTCGGTATGAACTACGGCGGGGGAAATGGGCGCATCATACCCACCACCACCTCGTCGCCCCTCGACTTTGACACCTCTTCCGACTCCCCCGTCATCACGTTCCCTCCCCCCGCGGGAGGTGTTTCGCATCCGCACATGGCCTTGGAGTACGGGCGTGAGATTCTCGTGCCCGACTTGGTGAGTGCCCCCTTCCTTCCCTCCAACTTCCAAGTACCACGCACTGATCCGAGCCCAGGGAGGAGACACCATATGGCGCCTTGTCGAGGACGGATCGCCAGGCGCGTGGAAGATCGCAGGATCTATCGGTCAGCCTGCGGGCAGCGGGCCCCGACATATCGCCGTACACGGTCCGTCTCCATACATCACAAGCGCGGTTTTACTGACCCACCAGCCGTGCAGATGACCTATTGTACACCCTACACGAACTGAGCTCCACGCTCACGATCCAAGCCATACCCCTCCTCGGCACCTCGAACACCTCTGCGCTTCTCGCGAATGTGTCTATCATACCACCCGACCCTCCAGCGGGTGCATCGTACGGCGCCGCTGAGCTCCTGATACCCGCGCCGAACAAAGCGTTCCCTACGCCTTATATTTACGCGTCGAACCGTAACATTGGGACTTCCGATGCGCGTGGGGATTCTGTTGCGATTTTCGAATACGCTGGGGGCGAGCTCAACTTGGTTGCTCAGGTTTACACTGGATTGGATCAGGTCCGGGGTATGGAGTTTGGAGGGGAAAATTCGGAGTATTTGGTGGCGAGCGGGGTTGTGGGTGAGGGAGGTGTGGCTGTCTTTAAGAGGACTGAGGGCGGGAAGAATTTTGTTGAGGTGGCGAGGAATACTGATGTGCTTACTAGGACATCTTTCGTCTGGGTGTAAAGCTGATGTATTCAACCTATATTTGAACAACGAGAGCCGTAGTGCGGTTGTTGAGACGCATCATGAAATCGATTGTGCATTCGTTATGTGAAGATAAGTATGGTCATAAAACAAGAAGCTCTTCAGTCCGCTCAAGGTACAGGCCCCGCATGCTTGGGAAAACACTCACTCGCTTTTGAAGGGTGGAGCACATCCAATTACAGAGCATCATATAGGGTGTAGAGCGACATAACAATACAAGTTCATACCCGATGCTATCGCATTTGCCTATCCTCAAAGAACCTCTGTGAAACGTGAGCGAGAGCAGCAGGTCCAAGTGCAAACAAGACTTTACCTTGAGATGTCTTAATTGCCAAGCACACGTTCCAACGAGGACTACAATCTGTACCACGCTGTACCACACTGCTCGTGAATTGGTGGCCTCGCTGAGGTTTCTGTAGTCCGCCTCGCGTTCTCGCTGGTACTGCTGCTCGCGCCGTATGTCTTCCAACTTCTGGTTCAAATCCCTAATTTTCGAAGCCATCTCGGAGACATGGGCCCGGTCGTGCTCTGCACTGGCCTTGGTCTTGCCCACAACGATATCGAGGTAAAGGCGGATGTGGGTAGACGAGAACCATGAAGTGTAGTTTGTCGAGAGACATATCGAGTGGTCACCCGAGTCGTGGGAGGTGAATGTGAAGCGGCCGTCAGAGGGTCCTTTTGTTTTGACGACGATTTCGCCAGTGTCGACTTCCTGTATGTAGTGAAATGAATACGTGTTCAGCCATGCCGAGGAGGCCGCACCTCTACTTCGACGTGTATGCCCAGCGCTTCGTCCTTGACGTAGTTTTGCTGTGCCTCTGACCACTCTAGGGCTCTGTAATGGCCTGTTCGTTGTTGGTGAGAATGGTAATCAGCGTGAACAGCTTGCGCGCCGTACCCTCGACGACGGTGTCCGTCGGTAGCTCTTCGATAAAACAGCGTTTCTCATTAGCATCAAGATAGAAATGTAGCGCGTTTGCGAGTGCAAACGACAGCGACAGTATGCAGAGCGGTATCAGGGGATGGCGCATGGAGAGAGAGAGGTGTTATGTCACTTAATAACTAATATTTTTTTAATCCCCTCAGAAAAGGAAGGGCGTTACGCGTTACTCAGCACGACTTTTATCTCGCCATGATGGCGGCGCTTCCCAGCCCGTACTATTCGCGACCCTACTCTGCGACGCCGCCGCCGTCGGCCAACATTGCTCACCCAGTCCCCCACCAGGGCGTGGCACCATTCGTGCCCAGTGCCGGCCTCAACTTGACCGCGCAACTCGCTGCATACGAGGATGGCAAAATTTATGGCCTCGTCATTGACCTCATGGATCCAGCGACGCGAGAAGGCGCCTTGCTCGAGCTGAGCAAGAAGAGAGAACAGTACGACGATCTGGCGCTGGTGCTCTGGCATTCCTTTGGTGAGGACGGTTGCTTGGATTTTGAATGACGAAATGCTGATACCGGGATGACAGGTATCATGCCCGCGCTTTTACAGGAGATTGTCTCGGTTTATCCACTCCTCTCGCCACCCAATCTGACTGCACATGTATCCAACCGGGTCTGCAATGCTCTTGCCTTGCTCCAATGTGTTGCCTCTCACACAGACACGCGTCAACTCTTCCTCAACGGTACGCCCCTTATCCAACTCGCTTTGCCGTAATGCTGACTACCCTCAGCCCATATACCCCTCTTCCTATATCCATTCTTGAATACCACCTCCAAAACCCGACCATTTGAATACCTCCGTTTGACGTCCCTCGGTGTCATTGGGGCTCTCGTCAAAGTAAGTCATCCCCTTTACTTTTGCTCCATGCGGCGTCCTCATGTCTCGCGCAGCAAAATGATAACAACACTGTCATCAACTTCCTGCTCTCCACCGAGATTATACCATTGTGCCTCCGCATCATGGAAACTGGCTCCGAGCTCTCCAAAACCGTCGCCATCTTCATCGTCCAAAAAATCCTTCTCGACGAGACAGGCCTCACGTACATCTGCCATACCTACGAGCGCTTTTACGCCGTTGGTACCGTCTTGAGCAACATGGTTAATCAGCTCGTGGAAACCCAGGCTGTCCGGTTGCTCAAACATGTCGTACGCTGCTATTTGCGCCTTAGCGACAACCTCCGCGCCCGCGAGGCCCTTCGTGCCTGCCTTCCGGAGCCATTGCGTGACCAGACTTTCAGCGTCCTCCTCAAGGGCGACATGGTCACTAAGCGCTGCCTCACCACCCTCCTCAACAACCTCAACGAACCCTAATCTATCAATCACGACACAATTGCTTGGATCCATCACTTACTTATATATCTATCGTTTCCCCGCATTGACTCCCCTTGGGCATTTTCGTTGTAGAACTCCAAATAGTGTACAAATTGTATAGTTGTAAGTACCTGAATATTCAATTCACGAATGCTGTAAAATAATCATTGTGGGAGTGTATAGGCTGAAAGTTATTTTGCTGCGTGTGGCGCAATAGAGTGCATAAGGCAGTCGCAGCGATTCGTGTCGACAGGATGATTGAGATATTGCTCAAAAGCTATTCCATTGACAGCGACTCGACAAAATGATGAACCGAGTTGTATGATACAGAGGTAGATCAGTCGGACTTTGATCGTATCTTTTCACTTTTGAACGAACACTTCAATTGGCCACAAAGAGCTGTTTGGAGAACGCGTTGGTTTGCACTTAACCACGTACGCTGCTCACTACGGCTACTTCGACCTAGTCTTAGTCGAATTATCCCGACACGAGCATCTTTTGTGGGTCCTCGAGATAACTGCGGACTCTGACAAGGAACGTAGTGCCCTCACGCCCGTCTAACAATCTATGGTCGTATGTCAGCGCGACCACCATGACAGGCCTCATTACAACGCGGCTATCAACGACAATTGGCTTCTCCTTCACAGTATGCATGCCGAGCACCGCAGACTGCGGCAAGTTGATCATGGGCGTTCCATATAGCGCATTGAAAACGCCCCCGTTGGATCTACACCAGATTAGATTAGATCAGTTTCGGAGTCGAGCGTCAATGCGAGAGGAGGCTGACATGGCAAACGTCCCCCCGCTCATATCCTCCAAAGCCAGCGTCCCCTCTCTCGCTTTCCTCCCCAAGAGTTGAATCTCTCTCTCAATCTGCACGATGTTCATACTCTCTGCGTTCCGTAACACGGCGGGGGCGACCAAAGGGGCGATGGCCACGCTGAGATCGACGTAATTGTGGTATATGATGTCGTCGCCCTCGATTGACGCGTTGACAACCGGCATCTCGCTGAGAGCGAGTGTGCATGCTTTGGAAAAAGCGCCCATGAAGCCGAGTCCGTGTTCTTCGTCCTTGAAATTGTACATGGAGATGAGCGAGGACATGTCGATTTCGTTGAACGTCGTAAGAGAAGCGGCGGCGTTTTGAGATTCCTTTAGACGTTCAGCGGTGCGTAGACGCATGCTGCTCATCTTGACCTAAGTTGTGAGAATGTCGGTACATAGTAAGTAAGTTGGAAAGATATACGCGTGACGAACCCTAGTTTCTAGTCGCGGAGTCGGGGCGGGTGGGATGCTGTCTCCCTGTGAATTTCTCAGACCAGCTGGGGCTGTCGTGTAATTCCGATTCCTTTGGCAGCAGGGAGACACGACATGATGTTGGCCAATCACAGAGCTCACAGGACCAATGCTATACGTAGTACTGTGGTTAACTTTAGAGACCACGCATTTTCGAGTATACACATACAACGCGCGCCAATTTGTGAGGGTAACGATACGGTTTGCGAGCATACTTGAGGAAGGCGACGTTGTGGTTGTAGCATGACTTGAAGGGAGGATCACTTTTGATTTAGATCAATGACTCATGACTCTTTGGTCCCCTCGTCATTTCGCAGTAAATGTTTTCATTCGCCTTGCAGTAACAGTTAACGCGAAGCTCGGAAGCCCCAAAGTCGATTTCGCTTGAAAAAAATGGTCTTGCCATGTCTACACGACCGCTGATCGTTGTTCGGATCCAGATCATGCCACCGCACAAAAAAGAGATCGTCGGGTTTGATTGGCGACTCGACGCTTGACTTTGGAATTCCAACCCGGACCCAGCCAATCTCGCGTCGTAAACACAGATCGTGGTTACGGTATGCCAGGGTGAAAATCTGAGCTGTCAGTCTTCGCGACGCCACAGAAACACTGCGTTCAAAGAGATTCTCTACATCTGCACCCAGCAGTCACCCCGGACCGACCCCTAAGAAATCCCTCAAGACCGTCCAAAACGCCTCGACCGAGCTTTGGATCTGATCAACAGAGGTTCCCTGCGCATCACAGAGTCAAACATTTCTAAGTATTGGCCGACTTCTATGACTCTTCAATGTTGGTTCTCGACAGATGTTAAAGTTTTTAATGCTTGTTCAATGAATATAAATAAGATTTCAAGTAATCAACGAGAATAGTATACAACACATCAAAATGGATATTGACCATAGATGGTCTTTGCCTTTTGGTTTAGTTTCAACCCGCTTCGAACCGATTTCGAGGCAGACGGTTCAGCGCCGTCGGGCTGTTCCGTCTTTGCGCGTTTCGATAGATGTTCCAGCTCTTCATAGTCTCCAATTGGAAGATAATTATCCGATTCATCGGCGTCTCTCCTGCGCTTCAACGACGGACAATGTGGCAGAGGCAACGCGGAAATAGTCGACCCACGAAGGCTTCTGTATATTGCATGGAAACTGAGCTGCAACGTCCGATAAAACAACGGCTCAAATGCGCTGCTATCCCACTTGAACGACTGCCCCACCGGAACTGGTTCCGTCGCCTCGACTAACCGATAACATTCGACAAGCTGTTTGAAGGTCTGGAGACCATCAAGGAGGATAAGTCCGTACTGCTCGTCAAGACTGTAAAGTGGTTTCAGAAGGTCCACTGCTTCTTCATGTGTGTCAGCGCTGACGACGAAGTGAGAACGCGGAGCAGTTGCTTGGAGGGCAAAACCGAAAAGGATCTTGGCAAATTCTTTGACTTTGGCAGTTTCCTCAGAAGAAACCCTGTCGTTAACGGAGCTAGGCAAGCTGTGAAACAACAGCGAACAGTATAGCCAAAGAGCGGACTCGACATCGTGAAGGAAGTTGAATCGAAACCAGCGGGGGGCGGATTCGCTCTCCAACGCGGGTTCGGGCGTTCCGTAATCATCAGCGTTCTCATAATCAAAACCAGCCCCTGCGAGACGTGCTGGTTTCGCGGGCTTGAACAGATGGTTCGAAAGCTGATATTCGACAGCCATGAAACCAGGTGTTCCCTAAAACCGATTCAGATGGAGACAAGTATTGGGAGTGAAACATACAGTTAAGGGAGTCGCATTTGATGACTCTGCGCCATACGCTCGTGCGTACTCGAGATCTGAGATCTTGATCTGTAGATTACCTTTCTCGTTCTTCAGGAAGAGGACGTTGCCCGGACTAATGTCGCGATGAACATAACCCGCGAGGCGCAGAAAGTTCAGACCTGCATCATCACCCGCGTCAGATATCAGACAAATGAACAAGAAATACACGACGAACCCTCAAGAAGCTGGCAAATTGCAAGAGTGTAGTCGGCATAGTCGAACAGCGCGTCCAATCTCTTGCAGCGTTCCCGGAATATAACACGCCGGTGGACTCGCGCTTTGTGCAATTCCACCCGCATCGTCGGAGGCTGAGATTGTTGCGGAGGCGGGCCTTCAGCGTGTGAGCGTAAAGCACCATGCACAGTGGGAGGGCGCGCCGTAGTCGACCGCACATCGGTATAGTAGAACGGAATGCATTGAAGGTCGGGAGCTGGGGCGACATCTGCGTCACTTCCTATAACAACAACCTCATCCTCCAAAATCGTCAAAAAGAATCTTTTGGCACTATCTTCCAATGTTTGCGGTGATCGGGGATAACGATCCACGCCAAGGTCTTGGTAAGACTGGCCGGCCTTCACCCGTTCGGCAACCTTGTCGTCCAAATTTTTGAGCTCTGCAAAGATATCGTCCTGGATCTCTTTCTCGCCTTTTGCGTCATCAAATAGCCAGACGTCTTTAAGCACAAGCCGGTCGCCATTGATGGGTAGATTGGTGATGGGATCGACCTCTTGGACACCCCAGACGCGAGTAGCGCGCGTGACAACGTCGCGCGCACTTTCTTCGTCGATAGCGGCAACCCCGCTCAGGTAGAATTTGCCATTGACCTGGAACCGGTACCGTATCTGTCCTACGGCATCGCGTACGCGCACAACGGTCGGATCATAGCCAAGCTGCACTCGGTCAGCGAAGGTCATAAAGATAACAAAACGGATAAAGGGCAGAGGGTCCTTGAAATACGAGCGATTCAACAAGGCTGTTCAAATGAGGTTAAACGACATACGTACCTTGTGGTAGTCGAAAGCCTCTCCGATCGCGATGTGCGAACGAGAGAAATACCAGAAGCGCATCTCGGTACCCTCAATAGTGTAGGCGATAACGAAGCGACGACAGGGATCATTGGCCATCATATGGCCGACATTTCCGGTCAGTTTGAGTTCATTCTACATAATTCTCAGTATAAGCGGAGAATAGGAAATAGAGAAATTGCTGACCTCTCCACGATCCTTGAGGAATTTCTTGAACTCCGCTGGGCCTGACAAATCCGCGGTGTCTGGCAAATAGTTTGTAGGAAGACCGGGGGTGGTGGATTCGGTCAAGACGAATTGTGCGTCCACCATCATAGAGCCTCCGTAAACTTCAGAGTTGGTCGTTCTGCGGGGATCGACCTGCATTCTGGCGGTCGCGCGACTGAGGTGTTTGCCATGGTCCTTTTCCCATGCGAGGCAGATGTCGTGGATCTTGTCCGTTATCGGACAAAGGTTGGCGAAGGTGTCGTCCTCGGTACGCTGGTCTATGAGCAGCTTGTCCCAACCGATGTCTGCGTTCAGGAGCTTGGCAAGCTTGAGCTCTTCGAGGACATGGTTAACCAGAGCGTTGTATTGTCTGGTGGATTTGAATTGAGAGAGACGAAGATGTTGTTGTTCAAATGTATCGAGGGGGAGTTGTACTGTATGATAGGCTGTCGATTTGCGCAGTGCAAGGCGCTGACGCTCGAGACCAAGCATATCGTTGCCTGGTTGCTGAATGTCAGATACAGGGCGTCGAGGTGTACACGGTGAGCCCAATGGAACTGTCGGACGAGGCGGTGTCTGGGGAGCCATGAGTGAGATGAAGATGCAGTTAACAATGAGTCGTGAACAAGCAGAACTCACGATTTTATAGCGCGACGGTGGCCTTTGTTCGCGTCGTGACTGTCAGTTACCAAGTTTGGATCTTGTTTGTTCCGTGTTTGTTCGACAATGGGCCGCGTCCTCATCACATGGGGCTGTTCTTACCATATCCGGCGCACCTGCTCATCCTAGCCAGTGTCCACCTGTGGACGCACTAGCGGAAACAGTCCCCGCAATCCTCGTGCTTAGGCGGAGTCCACGCCGATCGCATTGCCCCATTGTCTTTTGCCACTTACTGCAACGACTGCCATCCCAAAGACGTACAATGAACTCTACATACTCGCTTTTGAACTCTACTTCGGGGGATAACGAAGGTCGAAACGTGGAACTGTACATGCTCAATGTGATTGAATAGACAACCCAAGTACTCAACGACTAAATTACTGGACGCGCATTTTGTGCCATCTAGGGGCCATACATTGGATATGTACTTGCAAAATGTAAGCACGGTTTCCCGCTCTGTCAACGACTCTGACGCTCACGGCGGTAAAGGTGGGATCTTGGTACCTCATCAAGAGCTAGTGCCGGTACTACTCTAAAAGCACCTCAAAATGCTGTATCCACGCGCTGCTGCACCATTCCGCCATTCCTTCGAATAGACGTTGGGCGCGGCAGCGCGACTCTGTCCGTGTCTTACCCTTTCGTGTTCTGGCAACAACATAATCCGTTCACAGCAACACCTTAGGCACCATCTCGTTCTCTTGCGCCACTAGCGGGACGCCCGTGGGCTGTCTGGTAACGTTTCCCCTCTCCGAATCGTCCATATCTGTGTTTTACCCCTAAGAATTCCTTCAAGACCGTCCAAAACGCCTCTGTCGCATCTACCATCGGTAAGTGACCGGCATCCTGAATAGTCTCAAAATAAACACGGTCTTGATGTTGCCGCTTCAGAACCACTGTGCTCAACTCATTGACCACATCCCCAGAATCAGTCAACCCTCCAGCAACGAGCATCAGACGCGTCGAACACGCTGTCAGACAAATCATACCCCGTCAGGGCGTTGACGCCAATCATAAACTCTTGGCTCCTTATTTCCTCCACCATCGCTTGCAGAGCCTCCTCCCGTGGCTTAGACAACTGACTTCCAGAGGGAAACCATCGCGGTACCACGACCTGGGCACTCGGTTCGAAAAAACAAGCAAATGGGCTTGCCATAGCAGATAACGCGAAGCTGTAGGGCCTCAAAGTCGATTTCGCTTGAAAATAGTCATGCCATGTCTACACGACCGCTGATCGTTTGCTGATCGTTGTTCAGATCCAGATCCTGACGCACAAAAAAGAGATCGTCGGTGTTGATTGGCGCCTCTTTTCTAATTGTTATTAACACAAAAGCACCTACGTGGGATGACAGCTGCGGCCGGCCTTTATAAACGGCTTTGGAAATGGGTCTACATCCTCGACTCACGCCTGCTTTCCACAATAATATCGTCTACCGATATAAATCTCTGACAGACCGTCTTTCCTCTCTTCCAGCCCCCTCACATTATCATCCGGCTGCCATTCTGAGCGCCCGTTATGTTCCCACTCCAACAATACCTTCACGCTGACATTCTCCGTGAATTCCGTCCTCTCCTCAATGGGAGTCTCACGCCAGGGAGCTTTAGTACAGGGCTCAAGTCTTCCATACTCCCCGAGGCTCTATCATCGCTACCTCTGCCTCCAGAAGTGACCTCTCTCATCTCGCGCCTATCCTCAGTCTCGGCGCTTCAGAACTGGCTACTGATCGCCGCAATTGGCTGGCTCTTCAGCCTATCCCAGCAGGTCTTCTGGTGGCTGAAGAGTCAATTCTTCAAGCTCAGAATGACCATCTGGAACAGGATTGTGGAATACCTGTACATCACTGTTGAATTTGGATCGGACGAGCCTTGCTACAGTGAGGATTGAAAATACTTATCGAATGATTCACCGGATGGCTGATACCTCCACTTTAGAATGGATGACACATTGGCTGGCTCAGCAGTCTGAATATTGTAAGCCACTTTTGCTGCGAGCTTACCATATTCTCGATTTTAAAAAATTGTAGCAAACGGCTCTCGCACAATTAGGTTTTCCCGAGGGTTGTCTTCCGTGAGCGCCGATATCCTGGGGCCGTTTTCAAGGGAGGACAGTAAGGCCATTCGCGACCTCAGAATTCTTCCGTTGGGGAATTTGACTTATTCTTGCTGGTTCAAGAAGCACTACCTGACAGTAGGACAGACAGGCCACGCAGTAATTCTCCAAACACCTTGTTATCCTGGTAGTCGGCGTACCCATTACGATTACGAAGAAGTAGAAGGCCCCGCCACTCTCCAGATCCGGTGCGTGACCGCGTCATCCAAAGTTTGAAACGCCCTTGACGAACTGATACCAGAATTCTTGCTCGAGATCCTTCAATCGTTTTGGACTTGCTCCGAGAGGCACAGAAAGCCTATGCTGCCACTCACGTCCACACTATCAAGATTCGGAAATATAGTCAAAATAATTGGACCCATGCCGCCACGGTCCCCAAACGTAGCTTCCAGTCCATTGTCCTCGAACCGGCGATCAAGGATTTGTTGATCAAGGACGCCACTAATTTCCTGGGTAGCAAGACTTGGTATTCAGACCGATGCATTCCCTTTCGACGAGGATATCTCTTGGTGCGCATTCAAGTTGTGTGGAACTCTCGCATATCTTAACGTTGAAGTCCATGTGTAGTACGGCCCTCCAGGTTCCGGAAAAACATCGTTCATCTCTGCCATCGCCAGCGAGCTGGGCCTCGACATTTACACTATTTCACTCTATCAGGCTACCGATTCTGGCCTGACCGACATGTTCAATACCCTACCCGGGCATTGTATCGCTGTCATCGAAGATATCGATGCTGCATTTACAACAAGCTTGAATCGAGACACTAGATCTGCTCCGTCGATGCCTGCCGACACTGGTAGCCGGTGCGTCCCGGCCATTTTGCTGTACTCAAGGCTTCAGACTCACAGACCACTACAGTATTAGTCTCAGCTCCTTGCTAAACGCCTTGGACGGTCTTGGTGCACAGGAGGGCCGTATCTTGTTTGCGACCACCAACGAATACGATGCACTCGATAAAGCGCTGACCCGTCCTGGGCGCATGGATCTTCACGTGGAGTTCAAACTCGCGGCGAAATACCAAGCGAGAGAGCTCTTCATGCGGTTCTACGATCCTATGCATACTCTACAGAGTGCCGCCGACACAGAGGACGAAACGGACTCAGACTCTGGATATAGCACGTCCAGTGAAGCACCGCTCCTCTCGTCTGTCGCACTCGCTGGCAACTTCCACTGGGACACGATCAAAGCGCCGCAGCTCTCTTGGCGCCGTCTTCAAGAGCTTGCCGACGCTTTCGCGGATTCGATACCGGAGCACAAGATTTCTATGGCGAATCTGCAGGGATATTTAATTGGGTATAAGACGGATCCTGCGGCGGCCGTTGGCGAGGTGAAGGCATGGGTTCAAGAGACGATCGTCGAGGCTCAGAAGGTTGACGACTACAATGTTCCTCCTCCTCGTAATTATAATAGCTATGGGCACGAATCGGCTTGGAGTCGGACTCCGCCGCGCGAATTCCGTAGTAGGAGCTGGCCTGCGGCCGCTTATTCTCCAGTGAGTCCTTCGTACTATAGGGACGACGGTGGTTATTATTAAATAATGTAGTAGTGCCTTGCCTTCAGAATCAAATGTAACATCATGCCTGAAATATGGATAGAAACATAAACATGTCAACAGACTTACTCCTCAATACTGTCTAGCGTCAGTAAGGAAAATGGAACAGGCCATTGAGGGGCGAAAGGAAACTTGAGAGCATTTTCAATCTCCGCTTCAATCTGAACCGGCCATGTCACGGGATGAGAATTGTTTCTTGGCGACTTGGCAATAGGTTTGGGTTTTCGCCGTCATTTCGTTCAGCTGAAGAATAAACAACCTTCGATGTTCGCTTCATTTTCACACATGTCTTATCGATGCTCTTGGACCAATCTTCGACGGCTTAAAATCTCTTGTCTCCATTGGACTACAAATATCTCTCATTCTCTGCCTAGCTTTTTGCAATATGGACATCATCTTGGACTTACTAGTGGCCGTCTTCTCCTTCTTCTCCGCCACCATTGTCGCTATGCCTTCGCGACGGCCAGGACAAGGCGTTGCCAATAAGTCGTCACCATCACTCGCTCTCAACAATGCGCTTGCCTTTGAGCGTGAAGATTCAATCACATCACTACCTCCAAAGCCTATGCGCAAACCCAAGCTGTCGCTATTTCCTGCAGTCCCCTCAACAAGATCTTCGCGTCTAACCCATCCATCTTCAAAGCCTACGCGGCCGCCGGTGAATCATGACCCGGCTGCCGCTGGTACTAGAGGAAAACTTGGGCTCCTGCTCGACCCTTTCAAGCTCCCGAGTGAGGTCCTTGCTACACCTATAGGACAGTCAAGTTTGCTGCAGTATTTTGGACTCCGGAGTGCTGACGAGGTGCGGACTGAGGACGGGGATATAGCGGCACCCATACCGCCCATACATGGACAGTTGGATCGTCAGCAACTGGCGGATTCCCTGCGCTATGGTGCTCACGCCAAAGATATGGAGGAATATAGGTACCTTATGAGCAGAGTAAGGATTTCTCTAATCTTCAACCGTTTGCATGACTCACTTCAAATTCTCAGTCGCCTCCTTCAAATTGTCATAATTCTGCCCAATCTATGAATCACCGTTCTCGATTCCTGCGAACGATGTCTGGAGAGGTAATGAATGTTCCTTCGGTCCTCGTAACTACTACTGGCCAAGATACCGCCAGGCATCCGAAGGGTATGAGGGCGTCGTCGGCCTTTAGACCTGTGGGTGCCATCCCACAGCCTACGCCTCAATCGGCTAGAGTGTCGAGCGGAGTACTGTATTCTGCACCTCAGCGAACGCTATTTCCCGCACATTCAATCGGCATCGCGACCAGCGTATAGACACCGCCCTTCGCGGGCAAGTTCCTTGCTTTGACCTCATTTGCATTTCACGGACTCCGTTTTTACCAAATGGCAATATCTATTTACTATACACATACCAATATAATACGAATAAACCTACGATGTTACTGGCGTCCTCAAGATATCACATTCCTGAGTTTCGAATATGGATCGTAAAACTAGTGCAAAGGCGAGTCTCATAGGCCTCGAAGCGGTCGACAAGTTCCTTGGACGGACATCCCCCGCATTAACAAAGAAATAATGGCAAAACTATCGAGAATAATGTCAGGTTTTAGAAATAACAATCCTCACCCTTTTCCTGGACCCACAAGCCCAGCCGGCGAGGCCGACAGACATTGGTGACACGTCCCTGGCGCAGCCCGCCAAAGTCGCTGGTTGAGTGTCGGGGAGGCGGCGCAGCCTCCATTCCGTATCTCCGGTCATGTTCCAAGCAGCGAAACTGAAGCAGAATCGTCCAAAGATTGATCTAAGATCCAATCAAAAGGGTCATAAACGACGCGGAAGAGCCACTCGAAATACGCACCATTTGGCCAGAAAGAAAAGCCTGTCCGGCGAGAACAGCACACACCGTTGTCCATCAGTGTTGCCGTTCCAGGGGCAGCGACAGACAATTCTCGACGCGATTGTGAAGGAGGCAGCAAAACCGCCGAGAACGTCGCGAAGCTAATCAAGGAGAATATCCAGACGGCAGCGAGAGGATCAATCACTCCTAGAACCTTTGAAATCTGGTGTTTCTGTTTGAAACCGGGTCAAAAGTGAAGACGCTCGTTGCGTGTTGAGCAGACATTCTCCACTCCATACATGCAGGTCCACATTTTCAGGCAGCCAAAGTGAGGCGACACGTCAGAATATTGCTCTAAGATCTAATTGAAAGGGTCAGAGATAAAAGTGGAATATTAACATCGAGCACCCACCTCTTACCCAGAAGAAAAGCCAGTCTGGCGAGGACAACCCACGCCATCCTCATTCAAGGCTCCGTTGCTAGGGACGGGGAGGACCATTTCAGAAGTGATTCTCAAGGTTGGCGCAGCCGCCCTGTAGGCTATCGTTCGATTCGGCGTCCATGGATAGCGTAAGAGGCTGAGCTGAACTATGCCCTACACTATCGGATGTGCGCTTAGCGGAAGGCCAGACGGTGTGAACTAAAGATGTTTTGAATATACATGCTAATTCGAAAGCAGTACGACATACATGGGGGATAAGCGCGCAGTCAAATGTCCTCTAAAATCGCAGCACGCCGTCCGTCTTCGTGTGTGAGTTGCGAGCGCTCCTTTGACGACGCGCCCTGCCCATCCACACTACGAGCCGGGTTCCTATCTTTGGGCATCCTCCTCCTAGAATATTGCTAAAGAGGCATCGAGTCCAAGGCTTTCTGAAGGCCGGAACATTCAGCGGGCTGTCTGGAAACAACACACCGCGTGCGTATTGTATGTATACGACTGTACAATAAATGAGAGTTGTGAGTGATCAGAACGCGTTGATTACTCACAGGGCCCCACATAAGTCATACCAGCCGCAGAACCAAGGCATCTTTTTCTACATTAGGGTATTCGTATAGCTGACGAGGCGGATGATCTTGAGTCTGAAAATTCGAGATGATAGGAAGAGCCAACCAAGGCTAACGATCACCGGCCCGCCGGGTTCCTTTCTAACCATCATCGTTCCGACCAGGACACGACCTACTCATAATAAAAGGTAACCTCATGCATCCAAGTACTTTCCCCGGCATCTCCTCTGAATGTTTTGTTGCCCTCGAACTCCATCAAACGAACCAAGGAAACCTCTCAGTTATGATTCTTTTCCCGGTGTCACTGTTCCGCGATTGACACTACCCATCGCCCAATGAGACGTGTCGTTGTGCTCATCCGAGTGAGCTATTTCAATTACATCACTTCTTCGTACTGACGAAACATCATCTCACGTTTTCGAAGCGCGAGGAGTCGTTCTGAACAATTTGTTCCGCGTCGCCCAGTCTGCCAATTACTTCCATAGAAGATCATCCTAGGATCAGTTGGCGTTTCTTAGTATGGTACTCGATGCGATATGCAGACTCGCTGGTACCCTTAGCCTCGAACCGACCGCTGAGAACGCGGCGCGTTGAACAGAAAAGGGTTTGCATGTGTCGCCAAATGACACGGTTTTCGTGAGTCCCTTTGTCTTCTTTCCTGAGACGCCGCTGGTCCTGATCGTCTCACTAGAGCCGATCTACTGTATTGCGATTTACACAACACGGCGATGTAGTTCGTCGTTCCAGTTAGAGCGTGTACTTGTCAAGATGTCGAGCACGGGCTAAGTCGCCGTGGACACCGTCAATCTATGTTCCAATATGTTTATAGACTGCGTATAAAAAGGCAGACGGCCAGTTCATTCAGCATATCAAGACCCATCATGTCAACAACTTTCGAGGACTTAGGGCTCACCGTAGCCGACGTTCAGACTGCCATGTCTGGGGTCTTACATCCAACAATTCTCCTGGCCTTCTGTCATGGCATTCACACCTCCATCTTCTTCCTTGCCTTATATTATATAAGTGGGTGACTTTCATCCTTGACCATTCCCTCCTCTCAGATCAACTTTTTGTTTAGGTGAGAGCACTCAGCCCAAGCGGAAACGGATTACCCTTGCCGGCATCATCACCGTCTTATGGTTGGCCAATACTGTCATGTTGGGTTTAGACTGGAAATATATTGACGAGCAATTCATTGCCCACGGGACATCGTTGGAGGCGGAGTTCAACTTTTACCTTGCTGGTAATGTACCACGGAGGCTGGCTGAAGATGTACTTCGAATTCTTGCCGTCCTCGTCGCAGACCTGATCTTGGTATGTATTTTTGTACAAATAATCCTGAACCACTGACGGCTTAGGTTAGATTTGGCGCTGCTGGGTGTTGTACGGCGGAAATTTAGTAGTTATTGCTGTACCTAGCCTTTGCGTGATCACCGAGATAAGTAAGTCCCATCCCTCTACACACTTGATCTTCTGATATTTTGTGTTTAGTCAGTGCCTGCATTGTTATTGTCTTTGCCTTGGCCGATAACACTGTTCAATCTGCCAGTCGAACAAATTGGTCACTGATCTATTACTCAATGACCGTGGCCACAAATAGCCTGTGCACCTTCCTCATCCTGTTTCGCATTGTGCGAGTCAGTGGCATTGGTGCTAGTCTCAAGACCTACCGCGGCATCATTGAGATTCTTGTCGAATCAGCTGCTATGTATGCCATCATCTACATAGCTCTCCTTATTGCATATGCATATCAGTTTTACACTGGTGTAACAATCATAACTGCCTACCCCTACCTTCAGCCGATATCAGTCAGCATCACAGTGCGTGCCTCTCCCTCTAGTCATTAACCATACTGACCCACCCTTTCAGGGCATTGCGCCGACCCTCATCATCGCCCGCGTCATGGCCGGTCAATCGCGTCCCGACGACTCGTGGACGCGCTCATCCCTCCCGCACATGCGGAGTGATGTTCTCTCTACCACGGAGTCTTTGCGATTCGCCAGCACTGCGAACCAGAGTGGCACCCAAACGACGACTACGGGCACCGGCAGCGCCTCAGCGAATATCGATCTGGAGGCGCAGATTCAAGAGATCGTAGAAGAGCAACGTGTGCAGGATGGGGGTGAAGGTCGCGCTGAAGCCGCCGGCGCGCCGGCGTCTGGCGACAAGCAGGATGTAGGGAAGGTTTGAGATGATGGTCCGGTCGAAGAAGAGCGGGGTCGCGGTATGTGTGCTGGCGTGGTTCTGGTATCAACGTTCTCTTACTCTGAAAAGGGTGGCTCTAGTAGTCGCGGTAATACAGTTACTGTCTCGTAGACTTCTCTCCTTTATCTTCTCCGAATGCTCAACTTTGGGCCGTGGTTTGGATTTATTTATTCGAGTATGTACTTACTACATGTCCTTACCCACACACTCCTTTTGACCGTAATCGGATATGCATATAGTCATGTCCTTGAGACTGCTCTGGTGGTTGGCGCCTCCATCTTCCGGTTCATGTCTCTTGTCTCTTGAAAGTGGCAAATGACTCATTCCAACAACCATCATTCAAGTCTGTACACAAACACATCTCGAGAAAGAGGATGTATCTCTTCTCGTTCTCCCAAACACCCTATTACCTCTCCCTTCCGGCTCAGGCGGTTTCTGACCTGGCGTTCCTGAAAACCCACTGGTCGAGGGGGGTCCCTTAGTCAGCATCTGCGTAAGCACACTGTGGAAGCAGGGCATGATGAGCGCGCACGGAGTTTGCCGCAGACCCTTTCAGGCTGGACCCCAAGCCAGACCCTGATTTGACGGATTTACCGGCCGGTAACACCCTGTTCCGGCTCTTCCAGCGGCATCTCGAACAACTAAACCCAATCGAAGTGGCCGAGGACAATATAATATATAAGGTCGTCACTAGTACTATGGCCTCTGACCTATTTCACAACCGCTGTAAAAGACAAGGCATGCAATCAATGGTGTGGGATAATGTAAATGAACAGTAACGAAAGGTGCCTAAAAACGACACGAAAATAACCAACCTCTTTTAAAACGAACACCGGTAAATGAGGAAACCTCCATGGCGAGATCCCCGTCTGCCTGTTCTTGAGCTTCCTGTGCACCTTGGGCGTCTAACTCGGTAGGCTTTCCGCTAGAGCTGACGAGGGACCCGCAATCAATATCGTTTTCCTTAGGACACCCTTCTCGAAGAACACAGAGGGCGCGTTTACCAAGTCCCGACGGTCAACCCGTCAATCCAGGGCAACGAAATCACTTGGCTTTGTTTAGGTTTCCGCTGGGTGTCCGATCGCTGTAATAAACTGATGTGGCGCCGGCATCACAGCTTCTCCAGAAGGGCATGGTCACACCAACTAGAAAGAATCATCGAATGCTGAAAAAGAGATCTAGATTGAGTATGTTGCGGAATACAATGATTAGGAATACTCCAAGCCCGGTATATTCTATGCAAGTCATGATAAACGTGAAGACGAAAACGAGTCGCTCCAGGCCATTCGCAGTGGGCTCCCAAACCAACCCACAAGAACAGCAAATGTCATTGGGCCGAAGGCGAGAAATGCACGCCCTTGCTACCGCCTACTATCCCAGTTTCCAGATCAAACTCAACGGGCTGCGAGAAGGTTATAAACAGTCAGACTGGAGGTGATGGGTGATTGCAAAACTCACAGCAATCGTCGTTGGTCCGCTTCCCGATGCTTGTGGGAGCGTCGCGCTGGTAGCTGAGACCTGGCGTGACGGCGTTGTGAGATCGGTTTGATTAGGCTGAGACCCTGAACTTGGGTTAATGTCAACATCAGGCTGATTCTGTGTCAACCGCTTGCCCGTAGCTAACGAACGGAAGTACTCGGCATTTTCAGCAGCCCGCAGGCCGGTCAGCGTCGCGGATCGGCTCATAGTGAGAGACATGGTTCGCCCAAATGAGAAGAAGGGAATAGAGAGACCATCTGCAGTATGTCAGCAAAGCACATGAGAGGGATAGAAAGGACACACGAATGATGATAGATCCTAACACGACGAAGGAGACAATAGGCTGCAAGACCATGGCGAGCAATTCTGCCTGATTGGCCGGTGGATCGCTCGGTTCTGGAAGACGAGACACTGCCAGAGTTGAGATGAAAATTGCGCCGACGCCCATCTGTTCAACGTGATCGTGTAAGGTAAAGCATTGATATCCGCCATAGCAAGTATACTCACAGGTCCTGCCAACGACGTCAGCAGCGATAGATCAAATAGCAAAGAGTCTCAACGAACCAAAATGTCCTGAAAATAGCGCCTCTTGCCACGTCGTAATCTCAGGAACCCACTTGAACAATAGCAAGATTGAAGGGATCCGGCGGAGCACCAAGGTCGCTAGGAACAGCACAACAAGGCGCCACGGTTCGATGCCGTATTCAGGCATGTTGAACGACTCGAAGGGAAGCCAGGCACCGATGTAAACAAAGCATGCACAGTTGAGCACCAGGTCGATGACAGAAGCAAAGATCTCGTTTTCAGTGTGGGTATTAAAGTGACCATCCCATGAAATCGCAGTGCCTACGGATACCGCTCAATTACCCAGGACCGAGCCTAGAACAGAGAGGTACATACCAGCAGCGAACGCAGCGAGGAGATCGTCGCTTCCTATAGTACTGGCAATACCAATGGTAAAGAGCGCCATGGCGAGGTATTGTGCAACATAGGACTCACGGTCGATGAAGCCCTTGTTGTGGGACAATTTCATCAACCAATTGAAGATACTTCCTGCACTCATGTCAACTACTTGAGTTATAATATGAATATGGGTGATACCATACCTAAGACGGCCCCAAGAACGGTTCCCAGGATAACCTCATCTAAAAGCTAACCGTTAGAGATGGCGAACACGGAAAGGAAGGTACTCACATAACCAGCCGATTAAGAACCACTTTCCGATGGCTTCCCTTGTAGACGCTTCAACGGTAAGGTATATAGAGATGGAAAGAAAAGGGTATGCTTTCAAGACGACGTCAGCGAGGATACACGAACTCTTGGATGCATAAAACATACCAAGCCCATCATTAGCAGCGGACTCGGCGGAAAGAATCTGACGGAGATTGAGAGGGACATGCTTCATTGCGAATTTGCCTCCTGTCGTGATAAATGTGAGCACACGACCATAATCAGTAAGGAGCGCGCGCTAACCAACAATCGCAGCGCATATAATGGGATCCGTGGGAGTAAGACACGCAGCTATGGCCAAGCACGATACAAAATCCAAGTCTCCAAAGAGCGTCTTCAAAAGACCTACACAGCTTCAATTTCAACAGCACCTATACATCACATAGACGCACCTGCAACGATAACCCAGCCCATCGCCATAGTAGGCACAACCAGTACCAACAGCCCGCGGACATGGCGAAGCATGTATGATTTTGGTAGCTCGACGCCGATGGCGAAGAGACCCATGGCGAGAACAACGCGCATCACCTCGAGCGTAATTTTCTGCGTCTCTGCACCCCAGTCCCGTGGGTTAAACACGTTCGCGACGTGCGGACCCATGACGATGCCGAATGCGGTTCCCAGAACGACTTCGTTGATGAAGAACTGCCGCCGAACGTGAATATCAACGGACCCTATACAGTGAGGGTACGAGCACCTTTTCCTTGACGAGTAAAGAACACATCGAGAACTACACACGGGTTGTAAGTAAGGCGGATATGTAGCAACAAAGCGAACGCACCCCGACGACAAACCCGCCTAGGACGATATATGCCAGTCCGGGTGGAGTAACCTGTTCGCCTGTGTAATCGCTCAATGTGAACAGTAGAGGCAGTGCAAAGGACAGACTTCTATGAAATCGTCAGAATTGAGGCCCATGATGTGGGAGACGAAAAGACGCAGGAAGTGATGGGGACGCAGAGAGCAAGAAAGCGATCGATTTTTATAGCCCATGCGGTGCCGAGCAAGGACCCCGGTTTATCTTTGCCCCGTTTGCGTACACGTCTAGAATTCAACAAAATAGCCTACGGAATCTGACAGTCTCGACGAGCATTTGGGCAGCTGCAGCTGCAGATCTGTACTTGAGGCTCTCAAAGTCTTGGCTATTGCTTGGCTATCCTTCTTTGTTGGAACGTTCGTGCCCCACAGGACCCTAGTATAAGCCCTAGGAGCATAGGTCAAGAAATGCCTGAATTGTGGGGTATGGTAGAACGTGCGGTTTCGGCATACTTCTGTACACATTTTGGCCTACGAAGGCTCATTTTAAGGTACTGCCGTACGAAATTGCAGTTGCTGTATGCATCCTACCCTAGTCTCTAGCCTACTGCATCTCATATACACGTAAAGACGCGTCAGGACACGCGCTTTTGGTCCCCGCTTTGCCGCCACAGAGGTATGTTATACAAATCACGAGCTTTTTTACAACCCCGACTATACAGCTTTGGCGCTTTGCTCCTTCAAGTTTTCAAAGAACGCTTTCACATCCTCATCGCCGACTACCTTGCCTTCATTCGCAAATGGCCGAAGATACTGCACCAAGTTATCGCTATAAACAGATCATTAACAGCCCTCAAAAGCATCTGGCCCGCCACGTACCGCATCGCATTGAATGCATGAATCCCATCGATTGCTCTCTCCCGCGGAAGGCGGTTGAGGGCGCGCATCCCAAGCTCTTCTAATGAAAGTCCAGAATCTGGGTCTTCTGGTGGTTCATACGTCTCCTCTTCCTTGAGAAGGAACACATTAGCTTCAAGTGAAGGAAGGCATTCTTCACATCGGCACCAACGCTCTCTGAAATCCTCCATAAGAAACACATCCCCTGCGCCTAGTTCAGAAGACGAGTCGGCGAGAATCTGTTGCGCCACAGGGTTAAGCGGAGGTGCAAGGCACGCGCGGGGCTTCTTAGTTTCGCGTTCTCTTTCGTGCGCCGATGGAGAAAGACCGCGTTTTGACGGCACGACTGGAGCTTCGGAGGTAGATGGTCCTTCGTCTACGACAATGACGGGGTCTTGCGGAGGGGCAAGAACCTTCCAAGGGAGAGAAGGAGCATCGCGAACCGCCATAAGACATCCTTCGGTCCCAGCATAGCGCAGGAGAGTTGGGATTTTCCGGACACAAGCAGCACATACAAAGGAGTCGTAGTCTGAAGCGCGTATTAGGGGAGGCGGAAGGCCTGAAGAGGACGCGTCGGATGCGGCATCATCGACGTCGCCTTCTGGCGCGGCAGGTGCCTCTGCTTCTGGCTCGGGCTTTTCACGAAGGTTGCAGCATGATTCATGGAACCAGTCCTACAAAAAGGTTAACAAATTATTAAGAAACATGAAATACCCGTTACCTCACACGACAGACACTGGATCATAGTCTCCCTCTCTATGTTTGGATCATACGGGCGTCCGCATCTACAAAACACGCCGTGAAAGTTTTGTCCATATGCGTTCGACGTATTCGGTTCCTCTGGCGTTTTATGAAGGTGGCATGGATGCGGTAGAGCAGAGGTAGGACAATCACATTGAAAGTCGCGTTTCGGAAACCTAGGAGAAGCTCAGCGATGGTTATGATGAGTATCGAGTACCGCACAGCTCTGTTTGTTCGTGATCGGTATGGCAGGCTATGGAACACGCTGAGCATATTCCACGCGGGAGATTACACGTTATACAGAGATAAACGGGCTGCCTAGTAGAGATATAGGTTCTGGAGGTATGGAAGTGAAATGCGCGCGTACCGAAGAGAGCCAAGCGGATATGTGCACTGGTTAAATTGGTGAGGCAGGGCTTCCGAGGCCTCCTTTAATAAATTTTCCTGAGAATCCAGGTATTCTTGGAGCGTGGAGGCCATGTCTGCCCAGAAACTACAAGGGACGGTGGTGGTCGAAGTCAAAGGAATATCGCGCACGTGATGCTAACACTTCTTCTCCTGCTGCCTTCACGACCTCTCGTCTTCGACGTCCCATCATTCTGGATTGCGATATTGTTACTTGATATTGATATTCCGCGATAAACAGACACCTTCGGAATAGGAAATCTCTACTAGCAGTCTTCGGAACTCGAACGGAAATCTATTCGACTATTTAACCGGGTATCCAATATCATTGTCTCCAATCATGTCCTCCACCCCCAACAAGATGAATGCCCCGGATCCCATCCTGCTAACGCTCTTCGCCAACCGGTTTATGAGCGTTGCTGAAGCCATGGGCAGGTCACTGCAACAAACCTCGATAAGCACAAATATCAAGGAACGTCTCGACTTTTCTTGCGCGTTATTCGCACCAGATGGAGACCTGGTTGCAAATGCACCGTTCATCCCTATCCATCTGGGTTCCATGAGCTTGTACGTATTTGCCTTGTCCTGATTTACAATCCACTAACATATACAAAGCGCGGTTAAATATCAGATGAACCTCTACGGAAAAGATTTAAAGGAAGGCGACGTCCTAATGACAAACTCCCCGCACGCCGGTGGCTCGTACGCCCTTCTTTCCACCTGCTGAGCATTCCATAACAACGCGCTTTAATTCCAGCCATCTCCCCGATATCACCATTATCACTCCCGTGTTCGATTCCGAAACCAAAGAAATCATATTCTTCACCGCGTCGCGCGGACACCATGCTGACATTGGCGGCATACTCCCGGGGTCGATGCCCCCAACATCCGTCAACATCTTTGAAGAGGGCGCTGAAATCGTTAGCTTCAAAATCGTATCCGAGGGCATCTTTGATAAGGCTGGTTTATACGAGTACATGGTTGAACAGCCCGCGAAATACCCCGGAAGCTCTGGATGTCGCAATATCCGGGATGTTGAGAGTGACTTGAAAGCTGTGAGAGAAATACTGCTACGTTGACTTCTTTTAACCTGACACCTTCATAACTAGCAAATCGCTGCCAACCATAAAGGCATCCAGCTCATCCATGCCAGTGCGCTCAACTTCCTATGACTGCTCTCAATTAAAGCTAACGCTGTTTTCACAGTTGTCGATGACTATGGCCTGCCGACTGTCCAGGAATACATGTACCACATCCGGTCCAACGCCGAAATGTCTGTCCGAAACCTGCTGCGCGATGTAGCAATGCGTGCTGGTAGCAACGTCCTGTCATCTATCGACTACCTTGATGACGGATCGCCCATCCAACTGCGCGTCGACATAAACGAGGAGAAGGGTTCGGCCGTATTAGACTTCGCCGGGACAGGATTCGAGGTTCGGGGCAATCTCAACGCGCCGATATCCGTGGTGCATTCCGCTGTGATTTACTGTATGCGCGCCATGTTGGATCTGGATATCCCGCTTAATGCTGGGTGTCTCGTCCCATTAGAGAGTATGTCGGCTCCTTTTCTGATCCGAGCTCGAGGTTGACCTTGCATAGTCAAAATCCCTCCCAAATCGCTTCTGTCACCTTCAAAAACTGCGGCCGTGTGCGGAGGGAATGTGCTGACGTCTCAGCGCATCGTCGATGTTGTACTGAAAGCGTTCCATGCATGTGCAGCGAGTCAAGGATGTACCAAGTCCGTTCTTTCTCCGACTTTTCAATGTAGACATTAATCATTCACTCTCAGTAATCTGACGTTTGGTACTGGAGGGAAGGATAAGGACGGAAAGGCCATCCCGGGATGGGGATATTATGAGGTCTGCCGTCTTCCTTTTTTTGTTCGTACTGCACTCATCATATTGCACAGACCATCGCTGGAGGCTCAGGCGCCGGCCCATCCTGGCATGGAACATCGGGCATCCACACGCACATCACCAATACGCGTATAGGCGATGTCGAGATCCTCGAACGGCGCTATCCCGTTATGGTGCACCGGTTCGGATTGCGCACGGGCTCGGCGGGTGTTGGCAAGTTCCGTGGCGGCGAGGGGGTCGTGAGGGAGATTGAGATGCTCGAGCCGATGCAGGTTTCTATTCTTTCTGAGGTGAGGCTTATCTGTCTTCTACTTTTTCCTTGATTCTAATGCAAACATGTTTGTTTTGTAGCGTCGCACTCGACAGCCATACGGGCTTGAGGGAGGAGGGCCTGGTGGGATGGGACGTAACACGTGGGTCAAGAATTTGCGGAAGGAGGATGGAGATTCTGTTGATGGGGTGAAGGGGACTCGGGAGATTAATATTGGGGGTAAGGCGACTGTGTGGATGGGGAAGGGTGATAAGTTGCTCATTGAGACGCCGGGCGGGGGTGCTTGGGGTACTCTCGAAGGAGACCAACTGTATCGTGTTGACGAACATAAAGCGGCCTGGGAGCCCAGAGGATCTATAGCGGAGCGAGCAAGGGCGCAGGCGGCGTTCTGATGTATTCACTCAACGCTGAATGGAATGTAAGCTAACCGGAACGAAAATATCTCTTGCAGAACTGATTATAATGGTGATGTATACAACCGACGATTATGCGGTACATGTAGAATATAACGAAATCACAAAGGATGATCCGGGGCACTTCAGCGGTTAAGTTCCGCCTGCCTCTTAGCGTATTCCTCGCGGCTCTGTAGATGCTAGTAAGCATTCAGGATATCGACAATCTATGGGGCAAATGCTCACCATCGCCGCAGGCATGTTGCTCATGATTTGAGGACTGGGGATGTGCGGGTCCCGCGCGTGATGGGCGCCCATAATGGGATCAGACCTCAGTCCGCCGCCGGGGGGTGCGGGCTGTAGATCGGCGGGATCGTTGGTTTTCTAAAGGGATATCGCAATGAGAACCACTGTCACGAAGGAAGAGCGAATGAACGTGGACATACAGCAGGATGAGGCTGGATCGTGAACTGCTGCTCCTCTGCTTTGTGCTGCTGCTGGTTAGGCTTGGAGGACATGGTGTGTGTTGTTATCAAAGCCACGGTTAGGTCACGCAGTCTTTATAGCGCGTTCTGGAGTCGATGAGTCATCGATGACGGACTGCGGGGTTTATGAATCATGACGCGTGCTGCGGCGTAAAAGCTGTGCAGGCCCAGGCACCAATTGCGCCACACCTGTCCGCCGGATAAATCGTCGTTATAGTGGGCGAGAGAGATACTCAGATAGCGGATATCTCGCACCATCTCTTCTCTCCGTCCGGTTTGAGTCCAAGACGGTTGGTATAATGACATCAATGTCGATTTTGGGCTGCGATCTCCCGCATTGCGGATGCGATCCAGAAAGGGAGGGATCTAGTAACACCGGAAGTACTTTCAAAAATCCGACTGTAGTCCAAGGGACCGCTGGACCAATGTCACGAAAGCCCCAAAGATCCACTAGTAAAGTAACTTTTGTAACATGTTAGGACAAAATAATGGGTCTGGTTGGACACATACGTCCTGACATAACCTGTTAGAAGGGCCATCGTGCTTTTAACACTCGATCTCGGGGTGTGTGCAAAAGTATTTCAATTTGGTGAGTGCAGAACTCCATCTTCAGTATCATGCTCAAGCTGATGATCCACGAGACATCGGCCGCTGCTGAGATGAAAAATCTTTGCCAAGGCGACATGTATTCTCAAGAATTCGGGAATGGGAGGCTCGATTGACGAGGTCTTCAGCGTTGGGAATTCTACGTCCGCCTCATGAACCTTCCCATTGCTCAAAAAGAAGCCAGGGGTTTTACACCACCGTACTTTGTACTTGTTCGGGTCGTTAGGAAACGAATACTGAAACTGGGGCACAGAGATACAAGAATTTACTAACAGCGTCTTTATCAAAGTACAATTGGAACCGCACAAGAGCCTGGTCTTCATATAAGTAGCCAAGAGGACCGCATTGGTTGGCATGTTGATACTAGACCCAATTAGTCGGTTCAAGCCGATGCTTGTTCAAGACCGACGTATATCCCATGGACGCGCCCTATCGAGCTAAGCAGTGAACTGACTGAGATGAGGAGGGGAAAGAGAACCGCGAGTAACATACCATCGTGGAATCGGCCGTCAAGGAAGGAAGGAATGATACGCGCCGCAACCATAAGACTCTGCGGTACTCGGGGACTTCATTTCCTTTGCCCTGCTTGACCTTGAGGGCGATACCGCTGTACATTTGGATGAAGCACAAGAGTGTTCCGAGGATGGTTGCAGTGGCCGGGGGGAAGTCCCAGGAGATGCACCCAGATACGGATGATTAAGAGAGGGGAAACGTTGCCAGATACCCCACGCGGTCCTGGTTGTGGCGCAATAGAACGATATCCATTGCCTGATAGTCCTCAACTTGGTGGCGCGGTGAATGGATTACGTTGTTGCCAGAACACGAAAGGGTAAGACATAGATAGAGTCGCGCTGCCGCGCCCAAGGTCTATTCGAAGGAATGGCTGAAAGGTGCAGCAGCGCGTGGATACAGCATTTTGAGGTGCTTTTAGAGTAGTACCGGCACTAGCTCTTGATGAGGTACCAAGATCCCACCTTTACCGCCGTGAGCGTCAGAGTCGTTGACAGAGCGGGAAACCGTGCTTACATTTTGCAAGTACATATCCAATGTATGGCCCCTAGATGGCACAAAATGCGCGTCCAGTAATTTAGTCGTTGAGTACTTGGGTTGTCTATTCAATCACATTGAGCATGTACAGTTCCACGTTTCGACCTTCGTTATCCCCCGAAGTAGAGTTCAAAAGCGAGTATGTAGAGTTCATTGTACGTCTTTGGGATGGCAGTCGTTGCAGTAAGTGGCAAAAGACAATGGGGCAATGCGATCGGCGTGGACTCCGCCTAAGCACGAGGATTGCGGGGACTGTTTCCGCTAGTGCGTCCACAGGTGGACACTGGCTAGGATGAGCAGGTGCGCCGGATATGGTAAGAACAGCCCCATGTGATGAGGACGCGGCCCATTGTCGAACAAACACGGAACAAACAAGATCCAAACTTGGTAACTGACAGTCACGACGCGAACAAAGGCCACCGTCGCGCTATAAAATCGTGAGTTCTGCTTGTTCACGACTCATTGTTAACTGCATCTTCATCTCACTCATGGCTCCCCAGACACCACCTCGTCCGACAGTTCCATTGGGCTCACCGTGTACACCTCGACGCCCTGTATCTGACATTCAGCAACCAGGCAACGATATGCTTGGTCTCGAGCGTCAGCGCCTTGCACTGCGCAAATCGACAGCCTATCATACAGTACAACTCCCCCTCGATACATTTGAACAACAACATCTTCGTCTCTCTCAATTCAAATCCACCAGACAATACAACGCTCTGGTTAACCATGTCCTCGAAGAGCTCAAGCTTTCCAATCTCCTGACAAAGGATGGTTGGCCCGACTTGAACATAGATGAGCGGACCGAAGACGCGACGTTCTCCAACCTTTGTCCCATAACGGACGAGATTCACGACATCTGCGTTGAATGGGAGAAGAACCATGGTAAACACTTCAGTAGCGCGACCGCCAGAATGCAGGTCGATCCCCGCAGAACGACCAACTCTGAAGTTCACGGAGGCTCTATGATGGTGGACGCACAATTCGTCTTGACCGAGTCCACCACCCCCGGTCTTCCTACAAACTATTTGCCAGACACCGCGGACTTGTCAGGCCCAGCGGAGTTCAAGAAATTCGTCAAGGATCGTGGAGAGGTCAGTAATTCCTCTATTTCCTATTTTCCGCTTATACTGAGAGTTATGTAGAATGAACTCAAACTGGCTGGAAATGTCGGCCACATGATGGCCAACGATCCTTGCCGTCGCTTCGTTATCGCCTACACTATTGAGGGTACGGAGCTGCGTTTCTGGTATTTCTCTCGTTCGCACATCGCCATCGGAGAGGCTTTCGACTACCACAAGGTACGTAGGTCGTTTAACCTCATTTGAACAGCCTTGTTGAGTCGCTCGTATTTCAAGGACCCTCTGCCCTTTATCCGTTTTGTTATTTTTATGACCTTCGCCGACCGAGTGCAGCTTGGCTATGATCCGACCGTTGTGCGCATACGCGATGCCGCGGGACAGATACGGTACCGGTTCCAGGTCAACGGCAAATTCTACCTGAGCGGGGTTGCCGCTATCGACGAAGAAAGTGCGCGCGACATTGTCACGCGCGCTACTCGTGTCTGGGGTGTCCAAGAGGTTGATCCCATCACCAATCTACCGATCAATGGCGACAAGCTTGTCCTCAAAGATGTCTGGTTATTCGAAGACGCGCGAGGCGAGGAAGACATCCAGGACGAGATCTTCGAGCAGCTCAAGAAACTGGATGAGAAAATTGCAGAGCGGGTGGGGGCGGGCCAGTCTTACGACGACCTTGGCGTGGATAATTATCCTCCATCGCCACAGACTTTGGAAGATGACGCCAAGAAATACTTTCTGACAATCGTGGCGGATGAAGTCGTTGTTATAGGCGGTGACGAAGATGTCGCTGCAGGCCCTGGCCCGCAATGCGCTCCGTTCTCCTATACCAAACTGGAGCGGTCGACAACGGTCCGCCCGCCTGCTGTGCGTGGTGCTTTACGGTCAGGCGTTGAGATCCCGCCTCCCGAAGAATCCCGGCCTCCGACAGTGCCTGTAGAATTGCATAAAGCGCGAGTCCACCGTCGCGTTATATTCCGGGAACGCTGCAAGAGGTTGGACGCGCTTTTCGACTATGGCGACTACACCCTTGCAATCTGCCAGCTTATTGAGGGTTCGTCGTCTACTTCTTGTTCATTTCTCTCATATCTGACCCGGGTGATAATGCAGGTCTGAACTATCTGCGGCTTGCGGGTTTTGTTCATCGTGACATTAGTCCGGGTAACGTCCTCTTCGTGAAGAACGAGGAAGGTGCTCTACAGATCAAAATATCCGATCTCGAATATGCGCGATCATATGGCGCCGAGTCCTCAAATGCTACACCCCTCACTGTACGTTTTCTCTTCAATCAAGGCTGCCCATCTCATTGTTCTTTAGGGAACCCCGGGCTTCATGGCTGTCGAATATCAGCTTTTGAACCATGTTTTTACACCTACAAAACCTCGTCCTGTTACGACATTTACGTTTGACATGTTCAACCCAGTCCACTTGGCTCCGCCACCACCCGCGTCAGTTACCAAGTCCCCCTCGTTCTTCCGGTTCAACTTTCTACATGATGTGGAGTCCGCCCTGTGGTTATACTGCTCGCTGTTGTTTCACAACTTGCCGAGCTCAGTCTTCGAGATGGTTCCCTCTTCCGCCATCTCGCAAATCCGGGATTTCTCCGAAAACCTCTTTGGGTTTGCCCTCGAATCGACTGCTCCGCGGTCGAGCTTCATTATCAACCTGCCACAGCACGAAAAAGCGGTAGGGCTTTTGGAACCATTTTACAGTCTCGACGAGAAGTATGGACCTCTGCTGCTCGACGGCCTGCAAACCTTCCAAGACCTTGTCGGATTTTATCAGATCGTCGAGGCGACAAAACCAGTTCCGGTCGGACAGTCATTCAAGTGGGATAGCAGCACATTCCAGCCGAAGTTCTATCGAACGCTGCAGGCCAAATTCTATACGATGCACCATTACCTTCGCGGGTCAACCATTTCCGCGTTGCCTTTGCCGCATTGTCCGTCATTGAAGCGCAGGAGAGACACCGATAATTCGGATGTCATTATTCCCTATTTTGAGGGTGAAGAGCAGGAACATCCATCGAAACGCGCGAAGACGGAACAGCCAGACGTCGCTGAACCGGCTGCCGCGAGAACGGCTCTTCGAAGCGGGTTGAAACTAAACCCAAAGGCAAAGACCATCTATGGTCAATATCCATTTTGATGTGTTGTACATATTCTCGTTGATTACTTGAACTCTTATTTATATTCATTGAACAAGTATTAAAAACTTGAACATCTGTCGAGGACCAGCATTGAAGAATCATAGAAGTCAGACTCAAGGTCAGACTAGAAATGTTTGACTCTGCAGTGCGCGGGGAACCTCTGTTGATATGATCCAAAGCTCGGTCCCTATCGAACGTGCGGGTAATGGGGACATCGGAAGTCCTCACGCTAAATACTTGAGCGAGAAACCCTAAGGAAAGTTTACATAGTATCGGACATCGTCTAGCAGAGGACCAGTCTATCGTGATACTTGACAGTGCTCCGAACTGTGTTGAGGAACAGGTCGTCGCAGAGGACATCGGTGGCTTTCATTCTTTTGACGTGCAAGACAGAAAGCACACGTCGAGGTGATGTGGCGAGTGGTCGTACATGGTGGCGAGAAGCAGAGGTACTTAGTCTGAGCCTTATGTGGGGGGTGCGTGGCAGGTGCACCTCGGAGTTCGAAATTTTACTGTTGGCCGCTCTGGCATTGAGATTTCGGAGATCTCCGTCTCTCAGATGGGCAGTACACAACGCGTCCTGTCCATTCGCTATGGGTTGTTTCGAGCACAGCTCCTCCTTACAGAGTAATACAGACATGTCCATAGCTCGAGTCACCAATTTCACCCAATTGTATTAGCAGTGTTCCTCCAGCACAACCGTAGGAAGCGCTTGTTTATTCAGGGAAGACAAAGAATAGAGTCTTCGAAGAGACATACCGAGGAATAATGTCTTGTGGTCGTTGTATATAGTGACAGCCAATGACTGAAAAATCAAGCTCTTTCTTCCAGCACCCTTCGGCGACTACGGACCGACGGCTCGCAAGGCAATCACTGATATTGAAACTCCGAGGTGCACCTCCCAACACCCCCGACATAAGGTCCAGACTCTATAGTAAGGAGGAACGATTATCTTCCTACTCCTCATAGAGTCTGGAAATCGAGACTACATTGCCGCCGGACATCGCGTCGACCGGAAACTCCGAAGGTCATGTGAATTTGGTCGAACTGCTCATTTTATTTCTCTATTGTATACATGTGCGACGGGCCCCAAAGTCAGAGATATTAATCATTATAGATGCTATTGACATTCTGTCAACTCAGAAAATTTTATTTGACACTGAGTCAAAAGTTTAAGCACATTTTATTGTTCCCCCCTACAACAGTTTATGGGGTCGCTAGTAAACAACAGTCAATAGCTGGGACGTTTTCGTCTATTCACCGATCAGATCCCCCTTCACCCAGCTTAAAATACATATTGCAGTGACATCCAAGCATATTACTCCTGTGCATGCAAATGTCCCTCCGGCAAATTATTAAGCTCATCCTCCCTCTTATCAAGCTTAAACACAGCAATCCAACACAAAAGACCCGCAATAACCGCAATAATAGCAACAATAGTGTAGTTCCACACCAACAGCGGGTCGCCAGATAACGCTTCAAACAATGTTTATTAACAACCAACAAGCACATAGATTCAAAAACTGCGACTTACGAACAAAAGCCTGCCCCAACGCAGACGCAAGCGCCGAAGTAAAGAGAAACACGCTCATAACCAGAGACCGCATGTTCTTCGGCGCCTTTGTGAACGCATACTCGAGCCCAGTTATCGAGGCGCAGATTTCGCTTATTCCCACAAGAACGTAGCTGAAAAAAAAAAGAAAATGAGACACTGGATCAAACGAAGACCAAGGTCACATACGAGCCACTCTGGATCCACACGTTCAAACTCGAGACCTCGTCGCACGTAGCAACAAACTTGCCACAAGGGTTGGTCTGGTAGATGTAGTGCTGTGTCACTAAATGCCGAATAAGTTCAGCGAGAAAGGTTGTTATGATAATGCTTACCTGCAGCCCAGACCATAGCAGCAGCGCCAAAGAAGAATCCAAGAGTGATCTTCTTCAACGCCGTGAAACGGATGCCCCAACGAGCGAGCGCAGGATAGATCTTTACAAGCCGTTAACGTACATAAGGATCGCACTTGAAAGAAACATACAATCTTATCCGCAAGAGGAATGAAAATGATCAACGAAATAGGATTCAAATTCGACAAAACATCGTTCGGCACGCCATGGCGCGTCATAACAGCAGCTTGCGACGTCAGGTTGTTGTTCAGCTGGTTATAAGTGAGCCCTGTGTGCGCATATATAGCATCAGTTGGGCAATTCGAACTAGCACATAAGTGAACCAACTCACAGTAAAGCGGGAACCACGTAAAGACAGCGCAAGCCTTAAAACCGCGCCCAACTTCATCAACCCACTGGTCATCAAACATCATCCATTTGGGCAACTCTCCCACTTGGTTGCTCGGCTTCGCAGCTTCCCAGAAATCGTCCCGCCTAAAGTTTCGGTACGTCGCAACGGGGTTGGGACTCCATTTGTCTGCAGCGGCTTTTCGCAGGATGCGGACAGCCGTGATGAGGACTGAGCCTTGCGGCGCAGACTTGACGTAGCGCTTGTTGCCGGCCCATAGAACGAGGGGGCAGATCAGGAAGACAACGGTGGGAAGCGTGAAGGCCAAGTAGAAGCCGACATACTAAGGTCACTCAATACGGGCGAAATAGTGATGTGAACGTGAATGATGCTTACTAGTTCAGTATAAGCCATAGTGAGCTGCCCAACAAGAGCGCCAATGTTAATAAACATGTAAAAGTACTAGTCGCGGATGGTGAGCTACACATCACATAGAACCGAAAATTGCCCACCATATACACACGAGAGATAGTATACGAAGGGTCGACGATGACCCTTTCGCCTTGTGGCGTCGTGGAAATATAAAGCTTAGTTTTTTGATATTGCTCCGCAATCAAAGGCGAGATGTTTGCCTTGAACAATCCAGTACCTGCAGAAGGAGGTCACTCTCCGTTTACCCCATAAAACGGGATGGCCTACCTGCTCCCATGATAATCATACCAAGAATGAAGGGCGCGATAGCGGCCTTCTTGTCAATGACGCCGGGTACGGCGGCGACGATCAAGACAATGTGTCCGACGAGCGCAACCGCTACACCAACGCAGACGGCCTTGAATCTACCCAAGCGTGTGTCGGCGAGGTAGGCTCCGAATAAGGGCGTGACGTAACACCAGAACTGGTAGAAGGTGCTCAACCCGAAGGCGGTATTTTGCCCAAGTCCTAGTGCGCCTGGGACGACGTCAGGCCCAGCTGAGCCCGTGCTGGAGCCTTCGGGGAGCGGCTGTTGCATGAAGTTGGTCTGTGAAGGGGGAATTAGTGGCCATGGGGTCGTGTGATCAAAACGGGGACATACGAAGACAACTGAACATCCGTAGAACTGAGGACGAACAATGATTAGTACTTCTTAGGTATATAAGAATTAGAACCTCACAGAAAATCGCTCAGCCATCTCAACAACGGCGATAACTAGAAAAGTTTTAGCAATGTGGATAAAGAGAGTATTAACGCGAACTGACGGTATGCAGTCCAAGGAATCGTGTCGGACACACGCCGTAAGGTTGCGATCTCCTCCTCAGTAGGGTACTCGACGCCATCGGGAACGTCGAAGGGTGACTTTTCGTCCGTCGATGAGACATCGTCGCCTTTCTTCGAGTCGTAATGGTCCTTTTCAGCTTCGGCAATGCCAGCAACAATAGCAGTGTCCGCTTGAAGGCCAGCCATCGTCTCGAGAGGTGTGGGTGCAAACCTGGAAGGACCATTGGTCGCCCACGACGTCTTTTATGGACGTGAGATGCCCATATGATAGACCAGGAACAGAAGACATGTGGAAGTTGGTGCATGTCAACAAGACGACGCAAGTGTGATTGCCCCATTGAATGACACCTGCATAAAAACGATAAAAAGTATACGAATGGTGCTTCAGTACAACTTACTAGACGTCCGCTAACAGCTAGCTGTCATCGATAGAACATGATAGTCCAAAAGGGAGTCAAGTTACCCCAAACATCCTGGTAGAAAGAGTCCTATCTCGCACAACTCATCAACCTGACTTGTCTGGGCAAGTAGCGCCAAGACTGAAGCTCCCATATACTTGCGCTTGGTAGAGATACACGGATGGAACTTGGCCTCGCCAGCGTTGCTGAACTCACTGCAAGTTAAAATGCAGTCAGCTAGACTAGGAAACGAGCAATGGACGACGAAAAGAGGTTACAGAGACACAAACTTGGTAGTTGGGTATGACCCAAATCGCACTTGAAGAATCTCGGAAGCCTGAGCCATCACAAGTTGGCGTAAGGGATGACGGAGGATGTGTGCATGGACGACAGCATGAAGTCATGACCTGGGAAGAAGATCTCCTTGGCATATAGACTACTGGAATCTTGGCGTAAGGATGGTTGGCTCGACCGTCGGATGTGCATTTGATACGAAGGACAGAAATAGGGCAATTGTTCATCTTTGTTATGAGCCCAGTAACTGAGCCACTTTGGCTTCTACATCAGACGCAGAAAGGTTGTCTAGTTCGACGTGCGCCTCCCGTCCCCGCTCTGTTCCGTGACTATCAGAACAGCACAAACGTAGAGACGGCTAACAGCATACCAAATCTCGCAAACACGCGCGCCGGAGTTCCGCTTGCCTCTCTTATCAAGACCGGCAAGTCGGGATTGTGCTGTTTAATGACCGGGTATTTGGACACGATAAATTGCCTGGTTGGTTGGTGTGAAAGTGGTCCTCGAGAAAGGCAGATGGCCTTTACCTTGTACCAGCCGACGCAGGCGCGGTCTGGCAGCATAAAATTCGTATTTCGCGTAGGGCAGGCGAAAACGCCTTGGTGAACGACATGGTGGCCACTGTGGGACAGAGGTGGTCTTATGTCAGCTGGCGGGGCGGCGGAGGTTCCCGGTCTTCGGTGATGGCCGAACCCGGGTTAGCAGCGTGGTTGAATTCTGTTGACAACTCTCATTTACACACGCTCGTTCCCCTTGTTGCCGTTGATGGACGACCAGCGCCAGCAAGATGACTGGGCTAACAGCCGCAAGAATAGGCTACCGTCCTTCACAGAGGTCCTCTCACGGCGCACACGTCCTCCAGTTGACCTCTTCATGTTCTAGTCTGTCCTTTTTCGCCTGTTGATGAGCTCGTTTAATCGTAATTTTTTACAGTCTATTTCTCCAACGAGAAGGATCCGAGGACATGCTAGACTTCTGGCTGGATGTACAGCAGCACGAAAATCTGTGTCGTGCCTACTTTAAGGATGTGCGCAAGTCGGGTAGGACGATCAAGGACGACTGGCCGCAATATTGGGATTATGCGCGCAGGCGAGGGTCCATTTACGGCACCGTGGTTGGTATCAACCCAGATGCCAAACGCAGTACAGCCAGCACAGGTGAATTGCTCAGCGAACAGGACAAGCGCAATTTGGCGACTGCTGGCGATGAGAAGGCAGGGGCACGTTCAACATCACCTCGACCGACGCCCGTCTTTTCGGATCATACGCGCGTCAATTCCACGTCGCCTAACGACCCCTACGCCCGCTCTACTACCCCATTCTCCCTCTCTGGTCGCACTCCAACCCTCTTCAACCTGAAACGCGCTTCTCGTGCTCCAACCATCATCCCTCGTTCTGCTGCCATTACACGTCAGGACCTCATCGCCTCTGCAGAGCGCATATATTTCCGTTATCTCTCCCCAGCGGGTAACACCGTCAACTCGCCAGAGAATCACGAAATCTATCTTCCTCCCTCGTTACGTATCCATTCTTTCCCCTTGAGCTCAGCCCATGAGCCTAGATCCCAGAATGAGCAGAGCCTCATGGCCCAAATACCCGACATTTTTCACGCTCAGAAAGAGTACTGTTTCCGTGCCATGGAACAAGACGCTTTTCCTCGTTTCCTCCGAGCAAAGGCTTTTGGAAACTTGACCCCAGTTTCAGCCCTCGTTCGACTTGTTGCGGGACTTTTAATCTTGTGGATAGGCCTCGCCACGGCCTTTTCTCTCGTCTTCTTGGACGTCACACCGAAATCCAAACGGTTTTGGGTAAGCTGTTCTTCTTTATCTGTTCATCCTGTTGCTAACCACTTTCCAGCTATTCCTCCCCTTCACCTTTGCTATCTATTTCCTTATAGCCCACCAGTACGAGCTTGATCCGCTGATGGTATTTATGGGCCAGTCCGAGACGACGCCCTTCCGCACACTGCAGATACGGGAGCCTTATGTAAAGAAGTTGCTACTTGGACGTGCCGCCTGGGTCTCGTTTCTCATAACGGCCTTTGTCGTCGCACTCACGCTTCTCTTCTGGGCGGTGCCAGGGCACCGACTATAATACCGAGGTTCTATGATATTTAATGACTTTTTTGACGATCCTATTATTCTCTTTTATTCGCTATCGGTTGCACTTCCATCCACCAAGATACCCTCTAACACACTTCACACACTCGCTTAGTCCTTGTTACTTTTATCTTTAATCTTGTTCTTCCTTTGTCGTATTCTTTTGGTTGTATTGGTGCAGTGGTGAAGGAGGGGGATTTGGAATGGCAGCTGGACTATGGTGGTTTCGTACAGTCTACACTGTCGGCAGGACAGTCGCACCATATGTATGTTGGACAATGGGAGCAAATTATCTAGAACGTGATCTTTGCTTCATCAACGGGCTCTTCAGGCTTCAGGCTCATCGTTGAGCATCGAATGAAGACCTAGCCATATATTCCCATCATCGTCATGACGCTTGTGGCATAGGTCGACGATGAGTTTGGCTTCGTTGAGGTCTTGAATCGCGGTAAAGAAAATACTTACCCTCCTATCCGTTACAACTGCGACTCTGAGGATTATAATGAGAGTAGACGATCTTCTCATTGAAATTCTGCTTTGCCTAAGCAGACGATCCCGATTCTTGACGAGGAAAGTGTGGGACAACGGCGCCAAGAAATTGTTCTACAATTGGGGAGGTTCTTCCCTGGTGACTATACTAGAGAACCTATAGCTTTGATTGGCGTGCGTTTTGCGTGGTGGCCAGACATCACGATGACCGAGCGCGCGGCACCTGCCATATCAGGCAGCAGTCTTAGAAACAAACAAGTACCAACCGCCACAGTTGTGGGTTCAACGTTCAACATCTCAGAACTTGCCAACATGTCTCTCGACCCGGCCGTTGTCATGGGCGCTCTCACAGCACAACTCGCAACCATGCGTCGCTTCTCGGTTGTTGATCTCGCCCTGAATGAAATTCATCCATTATTCAACGATGACTCTCATTCCATTATGCTGCATAAGCTAAAACAAGCAAGAAAACCCCACGAACCCATTCCATTGGATGTTTACGAGGACGCCCGTCAGCGCAGCCTTCTTTCCCGCGAGTCTGACCTGAAGATGGGTCCAGCAGAGACGAAATCGTTTACGGACGCCCAATTTCTAGCAGACCAATTTGACTTCATCACGCCTTTCGCAGGCTTTGAATTAGCGTGGGGCTCCGTATTTCTAGGCCTGATATCAGACCGGAGGACGCGGTTCAAGAAAACCATCAGGCCAACGGGTGGCGTACGCATTTTCCTACACGGCGACGGCGCAACCTCGTACTGGACCTCGAAATGCGACTTTGGAGCTGAGCGTGCCGGCCTGTTAGTGCTCGCTGGCGATGTGGACTCGGGCATCCAGCTGCAGGACAAGTATCGGTCGCTTCTAGTAAGCAACTGTGTCATGAAGCTGGCGCGATTGCTGGATGAAGAAGAGGGCGGCAGGTTGACGCTCATGAATGCGTTCATCACTGACGAGAAGACCCTGGAACTTTTTGTATTCTTCTTCCTGGGGGAGCCGCAGAGGCAACAGGTTGCTTGAACTAACGAAAGAGAGACGTGCATACTGATGAGGCATTTCCAGATCCAAGTCCTTCAGAACTCGTTCGACCTTCGATGTGCTACCGATATACAAGCGGCCTTGATCTTTATGGGCAACTTTCTCGATAACCATTACTCAACATGTACCCATGAATTTATCTGCAGGCTGACAGAGAAGATCAAGACTTGCCCGTGTCCGAAGGGGGCAGTATCGAGGACCGCGTTTCTAAGACGGGGAAGAGGAGACGACGACGAAAATGGCAACCGCGATGACGAGAGAGGACGGGAACACGAGGAGGACGACAGTGGAGGGGAACACGCCCCCGACGACGGCGCAGGTGCACCAGGCGGCGGTCGTGCACTCGACGACCCACCAGAACGTGGTGGCGAGACAGAAATCGACTGGTCGTCGATCGAAGGTCTGTTGATGCCAGCGTTAAAGGTTAGCCCTATTTTTCAATCTTTCAATTTTACTCATGCCATTGGCAGAAAACGAAAAGTGTTGTATACCTCAGGAAACACAATATTCGGTGTGGAGTCGTCAAGATTGTGGGTAAACGGGAATTGGACATCCTCCTTTACCTGAGCGGTCAACCAGGATTTCCAGTGGTTGAGTCGTCTTTCCCTTACGGCGACCGGAGCTGTGTTCTCATGAGGTGGATGGGACATGGCATCGTCGGCCCCCACATTATCAGCACATACCACTCGCGCAACCTCGCTACCGGCGTGCTCCAAGCCGTGCGTGCACTCCACGTCCACCGTATCGCCCACCTTGATATCAAACCACATAATATAGTGGCTGATAACAATGGTTTTTGCACACTGGTTGACTTTGGTCATAGCGAGAGGTTCGATTCATCAAGCAGCGTCACAGTATATGTCGACGGTCCGCGGGGAACGCGACTCTGGCAAGGGCCTGAGGTGGAGCGGGGAGAACGGTATCATGCCTTTGAGGCTGATTTGTGGTCGGTTGGGGCTGTCTTGGGCTACCTGGCAGCATCGGATGGCGATGTGCCTTTACTTCGAGTTGGAGAAAAAATGATGGTGGATTGCCCAGCGGACCGATTGCCTCTCTCTTCGGCACTTTCCATCATCCAGTCATGGCATGGAAATCTGGAACGAAATAAGGTAGAATGTTCAATTTCCGGAAAACCGCAAGCCTCTCCTTTGAGCTCAGACTCCTAAACTCATCGTCGGGCCACTGAGAGTTCCTTTGAAGTTCCCTGGCACAATGTCTACACTCATGTTGAATGCGAGATCGTCACTGGTTCTCCGTTCTCATCAATTGCCCGGGTGCCGTCTGCTTCATAGACAGCATTGTAGATGACCCGAGATGACCACGGTCCTGAAAGGGCGCAAAACACTGCACATCTAGATCAAAGGACGTATATTTAGGCTCGAAACAGATGCATATGGTCTTGTCCTCGAAACTGAAGCACCCATGGGAAATCGCAGAAGAAACCTGAATATCAAGAAGTTCAATAAGCGGGAACGAAGTTGCTAAACCTGTCAACAATTGAGAAAGGAGGCATGTGGTGTTGGCTTTCTTGAGGTCTTCAACCTTGGCAAAGAAGAATACTCATCCTCCTAGTATCGTTGCAACTCTGAGGATTACATATAGAGTGAACAATGCTGGAACAATGTTCTTATTCTGATTTGCACGTATGCTCCTACAGTTTTTCGTATTCTAGGCTGGCCAACAAGAAAGCCGCCAAACCCTTCAGGTCGTTGAGCGTCGTGCTGACGCTGATGTAATACTAGCAAAACATAAAAACGGCGACGGTTAGGTGAATAAGGCGCATCTTACCTCGAAGGTGCCGTTGCCATCCAAGCTTCCCACCTATATATATGTAAATGCAATGTCGTGAAAAGAGTAGAACACTACGACGAACATGAACAGTGTTGAGCCAATTCATCGTGCCATCGGAATTTTCGACCACCCAATTATCGACAATATACGCGTACGCTTTAGTCGCGCCTGCAACGAGACTCCCATCGCCATCATGGAGGTACCCAAGCCTCACACCCTTGAGGATAGCATACACAAACATCACCGCAGCACTGCTCTCGAAATAATTGCCCTTTCTCCCGGGCTGCGTCATGACGAGCCACCACACGCCCGAGTCGGGATCAGCAGCGCCAATCACGCGCGGGGCGAGCGTCCGGAGCTGTGTTAGGAAGACGCTGGTGTCTCCAGCCTGAGGCCAGAGCTCGATCATGTCGACGAGCGCCATCATGTACCACCCCATCGCGCGGTCCCATATCTCTGGTGAGTGGCCGCGGTCGGGCGAAGCCCATACGGCGGTGTGTGAGTAGTCGTAGCCGTGGTAGAGGAGACCGGTGTAGTTGGCGGCGCCTTCTTCTTGAAGTGTGTTCGCGTACATTAGCTCGAATTGGTGCACGATATCAGCTGTCCAATCCAAGTTAGACCATGTTTATTTAAGCGTGAAGGCGTGTAGGCTTACCATAAGCAGTCTTGTTAGTCGGCTGGAACTTGTTCGTGTAGATCGCGTAGAAAATTTCTCCCATGTAGATTCCATCGAGCCAACCTAGTAAGAGAATGTAAACGTAGGAAGAACTTATGAATGATTGCAGTCCATTGTACCTTGGTTGAAATACCTAAGCTTGTGCCAGAACTGTCCCTCGGCGGTCCTGGGCTGACCCATTAGTTGCGTGTGGAACGTATCCATGGCAGTTTTCCATTTTGCGGCACCCGTCTTCTCGTATCTACGCCAAGTTTAAGGGGAAGAGCCACAATCAACGCACTGAGCACACACAGATAGGCGAACGTAGGGCCGGTTCTAATGACGCGTCAATTTCAGGCAATTCAAGACTGGAAAGACAGACCTGACTGGGTCTTGCGAATAATCGCTAAGTCTATTTATTACTTTCATCAATAACGGCCAACAAGGGGAGAAGGTTGAACATACGAATAATCAGATCCAATGATCTTTCCGCTCGAATCCACGATTCTGTTCGCCGCAGCCAAGATATAGTCGTAATAAGACTGGTTCCCAGTAACGTCATACAACATGCGCAGTCCCCACTGCAGCTCTCCGTGCTCGTAGCTCACCGTCGTGTCCCCATCCGACGCCAGTCCGTTGCCCTGCCCGCGCGCGATGGCGGAATCCGCCGCCCACACGGCATATGACTTTGGGCGAGCCTGTGCGCCAATGAGGAGCGACAGCGTATAGATAACAGAGAGGAGCATGACTCGAGTCCCGCTGACGATATAATGACACGTTCAGCGGTATTTATATGTAGCTTCTGACTGAAGACCCATGGAAGAAAGTCGGGGACAAGGAAAGCCTGTGATGAGCTTCTCGTTCGTAATAAATTATAGCGGCCCGTCTGAGAATTCATGAGCATGTGCATGGGGCCTGGAGGACGCGACATGATGAAGAAAGGCAACTTCCATGGTGGTAAGAGGCAAGCGAACGGCCCGTGTCGCAGCCCACGTGGTCAAAGCGGTAAACATCCAAGCTGGACCCAGAGAACAAAATGAATATTCGGACGCTTTACACTGCTACGATGCATGAACAGGCATTGTTTACTAACTACGTCGGGAAACCCTTAGCTGATGACAATGCTAAATGCAGAACTAGAAAAGGTGACCACATCAGTCAGATATCGGAACAAGGCTAAGATGAATATACTGACGATGTGAGCGTAGCAGATCCTGAAGTGGCCTCAGTTCCTCCTTGAGCTGTGGTGAGATATTGTGAGGTGCTGAGACCTTGGCTCGTGGTAAGGTACTATTCATTCGAGATGAGTTAAGAGTAAATATAGCATAGAGCAACTCACCTTGAAGAAAGCGAACAAATCGCCATTAAAGTTCGTGACAGAGCTCTTGTCAGAGGTCAGGAAGGAGTAGACAAGGTTGGCGCCGTTGGAACCGTAGTACAAGTTCCTGTGAACAGGTGTTTAGTTGAAACGGTCGATAGAGTAGATGCGTTCAACGTACCAGGTCTTTCCAGCAATGGAAAGATTGCTAGCGATAGGCGTGGGGTTACCGTCAGAACCATACGTGTAGGAAATGGGACCGGCGTTCTGGTTATCGAGCCAAACCATAATTTCGTATTGGTTCGAACCACCAGAGGAGGAGGACGTGAACAGATCGTAAGCAACGTTGGATACAACACTGCCAGAAGTGGTCTGGGTCCACGACCAGGTGGACTTGTATACAAATACCACGTCAATTCACGCCACCCCGATATACAGCGAATTAACCATACCTTAATGCTGGAGATGGCACTGAGCTGCTTGTTGAGGTTCTTCTTGGCGTTCATGTTGGTGTAACTCTTCACGCCTGAGCCTCCGGTCCAAGTCCAGGTCGTAGTCCACGCAACACTGCTGCCGCTCACAGATTTGATGGACGCGCAAGCCTGGCCGGAGACAGCGTTGTCTTTGCCCCACTGGTCGAGGTACAAAATGTAGTCGTCAAGATTGACACTGTCCCATTGACCTGTGAAAGCAACGGTCAGCAAGGCCAAGACGCAGGAGGTAAGCAAGAACTTACCGCAGTAGGTACTCGTGTCTTGGCGCTTTTCGAGTTCAGCAGAAGGAGCCGCAGAAATGAATGGAATCAAGAGAGCGGCAGAAAAGATAGACAAGAAAGAACGCATGGTGATGAAGTTTTGAGACGTTCGGTTGGTGTCGCGTCGCAATATATGAGCCTTTCGGGTGCCGTCTGAGTCAACGCGTTCGAGTCCATGGCCGCTCTGGGTGTATTTTATACCCTCAAAAGAAAGTTCCATTTACTCCGATGTTTAATCATCGGAAAATTGTGCATTTCAGTAATACTTCCACTAGTCGACCATGACTGCACGGTCCGCTGCGGGTACCTACTCTCGTCGTCAATGTGATCATTTTACCTTGAAAATAGACCTAAATAAGCTCGCGGCATGCATTTGATGACGATACTTCCCCACTTGTTTCCGAGGATTTTGAGGTTGAATGCATAATTGAAGGCGCTGTAGCATGTGGATTTAGGCGAAATGCTTAAGAGTGCCATGGATGCTGAAGGACAAGGTAGAAATATCCCTCGTGACGACCAGGTGACGACGAGCCACGCGGCTGATTGTTTTCACGATCCTCCCTCATGCCATCAACGTTAATCGCCTCCGAGTATGCCAGGAGTATGCCTCGGTCTGAGGACGCGGTAAACGGTGGTATTATAGAGTACACTATTCTACATTGGCACTTTCTTCGACGCAACGCGTACGGTCGCCCTACTGGCCTACGTGCTTGTTGGCAGCATCGGTGCCGTCATGCGAGTCGCCATCGTCCGCGTGCTCAAACGGGTTTGACTGCATCTGTCGAAACCATCAGGATACGAAGCCCCGGATTCGCTGTTTGGCTTACATCGGATTCCCTCTCCTTCTGTTGCAAAACGCCAGACTTTCTTTCCTGGCCGTGCTGAATCAAGTCTGGATTCCTGGTTACTTTGCCTTTGACAACCTCCTTCATCCCTGCGATTTTGTCTGTCATGGTCTGCCAATTCGAGCGTAAATGTCATGTGAAAGGAGACAACAAAAGACATACCGGACCGACGTGGTAGTTGGGCCCATAGCCGATAGCACCAGCGTGTCGCTGCTCTGGATACTCTGAGGACGACGGGCCTCCAACTTGAGCCCTACCAGAATCGCTTGACTGGGCACCGGGCTCCATATCAGGGCGAGTGTCAGAACCGACGGCGGATGGGTGAACGGCGGTAGCGGTAGGAGCAAATTGTTCGGTTGTCGACATGTGGTAAGTACGATGGGTGGATTGGATTAAAGATTTCGCTCATTCCTTCTTTTATAGCGCGTAGCGGGGCGCTATGACACCCATTATGACGCGCCTTTCGAGTCTCGTTCTATCTTTAGTACACCGGTCGATGTGTGGCGTACATCTTATTTGACATTCACCCTGATGCCAAACATTGACGTTGATTCCATTCTTAGGCCGTCAATGTCAATCAACAAACTGCATGCTGCAATAATACCATAACGATTCTGGAATTGGGTCTCTCCGTCTATGGCAAACCTGTTTATAGGCTTGGGGCGTTTTTCTAGAACACGATGTATTACAAGTAACTCGACATCTAGACGCACTTGATTTTACGAACATCCATATTATAGGTCAGAATCGCACTCTTCTCACTGGATATGTACTAATTTGACTTCGAAAGATCAAGATACACTGTCAGCGCAAGTGCTAGGGCGTGCACGTGTGTCGTAAACCGACATTTGAACTTCATCACCTTCTGATCACCTTTCGGAAAGTTGAACGTGCAAGCCCTGCCCGTCCCTATCCTCGTGTAATCGTTCCCAGCCGTGACATTATTAATATGAATACGAGTTATCATACTCTCTGTTCAACTCGTGAACGCCCATGTTTTCCATGCTATCGAGGCGACGAACTCTCTCTGTGGCGATCTTATCTCTGCTTGTCTTCGAAGTTCCTACTTCCTTTGCCGCGTCGGAAGATCTGACGTCTCTTGTAAATCTCTTTATCGGAACGGCCACAGCCGCCAATGGTGGAAGTGGCGGAAATGTATTTCCTGGTGTGTTTTCCGCGTTTGCTTTGATGAATGCCACTAAATTCAAAGATCAGGTTCTGCTGTCCCCCACGCCATGGCGAAGGTTGGTATCGATGTCAGCACCACGCCGCGACAGGCTGGATACATCCATGACAACTCGAGCATAACTGGGATATCGCTTATGCACGACGAAGGCACTGGAGGAAACACTGCAGGCGGATACGGAATTTTCCCTCTGTTTCCCTTGACAGGTTGCTCGTTTACATCCTGCCCTGTCAGCATATCTGCAAGAGCAGCTCTGAGAGCCGCAAATACCGATAGTCTGTTTTCCATACCCTCTATCATGAACGCTATGTTTACTATCCTTCTTTAAGACGCCAGTCCAGGGTATTTCACATCCACGTTCGTGAACGGCATCAAGCTGGAGGCCACCTCGACTAGAAGAGCGGGGTTGATCAAATTCACTTATCCATCAGGAAGCAGCACGAATCATGTTGTCGTCGACCTCGCGAATGACCTTCAACGCTCGTTCTCAGGTGGAAGTCTGACTTTGTCTGGCGGTCGTGTGATGTTGGATGGTATCTATTTCCAGGTCCGCTCTAACTCCTGCGAATGTGAAGCATGCATCGATGGATCTGATTTCTAGAGCTACGGACCCGATAACTATACGGCACACGCTTGCTATGACTTCGCGTCCGATTTCGTTACTCAGCCCCTGGCACAGACCGGCACCTATCAGTCGGCAGCGACAAACGCGAGTGCCGTCACCGTCTCCCCGGGATCCACGTCTGTTACCTTTCCTTACAAGACAAGCGTCTATTCTGGTACTCAAGCTGGCGCACTATTTTCGTTCAACTCGTCGACCGTAACTGCCCGTTTCGGGATCTCCATGATCAGTGCAGATCAAGCATGTGCTAATGCAGAAGCCGAGGTGCCTTCATGGGACTGGGATTCAGTACAGCAAGCGTCAGTTGACAAGTGGGAGGACGTGCTATCACGCGTTCAGGTCGACACAGATGTCGAGGATGCGACAGTTGTAGAGCTTCTGTATTCTTCGGTCGGCTTCTATCCTTCATCTATGCATTTGTTGATTGATTGTCTGTCATTAGCTCTATCGCTCTTCTCTTGTTCCAGCGAACTTGACTGATGAAAACCCGTATTGGCAGACAGATCAACCATTTTACGATGCGCTTTTCTGGCAAGTTATTTGGCCGATATACTACATTCCGTTTTAACTTTTGATTTTCAGTTCTTGGGACACATTCCGCACTGTTCATCCTCTTCAGTCTCTCGTTAATCCACGTGAATGGGCTGATATCGTCAATTCTTATATTGATGGATGGCGAAATACCGGTTCGACCGTCCAACTACTATTGTTGTGCTTGCTGAAATGAAGGTATCATAGGCTATATCCCTGAATGTCGCGCGAACACCAAAGCGTAAATGACTATCATAGTATCGATTTCACCTCCTTATCGTCCTTAGTGGCTACGTCCAAGGCGGAAGCGACGGCATGCCGATACTAGGCGACTTTGCGGTGAAGTACGCCTCGCATGCTTCGGATCTTGGTGTGTCGACGGACGATCTCTATCAAGCCCTGGTCGACACAGCGGAGAACACGGTCAGCACAAATCAACATTGTGTCCATGCAATCCATCACGCTCATCATGTATACAGCCACCTGACTGGTATAGAGGTACTGCTTTTATTTTCTGATATCGATTGCCGTCATTCTCAGACGAGAGCGTAGTGGGCCGCCAGAACACCGCATGGATCCAGTTTGGGTATATCCCTACGGATTGGGTAGACCCTTCGGGATCGACGGGATTACCAACGCGAGAGGCGTCTCGTGCGTGGGAGGTGCGTGAACAGTACTATTATGATGCCCGCGCTGCCGTTTACAGTGTTACCTGTAGTATGCCGTCGGCGACTTTGCTGTGCGCCAGGCAGGTAGAGTGCTAAGCAAATCTGAGGCCGATGTTGCAAAGTACACGAACCGGTCTATGAATTTTGTCAATATGTGGGATCCGAGCGTGACCAGTGATGGATTTTCTGGCTTTGCTCAACGAAGATACCCTGTGGGTCGCGTCTACAACTCATCGTCACAGCAGAATTGTTGACGCCTATGCCTCTCACAGAATGGCACCTTTGCATTCAGTCCGCCGGATGCCTGTTCTCCCGTCGATCCTGTTAGTCATTCCTGCGCCCGTGGTTCAGATAACAACGTCGGATTCTACGAATGTAAATCACTTGATCTAATCCCTAGTATGCCAGCTGATAGGTTTCTCACAGCTTCGTCCTGGGAGTATAGCTTCTACGCTCCTCAGTCAGTCGCGACTCTGATAGACCTGATGGGAGGCAATGCGACTTTCATTGATCGCGTGTACGCCTCTTCCCTTCATTGTCATGAGCGCTGATTGACGCTGTACACCGCTTCCAGTAATCACTACTTTTCCAAAGGGTACTTCCTTGCAGGAAACGAGCCGTCATTCGCTATGCCCTGGATCTATCATTATGCTGGGCGTCCAGATCTCAGTGCTCTCCGCGTGAGAGAAGTTGTCTTTGAAAACTTTGGCACAGGCATCAATGGGTGAGGCACGCCACCCCAAAATGGCTCAAATTAATGTGATCTCTTCTATTTTCAGCCTGCCAGGAAATGACGACTCCGCCGCTATGGCCTCCCTTTTGGTGTTCCATTTACTCGGCCTGTATCCGGTCGTCAGTACGACGCAGATGCTCATTGGATCGCCCATGGTCTCGTCGTTCTCGTTGAGGAACGATGTGCTCGGGACAACGACAAAGTTCACGGTGACAGACTTTGACAGCGCTTCTCTGGCAGCGTCTCCTCCTGACGGAAGTCGCGTGTACGTCAAGAGTATAACGATCAACGGGGTACAAAGCGATAGCATTTGCGCCATATCTTGGAACGACGTGGTTGGCGGTGGTGAGATCGTGATTGAGGTTGATTCCGACGCAGCTGCTGCACAAGCGCGGGGATGTGGGGGTGCCTTACCCGATTCACTAGCGACTGGGGGCTTTTCGAATTGAGTAAGACAATGGGTATTATTGCTCTCGAGGATAGCGGATCTGATGTGCGTACAAGAAGAAGTAAATGAAAGCAAACGAAATTGAATGATATTGAATCGTTCATGCACCGCGCATCATCTAAGAGTACATCAGCCGACGAGGACACGGACGGAATGTGAAGGGCTTTTACCTTGACGAACTCTATTCATAGGAATGAACTCATTAATGAAGTGTTACAGATGGAGTGAGGAGTGCTGACCTGAGTACGAAATCTGGCCATCGCCGTCAGCATCAGCCTCCTTCATCATGGCGTCAAGTTCAGCATCAGTTAGACGTTCACCTTCCCAATATAGGTTAGCTGACGCCACACCAAGTTCCGAGGAGGAAGCGCACCCAACCCAGCCATGACCTGCTTCAACTCTGTGCTGCTGATGGTCCCGCTTCCGTCTTTATCAAATACCATAAACGCCTGACGGATCTCCTCCTCGCTGTCGAGATCCTGCACCCGCTTCGACATCATGGAGAGGAATTCGGGAAAATCTATTGTTCCATCGCCGTCGACATCAACCTCGTTTATCATGTCGTGTAGCTCTGCCTCAGTGGGGTTCTGGCCCAGTGAGCGCATGACCGTTCCCAGTTCGGTCGTCGTGATCGTTCCATCTCCGTCTATGCATGGTGTAAATGGCGTCCTGTGCACCGAGAGGTTTCGTACGGACCTTTGTCGAAGAGGGAAAAAGCCTCTTTGAATTCTACAAGTCGTTGAACAATGGAGGCAACAGCAGTTCAAATCGTACATACCTGTGATTTGCTCTGAAGATCAGAAAGGTCAGTTACTCTGGGAGGGATCGATAAGCTGGGACGTGCCATTGGACTAGGAGACGTCTTTAGAATTCGTTCTGACCGACACAAAAAGCAAGATGCTCTTACCATTTGGTCGGACATTGCTAACGGGCGGAAGGTGGTTGGAAGGAGAGTGCAAAGGCGCTAAAGTTATATTAGTGCCTAAGATTTACGGCATCGATTGAAATGTCTCAGCGCACTTGGAAGAGTTTGATTGAGGTGGGGTTCGAATTTTCAATATACGCGTTCCACTTATATACCCCACGGAAAGACGTGTAAAGGTTCCGTAGCACAGCTTAGCAACTACGCATTCGTCAAGCTGAAGGCAGTGCTTGAAATGACGCACCATCCACCAAGCTGTGCTGATTTCTCTGATAGCCCTCGCCCTGGCGGACGTGTCATACCGAAATGTTGATCTCCGTTAGCAAAGCGGTACACGAACGTCATAGAGCAACCCAGAGCGCTCAATCACACGTCTCCATGTCATAAATAAGAATACTGGTACACTACACATTTCTGCTTTTTCTCGGCTAGAATCCCTACGATCCGATAGTCGAAACCTAGTAGAAGGGACATGGCCACTACTTGGAAAGCATCATCTTCACGAACGCTAACGGGGCTGTTAACGAGTGAAGGAAGGGTTAGAATAACGCTCCTTGCCTTTGTAGTTAATCTGGCCATCTTGGTCAACGTCCGCCTCACGAATCATCTCGTCAACCTCGTTATCGGACAACTTCTCTCCTGCAAAGAACAGCAGAATAACAGCTGAAATGCACACCCAAGTTGGTCATGACGCGGCTGCGCTGATGGAGCCGTTTTGATCTCCTCCTCGCTATCGGTGTCGCGCATCTGCCTTGCCATCATCGTCAGAAACTCGGGAACTACAGGCACAAGCACGTTGAAAAGAACGAATGGAGAGCGAAAGAAATTAAAAAAACTTGCGATCTATACTGCCACTGGCATCCGAGTCAACTTCGTTGATCATGTCTTGGAGCTCGGCTTCTGTGAGATTCTGGTCGAAAGAGCGCATGACCGTCCTCAACTCCCTAGTAAATGTCAATTGGAAAATCAACGAGGAGGACTAATGAACACGCGCCGTAGTAATGGAGCCATCTCCGTCTACGTGTGGTGTAAAGGACGACCTCCTGAGTAATGAGAGGTTTCGTACAGACCTTCGAAGACGGAAAAACCTCTTTGAATTCTACAGGATATAGTAAGCACAAGTGCCTGCTTGGAGCACAGGCCACGTACCGGAAATTTGCTCTTTTTGGAGAAAAAATGTGACCAGGTCTCCTAAACGCAGTCAGGGCGTACCTTCAGAGTAGAGGCATTATTAGCATGATTGCAGATGACAACGAGCAGCGAGAGCACTTTCAAGTTGTTCAGCCATGGTGGTTTGGAGGAAAGAGGTTGGCGTGGGGATCTCTCGGTCATCGCCGACCGACGACCGAAACATGAGCGCCCTTCCAATTCTGAAAGATGCCAACTCACACGAACACTTGTCCACCTGGCTGATACAAATGCGATTAAACCGACAGAGAAGGTATATTATGAATCTAGCACAATAGAGATACGTACAGACGATTACACCTACAAATACAAGTAGGTTGATGACTAGTACGCCTAGCCTTTGATGACAGCTGTTTCAAAGGCAGGTAACGCTGGAGGAGGAACCCGCGCAAGTTTTGAGTTTAGGTCTTCTTCACGGATAGGGACAGCGCCGATCGAAGTGGCGCTTTCTGGGTCCTGAGTTTCACTCGAGTTCCAGCAGTTCTCGTTCGAGATAGCGCGAACGGTGTCACCCCGACTTCGTCCTTGGCTGACGCGTATAACAATGCTACAAAACTAAAGGTACAGGCACGTTGGAAAAGAACGACTGGAGAGCTAAAATAATCACGTACCACGATGCCCTGCGAATAATCCTGATCAGTCCGCTGGTTTCGTGGCGTAATAAAAAGAGCATACAATGGTAGGACCAGACTGAGAATGTCTTGTCAATAACAACACCAACCCCCGGCTCTGAAAGAATGGCTCACAATGTCCGAGAAGATAAAGGTCGAGAAAGATCGAACCACGAGGGTGATGACTAGACACAACGACACGAGAGTAGTCGCGGTAGCTAAAAGAAAGATGAATCTCCATTTTGAATACAGCCATAGGAAATACCTGATTCTACGACAAGAGCTACTATCCGTGTAAAAGAATCGTCCACCTTGACGCCGTCCTTTCGGTTTGTAACGCCCAGAATTCGATAAGCAATGAGTCCTACACAGACATGGGTCGGATATGGGACGAAATTACACGGGAAGTGACCTGCCGGAACAGACAACATTGACGAGCGCCGTTAAGCAGGAAAAGGTGGTCAAGGCCGTTACAATACCAGTTGTTAAACCTCGAACTCCAGTGAAGGTAGCGTTCAAGTATACCCACCAAGTGCCAGATCCTAATCAAACTTGAGGGACACCGCGCGAAGCTTCCTGGTCGAATCGAAACTTACCGAAGTCAGCAAGCGTCGCGAGAACAGGAATCACAATGACCACGAAGCTGTTATCCCACACAACGAACGTTCGGAAGATCTAGAGTCGTGATCAGGCATGGGAATCAAGTTGAACGGAAATGCGTACCAGAAATGCATCATAAATGAGCACGACAAGCACGAAGAGGGTGCACACGAGTACACTGATTGGCGATGCGAAATTTCCCATGCCAATAACGCCCCTGCTAACATTGGCATATTTGTAGGCGTTCATGGCTCGTTTAGCTACAGCGAGGCATCTCTGCAAAGCCATTTGAGAAGACACGTATCCGAAGAAACGACAGAATTACCGCACTGATGAACACGAGGAGTAAGACGTGTGTGGTTGCGAGGTACGTATGACCGCGCCCGGCCTTGTAGCGCTGATAGAGCAACTTGCTGCACTCTGCTCCAATTACCAGGTATATCCCTAACCTCAATCAGCGAACTGGACGGTATGAATCGCTTCAGCGCACCAAAGAAAAATGTAGATGCGTAAGACCCAACGAGTGCCGCGTCGTTATCGTTCAGCGCCATCGCGAAAAGAGCGTGAGCCTTGAAGGTGTACGCGGTTGGATATTTATACACCTCTAACAGCTTATAGAAATGCGAGGGGGAACACGCGGATCATTTGGACCTCCATTTCAGACTGAGACACGACGATCTAAGCGCCCGAAGCCGTCAAAGAGAGAGCTTTAGGAGTACCGGATGGGCCTGGGCCTTGGTGAACGGAGGTGCTTGTAGGTGCACGTCGGAGAAGAGGCTAAAATGCGGAGAAGATTAAGTGCCACGTTGCCATCGGTCCGAGATCCGAGGCTGCTCAAGGTCACAGGACCGGTCACAAGCTTCGGTGAAATGTGTCACAAAATCTGCGCCACAACTGCGCAACAACCAACAGCCTTCATTTGGGTTACTTAGTGTTGCTTAGGCATCGTGTACTGTATCAGACATGTACGTGGGTGTTTATCGTGTATAATTACATACGCTACATGTTGAAAGGTTTCTTCATTCGAAAACATAAGTATACGAGTTACTCATACAGGAAATATCGTATGCGAGCAACCCACCGCGTTTCGCGATTTGCCCAGTATAGGGCAATCTCATTATCCGAGGGATCCACATCGAGCAGCGGAATACAGGCTCCCTCTTCCCATCGTTACGTCTCGGGGATCTGGCGGTAGCGGTGCTCTTTGTACAGTCCAATTCTGTTGAGGGAGAGTTCCCTACCACGCACTGTGTCCCGACTCCCCACGTACGCATTCGCTTCAAGTGTAAAGTGGGGGGCAGAGATGGAAGGATCACGTTGCTGGACGCGAAGTAGCCTTGAGGTGAGTCCCAAACGCGTCTTTGGCGTCTGCGTGCCGTTGCTTAGATGAGTTCTTGGGGAGAGGGCGGCGATGCTTTTTGCGCACTGGAGTGGTTTTTGGTGGGCATAGGGTGAGGGAACGTGGGTGAGAATTTGACTGGTATGGGAGTGGACCCCGACGGGGACGGACTCCGTGCTGAAGAAGACGATGGCAGAGGCCGAATAGGGGATTCGAATGTGGTCAGAATCGGAAGCGCTACCAAAAATATCGTCGCTTCCGCGTCGGCTTCCACGATTTGGGGCTGGGGAAGCCGGACACTTTCGTACACAATTGTGGCGTCCAGCGTCAAGTGCGAAAATTCGTGCCCAGAACTTCGCGTGCGACGCCACATCTGTAGGGCGGGTTGTCAGTTCAACGTTGCAAGCAGAACAGTGCATGTTGACAAAAATTGCCACTTGAACGCTTTCATAGTAGCCGTTGCTACAGTCGCGTACTAAGGTCGAGCCGTCGAGAGTAGCTGGTATGAAAAAAAGCACAGAAGGAAAATGGAGGCCGCCGCCGATACAACCGCGTCCCAAGATCGAGTCGACGGAGAGCAGCTGCAGCCCAGTAGAAGAGGAAAGCAAAGGAAGAAACGGAGTGCAATGATTGTAGACTTAACGCAAGGACGCGTAGTATTTTGACCGACTACGTCAGTAGTCTTTGCCGCTGGGTGAAGACCGCACTTGATGTCGACGCCAAAAATTTGAAAAACAACTTGAATACCACCGTCAACATTTTCCGCCTCCACACCCTCTTCGTGTTCTAGCCTGGACTCTTCTTTCTGCATCGCGCGCTTAGAATTGTTCAAGCGTTCAATTCGAGCACGGTCGTCGTCCCTATAACCGCGCCACGCTTTGGGCGTCCAATACGAGACTTGAAGCCTGGCGTGAATTTCCTAGCATAGGTTTCAGAATTGGTACAACGAGTAACACACTGGATCCGACAGTGATCTCTGTACTTGTTTATGTGCATGCGTCGCAAACCGAAGATCAACGACAGCCACGCTTCCATTTCTGACAGACGCCAACTCGAAGAAAATGTTATCGGATCCGCCTGGCTGATACGAATACATACACCACGTGGATAAATTAAACCTAGCGCCTGCGCGGTCTCATACAGATACGCATAAACGATTACACTTACAAATACAAGTAGGTAGACGACTCGGACTAGTACGCCTCGCCTTTGATCACAGCCGTTTCCAAAGTGGGTACCTCTGGAGGTGAAGGAACACGCCCAATTTTTGAGGTGGAGCGATGGAAGTTTAGATCTTCGCCACTGTTCTCCGAGTCTGTGTGTACAGCCCTATCAAGGTGGATAGGAACATTGCCCATCGAGGTAGCGCTTTCTGGGTCCTGAGTTTCACTAGAATTCCAGCGGATGCCGTTCGAGGTAGCACGAGGGGTTTCACGCCGAGTTTGTCCTTGGCTGACGCGTATAACAATGCTACAAAACTAGAGGCACAAGCACGTTGAAAAAGAACGACTGGAGAGCGAAAAAAATCACATACCACGATGCCCTGCGAAGAATACTGATCAGTCCGCTGGTTGCGTGGCGTAATAAAAAGAACATACAATGGTAGGAGCAGACTGAGAATGTCTCGTCAATAACAACACCGACTGCGGCGCTGAAAGGATGGCTCACAATGTCCGAGAATATAAAGGTCGAGAAGGATCGAACTGCTAGAGTGATGATTAAAAGCAAAGACACGAGAGTAGTAGCGGCAGCTAGAAGAAAGTTGATCTCCATTTGAATCACAGCCATAGTAGGACCTACCTGATTCTACGACCACGGTTATTATCCGTGAAAAAGAATCGTCCACCTTGACGCCGTTGGTTCGGTTTTTAACACCAAGAATTCGATAAGCAATGAGTCCTACACAGACGTGGGTCAAATTGGGATGAAATTGCACGGGAAGTGACCTACCGGTACAGGCAACATTGATGAACGCCGTCAAGGACGAAAAGGCGGTCAAGGCCGTTACAAGATTAGTCGCTAAACGTCGGGGTCCACTGAATGTAGCGGCCCCGTATATCCACCAAGTGCCAAACGCTAAGAAGCAAACTTGAGGGACGGCACACGAAGGTTCCTGGTTGAGTCGAAACTTACCAACGTCACCAAGAGTGGCGAGAAGAGGAAGCACAATGACTATAAAGTTGTTATTCCACACAACGAACGTTCGGAAGATCTAGAGTTGTGATTAGTGCATGGGGACCAGGTTGAACGGAAGTATGTACCAAAAATGCATCATAGACGAGTACGACAAGCACAAAGAGGGTGCAGACGAGTACGCCCTTTGCCGATGCGAAATTTCCCATACCAATAACGCCTCTGCTCACGTTGGCATATTTGTAGGCGTTCATAGCTCGTTCGGCTGTAACGAGACATCTCTGCAAGGCGATTTGAGAATATACTGCCTCCGACGAAACGACAGAATTACCGCACTGATGAACACGAGGAGTAAGATGTGTGTGGTTGCGAGGTAGGTATGGCCGTGTCCAGTCTTGTAGCGCCGATAGAGCAACTTGCTGCACTCTGCTCCAATTACCAGGTATATCCCTAACCTTCAATCAGAGAATGGACAGTGTGTCTAAATCAGTTCAGCGCACCAAAGAAAAACGTAGATGCATAAGACCCAACGAGTGCAGCGTCGTTATCGTTCAGCGCCATCGCGAAAGGAGCGTGAGCGATGGAGGTGTACGCTGTTGGATATTATATACAGCTAACAGCTTATGCAAATGCGAGGGGAGACACGTGGATCATCTGGACCTCGTATTTCAGAATGAGACACAACGATCTGGGGAAAGCCCAGCCATTGAGCAAGGAGGAGATAGTTGTTCCTCCTTTGAAAAGAGTCTGTGCACGTTCCCATCGGTCCGTGATCCGAAGCTGAATGAAGCTCCTCCACCTCGGTGGTGATAGCTACTCCAGATGGACAGGAATCATTAAGAGCATTGACATATATTGTCAGAAGCGGAGAGAGGCCACACTCGGAATAAGAGGTCTGTGCCAGGACGTACTACGTCCTAGTATTTTCGACCTCTGTGCACCTACCATGGCGTAGCGAGGCAAAATCTGCTGTGAATATACACTGCTCTATACAGTTGCGCCAGCAAATACCTCTAATCAACCAAGTTGATACTACAAGATCTTTCATATGGATACCTACGAACAACACGGTGAACGACAGTGATCTGCACCCGAGTTCTTTACCGCAACGACTGGGAGCTTCAATGCGAGAATATGCCACGCTTTGAGCGCCACTGCGTGGTAGATGTTAGGTATCACGCACCGGTGGAATGGTATGGGTACAACACTTGACTCCATCCGAAGCGATTGGTACACAGCACGGTATCTAATGATTCAATTTAGCGAGCTCTGATTCAATAAAAAGAACACAATGGAGCAAACCGATTTCTCGTTCAACGGCGGCGGGCAAATACATTCTTCTGCATCTCGACATACTTCTTTCTCAGAGCAACATCCGCAGAGACTTGGCGTTTTCTTCATATCTTGCTCGGCCGGGCTGTCTCCTCCAGTCGTGGGTTCTTGTCGGCTACCGTGGCACTTGTCGTCTCCACAGCACCCACCATCGAAGTTCGGATTTCTCACCCACCGCGCCATCTTCCATCCTTCCCATCCGAAGAGAAAGCCCAACAGAATGGACGTGGCGCTGTCCACCCACCAGCCACCTTTCCATAGCCGATACACCAGGGAACCAACGAAAAGGACAACAGTGATTTGGATACATGAAAGAGAACACTGCGTCTCGCCTTGCATCGCACTGCTGTCGAGCGCCCTCGCGAGATAACGCTTGGGAAGCCAAATCAGGACCATAAGCACCAGGGCTGATGCAGAGATGATGAGCGATGCATTCGAGCTGTCTGGTTTGTCGTGCTTCGCAAGACCAACGATGGCCAATACCTCCGTAGCCACCGCGAGAATCAACAACAGTACCGCAATTGACCCACTAGCGATTTTCTCAAATCTGGAGAAAAGGCTGTTAGCTGATGGTCCCGTATTCATGAGTTGAGAAAATGTACCTCAGCTCTCTCGGTTCCAAGACAACACCTCGCTCCTCTCCGGGTTTTGCAACTTTTCTGAAGCGCCAGACAACCATCGCGGCCGAGGTGACCTCGATGCCGGACTGGATACCAAAGAAAATGAGGGAACGCGAGGCAGATTCTGCGCCCAACGCTATAGAGACGGCGCCTTCCGCTCCATTGTAGACTACACTTGCGATGCTGATTGCGACCGCATACTGTTGGAGGCGACGGTAGGATGGGGCCATCGGGGAAGGAGATAAGGGGCAGAAAGCCGATAAATCCGTTAAATCGAGTGACTACATGTCGGTCCGCTTATATTCCAGTCGCGTTTGCATGGTCCAGCCTGCAAACTTGCTGCAACATTATTATAGACGTACATGATTATGGTTTATTGAAGAGGCAAGCCGTGCTCAGAGTTGCAGAGGGCTTTTCTTCCGCCTGGAGTTGAAAATCTTGTGTGTTTATCAAGTGTTTATTCCTGGTACCATCAGCCACGCGTCAAAGAATTGTATAGCATCGAGTTGCCAATCTGATAGTTGACTGCAAGGTCTGCCACAGGTTGAGATGGAGAATGCTTATATCTTCCATGACGGTTGGAGAGCAGCGCGGTAGGCTTCAGCTGTACGGGCTAAGCGGACCGACATAATTCCCATCAATTTCACGGATTTATCGGCTTTACCTTTTTCATTCCTGATTTGGCCATCCTTGCATGCCGCCAGGACCAGCATACAACTGGCTCTGTGTCCTGTCCACCGCTGTCGACGTTCTCTCGCATGCGGCGCGTATTAGAGCCGCCCAGACTACCGGCGGGGCGTTGACTCGCGCCTTGGCCCGACCTACGCGCTCAACGGCAGCCAGAAGACCGAACGATGACAAAACGGTGAGCACACCGTATTGAGAGTTCGATGTGACTGATAAAACGAAAAGCCAGAGCCTGTCACGCTGTATGAACGTCCCGAGCTACAGGTTCGCGTCGATGTAGAAAGACCGCCAGTCGAAACTTTCTCGCAGGCAACGAAAACTGAGGTGTGTTGGCCATTTTGTACGATCATTCGTTTAATTAATGTCCTCACAGACCCTCGAAGAGATATCCAGCATCCATAAAGAAGTCCCAGAACTACCGGCTGCCGTATGTCCTTGCCTTAACTCACTCTTGTGTTACATCTTGACGGTTCTTCAAGACAGTAGACGCGCCTTCTCCTTCTTTGGCTCGTGTTCTTGAAGAGAAAATTCCACCAGTCGTTCAATCTCCCGCTGAGGCGTCGAATGCGACAATTGCGCCGCGTAGAATTTTGCCGGAATCGTTACGCGATGAATCCGAGCTCGTTTTTGAGCGCGTATCCCCGGGCGATCATATAGCAGACCTCACTCCGACATCTCGAAACTTGTCGTCCTCCAAAGTGCCTTCCTCCAAAATAGGTCGCCTGTTCCATTACGGAGGTACATCACACCTGCCTTCCCTTGTTCAGCGCTTAAGCCCACCTTGCAGGCCTTGCTGCTTCTTTGGGCTATGGCGCCGCCTCAGAAATCATTCGTAGGACAGGCAGCAGCTCGAACACGGAATCTTCTGTTATGATGACGGAGGCAAACATCAAGCGCCTGGTGTCCAAACTGTCGCAAATGCGTGGCGCGGCTTTGAAGCTTGGCCAGTTTCTTAGTATTCAAGGTCAACCGTACCTTCTCGCAGCCGAACATTGCTAACATTTATTAACAGACACGCATATTCTTCCACCGGAAGTAGACCAAATATTTAGACGTGTTCAAGACAGCGCGCATTATATGCCCGACGCACAGATGGAGGTATGTTATCCCTTTCCCCCCTCTTTTCTCATATCTCATCCGTCTGTGCTTTTGTCAGAGTGTCATGCGAGACTCTCTGGGCAATGACTGGGCAGCCTGCTTTGACTCTTTTGATCGCATCCCATTTGCTGCTGCATCGATCGGTCAAGTTCATCGCGCTGTTCTTAGGGCTGAACTCTCCCCGACGCACGTAGCTCTGCCGGTCGCTGTTAAACTTCAGTTCCCGAACATCGCCAATTCAATTGAGACCGATTTGGGGTATATCAAGTTTTTATTGACAGCTGGAAAGCTCCTGCCAAATGGACTCTTTCTGGACCGGACTGTCTCGGTGCATATTTTCTCGAGTTGTTTGGCAGATGCTAATTCCGAACTGCAGGTCATGAAAGGCGAACTTGCGGATGAGTGCGACTATACGAGAGAAGCCTCGTTTCTCAGAACGTTTGCGTCTAATCTGAAAGATGACGAACGGTTCAAAGTCCCTTGGGTGTGGGACGGTAGCACCGGGCGTGTTCTGGTCATGGAACATATCGACGGTGTCAGCGTCGGAGAAGCAGGCGTGAAAGCATTATCACAAGTCGACCGCAATGATGTTGGTGCTTCCTGCATTTTTCAACTTTCACCTTTCTAATACTCCCAACAGATCGCATCTCGAGTAATTGAACTTTGCCTGAGAGAACTCTTCCAATTCCGCATGATGCAAACGGATCCGAATTGGACCAACTTTCTCTGGGATCCCCACTCGCGCAAGATTGGCTTGGTCGATTTTGGTGCAACAAGGGAATATTCCAAGGAGTTTATGGATGGGTGGTTGAACCTCCTACAAGCCGCGGCCTCGGATAACTGGCAAGCTTGCGTCGATTGGAGTTTAAAAGTTGGATATCTGACGGGGGATGAGAACGAGGTCCTTTTTCTTTATCCATAAAGCACCAACGATATTGACGAAGGCTACAGTTGATGCTCGACGCCCATGTCAAATCCATGACGCTTTTGGCTACTCCCTTCAAGGCTACGACAACGCAGCCATTTTCATTCGGACCTAGAACACTCTGGGCAGACATAACAGCAGAGATTCGTGCACAGATACCAGTCATGTTGCAGCACCGACTCACGCCGCCGCCCCGGGAGACGTATAGTTTGAACAGGAAGCTTAGCGGCGCGTTTCTCTTGGCCGCTAGGTTGGAAGCGACCATCGATACTAAACGTATTTGGGATGTTGTTGTTGACCAGTACGATTCATAGCAATAAATTCGCCATTCAGTTGAACACCACTTATCATCAGGTTTAGGACGACATCAGCGGCACCGGAAACGAAGCGTAATTTATGCTGAAGGTCCATCACGTGACAAGGATTGTGCTTCTAATTGCTTCCTTCACCGTCCCTCCCGTCACTCAGACTATGTAGAAACTGAGCCAAACCGACGATTTATCTCACGATAGTGACCGAATTGTCTCGTTGTTGCAAGGCGGTCCAGCAAGGTCTCCGTGTCAGAAACTTGCGCCCACGATGACGAAAGCTGCGTCAGAGCCGGGACCGGAGAACAGGATTACAATTGAACAACGCAGGCTTTACGCTTCGAATACCACCATAAAGGGACGTGGTGACTCACGGCCAGCTTCCACTCACCAACCTTTATATAAGTCAAGTTATTGGTGTCTTCCACTCACTCCCTTCCCTTTCAGAATAATCTACTGCCATGGATATGTATACCATGCAGCAGTTTATGAACATCCAGCTTTTGAATGGAATGCGCCCTCTTATCGACGGGAGTCTTACGGCGCCAAACTCTACAGCAGTTGAATTCATCCTACCCGAGATCTTATCCTCCCTATCTCTTCCCCCAGAAGTGTCATCCTTCATCTCCCAGCTGAGCTCGTTTTCTACCCTCAGGGACTGGTTGATTATCGCCGCCATCGGCTGGGTCTTCGATTTCTGCCGTTGGGCATTTGGATGGATGAGGTTCAATTTTTGGCGCGTAAGAACAGCGGCGCGGGCCAAGATCATGAACTCGGTGTACCTTGAGGTCGAGTTTGAGACTAGTGAACCTTGTCATAGTACGCTGTTTTTACGCTTCAACGATTGATAGCGCACTTACTGCATATGCAGAGTGGATATTAGTCTGGCTTTCTAAGCAGCCTGGCTGGGGTGAGTCGAGTCGTATTCTTCATTAATGACGGCATGTTCTCAACCAGGATTGTTTTCAGCGAATGCTCGAAAGATTAGATTTTCCCGTGAAGCGATTTCTGTGAGCTCCAGCGCCCTTGGGCCTTACAAACGGGAGGACAACGACGCAATCCGCGACCTGCGGTTCGTACCTAAGGCTTGCTTCACCTATTCATGTTGGTTCAAGAGACATTACCTAACTGTTGGACGAGCTGCACCAACTTCAGCTGCGAGCTACTATGACGACTATAACGGAGGGTACCAAACTCCTGTTCCCTTCTACGGCGGAGTTGGTGGTGGCACTACTGGCGCCAATTTGTTCATCAGGTACGCGGCATCCTGAAAACATTACGTTGATTCTGAAAGCTTCGCCACTAGTATAGTCGCTTGGGACACATCTATTATTCTAGATCTCCTTCGTGAGGCTCAGAAAGCTTACGCGGCTACCCTGATTCGCGGCACTAATGTGTATACGTCTGCTTTCAACAACAACATGCATTGGGGCTCCAACGAATGTGGGCAGTGGAAACTTTCCTCCACCGCGCCCAAGCGGAGTTTTGACTCGATCGTTCTTGATCCTGCTGTCAAGGACCTCCTACTCCAAGACGCGATAAGTTTCCTAAGCAACAGAGCCTGGTACGCCGAACGATGTATTCCATTCCGCCGTGGATATCTCTTGGTCCTGTTATTTTTCAACCTGGACATTTGCTTCGTAACTGACGATCGCATACAGTATGGTCCTCCCGGCTCTGGGAAGACATCATTTATCTCTGCTATTGCGGGCGAATTAGGCCTGGACGTCTATATCATATCTCTTTCGCAAGCTGGCATGGACGATGCGGGGCTTGCCAGACTTTTCAACGATCTCCCCGGCAATTGTATCGCTCTCATTGAAGATATCGATGCCGCATTCACTCGGAACGTGAATCGTGACGCTGTTGGGAACAATTCGCCTGGCATAGGCTGGCCGGTCCCAGACAGGCATCTGGGGTACGCTTTTTTCTATCATCAGACTCTTCGTTATAGTCTTATGCATGCATTGCCTACGTAGTGTCAGTCTCAGCGGATTGCTCAATGCGTTAGACGGCATAGGCGCGCAGGAAGGGCGCATCCTCTTCGCCACTACAAACAAGTACGAATCGCTTGATAAAGCACTTTCACGTCCTGGCCGTATGGACCTTCACGTTGAGTTCAAGCTCGCTGCGAAGTATCAGGCAGAGGAGCTGTTCAAGAGATTCTACAACCCGAGGGGTAGTGATCTCGCTGAGGACGATAAAGAAACCAGCACACCCGTTGTCCGAGTCCCGTCCTGTGTCACCGTCATGGACAAACTCCACACCAACCGAGCACCGAGACTTTCACGGAGTCGACTGCAGGAGCTTGCTGATGCCTTCGCTGAAGCAATCCCAGAGCACGAGTTTTCTATGGCGAGTATCCAGGGTTATTTGATGGCGTATAAAACAGATCCTGTCGCTGCAGCGGCAGGGATAAAAGCTTGGGTACACGAGACTCGGTCCGATAAGACTGACTTGATTTGTGATGAAGGAATAATGACGGGCGCTTGATACCCGCTGCTTTTTTCATAGCACTCTTCATTAATATCGAACAGTTCCTGTTCCATGTATGCGTGTCACTGCGTTTGCTGTTTCTCGATCGTTGTGTAGTGTAGTTCACATTCGCTCCGGCCTTGAAGCGCAGAGTATTAATTTCAGTCTTCTGTACAGCAGCAATGACCCTCCGAAACTGTGAAACTGTACAAATAATAGTAAACTACTAATTGCCCGTCACTGAGTCAGGTAAATAAGAAAGGGAAGCAATCAAACATTACAGAGGTGTGCTAAAAACCTTGGCAAAACAATAGGCTTCTGTGTTCTTTGTTGCGGAAGATCTCTCACTGGCCTAGTCCTCCGCGACACTGAACGGTAAGAGGTCACGCTCGGCCCCGACAGTCACGCTTCTCCCGCACTACAGGCGTTTATGCGTCAACATGGCTCAAATGACATGGCCATGCGAACCTGACCACACAATGGCCTCGAGGACAGAACCCACATCTATTTGACAGCTTTGTGTCCGCGCTTCTCTTCATCCTCCGTTTGCCTGAAAGTTCACTCACTCGATACTCAACTCTGTTCCAGCACATGGACGTGTTCTCCTTGCAGCAGTTTATGAATGTCCAGATTCTGCAGGGCATGCGTCCACTTATCGATGGGACCCGCGCGGCGATGAACGTTACGGCAACCATTTCGCCTTTACCAGAGATCTTGACCTCGCTCCCCGTGCCGCCAGAAGTGACTTCCTTTATATCGCGTCTGTACTCGACATCAGCTCTTCGAGACTGGCTGATCATCGCCACGATCGGCTGGCTAGTTGATTCATGCCGCTGGATCTTTGCATGGTTGAGGATTGAGCTTTGGCGCCTGCGGATGGGTGTGCAGGCCAGGCTTCTAGACGCGGTGTATCTAGACATCGAGTTTGACAGCAACGAGCCATGTCATAGTGAGTACTACTTGAACGCGTACCGGCCATCATTAAATAATGCCGTTTCAAGAATGGATGATGGTATGGTTATCCAATCAGCCAGGATGGGGTGGGTCCTTCGTTTGCATTGCGTTGAAATCTCAAACGAGAATCTTGTATTCTAGCAAATTCCCGAAAGATCAGGTTTTCGAGAGAGGCAGCGTCTGTGAGCTCCAGTGCGCTTGGACCATACAGAGCAGACGACAACAACGCCATTCGTGACCTGCGATTCATTCCTCAGACGGGATTTACCTACTCCTGCTGGTTTAAAAATCACTACCTAACTGTGGGGCGCACCGCACCAATATACAGGGGCCAATATAACACTCCTACTAATGGAGGAGCCTTCGAAACGTCCCCAAATGCCTTTTTCGGTACCTCTGGTCCCGCTTTGAACGTCTGCGCAGACCTTCATGTCAGGTACGTACACGATATCATCCCCATCGAGTCGCTCCCTCATTCTGAGAATTTTGTTATCTAACAGCGTCATCGCTCGAAACCCTTCTATCATTATGGACCTTCTTCGGGAGGCACAGAAAGCTTATGCCGCAACTCTCCTCCTCGGCACAAATGTTTATACGTCTACAGTGGGCGGTGATCCTTGGGCTGTTCAATCGGGACGCTGGAATCTTACATCCTTCAATCCCAAGCGTAGCTTCGACTCAATCATTCTTGACCCTGCTGTGAAGAACCTTGTACTCAAGGATGCAATCAGTTTCCTGAGTAGCAAAGCCTGGTACTTCAAGCGATCTATTCCGTTCCGCCGGGGATATCTCTTGGTACGTATCTCTGCGTGGCCTCTGTTCGAAGACTGACGAACTAAAACAGTACGGCCCTCCCGGTTCTGGAAAGACGTCGTTCATCTCTGCAATCGCAGGAGAGCTCGGTCTTGACATTTACGTTGTATCGCTGTCGCAAGGCGGTTTGGATGATGCTGGTTTAAGCAGACTTTTCAATGCTCTACCTGGAAATTGTATTGCCCTCATCGAAGATATCGATGCTGCATTCAGCGCTACCTTGAATAGAGACAATGAGGAGGGACATTCGTCGCTCAACATGCCATGGCCTGGCCCTGGGCAATCAGGGTCTAGTCGGTAAGTCCTTTATCTCGCACAAATGTCTTTAATTGAAGTGCATGCCTACTGTTATAGAGTCAGTCTCAGTGGCATATTGAATGCCCTGGACGGCATAGGTGCCCAAGAAGGCCGTATCCTATTTGCGACCACAAACAAATACGAGTCTCTCGATAAAGCTCTTTCTCGTCCGGGGCGCATGGATCTTCATATCGAGTTTAAGCTCGCAGCGAAGTATCAAGCGAGAGAGCTCTTCATGCGGTTCTATAATCCTTCGAACCCAGGAAAAGTGGGAAGTGACCTCGTTGACGATTCGGAATATGACAAGGAGAGCCTTGCCTCTGACGATTCGGGTTATGCCTCCGGTCATACTGAGTCGTCATCGGATTCCTTAGCTTTGCCGTCCTCTGTCACTCTCATTGGAAAACTCCACACCACCCAAGGACCGCAACTCTCTCAGCGCCGTTTCGTTGAACTCGCCGATGCCTTTGCAGAAGCCATTCCAGATCATGAGTTTTCTATGGCGGGTATCCAAGGTTATCTGATGTGGCACAAGACGGATCCCGTCGCTGCGGTGGAAGGTATACAGGATTGGGTTCGTGACGCTCAGTCCGATGTCAGCGATTCTACAAACCGGCGTAATGGTCTCACATGCCAAGGTATCCCGCGTAGTGGGAGGGTGCTCAACCCACCAAGACCCTTACCTACATATTATTGCTAGGTGTCGAGTTTGGACTGAGTACATGAAGCGCGGCGGATCTGTTTGGAGAGAACGAACGGGTATTTAAACGAGGAATCTTAAACAGTTGTAGTATTAAACAGTATGCAATAACTTTGTAGCCAACTGTGCTCTAGTCCCAGGTGGAGATCGTTTTCGCGAACGAATAATGCAAGGAGAAGGAGACAAGAAGGAGCTACTACCGTGAGAAACTCAGCAGGTGTCAGGGGCCGGTCCGAGAATGCGGGCGCTTCATTCCACGACCATCGACGACGATACAGAAATCAAAGGAGTGCTTATGTCTCTTTGGATGAGCCTGACGAACCTTCCAGAAAGTTGCACTCCTCTAGCCCTTCGCCAGCCTCTACGCAGTATTTGTGGAATGCTTTTACGCCATCCCCTTCCAGACATGTCTTTACTAGGTCCCGACCAAGTCGCGTCTGAATTACAACGATATGATCACATTCTAGCTTTTGGGCTCTCATTGCTCTCTCGAACACCATTCAGATAGTCAGGGCATGCTGGAATGCGAAAGCGCGACTGAACAGGCTGGAACTGGTTCGGAGCGGAGCGGATGCCAGTGAGTAGCGGATGTAAATGGAAGAACCAAAGTCCGCGGTCAAATACACATCATGGCACGACGACTGGGTGACTCCAATGCATCTCGAAGAGTAAGTCTTGCAATAGCTTTCTTCCTTATCAATACCTCTACCAACTCAAGAAGATGGTTTACAGATTACTACTACCTGCTATCGGTATGTCAGGAAAACGCGATCTCCCTCGCGTTATAAGTGGATGTGATCGCGTGGAATAATATCTCCATCCTCCAACAGGAGCGTACCGAGCACTCGGCTTCCTATAAATAAAAGTTCTGCCTCAAATTCCATCCATCCTCTTCTTTCCCCAACCCCGACCTCTCCGCATTGTAAACATGGCTGGGGTGGCACCACCCCAGAATTCCACCACAACGTCCGCGAACAAGGGCGTCTTCCATAAGCATAACCTTCGCGCAACATTATTTTGCTTGGTGTTCGTGTTTGGTGCAATTCTCTATGGGTACGTCGTTTTCTTGGTGCCTACTTAGCTTCGCCGACTAACGTGTGTTTCCAGATATGACGGGTATAACTCATGATTCATCTCCCACGTCCCTATATACTCATTAACGGCTTTCTAGCACTTATTTCACTGGAATTCTTGCGATGAACAAGTTCAAGCTCGACTTTGGGGACCGTCAAGCAGATGGCTCGTACACGATCTCGTCGGCGTACCAATCACTCTTCGCGTCAATCGTTCAAGTCGGAGAGGTCATCGGTTCTCTCTCCGCTGGCTTCATTGGTGACGCCCGTGGCCGCAAAGGCGCGATGGTCGCGTGCATCGTTCTCGTTACCCTTGGTGCTGTTCTCCAATTGATCCTTGTCGGCTCCATCCCCCTTCTTGTCGTCGGCCGCGCCATTCTCGGCATCGGCGTGGGCATTGTCTCCAACTGTACGACGCTCTACCTGTCCGAAATCCCGCCAGCGGCAATCCGTGGGACTATGGTCTCATCCTGGCAATTGTTCTTGGCCATCGGTCAAGTCATCGGAGCGGGCGTAGCCCAAGGTATGTATTGTGGGTTTCCTCTGTGGTGTTCTCCTCATGTTTTTGCCGTGACTAGGAACTAAGGACTATGGATCGACATTTTCATACCGTTTCCCAATCGCGCTCAATCTTTTGATTTGCCTGATCATCGGTTTGGGTCTTCTCATCGTACCGGAATCCCCGCGGTGGTTGCTATCAAAGGATCGTCAAGAGGCTGCCTTCGCCGCGCTGCGCCGCGTACACAAGGGTAACGACGAAATTGACCTCGACGCCGAGGTCAAAGTTATTCTGGACGCCAAGGCTGCTGAGGCGAAAGAAAGTGGCGGCGAAAGTCGATGGGGCGATATCTTTTCTGGAGTTCAGAAACGCAAGTTCTTTGGAGCATTTGGTATCTTGGTCTGCCAACAGATTGGCGGGGTTCAGTTTGTACGCGCTTGCCATTTATTCCCGTCCGCCTGTATCTGATAATTTCGTTGCATTCTTGGTTTGTGCATCCCCACATTTAGATTTGTACGTTGAACTTACCTGACTGTGGCTCGTCATAAGCTGATCACTTTCTTCAGTCTCGTATGGAACCGTATTCTTCGAGTCAATTGGGATGACTGACGCGTTCTTGGTTACTGTACGTGTTGTGCTATGAAATACTAAGCGTGGCGTACTGATGCTGTTGCTCAGATGATCACCGACATCGTTGAAGTTGTGGGAGTTCTAGTATCCTTCCTCCTTGTCAATCGCGTCGGCCGCCGGCCTTTGTTGCTTTGGACTACCGTGTGGATGGCCGTAGTTCTATTCATCTGCGGAGGACTAGGAACCATTCCGGCTGACCAACGGTCCAAGTCTGTCAATTCGGTGATTGCGGCTATGATCATCGTCTACGTCTTGTAAGGGCTTCCACTGTGCTAAAATGAACGCGGCTGACGCATTTTGTCGGTTAGCGTCTTTAACTTGGCTTGGGGTCCGCTCGCCTGGGTCGTGGCGACAGAGCTCGCGGCTGGCAAGAGCCGCACGAAGATTATGGGTGTTGCTACTGCTGCTTTCTGGGTTTCCGCGTGGGCTGTTACGTTCACACTGCCGTACCTTTACAACGATGAGAAAGGCTCTGCCGGATTAGGCCCTATGATTGGCTTTATCTGTAAGCAAATTCTTACTTTCCCTTTGAGTCTTGATTGAAACGACTCGACAGACGGAGGAGGAACGGTCATCGCGTTCATCTTTGTTTATTATTACATTCCTGAGACTTTGGGTGCGTACCTTTCACATTGCGTGCTATTTCAGGATTGATACGTTTGGTGTAGGACGATCTCTGGAGGAAATCAACATGATGATGGAGCTCAAGGTTCCGACACGCGCCTGGTCGCAGTACCAAGCTGGTGTACTTGATGAGAATGGCCGACCTGTTCCTATCGAACAGCATGCAGCGGAGTCCAAGGCCGGGTTCCGAGGACAGAGCGAGTTTGTTGAGGATTCGAGATTGAGGGATGATGACGACGCTATCAAGTCGGACTCCGTTTGAGTCTAGACTAAACTACAATTCAAAACTGCAAACGTAGATCAAAATGTAATGTGGAATAGATGAAGGAATATGTGCGTCGTCCCGGCGCTGTCCAGTAAAATAAGGCCTACAGGATTATGACGTTTGCGCCACTCTTAGTACCCTATTCGAGATTTATTGTAAAGGCTGATGAACAAGAAAAAGGCACGCCGCCATGTCTTCGCGAGTTGTTTAGGTCATACTAGTCGTAACAGGTTTGCCTCTAGTACCTGTCTTCGGGCTTCATGACAAGCAATTGAATTATGTTGAGAGTATATATAGGCTGTGGTACGTGTATACTTATATCAAAAAAGCTCACTTGCGGACGGGTATCATCAGTCTGGTGCCATGTTGGTAGTTTTAAACGCGTATCCAGTCTCCATGTTCATAGTATCATTATATCAGAGGATCAGTGAAGAGACCAGGACAGGCTTGTTCAAGGCGGATTATGTGCGGACTTGTGTAAGGTCGTATCTCATTCAGGCCATGGATACGACACCACGGTGATAAGGGGTACTCCATCCACCTGGTGATTGTTCGGCGGTAACGGAAATGCGAGATTCTCTGGTCATGGCTTCAAGGTGTAGAAAGCGCTCTGGATAGGAAACTTGAATAAACTGTTTAAGGGCGATATTATGAGCAGGTTGGAGCCCAAGGATTGGAACGCCTCGATCAAACGACTCGAGATGGTGGTGGCTGAAAAAGGCCGAAGAATCTCGATCTTCCTTTTCGGGGTTGTTGGGTTTGGTCCGTCCCAGGTCCCGTCCATTTTCATTTTGGAGCGCAACAGCCACCTTGAGGCTTTAAAAGGACCCCCGTTGATGATACCCGCTCTCTAACCTCTCGTCTCTCTTTTCGTTGGGATCTTTGAAGGGCGTCCGGATATTGCTCCTTCAAACCGGCCAGTTCTCGACTTTGATCAAATCACGCTGCAAACGCGTTTTCCATTCCCATATAACCACAACCTCCTCCATTCTTTACGACGTACCGTCTTTACTCGTCAGACATGTCTTCCCCTACCAACTCCTCTGTCACCGCTGTAGCATCCACCATCGCCGGCGGTTCTGCATCTGCAGGTGCAAACGATGCCCCAGAGATCGATCAGGAAGCCCTCGTTTATCACGTCTCCCTCCTCGTTCTGTCCTTTATTGCCCTTCTGTTCGTCCTGCGCATCCCTCGCGCATTCATTCGTTTATTACACTGGTCAGAGTTCTCGCAAGGACACATACTCCGTTACGTTTCATATAAGGTCCGCTCCCCGCGCATTGTTCACGTCACACACGACCGGGCGACGAAGGAGACCGCATCCAGTGATGAATCCCACACCTACCAGAGTCACTCTACCCACATCGAACGCATCGATGAGAAGGGCAGCCTTATGGTCATGAATTACCCCACCCATATTACCTCCTGCCCCTCATTTCTCCGCGGATTGGCGTCCGAACTCAGTACGAGACTCGCGCCTGGATACTCTCTTGCGCAAGGTATCTGTGCTCTGGTGTACCTGGCGTGTTGGATATACCCCACGTTTTACAAGTCAAATCCATTCTTGGACCCCACCCGAGCTGGATGGGTGGGAATCGCTCAACTACCATTCGTGTTTGGCTTTGGGACGAAGAACAATGTTTTGGGCCTCTTCTTGGGTCTGGGTTATGAGAAGGTACTTTACATGTTTCTATCGAAGAATCCTCATCTAAATACTCTTCAGCTTAACTTCATGCACCGGATGGCCGGAAGAATCATGCTGATAGCGGTCAACGTGCACAGTCTTGGTTATAGTGAGTGGCCCGATGAGAACTTTGAACTTTTATTAAACCTTTTTCAGTCTATAAATGGCTTATTCAAGGCATCTTCCACGAAAAAATCATTCAGCCCTCCACCTACTGGGGTTTTATTGGACTTGTCTCTATTGACCTTGTCTTCTTCGTTTCGACTTCCGTTTGGAGAACAAGAGCATACCATTTCTTCATCGCCAGTCATATTAGTGGATTTTCCTTGCTCTTGGTTGCTGTATGTCTTTCTGTCATCGTTCTCGCTCTATGTTTACATTTGAACAGTGCTGGATGCACAAGCAGGCAGACCGGCCATTTGTTCTCGCCGCTATTGGACTGTACGCGTTTGACCACCTCATGCGCTGTGTCAAGACCCGGATCCAGACTGCCACGATACGCGCTATTCCCCAACTCTGTTCCACGCGTCTCGAATTGCCTCATACAAATGCTGGATGGCGTGCGGGGCAGCACGTCAGGCTGCGTATCTTGTCGTCTGGCATGGGTATCTTTGGCTGGTCGGAAGTTCATCCGTTCACCATTGCCAGCGCGCACAAATCGCAGGAGGGAATGGTACTCATGATCAAGAAAACTGGAGACTGGACCACCAAGCTCTACGACATCGCAGACTCGGGCAAGCATAGCGAAGCAGGTGTTGGTACTAATGTGAAGGTTATGATTGACGGTCCCTATGGTAGACTGCGCGTTTTAGGTTTCATGTCGGTGCACTTACTATCGTTGCAGGTGGCCCCGGTCATTCCATTCCCTCCAGCCATTCCGCTGCCGTCTTTGTAGTCGGTGGTAGCGGCGTCAGCTACGCCCTTTCGGGTATCCAAGAGTTAATAGACAAGGATCTCAAGGGCGAGTCTCGCATCAAGATCATCGAGCTCATATGGATTGTACAAGATCCAGGTATGGTCATTCTACCAATTGTTGTTCAATCCTGACAAACGTTTTAGCTGCGCTCGTTCCTCTTGTACCAACGTTCTCTACCATGATTCAACGAAGTGTATTCACGCCAGTGAGGATATCGGTGTTCTATACCCGCGCTGTCATAGGAAAGTTCCCCTTCTCAAAGGACTTTTTCCATCCCCGCTTGTCTCTGTCGCCCGGTCGCCCAAAAATCTCGAATATGCTCGAGGCTACCATTAGTAAGACGGTGACACTGGGCGCTGGTATCAAGGATCGGGAGGCGCACACGGGCATGATGGTCGCTGTGTGTGGTCCCACCACACTAGCGGATGATGTTGCGAAGGAGGTAGGAAGAATTGATCCCGTGAGGAGGGATCAAGTAGGAGGTGTAGAAATTCACGAAGAGTATGTTTTCGTCCCTTTTGCCCACGATACGATTGCTGATAAATGGACAGTGCATTTGGCTGGTAGCCTTGGGCTTCTTCTCGGCTGGTCCGTTCTTATGAACAGGCTTCATTATACCCATGCTGGCATTTAGACGATTATACGTAGACGTGCGGGACACGATTTACAACGTACTCTTATGATCCATATTTTTATCAATCTCTTGCTGTGCTTGCAATTCTGACTTTTGTATCCAATAGCTAGTCTGTAGGACCATTCTTGATATATATTTGCTAGAGATCCTGAAATGATATACCTCATATACCAGCCTGACTTGTTACGCTGTTGTAGAAGATACCTTCAGTTTCTCGGGCACGTGCGTGGTTGAAGGTCGCCTTCAACGTCCATGTCACAATGATACACCCATGGTTCACCGCTCAGGCTTCACGAGCGGTCGAAATGTTCTTGAATTGCTTTATTCAGGCGTCGCATGGGGCTGGGTCACGCATAAATATGTGGAAATATTGCGGTACGCTGCGCTTCCCCGTTTTCCTTCCGATTTAACAGCTTTTGGCGCTCAGGTGTCTGGCCTCACGTCGTGTCAGCCGCCACTTACGCTGCGATCCTCGCACCGCTAAGGTGCTCGTGAGTCGTACTCCCGAGCACACGCCCTAAAGGAATATTGATCAGAGGCCATACAACTTTCGATATTTCTACGGTACCTGATGTGTCAGGGATTGTTCACCGTGCTCGGAACTCCTCCCCCGGGCTTCTCGCGGCATCTCAGCCGTTTTCGCGTCACCCACATGTACGTGGCTCTCTCAGGCTTGGTATGCATCGCGGGAGATCTCTTCGAAGTATGCGCTGGAAATCACGTTGATACGACTCAATGGTCTACACGTCCTAGCCATGAGGTGCTCGACCCACGTATTGAGCATCGCCGCCACATGAGAGATCATTTGTCGAGCTGCAGGTGGAAATGGTGAGCAGTCGGCTTCCTAGAGAGCCGGTGTCAAAGTCTGTGATTCTTTTGGACTTGGCTGATACAGAATGCACTAGACCAACTTGTTACTTGTTCGCTTGCAATCTTGCGCTTCTATCAACACGTATGTGTCATTTCCCCGCAGTGTGGGGAAGAAAATGATCGCGTACGACGCGTCGGACGCGACCCAGGACACGTCGCGAGAGTCTATCCATTTCCAAAAGCGAACGTGTTATCTGCTTTGCGTTCCTGGCTCTCAACGGTCGTATGACTTGAGAGCGACGGCAGGGCCCTCTCGTGACATGATGAATATTGCGGACCTTTTGCAAGTAACTTACCCTTCTCTCAAGCGACTGGAATCCTTATAAGACGGTATTAATATGTCTTATTTCATTGGTACATTCGTGCGCCATAATGTTCATTCCTCTCGTCGCAGTCGTCGTCCAGGCTGGGCTTGTGGTTGGTGCCGCGGTGTCTCCTCGCGCAGACGTTACCGTGCGCTTGGATAATGCCACCATCACCGGCACTGGTACGAGCACGGTCTCCAAGTTCCTTGGGATACCTTTTGGACAACCGCCGTGCGTTCTCTGGCACGTCCCAGTTATTTTACTAACTTGGAGCCTGGCGCAGAACTGGGGACCTCCGATTCCAGCTCCCCAAGGCCGTTGATGCGTATGCAGGGGCGATCTCCGCAACGTCCTTTGGACCGTCGTGTCCCCAGCAGGCGGTGAAACTGCCGATTCTCACAGGCCTTCCTGCTGAGGTCGTGGATTATGTTGTCAACTCTATATTCGGCGTGGTGCTCCCTTCGGCTGAAGATTGTAAGGTTGCTGGTTTTTTCTGATGCTCAGAAAGCTCACTCCACATCATCATAAGGTTTGACAATCAATGTGATCAAACCTGCAAACGCCACCGCAACGTCAAAGCTTCCGGTTGCTGCAGTACGCATATGCTCAGCTTCTTTCGTAGTGACAGAGACTGATCATAGTCGTAGTGGATCTTTGGAGGTATGGAAAAGCATCAAGGATAAGTCCTCTTGATCTGATAATCATTTGATAGGTGGTTTCGAACTAGGTGGAACTCAGATGTAAGCTGCTGTTGCCGCGAATTGTCCAGACATGCTCAATGTTAGTTCTTAGGTACGATGGCACTGGAATTGTTGAACGGTCGATCAAGTTGGGAGCACCAATCATCTATGTCTCCATGAACTATCGAGTGTCAGGTAAGCTGGGGCAGCTTTCTACCCTTTCCATTGTTCTCATGGCGTTTTTAGCCTACGGATTTTTGGCGGGGAAAGAAGTGAAAGCGGCTGGCGTGGGAAATCTTGGACTACACGATCGTATGCAAAGTGTTTCTCGGCCCCGGACCTCCTTGCTGATTCCATTCCTCTCAAAGAACGTCTGGCCCTCAAATGGATCCAAAAGTACATCGGCGCGTTCGGCGGAGACCCGACGAAGGTTACTATGTATGTGTTCCTTGAATTCCTGAAACCAAGTGTTGACGAAACATAGTTGGGGCGAATCAGCAGGCGCCATTTCGGTAGCATCTCATATGCTCATTAACGGTGGCGATACCGAAGGACTCTTCCGGGGTGCATTCATGCAGTCAGGCTCTCCTATTCCTGTCGGTGACATTGAGCACGGTCAGAAGGGTACGCGGCTTTGAATGCCCAGCTGTTATTATCTCGGTATTGATAATCCTTTCACAGACTATGATGCCATTGTGCAGAAAACAGGATGTGCGGGCTCTGCAGATACTTTAGCGTGTCTTAGAAAGGTGGACTTTAGTGTGTTGAAGGATGCTGTTGACGATTCGCCGTTCATTTTCGACTACCAGGTGAGCATAACCTTGAGCCTACTATCGTGACACTTACTGTGGATTAGTCTTTGATTCTGGCGTGGCTTCCGCGGACGGATGGCGTACTGTTTACCGACAACCCACAACGCCTTGTGCAACAAGGAAAGGTGGCCAATGTTCCCTTCGTGAATGGTTTGTTGGCCCTCGATCACTTACTCCTTGTATCTCAACATATGTTCAGGCGACTGTGATGACGAGGGCACCCTGTTTTCATTGGCGCAGCTGAATGTTACGTGAGTCCTCACGTCCTGGGTACTTAGCACCGTTGCTAATCTGTTGACAGTACGGATGCGCAGGTCAAATCATACGTTCAGAACATCATGCTACCCACTGCTTCAGATGCCGACATCGACACGCTCATGGACCTGTATCCTCAATCAATCTTGGCAGGATCGCCGTTCGACACGGGCCTCTTCAATGCGCTGAGTCCGCAGTTCAAGCGGTTTGCTGCTTTCCAGGGAGATGCAGTGTTCCAAGCGCCACGTCGGTTCTTTATATCCTCGTTGTCCGGGAAGCAGGATATCTACACGTATAGTACGTCGCCTCTTTCCCGCCAAGACCGCCGCAGCTAACTAGTACTGTCTGTCCCAGTTCATAAGCGTCTAAAGGCCATTCCCTTCTTGGGCTCCTTCCATGCGTCGGACCTGTTCTTCAACGCGTATTTGCCGGGTGGAGACATGCAGGACTATATTATTCGCTTCGTCGCCACCCTCAATCCCAACGGAAACACAGGAATCACCTGGCCCAAGTATACCAAGGAGTCGCCAAAGATGTTGTCTTTCAATGACGGCTTGTTCCCTTTGACGGTAACAGAGGATACGTACAGAAAAGATCAAATGGATACCCTTACTGAGATTTTACTAGCAAATCCGATATGATATGTGATGTTGTACTTGTGATTAAATGTATTTTTTGTCGGCACGTTCACTCGTCACTTTCTCCCAAAGACAGGTCGATGATCAAGTGCTGTATTACTATCAGGTCACCGTTCTGATGATTTGGTGTTGTAATATCCATCTACCGCGTACGTTGAAGCTTAAGGAAAAGCTGTCTTGCGCCACCCTTACACAATACTTGAATGATTTACATCGATTATCCAACCAAGTTCGACGCAGAGCTTGCTCGGTTTCCCCTTCTCATTTCAACCCGACAAGCGGGATGAAGTGTCAAATATTCCCAGCATATTTGTATCCACAGGTCTAGCCAATTCGCAATGCGACGGTAAGTACTATGAAAGCTTGTGTTCTGACTCGCGCCCACGCCATTGCCCAAAGCCAAAAGTGAAATAATATTGGTATACATAGAATTATAAAGAGAGTACCGTGTTCTAGAGAGTCTATGTGAGGCCGTCTAAACAAGAAACATCCATCCAAATACACGCTTAATCCCTACTGACATCACTACAGCACAAACCATGAGCTCAGCGCAAAAGGACGACAAAAGGAAAAGGATGACATACCGGCCAAAGAATTTCGTCAACAGCCAGTCATTGCCGACCAGAACGCGATTCCGTAGTGAGAACAGTGTGCTCAAGTAGGCTGAACGCCAGAACAGAAAAGTGGCAACACCACCACTCGCAATCTAAAACAGGCACGTTAGAAACAAGAAGAAGGGATTTCACGACTGTCACATACGTTGCCGTTCATGAAAGGCAGGTCGGCAATAGCCTTGTCCGATCCAATATAACTGCAACAAGCTTAGCATCACATGGGAGAACCGCGAGGAAAACGTACGCCAAACTACCCTGGTGAGAGTAGTGGAACGGTCGGAGTTTCACCATATCAATTTGCTTTTTCGTGCTCTCCACCTCGGCCACGAAGGCCTTCTTATCCTCCTCGGCCACAACGGAGGGGGCCCTGGTCTCGAGTTCGCGAAGCTTGGCCTCCAAATTGTCCTTCTTGGCCATCTGAGTGAAAACCCGCGCCAGGTAGGCGCCTTGTTGTGATGCGACCTGTGCAGTAGGCGCGTAGGAAGTAGCAGTGCAGTCACCGATGGCGAACACTCCGTCAGCACCGAGCATACGAAGGTGCTCTGAAAAACACATTAGGGAGATAGGCCTACTAAGCGACGCAACCTCACCATCAACAGCAATCCCGCGTCGGTTTGTCTGGACGCTGGGTATTTTGCCCATCAAGTCTTGAGTGATCTTGCGGCCTTTGTTTCCAGCAGCCCAAACGACCAGTCCACAGGGAACCTCCTGAATACTCTTGTCGGGCATTTGAAGGACAACAGACTTGTCTTTAACCTAATCGAGGAATATGAGCATAATCGCACCCCGCAATACAGAAACCCGCTCGTACCTCTTTCACCATGGTTTTAGTCATGATCTCAATCTTACTCTCTTTGAACGTCGACTCGGTGTAGTCAATCAACTGCTTGCTGAACATGGGCAACACAGAGGGAAGAGCCTCCACGAGAGTGATACGGATTTTAGAAGCGAGTTCGGGATACCAAGATTTCAAGTCGTCCTGGATAAAAGCTGTCAGACAAGTGAAAGTACGCGATCACGAGACTGACTTCAAGGAAATCGTGGAGTTCACCACTCAATTCGACACCAGTAGGCCCACCACCGACGACAACCATGTGTAACAGTCGCTCGACCTCGTCCGGAGTTTGACCGGGGAAAGCAGCAGACTCCATGCCTATCATTCATGAATTTACTTTTGAGACAAAAGAGGAACGAGTACTTACAGTCCATAAACCGGCGTTGCATCTACGAGAAACATATCAGCAAAAGAGTCCATTACATACAATGGAGGTTCTGTTACCTTTTCAGCATCCTGAATTTCCTTCATGAAACAAGCCTTCTCCTGCACACCCGGAATACCAAACGTCTGAACCTCCGCTCCGACAGCATACACGAGATAATCGTAGGGTATCGTCTTGGTGGACACCGTGCCCTGGATTTCGGAATCATCTGTGAAGGTGACGGTCTTTTTGATAGGCTGTTCGAAACGAGGAGTCAAGGTGGATACAAGGGCAAAGGTGGGTACAACTTACATCCACTTCGCGCGCCTCCGCCTCGATAACGGTGACCTCCCGCTGCTTGTGTCTCGTAACATAACGCGTCGGCTGCATGATGGATCGTGCGGAAAGCGTGCCGACAGCCACGCTGGGGAGCAGCGGCGTGAACAGGAAAAAATTCTTCGGGCTGATAACGACCTGGATATGGATCATCTTAGCGCCGCCCCGAAGAGAAAGAAAGAGGCGCATGTATGTACTCACGACGTTGTACTCCGTCGTGTCCATCGTCTTGAGAAGACTCGTAGCGCCCCATCCGCTGCCGAGGACGACGAGCGTCTTCTTGTCGGGATCATAGGGCAGCTGTGTCCCGGGATTGCGGTCCTGCTGGGTGATGTAGTAGAACGTGCCCGAGCCGACCACGATGGTCGCGAGCGTCAGACGGCCGAGGTTCTGCAGAAACGAGCGCCATCTTCCGCCGTTTTTCGGGGCGCGGGTAGGGGCGACAACCTGACATTTAGGGTGAATGTGAATATGCGGGCATCCATGAGAACTCGCACCTCCTCTGCCCGCCTAGCATGCGTCGACGTGAGCGTACGAACGGCGAGATTGTGATTGACAATGAATTCTCGCGCGACTCTAGAACGAGATGGACCGAGTGACCTGGCGACTGGAGATATTACGGTCAGCAGACGAAAAAAGTCTGGGTGTGTTCTGGACCTACCACGAGCGACCTGCATATTGACGAGAGAAAGAAAAAGAGAATATAAAGGAGGGAAAGAAGACGAGAGATTTCACAGACACAGATATTTCACGGAGTACTCTTAAGCCCTCCGTCTGTTCCGTGTTAGGGATGCCCGCTGTGAGACGACCGGACTTTGCCACCGGACCCCTCCGGAAGTATGAGATGTCATACTTCCGGACTCCTCGCCCGCCCGCACGACATAACAGCATCAACATTCGACATATTTTGTAATCTACATATATATACGCATCTAAGTATACATACAATACTCAAGTTACAACACTTCATTCATTCACGGCGCCAGATACTCCTCCCACACCTTCGCAGACACCGCAGCCTTGGGACACCTCCGTCCCGTCCACATCTCAAACTGGCCGTAGCCCTGCTCCAGCAGCGCCTCGACACCAGACACCGCCGCCCAATTCCTCGCCGTCGCCTTAGCCAGCAGCAAAAGCGGCGTCTCGATGGGCTTGTACGCCATGTCGATAACAACCGCAGGCCCATCCCGATAGTCAAACAACTTTTCCGAAAAGTGAAGGTAGCTCGGATCGTACGACGTCGTCGTCTCCGTCGCCGGCACAGTACACACCACGACATTCGGCGGGACACTCCCGTTCGGCCACTGCGCGAGCTTCTTGAGCGGCTGCACGTTCGCGTCGGGGAACAGTTGCGCGAGTAGTTCAGCCTTACTATGAGTCCGGTTGTAAATATAGATAACCTTGGCCCCGAGTTCTTTCAGCGCAAAGATGGCAGCACGAGCGGTCCCTCCCGCGCCAATGACCAGCGCGGCATGAATACCACCCATTGGGATCCGCGAATTGATGCACCCCCGGATCCCAATCCAGTCTGTATTGTCACCATACAGAATTGGCGTCTTGCTATCCGGCGTGTACACTGGCACAACCGTGTTAACGGCGCCGATAATTTCAGCGGCCGGCGACAGTTTGTCCAAGAGAGGAATGATTTCGAGCTTGTGCGGGATTGTAACCGAGGCTCCGCCAAAGTCGGGACTAGTGAGCGTCGCCTTGATTTCGTCTCCGACATGAGGCGTCTCCAGCAGCCCGTAGACGTGTGGCAGGCCGAGGAGATCGAAACCGGTATTGTGTAACGTCGGGGACAATGAATGAGCGATGGGAGTGCCGAAAAGGAAGAAACGACGAGGTGGCATTTGCCCAATTAGATGCAGTGCATGCTGTATCTGAACGAACGATAATTGACCAGGAGCCGCCTTGACAGGGAGTAAAGGATGAGAGACGGGAGTGAAAACAGTGTTCGTGATACGAGACATCTGCCCCTCGAGGCCCATGTTGATAGCCAAAAATGGCTTCGCGTGAGGGACAGCGTTCATGCGCTGGACAAAGTTGTACAGGTCAAAGTTATCCTGCAAGCAAATAGCCTTGCCGACAATCTTCACGATATCGCCGTACTTCTTTGCTAGATCGTACTTTTGCTGCACGACAGGTCCGTTCCATTTCATGTTGCCACTCCAATCATGCCACGACGCGATGATCTTCGATGCGCCTTTCTTCGCGACGACTTCCTGGATGATTGGCAGAGGAAGCGACATCTCGACGTCAATGTACTCGATTCCAACGCGTAATGCGAGCTTCAGAAGCTGCAGTGCTTCCCTTTCGGCAGTATCGGGAAACGAGCCGCCCTGAGAAACTGTCCGGACAGTGAAGACGATAGGGAGAGTAGTTGTGCGACGAAGAGCGGCGATTTGGTCAGCGACGTAAGCCACGGGCGGAATGTACTGCCCAATGGAGTGAAAGTCGTTCGGCGAGCGTAAAAGATCTGCGCGCAATTCCAACGCGTCAACACCAAGCGTCAGTTCGTCCATATGCGATAAAGCTGGCGTGATGTCGGGATACGTGAGAGACAAAAAGTACGACCGTTTCCCAGGAGCAAGGTTTGGCGAAAAGTTCGGTTTAATGCCTGTAATATGGCCAAAGAAACGCGCAACTTCGTCGCCAGTACGCTTCCGCCCAATTGGAGAGACATTGTCACCACCGAGCGATCCAACGTTGTTGACAAACTGATGACTGCAGCACTCTTTGAACCACGGCTCGCGACGGTTGAACACGTCCATAATAGGCTCCCCATACGCCGGACGCGCAGCCTCAACCCCCAAGTATTGCACAACCTCGTCAATCTGCCTCAAAACATGCACGACTGGGCCCCTCTTCGCGTACTCCTTCAAAAGCTCCCGCGACAGGGGCGTCTCGACAATGCCTCCACCGAGGCTGATGACATGCCTCTCAGGTTTGGTGGTCAGCAGCTCTTGAAGGATAACCGTCTCCGCCTCGCGGAACGCCGGCCACCCATGGTCATGCACGAACTGACGGACGCCCATTTGATGCTTCTCCTCAAAGTAGGAGTCCGCGTCAATACAGGTCCAATCCAGCGCAGACGCGGCGAGGTCGCCCACAAAGGTCTTGCCGGACCCACGCATACCGAAGAGGATGATGGACGCAGTGGATGTGTGATCAGAGGTTCCACTGGCGGATGCAATAGAGGCAGCAGGCGGAGGAGGGATGTCGACACCTTCGACGTGGAGGCCGATCTATATCTAAAGTCAGACGGGGTACAATAGCTAGCAGCGGCGACGAACCTTGTTCTCAAGATCGTCCCACCAGTTGGGCCAGGTCTTCTCGACGCACCGCTTCTCTTCAATAACAGTGTTCGGGACTACACAACCCAACACGCTGAACGCCATTGCAACACGGTGATCGTCATAACAATGGACGCTCACTCCTGTCGTCAACTCCCCGATGGGCTGGCCTTCTATCTCTAAACCATCGTCCAGTTCAGTCGTCTTGACGCCAAACTTGGCTGTCACATATAATGAGCAAAATATCTCTATGAAAAGCTTGAATGTACGCACCTAATTCGTCCATCATGGCTTTGATCCGATTACATTCTTTTACCCTCTGGTTCGCGATCCCACGTATACGCGTCGTACCAGTGGCACAAGCAGCAAGCACAGAGGCGGTCAAGAACGCGTCCGTCATAACCTCCATATCAATCTCACCCAGTCCCTTGAGCTGGCCAACGGGTGGGCCCTTGACCGTAGTCTCCGACTCGGTCTGTGTAACCTCACAACCCATCTTCTCCAAAACACCTTTAGCAAACTGAGCATCTCCTTGCAGGGACTGAGTGCCAATGTTTTCAATCGTGCACGTCGTGCCCGTCACGGCAGCGATAGCCAGGGGATATGTCGCAGAACTGGCATCGGACTCGATGTTGTAGACGGCAGGGTTGGTATACGCGCCTTTGGGAATGTCGTAAATGTCAAGAAGACGCCCGGTACCCTCTTCCTTTCTTCTTACAACATCGATGCCAAAGGTCTTCATCATGGCGACGGTCATGTCAATGTAAGGTTGCGAGATTACCTGTCCACCAGTGAGAACAAGGGTGACCGGCTCTGCTGCGTACGGCGCACACAGTAAGATGGAGGAAACGTATTGGCTGGATACACTGGCGGCAAGATGAATTTCTCCGCCTGTCAGCCCGTTTGGACGGATTGCGAGAGGAAGGCAGCCCGACGACTCGAGATAGTCGATTTCACTGCCATTCGATTTCAAAGCAGACACCAAAGGACCGATGGGCCGCTGTTTCATGCGGGCATTCCCGGTGATGATGGTCCTGGACGCTTGAGAAGAGGGAGTCTTCTGAACCAGAGTGCAGACAGTGGTTAGGAAACGAGCAGCGGTACCGGCATTTCCCAGATAAATTTCATGCCCTTTGGGGGGGACCGAAAGGTTGCCGGAGCCACCCTCTACGACGAGTGTCTCCCCACCGTCCTCCCAGGAAAATTTGGCGCCCTGAAAAGAGATTTTTTAGACGACAATTCTTAAAACAACAGAACAAGAGACAAACCTGTAACTCGAGAAGAGCAGTCATCATGACCTGAGTGTCATCTGAATGTAACAAATTCTTCAACCTGCAGGTCCCTTGGCCCAACGCCGCAAGGACGAGTGCACGATTCGAAATACTTTTGGATCCTGGAGTAGCCATCGTCACAGGATTCTTGCTCGGTGGTCCAGGAATAACCACCACTTGCTCAGCAAGGACCTTCTTGATAAGTGCATCTTTGATACCTGAAGCCTTGTCCTCCCAAGTCTTTCCAATACGCTCCAGGATGACTATCTTCTTCTCGGCTCCTTGGTTTTTCTTGTCGACGCGCATAACATCGAGAAGGCGTTCGACGGTCAAATCCTTGGCCTGAGGTAGAGTGCTGATGCGCGGATCACTGATTGAGACGGGGAGATTGTATGCCTTCAAGCAACGAGTCAGGCGTCCAACGGCTACTTGATTCAAGATGCCCATCTGACGGGACAACTCTGCTTCTAAGATGATACCAATGCTAACGCATTCACCATGAAGGATGGTAGGCGTCAGAACGGCTTCAATAGCGTGGCCAATGGAATGCCCAAAGTTGACAAGGTTGCGTAGCCCTTTCTCCGTCGGATCGATAGTGACAATGTGGGATTTCACGGAGATGGAGCCAACAATCACGGAAAGCAAGAGCTGTTGGGCGTCTGATCGCGTAGCTTTTGTGCGACCGGCGTTAGATACCGACGGAGATTGCAGTGCTGCAAAGATTTCCGTTGAGCGGGATTCAAGGGAGGAAAATTCGTCGGCATTCCATATGGCTGCAGTCTAAGACACGTTGGTACATTAAATAGTAAAGAGTAGAGGACGAACTTTAACGACTTCTGCCATTCCATTTGAGAACTCGCGAGGAGGGAGTGTCTCGAGGAAAGCCGCGTCTATGAAGACGTATTCGGGCTGCCAGAACGCGCCAATAAGATTCTTTCCAAGAGGCGTGTCGATTGCCGTCTTTCCACCGACACTCGAGTCGACCATGGCGAGAAGGGTGGTAGGAATTTGGACAAACCGAACGCCGCGCATGCTAAATTGTGTTCAGAGCATAGAAGCAATCGGATACACCAGAACCCACAATGTAGCAGCAACGAATCCAACTAAATCTCCAATGACACCTCCTCCAAGAGCTAGGATGACTGTATCCCGCGTGCATCGGTTGGCGAGCAGGAAATCCTCAATGTCTGCTTTGCCTTCGCGGCTCTTGGACGTCTCTCCAGGTGGGATGACATAGGTTAAGAATCGGTATGCGTCGGTTGGCCTAGCGGAGCCATTTATGTGAGGTCCCCCCGCGGCAGGTGTGATCGACGTATGAGAATCGAACTGGTCCTCGAACGCCTGTAGATGGAATCCGGCAACGTTGGTGTCGGTGACGAGAACATACGTGGACGATGGGAGAGTGGTAATGACCGTGTTTACGATGTATGGGATGAGGTGGAATCCGCAATGGATGGACTCTTTACCCAGTATGGAGACTTTGTAGATGTCGGGGGCAGTCGATGCCATGGTGTAAACGCTCTATATCAGAGCTTTTGGATGTGTTCAAGATGTGAGCGATACGTGAGTCACGAACAACGAAGAGGAAAATTATGGTGTGCACCACGTGGACTATGGGGTTATTTCGGACCTAGGCCCGACTCGGGGAAGATCGAAGAGACAAAAGTTTGGACCGCGTTCTGGTTTGTTAGCTCTAATATGTTGATGCCCCAATACTTGTAGGACGTGGGCCTTCCAGGCCTCCACCCAATACGCGCTCAGATGATACGCGTTTCATTGATCGTATTTTGACATACAGCGCCACACCTCCCCGACTAACAGCGATTCTAACATTACTGCAAGTCTTATATATCCATTTCGATAAGTCTGGAACTCTCAATCCACTTTAGAACCCACTGCGAATGTTGGTACTGGACAGCGCAGCCTCGCTGACTCCATTCGCGGTAGGAAACCGGCACCGGCCGTGTTTACGAACAAGGTAAATCAGTTGCAATGAGCTCAACCCAATGAAGGTACTCACTCCACCTCTCAATAATCCATCCACCATACAAGCCACATCGGGTTTTCAACAGTGACGGGGAATGACATGGACCGTTAAACTTATGCGGTAAGAATCTCGGCGCTAGTAAAGCGGCCTTGAGCTTGAAGGTCTACAATAACTCAAGTTCATTCGCGGTCTACTGCGTCTCCAGTACAGTACATACTACAAGCAAATTACAAGTCGGATTTTTGGCCTAATGCGGGCCATACATCCGGCCCGAGACTCCGGTCGGGTATCGTCTGGAGAGATCGTGGTCATCTCACCTACTTGGCTCCTTCCACAACGTCGATACTTAATATCCGGCGTCTCCCACCGCTTTTCCGGTCTATCCACAAGATGCCTCTCCCCGAACAAATCAAACCATCCATCTCGTGCGCCGTTCACTTTCCTAATCCTATAGTAACTCAACATACTTCCGGATCCTATCTCTATATCTCCCCCACTCCCGTACTTTAAAACCCTCCGGAAATCCAATCAATGATTTCACTTCTGAATCATGCCCCTTGCTCCCCCAAATAGTCCGCCCACACTGGATCCTGTGCGACCAGTTATGCCTCGCACCGGCACTGGATCCATCATGAGCGCCTTGAACCGCCGTATGTCGCCTTGCGTGAACGCCAAAGTCGTTGCTGATATTTTCCTAGAACCATTGCTAAAGACACCGATACCTGCTGGAGAACTTAGCGTGATTGAAAAGTCGAAGCAGCTCGCTGCGTGGACAGCGGTGGACCAACACATCAAGCCAGAACACCGAGTACGTCTCGTTGCCCACGTCGTCCGTAATGGAGTATAACAATAAGATTAATCCAGGTCATTGGGATTGGTTCTGGTACGCGTCGCAAACCCGACTAGATCACCCGCTCACGACCTATCTAGGATCCACGGTTCCGTATGTCGTGGAACGAATCGTTATGCAAGGCTATGAGGCCAACCAGGATCGTGTCTTCATTCCCACTGGTCATTCATAAATCCTTCAACCTATTCTATATTAGACTCACATTCTATCAGGATTCCAATCCAAGGAACTGATTGTATCATCTGGATTGAGCCTAGGCGATGTCGACCAATACCCGACTATAGACGTTACCTTGGACGGAGCCGACGAGTGAGCGAGATCCTTGTTCGGCGCCTCTACAATTCCGCTCATCACGCCGCACCACAGAGTGGATAGCAGTCTGAACTGCATCAAGGGCGGTGGAGCATGTCATCTACGCGAAAAGGTTCTAGCAGAGGCTGCCAACACGTTTGTTCATCCACGAAACATCTATATCCATATCCATCTGACAGTCATCCATAGCTTCATTCTCGTCGCCGATTACAGGAAGAACGTCGAAGTCCTTTGCACTAACGTTAGTCGGCCGATATAACCCGCCTATTCTCCCTCATGACATCCCTAGTTCAAACCCGGCGTGCCTATCGAGGTCGTCCCATTCGCTTACGCCAAGGTGCTGCACAATCTACACGCCGTCCTTGGGTCTCCGACGGCTACCCTGCGTATGGCCGTTGCCAAAGGTCTGCTCCCCCCTTCCACACTCCATGTCCTCGTCATTTGACTTGGCTCTAGCCGGTCCCGTGGTAACTGACAACGGCAACTTCATCATCGACGCGCCATTCTCGCACGATTATATGAGGGATCCTTACAAGGTGTGCATCCTCTCGCGTGAATGGGAGTAGCCCTTACAACACGCTTCGGAACAGATCATGGCGCGCATCAAGATGCTCACGGGTGTTGTTGAGGTCGGCCTGTTCTGCCATATGGCCAAGGCGGCGTACTTTGGTAATGCGGTAAGTGACAGTCGGGGGACCGATTCCGTTGGGTACTGACGACGTTAATAGGATGGAAGTGTCACCATCAAGTGGGATGGAGGAAAGGTGGAACAACTATCAGCTTCCGTGTAGTGTTCGGCAGGCAGGAAAGCTCAAAGTGAAGAATCTATAGAAGTAGATGGCTTGTAAAACATACAGTACTGCAAATTGTAACTATTTCTAGTTTCAAGGCAAAATTTCTCGTCCGATATGTGGAAATCTTATATCCAGACAGAGATGCCCTTCGACTATCCCGCCTTACTTCGTTTGCAAGACTTCGAATCCCACGGACAATTAAATCCAGCCTTACAATTCGAAGAAAAATCAAAAAGCCTTTCGCTCCCGGGATAGAAAGAGAAGCTGCTGAGCTACGCTGTCCTGTCGTCCAGAAGCGAGTAGACCACAGATCCTTGTTTGACCATAAGGCGCGGTAAAAGGATCTCACAAAATGTCCTTCACTCCGCCATCAATAATCGCCGTCATCATCCCTTAGACGACGACGCCGTACAACGTAGCTCCGCTAGACAGCTCTACTCAAAAGCATGCAGCAATTCGCAAATGTATGAGCTTGAGTCCAAATCAAAAGTCTAGACGTCTAACTCGCACTCTTACTTGACTTGGCGAACTGATAGGAGTCTTTTGAGGCAGTAAATGCGGTCCCGATTCCTGTAGAGAACGAACGAGGGCAACGACAAGGCGCAAGAAAAGCATACCAACATCATACGACGTATTATTAGTTACGCTCCACATAGCCCAACTCCAGACCAGGGATATACAGAGGCTGAAGCCCACTCCGTTTTACACTGATTGGATCGGCACCCCAAGAAGTAAACGGATGTCACTAGTACTTTACCCGCATCGTTGGGTTTCTTGAGGCGGATGATCTCGATGGAGAGAGTCGGAGAGGACGCCCACAAGTAGGATTCGGCGTCTAGGATGATGAGCAAAAAAGAATTATCACTCCGCCAGCTATTGGATCTCTCGAGATAACCGGTAGGCTATATGGAGACATGTAAGTGGTATCTTCTTCACTAGTATCGGGTCAAATCAATGCCCAAAAGAATCATATGAGATTCAGCTACTATAGAGGTGCACTGTCTCCAAATGGAATAATGGACCGGCGCGCAAACGGGTGCCCAGAAGGTCCAGCGGCGGTAACCAGTCGACATCTAAGCTAGCGTCATGGAAGTCCAGACGAAAGAGGAAAGCCAAAGCGTGACTCGCCCCTCTTGCTCTCTTACCCGGGGTTCCCAGTCCTCCTTGCTTGCCATGTCCAGCCTTCAAGGCTCCGTCGACAGTGCGTGCCTTCTCTCTCTCTCCTTCATTCCATTCCCTTTCCATTTGTTAATACCGAGTTGTGCAGAGCGCGTACTCCTCATCCTGCAGGACGGCCGGGCAATCGTAGTATGTGTCCCTCCCTCCCTCCCCCCGCCCACTAAACGAATCGGAGACTAACGACGCGCAGGGCACGCTCGCGGGGTACGACCAGAAATCCAACGTGGTGCTCTCCGACTCGAAGGAGCGCGTGTACAGCCTCGACGAGGGCGTCGAGGAGGTCCCGCTGGGCTTGTACCTCGTAAAGGGCGATATGATGTGCGTCTGCGTCTCGCTTTCCTGTGCGCGCGCGGTGGCTGACTGACCGGCGCAGAATCCTGATAGGCGACATCGACGAGGCGAAGGATGAGGCGGTCGATCTGAGCACGATACGCGCGGAGCCCATCCCCCCGATACGATACTAGCTACACTTGCTCAAGACTAGGCTGGGCTGTTGGGGCTACATAAAATGCGCAAGACGAAAATCGGATGAGAGAAGCGGACTGCAGACTCGGGCTCGCTTTTTGGGGAGGCGGGCGTCGCGCCGATCTCGATGTTTCGTTGAGATCCCTCCGATATACCTGTTAGTTTGCGCGCCATGCCCGTAAAAAAATATTGCGTGTATCAATGTCATGTTCGTGGTCGATCCGATTATCTATTGGTTTTCTTGATATTTCGTTCTGCGATGTACTTGGGCGAGTATATTTTGGGCAAGGTGATTCATGCGGTCTTGTGTTCCTCAAATCTGACTGCTTCCTAGCACTCAGGTATATAATACAGTAACTAAGTTGCCACCTCATCGACAACTTAACCAATACTAGACTTGGCAAAGAAGTGCAACTGATTACGATTTTTAGATTCGCCGCCTCGACAAATCACTAATCATCCGTCAAGCATCTCGTTAGACTCGACAATAAGTTTCACTCGGATAGATAACAAAACCTTCGTTTCATTTCTCATTACTAGTACATGTCTGTCCCCAGGGGAGACAAAGATTATAAGTTAATTAGAAAAGCCAAACTAACAGCGAAATGACAATCAAACTCGAGACACGGAGGAGCAGAGGAAAGCATCTACTGGCCCTTAGCCTTGGCAGCCATCTAACAAATCGTGAGCGGATGTAGCTTGAAATGAGCTATAACGTCGTACCAGGTTGAGTGCCGAGCCAGCCTTGAACCACGCGATCTGTCCTTCGTTGAAAGAGTGCGCGAGGGAAATATCCTGAACAGAGGGTTCAGTAACAGCGCATAATCAAAGAAGAATAGAAACAAACCTCAGTGGAGCCGTTCTCATGCTTTACTCTCAAGGTGAGGTTCTTTCCAGGTGCGAAGCTTTCAAGACCAAGAATGTCGACTTTGTCGCTGGGCTTAATCTTGTCGTAGTCGTCGGGGTTGGCGAAAGTCAAAGCGAGCATGCCCTGCTTCTTCAAATTGGTCTCGTGGATACGGGCGAATGAGCGAGTGATGATAGCAAGACCACCGAGGTAGCGAGGTTCAAGAGCGGCGTGTTCACGCGAGGAACCTTCGCCGTAGTTGTGGTCTCCGATGACAACCCACTTGATGCCATTGTCACGGTAGTACGCTGCCGTCTGGGGGACTCCTCCCCATTCACCGGTGACTTGGTTCTTAACCTTGTTCGCTTCACCATTTTCAGCGTTGATGGCGCCGATAAGACAGTTTTCTTTACAACGCGTTCTATTAGCTGCCGCAGCGGAGGACAGCACTCAAGACTCACGAGAGATGTTCTGGAGATGTCCACGATATTTGAGCCATGGGCCACCGGCACTGATGTGGTCCGTCGCTGGATAACATGATGAACACGGACTCGGCAAGAACAAATGCTTCACTTACTGCACTTGCCCTGCGCCTTGATGAGGATAGGTAGATCTGTAGGTGTCTTGCCATCCCATGGTGTGAATGGCGAAAGGAGTTGGAGACGGTCAGACTGGGGATTCACGGCAACGCTGACGCTGAAGCGGTTTTCAGGAGGAGCCTGGAAGGTATTCTGACCTGGGTCGTAGCCCTTGGGAGGAAGTTCATTGCCAGAGGGATCAGTGAATTTGAAAGGTTTGCCGTCGGAACCGATGAGAGTGTCAGTCATTGGGTTGAACGTAAGTGAGCCAGCAAAGACCATAGCGGTAACGATGTCGGGGGATGCGACGAAAGCGTGGGTGGCGGGGTTAGCGTCGTTACGTCCAGTGAAGTTACGGTTGTATGAAGTGATGACTAAAATATCAATGAACAAAGCGAATCGCCTGAAGATACTGTCGACTTACTCGAGTTGGCAGTACCCTTCGGAACATCCTTTCGGTCCCATTGACCGATACAAGGTCCACAAGCATTAGCAAGCACGATTCCTCCAATGTCCTCAAACGCCGCAATCTGCCCGTCACGCTCGATTGTAGCGCGAACCTGTTCCGAACCTGGCGTGATGGTGAACTTGCTCTTAGCCTCAAGCCCGTGTGCAGCGGCTTCCTTAGCGATAGATGCCGAGCGCGACATGTCCTCGTATGATGAGTTGGTGCAAGAGCCGATGAGTCCAACTTTGAGCTCCTCGGGCCAACCGTTCTTCTTAACCTCAGAAGCGAATTGCGACAGCGGGGTGGCAAGATCGGGAGTGAAGGGGCCGTTAATGTGAGGTTCGAGTTCAGAGAGATTCTGAGCCCACACGATTCAGCATGAGGCAGCCAAATGGCGAAGTTTACTTACGATGTCAATGACCTGATCGTATTCGGCATTCTCGTCAGCCTTTAGGTTGTACGCAAACTGCTTGGCGTAGTTGGCAATATCCTGACGTTTTGTGGCGTTCAAGTAGTCGACCATCCGGTTGTTGAAGGGGAACATTGATGTGGTAGCACCAATCTCAGCACCCATGTTGCAGATCGTCGCCATACCCGTGCAGGAGAGCGACTCGACACCAGGTCCCTTGTACTCGACGATCGCACCCGTTCCACCCTTGACCGTGAGGATACCAGCCACCTTGAGGATAACATCTATTCGCGGCGCACATCAGCGAGACCAACATTGTGGAGGCAATAACACTTACCCTTGGGTGTAGTCCAGCCGCTAATTTTGCCAGTAAGATTGACCCCAATAACCTTCGGGCACTTGAGTTCCCAAGGAATTCCAGCCATGACATCGACCGCGTCAGCACCTCCAACACCGCACGCAATCATTCCAAGTCCTCCAGCGTTGGGCGTGTGCGAGTCGGTACCGATCATCAATCCTCCAGGGAACGCATAGTTTTCGAGGATGATTTGGTGAATGATGCCAGAGCCGGGCTTCCAGAAACCAAGACCGTACTAGACGCGATACTTAGCAGTGTAACGCGAGAATTGAACAGAAGACAGACCTTTGCAGTTGCAGTAGCCAAAAAGTCGTACACCTCCTTGTTGATCTCGATAGCGCGAGCCAAATCCTTCACGCCCCCAACCTGCGCTTCGATAAGATGGTCACAGTGCACTGTTGTTGGAACAGCCGCTGTGTCCATGCCGGCGGACATGAATTGGAGAAGAGCCATCTACGATGATTTCATCTAAAAAAGCCGAAATGTGCGTCCGTTATGACGTACCTGAGCTGTTGCGTCCTGGCAAGCGACTCGCTACAAGACGTGTCAGCTTAATGTAGAAGCTTGATGGGCTCCAATGAAACTTACATCTGGTCGCAGCTTAAGATAACTCGTGCCCCGCTCAATGTCCTGTCCATGCGGGTCGTCGAGATGGCCATACAGGATTTTCTCGGATAACGTCAGTGGGCGTCCCAGCCTGCAGGGTGCTCAGTACTGATGCGCGCAGCGATAACAGGAGCGAGTGCTCACCGCTCGCGAACAATGGCCAAGTTGTCCTCGATGCGCTGGTAGTTGATGTATGCGCCTTTTTCGAGGAGGGACATGGGGACTTTGGTGTCGCCGATGCGGGGCGCGGCAGTGGCCATGCCAGCGGCGAGGCGCTGCAATGACCGGACTGCCTTGGCCGTTCGGTTGGAGAGGTTGAACATGGTTCAACACGTCGACAGGTAAAAAGAGAAAGGAAAAGGTGCAGATCAGCCACTACGTCCGGTGTTTGCCTTCAAATTTATATTCCCCACGTGAAAATGTCTGTGCCGCATTCCGACACCAGCCAATTAGAACGCTCGCTTTATGATCGACACAAGCCGTCTCGGCTCACGGGAGTCCAACGCGTTCTCCATAATTGACCCGCCTCCCGCTGAGCTCTTTCCGTACAGAAACCAGTACTACCAATCTCCTTACGCGCTACAGTGCGTCTACTCAACGCTATACTGTCCGGCACATCGGTTCCGTCGGCCGACCAAACCGCACAAAACCCACAATAATCGGAACTCCTTAGGCGTTAGGCGGCGTCAACGGTCATCCCAAGACGACGGTGATGACACTAATCAACATCGGATCCCACCACGGATCATGTTTAGCTGCATGCTCGTGGCTTTCTGACTGAGAGAAAGCGTCAATATAGCACAGCGGGCATCACATTACGCCCTTAGATCTCCGGAGAAGCATTCACCGTACTTTTAATTTACACCTGTACATCTGATATCCAAGCACAGTAGCACTGGTCAATTCGGACCAGTGAGAGAAACACCCTCCGCTGCAATCTTTGCCAAAAAGACTTTCGTCTCTGCAAGAATAACCAGTCTGCCTTTGCCCGCAAACACCAAATTGGCCGAAGTCATTCCCAAGAAGAACTTCCCAAGCAAGTCTCCTTGGTCATTCCAGACCTGAGTGAAGAATGAGAACCATTACCACGAGGTAAGCTATTCTGAAGACGTACGTGGACACCATCGCCGCAGCCAGAGTATACGTTACCGTTAGTATCAACTTGGATCCCATCCGCGACTCCAGTGTCAACGTACGCTAATACGCGACGGTTTTTGAATACGTGTGACTTGGGGTCGACATCGAAAGCGTAACTGTTTTTGGCCTTAGCTCCTATACGCGTCCACATATAATGTTCAGACGTACATGGTAGCAGGCTCCGTTTGATTCATCCCTAAAAACCCGCCGGCCGCGCCAGTATCAGCACTGTCGGGTAGAGGTTTGTCAAGCGAAAGAGCGCGGGAGATGTTCGAATTTACATGTACGCGGTCTTGCCATCAGCGGTGAATGCTATTCCGTTTGGCTTGTCGAATCCATCGGCAACCACGCGCACAGTTCCAGTAGCAGGATCAAATCGGTAAACTTGACTCGGCAGTAAAGGTTGAGGGCGGAAGTGATTGAGAAATCCGTATCTAGAAAATGTTAGCTCCACAAACGAGGACAGCATGTTGTCGAAACATACACAACGTCCGTGAAGAAGAGTTTGCCGCTCGGATGGACTTTGATATCGTTAAGAGAGTTGAATTGGCGTCCATAGTAGTTATCCAAGAGAACTGTGGCGCTTTGAGGAGAACTAGGGTTGACGCGGACAATATTCGGAGGGAGTGGACCACGACCGGAGTTGATGAGCAGCAAGGAAGAGTTGACAGGCCCCGTCCCGCCATTCGTCATCTGCACTGAATCTGGGAGATCAAGCTAGGAAACCATTTTGTCCGCGACCGATATCATTTTTTGACTGTTGGCGGTACTCACCACGGAAACTGGAACGTCAACCGAAAAGGTCCCATTGAGTGAGCTTATTTTGGCTTCAGCATCTTTCAGAGTGATGAAGCCAACTTGATTGTTATGATCCAGATCACTCATGCCCAGTGCGCCACCATCATTGCTCGCGAAGTAAACAGTGTCGGTTTCCGAAACGAAGATAGGCGCCTCATGGGCAAAGGCAAAAGTATCGTTCGACGATATTTCATAGATTGCCGGATTGCTTCCCAGGACGTTCAAAAAAGCCTGGTCAAAGATCTGGAAGAACGGAGGAGTAGAATTTGTAGGATTGAAGAATGTGCCAAACGCATCCTCTCGAAACTGGAGATGGTTATCGAGGACCGCGAACTGTCGGGGGTCCACAAACTGTGAAACGATTGATTGAGTGGGATGCCGGGATGCTGCGGTGACGAACAACTTGCAACTGCTTGTGGTGATTGAAAGTCTATCGCGAGGTCGCGTCCTGTACGAGCCTTAGCAACGGCCCATTGGCAGACACCAACGGTAGCGAGGATCGCAAGTAAGCGTAGTTTAGACATGGTTGGTGAGGAGGTGGGGGATGCCTGTGACTTTTCTTCTGACTGAGATTCTTTCGACATGGTGGATTTCTCTCGACGGAGCCATGGAAGGTCAGCTGACGAAAACTTGGAAAGACCAACGCGATCCTGACGACACGTGGGGTCGTTTCTGCCAAAAAGGGTAATACGTTCAGTTCTTTCACCCCCATGTGGAGGAATCAAGTTCAGCCCGCCGTTACGCTCTGTAAGCCGGCTGCATTTTCAACGAGCTTCGGTCAGAACGACACGTTCTGCCCCAGAGTAACTTTTCAGACTGACACCCTGCATGTACTTCGGTTTGCCACGCTTTACCTCCCCGACTCCCTTAAGGGCCTTCTATAACCTCTGATGTCTAGAGTGGCGGATTCACTGTTGTATCTCTCCGCGAACCGCGCCCACGAGGAGGAGGGGCTGGGCTTCGGAAAGTGCTTCGGACCTCACCGGCTGATTATCAGAAATACTACTCGGTTTAGGTAAAAAAAAAGTATCTGTCGGCCTCTTGGTCTTATCTTCATCTAACATGAAATTGCTCAGCTCGAAATAATGTTCGGACGTTGAACTCGAAACGATATAAACGGTGCCTGCTCCGTTTATTTTCTTCACGTCTCTTTGATTCTTTCGACTGGCATATCGCGCGTCCTCAGGGAAAATGTCCCTCAACAAGGCCGCGACACTATATAGAGACTTCCCTCCGATTATAGGCGTACGGTGGTTCAACGTCTTTATCCTTGTCGCGACGCCTCTGATCGGGTTATATGGCTGCTTCTATGGCGAAAAGCGTCTGCCCACGGTCTATTTTGCTGTGGCACACTATGTCTTTACCATGCTAGGTAAGTGCACCTGAACCTGCCTTACGTTGTCCGTCAAGCGTAGAAGCTGATTATGATCAGGCATCACTGCCGGTTGGTGGATATTTCATTCAGTCTACCGCACCAACTTAGTCTTCGCCAGGCTATCACCGCCTTTGGTCTCACCGTTCATATAACGCATCGTTCCCTCTGCAGATATTCCTTCTTGCTGGTGGGACGAGTGCGGTACAAGGTTCCTGCTATTGGTGGTCTCGCGGGCACCGCTCGCATCATCGATACACCGACACAGAGCAGGATCCGTATAATTCGAAACGTGGCTTACTATGGACCCATATTGGGTGGATGATCTTCAAGAGTGACCTTCACTCGGGTTATACGGACGTGTCTGATTTAAGGAATGACGCGTTATTGCGCTTACAGCACCGCTGGTACTTTCACCTTGCGATATTGTTTGGATTCGTAGTGCCTACTGCCATTCCCGGATTCCTCTGGGGAGATTGGAAGGGTGGCTTTTGCATAGCGGCTGCGCTGCGCCTAACCATTGCACATCATGTCAGTCGGTTCTAAGCTACGTCAGATGTCAAAACTAACTTGACTCAGAGCACGTTCTGCATAAACTCTGTCGCGCACTACCTAGGCACCACGCCGTACGACGACCGTTTGAGTCCACGCGACCATTTTCTATCCGCCATTCTGACGATGGGAGAAGGATACCATAATTTCCACCACCAGTTTCCTATGGATTACAGGAATGCTATCAAATGGTACCAATATGACCCTACAAAGTGGTTCATCGCTCTATGCGAGACCTGCGGATTGGCGAACCATTTGCGTATGTTTTCAAATAACGAAATCATGAAGGGCGCCTTGACTATGCAGCTAAAGAAGCTCAAGTATGTCCAAGATTCTTTGGAGTGGCCCACACCTCTCAGGCAGCTGCCAGTGTTTAGTTGGGAAGAGTGTCAGTGTAGCCGCCACCAAGCTATAATAATACGCGCCTAACGTCTCTTTAGTTCAGGAGCGCTCCAAAAGTTCTTCTCTCATCTTGATTGCGGGCTTTATCCATGACGCTTCCTCATTCGCGCATGAACACCCCGGAGGATCTGCCTTGATCCACAAGAGCGCCGGCCTAGATATGACAGGATCCTTCTTTGGGGGCGTCTACAATCACTCAAATGCGGCGCATAATGTATGTCACTTCTTGTTGGTCTTCTAGCGTATCGATCTGAACATGTTCTAGCTGCTGTCCATGATGCGGGTGGGGGTCCTTCACGGCGGTGTCGAGACGCCTTCCGAGCACGCCCTTCCACCTTCGCAGGCCCTATACGTCGGCACGCGAAAAAGCCTTCCCTGATTCTGAGGACGGCCACCTTACGGTAATACAGATAAGTAGGAGAGTTGTACGCTCACCGCACTCAATGGTATTCTTGGTCATATATTGTCCCCCACGAACGAAGAACGCGGCACGGTGACATAACGGCTGTACTTCAGTTCCCCGGTTTTCGGAGTAGATGTTGTCAGCGCTAGTCCGTTGTTCAAGGGCGCCCGAATTCTTGATGTTAGTCTAGCCGTCGAAAGACCGCATAGATCTGGGATCAACACGCCATCACGGTCCTTTTCTGTTTTCACACAAAATCGATGTGGGACGCAAAATTTTCGACTTCGGAAATCTATTCATGGCTGAATGACATGGTTGTCGCGCTAGTATGACTAGAAGGTATGTCACATAGTCGTACATGAACGCAACAGCCTCCAGTGATGTTCATTGATCGACCGCACTTTGTCAGTGGCTTTACAGGGCTTTCGTGTTCCAGGAAACCCGATCCCCGCAAGTCCGCGGACGTATGATATTTCGTTCGGATATCCGCACAGGACGTCTTGCCTGCAAGGAACGCGTCCAGGTTCACCCCGGCAACGTGCAGAACTGTACTGGAATGAATGATGGGCTACCGTCTTGGCCAGGTACTCCCCAAGTTAAACATAGCTCGAAGAGCTTATCCTTGAACCGTCTACCACCTCTTGTATCGGCGCATACCATCCGCACTCGGACTGCGTCTGCACATATATAAGGCCCCTGACTGCCCCACACAGACCGTCCGTCTGCGTATCATCGAAATGGTCGTGGCCCAACCACCCATCTCGCCACATACCGCCATTCCAACGCATTTGACAGTGCCCCAATTTCTCTTGGACGAATACCATCATATCAGCCGACCAACGCGTCTTGCAGAGACCCCCTGTTTGATAGATGATGACACTGGTCAAGTCGTATTCTTGGATGAGGTCGGTTTCTTGCTTGGCCCAACCGACGCGCTCACAGCCTCATAGCTACGTTCTCGGACTCGGAATTTGGCCGCCGCCATGTATCACACATACAGAATTCGTGAGTCCTTACGTCTTCCACGAATAATCCACTCTCAATAATTAATGGACATAGAACACGATGATATCGGTACGTGATATAATTGATATCTCGGCTTTCTCGGGAACGCGAACTTGTTACTCGCAGTGTCAATTATGAGCTACAATCATATCGGTAAGCCGCCGCACTGACAAATCATCGCACCGCATTGACCGGTTTACAGACTTCGGTCCCTGCGTGTGGGCGTCCCATCGCGTGGGGGCGATCGTCTCGTAAGTACTTAATAGCTTCTCTACGGCGATTATATGTTCACTGTTAACTTGGGGTCGCGCAGGACGATCAGTCCCACCCTCTCGTCAAGCGAACTCGGTAAACTCGGCTATATGGTGATCTCTTGGTCTTCTACTAATGCTTCCTCCAGCTGTTCAATTGCGGCTAGTGAAGCCATCGCTTCTAATCATTCATGCGGACTGCCTTCCCTTGGTCCTGTCCGTGGCGTCATCGACTCAAATTCCTCTTGAGCGCATTGTTGTAATCGAAGCACCAACTTTGACCGGTACGGAAGTAGGATACCGATCCCTGCAGTCTGTAATGCATGAAGGAATCCGAATGCCATCTGCGGTAGAAAGAATTCTTGTTGAAGACGAAGCCAAAACAGTCATTGCGTTTCTGGCGCCTTCCTCTGGAACAACCGGATTTCCCAAGGTAACTCAGTTCCCAATTCAAGGCTGTCGTGGCGCACTAAAACATCGCCAGGCCGTAGCTATAACTCACTATAATGTGATCAATATGATAACTCAAGAAGCAGCCTTCAATCGACTGAATGAACCCTATACATCCTGGAGCAAACAGCGCTTTAGAGCTGGAGATGTCTGTGGCGGATGTGAGTATTATGGTGATCATTGTTTCCACATTCGTTCTCAACATAGGTGGCCAATAGTCTTACCATTATATCGTCAGTGCTCGGTGCTGTCGCAAACAATTATGGAACTGACTCAATGGTAGATATCTACGGACTGGTTTTCAATGTATGTTTGCCATCCTCCAGTGGAGTCTATATGCTAATGTTCCCCAGCTGCATTTCATGTTATACGCAGGCGTGCGTCCCTATTTCACTCGAAGAACTCCTGCGGACTACTGCACTTATTCCACAGATGACCCTGGTGCTAGCCAGAAAGTTTCATTTCGAGAGCTTCCTCAGCAGTATAGAGAGGCACCAAATTACTCATCTTCCGTGAGTACCAAGCCTCTTTCATGACCGCTTATGTTATGATAACGGACGCAGATTGGTTCCGCCGCAGGTAGTCCTCCTCTGCAAGGTCTGCGCCACATTATCGTTCTGGGAAGAGTTCACTAAATAACCGATCATAGCACCCAGCAACAAAGCACTACAACCTGTCCTGTGTTCGTTACTGCGTCGTGGCGGCTGCACCATTAAGCGCAACTCTAACAGAGGAACTACTCAGCGTGCTGCCCGACATCGAACTAGGCCAGGCGTATGGTAATTTATACGTCTCGACACCAAAATACAACGTTCTCACTCCTAGCCTAGGTATGACCGAAACATGTGGCGCTGTCAGCATGGTATTTCCTATCTCTTCAATTTCCATCTCATGTCTTAACTATAATGAAATATTCTTGCAGTATCCAGTGAATCAAAGAATCGGAACATTGGGTAGTGGCGGACAGCTCTTACCTGGCACCAGCGCAAAGATCGTGAAAGAGGACGGAACGTTAGCGAACGACGGGGAGCCTGGCGAATTGTACATACAAGGTGGACAAGTCGCGCTGGGATACTTTGGAAATCCGAAAGAGTGAGTGGTGTATACGTTATCTCTGTACTTATCTTACTTTGCTGACTCCGAATTAGAACGGCTAAAACGTTTGTGGACGGGTGCGCTTCTCTCGTCGGCAGGTACATACGAAGGCTCATCATCTCGCAGGTGGCTAAGAACAGGCGATCAGGCAATGTTCAAGAACAAAGACATCTTCATACTTGAGCGCGTAAAGGAGCTCATCAAGGTCCTCACAGTCGAGTTTACTGCGGAAAACATCTAACGGTCACGTAGGTCAAGGCTTTCCAAGTCGCACCGGCGGAACTGGAAGGACATCTTTTGACTCACACATGCATCGCAGATGCCGCCGTCCTTGGAGTTCCTGATGACTTTGCTGGAGAACTGCCGTTCGCGTTTATCGTGTTAAAAGCAGAGGCCGACAAATCAGCCAAAGACGACCCCAGCTTCGCAAAAAAAGTGAAGACCAGCATATATCAAGTAAGTTCTTCGTTCTCTCTTGGTGGGATGCAAGCTAATCAAGAATAGCACCTCGCACAATCGTTGTCTGCCCACAAGCGACTAGACGGAGGGATTGCTTTTGTTAAAGAGATTCCACGAAACGCTAGTGGCAAAATTCTGCGCCGAGTTCTACGAGAGCAGTCTTCAAAATATCTCCTCCTCCAAGCACGACCAGGAAGCAGCACAAGAGCTAGATTGTAGAAGGCGACACCCGCGGGACGCTGCTGGATTTATCCATTGCTTGTATATACAATATTGAATAATGATGTGTACAGGTACCTCGGTAATGTCCAGTCCGAGTTCAAAAGAACTTTCGGGCAACATTTACAATTCGTCAACGCCGTAATTTCGTTCGGTCGCAGGTCGCGACGGGGGAAAGCAGTGAAGTGCTCGTCGGAAGACAAGAAAATCACGAAGAGAGCAAAGAAAATGAGAGTATGGCGGCAAAGGTGACTGAGGCCTCTATTGACCCTTGGCCTTGGCAGCCATCTATGAATCTTGTCAGATAAAGAACGAAGTCGACGACGAAACAACACACCAAGTTCAACGCGGAACCGGCCTTGAACCAGGCGATTTGACCTTCGTTGAAAGTGTGGGCAAGAGAGATCTCCTGAAGAAATGTCAGACCTAGAATCGCGAAAGTACGAGGAATAAGTACCTCAGAGAAACCGTTCTCATGCTTGATCTTCAGCGTGAGGTTCTTGCCTGGAGCAAAACTTTCTAGACCGAGAATGTCAACCTTGTCGCTGGGCTTGATCTTATCATAGTCCTCGGGGTTGGCGAAGGTAAGAGCAAGCATGCCTTGCTTCTTCAAATTCGTCTCATGGATACGAGCGAACGAGCGGGTGATGATAGCAAGACCACCAAGGTAGCGAGGCTCGAGAGCGGCGTGCTCACGGGATGAACCCTCTCCATAGTTGTGATCGCCAATGACGACCCATTTGATACCGTGGTCGCGGTAGTAGGCAGCGGTTTGAGGAACACCTCCCCACTCGCCGGTGACCTGGTTCTTCACCTTGTTCGCCTCGCCGTTCTCGGCGTTGATGGCACCAATAAGACAGTTTTCTAAGGCAGCAGCGTCAGCAGTGGCACAGGAGTGGGACGGGAGAACCTACGAGAGATGTTCTGGAGATGTCCGCGGTATTTCAACCATGGGCCACCAGCACTGATGTGATCCGTTGCTAGAATGCCGGATGAGCGAAATGACAATATCACACAACACATAGCACTTACTGCATTTGCCTTGCGCTTTAATGAGGATAGGTAAATCGGTAGGAGTCTTGCCATCCCATGCCTTGAAGGGCGAAAGGAGTTGGAGACGGTCAGACTGGGGATTCACGGCGACGCTGACGCTGAACCGGTTTTCAGGAGGAGCCTGGAACGTATTCTGACCTGGGTCGTAGCCCTTGGGAGGAAGTTCATTGCCAGAGGGCTCAGTGAATTTGAAAGGTTTGCCGTCGGAACCGATAAGAGTGTCAGTCATTGGGTTGAATGTCAGCGAACCAGCAAAGATCATAGCGGTAACGATGTCAGGGGACGCGACGAAAGCGTGGGTGGCGGGGTTAGCGTCGTTGCGTCCAGTGAAGTTACGGTTATACGAGGTGATGACTGAGACCGTTATCAGCGAAATGGCAATGGTACAAGTTCCGGATGACTTACTGGAGTTGGCTGTACCTTTGGGAACGTCCTTTCGGTCCCATTGACCGATACAAGGTCCACAAGCGTTAGCAAGCACTATCCCACCAATGTCCTCAAACGCCGCAATCTGCCCGTCACGCTCGATTGTCGCGCGAACCTGTTCCGAACCGGGCGTGATAGTGAACTTGCTCTTAGCCTCGAGACCGTGTGCAGCGGCTTCCTTAGCGATGGATGCCGAGCGCGACATGTCTTCATACGACGAGTTGGTGCAAGAACCGATGAGTCCAACCTTGAGTTCCTCAGGCCAACCGTTCTTCTTAACCTCAGAAGCGAATTGCGACAGCGGGGTGGCAAGATCTGGAGTGAAAGGTCCGTTGATGTGAGGTTCGAGTTCAGAGAGATTCTGAGCCGCACGATTCAGCACGAGGCAGCCAAATGGTGAAGTTTACTTACGATGTCAATGACTTGATCGTATTCAGCGTTCTCGTCAGCCTTTAGGTTGTACGCAAACTGCTTCGCGTAGTTGGCGATATCCTGACGTTTGGTGGCGTTCAAATAGTCGACCATCCGGTTGTTGAAAGGGAACATTGATGTAGTAGCACCAATCTCGGCACCCATGTTGCAAATCGTCGCCATACCTGTGCAGGAGAGCGACTCGACACCGGGTCCCTTGTACTCAACGATGGCACCCGTTCCACCCTTGACCGTGAGGATACCAGCCACTTTGAGGATAACATCTATTCGCGGCGCCCATCAGCGAGACCAACATTGTGGAAGCGATAACCCTTACCCTTGGGTGTAGTCCAGCCGCTGATTTTGCCAGTAAGATTAACCCCAATGACCTTCGGGCACTTGAGCTCCCAAGGAATTCCAGCCATGACATCGACCGCGTCAGCACCTCCCACACCGCACGCAATCATTCCAAGTCCTCCAGCATTGGGCGTGTGCGAGTCGGTACCGATCATCAATCCTCCAGGGAACGCATAGTTTTCAAGAATGATCTGGTGAATAATTCCAGAGCCCGGCTTCCAGAAACCAAGACCGTACTAAAAACACAACACTTAGAACTGCCGTATAGAGTTGTAAAAGAAACGAACCTTCGCAGTCGCAGTCGCCAAAAAGTCGTAAACCTCCTTATTGATCTCGATAGCCCGAGCCAAGTCCTTTACGCCGCCGACCTGCGCCTCGATAAGATGGTCACAGTGCACGGTGGTGGGGACCGCGGCCGTGTCCATACCGGCGGACATGAATTGCAGGAGAGCCATCTAAAGCAAACTTGTCAACTCTTGACTCCATGCTATTGTCCATTTACAGCATACCTGCGCCGTCGCATCCTGGCAAGCGACTCGCTACATTCGAATCAGCAAAACACATCCAAGTAGACCTTAAAGTCACGTACGTCTGGTCTCAACTTGAGGTAACTCGTACCCCTCTCGATATCTTGGCCGTGAGGATCGTCAAGATGTCCGTACAGAATCTTCTCCGACAGCGTCAATGGGCGGTTGAGTCTGCAGCGACATCAGCTGTTCATGTCAGTGGAGAAAGGACGCGAAAAGCGCACCTGTCGCGCACGATGGCGACATTGTCCTCGATGCGTTGATAGTTGATATATGCACCTTTTTCCAACAAGGACATGGGGACCTTGGTGTCACCAATTCGGGGTGCGACGGTCGCCATTCCAGCGGCCAAGCGCTGGAGCGACCGTACTGCATTCGCAGTGCGAGTTGAGAGGTTGAACATCTCGACCAAGTCAAAAGACTAGGACCAAGGATCTAGAATGAGTACAAGTCTGCAAAGGGTGTCTTGTGATTGGTGTGTCCCTTTCAATCAATCCCGGATTACGTGCGCAGACCTCCGCATTTCCCCGCGTACCTTGAACCAACCACAAGCGAATGATTGCGTACTTGTATTCAGCGAAACAGTCAACATAAAACAGCAAAGCTAATAAACGACACTGAGAAGAAGAGGAAACGGTATCACGGTAAGGTATAATGTAAGCGAAAGAAATGAATGTACACGATACAAGTAACTGATACAAGCTTGAGAATCACCTGTTGAGTCTTCCAAGTTAGAAAACGCCGTCAACATCAGCACACGAGTACTCACATAAACCCGATGAAAAAAAAAGAATCTAATTTACGACGCGCGTCCGAGACTGGTCGCCTTTTGGCGAAGTTGTTCCTTGACTCCGTCCTTCCACCTCTGTTCCTTCATGCAGCTACAAGCGCCAAGACCATCGACGAGACCGTCAACAAGATCGATGAGGCCTTGAACGAGGCTCTTGGTCAACTCTAAGGTGCTCTTGAGCGTCGACGAAGTCTGATCGTTAGAAGTGGCCCCATCAAGGGCGTTGAGGAGGTCGTCCAAGGCGGCGACCAGTTGGTCCAGATCGGACACAAGTTGTCCAACGGAATTTACAAGGTCGTTCACAGCATCGAGAATCGGCTGGAGTACATCCTCGGATAGTGATGACAGGTCGAGAGATTCGAGGAGAGGTCGTAAACGGGCGATACCATCCAATAGCTGACCCACGACCTTCAACAGGTTGGACACCAAATCTGCAGACGAAGAGGATCCATCGCTATCAGAACCACCGGTTACGGACAACCCGCTGAGTGATCCGTCCACGCTCTTCACCAATTGGTTCGGATCGCCAGAGCCACCCAACAGACTTGCTAAACCCAATCCATCGACAAGGTTACTCAGAGTGTTACCCGAAAGCAAAGCGCCGCCACCCAAGAGTGAACGAAGCAAGTCGTTCACGAGGTCCGCCGTCGACGTTCCAAGCAAATCGTCCAATCCCAAAGATTGGAGTAGTGCAGTTACAAGGTCGTCATCGGCGTATTCGCATGGTTCAGAGTCAGGTCCTTGCTCGGCAGGTCGATCATGAGTTAGAGCAACGTCAGATGGATTGATGCGAGGAGTGGGAGTTATGTAGGGATTGTCGGCAATGTGCTTCTTGACGTTTTGTACCATCTGCTGATCCTCCTTGCACCCGCACGATTCCAGACCGGCAAGGGTTTTCTCCAAGACGGTAAGGAGAACGTCACAAGCAGATACCAACTTGTCGACAGTGGCGGAGGTGTCCTTGGGAAGTGCGTCCATTGACGAGTAAGACTTGAGCGAGCATTGCAGCTCAGCAAGGAGATGTTGTGATGAGGAGATGTACTTCCCGAGATCATCAGTGACGTTGCCAAGGGCAGTAAGGATTTGGTTAACGAGCACGACAAGGGCCTCGAGGGCGTTGGAGAGATCGCTACCACCGGAACACCCACAACCTAACGAAGTGAGGAGATTTTTCATGGCAACAAGAGTATCGACAAGCGAGTCGACGATACCGATGATGTTTAACGAGTCGGAGGTGGGCAGTGCGAGAGAAGAGAATGTCTTGGCTCCGCATGAAGGGAACCCGCCAGCACCAAGCGCTGCCAGAAGTCCGACCTTGACCTTCAAGGTATCGCCAAGACCAAGGCTTTCCAGCAGTGGGCATAGGTCGATGTCGGTTGTCCGAGCGACGAGGCTACGCTGAGAAAGAGCGCAAGAAACGGCTGCGGAGGATTTGGACTGACGGCAAGACAACTTGTGCCCGCCGAGATGCAGCAAACCGAGGAGCTCATTGAGGAGAGCGTTAAGCACGGGGCCGAGGTTGACGTCAAGTTTGACCTTGATACTCCCAAGAGACAACCCTTCCAAAAGCTCGCAAAGATCAATATGCGTGGCAGGACCTGGGGAAGGGCATGTGGCTGGTTGGCCACCCAACTTGAGGGCTTGCAAGAGGGCATTGAGACAGTTCAAGATGGGGAGGTCCACTTGCACGCGGGCAATATCGCTAAGGGCAAGGATGTTGAGAAGGTCGCACGTGTCGATATGCAGAGGACGTTTAGCGACGCGCGCAAAGACGCTGCCTTGGAAGGTGGGAACAGTTCGTTTTTGCGGCCCAGCGGCAATCAAGCGCGGTTCTGGCGATCTGGGAACAGAAGAAGCACAGCTCTGAAGAGACGTTGTCATGTGATGATAGAAAATGAAAGCGCAAGAACGACGTACATAGGCGCATTTTCCATTGCAATCCTTGGTAGGCGCGGCGCATACACATATACCGTTCTGTTCGACGTAGCCGGAGTCACAGCTGAAGTGACACGGGTTGGCGTTGCTGCAGACGCGATGAGCGTGGGCTGGGAGGTCTCCACACTGCGTGCCCTGTGTAGAGATAAGCGAAAAGCGATGAATGAAAATGGCAAAAACGAACCTTGTCCTTGATGATGGCGGCGAGAGTGGCCTTGGCGATCTCGACGGTGATATTTGTGTCGACGTAGACGTCCAGATCCTACAAGGAACGTCAGCACACAAAGTCCCTATACGCGCAGAAAATATGGACCTTGAGACAGAGACAGAGATCCACGTTTAGATCCAGAATATCAAGAAGATGGCCCAAGAGGCCGTCCTCGGCGCCGTTGAGCGAGACGCATATATCGAGGAGATCGGCACGCGGTCGTGGTTGGCGATACTGGCGCTCGGAGAGGGTACGCGACCTATGAGTGATGGCGTGGGCAGTGACCACGGAGAATAAGGAAGAAAAGAGAGCGAAAGTGGGAGCGAACCGCATGATGGCGGGTTCACAACGAAAGAGTAATGAGCGAGTGGTGGTGGTAACTGGGAAAGGAGCAAGGTTGGCCAAATCGCGCTTTATATATGGCCTCGGAGCTTTAATTTTTCGAATCTCGATGGTTGGCCACAGATGCCTTATTTGGATTCGATCGCGAGTCGCGGAGAAAAACATGCACCGTTGACATACAAACAGTCACGAAGCTTGGAGAGAATCTTCCACTTCATCCTCGTCGCTCGATTCCTCTTCCAAATCCACGTCCATGTTTCCTCCGTGGTGGAACCGAGGATCCCAATCCAGTTCTTCTGGCTCTTCTATCTCTACTTCCAATCTCTGCTTCCAGTCATACTTGTCCCGAAGCATTGTAACAGCCCTGATAGCTCTATCCACGCGCTGGTCGTGTGCATGCTTGATTTCCTGACATTCTGCCAACACATCCTCGTATTCAGGCTTTCTAGGAACGGCCCCGAAACGAGATTGGGTTGCAGAAGTGGGCAGCGGTGCATCGCCGAGAACACCTACAGAGCCATGGGTGATCATATGCTCTGATAGACGTCGAATCGTCGCGTTTTCCATATCTAAAACAGAAAGGATCTGCTGTGTTCGCAGAAGATTCATGACGCGTCCATCAACGTCAGACTCTTTCGGGTGCAGCGCCATCTGTTCGTACGGATTGGGTTGGGGACCAGAGTTTGAACTCTTGGCTTGGATGGGTGAAACGAGGGATGTGGACAGACTGTGTGTCTGCGAGAGTAGAATGTTGTATTTGGACAGAATATCTGGCCATGGAGGCATTGCGTTTGTGTAAAGTGCCATGTCTAGGGTCCTTTGCAGAGACTGCACAGACTCTATGATCTGGTGAATTTTGAATTTTAAAGATTCGAGCTGTGCGACGGGGAGCGCATTCTCCATGCTGGATTCGGATAAACCTCAACCTGGAAATTAGACACGGTTGTGATGTCTGAACGGTGTTGCCAAACAGCAACCCATAGTGGTTCGGTCACAGAGACCCGTCACGCTATCGCGCTCTTTTTTCTCCAACATATTCGACAACGGCCATGTTCTCCATGCTGGGAGCCCGAATGGGGGCTCGCCTCGCTCTGTCGGCTAGGCCCATCTCATTTACGCGTCTCTTCGTTGCCGTTGCTCCCAAACCTCTCGTGGCCTTGAACGCGCGTGCCTTCGTAACGTCTCGGCCTATCCTCCTTCCGGCCAAAGCCTCGTCTGGTACCAAGAAACCTACCGCGACCAAGAAAGCAGCTGCGACCAAGAAGACTGCCGCGAAGAAGAAACCCGCTGCAAAGAAGAAAGTCGTTGCAAAGAAGAAGGTCGCCGCTAAGAAACCGGTAAAGAAAGCAGTCAAGAAGAAGGCTGCCCCCAAGAAGGATGCTCCAGGTAATACTACTTGTCTATATCGTTATTTCGTCTACTCATTGCGGTCATCCAGTCGTCGTTCCACGGGGTATGGGTCCACCCAAGCCCCACAATATCACACCCAGACAAGTCTTCTTTTCAACCGCCTTCAAAGGCCAGAACTCTATTGCCTTGCCTACGGAAGAAAAGAGGGCGTCTTTTTCCAAGGCACACGACGAGTATAAAGCACTGTCAACTGCTGAACGAGAGGTTTGATATCTATTTGTCTCTAATGATGTCAGATGACTTACCTTGTCCAGGCGCTTGCGGAGACGGCCCAAAAGAACCGCGACGCGTACAACGCAGCACTTACTGCCTGGTTTGCAAAAACGCCCGCTCCCATTCGAAGGGAAGTCAATGCGCGTATCACCAAGCGCGGTGGTAGGAGACTACGAAAGCCTCGCATTACCGATCCCTCGGTGCCCAAGAGGCCGCTGAGCGCTTTTCTACGGTAGCGTCCCTATCAATTTCTTTCGGGCCATTTTTGACGTTTTTGAAGCTTTGCCGATGAAACGAGAAGCTCGGTTCCCGGTTCTTCTCGTGCGGCCGTTGCAACGCTAGGTGAGAATTGGAGGAACTTGTCTGAGAGTGAGAAACAGGTCGGTTGAATTCATCCTCATCGTGATTGTGCCACTAATACGTTTGCATAGCCCTACATGGAGGCCGCGAACAGGGCGATGGCTGAATGGAAAGCCAACAGGACCGCTGCGCATGTGGAATGAAGTGATGGAGGGTATCTGTTTCTTATGCTGCTCACTATGTGATTTGTTCAATTGTTCGCCGTTCGGTTTTTTCCCTTGATGTCTTGTATGCCGCGAGCTATCTATTCGCGTCAAGAATGTTATCGTGATTCAATAAACCCATCTCTTTGCCATATCATGAGTGATGCTCGTGGCCAGGCCGTTGAAATGTAGGTCAGGATGAGGTCAATTGTCCCCTCTGTTTGTCTGGCAATAGATGTACTGTCCTTTCTCCATCCACTGAAGTATGCTGCCTCCGATGTATTAGCCAGAGAGTTGTCTTGACTGCATAGCAATCGGTTACGTTTAGAAGCTGATTCATGAGATGACGTCAGCCTTATCGCGCCAAGGTCCCGTGGGCGATTTACAGACCTTTATACCAGCTTGACCATTGGAATATGCTGTTCCCCCAGTGGCAGCTGAGTAAAGAGGACGCGCAGACCATCGTTGACACACATCACAAGAGCAAACTCACTGTCGTAACCGTATCCCAAATAAACAACAACGGATTCAGGTCAGTCCTGCATGTATCTGTCGTATATCGCTTCAATGATCTATAGTCGTACAAAGTCGAGCAAGATATACATCGTTGATCTCGCAGAGTCTGCGAGCGATGATGCCACACACTCTACCTACATCACCGTCTTCTCCCCCGGTCCATCGGACGCGCCTTATCACACCAACTCATTAGAGGTCACAGCGCACATTATTTCGCTCATCAGCAAGAGCCACACCATCCCGATTTCCAATCCCCATATCGACGCCTCGCTCGACATCATACCCCTTCCATATCTCATGACCCCCGTAGAGAAAATCACTTCCTCCATGATGATATCGCTTTCCGATCTGCGCAAACTCGACATCCTCACGCCTCGCGAAAGCGTCCTCATCGACATCCAGCTCGGCCAGTTCCTCGGGCGCCTGCATAGCAGGGTTATGAACGAGTGGTACGGGCTTCCTACAGTCGAATCACCACCCCCGGACCCGTCGTACAGCTGGCAGGAGACATTCACGCTTTTCTTTGAGACGCTGCTCATCGAGGCGGAATCGCGCAAATACGACTTTGCTTACGCCGATATCCGGGCAGCCCTTTCGCGCGCGATCGCGTTCTTCCTGTTTGACGACGTCGAAGTGCCGTCTTTGATATGGTTCACGGGATCGGAGGACGATATTTATCTCAGACTTGATCCGACTCCTAGCGTCGCCGCCATCTTGCCCAATGTCGAACATGCGTTGTGGGGAGACCCGTTGTTGGAGTCGTTCTTTGTCTCCCCGACGAACGAGGCTATGATGATGGGATACAAGGAGGCTGGAGGGGAGGAGCTCATTGTATTTCCGCGCCAGAAGACGAAGAGGCTGTGGTATACACTCTTCTTGGCTCTCGTAGTTTTATCAGAGCATGAGCCCGGTGATGAGAAGGAGGAATGGGCGAGAGAAACCGTTAATCGAGTTAGTACAGAGTTAAAGACAGCGCCTTGTTATTAATATGTGAGTGTCGAATTGGGTGTCTTTGTGACTAACTTTGCGAATACAACAGACTCTAGATATATTCTGACTTCTTCTTCCCAACTTGGTATTGGTGAGGAACTTTAGTTAGCCGAAGCCATCAAGGATCGTCTCCAAGAACTTCCCGAGCTCAAGAGCCCAGTATGGATAACAAGGTTGGCATGCAAGGCTGTTGGCAAGGATGTTCTTAGGTACATAGATTGATCTAACTTGCCCTCTTTCTTTAAAAGCAATGGGTTCGGACTATCTTTATTATCCACTTTTCTTCCCATCCCTCAACCCGCTTCAACAAACAGATCTTTCCCGGTCATGACCGCGTATCTTCAACACGCTTGGAGAGCATTGCATCCTATAGTCGACAGCATTAACGCAACCATGACAGACTCGAGCAATCGTAGTAACCTGACTTTTCCGCCACATTCGTTTTACATGCCGCCTGATCTCTATACCTTCCTCGCTCTTCTCGCTTCCGAAAGCGCCCTTGAAGAGTGGTTGAAATTCATGCTAATCAGCTGGACTTTTACGACGTGCCGTCGATGGGTTTTTACAGTGTGGTACTGGATGCATGACACTGCGAAAAAATCCTTATACACGCATGTGTCCTTCCGGGAAGGGGACGAAACCTACAGTGAGCAATCTCTTAGATGGTTACCATAATGATTGATTTTCTGTACAGCGTGGATGATGTTCTGGCTTTCGCGACAAAAGTTCTGGAGTACGCTAGCCTTTTCGTTGTAGACCGTTGCTGACGTTTTAAACAGATAAAGTCCGAGACGTCAAGGTTTCAAAGACGGACACAGACGGCTCGGGAAGAAAAGTCAACTATTGCCCGTCTGCATCGAGGACATTTTCTACATGGATTAACTGGCACTACGTGATCATGACGTTCCCAGCTGATAAAGACCGTAACGATTACTACGACCGCGATAAGCGTGGCGTACTTCAGCTCAGGTAAATAACTCAAACTGTCGTTGGATCACGCACTCAAAGTCAAATATATTTAGCATTCTATCTATTTCACGCTCTGTCCTGCCGAAGATGATCGAAGAAGCACGTAGGGCATACGAAGCCAACATCCACGCGGGGTGGACCACTGTGTGGTTTCCTACTACAGGGTTAGTTCATTTATGAAGACGATGCTGCACTAGATTCAAAAGTTACTGGCCTATAGGTACTGCGCTGAGTGGGCGAAAGTCGCTACATGCCAGAAGCGCAATCTAGCGTCCGTCATCTTGGATCCTGGTCTAAAACAGCTTCTTTTGGACGATGCAAGAGACTTTTTGAGGAACCAGAAATGGTATACAGACCGAGGAATTCCATTCCGACGCGGATATCTTCTGGTGAGCGCTTGTTGTTTGAGTAGTCCTCTATCGAATTATTATACATAATCGTCTCATTTTAGTACGGCGCGCCTGGCTCAGGAAAAACATCGCTCATCCGTGGTCTGGCTGGTGAACTCGATCTGAGTATCTACACGATATCCCTCTCTGGGACCAGCATGGACGACAACAAGTTGGCAGCCCTGATGCGGTCTCTCCCGGAGCGCTGTATTGCGGTTCTTGAAGACATAGATGCTGCCTTCACCCATGGCCTGAATCGAGACTCGAAGGACGATGAATGGCCTGGGCGGCGACGCCATGGGTATTTCCGTGGTCTCTGTCACCCCTCGAACGTTTACTAATCAAACTTCAAGGGTTACGCTGAGCGGCCTTTTGAACGCTTTGGACGGCATCGGTGCGCAGGAAGGTCGGATTTTGTTTGCCACGACGAACAAGTACGCGGCATTGGACGAGGCGCTCCGCCGGGAAGGCCGAATGGATATACACATAGAGTTTAAGCTCGCTAGCAAGTATCAGGCCGGGGAGCTGTTTAGACGGTTCTATAATCCCACGGACCCAGTGGAGGCCGATTTGACTGAAGACGACTCGACCTCGACAGAGAATACTCCAAGGGCCTCTTCTTCGCTGTCCGGAGTCACGATCGTAGGCGCGCAACACAATCTCGAGGATCATAAGCTTTCGGCGCGTCGTATCGACGAGCTCTCAAGCAGTTTTGCGGAGCTCATTCCAGAGGATATGTTCTCCATGGCGGCGCTGCAGGGTTATCTTATGCGCCACAAGGTGAATCCGATCGCTGCAGTTGATGGTGCTGGGGCTTGGGTACAGGAGAAGACGCTGGTGAAGGAGGATGCGAAGAAGGAGGAGGAGGATGTGGATGTGGATGTGGATGCCGATTTGGAGAGTCGGATGTTGGAGGAGGTGCAGGACAAGGGTGATGACGGCGGTTCTGAGGCGGTAGACTTGTTGGAGTGTCCCGCGTGCCGTTTCCGTGATACTGGGATATTTGGGTGGTTAATGGACGTCATCAATTCTCGTAGCTGAACGGTGAAATGTAGTGCAGTGAAAGGTCGGCCTTGTGCTATCCATTTAATTATTGTCATCCAATCTATCAGTACCCACGCTACGTACTTGTATGTAGTTTTGTTATCGTTGCTATCGTTGTTATTGCTATCGATCAGTATCTGTTCTGTCTCTCAGCGGCGTTGAAATACGCGAATTCAGTTGTTGCATCCGCTACGAAATAAAGGACGGAAGAGATAATATACTACGCATGCTTTCTACTACCCGTCGCAAATTTTGAGATATAACGATAAGTATCAAGAACCATAATCAATAAGCACACAGACCACCCTAAAGCGCCTCTAACATCCTCTGCACCTCTTGCGCCTTGCACTCGAAATTCAACACCTCCCTCTCCCCGTCCCGCTCAAACTTGTCGCACTCCAGCAACATGTGGAACCGAATCCACTCCTCCACCGTCATAGCCAGCTCAGCCTCGCTTAGCGCGTCGAGGGGCACGAACGGCGTAGTAGAAAGCGCAGGAATGAAAGCGTCGAGGTTCATATCCAGGGAAGTGTTGGACATCGGGATAGGAGGCGGCGTGCTTGGGCGTGGTGGCGTCACTGGCTGCGTCGCGATCTCCTCACCGGGAGCGTTTTCCTCCTCAGGCACGTAATCCTCCATATCCACATCCGCATCCGCATCCATTGGCTCTGGTTCCGCCACTGGTGATTGTGGTGGTGGTGGTAACGGCGCACGAACAGGCGACAGCGGCCTTGCAGGGGAGCGAGGCGGACGAGGTGGTGTTTTCGGTTTTTCCGGCAGCGAAGCCTTCTTCGGGAACTCAAACTTGCTCGCAAGTTTGCCAACGTTGGACAAGGGCTTAGGCGGAGGTTTAGGCGCTTCCTCCTCAGCATCGGACGATAACATAATAGGTGCATCGTCCAATAGAGGTGCCTTCATAGAAGCCGGCTGCTGCTGCTCTACCACCTTGCGTGAAGCCGGTTTCGCAGTCATTAGACGCGATGCAGGTCGCGAAGGCACCTGTTCCTCTACGGCATCCATGAACACGTCCTCGCCATCTGTGCTATCCTCCACCAATTTCTCCGTTTTCTTCTTCTTCGGCTTCCGCTCCGCCGGCTCCTTGGCTTTGGTCGACTTTTTCGCGGGCGCTGGATCCTTCAATTCGTCGGACGAAGGCGCAGGCTTAATACGCGATTCAGGCTTCTTGGCTTTGGCCTTGGAAACGGCAGGCTGGACAACCACCAGGTCGTCGTCACTGTCCTCGAGTTTGAGCTTCGACTGCGACCGGGATATTGTACGCTGCGCGCTCGGTTGAGGTGCATCCTCCTTTGTTTTACCCTTCCGAGTGGACTTGCGCAACGTCTCTTCCGAGTCGGCAACGGATGGCGGTTTCGATTTGGCACGAGCTTTCGCGGAGGCCGGCTTTTTGGACGTAGAAGCCGCAGGGAGTTCCTCGTCATCATCCTCTGACTTTGGAGGAGGTTTCGACCTCGAAGCGCGCATAGATTTCTTCGGCTCCTCTTCCTCCTCCGATTCCGCAGCCTTCTGCTTTCGAGATTTGGGCGTCTTGGTTGACCCCAGGGCGTCCTCGACAGCCTTGCTTTTCGAGCGCGTCGACGTTTTACGCGTCCTTGGAGGCTCGCTCTCGTCCGACGACGTTTTCGCCCTCGATTTAGATCGCGGTGGCTTCACAGGTGCCATATCCGGCACGTCGTCATCCTCCTCTTCTGCCTCTTCCTCCGTCTCGGGAACTGGTCTGGATTTAGCGCGCGACTTGCGAGGAGGCGCACTATCAGACGGGGCACGAGATGCAGAGCGTGTAGACGCTTTGCGGGTCCTTGGTGCAGGCGCGGTAGTTTCCTCCGATTCGTCTGCAGACGGAGCACGAGACCTAGTAGATGCTTTGCGAGTTCTGGGGGCAGGAGCAGTGATTTCTTCATCGGATGTGACACGCGCTCGTGAGGACGCTTTCCGTGTTCTGGGCGGTGGGACAGTGACCTCTTCGTCTTCATCATCCTCGTCCTCTGCTTTACTAACAGAACGGTTATGACGCGCACGGGGTGTCTTGGCACCCTTAGCAACGCTGCGAGAAGCACGAGGTGTTTTTGCGGTAGTACGGGCTGCCTCGTCCTCGGATTCTGCACCGTCAAAGGTCTTTGTAGGCATAACGACGTCGGCAGGTTTGGAGCGGGAACGACCAAGGGATTTAGCAGTGTCAAAGAAAGCACAGTGCGTATCAGATTTCTCTGCGCGTTTACGGTGCTCTTCGAGAGGATCGTCATCCTTTTCCCAACCGCTAAGGGACGTGTCGCAGTAGACACAGATGACGAGGTCGTCTTGGTCGTCTAGCGGCGAATAGATAAATCCAGCTTGGGCCATCTAGATACAAATTGGACATGGTAGAGGTAATGGTGAATAAATAACAGACCTTTTTGGAGGAGATACTACCGTCGTACTTCCACCATTTACCAAAGGTATCCAGGCGCGCCTTCTCCATTGCCTTGGAGGTGGGATGGCGCGATTTATCCGTCGAGGCAAACCTAAAACAGTCAGAAAGAAATCAGTCAACGGCCTACCCAAACTTACCGTCGCTGGTCGTCCAGATCATCGGCAAGGCCACACCGCAAGAATGCCCACGAACAAGTCTTTGAGCACTTTTGCAAATGAATCTCAAACGGGTCGTCGTCCTTTGCCCACTCTCCCAGCTGCTTACCACACATATAACAAGTCACCAGGTCCTTGTCGTCAACGCTGGGGTCAAAGTAGAATCCGGCCTCGGCTAGCGTTTCCGGATTTGCTTGGAACTGCTTTGGGTGCGGCCATTTTAGAGATGTCGTCGATTTGGGCCCCGTTTTCACGCGTTTCGGGCGCATAAAAGTGTCCAGACGGTGCTGAAAGACCTGCATGCTGTCGGCAACGCGACGGTGCTGGTGGTCAGAGGGAAAGAGCAGATGGCGTGTGACAGTAAACGTAACGCGTCGTCACTCTAGTCACATGACATCATTTCCTTGAAATGCGCTGAATTGCAGCCTGGTCTACGCTTGGTTCATGGACAACAGAAGTCTTTACTGGGGTTAAATCATCCACTTTAAACCTGGGGTATAATTAACAGCCTAGACTGGTTGGAGTTTTGCAACACAAGTAGTGGTCCTAGTTGATTCGGAGTTTGCCGAGTGATCAAAAAAATCACTCTTGCCAAAAACCGTCATTAGACAAAAAGGTGCCAGCCATGGCTCAACAACGCATGTCACTATGGGCGACGGAGGAAATCGATGAGGATCTGCAGGATGTCGATTTGTCCTTGACAATGGGCGCGTATGGCCAGAATGGCTTTGACGATGGTGAGCAAAATGCTATCGGTATTGCCTATCTAATGGTGTCGCCGATAGCGATGCAACAGCCCCAGTTTGACGAATCGACTTTAATTGCCGTGCAACACCAAATGGCACAGCAAGCGCAACAGGCGGCGTTTGCACAAATACCGGATGTCGTCAAGGGCGTACGTGGTGCTGGCTTTTAATCCTATATTCTCTCTCTATAACGCGCCCCTCAGTTCATTGTCCACTTTCACCAAGCAGTACTCGACAACAATCTTGCAGAGATCACGGTGGCATATGAGAGCGGGTGGAATCGATACACGGAAAAGTTTTATGCGCGCACAGAGTGGCCAGAGGCGGAAATCATTGCTCCGCTTGTTAACGATGGTGCGAGATACACCGTCTTTTTCTTTCACCATCCAACACTTTCTTTGTAGACCCAATATTCCTCATTCTCTACCGGGAGCTCTACTACCGTCACGTCTACTCGCGGTTGCAGCCAAACATTGACGATCGGTTCCATTCTTACGAGAACAGCTGCGAACTGTTCAACTATCTCCTCAGTATGCAAATACCTGGACTCCGCAGAATACGCGCTCATCCATCCCAGATTCCGACGGACCGGTTACACTACAACTTCCCGAGCAATGGCTTTGGGATATCATCGACGAATTTATTTATCAGTACCAAGTCTTTTGCACTTGGCGCTCAAAGATCAAGAACAAGACGGACGACGAGTTATCAGTGCTTGAAGATGGAACTGGCGTACGTCCGCTTTTGAACTTATCTCAACTTGCAGCTAATCTATACCCCCGCCAGATCTGGAGTTCATACAGCGTGCTCAACGTTCTTTACTCTCTGATACAAAAATCCAAAATCAACGACTACATGGATGCCACTCAGCAGGGCAAATCTCAAGAGGAGATTGCGTGAGCAAAACCTTCCATTGCTATATACAATGACTGAAGAGCAGACAGGGAAATTGTTGGACCCTATGGTGTCAAGCCATTATACAGAATGCTGGGTTACTTCAGTATCATTGGACTACTCCGTGTACATGTCCTTCTCGGTGACTTCACCCTTGCCCTCAAAGTCATGGACAATGTCGAGCTTAATCAAAAGGTAAATAACGTTATACTATCCTGTCTACTCCTCTAATAACCGTTATAGTCTCCCTTCACACGTGTCACCGCCTGCCATGTTGCAACCTACTACTACGTCGGCTTTTGCTATGTAATGTTACGGCGGTATCCCGATGCTATTCGCACATTTGTGGCAATATTAAACTTTATCATGCGCATGCGGCAGTACCACACGCGAAGTTACCAGTATGACCAGGTTAGTTGCTTCTAATGTGTTTTTATTTGACTCGTTGACACCTTTGCCAGATCAGCAAAACCGCTGACAGGATGTACGCTCTGTTCGCCATGTGCAATTCCCTCTCGCCGAGTCGGTTGGATGACAACATCGCAAATGTCGCAAAGGAGCGCTTTGGCGACCAGCTTGCGAAGATGGCTCGAGGAGGGTATGTGCTTCCCTTCAAGGCTAGAAGCAACCTGTTGATTCCAACACAGCGAGGCGGCGCTTCCCGCCTACGAGGAACTCTTCCTCTACGCATGCCCAAAGTTCATCAATGCCAACTCGCCTCCGTTCGAAGACCCCAACGCCATCGCGCAGATGCTGACCGAGGCGGAGAACGCGCCGACCGCTGACCCCGCGCACCGCCAGCTCAACCTCTTCCTGTCCGACGTCATTGCGCAGCAGTCGACGCCGACGCTGCGCAGCTTCCTCAAGCTGTACACCAGCCTGGGCTCGAAGAAGCTGGCCAACTTTTTGGACGTGGACGAGGAGGAGATGATCCAGGAGATGATGGTGATGAAGCAGTGCAGCCGCAGCGTGAGCCGCGTCGGGGCGGAGGGCGGCAGTCTGCTCGACGGCCAGATGATCACGACGAGCGATCTCAACTTTGTTATTGATGAGGTGTGTCAAAAGTTGTTGTTCTTCCCTGATTATAATATGTTGACTGTTTTGGCTGCACAGAACATGGTGCATATCGCAGAGTCGACGGTGGGCAGACGCTATGCGGGGTGGTTCATCAAAAACACGGAGCGCACGCAGAGAATCTTTGATGATCTCAAAAATACACCGTTGCCGACGCCGACAAAGACTACGTCCTCTCAACAGGCTGAGAGCGGGTCAACCAAGCCGGCTGTAAAAGCAGGGACTGGTCCCAAGGTCGCATGGGGCGCGGTCAAAGCTTAACACATCTACTTTTCCGTGCCGCCTGTCTTGTGAATATATTGATATCACTGTGACCGACGCGAGAATAAAATAAATACATTCCGAAAAATCAATCAATAACCTAGTAGAGGTAAGTAACGAAGTACACATTCCACTGTCTAGCAATACGGAATAAGTATTTAACGCTTTCGATACACTTTCGATTAATGGGAAGAGTGGGGGGGTATATGCACGAAGGGATGAAAGGAATTGTAGGTCCAACTACATCCCGCTGGGGTAGCTCACGCTCTCGCTGAGATGCTCGCCTGTCGGGTTATACGTGAACCCTCTGAACTGGTCTTGAACGGTTTCAGACAGCGCAGAGTCGGTCACGACCGAGTCCTGGGCCTCCTCGTTCGTAAAGTCCGGATCAAAGTTGGCGACATCAAGCACGGATTCCTATGGTCGACGTGAGTAACGGGGTAAACCCAAGACGGGAGGAGAATATAGTCTTACAACACTAGGCTTGAACGGTGGCGGATAACGCTTGGCAAGTAATCTACCCCGTTTCGAATCAGCGGGAGCCCGACGCGGATGAATAGAAATGCAAACCTGTTCCAATCAATATACTTGGCAAAGAACGGATGTCTCTTGATCTCCTCCCCGCCGTTCGCTCCTAACCTTCTGGACGGATCGCGTTGGAGGAGACCTGTCATGACACTCCTCGCTTCCGAGCTCATGTCTGGCGGAAAGTTCAGAGGATCTGTGAGAATACGCTGGTACATTGTGTTCACGTTCTCATCGTAGAACGGCGGTAATCCAGTCTGTTCAAATGTCAATATGGCTGGGACAGAGTATCCAGAAGTAATTACCATCATCTCGTAGAGTAAAACGCCCAAAGTCCACCAATCAACTGTCTTTGTGTAACCTTGGCTCTCGAGGAGTTCCGGGGCAATGTATTCAGGCGTGCCACAGAATGCTAGAGAATTAAAATGTTATATTTTAGGAACCGAGCAAGGACATGTGCTCACTGTTTGTCTTTTCGGTTTCTGACATGTTGAGCTTGCAGAGACCTAGAAAAAAACGAGTCGGTCATGTACGTCGGATTTCGATCTACAATCTTACCGAAATCACATAAAGCGATGTGTCCAGTATAATCAAGAAGAATGTTTTCGGGCTTGAGATCGCTATGCATGCCCTGGGTTAAAGTCTGCGGTATCAAAAGAAGAATAGTGAATACCGGTAAACCACGTTAAACCCGTGCAAGTGCTCTAGCGCACATAAAAGCTCTGCGGCATAGAAGCGGCTCCGGTCCTGGTCAAATTTGCCTTCCCGCTGTAGATGATAGAAAAGTTCTCCGCCGTTGACTGTAAATACAATATGATGAAAGGGCATTCGACAATAAATGATACATACCAAATGACATTACCAAGTAGAGCTTGTCGGGATTTTGGAACGAAAACTTGAGTGGGACAATGAAGGGGTTGTTCACCAGCGCCAATACCGTCCGTTCCGCGAGTATATGTGTGATCTCGCCTGGCCGCTGCGCTATGTGCGCTTTCCGGATTGTCTTGAGGGCATACACACGCTGCGTGTCCTTCTTCCGCACTTGCATAACTTTACCGAACGAACCCTTTCCAATGACCTTGAGCAGATCGAATGCGTCGATTGTGAGGAGTTCATTGCGGGTGGGTTTAAAGTCGATTTTGAGGTGGAACGAGCCGGATCCGGCAGTAGCAACGTACCACTGATCAGAGGCGTGCTAGATAGGGAAAATGAGGCAACTGGTCGTGAAGAGGATCGAACAATTTGTGCATACATGACCATCGAGCATGGGTGTTAAATCGACACGGGCCATGAGGAGATCGTTGCCCATGTCATCTGCGCCCTGGACGGGGGCTGTTCTGAGATAGGCGGACACCGAGACATTGGACGTTCGAGACACATCGCTGCGCAAGAGTGTCAACATAAGCAGGTCAAGGTCGAAACGGCGTACAAATTTGCCCGATAGTTCCAGACGGGACAGGCGAGATCACCGCCCATCGCATCAATCAGGATTTCGTTCTTGTCAAACTCGAGCACGACGTATGGGAGCCACCAGAATCGCTTGCGCTGCATGCTTTCGCGGTTGCTCGTGCTCTTGCGCGTCGGCGGCGTCGATTCCAGGGCGCGCTGTATCACTTCGGGAATGGCCACATCCGGGGGGAGTGAGATGCCGCGTCCTGTGGGTTATTGTTATTGTACTCAACTCGAGGACAAGGTGTGTAAGGGGTAAAGAGTGCGCACCAGAGAAAATGCGGATGGTCAGCATACCGCTCCTGAACTGGTCGGCGCCCCCGGGAGGCTTGGGCGTCGTGGGCCGCGACGGAATGGGCGTCGCACTGCGCGAGATGACCCCATTCTCCTTGGTATCCTTAGATTCTGTCCCACATTTCGTGAGCTGCTATACCGTTGGGGGGCCAACTTACTTTTGCCAAGTTTCCAAGACATGGTAGAATGTGGTTGAGAGCAAAGGATGGACGGCAGGCAGGTAAGCGCCTAGCTTCCGAGTTACTGTATACTGTCAAAGTACAAGAGCCACGATCACCGTTCGCTTGGTAAGGCGGATTACCCACTCTGATCGCAACAGATAGCAATCCCTCCTCATCAACTAACAGTAATAGCAATACCGGTTAGATTGACGTGCTACTATACATCAATTGAAAGACATAGATAGATATGATTTGTACTATGGATACAGATAGGTGTAGCAACCAAGACCCAAATGGGCGTCAATTTTAGGTCTGCAGGTAGAGGACCACCTCTCTAGCGTGCCGTCCAGACCGGATGCGTCTGCAGAAAGCCTCTGACACTATCTGCCGTCCACGTCTTCTAAATCGGCAGGAACTTTCTCCTCATCAAGCGGAGCGCTTCTCGCTTCACCTTCCAAAACCTGGTCTCCCTGGGCCTCCTTCTTCCGCTCAACCTCGGATTCCAGATCTTGGGTATCTTCGATGTCGTCGGATATCCCTTGTTCTTCACATGTCCCTTCCAGGTCATCCGCCTCTTCCCCTCCAACCTTTCGCAAGAAAACCTCCGATTCTTCTACTTCCGGCGGTTCCGTCCACTCCTTGGGCCAATCCTGCCGTTTCCCAACATCAAGCTCATCCAGCGACTCTGGCCGTCCCAGCAGCTTGGCATACATAAGCTGGCATTCTCGCTGGAATTGCAGCAGAGCAGGCACCCGCGTGCTGTGAGTGACCATGTTCCTGCGATCAAATGGATCCCGAACATAAAGCCCCACATAAGTCGCCTGGTCGTACTTGGCCCATCTACGTGCAGCGTATTCGCGCCAACGCTCAACGGGAAGCGCCGTCCAGAATTGGTCCGCCGAGCGCCACGCACTGATATCCGTGGACGCAGATGAGAGCGGGAACGAATCGAGCGTGACGCCAGGGCTGAGATAGGAAGACAGTCCATCACTTTCTGGCGTGGAAGATACATCCTCATATGCCAGAAAAGCAGTCCGGGAGAGATACGAATTTGGGGGTACGAGAATTCCTCCATCCTTGGGATCCAATTCCACGGTAGAAGTATAATCATGTTCGAATCCAAAGTATCTGCAACGAGAAATTCAGTATGCACTATCAAGAAATTATAAAAATGAGCACCTGAACCACGCCCGTAAAACTTCATCCACCTCTAAATCACCAAGGTTTCTTTTCCTGTCCTCCCATTCCTGATACCATGCACCCTTAGGACTTTTGCGCGCCCAAAATCTGACGTCGCAAAGCATCTTGCTCTTGGTATACACAACCCCTTTTTCCTTCTTCAAACTCTCCTTTGACGTGTCTAACTCTGGCAAATGGGCTTGTAGATTCGGCAACAGATAGTGGTGCTGCAGGAACGCGACAGTCATCAATGCATACGCATACGATCCAGGCGTGGGTTGTGACTTTGCGACAAACTCCCGAGTGTGTTCGGGCAGGTGGGAAAGTCTCTCGTACACGTCCTCTATATGCCGCTTGCGTTGCTCCTTTATTTTACCCTTTCCCTTCTGCTTGAACGCAAAAGCACCAGAAGGATTACTGAGACCTCGCGGACGAGCCCATGCCTTGATGGCGAAAAGGAGGGGACGAAGGAGTGGCGAAAGCTCGCAATACTCGAGAAGAAGCTCCGAGTTTTTGAGTCCTAGTCGGTCGTTGATGTTCAGATCAACTTGAACACCAGTTGCGCTGTCAACGAATTTAACTAGATGACCATGAGTTGGAGAATCAAGAAACCTGTCGTACTAAAGACACTCACTGATTGGAACTTTCGCGCCGTCGACCACCTCTAGGACATTGAAGTCTTTCCTGAGAATATGTGCAACAGTTCTGGAAAGCGCTGAGCATCACAGAACAGACGGAAACGCAAGAGCAACATACTTCAAATTATATAGACCAGTCGATTTGACTGACTTAAGCGCCTTCTTCATTGTAGGGTTATGAGGATCCTAAAGCAACAAAAAATTGTCAAATACGAGAGGTCAACCACACAGGTCAGACATACCACCAAGACCAGATCCAAATCGCTGTTTTCGCCTGTGACACCATACAAAGAGCTCCCAAAGGCTTTCACAAAAAAGTGACTACCGAAAGCCTTGTTAATGCTCCGCTGGACACGACAGTAAGTTCGGTGTGCTTTAGCGCTCATAGGACGAGACCCCTCGAATTGGACGGGAATGAGTTCATCTGAAGGTTGCTCTGGAGGCGCAGCAAGGAGCTCGTCCAAGTCGAACTCGTCGTGCAGCTCGAAATCGTTCTGGGTGGCTTCGTAATCGGACTGTGTGGCTTCGTTGAGCACAGGGATTGAGGTAAAGTCGTCATCGTCCGCGAATAAATAGTGCCCGTCATCAGCGTCGGTCGATCCTAGGTAAGCCCTGAGTTCCGTTTCTGCGCTAGATTCATCGACGCTAGACTCGCGGGGGCTCTCGGCACTACCAGCCGCCGCCGCCGATGCGGACGTCACGTTCTGACGTGCTGCAGCTCTCAACGCCTCCAACTCTTTGACCAGAGCGTTCTTGCGCACTTCCAACTTCTCCGCCTGTTGATGCAGCTGCTTGAGTTTGAGATGGGTCGACAGGGCTTTCTGTTTCTTGCTCGCCGCCTGTTGCGTCTTTTCCAGATTGCGTCGGCCTTCCTTGTAAGCCTTGGCACGATCAGATTCCACCGTCGCAAAGTCGTCGCGTAGTTGCGATACCACTCTCGTTCCGTCATCTACAAGAGCGGCCAGTCGCGCTTTGTGCTCCTGTATCGACGCCGCAGCCAAGCTGTTCGCGAATCCGGGGGTCGTCGAAGTAAAGCCGCCTCTACTCAATGACGCCGTGAGAATCACCCTCATTTTGAGAAGCAATTGTGTCAGAGAGCCGACGCCCTTCAACAGGTCAGCCCATTCCCGACGTGCTCTGTCTTCCTGCCGGGTCCTCTCGAGAATCTCTGCTTCCGAGGGGACTGACTTCTGAAGTTGTGAAGCGTCGGGCTCCGGCGGCTCCGAAGACACAATCGCAGTGTCCAACTCCTCCGTTATCGATGGGAGTCCTTCACCAACAATTTCCAATGCCGCTCGTACATTCCGCGAAAGCGATTTTAATGCTAAGGCCTCCTCTTTCGCTTTCTCTTGTCGCTGGCGGAGATGTTCAGAAGCCTCTGTATCGGCACTGTGCTCGGAAAGAGAATTGATGGTCTTCTTCACTGAGGCGGAGAGTTTGCGCATGTCCTTCATGAGCTTTTGACATTCAAGAGCATGGGCGACTTCAGCCGCCGTGATCAGTGTATCTGGAAGACAAGCGACTTCTTGGACGTTCCCACCGGCTATGAAAGTGGTCAACACGGAGCCTCGCAAAATATCAACTCTGACGTACGCTCAGATATGGAGGAAGACAAAGTCTCATCCTCGTTCTGTACGGCCTCCAGCGGTTCAGGTGTAATCTGCACTTGTACCGGAGGAGGAGGATCTAACATTTCCGCCTCCGCCTCCACTGCAGATGGAGTTGTATATTCCCGCCTGAATCGACCGGCTTCAGAGTCTCTCCGCTTGTCTGTGCGCCTTCTCGCTTTTTCCTTCCATGATTCTCTTTTCACTTTGTCCTCCCGCGCTCTGACCTCGGTGCCACTAAGCTCGACATCGTCCTCTACGCGACTATTTGACATGATCTGCTGTGACATGTCTGTATCAAGAATGTCCGGGTGGATGTGCGGGCCAAAGATGAGAGCGCTGATGCTCTCAAACTCGACGAAGCGCGTAAAGTGCCCTTTTTCGCGTGCAAAAACAGCTTTAAGCTGGCTTGTCAAGCGCTTCATGTCACGCAGAGGCAGTCCGTTTCTACCCGTAGGATTATAGAGCATGCCGTCGAAATGGGAATATGTCAGTAGGGCCCTACATTCGGATTGAAGTGAGTCTACGGCGAGTATTCGATACACTGAAAACATACTTGACGCCACGATAGAACTCTTCCACAAAATTGTTACACGCAAGTCCAAGGGAAGGCTGATGCCAGAAGCTGATTAATCCAAAGGTAGACACCTCGAAGCCATAGGAACGCAGCCAAATGTAGAGTAAGATGAATCCCTGACGACTCGGTACCAACCGCTCGCGCCGAACGGGTTCTCGACCTGAAATATTGAGTCGGAAGGGAAGAAAAGGGCCCTCCTTGAATGGTCTCGGGTTACGATCGTTGAGAGGTGGATGCATCTGTACACGTACATGCTGGGGGACAAACGCCAAATAATCCTGGTAATCCTCAGACAATCTCCAGCCAGCTGTTTCGAAAATATTGACAAGATGGTTCATGTCTGGGTGGGACATGGTCCAGACGTCGCGAAGTTGAATTTCCAGAGACGACTTGTAGACATTTCCAACTATAGAGTCGATGCTCGCGTCCACTACTCCGTCTTCTCCGTTCAAACCGGTGCCGTCGATGTATGGCACGCCAAGGAGGGAGTAGATTTTGTGCAAGGTACGCGTCCTGCCTGGTGTACGGGTGTTGGTGTAAAACTAACGTGGGTTAATGATACAAAAAAAACACAAAGTATGCTGGAGACTCACGTCTACAGCGCTAGTCAAGAGCTGGAAGGTGTTATGTCTCTCCAACCTTCTTTCCATCATGTACTTTTCCGCATACGCCGTTGATTGTCTCGGGATCTTGGGCGCAGGAGGCATCGAGAAAAGTTTATTTTTGAGATCATCTGGAAGTTCCTCGCTGGTTTGGGGTGTTTCGGGAGGCGTTTGGCGAGTGTGCAAAAGTTGGGACGGCAGTGGACAGTGCCCGAGTGGGATTTGGGTCAAGTAGCTCCGCCATAGGCTCGCACCGACGCATTTAAACGAGCGATAGGGAGGTCGGAGATGCACGCATGAATGAAGGCGTCGGATGATGCCCATTCACTGGGAGCCCAAGTCGCGGTTGGGTGTGAAGGAAGAAACGGCAAGCGGCAGGCTAAAAGTCCAAATCGAGGTCTAGGCTTTCTGGAAAAACATAATCCACTCCAACAATTTAAATAATATAGACGCGTTCAGTACGCGTAGTCTGAAGCAGAGGGTATCGTGTAAATCTGGTACCAAGTCCTACATTCATTCCTCCTCATTGACTCTCAAAACCTTGACCCACTCGCGATAGTTAAAGTTTCCCTGTCTATCTGTATATGGCCCCTTTAGCAGGCGGTCCATCTCGCGCTCGTCCATTCTGTCGCCGACATCGCTCAGCCAACGCCTCATCTCGTCAACCTTGACAAGCCCGCTGTCATTCTCGTCAAAGCAAGCGAATGCCTCGACGAGCTCATGCTCCGTGTCAAACTCGAATAGACGCTCGCTCATCATCGTCAAGAACATGGTAAAGTTGACCCCCTTTTCCCCACCAACGGATTCCCCTGGTCGAGAACTCAGTAGTTCGTTTAGCATTTCTCGTGACGGTGTAATGCCTGTATGTATGGAGTCATAAGCGATAGTACTGTTGATTGACATTTAGATATACCCAGACTGCCAAAGATCTCCTTGAGATCGCTTTCACCAACCCAACCATCCTTGTTGTGGTCAATCATTTGAAAGGCCTCTTTGAACTGCTGGATCTGTGCGGGTTGGAACTGTGTAAAGACGCCGGATGGTTCTCGTCGTGCTCTCGATTTCTGCGCCTTTGTGAGCGTCGTGTTTGGCGCGAGCGTGGATGGATAACGAGACATGACCGTAGTAAGGAGGAAGAAAGCCCGTGGGAAACCACTGTCCTTCCATTTCATTTCTCTCGTCTTGTGCATCTCAATAAATGTCGTCTGCTCTCCAATCCTCCTCGTCCATATTTCCTCAATGTACTCGACGCTATATAGCATGAGCGTGATCGTTCCCGAGGCAGCGATCAGTGTACCTGACTACCACCGCCCTGCCTTGAACTTGCTTTTCTCTTCCACCTTGTAATTCTTCTTTCTTTACTTTTTGCTTCGTAGGTCGCCATATCTCTCCAATAAAACGTCTACTGATTGTTCGGAAACGCGCAGTGATATGGGTCTGGCCCCGTGGAAGGTTGGTGTTGGCCTGCAGCGTACGTTCCATGTCCATCCTTCTTCCATCCTTTACTCACTAATTGGACAGTGGTTCTGCTTGTCCTTGTAATCACTACCCTCGCGCTCGCCGCGCGCGTCAACGAGTTCCAGGAATGGTTTTGTACGCTTAAACATCTTTATTGCATATTCTCTTAATTCACGGGTCCTCTCAGATGCATCCGACATAATCATCTTCACCCTCGCTTTGATATCCTTCCTGTTCATTCTCCTGCTCACCATCCCCATCGTCCTCTCCGCCCTCAATCACTCGCACGCTCCGCTAGCTTACTTCCTTACCACCCGACTCCATGTTCATAGACGCATGGGCGTCCAGACCGCTAGGATTCTCCAACTTGGCGCGTACGGCGTCCTTGGTGTCTTGTGGTTAGCCGGCGCCGCATTTGGGACAAGCCGTTGGAAGGGCGTGCCCATGAACTGTCCCACAGTCGCTGAGGTGGACGACGACGACGCAGAGGCTGTGGTCCGATGGTGTAATGATCTCAAGGCCCTCAGGGTTATGGTATGGGTACTTTGGGTCGCATGTGAGTGTTTCCCTCATCATAGTGACTGACTCTCATCCAATCTTCCGCAGTCCTGGTGGCTTCCCTCATTACTATCCGTTCGGCTGCATCCCACCGTCGTGAAACCCATGGCGAGTTTTTGCAGTTCGATTACGCGACTTCGGGTGCTGCAGAGGAGAAGCGTTAAAACTCACAAGTTGCGCTCCATGGTTTGATTCACGTTGCCCTTGACGTCGAATCGATTGGTGTCGCGGGCGATCTTCCGGTACTCATCAGTGTTATTTATCTATTCTTTGCTATATTCACCTCTTGTTGTACTATGTAGCTCATTCTGTTTTCTGTCGGGTTTTGGTGATATCACGCTCGTTCAATTTTGCAATCGCTACTGTTGTTTGGTTTTCGGATTTGGGATGTATTGAAACAGGTATTGAACAAAATGACAAAAATCTTGACATGCGTCCTCCAAAGACGGATTGTACAGAAGCGCTACCTAGGGATCTCAAAAAGCATACATCTCGCATAGTGTGCAGACACTGCCCTACGAATGTCATCACGCAACGCGGATTGAACGATTTTGCCACCGCATCGATAACAGAAATGTCTAGAGATGCGAGTTGACGGATGAGTTACTGCAGCGACAAGAAAGCAAAATTACAGACGTGTTGCATCCGGGGGACATACACTGGCAAGTAATCAGCACCACCTTGTGGAAAGCGCGTATGTTACTTACTGTCATATGGTTGCAGCCGCTGCTCTTCATGACGGGAGTCTTACACCCTAAAGACCGCGGCGTTGAGTAACTTGGAAAGGGGAGGGCCATCGGATGTTCCTTCTTACCTGGACAATACTTCCAGCCCTGTTGCCCCATCAAGTGATCAAGCTCCGAGGAGCCATCGCAAGAATGTGGCGGACCACTAACATTTGGGGTGATAGTTTGCTGGCACGCCTTACACCATGCGTGTGTACATGAAGGCAGTGGGCATGTGAGTATCTTCGCTTCCTGGTACTCCGTCCGGTCCACGAATACACTCTGCTTGCATCTGATAAGTAGCGGTTATTAGCTGAAATGAGGCGCAGGCGCTTATTTAAAGCAAACTTACTTTCTGCAATGGAGAAGTATCGATAAAGCTGTGAGTTGAGCTTCTTTGAAGATGGCGTATAGCTTTTCGGAGACGCCGACGTCGAATATCACCTCCTGGGTGATTTCTGAGAACCGATATGATATGTCAACAAAAGTTGGGCAGCAGTGCATACTTACGTACCTGCGCGTGTGGATTCGCCTACACAGGCTGGGCAGAAGACTGGATAGCGATGATCTTTGAGCATTGTGGCGATGTGCTGTCGAAGACAGTTTCGGCATGTCGTATGGTCACAGCCCGGTATGGCAGTAGCGAAATCGATAGGTTGGGTGTCCAAACAGATGCTGCAATCGAATGTGGCTTGCGCGACTGACTGGACTAGTTGACGGTCTGCGTCAATTTGGGATCTTTCGGTGTCAAAGTCGTGCTGAAGCTGCCAGGCAATAATGGCGTCGAGATCGTTGGAATGAGCCCGTTCTTTGCCTTTGAAAGTGGAGGTTGACTGTGCTAGTGGACGGTCAGCGTCAATTTGGGATCTTTCGGTGTCAAAGTCGTGCTGAAGCTACCGGGCAATATTGGCGTCAAGATCATTTGGATGAGCCCGTTCTTTTCCTTTGAAAGTGGAGATTGAGCGTATCGGTGCCGTAAAGGATGATGCACCAGCGGCTGCGGATGAGGATGCTTGTGAGGGACGCAGTTTACTGTGGTCTCTGAGAAGTCGTTTGTGATCGTCCTGAAGATTGTCAAGCTCCTCTTCTAAACGCTCGTTGTTCTGTACGAGTTCGACGTTTAGAGTCCGTAAACTAGACACCTCGGCGCGTAGAGCGAGAACCTCGAGACTGGTTTCAAGTAAGGAATGCGTAAGAGTGGGACGATCGAATCGTGCTGAGCCCGAGACGAATATATGTGCGGAGTAATTCGCTAATAATTGGGCTTGCCATTGGAATCCCGACCCGGAGAAGAGGTTAGGATCCACGAAGAGCAAGTTGTGCAGATGGCGCGACGCGCGCTCGAGGCTTGTCGTTAGATAGATGCCCGCGCTGGATGGGTGCTCTGGACGGTTATGCGAATCGAAAATAATAAACACGTCCTGGGGCGTCCTCGCACACGCTATGATCTCCGGAGGACGCGTTATTACAGCAACCGCTGATGCCTTGGATATGACAGACGCGTTTGTAAGATCTCTACAAGGAGCTAGGTTTAACATGGCGAGAAGAAGAGATGACAATGGCGTTTTTACCTGAGAAGACCTTGAAAGTTGTCAAAACTTGGCGTACTATAATGACAAGTGACTTCTTTGAGATAACCATGGAATACTGGGGCCTGCATGATTGTTTCCACCTCGACGTGAAGACTTTGTGGCCATCGTTGGCAGACCGAGATGATGTCCTGGGTAAGATGAATCAGGGTGATCATATTGTTTCGCCAGCCTTGTTTCTTACCATGATGGTCTCTCTGTTGATGAGCGCGCCAACGAGGCCGTCTCCTCGCAGGCCGCCGCCCTCTTTCTCGAAAACGATTCTGGCAAAGTTTACAGATGCCAGTCCGCATGCGGCAACGCCCCCAAGCGCGTATTGGCTTAGACCATTGAAGCAAAGCATTTGGTCTTTGCTCTGCAGCGCTTCAAGCACGGTCTCGACGTTATCGCCGTTCATGGGCTCGACCTTCATCGCTGTGGCAAACGAATATCCGTTCGTGGAATGCGGGGTTAACTGGTGATTGGGTTACACTTAGCTTTACACAGGTTTCTGGCGCTTACCGGTGATAGAAAGGGATGCACAGCTGAAGAGTAATGATTTCAATGGATCAATTGGTTGAGAGGCGTATCTTGCTTGAATGTACACCGAAAGAAGTCGAGCAACGTTCTAATTTGGCAATATAGTGTCCGGACCCGATCGATCTCTTTGACTCTTTGAGTCTTTCACGCGCCGTCAGTTCCCTTGCGGGTCTCTCAGCCGTCTCTTGCTTTCCACCATCATGGCTAACGATTTCATCCCTCCAGGTGTTTTTCCACAAGACGACGCAGATGAACGTACGCGTCTCCATTCATGCTCAGTTTAATAATGACACCGACTTAGGTCCTGAAAAGCGGCAGCGCCGTGACGGTATGATGCTGGTTCTCCACTGTCCTCGGCCGTCATTGACTGATTTACAACGGCCTAGATGACTCTTCCAAAAGACACGGGACCTCTCAAACCGTGCACGACTCTGATGTCGAGATGCGCGACATCAGTAACGAGTCCGACAAGACGAAACAGAGGGCCGACAACGGCAATCCTTTGAACGCGCTCAAAGACACGTATTGACTTCTTGATCTCATCAGCGAATAAAGCAGCGGAGGAACGGGTATGCGCGCGCGTCTTATACGACAGATCTTGTACTCACTACATGCTATCCCATAGTCGACAAGATAATCATCGACCAGCTCTCACTGTCATCTTTCATCAATGATGTCTGCCCTGGGGCGTATCAGTCCATGACTCGGGTTGATTTCAAGGCCCTCGACCGCCTTTCCTTGCAACCCATTGGCGTCTATGGACCCAAGCATGAACTTGCGGCTTTCTTAGTGTCCGTAGGAGTTCTTCGTGAAGACGCGTTCGTTGCTCGTTTTTAGCTCTGGATACTTCCAGATTGACGTCTCTTCTAGGCAGCAAAGAATTGTCAGCGACAATCCCCATCTTGGTCTCCGCTCGGGTCTCTATCTCGTCAAGGCTTCTCCAGCTTCCGCTTATGTTGTTTACTGGCCTGAGAAAACGACATGGAACGACGACTGCGTCAGCTCGGTACGTCGCAATCGAGTAACCTTTATGAGGTCAGAATACAAAAATGCCAGCTCTCCGTTGTCGATCTCATGCTTGCTTAGATATCTTTCCAAGATTGCGCATCAAGTTGTTTGCTTGATACCCCCCAAGATCGCGACCACCATCGTATGGAACATAGATGAGAGCAACGACATTCTCCCACTGGATCCCGATGAAGAATCTTTCGATCGCATGTTCACTTTTGAGGTGTCAAAGTCCAACCAACAGGATGAGGACATAGCCATGCGACCCGGCTTCGAGGTACATTCTACTATCGACTTGTCACAATCAACTTCAACCACTCTTTAGGTTCACAGCAAAGCTATCGATAGAACTACCCTCCCTACGGACTCCGACGATATGATCGAAGATCATACTTTCCTACCTCGTCTCTTGAACGGGGAGACCACTCAAGCGTTTGTAACAACGTCGTACAAACCGGCGACTGCAACTCGCAACTCCTTCGAAAAGGAAAGCTTTCCCTCTGTGAAACTCCGTGATCGCATGTGAGTGAACATCCCGTCGGGGGCTCGTGATTTTACTCATCTCGTCGTTCACCAGTGTCGATGCTGGTCATCTTTCTATCGACGCTAACGTAGACGATGAGACAATTCGCATTTTGATCGATAATGGTTTGGATAAGTGCTATCCTGAGGCTGTCGCAGCTTGGCACAAACGTGAGAGTACAAATGCGCAGGAAATTTTGGACTGGAAGGATGCTCATCACAACGAGCTGCACAAAGCGGCTCCTAACGAGGAAGATGTAAGAACGCTGGTCCAGCATGCCGTTGTTAAAAAAGTCCTTGACAAATATCCGTATGTGCATTCTTTCCGAGTTACCTGCTGAGTTCATCGTATTGCAGGTGTTTCGACAAGTTGGCTCTCTGCGGCCACGACGACGGCGCAGACGGTGCCGATCTCTTCGATGGTAGGCTTTGCAAGCATCTCCTTACTCATGTTCTGAGAGCCATGCCCATCAGGACGGCTAGATGCCCTCATCAATATGTACCCATCGTTCCAAGATGCTCTCGATGAAACGAAGATCAAACCAATCACGAAGAAGGACTACATAGATCTGAAGAGACGCATCGTCGGGACGAAAGACTTTCTTGATACTCGTCACGATCTGACACCGAAAGATCGCGAGTCCTTCATTACGGCGATGTGTCCCGAACAATCCATTGCCAAGTCCGAACGTAAGGGAATCTTTGCCTCAATTATCAGTTCTTGGATGAAGTCGGGACAATCTCTCAAGGCGGAAAAGCTACCAGAACATTCGAACAAAATTTCTGATGCACTGGTTCTTGCCAACCTCGACGAGTATCACAGAGTGGAGCCGCGACTTCGAGAGCTCACCAACGAGGCCAAAGAGCTTGCTGTGGCGCATTTACGGCATGAAGTAGATCGGGTCTCGAAGACATTAACGGCCAAAGTGGTGGCGGCAATCAAGGAGGCATGCAAGCATCAGCTGTCGAGGGAGGAAACCAACCACCGCGAGGAAGCACGACGCGAGTCCCAAGCTCAATTGCTTGCTGCGATCAATGATGCCAATAGAGACCACCTGTAAGTCACTTTTCTCAATGTTTCGATGGTCCTTGAGCGCGTGCGTAGATCTCCGCTACATATTGAATTTATACTGCGACAACCGGTCTCATATGGTTCCAGTAAGTTTCCAGCTTAGCTCTCGAGGATGTCTCGACATAACTGACAATTGGTGTAGAGAGTGACTTTTTGGTTACCGGGTCCACCGCTCGAAAGACTGATCCTGCAGTCGTTTATACTGTGCACCTGCTTCAGATCGCCCAGGACCACCAGCACACTATGAAGATGGATCCCAGCTTTGTCCCTAGCCCCCATGTCTCTGATCGTTTCAATTATAGCTTCGAGATGCCACTTTCTCATCGCATACTGTATGTTCCACGTCTGATTGATTACCGGTGTAATTTAACAGTGCCCTTTTAGTTATTTCCATATTGTCGAAGGGGGAAAGCTACTGCTTATTGTCGGCGATGGACAAAGCGTCTCGGTTTACTTGGAGCATGGTTACTCTCTCCAGAATGCCATCGCCTATCGCCGTTCGAAGAAAGTTGTCCACGAGGATAAATTGGAGCATAACCTATTATTTGCATACGACGAGCGCAAACGCATGCTTCTCATTTGCGCCCCAACCAAGGTCTGCCTTCACTTTGTGTTTCAATGCCAGTGGCTTACAATCGCTCGTAGTTACAATTACACTTGTTCTGCTTTGACGAGTCTTTTAGTGTGCTACAAGGTTGGGGAAGTGCCGTAGTTCTTATAAACTGGTACCAGCCCGGAGTCTCCATCGAACATGCCTGCTTCATCCTGAACAGCGAAGAAGTCTTTCTCGTTGATTCGTCTGGACAGGCCCGGATATTCTCCCTTGTCGCCCAACAATTCCGGTAGGATACTTCATTCTCAATCACAAGAAGTGGCTGATGACTGACCGCGCCACAGGCCTGCCACGTTATCATTGAATATAATTCCTGATTCTATCCATCCGTCGCCTGATGGGGCATGTCTCTTCATGGTCAAACGAAGCCAGGACGCCGAGGAGACAATGATCCATGCCTACCACTGCAGTACATTTGGCTCTGGCGAACCGTTCACTCATACTCTGCCGTTCAAGCCTTCCGGACCGTTGCTCTTAACGGCTCTTATTAATCGCAGTTCCATTCACCTCGTGGGCCTAGACTTTGAGTCTCACGTAGCGCGTTCTTTTGCTTTCGATATCACGACGAAAATCACGAAGTTCCAGTTCAAGGAGCACAACGCTCACAAAGTTACTACCCTTGACTGTCGGACAGTTCACAACTCGTTGATTGACTGTCATTCCGATGTATGGACGCGCTTTCCCGTTGTCACTGCCATTCGCCATTATTTGCCTGATGTCAGAAAGGCCAAGAAGACCCTTCTATTTGCCACAGATCGTGACTTTGGGAACTATCACCCGCACTTCAACGCGCTCGTGTCGGAATTTGAGCACGCAACTGGAAAACCAACGGAGAACACATTGGCGGATATCCACGTCTCCGCGCTTCCCTTACGGGACCTGCGTGCTGAAATTGAGAAGCTGCTTCTGTCCGAGTTTCAACTTGGAGAGTGGCTCGTGGCGTTCTTATGTCTCATACCTATCCATATTGCTGTTACGCGCGAGAATCGCTTCTTACCATTGAAGGATGGTGTCATCTCGCCAGCATGGGAGAAGACTCTCCTCGGGGCTGAAGTTGGCAAGATTGTTGACAGTCTGACTTTGGGTTGGTATGAGTCCATCTTCCAGTCATACATGGCGCAAAAGGCATGTCCAGATTTCAGAGGAATTCGATGTTTCACTGATTTGTATGCTTAGCCTGTCAAGGTCGTATCATCCATGGGTAAGTCACTTGATCGTCCCACAGTTGGGTGTTTTGACTCTGCGGCCCCATAGGCGAACAGTCCGTCGGAAAGAGCTACAGCCTAAACCACCTGGTTGACTCGTCGTTCGCAGGCAGTGCTATGCGCACGACAGGTAACACTTCACGTTCATTTGTTGGCATGTCTGACCAGGCTCAGAGGGAGTGTGGCTATCGTGTACGCCGACGGATGATGCGTTAGTTGTCACCTTGGACTTTGAGGGTAAGCAGCTGGTAGTCTTGAAAAGGAGCTCATCGGTGCTGATGTTCGGGAAGGTGTTCACAGTATCGAGCGATCGGCGCAAGAAGACACATTGCTTGTTCTCTTCAATACGGCCATATCCAATCTCATGAGCTTCCATGCTTGAATACGCCGCTCCGTTTGAACTTGAATGCAGGTCCTTTTCAGAAATAATTTCGCGCTCTCTAGGAACATAACTGGCTTATTCCAGTCCTTCCAATCGTCGTCAACCGTGCTTGATCCTGCTGCGAATCCAACCCTCTTCCAATCAACACTTGTCATCATCATCAAGGTCCGAGTAATTCCAGCCCAAACGCTTCGTATCTGCAATTAACGCTTTTATGCATAGGACGTGGTCGATTCCGATAAAAATGAGATTGTCAAAGAGTACGCAACCTTAATGCTGACCGGGTTTGGTTCTCATGCTGTTTATTCAGGTTCTCTCTCAAGTTTCAGGCTTGTCTTCCTTTTCGTTCGGTGTGGTCTTGTAATCAACGTCTCACTAGAACATCGTCCAAGAAGAACAGGATTCAAACTTCATTTCACGACTGCATGCCGGACGCCTGAATATCATCCCATGGCCCGTTATAGAGTCAAAGAATTTCTATACGTTGTTCCACGCTCTCCGGAAGCGACTTGACCAGCAAACAGTAACACATCCCGCCGCCGGACAGTTCCTGCTCACCCTCAAGACCCTCATGGCGAAGTTGAAGGTCAGTATCTTCCTGCTGTATTGCGGCAAGTAGATACTTATTCTGACATAGGCTAAGGATTGGGGCTCAATCTCCCGTGAGAGCTTTCCTCGTGCGTATAAGTGATATGTTTAATCATTTCTACAGAGACGCTGGTTGCCCATCGCGCTCAACAACTCACTAATTTACTCCCAGTGGCTATGATGTATGGTCTTTCAGAGATAGAACCCCAGGAAGAGCCACTCAAGGTCAGGACTATGCCCTAGTGACAGTTTCGGATCGCTGAATGCGATGCGCAGAATTTCGACACAGATGAACTCATACAACCTGACGCGGAAGCAAATATCGTCTTATGGCTGGACACTCCGTCTTCCCCTGCGAGTAGGGATAAATTACTCTCCGAACTTTCTCGCTCCTGGCCAGGATTTTTCAAGCGCGCCAAAATGTCCGACCTCGAGTGGTTCGCCGGATTATCGCAATATCTGCACGGCCTCGTTGATGCTAGAATTGACCTTGTCCGTCAATGGATCGGGGTCAATCTTTCGCGTTTCTCTGCCAGTCACGCAAGTATCTCAGACTTGGGGCGCGAATTCGAGAAGCTACAGGTTGATCTGAAGTCTGGCGTGGAACTCTGTCGCATGAAATGCGCTTCTTGCAATCTGCTGTGTGTGGGGAATCGACGATACGATTCTGATGTCCCGCATGACTGTCAGACGTCTCACGTCTGCCCCCAGGCTTGCGAATATGTAGACGAACACGAGGGAGAAACAAAGGCCTGTGGCTATCCGTACGTTCACCCTTTACACAGATTTCGAGGCGTACTGAGTTGCTTTCATAGAGCGGTGTTGGAGTAGTACTCCCTATCCTTATCTTATCCGTACCGACTTTACCGCCTCGCTCTTTCTCCACCTTCTTCCACCTTCCCTCCATTTAGATTAATTGATCGTCGCTCCGTATATAAACTCGCTCGTTGCATTTTGCTCCTCAGTCGTTTTTCCCTTCCTGCTTCGACTGAGGAGGTTCGTATCTCACTTTTCTCACCGATACCTAGACTTACCGTGCACGTAGACTATCTTGTGCTTACACGCGTGTCTGTTTACTCTAGGTACAATATAGTCGTTTTTCCCTTCCTGCTTCGACTGAGGAGACTATCTTGTGCTTACACGCGTGTCTGTTCCCGCTACCTCCTTGGTAGTGGGTCCCTAGATAGCCGTTAGTGTCTTCACTTTCTCTGCCAAAAAATCTGAAACCAATTCAGTCGCGTTCAGGGGGCTTCGCAAATTTGCACTGCCACTTTACGTAACTTCGCCACGCGACGATGGCCACTGCCACAGCCTATGGGAAAACAGAACGAGCCTGGAACGAGCCTCGTCTTGTCCCAGCCTGGCTTTCTGTATTGGCTTCACTAATGGTCAAAACGACCGGCTTGCTTTCATATGCTCCGTCCTGCGTTGCCGCTGTCGCATTGCCGACGTGTTTGATGGTGCTTAATCTGTTGATCATCACAAATGGACTTCCTTCCTCCCGCTATCATCTCACTTCGTTAATATCGCTCTTTCTTGCAGCTCGCTACATTTGACACCGCATTTTAATGTGCTTAACGCTCTTGTACGTCAACTACGATTCTACCGTTGTCGACGAGCTCATTAACCCGCTTTTCTCACAGCCTTTCTTATCCCTCTGGTGCCTTCGTAAATGACGATGAATGCGGCGGATTCGGCGACGCTGTTGCCCCTCCAGCTGGACTGCATTTCTGTATGTGGAGATCGTCTTTCTCCACGTGTCTTTTGCTCTTCTTGCCTCAGACCTCTGGAGTCGACAGTTACGGCCCTCCTGCACTCGGTTGTACTGACTGCCCTCATGAAATTTTGGAATGCCCAGTTTTAACCTTTCACCGTCCATGGATTTCGGAAGCAACTTCCTCCTCGTCCTTCCTGACTACCCCCACCGCTGATATGAAGTCCGACATCGACAACTACCAGTCATATCTCTTCGACAACTCCTTCTCCAGCGTCCAGGCTAAACCGCTATATCCCGCCGCCGAAGCGATACCCGCGCTGTCATATCTAGCGTTCGACGTTCGTCGTTGACAGCTTGTCCGGCTACAATTGATCTTCACCTAGTGCGAATGGAGACCCCAGTGTCATCTCCCGATATTCCCGCTACCTTTTTGGTAGTGGGTAGATTCCTCAACATTACATCGAGGTTTCACCTTACCGCGGCACCTTCTACCCGCACTTTCCGCTGCTCATCCGCAGGACTCATTCCTGCCCGATTTCGCCTCGGATCCTTCAGGTCTGTCGCTGATCGAGCGGAAGTCTTGTCTTATCACTGTTTTGGTCTCACTTGGACCCGTTTGTCGACCTATCTATGGTTGGTCCACAGTCGGCATCTACTCTTTATCAACGGCGACGATGACCACATCCACATTCACGACAATCACCTCCACCACAATGACGACGGCCACAAGGTTGTCCACATCCATCCCCGCTGCCGCCGTCACCACCGCAATGACTAGCAAGATCTATGACGGCCGTTCATCCCCCACCTAGTTCGCAACAAACACGCCAGTCCTTCATCGTCTCCTTGCGTGCAGCCGGCGTTTTACTTCGACAACTACCGCAGAGACGAGTTGTGTGATCAAGATTCTCATTCTCGCGACGTGGACGAGTGACACAATTCATCAGATCCCCATTACGCATTAGCTTCGGTAATCGAAAGGCTTTGGAGAATGTCATATGGTGTGTGTCTGTGAGGTACAGTGCGATGATCTTCTGACGCCGTCTCGCAGGAGCCTGTATGTTGCTTCTCGCACCCAGGCCGCTAGTGGGAGCACGATGCGGGCAAGCAGGCTTGGAGTTATGCGGGGCACACGACCTATTCCCTTGGTGGGCGAGTCGCTATGCTTCCCTGCAATGCTTGCATCTTACATCTATTCTGCATTGAAGGCTACAGCTCGTGTGTGGGACACGACTCCCAATGATGCTAGCAGCAGTGTGCGCAACATCAACAGCCCTGTCTATGTGCTCTGTAGGAAACCATGTGATGAACAGAAGTCCGACTTTCAGTGTTTCTTTCATGTCGCGCCCAATGTTGCCATTGTCAGGAGTCATCGATCCATCGTGCATTTCCCCGAAACAAGCAATGGAGATGAAGGAGTGGAGACAATGCGAGCGAGCGACGGCGGCGAAGCCGCCGTCGGTCGGCGAGCTTTGTAGACCCAGCTTTGATGGTGGGATTTCATGGACGACTGTCATCCGTATGGCGAGGAACAACTGTGGTATGGTGCTCTCAACGTCGTTACCTACGTTCTCGCCATTGCCTTCCCGACGCACTTGAAAGCGTGACTGCTTATTCCGTTGATCGTCACTGTGTGGATTTCCTGCTCCCACCATCATCACACTTTGCTTCCTAGTTCTCTCCCTCTAGCCGTCTCCGTTCGACACTGTCTTCAGTATTCTGGTACGTCATTCCTCCGTTCTTCTCGCTGATGCGCTGGTTGACAACATTTTCAGACTCTCTTGCCTGAAAGCTGGCTAGCGCCCTCAACGTCGAGATGGTCGCTCTCGATGAATTGCGTGTCCTGTGGCGGCATTCATGGTATGTCCTCTCCACACTTCGCATACCCACTATTCACCCGAACAATAGTCTTTGATACCCCTCGACGCTACGACTTTCAAAAGGCTTCGGGCGTTCTAATGACGGGTGGTCAGTACGCTGTCTGTGCACCTCAGTTATTCAACAACTTACCTTCCAATAGATGTCGAGACTGCTTATACATGCTCGCCTTCAAATTCAACTCTCCACTGTGAGGCGGCGCGTTCGACTTGCTTGCCCGGTAAACTTTACCGTGCTTTCTTTATTCACCCTAGTCTAATGTTGTTGTATTTAGACTCTCTGCTAGACGCGCGCGCCGACTAGACTATACGGCTCATGTCACATTTCATTGCCATGCCGCCCTTAACTCGTAAACTCCACCATCAAACAGATGTGTTTGTTCGAGGTGCGTTCTGCTTGCTTGTGCTATTCATTTCGATAACTGATTATTGTTTTCTTCAGATTTCGCTTCACCTTGACTCCGTAGCCTTGATGTTGGACAGTACATATCGCTACTTGTTCAGGACGATGACAACGTGGACCACACTCGAGACGTATCCTATCCGACAAAGGCGTCGTCCTATCCTAGGTAAGTCGCTCTATTCTTATCTTTGCGGCACCCTGCTTATTGGGCAAGATTGGACTACCCTTTCCGCCGCCTTGTTCGCAGGTCAAGGCTTTATTCACTTGTTTGCTCGCCCTTGACTGATTTCCCATTTTCTTTAGGGCTTCTCACCATCACCTGGCTGAAATCATTTGCCTACATACCGGTGAAGAACAGTTTTGCGCCGGCTGATTATAAGGGGACTTTTGAATGCAGATGATGACGATGATGTGAACTGGACTAGATGCCTGCTGGTAGGTTGACCTTATGTTGTATTCACTGTCGTTGTCTTAAACGCTAATCGTTTGTTCAGAATACGATTGACGCGTCGGATATTTTGAGGATTTGTCATTTATGCGGGATTTCTCACTTCGCGCGAGTAGTTTATGCCAAGTTATCTCAACGCACGCCTCAGTGTCGTAGTATTGACCTGCTATTCCCTGCAGGTTAGGGCTGAAGCGCGAGTTTCAATAGACTAGTATCTTTGCACAGATTACTTCCATGTTCTAGCTGAGATGCGCACACCGGGAAGCGCTGCCGTAGTTATACCCCACTGATGAGGGGAAGAGTCTCACCCAACTTCGGAAGAGTGAGGAGGGGTGAGATGAAGATACCCAGAGGTGGAGTACACTCCGCAGGCGGGCGGAGAGTATGTACATGGGAACACCTTCGGAAGACGCTCTCCCGAAGGATAACAGTGCAAAGACGCTCTCCGTAAGAGGACGATGTGGAGATACTTTTCAGAAGAGGATGGCGTTCGTGAAGAGATACTTCAGGGAAGTGAGATGGCCCTCGATGAGATGGCGAGGGAGAAAGCCCACTCGGCGGTAGGTGGAGCCAGGAAGATATTACAAGCCTGTTAGACAGGTTGAGGAACAGATAGCGAGAGGTTGACAAGCATTCAGGAAGAAAAGGAAGAATTGCCGTCGTCTCGCCAACGTGCAGGGGGAAACCGAGACATGGTCTCGATAGGAAATAAAGCTCAAAGCCTCAAATGTTCGTGACGTCGGTACCTTATCTCGGTTGTACTGGTCTCTAGCGATGACTAACTACCAGTAAACTACTTAAGATGAATGAGTATATTTCAAGAAATTCTGTTACATGAGCCCCCTTTCACAAGCTGCCCTCACTCGCGCGCATTAGTACTGTAGCAAGTCAAGCTCAAAATTTTCAACAGAGCTTGATTCGCAAGGTTTTCGCACCGAAACCGGCGACCTAGTTGGGAAATGTATCATTGGGAAGTCAGTACCTAGTACTGCGCTAATTCTAACTAAATTTATTAAGTTCGCATTATTTTTTGGACATATCGAGAGGCATCGAGAGCACTGACATTTTTCGAAAGGCCAAAACGCGGGGAACGCCGAGGTAGCGGGCCCTGCCGTCCTGACGGCGTTACCCGCGTTATTTACTCTAGGTTACGGTGCTTATAGGTTATGGGCCTTTAACTTTCCGTGCCTCAAAGTTTACACGATGGTCTATCGCACGCCGGTCTCTCGACGTCCTCATTCTACTTTGCCGCCAGCTGCCCCGCCGACTCCAGTCCCGCGCAACGCGAGATCTGCCGCGCCTATCATGGGATCACTGCCGCCTCCGCCGTTTCATACGCCTACTTCTGCTCCTGCACCCCTGCTCCGCCGCCTCCTGCGGTTCCGCCTGTGTCCTCGTTGCCGTCGTCGGCTTCTGCGATTGCCGGACCGTTTGTTCCACCGCTCCACGCTGCGACCCCGACAGGTACGGCTTCTTCTTTTACTTCTAGTGCTTCTTTTTCCCGCTCTTCTTTTCGTTTGCGCAATGCGACGCCTGGCCCTTCGGGGAATATTCGTACTCCGGAGGAGTCACCTGTCCATGCTTCTTTTTCTGATCCACGTTTGCATCATGGCCCTGTTTCCCCTGCCAATTCTGACATGTCAATTTCTGTTCTGCCTTCTTCTCGTCCTTTGCCTACTCTTCCGAGTTCATCATTACCACCGCCTCCTTCTTTCTTGCCGCCGCGTCCTCAAGTCGCGTCATCCCTTCCTCCCCCACCATCTCATCTTCCTCCCCGTCCTACTTCTGCTTATGGTTTGCCCAAGCGTCCCGCCTCCGCGACTTCGCCGCGTGTTATGTTATCCACTCGCGGCAGTGTTCGCACGCCGTCTACGCGTGCGTCTAGTCGTACGTCTAGTCGTACGCAGTCTACGCGTTCGCTTACTTCGCGTGTTTCGTCGATTCGCGTGGGGCCGGTTCATGAGGCGCTAACCCCTTCCGTTATTAATTCTCCTGATCCATTACCTACTTACGTACCTCGTTCTCCTCTTCCGCCTGTATACGAGGGTCCTCCGAACCCTCCAGTTCCTCAATTTGTTCCCCCTGCTCCTGCTACCCCGCATGTACCTTACGTTCCGGGTGTACCTTCCCCGCATTTTACTCCTCAGATGCCTTACATTCCGGCTAATCAGATTCCTGCTCCTTTTCCTCAAAATGCGCCCGTTCCTTCTCCTTTTTCTGTCCCTGCTAATACGCCAGTGGTTTTTGCGCAGCCGCAGCCTGCACCGGCGGCTTTTGCATTGCCACCGGCTATTGAACCCGTTGTTGTGCCGCAGGCGTTTACACCCGTGCCGCCGGTACAACAATTTCTTCCGCCTGTTCAACGTTTTGCTCCCGTTCCTCCGCCTCTTATTTTTAATTTTTCTAACGTGAAGCATATTCCTGAATTGACCGGTCGCAGCAATTGGGGTGTGTGGAATAAACGTATGGTTGACGCGCTTTGGACGACGAGTGGATTGTACAGGCACATTTGCGGACCCCAGGCACCGGACGACCCGCAGTGGCATCTTTTCCGAGAGCCTCTCTATGCTCCTGTCGTCGACAACCTTCACGACCCCCAGCAGATGGATGCTTACATGGCCTGGTCGCACAATGATTCCATCGCGTACCAGATGATTTCCTCGCGGCTCTCCACAGTGATCGCCACCACCATTCCTTCGCTTGCCAGCGGTGGCTATCATTCGGCGCGCGACTTGTATAACTATCTCAACACCACGTATGGCCTTGTGCAGCCATCTCAGGCATACTATGTGCGGAATAAAATGCGGCCTTTCCGCCTTCGCCGAGTCCAGGAGGTGGATGCCTACCTTCAGCGTTGGACCACGATGGTCGAGTCCCTGCTCAGCGCGGGCCACGGCGTTGACTACGCGGATATCATTTTGAACATGGCTCAAAATCTTCCTCACATCGAGCAGTTTACCGTTGTTCGTGCTACAATCGAGGCCTACATCGACGCCCACTCCCCGGACATAGACCATTCTTACTTCGTCACCGCGTGTACCGACATCAAAAAGGCGGCAGGGCGTAATTCTGGCGACGGCTCTGCCTCCGCCCCTCAGGCAGTCCAACAGGCTCCCCATGCCAATCCACTTCCCACTCCTGCTGCTCCCGTCGACAATAGGCGCCAAAATAATCCCCAACGTAACGAGAATCGCCAAGCCCAGCGTCCTTCTCTCACGGCGCTCGCAGCGGATGCGCCTGACGCTTTAGTCGCTGGTGATTATGGGGGTGGTCCGGGTTTAGATGATGGGGGTGGTGATAATCTCGATGTGTATATGACTTTGGAGGAGGCCGAAGCTGGTTTGCTCGCGTACGACGACGATGTCCCCATGAATGATGACTACCTTTTCTCCGCTTACCCTTGCGTGACCGTGAATTCTGCTGCCGATGACTGGGGTACCCTCTACTATGACAATGCGGATCACCCTGAAGTTGTTGAGCTTGCGTCTCGCATACCGACGCTTGCTGACTCTGGTTGTACCACGCACATCTTCAGGGATCGTCGGATGTTTTGGAACTACGAGAGCGACGCCTCAATCAATGTCAAAACAGCGAATTGTGGTATTCTCCCCACTGCTGGACGTGGTGAAGTTTGTCTTCGCGCCCTCTGTGATGATGGGAAGCACGTCACCATACGACTCACAAACTGCTTGCACGCGCCGACGGTGCCCATGAATCTGGTCTCGGTTGGCGCGCTCACTGAGGCCGGTATGGCGGTTACGTTTATCAAACAGCGTACCATTTTTCGCTTCGGGAAACGCTACTTCGTTTGTCCTTCTCGACGACGCCTTACCTTTATGGACCTTGAGATTGTCCCTCCTTCACCATCCCATACTGCCGCGGCTGTCAAGCCTGCCGCTCCTTTTGTGAAGGCAAAGCCCACCGTCGTCATTTGGCACGGCCGTCTTGCTCACCCCAGTCAGGACATAACTCATGATGCGCTCACTAAACCCTTATACTCCTCTCCGCCATCCGTCTCTGGCCCAGTCTCCCGTTTTGTCTGTCCTCCGTGTCTTATTGGCAAACATCCTCGCGCTCCCTACCCTTATGTTGGACATCGCGCTTCTGACCCTCTTGACTTGGTCATGATTGACATATGTGGTCCCATGCCCGTTCAGTCGCCTCGCCACGAGCTCTACTTCCTGGCGATTCTAGACGACAATTCCTCTTATGGTGACGCTATCCCAATCGTCCGTAAGAGTGATGCTCATTCCGTCGTCTCGGGCACCGTCGCCCGCTGGGAGAACATTACTGGTCGGAGGCTCAAGTACTTGAGGTGTGACAATGCTAAGGAGTTCATTGTTGGGCCGTTACGCGCCTGGATGGACGAACGTGGTGTGTCGTTGCAGGCGACCGTCCCGTATTCGCATCAGCAAAATGGCAAGATCGAGCGCTTTATACGCACGATTGAAGAGCGCGCCTTGGCTCTCTTGACATTTGCTGGTTTGCCGATGTCTTTTTGGGCTGATGCTGTGAAGACTGTCGCCTATCTCTATCGGCGTCTTCCAACTTCTACTCTTCCTCCCAACACCACGCCACATGAGGCCTTGCATCGTGTCAAGCCGTCCATTGACCACCTACGGGTGTGGGGGTGCCGTGTGTTCATTCAGGTTCCCCCGGAGTTGCGTCAAAAACTGGGTGACCGTATGGTTGAGGGCATACTTGTCGGGTATGAGGAAAATAGGAAGGGCTGGTCTGTCCGTGACCTACGTGGCAAATATTGGTTCGCGGATCAGGTTGTCTTCGACGAACTCACGCCTGGCAAGCTGAGCTCGAAGACACAGTTCTATGACCCCCCGCCTTCTCATCTTTCCCTGGCTCCCGTCGATCATGGCGAAGCCGTTGTTCCCACTCGCGTCCTCCGTTCTGACGCTGCGCGGTTACGCGACGAGGCTCATGTTGCCGTATTTCGCTGGATGCATGACGTGCGCGCGAAATATGGGGGTGTGTATACGCCCTCCTACCAGGACATGTGCGACTTTACTTCCCTACACGTCTTCACCACCTTCTCGCCGCCTGATCCTGAGGTCGACATCCCCTCTGATCCCAGAGCTCTTCTGTCCTATACACCGCCACGCTTCTCGCGGAATTGGGATCTCACTAAGGAACCTCTTACTTATGATGAGGCGACTGCTCGTCCGGATGCCGCTGAGTGGCGCGTCGCTATGGAGAATGAAGTCCAGCAATTGAAGGAGCTTGGTGTTTTCCTGCCTTGTGAACTACCGCCCGGTCGTAAGGCGATAGGTTTGCGATGGGTCTATGCGTTCAAGTATGACCCCATTACTAATGACATTATCGCGCACAAGGCTCGGATTATCGCTCAAGGACACCGCCAACGACCAGAGGATTACGGCGAGACTACCGCCCCAGTCGCGAAGATGACCAGTATACGCATCGTCTTGGCCGCGGCTGCGCATCTTGATCTCGAGCTGAATACTTTCGACGTCAAGGCTGCTTTTCTTAATGCCGCGCTAAAGGAAGAGGTGTACCTCCGTCAGATACCGGGGTTTCCGGAATCTGACTCTGGGACCGTCCTGCGTGCTTTGCGCGCTCTGTATGGCTTAAAGCAGTCTGGTCACGAATGGTTCGCGAAGATTTCTGATACGTTTCGCAAGTTGTCTATCTATCCTTCCCCGATTGATGCGGGTCTCTTCTATGGTCGTTGGGCGTCGCCCCCTGCTCCGGACGTTCTCATGCCTCCCGACGGTTCTGACCTCTTCATTCTCCTTCCCCTCCATGTCGACGATGGTCTAGTCGCCTGTAATTCGGTTACTCTTTATACCTGGTTCATTGCCGCCGTCCGGCGCGAGTACAAGATCAAGGATATGGGACCTGCCGCTTCGTTTTTGGGGATGGGTATCAGTCGAGATAGAAGTACTAGACGTTTGTGGTTGGGCCAAGAAGGTTATGTTTCCGATTTACTCTCTTCCTACAATATGTTACAAGTTCATCCCTCTCCAGTTCCCCTTCGCACCAAGATCCATCTTCTTCCCCCACCTCATCCCAACGCCGTACCCGACGTGTCAGATGCCGACCTCAAAAAGAAATACCAAAGTCTCGTGGGTTCTATCCTCTACCTGGGAGTCTGTTCGCGTCCAGACATTGCGTATACCGTGATGGCCCTTGGAACGTTCAACTCGTGTCCCACTCGAGCCCACCTCGTTGCTGCAAAAGGTGTTTTGCGCTACCTCGCTGGTACGCGCACGTATGCTCTCGAATACGGCTCACCACTGCTCAACGAGAAGGTTGGTCCTGATGCGATTGTCCGTGCAAACTCGGCCTTCAGCGATGCTGATTGGGCCACGGACGAATCTGACCGTCGGAGCGTGTCTGGTTATGCGGTCTTCCTTTACGGCGCCCTTATTTCCTGGTCCAGCGTGAAACAGCGGACCACGGCCCTCTCATCCACCGAATCCGAGTACATGGCCGTCGCCCACCTCATGAAGGAGACCATCTGGACACGCTTATTCCTATCCACGCACACCCTCCCGATACCCCGTCCTTTCCCTATGATTTCAGATAATCAGGGAACGATTGATGTTGCCCGAACACCTCTCAACAACTCGTCGCGTATGAAACATATCGACGTACGTTACCATTTCATCAGGGAACATCTATCGTCTGGCGACTTCTCCCCTCATTGGGTTGCGACCTCGGACATGACCGCCGATATATTCACAAAGCCCCTTCCACCACTCGTACATGCGCAACATTGCCGGTACCTGGGCTTGGTCGCTCGAGAGCGTCGCACGGATGGGGGTGTGTTGGAGTAGTACTCCCTATCCTTATCTTATCCGTACCGACTTTACCGCCTCGCTCTTTCTCCACCTTCTTCCACCTTCCCTCCATTTAGATTAATTGATCGTCGCTCCGTATATAAACTCGCTCGTTGCATTTTGCTCCTCAGTCGTTTTTCCCTTCCTGCTTCGACTGAGGAGGTTCGTATCTCACTTTTCTCACCGATACCTAGACTTACCGTGCACGTAGACTATCTTGTGCTTACACGCGTGTCTGTTTACTCTAGGTACAATATAGTCGTTTTTCCCTTCCTGCTTCGACTGAGGAGACTATCTTGTGCTTACACGCGTGTCTGTTTACTCTAGGTTACGGTGCTTATAAGCGGGACATACCGGTATGCATATGTACGCGTGTTGCGGCTTGGTTCTTTAGCTGGATTTGACCGGTTCACCTATAGATGCGCTGTAGACACTCATCTTTGCGGACTGCCGTGTGGACTCAAGGGTCGTCCTGGGTGTTTGGGCGAATGTACACAGGTTTCAGGACATCAAGGCAACCATTTGTGTGATTCCAAAATCATGCCTGTGGTCAGGTATGTCTTGTTGGTTTCGCCTGATCTCAGTGATTGACTGATACGTGCCAATTAGCCTTGCAGTCTTCAGAACGTGAAACTACACAACGGTACAAGGTATACGTGCAAGAACACATGCACGATTTCGAGGTATGTTTCTTCGCGGCGCAGTCGCATTCAGACATGTTCTCAGAAGTTTTTATGAAGTGATGTGGATCACAAGACTCATTCATGCGAGAATCGGATGTGTCCGGTGACCTGCGAGCTTTGCAAACGGCTCTGCGCTTCCGATAATCATTTACACGCGCGAAGTTCTACCGCCGTTCATCTGTGCGGGTAAGTTCAAAGCCCTGTATGCTTGAGCTCGTATTGACGCGACACGACGACGATGAAGTCAAGAGCACTCCTGCATGGCGTTATGCTCGTCTCCTGGAAGCTGCGAAATCGAGACGGCGCCACAGTCGATCAAGGCGACTTTCACGGGACGCCATGAAACGTTCGAGTATACTAAGGTTTGCGTTTTCGTTGCGCTCCCGTAGTTCTTACTGATAGTTCATTCCATAGTACTCTCAGGGTGCGTGTTCTGATGGTGAGGAAAGTTCTCTTCTACTCACGGACACTTTCAGTCGCCAAGAGGTTGAAGTGCGCCATTATCATTCCCTCCGGAGAGCGACGTCATGCTGGCCCGCACGTTCATACGACTGATCCTACCTGTGTACATTTCTGTGAAGAGAGGTACGCGTTTGGCTATTCTTCGAAGCTGCCATACTTAGCTAGCATGTAGCTGCGACAACTGCGGGTATTTTTGTACCCTGCCACTCGGTGCGACCATTCGTGGCTCCCGATGACAGTATCTCATCTTTCATTTCAGGGCACCCGCAACAGTTTCATGAGACTAGCCACGGATCGATGTCCAAGGCGCGATGGGCCATCGACGGCCCCGCTGGTACGACACTGGAAGTTGACGGTCACAAGTATGGATCCGAAGATGACGGGGCGCCAATGATGTGCAATCTCGTTTGTACTAACCTGGGCTGGCATGTTCACTTGGATTACTGCCGAAACAAATTTGGTCGTTGTGCAGGAACCGAAGTCTGCCACCTCGATGGAAGTGTGCGATTTAATCCCAACCCCAATCGGCCTAAAGACTGGATCACTCATTCGTTGTTCTGGAGACGCTCAGGTACGATAGTTTTGTTCTACCCCCAGTTATCTTGTACTCAAATTTCTCCCAAGGCTTCAAAGGTGACGAATACATGTGGCCATGTTGAATGTCTTACCGAATATCGCACAGATCCCTACTCTCGCGATGATCAGGCAAACTTTGCTAAGTGGTTAGTTGGTCTCATCATGAGTGGCGAGCAGCTAATAACTCTATTTAGTGACGCTATGTGTCCAGGTAGCTCGCTGTCGGTCATCTTCTCGTGATATCGCTGAAGATTGGACAGGTCCTGAGCACAAAGCCGGCCCAAATACTCAAGCTCAGCCATCGCATTGTATCTTACCCTTGTTCCACGCCCCAGAGAGATCGGACCGCAATGTTGGACTTGGTTACTGTCCAATTTCGTTCAATTCGTCGCACCGTGTGACCTGTAACCGGTGCGACGAAATTTTGGTTTCGTCGTATTCCCTTATTTGGCAATTGCCGACGCGGCGGAGCTGCGTCGGGAGGCCGGCGGGGGGCCTGCCAGGGTCCTTTTCGCAAAATTTTGTGTGACTTCAGTGACATTTCGTCGATTCAGAGGTCCTTGTGACCTGTGACCGACGAATTGAACGAAATTGCACAGTATCGCTCGCACGATGGACACGTTTTCCCGTGCAAGAATCCAGCTGTTCTTCAACAGGCTTTCCACGTGTAAGTCTCGATTCGCCATATCGTTCTTAAACTCATTCCTTTTAGCATCTTCGTTATCGACAGGCACGTACACTGACAGAAGATTACCAGTATCTAACTTGGAATTTCATACGTAGGTCTGGCTCGATGGGATATACTGATCGCCTACCCCTTCCCAACACCCCGGTCACGGCGCAAATTCAAAGAGTGGCGAACAATCGATTGGGTGCTGTGTTCTCAGCGCTCTATGGCTTTTGGACTTCGAGGCGTGCTGCTGTTACCGGTCAAGCTCAAGGAGCACCGACAAACCGGAGAGACGCTTATAGTGTTATCCTCTTTGACAATGCCGCAAGCACGGTACTTGCAAATGATTTTACCAGCTCGCTGGAAGATCTTCTCAACGCGGTATTACGTTACGAGGCGGGGGGCAGTACCGACTTTGGATTAGCCCTCGATGCTGCGAAGGTCGTGATGCGTCAGCATTGGAGCACAGAGCGGTACTGTTTCACTTTGGTAATTGGTTGTGGCCGACCCGACTAAGGCACTTTGACAGTACGCCGGTTGTGATTTTCCTGTCTGACGGAGAATGCTCTCTTCCCGACACGAAGGTGCAGGACATATGCCGTGCATCAATCACATTGGGGTAGGTCTTGTCCTGTACTTGACGAGCCAAGTCTGATTCTTGCATAGGAAACCGTTGTCTTTACACACGGTTTCCTTTGGAACAGGTCCGGCCGTTCTACGGCGCATGGCTCGCATCGCACTGGACATTCAAGCCAGCGCGCCAGTTGATCCTAACACTCCGGTCGGGTCTCGTATTGATTCTTCATTCTCCGAAGCTTTGGATAGTGTAAGTGCCACGTTGAGAGCAGTGATGGAGTATTGATTATGATGATTGGTTGTAGGTTCGACTGGCTACTACATTTTTGAGCATTGCGGAATCACTGCGAAAGCCAAGAGGTGCCCTTATGCAAGGGTGATTGAGCGGAATTGAAGGCAACTGTACTATTATCACCTCATTTCAATTGTCCATCTATAGAAAATGCTTACATGTATTCGCGAATGACAGAGACTTGACGCAGCACCCGCATATGCATTGGGAGACATGTGAAAACTAAGGTTTGTGTATAGACAAGCTGAACAAGAAGAGGGGTGGACTTAGACATCACCGAGCTTGAATCCGATACGGGATACGGGCGACGGAAGATGAGTCCAAGATATCGAAATCCCGAACTACTATTAGTACGTTCGGCAACACACTATCGTTGAAGATGATGTTATACCAAATTGTACGCGTAAGACAATAGAAGTGATGGAAATACGGATAACGAAATGTGTTAGGGGAGGATTCGGGACGCGTGTGAGCAGAAGCGCGAAAGATGGTGACCATCGCGAGGCATTTGACGCGTCAATCAAAGTAGTCGCCTAATTTTACGGGGATGACAAGGCTTTTATGTTGGAACAGCGGGCGCTGTGGATAACCCGCTGCACCGAGTAAAAGTGAGGCCGATCGCGTGCGAGGTATGTAAAAACGGTGAGAGACCAGCGTAGCGTCGCCGTCGCTCTCTTCCAGTGTCTCCCAAGCGTCCTCGTTCCAGCGCCCAAGCATCTTCCGTCTGTCGTCGTCGTCGTTGGTAAGAGACGGAGTGTTTCGGCGGATGGTTTCACCATTACGTGACAGTGATGACGAGACCGCGGTGAACCGATCCGTCTTTGCTTACTCTGTTCGCACCGTCAGCCGTGTCTGTTATGACTTTGTAGTCTCCGTCCTTGTCTTTCTCCATCTTTCCCACCGACCGCCATCACCACTACCACCAGCATCAGACTCAAAATATCCACGGGCCAAGATGCCCAATACAGGCATATGGCACCGTCTCGGAGCCGCGTACGACAAGGTTGCCTCCTTCAACGTGGAGACCCTCTTCGTGCGCAAGAGGCCGCCCGGCCCTAGGCGTACAGTCTTTGTCAATGAGCCGCTACCAGATGATTATCGCGACCACAAGGGTCGTATCAAGAAGGAGCACGTCTACAAGACAAACCAGGTTATCACCTCCAAGTACACGGTCATCACTTTCTTGCCTCGGAATTTGCTCGAGCAGTTTAGGCGTATTGCCAATATGTGCGTACTGGTGTTCTCGGTCTTGACCGACCATCTCATCCATTCCGTAGCTTCTTTGCCGGTATAGCTATTCTCCAGTTCTTTCCCAAATTCTCCACCATTTCTCCCGGACTTGTCATCTTCCCTCTCCTCGTCGTTCTCGGTATCACTGCCCTCAAAGATGGCTACGAAGACTTTAAACGCCATCAGTCCGACAGTAGGGTCAACCGATCAACTATCCGCGTCCTCTCGGGCGGGGAGTGGAGCAATCCGAACGTCTCCGCCGCAAAATCCAGCAACTTTTTCCGCAGCGTAAACATCATCCCCCGACGCTTTAAATCCAAAAAGGCGAACACTCCGGATGTCGAAAAGGCGGAGGGTACGCCGGATGCCAATCTGGCCGAACCTGTTCCTCAGTCTCCCACCATTGCCGAAATCGAATTCGATGATGATGTCCCCGCTACCGTACCCAAGGAGGAGGAGCATCACCGTCTCAGTTTGTTCGGACGTCACGCATCGACCCGTTCTCATTGGAAAAAGGTTATGTGGGAGGATGTTTGTGTGGGCGACTTTGTCAAAATTTACGACAACGAATCCCTTCCCGCCGATATCCTCATTTGTGCTACTTCCGAGGAGGAGAATGTCGCGTTCGTCGAGACCAAAAATCTTGACGGCGAGACTAATCTCAAGTCGAGGAACGCCGTCCCCAGCTTGAATCATCTCACCTCGGCCAAGGCGTGCGCAGGGACCAAGTTCACTGTTGATTGCGATCGCCCAGACAATAATATGTTCAAGCTGAATGCGGCGGTGAAGATGAATGACGAGGTCGTTCCCGCAGACATTCAGATGACACTTCTGCGGGGCACGGTCTTGCGGAACACGGGCTGGGTTATCGGGCTTGTCTTGTTCACGGGCGAGGACTCGAAGATCGTTCTCAATTCCGGCGGTACGCCAAGTAAACGGAGCAGGGTGGAAAGACAGATGAATCCGCAAGTGTGGGTGTTCTTTCTATTGATACGACATACTCTGACATGTAATAGATTCATCAATCTCATCATACTCGCTTGCATGGCTGTTGCTTGCGCTATCGCAGACTCCATCCTCGAGCACCGGCAATACCCAGAGGGCGCTCCATGGCTTTACGGCGACAACCAATCTGACGACAATCCTTCCATCAATGGCCTCGTTACTTGGGCCTTTGCGCTCATTACCTTTCAGAACATTGTGCCCATTTCCCTCTACATATCGATCGAGTTCGTCCGCACGTGTCAAGCTGCGTTCATCTACTTCGATGCAGACATCTACTACGAGAGGACTGGGCAGGCGACACTCGCGAGGACTTGGAATTTGAGCGACGATCTCGGACAAATCGAGTATATCTTCTCGGACAAGACGGGTACTCTTACTCAGGTGAGTTACAACTTAACCGCTCTAGTTTCGTCGGTACTGATAGTGGCACTAGAACCAGATGATCTTCCGACAGTGTTCTATTAACGGCAAGGTGTACTCTGGCGATGTTGAAGAGGTTACAGTTCCTGCTGCATCAACAGCCGTTGACCCCGAGGCAGAACAGGCCAGCAGTACTACAGACTCCTCCTCGGCAACTGCTACAGTGACTGTACCTAAACCTGAAGTGCGATTCCACAGTGCCGCCCTCGAGGCGGACATCGCTGCTGCTGTTGCAACCTCTCCCTCGTTGTCGGCCGAGCACGCGCGCGCATTACATGGGTTCTTCTCTGTGCTCGCATTGTGCCATACAGTGCTCACTTCCATCGACCGCGAGACAGGCAAGATCGACTATAAAGCACAAAGTCCTGATGAAGCCGCTCTTGTTCGAGCTGCCGCGGACGCTGGGTACATTTTCCGTGGTCGGGATCGGGAGGTACTCACTCTTCAGACTCCATTCTCCACTGGGCCCGACGACGTGGATCGATATGAGTTGCTGAATATTTTGGAGTTCACGAGTGCTAGGAAGAGGATGTCAGTCATTGTGAGGAAGCTTGATGATGAAGACGGACGGCTCTTCTTGTTGATGAAGGGTGCAGATAATGTCGTGTTCGAGAGGCTGAGGGCTGGGGGAGATGAGGTTCTGAGAGAGCAGACTGAGGCCCATCTCAGCGAGTTCGCGAACGGTGGTTTGAGAACGCTAACGTTGGCTTATCGCGTCGTTCAAGGTGCGTCTTTTCCGGTGCTCTTTTCGTTACGATTGCTAACAACATTTCAGAGGAAGAGTATAAGGAATGGAGTGAGCGGTATCATGAGGCGACTGTTGCGTTGGAGGGGCGTGAAGAGAAAATTGAAAAGGTTTCTGAAGAACTGGAGTACGATCTCCGGCTGTTGGGCGCGACTGCGATCGAGGACAGTTTACAGGACGGTGTACCCGAGACGATTGCTGATCTGAAGAGGGCTGGTATCAAAATATGGGTTGCAACCGGTGACAAACTTGAAACCGCTATTGGTACGCGGCCTTACTTTCTCGTTTATATCGTCTAACGTCATGGTTTTCTAGCTATCGGCCATAGTACCAACCTCATCGGCAAAGAGTCCAACATCATTGTCATCCGGGGCGGCAACGATCATTCACGTCCCGTTTACCAACAGATGCTTCACGCTGTCGAGGAGTTCTTCCCCGAAAGCGGCATTCTGGATGACGATGCTGCGGTTGTAGAAAAGGAGCTGTCGCTTCAACGGACACGAACTGGAGGAGGAGAGAGTGATCGACCTGTTCCACTGCGCCGCGTCGAGACGGGCATTTCGTCGATAGTGGGGCCCGATAATGGAGACAGACCAGGCGGGTTTGTATTGGTGATTGACGGCTCAGCCTTGGGACAGGTACGTTGCTTTTAGCATGTGCCTCAACTGCGGGATAGTTCTAACACTTACTCAGGCTCTCGGAGACCAGGATCACAAGAGCCTTCTTCTGCGGTTGGCTATGCTCTGCGAGGGTGTTATTTGCTGTCGTGTCTCTCCCTTACAGAAGGCATTAGTTGTGAGGCTTGTCAAGGATGGCCTCGGCGCAATGACGCTGGCGATTGGTGATGGCGCTAACGATGTCAGCATGATCCAGGTGGGTTTTAACTAATTGGCTCAGAGCGGCACGTACTTAAAAGATTCATTAGGCTGCGGATGTCGGTGTGGGCATATCCGGCGAAGAAGGTCTTCAAGCCGTCAACGCGTCGGATTACGCCATCGCTCAGTTCAGGTTCTTGAAGAGGTTATTACTCGTTCATGGGCATTGGTCGTATGCACGGAACGGAAACATGTAAGCCTGACTTTCTTCTCAAGGAGTCAAATCTTTATCGTGTATAGGATCCTCAACTTCTTCTACAAAAACATTGTGTGTATCGGTGTGCTTTGGTGGTTCCAGATCTACTGTGGTTGGAGTTCAAATTAGTATGTCCGGCGGTAATTCTTCTTTGATCTGCTGCTCAATCTCCGACAGCGTCTTCGACTACACCTATTTGTTGTTCTGGAACTCTTTCTGGACCATCGCTCCCGTTATTGCCATTGGAATTTTTGATCGCCTAGTCGGTATGTGATATATTTGCTTTCCTGCTCCAGTTTCTCATCGCTGGTCGTAGATGCGCATGTCCTGATGGCATTGCCCGAGTTGTATCGCTATGGTCGTGAAGGCAAGTGGTTTGGCATGAAGTGGTTCGCGGTGTACATGATTGATGGCGTATATCAAGTGAGTTGTACATTTCCTTCTGTCAACATCTCTAACTGTTTCTTAGTCCGCAATCGTTTACTTTATCATTCTGTACGGCTACTTCTCTCCAACTGCGCGTGCCGATGGATACGACCAGCACCTACTCGAGTTTTCAACTGTAAGAAATTTCTTAGCGTTCATAGCACTTAAAAACTCATCAACTGATGTAGACCATGGTGTTTGCTGCTGTCTTCGTGGCCAATCTTTACAATGGGCTCAACACCAACGTTTGGACTGGATGGGTTTTCTTCGCCGTTGCTCTCGGTATCGTGTTGCTATTCCTATTCACCGTACGCTCACCGTCCATTTCCACCAAAGTCTTCTGACTCACTGTTCATAGGTTGTCTACAACGCCATTTCTCCGGGTTGGTTCGTCACTCTGGTATACGGAAACAATCGCTTCCTGTTCCAGTCCGCGCTTTTCTGGCTATCGCTGCCCATCACAATCTGTCTCTCTCTACTGCCCAGATACGTCGCCAAGGCATGGCAGTTTGGTTTCGCCCCCAACGACATTGACATTCTGCGGTACATTTCCAAGACCGATCCTCATCGAGACCTTGCGCGCGATGCGTATCTTGATGGACGTGGGTTAAAGGCGATGAAGAGGGAGGTGCCAGCCGATCAAGACGATGCCTTGTCCCGAAGAACGTCGAGGTCCAGTTATGCGTCCGTGCCGCCCGGAACGTCGAACATACGGCACCCACATCAAGGCACTTCATCCGCCGACGTACGATCTGCGAGCCACACGGACATGTCGACGGGGATTCGGTCGGTGCACCGTGGGTTCGATTTTGCGACGGAGGAGGGTGGCGTTGCTATGCGGAGAATGCAGAGTAATCTTTCGAGCAGGCGGAATCTAGGCGAGACGAGTGCGATGCGTGAGAGGAAGACATCAGAGCCTCGAAAGAAGGTCTTCTCATTACGGAAAGGTCTGCTGAAACGCAAGCCTCCACCGTGATGATGATACTTGGTCGTTCTTCCTCTCTATCTTTCCGGTCTTGGTTCTTCGTGATGATCTTTTTATGACTACTACTACCTTACACACATACACATCTTTTCACGATTTTACACGCTCGCGATATAATAGATAGTCCCTCCCATTGTACTATGTTTCGATCCTTGCACAGTCTATCCAGCTATCACTCGGACGTTGTCCATATTATTTCAGCTACTTATGTATAGCTCATCACACCGATTTTTGTACTTGTACAGTAACATAATGTCCGAGAATAGATGAGACATAAATGATTATCCGTGTGGGTGCGGTCGGTCTATTGGGGATAGTGGTGGTAAGATGGGTGTGATGCCCGCTAGCAGAAGGTCTTCTTAGCTCGGTGGATCGTTAGTTGGTGAGAACATACCCGAGGAAGAACTTCGTCGTGAGGCTCTTGTTTGACCTGTGAGTGGTGCGTTGGCGGCGGTCGTGGGATTATGCCATCGGCCATGAGAAGCTCTATTGCGAGTGAGATACAGGCTACTAGGAACGAGGTTGAACGTTCACGTACGGAGAGGGCGATATCTGAATGTGAAGATGGCTATAGGCTCGGCGTCCATTCTACTGCCGTTGACCATGTCCATTCGGGGTGCGGTGGAGGTGTATTCGTCGCCGAATCTAAGAAGGTCCAATGGTCAGCGCATGTAGATACGGAGAAGTAATCAGGAAGCGGACCTGACATGATGGTCCCCGCCCCTCTTGGACCGCTCGTGTAACACTTGTTGTTCCAAAGTCGGTGCAGCGAGATGAGCGGGGAGTGGCTGCTGGGAGTTTATCCCCGACACCGCAATGCGCCATAGTGCGAGCTCGATGACGCCAAACTTTGATGGGTTGTCGAGGGTGTAGAGGTAGTCGTCGGAGTCTGAGGAGTTGGTTCCCTTCAGATTTGTACTTGAGATGAAGAGAGGACGTACCAGTGACTTGGATAGGCGTAAAGACAAAGTCGCGGCGCGTCGAGTGAGAGGTGCGCGCGTGGGAGATGGTCAGCGCATCCGGGGCGTGCGGGGATATGTTCTGCGCGAGCATGATGTGCGTGTTGCAGATGACGCCGTCGATGCGTACGACGCCTTCGAGGGAAACGTCACGCCGGGAGTTGTACCAGTTTACGGAGAATTTCTGGGCGAGAGGTGAGTGAGTGAGCGTCGTTCAGTAGGAAGGCTCGTCGTACTTTGTCGGTTTCTGACGCTATCCAGCCGGACGCGCACCGTCCGCTTCCGGATATTTGAATGTTGTGCGTCTGGCGTGTGCAGCCGTCGAAAGCGATCCACGCAGAGAGTGAGCCTATTCGAAGCATAGCAAGGATGAGAATGGGACGAGATGTCAAAATGTTCAGACAACCTGCCTATGTCTTGAAGGCCTTATATATCATTGCGAGAAGGTCGTGTGTGGTCTTATCCCTTTGTTTGGGCCATAAAGGTTAAGAGCGCAGGCAGGGGCTTTGGATTCTGGTCGACAACAAGGAGGGGATGTGATTATCGGGCAGGGATCACCAGGAACCTCTGGATGAATGGGGCCAATGCACCTGCAGCATGGCTGTGAAGAGTGAGAGGATAAATGGGGCAGAAAGGTGATATTATGCGAGGGTCTTGGATTGGTGAGTTGGACCTTTGGAGGCGTTTGTGGTCTTGGACGAATGTGAAACGGGTTAGATTCGGGTAATACAGACCAAATGAAGTCCACGAGGGTACGACAGATCGGAAGTATGCGGTGAATGTCGGTCTGAGTGCAAAAAATGTGGCGAGTTTTTGGTTTTCGACGTCTAGGCGCTGGAACGCCTAGGAAAAGGGATGTCAGATCAATCTAGAAACTCGTCTCTCAGCTGCTCCGTTCACTCACCTCAGGCTTACAATCCATGAATCCAGGACAAATATCCTTGACCACGCATTCCGGATATTGCACTGTCCAGCACGCGCAGGCCCGGCGCTGCGAACGGGCCCATTGATCTTGCTATTCACGGAGAACAAAGTAGGAAGGACCACGAGCTACCACGAGGCGGATCGGCGATTAGATATTGACATGCCAGTTGCTTTGTTCGTCTAAATGGGTGTAAGCACTTGCAGGTAATGCGGGGCGAGCGCCGACAGGTGATCCTGAATGACACGAAAGGCTATTGGATTCACATATGGGTTATGGCGTGCGTGAACCTAGGTAGGACGAAGACTTTGCTGTTTGAGATCGAGTAGGCAGCGATGCGGAGTGGACGGCGAATGGTCTTAGTATTAGAACGAATAGAAGAAAATCTGAGGCTTCAGGCGCTCGGCGGCGCGTCCACTCGCAAACGCGACTCCAACAATTGGATGGTGTAGGTCAAAAAGTCGTGACCGTGACTATCGCCCTTGCCTTACCCGGCCAGTCCCCGTCTGTCCTGCTTGCAACCTTGCCATTTCCAGCCTGCATGCGGCCCTCCGTTTCAATTAATGCTGAGTTTGTATGTAGGGCGCGAAACTAACACCGCGCTCGCGGGGTATGATCAGAAATCTAACGTTATGCTGTCCGACTTGAGGAGGCGTGTTCATCGTCTATAGAATGGCGTTGAGAAGGTCCGCTGGCGAAAGCCGATATTATGTGCGTCTCATCTCGTCTCTTGCTTTCTCTTTTAGCGTTTTGGGTTTTGGACTTTTTGTGCAAAGCGGAGTATTGGAGTGCGTGGACTGACTGTTGCGCAGGACTCTCATACAGCTATAGGGTACGTCCCGGTTTCATCGATGGGACGACTTAGGACGTCAATGAACGTGATGCTTCGAGAGTACGCGTCCTTTTGTCGCCCATTCCACGCCCTGTCCTATCCCAAATCAAAAGCCGTACGACTCTGAGTCCATCAGTCGACTGGCGCGCCCCTTTAACGAATCCACGATTAACTTCCACACACAGAGATTTTTGGCGCAGTATAGGATGTGATCTACTAACTAGTTCGATATCTGGTTCGCCATAGCTTCTTTCAGCTGCCAGCCTCCTGACGTGCATTATCGGTTTACAGAACCGCGGTGCTCCAGGTCCCAAGACGTGCCGGCGCTAAGCACGGTCCTCTTATGGCTGGAGGGTATAGGATACACGCGTCACAGTTGGAGTGGACTAACTACACGATAGGTCAAATGCCGACATGGCTGTATGTGCTGTGACCGTCGAGAACGAGGAGCAACGTTCACGTCCGCGGGTGATGAACTTGTCATCTACCATGAGGCGGAGCTTTGGCGTGTGTGATGGTTTGAGGTCTTTTTCGCCCATGGTTTCTGACTTGGTTTTGGTTTAGCATCGGGGCATCTCGGAATAGATCGCTCACTGGAGTCACAGTCTCCTCCTTTGTTTGACTTCGCTTTGGTCTCATTCTGGAGGCGGTTCTCCTACCAGAGTTTTTCGCTATTTCCAATGTCAAGGATTGTGCGAACGGGCGACAAGTGCATAGTACAGTAAGTGTGAACGAACTTGTAGGCCTGTTTCTTGGTAAGAGATTCGTTATCAAGCGGCATACTTGTGTTCAAAATCCTCTAGGTTTCGTGGCTGTGAATGAGGCTGTGCGTTATATTCTTCTGCGGCGAGGGGAACTTCTTGCGCCACACAACGCTATCGCCCGCCTAGCTCAATCGGATAGAGCGTCAGACTCTTATCCTAGGCGGAGAATCTGAAGGCTGCGAGTTCGACCCTCGCGGTGGGCTATAGGGCGCTGAGTCCTTACAGCTTTTTCCTACTGCATTATCTCCTAGTCGTGTTTCCGCATAAGGGGTGCAGGTCTGGTACTTCCTTCAGTTTCAAGCCCAATTGAAACATCACCCTTAACCACATTTAGTATGTCCATCAACCAAGGATGAGTACTCTACTCGCTTCAGGACAACGACGATAGGACTATGCAGCTCAGTAGCTTTTCGGTCTAATTGTGATCATGGCGTATTCCCTCTGAAATGTTGCTTCAAGGCTCGATCACTGTCCGTAGATTCGAAACCTTGGATACGGAGAAGGGCGGAATAGCCGAAGGGCATCTCTGTCTCGATAAGGAGGCTTGTGAAATGTTTTTACCTTGACAACGTCCTCTACAGCTGCGAGCACGACTTGAAGCAGCGAAACATTCGCGCGAGGTCTCTGTAACTGTAACTTGTAAGTACATGCGCTTTCTTATCTTGGATTCCGGAGCTGATAGAGGCAGTAGCTGCTGTCCTTAATGTGTTTCTGCATCATCTGGCGACCTGGAGAACTCGTTTTTTGTCCAGTGTGACTAACTAATCGAGAGCGGCATAGTCTAGTAGACAATGCTGACTTGATATCGATGCGCTTGAGTCAAAGTTATTTTTTAGCTCCGCCTTGAGGGGCAAGTGGTGTACCCACGGTGGACAACGAACGGACAGCGAGCCTCTATCCAGACAGTCTTGACGATGATGCAAACGCACAGGAATCCCGGCTCCAAGACTTTCTGTTCATTCAAGGCTTGGATACGGGAGTGAGGGGCTTTGAATGTGGGTCTCTTGTCCCTAGAGTTCGGATTTGTCGTCTAATCAGGTATGGCTTACAGGGTTCCTGTTGATTTCTATTCTCTCGCGACTATTTTGATCCTCTGTCATCTATGATAGAACTCCCCTTCCCGCTTTTCTTTTCATCCTGGCTTTTGAGATCTGAGCATCCTACGCGGCAAGCAGTCAAGGCTCGGGAAATCACACGTAGGAGTACTACTTAACACGCTTCTGACCGACTCGACGATGTATCTACGTGACATCTCAGTCTCGATATGGCACGTCTCTTGCGTTGCTTTCTGTCCTCTTACTTTGACCAAGGTGGGACTTACGCTGAGTGTCGGTAGCCTAGTGGTAGCTTCGTCCAACTCATAGCCCGCCATAATTGTTTCTTTTTGCCAATAATGGGTTACTCTGTTGTTTTGTTAGTGGGTAATGAACACTGCTGTAGCTTCTTGCGGTACCGGTTTTGTCCCGTTGGCCTCGGTTGTTGGGAGGCAAGAAGTAGTTTCACGATGCAGTAGGTATCTCCTTTGACGTATAGTTGCCTTTATTTCTGTGCATGCAAGGACAAGCACGAGGGGCACAAACATTAGCAAGAAGAAGAGAAGGGACACCAGTTTGGTTTAGCGGCTTGCTGTTGTCTGCTGGCGGGGACGCGTGTCGTTATTTTGAGACCTTCGTGAACCAAGTCACTTTGATGGGGATCTCGCGGTACATTTTGAAAGAGACACCGTAGCCCAGTGGCTTCTGTATCAGTTATCTCGTGTTGCTTCACATTTTAGAGTTCTCGCCTTAGATAACCCGTTGAACAGACTCGAAAGTACATACACGTAGAGGACCATGGCGTAGTGGCTGTTCTCCTCACTCCGCATTAAGTCATCCGGTCTTTTTAGTTGCGCCGATAAATCAAGCAAAGAGATTGATGCATAGGATACGAGATAAAGATACTGTAAATCTAACTAGCCTTCAATTTTGCCCCACCTAGGGACATTGGTAAGATATGGCATATCCACCTTGACGTCGTGGACCTCCTCCTTGTGCTCGTCACCTCTCCAAAGAATGAGGTTGGGGAAGGGCGCATGGAGATGGAAACGATCCATCGAGGCGAGACGCATGCGGAGGAAGCACTTGCCGGGCTGTGTGGGGAGTGTCAACCACGAGTGGGAGGGGGGAAGACGTTCGACGAGGAGGCCATGAAGAATGCGATACGCCTGTGCCGAGTGATGCAGATCCATAACACGGGCAAGCTGCTGCACGTGGTTGTGGACGAGGGTGTGGTACATCCTCGTCCACACATCTTCAATATCATGTGCGAAAATGCTGTGCTCTGGATTTGCGTAGTCGAATATGCTCTCTGGGAGGGACGGCGCGTGGATCTTGAGCCCACCAAAGTCGCGGAGGAAGAAGCCGAGGGGGTCTCCAGAGGGGAGGGAGCAGCGAAGGATGGTGTTTTGAGGGTGGCATTCAAAGGCCAGGCCGTCGTTGAGGATTGGAGGGAGGAACGCGTCGAGGAGGAGAGCGACGTATTTCGTGAACCAGGTTACGCGTTGGGCGGCGGAGGAGAGGTGGAAGAGGACCTGAGGGTAAGCGGCTGGACGGTCGACCAGGGAGGTGGAGACGATGTAGGCTTCGTCTGGGGGTGGGGAAGGGTTATCGCGGATGATACAGGCGAGGTGACGGGCGATGAGGGGATCGGGGTGTGTGCTGATGAGGGAAGCGCGTTCCTCGAGGACGGTGAGGATGGTGCGGTCATAGGTGAGTTTTGGGAGAGTGCGCTTGCAGAATGGGACTCCAAAGAGCGCGGAGGGAGGGGAGATGGTGCGTACGGCGGATGTGAGCTTGACGCCGAGGGGAAGCTTGAGGTGTGTCCCTTTCACTGTGGGGAGGAGGACGGAGCGGAGAGACTGCTGTGCGAGGGCGGGAACACTGATGATGGGGGGATAGAGGTGAACACCTTCCATGTGGAGGATATGCGCGACTTGTAGCTCGTGCACGGGTACAGCGACGTGCTCTGGGGAGGGGAGAGTGAATGACGGGTATTGAGCAAGGAACGGGGCGATGAGGGCGTCATACTCTCCGCTGAGGCGGAGTGATTCGCGTGGGACAGCGACGAGACGCAGAAGGGGGTGGAGGAGGTCGTAGGAGGGCTCCAGAACGAGCGGGGGAAGGGCAGCACGAGTCTTGTGCATTGGATGGGTGGGATGTCCAGAGACAATACTTTGTTCAAATATGATCGGGGCCGACGTTGCGGTAGGTATAGACGGTGGGTGAGTCTCTGCGTGTGTCGTCCAGTGCGCAGCGCTCTCCAATTCTTGCGCGATCGCCGCTTCCATGTCTGCAGAAAGCTTGGCTGATCTAGCAAAGGCCCTGAAGAGGGCAAGAGGTGATGGTGTGAGCGTGGCTACATCTATATCCATCGGGTCGAGCATAGCGATCTGCGACGAGGCGGGGTGCAGGAGGGGTTTGTGCACTAGCACTATGGGATCAATGTCGGGGAGCTGTAGCTGGGCGCGACCATCAGGGAGGAGATGGGCGAGTACGAGACCCTCTGTGACGAGCGCACTGAGCAGGCGGGCGTGTGTGGCGGACATATCTCTGATAATCTTTCCATCTGCTGGCCGTATTTATCGCGTTTGTGTGTGGGAGACTGTCACACGCGTGATCACGTCACCATTGCTCACACCCTCATGACGTCCATCGCCAAGCTCACCGCGCTGTCCAGCCAGACTATGGCCCTCCTCCTCGATAGAGAGAAAGGCCGGAGGGTCGACGACGACAGGATTAGAAGAAATTTGGCGGTGCTAAAGGGTGTCAAGGAGCCCGGGCTCAGGCGTCAGTACGAGGTTATGCGCGGCATGTTTGGGTACGTGTGGGTGGGTCTTCCCATAATGGTACTCACCCATTACAGAGAGGGCGAGGAAGAAGACGACATACACGAACCGTATACCGACGACCCTACACCTCCACTCCCGCCGCCACCACCACCACCACCGGACGTGAACCTGGACTTGGAAGCAGGTCGGGCACATATGCACGAAGGCGAATTATTCGAGGAACAGCAGCAGATTATGCAGGGTGTGTATTATTTCACCCACCCACTCACTACCCTTACTCAGACCCTCGCGCAGAGCAGGACACACACCTCGACGCGCTCGCACAGTCCATATCGCGCCAGCACCACATCTCCACTCAAATTAATGGTGAGCTTGAGGAGCACGTGGGCTTGTTGGAGGTGAGTCGTGGGAGCCGTTCTTGTCTGTGGAATATCTTTGTCGTTGTCCGTGGGATATACGTTCAGCGGTTTCGTTGGTCGTGCGACACTTATTCATTGATTCTTTCCCATCCTCCGTCTCTAATTCCCACACCTCCCAGGCTCTAGAAGAAGACGTTGATAATACACATAACCGTATGGCCGGCGCGCGAAGAAGACTTGATCGCGTCGTCAAGGGTGTCGGTGGGAATGGTAAGTCTCTTTCGTGTTCCATTCCTTGCTCGTGTTCCTTGACTCCTTCTGCGTGGTTTCGTGGCGTTCTTTCTTCCTTGTTCGACTCCTTGTCCATTTTTCTTTCTTCATTGCTCTATTCCTCTTCTCACGTCTACTTGTTAGTATCCACCGTGACCATCGGTGTGCTCATTCTCATACTTCTCATCTTGATTGTTGTTTTCAAGACATGACGGGGATGGACTCAGAGCGAGGTGGTGTTGGTATATATCCTCTAATGTTAATTTGGATTATGGTATCTGGCAAGAAACTCTTTAGCCCATTGCAATCCTTGATCACGCAGGTGGCATCAGTATGGAAAGTGGCTGTTTGACTACACCTTTTCCAGGAGGTGGACCATTTAGGGGAGCGAGTTAAGAGGGTTAAACATTGGATTACAGTGAATTGAAAATTGGTAGGCCGCTCCTGCTCAAGTTGTCAAAGGAGCGTCGCTGGTACTCGTGGTACTACTGTACTAACGCGACTGGATCTTCACAGGGTGTTACGCGTTATGGTTGTGAATCAACTCAGCACTAGTTCATCCAGGGTCCGAAGCCTATATTGGGAGTGGCGGGAGGCGGCGGCGCTAGCCGCCACGTGCAAAATTTCCATTTAAGGTGTGTTGCCGACGATTTTCCGAGCTGTTAAGCGTTATGAAGATCAAATAGGTTCATTTCGTTGACCCGTGTGACCCGTTATGTGAATTACCGGTCGTGATAGTACAGTACTCGAGCTGTTTACCAAGTTCAACATTGCCGAGATGGCCGGCAGTGACTACGGGCTAAATTATCAGCATGTATACAAATACAAAGAATCTAAAGATAATGTAGTATAAAGATATAACAAAAAATGGCTATGAGGTATGTGATTGCTAGAGAATCAGTGTCAGTACAATGTTTGAAGAAGTCAAATAAGAAACTTTACCTTGTTGAGCACAGCACGGGTGGTTCTACTGTACTATTACGACCGTAAGTTCATAAATATTTAATTTTTTTCACCTTCCCACGCCCGATAAGCGATCGGAGGTGTTTTCCGGGATCCGATAAGGAGATAAGAAGGGCTTGTGACCTGTGATGTGAACTTATGGTCGTAATAGTACAGTACAGGCGACGGCATGGCGTATCATATAATTGATAGCCCACGTCGTCTCCGAAACCACAAGCTCCCAGTCCGCATGCTCCGCTGCGATATCATCCTTATCGCTATCCATAGCTTCCCGCCATCAAAGAAGGCTGCCTACTACTAGAACTAGCTTATTGGGCTCACACCTCTCATGAAGACCTTAGACCATCCCAAACCACTGACCAGAGCTTCACTCTGCATCAGCTTCTCACAGGGCATACCATAGTAGAAATACAGTTTCTTGTGCTGATGGCTAGGTTATGGAGTATACAATTCCCCCGTTCGTTACCGGCCTTTGAGGAAATGCATATCCCTTTCAAGACCGTACTGTAATGTTATGACCTCATGTTCACATAACGCGTAACATAGGGTCGTGAACTGAACTAATCTGTGCCTCATAACGCGTAACACTCGAAATTTTGCTTGTTGAGAGGCCCAAAAAGGAAATTTTAGCCCGGCGGCTAACGCCGCCGCTCCTTTTATAGCAATTGAGCCCTGAATGAATTAAGGTCTTGTTAGTTCACAACAGTAACACGTAACACCCCATGAACATGGGGTCGTAATAGTACAGTACATACAGCCCTCAGGCAATACATGTGGTCTGCAAGCAATGCATATTCGTAGCTGCCGCCCTTCTGCACCCATTGGTAGCACCTCCAGGATATTGTTGGGGGCTTCTGAGGTGCTCATCCGTTTATTTTGGATTACTATCGCTGATTTCAGATGTTAGAACTATGATTTCTTTGATCAGGTACAATATGCAGGATATTCAGCTTCCTCTCCAATATTAATAGAAGCAAAAGCTTATCATGTACCTGTACGTCATTATTCAGAGAGAATCGATCAGTTTGCGGAAAAACACTGCTGAAAAATATATTCTGAATCATCAAATGTCGCGATTTGCTATTCCATAGCCTTCTCTTTGTAAATACCTTTTGAATACTATAGTATTTCAACCATAGGTTCACAGGTTATAACCTGTGATCTCATGAATATGTTAGATGGCATGTTCATGCTTGTCAAAAGTGTGTGACCTAAAAAATTTATGTTTACTAAAAATTTTAAGTTTACATAGTTTTAAGTTTGATTTTAGCTGTAAATACATTTAAACAGCAGAAGTATACTATTTTTATGTTAAACAAGGTAAAATAAGAAGAAATAAGAAGAAAAACTGCTAAAAATAGGCTGAAGAAGTAAAATTTAGGTAAAAGTCAAATTTATAATTAATTTTAGATATGTTCACAACTCTTTATGACTTAGTAACCAACTATAATTAAGTTCACATTATGAGGCCTCATGACCTATGACGCGAACCTATGGTAGTAGTAATATTACAGTATCTAACACTATGTAGACTTTTACTAGTAATTATTTTTATGGAAAATATATTCTGTGGCTTTAGCCATCGGGCTGAGGAGTATACTGAACAGATCCTGTTAAGGTATCTTAGTGTAGTGGTTTTCTTGCATGGCCGATTTATCAAGCATCAGCTTTTTTAATACTGGAAATTCAATCCTTGCGCTTATCTTAGTGCGAGACGAGAGATGAATATCCTCTTCAGTCAGCGTAAATGCATTTCCTCATAGCTAGATATATTTTCCCAGTATAAGATGTATGCCCTCAATACAGAATACATTTTCTCTTCAGCCTCACAAATGTATTTCCCAGCGCAAGATGTATTTTCCGGTACAAAATGTATTTCCTCTGCAAGAACTTGGATTGTGCTCGCTTCAGCGTGAGGCGAGAGACAGATATCCTAGTCAGTTTGTATTTCCTCAGCGCGAATGTAATCATCCATCGCAAAATATATTTCCCTCAGTGCCAATATATTTTCTCAGTATGAGATATATGCCCTCAACACAGAATGCATTTCCTCCTCAGTCTTACAAGTGTATTTTCCAGTACAAGATGTACTGTAGTGTTACGACCTGATGTTCACGTAATGCATAACATCGGGCTGTGAACTGAACTAATATACACACCATAACGCGTAATACAGCAAAATTTGCGTGTCGGAAAGCTTAAAATACAAATTTCAGGTGCGGTGATTGACGTCGCCGCTCCTTTTATAGTAATTGCATTCTGAATGAACTAGCAACTTGTTAGTTCACGATCATAACGTGTAACACCCTGTGAACATCGGGTTGTAAGACTACAGTACTAAGAACTTGAAATGCACATTCTCAATGTGAATGTATTTCCTCATTTAAGTCAGCACATTCCTCAGCGTGAATGCATTTTCTCAAGCATATTCTTCAACACAAATATATTTTCATATTTTCCGTCACTCAGTGTTTGTCTCTAAAACAATAACATTCAGAGGAGATAAATAAAGACATGCTCACTATCACTACAAGAAATAATTATTCAAGTTGAGAGCAATACATACAGAATGCCACAGGTTACACGTAACAAACATCAAGAAAAGCTAATATGATAGCTGCTAGTTGACATCAGTCATCATTGCGGCAATGCATTGACAAAAGTTTATCACTGCCGCCCTCTAACTGGGAACTTTCAACTCAAGCGAGCCCCAATAGAACGGCCTAAGAAGCACTGTTACTAAGCTGTTGAGACCGCCACACTTCAAAGTACTGAACTGTTTAGCATCATAGTGAGCTAGTAGAAGTATACTTCCCGTAGCTCAACATCGCTCTGCAGGCTACACACCATCTCACTATCCAAGCATGCCTTCCTTGAATTTCTTTACGTTCTTGCTGATTAGCGGTGCCTTAGAGAAGTTACGCCCAGAGTGAAGCTAGTTAACAAGCTCAGCGGGTCTCTTCGCACTCATAGCAAGGGTGCGCTAAATTTTATAAGTGAAAAGTGACACATTATAGAGCTAGATATAAGTAGGCAGATCGACAAGTATCCATAGGTAACCTACTACTCGCGCAAGTCGCACACAGATCACAGGTAGACAGTTTGAGTATTTGCGCAGGTAGTGAATAGCTCGGGTCAAACTACCCGGTCTGGGTTATGGATACGGGTGGGTTAGGATCTGGGTAGGGGTCTCGGACCGAAAACCTGCCACCACCCGCGTAACCTGTACATACCCATACAGCAGATGGCGCGTCATCAGACTCATAGTACAATGATATGCAAATATTGAAAGCTATATTTAAGTTTAATTTAGAAATTTATTCCAGCTTGAACGGGCCTCAGCATCGCTCAAACGAGCTATACGTGACAATTTTGTCTGATCCAGCCATCTGAGCCAAGATCCGAAAGGACGCATAAATGTTTGATCAGGTCATTCGTCCTGCTTCTGACTATGACCACGACCACCTAGGGAGCCACAATTGTCGGCTCTGCTGCACTGACGATTGTTAAGCAGCCTGTGAGATGTATTCTTGCCTCGGCTTTTCTAGTATCTTACTTTTTTGGTTGGTTTGTCTTTGCACCGGTTGCAACATCCTTGGATTTGGCATATTGCTACGATTGATTACGCCGCGTAAGCCCTCAGCAGCAAGACTGCAACGGTTGTCGACTTTTTCTCTGGATTCTGGCTTGCGTTTAGCTGTGCATCAGCCCCATCGCCTTTGAGTACACTCTTTGTCTGATGGCATCAGTCCAACTCAACTGTTAGGCTTGGAATATGCGACGCTCATCTGCATGAGGGCGCTGTCTCAATGATAAATCAGAATATGAGCTGGACGGCGTCGCGGATGCGTCCAGCCCCAAAAATGTATATTGTGCTATGGTTTCTTTCTCTTTTCTTATAAACGTTGTGTAGTAACATATTACTGCCATCTTCCTGCCTGCTCTGTTTTGTGATCTGCTCCCTCCTACCCACTCTCTCACCCCTCGCGCGCACCTACCGTCTCCTCGCGACTACCAGTAACCACCCACCGATATCTTGTCTCTTCCTATCCGTCATATATGGCAGGGCGGGCTCAACTCTGTGCATCATGCACGTCGATAGGCCCCGCGCCATTGCTTGGAGCTTGTTGGCGAGCATGAAAATATGCGGGTTAAAGCAGCGAGTGCTCGCATAGCTGAATTGGGCCTAACCCGAGCTGTTTTAGGCAGGTAACCCGTACCTGCATCATAGAATAGGGTAAGTCGAGGGTGCGAGTAGGGGTCTGAAACAAAATATCTGCAGGACACCTGCGCTATTCATTATGTGCAGGTATTAGGCAGGTACTTGCATAAATATAACTATTATGATAATGTATAATATTATGAAAGTATGCTTACTTATGGATGAAATATGATTCAATACATCTCAAACAATATTATTTGAATTTGATTTAAGGTGATATAAATGAGTTATAGCTCAAAACTTATGAAAAACCCGCAAATTCACGGGTACTCGCAAGTTTTAATCTGTGAATCGCTGGTTTTTGACAGATTACAGGTCTGAGAATTCTCCTGCAGGTACTCATAGTGCAGATATTTAAAAACCCGAGTCTTAACTTGTGGCATGCTCTAAGTCACACATTACACAGCGAAAAGAAGCTTACCTCACTCTGAAAATTCTGTAAGTGCATTTTCTTCCTCCACTGCTGATATTTCAACACTATCTGATCTCAGACATCCGCGTCGTCGCCCATAGCAATAGAACGCAGTCTTTTAATAATATTATCAAGCCAGAGTGAAACATTTTCCTTATTGACAGTTGCAGAAAGAATAACCAGCTTCTTATTTATACCTCTGCGAATACAGCTTGAACCACGTCGTACACCACCCTTCCCTTCGATATCATTATTATGGATTAATAAGTTCACACAGGTGGTAAAATGAAGGCAACTCGATCAAATTGCCAAATAGGCAATTGCTAAGCAACTTTTGGTTAACACGTAGCGCATTTATCCTGAAATGGATCTTACCTCGCTTCATGAAAGACTGTATTTATTTATTTAATACATAGTTTTTGTGTACTTACATTATTCTTGTGTAGTTAGTTCAGACTTATTATAGCTACTAAGTAACCCATCACACAGCCACTGCCAGAATCAGAAGTTGGCTGCAAGCCAATCACCACTCACATAATGAGTAAATAGTATTATAATATTAATAAAATATAATTATATATTATTAAATATTTAATAATTATTGATGGCACATCTTTGCCGCGTGTCAGGCAAGTTTCTCTACAATTGCTCTGACAGTTGCTTGTTTGGCAATTCAATTGAGTTGCTATCAGTTTGCTACCTATGTCAGTAGCTGCGTAGTGGTAACATGAGGCTTCTTAGAAGGAGGGTTCTCACTAGCGACAGCATCGTTCTTACGCTTTACAAACTTGACGTAGAAGTCGCTGTCTTCGCAGGTCCTGTAGCTTTTTTCTTTTTCACCGCTACATCCTAATTAGAGACCTCAACGACTCAAACCCGGGTCAGATCCGCGATCCATCACGCGAGTATCCGTGGCCCAAACCACCGATCCGCGATCCTTGTCTGATCCGACCCGCCACGGATTACGGATCAAGACGAGTCGGATCGCCGAGATCGCCGAGCGGGTCGAGTACTCGAGTAAACTCGAGTACTCCGTCAGCCAAATCTATTCATGCACGATGAGTATCCCCGGGCAATGGCACGGGGACTCTCAGTCGTGCATGATGCAGACTGGGTAGTGGAGGAGAGTGGAGGAGATGGTGGTGGTGGTGGGGAGGTGGGAGTAGGAGTGGTGGTGGTGGTGGTGGTGGTGTGGGACGTGGTGGTGTGGGTGGTGTTGGTGTGGGTGGTGGCGAGGTGGTTGGTGTTGGTGTGGGTCGTCGTCGTCGGCTCCATTCAGGCGCACTCACCTCGGCCGCGTCAACGCGTCATCATCACCCCATCCATCATCGCTGAATCCTCGTCGTCACCCATCACCGTCGTCGTCGTTCATCCGCGAGTTGTGCTCGTCGTCCAAAATCAGCGCCGTGGAGAAGTCGTCTGCCTTGCTGCTAGAGACCTCAACGAGTCAGCGGATCATACGGGTTTATCCGTACTCGATCCGCTCGGCCTTCTCGGAGATCCGATCCGTTTGATCCGTAGACCCGTGGCGGGTCGGATCGCAAAAGGATCGCGGATCAGCCTCTAGAGGCACGAGTACTCGCCGCGAGTACTCGTGTTGACTCGTGAATATGTTAGTATATATTTAAAGTAAATTTACAAATTTTTACGAAGTCAAATGGGCCAATGCGTCGCCCAAATGAGCCGCTCGCGTGAATTTCTCGCCAATTCTCACGATCCGGCAATCGCCGAGAGGCCGCGTAAGCCTCTGATCGATGACTCGATCTCTCTTCATCTCTCTCATATGCTACCACCACGACCACCCAGTGCGCGACGGCCGTCGCCACTGCTGCTCTGACGACTGTCAGGCAGCCTCTGGGGTGTAGATTCTGGTCTTGGCTTCGTGCCAGACCCGCTGCTGCTGTCTCTGCGACGCAGCAGAGGACGACAACGACGCGACAATACCACGGACCACCGACGACGCCAGACGTGAAGACGAGGACGACTGCGATGATGGCGGCATAAGACTCGGCGATGGTGAGGATGCGACGTGACGACGACGCGAATACCCAGGACAACGACTACAACCGCTACCACTACACCATCTCCACCACTATCTTCACCTCCACCACCACCTTCTTCACCCCACCACCACCACCACCACCACCTTCTTTACCTCCACCACCACCTTCACCACCACCACCATCACCACTCCCACTCTCATCACTACTCCCACCACCCACTCCTTCATCATGCATGACTGAGTGTCCCCGTGCCATTGCCCGGGGATGCACATCGTGCATGAATAGTTTGGGTGTGCGGAAATACTCGAGTTTACTCGAGTACTCGACTCGCTCGGCGATCTCGGTGATCCGACTCGTCCTGATCCGTAATCCGTGGCGGGTCGGATCAGACAAGGATCGCGGATCGGACCATTCAGCCACGGATACTCGCGTGATGGATCGCGGATCTGACTCGGATTTGAGTCGTTGAGGTCTCTACTTGCTGCTGTCATATAGACAGCAGCAGTAAGTCCAGCACGGAAGACAGAGCCCAAGAAACACCCCAGAGGCCTCCTGACAATCGTCAGAGAGGCAGTGGCGACGGCCGTCGCTCACTGGGTGGTTGGGGCAGGTGGTGATGGTAAGAAGATAAGAGAGAAACCATCCGATCGCACGCTTACGCGGCCTCTCGGGGTTTGCCGGATCGTGAGAATTAACAAGAAATTCATGCGAACATCTCGTTTAGGCGACGCACGGCCCCATTGGACTTGACAAAAATTTGTAAATTAAGCTTAAATATGTATGTAAATATTCACGAGTCAACACGAGTACTCGCGACGAGTACTCGTGCCTCCAGAGGCTGATCCGCGATCCGTATGTGATCTGACCCGCCACGAGTCTACGGATCAAACAGATCGGATCTCCGAGATGTCCGAGCGGATCGAGTACGGATAAACTCGCGTGATCCGTTGACTCGTTGAGGTCTCTAATCCTAATTCGACTTTGGCACAGGTATTGACGATGTCTTCGCTGTTTCGTCTACCATCTGTCAAGCGTCTTATCATTCGACTTCTCAACATCATTACCAGAATCAGCAAGCTACATAGGAAGGCTCCCCATTAGTTATAGGAACAAAGAAAGTTCGCTTGACTCTGTATTGCCAATGGGTAAATCACTAACAGAATTCTCGACTAAGAATTGATTTATAAGGTTCAAGGTAGCTGAATCGAGTTCTATCAAATTCTGAGCGTACTGCTAAGAGCTCTAAGGGTAGAAAAGCTATTATAGGCTGTTCTGAAGCTGTTGGTGGGAAGTTTGCAGGTAGAAAAGTGACTGCGCGTTGTTTTGAGGCTGCTGATGGGAAGTCTGTGGATAGGAGAGCGATTGTGCACTGTTTTAAGAGTGCTGATAGAAAGTCTGAGAATAGGAAAGCGATTGTGTACAGTTCTGAGACTATTGGTGGAAAGTCTACAAGTAGGAAAGCAATTACACATTTGGATGATATGTTATAAATGCATTTAACAAAAAATTGAACTTGCATTTAAATATGCAAATTTAGTATATTTACAAAAAACTCATTTATCTGCTGTGTGAGAAGAGAAGATGACAGCAAAAGATTATTGTCTAGAGAAAGATTTTCGTCAAGAGGTACGTCGTTGATAAGAGGTACATCTTCAAGAGGTGTCTCATTCACTAAATCGTTCTTTATATCGTCGACGCTCATCGAAAAGGCATGAAATAACAAATTGAGACCTAAAGGAAGTAGAACAAATTCCGAACCATTCATTAAGAAAGATGTAATGAGATCCAAATCATCTAGCGTCAAATACATAGTGATAGGAGGTAAGGCTGGAGAGAGAGGTGAAATGAATGGAGTCAGCCCGTTTGAGACTGTGATGGTAGGTGTTGATGTAAAAAGATTCAGTATAGAAGCATTGGTATTCACTACGGCTAAATTCAATATACTGTACTATTTCGACCTTGTCTTCACGGGCCGTTACGCGTTATGGTTGTGAAGAGTGGTCGTTACTCTTCAAAACCCGGGTAATTGCCTTATTTAGATGGCCCGCCGTCAGGCGGGCCCCGAAAATTGCCATTTTCAGACATTTATGCCTGGCCAGAAGGCCCGTTACGCGTTATGGGGGCCCAGACTCTTCATTTCATGGGTCCCCGTTACGCGTTATGTGAAGATGAGACCGTAATAGTACAGTAAAGGGATTCTGCACAGAAGGAGTAGGATTTACTGCAGTGAGCTTCAGTGCAAAGAGATTCAGAGCAGTGGGATTCACCGTAGTAGGCTTCGGCGCAAAGAAATTTACTACAGAAGTAGCGCAATTTGTCATAGCGAGTTTTAGCGTAAGGGAGTTGACTACAGATGGCTTTGACGTAAGAGTAGAGGGAATCAATAGCGTAATATTTGCTACAGGAGCAGAAGAAATTGGTGCTGAAGGAGTGGTATTCGCCATCATGCTATCTGCTATAGTAGACTGTGCAGAGAGAGTCGATGTGGTAGTGGATGCAGTAGGAGTGCCATTCTCAATAATCTGTATCGATACAGAGAAATTCATTATGAGAGCAGTTTCATCTGCTACAGTTGGAGTTGATGCCACTTCTGACACATATAATGGCCGTTCAACGAGGACAATATATGTATCACGATGCTTGCATTCGTTTGGAGCTAATGGAGAGTATACATAAGAAAATGGTTATAATATGATGCAATAAAACTCACAAAAAATAGATTTTCCGAACTTGTGTAGAGGATCGAGGACTCCACTGTCAAAATCATCATAAATATCTAAAAAGTATGATTAATGACGTCTAAAGGGCAGTTTATAGAAAATATGAGATGACAACACTAAAGAGAAATATGCAGGAAACTCACACTTCCGCTTATATCTTTTCATGTTTATTGGAGCTAACACAGGTAACAATATAAATGTAGTCCGTTTTCTCTATTAACTTAGTGAAAAATTTGCTTATATAAACTGCGTACATTAAAAGATTTTTAAAATAAAAAAAGCTGTTGAAATGACAAAGTAACAGGTTAGAAAATATACATTGTGTATTCCTCTGTAATCGGAGGAAACACATTTATCTTATTCTTCTTCCTCTTCTTTTTCATCTTCTTAAACTTTATTTTCTCTATTTTGACTTCTTGTGCCCTTCGTTTATAATTCTCTCACTTATCATTCGATAGTAAGTCTCAGGCGAGGTTTCTAGCCTTATTGAAAAGTGCCATTTCCTTTTGACATAGCAGGTCATTGTGATTAATGTCATCGATTAAATCTAGCAAGCTTCTTATTAAATAAAATGCAACCAGCAGGAATTGAATCTGTGAGCATGTATATATAATTAATTAGATAAACACCTTAACCACTAAACCAAAGGTCTTTAATATATATTAGTCTTTTTAGCATTATATACATACTCTCTTCTTAAATTTAAATGCTGTCCTTCACTTAAGGCAAGCATAGCTTGTTCTAAGGAAGGTGTTCATAAAGTAAATAGCTTAATTAGACTACTCCTACAGTGCGATTATTTGACGTCTTTCACCAGCTAACCAGCTAACCTCTAACCTCTAACTCTAACCTCTAACTCTAACCCTAACACCTAACCTAAAAAACTGTCCTAACATTATATACCTGATTATGTAATACACTGTGCTTGATCACATGATGTATTATATCTGAACATGTGACCTTAGACTATGAGGCTCATTTCTGGCTATAGCCATAAATTTGGCTATAAACACGTTTAGAAACAACAGATTTTTGTGGCTATAGCCAGGAGAGATACTCATATCGACAACTACAGGTCACTGCATGAAGGCCTCAGATTTTTTAGTGAAAATTGTGGTAAAAAAATCTATAGATTTTTAACTAGTTTTTTCAGTGGAAATTTGTTAAAATTTATTTTAAATTATTTTAAGTCATTTTAAGCTAAGTTAAAATATTTTAAAAATATCCTAAAAAATATTCAATATAGGTAAAAATATTTTAAAAATATTTAAGTAATTTTTAACTTAAAAAACTAATCAAAAATTTGTAGATTTTTTTACTACAATTTTTCTTGAAAAATCTGAGGCCTTCATAGTTTTTGAATTTTTCACCGGGTCACGTGCGTCTAAATGGGAAAGGCGCCGGCACGTGACCTGGTGCAAAGCGCTCATTCCGCCCAAAGGGCAGGAATATAATAATAGCAAATAGTAGAATTATATCCTTTGTTACAGCGTTTTCCAAAAACCTTGTTTAAAACAAGATTTTTTTTTTCTTGAGGTCAAAAACTTAAATTGTTTGTATATGCTGGGGGGTCTATAGCCAATACAGATATGGTCAAGAGGACCCTGTCAGTGCCCAAAAGTCGTCGAACACATGAGATTTGAGTGAGCAAGACGCGATCGAAGCTGGGCATGATCATCGTCTAATGACGAGATTGCTCGGCAGTGGCTGCCTCAGTCAAGCTACGCTCATCATTCAACTTCGAAGATGGTTCTAGAAGGTGTGGAGAGATACCAAAATGGTACGGAGCAGCCCCCAGGAAAATTTATTTTTCACGTACACAAAAAAAAAAGTTTGTTTTGGACAAAGTTTTTGGGAAACGCTGTAATGGAACTATTGTTTACATGCCCCTACAACCCCCTCCCACCTCCTCGCTGTCTTTCATGACCATTCCTGGCCAATTTCTGTACCTAAACACGCTAAACGCCATCTCATCAATCGCGGAACCTTTACTGGACTCAACATCGATCCCATCTAGAGACCTCAACGAGTCAGCGGATCATGCGAGTTTATCCATACTCGATCCGCTCGGGCTTCTCGGAGATCCGATCCGTTTGATCCGTAGACCCGTGACGGGTCGGATCGCATGTGGATCACGGATCAGGCTCTGGAGGCACGAGTACTCGTCGCGAGTACTCGTGTTGACTTGCAATTATTTAGATATATATTTTATCCTAATTTACAAATTTTTTCGAAGTCGAACGGGCCCTTGTGTCGCCCAAATGAGTCGTGCGCGTGAATTTCTTGCCCATTCTCACGATCCGGCAATCGCCGAGAGGCCGCGTCAGCCTCTGATCGATGACTCGATCGCTCTCATCTCTCTTTCTCCCACCACCGCGACCACCCAGTGAGTGACGATCGTCACCACTGCTGCTCTGACGACCGTCAGGCAGCCTCTGGGGTGAGGATGGACCTGGATGGTACTCTGGCTCTGTGCTGGGTACCTGCTGCTGTCACAGAGATAGTAGCCGGACGACGACTCCCACACGGACGAGGCCGACGCGGACGACGACATCGCGACGACGACGAGAGGACGCCAACGACCGAAGGATTAGGAGCAGGAGGAGAGGAGGAGGAGCAGCCGCAATGAGGGACAACGCGGTACTGACGCGTCGTCAATGAGTCGTTGATGCGGACGAGGATGCAGACAACGCGTCGCCCTCTCACCACCACCACCACCTCCATCACGACTCTCACATCATCATTCTCGCCACCACCCCGCTTACCATCACCACTCTTACCACCACCACTGTCACCACCACCCTCACCACCACCACCACCACTCTCTTCCACTACCCAGTCTGCATCATGCACGACTGAGAGTCCCCGTGCTATTGCCCGGGGATACTCGTCGCGCATGAATAGATTTGGGTGGCGAAGTACTCGAGTTTACTCGAGTACTCGACCCGCTCGGCGATCTCGGCGATCCGACTCATCTTGATCCGTAATCCGTGGCGGGTCGGATCAGACAAGGATCGCGGATCGGCGGTTTGGGCCACGGATACTCGCATGATGGATCGCGGATCTGACCCGGGTTTGAGTCGTTGAGGTCTCTAATCCCATCAGGACGCTCAGAGCCATCTAATCCTCTTCCTTCAACTCCAGTGCTGTCTACAGCTTCACTTACATCTTTACACACACTTTCAACTGCTATTAATGTTCCTACATTCACGCTGAATACCTCTGACGCGTCTTACAACTTCAACGCGTTAAGCGCACCCGCTGATGTCCCTCAACCTCATATCCCCATCCTCGCTTCTGATCCCCACAAAAGCCATGATCCCATCAGACACGGATTCGATTATGATCGTACCCACGACTATCCAGAGATGTGGGACTCACTGAATCACTTCGAGGTTTGGCGACTCGGATACGAGGCAGAGAATTGTGTAGAGTTTACTCAGTGGAAAAAGGATACTTGCAAGTCAGATCAGAAGGTCTGGCTGATGCGAGTTACCTATAAGTGCACTCGACAGCCTACCTCGCGTAAAACGTCCCAATATGTAAAGAAGCATCCGAATCGGAATGCTAAGACGTTTTCGAAGCCTTTTCAAGGCGGATGTAGTGCGAGTATCATCATTAAAACCTACCCCAATACACCTTATGTTCTGGGCAAAGTTAATCTTGCTCATCCCACCCACGAGACGCAGGCGAAAAACATCAAATACACGACACTATCTAAGTCGGCACGTCAGGAGATCACAGATATGGTTAACCTTGGCGTGAGTCAGAAGGAGATTGTATGTATCGTTTCTATTGAGTAGCGATCATGATCTAATGATGTATTAATAGCTTCAGTGTATGCAAGGGAAGGCGTTCAAGAACGTCAAGGCCGGCAAGCTGTCTGTTGTGCGTCGTGATGCTCTTGTGAAACTTCAGGACATTGCACGCATTGAACGCGAGAAACTCAATCACATCATTCGCCTTGATCCTTCCGACAGTATCTCTGTTGTACGACATGTTGATAAGCTGCGTGCTTCCGGCGACTCAGTCTTTCTGAAAACTATTCGCAATCAGCCGCCGGTGGATTCTCATTTGCAGAAGGATGCCTTCGTATTGATTATCCAGACACAATATCAGCGTGAATGTTTTCATCTGTACGGTCACGATCGGTTAGCATGTATCGACACGACCCATAATACTATAAAGTATATGGGAATATCTCTATTTACCATTGTCGTTCGCGATGATTGGGGTCATGGGATGTCCATCACTTATATGCTCTCTTCGAATGGAACTGAAATCACCATCACCTTCTTCCTTCGAACTCTTCGTTGCTGGTGTTCTCTTGTCATTCCCGGTCGTTAGTTTTGTGATCGTGATCCAGCTGAAATCAACTCAATTGAGGCTGTGTATCTTCTCGCAATAATCTACATCTGCTACTGGCACGTTCTTCATGCAATTCAGTAGCATTTCAACATTCATGACTTTCCGCTGCTTTGGGATCTCATCAAACAGCTCGTACGCGCCCAAACCGAGACCGAGTTCAATGCTCTGTGGATACATATTCAGAATCTGGGTCAGGATCAATGTTCGGCATCTGTACTCGAATATCTTCGAACGTACTGGGTGACGGATACGTGGAAACCACGATGGGCTACCTACCTCTGGCAGGGAAGGACAATTTACCAAGAATCAGAAACTAATATGCTGGTTGAAGCGTAAGTTACTTGCATTCATTCAGTGCTACAGTCTACCAGATGTATCTAATGTCTTTTCTTAGCTGGCATCACTTACTGAAGACTCATTTTGGTGACGACAAGAGGAATCGACGCCTTGATCATCTTATTTATATTCTTACAGACGTGGCCATCACCTACTTCAAGGGCCATCATCAGAGGCAGTTAGCGGGTCTAGATGGTTATAATCTTGAGCAACAAGCTTGTATTGATGTTGCAACATGAGCGGCGCAGATTCCGCTAGCTGACGTGATTTACTGTACTATTTCGACCGTAGGTTCACATCACAGGTCACAAGGCCTTGTGATGCGAACTTAATTGTAATTAGTCACTAAGTCACAAGAGGTCATGAACATGTCCGAAATTGGTCACAAATTTGACATTTACCTAAATTTTGCTCCTTTAGCCCGTTTTTGGCAGTTTTTGCTTACATTTCATCTTGTTTAGCATGAAAATAAAGAATTTATGCTATTCAAGTAGATTTATAAGTAAAATTAAGCTCAAAACTGTGTAAACTTAGAAATTTCAGTGAATATAATTTTTTTTGGTCATACAGTTTCGACCAGTATGAACATGACACTCAACATGTTCATGAGGTCACAGGTCACAACCTGTGAACCTATGGTCGAAATAGTACAGTATCACTCACCGACAAGTTTTTGCGTCAAGTCTCGATCAAGCGCGTTATATTACACGGTTGATCTTTCTACAAAACCACCACATTGTCTATGCTGAGCTTATTATCGTCTCTCTTATTGCATCCACAGGCGTCGACATCACCATATAGAAGCCATCATCACAAGGATCAACACTCCATCATCATTTACAACCTTCCTCTTTACTATCATCATCTAGCACGATCACTTCAACCCCCATTCCACAACTCTCCCTCTCCTTTAAGGAGATTGCTCTCTCCCAGCAGACTGCTCAGGAACTTGCTGCTCTCGCTGCTGACCTTCTCGCTAATCCACGCCCATTGGATGAAGTTTGAGCGATTCATGGTGCGACGGCCACATTTTCGCAAGCCGCACCACCACAGCTCCTACCTTCTCGTGAAATCGTCACGCCAAACCAGTCTAATGACTGGAGTACGACGAGCAAGAATATGGGCGCGTCTGGGACCAAGCAAAAGCGGAAGCGTACCGAGCCGACTCCTTCTGCTATTGGTGTCCCGAAAACGCATCCTGTGCACTTGCACACCGATCCTTACAGTGGCGAAGAGCGTCCTGAAAAGAAAGCAAGGCCAGATGCATGACAGAAGTGCGTGATTTCATTGATATTGCTCTATATTCATACTAATACTCGATGATAGACCTCCTCTACCTAAGAAGGCATCAAAGCTAGCATCAGCAGCTGTCTCAGCGAAGCCGCCACCTTCACAGACACCCGCGGCGATGATTATGCCTCCCAATTCGGCTGTGACGCTTCTCGCGATGTCATCGATGACAATGCCATCGATGCCATCGACATCGCGGCTGAACAACGCAACTAATCCGGTACCCACATCATTTGCCATGCCCTACACCCTGCCTCCAATGCTCATGCCTTCATATCCTTCTCCCAGTGCTGCATTTATACCTCCTCAGTTTTATGCCACTGCTCCATATCCTCCTCACTTCTATTCACCTGCTTCTTATCCTCCCACACAGTTTTACTACCCTTACTCACCATCTCAGTAGTACATTTCATTCATGTATTGTGTTCATAATTTAAGTTCTATTTTTTTTTACCTATGTACTAGTACTTAATATCAATCTGCGAGTGAGGCGGACCCACTGACGCTGGGCCGCCGCTGACGCGTATCATATGATTAAAACCTTTCATTTTGAAAATCAGCGGGTCACGAGACCTGGTGAAAAATTAAACAACTGGCTTTCATGCAGTGGGTGCCTCTGCGTGTTGAGCTGCACGTAGCTGATAGAAGTAAAGCTCGATAAGTTCGTAATATTTTTTATAGGAGACAAGTTTCTTGAGTTTTAGACAACGCGATGCGGTACTGCTGAAATTGAAAGTATCACTTTTCTTCATGATGCGTAATTTGGATCGGCGTTCATCATCATTATTGAAAAACCATGTTCGTAATTTCTAATTGAAAGCTTGTCAGTAGTTCAAAGAAAGTTATGATTGAGAATGCATACCTTTTTAATTTTATTGAGGAACGTTACAAGATACTTAATATTCTTTTCTTTCCTTAAGTTTGTAATAAACTCATTTACTAGGAGATCAAATTGATTGCAAAAGGAAGGAGATACGTATTAAGCTATGAATGTTGCTTTCATCATCGGTCAAAACTGAATCAATTTACTTTCTGACTGGACAGCTCTGAACTAACTTTTCAACTCTTTCAAAAGAGTTAGTTGATCGTTGGTTGTTCAGTATGTTTCATCATTGTCGTCAGCTTAATTGAAATTAGCTTTTTTGGATTTTTGAGATCTTGAAATATATGTAGATTTTTTAATAGATGTCAAGTTGCATTTCTATTGCCTCAATAATTGTTAGAACTATATAATTAAGCTTCAGCTATGTATTAATCAAATTTTACCTGAATTGACACTTATAAAGCTCGCTTTCATTGAGTAAACTCTCACTTCTTCTTCTTACCTCCTTTCGTTAACCTACTATGTCTGCCTTCGATTATAAAACTCTCGATGTGATTATTATTCGCTTGATGGAGCTAGGCTTAACTCTCATAAGGGAGGAAGGTTTATTTTTAGATCTGTTGCGTATTCGTTCCTATTTGATATTTTCTTTCAACAAAAGAAGGTAAAAGTGTTGTTTTCTTTCCTTAATCACTTCCTCTAATTTCTTATTTAAAGGTGGCAAGGACTGCAAATGCGCCTACTACTGATATGACTGCTTAAAAGGTTCTGAAGAATATTGAAGATAACAGTCAGTGCTTTTCCTTTTTTCAAACATCGACTGGACTTACTCCTTTTAGAATTTAATTTATCTTTAATATCTGATCTTAGATTCGAAATGAGCGCGAACACTAGCATGACTGATCTCACTTCTAAAAATGAGTTATTTTATCTTAGCCTTCTTGTTTTTTTTTAATATTCTCTTATTTTAGTTTGTGCCTCATGCTTTAAGGCCTTGAATAATCAGTCCTTTGACATTCCATCTACACAACTCGCGAACGTGCAATTCAATTTTGCAGTAGCCTCTTCAGCAACAATACTGTCTGTGACCTTCTTTGAGGCGGTTCTTCAGTTATGGCGCCTCCTTAAGTTACAATGATAGTTTTGCCTTCTTCACCATAGCATCGCCTCCTTCGGTTGCTACTATAGCATCACCTCCTTCGGTCACTATTATGACACCACCACCTCCAGTTGTTACTACAGCTAATGCTTCTGATGCTTTGTTGAACATTACGCTTATTGGGCTCATTCCCCCATCTGTCGTGCAGTTCATAACAGGTGCAACTATCGTGGCGTTAAACGCCATGGATTTAATCACTATCCTTTCTAACTCAAATGACCATTGGTATACAGTTACAGTTGACACATGGATTGACATTTCAGATGATTGGTACATATTTCCTTAATGCGCGCACTTTGTCTACCTTTAACTCACCATCATAAGTCGTTTGTCTCCTTTCATGTTAACGGAATTTCGCTGGCTACATATCAGCATGAATCGTTATGACTTGCAGCTCGCATCCATTTCTTGCATGCATACAATTAGGGTATTTGCCACCTTATTTAAGCTTTTGAACTCTTTGTCGTAATTATTTATTTTATTATTTTATTTTCATCCTGTCCTTGCTTTCTTTTATTCTGTCACATTGTGTTTGTATTGTTTTATTATTTTATTATTTTCTTTTTTTTATCATTGTATTTATCTTATACCTTCGTCATAGTTAAAAAATATATATATATTTTTATAAAATATATACTAAATAATTCTATATATAAAATATTTATTTTATATTTAGATTGAGTAAACAAGAATTTGATTCAACATAGCATCTAATAGATTCGAATTCAGATGACTATATATAATTATTTGAATTCGCTAACTCAGCTGTGTCACTATCTTCAACAGATTGTAGCTGTGCTGCCTTTAGCTTGAATTCAACAGGTAGGTGACATCATCTATAGAATCGATCAGCGATAGAGCCACTCAAATGTGACTGATCCATGAGCTCAGCTTTAGTTGTCATAACTTCGTTATCACTGCTTTGGCGCTAAGAACCTAACATTAATATCAGATTCTTAGCATTATGCCATGTAGCAGCCTCTTTGATTTGAATATGTGTAAATTTTATTCACACTATATAGCTATGACAGTAGTAATTATCAAAAATAGTATATTAAAGATCAAATATATAAATGCATTGTTTCCTAATTCAAAACTTTGGAAACATTATTTTGTGGCATCTTTCCTTCTATTCTGCTGCTTGAACTTATAATTGGGATAGCTAAAATTTTCACTATATTCGACTGCCTAAACTTGTTCTCTCTTGCGTCGCTTCAACTTCTCAGAGTAACGCGCCAGTTCGCGCTCTAAATAATTTTTGAGATATTTAAGCTTGGTGACGCGCAGTATATAAGAAGAAGGATTAATATTAATAATATTATAGTTGTTAAACTAATGATTAAATTTAAGACTGAAAATTAAATTAGGAAAATAAAAAATAAAATCAGATTAACACACTTTTCACGGTAGAAGCAATTTTTCACCTGAAGCATCCAGCAATTCTTTTACGATAGACATCTTTATATTCTCAACGCTTCTTATTTAGAGCTTGTTATTCGTCTTTAAGGAGTAAATATTAGGCAGCTCGTTCTGCATAATATCGTAATTTTGCTTTTTCTCGTCTTTCTTCAACATTTTTAAGCGTAAATTAGAGTTAAATGGAAGATAGAAATCAAAAATGCACCGCTCTTTATATACTCGATGTACGTAGTGTGCAAACTCTGCCTTCTGATTGTTCTCTGCTATGATTGCTTAGATGCACAAAGTGATATGACTAAATGACAGGCTGATGTGATTTAAATATCTATTTGTAATCTGTTCATAAGAAACCTCGTATTAATAAGCTGAAGACCAAATATAATGTGATTAGTTTATGAGAACGAAACATTCTAATTTACCTATCTTATACTACACTTTATTTCTATTCCCGAATGATGTCTCATATTCTTAATTACATCGATAAAATCTCAAAATAATTTTTTAGTAATTTTTAAATTATTTTTTACCTTAATATACTTATTAAAAAAAATAATGTTTTAAAATATATAAATCAATCCAACTCGTGCATACAGTTACATTGTGTCTTTGTGCATATTTAAAATGAATTATCTCGAAGGTTGTCATAAAATATTTATTTTATATAGAAGTAATATTTATATATTTATAACAATTTATATGACAGTCTGTAAGAATGTTTCATCGTGATGAGGAGGCGAAGAGAAGGGAAATATACATTCCATTCTATACTCCACTACTCCTCACTACTAATACTATTCACTATAATTGAGAATTGATTATGCGAGACATCATCACTGACATTATGATACTATGATAGCAGCAGAATAGTAAGAATACTAAAGGGCCACAACTGTCTAAGGATGTGCTGAGCGAGATAGCATAACTATTGGACCCATTATTGATATCTGGGGAGAACATCATTAGCCATTAGCTTCGACAAAGCCCTGCATACTGTAGTTTTTCGACTGCGTCTTCACATAACGCATCACACTTTTCTGTGAAGCGAAGATCCAGGTACAGCATAACGCATCACGGACCTCAAAAGTTGCTAGTGTTCGCTTAAATAGGAAATTTTTCCACTCCAGCTATTGCCGGAGCATCTAAATAAGGGAATTTTAGACATTTCTAGACCTTGTGAAGATGTTCGCTACATCTTTACGATCATAACACGTCACAGGCCGTGAAGATATGGTCGAAAAACTACAATATTTGACGTTTAACATAGATCGATAGCAGAGAGAGGCAGATGAAATAAAGCATGTGATCAAGTTTAAAAGTATATATATGCTAATTAAAACATGTCATGATTAGCGCAATCTGAAGGAATGATAATGCCGAACAGCAAAATGCTAGCAGAAATTTATTTGGAATTGTACAATTACTTTCAGTTACCACACATTGAGTCATATACCTATAAGGACTTCAATCTACACATTTCTTTCTCATTTCTTCTCATACTGAATCTCTAAAATATCTCAACGTGTCAAATTGACAAAACTGCAATTTTTAATCTTGATTAATGTGGTACGTGCTATTATTTCTAGAGCTAGACACAAATAGGTAGGTAGACAGGTACCCATGGGTAATCTGCTATTCGCGTAGATCGCACACAGGTCGCAGGTAGGCAATTTGAGCATTTGCGCAAGTATTAGACAGGTACTTACATAGACTTAATCATTAGGATAATGCATAATATTAGAGAAGTATACTTACTTATTGATGAAATATCATTCAATACATCTTAAATAAGACTATTTGACCTTGGTTCAAGGTGATACAAGTGAGTTATAGCTCAAAAATGCTTAAAAATCCGTAAATTTGCGGATACTCGCAGGTTTTAACCTGTGAATCGCGGGTTTTTGACAGGTCGCAGATCTGAGACTTCTCCTACAAATACCCGTAGCGCAGGTATTTAAAAACTCGAGTTTTAACTCGTGGCATGCTCTAATTATTTCTTATTTAGACTCATTATTGAACCTAATTTTAAATTATACAGTCTGAAGACTCTTCTTTGTAGTGCTTACATGAAATCGAAATAAATCTATAATTACTGTCAATAAGTCAGTTTACGATAAAGCTAAATATTACTGATTTAAACATTGCATAAAAGCTTTAAATTTTTTAATAAAAATTATAATAAAAAGATTTATAGATTTTAAATTAGTTTTTTAAATTAAAAACTATATAAATATATTTAAGACATTTTTACTTATATTAAACATTTTTTAAAATATTTTTAAATGTTTTAAATTTTGTTGAAAATTATTTAAATAATTAAAAATAAATTTTGACTGAAAAACCCTAATTTAAAATTTATAAGTTTTTTAATTACAATTTTCACTTAAAAATCTGCAGTCTTCATATAGTGAAAGTCGTATTTAAATTTTAGAGAAGGAGATGGCTTAAGCGAAACAGTACTATTTAGAGTTCTATAATGCTTTAACCCATAGTTCGGATAAGATTCTTACATTCTTAGAACATATTATGCCTCGATTCAACCAGAAGTTCAAGTGCTTGCAACCTTTTGACCCAAGTAACTTTGTAAAGCTGATGGAGTAACGTTCATATGAGATTCTAGTAAATATAATGATTAAATGCCTATTCTTTGCAATCACTCATTCTTTCTTAGTATATTCATCATGTTGTCCATCATACTTATCGTTTCATATATAATCGCGAGATTCAAAATAGTACTGTCGATGAGATGAAACTGTCATTTGTATATGCAATACTGTAAAAGCTGCATATGTTGCGATCAAGAAGTATATAACTGAAACTTTATCTAATAATATAAGTATTTTCAAATTTTCTCAAATATGGAATTCTCATAGCATATTTTAGGGTTTTGATAACGACAAGGTTCCACGTCTAACCACCCCAAATTTAAGAAAATCATTTCTGATCTAAGACTTATAACTACTATATTATGTGACGAGACGCAGGATCTGATCATTAAATCAAGTTTCTAGAAGAACACTATTCACATAAAACTAGGACTTCCTTTAAGTACTCCAATTCAGCTGCTTATGCCTCACTGCAGCCCTTGAGGATATAAGATGCCCATTCCTCTCGCGATAGACTTAAAGAAAAATAGATGTATAACAGTAACAATTTCGGTGTAAAGCTTATATCAATCTTTAGATACCAGTTTTAACAAAAAAAGAAGCGGCGATTCATCTCTCTGCCTAAATAGCTATATTGCAACAAGCTTCTGCTAATCGTAAGCATGTAGCCGCAGTATGATGTCTGCTCATTGGTTTCTCTTTACTTTATTGACATATTGTATAGCTTGAGGATGACGATTAGGCCTTCAAAAAATGTCGTGTTGCGTGAGACTTCTAAGTGCAAGTGTGTTGCCATAATATAATGCTTGTCCATTGATTCCTATTTACTTTATTAACATATTGTATAGTATTCACTTCAAGGATGATGGCCACTCCAAAATGTTGCGTCGCGTGAGATATTCTTCATAAACTAAAACATATGTTGTGTAATGTATAACTAATTTCTGCGATCTTCTATATTTTTGTATGTATCTAATTAAACATCTTTACTAATGATGCATATTAAAAGGAAAGCTGAGAATAAAAAGAATTCTAGTAAAAGCTTAAATGCAGAAATGAATTTCTTAAGAATACGTATTGAAGAGAAAATTGAGAATAAAACAGATCCTGATAGAAGTTCAAACGCAGCAATGCATTTCTTATGAGGATTAAATGAGAAAAAGGTAGCAAAATATAAATTTATTTTAAATATGATTATAATAAAATGCCGCCTTCCTGCTTAATTCTACCTGGATTCATTTCTTCACCTCGAATGTTTTTAAATTCGTATGATATCGATTATCTGCTATATCTAGAGGAATATCCTTAAAGTTTCGAATGTGCAATTACTATGCTACCGTAGGTCAATTGGAACTCTTTTATGATAGAAATTGGTGTCTGAAGATTATACATCGTTCTTAGAGTGAAAACACATCAGCGACGATATGTTATAAATGCCAAGTTATATATGCAACAAGCTTATACTTCTTCATTAGTTTAACGATGATGATGGGCCACCTCTATTCGAGGAGCTCTATTGTAATTTGTAATGAGATTTATCGAATCAAGACTTGTTCTCAGCCACTCAATAAGGTCTTTTACATTGAGAAATGACAGTTCAAGCATTCTCTTCCATACGACATGTCGGCAAAGGTATATTGTATTCCGTAGCAAGTGTAAATATAGCAACTTTACATTTCATTCATTTCATTCAACAAACTCAGGACTCTATCACCAAGGACAACAAGACTACTATTCAGAGCAACGAGTCTGACAGCGAGGACGAACCACCGCCACTTATAGATGTGTCAGAATCAGATACTAATATCGACGTTAAAGTTTCTGAATGTCACTGTGCAAGATCAGTCATCTCTTTCATTCTTGTCTAAGGTGATATATTGATAATCGACAGATTTTAAAATGATGATAAAGCATTAGTTCATGATGATCGAAAGTGCATCATTAATAATTTTATTATGATTAACTATGATATAGCGTATCAGTACTCGATGTCGACGAAGTTGTAGGCGAAGATGGAGTAGTTAAAATATATTGTATAAATACAGTATTCATTGCCATGAGGATATACTCTTTTGAATAGAATATACATTTCTTCATAAAGACTAATCAAAACTACATTTCTTCACTGCATTTAACAGAAAGTATATTATAATGAATGTTCGGGATCAGTCTTCAGTGTGAAAGAAGATGTATCACTGCTAGTGGTGTCGAGATTCCGTGTAGAGTCTATAATATTCTGTGTGGAGTCTTTAGTCTCTACTACAATCATTAACTCATCTGCTGGGGCAGTTGTCGATATTTTTTATGTACGCTTCAATATAACAAGCTGAATCACTGCTTGTTTACAAGTATATGCTCTCATACCCATCATGAACCCATCAATTCCCCAGCTTTCAATAGTGCCATCACCTTTGAACAGCTCTATCTATGCCACTACTTGTGCCTCAAATGTTGCCATAATCCGATGCATCTCGACTCAGAATACAATATATTCTTCCTGCTAATATTTTGCTTGAGCATGCGACTTGCATCATTCGATCCTCAATGCTAACAAAACTGTTAGAGATGATGATGAAGAATATCTTGAAACTCACCTTCTTGAATTTGTGCATCATTAGAAATATGGATATTAGCAAGCCAGATCCACGTAAATGTTCGATGACTTTCAGATCTATCGCTATTGGCAGGTGTCACATAATCAGCTTCGATTAAATGCTTCATAGTCTTCTTTCATTCATGATTGATAAAGAGCTTGTTGAGAAGGCATAGTTTGTCATAGTATTGATTATAATAGTTGCGGTGTAGAAGGGGACCGCGGCTCATTCATGAAACGCAGCTGAGATCAATTTGCCTTTACGAGCAAAACGGACAAGTATAGATAAGCATATGGTTTCGGATACGGACGCGCTATACATGACGCGTGATTTCAGATACTTGTACAATATAGGATGTTTCTTGGACTCTTGGAAGTTCTTAGCTAGCTTAGCGTTGCCAGCCCGTTTAGTTATTGATTCGGACAGTGGTATGTGCCCGGATCAGCCCATCGCTATTTAGCTTGCGGACCCGTGTAACCGTATCTTAGCTCTTGACCACCACATAGCTCAATAACCAGATTTTTCTATCACTTTTCTGTTGCACCAGTGGACTCTATTAGGTGGTCCTCAAAATTTGTTTCAGACGAATCCCTACACCCCCGCCTACCCTACCTCCCGAGCACTCTACCAGCGTGCTCGTACGGATCCGACGACTCCCTCTAATCTTGTCTGCGTGAGGATCGACTTACGCTTCGACAGTGGAGCCCACCACGAGGGTTAGCCGGACATTTACAGTCACTGACTAGTGCTGTTCCTTCTCCATATCTGCCATATCTGTATCTGTTCTATCTTTGACCGCATCTTTTGACGCATAGCTGCCGGTATCAAGCGTCTTTTGGTTCGGTTTTGTACCATCGACGTCCATATCTTTATCTATGCATCTTTGGCCTGCGTAGGCGCCAATCATCACTTGGCGGAGCCCGCACACAATTTAACTTTATCTGATCCATATCCCTACGCGCCTGCACAATGCCCCAGCGGAACTTCTACCACCCCCGCGCAGTATGCGCAAATCTACACACCCATGCCTACTGTACTATTATGATCATAGGTTCAGTCACAGGTCACAGCCCAAAAAAACGGGCAGTGCCAGGAATTTTCTTTTGATTATTCTGATTTTTTTCGATTTAATTTTAGTCAAAAATTTTAATTCGACTGAACTTACGATCGTAATAGTACAGTATTTCTGGCACCCCTACCGCGCCGAAATACAATGGGTTTAATACTAAGCTCTTCCTCGACAATGTTGTTCTTCACGGCCAAGCGGCCAATATTATCGACAAAGACCAACTAGTCCCCTACATCGTCAGATACGTTTCAGACGAGGTTCCCGAGAATATTCAGCTTCTCGAGGAATTCGACGACGATGAACAGAACAAAACTTGGGATGCAGCTGTCAAGGTCCTCGACCAGCTTTACGCATCACGTAATCGTTCTCGAGAGAGACGACTGTTGACGAGCTGAAGGCGTTCGTAAAACAAGTCGCGAACAAACCTCCCTTTATCACTAAGGTCCAGATCGAGTCGTATTACTGCAACTATTTAAAAATCGCCGCACTATTGAAGAAATCCAAGACTCTTTTGGCGGAGGAGTACAACACATACTTTGTCGATAGTTTGCCTTCAGCCATGAAGGAAGGTTTTAACAATAAGCTGCCTCAGAGGAACCGTTCACGTATGAAGCTGCCAACCGTCGCCGAGAGCATCGACATCTTGGAAAAGCGTTTCGACAAAGACAGCGTCTTATTCAAGGAATGGAAGAATGTGAAGAAGCTGAAGACAGTCCAGTTTGACGAAGAAGGAAATCGAATTGCAAAGGATAGGCCGCGCATCGAGATCAGCGAAACTGTCATTGAAACCAAGCAGAATGAGATTCCACCAGCTAAGTCATCAGCTCCGCCTGGCTCAATCGAGGATCTGACCCTGCTATGAAAGAATTGCGGATCAACTTCAATCGTCTTCAAAGAGCTGCCCATGATCAATCTGTTACTTCCACTGGAGCACCCGCACCTGCTGCTCAGCCTAACAGCAAGGAACTGCATCAGGAAAGGCCTATATGCTATAAAGCATCTTAAGATTCATGTCAACGGAACATCAAACTTTAAGCTCCAGAAAGCTCTTAAAGCTCCGAAGACATCTTAAAGCTGGTGTATCAGTGTTACGAAGCTTTAAAACAGCAAAAGGCAGCTAAAGATGCTTAAAGGTAACTTAGGGCATGTGTTTCGAAGACATCTATTCTTAAGCAACTTAAGGCTTATAGTATCACACAACTTCACTTAGGACATCTAAAGGCCTCTTAACACAACTTTAAGCACCCACTTCAAATATCTCTATCCTTAAGCAGCTTAGGGTTTCAACATCAACTTGACCAGCTAACCAAACCTGATCAATTCAGCAATCACACTGGACCGGTTGCAGTCCACAGTCAAGCTGCAAACAAGGCGTTCGACCGTGGATGACGGGCCGTAACCAGCTATAACCGGTGATTTTTATTCATGCTGTACGAGCTCGCCCGTGCTCAATAGCACAGGCAGCATATCGCAGCGCATGATGAGCCTCTCAGGCCTCCCGACAATACAACTTTGTAAACAATGTTGCAAAGCCGCAAGGCAATGAGGGAAGTAGGAAGGCAGAATTCATCGGGGTCATCGTCATGGTGGAGAATTCATCATTGGAGGTGTACAACCCCCAGTACGCCATGCCCCCATGCGCAACCTCACGCGCAAACATCCAGCTCACGTCGCGTCCGTGCTGAGCTTCTTGAGGCGCATGCGCGTATCAGTACCGGCGAGGCTCGTCATGTAGAGATCACCACGAGTCGACTCGCGCTGATTCGTGCACTTCTTATTACGCTTCCTGAAGAGTGTATGATGGAGTTATAGAAAAGTTTTGGGATGATTCTGCCATGAAATTTAATGAGGAATCTGAATCTGCAGTCAGATTTGCAATAAAATAAAAAATTGACTTAGCATTTTTGGTTTTTTTGTAAATTTGACTGCAGATTCAGATTCCTCATTAAATTTCATGGCAGAATCATCCCAAAACTTTTTTATAACTTCATCATACACTTTTCAGGAAGCGTAATAAGAAGTGCACGAATCAGCGCGAGTCAACTCGTGGTGATCTCTATCGTCATGGAAGGGTAGAGGATACGATGGTGGAGGTGCGTTCAATCTCGGGGATGCCGGTGGGTACACGTTTGGGAGGACGGAGTCGAACATGGAGTAGATTGTAGCTGCGGCCTCGTTTTTTGACTGTGCTGATGAGGATGGGTAGGCAGACACGCACCTGGCAACGACATCTGTCAGCAGACAGTCCTGCAGAATCATTGAGCCTTTTTCGAGGGCTTACACCCGCGCCGTAATCGTTGTTGACCCCAAATCCAAGTCGTCGTGATGTCTTGGTGGCCGACAGATTCAGATCTTCATGATGGCTTGGTTGTCACCGCGGTAACGCTGTCGTCGCGCAGTCGATGGTAAGGGCATAATAATCGTCGTCATGTTGGGGTCGCCACCACGTTGAGGGGCGGTCATCGTCGGGGTGCTGCTGCTGTCGTGGTGGTGGTGGTGGTGGTGCTGAGGTTCAAATCTAATAATATGGAGAAAAAGACGTACCTTAGAGATGAGGTGATGGTGGCGGTGCAGTAGTCGTCGTTCCCAGATCTGGTCTTTGCGACGTCTTGGTTCCAAGATCTGGATCTGCGGACAGAGTTCAGCACTCCATTCGTTGGCGCCGATAACGATGACAGCCCTGAGCGCCCTTTGGGTCATTACGCAGAATGCTGATTTCGGCCGTTTGTGTCGCTGTAGGGGCTCTGTCCTTCTCCAGGAGGAGACGACGAAGAGTCGATCTCGGTGGCAGTGCGCGACGATTCCTGTTGACCTCTGGCGTGGAGGGTTGTGTCGTGTTGGATGGGATCCGGGGAGGTGTTCTCTGGGGGCATACTCTTAAAGGGTGTGTCGGGTGTTCCTCTCGACGTAAAGTTGGTCGCTGGTACGTTGTCGATAGTACCTCGTCCTGAGCATCGTTGTCTTGTATTTGAATACGGGCCATATTCGAGAAAAGCTATAATCTGGTAAGTACAGTTGTAAAAGTTATGAACGAAGCCGCACCTACGCATGCAGGATGAGCAATAACTCGTCCTACACAATCTTCCTCCTTTCTGCGCCGCTGAGCTCTTGCCGTTGTGAGCGCGTCCGGCGCAGGGCGTATATCTGCACACCCAAAAAGCGTGTCCGTCTCCTGTATCGACTGCCGTCCTCCTGTCAGCGTCAATATATCTATGGACAAAAAAACGTACCTACACGCTGCCCCGCAAGCAAACAAGACAGCGCAATCTCCTCCTGCCCCGGCCCTCTAGAACCCAGCACCAACAGAACACGAAGTCGCTGCTCCCCTTCCAGATCTGGTATTGGCGTCTGTCCTATCGTTAGTGCTGGAAAGGTTGTCGTCCGTGTGCTGCGCGAGTTGGGTCGGTCAGAGAGATGATACAAAGTCGGTCTCATGGCGACGACTTGTCGCGGGCAAAGAGGAGCGCAAGCCGTTGGTAGCGCTTACGGGTCAATGATTCCTGGCTACTAATGCTGTCACCGGCGTGAAATGCTGGTGGAGATGAACGATATAAAAATGGAACGACAAAATACGTACCTCGCCACCATGGATTCAATTTCACCTAAGCCCGCCGGTTTGGCGTTATATTGGCGGCGGGTACGTCGTGGCACATGCCCGGATACAGCACAGAACAGCCTCAGTGCGAGGGCTTACGCGTATGTAGTGGTGTGTCGTCCTGGGGGGTCGTCGCTATCGATGCTGGTGGTAAAAGGGAAGGAGACCAAATCTGGACGGGAGCTAAGGCATATTTACCAAGGATTCAAGAAGAAATACGCACTGTTTTGTAGGATGAGGTGCGGCCCACGTTGGTGGGGCTTATCCCTCGTCAATGTTGCCGTAGCTAGGGCAACGGATGCGCTGTTTCCTGCTCATCGTCGTCGCTCCTACCACCATCGGCGTCGTGATCTGCGGGAAATCGAGAAAAAAATTGGGAAGCCCTAGAACGAGTGGTCAGAGACCTCAACGGCGTCGTTCAACGCCGTTGAGGCCGTGTAAGCTAAAATAAAAAGAAATACATACCTATAGTTGTAATTCCAGTGCTGCTCTTCGTCGCCGCTGGCGCCGCCATCACCGTCGCCTTCACCTCGTTAATCTGCGGCCTCGTTGGAGGGCTTATGCGTCCAGCGGGGCCGCCGGGGCTCTTCAAGCCCGCAGACATCTAGTCCAATAAGATTGCATAGGGAGACGACGCAAAGTCGGTCTCCGAGGAAGACGATGCAAAATCGGTCTTCCTGGCACTGTGCAACGACTCAAGGTCGGTTGCAGATCCCGGGGTGAAGAGTCGTGGTCGTCCAATGCGTCGATGGTAGTGGTTAGAGGGAAAGTGATCGTATGTGAATAGTGATCGAGTCCAAACAGTTTGGATTCACGGTTCATGTCGCCGCCGCTAATTGTGGGTGACGGCGACAATAATTCTTCTTGGACCGGATAGTAATAATCATGGTAGAGATATTACAAGCAAAATTTGGGCAACCGGTGTGTTGAAACGAGCTAGAATGCTCGTTTGTATAAGGATCTGGATGGGATACTTGCTACGTAAGCAAGTATCCGCCCATTCCTTTCAGAACTGCTTCCGGAAATGGCCTGGATTTCCATTAGCAATGTAGTGCGAGATATTCCGATGGTGTTTTGGCTACTCCAAGCCCTTTGTCGTCGTTCCGAGCGACGTTGAGGATGCTCCGAGCACGATCCGGCATTTGCCGGATCGTGATCAGAGCCCTTCGCTCGTTGTTTCTCATCTGTTACTACCACCATCTCACCTCAACCACGACGCCGCATTCGACCTAGGACAGCGGTCTTTCTTCTCACTTTCTCTCATTCTTTTTTATGTGGATCCCCGGACTTGTCTCCACGGCTGTTGGAAGCCGTGGATGACCATCTTTCGTGGGATGAAGCCCTCCAACGAGGCCGCCGGACAGCTCAACACCCACGCTCCGTTACACCAGGACAACTCGGCATGCTGCAGAAATGGCCAGCATGCAGATTTGAAGCCTGGCCTTGGGTTGGATTTGGGGGCGCCGCGTCGTCTGCTGGCAACGGGCGCGACTTTGTATGTTTATTTTTTTTTCTATTTCTAGTTTTTCTATTCTGAATGATGAACGCCGGCTGCACCGCGCCATTATTCTCACCCTCCCCTTTCCATTCTTATTCCCCGTGCTGATGCTTGCTGATGCCGCTCCCAGAAAAATTTCCCCAAGTCCATTTTGCCGCCGGCACTTGAGGCCACGTATGCCTCACGTGCCGGTTGGTTTAAATCCCGATCGGACCGAACGTGCGACTTGTCCTCTTACCACCATCCACCTCGACTCCTTCGGCGCTGCTGCTCTGCGCACAGCTGTCTACTGGCCGGCGCTGCTTTGTGGACATTGCTGGATGGCACTGCTCTGTGCATGTCGACTTCCTGAATCTACGTCGTCGTGTCGTGAGCATTCGGAACGGTGGCGACGATACTATGGGGCAATGTCCACAGGTGCGAGTATTGTTTTTTTTGCCCTCCTTGCATCTCTGACTAGCTGTTGCTGCAGATACGCTGACTCCTCTGAGTGCGACCAGGACGCGACCCTCTCACTGCTCACGACGACGAGCCTTCCCTGACCCCGGCATGACGACGGCTCCCAGCCAGGACGACGATGACTCCCACTCAAAGCGACGATGACCCTCCCAAGCCTGACAATGCCTCCCACCGAGTACGCCCTTCCTCAAGCACGACGACGACCTCTCCGAGCTCGATGACGACCCCACCCTGCACAAGCAAAAGACCCTCTCAAGCACCACGACGACGCTCCCAATCGCCTGGGATGGACGAACACGAGGACTGCGACGATGAGGCCACACGACCAGACCACGAGGAGTCCAACGACGCGGCTATGAGGCCTGTGACAACGAGGCTCCGAGGACGGCAACAACGCGGACTACGAGGACTATGAACTACGAGGACTGGACGACGTGAACTGCGACGATGTGGACGACGAGGATGACGATGACTTGGGCTACGAGGACCACCATACCGTGGACTACGAGAACTAGTACGACGCGCACTACGAGGACAGACGAGGATTGCTACGATACAGGCTATGAGGACTGCGGCACTATGAAGAGCATCGATTATGCTGACCACGACATTGGGGACTATGAGGATCGTGACGAGGTGGACTATGAGGATCGTGACGAGGTGGACTATGAGGATCGTGACGAGGTGGACTATGAGGATCGTGACGAGGTGGACTACGAGGATCGCGACGTGGACTACGAGGATCGACGAGGACTACGTGGACTACGAGGATCGCGATGATGTGGACTACGAGGGCCGCGACAATGTGGGCTACGAGGGCCGCGGTGATGTGGATCTCGAGGATTGCCTCGACACAGGCTATGAGGATGTGGATTAGAATGATGGCGGACCATGGCATCTGAGGAGGATGAGGACCATCACACCGAGGTGGGTGAGGATGAGCTACAGTTATTCTTTAGCTACTATACTTATTACTGTAATTGCTAATTACAATGTGCTTTTTGTTCACCTTTTGTGCATTTTGTGAGCTGGAGGATCCTCAATATGCTTTTGTCTGCCTTTCCTGATTCATATGTAGCTTTTGTAGTATCTTTCGAAGGCTTGATGTTGTCTTTTAAGACATGTATAAACAGTCTTTAAAGCATTGCATAGCATACTTAAGGTAAGGTTCTTGGAGACACCTGCTTTATGCAGCCTTTGCAGAGCCTTTTGATGACTCTGGAAGCACTTTTTGAGTCTCTGACAGGCAGTCTGAAGGCAAGGTTCACGAAGACATGTGCTTTATGCTGCCTTTGAAGAGCTTTTTGATAGCTTTTTGAGTGACTTTAAGTGTCTTAGGATGACTTAAAGTACATGTCTCTGTGAACCTTGGTTTAAAGTGTCTTGATAGCCTATTGAGCTTTACAATCTTTTTATGTCTTAAGGTACTTTAAGTTGCTTAAAGTCACTTTAACGCATATAGGCCTTTCCAGATGTGGAGTATTGTTTTGGATGCGGTGAAGATCATCCTGACCATCCACAAGGCATCAGGAATTATACAGCAATTAAACGTCTCTTAGCTGCCGGACGACTTAGATTCCATTCGAATACTGGACTTTTAGTCCTACCTGACCTCAAGAGGCTTCCATTTGTTCCCCGTAGCCAGCCTGGCGGTCTCCTCGCATATCTCGATGATCAGATTCCAGCGCCGCCATCTACAGCTCGCACTACCAATGCTGCACCTCTCTCTGTTGTACTCGATAACGGCCGTGAAATAGGCAGTACTCGTCGATCTGCTAAGTCGAATCCTGCCCTATGAGATGGCAAAGAGATACTAACGTCCGTTTCAATCCTATGAAGCGTCCAGACCAGCAAGCGGACAAAAGCAAGGCTCCAGCACAGAAGCCTGTACAGTCGATTACTTCATATGGAATAAGCTTGTATGGAATATCCGCCATATGGAATCAAGAATGGCCTTCCACGCACTCGGTAGGCGGGCATATTCCATAGAACTGTCATCCGGAATATGGAATACTGTTTTGGGGAAAATTTCGCAGGGTATTCCATTCTACGGACCGGTCTGATGGTGCCGGAACATGATTTTTACTCGTTTATGGCCTAAATTGGACATTGACAGGTCCCTTTAGATAGGAAACAACAGCAAAACAGAGAACATGTATTTGAATAGGGATACAAACAGTGATATTAGACCTTATAAGTCCATGCAAGTGACCACTTATCACTGTCTGACCAACTTCAAAAATTGCGCCACACTCTGGTTTGGAATAACCGCTGTCTGGAATACAGTTTGGGTGGGAACCGACTGTATTCCATATGAGGTATTCGACTGTACCTGCTGCAAAACCACCACAGACGAGGAATGACGCGCAAGTGCCAGACTCACTATCTGCACTTCGGCCAACTCAGCCGCAGAAGAACATCAATATCCCGTCGCCGACCAATCCGATCAATCATCAAGATGGTTGGAAGAAGTCGGTTCCGTCAAAGGACATTGAAATGAAGGATGATACGAGGCAAGGGGCCAAAGATAAGTCCCCTCAGAATGTTCTGCAATACTGCATTACTTCCAATGTTCAGGAGAACATCAACTACAAGAAAGTTTTTGAGCGTATAATGGACAAGGAAGTTCAAGTTCCGATTCGCGAGTTGATTGGGATTTCTCCTGCATTGCAGAAGATCATGAGCGAAAGTACCCATCTGAGATGCGAGTATTCTGCATGCCAAGCTGAGTACTCTACTACGCAAGCTGCAGAACTGTGCGCTAAGTACGACCAAGAAGCGATGGAAGACGACCTTGTCGACGATGATGACAAAGCCACGGAGGTCATCTAGGCAGATGGAACAGAAGTCGAGTCACGTTATCGTGGCGCGTCTCTCGTTGTTGATAATTAGAACATCGAGTGGACCACCAATTTCATTCGACGCAATGCAAGCGCAATACCTGGATCTCCAAAATCTTATCTAGCCATGGTCACAGGCTCATTCATAGTGCATATCAACGACGTTCCCTTCAAAGTCATGATCGATACTGGATCAGAACTCAATATCTGCGACTACACTATCCCATCTTGTTGTGCATTGCCTATCGACCATGATGGTTTCAAATGGTCACTGAAAGGCATTCATGGCGGACCAGAACACCTTTACAGTCTATGCTCCGAAGTCGGATTCTAGATCGGAAATCACCTTTTCCCCATTTCCATATTTGTCTCTCAGAGTGAAAAGATTGGCAACTTCGACATCATCCTAGGACAGCTGTTCCTTCACTGGTTCTCTTCCTCGATTGACTAAGATTGTAACAGAGAAGTTCGTCTTACTCTCCGCAAGGAAGGCTAATGCAAGGCTATGCCCATGCTCTCTATCGTCATTGTCGCTGCAGGCGATTCTAGGAACCAGATAGGGATCCAAAATTTACGACCTAGCCTCAATCCCAACCAGTCAGCGAGAATCGAAGAAGTTTCAAATAGCGACGATGAAGAGAAGGAGAATTTTTAGGAGGGGAGCGGAACACAAAGATCTTTCGTTCCCATCTAGTTGTTTTGGGAAGATCCTTTGAATGCTTAATGGGAAACGACGAATACTCGGACTTTGACTCCTTACTGCACGTATCTCCACCTGATCAATATGACGCTCTCATTCACGATTATTTCCGCGTGAACGCACTTGAACCAAGTTCTCTCCCATCCACGCCTTGGACAGACCTCGCCGCATCATCCTATACATTCAACACACATTCTCTTTCTGAAAAACGCCTGAAGAAGACTGGACGCAAGTACAAGAGCGAGCATCAGTGATATAGGCCTGTTCCATCATTCATGCCAGATCCAGCTGCCCAGATTTTTCAGCCTATTTCAATACTGCCAGATACTGTCCTACCGACCCACCCTATCCCCTACGAACATCAAACATATAATCCCCGCATCACACGCGAACGCATGAACGCCATGATGGCAAAATCAGACTTAACACCATTTCATAAGGAAGAAATCGACTTACTTGTTCATGTTATACTCACGCATTCTCAAGCTTTTGCTTTCGACATCACAGAGAAGGGTCTCTTCAACCCTGCCTACTATCCCGACTATATTATCCCCACTATTGAACACACACCATGGCAACGGCCTCCGATGAAGCTACCACGCGCCGTTATCAATGATGTACGAGAGGAAATTCGACGCTGCATATCTATCAGGAAGTTTGAGCCTACAATTTCCAGCTATCGCTCTCCGATGTTCACAGTAGCAAAAAAGCCGGGCTCAAAACCACCAATATGTTTAATCTTGAATGTTGAGAAGCTCAACACTGTCACGGTGAGAGATTCCTCTCTGCCTCCGAATATAAATGACTTCGCTGAATCGTTTGCTGGATATTCGGTCTACTTTCTTGAAGACTTGTTCTCTGGATTTGACGCCTGCATAGTTGACGAAGTCTCACACCCACTACAAGCGTTCTCAAGCATTGAAGGCGCACTGCAGCAGACAATGCTAGTGCAAGGCTTTACCAATTCCATTCAAGAGTTTACGAGACGCATTCTGCATGCTCTAAAGAGCGTTCGAGACCAAGACATTTGCGACAACTATATCGATGATTGCAGAGTACGCGGACCACCATCACGGTACAACGATGAACCTATTGATGACAATGAGCTTATATGGAAGTTCTGGTGGATCTATATATAACGAGTCGACAAGTTCCTCGCTGCGCTCATTGCCACTGGCATTACCATATCTGGTTTCAAAGCCATCCTCGCCACACTTGAACTTAGCATTGCTGGGTCCCCTGTTGCACTTGCTGGCTGGATTATTTCTCCTGATCTTGTCACCAAGGTGCTGAAATGGCCTGTACCTATCAATGTTAGCGAAGTCCGCATATTTCTCAGACTCGCTGATGGAGCAAGACGTTGAATTCGCTCCTATGCCATCATCACCAAGCCGCTCTTTGTTCTTTTACGCGAAGAAACCCTCTTCGAAATCACTAATGAAGTGATCAACTCCTTTGAACACTTGAAGAAGCGCTTAACAACTGTCCCAATCTTAGTTCGGATAGACTACGACAAAGCTAGGTTTATAATCCGTCCTCCCAGGTCTAACAATGAAGGGCTCCTTATTCTAGGTGTTGATTCAAGTTGGATGGGTGCTGAATGGGCTCTGTACCAAGTTGTAGATGGTGTCAAGAAGCCTGCGATGTACGGGTCTTATACATTCAATGGTACACAGCAGAACTATGGACAGCCAAAGTCAGAAGTTTTTGGAGTTTTCCGTGCGCTAAAAGATTGGCGTCATCGTATTTGGGGAGTACACTTTTGCCTTAAACATGATGCAGTATCGCTCGTTAAAATGCTTCGTGATCCAGACAATGTTTCTAATGCTTCTATGCTTCGTTGGATTCATTGGATTGATTTCTTTGACTTCGAGACTCGATCCAATGTGTTCGGGTATTCTGTCTTGATATGCGTTCGAGAAAGCGCATCTTCAGCCGGTAAGGACGTCGCAGGAATGTGGCGAGTCTCAGCCTATGCAGTACTGATAACTAGTTGTTCTCCTATATTGTAGGGGCTGAACAACTAGTTGTTTTTTATATCCTATAGAGTGTGTAAGAGACAGTGAATAACTAGTTGTCTCTCCTCCCCACCTGCCTGGCAGCGCAGCTGAGCTATTTCTAAATGGGTAGGATCCCTCTAGGTGGCGAGTAGACTTCCCAATTAGGCTGAGAGGGAGAGATATAGTCACATGATCAAAAAAGCGGACCAGCCAGGGCCTACCCAAATGGGTGGGGGTGAGGATAGCCATTAAATGTGCCTCGGATTGATGAGAGATGATCAGTGGGATCTGAGATTGATGGGGGATGATTAGTAGGGTCCAGGATGGGTGGTAGTACCCTATTTTGGGCGCATTTTTGATTAAATGATCAATGGGCAGGATGGGATGGCCAATAATGAATGCTGCTATTGGGAATGGCTATGGAGGGGATGACTACTTGTCTTATGTTTTTTTGGGCTGGAAATTCAATGGTATAAACAGTTTTTCAATAGCTTCAATAGTTAAGAAGATATTAAGAGATCTATATGTATTAGAAGCGTGGCGCAAAAATAGCAGTTTTTGTACTGATGTCTATGGTTTGTGGCTTGGGGGTCCTTTAAAGGTACCATAGATCGATGTCTGACGCAATTCCTAGGTCATTCCATTAATGGGTTCAAGAGATATACCAGGTTGACTAAATCAGGCTTCTTGAAGGTATGGCATTGGATCCTATAATCCTGGGGACCTAAGACTTTGATACTTCGTTTATACTAGTAGTAGACCTCTATTGGAGGTGTGGACAGATCACCCAACCCAGTAGCCCATCTATAGATAGGTCTCCAAGGCTGTATTAGCTATTTTCGCATTTTTGCTTATTTAATATATAGCAGATGGTTTAAATTGGGGCCAGCCACCTTCAGACACTTATTTATGACTATTCTACAAAAGAAACCATATTATTTGGGTAAAACGCCAGTGCTTTAGCCCTCAGTCTTCCTCTTCAGCGAAATTTTGATCAAAATTCCTACGCTCTAAGCAGAAGATCGTTCACTCAATTCTTCGTGTCCTACACATGCTACTAACTTCATTTCTTTTGTAGGACGTGTATATATGTTGTATAGATCATATCCGAGTGTTAGACCAGTAATTGCAGGAGGTGATTAGGTCAGGAACTCGTTTACAGCTGACTAAACAGCCTGAACCACCTTCAGATAGTGATACCTTTTGTTCTACTATGAAGAGAGGTCTAAAAACTGTTTAGTCATGCATTTATATCATATTAGATGAAGTTATGGGTGTCCCCCATATGTTGTAAATAAAAGGTAAGAAAATGAAAATGCGCAGTAGCTTAACTCTTGCATAACTGCTTTCAATGGCTGAACAAATCATAGCATACCAATACTACCTGGATGACTGATGAGATACTTTCTATATCATTTCAATATCAATATTCAACTCACATTTCATGTCTCCTATTAATAGTTGAAGAGTATTATCAATTTAAGTAGTGGCAAAATAGCAGTACAGATCTATGGACGAGTTCTTGACCTAATCACCTCCTGCAATTACTGGTCTAACACCTGGATATGATCTATACAACATATATACATGTCCTACAAAAGAAATGAAGTCAGTAGCATGTGTAGGACACGAAGAATTGAGTGGACGATCCTCTGCCTAGAGCGTGGGAATTCTAATCAAAACTCCGCTGAAGAGGAAGACTGAGGGCTAAAGCATTGGTCTTTCACCCAAATAACATGGTTCCTTTTGTAGAATAGTCATAAATAAGTGTCTGAAGGTGGCTGGCCCCAATTTAAACCATCTGCTATATATTAAATAAGCAAAAATGCGAAAATGGCTAATACAGCCTTGGGGACCTATCTATAGATGGGCTAATGGGTTGGGTGATCTGTTCCCACCACCAATAGAGCTCTACTACTTATATAAACGAAATATCAAAGTTCTAGATTCCCAGGATTACAGATGCCCATGCTATACCCCTAAGAAGCCTGATTTACTCGTTCTAGCATATCTCTTGAACCCTTAGATGGAATGACCTAGAAATTGTATCAAACATCGATCTATAGTACCTCTAAAGGATTCCCAAGTTGCAGGTTATGGGTATAAGTACAAGGCCTACTAGATCCATTTGATCTGTAGCGCTTTTTTTGATTCCTTAATATCTCCTTAACTATTGAACCTATTGAAAAACTGTTTACACCACTGAATTCCCAGCCCAAGAAAAATAAGACAAGTTGTTACATCATCCATAGCCATCTTCAATAGCAGCATTCATTATTAGCCACCTCATTCTGCCTATTGATCACTTAATCAAAAATGCGCCTAAAATAGGGTACTACCACCCATCCTGGACCCTACTGATCATCCTCCATCAATCCTAAATCCCACTGATTATCTTCCATCAATCCCATTTGATAGCTATCCCCACCCCCACCTATTTGGGTAGGCCCTAGCTGGTCCGCTTTTTTAATCATGTAACTATATCCCTCCCTCCCAGCCTAATTGGGAAGCCTACCTGCCACCTGGAGGGATCCTACCCATTTAGAAATAGCCCAGCTGCGCTGTCAGGCAGGTGGGGAGGAGAAACAACTAGTTATTCACTGTCTCTTACACACTCTGTGAGATATAGGAAACAACTAGTTGTTCAGCCCCTACAGTATAGGAGGACAACTAGTTATCAGTACTGCATAGGGTGCTTGGATGACGCCAAAGAGTTTCTTGATGCATACGACTTAGCATACGACTTGCGAGACCTCATTCCTCCATCCGAACGTTCACCTACTGCTCTTACCAAATTCGTTCTACGAGCGCTGCAGATCAAGTACTCCAATCCATATCTCACGAGGTGGGACAGCATTAGCTCCTCCATCCCAGTCTATCGAATCTCCAATGCACAAAATCATCTTAGTGATACAGGATACGATCTCTTCTGCTCTGTCCTTGCTAGCGATGTCTACTCGCTTGTTACCAAATGTGCCCTACGGAACGTCCAGATCTGAAACTTTAGACGATGTTCGGAAGCGCGACCATCGCCCAAAGTCATGCATACAGCATTCGAATACCTGTATGATGGTGAGACTGTCACCTTTGAGACCTATATCTATGGTGCAGACATGTCAACAGTGGCAAAAATGCCTATGCTTTTAGTTCACACAGAGTTAGGCCAAAACGGACCCCAAGAGGCCTCATCAATTCAGCATATCGTAAAGTGCCTACTATGCTATGTATGATGTAGTGGAGGGGTGGCTAGGAGGTGAAGAAAGATGTTTACGAGACGCGAGATGAGGGAAGGAAAAAGAGGTTTTCAATAAGATGATTTATTTTGAGCTGCTAACTGCTGAGCGGCATGGACTGCTGGGTGATTGCGTATATAGATCTTCCAAGCAGATGACGACCAACGACCTAAGGCTTGAAGAATGGACTCGGCAAGTCCCAGAGATGCATAGAATGTTATACCTCCAGAACGAACTGAATGTCCGCCAAACTCTCTGCTCACCAGCGCAAAGAATTTGGATTCAAACCAAGATCTAGTTGGAACCATGCCATCTTCACGTATGAAGAGTGCCGCTCGAGCACTATGCAGCTTGTCTCTGCGGGAGACATACTGCTTCAGAAGAGCGATAGGATCAGCTTCTTTCTGAGTAGTAAACAGTATATCAGTGCCGCGATAGAATGGATCGCTTTTATGATAAGGCAAGCGATAGCCAGCATACCCAAGCTCGAATTTGAGACTGGATCGCTTAATGATCTTCCTCCAGTTATGAAGCTTCTTCTGATTAGGCTGCACTAGTTCTCCAATTCGGTGAACAGCATAGAAGGCACATGACATGATGGTGGCAAAGAGAAGATCATCGTACTTCTGAATCTGATGTGCAGCAAGTACAAAGAGTTGAAGATGGTGAATGCGCAGAGGAGGTTTCCTGTATATAGGATCTGCTCTCACCTTCTTAGCACCCCGGATAGTGGCTTGGACAAGCGCTGATGCACGAGTGTCACCAAAATGAGGATAGAACTCTTTGAGAAAGTTTTTTGCACCAGACAAGTATTTTGGAGCAGAAGCAATGAATTGGGAAGTGTACGCAATGTATCGTGCTAGAGTCTCTGGGGTAGGTTCTAAAGACAGGCTGTGTGATTTACAAAAGTGTGCGTAGTCTCTAGCACCAGTAGAGTAATTAAGACGCGTAGACGTCTCAATGGCATGGGCCTGCAAGTATAAGACAAGTTCGTCTAGCTTCTGCAAGTCCATGATTGGGCGAGGGGGACGAGTGCGCCTCCCCTTACCCAGAGCCTCTAAAAGCACTCTCTTCATCGCGCCGGCAGGAGCTCTTGAGGTGGCTCCATAGTGCGGACGCAGTAGGAGGGAAACTGCCTCTGAAAGTCAGAGAACAGCAAGTGGGACAACATGTCTGCTATCACGTTGTCGACCCTGCAGATGTGCCTCACACGTACGTCAATGCCTGTACGCATGATTAGAGACCTCAACGAGTTCGCGGGTCACGAGGAAACTCGGGTACTCGATCCGGCCGGGGGTCTCGGCTACTCGACTTGTTTGATCCGCGGATCAATAGCGAGTCGAGTCACATACGGATCGCGAGTATGGCCTTGGAGGCCTGAGTACTCGTTGCGAGTACTCAGTTTGACTTGCAAAGTTGTAGATATATATTTAATCTTAATTTTCAAATTTTTACTAACTCAAACGGGGCCATGCGCGGCCCAAATGAGCGGTTTGCATGAATTTCTGACGACTTCTCATGATCCGGCAATCGCCGAGAGGCCGTGTAAGCCTGCGATCAGATGCTTTCTCTTTCTTTCTCTTACCACCACGACCGCTACCACAGTCGAGGGAGCAACGATTGTCGCTCCTGCTGCGTTGACGATTGTCACGCGGCCTCTGGAGCACAGATTTGGGTCTTAGCTCTGTGCCAGGCCTACTGCTGCTGTCTTTGCGACAGCAGCAGATATCACGACAACACCGCAACAACAACGCGTCACGACGACGGCCACCATCAGCGGCACCACCACCATCACCACCACTGGCACCACCACTCCCTCCACCACCACCCTTCTCTCCATCACCTCTCCCACCATCACCACTGCCTCCACCACCACTACCACCACTCCCTCCATCACCTCATCATCCCCCACACCATCCTCAGTTCGTGCTCATGCACAGCTGAGTGTCCCCGTGCCATTGCCCGGGGATGCTCGCTGGGCATGAATGAACTTCGGGTGCGTGGAGGTGGTTGATCCGCGAGATCCGTCGATGACCCGGATCGCACGCGAATACCCGCCAAATTCGCGAGTACTCGACTCGTTTGACTTGCAAATCAATGCGAGTCGAGTCAACGGCGGATCACGAGTATGCTCTTTGGAGCGTGAGTACTCGCCATACGGATCGCGAGTCAGACCCGGATCTGACTCATTGAGATCTCTACGCATGATGATGTCTGCAATAGCAAGAAGGATAGCATTGTGACTTGACTGTGAAGCAGCCAAGGTATCGAACACTGAAATAGAGTCGAGACTGTCAGAATGGATTAACAGTCTACGAGGCGGAGTAGGGTGAGACGCAGCATCATGGACAGTGTAAAAGATAGCAAGTAGTTCTCTGAAGAAGGTATCAACTCCAGTAGTGGTTCGGAGTTGGTAGCTAAAGCCATTCCCAGCATATACAAAGGAAAGGCCCAGATTACTCGCATCGGTCCAGTAGACCATATCAGCTTCTGCATCGTCCCAAGCTTGCGCATCAACGAAGCGCACTCCGATACAGTGTCGCAATGCATTAGCAAACCATGTGAGGTCAGATCTGACCTCGACGTTTAATGGCATGCCTTTGTACTGCAGTGTTTTACCGCTCATCTTGCGGTAGAGCCCTGTAAGTGCTGGCCGTGCCAAGGCAGCACATTCAGAGCCCAGTTGAGGTACCCACCCAAAGATTGCCATTCCTTGAGTATTGGGTTGCGCTGAGATAAGAACGACTCGATTATCGTAATCATGTCAGCGATGGAGTCTGGAGTGAGAGAGATTGACCCGTAGATAGTGTCAAGCCAGAATCCAATGATTTTAAGCTGGCAACCATGCTTTTGCTTGCCCAAAAAGTCCCATAGAATAAGAAGCTGGACTTGACGTCGTGGACGTCGCTGTCCATGGAAGAGCACAAGATTGTGATTGGAATCCCAGCCATAGTAGTCATCCATGTAGTCATGCAGATCGAGAACGTCAAGTTCCCAAGCAATCCAATTAACTAGACCGGAGAGCGAGCACCAGCAGTATGGAGATGCACGACTGCCAAAGATGAGATGACGGACAATGTGATAGCGACCGTCAACGATGACAACCTGTTGTAGCTGCCAGATGGGATGAACGGGGAGATTGAGAAATGCCTTTGAGATATCACTCTTGAAGAGCACAATCTCCTCGTGAGGGTGAGCTTGTAGGACTTCATGCAGTACCTGTCCAAAGGAGTGCATGTCGTCGTACTTCACTTTTGCATCTTTCCTTGCAATGCCGTCATTAAGACCACTCTCAGTATGGTCCATAACAACACGCGGTTTGCCTTTCTGCCATACCACAAACATGGGTGACAGACGCATTCCCGGAAGGAGTTTAAACCCTTCCGGAAGCGCAGGAGACCAGCGACCAGCAGCGACTTCTTGATCCCGGTGTTTACGCAGCTCAGCAAGATCACGCTCCTCAGTAGAGTAGTTGTCTCTGATTTTGTCATTGAGGTGTGCTTCCCACTCGCCATCATGCAGAGGCCAGAACCCTTCACGGAGCGAACGACAGATCGACTCCACAAAGGGTCGGTTGGGATGTTTGGCTAAAAGTCGCTCAAAGCGGTCAACCTGGATGGGTGTGCTGACCTCGATATAATCGGCAACAGCAGCAAGAGATTGCTGAATAGTAGAGTCATTGAGAATGTGCTCAGGAGGTAAGGGAAGAGGAGGAGCAGTATAAGTGGAAGAAATGCTCGGAGGCGTTTTAGAGTGTAATATAGTACATTTGAAGTAAATACATAGCCACGCTTAAAGCGTGGAGGTGGTGGTACAGTGTCAGATTTACACTTCAACGATTTAGGCTTGCTCATTGCTGCCTGAACTCGGTCCTGCACGATTGACTGCTCGTCGGGCTTCGAGTTGGATGAGGCAGGCTGGTTGGCTTTTGGCTGTGTGTTTTCCTCCGCACTCACTGCAAGTACCGTGTAGACGGCTACCCAGGCACGGAGAAGAGCACTTGGCCAGATTCCAATTCTGACAGATAACGCGACGACGAGTCGCAGGCTGGGAGCTGCCAGAATCAGAAGACCGCTTGCGCGGATTAGCCGCTTCAGAGTTGCGTAACATCTCTGTGAGGAGCGGTAGCTGGAGCGCATCGCGGTTATTAAGATTGAAAGGAGAGTTAGCATAGCGAATGTGAGTCTCCTTATCACAGCGAATAGGGAACGCTGGATTCGAGGGGGTAGCGCGGAACAGCTCGATGATGAGTTGGCGATATCCCGCGAGTTCGTCTTTGCGGTGTGGGTAGATAAGCCCAACACTGGTGGCGTAAGCATCGAAGACGCGAGTCCACTCGGACTCTTGAGTAAGAGGTCGACGAGCGGTGGCGTAGTCCTTGCGGAGAAGCACATAGCGTCCAGCAAAGTCCTTCGCATCCTCTTGCTGATTTGTGCCCGAGTGGATCGAGGCGTAAAGCTTCTCAAAATCCACATACTGGTCGAGCACAATGCAGCGCCAGAGAGAACGTGCAAATGGGTCATGGAGGGACTGCATCTGACACGTCGTAATGATGGCGTCGACATCCTTGTCATTGGTAAAGAGTCGGCGGAGACGCTGAGTCTCTTGGAGATGGGGAGAGAGGTTGGTTAATGAAGCCAACTGTGCGAGATGCGGAGCGGAGGAGAGGACCGAGGCAGAGATGCCCGACGGAGTAGGCTCCGCTCCGAGGAGCTTAGAGAGCAGCGCAGCCAATACTGGTTCAGGGATAGGATCTGGATCGGAGGCGGACCCTTGCTGTCCAGCGGAAGCGAGGCGGTCATAGAGTGCTGCCCATGCTGCCTCCTCAACAGCGCGCTTATGCTCAGCTTCTTGCTCAGCTTGTTGCGCTGCTGCATCTGGATCGGGTGGAGGAGATTTGTGGTGATGCTCCTTTCGAGCGTTAATGATTTGCTCGACCTGGTCGACATAGTCAGCCAGTTCTCCAGCGGAGGCGCCGGTCTCATGAGCGCGTTCCAAGAAGACTTCGGGGGTGGCGATGGTGCCATCCGCAAAGTCGGAGACCAGCTGCTGAAGCTGTTCTGCACGACGGCGAACGTCCTCACGGGCGTTCGTATCATCGTCGTCGGGGAATAATGTAGGAAGGAGCACAGGATAGAGAATGAGATTTGTGATTGAAATCGAGTTCGTCAGATGAGCCTGACTCGGATGACATAGTCCGCTTCCTGATCCAGGAACGTTCTCAGCAGATGTGCACCTAAGGCTGTTTGCGCAGGCTCCTCGCCCTCTTGCTGCCTTTTGGCTAGTCTAGCCCTCAGAGAAAGAATGTCCGCCCGAAGCGAAACACCCTTGCTAGGAGAACCAGAGAGTCACCAGAATAGGACACCGACTGGTCCTTGACCAAGCCTATCGAACACCCAAAGAGCAAGCCTGTTACAGCGCACTTAGAGAGCGAACTCGTCGTTCAATCAGCGCCCTGATTTACACTCCTTGGTAGGAGTCAGGCACACGCTGTACAACCAGGTGTTGAATCCGGTCGCAAGCACGGGTTGAGCCGTACCACTGATTGACGATGACAAGGAAGTACTGAGAGGATGGCCGACCCTGGCAGGTATAGCACGCTGAGCAGACAAATGAGATCGATAAAGCGGTAAGGCACCGCTTGGGAGAGGGATGTGTGGTTAAACCACAGGAAAAGGACGCAAAAAAGCAAAGCTAACTGTAACCAGATAATATAGGTTAGCAGAGATGGGAGTGAGACAGTGCAGAGAGCACACCTGTGACCAGATAGCCCACAGAGATGTCCTTGATAAGGAGTCCTTGAAAAGGAATGGGTATCTGGGCACAGAAGCCATCAGAATTGAATGGCTGGATATGAGATACAAGCACATACTGGGAGCAGGGGCAGGATTTGCGAGTTTGGGGTGTAGCAAATGGTGGCAATAGGCTCCTAGTGGGTCTATCCATCAGCCCTGAGCAGGAGGACTGAGTAGAGAGAGTAGTGCTTGCCTGGGAGAGCAAAAGTGTGCAATTCCCACAAATTGGGCACTTTGGGCCTGTCTGGACTGGTTTTGGGCTGGCTAGGGGGCTTCAGACAGTGCTCTAGAGGGGTGTGGCATCAGTCCTGAGCAAGAGGACTGGAGGGATAATAATCTGCTTGCCTGGGAGAGAGGATGATGGTAAAAGGCAAAGGAGCAGAGTATTAGTCATCAAGCTTACACATCCTAGAGCACCCTGGGAGTGGCCTTTGTTGCTACTGCAACACCAAACACAGGCTAGGTAAGTGTAGGTCAATGACTGGAAGGGAGGTAGGCTGCAGTAGAAGCAGCAGGGAGTGAGCCTTTGATCAAAAAAGGCAATTCTTTGACCAGATGACGGTTTGACTCGGTTTGACTCAAATAAAGCTAGCTGATTTAACTTCCTTATGCAGGAAGGTGGGAGAATGATGGAGGAGAGGTGTGGGGTGTGCAGAGGCCTCTGAAAACGCTCCCTACCCCCGGAATCCACGTTTACATCGATCTTAGGTGCAACTGCTAGTTTTGCTAGGCTTACGAGACTGACCTCCATGGACAGAGAGCGTCTCCATCGTCAAGGTGCTTGCTTCCGGTGCCGCTGACCCGGTCATATATCTCGTGACTGCTCAGGATGCGAACCCGACCCCGCGCCTGCACCCGCACCCTGAACCTCTGGACGCTCCATTTGTAGCACGGACGTAACTCCTGCTATCGACACCTCCACATTGACGGCTTAACCCGTCAGAACTCGTGATGCAATCAAGGAATTGAGCAACATGTTCAACTGCGTCAAAGGGCTCCAGGGAGAAGAGAAGGCAGAGGCGGCCAGTTATTTGAAGGATCTTGTTGCGCATATGGATTTTTAGAGCACTTCCCCACCGCAACGTTGGGAGGAGTTGTACGATATACTGCTGGAGGTGCCGGGCAAAATAAATTTTCAGTTTTATCATCCCTTTATGAGCATGTCCATCCCTCAGAACTTCAGATGTCAGCAATCACAAGAAATTGACAGACACCTTCGCTCGTACTCCGAACCGAATTCATCGGAAAAGTCTTCAGCAGACAAATCGTTGCTCAGGCGCTTATTGATAGTGGTGCTGAAGGATGATATCATCATCAACAGCAAGTTTGCTAAATGCCACCACTTAACTCTTCTTCCTATTCCTAAACCCTTTCCCATTCGAAATGTCGATGGATCTGAAAACATCATAGGCTACGTCACTCATTTCACTCTTCAGCGTGCGCGAATTTACAACCATGACCATACAGCATATCACGAAGAGGAAATCGAGCTCTATGTCACTGACATTGGTGATCACGATGTAATTCTTGGAACCGACTGACTTGACGAATACAACCCCGAGATTGATTGGGCCGGTTACGAGCTGCACTTTACACGATGTCCAGCCTCTTATATTCATAGGCCTAAACCGCCAGTCACTCACGTATGTGTCAAAGCTAAACAAACCCCCGTCATCGCTCATACCACTCTCCATGATCCCCGACTCCACCACTGAGACTACGAAGTCAAATGGAGTGACCCCATTCCAGGCGCTGTTGCCAAGCCAGTGCAATGACGTGCTGGAAGACGTCTTCCTATTCGCGTCTTCAACCATGTTCAAGTACCGGTGGTCCTCTTCACTGAGGATGAGGACGAAGAACCGGAGGTTGACCCCACTTGGACGCAAGATGTCTTCGAACAACATTACCACCATGATGACTATCCTCGACCCTCTTCTACTCCATTAGACTCCACCGACGTTCACATTCGAGCCACATTCACGAACTCACAGAAACTGGCTGAGGCAGCTTAAGCTCAAGCTAAACCGGATGATCGTCCGCTCAAGGAACATGTTCCTTCTCCGTATCATGCGTTTCTCACCGTCTTTGACAAGCGAACCTCTGAACGACTCCCCGCTCATAACACTGGGGACCATGCTATCGATCTCAAACCAGACTTCGAGCTCAAGACCTGCAAGACGTATCCACTCTCTCCAGATGAACAGCTTGACTCGTTTCTGGATGAGAATCTCAAGAAAGGGTATATCCAACCTTCGAAGTCGTTCATGGCGAGTCCTTTCTTCTTTATCAAGAAAAAGGATGGATCACTGCGCCCTGTACAGGACTACCGCGAACTCAACAAGGGCACCATTAAGAACGAGTATCCACTTCCGCTCATTCCAGAACTCATTGACAAACTCAAGGGTGCTCGTATCTTTTCCAAGATAGACCTTCGTTGGGGTTATAACAACGTGCGTATGAAGGAAGGAGACGAGTGGAAGGGGGCTTTCAAGACTAACTAGTAACCGAGGGCTTTTCGAACTAACAGTCATGTTCTTTGGACTCATGAACTCCCCGGCGACCTTTCAGGCGATGATGAACAGTATCCTCAAGGATCTCATCGATTCTGGGAAGGTTGTCGTCTACATAGACGATATCCTGATCTTCACCGAGACCCTGGAAGAGCACAGACGCCTTGTATGAGAGGTCCTGCAGCGTCTCCAAGACCATGACCTTTACGCCAAACCAGAGAAGTGCGGTTTCGAAGCTGAGTCCATCGAGTTTCTAGGACTTATCATTTCTCATAACGCACTTCGCATAGATTCGGTCAAGGTTTCCGGCGTAGCACAGTGGTCAACTTCACGTCAGGTCAAGGATGTTCAAGCCTTCCTTGGATTCGGAAACTTCTACAGATGATTCATCAAAGACTTCTCGAAGATTGCTCGACCGCTGTTCGATCTTACTAAGAAAGATCGCGTATGGAATTGGAATTCCGCCGCCCAAATGGCCTTTCAGGCCCTCAAGGATGCGTTTACCTCTGCTCCTGTTCTAATCATGCCGGATCCTGATAAACCCTATTGTGTGGAAGCAGATGCATCTGACTTCACGACCGGAGCCATGCTTTACCAGCAGGGAGCTGACGAGCAATGGCATCCTTGCGCGTTCCTATCCAAGTCTCTCAACGAAACCCAATGCAACTACAACATTCACGACAAAGAACTCCTTGGCATTATTCGAGCATTAGAGGATTGGCGACACTACCTCGAAGGCGCACGCCACAAGGTCGAAGTCATCACTGACCACAAGAACCTGGAATACTTTACCCAGTCTCAAAAGCTGAGTCATCGTCAAGCCTGATGGGCGTTATTCCTTACGCGCTTTGACTTTGAACTGATTCATAAATGAGGAACCCTGAACCATAGCGACCCTCTCTCTCGCTGACCAGATCATAAAGAGGGGGTCGAGGATGACAATGCAGATCGCGTACTGCTTGATCCCACATTCTTCCGCATTCGTGCTGTACGCCCTAGTGCAGTGACGTCCATTGGAGATAGCGAGTTGAGAAAGCGAATTCGAGAGTGTCTATCAACGAACAAGGAAGTCCTCAGTGCATTAAACGTTATTTTTAACAATGGACCTCGTTCGCTGGTCAAGAATCTACAGGAATGGAACTACGAAGAAGGCCTGGTACTCTTTCGAGGAAAGGTTTATGTTCCTAAGGACGTCGCGCTTCGTCGAGACATTGTCAAGATGTACCACGACTCGGTTGTTGCTAGACACCCTGGGCACTATAAGACCTATGAACTCGTGAGCCGCGAGTTCTGGTGGCTAGGCATATCTATTTTCATTCGCGACTACGTGCGAGGCTGCCCCACTTGTTAGGTTACCAAGGTCAATAATCATCCGCTACACATTCTCCTAGTCCCCAATGAAATCCCCACTCGACCCTTCGCACCATCACTAGCGACTTCATTGTTGGACTTCTCGAATGTGATGGGTATAATGCAATATACTGCGTCGTCAATCAATCCATGAAAGGAGTCATCGTCTCCCAATGTCGCGACACCGTAGATACTGACAGTACCATTGATCTTCTCCTGAACAATACCTATTGACGATATGGACTCTGGGACAAGATGATCACTAACCGCGGTCCCCAATTCGCTAGCCAAGTCATGCAATGAATCCACAAATGCCTTGGTATTGTCTCCGCTCTCAGCACTGCCTACCATCCTGAGATGGACAGCGAGACCGAACGATACAATCAAAAACTAGAGCAATACCTACGCGTGTTCTGCAATTACTGCCAGGATGATTGGGTTAAGCACCTTCCCTTTGCCGAGTTCTCTCATAACGTTCGCATTCACTCTGCCACAGGAAAGTCGACGTTCGAATTGCTATATAGATTCCTTCCACGACTATTCCCACCACTCCGCACCGACTCACATCTTCCAGCACTCGAATCCCGCCTACAAACATTGAAGGAGTTACGAGAAGAAGTAGAGGCGAGTTTGAAGAGTGCCGCCGAAGTTATAAAGGCGCAGCATGGCAACCACCTACTCGACCATCCAACATTCAAGGTCGGGAATAAGGTGTTGCTCGATGGGAAGAATATCGCGACAACAAGGCCCAAAGCTAAGTTGTCAAACAAGCGCTACGGTCCATTCGAAATCACTGAAGTCCTTGGCACAGTGAACTTCCGCCTCAGACTGCCGAACAACTGACAGATCCACAATGTATTCTACACTTCCCTCCTTGTTCCTTAGGTTGAGACCAATGCGCACGGCCTTCCCCTTCCCTCTGAACTCCCTGACCTCGAGAGCGGCACCAAGAAGTTTGACGTAGAGGCCGTTTTGGATTCACGAAAGCCGAGCAATGGATGAGGAGGAGCCAGCGTCTAACTTTAAGGCTTGGGCGAAAGAGCTAGTCTATGAGTTCCATCAACAAAATCCCACTGCCTATCTTGCTCCCACTGTTGATGACACTCCCCCTCGAAGAAGCACGTGAACTCGCACCCCTCGTACATGCGCACTATTTGGCCTAACAGTGGGCGATATCTGGCACTCTGCTCCTGTGCTCCAGACGCAAGCACAGTCTAAAGAGGGGATATTATCATGAATCGCCTTCCTCATGACCTAGCACCCTTTCCTTTTCCATCATTGGTGGCGCATTAGAGCGCCTAGACATATGGTCAAGTCATCCGCATGCTAAGCATGATCCTGTCAATCACCATGGGACTGTCATCTGGACAGCCTGCTAATATCCCAGACCGTTGCCTCGGACCGCCCAGGTTACTGGATGGACAGGTGCATCAGGAAACAGCCTGTGGACCAGAGGCTACCTGAGTTACCTGCTGCAGCAGTAAGAAACCAGAGGCCCCTGAAGTGTCTTGAGACATCTTCAGTTGTCTCAAGACTGAGAGTGTGGCAATGGCCCACTTGAGTTATCTTGATGCTGTTGGGTTTACTTTAAGCCCGCTCAAAGTGAGAGGATGTGTACTCCCTAATTCAAGATAACTCTAGAAGACTACAGAGCAAACAGCATTACAGTCAGTTCCCTACCATAACTTAAGAGTCTCAGGAACCATTGAAGGAAACTTGGTGGCATCGAGGTAACATTACCGTTGTCCTTGTCGCCACCACCATGCGTGACTGAACGGAAGACTACTTCGGTTTGCCCATATTTTCGCTGAGGCAACACGGTGTACAACAGTACACCGGTCATACCCCACTCGAAATCCATAGGGATGCAACCCTAGGGTGCTGAGTTTTTATCTCTCCTAGTCGCTAGTCATTGGCATTGACGCCGTAGTTTTGGAGGTGCGTACCGAATTGTGGCAACAGATTGGCGAGTTGGGGTGGGAGAGCGCTAGGAAGACGGCGGGCATCTTGCTCCAGGATGAGTCATTCACATGGTGGTAGGAGGAGACATTAAGAGGGCAACTGGCGAACTGCCCGGCGCAAGGAGGGAGGATCGCCGTCGTGGATGGGACAACATAGAGAGAAATGGTTAGAATCAAAGTAGACGAGCAAAAAAACGCACTTGGGCACGCTGAATAAGCAGTGAGTTGCTCAGCGTTTTAGACCGTTGCCCGCCACGGCAGACCAAAGTGCAAATACTCCCAGATAATTCACGTGGCGAGATAGCGTCACTGAAAAGAGTAAGTCGGGCGTCGTGTCCGCGGAAGAAGAGATATGTTGCCTGTCCTGACTATTTTAGAGCCAGTTGAAAGATGAGAAGAGACAACACACCTTTTTCTGCGCCACTGCTTGTCGTAAACCGTTCGTTCGTCTTAGTTCTGAAAGAAAGTCGTCATCGCGGTCGTGTCGTTGATTTGTGGCCTCGTTGTGGGCCACGGCGTCCGCCTTGCTCACATAGGATCATTCAATAGCGGTAGACGAGCAGCAAGCGATAATCCGAAAGAAGAGACAGCGAAGTGTGCTGTGGGAAGACCACGTCCCGAAGAGAATCATTTGATGGGGAGGGTCGTTCGTCGTGGTGGTGAGAGTGAGACGGGTCGGGAGCGTGAAGCACAGCCTGGCATTGGGGGCGCTGTTATGGTGTTGTTTGTAGCGCCGTCATTGTCCTCTCTAGCGAGGAGCGAGGGTGAGAGACTTGGACAAAAAACTCGCATGAAGACATACCTTTTGGGCTGGACGCATCCGCGATGCCGTCTCAGCCAACCAGCTCAGCATGATATGGTGCTACGCTATTGACGCTCCTCCGGATCACAGGAGGAGCAGCAGGGACTCGTCCAAACAGACGATGTAGCGAGAGAAGCCTCGGCGGCAAATGCTGCTACTAGGACCATGCTCGTCCGAAACGTCGCGTCATGGGTCGTGGTGGTGGGAGTCGATCGCGGGAAATGCTGGATGGTTGAAGTCGGAAGATGGGAGTCGCGGATGCCGCCCACATTGGTGGGGCTTACGCGTCGCCGCCGTTGCAATGCTAGTGGACATGAATGAGATGGAAAAAATGAAACAAAAAATACGTACTACATGGTTTCCAACCTCTCCCAGCCTACAGAATCCAGCTGCGGGAGCCTGTCGCCGTCCTCGCGTCTACTTTTCTCGTCAACGGCGCCCAGTATTTCAAATAATTGCTGCCAGTTGTTTGGGCTTACGCAGCAAGCCGGTTTCTCATTAGTACCGTCCTTGTCGTAGTCCGGAGGGCAGAAAAAGCACACAGATCGTGCAGGCGGCGTTTCCAATAGTGAGGGTGTAGACGGAGCAACCGAAATGAGGATGGTGGTGGTGGTTAGTGGGAGAGTGCACGACTTTGATCGCTGTTCGGATTCTCGGATCGGCCATCCGATCACGAACGGAACGAGCTCGTCGACGCTCGGGACAGCGACGACGGACTCGGAGTGGTTATTGAAGTGTCGGGATATTATACAGGACATTAACAATGTATGTACCAATAAAAATTCTGGTGAGGAAATGGTATGCTGACATGAAATTACCCTTACATAGATAGTATACCATCCCAGCAATGTGAAATCACGCGCTCCAGCGCGCTGTACCTCCCCGACTGCCCAAGAATTTGATGGATACGAACCCTACAATAATCCTTATTATTTCCAACTCCAATTCAGCCAGCCGCGCATGGTGGCATTTTGTAATCACTCAAACGATCCTTTGCACAAGACGCTAACAAGACTCACAGGTGAGGCATCAAGTTTTTCCTTCTCAATTTTACAGGAATCTCATAGATGTCAATTTTTGATGTTTATCATAAATCTTGCATTACTTCAAGCTCTCCCGAGCTGTCGCGCACTTGCAACCATTGCTGTAACGGATACCCCAAATTACAGGTTACAACCTCTAGGCCTGTTTCCTTACTCAGAGGTTATAACCACTCACTGAAGATGCCTTCTGAACCCTCAACTCACTGCTTATAACCACTCACTCAGTCCTGACCCCATTTGAGAGATCTTAAACCGTCGTGGGAGCAGCAGAAACGTCCTAAAGCGGAACAATCCTCAGCATCACTACATTATTGTCCCAAAACGGACAAGAAATTCATTTCGACTGTATATGGTACATTAAAAAAGCTAGACTAGAACGTTCGTATGGGAGTTAAATTAGGCAATGAGAAGAATCGCACCGCCGTCAGTACAGGTAACATTCATCGCGCTGCACGGTACTCCCTTCAGCGAGCTCATTCCCCCTCGAAGGATTCGAACCTCCCGAGGCTACCTTTTAGCGGGGGGGATTTAATGGTGGATGGTTGACGATTGTTGGCCCATTAGACTGGGACGTAGATACCGGATAATATCGAATTAGAGATCGTCACGAGTCAGCCGAATCCGCGAGTAACTCGCGATTCAACTCGTCTCGGGCATCTCGGTGTTCGGACTCGACTCGACTCGCGAGCACAAGTGACTCGAGTCTGTCAAGAGTCCCAAACACAGGTCTCAGACCTTCCGACTCGCGGCGAGTACTCGCAGAGACTCGCTTGCTGGCAATGTGCCAGTACAGATGCGCTGCCCGAATGTTCCGGCACTTGCCGGATAACGATCGGATGCTTGCGATCGCATCTCTCACCTCTTGCCACCACAGCACGACGTTGACGTCGTGTTAGTTGGCCCTAGAAAAATTTCTGGGGCTTCTCCTGCTTCTCTTCTTGATGGTTTCTTGCTTTTGGAGTGCGGTTTGGCTTTGCGCCATCCGCTGCACCCTCGGATACAATCCGGGGCGCATTCTAGACTCTAGTGCTCGTCTATATGACGGCACCAATTCCACAACCCTCCGCGACGCGTAAGCCCTCGAAATGAGGCCGCCGTACTATCTGACAGTGGGCGCGGACTCGGGCGCATAGGACGACAATAATGCCGGGAACGACAAATAATACCGAGCACGCCTAGGACAACATTATTCGCAACGCGTAAGCCCTCGAGAAGAGGCTGCCGTACTGGTGCTTTGCGCTTACACAACAATGGCGGCGCTTCTGCTGTTGGACTCGTTTTCTCTGTTGTGGCGCTTGTCTTTGCGACAGCCTTTTCATGGGGCTCCATGGTGTCGCGGACGCATGCAGCCCGAATGGTGCGTGTTTCATCCGTTTTTTATCATTTCTTGAACTCATTAAATGCAGATCATTCCGTGTTACACTCTCTCAACGCGCTCCTTGCTCCCACTATTCCCTCCCACATCCATCACCCGCATCCCACCCACATTCTGTCTGGTCCCGGTTCTTGCTCGTTCAAGCAGCCGGGATCCAAACTTTATGTATCGTGCACGTCGTTTGCCCCCGCGCAATTGCTCAGGGGTCGGCGGCGGGCACGAAAATGCTCAAGAGACGCGGGTACTTACGACAACATCTCAGAATTGGCAAGTACTCGCGAGTCAATTCGCGAATACTCGTATGGACTCGAGTACTCGCGAGACTCCCCTTGACTCGACTCGTTCGGACTCGAGTCTATTACGACTCGAGTCCGCCGCGAGTTGTGAACACCAAGTTGGGGTCACGAGTACTCGTCCGACGAGTGCCGAGTCGACTCGAGTATGTACTCGTGGGGATCTCTATATCGAATCCGCCGCCGTTTTGTTCGCTGCTGGCGCCGCTTTAGACGTTTGTATGAGAGTCTCTACCCTTGCAGTCTCGCCTCTGTGCTCCTTCGCTGCCAGTAATTGTTGTGCCGACGGCTGCGCCTTTTCCAAAATAGCCGCCTCGAGACGATGGTGAAAACGTCGTCCACATAGGCGCGAGCGCAGCAGCGGCGGGTGAGAACAATAGAAGGCGCATTCCTGGTGAGGGTAGGATGGTGGAGACGGGCTGCTGGGAGCGAGGGAGATCAGAACGAGAATTGTGGTGGTGGTGAGAGGGACAGATGATGGCCCGATCATGATACTGTGCAGATTTGTTCAATTCGTCAGGCCATGTGACCTGTGACCGGCCTGACGAAAATCTGATTTCGTCGCGGCGCCGCAGGTGCCGTGACACGGGAAAAATTTTCGTCGTATTACGCCCGAATCGGCTGAGTTTTGAGCGATTTTTGATCAAATTTGGAAGTCAGATTCGTCAGATTGCGCTGGGACCTGTGACTGGTGTGACATTTCGCCGATTTTGGGTCCCTTGTGACCCGTGACCGACGAATTGAACGAATCTCTACAGTAGCCTGATCGTTGACGACGTCGACGGGGACGCTTTGCATCGCACAGCCTAGAAACAGGCGAAATACTGCGATGTGGGTCGTGATAAGGCAGGCGAGTGAGCGCAGAGTGAGCGGAGGACGTGGTTCGTAGAAATATTGTATGGAATCCGGCGGGGGCACTTGCCACAGCGTCGGCCATTTACAGACGCTAGAACGGTTCAATTTCCTTTAATTCTGACGGTGTACAAACGCTACGTACTATTCATGGTGATCCGCAAACGAAAGACGGCCTAGGGTATTGGAGGTGAACAGAGTTGTCGAGGTAGGAGGATGAAATGCAAGTACGTGTCAATGTAACTGCCTTGGGCTGTGAGTTCATAGGACTTCAATTAGACTTTAACGCACGCACTGTAGGTACCAGCCCGAGCTCATGTACAGCTATAGAGTATATTAAAAGATGAATTTACAAGATATCTTTGAGGCCTCGGGAGCCCGACGTCCCGAAAGCTACGCTCCCGACGGCTGATCGGATATTCACCGTTCATTAGACTTCAATAGACTTCAATTAGACCTATTCAATATCATCTCATCTCCCGAGGTGGTGACACTAGGGTTTGCGACGTCTTGTAGAATACTGTAGTATTTCGTTCAATTCGTCGCCCCTTGTGACCTGTGACCGGGGCAACGAAATCTTGAATTCGTCGCGGCGCCGAAGGTGCCGTGACCGGGAAAAAAAATTCGTCGTTTTCCCCTAGTTTGGGCCAGTTTTCGGCCAATTTTCACAGATTTTTGGGTCAGTTTTACCTGGTGAATTCGTCGGATGGCCCCAGGACCTGTGACCACTGTGACAATTCGTTGGTTTTGGGTCCGTTGTGACCTGTGACCAACGAATTGAATGAAATACTACAGTACTGTAGTGTTTCGACCGTAGGTTCGCGGCTTGTGACCCGATATGCCGCGAACTTACAGCGAATAGGTTCGTAGCCAGGCACAACCACGGGAATTACCCGATTTGGACTGTCCCGCCGCAGGCGGAACCGAAAATTTCCGCTTTTGGACGCTTGTGCCTGGCGAGAAGCCACCGTGACGCGATATGCAATACATATAGGTTCGCTTCGCAAGGCCGCGTGATCCGATATGCGAACCTATGGTCGAAACGTTACAGTAACCCTCCGCCGTGATATTCCGATTAACTCCGGTGGTGCTTTGTTGCCGCCGTCCCGCACGCTGAGTACTCCATAATAGGACTTTCCATTGGACCGAAATGAGTGCTGTAATAGCAAGCCAGGGATAGCACTGAAAAATCTGTAAGCTGAGAAGTTGAAAGAAACAGATTAAACCTCATTTAAGAAATTTTTTCTGAGCTCTTCATGCTCCTGTTAGCCCACGTACAGCCAACGCCAAAATATTTCGAGTGCGGACGGTGCGCTTTGGAAGTGAATAACCGGTTGATTACCGGCATCAGGAAAAGTGGTCCTGCCATTGAGGAAACTCAGGCTAGCTATAGGGCATATGGTCAACTTAGGACACACAAGCCTGGAATCCGGATGAGTTGCCCTAAGCCACAGTCCACGGGTGCCGTATTCCTAAGGCAACTTCAGACCAACTCAAGTCAACTTAAGTTATGTTTGATCAACCCCAAATGAACTCTAGTGTACTCAAGGAAACCATGACATGCACCTAAGGTTACTCACACCAACCTAATATTGATTCATGTCAGCTAGATCCAGGCTATAGCATTCATAAATCTTCAAATACAATGCAATATTCAATCCATTGAAAACATACATAATAGAATTGCAGAAACATATAACAAAAATGTAGATACATAATCGTATGCACGTCACTCATCAGGGGAGGGTGTATCATCCTTGTCCCACTGTTCATGCTGCCCTTGTCCAGCCGCTCGTCTCATCCTCAAGTGGACTACTTGTGTCGTCTCTGGTGAGTCCTCATCCATGTCCTCGGTGGGCCATGCAGCATCCTCATCCCGGCCGGGTGATGTCCTCGCCTGTGTCATGTGGTGTCCTCATCCGGGTGGAATGTGTCCTCGTCTCGGTCGGGTGGTGTCCAGGTCGTGCGGTATCGTCTGCATCTGTGTGTCCTCGTCCGGGTGGGGTGGCATCCTCGTCGTCAGCATCGTGCAGTATCTTCATCGGGGTGGAGTGGAGTCCTTGTCCGCGTCATGCAATGTCATTCTTCGGGTCGTGCGGTATCCTCGTCCCATTCGGGTGGCTTCCTCGTCTGTGTCATGTGGTGTCCTCATCCAGGCTGTGCTGCGTCGTGGGCCGTGTCGTGTCCTCGTCGTAGCCATGCTCATCGTGTCGTCCTCGTCCTCATGTCGTGTCGTGTTGTGTCCCCGTTTTGTCGTAAACCTCGCCACGGTGTCCTCATCCCAGTCATTGTGCTCGCTGCCGTGTCCTCGTCCTAGCCATCCTCGTCATCGTGCAATCGTCGTAGTCATCGTCGTCCTCATTCTCGTGCCCGTAGTCGACATCTTGCTCATGATGGTCACACTTGTAGTGTCCGAAGTCGGTCGTCGGTCGTGCTTGTGCTCCAGCTCGTGATGGTTCTCGTGCTCGTTATGGTTCTCGTGCTTGTGCTTGTGCTCGTCGCAGGCGGCTTTGTGATCCTAATCCTGGCTAGTCGTAGTCGTCGTCCAGTGTGGCCGTTGTCATGGTGCAGGTGCGGACATCATTTCTGGACTGCGGGACTCAGCTAGGATACACCATGCCTATAAGAGTTCTGTCAATATATATCAGAAGGTAAAACTTCGCTCACGAATGAAAGTGCCGCTGACTTGGTGATGGTGAGAGGAAGAGAGATCTTGATCGGGCTCGCAGTCGAACAAAACCAGCGTGCACGTGATGCCTACGTGGCAGTTGTCGGCGGCAAATATCCGCTCGTATGTGGACTGGAAGACTTCGCGGCAACGCTACCTCCAACCATGGGCCCACAAAGCCCTGCTCAAGGTCGGCCTGGCTTTCCATGGGCCCACGCTTGGGTGTCATGCCGTGGTCGTAATGGCGCTGAATATAACGAACCTGATGTTGTTTAGCGCTAGGAGAGAAAGCCTAACTGAGAACGCACCACGCAGTGCTGCCCGACTGTAGATGGTGCAGCACTCCTCCAGCCGTCGCACTTTGCGATGCCCATCCCGGAGTGTGGTGAAGCATCTCTGACGGTGACGACCGAAGACGACAAGACTCTGTCGACGGCAAGTGCTGCCTGTTTTGACAGGGCTTACGCGAGAAAGGGAGAAAATCCTGGAGTTTTGGATGGCAGCGTGGCCGCACGTTGATCGTGGTCGTGGTGAGAGAATAAGAAATGAAGACTCCGAACAGCCAGATGACTGTTCGGATCGTCGGACCCGGACTCCGAGCAACGTTCCAGCACATCGTAGACGACGAATGAGTCCACATATTGATGAGAGGATACGATGAACAGTGCTATGTGATGTAAGTCAAAGTGTGACAGAAAATACAGGTGAGCACTTACTGTCTAGTATGTATTACTTGTTCTCGTTCTTGCCGGCTCCAGCACAAGTGGCTGCAAGTACACCATGTTGGACAAAACCTCTGATGGCTGTCTTGATAATGAAATGTGATCCTGCTTCATATGAGAATGAGTACAAGTCACTAGAGCACCAAGAAATGGGCTAAATACGTCGGAAAACCTTATGTGGTGAGTTTCCCATATCCATGCGGAAACTCATCCTTGCCTCATCCTATGATGCCTGTTAACACCGGCACATTGAGCTAAGATAGACAGAGACTAAGAGAATATACTCGCCATGCAACAGCTTGATTGTGTCTGCGGCTGTCGAGGATCAAAGTCAAAGATGAACCAACGGCGAGAAAAGCAGATAGAGGAGTGGCCAAACTGTGTAGCCAAAGATGCCAGCCCAGATCTGGCAAGCGAAAGAGCAACAAGAGACTGTGAAACGCAGAACAGGAAGGTCCCAGAAGATATCCCAAGGTCGAGACATGTCGTCGCTGACGTGCTGTTGTAGTAAGAGGCAGAGATGCTATCTGATCGCCTCTCAATAACCAAGATCGAAGTCGATCATCTCTCTATTTCATACCACGATCATCCTGCACCTTTGACGTCTCTCGCTGGACCGCGGTGCCTCTTCAAACGACGAGCGTGAACTCGAAACCTGGACAATGTCGCAATGACATTTTCGGACGACGGACGCCGTCTCAACCCTCGCCGTTGTTTTCGCACCGAAAAAGAGGCGACGAGTTGGGAGTTGTGGTAGCGTCGCGGACGCGGCTACCCCAAAACTGTGCGTAGTTGTACACCATTTTCCTTCTATTTGACTCTAACTTGTTCTCCTTAAGCCTTCATTCTCCAGCCTCTCGCCCACAACGAGTTCACCCTCTTCCTCCCGTCAACGCGGCCGTGCAACGCTCTCCAACCACGGCCACCAAGTTCCAGAGCCGGCTTGAGCAGCCGTATTTTTCTTTGTCGCACGGCAAGCCCAAGCCCTTCTCCAGACGAAACCCACCAGCCCCAACGAGTACGACTCCTGCGTGGTCCCACTGTCGCCGGACATTCTCCGCCGTTCACTCGAAGCCTGTATGGAGGAGCAACGACGTTAGTGGCCGTGTCGCCTCCCGGCCGTAGGCTGGACGGCGTGGCGGACGCGTCCACCCCCAAACAGTGCGTACTGTTCCGGCTTCGTTTCTTTTGCTGAACTCGTTATTTCCAGGCTCTCCCGTTCCACTATTTCCGTCGTCCGTGGACGATAATCAGCGTAAGCCCCAGCGAGGCAGCACTTCTGCATGGCGCAAGAGGAGACGTTCTGTTTTGGTGCCATCCCCGTTTCGAATGCCTCACTCCCTCCACACCTACACAGCCCAAGACCAAAAGCCTGGCCGGCGAGGTACATCACGCTGTTTGTTGCATGCCGGCGGATCTTGTCGCTGGAACATCCTTATGTGATGGTTCTTTATCTCGCAAGGCGGCTATGTAACTGGTACGTCGTCCAGTTTCTCTTCAATTCTGCTTTCCATCTGATCCCTTGGCTATCAGAGCCTGTCCTCCACGCTTCTCTTCTCCCTTCAAGACTACGGTTCACATGCGCACTGGTCTCAATTCGACCTGCCACTTACACGATCGTCCCTACCGTTCTTCTGGACTCAGAAATGCTCCGAGATGATGGATCGACATACACAGCGCAGAACGTTTCAGTGGTAAGTCTTTCAGGTCACCTTGATGCTTTAAACACACTTCTCACTCAAATTCCAGGGAGTCGAAGCCTAGGCCATTAACTCTGCTCTCCGGTGCCGCGCCATTTTTTGACATCGTTCTAGATGTTCTGGTGCTAAGCCTGTCTGTATTCTGGTCTGTGCCTAGCGGTATTGGATACACTCCGGCCTACCGAGGTGGTTTTCGGAGTAGTTTTCTTTTGTCAGATAACGTTGGTGCGATCTGTAGATTTAATTTCGGCATATGAATGTCGCACTCTGTTAACCCACACTTATGTTGGCTACTCCTTCATATCATCCAACTGTTATTCATGACCTCAGGGTATGTAGAGGCACCTTAAGTTGTCATGTTGATTAAGTATACCTTAAGGTATCTTCGAGAACACTCGGAGATGTAGCATGAATGCTGAGTAGACTCAAGTTGAAGTAGGTAAACTCATGAGTTTTAGATGCATGAGAGTTGGCCTGCTCTAACTTGGGGTGACCAGAGTACACTAGTGCACTCTGGTCACCTCTGGGTATGGACATATCTTTAAGTTGCCTTGAGCTCAAAGTGATTTTCCTGATGGGGGAGGCCCTGATTTGCGCGTAGCATTATTAGCATATGGGAACGCTGATGTGCAGTATAGGAATACGCCACAGAAATACACACACTCAAACACACAAAACAAAAACAATCACTCGAAACTTCCGAAGTTTCTAATGGACAGGTATAAGGATCCGACCTTATCACCCGTAACGAATTACAACTTTAGCCAAGATCGAGTGACTCAAAGAGGTTCCAAACGGAGGGGGTAGAGGTGTACTTCCTAGACTAACACAAGTGCAAGTTCGAGGGAGCTTGGGGAGTTAACTTGTGGGATTCCGGAAGAAGGGGTAGCTTCCGATGTCTTAGCCGAAAGGTTGACACGCAAGTACGCTGAGTCTCGAGAACTGCCGGTTGACTGTCTTGTGCACTCAATCTTCAACTCAACAGAACGCAGGGACCAAGATCGCCTTTGGGTACGTAAAGATCCGCGGGGCTTGGGTACGTTAAGTCGGTCTAAACTAACACGAAAGGCCTGACTTCTTATGTCTGAATCCGAAGCAGTTGCAAGCGCGGTGGCTCCGGGTGTTCTCAAGTCACTTCGTTACCGATACTTGCTTCTGTCGTTTAAACTCCGTCTTGGGACAGAGGGACGTTCACAAGTACGGATGGCAAAGCTTCCAGGTACTAACTCGAAGTTCACCAGGTAACTATCACTGGTTCACGTTGTTCTGGTTGGGTTCTTAACTTAAACTGAGGTGGACACAAAAGTTCCGAGTCAAATAAACACTGGTATTCGCTTGTATGGCTATATACGCGGGTGTAGATTAACTACCGACTACGACGTTTTACAGGTACTTATATACTACAGAATCAGGTACATACAGTGTTATTCTTACTGGTGGGTGCGGTTCGGTAGCTACTGTCGGTTCCTCAGACCTCCGGGTGACTCGTATGAGTCCGCGGATGGCGTGCTTTCCGTGGTATTTGATATAACACCTTGTGCTCGTCTGACTCAACCATGTAGATAGTCCGGTTGGGACCTGGTTGGTTCCGACGTGTCGTAGTGTAGTTAGCTTTCTAAACTTTGTCTTCTGGGTTTGATACTTCGGTCCTTCATGTAGACCTGAGTTATAGCTTTCGAATGATACCCCACTTTCGAAGTGTATCTGTCGAGGCTGTTCTGATAACTGGTTTTCTATGTTTATAGTGGCCACACAGGGTGCCTGTCGAGTTGCGGTTCCGGTTCCGTTTGAGTCACTTCTACACTGCGGTACGGATGTATCTGTCTGCATCCGCGTGGTCTTTTGTTCGTAACGGAGGGATGATGCAAGATTGCGTGATTCCGGAGTCCTATCTGACTCACAGCTTTTGGGGTTGAGGGTCCGTATGGATCCCAAGTTCAAGTAGATGAATGCAGTAGTCTCGTTGTAAAGGTCTTTCTGAACGAGCTCTGTGGTTCAGAACATGTCCCTAGTGTTCGGGTGGATACTATAGTGAATACATCGTATCCGAGTACTTGGAAAGGAAACAACCAGGATTGTAAGTCCGATTGTCCGACGGATGCGTGTGTTGCATCCGGGCGCATTGAGTATTTGATATTCAGGCACGTTTAGAGTTCTGTAGAACGTTACGGGAACTTCCGGTTGATTCGGGAGTTCGGTCCGTAGGCGCGTAATGGCCACCTTGGAGTCTCTTCGCGTCCTAAGAGAGTCTCCTAGAAGTCTTTGATAGACTTCTCAAGTACTATGATGTATTTGTATACATGTCTTTTCTACAAGAGGTCGTACAGAAATCGCAAAATATGCTTATTCTGCATCCAGTTTGTACTGTGCGTATCATCTCCCCTTAACTTAAGATGATATCGTCCGCGATATCCGCTCAGGTTCGGGTGAACTTTGGTGGTTCCATCCTGGACTTCGCGTGGTGGTATAAAAGAACTCGGATGCGTCCTAGTTTTTCTTTTACCACCCGCTACTCTCGTTTATTTTCACTATGTCCCGCAATCTTAAAACCATCAACCTTCTCGCTATCTTCCCTAATGCTGCTTCAGCACCGCCGCAGCCGACTTCCGAGGCGCTCAACCGTCATGTTATTGAATCCGGCCAGTCTTTGACGAAGGCTTGTGCCAAGGTCGCGGACCTACCCGACAACATCACCGACGAGCTCGCTATCTTCACCAGCACTGTCGTTCCTCGTGCCCAGGCGCTCATGGCTACATTCGAGGATGAGGATACTCCTCTGACCGTCCGCTGCCAGAAGTTAGAGGCCGTGGTGAACAAAATCATCGTGCGTGGCGTACTTTCTTTCATTCTCAGATGCTTGTCTAACTCATCCGTGTGTTTCTTTTCTAGAACCGGAACCCGACGCTCAGCAACCTTCGCAAACTTGAGGTTACTTCGTCCATGCTCGAGTTCGGCCTTGCGCTGCGCAGTTTCCTTGCCTGCGCTTGTGCGTCTCTGGGCATCAACCCGTTGGATAGCAGGATGCACATTGCCAACTTGTGCCAGCCGTTCATCAAGACGGTTAACCGCATGGTCAATCAACACTTGCCCACTTTCGCTACCGATCATCCTCTCTACCGGGCGCCTCCCAAGGAGTCTAAAGCTAGGGTAAGTGTCTTCTCGTCTTTTATCTGGTCTTCGGAGGCTTATTTCGCCTTCCGTGTTTATCTTAGGTCGCTAAGAAGGCTCCGAAAACTCCGGAACTCATCATCGAGACGTCGGACGATGAGAGTGAGCAACCCGACGAAGATATACGTAGGCCCGCTCCCTTCTCCTATCCATTCTCTTGGTTTGACCATATGCAAGCTATGGAAGATGGTGAGACCGTTAAGCCTCTTGGTACCAACGTAAGCTCACTATCTATCTCAGAAGCGTATGATTGCCGTCTGATTTCTAATTTCTCGCAACTCCAGGTCGACGAAACGGAGCGCGTTGCCTCCGGTACCCGTACTGCTAATCTCGACAAGAGGATCGGAAAGGTAGTGCATCCGGTTCCTTTTCCTCATTGTCCTCTTGCTTACTTGTTTTCTTAGGACGCAAACGTTTCCGGTACCCGCTACCAGCCTCTCGCTGATGTCGAAGGTATGGACGTCCTTTCTCATGAATATGGGAAGGCGTTGAAGACCATCGGTTCCTTTCAAGGGACCGAGCTGCCTCCGTTCAAGAAGCGTACCGCTCACCAGGCTGATGCTGCCAAGGAGGGGAAGTACACCAAGATTGATTCGATTCATATCGATAGTACTTCTCTCGGCTACTTTACGCAAGGTGAATACTCGCCTTCTATTGTCTTCTTTTCTTGTTAACAGTTTTTCGTAGCGCCACCGGTTATTGAAGGCTACCGGAACCAAGTCAACCGGTTGGGTCGCATCTTTGAGCATCTCGCTAAGGATTCTACCCAGCTTACCGATGTCTCTCCCGGTGCCATCAAGGCTGAAGCCCAGTACAGGCTTGACCTTATCATCGCGCTCAACCGTATCTACGGCGAGATGCAAGGCTTCCACCGTACTTCTTCTCTTTACATTGCGACTACCCAAGGTCTCGGTATTACTTTGTAGACGTAGTGGTGCTCGGTAGTCTGAAGGTTCCGTAAAACTGTCCGCTTAGTCTCTATTCGTCATTTGTTGCTCTTCTCGTAGACTTAGCGATGCTTGGTATCCCGTTCTTATAGCTTGTAGAGTAGTCTCTTGACTTAGATACCCTCCGCAATGCTACTTGTATTTAACTTGCTCTTATAACTTGAATCTCCTAAAGTCAATCCATGAAGTTTTGTTGACTTTCTTCTTGGTTTGTTATCTCTAGGATAGGGGCTACTGCGGCCTCGGAAGAGTATGACTCCGCGAAATTTTCTCCCGGGTGGGTATAAAAGGATGGGCTACCGTGCCATATGCTCAGCGCCATGTTTCGTGTTCCCGTTTTCGCTGCTTTCAAGCTGTCAATGCTGTACGAGTTCAGTGACCTCGAACGGTCTGCTGACAAGTACCGCGCCGCCACTATCATCCTCGACTTGAATGTGGCGCTCCAGCTCTACCGCGACTTCGGTAGCTTCATGATCCTTACCCGTACCACTAATGGTTTTGGTCATCAAGATAACCTCTACCATCTACGTCCTAGTACGTGCCTTGGAGAGAGTCATGTTTACGACTCGCCTCTTCTTCGTTACTCTATTCGTTCTCTGGTACGGGTGGTTCTATCGCTTCCGGTGCCCTGCTAACTTATTTCTTTAGCAAAACGCCGTCTCCATTTGGGACACCAAGTCGAGCTTTACCATGACTGATGCCGAGAAATTGTGGGCGCGCACCTTCTTCGTGGCGCTCGACACTCTTGTGCGTCGCTTCCTGAAGAGATACGACGTCACCATCAACGGTCGTGGGCTCGCGAACTACTTGGATAGACCTTACTACAACTATTTCGAAACTCGCAAAGAGAATTACAAGGAGGCCATGGACAACCTGGCGGTAAGTCTCTGCTCGGATGTCTATGCTTCCGCTACCGGCTGACTACCTTCACCTAGTTGTACATGATGGACATCGCTGGGATTGATCCTCATAGCATGTACCGTCTCTTGGTTCCGAACTTGTTCTCCTGCGACAATCTGATCATCCCGGATGGCGCTTTGAACCATCCGGATGCAGAGTTGGTCAAGTGGTGGGAGGATCACCACGACATGTTCATGTTGACGAAGTGTACTTTCCGTCGTCACCTGGCTCCTCCCGAGAGTATCCTTCTCCAGTTGAGCTTATTTTCTCTGCTCTAAACTTGTTCTTATGACGCCGCAGACCTGCCTAAAGCTTATTTGGTCTGCCCTAATCTTTGGACTTGCGACCGTAGTCCTGCCTTGAGCTTATTTCATGTGCCCTAAACTTTGGACTTTTCGGTCGTGTAGTCTTGTCTTAGCCGGCTCCCCTTAACTTAGATAAATTCCTTACTCTTCTCAACTTAGAGTAGCGCTTGAAATCTATGTTACATTTTTGGGAGTCTGCGGGTATCGAAAATCTAAGTCCGTTTAATGTACATAAACTATTGCGTGTCTAAGTCCATTCAACTACTGGTACAACTGCGTTTGTCGCCACGTTAATCCTACTTCTCGTCCTTGTTGACTTTTAGAAGCGTCAAATCAAGACAAGTTGAAGACTTACGTCGCTGATATCGATGGGCTCATCGTGGGTGCCAGGACCACTTCCGGATGGCTGTGGGTCTACCGAGTCCTCACGAGTGAAGGGATCTTCGTCTTCACGGGTGAAGGGATCTTCAACCTCCTCGGGTGAGCCTCCCGCTGCTTCCGGGACGCTAACCTCGTCCTGCCAACCTTGTTTCGAAGAGGGGGCCCACGATCTCTTCCATGCGCTTCATGTGCTCAGCGAGAGGAAGGTAGTCGGAGGCGATCATCTCGCCAGACGAGTCCTTTATCTTCTTGAGGGTGACTCGTTCCGACTTGTTGGCCTCCACAGTTTGCTGGTTGAAGGCCTCGCGAGCTGCCATTATCTGCGGAGCGATGCTAAGCAGAGCGTCCTCCTGGGTACGGAAGGCGCTTCCGGCTTCCTTCATCTGCTGTCGAGCTGACATCAAGAGCGTATCCGAGAGCTCCATCTGACGCGTCTGAACTTCGAGAACGTTTTTCAGCTTCGCGTTCTCTTTTCGAAGTCGGATGAACTCCTTCTTCTGGTCCTTGTTCTTGGCGCGAAGTTGGTCGACTTCGTCTTCCTTGGCCTCTTTCTCCTCTCGGAGCCGGTTGACGTCTTCCCTCATCCGGAGGGCTTCCTCTTTATCTTGTTGCAGTCGGTTGACCTCTTCTTTCAACCGAAGGATTTCCTCGTTATCCTTTTGCAGCCGGTTGACTTCTTCTTTCAACCGGAGGACTTCCTCCTTATCCTTGTTTTCTGGAGGAGGCGTGACCTTTGGTTCGCGAGTCGAGAACCAGTTAAACGTGGGCGTCGCCAGCGGGGGCGGAGGAGCTCGTCGTACTGGTTCCGGTTGCGGGGTGGGTTGGGGTGGTTCCGGCGCACTCTTTCTCTGCGGAGGTGCTGGGGAACCTTCTGAGGGTGGGTAGTCGAGAGGGGAGGGAGAGTAACCACGCGAGGGACTCTCTCGCTGCGGGGGTTCCCTCTGGTGGGGAGGAAGGGGAGGAGGACTCTCTTTCGGTGGAGATGGTCCCGGATGGGAATCCTCTTCCGGGTGCGGGGGAGACATCTCTACGTCTGAGTCCTCGTCGAAGTTCCTGGGTGGCATATCCACGTCAATGTCATCAGACGCGGTGTCACCCTTGGGCTCGTCCTTGAGTTCTGGTTCCAAGGACTTCGACAAACCTTTCCTTACCTCTAACTCGGGATGGATCTTGAAGACGGCTAGGCCTAGGAAATGGTCCAGCCAATGCAAGTGCGAGTCAAAACTCGTAAGTGGCTCTGCATCCGCCAGCGACGAGAGTTTGAAGGCTTGGATAAGGAACTGTTGACACTTGCCAGGTGTCCTCTGTTCAAGAAGGCGTATCGGGTTCTGGTAGAACACTTTCGCCTGCTCGTTGGTGAAGAGATACCCACAGCAAGGGACTTCAGACGCGAGGTAGCCAAAATAGTGAAGGTCCCCGAATTCGTCGTTCTCGGATGGTAACTCTGCCCGATCCAGGTTATCGACTCTAACCCGGACTCTGAGTGCTCGGTGCATCACCCAGTCCATCCAGTGTGATGCAGATTCAAACTTGTTGGCATCCGACTCACTCCACTTGGCGTATTGGACTGCGAAGTCCAGGAGACGATCTGGCTGGGCAGTTGTGGTAGGCCAGCTTCGGATGGTCTCCGGATTCACTAACGCTGCTTCCGCTTGTTGAGCCGTGAACGGAAGGTAATCCCTGCATTGCATGGCGCGTGGATTGCCTAAGTACTTGAAAGGCTTCGGGGAAGGAGGAGGTGGTGGAGGAGGTGGCGCCGGTTGCGAAGCCGCCTCCGCGGCTTGGCGTCTTCGCCTGAGGACTTCTGGGTGGATGCTGAAAGACATTTTCGTTCTAAGTCCTCCAAATTTGAGGTCCTCTTTAAATGCATTCTCAGAATCGCCGTCCCGTGACTTCTTTCTCATGGGATAGGGGGATCTGCGCATTATATTTATAGATTCCTAATACAGGGTGCTTCTCGGTTTCGGTGGTACCCTCGAAGTGAGCTTACCACTGATAAGACTTTTGACTTGACTAGTGTTCAAAGTGGTAAGTACTGGCGCGCTCAAAACGCTTCCGATACTGTACTATTTCTAATAGACGAAATCGGTTATAGCTAAGTCCAAGTCTTAGCTATCTACCTTTCGTCGGTGGTTCCGGTAGCGGGTTGCATCCGTTACCGCGTCTTGACTTGTTCTTATTCAAGACTTATCACGCTTGCATTTTCTTAAGTTCACGCTTGCTTCAGTTCAACTCTACATCTTTGAAGTCAAACACGCGTTCTAAATGTACACTTTGCTAATAAACTACAAGTCCGGCTTGTCTATGTTATGACTTGTCCTTGTCCTTGCCTTTACCCTTGCCATCCTTGTCTCCCTTCATCCACTTGGCCATGTCCTTCTGCGCTAGCTCCATCCTTTTCATTTTCCGGTTGAGCTTTTGTACCGCACGGTCCAGAGCTTCAATCTGTGCTTGTTGAAGTTGGAGGGCGGTAGCAGCACCAGGAATCGGAGGCGCACCCTTGGGCGGGGCCATGAGACCTGAAGGTGTGGCAGTGGACTGAAAACGAGGGATGGGAGTGTCACCACATCCCAAGAACTCTTCTTCGCCGTCCTCGTCTCTGCCTCGCGGGTAGACCGTCTGGTCTGGGGGAAGGAAACTGTTCTCGCCTTGCTTTAACGGAGTCTTGAGGCACTTGGTCTTTTTCTTGATACAAGACTCGCAAGCACAGTTCCGGTTACCGGGGATGTTCTTGTGGAACCCGAAGACGCACTTGAGTCCCTTCTTCTCGCAAGGGAGACAAGTTCCACTAATCCACCGTTGAACGTTCTTGCTATTGTTGCCTTGCGTGATAGCCGTTCGTCCAGGTGGGGCGGCACGAACCCGCTTCTTCTTGGGTGGAGGCGGCTCGTCATCGGATGCGTCTCCCGCTTCCGAGGCCTCCTTGCGTTTCCTCTTGGGCTTGGGTGGGGAGGACTTCGACGCGTCTTCATTTGAAGGCGCAGAGTCTTTTGCTCGACCCTTTCCTTTCGCCTTGCTTCGAGGTTTTGGGGTAGGAGGGGAAGAGGGGGAAGGAGGGGAAGGTGCGGGCGTTCCGGTGCGGTATCGTTACCGGGGCCATCGACGTCCATCTTGTTGGACTTGGCTTTCCCTTTCTTCTCCTTCCGGGGCCTCTCATCCGGCTCCATGTCTGCGTCCTCTTGCCCTGGGACGTATTCTTTGTGCTAGTTACAGCGTTAGCATTTTTGTTAGCTTTGATAACAAAATCTTACACTGTCGTCTACCTCTTCCGGGTGGACTATGTCTTGCGCTGCCTTGAGAGATTCGTCTATCAAGATCGCCTGCTGGTTGAACCTTCCTTCATCGACCAGGTGACGGTGGTTCAAGACGTAGTTAGCGAACATCCTGCAGAAGTACCGAGCGTGTGTACTTTCGGTGGGTGGTCGTCGGTCTTCGTCTATTTGCGTGTACAGTGACTGGGGATCCAGTATCAAGGCCATCACGTCTGAAGGAGTCAACCGGAAGCAACAGCACAGCCAGTTCTCATCCGACCCATTGATGTACTGCATTGTTGCTGTTATCGGCTGTTCCCAAGGGTTAGGACTCGGGGTGCGAGGAGGAGGGCGTACGGATGGCTGGCTACCCGAAGGTCCAGCTACCGGGGGAGGAGTGGGGACGCGCTTTTTCTTGGGCGCAGGTGCACGGGTGGGAGGGTCTACCGCTTTCCCTTTGCCTTTGTCCTTCTTCCTCTGCGGGGAAGACTCGGTAGGAGCAACGTCCTCCATGGGTTGAGGGCTAGGCCTCGAGCTGACGGCAGGGGAAGTGGGTTCGGGTGCAGAGGGCTTCCCATCCGGTGCCTCTTCTCCCGTCGTTCCCATGGGAGGAACCCATCCGGCAAGCGAAGTTACTGCGGAGAAGAAGAGGCCGTCAATCCATTGAAGAGTAGTGGCGTGTTCTTTTCTTTCTTCAGGATTTGTCAGGATATGTTGTGCGATGGCGTCAAGGATAGCGCGTCGCTCCTTCGTATCCGTGTCTGAGGCGACGTGTTTTGCCATGGCAATCGGGTCCGCTAGCCAAGCTTCCGCAACTGCGTCGTCGAGCTCCCAGAACCATTCCTCTGGTACGGTAGTCTCTCCGATGTAAAAATACTCGTAAGAAGACATTGTTGAGCGATCGAAGGTTGCTAAGTGGACTTGACTGGTGGGAGGGCGTCGGCTGCGGGGAGGGAATTCTCTGCATCCGCCCCTGTATGTTATGTCTCTTGTTATATATCTTGCATCCGATTCCATCCGGATCCGCGCTCATATATGCTTTTCGAAGACTTACGCCACGCTTCCTTTTTCTGGAAATGCCGATCGCCGAACTTCTTCAGGGATTTTACCAAGTCCTCGGACCTCAACTTGTCCGCTTGGTTCGGTTTTAATTTCTATGTTCACAGTTCCATGGTTTAGTGGGTAAACTGACTTGTCTCTTAATTGAACAGGTTACGAGTTCGACTCTTGCGGGAACTTTCAGTACATCTTGGCTGTTCAGCACAGCCAAGATGGACTGCTTTTTTTGTAGTTCTATGGTTTAGTGGCAACCTGGCCTGTTTCTCATCTGAGTAGGCCGCGAGTTCGAATCTCGCTAGGACTTTCAAAATTAACCCTTCAAGAGCCTTTTTTGCATCTGTTCATACAGTCCTATAGTTTACTTGGCTAACTGGCCTGTCTTGTACTCACACAGGTTGCGAGTTCAAATCTCGCTAGGACTTTCCAGTCTTCCAGAATCCATTGCTTTTTGCAGTTCTCTGCAGTCCTATGGTTTGGTGGTAACCTGACGTGTTTAAGTCTCTCAACTGGACATGTCACGAGTTCGATTCTCGCTAGTTCTGTCTCCCAGTGCTCACTGCTTTTTGCCATTTTTGAACTGTGTTACTAGATTCTAATTTTCGGTAGAACTCGAAAATTTCTGGTAGAATAAACGATGGATACTATTGTACCCCTCTCCTTTGTTTTTCTTTACATGGCGTCCGCGCCATCTGCAGTACCATCGGATGTGTTAAACGCATCCGGTGCCAGAGTTAATCTTTTGTACCATCGGATGCGGTCATGCATCCGGTGCCACAGTTAACCTGCTCTTTTCAGAGTCACTCCTTGATTGTGGATTCAAGTTGTTTCCCACACTGCTGTGGCTTAGTGGTAAGCGTCTGTGGAGTTCGACTCTCCCCAGCATTTTAGTGCAACTACAAATCTTTTTTTGCGCTGGCACCCAAGCTGATAGGTTGACCAAACTCATTCGGTACTGGACTCAACGTGTTTCCCAGCGCTGCTGTGGCTTAGTGGTAAGCTTCGCAGGAGTTCGAGTCTCCCACAGCACATTTGTTTGGGATACACTGGAAATCTTTTGCGTTCGAGTCCTTCTGCAGCCAAGTTTTCGACTTAGCCTTGTCGTCTGGTCTTAGCAGTACGACTGAGGATCCACAAGGCACTCTTTGCTACCTTGTCGTATACCTTACTGACGCTTCCTTTAATAGCGTGTAGTCTATCATGGAATGATTTTCCCAAGTCAATTGGGTCTCTTCGTGAGTAGAACGGTAGCACTCTGAATCCGGCGATCTTTCCGTCCAAGAGTTCTCCGTTCAAATCACAGAGGACATAGTTACCTGCTGTAGTTCTGGTAACAACTGCGTAAGGACCCATGAATCTCTCCTGAACTTTGAGTTCAATTCGTCTTCGATTCGCGTGTTCCTTACCAGTACTAGTTCCCCCGTGTTGAACTTCCAGTTAGGCATCGTATTCTTAAATTGTTCCATGAAGCGCTCGGCAGCCTTTTTCTTAGCTACCGTTACCCGCTTCTTCATCTCTGCTACGTCCAACGCGTGTTTAGCTATTAAACGCGCCCTGTACGCCACAAGATCTGAGTGTGATACAATTTTGTCTGGTACATCGACCAACCATGTCACTTCCATGTAGTCTAGCGGAAGGATGGGATCGCATCCGGTTACCGCGTGGAAGGGTGAACAACCCAATCCTCGTTTCACAGTGATCCTCTCCGCCCACAGTACTTCATGTAAGTACGCTGGCCACATTGAAGGGTCTCCTTTACACACCTTGAAGAGTGACTGGCGAATGTCCCAGTGTCCCCTCTCAACTTTGCCGTTAGCCTGTTTGTTGTAAGGCGAGATCAGGATTCCCGTTATACCATACTTCTGTTCTACATGTCGCATCGCTTTCTTGATAGGACATCTTTGAACAACCAATCCCCCAAGGTTTCGGCTGTCTCTTCCTTCAAGGCTCGGGCTTCAGGCCATCTGGATAATCCACACCGTGCTACGGTAACGGCATTGTATCCGGAATACTTTGACTCTTCTGCTTTTAAGTCTTTCTTCGAAGTCTTACCGTCCTTGTTAGGTGTACCGGTAGACTTAGGCATCCGAAACGTGTTGACATAGGCCTTTTCGAAGATACCTGGGGTGGAGGTGATCCTTGGCTCCATGTGTATGTTTCGCTTCTGCCTTTTCTGACAGAGAACACAAGTCTTGATATACCAGTTTACATCGGTCTCAAGAGCTGGCCACCAGAACCTTGACCGGATGAGATGCCTCACCGAGAATTGTCCTTTGTGCCCGTTCTTGTCGTGTATGACCTTGCAAACCGCCATTCGTTCAGGCTTCTGTAGAACCCGTTTGTGTTCTCCTTTCTTATCTATCTTGTATAGTCTGTTATTTCTGATGAAGAACTCATTATCAGCCCACGCTTGCATCTTAGTGGCGACACCGGATGGTAGATCTTCCTCTTCCATGTGTGGCTTTTCCTCTAAGTATGGTTGGACATACGGTAACATGAGTTCCCAAGCTTTCTCTCTTTCCGACCGGTTTTGGTCTGGGAAGTTTGGAATATCCACCCATTTCTCGATGTCATCAACCGCGACACCCGTGGCTTGAAGGAGTTCTTGTTCGGATATCGGTCCGGAGGCTTCGGTACTTACCGAGTTAATGGTTTGTACGAAGCCCGTTCAGGTATCGATATTGTTCTTGAATTCTTGAAAGTCTAGAGGTCGGTCCTCGCTTGCTAAGTTCGGATCTTCCTCATATTCTAGTTCCATTGTATCGTCGGCTTCATCATATGGTACCACCACATCCTTATCCGAAGCAGGTCGTCGGCTTAAACCATCAGGACCGTGTACTTTGCCTGGTACGTGTGCCAAGGTAAAGTGATACATTAGAATATCTTCTGCCCATCGTTGGAGATTGGCATTCGTAAGGGAGTCTATGTTCGATAACATTCCCTTGATATATTTCGCGTCTACCTCGATACGCAGCTTCCGGCATCCGAGCAGGTAGTACCGACAAGCCATGAGTGCTCGGTGAAGACCAAACAACTCTCGTTTAGCTTGTGAATACCTTGCTTGCGTGTCATTCAAGGTGATAGACATGAACTTGGCGAAATAGGTCTTCTTCTCGTCTTCAGGATCTTTCTGCGACAAGTAAAAGCCTATTGCCTGGTAGGACGTATCAACCGACAATGTTATAGGTGTTTCCCAGTCATAGCGAAGGGGCTTCAACATTGGACAGTTTGTGATAGCATCCTTAAGTGCTTGCATTGAAGCTTTTTCTTCGGGACCCCACTGGAAGGGTACGGAACCACGATTCAACCGGTTCATAGTGTATGCTTTCACTGAGTAGTCCTTAATAAATGCTCGGAAGATTCCTGTGGTACCGAGGAAGGACTTGACATGCGTCAGATTTTCACAATCTGGCCAGTCTTGTATAACCTTCACTCGTTCCGCGGATGGCTTCCTTCCGGCATACGAACATACATGGCCTACGACTACTATCTCATCTGCACAAATGATAGCTTTGTGACCTGAGAAGGTTCCTCCTGCATACTTCATCCGTTGAATGATGCGGTTCATGTTGTTAAGGTGTTCCCACACGAAGCGACGGATTCCCGGGTTCTCTTTGAGTACTTCTGGGTTTCCATCTTTGTCTTCGTACCGGGTGGTAGGTCCTTTTACCGGTACATCATCTATGTAGGGTCTAGTATAGGCAGGAATCTCGTCTCGTAGTATGTATGTTACGTCTTCATGGAATATCGGTACTGAATTCGTCCATCCCATGGGTAATGTTCTCAGTCTTAAGGCTCCGTAGGGCGTTGAGAAGGTAGTCATATCTCTAGACGATATGGCTAACAACCGCTCATCGTATCCCACGTATAAATCTAATGTTCCTCCACACGATAACCCTGCAAACGCCTCTGCTAACTCCTCGGTTGCGGGAGGTAGACCAGAATGTGCAATTGTTACCGCGTTGAGGGGCTCCAGACTATGTACTAGTCTGAGTTTCTTACCGTCTTTCTTGAGTACACAGAACCATCTTGATCTATAAGACGAGTTCGAAGGTTCATAGACACCCGTGTCAATCTTGTTCTTGATGATTTTACATACTTCATCGTAGATGCCGGGTGGTATTGGTATATTTCTGAGTACCCAAGGGGTGTGCGGGATGACTGGCATGTCCACGGGTAGAAAGAAATCCTCCCGGAACTTGCCCTTTTCGGATTCATCCCATGCGAACCCTTCGTTCTGTAGACACATTAGTTGATCTACTAGCTTCCGTTCCTCAGGCCATAAGAAGTCACCTTCGTGGTCTTTCTGGATCTGTTCTCTTCGCTCAGCTGTGTATCTACCCGTCGGCTTGAAGTCCGGTGGGTTCATCGACAACTTCGGTAGAGTCGCTAATGGATCTCCTTGTATGTCTCGTACGATTCTGAACCCATCAGGTAACGTTCCGAGATGCGGCTTAGTCTTAAGTGCAACCGGTTTGTATTTCTTGGCTGCATAGACGTCGGCCTTTCGCATTTCGAAAATACCTTTGGGTTTGGCCATTTTCTTGATTCCTTGTAGGAATACTTCTTGTTGTCTCTGGAGAGTCTCTGCCATAGTGAGTGTGAACTGGCCGAATACACCTTGTAGTTCCTGCGGGACGCCATAGAACATCTGCGTAGTGTTTACTATGGTTCGGTTGCCTTGCTCGGTAACGTCAACCGGCTTCCGGATGTTGAATACCTTCCGGAAACTATCGATCTTCCGGCGTTCATACGTCTCTATTAGAGCAAGACACGAGTTTTGGCCAAGGCAGGTAACTCGCAGGTAACCTGCGACTCGTGACTCGCAACCCGGGTCGCGCGCAAGTCGCAAGTTTGACTTTGGAGAATTCGGCAGGTACTTGCGTAGACTCGCCTCAGGTTTTTATAGTAAGATAATGCATAATAGTATTGATTTAGACCTTGTTATAGATAGAATATGATTTAATATAGCTTAAACACACTCTACAGTTGATGTGTGACCTCAGTTCATACTAGTATTAGGGAGATTTCACTTGAAACTCGTCAAAAACTCGCCTACTCGCGAGTTTCCGACCCGCGACTCGCGAGTTTGAAACAAGTCGCAAGTCCGACTTCTGGATATGCAAACTCGCGCAAACTCGACCCGCCAGACCCGGGTTTAGACTCGTGGCATGCTCTAGTCTCTATGGGGTGTTTAACTGGTATCATGAACGGTTCCTTAGGATCCTGGAACATGAATTCTCGTCTAAGTGGCTTGACTGCCCGATGTACTCCTTCGTTTGACTTCTTGAGATACAGGCTTGTCAAGTCGCTGGAGGTGAAGTTGTTTCTGTTTTCACCCGGAACATAAGTTTCTTTGATTTTATAACCTCCTTTTCCGTCAACCGTTATATAGAGAGCCACCTCTCCTTGATCAGGGATCAATTCCTCGAGCGGCTCTGAAAACCCTCTTGTTGAACAGGTTTGAGGTATCTAGGTACTTCTCCTCTAGTGTACGTCGGTAGAGTCAACTTCCGACCAGTTCCTGGTTCGGTAATCGTGACTGCCACCGAGTCTCCTGAGGTTGAAGTAACCGAGTTTGATACTCTTTCGAAGGGTCTACCGAGTAATACTTCATAGGCGGGTGCCTTCAAAATATGTACTTGCAGGTAGTAAGTAATACCTTCGAAAATGAATGGTAGGTTGCGTGCTAAACCAACCGTTTCTGTACGGGTTTGGTCTGCACTTTCCATCGTTACCCGGAACCCCGGATCGTATGGAATACCTAGTTCTAGTGCTGCTTTAAGAGACATGGATACAATTTGCGATCCGCTGTCTAACAGACACTCTTTTCTTCCTGCACCGCCAATGATCGGCCACACCGTTCTTAGTTCGGCACTTTCCGGTGCCACACTGGCAGCGGGTAAGTTCACATTGAAGTAAGGTCCAGCATAACCGTTATTGAACTGGTACAACTGAAGGATAGGGTCGTGTACTACCACGGCTCCTCGCGGTAGGTCACTTCCTCCATCCTGGTTTATCATATATACAGTCTCGGGTTCGGCTGCTGCGAACTCCATCTGTACATTTACTTTAACATTTCTACCCTTCAACAGCTCTAGCAAATCTTTCTGCCAGGCTTCGTTGGTAGCTAACATTTCGAAGGGTAAGAATTGTTTCCAAAGAGACCGCCACTCCGGATTCTCGTTGAGCAACGCTCTGATTTTCGAGATCCGTTGATAAGTACGTTGTTTCTGTTGCTCAACTCCATCACTGACCGATACTACTGGCCCGGGGGCTTGCAACGCATCGTCAATGATTTCCTTAAGCTCAGGATCTATCAGTGTACTAGTGGACTTGTCTCTCGTGTCAGCTTCTGGAGCGCCGGCAGGCGGGTGCTCTTCCGGTACCGGTTCGGTAAAGCTGACTTGTTTCTTTTTAGGAATGACCACTTCCACTCGCTGTGTGGTAGGTCGGATGTCCTTGCTTCCGTGAAAGCTGGGACCTGGTTTTCGTTTTAGGATCTCTATAGGTTTTTCGATATGTTTTCCATTATTCGTTTGTGCACGCGTATTTACAAATTGGCTCTCAAGAGGCTCTGTTATCGTGTTAACAGGCCCAGACTCCGGGGAAGGGGAAAGGCTTAGATTTTGTGAAGGACTGTCTTGTTTCCAGGACTGTCTCTGCGATTCGAGCAAGTGCTCCAATAGCTGTTTCTCCATAAATGTAAACCTTTTCTCCTCCGGTTCTTCCGGAGTCCGCTCCATCCTCGAGCCTACTCGAAATTTGACTGAACGTCCTGTGCCACGTTGAAATCAACTACGGTTTCGGGACTAAACATTTCGTCTTCATTTTCTATCATGAAGTTCTGCGCCTTAATCATGACAGCGGCTTCGGGTGGAAGCTTTCCGGTGGTCTTTTCCATGAGCTTCCAGACTTGCCACGCTGGCCAAATACCAGCTTTCGCCTTGCTTGAGAGCGATACACCATTTCTCAGGAAGTAGTACTTGACGCCGTTAGGCCGGTAGATCCAGCCTTCCGCTTCCATCTTCTTTTGGTGAGGGCACTCTCTGACGAAATGTCCTTCTTCGCCACAGAAGAAACACAACCCTCCATCCGTATGCTGGTGCTGATGTGGAGGGTGCGGTTTGTGTCCATGACTCGAATTATTGCCATGATTATGATTTCCTTGAGGGGCGCGTACTATCATCCCATTCGGTTGGACGGTAGGTGGTCCACCCGGATAGTTAGGTGCGCCTTGTGCTAGGTGTTGAACAACATTATACGGGTAACTCAGAGGCTCCTGAGTATAATCGTACTGCATATGTTGAGTGCGGAGGCTAGGGTTTCCGTGAGGATTGCCTTTAAGCGCATCCTTAAACAGGGTCAACAGTTGTTCGTGTTGTCTTGCTTGAGTTTGTTCATGCGCTTGTCTAGCCTTGGCTTCAAGGTTGAACTTGTCCAATAAGATTGATAAGGACTCCGTCTGTTGAGCTAAAGACTCTGTCTTAACTCTAGAAGTCGATGCGGGCACTAGCGCTCGATCATAGGTGCGACCGGATACCTCAGTGTATTCTGCGATCTGTCCGAACACATCTAAATCGCCGAAGTAGCTGCTAATGGCTTCGACAACTTCAGTCAGAGACCATTTGATACCAATCTTTTTGGCGGCCTCGGATGGAGTGGGATGGACCCGTTTCAACTCGACTTGTATGCTGGCCCACGAGGGTCCCAGGATACAAGATACTAAGTGTTCGATTGCGGTCTTCTCCGTGAGGTCTTGACTCTCGATTAAGTACAACATAACATGCATGATAACTCGTTTGAACTCAACCCATCCGGTCTTGTTGTAGATCGGATTCGTACGGTAAATGTTGAGCTTTTCTTCTAGTTCTTTAGGCGTATGTTCTCGGTCTTCGGCGCCTGCACCGTAACTTTCGAACACTGCCTTCTTGAAGCCTTCGTAGACACCAGCTCGGTACTCGGGCATGGCGAACCACTGCTTCCTGACGTCTTCGTCGACATAGCTGACCGCTATTTCGATCTTAAGACCGTCATCTTTGATCTTTTTTGCTGGGTATAACCAGTCCATAGCATTAAAGTACCTTTTTACTCCAGCTTGAGTAGCCAGGAACTCGGATGCATGTCTGGTACCGGGAATCGGTAGGTTCGCACCGTCTAACTTCTCCGTAAGAGCTTGCGATGGATACGCGGATGGGTCTAATCCGGACATACTGATTCTTAGATTGGTAAATAACGGGTGTGGTGCTAGTGAATAACCGGGTAGGCTATACTCTGCTCCGTCTGCAGGGGATTCGGTAGGTGGAACAAGCGAAGACTTGTTCTTTTTGGGTGCACTGGGTGCTTTTGTTTCGTTAGTCCTGTTAGGAGGAGTAACTGGAGCCGGTACTGTTGGAGTATTCCGACGTGAAGATGTATTTTGGTTTTGGCTAGACTGAGCTGCGCGTGCAATGGCTCTTGCTCTGTCTTCAGGTCCACCGTTTACTAAGTAACCGGGTGGATGCTGATTCAGCCGTAGATTCCGTCCAGAAGATGCAGCAGAGCTTGACGTACTTGCTTGCGATCTCGAAGGAGGGGGTGAACGCTCGTTCTGACTTGGCGTGTAACGCGAAGACTGAGAACCAGAGGTTCTTTTGGGATTTATTTTGGATTTTTTTGGACTTTGCAACCGTTGGATTCCGAATCCGCAAGTTAACAAAATTAAGCCCCCTCGCGGTGGGCTCCAATAATATGATGTGCAGTATAGGAATACGCCACAGAAATACACACACTCAAACACACAAAACAAAAACAATCACTCGAAACTTCCGAAGTTTCTAATGGACAGGTATAAGGATCCGACCTTATCACCCGTAACGAATTACAACTTTAGCCAAGATCGAGTGACTCAAAGAGGTTCCAAACGGAGGGGGTAGAGGTGTACTTCCTAGACTAATACAAGTGCAAGTTCGAGGGAGCTTGGGGAGTTAACTTGTGGGATTCCGGAAGAAGGGGTAGCTTCCGATGTCTTAGCCGAAAGGTTGACACGCAAGTACGCTGAGTCTCGAGGACTGCCGGTTGACTGTCTTGTGCACTCAATCTTCAACTCAACAGAACACAGGGACCAAGATCGCCTTTGGGTACGTAAAGATCCGCGGGGCTTGGGTACGTTAAGTCGGTCTAAACTAACACGAAAGGCCTGACTTCTTATGTCTGAATCCGAAGCAGTTGCAAGCGCGGTGGCTCCGGGTGTTCTCAAGTCACTTCGTTACCGATACTTGCTTCTGTCGTTTAAACTCCGTCTTGGGACAGAGGGACGTTCACAAGTACGGATGGCAAAGCTTCCAGGTACTAACTCGAAGTTCACCAGGTAACTATCACTGGTTCACGTTGTTCTGGTTGGGTTCTTAACTTAAACTGAGGTGGACACAAAAGTTCCGAGTCAAATAAACACTGGTATTCGCTTGTATGGCTATATATACGCGGGTGTAGATTAACTACCGACTACGACGTTTTACAGGTACTATATATACTACAGAATCAGGTACATACAGTGTTATTCTTACTGGTGGGTGCGGTTCGGTAGCTACTGTCGGTTCCTCAGACCTCCGGGTGACTCGTATGAGTCCGCGGATGGCGTGCTTTCCGTGGTATTTGATATAACACCTTGTGCTCGTCTGACTCAACCATGTAGATAGTCCGGTTGGGACCTGGTTGGTTCCGACGTGTCGTAGTGTAGTTAGCTTTCTAAACTTTGTCTTCTGGGTTTGATACTTCAGTCCTTCATGTAGACCTGAGTTATAGCTTTCGAATGATACCCCACTTTCGAAGTGTATCTGTCGAGGCTGTTCTGATAACTGGTTTTCTATGTTTATAGTGGCCACACAGGGTGCCTGTCGAGTTGCGGTTCCGGTTCCGTTTGAGTCACTTCTACACTGCGGTACGGATGTATCTGTCTGCATCCGCGTGGTCTTTTGTTCGTAACGGAGGGATGATGCAAGATTGCGTGATTCCGGAGTCCTATCTGACTCACAGCTTTCGGGGTTGAGGGTCCGTATGGATCCCAAGTTCAAGTAGATGAATGCAGTAGTCTCGTTGTAAAGGTCTTTCTGAACGAGCTCTGTGGTTCAGAACATGTCCCTAGTGTTCAGGTGGATACTATAGTGAATACATCGTATCCGAGTACTTGGAAAGGAAACAACCAGGATTGTAAGTCCGATTGTCCGACGGATGCGTGTGTTGCATCCGGGCGCATTGAGTATTTGATATTCAGGCACGTTTAGAGTTCTGTAGAACGTTATGGGAACTTCCGGTTGATTCGGGAGTTCGGTCCGTAGGCGCGTAATGGCCACCTTGGAGTCTCTTCGCGTCCTAAGAGAGTCTCCTAGAAGTCTTTGATAGACTTCTCAAGTACTATGATGTATTTGTATACATGTCTTTCCTACAAGAGGTCGTACAGAAATCGCAAAATATGCTTATTCTGCATCCAGTTTGTACTGTGCGTATCAACGCGCTCGGCAAATGCCGAAGCACGGTGCGCATCCAAGCCACTAAGCACCCAATGATTATGCATCCGTTTTCTTCATTTGAATATCACATATACCTAGATTATGACCACTACTGTACTATTACGACCGGATGTTCACGTCACACGTCACAAGGCCGTCTTATCTCTTAATCGGACACCGGAAAACGCCTCCGATCACTTATCGGGCGTGGGAAGGTCCAAAAAAATAAATATTTGTGAACATACGGTCGTAATAGTACAGTATTGCACTGTTCAATCAAAATTGAGGCAGCCAAATCCACCGCAGCCACCCAGTGCGACCCGCCGCTACACTGAGCGTGGGAATCAACCCCGGAAAGAGCCGAAAAAGTGCATCCGAGTCAGCGGCGCGCCATCCAACGATTCCTGGGCGGGTTTCCCGAAGAAAATTAGATGAATGAGTAGAACAGAGATATATACTACAGATAAGCTACTTTCAGCTGATCAATCTATTTCATTGCGAGCCCAGCGGCCAGGATCTTGATTTTCCCACGGATCGGAAGATCCCGGGCCTGAACGGTATCCAATCCTGCGACGGCGCATCCAGCGCATCGTGAAATCAAACTGAAAGAAATTTGTAAGAAGTGTTTGCAAGGCAGTCAATGTGCCTCCAAGTGACCCTGGGCTGCTCAGGAAGGCCGCCCGTCGCAGCGCCTGCCAGCCAGTAGCTTTTAGGTGCACTGACCGTGAGAACCTATCCGGGAATTGCCGATTTGGTGCGGAGAATTTCTGCTGCACGCCGGTTTGGGAAGTACCCATCAGAGAATTCAACAATTGATTAAGGAAATACAATATACTCTGTAGGGTTAGAATGAGGGCATCTAGGGTTGGGATTGAAGTGGTTATAACCTCTGATTTGCCTTTTTGCTTCAGAGGTTATAACCTGTAAAATACCCCAGGAATTACAGCATGGCCTGGCACTTGCTATTGTCGTCGTCGCCGCCCAGATTTGGCGGCGGTTACTCGGACCGCAAATCCGAACAGTGATCAAGCACTGTTCGGACGTCGACGTAGCTCGCTCTTCTACCACCACCATCATCCACTTGGTCGGCCACTCATCATCTCTTTCTTCCCTATCGTCACTCTCAATCCTTGCCTCATTACATAGCTGCACAGCGACTACACAAGCCCTGTCAAAGCAGGCCGTACTGTTCCATTTGCCGCAACCGCGGACGGCGTCCGCGAGAGCGAAGGTTGGGGGGGGGGGGTCGTATACTGCACCAGTACTGCACTGTCTTCTGGCGGGCAGTAACGCATGGTGCGTTGTTTTTTTCTCTTACTCCCGCACTTCTCTGAACTTCTCTCCTGCCATGGATCCCAGTCACCGTGCGACTCGAATCGCTTTTCTGAGCAAGGCTTCGTCTTCAACCTCGACCCCACGCCCAACCGTAGGCCCACTCAGAGCCAGGCCGACCTTGAGCAGGGCTTTGTGGGCCCATGGTTGGGAGATGGGGTCGATGCCTGGTTTCTTACGCTGTATGCTCTGGACTCTTTTCCGCTGCGCTAAGCCCGTCATGTTCGCCAGCATCCTCACATGCGACCTCGATTATTGTCAGGCCGATATTCATTTTCCACTCCATTCCCTCCTCCAGGAAATTTGTCCAAGTCCGGCCATGCAACTGCTGCCACGTAGCCATCACGTGTTCATTGGGTTTTGTTTTAAAGTGCGTGCCCGATCAACTTACCTTCTCTTCTACCACCGTCTCGTTTTTACCACTGATACACTGGAACAAGGACACATGGGCGACAACCAGCACGCTGACAGCAGCTCTCTCCTCAATGACGACTGTCGCTTTGAGCCTCCACGACGACCCCGCCCCAGTGACGACCCTCTCTCCGACGACTGCGCTCAACGATGACCCCCCGTATCCACGAGGACCGCGCCTCAATGACAACCCTCACTAACAACTCCGCTTATTGACGACCCCGCCTCAATGACGACGCTCACTAATGGCTCCGCTTATTGACGACCTCGCCTCAATGACGCACCTCAATGACGACTCGTCACTTGTTGATAACCGCCCACCGATGACCGCGCCTCACCGATGACCTTCCGCCTCAATGATGACTGCACCTCAATGACGACCCTCACTGATGACCCCGCTCACCGATGACCTGCCTGAATGATGGCCTCACCTCAACGATGACCCTGTTGATGACTGCTCACCGATGACCGCGCCTCACCGACGACCCCCCGGCCTCAATGACGACTGCGCCTCAACGACGACCCTCCTGATGACCCCGCTCACCGATGACCTGCCTGAATGATGATCCCGCTCAATGATACTGAAACTCATAGTGGCCCACATTGTTATAACTGTTGATAGTATTCGCTACAGGGATATGATGTGTAGTATTTATGTTCAAATGCACTGCTTTTGATCTCTCAGTTGTCTGATTGAAACATTCTGGAGGCTTTTTATGATTTACTTAACTGAGTTTGATGGGGAGCTGGTTGTATTGAGATGCTGTAGGTGGTTTTATATTCAACCCAAGTTACATATATCTTATTTGGGGACACCATAAGCAGTCTTGAGTACAACTCAAGTGATGTTGACTTTGGCTTAAGGCATCTCAAGTTAGACTCAAGGCAGCTTCAGAGAATGTTTGGACCTGAACCTTTGCCAAAGTTAACCAGGCAGAGTTCACACCTTGACGTCCTCTAGGCAACCATGTTCACCATGGTTAACTCAGTAGTCCTCTAGGCTGAGGTCATGTTTCCTGATGTGGATTGGATGTTGTCGCGACGACAAGTTAGATATATATACACACGGTCTTGTAGCTAGTTCCCCACTCTGTCCTCTTTTGTCTTCATACTACACAGTCCCCTCTGTACTACGTCGAGCTAGCATAGTGTCTCTTACGCTTATCCTATTTCATTTCTATTGCTTCACTCTCTCATCGCTCCCCTAGTCGCGGCCTGAGCGGTCTTGTGCTCATGTGGTCACTGTTCTTGACATCTGCCTCAAACGAGATGCATCTAAATTAGACCAACATGCGACTGACAATCAAAAAGCGAACTTATTGAAGAAAGTCAATTGACAATCGTAATACAACACATAGAGAATGTCCAAGCTGCATCAAGCTACGAGACGGCATATGACATAAAACTCCTCCTTCCATTAGCGATTGGACGGATTCGCTGTTCCCTTGACCAAGCGCTGTTCAGTGCTGAGAAGAAGCTTCGAATTGCATGTGCGGAGGATGCATTAGGTTAATTATGCGAGCTTACTATTCTGAAAGCAAGCATATACAAGGTGAAGGAGCGGCAGAGTTGAGGATAAAAGCGCAGTGGATGGGTCAACACTCAGTTGAAAGAGATCGAGGACAGAAGTCGAAGCGTGAGTCGATCCTTATGCAGACAAGATTAGAGGGAGTCGTCGGATCCGTACGAGCACGCTAGTAGAGTGCTCGGGAGGTAGGGTAGGCGGGGGTGTAGGGATTCGTCTGAAACAAATTTTGAGGACAGTAGACACCTAATAGAGTCCACTGGTGCAACAGAAAAGTGACAGAAAAATCTGGTTATTGAGCTATGTGGTGGTCGAGAGCTAAGGTACGGTTACACGGGTCCGCAAGCTAAATAGCGATGGGCTGATCCGAGCACGTACCACTGTCCGAATCAATAACTAAACGGGCTGGCAACGCTAAGCTAGCTAAGAACTTCCAAGAGTCCAAGAAACATCCTATATTGTACAAGTACCTGAAATCACGCGTCATGTATAGCGCGTCCGTGTCCGAAACCATATGCTTGTCCATGCTTGTCCATCTTGCTCGTAAAGGCAAGTTGATCTCAGCTGCGTTTCATGAATGAGCCGCAGTCCCCTTCTACAGTGGCTGTTAGAAGTTAGAGGTCGTCCTCGGCCTCTCACTTGACGCTGGGCCGGAGTATTTCCTCGATGTGCTCATAGAAATTCTCCGCATCATCAGAATATACTTGTGTCAAGCATCTATCTTTGGCTCTGTATCGGTTATGGTGGGGAGCGGGATTTAATCCGTTGATGATGTGCTCGTGGATAGCCATGAGAAAGGCGTCGAGATACCGCTTGAGCTCCCTTTCCATGGTGTAAAGCGCCGCGTCGTAGGTGTTGTAAGTGAAGACATGTGGTCCTGCAAATTATGGCAAGACGTCCCTTCAGTCTGAGGCAAACGTGTTTCCACGAGTGATTAGGCCAGTCTCTCCTTCATCATTTTTCCAATACATCATTCCGTTTTTCATGGTGACTTGATCAGTAACTTCATCAAGATAATCCAAGTTGAAGGGATAGCACCTTCCATCCGCATCCCTTCCGGTATACTTATACCTTGCCGGAATGATTTGTCGGGCGCTGTACTCCTGCATCTCGGTTAGCGTAAGAAATAGGTCGCGTACCCATACTACGGTTCTGACATCATGGATACTGTAGACCACGATAGGACGCGAGTAGTCAATTTCGACAACAGAGAAGGGTGGAACGTCTCTGACATGGCAAATGCATGGAGGGGATGATTATGCTCCTTCATATAGGGGAATATGAGGAAGCTATTGTCCAGGGAGATGGTGTCGTCGTAAAGTGTAGCGAGCTGAACTCCATTACGTGGTGGTGTGTTGGAAAATGTGAACTGGAATAGTCCTTTAGCATACGAGGAGCATGAGCGAGTGCAACGATAGAACTCTTCTATGATGGTGCGTATGAACCAAAGCTTAATCTGCTCGTCGTCATATGGCTGGCATGTAAAGGCAGGCAAGTTGTTACATTCTTCGACTGTGGAAATGCCGGTATCAATGTTGTGCACTTTGACAAGCTCGGGCTCAGACATGATGGCTGGAGTTATGGATGGGAAAAAGAATGATGGTAGGCTTTTATAACAAGTGTCGGTCGTCGTTCTTGGCCAGAAGGGAGAGACAAAGCGAGATTGGTCATACAGTTTAAGGCAAAAGTGACGAGACATTGGGTCTTCTTGGCGTTCTGATCGCCTGAGTCGTTTATATCTCTGTGGCATTTTGATCAAAAGGTTCCAAAGAGTATGCTTAGCGCTCAGCTTGTTCAGTAGAGCCCGTGCTTGGTGCGGTACTCGTATACGAGATCCAATCAGCTCATGTGGTTCATGTCTGCAGCACTCTCGATATTAGCAGTGAGCTTTGAGCGTAGTGTCTGGTTCTCTAGCCGAAAATAGAACAGTCTAAGGCGGTGAATGTTGACCGAGCTGCGCATAACAGCACCGGACAGTTCTCGCAGCTTGAACGTGTCACCAGGTGTTTCTCATGAATGACATATGGTCCAGCGTAAGTCCATTCACCTTTTCCTCCTTTGGTTTGGTCTAGTCGCGATTCTCGTAGCCACACATACATCCCTTCTTCATAGTCAGCGAAGTCAAATTTGAAGTGATTTCGCTTAGCTAAGTCTTGGATGGCTCGACGCCTGCTCTCTCTTAGGTTCTTCAACGCCTCAACCATTTTCTCATTTTGCCTTGTGATCTGACGCGTCCGGATCAGAATCAAGTCCTCGAAGGTCTCGACTTTGTCCCAGTCAAGAATTTGCCAAGTGACTTCTTTTAAGTCAAAGGAAAACACTGGCTGTTAGCCATAGAGGAGGAAGTAGGGAGAAAATCCGGATGAACAGCTGACTGTTATATGAATAGCGAGTAGAGCAGTGCAAAGGAAGAGAGGTCAATTGCCTTTTGCATCTCCGGCAAGCTTGAAGAGAGCGGATACGAGTGGCTGATGGGCACGTTCAACTCGAGCGTTTCCTTGGGGATAATAGGGTGTCGAAATGATAACTGTGCATTTGTAGAGCGTGCGTAGGAGAAAGGCAACTTCACCATGAAATTCCGGCCCTCCGTCCATTGTAATGACTGGTACGCAGCTGTAGCGACAAATGGTATCCTCATATATGAACTTGGCGACTATCTTCGCGTTTGCAGCTTTGATAGCTCATGCTTCTGGCCATAAAATGTTCCGTTCAATGGTGTGAATGATGTATTCAATGCCTCCAACACCAACAGGCATCTTGATTGTGTCAAGATCGAAGTGGCGCAAAAGTGGAGAAGGCGTAGACTCGTTATAGGGAAGTACTGTACTGTTATGACCCCATGTTCATGGGATGTTACGCGTTACTGTTGTGAACTAACAAAACCTTAGTTCATTCAGAGCTCAATTGCTATAAAAGGAGCAGCAGCGTTAGCCGCCGGGCCGAAATTTCCTTTTTGGGCGTCCCAACAAGCAAAATTTTGAGTGTTACGCGTTATGAAGCACAGATTAGTTCAGTTCACGACCCTATATTACGCGTTATGTGAACATGGGGTCATAACACTACAGTACGGGCTGTTTGACCATCGCTTTCTGGCATTCGATGCATGACCGAACAAACCAAGAGACGTCGTCATAGAGGTTAGGCTAGTAAAACCTATCAACCAGAAGTTTGTAAGTGGCGTCCCTGCCATGGTAACCATATTGAAGATGTGCTTGAGCGATAAGAGGCTGACGCTTTGTGAGGTCTGTTATCACAATACGTGGTCGCTGTCCTGAGTCTGCTTTCGGCATAGTCCACATACATCCATCACGAAGCATATATTGGCGCGCCTATGCTTTTAGTTCACACGGAGTTAGGCCAAAACGGACCCCAAGGGGCCTCATCAATTCAGCGTATCGTAAAGTGCCTTACAGTACATGGAATGTAGATAATACATGAAATGTAATTACTGTGGGAGAGGTGGGTGGGGACGCAAAAAAGCGAAGCTAACTGTGACCAGATAACACAGGTTAGCAGAGATGGGAGTGAGACAGTGCAGAGAGCACACCTGTGACCAGATAGCCCACAGAGATGTCCTTGATAAGGAGTCCTTGAAAAGGCATGAGTATCTGGGCACAGAAGCCATCAGAATTGACTGGCTGGATATGAGACATAAGCACATACTGGGAGCAGGGGCAGGATTTGCGAGTTTGGGGTGTAGCAAATGGTGGCAATAGGCTCCTAATGGGTCTATCTATCAGCCCTGAGCAGGAGGACTGAGTAGAGAGAGTAGTGCTTGCCTGGGAGAGCAAAAGTGTGCAATTCCCACAAATTGGGCACTTTGGGCCTGTCTGGATTGGTTTTGGGCTGGCTAGGGGGCTTCAGACAGTGCTAGAGAGGGTGTGGCATCAGTCCTGAGCAAGAGGACTGGAGGGATAATAATCTGCTTGCCTCAGGGAGAAGATGATGGTAAAAGGCAAAGGAGCAGAGTATTAGTCATCAAGCTTACACATCCTAGAGCACCCTGGGAGTGGCCTCTGTTGCTACTGCAACACCAAACACAGGCTAGGTAAGTGTAGGCCAATGACTGGAAGGGAGGTAGGCTGCAGTGGCAGCAGCAGGGAGTGAGTCTTTGATCAAATAAGGCAATTCTTTGACCAGATGACGGTTTGACTCGGTTTGAGTCAAATAAAGCTAGCTGATTTAACTTCCTTGTGCAGGAAGGTGGGAGAAGGATGGAGGAGAGGTGTGGGGCGTGCAGAGGCCTCTGAAAACGCTCCCTACCCCCGGAATCCGCGTTTACATCGACCTATGCTTTTAGTTCACACGGAGTTAGGCCAAAACGGACCCCAAGGGGCCTCATCAATTCAGCGTATCGTAAAGTGCCTACTATGCTATGTATGGTGTAGTGGAGGGGTGGCTAGGAGGTGAAGAAAGATGTTTACGAGACGCGAGATGAGGAAAGGAAAAAGAGGTTTTCAATGAGATGATTTATTTTGAGCTGCTAACTGCTGAGCGGCACGGACTGCTGGGTGATCGCGTATATAGATCTTCCAAGCAGATGACGACCAACGACCCAAGGCTTGAAGAATGGACTCGGCAAGTCCCAGAGATGCATAGAATGTTATACCTCCAGAACGAACTGAATGTCCGCCAAACTCTCTGCTCACCAGTGCCAAGAATTTGGATTCAAACCAAGATCTAGTTGGAACCATGCCATCTTCACGTATGAAGAGTGCCGCTCGAGCACCATGCAGCTTGTCTCTGCGGGAGACATACTGCTTCAGAAGAGCGATAGGATCAGCTTCTTTCTGAGTAGTAAACAGTATATCAGTGCCCTGATAGAATGGATCGCTTTTATGATAAGGCAAGCGATAGCCAGCATACCCAGGCTCGAATTTGAGACTGGATCGCTTGATGATCTTCCTCCAGTCACGAAGCTTCTTCTGATTAGGCTGCACTAGTTCTCCAATTCGGTGAACAGCATAGAAGGCACATGACATGAGGGTGGCAAAGAGAAGATCATCGTACTTCTGAGTCTGGTGTGCAGCAAGTACAAAGAGTTGAAGATGGTGAATGCGTAGAGGAGGTTTCCTGTGTATAGGATCCGCTCTCACCTTCTTGGCACCCCGGATAGTGGCTTGGACAAGTGCTGATGCACGAGCGTCACCAAAATGAGGATAGAACTCTTTGAGAAAGTGTTTTGCACCAGACAAGTATTTTGGAGCAGAAGTAATGAATTGGGATGTGTATGCAATGTATCGTGCTAGAGTCTCTGGGGTAGGTTCTAAAGACAGGCTGTGTGATTTACAAAAGTGTGCGTAGTCTCTAGCACCAGTAGAGTAATTAAGACGCGTAGACGTCTCAATGGCATGGGCCTGCAAGTATAAGACAAGTTCGTCTAGCTTCTGCAAGTCCATAGTTGGGCGAGGGGGACGAGTGCGCCTCCCCTCGCCCAGAGCCTCTAAAAGCACTCTCTCCATCGCGCCGGCAGGAGCTCTCGAGGTGGCTCCATAGTGCGGACGCGGTAGGAGGGAAACTGCCTCTGGAAGTCAGAGAACAGCAAGCGGGACAACATGTCTGCCATCACGTTGTCGACCCCGCGGATATGCCTCACACGTACGTCAATGCTTGTACGCATGATGATGTCTGCAATAGCAAGAAGGATAGCATTGTGACTTGACTGTGAAGCAGCCAAGGTATCGAACACTGAAACAGAGTCGAGACTGTCAGAATGGATTAACAGTCTGCGAGGCGGAGTAGGGTGAGACGCAGCATCGTGGACAGCGCAAAAGATAGCAAGTAGTTCTCTGAAGAAGGTATCAACTCCAGTAGTGGTTCGGAGTTGGTAGCTAAAGCCATTTCCAGCATATACAAAGGAAAGGCCCAGATTACTCGCATCTGTCCAATAGACCATATCAGCCTCTGCGTCATTCCAGGCTTGCGCATCAACGAAGCGCACTCCAATACAGTGCCGCAATGCATTAGCAAACCACGTGAGGTCAGATCTGACCTCGACGTTTAATGGCATGCCTTTGTACTGCAGTGTTTTGCGGTAGAGCTCTGTAAGTGCTGGCCGTGCCCAAGGCAGCACATTCAGAGCCCAGTTGAGGTACCCACCCAAAGATTGCCATTCCTTGAGTATTGAGTTGCGCTGAGATAAAAACGACTCGATTATCGTAATCATGTCAGCGATGGAGTCTGGAGTGAGAGAGATTGACCCGTAAATGGTGTCAAGCCAGAATCCAATGATTTTAAGCTGGCGACCATGCTCTTGCTTTCTGTCTTCATAGGGAATGCCCAAAAAGTCCCATAGAATAAGAAGCTGGACTTGACGTCGTGGACGTCGCTGTCCATGGAAGAGCACGAGATTGTGATTGGAATCCCAGCCATAGTAGTCATCCATGTAGTCATGCAGATCGAGAACGTCAAGTTCCCAAGCAATCCAGTTGACTAGACCGGAGAACGAGCACCAGCAGTATGGAGATGCACGACTGCCAAAGATGAGACGACGGACAATGTGATAGCGACCGTCAACGATGACAACCTGTTGTAGCTGCCAGATGGGATGAACGGGGAGATTGAGAAATGCCTTTGAGATATCACTCTTGAAGAGCACAATCTCCTCGTGAGGGTGAGCTTGTAGGACTTCATGCAGTACCTGCCCAAAGGAGTGCATGTCGTCGTACTTCACTTTTGCATCTTCCCTTGCAATGCCGTCATTAAGACCACTCCCAGTATGGTCCATAACAACACGCGGTTTGCCTTTCTGCCATACCACAAACATGGGTGACAGACGCATTCCCGGAAGGAGTTTAAACCCTTCCGGAAGCGCAGGAGACCAGCGACCAGCAGCGACTTCTTGATCTCGGTGTTTGCGCAGCTCAGCGAGATCGCGCTCCTCAGTAGAGTAGTTGTCTCTGATTTTGTCTTTGAGGTGCGCTTCCCACTCGCCGTCATGCAGAGGCCAGAACCCTTCACGGAGCGAACGACAGATTGAGTCCACAAAGGGTCGGTTAGGATGTTTGGCCAAAAGTCGCTCAAAGCGGTCAACCTGGATGGGTGTGCTGACCTCGATATAATCGGCAACAGCAGCAAGAGACTGCTGAATGGTAGAGTCATTGAGAATGTGTTCAGGAGGTAAGGGAAGAGGAGGAGCAGTATAAGTGGAAGAAATGCTCGGAGGCGTTTTAGAGTGTGATAGTACATTGGAAGTAAATACATAGCCACGCTTAAAGCGTGGAGGTGGTGGTACAGTGTCAGATTTACGCTTCAACGATTTAGGCTTGCTCATTGCTGCCTGAACTCGGTCCTGCACGATTGACTGCTCGTCGGGCTTCGAGTTGGATGAGGCAGGCTGGTTGGCTTTTAGCTGTGTGTTTTCCTCCGCACTCACTGCAAGTACCGTGTAGACGGCTACCCGGGCACGGAGAAGAGCACTTGCCCAGATTCCAATTCTGACAGATAACGCGACGACGCGTCGCAGGTTGGGAGCTGCCAGAATCAGAAGACCGCTTGCGCGGGTTAGCCGCCTCAGAGTTGCGTAACATCTCTGTGAGAAGCGGCAGCTGGAGCGCGTCACGGTCATTGAGATTAAAAGGAGAGTTAGCATAGCGAGTGCGAGTCTCCTTATCACAGCGAATAGGGAACGCTGGATTCGAGGGGGAAGCGCGGAACAGCTCGATGATGAGTCGGCGATATCCCGCAAGCTCGTCTTTGCGGTGTGGGTAGATAAGCCCAACACCGGTGGCGTAAGCATCGAAGACGCGAGTCCACTCGGACTCTTGAGTAAGAGTTCGACGAGCGGTAGCGTGGTCTTTGCGAAGAAGCACATAGCCTCCAGCAAAGTCCTTCGCATCCTCTTGCTGATTTGTGCCCGAATGGATCGAGGCGTAAAGCTTCTCAAAATCCACATACTGGTTGAGCACAATGCAGCGCCAGAGAGAACGTGCAAATGGGTCATGGAGGGACTGCATCTGACACGTCGTGATGATGGCGTCGACATCCTTGTCATTGGTAAAGAGTCGGCGGAGACGCTGAGTCTCTTGGAGATGGGGAGAGAGGTTGGTTGGTGAGGCCAACTGTGCGAGATGCAGAGCGGAGGAGAGGACCGAGGCAGAGATGCCCGACGGAGTAGGCTCCGCTCCGAGGAGCTTAGAGAGCAGCGCAGCCGATACCGGTTCAGGGATAGGATCTGGACCGGAGGCGGGCGCTTGCTGTCCAGCGGAAGCGAGGCGGTCATAGAGTGCTGCCCATGCCGCCTCCTCAACAGCGCGCTTACGCTCAGCTTCTTGCTCAGCTTGTTGCGCTGCTGCATCTGGATCGGGTGGAGGAGATTTGTGGTGATGCTCCTTTCGGCGTTAATGATTTGCTCGACCTGGTCGACATAGTCAGCCAGTTCTCCAGCAGAGGCGCCGGTCTCATGAGCGCGTTCCAAGAAGACTTCGGGGGTGGCGATGGTGCCATCCGCAAAGTCAGAGACCAGCTGCTGGAGCTGTTCCGCACGACGGCGAACGTCCTCACGGGCGTTCGTACTATCGTCGTCGGGAACAACATAGGAAGGAGCACGGGATGGAGAGTGGGATTTGTGATTGAAGTCGAGTTCGTCAGACGAAGAAGCGTCCGACTCGGATGACATAGTCCGCTTCCTGATTCAGGAACGTTCTCAGCAGATGTGCACCTAAGGCTGTTTGCGCAGGCTCCTCGCCCTCTTGCTGCCTTTTGGCTAGTCTAGCCTTCAGAGAAGAATGCCCGCCCGAAGCGAAACACCCTCGCTAGGAGAACCAGAGAGTCACCAGAATAAGACACCGACCGGTCCTTGACCAAGCCTATCGAACACCCAAAGAGCAAGCCTGTTACAGCGCACTCAGAGAGCGAACTCGTCGTTCAATCAGCGCCCTGATTTACACTCCTTGGTAGGAGTCAGGCACACGCTGTACAACCAGGTGTTGAATCCGGTCGCAAGCACGGGTTGAGCCGTACCACTGATTGACGATGACAAGGAAGTACTGGGAGGATGGCCGACCCTGGCAGGTATAGCACGCTGAGCGGACAAATGAGATCGATAGAGCGGTAGGACACCGCTTGGGAGAGGGATGTGTGGTTAAACCACAGGAAAAGGACGCAAAAAGCGAAGCTAACTGTGACCAGATAACACAGGTTAGCAGAGATGGGAGTGAGACAGTGCAGAGAGCACACCTGTGACCAGATAGCCCACAGAGATGTCCTTGATAAGGAGTCCTTGAAAAGGCATGAGTATCTGGGCACAGAAGCCATCAGAATTGACTGGCTGGATATGAGACATAAGCACATACTGGGAGCAGGGGCAGGATTTGCGAGTTTGGGGTGTAGCAAATGGTGGCAATAGGCTCCTAATGGGTCTATCTATCAGCCCTGAGCAGGAGGACTGAGTAGAGAGAGTAGTGCTTGCCTGGGAGAGCAAAAGTGTGCAATTCCCACAAATTGGGCACTTTGGGCCTGTCTGGATTGGTTTTGGGCTGGCTAGGGGGCTTCAGACAGTGCTCTAGAGGGGTGTGGCATCAGTCCTGAGCAAGAGGACTGGAGGGATAATAATCTGCTTGCCTCAGGGAGAAGATGATGGTAAAAGGCAAAGGAGCAGAGTATTAGTCATCAAGCTTACACATCCTAGAGCACCCTGGGAGTGGCCTCTGTTGCTACTGCAACACCAAACACAGGCTAGGTAAGTGTAGGCCAATGACTGGAAGGGAGGTAGGCTGCAGTGGCAGCAGCAGGGAGTGAGTCTTTGATCAAATAAGGCAATTCTTTGACCAGATGACGGTTTGACTCGGTTTGAGTCAAATAAAGCTAGCTGATTTAACTTCCTTGTGCAGGAAGGTGGGAGAAGGATGGAGGAGAGGTGTGGGGCGTGCAGAGGCCTCTGAAAACGCTCCCTACCCTCGGAATCCGCGTTTACATCGATCTTTCGTAAAAACCGCAATCGACCTGCATCAGTGGCTAGCCGCTTTGGATAACGCTCAGACTGTAGGAATTCACATATCTCATCCCAAATTTCTCCATTATCTTTGTCTCTAATGCCAAATTGATGCCTTTTCTTGCTCACTTCGTCTTCCTTCTTGTCGACTGTATAAACGCTAAAGTCGATCGGCCACTCTGTACATGGTTCTGAAGTTCGATGTAAACGTGGATTCCCGGGGTAGGGAGCGTTTTCAGAGGCCTCTGCACGCCCCACACCTCTCCCTCTCCTCCATCATTCTCCCACCTTCCTGCATAAGGAAGTTAAATCAGCTAGCTTTATTTAAGTCAAACCTGGTCAAACCGTCATCTGGTCAAAGAATTGCCTTTTTTGATCAAAGGCTCACTCCCTGCTGCTTCTACTGCAGCCTACCTCCCTTCCAGTCATTGACCTACATTTACCTAGCCTGTGTTTGGTGTTGCAGTAGCAATAAAGGCCACTCCCAGGGTGCTCTAGGATGTGTAAGCTTGATGACTAATACTCTGCTCCTTTGCTTTTTACCATCATCTTCTCTCTGAGGCAAGCAGATTATTATCCCTCCAGTCCTCTTGCTTAGGACTGATGCCACACCCCTCTAGAGCACTGTCTGAAACCCCCTAGCCAGCCCAAAACCAGTCCAGACAGGCCCAAAGTGCCCAATTTGTGGGAATTGCACACTTTTGCTCTCCCAGGCAAGCACTACTCTCTCTACTCAGTCCTCCTGCTCAGGGCTGATAGATAGACCCATTAGGAGCCTATTGCCACCATTTGCTACACCCCAAACTCGCAAATCCTGCCCCTGCTCCCAGTATGTGCTTATGTCTCATATCCAGCCAGTCAATTCTGATGGCTTCTGTGCCCAGATACTCATGCCTTTTCAAGGACTCCTTATCAAGGACATCTCTGTGGGCTATCTGGTCACAGGTGTGCTCTCTGCACTGTCTCACTCCCATCTCTGCTAACCTGTGTTATCTGGTCACAGTTAGCTTCGCTTTTTTGCGTCCTTTTCCTGTGGTTTAACCACACATCCCTCTCCCAAGCGGTGTCCTACCGCTCTATCGATCTCATTTGTCCGCTCAGCGTGCTATACCTGCCAGGGTCGGCCATCCTCCCAGTACTTCCTTGTCATCGTCAATCAGTGGTACGGCTCAACCCGTGCTTGCGACCGGATTCAACACCTGGTTGTACAGCGTGTGCCTGACTCCTACCAAGGAGTGTAAATCAGGGCGCTGATTGAACGACGAGTTCGCTCTCTGAGTGCGCTGTAACAGGCTTGCTCTTTGGGTGTTCGATAGGCTTGGTCAAGGACCGGTCGGTGTCTTATTCTGGTGACTCTCTGGTTCTCCTAGCGAGGGTGTTTCGCTTCGGGCGGGCATTCTTCTCTGAAGGCTAGACTAGCCAAAAGGCAGCAAGAGGGCGAGGAGCCTGCGCAAACAGCCTTAGGTGCACATCTGCTGAGAACGTTCCTGAATCAGGAAGCGGACTATGTCATCCGAGTCGGACGCTTCTTCGTCTGACGAACTCGACTTCAATCACAAATCCCACTCTCCATCCCGTGCTCCTTCCTATGTTGTTCCCGACGACGATAGTACGAACGCCCGTGAGGACGTTCGCCGTCGTGCGGAACAGCTCCAGCAGCTGGTCTCTGACTTTGCGGATGGCACCATCGCCACCCCGAAGTCTTCTTGGAACGCGCTCATGAGACCGGCGCCTCCGCTGGAGAACTGGCTGACTATGTCGACCAGGTCGAGCAAATCATTAACGCTCGAAAGGAGCATCACCACAAATCTCCTCCACCCGATCCAGATGCAGCAGCGCAACAAGCTGAGCAAGAAGCTGAGCGTAAGCGCGCTGTTGAGGAGGCGGCATGGGCAGCACTCTATGACCGCCTCGCTTCCGCTGGACAGCAAGCGCCCGCCTCCGGTCCAGATCCTATCCCTGAACCGGTATCGGCTGCGCTGCTCTCTAAGCTCCTCGGAGCGGAGCCTACTCCGTCGGGCATCTCTGCCTCGGTCCTCTCCTCCGCTCTGCATCTCGCACAGTTGGCCTCACCAACCAACCTCTCTCCCCATCTCCAAGAGACTCAGCGTCTCCGCCGACTCTTTACCAATGACAAGGATGTCGACGCCATCATCACGACGTGTCAGATGCAGTCCCTCCATGACCCATTTGCACGTTCTCTCTGGCGCTGCATTGTGCTCAACCAGTATGTGGATTTTGAGAAGCTTTACGCCTCGATCCATTCGGGCACAAATCAGCAAGAGGATGCGAAGGACTTTGCTGGAGGCTATGTGCTTCTTCGCAAAGACCACGCTACCGCTCGTCGAACTCTTACTCAAGAGTCCGAGTGGACTCGCGTCTTCGATGCTTACGCCACCGGTGTTGGGCTTATCTACCCACACCGCAAAGACGAGCTTGCGGGATATCGCCGACTCATCATCGAGCTGTTCCGCGCTTCCCCCTCGAATCCAGCGTTCCCTATTCGCTGTGATAAGGAGACTCGCACTCGCTATGCTAACTCTCCTTTTAATCTCAATGACCGTGACGCGCTCCAGCTGCCGCTTCTCACAGAGATGTTACGCAACTCTGAGGCGGCTAACCCGCGCAAGCGGTCTTCTGATTCTGGCAGCTCCCAACCTGCGACGCGTCGTCGCGTTATCTGTCAGAATTGGAATCTGGGCAAGTGCTCTTCTCCGTGCCCGGGTAGCCGTCTACATGGTACTTGCAGTGAGTGCGGAGGAAAACACACAGCTAAAAGCCAACCAGCCTGCCTCATCCAACTCGAAGCCCGACGAGCAGTCAATCGTGCAGGACCGAGTTCAGGCAGCAATGAGCAAGCCTAAATCGTTGAAGCGTAAATCTGACACTGTACCACCACCTCCACGCTTTAAGCGTGGCTATGTATTTACTTCCAATGTACTATCACACTCTAAAACGCCTCCGAGCATTTCTTCCACTTATACTGCTCCTCCTCTTCCCTTACCTCCTGAACACATTCTCAATGACTCTACCATTCAGCAGTCTCTTGCTGCTGTTGCCGATTATATCGAGGTCAGCACACCCATCCAGGTTGACCGCTTTGAGCGACTTTTGGCCAAACATCCTAACCGACCCTTTGTGGACTCAATCTGTCGTTCGCTCCGTGAAGGGTTCTGGCCTCTGCATGACGGCGAGTGGGAAGCGCACCTCAAAGACAAAATCAGAGACAACTACTCTACTGAGGAGCGCGATCTCGCTGAGCTGCGCAAACACCGAGATCAAGAAGTCGCTGCTGGTCGCTGGTCTCCTGCGCTTCCGGAAGGGTTTAAACTCCTTCCGGGAATGCGTCTGTCACCCATGTTTGTGGTATGGCAGAAAGGCAAACCGCGTGTTGTTATGGACCATACTGGGAGTGGTCTTAATGACGGCATTGCAAGGGAAGATGCAAAAGTGAAGTACGACGACATGCACTCCTTTGGGCAGGTACTACATGAAGTCCTACAAGCTCACCCTCACGAGGAGATTGTGCTCTTCAAGAGTGATATCTCAAAGGCATTTCTCAATCTCCCCGTTCATCCCATTTGGCAGCTACAACAGGTTGTCATCGTTGACGGTCGCTATCACATCGTCCGTCGTCTCATCTTTGGCAGTCGTGCATCTCCATACTGCTGGTGCTCATTCTCCGGTCTAGTCAACTGGATTGCTTGGGAACTTGACGTTCTCGATCTGCATGACTACATGGATGACTACTATGGCTGGGATTCCAATCACAATCTTGTGCTCTTCCATGGACAGCGACGTCCACGACGTCAAGTCCAGCTTCTTATTCTATGGGACTTTTTGGGCATTCCCTATGAAGACAGAAAGCAAGAGCACGGTCGCCAGCTTAAAATCATTGGATTCTGGCTTGACACCATCTACGGGTCAATCTCCCTCACTCCAGACTCCATCACTGACATGATTACGATAATTGAGTCGTTCTTATCTCAGCGCAACCCAATACTCAAGGAATGGCAATCTTTGGGTGGGTACCTCAACTGGGCTCTGAATGTGCTGCCTTGGGCATGGCCAGCACTTACAGAGCTCTACCGCAAGATGAGCGGTAAAACACTGCAGTACAAAGGCATGCCATTAAACGTCGAGGTCAGATCTGACCTCACGTGGTTTGCTAATGCATTGCGGCACTGTATTGGAGTGCGCTTCGTTGATGCGCAAGCCTGGAATGACGCAGAGGCTGATATGGTCTATTGGACAGATGCGAGTAATCTGGGCCTTTCCTTTGTATATGCTGGAAATGGCTTTAGCTACCAACTCCGAACCACTACTGGAGTTGATACCTTCTTCAGAGAACTACTTGCTATCTTTTGCGCTGTCCACGATGCTGCGTCTCACCCTACTCCGCCTCGCAGACTGTTAATCCATTCTGACAGTCTCGACTCTGTTTCAGTGTTCGATACCTTGGCTGCTTCACAGTCAAGTCACAATGCTATCCTACTTGCTATTGCAGACATCATCATGCGTACAGGCATTGACGTACGTGTGAGGCATATCCGCGGGGTCGACAACGTGATGGCAGACATGTTGTCCCGCTTGCTGTTCTCTGACTTCCAGAGGCAGTTTTCTCCTCCTACGCGTCCGCACTATGGAGCCACCTCGAGAGCTCCTGCCGCGCGCGATGGAGAGAGTGCTTTTAGAGGCTCTGGGTGAGGGGAGGCGCACTCATCCCCTCGCCCAACCATGGACTTGCAGAAGCTAGACGAACTTGTCTTATACTTGCAGGCCCATGCCATTGAGACGTCTACGCGTCTTAATTACTCTACTGGTGCTAGAGACTACGCACACTTTTGTAAATCACACAACCTGTCTTTAGAACCTACCCCAGAGACTCTAGCACGATACATTGCGTACACATCCCAATTCATTGCTTCTGCTCCAAAATACTTGTCTGGTGCAAAACACTTTCTCAAAGAGTTCTATCCTCATTTTGGTGACGCTCGTGTATCAGCACTTGTCCAAGCCACTATCCGGGGTGCCAAGAAGGTGAGAGCAGATCCTATACACAGGAAACCTCCTCTGCGCATTCATCATCTTCAACTCTTTGTACTTGCTGCACACCAGACTCAGAAGTATGATGATCTTCTCTTTGCTACCATCATATCATGTGCCTTCTATGCTGTTCATCGGATGGGAGAACTGGTGCAGCCTAATCAGAAGAAGCTTCGTGACTGGAGGAAGATCATCAAGCGATCCAGTCTCAAATTTGAGCCTGGGTATGCTGGCTATCGCTTGCCTTATCATAAAAGCGATCCATTCTATCAGGGCACTGATATACTGTTTACTACTCAGAAAGAAGCTGATCCTATCGCTCTTCTGAAGCAGTATGTCTCCCGCAGAGACAAGCTGCATGGTGCTCGAGCGGCACTCTTCATACGTGAAGATGGCATGGTTCCAACTAGATCTTGGTTTGAATCCAAATTCTTTGCGCTGGTGAGCAGAGAGTTTGGCGGACATTCAGTTCGTTCTGGAGGTATAACATTCTATGCATCTCTGGGACTTGCCGAGTCCATTCTTCAAGCCTTGGGTCGTTGGTCGTCATCTGCTTGGAAGATCTATATACGCGATCACCCAGCAGTCCGTGCCGCTCAGCAGTTAGCAGCTCAAAATAAATCATCTCATTGAAAATCTCTTTTTCCTTTCCTCATCTCGCGTCTCGTAAACATCTTTCTTCACCTCCTAGCCACCCCTCCACTATACCATACATAGCATAGTAGGCACTTTACGATACGCTGAATTGATGAGGCCCCTTGGGGTCCGTTTTGGCCTAACTCCGTGTGAACTAAAAGCATAGGTCGATGTAAACGCGGATTCCGGGGGTAGGGAGCGTTTTCAGAGGCCTCTGCACGCCCCACACCTCTCCTCCATCCTTCTCCCACCTTCCTGCACAAGGAAGTTAAATCAGCTAGCTTTATTTGAGTCAAACCGAGTCAAACCGTCATCTGGTCAAAGAATTGCCTTTTTTGATCAAAGGCTCACTCCCTGCTGCTTCTACTGCAGCCTACCTCCCTTCCAGTCATTGGCCTACACTTACCTAGCCTGTGTTTGGTGTTGCAGTAGCAACAGAGGCCACTCCCAGGGTGCTCTAGGATGTGTAATCCTGATGACTAATACTCTGCTCCTTTGCCTTTTACCATCATCTTCTCTCTGAGGCAAGCAGATTATTATCCCTCCAGTCCTCTTGCTCAGGACTGATGCCACACCCCTCTAGAGCACTGTCTGAAGCCCCCTAGCCAGCCCAAAACCAGTCCAGACAGGCCCAAAGTGCCCAATTTGTGGGAATTGCACACTTTTGCTCTCCCAGGCAAGCACTACTCTCTCTACTCAGTCCTCCTGCTCAGGGCTGATGGATAGACCCACTAGGAGCCTATTGCCACCATTTGCTACACCCCAAACTCGCAAATCCTGCCCCTGCTCCCAGTATGTGCTTATGTCTCATATCCAGCCATTCAATTCTGATGGCCCCTGCTCCCAATACCCATTCCTTTTCAAGGACTCCTTATCAAGGACATCTCTGTGGGCTATCTGGTCACAGTTAGCTTCGCTTTTTTGCGTCCTTTTCCTGTGGTTTAACCACACATCCCTCTCCCCAGCGGTGCCTTACCGCTTTATCGATCTCATTTGTCCGCTCAGCATGCTATACCTGCCAGGGTCGGCCATCCTCCCAGTACTTCCTTGTCATCGTCAATCAGTGGTACGGCTCAACCCGTGCTTGCGACCGGATTCAACACCTGGTTGTACAGCGTGTGCCTGACTCCTACCAAGGAGTGTAAATCAGGGCGCTGATTGAACGACGAGTTTCTCTCTCTGAGTGCGCTGTAACAGGCTCGCTCTTTGGGTGTTCGATAGGCTTGGTCAAGGACCGGTCGGTGTCTTATTCTGGTGACTCTCTGGTTCTCCTAGCGAGGGTGTTTCGCTTCGGGCGGGCATTCTTCTCTGAGGGCTAGACTAGCCAAAAGGCAGCAAGAGGGCGAGGAGCCTGCGCAAACAGCCTTAGGTGCACATCTGCTGAGAACGTTCCTGAATCAGGAAGCGGACTATGTCATCCGAGTCGGACGCTTCTTCGTCTGACGAACTCGATTTCAATCACAAATCTCATTCTCCATCCCGTGCTCCTTCCTATGTTGTTCCCGACGACGATGATACGAACGCCCGTGAGGACGTTCGCCGTCGTGCGGAACAGCTCCAGCAGCTGGTCTCTGACTTTGCGGATGGCACCATCGCCACCCCGAAGAAGTCTTCTTGGAACGCGCTCATGAGACCGGCGCCTCCGCTGGAGAACTGGCTGACTATGTCGACCAGGTCGAGCAAATCATTAACGCTCGAAAGGAGCATCACCACAAATCTCCTCCACCCGATCCAGATGCAGCAGCGCAACAAGCTGAGCAAGAAGCTGAGCATAAGCGCGCTGTTGAGGAGGCAGCATGGGCAGCACTCTATGACCGCCTCGCTTCCGCTGGACAGCAAGCGCCCGCCTCCGGTCCAGATCCTATCCCTGAACCGGTATCGGCTGCGCTGCTCTCTAAGCTCCTCGGAGCGGAGCCTACTCCGTCGGGCATCTCTGCCTCGGTCCTCTCCTCCGCTCCGCATCTCGCACAGTTGGCCTCACCAACCAACCTCTCTCCCCATCTCCAAGAGACTCAGCGTCTCCGCCGACTCTTTACCAATGACAAGGATGTCGACGCCATCATCACGACGTGTCAGATGCAGTCCCTCCATGACCCATTTGCACGTTCTCTCTGGCGCTGCATTGTGCTCGACCAGTATGTGGATTTTGAGAAGCTTTACGCCTCGATTCATTCGGGCACAAATCAGCAAGAGGATGCGAAGGACTTTGCTGGAGGCTATGTGCTTCTGCGCAAAGACCACGCCACCGCTCGTCGAACTCTTACTCAAGAGTCCGAGTGGACTCGCGTCTTCGATGCTTACGCCACCGGTGTTGGGCTTATCTACCCACACCGCAAAGACGAGCTCGCGGGATATCGCCGACTCATCATCGAGCTGTTCCGCGCTTCCCCCTCGAATCCAGCGTTCCCTATTCGCTGTGATAAGGAGACTCGCACTCGCTATGCTAACTCTCCTTTCAATCTCAATGACCGTGACGCGCTCCAGCTGCCGCTTCTCACAGAGATGTTACGCAACTCTGAGGTGGCTAACCCGCGCAAGCGGTCTTCTGATTCTGGCAGCTCCCAGCCTGCGACGCGTCGTCGAGTTATCTGTCAGAATTGGAATCTGGGCAAGTGCTCTTCTCCGTGCCCGGGTAGCCGTCTACACGGTACTTGCAGTGAGTGCGGAGGAAAACACACAGCTAAAAGCCAACCAGCCTGCCTCATCCAACTCGAAGCCCGACGAGCAGTCAATCGTGCAGGACCGAGTTCAGGCAGCAATGAGCAAGCCTAAATCGTTGAAGCGTAAATCTGACACTGTACCACCACCTCCACGCTTTAAGCGTGGCTATGTATTTACTTCCAATGTACTATCACACTCTAAAACGCCTCCGAGCATTTCTTCCACTTATACTGCTCCTCCTCTTCCCTTACCTCCTGAACACATTCTCAATGACTCTACCATTCAGCAGTCTCTTGCTGCTGTTGCCGATTATATCGAGGTCAGCACACCCATCCAGGTTGACCGCTTTGAGCGACTTTTGGCCAAACATCCTAACCGACCCTTTGTGGACTCAATCTGTCGTTCGCTCCGTGAAGGGTTCTGGCCTCTGCATGACGGCGAGTGGGAAGCGCACCTCAAAGACAAAATCAGAGACAACTACTCTACTGAGGAGCGCGATCTCGCTGAGCTGCGCAAACACCGAGATCAAGAAGTCGCTGCTGGTCGCTGGTCTCCTGCGCTTCCGGAAGGGTTTAAACTCCTTCCGGGAATGCGTCTGTCACCCATGTTTGTGGTATGGCAGAAAGGCAAACCGCGTGTTGTTATGGACCATACTGGGAGTGGTCTTAATGACGGCATTGCAAGGGAAGATGCAAAAGTGAAGTACGACGACATGCACTCCTTTGGGCAGGTACTGCATGAAGTCCTACAAGCTCACCCTCACGAGGAGATTGTGCTCTTCAAGAGTGATATCTCAAAGGCATTTCTCAATCTCCCGTTCATCCCATTTGGCAGCTACAACAGGTTGTCATCGTTGACGGTCGCTATCACATCGTCCGTCGTCTCATCTTTGGCAGTCGTGCATCTCCATACTGCTGGTGCTCATTCTCCGGTCTAGTCAACTGGATTGCTTGGGAACTTGACGTTCTCGATCTGCATGACTACATGGATGACTACTATGGCTGGGATTCCAATCACAATCTTGTGCTCTTCCATGGACAGCGACGTCCACGACGTCAAGTCCAGCTTCTTATTCTATGGGACTTTTTGGGCATTCCCTATGAAGACAGAAAGCAAGAGCACGGTCGCCAGCTTAAAATCATTGGATTCTGGCTTGACACCATCTACGGGTCAATCTCCCTCACTCCAGACTCCATCACTGACATGATTACGATAATTGAGTCGTTCTTATCTCAGCGCAACCCAATACTCAAGGAATGGCAATCTTTGGGTGGGTACCTCAACTGGGCTCTGAATGTGCTGCCTTGGGCATGGCCAGCACTTACAGAGCTCTACCGCAAGATGAGCGGTAAAACACTGCAGTACAAAGGCATGCCATTAAACGTCGAGGTCAGATCTGACCTCACGTGGTTTGCTAATGCATTGCGGCACTGTATTGGAGTGCGCTTCGTTGATGCGCAAGCCTGGAATGACGCAGAGGCTGATATGGTCTATTGGACAGATGCGAGTAATCTGGGCCTTTCCTTTGTATATGCTGGAAATGGCTTTAGCTACCAACTCCGAACCACTACTGGAGTTGATACCTTCTTCAGAGAACTACTTGCTATCTTTTGCGCTGTCCACGATGCTGCGTCTCACCCTACTCCGCCTCGCAGACTGTTAATCCATTCTGACAGTCTCGACTCTGTTTCAGTGTTCGATACCTTGGCTGCTTCACAGTCAAGTCACAATGCTATCCTACTTGCTATTGCAGACATCATCATGCGTACAGGCATTGACGTACGTGTGAGGCATATCCGCGGGGTCGACAACGTGATGGCAGACATGTTGTCCCGCTTGCTGTTCTCTGACTTCCAGAGGCAGTTTCCCTCCTACCGCGTCCGCACTATGGAGCCACCTCGAGAGCTCCTGCCGGCGCGATGGAGAGAGTGCTTTTAGAGGCTCTGGGTGAGGGGAGGCGCACTCATCCCCCTCGCCCAACCATGGACTTGCAGAAGCTAGACGAACTTGTCTTATACTTGCAGGCCCATGCCATTGAGACGTCTACGCGTCTTAATTACTCTACTGGTGCTAGAGACTACGCACACTTTTGTAAATCACACAACCTGTCTTTAGAACCTACCCCAGAGACTCTAGCACGATACATTGCGTACACATCCCAATTCATTGCTTCTGCTCCAAAATACTTGTCTGGTGCAAAACACTTTCTCAAAGAGTTCTATCCTCATTTTGGTGACGCTCGTGTATCAGCACTTGTCCAAGCCACTATCCGGGTGCCAAGAAGGTGAGAGCAGATCCTATACACAGGGAAACCTCCTCTGCGCATTCATCATCTTCAACTCTTTGTACTTGCTGCACACCAGACTCAGAAGTATGATGATCTTCTCTTTGCTACCATCATATCATGTGCCTTCTATGCTGTTCATCGGATGGGAGAACTGGTGCAGCCTAATCAGAAGAAGCTTCGTGACTGGAGGAAGATCATCAAGCGATCCAGTCTCAAATTTGAGCCTGGGTATGCTGGCTATCGCTTGCCTTATCATAAAAGCGATCCATTCTATCAGGGCACTGATATACTGTTTACTACTCAGAAAGAAGCTGATCCTATCGCTCTTCTGAAGCAGTATGTCTCCCGCAGAGACAAGCTGCATGGTGCTCGAGCGGCACTCTTCATACGTGAAGATGGCATGGTTCCAACTAGATCTTGGTTTGAATCCAAATTCTTTGCGCTGGTGAGCAGAGAGTTTGGCGGACATTCAGTTCGTTCTGGAGGTATAACATTCTATGCATCTCTGGGACTTGCCGAGTCCATTCTTCAAGCCTTGGGTCGTTGGTCGTCATCTGCTTGGAAGATCTATATATACGCGATCACCCAGCAGTCCGTGCCGCTCAGCAGTTAGCAGCTCAAAATAAATCATCTCATTGAAAACCTCTTTTTCCTTTCCTCATCTCGCGTCTCGTAAACATCTTTCTTCACCTCCTAGCCACCCCTCCACTACACCATACATAGCATAGTAGGCACTTTACGATACGCTGAATTGATGAGGCCCCTTGGGGTCCGTTTTGGCCTAACTCCGTGTGAACTAAAAGCATAGGTCGATGTAAACGCGGATTCCGAGGGTAGGGAGCGTTTTTCAGAGGCCTCTGCACGCCCACACCTCTCCTCCATCCTTCTCCCACCTTCCTGCACAAGGAAGTTAAATCAGCTAGCTTTATTTGAGTCAAACCGAGTCAAACCGTCATCTGGTCAAAGAATTGCCTTTTTTTGATCAAAGGCTCACTCCCTGCTGCTTCTACTGCAGCCTACCTCCCTTCCAGTCATTGGCCTACACTTACCTAGCCTGTGTTTGGTGTTGCAGTAGCAACAGAGGCCACTCCCAGGGTGCTCTAGGATGTGTAATCCTGATGACTAATACTCTGCTCCTTTGCCTTTTACCATCATCTTCTCTCTGAGGCAAGCAGATTATTATCCCTCCAGTCCTCTTGCTCAGGACTGATGCCACACCCTCTAGAGCACTGTCTGAAGCCCCTAGCCAGCCCAAAACCAGTCCAGACAGGCCCAAAGTGCCCAATTTGTGAGAATTGCACACTTTTGCTCTCCCAGGCAAGCACTACTCTCTCTACTCAGTCCTCCTGCTCAGGGCTGATGGATAGACCCACTAGGAGCCTATTGCCACCATTTGCTACACCCCAAACTCGCAAATCCTGCCCCTGCTCCCAGTATGTGCTTATGTCTCATATCCAGCCATTCAATTCTGATGGCCCCTGCTCCCAATACCCATTCCTTTTCAAGGACTCCTTATCAAGGACATCTCTGTGGGCTATCTGGTCACAGTTAGCTTCGCTTTTTTGCGTCCTTTTCCTGTGGTTTAACCACACATCCCTCTCCCCAGCGGTGCCTTACCGCTTTATCGATCTCATTTGTCCGCTCAGCATGCTATACCTGCCAGGGTCGGCCATCCTCCCAGTACTTCCTTGTCATCGTCAATCAGTGGTACGGCTCAACCCGTGCTTGCGACCGGATTCAACACCTGGTTGTACAGCGTGTGCCTGACTCCTACCAAGGAGTGTAAATCAGGGCGCTGATTGAACGACGAGTTCGCTCTCTGAGTGCGCTGTAACAGGCTCGCTCTTTGGGTGTTCGATAGGCTTGGTCAAGGACCGGTCGGTGTCTTATTCTGGTGACTCTCTGGTTCTCCTAGCGAGGGTGTTTCGCTTCGGGCGGGCATTCTTCTCTGAGGGCTAGACTAGCCAAAAGGCAGCAAGAGGGCGAGGAGCCTGCGCAAACAGCCTTAGGTGCACATCTGCTGAGAACGTTCCTGAATCAGGAAGCGGACTATGTCATCCGAGTCGGACGCTTCTTCGTCTGACGAACTCGATTTCAATCACAAATCTCATTCTCCATCCCGTGCTCCTTCCTATGTTGTTCCCGACGACGATGATACGAACGCCCGTGAGGACGTTCGCCGTCGTGCGGAACAGCTCCAGCAGCTGGTCTCTGACTTTGCGGATGGCACCATCGCCACCCCCGAAGTCTTCTTGGAACGCGCTCATGAGACCGGCGCCTCCGCTGGAGAACTGGCTGACTATGTCGACCAGGTCGAGCAAATCATTAACGCTCGAAAGGAGCATCACCACAAATCTCCTCCACCCGATCCAGATGCAGCAGCGCAACAAGCTGAGCAAGAAGCTGAGCATAAGCGCGCTGTTGAGGAGGCAGCATGGGCAGCACTCTATGACCGCCTCGCTTCCGCTGGACAGCAAGCGCCCGCCTCCGGTCCAGATCCTATCCCCTGAACGGGTTCGGCTGCGCTGCTCTCTAAGCTCCTCGGAGCGGAGCCTACTCCGTCGGGCATCTCTGCCTCGGTCCTCTCCTCCGCTCCGCATCTCGCACAGTTGGCCTCACCAACCAACCTCTCTCCCCATCTCCAAGAGACTCAGCGTCTCCGCCGACTCTTTACCAATGACAAGGATGTCGACGCCATCATCACGACGTGTCAGATGCAGTCCCTCCATGACCCATTTGCACGTCTCTCTCTGGCGCTGCATTGTGCTCGACCAGTATGTGGATTTTGAGAAGCTTTACGCCTCGATTCATTCGGGCACAAATTAGCAAGAGGATGCGAAGGACTTTGCTGGAGGCTATGTGCTTCTGCGCAAAGACCACGCCACCGCTCGTCGAACTCTTACTCAAGAGTCCGAGTGGACTCGCGTCTTCGATGCTTACGCCACCGGTGTTGGGCTTATCTACCCACACCGCAAAGACGAGCTCGCGGGATATCGCCGACTCATCATCGAGCTGTTCCGCGCTTCCCCCTCGAATCCAGTGTTCCCTATTCGCTGTGATAAGGAGACTCGCACTCGCTATGCTAACTCTCCTTTCAATCTCAATGACCGTGACGCGCTCCAGCTGCCGCTTCTCACAGAGATGTTACGCAACTCTGAGGTGGCTAACCCGCGCAAGCGGTCTTCTGATTCTGGCAGCTCCCAGCCTGCGACGCGTCGTCGAGTTATCTGTCAGAATTGGAATCTGGGCAAGTGCTCTTCTCCGTGCCCGGGTAGCCGTCTACACGGTACTTGCAGTGAGTGCGGAGGAAAACACACAGCTAAAAGCCAACCAGCCTGCCTCATCCAACTCGAAGCCCGACGAGCAGTCAATCGTGCAGGACCGAGTTCAGGCAGCAATGAGCAAGCCTAAATCGTTGAAGCGTAAATCTGACACTGTACCACCACCTCCACGCTTTAAGCGTGGCTATGTATTTACTTCCAATGTACTATCACACTCTAAAACGCCTCCGAGCATTTCTTCCACTTATACTGCTCCTCCTCTTCCCTTACCTCCTGAACACATTCTCAATGACTCTACCATTCAGCAGTCTCTTGCTGCTGTTGCCGATTATATCGAGGTCAGCACACCCATCCAGGTTGACCGCTTTGAGCGACTTTTGGCCAAACATCCTAACCGACCCTTTGTGGACTCAATCTGTCGTTCGCTCCGTGAAGGGTTCTGGCCTCTGCATGACGGCGAGTGGGAAGCGCACCTCAAAGACAAAATCAGAGACAACTACTCTACTGAGGAGCGCGATCTCGCTGAGCTGCGCAAACACCGAGATCAAGAAGTCGCTGCTGGTCGCTGGTCTCCTGCGCTTCCGGAAGGGTTTAAACTCCTTCCGGGAATGCGTCTGTCACCCATGTTTGTGGTATGGCAGAAAGGCAAACCGCGTGTTGTTATGGACCATACTGGGAGTGGTCTTAATGACGGCATTGCAAGGGAAGATGCAAAAGTGAAGTACGACGACATGCACTCCTTTGGGCAGGTACTGCATGAAGTCCTACAAGCTCACCCTCACGAGGAGATTGTGCTCTTCAAGAGTGATATCTCAAAGGCATTTCTCAATCTCCCCGTTCATCCCATTTGGCAGCTACAACAGGTTGTCATCGTTGACGGTCGCTATCACATCGTCCGTCGTCTCATCTTTGGCAGTCGTGCATCTCCATACTGCTGGTGCTCATTCTCCGGTCTAGTCAACTGGATTGCTTGGGAACTTGACGTTCTCGATCTGCATGACTACATGGATGACTACTATGGCTGGGATTCCAATCACAATCTTGTGCTCTTCCATGGACAGCGACGTCCACGACGTCAAGTCCAGCTTCTTATTCTATGGGACTTTTTGGGCATTCCCTATGAAGACAGAAAGCAAGAGCACGGTCGCCAGCTTAAAATCATTGGATTCTGGCTTGACACCATCTACGGGTCAATCTCCCTCACTCCAGACTCCATCACTGACATGATTACGATAATTGAGTCGTTCTTATCTCAGCGCAACCCAATACTCAAGGAATGGCAATCTTTGGGTGGGTACCTCAACTGGGCTCTGAATGTGCTGCCTTGGGCATGGCCAGCACTTACAGAGCTCTACCGCAAGATGAGCGGTAAAACACTGCAGTACAAAGGCATGCCATTAAACGTCGAGGTCAGATCTGACCTCACGTGGTTTGCTAATGCATTGCGGCACTGTATTGGAGTGCGCTTCGTTGATGCGCAAGCCTGGAATGACGCAGAGGCTGATATGGTCTATTGGACAGATGCGAGTAATCTGGGCCTTTCCTTTGTATATGCTGGAAATGGCTTTAGCTACCAACTCCGAACCACTACTGGAGTTGATACCTTCTTCAGAGAACTACTTGCTATCTTTTGCGCTGTCCACGATGCTGCGTCTCACCCTACTCCGCCTCGCAGACTGTTAATCCATTCTGACAGTCTCGACTCTGTTTCAGTGTTCGATACCTTGGCTGCTTCACAGTCAAGTCACAATGCTATCCTACTTGCTATTGCAGACATCATCATGCGTACAGGCATTGACGTACGTGTGAGGCATATCCGCGGGGTCGACAACGTGATGGCAGACATGTTGTCCCGCTTGCTGTTCTCTGACTTCCAGAGGCAGTTTCCCTCCTACCGCGTCCGCACTATGGAGCCACCTCGAGAGCTCCTGCCGGCGCGATGGAGAGAGTGCTTTTAGAGGCTCTGGGTGAGGGGAGGCGCACTCATCCCCCTCGCCCAACCATGGACTTGCAGAAGCTAGACGAACTTGTCTTATACTTGCAGGCCCATGCCATTGAGACGTCTACGCGTCTTAATTACTCTACTGGTGCTAGAGACTACGCACACTTTTGTAAATCACACAACCTGTCTTTAGAACCTACCCCAGAGACTCTAGCACGATACATTGCGTACACATCCCAATTCATTGCTTCTGCTCCAAAATACTTGTCTGGTGCAAAACACTTTCTCAAAGAGTTCTATCCTCATTTTGGTGACGCTCGTGTATCAGCACTTGTCCAAGCCACTATCCGGGGTGCCAAGAAGGTGAGAGCAGATCCTATACACAGGAAACCTCCTCTGCGCATTCATCATCTTCAACTCTTTGTACTTGCTGCACACCAGACTCAGAAGTATGATGATCTTCTCTTTGCTACCATCATATCATGTGCCTTCTATGCTGTTCATCGGATGGGAGAACTGGTGCAGCCTAATCAGAAGAAGCTTCGTGACTGGAGGAAGATCATCAAGCGATCCAGTCTCAAATTTGAGCCTGGGTATGCTGGCTATCGCTTGCCTTATCATAAAAGCGATCCATTCTATCAGGGCACTGATATACTGTTTACTACTCAGAAAGAAGCTGATCCTATCGCTCTTCTGAAGCAGTATGTCTCCCGCAGAGACAAGCTGCATGGTGCTCGAGCGGCACTCTTCATACGTGAAGATGGCATGGTTCCAACTAGATCTTGGTTTGAATCCAAATTCTTTGCGCTGGTGAGCAGAGAGTTTGGCGGACATTCAGTTCGTTCTGGAGGTATAACATTCTATGCATCTCTGGGACTTGCCGAGTCCATTCTTCAAGCCTTGGGTCGTTGGTCGTCATCTGCTTGGAAGATCTATATACGCGATCACCCAGCAGTCCGTGCCGCTCAGCAGTTAGCAGCTCAAAATAAATCATCTCATTGAAAATCTCTCTTTTCCTTTCCTCATCTCGCGTCTCGTAAACATCTTTCTTCACCTCCTACCCCACCCCTCCACTATACCATACATAGCATAGTAGGCACTTTACGATACGCTGAATTGATGAGGCCCCTTGGGGTCCGTTTTGGCCTAACTCCGTGTGAACTAAAAGCATAGGTCGATGTAAACGCGGATTCCGAGGGTAGGGAGCGTTTTCAGAGGCCTCTGCACGCCCCACACCTCTCCTCCATCCTTCTCCCACCTTCCTGCACAAGGAAGTTAAATCAGCTAGCTTTATTTGAGTCAAACCGAGTCAAACCGTCATCTGGTCAAAGAATTGCCTTTTTTGATCAAAGGCTCACTCCCTGCTGCTTCTACTGCAGCCTACCTCCCTTCCAGTCATTGGCCTACACACTTACCTAGCCTGTGTTTGGTGTTGCAGTAGCAACAGAGGCCACTCCCAGGGTGCTCTAGGATGTGTAATCCTGATGACTAATACTCTGCTCCTTTGCCTTTTACCATCATCTTCTCTCTGAGGCAAGCAGATTATTATCCCTCCAGTCCTCTTGCTCAGGACTGATGCCACACCCCTCTAGAGCACTGTCTGAAGCCCCCTAGCCAGCCCAAAACCAGTCCAGACAGGCCCAAAGTGCCCAATTTGTGAGAATTGCACACTTTTGCTCTCCCAGGCAAGCACTACTCTCTCTCTCAGTCCTCCTGCTCAGGGCTGATGGATAGACCCACTAGGAGCCTATTGCCACCATTTGCTACACCCCAAACTCGCAAATCCTGCCCCTGCTCCCAGTATGTGCTTATGTCTCATATCCAGCCATTCAATTCTGATGGCTTCTGTGCCCAGATACCCATTCCTTTTCAAGGACTCCTTATCAAGGACATCTCTGTGGGCTATCTGGTCACAGGTGTGCTCTCTGCACTGTCTCACTCCCATCTCTGCTAACCTGTGTTATCTGGTCACAGTTAGCTTCGCTTTTTTGCGTCCCCACCCACCTCTCCCACAGTATTTACATTTCATGTATTATCTACATTCCATGTACTGTAAGGCACTTTACGATACGCTGAATTGATGAGGCCCCTTGGGGTCCGTTTTGGCCTAACTCCGTGTGAACTAAAAGCATAGGTCCCTATTCACTGTGATAAGGAGACTCGCATTCGCTATGCTAACTCTCCTTTCAATCTCCATGACCGTGACGCGCTCCAGCTACCGCTTCTCACAGAGATGTTACGCAACTCTGAGGCAGCTAATCTGCGCAAGTGGTCTTCTGATTCTGGCAGCTCCCAGCCTGCGACTCGTCGCCACTGCTTAAGTTTCACACGAGGTTAGTTAGCAACTTCTGGCACGTGACCAATTCTATTCAAGCGGATCAAGACGGGCTACCTACGTAGAGTAGTCTACTTAATATATAATAAGGGCAGTGGAGGGAGGGAGAGCGAAAATTAACGAAGCTAATAACACACAGCATCAGATCAGACAAGATCTGGACTCATCAGGGCATAAAAGCGCACCTAATACACACAGCAGTCCTAGTGCGATGCACAGGCTTCAGATCTGAGAGATCTAACAAGGAGCTGTATGTATCATGAGATCAGGCAGTAGACAGTGTCTATGGTGAACTCACAGCTTTGCAGAGTCAGGAATCAAAAGAGCGACGCTCTCAGGGCTAGAGAAACACTGCAAAGACTGGTAGGAAGTGAGTCCAAAGCAAAGAACTGGAGGAGCAAGGCTGCAGACCTCAAAAATGCGAAGATGATGAGAGTAAGAGGGCAAGAGAGCGACGACTCTGATGGGCCCTGGGGCTCCCTGGTAAGCTGCATCAGCTGTCAATTAACAGCACAGCCAACAGGCCAGGTGTCCATCAAAGGGGGTCTCAAAACTCTGAAGCTGTTAAGAGAAGCATTACAGCTGTTAAAGACTCGCTTCTTGGAGTGGAAATCAGCCGATTCTATCGCAGAATCTGTCTATAATGTTTCCGAAGCACTCCGGATCAAGCTACAGCGGTAGGAGGATCCAAAACAGCGAAGTCTCAAATCAAAGAGTTGGTGATGTGTCACTGATAAGGGCGCAGCGCGCTCAAATCGCGACCGTTTTACTCGCGGATTGAAGCGTTGGAAAGCTGGCGAGATTCCGCTCAAGATGACACTCAACACGATGGGGTAGCGGCGTGGCGAAGCTCACACCAAAGCGGAATCTGCTCTCAGCCAGTTGAGCACTTGGTACAAAACAGTGAATATCTCGACGAGTTGTAAACGGATTTGAGCGCGGATAGAAGCGTTGGATTCCTCGCATTTGAGAGCACCTATTGCGTAACAGCTACCTGTGCTAGGCCTTGTGTACAGGCTACAGGAAAATAAAAACTATTAAAGCTCAATTATGCGAAATGCGAACTTGGTGAATATCTCCGCGAGTGGTACACCAATTGGATCTCGGATATGACCATTGGATTGGCCATGCTTGAAAGCACTTATTGCACTATGAACAGACCTAGGAAACAGGCTGTGAAAGCGTCAGTAAAGCGAAGTCTGCTGGAGCAAAGTTGAGAACTTTGGAGAAGTAAGACTGTAGCGAGCTTGGCTACTAGTGTTGTAGTGTAGTGAGCATGACTACATGAAAGAAACATGCTGACAAGGCCAGCATGCATTTAGAGGAGGTGTAGGAGGGCAGAGGCCTCTGAAAACGCTCCTTACCCTTGGAACCCGCTTTTACTTCGACCACTGCTTAAGTTTCACACGAGGTTAGTTAGCAACTTCTGGTACGTGACCAATTCTATTCAAGCGGATTAAGACGGGCTATAGATGGCTATGTAATGTTGTGTGTGGGGGATGGTGGTGGTGAGAGAAAATGAGATTGAGACGCGAGGAGAAAGATGAAGAGAATAAAAGAAATTATCAATGAGCAGCTCGTTTCGCTGCTAACTCCTCTGCTGCTCTTACAGTAGGATTATCTCGAATATAGATCTTTCATGCAGCAGATGTCCATCGACCTAAAGCTTGAAGTACAACTTCAGACAGTCCTAGACTAGCATAGAATGTGGCTCCTCCAGCACGCATTGAATGACCTCCAAACTCTTTGCCAAATAATGCTGTGAGTCTAGCATCAAACCAGGACCTTGTTGGTCTAGATCCATCCTCTTTGACGAATAAAGCCGCTCGAGCTCCGTGAAGCTTGTCACGACGACGTGTATAGCGCTTCAAAAGCTTCAGAGGAGATGCAACCTCTTGATCCATGAATAAAATGGCGGTGCCATGATATAAAGGATCACCTTTATGATAAGGTAAGGTATAGCCTGCAGAATCCTTGGTAAAATGCAATGAAGCTCTTTTAATAACTTTACGCCAATCATAAAGAGACTTATCATTCGACATGGTAAGCTCTCCAGCTCTGTGACAGCCATAAAATCCGCAAGATAGTAAGGTTGCAAACAGAAGATCATCAAAGGTATTGGTAGAGTTTGCTTGGTTTAGAGCAGATTGAAGGTGATGAGTGCGAAGAGGAGGTCTGCGCTGAATAGGATCAGCTCGCATTTTGTTGGCCCCTCGAATTGTAGCTTGTACTGCAGCGGTGGCCCGATTTGCAGCAAAGTCAGGATAGAATTCTTCGATGAAGTGTTTGGCACCAGTGAGATACTTGGGTGCTGATTTGATATAACGAGATGTATACGCAATATAGCGTGATAGAGTTTCTGGAGTTGGATCCAGAGGAAGATGGTGATTCTTGCAGAAGCGTGCATAGTCACGTGCACCAGTAGTAGCATATCCTTTTTGAGTTGATTTTTCAATAGCATGAACTTGAAGAAAGTGAACTAGATCATCCAACTTTTTCAAATCCATTGTAGGGCGAGAGAAGGAATTCTTTCTCCTCTCGCCCAAAGCATCTAAAAGCACTCTCTCCATCGCGCTGGCAAGAGCTCTCTTGGAGGCTCAAATGTGCGGATGCGGTCAGAGGGAAATTGCTTGTGGTAATCATTAAGCAAGAGGCGTGACAACAGATCAGCTCTGATGTTCACTTTGCCTGCAATGTGCCTAACTCGAATATCAATGCCAGTCTGAAGAACAATAGAAGCTACTGCAAGAAGAATGGAATTGTGAGAGGATTCAGATGCAGATATGGTGTTGAAGACAGCTACAGAATCAAGACTGTCTGTATGAATCAAGATGCGACGAGGAGGAGATGACATAGATGCAGCGTGGTGGATAAGAGACAAGATTGCAAGCAGCTCTCTGAAGAAGATATCGGTTGCTGGAGCTTTTGGATCACCTTGAAGCTGATAGAGGAATCCATTTCCAGCATAGACAAAAGACAAACCAGAATTGCTGGCATCTGTCCAGCCAACAAAGTCTGCTTCGTTATCGTCCCATGCTTGAGCATCTGCAAATCGTACTCCAATGCATTCTTTAGCCATCTTGGCAAACCATGTCAGATTCTCTGTAACTTCAGCATTGATAGGAATGCCTTTGTATGCCACAGACTTTCCTCGAGTTTTGCAATAAAGCTCAGTCAAGGCTGGCTTTGCCCAAGGTAAGACATTGAGTGCCCAATTCAAATGTCCTCCAAGCCTCAACCAAAGCTGCAGAGGTGGCTTGCGATTGGGAGTGCTCAGGAATCCAGTCTTGTAAGTCTTGCAAAGACCTTGCAGACAGAGACATAGATCCTGCGCAGATATCAACCCAAAAGCCAATAATGACTAGAGTGGCTCCATGCTCTTGCTTTTTGTCATCCCAAGGACAGGAGACGTAGTCCCAGAAGATTAGAAGCTGCACTTGACGTCGAGGTCGCAGTTTGCCATGAAAATGAATAAGGTTGCGATTGAAGTCCCAACCAAAGAAGTCATCCATATAATCATGTAGATCCTCGATACCTAACTGCCAAGCAATCCAGTTTAGCAGTCCAGAAAGCGAACACCAACAACGTGGTGAAGCTCGAGTGCCAAGAATCATTCTGCGTACAATATGCAGAAGGCCGTCAACTGTAACTACTTGATGCAGCTGCCAAATAGGATGAGCAGGTAAGTTGAGGAATGCTTTGGAGACGTCGCTTTTGAAGAGAAGAAGATCTTCGTGTGGATAAGCACATCTCACATCATGTATGACTTGCGCAAAAGAGTGCATGTCATCATAGCGTACTTTAGCATCCTCCTTCAGAATGCCTTCATTTAAGCCATTGCCGGTGTGATCCATGACAATGCGTGGCTTGTCTTTATCTCCATCCTTTTGCCATACAACAAACATAGGCGAGATGCGCATACCAGGCAGCATCTTGAAATCCTTTGGTAAAGCAGGACTCCAACGTCCGGCAGCCACCTCTTGATCTTGATATTTGCGTATCTCAACCAAATCGTTGAGATCATCTGTGTAGTTGTCATAACGCTCAGCTAAATGCTGTTCCCACTCTCCATCATGAAAGGGCCAGAAGCCTTGATGTAAGGAGTGGATGACTGAATCGACAAAAGGACGATTGGGATGTTTGACTAATAAGTGCTCAAGTCGCTCAATGTTGAATGGAGTTCCAACATGAATGTAGTTGGCAACTGCAGCCAAAGATTGTTGAATGTGAGGATCATTCAGAATATGCTCAGGAGGAGTTGGGAGAGGAGGAGCAGAATAAGTGGATAAAATGCTTGGAGGCTCTCTTGTTTTGGAAGTAGATACACGGTCTGTAAATATATAACCACGTCTGAAGCGTGGGGTACACTGTTTCATAGACAACTTGCGCTTTAAAGAAGGAAGAGAATTAGGACGTTCCTGTGCTCTTGCTACTCGCTCCGCTACTAGCAATGCTTCTTCTGGCTTGGAACCGGATCCAGCAGGTGGGACTGGACTTGGCTGAGTGATTGGCAAAACACTCAGAGCAAGTCCCATGCTGCCTGCGACCTGGACACTTCTTACTACACCTCTCAGCATTCCAATTGTCGCAGATGACATCCTTGCGACGCTTGGACCCACTCTCCAAACGCTCCTCCAAGCTGCGCTTTGTAGAAGTCGAAGGCGCTGAGAGTGGGCGAAGCAACTGAGAAAGAAGTGGAAGCTGAACAGCCTCTCGACTATCCAGCCTGAAAGGTGTCTGGTCATAGCGCAGACGAGTCTCCCGATCGATTTGAATAGGAACAAGAGACGTACGTAGCATGGAAAAAGTCCACAATGCTTTGTCTATAGCTTTGCAGCTCAGACTGGCGATGAGGGTAGACAATGATGACACCCTCATACCAAGCATTGAAAACCCGACTCCAGTCAGACTCAAATTGAAGAGTCCGACGAGCAGAATACTGATTCTTCTTAACCAGTATATAGTTTGTAGCAAAAGGCTGCGAGTCATCATGATGATTGACTATTCCAGATAGAGAGGCAAATAGCTTCTCAAAGTCGACATAACGGTCTTGTACAATGAGCTTCCAGAAAGCTCGCGCAAAGGGATTCTTGATCCGACGCGCTTGCAAGAGCTCAACAAGAACGTCGACATCCTTCTCAGCTGCCAAAGCACGTCGAAGCTCAATTGTCTGTTGAATATGTTTGTCAACTGATATCACAGAGCTGAGTTGTGCGAGATGGAGAGCAGCAGCAAGAACCGCGGCTGAAAGCCCGGTAGAAGGTGTACTGGAAGTGGAAGGACCGGAGCGCAAAAGACGTTCAATGAGTGAGAGACCAGGATCTGGTGCATGCTGTGGTGGCTCAACATCTTGGCCTCGAGTTGGGCCCAAGCGGCCTCATCCAAAGCAGCGCGAAGTCGAGCCTCTTGTTCATCTAAAGACTTGGACTGCTCATGCTCGGGTGTCCTAGCCTCAGCAGGGTCACGGTACTCTCAGAGAGCAATAACCTGGTCGATGTAATCCTGGAGCTCATGAGGAGAGGCTCTTGTAGCTCAAGCAGCGGTAAGGAAGGCGCGGAGCGAAGTGATCCTGCCTGCAGATGAGAGTGGTAAATAAATATTGGAATATATAATTAAGATGAAGCATGATGTTTTGCGCATTCGCGAGGGAGAGTTGACGAAAACAACTATTCAATACGCTCTCATTAGGTTCATTGGCAAGCAGCTCCAATTGTCGCTGATTATTTCTAAGGGGCAGCGTTACACTAGGTCGAGTCACGAGTGCATCCATACTCATTAGAAGGGTCGATAGATGTGCGAGATCTGCGACGATACGGGAATGTGGAGTACTGTCTCTGAGGATTGAAGTAAAAATATATGTTCGACAAAGCGACAAGTATAATGACTTGGTAAAAATTTCTAGCCTATAGTATATCAGATGAGCATCGAAGATTTGCCAATGAGATCGATTAAAGAAAATACGTATTTATTTCAAACAAGAGTATGTTGTCACAACTTAATGGCAAGTGAAAGATATGAATATGCATTGCGCCGACTTAATTAGGTCTAATAAACTAATAACAGAAATAGACGTCTCATTAGTGTGACCCAATTGTAACGATAATCACTTACCATTTCTCACACCTCTTTGCGTCCTTTTAATTGAAGTTCAGATCTGACATCATCGTAATACTTGTGAATACTGTATTATTACGATCGTAGATTCAGTAAGTGTGATCTATGACCTACTGAATCTATTTAATACAAGATTCAAGCCCGCCAAAGGCCTGTGACCTATGCTAAATAAGTTCATTCATATTCTTATGGAAAGGCTAGTGAGAGGAGTTTCTAAGTGTACTGCATCTGAAATCAGTATAAATATATTATTTAAAACATAAAATAAGGTAAACAGTAGGGAAAATGGCTGAAGAGCCAGAATTAGGAGAAAAATTGAATTTGTGACCAATTTTGAACAGGTTTAGAGGTCAAAAAATTAAGTAACTTACTTATGTAATAGGTTCATTTTTAGAGCTTGTGACCCGTGATCTAATCCTACGATCGTAATAGTACAGTACTCTTAATCATATTTATTTTACTTTAACGGCCTGTCTATCAAGGACCCAAAAAGACCAGCCTATAGTAGGCTTAGGAAATGCTTTACACATTTGTGGCGCATTTTTGATTAGGTAGTCAATAAGCAGAATGGGATGGGTAATAATAAATGCTGCTATAGGGAATAGTATTGAGGGAGATAAAAACTGATTTTATGTTTTTTTAAGCTAAAAATTCAATGGTATAAACGGTTTTTTAATAGTTTGAATAGTTAAGGAGATATTAAGGAATCTAGATGTATTAGAAGTATATTTATGCTTTTAATTTATACAGAGTTAAGCTAAAACGAACCTTAAAAGGCCTCATCAATTCAGCGTATCGTAAAGTGCCTTACAGTATATGGAATGTAGATAATACATAAAATGTAATTACTGTGAGAGAGGTAGGTGGGGACGCAAAAAAGCAAAGCTAATTGTAACCAAATAACACAAATTAGCAGAGATGGGAGTGAGATAGTGTAAAAAGTACACCTGTGATCAAATAGCCTACAGAGATGTCTTTGATAAGGAGTCCTTGAGAAGGAATGGGTATCTAGGTATAAAAGCTATTAAAATTGAATGGCTAGATATGAGATATTGACACATACTGAAGCAGGGGGAGAATTTGTAAATTTGGGGTGTAGCAAATAATGGCAATAGGCTTCTAGTGAGTCTATCCATCAGCTCTGAGCAAAAGGACTGAGTAGAGAGAGTAGTGCTTGTCTGAGAGAGCAAAAGTATGCAATTTTCATAAATTCAACCCTTTGGGCTTGTCTGAACTGGTTTTGGGCTGGCTAAAAGGCTTCAGACAGTACTTTAAAGGGGTGTGGCATCAGTTCTGAATAAGAGGACTGAAGGGATACTAATCTGCTTGCCTCAGAGAGAAGATGATGGTAAAAGGCAAAGGAGCGGAGTATTAGTCATCAAGCTTACACATCCTAAAATATTCTAGGTGTGATTTCTGTTGCTACTGCAATATCAAATACAGGCTAGGTAAGTGTAGGCTAATGACTGGAAGGAAGGTAGGCTGCAGTGAAAGCAGCAAAGAGTAAGTCTTTGATCAAATAAGGCAATTTTTTGACCAGATAATGGTTTGACTCGATTTGACTCAAATAAAGCTAGCTGATTTAACTTCCTTATGCAGGAAGGTGGGAGAAGGATGGAGGAGAGGTGTGGGGCGTGCAAAGGCCTCTGAAAATGCTCCTTACCTCCAGAATCTGCGTTTACATCAAATGTAAGCTCAGTTGTCTTCTGCAGATACTGCATGCACTTCGAAATAGGCGCGCCATCTTTTATAAGTCGGCTTTGGTAATTCTTCAGGTATGCAGGAGTCCGTTCTTTAAAATGAGGCTCTTCAAACGTGAATACACTATGGTTAGCTTCCTTAGGCGTTCTAGTCCTCTTTACGAGTATCTTTTAGATCCACTTTTATTCTCCTCATCGTCGTTAGACCCTTCTTCCTTCTTCTTTATATGCCACTCGACTGAGCTTGCTCAGAATCAGAGTCTCACCACTCCTTTAATCTCTTCTATAGTTTATTTCTCTTACGAAGACTACAAGGAGGAACAAGCTATCAAGACATTTCTTCTGCTAAAGGATCTACTTTCTCATTGGGGTTTCTTCTCTAAGGAGATTGTGATTGCTTGTGCGAACCCAAATAGGCTACATTCAAAATGTTTGTAGGTTGCTGATTCATTTCAGACCAAAAGATTATTTGCGACGTTCGAACCAAGTACAACACTGGTTACTTTAAAAGTGTGTTTATTAATACAATTTTATTATTAATGGTCTAACTTTTTAATAGACCATCCTTTTGCGCACTCAGCCAGTTATTTACTCGATGACGGTTCTTTGCATAAGGTCTTTGCGTACTATGATAAAAGATTGAATCTTCGTTATCGCCGTCATTGATCACAGTTCTGACCAATATCTCAAAAACTATCTTAGCCTAGTTGGTGATGCTATTTGGTGCTTTGATTTCAAGAAAGGTATTACAAAAGAGACCTGACTAGAGTTAAAGACGTAGTTCGTGATTTGTAGCATCTGCAAGTGTCATTTTTCCAGAGATGAATACTTGAACCATATTATTGATGAGGCTTGTGGGAACTGATATAAAAAATATAGTGGTATATACTTGTTTTAACTCTCACGTAAGTTGATGACGTATTATACAATAGTTACATATAATTATCATGCTTTCAACTAGATGCGTATAAAGCCTGATCTTTCTTAGAGAACCTTTGCGTATGAGTATTGTATTGAAAAACATTCTATAGTAGTACAAAAATGTACTAGTTCTCTTATGAAGCACATATTTCTAGAATGAAACTCTCGAATTGGAATACCAGAGGATATTTAATAAGTTCTTATCACTAACGAGGCATACTGTGAGACTTATGAGCTTATTGGCTTTATCAAAGGTCATGAGCTGCATCTTGACTCTAACAGAGAATGTGTAGACATCAGTCAAAGACATAAGACATAATGTGGTTGTATTTAACCTCTCTATTTGATTTCTTGAAAGTACTACGAAAGTATATCGTATATAGTGAATGTATCATTTGGTTTCAGCCATTTCTTAGAGTCAGCATTCCTCGAATAACTTTTGAAGCACTTCTTCATAAGAGTATCATACCTTGTCTTAGAAATTTGAAATATGGAGGCTTGATTAAACCAAACAACTGAATCCACTGCATGAAGGCTTCAGATTTTTTACTTAAAATTGTGATTAAAAAATTTATAGATTTTTAATTAATCTTTTTAGTTAAAATTTTATAAAATTCATTTTAAATTATTTTAAACACGTTTGCGCTGAATTAAAATTTTCTAAAAATATTTTAAAAAATATTCAATATAGGTAAAAATGTCTTAAATATATTTATCTAATTTTTAATTTAAAAAACTAGTTAAAAATCTATAGGTTTTTTTACCATAATTTTAATTAAAAAATTTAGAGCCTTCATGTAGTGGATATCGTGTCTATGATCTGCTTTTCACTCTTCTTCAGAGATTTCATTAACTATGTTCAAAGGTTGGAAATTTTCCCACATCAGTTTTTCTTCATTAGGAGTGATGACAATCTCGATGTCTTCTATTTTAATAATAAAATTAATATAATTAAAATAATTAAAGAACTTACTGCGAAGATCAATATTAAAATGAATAAAGAGAGCAGAGAGATAGAGGAGGAATACATCAAGAGGAAATTCGATGCAGATGCCAGCTTTCCAAATCACTAGCCATATCTTTTCTTGATAGTTGAAGAACTCATAGATAAAGACGATACAAATACCTAAGGTCAAGTTCTTTGCGTCAACATGGGAATCACAGTATACACACTTAATGCCTAATTATAAGGCGTTAAGATACCAGTTGTAGAATAGTTCGTAATCTGAGCTTAAGTCGTAATGTATCCTTATGTAAGCCACACATTTTTTGTAGCGTTTGGCAATCTCAGAAAAGTACTGCTTAAGAAGAGCATTAGCTAACAAACTATGGCATAAAAGTTAGAATGAGAAAGCTTGCATTCAATATATTCACATATTTGATCACGTAGAAAGCCGTACCCTTTACATTTCTCTAAATGCGCAGCATTCTCCTGATATTATTGGGAGTATGAAGGAATCTGATGGACGTATCAATAACTGAAGAGGTTCTGAGGCTGTCAATGCTTACAATTTTATTGTTTCTATTGATTTGAATCCTCCAATACAGAATCAATATGATTCACGTCTGTTGGCCCGTATTGCGTCTTCACTCATGCTGCTATATGCGCGAATGAAATCATAAGTCTCAGCAAAAAACTGAGAGAGCAGTTATTGCATGTTATCCATGATTCTTGAACGAAAGATAATGAGATGACCAGCAGTATTTAATAAATATGTCGTAACTCTAACTTGATATTAGAAAAGATAGATTAGAAAGTGAAAGAAACACACCTTTGATAGGGAATAAAGTAAATGCCTGAGAGATAGCTTCAAATGACGTCCAAGGAGCGAGAGGCTTATAAGCCTTTCATAACTTAGTACTGTATATTTCGCAATTGCGAAATGCATTATTTTCGGAAAATTCAGGAGAACAATAAAATCTCTGAGGAGGTTAAGAATCTGATGCGCGGTCTTGCATATGTAACATATGACAATTTCTAGGATGTGATCTCTCAGATCATTGAGAAAGGTGGCAAGGCAGGAGAAGATATGTACAGTCTTAGCTGACTCAACCTACTCACTTATGTTCATATCGCAGACTGAGTAAACAACAAACTTCAGAACAACTTTGTTTTCCAGAAATTTTACTAGCAGCAAAGCAGGATTCTTCTAGAAGTTTGGCATGCTGGTTTTGGACACATTAATGTATCAGAAATCTTATATTATGACTTCAATGAGAAGGATCGATTTTGTATTCTGGTTAGTGAAATTGAAAAACGTCGTCGGCTGAATGCTCTGAAGTTGGGTTCTTTAAAGATAGATCTTGATTCTCGAGTATATTATGCTTCTTAATGCTGCCTTTCAGATGTATGATGATACTAGTACTACGCTGATCATCTAGTTGAGAATGCTTTGATTTTTTTATATTGAAAGTGTAAGTAATCTTTGTCCCTCCGCCATGCTTGTATTGACGAAATATATAATCAATAAGAAAATACAAGTGTTGCAACAATAGAACGAGAATATTGAAATTCACAATTTAAAGATGAAAGTCGTTTGCTAAAAGTTCAACCAAGTACATGTAGCTCTCCAAACCTTATGAAAAAATGTATCAGTAGGCCGAGTTACAAAGACATATAAGAATTTAAAAGAGATGACTTTACAGCTAGAGAAGAAAAGTGGTAGAATAGAAGTCCTTGCGTAATAAATTGAGGTACTGAATAATGTAATATCATTTTACTTTTATAGGCTATAATATACGTTGCTTTTCCTGACTTCATTTAATAGAGACTAGCATTTGCGAAGAAAATTCAACAAGGAAAGGTGATCATTTGTAGTAACAGATTATTCGAGCAGATAGATTATTCAAAATGATCAATGTTGTCCACTATGCTCGTCACCATTGAGAATTGAAGCTTAATCTTATACTTGAAACATGTAGGAAGTTTAGTTTTATACATAAGTCAATCAGCGCGACAAGACTCACTCAGAGGTACATAAAAATCTGTTGTCTTTTGACAACGGCAAACACTGAGAGAAGCAAAGATAACAAGAAGAGAGAAGCCGAGAGGGAGGAGAGTAGGCTCACACAATATCACCAAGAACTAGAGATCTCAATGAGTTCGCGGGTCACACGGAAACTCGGGTACTCGATTTGACCGAGGGTCTCGATTACTCGACTCGTTTGATCTGCAGATCAATAACGGGTCGAGTCACATACGGATCGCGAGTATGGCCTTGGAGGCGTGAATACTCGGTTTGACTTGCAAAAATGTAGATATATATTTAATCTTAATTTACAAAATTTTACAAAGTTAAACGGGGCAATACGTCGCCCGAATGAGCCGTTCGCATCATTTTCTCAAGACTTCTCATGATCTGGCAATCGCTGAGAGGCCGCGTAAGCGTGCGATCGGATCGTTTCTATCTCATCCTCTTACCATCACCACCACAACGACCCCCCAGAGAGCGACGATTGTCGTCTCTGTCGCATTGACGATTGTCACACGGCCTTTGGAGCACGAATTTGGGTCTTGGCTCTATGTCAGGCCCGCTGCTGCTGTCTATATGACAGCAGCAGAGATATCGATAACCACTACACGTCGAGGACGACGAGGACGAGGACCACGGGCACCACCACCGTCACTACACCACCACCACCACCACCACCACACCACCACCATCATCACACCACCACTACCACTACCGCCACCACTCCCACCACCTCTACCACTCCCACCACCTCCACCACTCCCCTCCATCACCCCACCACCACTCTCAGTTCGTGCTCATGCATGGCTGAGTGTTCCCGTGCCATTGCCCGGGGATGCTCGCCGGGCATGAATGAACTTTGGGTGGGTGATCCGCACGATCCGTTGATAACTCGGATCGTGCGCGAGTACCCGCCGATCTCGCGAGTACTCGACTTGTTTGACTCGCGAATTAATGCGAGTCGAGTTAATGCCGGATCACGAATAGAGACTCTTGACCTTGAGTACTTGCCAAACGGATCGCGAGTCAGACTCGGATCTGACTCGTTGAGATCTTTAAGTTCTACGGACACAAGTACATACGGAGGTTATAGCGTACATAGATCCCGAATATACATCTTGTCTTAAGACCACCACCATCCGAGTGTCTGTGTGACTAGCTGAGTTCTAGTACCTATATCTGATGACCACTGCACTTCGGACCACCAGCATCCTCTGATTCCATAGTCTGATCATTGCTGATCACGTCGACAAGCCCGTATTATCCGTTATCACTCGCCATCACTGTTACCGTATTTTGTGCATTGCACATCGTTGGAATGGACACACATGATTGGAATGCCATTGAGAACAGTCACATGACCAAAAAAGCGGAGGAGCTAGGGCTCTGCCCAGCTGGGTGGGATGACATCATTGTGGGGATCATCAGGGACCACAGATCAGACATTGATGGATCTGAGGGATGTTCCTGGAATTGATGGATTGATGGATGGGGTCCAGGATGGGTGGAGTAGGCTCTATTAGGACGCATTTTTGATCAGGTGATCACTGGGCAGGATGGGGTGGGCAATAATGAATGCTGCTATTGGGGATGGCTGTAGGGTAGGTGATGACTTAGTTTATGTTCTTTTAGGCCTGCCAGGCAGTGCCAGCTGGCTGCCAGGACGCACCTGGGGTGGAAAACAACTAGTTATTGCAACCTCTAGTTTAGAGCGAATAACTAGTTATGACCCTCACTAGTTAGAAGGTAATAACTAGTTGTTCATAGTGCATAGGGTGCAGCGGGAGAGGAGTGAAGCCAACAGCGCTTGTTTGAAAGCGCAGAAATCGATCCAGAAAATGCGCTTCTGAGCCCAATTTGGTGGGGTCATCGCTCGGGCCAGAGAAAATGATGGGATATGAGGTAATAGGAGGATTGTATGAGGGATGCTCCACTACAGGAACAACTTAGAGAATGTGTTGCGTATTAAAACGCTTGAGGGGACGAATATAGTATACGGGGACGTTGGGTACATAAGAGAATATTTTAACGACATCATGGTGAGAAGTAAACACGCCGAAGGTGGAAGGAAGGGTGGGAAGATCGCAAAAGGCATTCGTGGCGCATGATGGATTGGTACTTCATCGAGCCCTAGCTGTAATCCTTAGCCTTTTTTCCCTGGTTATAACCACGGAAAATCATGTTAAACACTACATTATAACGGGCCAGCACAGCCACCAGCGTGGGCCAGGTAATACTAGCACCGCTACCTGGCAGCTTCCGTCCTGCCGCCAATGCTCGACATATTCCGTTTCCTCATCCACGCTCAGCATATTCCACCCGCTCTCTCGTCAACACTCGGCATATTCCATGTGCCCGTTCATGCTTAGGCAGCGCGATCCGGCAATTGCCGGATAACGATCAGACGACTCAGATCTGATCTCTCTCCCTCTTCCCACTACAATACGACGACAACATCGTGTTCGTCAGCCCCAGAACTTATTCTGGGACTTAGTCTGTTTATACTCTTTGTGTTTTCTGGCTTTTCTGGACAGATTTGGCTTTGCGCTATCCGCTGCGCCCTCGGATACAATCTGGGGCACATTCTGGTGCTCGTCTTTGCGACGGCACCAATTCGATAAGCCTCCGCCACGTGTAAGCCCTCGAGATGAGACCGCCATACTTTCTGACAGCGGCCGCGGGCACATAGGACTATAATGATACTGAGGATGCCCAGGACGACAATAATATCGGCTGCGCTCAGAATGACACTATCCGCAATGCGTAAACCCTCAAGAAGAGGCTGCTATACTGGCGTGTTTGTGCTTAGATAATGACAGCGGCGCTGCTGCCCTTGGACTCGTTTTTGGTTGTGGCCCTTGTCTTTGCGGTGCCGTTTCATGGGGCTCCATTAGCGTTTGAAAGTCAGGTTAGGTTAGGTCTTTGGACCTTACCTACCATAACCGTTGACCATGCGCCGCATGCAAAAAAATTTTTGAGTGTAACCGGTGATCGTAACCGATGTGTAACTGTAACTGGGTCATAACTGCAGTCTTTAGACCAGTTAGTGACCGATCTAACTGCTCTTCGATCAGACCGGTCAGTAACTGGTCGTAACTGGGCATGACCGATCATTAACTGCACCAAATCCATGATTAAACTAACAGCTTACCAAATGGTATACTCACTAATGTGAGTATACCATACAATTAGGCCAGGCTTGCAGCTAAGCATCCAAGCTGTACAGAGCTCAATCTGCAGATCCACTTGGTGTACTGATGTAGGGATACTCGAGAGGTCGATGGTGGAAATGACATTCTTTTCGAGGTGGCGCAGAACACCTAATTAGGCAAGTTGCATACCACCTGCGAAAGGAGATGGGGAATGGAGGAAGGAAAGGCTTGGGTGGTGATGGTGCCAGAATGGTCACGTTTGGGTAGCATAGCTGAAGTCTCCAGTCGTTGCCATGGTAAAGGCGCAAACGTCGTCGAGTCCTTGAGTCGTCGCGTGCTGGAAGTGCCATCGTTCTGGTGAGGACATCTTCATTGTTGGGGTGATGGAGTCGTTGACATTGTGAGCACGTCGTCGTCATTGTGGGTGCTAAATAGATCAGTACTAGATAATAAATGTAAAGACACCCACCTTGACGACGCCGCCTGTCAGCAGACAGCGCGGCGTCAAGCTCCAGAGTCGACCTCCTAAATCCTGTGCTCTGTGGAGTTTCTCCATGGTCGTTGTTGAAGAATTGCGGCCTCGTTGGAGGGCTTACGCGTCCTGCGGGGCTGCCGGGGCTCTTCAAGCCCGCATGTCAATGAAAAAATCAGAAAAAAGACATAGATAGAAGGAGGAGGACGCCTAGGACACCCGGGTCCCAAGGTCGAGTCATCGGGGCGCAGGCGTCACGGGATGGTGGTGGTTGGAGGGAGAGATCGATTAAGAAAAATCTGCTCGATCACCACTCGGATGATCAGTCCGAGCTGTTTCTGGCAGGTTCATTGTGCTCTAGCACGACAACGGAGAAAATTGAAGCTCTTAAATATTGCGGGATGTGTTCCTGGGATGTTTTAGAGTCTTTTAATTTTTTGGCCCATTTCTGGTACATGAGAACCTGATTCTTGTACTATGAGCACAAATAGACAATGGACAGTGATAAGTCTCATTCACAATGGGAGACAGTTGATTTAATTTATGCTAGAATGAATAAATAACATTCTAAGGTATAGGATCCAGTAGAAAGCTGGGCAGCCAGAGAGCTTTTCCTTGCTGGAGGACATGATCTCGCGGTATGTCTGATCGTATACTTGTCATGTAACAAATTTATAAGCGTTGCAGCAAGTATATCACCCAAACTTTAGCGTAGATACATATAAGTCATTTACTGTAATAGATCCCGATACTTAATTGTGTGCTTCGAGGGCCTCACCGTTGTCCCGAATGACATTGAAGTCGTTCCGTTCGCGATTTGGTGCTCGGACCGATTATCTGAACAGTGATTGAGTTGCTTTTTCGTTCTCGATCTCTCCCTCCAACCACCACCATCCCGCGATGCCTGAACCCGACGACTCAACCAGGGGACGCGGGGCTTCCAGGCGTCCTTCTCCTTCAATCTGACTCTTTTTTGCGCCTTTTTTTGTGGATGCGCGGGCTTGAAGAGCCCCGGTGGCCCCGCAGGACGCGTAAGCCCTCCAACGAGGCCGCAATTTTTCTGCAATGATGACGGAGAAGCTTTGCGAGGCAGAGGACTTGGGATATTGGCTGGGTGACTCGACGCCGCACTGTCTGCAGGCAGGCGGCATAACGAAGGTGCGTATTTTTGTCTTTTTGTTGTTGCACTGAGGTGTTACCACAGGACGAATCGACAATCACCGGAACCACCCAGAGCGCGACGATTGTCGCCTCTGCCGCACTGACGATTGTCAGGCGACCTGCGGGGTGAGTTTGGAGTGTCTGGCATGAAGCCAGACACTGCCGCTGTCTCTGCCACGACGACGACGACTCGAGAACGGATCACTCACGACTCAAGGATGGACGGCTGCCATCCCGCATCCCCACGACGATAACTATGTCAGTGCCGACCTCTGAATAGTCCCCCGGCTCCCCACAATTGCACCTGATAACGCTGATACGCACAGTACAAACTGGATGCAGAATAAGCATATTTTGCGATTTCTGTACGACCTCTTGTAGGAAAGACATGTATACAAATACATCATAGTACTTGAGAAGTCTATCAAAGACTTCTAGGAGACTCTCTTAGGACGCGAAGAGACTCCAAGGTGGCCATTACGCGCCTACGGACCGAACTCCCGAATCAACCGGAAGTTCCCATAACGTTCTACAGAACTCTAAACGTGCCTGAATATCAAATACTCAATGCGCCCGGATGCAACACACGCATCCGTCGGACAATCGGACTTACAATCCTGGTTGTTTCCTTTCCAAGTACTCGGATACGATGTATTCACTATAGTATCCACCTGAACACTAGGGACATGTTCTGAACCACAGAGCTCGTTCAGAAAGACCTTTACAACGAGACTACTGCATTCATCTACTTGAACTTGGGATCCATACGGACCCTCAACCCCGAAAGCTGTGAGTCAGACAGGACTCCGGAATCACGCAATCTTGCATCATCCCTCCGTTACGAACAAAAGACCACGCGGATGCAAACAGATACATCCGTACCGCAGTGTGGAAGTGACTCAAACGGAACCGGAACCGCAACTCGACAGGCACCCTGTGTGGCCACTATAAACATAGAAAACCAGTTATCAGAACAGCCTTGACAGATACACTTCGAAAGTGGGGTATCATTCGAAAGCTATAACTCAGGTCTACATGAAGGACCGAAGTATCAAACCCAGAAGACAAAGTTTAGAAAGCTAACTACACTACGACACGTCGGAACCAACCAGGTCCCAACCGGACTATCTACATGGTTGAGTCAGACGAGCACAAGGTGTTATATCAAATACCACGGAAAGCACGCCATCCGCGGACTCATACGAGTCACCCGGAGGTCTGAGGAACTGACAGTAGCTACCGAACCGCACCCACCAGTAAGAATAACACCGTATGTACCTGATTCTGTAGTATATAAGTACCTGTAAAACGTTGTAGTCGGTAGTTAATCTACACCCGCGTATATAGCCATACAAGCGAATACCAGTGTTTATTTGACTCGGAACTTTTGTGTCCACCTCAGTTTAAGTTAAGAACCCAACCAGAACAACGTGAACCAGTGATAGTTACCTGGTGAACTTCGAGTTAGTACCCGGAAGCTTTGCCATCCGTACTTGTGAACGTTCCTCTGTCCCAAGACGGAGTTTAAACGACAGAAGCAAGTATCGGTAACGAAGTGACTTGAGAACACCCGGAGCCACCGTGCTTGCAACTGCTTCGGATTCAGACATAAGAAGTCAGGCCTTTCGTGTTAGTTTAGACCGACTTAACGTACCCAAGCCCCGCGGATCTTTACGTACCCAAAGGCGATCTTGGTCCCTGCGTTCTGTTGAGTTGAAGATTGAGTGCACAAGACAGTCAACCGGCAGTCCTCGAGACTCAGCGTACTTGCGTGTCAACCTTTCGGCTAAGACATCGGAAGCTACCCCTTCTTCCGGAATCCCACAAGTTAACTCCCCAAGCTCCCTCGAACTTGCACTTGTGTTAGTCTAGGAAGTACACCTCTACCCCCTCCGTTTGGAACCTCTTTGAGTCACTCGATCTTGGCTAAAGTTGTAATTCGTTACGGGTGATAAGGTCGGATCCTTATACCTGTCCATTAGAAACTTCGGAAGTTTCGAGTGATTGTTTTTGTTTTGTGTGTTTGAGTGTGTGTATTTCTGTGGCGTATTCCTATACTGCACATCATATTATTGGAGCCCACCGAGGGGCTTAATTTTGTTAACTTGCGGATTCGGAATCCAACGGTTGCAAAGTCCAAAAATCCAAAATAAATCCCAAAAGAACCTCTGGTTCTCAGTCTTCGCGTTACACGCCAAGTCAGAACGAGCGTTCACCCCCTCCTTCGAGATCGCAAGCAAGTTCGTCAAGCACTACTGCATCTTCTGGACGGAATCTACGGCCGAATCAGCATCCACCCGGTTACTTAGTAAACGGTGGACCTGAAGACAGAGCAAGAGCCATTGCACGCGCAGCTCAGTCTAGCCAAAACCAAAATACATCTTCACGTCGGAATACTCCAACAGTACCGGCTCCAGTTACTCCTCCTAACAGGACTAACGAAACAAAAGCACCCAGTGCACCCAAAAAGAACAAGTCTTCGCTTGTTCCACCTACCGAATCCCCTGCAGACGGAGCAGAGTATAGCCTACCCGGTTATTCACTAGCACCACACCCGTTATTTACCAATCTAAGAATCAGTATGTCCGGATTAGACCCATCCGCGTATCCGTCGCAAGCTCTTACGGAGAAGTTAGACGGTGCGAACCTACCGATTCCCGGTACCAGACATGCACCCGAGTTCCTGGCTACTCAAGCTGGAGTAAAAAGGTACTTTAATGCTATGGACTGGTTATACCCAGCGAAAAAGATCAAAGATGACGGTCTTAAGATCGAAATAGCGGTCAGCTATGTCGACGAAGACGTCAGGAAGCAGTGGTTCGCCATGCCCGAGTACCGAGCTGGTGTCTACGAAGGCTTCAAGAAGGCAGTGTTCGAAAGTTACGGTGCAGGCGCCGAAGACCGAGAACATACGCCTAAAGAACTAGAAGAAAAGCTCAACATTTACCGTACGAATCCGATCTACAACAAGACCGGATGGGTTGAGTTCAAACGAGTTATCATGCATGTTATGTTGTACTTAATCGAGAGTCAAGACCTCACGGAGAAGACCGCAATCGAACACTTAGTATCTTGTATCCTGGGACCCTCGTGGGCCAGCATACAAGTCGAGTTGAAACGGGTCCATCCCACTCCATCCGAGGCCGCCAAAAAGATTGGTATCAAATGGTCTCTGACTGAAGTTGTCGAAGCCATTAGCAGCTACTTCGGCGATTTAGATGTGTTCGGACAGATCGCAGAATACACTGAGGTATCCGGTCGCACCTATGATCGAGCGCTAGTGCCCGCATCGACTTCTAGAGTTAAGACAGAGTCTTTAGCTCAACAGACGGAGTCCTTATCAATCTTATTGGACAAGTTCAACCTTGAAGCCAAGGCTAGACAAGCGCATGAACAAACTCAAGCAAGACAACACGAACAACTGTTGACCCTGTTTAAGGATGCGCTTAAAGGCAATCCTCACGGAAACCCTAGCCTCCGCACTCAACATATGCAGTACGATTATACTCAGGAGCCTCTGAGTTACCCGTATAATGTTGTTCAACACCTAGCACAAGGCGCACCTAACTATCCGGGTGGACCACCTACCGTCCAACCGAATGGGATGATAGTACGCGCCCCTCAAGGAAATCATAATCATGGCAATAATTCGAGTCATGGACACAAACCGCACCCTCCACATCAGCACCAGCATACGGATGGAGGGTTGTATTTCTTCTGTGGCGAAGAAGGACATTTCGTCAGAGAGTGCCCTCACCAAAAGAAGATGGAAGCGGAAGGCTGGATCTACCGGCCTAACGGCGTCAAGTACTACTTCCTGAGAAATGGTGTATCGCTCTCAAGCAAGGCGAAAGCTGGTATTTGGCCAGCGTGGCAAGTCTGGAAGCTCATGGAAAAGACCACCGGAAAGCTTCCACCCGAAGCCGCTGTCATGATTAAGGCGCAGAACTTCATGATAGAAAATGAAGACGAAATGTTTAGTCCCGAAACCGTAGTTGATTTCAACGTGGCACAGGACGTTCAGTCAAATTTCGAGTAGGCTCGAGGATGGAGCGGACTCCGGAAGAACCGGAGGAGAAAAGGTTTACATTTATGGAGAAACAGCTATTGGAGCACTTGCTCGAATCGCAGAGACAGTCCTGGAAACAAGACAGTCCTTCACAAAATCTAAGCCTTTCCCCTTCCCCGAGTCTGGGCCTGTTAACACGATAACAGAGCCTCTTGAGAGCCAATTTGTAAATACGCGTGCACAAACGAATAACGGAAAACATATCGAAAAACCTATAGAGATCCTAAAACGAAAACCAGGTCCCAGCTTTCACGGAAGCAAGGACATCCGACCTACCACACAGCGAGTGGAAGTGGTCATTCCTAAAAAGAAACAAGTCAGCTTTACCGAACCGGTACCGGAAGAGCACCCGCCTGCCGGCGCTCCAGAAGCTGACACGAGAGACAAGTCCACTAGTACACTGATAGATCCTGAGCTTAAGGAAATCATTGACGATGCGTTGCAAGCCCCCGGGCCAGTAGTATCAGTCAGTGATGGAGTTGAGCAACAGAAACAACGTACTTATCAACGGATCTCGAAAATCAGAGCGTTGCTCAACGAGAATCCGGAGTGGCGGTCTCTTTGGAAACAATTCTTACCCTTCGAAATGTTAGCTACCAACGAAGCCTGGCAGAAAGATTTGCTAGAGCTGTTGAAGGGTAGAAATGTTAAAGTAAATGTACAGATGGAGTTCGCAGCAGCCGAACCCGAGACTGTATATATGATAAACCAGGATGGAGGAAGTGACCTACCGCGAGGAGCCGTGGTAGTACACGACCCTATCCTTCAGTTGTACCAGTTCAATAACGGTTATGCTGGACCTTACTTCAATGTGAACTTACCCGCTGCCAGTGTGGCACCGGAAAGTGCCGAACTAAGAACGGTGTGGCGATCATTGGCGGTGCAGGAAGAAAAGAGTGTCTGTTAGACAGCGGATCGCAAATTGTATCCATGTCTCTTAAAGCAGCACTAGAACTAGGTATTCCATACGATCCGGGGTTCCGGGTAACGATGGAAAGTGCAGACCAAACCCGTACAGAAACGGTTGGTTTAGCACGCAACCTACCATTCATTTTCGAAGGTATTACTTACTACCTGCAAGTACATATTTTGAAGGCACCCGCCTACGAAGTATTACTCGGTAGACCCTTCGAAAGAGTATCAAACTCGGTTACTTCAACCTCAGGAGACTCGGTGGCAGTCACGATTACCGAACCAGGAACTGGTCGGAAGTTGACTCTACCGACGTACACTAGAGAGGAGAAGTACCTAGATACCTCAAACCTGTTCAACAAGAGGGTTTTCAGAGCCGCTCGAGGAATTGATCCTGATCAAGGAGAGGTGGCTCTCTATATAACGGTTGACGGAAAAGGAGGTTATAAAATCAAAGAAACTTATGTTCCGGGTGAAAACAGAAACAACTTCACCTCCAGCGACTTGACAAGCCTGTATCTCAAGAAGTCAAACGAAGGAGTACATCGGGCAGTCAAGCCACTTAGACGAGAATTCATGTTCCGGGATCCTAAGGAACCGTTCATGATACCAGTTAAACACCCCATAGAGACGTATGAACGCCGGAAGATCGATAGTTTCCGGAAGGTATTCAACATCCGGAAGCCGGTTGACGTTACCGAGCAAGGCAACCGAACCATAGTAAACACTACGCAGATGTTCTATGGCGTCCCGCAGGAACTACAAGGTGTATTCGGCCAGTTCACACTCACTATGGCAGAGACTCTCCAGAGACAACAAGAAGTATTCCTACAAGGAATCAAGAAAATGGCCAAACCCAAAGGTATTTTCGAAATGCGAAAGGCCGACGTCTATGCAGCCAAGAAATACAAACCGGTTGCACTTAAGACTAAGCCGCATCTCGGAACGTTACCTGATGGGTTCAGAATCGTACGAGACATACAAGGAGATCCATTAGCGACTCTACCGAAGTTGTCGATGAACCCACCGGACTTCAAGCCGACGGGTAGATACACAGCTGAGCGAAGAGAACAGATCCAGAAAGACCACGAAGGTGACTTCTTATGGCCTGAGGAACGGAAGCTAGTAGATCAACTAATGTGTCTACAGAACGAAGGGTTCGCATGGGATGAATCCGAAAAGGGCAAGTTCCGGGAGGATTTCTTTCTACCCGTGGACATGCCAGTCATCCCGCACACCCCTTGGGTACTCAGAAATATACCAATACCACCCGGCATCTACGATGAAGTATGTAAAATCATCAAGAACAAGATTGACACGGGTGTCTATGAACCTTCGAACTCGTCTTATAGATCAAGATGGTTCTGTGTACTCAAGAAAGACGGTAAGAAACTCAGACTAGTACATAGTCTGGAGCCCCTCAACACGGTAACAATTGCACATTCTGGTCTACCTCCCGCAACCGAGGAGTTAGCAGAGGCGTTTGCAGGGTTATCGTGTGGAGGAACATTAGATTTATACGTGGGATACGATGAGCGGTTGTTAGCCATATCGTCTAGAGATATGACTACCTTCTCAACGCCCTACGGAGCCTTAAGACTAAGAACATTACCCATGGGATGGACGAATTCAGTACCGATATTCCATGAAGACGTAACATACATACTACGAGACGAGATTCCTGCCTATACTAGACCCTACATAGATGATGTACCGGTAAAAGGACCTACCACCCGGTACGAAGACAAAGATGGAAACCCAGAAGTACTCAAAGAGAACCCGGGAATCCGTCGCTTCGTGTGGGAACACCTTAACAACATGAACCGCATCATTCAACGGATGAAGTATGCAGGAGGAACCTTCTCAGGTCACAAAGCTATCATTTGTGCAGATGAGATAGTAGTCGTAGGCCATGTATGTTCGTATGCCGGAAGGAAGCCATCCGCGGAACGAGTGAAGGTTATACAAGACTGGCCAGATTGTGAAAATCTGACGCATGTCAAGTCCTTCCTCGGTACCACAGGAATCTTTCGAGCATTTATTAAGGACTACTCAGTGAAAGCATACGCTATGAACCGGTTGAATCGTGGTTCCGTACCCTTCCAGTGGGGTCCCGAAGAAAAAGCTTCAATGCAAGCACTTAAGGATGCTATCACAAACTGTCCAATGTTGAAGCCCCTTCGCTATGACTGGGAAACACCTATAACATTGTCGGTTGATACGTCCTACCAGGCAATAGGCTTTTACTTGTCGCGAGAAAGATCCTGAAGACGAGAAGAAGACCTATTTCGCCAAGTTCATGTCTATCACCTTGAATGACACGCAAGCAAGGTATTCACAAGCTAAACGAGAGTTGTTTGGTCTTCACCGAGCACTCATGGCTTGTCGGTACTACCTGCTCGGATGCCGGAAGCTGCGTATCGAGGTAGACGCGAAATATATCAAGGGAATGTTATCGAACATAGACTCCCTTACGAATGCCAATCTCCAACGATGGGCAGAAGATATTCTAATGTATCACTTTACCTTGGCACACGTACCAGGCAAAGTACACGGTCCTGATGGTTTAAGCTGACGACCTGCTTCGGATAAGGACGTGGTGGTACCATATGATGAAGCCGACGATACAATGGAACTAGAATACGAGGAAGATCCGAACTTAGCAAGCGAGGACCGACCTCTAGACTTTCAAGAATTCAAGAACAATATCGATACCCGAACGGGCTTCGTACAAACCATTAACTCGGTAAGTACCGAAGCCTCCGGACCGATATCCGAACAAGAACTCCTTCAAGCCACGGGTGTCGCGGTTGATGACATCGAGAAATGGGTGGATATTCCAAACTTCTCAGACCAAAACCGGTCGGAAAGAGAGAAAGCTTGGGAACTCATGTTACCGTATGTCCAACCGTACTTAGAGGAAAAGCCACACACGGAAGAGGAAGATCTACCATCCGGTGTCGCCACTAAGATGCAAGCGTGGGCTGATAATGAGTTCTTCATCAGAAATAACAGACTATACAAGATAGATAAGAAAGGAGAACACAAACGGGTTCTACAGAAGCCTGAACGAATGGCGGTTTGCAAGGTCATACACGACAAGAACGGGCACAAAGGACAATTCTCGGTGAGGCATCTCATCCGGTCAAGGTTCTGGTGGCCAGCTCTTGAGACCGATGTAAACTGGTATATCAAGACTTGTGTTCTCTGTCAGAAAAGGCAGAAGCGAAACATACACATGGAGCCAAGGATCACCTCCACCCCAGGTATCGAAAAGGCCTATGTCGACACGTTTCGGATGCCTAAGTCTACCGGTACACCTAACAAGGACGGTAAGACTTCGAAGAAAGACTTAAAAGCAGAAGAGTCAAAGTATTCCGGATACAATGCCGTTACCGTAGCACGGTGTGGATTATCCGGATGGCCTGAAGCCCGAGCCTTGAAGGAAGAGACAGCCGAAACCTTGGGGGATTGGTTGTTCGAAGATGTCCTATCAAGGTGGGGTTGCATTCGCGAGATAGTAACGGATAATGGACCGTCTATCAAGAAAGCGATGCGACATGTAGAACAGAAGTATGGTATAACGGGAATCCTGATCTCGCCTTACAACAAACAGGCTAACGGCAAAGTTGAGAGGGGACACTGGGACATTCGCCAGTCACTCTTCAAGGTGTGTAAAGGAGACCCTTCAATGTGGCCAGCGTACTTACATGAAGTACTGTGGGCGGAGAGGATCACTGTGAAACGAGGATTGGGTTGTTCACCCTTCCACGCGGTAACCGGATGCGATCCCATCCTTCCGCTAGACTACATGGAAGTGACATGGTTGGTTGATGTACCAGACAAAATTGTATCACACTCAGATCTTGTGGCGTACAGGGCGCGTTTAATAGCTAAACACGCGTTAGACGTAGCAGAGATGAAGAAGCGGGTAACGGTAGCTAAGAAAAAGGCTGCCGAGCGCTTCATGGAACAATTTAAGAACACGATGCCTAACTGGAAGTTCAACACGGGGGAACTAGTACTGGTAAGGAATACCCGAATCGAAGACGAATTGAACTCAAAGTTCAAGGAGAGATTCATGGGTCCTTACACAGTTGTTACCAGAACTACAGCAGGTAACTATGTCCTCTGTGATTTGAACGGAGAACTCTTGGACGGAAAGATCGCCGGATTCAGAGTGCTACCGTTCTACTCACGAAGAGACCCAATTGACTTGGGAAAATCATTCCATGATAGACTACACACTATTAAAGGAAGCGTCAGTAAGGTATACGACAAAGTAGCAAAGAGTGCCTTGTGGATCCTCAGTCGTACTGCTAAGACCCGACGACAAGGCTAAGTCGGAAACTTGGCTGCAGAAGGACTCGAACGCAAAAGATTTCCAGTGTATCCCAAACAAATGTGCTGTGGGAGACTCGAACTCCTGCGAAGCTTACCACTAAGCCACAGCAGCGCTGGAAAAACACGTTAAGTCCAGTACCGAATGAGTTTGGTCAACCTATCAGCTTGGGTGCCAGCGCAAAAAGATTTGTAGTTGCACTAAAATGCTGGGGGAGAGTCGAACTCCACAGACGCTTACCACTAAGCCACAGCAGTGTGGGAAACAACTTGAATCCACAATCAAGGAGTGACTCTGAAAAGAGCAGGTTAACTGTGGCACCGGATGCATGACCGCATCCGATGGTACAAAAGATTAACTCTGGCACCGGATGCGTTTAACACATCCGATGGTACTGCAGATGGCGCGGACGCCATGTAAAGAAAAACAAAGGAGAGGGGTACAATAGTATCCATCGTTTATTCTACCAGAAATTTTCGAGTTCTACCGAAAATTAGAATCTAGTAACACAGTTCAAAAATGGCAAAAAGCAGTGAGCACTGGGAGACAGAACTAGCGAGAATCGAACTCGTGACATGTCCAGTTGAGAGACTTAAACACGTCAGGTTACCACCAAACCATAGGACTGCAGAGAACTGCAAAAAGCAATGGATTCTGGAAGACTGGAAAGTCCTAGCGAGATTTGAACTCGCAACCTGTGTGAGTACAAGACAGGCCAGTTAGCCAAGTAAACTATAGGACTGTATGAACAGATGCAAAAAAGGCTCTTGAAGGGTTAATTTTGAAAGTCCTAGCGAGATTCGAACTCGCGGCCTACTCAGATGAGAAACAGGCCAGGTTGCCACTAAACCATAGAACTACAAAAAAGCAGTCCATCTTGGCTGTGCTGAACAGCCAAGATGTACTGAAAGTTCCCGCAAGAGTCGAACTCGTAACCTGTTCAATTAAGAGACAAGTCAGTTTACCCACTAAACCATGGAACTGTGAACATAGAAATTAAAACCGAACCAAGCGGACAAGTTGAGGTCCGAGGACTTGGTAAAATCCCTGAAGAAGTTCGGCGATCGGCGTTTCCAGAAAAAGGAAGCGTGGCGTAAGTCTTCGAAAAGCATATATGAGCGCGGATCCGGATGGAATCGGATGCAAGATATATAACAAGAGACATAACATACAGGGGCGGATGCAGAGAATTCCCTCCCCGCAGCCGACGCCCTCCCACCAGTCAAGTCCACTTAGCAACCTTCGATCGCTCAACAATGTCTTCTTACGAGTATTTTTACATCGGAGAGACTACCGTACCAGAGGAATGGTTCTGGGAGCTCGACGACGCAGTTGCGGAAGCTTGGCTAGCGGACCCGATTGCCATGGCAAAACACGTCGCCTCAGACACGGATACGAAGGAGCGACGCGCTATCCTTGACGCCATCGCACAGCATATCCTGACAAATCCTGAAGAAAGAAAAGAACACGCCACTACTCTTCAATGGATTGACGGCCTCTTCTTCTCCGCAGTAACTTCGCTTGCCGGATGGGTTCCTCCCATGGGAACGACGGGAGAAGAGGCACCGGATGGGAAGCCCTCTGCACCCGAACCCACTTCCCCTGCCGTCAGCTCGAGGCCTAGCCCTCAACCCATGGAGGACGTTGCTCCTACCGAGTCTTCCCCGCAGAGGAAGAAGGACAAAGGCAAAGGGAAAGCGGTAGACCCTCCCACCCGTGCACCTGCGCCCAAGAAAAAGCGCGTCCCCACTCCTCCCCGGTAGCTGGACCTTCGGGTAGCCAGCCATCCGTACGCCCTCCTCCTCGCACCCCGAGTCCTAACCCTTGGGAACAGCCGATAACAGCAACAATGCAGTACATCAATGGGTCGGATGAGAACTGGCTGTGCTGTTGCTTCCGGTTGACTCCTTCAGACGTGATGGCCTTGATACTGGATCCCCAGTCACTGTACACGCAAATAGACGAAGACCGACGACCACCCACCGAAAGTACACACGCTCGGTACTTCTGCAGGATGTTCGCTAACTACGTCTTGAACCACCGTCACCTGGTCGATGAAGGAAGGTTCGACCAGCAGGCGATCTTGATAGACGAATCTCTCAAGGCAGCGCAAGACATAGTCCACCCGGAAGAGGTAGACGACAGTGTAAGATTTTGTTATCAAAGCTAACAAAAATGCTAACGCTGTAACTAGTACAAAGAATACGTCCCAGGGCAAGAGGACGCAGACATGGAGCCGGATGAGAGGCCCCGGAAGGAGAAGAAAGGGAAAGCCAAGTCCAACAAGATGGACGTCGATGGCCCCGGTAACGATACCGCACCCGGAACGCCCGCACCTTCCCCTCCTTCCCCCTCTTCCCCTCCTACCCCAAAACCTCGAAGCAAGGCGAAAGGAAAGGGTCGAGCAAAAGACTCCGCGCCTTCAAATGAAGACGCGTCGAAGTCCTCCCCACCCAAGCCCAAGAGGAAACGCAAGGAGGCCTCGGAAGCGGGAGACGCATCCGATGACGAGCCGCCTCCACCCAAGAAGAAGCGGGTTCGTGCCGCCCCACCTGGACGAACGGCTATCACGCAAGGCAACAATAGCAAGAACGTTCAACGGTGGATTAGTGGAACTTGTCTCCCTTGCGAGAAGAAGGGACTCAAGTGCGTCTTCGGGTTCCACAAGAACATCCCCGGTAACCGGAACTGCGCTTGCGAGTCTTGTATCAAGAAAAAGACCAAGTGCCTCAAGACTCCGTTAAAGCAAGGCGAGAACGGTTTCCTTCCCCCAGACCAGACGGTCTACCCGCGAGGCAGAGACGAGGACGGCGAAGAAGAGTTCTTGGGATGTGGTGACACTCCCATCCCTCGTTTTCAGTCCACTGCCACGCTCGATGTAAACACGGATTCCGGGGGTAGGGAGCGTTTTCAGAGGCCTCTGCACGCCCCACACCTCTCCTCCATCCTTCTCCCACCTTCCTGCACAAGGAAGTTAAATCAGCTAGCTTTATTTGACTCAAACCGAGTCAAACCGTCATCTGGTCAAAGAATTGCCTTTTTTGATCAAAGGCTCACTCCCTGCTGCTTCTACTGCAGCCTACCTCCCTTCCAGTCATTGGCCTACACTTACCTAGCCTGTGTTTGGTGTTGCAGTAGCAACAGAGGCCAGGGCCTCATCAATTCAGCGTATCGTAAAGTGCCTTACAGTACATGGAATGTAGATAATACATGAAATGTAGTTACTGTGGGAGAGGTGGGTGGGGACGCAAAAAAGCGGAGCTAACTGTGACCAGATAACACAGGTTAGCAGAGATGGGAGTGAGACAGTGCAGAGAGCACACCTGTGACCAGATAGCCCACAGAGATGTCCTTGATAAGGAGTCCTTGAAAAGGAATGGGTATCTGGGCACAGAAGCCATCAGAATTGAATGGCTGGATATGAGACATAAGCACATACTGGGAGCAGGGGCAGGATTTGCGAGTTTGGGGTGTAGCAAGTGGTGGCAATAGGCTCCTAGTGAGTCTATCCATCAGCTCTGAGCAGGAGGACTGAGTAGAGAGAGTAGTGCTTGCCTGGGAGAGCAAAAGTGTGCAATTCCCACAAATTGGGCACTTTGGGCCTGTCTGGACTGGTTTTGGGCTGGCTAGGGGGCTTCAGACAGTGCTCTAGAGGGGTGTGGCATCAGTCCTGAGCAAGAGGACTGGAGGGATAATAATCTGCTTGCCTCAGAGAGAAGATGATGGTAAAAGGCAAAGGAGCAGAGTATTAGTCATCAGGATTACACATCCTAGAGCACCCTGGGAGTGGCCTCTGTTGCTACTGCAACACCAAACACAGGCTAGGTAAGTGTAGGCCAATGACTGGAAGGGAGGTAGGCTGCAGTGACAGCAGCAGGGAGTGAGTCTTTGATCAAATAAGGCAATTCTTTGACCAGATGACGGTTTGACTCGGTTTGAGTCAAATAAAGCTAGCTGATTTAACTTCCTTGTGCAGGAAGGTGGGAGAAGGATGGAGGAGAGGTGTGGGGCGTGCAGAGGCCTCTGAAAACGCTCCCTACCCCCGGAATCCGCGTTTACATCGACCTATGCTTTTAGTTCACACAGAGTTAGGCCAAAACGGACCCCAAGGGGCCTCATCAATTCAGCGTATCGTAAAGTGCCTACTATGCTATGTATGGTGTAGTGGAGGGGTGGCTAGGAGGTGAAGAAAGATGTTTACGAGACGCAAGATGAGGGAAGGAAAAAGAGGTTTTCAATGAGATGATTTATTTTGAGCTGCTAACTGCTGAGCGGCACGGACTGCTGGGTGATCGCGTATATAAATCTTCCAAGCAGATGACGACCAACGACCTAAGGCTTGAAGAATGGACTCGGCAAGTCCCAGAGATGCATAGAATGTTATACCTCCAGAACGAACTGAATGTCCGCCAAACTCTCTGCTCACCAGCGCAAAGAATTTGGATTCAAACCAAGATCTAGTTGGAACCATGCCATCTTCACGTATGAAGAGTGCCGCTCGAGCACCATGCAGCTTGTCTCTGCGGGAGACATACTGCTTCAGAAGAGCGATAGGATCAGCTTCTTTCTGAGTAGTAAACAGTATATCAGTGCCCTGATAGAATGGATCGCTTTTATGATAAGGCAAGCGATAGCCAGCATACCCAGGCTCAAATTTGAGACTGGATCGCTTGATGATCTTCCTCCAGTCACGAAGCTTCTTCTGATTAGGCGGCACTAGTTCTCCAATTCGGTGAACAGCATAGAAGGCACATGACATGATGGTGGCAAAGAGAAGATCATCGTACTTCTGAGTCTGATGTGCAGCAAGTACAAAGAGTTGAAGATGGTGAATGTGCAGAGGAGGTTTCCTGTGTATAGGATCTGCTCTCACCTTCTTGGCACCCCGGATAGTGGCTTGGACAAGTGCTGATGCACGAGCGTCACCAAAATGAGGATAGAACTCTTTAATAAAGTGTTTTGCACCAGACAAGTATTTTGGAGCAGAAGCAATGAATTGGGATGTGTATGCAATGTATCGTGCTAGAGTCTCTGGGGTAGGTTCTAAAGACAGGTTGTGTGATTTACAAAAGTGTGCGTAGTCTCTAGCACTAGTAGAGTAATTAAGACGCGTAGACGTCTCAATGGCGTGGGCCTGCAAGTATAAGACAAGTTCGTCTAGCTTCTGCAAGTCCATAGTTGGGCGAGGGGGACGAGTGCGCCTCCCCTCGCCCAGAGCCTCTAAAAGCACTCTCTCCATCGCGCCGGCAGGAGCTCTCGAGGTGGCTCCATAGTGCGGACGCGGTAGAGGGGAAACTGCCTCTGAAAGTCAGAGAACAGCAAGCGGGACAACATGTCTGCCATCACGTTGTCGACCCCGCGGATATGCCTCACACGTACGTCAATGCCTGTACGCATGATGATGTCTGCAATAGCAAGAAGGATAGCATTGTGACTTGACTGTGAAGCAGCCAAGGTATTGAACACTGAAACAGAGTCGAGACTGTCAGAATGATTAACAGTCTGCGAGGCGGAGTAGGGTGAGACGCAGCATCGTGGACAGCGCAAAAGATAGCAAGTAGTTCTCTGAAGAAGGTATCAACTCCAGTAGTGGTTCGGAGTTGGTAGCTAAAGCCATTTCCAGCATATACAAAGGAAAGGCCCAGATTACTCGCATCTGTCCAATAGACCATATCAGCCTCTGCGTCGTCCCAGGCCTGCGCATCAACGAAGCGCACTCCGATACAGTGTCGCAATGCATTAGCAAACCACGTGAGGTCAGATCTGACCTCGACGTTTAATGGCATGCCTTTGTACTGCAGTGTTTTACCGCTCATCTTGCGGTAGAGTTCCGTAAGTGCTGGCCGTGCCCAAGGCAGCACATTCAGAGCCCAGTTGAGGTACCCACCCAAAGATTGCCATTCCTTGAGTATTGGGTTGCGCTGAGATAAGAATGACTCGATTATCGTAATCATGTCAGCGATGGAGTCTGGAGTGAGGGAGATTGACCCGTAGATGGTGTCAAGCCAGAATCCAATGATTTTAAGCTGGCGACCATGCTCTTGCTTTCTGTCTTCATAGGGAATGCCCAAAAAGTCCCATAGAATAAGAAGCTGGACTTGACGTCGTGGACGTCGCTGTCCATGGAAGAGCACGAGATTGTGATTGGAATCCCAGCCATAGTAGTCATCCATGTAGTCATGCAGATCGAGAACGTCAAGTTCCCAAGCAATCCAGTTGACTAGACCGGAGAACGAGCACCAGCAGTATGGAGATGCACGACTGCCAAAGATGAGACGACGGACAATATGATAGCGACCGTCAACGATGACAACCTGTTGTAGCTGCCAGATGGGATGAACGGGGAGATTGAGAAATGCCTTTGAGATATCACTCTTGAAGAGCACAATCTCCTCGTGAGGGTGAGCTTGTAGGACTTCATGCAGTACCTGCCCAAAGGAGTGCATGTCGTCGTACTTCACTTTTGCATCTTCCCTTGCAATGCCGTCATTAAGACCACTCCCAGTATGGTCCATAACAACACGCGGTTTGCCTTTCTGCCATACCACAAACATGGGTGACAGACGCATTCCCGGAAGGAGTTTAAACCCTTCCGGAAGCACAGGAGACCAGCGACCAGCAGCGACTTCTTGATCTCGGTGTTTGCGCAGCTCAGCGAGATCGCGCTCCTCAGTAGAGTAGTTGTCTCTGATTTTGTCTTTGAGGTGCGCTTCCCACTCGCCGTCATGCAGAGGCCAGAACCCTTCACGGAGCGAACGACAGATTGAGTCCACAAAGGGTCGGTTAGGATGTTTGGCCAGAAGTCGCTCAAAGCGGTCAACCTGGATAGGTGTGCTGACCTCCATATAATCGGCAACAGCAGCAAGAGACTGCTGAATGGTAGAGTCATTGAGAATGTGTTCAGGAGGTAAGGGAAGAGGAGGAGCAGTATAAGTGGAAGAAATGCTCGGAGGCGTTTTAGAGTGTGATAGTACATTGGAAGTAAATACATAGCCACGCTTAAAGCGTGGAGGTGGTGGTACAGTGTCAGATTTACGCTTCAACGATTTAGGCTTGCTCATTGCTGCCTGAACTCAGTCCTGCACGATTGACTGCTCGTCGGGCTTCGAGTTGGATGAGGCAGGCTGGTTGGCTTTTGGCTGTGTGTTTTCCTCCGCACTCACTGCAAGTACCGTGTAGACGGCTACCCGGGCACGGAGAAGAGCACTTGCCCAGATTCCAATTCTGACAGATAACGCGACGACGCGTTGCAGGCTGGGAGCTGCCAGAATCAGAAGACCGCTTGCGCGGGTTAGCCGCCTCAGAGTTGCGTAACATCTCTGTGAGAAGCGGCAGCTGGAGCGCGTCACGGTCATTGAGATTGAAAGGAGAGTTAGCATAGCGAGTGCGAGTCTCCTTATCACAGCGAATAGGGAACGCTGGATTCGAGGGGGAAGCGCGGAACAGCTCGATGATGAGTCGGCGATATCCCGCAAGCTCGTCTTTGCGGTGTGGGTAGATAAGCCCAACACCGGTGGCGTAAGCATCGAAGACGCGAGTCCACTCGGACTCTTGAGTAAGAGTTCGACGAGCGGTAGCGTGGTCTTTGCGAAGAAGCACATAGCCTCCAGCAAAGTCCTTCGCATCCTCTTGCTGATTTGTGCCCGAATGGATCGAGGCGTAAAGCTTCTCAAAATCCACATACTGGTCGAGCACAATGCAGCGCCAGAGAGAACGTGCAAATGGGTCATGGAGGGACTGCATCTGACACGTCGTGATGATGGCGTCGACATCCTTGTCATTGGTAAAGAGTCGGCGGAGACGCTGAGTCTCTTGGAGATGGGGAGAGAGGTTGGTTGGTGAGGCCAACTGTGCGAGATGCGGAGCGGAGGAGAGGACTGAGGCAGAGATGCCCGACGGAGTAGGCTCCGCTCCGAGGAGCTTAGAGAGCAGCGCAGCCGATACTGGTTCAGGGATAGGATCTGGACCGGAGGCGGGCGCTTGCTGTCCAGCGGAAGCGAGGCGGTCATAGAGTGCTGCCCATGCCGCCTCCTCAACAGCGCGCTTACGCTCAGCTTCTTGCTCAGCTTGTTGCGCTGCTGCATCTGGATCGGGTGGAGGAGATTTGTGGTGATGCTCCTTTCGAGCGTTAATGATTTGCTCGACCTGGTCGACATAGTCAGCCAGTTCTCCAGCGGAGGCGCCGGTCTCATGAGCGCGTTCCAAGAAGACTTCGGGGGTGGCGATGGTGCCATCCGCAAAGTCGGAGACCAGCTGCTGGAGCTGTTCCGCACAACGGCGAACGTCCTCACGGGCGTTCGTATCATCGTCGTCGGGAACAACATAGGAAGGAGCACGGGATGGAGAATGAGATTTGTGATTGAAATCGAGTTCGTCAGACGAGCCCGACTCGGATGACATAGTCCGCTTCCTGATTCAGGAACATTCTCAGCAGATGTGCACCTAAGGCTGTTTGCGCAGGCTCCTCGCCCTCTTGCTGCCTTTTGGCTAGTCTAGCCCTCAAAGAAGGAATGCCCGCCCAAAGCGAAACACCCTCGCTAGGAGAACCAGAGAGTCACCAGAATAAGACACCGACCGGTCCTTGACCAAGCCTATCGAACACCCAAAGAGCGAGCTTGTTACAGCGCACTCAGAGAGCGAACTCGTCGTTCCATCAGCGCCCTGATTTACACTCCTTGGTAGGAGTCAGGCACACGCTGTACAACCAGGTGTTGAATCCGGTCGCAAGCACGGGTTGAGCCGTACCACTGATTGACGATGACAAGGAAGTACTGGGAGGATGGCCAACCCTGGCAGGTATAGCACGCTGAGCGGACAAATGAGATCGATAGAGCGGTAGGACACCGCTTGGGAGAGGGATGTGTGGTTAAACCACAGGAAAAGGGCAAAAAAGCGGAGCTAACTGTGACCAGATAACACAGGTTAGCAGAGATGGGAGTGAGACAGTGCAGAGAGAGCACACCTGTGACCAGATAGCCCACAGAGATGTCCTTGATAAGGAGTCCTTGAAAAGGAATGGGTATCTGGGCACAGAAGCCATCAGAATTGAATGGCTGGATATGAGACATAAGCACATACTGGGAGCAGGGGCAGGATTTGCGAGTTTGGGGTGTAGCAAATGGTGGCAATAGGCTCCTAGTGGGTCTATCCATCAGCTCTGAGCAGGAGGACTGAGTAGAGAGAGTAGTGCTTGCCTGGGAGAGCAAAAGTGTGCAATTCCCACAAATTGGGCACTTTGGGCCTGTCTGGACTGGTTTTGGGCTGGCTAGGGGGCTTCAGACAGTGCTCTAGAGGGGTGTGGCATCAGTCCTGAGCAAGAGGACTGGAGGGATAATAATCTGCTTGCCTCAGAGAGAAGATGATGGTAAAAGGCAAAGGAGCAGAGTATTAGTCATCAGGATTACACATCCTAGAGCACCCTGGGAGTGGTCGATGTAAACGCGGATTCCGGGGGTAGGGAGCGTTTTCAGAGGCCTCTGCATGCCCCACACCTCTCCTCCATCCTTCTCCCACCTTCCTGCACAAGGAAGTTAAATCAGCTAGCTTTATTTGACTCAAACCGAGTCAAACCGTCATCTGGTCAAAGAATTGCCTTATTTGATCAAAGACTCACTCCCTGCTGCTGCCACTGCAGCCTACCTCCCTTCCAGTCATTGGCCTACACTTACCTAGAGGTGTTGCAGTAGCAACAGAGGCCACTCCCAGGGTGCTCTAGGATGTGTAATCCTGATGACTAATACTCTGCTCCTTTGCCTTTTACCATCATCTTCTCTCTGAGGCAAGCAGATTATTATCCCTCCAGTCCTTTTGCTCAGGACTGATGCCACACCCCTCTAGAGCACTGTCTGAAGCCCCCTAGCCAGCCCAAAACCAGTCCAGACAGGCCCAAAGTGCCCAATTTGTGGGAATTGCACACTTTTGCTCTCCCAGGCAAGCACTACTCTCTCTACTCAGTCCTCCTGCCATCTCTGTGGGCTATCTGGTCACAGGTGTGCTCTCTGCACTGTCTCACTCCCATCTCTGCTAACCTGTGTTATCTGGTCACAGTTAGCTCCGCTTTTTTGCGTCCTTTTCCTGTGGTTTAACCACACATCCCTCTCCCAAGCGGTGTCCTACCGCTCTATCGATCTCATTTGTCCGCTCAGCGTGCTATACCTGCCAGGGTTGGCCATCCTCCCAGTACTTCCTTGTCATCGTCAATCAGTGGTACGGCTCAACCCGTGCTTGCGACCGGATTCAACACCTGGTTGTACAGCGTGTGCCTGACTCCTACCAAGGAGTGTAAATCAGGGCGCTGATTGAACGACGAGTTCGCTCTCTGAGTGCGCTGTAACAAGCTCGCTCTTTGGGTGTTCGATAGGCTTGGTCAAGGACCGGTCGGTGTCTTATTCTGGTGACTCTCTGGTTCTCCTAGCGAGGGTGTTTCGCTTTGGGCGGGCATTCCTTCTTTGAGGGCTAGACTAGCCAAAAGGCAGCAAGAGGGCGAGGAGCCTGCGCAAACAGCCTTAGGTGCACATCTGCTGAGAATGTTCCTGAATCAGGAAGCGGACTATGTCATCCGAGTCGGGCTCGTCTGACGAACTCGATTTCAATCACAAATCTCATTCTCCATCCCGTGCTCCTTCCTATGTTGTTCCCGACGACGATGATACGAACGCCCGTGAGGACGTTCGCCGTTGTGCGGAACAGCTCCAGCAGCTGGTCTCCGACTTTGCGGATGGCACCATCGCCACCCCGAAGTCTTCTTGGAACGCGCTCATGAGACCGGCGCCTCCGCTGGAGAACTGGCTGACTATGTCGACCAGGTCGAGCAAATCATTAACGCTCGAAAGGAGCATCACCACAAATCTCCTCCACCCGATCCAGATGCAGCAGCGCAACAAGCTGAGCAAGAAGCTGAGCGTAAGCGCGCGCTGTTGAGGAGGCGGCATGGGCAGCACTCTATGACCGCCTCGCTTCCGCTGGACAGCAAGCGCCCGCCTCCGGTCCAGATCCTATCCCTGAACCAGTATCGGCTGCGCTGCTCTCTAAGCTCCTCGGAGCGGAGCCTACTCCGTCGGGCATCTCTGCCTCAGTCCTCTCCTCCGCTCCGCATCTCGCACAGTTGGCCTCACCAACCAACCTCTCTCCCCATCTCCAAGAGACTCAGCGTCTCCGCCGACTCTTTACCAATGACAAGGATGTCGACGCCATCATCACGACGTGTCAGATGCAGTCCCTCCATGACCCATTTGCACGTTCTCTCTGGCGCTGCATTGTGCTCGACCAGTATGTGGATTTTGAGAAGCTTTACGCCTCGATCCATTCGGGCACAAATCAGCAAGAGGATGCGAAGGACTTTGCTGGAGGCTATGTGCTTCTTCGCAAAGACCACGCTACCGCTCGTCGAACTCTTACTCAAGAGTCCGAGTGGACTCGCGTCTTCGATGCTTACGCCACCGGTGTTGGGCTTATCTACCCACACCGCAAAGACGAGCTTGCGGGATATCGCCGACTCATCATCGAGCTGTTCCGCGCTTCCCCCTCGAATCCAGCGTTCCCTATTCGCTGTGATAAGGAGACTCGCACTCGCTATGCTAACTCTCCTTTCAATCTCAATGACCGTGACGCGCTCCAGCTGCCGCTTCTCACAGAGATGTTACGCAACTCTGAGGCGGCTAACCCGCGCAAGCGGTCTTCTGATTCTGGCAGCTCCCAGCCTGCAACGCGTCGTCGCGTTATCTGTCAGAATTGGAATCTGGGCAAGTGCTCTTCTCCGTGCCCGGGTAGCCGTCTACACGGTACTTGCAGTGAGTGCGGAGGAAAACACACAGCCAAAAGCCAACCAGCCTGCCTCATCCAACTCGAAGCCCGACGAGCAGTCAATCGTGCAGGACTGAGTTCAGGCAGCAATGAGCAAGCCTAAATCGTTGAAGCGTAAATCTGACACTGTACCACCACCTCCACGCTTTAAGCGTGGCTATGTATTTACTTCCAATGTACTATCACACTCTAAAACGCCTCCGAGCATTTCTTCCACTTATACTGCTCCTCCTCTTCCCTTACCTCCTGAACACATTCTCAATGACTCTACCATTCAGCAGTCTCTTGCTGCTGTTGCCGATTATATGGAGGTCAGCACACCTATCCAGGTTGACCGCTTTGAGCGACTTCTGGCCAAACATCCTAACCGACCCTTTGTGGACTCAATCTGTCGTTCGCTCCGTGAAGGGTTCTGGCCTCTGCATGACGGCGAGTGGGAAGCGCACCTCAAAGACAAAATCAGAGACAACTACTCTACTGAGGAGCGCGATCTCGCTGAGCTGCGCAAACACCGAGATCAAGAAGTCGCTGCTGGTCGCTGGTCTCCTGTGCTTCCGGAAGGGTTTAAACTCCTTCCGGGAATGCGTCTGTCACCCATGTTTGTGGTATGGCAGAAAGGCAAACCGCGTGTTGTTATGGACCATACTGGGAGTGGTCTTAATGACGGCATTGCAAGGGAAGATGCAAAAGTGAAGTACGACGACATGCACTCCTTTGGGCAGGTACTGCATGAAGTCCTACAAGCTCACCCTCACGAGGAGATTGTGCTCTTCAAGAGTGATATCTCAAAGGCATTTCTCAATCTCCCCGTTCATCCCATCTGGCAGCTACAACAGGTTGTCATCGTTGACGGTCGCTATCATATTGTCCGTCGTCTCATCTTTGGCAGTCGTGCATCTCCATACTGCTGGTGCTCGTTCTCCGGTCTAGTCAACTGGATTGCTTGGGAACTTGACGTTCTCGATCTGCATGACTACATGGATGACTACTATGGCTGGGATTCCAATCACAATCTCGTGCTCTTCCATGGACAGCGACGTCCACGACGTCAAGTCCAGCTTCTTATTCTATGGGACTTTTTGGGCATTCCCTATGAAGACAGAAAGCAAGAGCATGGTCGCCAGCTTAAAATCATTGGATTCTGGCTTGACACCATCTACGGGTCAATCTCCCTCACTCCAGACTCCATCGCTGACATGATTACGATAATCGAGTCATTCTTATCTCAGCGCAACCCAATACTCAAGGAATGGCAATCTTTGGGTGGGTACCTCAACTGGGCTCTGAATGTGCTGCCTTGGGCACGGCCAGCACTTACGGAACTCTACCGCAAGATGAGCGGTAAAACACTGCAGTACAAAGGCATGCCATTAAACGTCGAGGTCAGATCTGACCTCACGTGGTTTGCTAATGCATTGCGACACTGTATCGGAGTGCGCTTCGTTGATGCGCAGGCCTGGGACGACGCAGAGGCTGATATGGTCTATTGGACAGATGCGAGTAATCTGGGCCTTTCCTTTGTATATGCTGGAAATGGCTTTAGCTACCAACTCCGAACCACTACTGGAGTTGATACCTTCTTCAGAGAACTACTTGCTATCTTTTGCGCTGTCCACGATGCTGCGTCTCACCCTACTCCGCCTCGCAGACTGTTAATCATTCTGACAGTCTCGACTCTGTTTCAGTGTTCAATACCTTGGCTGCTTCACAGTCAAGTCACAATGCTATCCTTCTTGCTATTGCAGACATCATCATGCGTACAGGCATTGACGTACGTGTGAGGCATATCCGCGGGGTCGACAACGTGATGGCAGACATGTTGTCCCGCTTGCTGTTCTCTGACTTTCAGAGGCAGTTTCCCTCCTACCGCGTCCGCACTATGGAGCCACCTCGAGAGCTCCTGCCGGCGCGATGGAGAGAGTGCTTTTAGAGGCTCTGGGCGAGGGGAGGCGCACTCGTCCCCCTCGCCCAACTATGGACTTGCAGAAGCTAGACGAACTTGTCTTATACTTGCAGGCCCACGCCATTGAGACGTCTACGCGTCTTAATTACTCTACTAGTGCTAGAGACTACGCACACTTTTGTAAATCACACAACCTGTCTTTAGAACCTACCCCAGAGACTCTAGCACGATACATTGCATACACATCCCAATTCATTGCTTCTGCTCCAAAATACTTGTCTGGTGCAAAACACTTTATTAAAGAGTTCTATCCTCATTTTGGTGACGCTCGTGCATCAGCACTTGTCCAAGCCACTATCCGGGGTGCCAAGAAGGTGAGAGCAGATCCTATACACAGGAAACCTCCTCTGCACATTCACCATCTTCAACTCTTTGTACTTGCTGCACATCAGACTCAGAAGTACGATGATCTTCTCTTTGCCACCATCATGTCATGTGCCTTCTATGCTGTTCACCGAATTGGAGAACTAGTGCCGCCTAATCAGAAGAAGCTTCGTGACTGGAGGAAGATCATCAAGCGATCCAGTCTCAAATTTGAGCCTGGGTATGCTGGCTATCGCTTGCCTTATCATAAAAGCGATCCATTCTATCAGGGCACTGATATACTGTTTACTACTCAGAAAGAAGCTGATCCTATCGCTCTTCTGAAGCAGTATGTCTCCCGCAGAGACAAGCTGCATGGTGCTCGAGCGGCACTCTTCATACGTGAAGATGGCATGGTTCCAACTAGATCTTGGTTTGAATCCAAATTCTTTGCGCTGGTGAGCAGAGAGTTTGGCGGACATTCAGTTCGTTCTGGAGGTATAACATTCTATGCATCTCTGGGACTTGCCGAGTCCATTCTTCAAGCCTTAGGTCGTTGGTCGTCATCTGCTTGGAAGATTTATATACGCGCGATCCCAGCAGTCCGTGCCGCTCAGCAGTTAGCAGCTCAAAATAAATCATCTCATTGAAAACCTCTTTTTCCTTCCCTCATCTTGCGTCTCGTAAACATCTTTCTTCACCTCCTAGCCACCCCTCCACTACACCATACATAGCATAGTAGGCACTTTACGATACGCTGAATTGATGAGGCCCCTTGGGGTCCGTTTTTTGGCCTAACTCTGTGTGAACTAAAAGCATAGGTCGATGTAAACGCGGATTCCGGGGGTAGGGAGCGTTTTCAGAGGCCTCTGCACGCCCCACACCTCTCCTCCATCCTTCTCCCACCTTCCTGCACAAGGAAGTTAAATCAGCTAGCTTTATTTGACTCAAACCGAGTCAAACCGTCATCTGGTCAAAGAATTGCCTTTTTTGATCAAAGGCTCACTCCCTGCTGCTGCTTCTACTGCAGCCTACCTCCCTTCCAGTCATTGGCCTACACTTACCTAGCCTGTGTTTGGTGTTGCAGTAGCAACAGAGGCCACTCCCAGGGTGCTCTAGGATGTGTAATCCTGATGACTAATACTCTGCTCCTTTGCCTTTTACCATCATCTTCTCTCTGAGGCAAGCAGATTATTATCCCTCCAGTCCTCTTGCTCAGGACTGATGCCACACCCTCTAGAGCACTGTCTGAAGCCCCCTAGCCAGCCCAAAACCAGTCCAGACAGGCCCAAAGTGCCCAATTTGTGGGAATTGCACACTTTTGCTCTCCCAGGCAAGCACTACTCTCTCTACTCAGTCCTCCTGCTCAGGGCTGATGGATAGATCCACTAGGAGCCTATTGCCACCATTTGCTACACCCCAAACTCGCAAATCCTGCCCCTGCTCTCAGTATGTGCTTATGTCTCATATCCAGCCATTCAATTCTGATGGCTTCTGTGCCCAGATACCCATTCCTTTTCAAGGACTCCTTATCAAGGACATCTCTGTGGGCTATCTGGTCACAGGTGTGCTCTCTGCACTGTCTCACTCCCATCTCTGCTAACCTGTGTTATCTGGTCACAGTTAGCTTCGCTTTTTTGCGTCCCCACCCACCTCTCCCACAGTAATTACATTTCATGTATTATCTACATTCCATGTACTGTAAGGCACTTTACGATACGCTGAATTGATGAGGCCCCTTGGGGTCCGTTTTGGCCTAACTCTGTGTGAACTAAAAGCATAGGCTTCAGGTCTCATGGCCCCGCCCAAGGGTGCGCCTCCGATTCCCGGTGCCGCTACCGCCCTCCAACTTCAACAAGCACAGATTGAAGCTCTGGACCGCGCGGTACAAAAGCTCAACCAGAAAATGAAAAGGATGGAGCTAGCGCAGAAGGACATGGCCAAGTGGATGAAGGGAGACAAGGATGGCAAGGGTAAAGGCAAGGACAAGGACAAGTCATAACATAGACAAGCCGGACTTGTAGTTTATTAGCAAAGTGTACATTTAGAACGCGTGTTTGACTTCAAAGATGTAGAGTTGAACTGAAGCAAGCGTGAACTTAAGAAAATGCAAGCGTGATAAGTCTTGAATAAGAACAAGTCAAGACGCGGTAAGGGATGCAACCCGCTACCGGAACCACCGACGAAAGGTAGATAGCTAAGACTTGGACTTAGCTATAACCGATTTCGTCTATTAGAAATAGTACAGTATCGGAAGCGTTTTGAGCGCGCCAGTACTTACCACTTTGAACACTAGTCAAGTCAAAAGTCTTATCAGTGGTAAGCTCACTTCGAGGGTACCACCGGAACCCGAGAAGCACCCTGTATTAGGAATCTATAAATATAATGCGCAGATCCCCCTATCCCATGAGAAAGAAGTCACGGGACGGCGATTCTGAGAATGCATTTAAAGAGGACCTCAAATTTGGAGGACTTAGAACGAAAATGTCTTTCAGCATCCACCCAGAAGTCCTCAGGCGAAGACGCCAAGCCGCGGAGGCGGCTTCGCAACCGGCGCCACCTCCTCCACCACCTCCTCCTTCCCCGAAGCCTTTCAAGTACTTAGGCAATCCACGCGCCATGCAATGCAGGGATTACCTTCCGTTCACGGCTCAACAAGCGGAAGCAGCGTTAGTGAATCCGGAGACCATCCGAAGCTGGCCTACCACAACTGCCCAGCCAGATCGTCTCCTGGACTTCGCAGTCCAATACGCCAAGTGGAGTGAGTCGGATGCCAACAAGTTTGAATCTGCATCACACTGGATGGACTGGGTGATGCACCGAGCACTCAGAGTCCGGGTTAGAGTCGATAACCTGGATCGGGCAGAGTTACCATCTGAGGACGACGAATTCGGGGACCTTCACTATTTTGGCTACCTCGCGTCTGAAGTCCCTTGCTGTGGGTATCTCTTCACCAACGAGCAGGCGAAAGTGTTCTACCAGAACCCGATACGCCTTCTTGAACAGAGGACACCTGGCAAGTGTCAACAGTTCCTTATCCAAGCCTTCAAACTCTCGTCGCTGGCGGATGCAGAGCCACTTACGAGTTTTGACTCGCACTTGCATTGGCTGGACCATTTCCTAGGCCTAGCCGTCTTCAAGATCCATCCCGAGTTAGAGGTAAGGAAAGGTTTGTCGAAGTCCTTGGAACCAGAACTCAAGGACGAGCCCAAGGGTGACACCGCGTCTGATGACATTGACGTGGATATGCCACCCAGGAACTTCGACGAGGACTCAGACGTAGAGATGTCTCCCCCGCACCCGGAAGAGGATTCCCATCCGGGACCATCTCCACCGAAAGAGAGTCCTCCTCCCCTTCCTCCCCACCAGAGGGAACCCCCGCAGCGAGAGAGTCCCTCGCGTGGTTACTCTCCCTCCCCTCTCGACTACCCACCCTCAGAAGGTTCCCCAGCACCTCCGCAGAGAAAGAGTGCGCCGGAACCACCCCAACCCACCCCGCAACCGGAACCAGTACGACGAGCTCCTCCGCCCCCACTGGCGACGCCCACGTTTAACTGGTTCTCGACTCGCGAACCAAAGGTCACGCCTCCTCCAGAAAACAAGGATAAGGAGGAAGTCCTCCGGTTGAAAGAAGAAGTCAACCGGCTGCAAAAGGATAACGAGGAAATCCTTCGGTTGAAAGAAGAGGTCAACCGACTGCAACAAGATAAAGAGGAAGCCCTCCGGATGAGGGAAGACGTCAACCGGCTCCGAGAGGAGAAAGAGGCCAAGGAAGACGAAGTCGACCAACTTCGCGCCAAGAACAAGGACCAGAAGAAGGAGTTCATCCGACTTCGAAAAGAGAACGCGAAGCTGAAAAACGTTCTCGAAGTTCAGACGCGTCAGATGGAGCTCTCGGATACGCTCTTGATGTCAGCTCGACAGCAGATGAAGGAAGCCGGAAGCGCCTTCCGTACCCAGGAGGACGCTCTGCTTAGCATCGCTCCGCAGATAATGGCAGCTCGCGAGGCCTTCAACCAGCAAACTGTGGAGGCCAACAAGTCGGAACGAGTCACCCTCAAGAAGATAAAGGACTCGTCTGGCGAGATGATCGCCTCCGACTACCTTCCTCTCGCTGAGCACATGAAGCGCATGGAAGAGATCGTGGGCCCCCTCTTCGAACAAGGTTGGCAGGACGAGGTTAGCGTCCCGGAAGCAGCGGGAGGCTCACCCGAGGAGGTTGAAGATCCCTTCACCCGTGAAGACGAAGATCCCTTCACTCGTGAGGACTCGGTAGACCCACAGCCATCCGGAAGTGGTCCTGGCACCCACGATGAGCCCATCGATATCAGCGACGTAAGTCTTCAACTTGTCTTGATTTGACGCTTCTAAAAGTCAACAAGGACGAGAAGTAGGATTAATGTGGCGACAAACGCAGTTGTACCAGTAGTTGAATGGACTTAGACACGCAATAGTTTATGTACATTAAACGGACTTAGATTTTCGATACCCGCAGACTCCCAAAAATGTAACATAGATTTCAAGCGCTACTCTAAGTTGAGAAGAGTAAGGAATTTATCTAAGTTAAGGGGAGCCGGCTAAGACAAGACTACACGACCGAAAAGTCCAAAGTTTAGGGCACATGAAATAAGCTCAAGGCAGGACTACGGTCGCAAGTCCAAAGATTAGGGCAGACCAAATAAGCTTTAGGCAGGTCTGCGGCGTCATAAGAACAAGTTTAGAGCAGAGAAAATAAGCTCAACTGGAGAAGGATACTCTCGGGAGGAGCCAGGTGACGACGGAAAGTACACTTCGTCGACATGAACATGTTGTGGTGATCCTCCTACCACTTGACCAACTCTGCATCCGGATGGTTCAAAGCGCCATCCGGGATGATCAGATTGTCGCAGGAGAACAAGTTCGGAACCAAGAGACGGTACATGCTATGAGGATCAATCCCAGCGATGTCCATCATGTACAACTAGGTGAAGGTAGTCAGCCGGTAGCGGAAGCATAGACATCCGAGCAGAGACTTACCGCCAGGTTGTCCATGGCCTCCTTGTAATTCTCTTTGCGAGTTTCGAAATAGTTGTAGTAAGGTCTATCCAAGTAGTTCGCGAGCCCACGACCATTGATGGTGACGTCATATCTCTTCAGGAAGCGACGCACAAGAGTGTCGAGCGCCACGAAGAAGGCGCGCGCCCACAATTTCTCGGCATCAGTCATGGTAAAGCTCGACTTGGTGTCCCAAATGGAGACGGCGTTTTGCTAAAGAAATAAGTTAGCAGGGCACCGGAAGCGATAGAACCACCGGTACCAGAGAACGAATAGAGTAACGAAGAAGAGGCGAGTCGTAAACATGACTCTCTCCAAGGCGCGTACTAGGACGTAGATGGTAGAGGTTATCTTGATAACCAAAACCATTAGTGGTACGGGTAAGGATCATGAAGCTACCGAAGTCGCGGTAGAGCTGGAGCGCCACATTCAAGTCGAGGATGATAGTGGCGGCGCGGTACTTGTCAGCGGACCGTTCGAGGTCACTGAACTCGTACAGCATTGACAGCTTGAAAGCAGCGAAAACGGGAACACGAAACATGGCGCTGAGCATATGGCACGGTAGCCCATCCTTTTATACCCACCCGGGAGAAAATTTCGCGGAGTCATACTCTTCCGAGGCCGCAGTAGCCCCTATCCTAGAGATAACAAACCAAGAAGAAAGTCAACAAAACTTCATGGATTGACTTTAGGAGATTCAAGTTATAAGAGCAAGTTAAACACAAGTAGCATTGCGGAGGGTATCTAAGTCAAGAGACTACTCTACAAGCTATAAGAACGGGATACCAAGCATCGCTAAGTCTACGAGAAGAGCAACAAACGACGAATAGAGACTAAGCGGACAGTTTTACGGAACCTTCAGACTACCGAGCACCACTACGTCTACAAAGTAATACCGAGACCTTGGGTAGTCGCAATGTAAAGAGAAGAAGTACGGTGGAAGCCTTGCATCTCGCCGTAGATACGGTTGAGCGCGATGATAAGGTCAAGCCTGTACTGGGCTTCAGCCTTGATGGCACCGGGAGAGACATCGGTAAGCTGGGTAGAATCCTTAGCGAGATGCTCAAAGATGCGACCCAACCGGTTGACTTGGTTCCGGTAGCCTTCAATAACCGGTGGCGCTACAAAAAACTGTTAACAAGAAAAGAAGACAATAGAAGGCAAGTATTCACCTTGCGTAAAGTAGCCGAGAGAAGTACTATCGATATGAATCGAATCAATCTTGGTGTACTTCCCCTCCTTGGCAGCATCAGCCTGGTGAGCGGTACGCTTCTTGAATGGAGGCAGCTCGGTCCCTTGAAAGGAACCGATGGTCTTCAACGCCTTCCCATATTCATGAGAAAGGACGTCCATACCTTCGACATCAGCGAGAGGCTGGTAGCGGGTACCGGAAACGTTTGCGTCCTAAGAAAACAAGTAAGCAAGAGGACAATGAGGAAAAGGAACCGGATGCACTACCTTTCCGATCCTCTTGTCGAGATTAGCAGCACGGGTACCGGAGGCAACGCGCTCCGTTTCGTCGACCTGGAGTTGCGAGAAATTAGAAATCAGACGGCAATCATACGCTTCTGAGATAGATAGTGAGCTTACGTTGGTACCAAGAGGCTTAACGGTCTCACCATCTTCCATAGCTTGCATATGGTCAAACCAAGAGAATGGATAGGAGAAGGGAGCGGGCCTACGTATATCTTCGTCGGGTTGCTCACTCTCATCGTCCGACGTCTCGATGATGAGTTCCGGAGTTTTCGGAGCCTTCTTAGCGACCTAAGATAAACACGGAAGGCGAAATAAGCCTCCGAAGACCAGATAAAAGACGAGAAGACACTTACCCTAGCTTTAGACTCCTTGGGAGGCGCCCGGTAGAGAGGATGATCGGTAGCGAAAGTGGGCAAGTGTTGATTGACCATGCGGTTAACCGTCTTGATGAACGGCTGGCACAAGTTGGCAATGTGCATCCTGCTATCCAACGGGTTGATGCCCAGAGACGCACAAGCGCAGGCAAGGAAACTGCGCAGCGCAAGGCCGAACTCGAGCATGGACGAAGTAACCTCAAGTTTGCGAAGGTTGCTGAGCGTCGGGTTCCGGTTCTAGAAAAGAAACACACGGATGAGTTAGACAAGCATCTGAGAATGAAAGAAAGTACGCCACGCACGATGATTTTGTTCACCACGGCCTCTAACTTCTGGCAGCGGACGGTCAGAGGAGTATCCTCATCCTCGAATGTAGCCATGAGCGCCTGGGCACGAGGAACGACAGTGCTGGTGAAGATAGCGAGCTCGTCGGTGATGTTGTCGGGTAGGTCCGCGACCTTGGCACAAGCCTTCGTCAAAGACTGGCCGGATTCAATAACATGACGGTTGAGCGCCTCGGAAGTCGGCTGCGGCGGTGCTGAAGCAGCATTAGGGAAGATAGCGAGAAGGTTGATGGTTTTAAGATTGCGGGACATAGTGAAAATAACGAGAGTAGCGGGTGGTAAAAGAAAAACTAGGACGCATCCGAGTTCTTTTATACCACCACGCGAAGTCCAGGATGGAACCACCAAAGTTCACCTGAACCTGAGCGGATATCGCGGACGATATCATCTTAAGTTAAGGGGAGATGATACGCACAGTACAAACTGGATGCAGAATAAGCATATTTTGCGATTTCTGTACGATCTCTTGTAGAAAAGACATGTATACAAATACATCATAGTACTTGAGAAGTCTATCAAAGACTTCTAGGAGACTCTCTTAGGACGCGAAGAGACTCCAAGGTGGCCATTACGCGCCTACGGACCGAACTCCCGAATCAACCGGAAGTTCCCGTAACGTTCTACAGAACTCTAAACGTGCCTGAATATCAAATACTCAATGCGCCCGGATGCAACACACGCATCCGTCGGACAATCAGACTTACAATCCTGGTTGTTTCCTTTCCAAGTACTCGGATACGATGTATTCACTATAGTATCCACCTGAACACTAGGGACATGTTCTGAACCACAGAGCTCGTTCAGAAAGACCTTTACAACGAGACTACTGCATTCATCTACTTGAACTTGGGATCCATACGGACCCTCAACCCCGAAAGCTGTGAGTCAGACAGGACTCCGGAATCACGCAATCTTGCATCATCCCTCCGTTACGAACAAAAGACCACGCGGATGCAGACAGATACATCCATACCGCAGTGTGGAAGTGACTCAAACGGAACCGGAACCGCAACTCGACAGGCACCCTGTGTGGCCACTATAAACATAGAAAACCAGTTATCAGAACAGCCTCGACAGATACACTTCGAAAGTGGGGTATCATTCGAAAGCTAGTCTACATGAAGGACCGAAGTATCAAACCCAGAAGACAAAGTTTAGAAAGCTAACTACACTACGACACGTCGGAACCAACCAGGTCCCAACCGGACTATCTACATGGTTGAGTCAGACGAGCACAAGGTGTTATATCAAATACCACGGAAAGCACGCCATCCGCGGACTCATACGAGTCACCCGGAGGTCTGAGGAACCGACAGTAGCTACCGAACCGCACCCACCAGTAAGAATAACACCGTATGTACCTGATTCTGTAGTATATAAGTACCTGTAAAACGTCGTAGTCGGTAGTTAATCTACACCCGCGTATATAGCCATACAAGCGAATACCAGTGTTTATTTGACTCGGAACTTTTGTGTCCACCTCAGTTTAAGTTAAGAACCCAACCAGAACAACGTGAACCAGTGATAGTTACCTGGTGAACTTCGAGTTAGTACCCGGAAGCTTTGCCATCCGTACTTGTGAACGTTCCTCTGTCCCAAGACGGAGTTTAAACGACAGAAGCAAGTATCGGTAACGAAGTGACTTGAGAACACCCGGAGCCACCGCGCTTGCAACTGCTTCGGATTCAGACATAAGAAGTCAGGCCTTTCGTGTTAGTTTAGACCGACTTAACGTACCCAAGCCCCGCGGATCTTTACGTACCCAAAGGCGATCTTGGTCCCTGCGTTCTGTTGAGTTGAAGATTGAGTGCACAAGACAGTCAACCGGCAGTCCTCGAGACTCAGCGTACTTGCGTGTCAACCTTTCGGCTAAGACATCGGAAGCTACCCCTTCTTCCGGAATCCCACAAGTTAACTCCCCAAGCTCCCTCGAACTTGCACTTGTGTTAGTCTAGGAAGTACACCTCTACCCCCTCCGTTTGGAACCTCTTTGAGTCACTCGATCTTGGCTAAAGTTGTAATTCGTTACGGGTGATAAGGTCGGATCCTTATACCTGTCCATTAGAAACTTCGGAAGTTTCGAGTGATTGTTTTTGTTTTGTGTGTTTGAGTGTGTGTATTTCTGTGGCGTATTCCTATACTGCACATCAACACGCAAGACCGTTGCTAGGGCCACAACGCCTTAGCAACAGCCTAGCGGTGACGCGTAAGCCCCTCAAATAGGTTGCAGATAACGTAGAGGTGTAGGAGTGTGGGAGGATTGCCGCGGTGCATGTTACAGAGAGCGTCATGCATTCAAAATATAGGCGGGTGACGTGGCGCGTCTGCAGACATCGCCGCGCAATAGGTACGCCCTTTTTATTGCAACTTCTTCTTCTCCTTCTCTTCTACCATCACCCTCCCACCACCATCACCCTACCCTCAGTCCGCATCATGCACGGCTGAGTGTTCCCGTGCCATTGTCCAGGGATGCTCATTGGGCATGAATGGATTTACGGGCGGGTGAGGTGATAGGTTATTCCAAACTCGCATTAACGTGCGAGTTGCATTGACTTCTCGGATCAGCGTGAGTGTACTATTAGTATTTTTTTTTCTTGACCGTATTACCTGTCGGAGGTGTTGTATAGTCTAAAATTTTAAAATGAATATAACCTCTTGGCACAATGGTTAAATTGGCTGACATACTTGTATGACTTGGTCGGGCTCCATGGGTTCAATTCCTGTGTGGTCCATTTTACTGGAACAACCAGTTATGGCGGTCATAACCAGCAGTTAACCGGTCTAACTGGTTAGACCTTGGTTATTGGCGGTTATTCATATTTAGCTTTTTGAGAGACTGTTGACCGTAACCGGTCAGTAACCGTGACCATGGTCATGCTAATAGCGGTTATGTGGTGGTTAGGTTAGGTCCAGTTAACGGTCTTTAAGCGGTTACATAACCTGACTTTCAAACACTAAGGCGGCGGCTGAGGAGATCGCCGCAGCGTTGGAAGCAGTCACTTCGTTGACGGATGACGATACGAAGTTGAGAAAATCTGCCATCACCAAGGTATATCTGGATCTTGTTGTTGTCGTATGTTATCTGACTTGGTCTCAGATCATGAAGACTGTCCGCCGTATCTTCAACACCCACCTCATGCAGGAGGAGCTCAGCAAGCAGTACATACTCGCCAATATCAAACCGAAGAAGATGATTCAGGCCGTCGCGACATGCTGGAATTCGTTACACCCCATCTTAGAGCGTGCCTTGTACCTTCGCCCTGCACTTGACCAACTCGTCGTCTTGCCAGAATTCAACAAGGTAGCGAAGAGGAAGATGTCGAAGTTCTGGCTTACACCGGTGGAGTGGCATATCATCGAGGAGCTTGAAAAGGTTCTGAATGCAAGTTAGATTTATTTTGATGCTTGCGACTATACTTATAGATATATGAATTTAGCTGTTTGTTCTCGCCTCGAAGCAGCTTTCTAAGTCTAAGGTTCCCCTCATTCATTAAGTTATTCTCATCTTCGACACTCTCGTCGATCAGCTGGATGCAGTAATCACGAACCAGGCTATTCACGTTGTCGTTCGGGCTGCAGCCGCTCGTGGCCATGCCCTTGTCCTCAAGTACTACGCTAAAATGGATGACAATCGAATGATTCGCATCTCGATGGGTAAGTTGTTGTTACAGCTCATTTCTTCTTCGCTAATATGTCCCAGTTTTGCATCCAGGCCTCAAGACTCGGTACTTCGAGACCCAAAGCTGGGAGCGAGAGTGGATTGACAACGCGTTGGAGCATGTTCGCGAGGAGTATGCACATTATCGTCCTGCTACACCTACGGCACCCGTTCAAGGCCCAGCACCCGCGGTATGTACCAGTCATCTCATTGCGACTGTGATTGATAGTGTCTCTTTCGTGTAGGTCGCGAACCTGTTTGCCAATATTGGGGCTATGGCCAATTTGGGAGTTAACGACCTGCTCGAGGACTATTTGAGCACCCCAGTGGTCTCGACCTGCACAAATCCGCTCTCGTACATCAGGAAACATGACCTCAGCCTAGAGGACTACTGAGTTAACCATGGTGAACATGGTTGCCTAGAGGACGTCAAGGTGTGAACTCTGCCTGGTTAACTTTGGCAAAGGTTCAGGTCCAAACATTCTCTGAAGCTGCCTTGAGTCTAACTTGAGATGCCTTAAGCCAAAGTCAACATCACTTGAGTTGTACTCAAGACTGCTTATGGTGTCCCCAAATAAGATATATGTAACTTGGGTTGAATATAAAACCACCTACAGCATCTCAATACAACCAGCTCCCCATCAAACTCAGTTAAGTAAATCATAAAAAGCCTCCAGAATGTTTCAATCAGACAACTGAGAGATCAAAAGCAGTGCATTTGAACATAAATACTACACATCATATCCCTGTAGCGAATACTATCAACAGTTATAACAATGTGGGCCACTATGAGTTTCAGTATCATTGAGCGGGATCATCATTCAGGCAGGTCATCGGTGAGCGGGGTCATCAGGAGGGTCGTCGTTGAGGCGCAGTCGTCATTGAGGCCGGGGGTCGTCGGTGAGGCGCGGTCATCGGTGAGCAGTCATCAACAGGGTCATCGTTGAGGTGAGGCCATCATTCAGGCAGGTCATCGGTGAGCGGGGTCATCAGTGAGGGTCGTCATTGAGGTGCAGTCATCATTGAGGCGGAAGGTCATCGGTGAGGCGCGGTCATCGGTGGGCGGTTATCAACAAGTGACGAGTCGTTATTGAGGTGCGTCATTGAGGCGAGGTCGTCAATAAGTGGAGCCATTAGTGAGCGTCGTCATTGAGGCGGGGTCGTCAATAAGCAGGGTTGTTAGTGAGGGTTGTCATTGAGGCGCGGTCCTCGTGGATACGGGGGGTCATCGTTGAGCGCAGTCGTCGGAGAGAGGGTCGTCACTGGGGCGGGGTCGTCGTGGAGGCTCAAAGCGACAGTCGTCATTGAGGAGAGAGCTGCTGTCAGCGTGCTGGTTGTCGCCCATGTGTCCTTGTTCCAGTGTATCAGTGGTAAAAATGAGACGGTGGTAGAAGAGAAGGTAAGTTGATCGGGCACGCACTTTAAAACAAAACCCAACGAACACGTGATGGCTACGTGGCAGCAGTTGCATGGCCGGACTTGGACAAATTTCCTGGAGGAGGGAATGGAGTGGAAAATGAATATCGGCCTGACAATAATCGAGGTCGCATGTGAGGATGCTGGCGAACATGACGAGCTTAGCGCAGCGGAAAAGAGTCCAGAGCATACAGCGTAAGAAACCAGGCATCGACCCCATCTCCCAACCATGGGCCCACAAAGCCCTGCTCAAGGTCGGCCTGGCTCTGAGTGGGCCTACGGTTGGGCGTGGGGTCGAGGTTGAAGACGAAGCCTTGCTCGGAAAAGCGATTCGAGTCGCACGGTGACTGGGATCCATGGCAGGAGAGAAGTTCAGAGAAGTGCGGGAGTAAGAGAAAAAAACAACGCACCATGCGTTACTGCCCGCCAGAAGACAGTGCAGTACTGGTGCAGTATACGACCCCCCCCCCCCCCCCAACCTTCGCTCTCGCAGACGCCGTCCGCGGTTGCGGCAAATGGAACAGTACGGCCTGCTTTGACAGGGCTTGTGTAGTCGCTGTGCAGCTATGTAATGAGGCAAGGATTGAGAGTGACGATAGGGAAGAAAGAGATGACGAGTGGCCGACCAAGTGGATGATGGTGGTGGTAGAAGAGCGAGCTACGTCGACGTCCGAACAGTGCTTGATCACTGTTCGGATTTGCGGTCCGAGTAACCGCCGCCAAATCTGGGCGGCGACGACGACAATAGCAAGTGCGCGACAGCTCGGGAGAGCTTGAAGTAATGCAAGATTTATGATAAACATCAAAAATTGACATCTATGAGATTCCTGTAAAATTGAGAAGGAAAAACTTGATGCCTCACCTGTGAGTCTTGTTAGCGTCTTGTGCAAAGGATCGTTTGAGTGATTACAAAATGCCACCATGCGCGGCTGGCTGAATTGGAGTTGGAAATAATAAGGATCATTGTAGGGTTCGTATCCATCAAATTCTTGGGCAGTCGGGGAGGTACAGCGCGCTGGAGCGCGCGATTTCACATTGCTGGGATGGTATACTATCTATGTAAGGGTAATTTCATGTCAGCATACCATTTCCTCACCAGAATTTTTATTGGTACATACATTGTTAATGTCCTGTATAATATCCCGACACTTCAATAATCACTCCGAGTCCGTCGTCGCTGTCCCGAGCGTCGACGAGCTCGTTCCGTTCGTGATCGGATGGCCGATCCGAGAATCCGAACAGCGATCAAAGTCGTGCACTCTCCCACTAACCACCACCACCATCCTCATTTCGGTTGCTCCGTCTACACCCTCACTATTGGAAACGCCGCCTGCACGATCTGTGTGCTTTTTCTGCCCTCCGGACTACGACAAGGACGGTACCAACGAGAAACCGGCTTGCTGCGTAAGCCCAAACAACTGGCAGCAATTATTTGAAACACCGGGCGCCGTTGACGAGAAAAGTAGACGCGAGGACGGCGACAGGCTCCCGCAGCTGGATTCTGTAGGCTGGGAGAGGTTGGAAACCATGTAGTACGTATTTTTTGTTTCATTTTTTCCATCTCATTCATGTCCACTAGCATTGCAACGGCGGCGACGCGTAAGCCCCACCAATGTGGGCGGCATCCGCGACTCCCATCTTCCGACTTCAACCATCCAGCATTTCCCGCGATCGACTCCCACCACCACGACCCATGACGCAACGTTTCGGACGAGCACGGTCCTAGTAGCAGCATTTGCCGCCGAGGCTTCTCTCGCTACATCGTCTGTTTGGACGAGTCCTTGCTGCTCCTCCTGTGATCCGGAGGAGCGTCAATAGCGTAGCACCATATCATGCTGAGCTGGTTGGCTGAGACGGCATCGCGGATGCGTCCAGCCCAAAAGGTATGTCTTCATGCGAGTTTTTTGTCCAAGTCTCTCACCCTCGCTCCTCGCTAGAGAGGACAATGACGGCGCTACAAACAACACCATAACAGCGCCCCCAATGCCAGGCCGTGCTTCACGCTCCCGACCCGTCTCACTCTCACCACCACGACGAACGACCCTCCCCATCAAACGATTCTCTTCGGGACGCGGTCTTCCCACAGCACACTTCGCTGTCTCTTCTTTCAGATTATCGCTTGCTGCTCGTCTACCGCTATTGAATGATCCTATGTGAGCAAGGCGGACGCCGTGGCCCACAACGAGGCCACAAATCAACGACACGACCGCGATGACGACTTTCTTTCAGAACTAAGACGAACGAACGGTTTACGACAAGCAGTGGCGCAGAAAAAGGTGTGTTGTCTCTTCTCATCTTTCAACTGGCTCTAAAATAGTCAGGACAGGCAACATATCTCTTCTTCCGCGGACACGACGCCCAACTTACTCTTTTCAGTGACGCTATCTCGCCACGTGAATTATCTGGGAGTATTTGCACTTTGGTCTGCCGTGGCGGGCAACGGTCTAAAACGCTGAGCAACTCACTGCTTATTCAGCGTGCCCAAGTGTTTTTTTTGCTCGTCTACTTTGATTCTAACCATTTCTCTCTATGTTGTCCCATCCACGACGGCGATCCTCCCTCCTTGCGCCGGGCAGTTCGCCAGTTGCCCTCTTAATGTCTCCTCCTACCACCATGTGAATGACTCATCCTGGAGCAAGATGCCCGCCGTCTTCCTAGCGCTCTCCCACCCCAACTCGCCAATCTGTTGCCACAATTCGGTACGCACCTCCAAAACTACGGCGTCAATGCCAATGACTAGCGACTAGGAGAGATAAAAACTCAGCACCCTAGGGTTGCATCCCTATGGATTTCGAGTGGGGTATGACCGGTGTACTGTTGTACACCGTGTTGCCTCAGCGAAAATATGGGCAAAGCGAAGTAGTCTTCCGTTCAGTCACGCATGGTGGTGGCGACAAGGACAACGGTAATGTTACCTCGATGCCACCAAGTTTCCTTCAATGGTTCCTGAGACTCTTAAGTTATGGTAGGGAACTGACTGTAATGCTGTTTGCTCTGTAGTCTTCTAGAGTTATCTTGAATTAGGGAGTACACATCCTCTCACTTTGAGCGGGCTTAAAGTAAACCTAACAGCATCAAGATAACTCAAGTGGGCCATTGCCACACTCTCAGTCTTGAGACAACCGAAGATGTCTCAAGACACTTCAGGGGCCTCTGGTTTCTTACTGCTGCAGCAGGTAACTCAGGTAGCCTCTGGTCCACAGGCTGTTTCCTGATGTATTGGGCTTCTCAGGTGGATATGCCGGATGCTAAAGGCAAGGTCACCGTCACTGCTGCGGGTGCTCTGGCACAGATGGCATTGGACTACTGTAGTATTACTACCATAGGTTCATGGGTTGTGACCTGTGACCTCATGAACATGTTGGATGGCATGTTCATACTTGTCAAAAGTGTGTGATCTAAAATTTTTATGTTCACTGAGATTTTCAAGTTTACCCAGTTTTAGGCTTAATTTCAGCTGTAAATATACTTAAATAGCAGAATTATACCATTTTCATGCTAAATAAGGTAAAATGAGAGCAAAAACTGCTAAAAACGGGCTAGAGAAGCAAAATTTAGATAAAAGTCAAATTTGTGACCAATTTTGAACATGTTCACAACCCCTTGTGATCTAGTGACTAACTACAATTAGGTTCGCATCATGAGGCCTCGTGACCTGTGACGCGAACCTATGGTAGTAATACTACAGTATCTCAGTTGCCCGGGTACGTTTTCTTTCTGATAGCTGCGGTATTCGACTTATACTGTTTTAGCTACCTCTATTGATATCGAGCGACTGTTCTCTCACTTGGGCCTTGTCATCACCAAGCACTGCCACAACCTCTCCGATGAATCGACCCAGGCTGCTGTCATTTTGCAGAGTTGGTGCAGGTACCCGGGGATTATTGACGAGGCCTTCATCACCAAGCATTTCAACTTGAAGCACTGCCGCGGGGAGAAGAATAAGGATGATAACTAGGGTATGATTGTAATCTTGTTTATGATTTACTTTGTTTTATGTGTGTTTACTTATGTATTACAACTTAAAGAGAATGTACTTATATTTGTTGTTTTGAATGACGAGTTTCGCGAGTACTTGCGAGTCAATTCGCAAGTACTCGCATGCACCCGAGTAAGGACGAGTACTCGTGTGACTTGCATTGACTCAACTCGTTCAGACCCAGTCTGTCAGACTCGAGTTGCCCGCGAGTTATGAACACTGACTTGGCATCACGAGTACTCGCATGTCGAGTGGCAAGTCAACTCGAGTAAGAACTCGTGAAGACCTCTACGTAGCAGTGTCCGTTGTCGAGCTTGCACTTTCTCTGTGTCGGCTGGAGTCAACTTCACGCGTGACTTGAGCATACTTGTTATACGCAATCTACAACTCTACAGTCAGCCACTTGTCCACTTCAATAATTGATCAATCAACTTACCTTCATGACCATAGCGATACAACTTGGGCAATGCCATCAGGACATGCGCATCTGTGACCAGAGATGAGAAACTGGATCAGGAAGGCAGATATATCACATACCGACTAGGTGATAAAAAATTCCAATAGCAATAATGGGAGCGATGGTCCAGAAAGAGTTCCAGATCAACAAATAGGTGTAGTCGAAGACACTATCAGAAATTAGCAGGAGATCAAACAAGAATGGCAGCCGAAACATACTAATTTGAACTCCACCCACAGTAGATCTGGAACCACCAAAGCACACCGATACACACAATGTTTTTGTAGAAGTTGAGGATCCTATACATGATAAATATTTGGGTCCTTGAGAAGAAGACCAGGCTTACATGTTTCCGTTCCGTGCATACGACCGATGTCCATGAACGAGTAATAACTTCAAGAACCTGAACTGAGCAATGGCGTAATCCGACGCGTTGACGGCTTGAAGACCTTCTTCGCCGGATATACCCACACCGACATCCGCAGCCTAATACATCTTTTGAGTACGTGCCGCTCTGAGCCAATTAGTTAAAACCCACCTGGATCATGCTGACATCGTTAGCGCCATCACCGATCGCCAGCGTCATTGCGCCGAGGCCATCCTTGACAAGCCTCACAACCAATGCCTTCTGTAAGGGAGAGACACGACAGCAAATACCACCCTCGCAGAGCATAGCCAACCGCAGAAGAAGGCTCTTGTGATCCTGGTCTCCGAGAGCCTGAGTAAGTGTTAGAATATCTCGTAGTTGAGGCACATGCTAAAAGCAACGTACCTGTCCCAAGGCTGAGCCGTCAATCACCAATACAAACCCGCCTGGTCTGTCGCCATTATCGGGCCCCAATATCGACGAAATGCCCGTCTCGACGCGGCGCAGTGGAACAGGTCGATCACCCTCTCCTCCAGTTCGTGTCCGTTGAAGCGACAGCTCTTTTTCTACAACCGCAGCATCGTCACCCAGAATACCGCTCTCGGGGAAGAACTCCTCTGCAGCATGAAGCATCTGTTGGTAAACGGGACATGAATGATCGTTGCCGCCCCGAATGACAATGATGTTGGACTCCTTGCCGTTGAGGTTGGTACTATGGTCGATAGCTAGAAAATCACCACATTAGACGATATAGACGGAAGTAAGGATACTTACCAATAGCGGTTTCAAGTTTGTCACCGGTTGCAACTCATATTTGATACCAGCCCTCTTCAGATCAGCAATCGTCTCGGGTACACCATCCTGTAAACTGTCCTCAATCGCAGTCGCGCCCAACAGCCGGAGATAGTACTCCAGTTCTTCAGAAACCTTTTCAATTTTCTCTTCACGCCCGTCCAACGCAACAGTCGCCTCATGATATCGCGCGCTCCATTCCTTATACTCTTCCTCTGAAATGTTATTAGCAACCGTAACGAAACGAGCGCTAGAACAGACGCACCTTGAACAACGCGATAAGCCAACGTTAGCGTTCTCAAACCACCGTTCGCGAACTCGCTTAGATCGGCCTCAGTCTGCTCTCTCAGAGCCTCATCTCCCCCAGCCCTCAGCCTTTCGAACACGACATTATCGGCACCCTTCATCAGCAAGAAGAGCCGTCCGTCCTCATCATCCAGCTTCCTCACAATGACTGACATCCTCTTCCTAGCACTCGTAAACTCCAAAATATTCAGCATCCACGTCGTCGGGCCCAGTGGAGAACGGAGTCTGAAGAGTGAGTACCTCCCGATCCCGACCACGGAAAATGTACCCAGCGTCCGCGGTAGCTCGAACAAGAGCGGCTTCATCGGGACTTTGTGCTTTGTAGTCGATCTTGCCTGTCTCGCGGTCGACAGAAGTGAGCACTGTATGGCACAATACGAGCACGGAGAAGAACCCGTATAATGCGCACGCGTGCTCGGCCGACAACGAGGGAGAGGTTGCAACAGCAGCAGCGATGTCCGCCTCGAGGGCGGCACTGTGGAATCGCACTTTAGGTTTGGGTACAGTCACCGTCGCAGTTGCTGAGGAGGAGTCTGTACTACTGGCCTGTTCTGCTTCGGGGTCAACGGGTGTCGATGCAGCAGGAACTGTAACCTCTTCAACATCGCCAGAGTACACCTTGCCGCTAATAGAACACTGTCGGAAAATCACCTGGTTCTAGTGCCACTGTCAGTATCGGAGCGGCCAAGTTGCAACTCATCTGAGTAAGAGTACCCGTCTTGTCCGAGAAGATATACTCGATTTGTCCGAGATCGTCGCTCAAATTCCAAGTCCTCGCGAGTGTCGCCTGCCCAGTCCTCTCGTAGTAGATGTCTGCATCGAAGTAGATGAACGCAGCACGTGCGGACGAACTCAATCGATATGTATAGGGAAATGGGCACAATATTCTGAAAGGTAATGAGCGCAAAGGCCCAAGTAACGGGAAGGATTGTCGTCAGATTGGTTGTCGCCGTAAAGCCATGGAGCGCCCTCTGCGTATTGCCGGTGCTCGAGGACGGAGTCTGCGATAGCGCAAGCAACAGCCATGCAAGCGAGTATGATTAGATTGCTGAATCTATTACATGTCAGAGCATGCCGATATCAATAGAAAGAACACCCACACTTGCGGATTCATTTGTCTTTCCACCTTGCTCCGTTTACTTGGCGTACCGCCGGAATTGAGAACGATCTTCGAGTCCTCGCCCGTGAACAAGACAAGCCCGATAACCCAGCCCGTGTTCCGCAAGACCGTGCCCCGCAGAAGTGTCATCTGAATGTCTGCGGGCACGACCTCGTCATTCATCTTGACCGCCGCGTTCAGCTTGAACATATTATTGTCTGGGCGATCGCAATCAACAGTGAACTTGCTCCCTGCGCACGCCTTGGCCGAGGTGAGATGATTCAAGCTGGGGACGGCGTTCCTCGACTTGAGATTAGTCTCGCCGTCAAGATTTTTGGTCTCGACGAACGCGACATTCTCCTCCTCGGAAGTAGCACAAATGAGGATATCGGCGGGAAGGGATTCGTTGTCGTAAATTTTGACAAACTCGCCCACACAAACATCCTCCCACATAACGTTTTTCCAATGAGAACGGGTCGATGCGTGACGTCCGAACAAACTGAGACAGTGATGCTCCGCCTCCTTGGGTACGGTAGCGGATATCCTCATCGAATTCGATTTCGGCAATGGTGGGAGACTGAGGAACGGGTTCGGCCAGATTGGCATCTGGCGTGCCCTCCGCCTTTTCGACATCTGGAGTGTTCGCCTTTTTGGATTTAAAGCGTCGGGGGATGATGTTTACGCTGCGGAAAAAGTTGCTGGATTTTGCGGCGGAGACGTTCGGATTGCTCCACTCCCCGCCCAAGAGGACGCGGATAGTTGATCGGTTGACCCTACTGAGCCCTACTACTGTCGGACTGATGGCGTTTAAAGTCTTCGTAGCCATCCTTGAGGGCAGTGATACTGAGAACGACGAGGAGAGGGAAGATGACAAGTCCGGGAGAAATGGTGGAGAATTTGGGAATAGCTATGCCGGCAAAGAAGCTACGGAATGAATGAGATGGTCGGTCAAGACAGAGAACACAAATACGCACATATTCGCAATACGCCTAAATTAAAACTGCTCGAGCAAATTCCGAGGCAAGAAAGTGATGACCGTGTACTTGGAGGTGATAACCTGGTTTGTCTTGTAGACGTGCTCCTTCTTGATACCACCCTTGTGGTCGCGATAATCATCTGGTAGCGGACAAAGACTGTACGCCTAGGGCCAGGCGGCCTCTTGCGCACGAAGAGGGCCTCCACGTTGAAGGAGGCAACCTTGTCGTACGCGGCGCCGAGACGGTGCCATACGCCTGCATTGGGCATCTTGGCCCGTGGATATTTTGGTTCTGATGGTGGTGGTAGTGGTGATGGTGGTGGTAGCGGTCGGTGGGAAAGATGGAGAAAGACAAGGACGCACGCACCAGACAGTCACATATAGGCTGCATCTGCGCGTCAAATAATCACACGAGAGAAATACTTCTACAAAACAGTTTTTGAAAGCCTTAGATTAATACAAGTGACGCGGTAAAGATTCTGAAACTAGTAGCCTACGCCGATAAGGTAATCGGCGAGGTTTTCGACAATGGGCGTGGCTTCGGGGGCTTGGATAGGCGCCTGATAGACCGCCACGAGGACGGCTTGTTTGGTTTTGACGAGGATAACACCATCGGCCTACATCGACAGTCAATCTCGCGTTCACCGGACAAAAGGAGGCGGCATACCTGCTTCTTTCCGTACACGCTGCGCTCGTTGGCTTGTAGAGTAAAGTATTTCTCGCCAGCAGCGCGGATACCAGAGCCTTGCACAGCTGTCGGATCGTTAAAGGCTTTCAGGGCAGCAGCCTGCTCCTCGGGCGACAGCTACGAGATCGAGTCAGCATCGGGATCAGGAACGGCGGCGGCGATGGAGATGGGCGCACCGTGAATCCAGCCGACGTGGCCCAGACACCTCCTGCTTGGCCTAGAATGGCGGCTTTGGCGACCTTGCCACTGCCGACGAGGTTGGTGTCGACGTATGCTGCGTGAACAGGCTCGTCAACGTTGACGGCGACAACGAGCACAGCGGCGCTCACCTTGCCAAGACATCGCGCGAAAGGATCAAGTTGAAAAGTGGAGGTAGAGACAGAGGACGGTGGCGGATAGCAAGGGGCAGGCAGCCGATAAATCCACCGGCATGCACCCGACTGCCACCATTTCAAGCAGAACCAAATAAAAGAGGTCAAACGATTTTTGCGCTCGTCGTTGTCCTTCCTCGTCGTCGTCCTTGCCATCGTCGTCGGCAGCTCTCGTCGTCCTTACCATCGTCGTCGTCGGCAGCTCTTCTAACTACTCGTCGTGCAATGTCTTATTCTGCCAGCGATGTGCCGCCTCTTATGGATGGTACGCGAATAGCTACTACTCCTCAACAACCAATACTTACACGATACATACAGTCGGCATTGCCAACTTGCCCAACCAAGTATGCGCTACCTGCGTTTCCGCGAGGCGTACCACTGACAGGGACTGCTATAGAAACACAAGATTGTCGCAAAGCGCGGGGCGCACTTTACCATAATGGTCGTCGGTACGTGCTCTTGAACGTCGGTGGGTGTCCATACTGACGACGCTGCAGGCGAATCTGGTCTGGGCAAGACGACGCTCATCAACACGCTCTTTTCGACGGAGCTCTCGCCTGCCAAAAACTACTCCAGGCGGCACCACAAGCAGCTCGACAAACTGACCGAGGTCGAGATCATCAAGGCTGAGCTGGAGGAGAAGCAATTCAAAGTCAAGCTTACCGTCATCGACACTCCTGGCTTTGGCGACTATGTCAACAACCGCGACTCCTGGTCCCCCATTGTCGAGTTCATCGACGACCAGCACGAGGCTTACATGCGCCAGGAGCAGCAGCCCCAGCGCCACGAAAAGACTGACCTAAGGGTGCACGCCTGTCTCTACTTTATCCGACCCACCGGTCATACGTGAGCATTTTACTTTGTCTAGAAGGCGTCCATTAACCTTGCTGTACTTAGCTTGAAGCCTTTGGACATTGAGATTATGAAGCGCCTCGGAACCCGCGTCAACTTGATCCCCGTCGTGGCCAAGGCGGACACGTTAACTCAGAACGACCTCTTCCTCTTCAAGCAACGTGCAAGTAATTTCTTTTCTTTTCCTTGCGTATTCTTACTTTTCCATAGGTACGCGAGGTTATTGCCGCCCAGGGTATCCGCATTTACACCCCTCCCGTCGAGGCTGATGACGAGAGTGCCGACCACGCCCGAATTCTCACCGACGCCATTCCATTCTCCATCATCGGTTCCACTGAGGACGTCAAGACCGCTGATGGTCGCGTCGTCAAAGGTCGTGAATACCTCTGGGGTGTTGCTGAAGGTACTTTCAGCCTCTTTTCGTCCCTTTTACCGCCACTAAACGTTGTACAGTCGAGAACGAGAACCACTGTGACTTCAAGAAGCTACGCTCGCTTCTGATCCGGACGCACATGCTGGACCTTATCTCAACGACGGAAGAATCCCACTACGAGAATTACCGCCAGCAGCAGATGGAGACGCGCAAGTTTGGCGAGCCCAAGGTCAAGAAGCTGGACAACCCCAAGTTCAAGGAGGAGGAGGAGCAGCTGCGCAAGCGCTTCACCGAACAGGTCAAGGCCGAGGAGGCGCGGTTCAGGCAGTGGGAGCAGCATGTACGTGGTGCTTATCCTACATTGAATTTTCCCTGACACATTATGTAGCTCATCGCGGAGCGAGATCGTCTCAACAAGGACTTGGAGAGTGCGCACGGCGCCATCAAGTCTCTCGAGGCGGAGCTGGACAACCTTCAGGTTGGGTATGGTCGGGGCTCGGCGAGGAGATAATTGTCATTCTTTTTTCAAGTTGGTCATTGACACTTCAGTTTACTGCTACCTTATGATTGTTGATTCTCGTTGCGGTTTCTTTGTATACCCTCTACGTCCATTCCTTTGACTTTGACTCTCAGCGCATTTCTGTTCCTTTTTTTGACGGAATATATCTCTTTGGCTTTGGAGGAGCTGGATGAATAGTCAGTAAACCCTTTGTTTATTCCCGTCAACACAACTGGAGCCCATCTGATTCTTAGAGTCTTAGCGCCTTTCCCACCTGCCAAATTGCCCACATCCAACTGAAGTTGCGAGTTCCCACTCACAATAGTAAGTACACGCCACAACGCGTCAAACGCCCACTATGCTGTCTGCTACATGTCGACAGGATTGATGGCGCTGCTTTTGCGCAAATGGAGTCCGACCCAGAGCCAAGCCTGGCCCACGGAGATAGATCCTCCATGTCAAGAACTTGAGAGAAGAGTCAGACGGTGAGACCACCTGCTTGTACTCTGTGCAGATATCAAAAGTTGGGTGAGTTAGGGTCGCCAGGTCAATATCGCGAGTTCATCGTGCGTCCTTTGAATATTGGGAGTTCGGTTGAGGATGATGTCGGTGAGGTGAGGATGATGGCAGAGCCAAACGAAGACAAAGATAGCCTGGTCTTTACCACGACCATGGATGCACCATCTCGCGCCATTCAAACGGCTTCTTTCGGCCCATATCATGACCGCAGCCGTCTTGTGTACATAACGTCTGGAATATCGTTGGCCAAGTGAAGACCGGAAGACATATAGACCTGGTTCCCGTGAGCTGCACCCTGCTCTTGATAATGCCCCACGAGACGCGCTCGATTGTCGATCTTTTGTTACCAATCTCTCCACAAGATCTTGGTCACCACGGACAGCGACGAGTATGGACGAGAGATGGACGCGAGGACGTGTTTGTACCCCAGAATGTTGTGGATCCAGACCAGGATCTGTAGGAAATCTGGTAGTCACCTTGTTCTCATGGTCGTTTTGCAACTCAATTAGCGTGGTCAACTGACGATGGAAACAACTGCAACCAATCCCGTGGAGCGGATATCTCTTCTAATACGGTCACGCCTGGACGTCATTCCCGATCTGTACCCACTCTTGTGGTATAAAAAGCTTGTCCAGGTGAGCCCCATTCTTCCCACCTCTCACTCCCATGCCATCTCAACAAGTCTTCTCTTCCAAAGACGGTGCCCTCTACACCACTTCCAACGGTGCCCCCGTCTCCGAACCTTATGGCGCTCAACGCGCTGGTCAGTTTGGCCCCCTCCTCCTCCAGGACTTTCACCACATTGACCTGCTCGCCCACTTTGATCGAGAGCGCATTCCCGAGCGTGTAGTATGTCTAATCTCTCGCCATCGATGCCTCATCTCACCCATCTTTCTATCAGGTTCACGCCAAAGGTGCTGGAGCCCATGGTGTCTTTGAAGTCACCCATGATCTCTCCGACATAACCTCCAACAAGCTCCTTACCTCGCCCGGCACCAAGGTCCGCGCCACTGTTCGCTTCTCCACCGTCGGCGGCGAGTCGGGCTCTGCCGACACTGCTCGCGATCCCCGTGGTTTCGCGATCAAGCTTCGCACTGACCAAGGCAACTGGGATTGGGTATTCAACAACACCCCCGTCTTCTTTATCCGCGACCCCGCCAAATTCCCACACTTCATCCACACCCAGAAGCGTGACCCCCAAACCCATCTCAAAGATCCCGACATGTTTTGGGACTATCTCTCCCAGAACCCAGAGAGTATTCATCAGATCATGATCTTGTTCAGTGACCGCGGTACTCCCGACGGTTATCACCAGCAGCACGGCTACTCTGGTCACACGTTCAAGTGGCTGAAAGATGATGGTTCCTTTGTCTACACCCAAGTTCACTGCCGCGTCGACGGTGGTTTCAAGACCCTCGACAACGCCAAAGCGGGCGAGCTCGCTGGGTCCAACCCGGAATACGGCATTCAAAGCTTATTCGAGACCATCGAGGCAGGCAAATTTCCGTCGTGGACTGTCTATGTCGTAAGTTCGCGATCGTGTTTTTGCTGTTTCATCACTTAATCTGTATTGTTTTTAGCAAACGATGACGCCTGAACAGGCTGAACAGTTCCGTTACAACATTCTCGACCTCACAAAGGTTTGGCCTCACGAGCAATTCCCACTGAGGCCCATTGGCAAGCTTACTCTCAACGAAAACGTTCAAAACTACTTTGCCGAAATCGAGCAAGCGGCGTTCTCGCCATCGCATCTTGTTCCCTACATCGAGCCATCGGCCGATCCGGTCCTGCAATCGCGTCTGTTCTCTTACCCAGACACTCATCGCCACCGTCTGGGGACGAATTACCAGCAACTTCCTGTCAATGCGCCAATCGTTCCTGTCGCCAACTTCCAGCGAGACGGAGCAGCCACGTTTGTCAGTCAAGGCCCGCGGCCCAACTATCAAAGCTCTATCAGCCCGTTGTCGTATAAGGGTGCCAAGGGCACACTCGACGAGGGTGTCCGCATTTCGCGAGCAAATCATGAGGAGTTTATTGGTCGCTCATACCGTGACCTGTCAGAGATTACAGAGCGTGAGTCATTTACCGTCTACAGAGTGATCCATAATCATTGATACTGTATCTGTTTACAGTCGACTTTGAACAGCCTCGCGCGTTGTGGAGCAAGGTTTGGAACGATCAGCAGCGGGAGGCGTACGTCCAGAACGTAGCGGGCCACTTTGGCGGGGTCAAGAGTGCCGAGGTGAAAGCCCGTCAACGTAAATTCCAACCCTTTTGTTCTGTTTAGCATGGTCTAACGGTGGTTGATAGTGTCCGTGTGGGCTGCAGTGGATCAATCCCTGTCCGACCGCATTGCGAAGGCTGTGGGACATCCCACGGTATCGCCTATCAAGATGAAGCCTGCTGCTGAAGCGCTTCAATTCCGCGCGAAGGGGATTTGATTGACGTGTAGTGTAGCAATTTGGAGTAGCTGTAAATGTGTACGAATGACCATAGCAATGTAAAAGTAAATCATGATCATTGATGGCACGGGTATTAGCGAGTCGAGGCTTCGGTACTTGCCAAATACCGTCAACGGTCAACTGGGTTGTCATCAACGCAATGGAGATTAGCAGCTCCGAAGCTATGCTGCGACACGAACAGAAAAATCTAAGCGCTCCGATGACAGCGAATGGCTTCTATATAATGGACGGCAATGTCTCTTTGATCACCCCATCCCCATCATGTCTTCTGTTCTCGCCTCTGTCCTACCCACCACGATGACGGACGCCTTGAAGACGCTTGAAGACTTTGTTGTCGACCCGCCTGTAAAGGTGACCGACTTGCAGGCCTACTTTGACGCCGTCCTTCACGCCGACAGTATCAATGACCGCTATCTCGTTGTATGTAATGTTGCTCGTTATTTGACGGCGCTAACGGATATGCAGCTGGAGAAACTGCTGGTGCTAATGGCGCGTCTCGATGAAGAAGACGTGCCAGCAACCAAAGCGGTCTCTCAGAAGATACAAGAGTTTGTCATCGACCTCTGTACGCGCTGCCCTTGCTTTGATTTAAATAACGCGTCCCTGACCTCGGCCTGTAGTGTACAAGGACCTGCCCCACCCACCGAGTTCATTCTTGGCCCAAGTCGACTTGGCCGACGCGCTGACTACAAGCACACCCAGCCCCAATCTCAAGTATGCCGCTCGTAATGCTGATGGCTCCCATTACACGTCTTTCGCCCCTCGGATGGGCCAGGCGGGCACGCCCTACGCGCGATCCGTACCAGCACTTGGCACCCTCCCACGCAGCAGCCTCCCAGATCCCGACCTCGTCTTTGATATGCTCCTCAAGCGCGACAAGTACAAGGAGCACCCCGGCGGCATTTCCAGTCTCTTCTTCGCCTTGGCCAACCTCATCATCCACAGCGTCTTTAGCACAAACCCCCGCGACTGGACCATCAACGACGTCAGCAGCTACCTTGACCTCAGCGTCCTCTACGGCTCGTCTCAGAACGTGGTGGACGGCCTTCGAAGGCACGATGGGTCCGGACGGTTACATGAAGATGTATTTGGTGATCCCCGTCTGCTGCTGATGCCCCCAGCCACATGCGCATTGCTTGTGTTACTCTGCAGGAACCACAACGTACGTCCGTTCGTGTCTGTGCCGGGCTTTGTGTATTCATAGCACTTGTCAGTTCATCGCGGAGCGAATTCTTCGCATCAATGAGAACGGTTCCTATCAGGACATAGACAACTTTCAGCAGATTCCGGCACAAGGTTCCGGTCCCCAGGATGAGAAGACGGCAGAAGCCAAGAAGCTACAAGAGGCACAGAAGGCGCAAGATAAGGAAATTTTCGAGCGTGCTCGTCTCGTAAACTGCGGGTACTTTATGCATATTATTCTTGGTGGTATGTCACCTTCCGCGTTGATCGAGGACGACAGTTTTTAACACCTAGTAGATTATGTTGGTGCGATCCTGGGTCTCGTTCGTGATGGACATAATTGGCGCTTGGACCCCCTCATGGTACTGACATGAATTGCTTACCTCTCCCGTTTTGACTTTGATGAACAGGAAATCCGCCGCTCTGACCACACCTTCTCACCTCGGGGAGAAGGAAACGTAGTTTCAATCGAATTTAACCTGCTCTACCGCTGGCATGCGACTCTGTCCAAAGCGGATACAGAATGGACGAACAACGCGTTCAAAAAGTTGTTGGGAGATTTGAAGCCTTCTCAGGTGGGTTCACGTCAACTTCTTTGTCTGGCGTTGACGCATATCATAAATAGGTGACTACCGATGACTTTCTCAAGGCTGTCCGCGGCGCTATTGTGCCACCAGCAGATTACAGAAAGTGGACATTTGGCGGGTACGAGTGCTTTCCATGTATCTATTATTGAAGCTCTAAGCAATGTTCTAGGTTGAGTCGCGGAGATAACGGACGATTCGATGATGGCGACTTGGCCACGATTCTACAGGACGCGACCAAGAACCGAGCGGCTGCATTCGGTGCTCGTGGTATACCCGAAGTTCTCAGGGTTATTGAGATTATGGGAATTGAACAAGAGAGAAGCTGGGGAACATGCTCTGTTAGTGTCTCGCGGACTGTCAACTCTCGGTCATTGCTGACAATCTATTTCTCAGCTTAACGAGTTCCGAAAATTCATTGGCTTACAACGTGAGAAATGATACACCTATTGGGAACGCCCATGCTGATGTTGGAATAGCATACAACAGCTTTGCCGAATGGAATCCGGACAAGGATATTCAGGTAGATTAAACTACGCTTTTCAATCGTCATGGTACTGAAGTCGCCAATCTCAGGCCGCTGCCGCTTCGTTATATCAGGACATCGACAACTTGGAACTTCACGTAAGGAAGAACCTACATATCGTACAGATGCATGCATTGATGGATCGCGTTCATAGGTCGGAATGCAAGCAGAGGAAAGTAAAACACCCGGTCCCGGCGCAGGGCTCTGCCCTGGATACACCATTTCTCGCGCCATCCTTGCTGACGCTGTATGCCTCACTCGCGGCGATCCCTATCTCACTGTCGACATGACTCGTACGTTTGGCGTTTTGATTGCTGATTATAACAACTTATTAGTATTCTAGCTTTCAACTTTACAACGTGGGGCTACAACGATGTTCAGTACGACAAGAACGATGGCTCGTACGGCGGTCTCCTTACGAAACTGCTCTTCCGTACCCTGCCCAACCACTACACCCCGCGGTCTGCTTATGCCCATTTCCCCTTCCTTGATCCCGAGTATATGAAGACGGACACTAAAATCCCGCTGGAGAAGTATGACTTCAATCCCCCGTCCAAGTCATACAAAAGACTTGTTGTAGTCGGGACCTACGATGGCGTCAAACAGGTTGCAACGAGCAGCGACTTTGCTGCTCCCTATGACATGAACTTGCGAGCAATCATTCCTGACATCGGTTCACACATCCCCAATACGGCAGCGGTAAGCTTTAGCATCCTTGGAGGCCATCAATGATTAATTCGGCAACGTATACAGGTACAGAAGCTGTTAACTCAGGACAAGGCCCGGATTAAATGGGCAACGTATTTCCGGAACACGACGAGGGATCTCATCACGAAGGCAAGCATTCCGCGCCCTGGGGCTCAAGTCCACCACCTGGACATCGTTCGGGATGTCATAAACGTCCTACCTGTCAAGTGGATTTGCCAGGAACTGGTATGCCGCGCCTATGTTTTGAATCCCTTTCTGTTCTCAGTTTACATGCCAGGCGGGACTGACCATTTCCGATTCGCATGATGGACATTCGTACACGGCGTCTCAGTATTATGATATGTTCGCCGAGGTGTGCCAGTGAGTGTTTTGTCTCATTTTTCTTTTTCACGTCTTTTAATTGCTATAGGTACATTTATGTGAACATTGAGCGCGAGAACGACTGGCACCTTCGAGAAGGGTCCACCAAGACGTTTGAACATTTCCGTCAAGTTGTTAAAGGCCATGTCGACGCGCTGTCTTCATGGGTTCGTGTGTATTTCCGCAGGTCGTTTCCTCCATTGCTTATACTTTCCAGCTTTCCGTTGACGGCAACCCGTTGTCATACAATGACCATAGCAAGGAGTTTTTGAGATCGTTGAACGAGAAGCTCGGTTCAGAGGGCAAGACGGCGGCGATTGTTGCTCTTTTCAGCGAAGTCGTGCCCACTGCGGTACAGTTCTCGCAGATCCTCTCCCATGTCGTCGACTATCAGCTCCAATCTGGGGTACCGTTGACGGCCAACTTTGATGCATTGGTAGCTAACGCGCTGAGTACGTGGCTTCTTTATCGTCGATACAAAGCAACTTTACTGATAAATTGTTCAGATGAAGACCCTATTGTATGTATCCTTTGCGTTCTGTGTTTTGGACTATTCTCTTATGCCCTCTCAGGTTTCTGGATTCTACCGCACCCCTCTGCGCCCGGTTACCGTTCCCGACAACGTCAGAGTAACCCCTGGCGATCGCGTCTGGGCCAGCGTAGTTGAGGCTCAACGTGATAGTAAACGAGCAGCGACCTCGCCTTTGGATATCTACTTTGGCGTTGAACGCAAAGGGTTGGTGCTGACTCGTCCCGTCTTCCATAGCGTCTGATGTCCGCACTGCAGATTACTTGCTCCGGCACTCTTCAATGAGATTGTTCCTGGCATTCTACAGGAAATCTTGTCGCTTCCAGGTCTTCAGAAGACTGGATCCTTCAACCGGTGAGTGTCTTGATTGACTTGTTCCGTGTACCATCTCTGATTGGTTTCTAGATTCTACGAATACCGGAACGGAACGAAGGTGCAGATGTTTGTTAACTTGAAGGGGAATGTCGTTCCTTTCCCGGATTCGTTGAAGGTTCAATACACTCGAAAGTAAATGTTTTTGCTGCTTCGATGTTGACAATGTATTACGTAGTTCCTCCGTTGAGATTGATGCTGTAAAATACAGTAGTGACACAACATATGTTGGATCACAAGCTCAAAGTATTTTTGTTTGTAGGTTTTCCTAGTACTTGCCGCCGGTATGAGTTACTTAGGTGATGTGAGTCTCGCATGCCAATCTCGTATATGGGTACTTGCCTGCCCTTGACGCCAAGTATGCTGGAAATCTCTAGGCCCTGATGATTTGGATGTGGGTTGTCTTTCGATCCAGCACTCTCACCCATCGCAACTGCACAGAAATGGTCGAGGATGTCATAGGGGCTCAAGGATGGAATGATGATGATGAGACAACCTTACAGACAACGATATTACAATGAAATCCTTCAGACGGTTCAACAACCGTACTTCTCGACCATCTTCATAACCCAATCACGAGGCACCAAACATCCTTCACTACATGGAGGGCACGGGGGAATGAACGGGGGCTCCAAGCGGTAGTGGTCAACTCTGCCGTCAGCTCCCGCTTCCGTCTTGATGTCACACCCACAGAAATCCGCACTTTTCCCTACGTGCGCAAGTTTACAGCATGGCACGGCGGGAACCCGTATAGGTTCAAGCGGACGCCATTCACCCAAGTCCCAAAGGTCCGTGCCATATGAGGTAATGACCCAATCAAGGGCTGTAACTTGCCATCTGAGTGCGGAGGAATAGCAGACTCGCAAGATAGATCCTGCCAGTGAAGAATGAGATGAGATCTTGACTACAGTCTTTTCTACACTGGAGCAATGATCAGCAATGTCAACCTCACTGAGTCACTACACACTCAGCCAAGCACCGCTCCAATTTCTTTCGACCGGGTAAAGTGGCTTTGGTATCCTTTGGATATTTTGGATTATTGAGGAGGTCATGAGCAGTGATGATGATGTCTGCAAAGAAAAATGATCCAGTAGGCCACTGGCGAGATATGAGCGCAGGATGCAGGTGGTAGAATGGCGGGCCTCACGTCTATTTGAGATCTACGCGAACCATGAGGTAGGTGGCAGGGTCTGGTGAAATTTCTAGTAGGCCACTGGCGAGACATGAGTGCAGGATGCAGGTGGTGGGCGGGACCTCTGTTTAAGATCTGCGCGATCTGTCTCTAACCATCGCACTGTCCGCCGGAAGGCAGGGTCTAATCCAGAATGTGTTTATCTTCACCTCCATATTTCGAGCGCCACATGAGTCCTAGTACGATAACATCCATGATGCACAAATGGGCACTAGCTCGTATCTGGATGCAGCCGGACTATTGGGCCCAGTTTCTGTACATGTGTACAAAAATCTGCCGGACGGCTGTAGATCCAGTTTCGAAAGACCTTGAGAAGCAAATGAAGCAGTGCAAAGATGAAGCAAGAAGAAAGTACTGATGGACAAAGGACCTTGACCACCTTCAAGCAAGGTGATCTAGTCAATATAAATAGATGCTGTACAACAAAACAGGTAGATACCATAATCCGTATCTCGCTAGTACGCCAAACGAAACATAAACTGGAAGCTATATTGTTTGGTGTCGGAATCCCAGTGCGACCAATTCCAGTAGCCAGCATCATCGGCCTCATCCTCGATTTCCCGAGCCGGGATGCGGAACGCAATGGTCTCGTATGGCTCGGCAGCGACCTAGACAGCCTTGGGTGACATAGAACGAACACAACAAAGAACGCTCACAATGAGATACTGGTACGCCTTGTTCGGCGGCTCCCTCTTCTGCTCCCAAGCACTCATAAACCGCCTCCGAGGAATGACGCCAGGCTTGATTTGGGGGAGATGGACTTGTACCATCATGCCTTCTTTTCCAGTATCCAAGTCGCGCACTTTCGTGACACGGTATCCAGGCCGCCCAATCTTCAGAAACACTTTGCGCTGAATACTGCTTTGTGTCGGGGCAATCATCAACTGTGTGTCCTTGGCATCGCGCGCCGCACGCCGCGCCAGGTTGGTCTGGTGCTTTTTACCTTGGGTGTGGGCGAGGTATGAGCCTTCATTGGTGTGCAGCGTCAAGCAAAGTCGGCATTCGAGAGAGCCGAGATGGTTGCGGAGGATGTAAGGATCCTGCGGCTTGGGTGAGATAATCAAAATGTGAAAGTCAAGTCGACACGGACCTTGGCCAAATCTATAGTTTCCAGTGCAAGTTTCCGCAGACGCTCACGTCGGTCAACGTTGGTCTCCGACGCGCCAGCTACACCACCGCCACCAAACTTGGAGCCAACTCGATTCTAGGTTGTATTAGCAATATTTGGGGTTCAGGAAAGATGGAAAGTACCTGGTAATCTAATAAGATTCAGTAAAACAGTCAAGCTACTGATTAATAAAGAAGAAAGCTCACCCATTTTGAAAACCTAAGCTGATTGTGGAGGGAGGATAGCAAGAGGCTACCTGCCGTTCGGCAGAACGTAGCGGAGGCATGACGCCGGCGATCAAACGCGTCGAGTAACGGAAGTACTGCGTTGATGTAAATTGTAGTACTCCAAGCAGGTCCTATTGCAGCTCAGGCATGACATGAAGGTGGTATCGCGATCCAAATAGTGCAGCTGGGCTCAACGCTTAACATTCTATGTATGCTAGGAACATTTCCGTTGTCGGACAACCAGTCATTCCGACTCATAATGCACGGCCCATAACCTTGTTGAGAAAGGAATCCGTCAAGCACGGTCGACATTTTCTTAAGAACAATGTTTTCGAGGAATGTCAGTGTAGCTCCGGTTTGACGGCAATGTCCTGACGTATCCTAGCGTTCAAATAGACTACAGTTGACCATTCGAATATTGGAAGGGTAGCATTGACGAGACTGCATCTACCGTAGGCGGGATGGCTCAGGTTGATTTTTTCGATTGATTCTTCGGTCCAAGCTGGGTCCGGGTCCGGGTCCGGGTAGGACTTGGCTCCCCTGCTCGTGCAGCTATGTCGGCCTCCTCCAGTCCGAGGCGGCGTCCTGTGGCCCACATAGGCCAGGGATATGATACCGACCCATGTACCCTAACCTTCAAGTCCCTGAAATTATATCCAAGTTGTGTAAGCAGATCATGAAAGTTAGGTTCCATTGGTGAGACCTCCCCCAGCTCAAGGCGACGTGTTTTGAGCTAAACCAGCTGGGATAGGCATACATACATGTTCTTACGACGGCCTGGTCACTGAAGATTATACCTAACTTGTGTAATTGAAGCAGGAGAGCAATAGCCTGGTTGATCGTAGCTGATCTGCATGAGGATGGTAGACAAGAAACAGCAAATGCTATCCGGCCCCACCGAATCACCGTCATCTATTGGAAAACCGGCGAAAAATACGCCATATTATCGAGGTTCTTCTCCAAATCCAGGTATTGCTTGCTCAACCCAAGGTACTGGTGTCCAGAACGACAGAGGCACCCGACACGGCTTGCACTTGCATGCCGTAGTCAACTGCCAATACGCTAGATACATGGTCACTAATTGAGAACGTCAAAAGAAGAGGTAACGCACTGTCAGTGTCGCATTCAGGGACGTGACAGTGTCCAAGCGTACATTCGATAGAAAGAAGACCATCCGTAATGGCGTCGTCACAGACAAGCGTCTCTGAGAAAGAGTAATTTCTTTCGGATGTCGCACCAAGGAGCTTGCGGACGAGAATGGTACCCGCCATCACGGCAGCCAACCAAAGCTCTTGGTCAGGCAAACGAACGAATGAAACGAATCCCTTACGTTGTCCGCATTCGATTCGATGAACAGCTCCAACTTGACGAGTATTAGAGGACATGGTATGTTGTCACCAAGAATGGAGCGAAGAGAGTGATGTCGTCACCGACAGAGTTTGCGCGTGTTATGTTCAGGAGACGATCATCCGTTGGTGTTGCACCACGACGACGAACAAAGTGGATATTCCACATACAACTCAACACCCATCTTTAACGCCCACTATATTGCCCAATCGGGGCCAGTCAAGGTGCGTCCTAGTTCGGCTCTTTTTCCTGCTTCTCACCTCGTCCCAAGAACTCCGTAATCAGTCATGCCCTCCTCCCCACCTACCTCGCCCACGACCTCAACGAAAATACCCAAATTTTTACAACGCGACCGCTCAAAAAGCGTCAACACACCTTCTTCATCTGACATTGAAGGCGGAGCCGCTCCTCGTCGGAAGAGTGGTCGATTGTTCAAGGATAAACACCCTCCACTTCCTGAATCTTCATCATCCTCTTCCTCTCCACCAATCCCTATACCCACGGCCCGCCCCAGACAATCCTCACCGCCATCCTCGCGCCCCCTCTCCGACTCGTCAAGTTCGGGTCTCTCACCCGGCGTAACCTCGCGCATCGGCGGCTGGATCGCCCACACCTTTTCCGGCTCAACTCAAGACCTCTCCCTCCCCGCCCTCCTCGCCACCTCACCTCGTAAATCCCTCAACTCGTCCACATCTTCTGCGACATCCTCTTCCGGCCGGCGTAACGCTCTTTTGACTGCTGCCAAGACGGGTAAAGGGCATCTGGACAAGGCTGTGAGGTATTTGCTCGATAGTGACTCGACGCCCGACAGGTGTACGGATAGGATATGGCTACTAGGTGTTGAGCATAAAGGATGGGATCCGACCAGTGCTGCGCCGCCGCCGCCACCGCCGCCCAGCGCGTATCCGGCGAGAAAGAGCGAATTTCGGTCGTCAACGTCTTCGTTGGACTCGATATCGCAGGACCCGTCTGCGCAGTGGCCGCCAGATTTTTATCTCGACTTTGTTTCGCGCGTATGGTTGACTTATCGGTCGCAATTTGCACCTATTCGAGATGGCAAGTTGGCAGACTTGCAATCTCCATGTTCGCTGTCGCTGTCTTCGCCTCGTCCTGGCGCGTCGCCGTCTAGTCCTGCTCCGTCTAGCGAGGTGTCGCATACTTCTCGGTCTTCCACTTCTGGGTCGAGTCGGTTCAGCAGAGCCTCTAACGATTCGGATTCCACTACGTCTTCACCTACATCTACGCTCAAAAAATGGAGCAATTGGGGACGTGGTGAACGCGGCTGGACGAGCGACTCGGGTTGGGGGTGTATGCTGCGGACGGGGCAGAGTTTGCTCGCCAATGCACTTGTCAACGTCCATCTTGGTCGAGGTGGGTAGAATTAATTCAGCTTTGCTTTTGCTAATGATCTCTAGATTGGCGCCGTCCGCCTACAACGTCTCCACCCACGCCTCCCTATGCAACGTATATCCAGCTGCTGACATGGTTTCTTGACACTCCTGACCCATACGTACCATTCTCTGTGCATCGTCTCGCACTCGCAGGCAAGGAGCTGGGAACCGATGTGGGACAATGGTTTGGACCGAATGTGGCAGCCCGTGCTATGGAACGCTGTGTGCGCGCATTCAACGATGGAGGAGATGGTTGTGGGTTGGCCATCTATGTCGCGGGTGACAGCGGGCTCGTAGCAAGCGAGGTACGCGCCTGTTCACACCCGACGCGTCACAAGAGCAAGGAATGGGGTTCGCGTCCGGTTCTCTGCCTTATTGGTGTACGCCTTGGAATTGATGGCGTCAACCCAAAGTACTACGAGACGATCAAGACGCTGTACACGTTCCCGCAGAGTGTTGGTATCGCAGGCGGGCGGCCGTCATCATCGTACTACTTTGTGGGCAGTCAGGCGGACAATCTGTTCTACTTGGACCCACATCACGCTCGGCCTACGATTCCTCTCCGACTCCCTGAAGATGACGTTGTGGATGCACCTGGACTAACGCCGTTGCAAGCACACTACGTCTCTTCATATCCATCATCAGAGTTGCGGACATTTCACTGCGAGCGCGTCCGCAAGATGCCTCTGAGCGGGCTGGACCCGAGCATGCTCATCGGCTTTCTCGTCCGCGATGAGGCCGACTTTGCCGATCTCCGCGCACGTATCACTGCGCTCCCCATGACGATCTTTACTGTCGTTGACGAGGCACCACGGTGGGGCGGGAGTGGCGGGTGGGACGAGGAGGAAGAGGAAGATGAGATGATGGGTATGGAGAGTATTGATGATGATAGTTTTCAGGAGGAGGAGGAGGAAGAAGAGGGGAGTATACTTCGGGAGGATGAAGTGGGTGGACGGTCCTCGCGTGATACGGATCCCGAGGAGCCCATTACGCCGCTGCCTGGGGGACGGTTCGATGTGCCTGTTGTTGAAGCGCTGGATGACATTGAGGACGACGAAGACGGCGGATGGGACGATCTTTCTGTTGAATCGCCTTCTTCTGAGCCTCCTGTGCTGCATCACACGCCCTCTTCATCGCAGTCCTCTGCCTCGATTCCTCTCCCTCCTCCGATACCACCGATCCCACCGGTAGCAAAGGTGAAGAAGACAAAATCTAAAAAGACAAAGGAGAAGCCTGTGCCTGTGCCGATGGTAAAGTTTCCTGGTGAGGGGCCGTGGGATACAAGTAGTACCAGTGAGGATGGAGGTCAGTGTTTTCTTCGTTTTTTTTTCTCTAGTATTGACAGTTGTGTAGGGACGAATACGTTTGTGACAGAGAGGCAGAGGAGGCAGAGCATCAAGCTACCGGTGAGGAGGGGAAAGGATGGGGGGAGGACGACGAGTGGGGGCGTGAGGGGCGTTTTGGTCGATGAGGTGGGCTAACTTATTTACCTTTTGAATGTGTGTGGGTGTATGCTATGATATGATACAATATGATATGATAGGCGGTGTACTTGAATTTTAAAGCAACTAGTTGACATGAAGGACTCTACAAGATGGCGTCGTAACAGAGTTATTCCGCAGATTGCCATTGGCGGCGACCCCAATGCGGGGAGACGAAACACAACGCATGTGATTGGCCGAGGCCCGATCCACGTGATTCTCAGCTCCGGCTTTGCGCGACCTTGCACTCGTTTTGGCTTTATTTCCTTCCACCATCATGCAGACCATTGCCCGCCGTCTCCCCGCTGCTGCGCGTCGCCAGTTCTCAACGACTCCCGCCGCATTCCAGGCGGCGGCGCTCGAGAAGCCGGTGCTGGCGAAAGAATTCAAGATTTATCGCTGGAACCCCGATGAGCCAGCCAAGAAGCCTGAGCTCCAGAGCTACACCATCGACTTGAACCAGACGGGGCCCATGATACTCGACGCGTTGATCAAAATCAAGAACGAGATGGACCCGACGTTGACCTTCAGGCGGAGTTGTCGAGAGGGCATTTGCGGCTCGTGTGCGATGAACATTGACGGCCAGAACACCCTGGCGTGTCTCTGCCGAATCGACCGAGAGCCGTCCAAGGACACCAAGATTTACCCTTTGCCTCACAGTAAGTTGTCTGTTGGTGTATTTTTTGGAATTCGACGTTTTGCAGTGTATGTTGTGAAGGATCTCGTTCCCGACCTCACCTACTTTTACAAGCAGTACAAGTCCATTCAGCCCTATCTGCAGAACGACAACCCACCAGAGCAAGGTGTGCGCAATGTCTTGGATTGTCTTCCATCTCTGACGTAGTGGCCCAGGCGAGTTTCTCCAATCGCAGGATGACCGCAAGAAGCTCGATGGACTTTATGAATGCATCCTCTGCGCTTGCTGCTCAACGTCATGCCCGTCATACTGGTGGAATCAAGACGAATACCTTGGACCTGCGACGTTGATGCAGGCTTACAGGTGGATTGCGGACTCTAGGGTACGAATTATCTGCGTGTGTTTGTAACGTGCCGCTCACTGCGCTCACTTTTTGCTAGGACTCCTATGGCGCGGAGCGCAAGGAGAAGCTGCAGAACGAAATGAGTCTGTACCGGTGCCATACCATCTTCAACTGCTCGCGAACATGCCCGAAGGGCTTGAACCCCGCAGCGGCTATTGCCAAGATTAAACTCGAACTTGCCGCTGATTAGGTGCGGAGTTGTTGGAGGTGGGGAGGCTGAGTGCTGGCAGTGGACGTCGGTGTGCATATTTTATTGAGTGTTGTTTCATTGGCATTTCGGCACAAACATTGAATGTAATCATTGGAAGTAATTTCAGGAATGCATATATCCTGAGACGCGTGCACCCGCCCGATGCCTTTGCTTTAGACTGCGATATATCTCCATTTCTCCTGAATCACTCTAATTTTTGGTAGGCGAGGCACAACGGCTTGCACCGTCAAGGAAGAGAGTAATCCCGAAGTGACGAAATTGTTGGGAAGACGGCATGAGAGTCGCAGCAAGACCACCGTTGGAGGTTAGCACGAACTTTTTAGAGAATCGACAGACGAGGCTCTGGGATTCGAAAGGCGTCAAGTATAAGCACAATCGACGGTCGTCGTCGTGAAGCTGAATTGAGAGGACTGTGGGCACCTTGTGGATGAGTACTCTACTCGCTTCGGGACGGCGTGGCTCAGCAGCTTCTCTTCCCATTTCCATTCGCACATCGCTTTGACTTTTCAAGTCTTGACGGTGAGTGCATTCGAAGATTTGTATAGAAAGGCGGCGGAGGCGGGGCGGGATAGCTGAACGGCAGCTCTATCTTGTCAGAATTTCATCTATTGGACAATGTCCGGGCGAGGTTGTCATTCGTGTTTGCTTACTTGGGATTTCGGACCTGCTAAGAACCGTGACAATGAGCTGAAACTTGCAGCAGGAATGGCTTAGATGCTTTGCTGTTGCGTGGACAAGTACTCTTCCTAGTCTTTTACATTCTTTCATCCGGAAGCACAGATGCTTGAGTTATCTGAGGTCCTTGGATCGACGAGACGCGGTAGACGAATGGCTGTCTGCTGTGTTCTCATTGCGACGTATGGAGTGAATTCTTTTGGGTTGAGGTGTTGGGGGATTCAAGATGGGGAGAACTGCTTCTCTGTCTCCTCTCTGGCATACGTCGTCACTTGGCTTGGCAGCAGTGGCTATTGCTTACGTTGTGGAACAGCTATTTGATCCTATTCTCGTCCAGAAATTGAATATCCATTCTCCTTGAGATTAATCGATGGGACGCAATAGCCAAGTGGCTGGGTGTTGTTCTCAATCGGTGTATGCCAAATGGATTTTTTTGGGGGGAAGTTGAAGCAGCTAAAAGTATCCTGAACGAAACGAAGTCAATCGTACTCTTTTCATGAACTTTACTCTAGAACAAGCAAGTCCTGGGGAAATTACGAGCGGGAGTAAGTACTCAAGCTCATGGAGCGTGGGTTCACCAGAAACCCGTTCCTCTAGTGGTAAGAGTTGTTATTTGACCTTTGCTTCGGGGATTGCGGTCGACCGAAAATAGTTGTCTGTAAGACGCGTAAACGCAAGCACGCGTCGGCAGTCGTCCAGAAAGGGAGCGCGCTCGCCACGTGAGCGCCGAAGTCGGACTTTGAATTTTGTTTAGGCAAGTCGTGGACGACGTGTCCCGTCTTGCAACTCGCTCTTCGACTCGCGTTTTATTGCGGCGTGCTACGAATCCGCGTAATTAAAGGATTTTGAAGGCGAGATAAATTACAGCGGTATGTCTTACAATGTTACGACCACGCTAGCTGATTTCCGGTACTGGATAGACTTTATGTTAACGACGATTCCGAGGACCGCTGCGTTTTCATGGGGCCCTGGAACGCAACTGGCGACAGGCTCCGAAAGCGGTTTGGAGCTGTGGGATTTGCTCACTTATGAGCAGAGTGCTACGCCTGCCAAGCCCGTCGCTGTGAAGAAGGAGCCAGGAAACGGAGAGGACTTTTTCGACAATCCCGTTGACGCGGAGGCTGAAGTCGAGCAGGAGTTGGAGGAACCCGAGCAGGAAGTCGAACAAGTGGATGGCCCAAAACCGCGGGGCACGGTCAAGGAATCGGCGAGGTATGCATCAGCTTCCCTTCGCGCTTGTTTCTATCTATGTACTGATTGGTGCGGCTAGATTCATAAATGTAGGATGGGGTGCCTCAGGCGTCATTGCTGCGGGGATGGAAGGCGGTGAACTTAAGATGTGGGATGCCAACAAAATTCTCGCTGGCGAGGGGTGCGTTTTGCCTTGTTAGTCTCGCCTTAAGTATTTACCCTTTCGTAGGACGTCAGCTCTACTAGCAACCCACACGCGCCCAGTGCGGGGCCTTCAATTTGGACCAATCCAACAGCATCTCTTGGCTACCGGAGGTGGAGCTGGCGAGGTTTGTCCGTTCATCCTTACTTCACAACTACACTTTTAACTCCATCGTAGGTATACATTTGGGACGTGACGTCGCCTGCTGGTGCACCCTACGCGCCTACAAGTGGTAAGGCTGACGCTGAAGCTGTCAAATGGAATCGCGTCGTTGCTCATGTTCTTGGTGGAGTTGGCGGCAGCGGTATGTCTCGACTAAAAGCGCTTGTATTTATACTCAAGTTCGACTTTAGGCGCGGTTGTGTGGGATCTGAGGGGAAAACGAGAGGTTGTACGCCTTCCTGGCGGAAGGATGAGCGATCTCGAATGGTGTCCCGACAATGTCAGTCACAACCAGACTTCATAAGCGCATACCATGACATCTTGTTCTAGGCTACCAAGTTGGCTACTGCTTGCGAAGACGACGGATCGCCTGTCGTACAGCTCTGGGATCTCAGACATGCGCGCGCAGCTGAAAAGGTTTGTCACAAAATATTTCTTACGGACGCGTCTTCATTTGTATACAGGTCTACACCCATCATACGCTCGGCGTGCGCTCGTTATCATGGAATATACATGATCCAAGCTTCATGCTCTCCTCTGGCAAGGATGGCCGCGCCGTCTGCTTTTCGTCCTCCTCGGGCGAGATCCTTGGAGAGGTCATCGGTCAAGGCAGTATATCATGGTCGCCTTCCCAGCCTGGTATCGCTGCATTCGGCGGTGATAGCTCTGTCAAGATATTACCTTCACAAAACTTGGAACGTGAAAAAGACGACGTTGACGGCGGAGAGGACTTTTTCGACGTCGCCAGGCAGGAAGGTGAAGGTCTCGGTTTGACCAAGGCCGGCCGATGGCTCGGGAGTCACGGGGGCGTTAGCTGGGGTTTTGGCGGACGAGTGGTTACATGGAGCCAGGAGGGAAGGGTTGCAAAGGTTCGCAGGGTGGTCTGGGAGACTGAGAAGGTCGACCGGGCGAAACGACTTGTTGGCGCTATTAAGAAAGGAGGGGACGAGGGTGGTTTAAGGGATTTGGGCGTACTTGCAGAGTTGTTCGAAGGCGACGTCAAGACGCGCGTTGCGAAGCTTCTTGGCACAGAAGACGCCGAATCCGAAGAAACCAAGGAGAACGATGAAGCGGAGGTCGAAGACTTCTTCACGCAAACCCACGTTGACTCGGATCCGTACACAATTGACACAGCCGACCCGGTGACGAGTGCGTTGGTGAAAGGCGATATCTCTCGTGCCGTCAAGGCTTGCATCAAGGAAGAGCGATGGGCAGAGGCGTTACTGCTAGCGATGAAAGGTCCAGCCGATCTTTTGGACGAGACCGAGAAGAAGTACTTTGGACGAGAAAGTGCTTCCTCGACGTCGTCAGAGTCCCTTGTCAAGGCTGTCGTTCGTGGCGAAATCAGCGACGTAGTGAAACGTGGAGAAGGCTGGCGTGATGTTCTCTCCGTTGTTTCACGTTATGCTGCTCCCACCAAGCCTGAGGAAGAGACGTTTTCGGCGCTGGTCGAGCAGATGGGCGAACGCTGGGCTGAAGAGGAGTTATGGGTTCTTGGTGGAAGGCTTGAAAAGCTCGTCGATGTTTGGGGATCAGCAGACGATGGCTTAGAAGGTCTCATGGAGCGTGTAGCTGTCTTCAGAGGTGCTACTGGATTTGTCGATCCCGATCTAGCCAGGCCTGCACCCAGCTCCAGCGAGGATGGCGAAGAGTCGAAACCCCTCAAATGGAAATTGGCGAAACTGTACGACAAATATCTTGAGTACGTCGATATTCTTGTCGGGCAAGGTATGGCGGAAGAAGCTCGCGTCTTCCTCGGGTTCATTCCCGCTGGCTACGACGGTGCGCAGAGTATCAGGGAGAGACTGGGCATCAAGGCCAAAACTATGAACGTCGCTGCTGCCGTTGCGACGACCAAAACGACTATCAAACCAGCGTATGCTCCACCCATTTCGACTTTTACTCCAGCGGCACCAACGACTGGGTTTGCAGCGCCTGCTCAGGGAGGATTTTCGCAACCTGGATATGGACCTGCTGGCTATCAACAGTTCAGCAATGGTGCGACTGGACGGGCGTATCCGGCAGTTCCCGCGTCCACGTCTACAGGCTACGCGCCGCCTCCCAATCAATTCACCAGTACTGTCGCCCCAGGCCCTTATTCGAATACAGGTGCTGGTCGTGCACCTCAACCATCTCAAGCAGCTGTACCGCCGCCACCTCCCAAGAGGGACAATACTGGGTGGAATGATGCACCGCCTGCCAAGAATGTTCCTCCCAAATCGAAGTCGTCTACGCCCAAGCCCATTACGAATCCTTTCCCGAACTCGGCCAGTCCATATGAGATAGTAAGGCCTGGAAGTCGGGGAATGACCTCTCCGCCTCCACCGAGGGGAATGGTGTCTCCCCCTCCACCGCCTCGTGCCGGTGGACCTCCTCGACCAGGTTCAACGAGCGGGTTTGCACCTCCTCCACCAGGTGGAAGAATGACTCCTCAGCAGCAGCAGCCTGGACCATACGGACCGCCACCAACAGGTATGACTTGCTGTAAAAAATATTTTGTGCCTTATTCACGTTGTCCATTTAGCTTCTTCCATGCCACCGCCGCCGGGTACGCATCACATGGTTAAGATGTAACTAAGACTAATGAACGACAGGTTCAACGTTTGCTCGTCCTCCTCCTTCCAGTCAAATAGGACCTCCACAACAAGGTTCCTTCTCAGCAGGAGGACAATTCGCGGCGCCTCATCCACCAAGCAGCGGCTTTGCCCCGCCGCCTCAGCAGTACAATTCTCAAATATCTCCTCAGGCCGGGTTCTCTGCTCCTCCTCCTCCGAGGGGAGGATTTGTTCCTCCGCCTGCCGGACCACAATTCATTGATGGACCAGGGGCGCCTCCCGCGATGGGAGGCTCCGCACCGTATGCACCACCGCCACAACAAGGTGGTTATGCGCCGCCCCAGCCGCAGGGAGGTAACGTGTACGCCCCGCCCCCCTCAGCCGACGGCTTCACGTCGCCAATGGGAGGCCACCCGGGACCTGGAATGGGAGGGCCACCTCCTCAGGCAGGAGCGTATGCCCCGCCTCCTAGTCAAGGAGGATTCACATCGCCCATCGCAGGACCTCCTCCGCCGGGCCCAGGTATGGGAGCACCGCCTCCTCGCGCGGCGCCCAAGAAGGAGGAGAAAAAAGTCGAAATGAAGTATCGTGCGTAATTTACCTTTTGTCCTCGAAATTGGTTGTATTTATCGTGCTCGTTCACAGCGCCCGGTGATCGGTCGCATATCCCTGACAGGACTCGGGAGGTGTTCGAAGTACTTGATGGAGAGTTGGCCAAGGTTCCGGTACGTTTTCGCATCTGTTTATCTTTCCTTCAGCTGACTGTGCGTTCGTGTAGCCCCCTCATAATCGGGATCTGGCCAAACGGTTGAATGCGCTTTTCGACGCGCTGAACTGCGAGACATTGAAGCCCGCAGCAGAGGATGGGCTGAGGGCGTTGAGTCGAGGTGTGTTTTATTTATCGACATCAATATCTAGTTACTCATTCGAACCTAGCGATTGCGGCGAGAGATCGACCGGCTGCGTTGGCTCTGCACGTTGAAATGCTCACGAGAGGTGATGGTGATGTGGCGTGGATGAGTGGCGTGAAACAGTTGATTGTAAGGCTATGAGATAGAATAACGGCCTGTTGCATCAAAATATGAGTGGTATGTAGAATTGTGGATTCGGAGCTCTATGGATTCTTTCTCTTTTGGATTAAAACTTATACTTGAGGATTGGTAAACGTATGGATGGTCTATCCCTGATGGTGTGATATCGTCTCATTAGCGTAGAAAGTCCATATGTGCGTTCTGAGTTCGACTACCCTGGTGTTGTGAATAGTGATAGTGAAGTCTGCGAATGTATTGTCGTAGGCTCCGAGGAGGCTCTGAGATCCCAAAGCTAGGATGGCGCTACTGTGGCGATTACCGATATTGATGGGGTATCAAAACCCTCAAGGGTGAGGAGGTAAGTCGAGGAGAAAAGCTACAAGGTAAATACAATTGAACTACATGTAGTTTGAGGCCAAACTTCACTCTCAGAAGCAAAAAATCAATACCCAGAAGGCCCGCGAGAAATTGCGCCACGCTTCTCATGTGAAGAGTCACGTGTTGGGTAAGTAACGGTATGAAACGGTATTGAAACCTAGGCCTCCCGGGAGCCTGGGTATCTTACCGGTAAGTAACCAAGGGGGAAGTTTACTTTGAAGAGGTTTACTGCGCCACATTAAAAATATTACGCCATAGAGGTGGAGCAAGAAAAAGCTCACTGCCCTGTACCCGGATTGAACGAATGACCTTCGCATGCAGTACCCGAAGGTCATTACAAGTGCGACGCGCTACCACTACGCCAACAGGGCTTGGCATTAGGCCGCCACGCTGCCTCAATTCGCGTGACGTCAATGACATCAGCTTCAGCAGCTGAGCTACACGCAGCTCAGTATTACTCTCAGCTTCACTCGAGCAGAGAATATGTTAATAAGTTGCAAGTAATATATGTATCGTACCAGATATGAGATAATGGCATGCGGGTATGCAAGCAGGAGGGCAGAATGGGTAATTATGTACGGAGCAATGGGTGCGAAGGACAACAATGACGAGAGAGGATTATATGTACAAAGGAATGGAGGCAGGCAGCATGACAAGCAGCCGATGGCAGCAGAGAAAAGTTATAGGTTCTGTATCTGAACGATAAGGAACTGTTTCTCATCGCTGAATTGTTCGTCTGCTTCACCGTCAGAAACCGAACGAGCAGGACCAATAGTGATGAGCACTCACCATCCTTGTCGTTATGGAAGTTCTTGAGGAAAGAAAGCAACTTTTCTTTATTTCGCCTCAAAATGGTTTCGATCTGAGGGGGCTTCTTCGGGTTCGCCACAAACACCTAGATGACCAATTAGACACGTTGGAAAGGTTGATAGAAGGACTGACCTTGAACACATGGAACGCCTCAAACTGAATGTTTTTGCTCTTGTCCCGGAGTAGATTCATCATCATTTTGAGGTTGGCCTCGTTGGCGATGTAACGAGTCATGACATTGAAATTGGCTCTGTCGAGGAGGATCTCGCCCAGTAACTTTAACGATTGGCGTTTGGTGACGTAGTTGTTGGATAGAATGAGGGTGGTAAAGGAGGAGAAGAACCGGTCGTAATGGGTCTCGAGGTATGTAGCGACCATGGATTTGTGGCGCGTGAGGGTTTCTTTAAGGTTGGAGAAAGCGTCGCATGAGATACCAAAGGTTGTTGATTCGATGTAATTGGGAAAGGTATAAAATCTGCACATTTGATGTCAAGTGTTGAACTAGAAGCAGTGGAGACACGCACTGATCACTGTTGAGCAGAATCTTTGCTAGGCTCTCATGCCTTAGCATTTCTTTCAGCACCATGCCCGTGTTTAGGGCTATCTCCTCATTTCCGTAGCCCTCTAAAGCGGCGAACAGAGCCTGGGGATTTTGGGTTAGATGCTCGACTGTTGGTAGCCGTTGGCCGATACTTCTTCGAAGTAGAGCTGTATGAATTTGGACGGCGTCTTTGCGGGATTCGAAATCCAAGCGTGGAAGAGCATTGATAAGAAGAAGAAGAAGAGATGATGAGTATGTTTCTTGTGCAAGCTGTGCGAGAGTGTCGGGGGTTTCTAAGACAGACAAAATGGTTGGAATGGTGCGATTGTAAGACAGAGAGGAGACACCAACCATCGCCGTATAAGAGGGCCTTGATTTGCTGAAGAGACTTTGATACTTCCTCGCTGGCCTGTATAGAAGAATAGAAAGTACATTGGTTAGTACGGTAGCATGTCGTTGAAGATGTTGGTAATGGGAAACGGAGCGCACCTTTCGACGAACATCGCCACCTGGGGCTGCCGATTCTAACCTTGGGAGGTTCTCGCGCAGAGAACGGACAAGGTCAGGTGGAGTGCGAGGCTTGGTCTTGAAAAAGTTCATGGCGATTCGACTCGGTTGGCTTGAGATCGAGACAAGGGTTGGTTGATCTTTGGCCAGATCGGTTCTACTATGTGTGCCGTTGAGAAGTCCCAACGACGATGACAAGACGGTAATGAGAAAGTAGTCGGGGACAGAAGAGAAGAGGGAGAGGGCGTCGTGGTGGTGGAGGAGGACAAGGTTACTGTTACGGATGAGCTGTGATGCCGCCGGCTTGCCTGTCGATCGAAGGCTAAGCTCGGCGATGCTATTACCCTTACATCCTTCATTCCAAATTTTCAAGATTTTGGCTCTCATGTCCGACACAATTGGGCCTTTGGTGTCCGACTTTTCCTCAAGGTTCGGGCTAAAAGGTGGTTTGAGGGTTCAGCGGGCCGTAGCAGACACTTGCGGTCCGGGGGTCATAGAAAAAAGAGTAGTAAACTTTCATTTATTCCTCATCGTCACCTGGCTGGTTCACCTTTCCTAACGAAGGGCGCGTTCGCTGCCAGTATACCAACAGCCTTTGTGTCTTCAGCCTCTCAAAGATCAATATTCCGGTATTGACGAATAATAGTGTCGGCGCGCATTTGAGTCTCTCCATCATCCATGTCTCGACGAGGTATATCCCGAATTCTAGTACTATTAGCTGCATGCCGCGTCTGTAAGGCGATCATCTGCCAAAACTCATTGCGCGCTATTGCGCCACGCTCGTGGGAGCGTACCCGTCGGCCGGATAGATCCGAGCCAATCGCGTTATCAGATATCATTTTTTGGTCAGTCAGCAATGCCCGAACCGATCTTGAACGCTATCCACGACCTCACACTCTAGAATGGCCGCCAACCTCTCAAATTTCCACACCGTGCAGTCTCCAGAACACTTCCAACAACTACTATCTGAAGATCTGAATCGCGTGTCGCTGCTTAATTTCTGGGCGGAATGGGCAGAACCGTGTAAGCAGATGAACGAGGTCGTGAAGGAGCTAGCCAAGAAACACGCGAGGCTGCTGGTCCTACAAGTCCGTTATTTACATCCATCACTGTAGCCAAGTTACTGAAGCAGCCTCAACAGATTGAAGCCGAGGCACAGCCAGATATCACCGAATCCTTTGACATTGAAGCTGTTCCTTCTTTCCTCGTCCTAAGGGGCCACGTCCTCTTGGAGAGAATTTCAGGCGCTGATGCGCCAGCGTTAACCGCCGCCATCGCGAAGCACGTCGTCGCGCCTCCCAGTCAACCTTTAAGCAAGACCGATAGAGCACCGGCCACAGCTGTCGACAACTATGAGTCGCCCGAGGACCTGGACAAGCGTATGCGCGCGATAATGAACCAGAGCAAGGTTGTTTTGTTCATGAAGGGGAACCCAGCGACACCGCGTTGTGGATTCTCTAGGCGCATCACTGCTCTGCTTAATGAACAGAACGTCGAGTTCACGTCGTTCGATATATTGGAGGATGAAGCTGTTAGACAGGGTATGTGTTGTTTTCGTGGTTTTTGATCGCCCAGTTCTCACTATGTTGTGCAGGTTTGAAGACTCTGAATAACTGGCCGACGTTCCCTCAACTCATCATAAATGGCGAGTTTGTCGGCGGGCTCGATATTGTTCAGGAGATGGTCGAGAATGGTGAGCTCGGCGAGATGCTGGCTTAGAGTTTAACGTAGCTTTGACGTTGGGAAACATGTGATGTACTGCAGTGTAATGTTTCTATGAATGTGGAGTAATCGCTGTCGGCGGAGTCCTGTATCTTCCTTTACTTGTCTAGGAAATCGCAGTTATTATGGGAAACGTTTGAGCTACTTGCCGTCTTTCCACGTCTACCTACTTCTCTTCCATCGACCCGTCACTCATCAGCGTTTGGTGCCGATGAATACCAGCGTTTCAAGTCATCACCAACATGGGTCTTCGACCGCTCACGGAAAGTTCAAAGTTGTCTGGTGTGCTCCGACCTCAACTCCAGTCCGCTGCAGCGGCGGCCAGCCTGCAGGTTCGGTATCTCCTGGAAGGAAGATGTACAATCATATGTCGAATACATTGCTCTCCTTTTTTTGTAGGACAGCTGCCCGACGCTAATTGCTCTCCTTTTGCTAGCGCAACCAACCCCATGTCGTTTTAGACTCGACGCGTCTCTCCGCCAATTTTGCCGACGCAGATAGGCTTTGAACAGCCCATCCCGAGTCCATACAGCAGATAACTTGGCATCAGGTCTTCGAGCGGCCAGACAATAGGGCACAGTCCAAGGGTCGATCAACTCTACGATGATACTATCACTGTCAGTGTCAGGTCCCATACATAAAGCCCGTATACGAGCGCTATCGGTTATAAGGATCCCTTTTTGCTTCACTCCTTTACCATCCCCCTCCACCTCTCCTCCCCATGAATCCAAACCCCAAATTCAAGGTTATCATTTGGTTAGTGATTGAATTCTACGCGTTGTGAATGTCCTCTAAATTGCCTGTTCGCAGCGGCGGAGGCATAGGCGGCCTCGTATGCGCCGTGCAACTAGGCAAATACCCCAATATCGAACTCGAGGTCTACGAATCGGCGGACAAATTCAGCCCTGTCGGCGCTGGCATCGGCGTCTGGCCACGAACATGGGGCATCTTGCAGATGATGGGGTTGACAGAGGACCTCGCAAAGGTCGCGTCAAATCCTGTCACAGACGATGAAGGTACGCGATACTATCACTCATATGGCGTGCCCTTATCCTCTCAGTCGTCGCCTGGTCTCTGAGAAAGAGCGATCAACCAGACGGTTTTGAATTCGGCCAAGTCAGATCCAAAGGGCACCTCCAAACGTTTCACCGGAGTGATATCCACGACGTCTTCGTTAAGCATCTTTCCCCAAACTGCAAAATCTTCTATTCCAAGCGCATACAATCGTACACCGAATCATCCGATGGCATCGTTGTGCTGTCCTTTGCTGATGGATCTTCCGCGACTTGTGACGTTTTAATCGGCGCCGACGGGCTCAAGTCTTCCGTGCGCGCTTCCATGTTCGAGAGGATGGCGCATGACGCGTTGAACGAGGGTAGGACGGACGACGCGATGAAATACATGGATTCCGTCTCGCACATATGGACAGGGTCCATCGTATATCGGGCTCTCGTTCCGACCGACAAACTAAAAGAGAAGGGCTTCCCGGTTGACTCTGAACCGACACAGGTATATATCGACGCCTTCCTGTTCTCGCCCCCCTAATGCATTTTTCTAGCATTGTGGGCGCGGTCTGGTAAGTGTTATGCCACTACAATTCCCTGTGCTGAACCTTGGACAGCATATTGTCACTTACCCAGTCATGAATGGAACATTACTCAATGTCGGCATATTTCGTCCTCAGAAGAAACTGATGGGGACTCAGTCCACCTTATCGTCTCCTATACCTGCGGATGTATCGGAGGTCAGAACGCTTACGGATTTCAGTAAATGGGAGCCTCGAGTGCAAGCTCTATTGGACGTATGCCGCTTCGCTCTGTGCTGGTGCAGCTTTCTGAATACCGTCTAGTGCATGGACATCACGAGCAAATGGCCAGTATTCTGCATCAACCTGTTGAGTACATATGCTTCGGGTCATACTGCACTAATCGGCGACGCTGTACGCGCAACCATGTTCACGTTAATGTCCCCCTAACGACTCCTAGGCTCATGCCATGTTTCCCCATCAAGCGTCTGGCGCTGGACAGGCCATCGAGGTCGGTCCGGCAAACTTGCATCCCCGTTCGCTAATCAGAATGAACACACAGGACGCACATCTTCTCGCATGTCTTCTCGGCCACGACCGAACTTTGAAGCACAACCTCGCCGATGTTCTTCGAATCTACAGCGACATGCGGTTACCTTTCGCCAGCGAGGTCTGGGACCGGTCAGAGCAAAATGCTAGCAACTTTGCATTAATTGATCCCGACGCGGATATGAAGCTGAAAAGTATAGCAGAGACGGTTCACAATCGGTGGCAGTGGGCTTGGGATGATCGGTATAATCATTTGTTGGAGGTATCGTATGGTATAATGCAAAAACTATCTTAATTAATCTACACAGGGAAGAAAATAGATGACTTTTTCGATATCTTCATGTTACTCGGTGTGGTCCCACGTCTCAGTTGTTGTGATACTCACAGGTGTGCCACTCGATGTCGACATTCAGGTCTGCCTTGAGAGATCTCCTGGCCTGAAGTGTCATGCATCAGACAGTCTTTCTCCACTCGACGTGTACAACATCGGCGCCTCCTTCCCAAAACTCTGTCAGGCAAGTCATCGATTTCTTTGTTAATCAATCTGAAATATACTTACGTCCGGTTAGAAAAGTTCACATTTGCGATGATTGCCTCAGACCCGCCAGGTCGAGCTACCTTGTAATGAGGGTATCAAGGTGCCGTCTTGGTTTCCTCTTGTAAGAAATGACAGCACTTGCCTCAACGATTGAGTTTAGAGGAGGGTACGTGCTTCCTCCTCAGTCTACATTGACCGACATTTCTGAAAACAATCCTCAGATCTAGATGTACTTGTTATTGCCCTGGGATTCATTTGGCGTTCGAATTAGGGAGGCGAAGGCCTACGAGGACAAAAGATAAACGCATTCAGAGTTCTTAGCTAGCATTGGATGGTCATAAGCAGGTCCCACGCCCTCGTTCCGATGGACAGACACGGGGTGGATGCGATGGTTAGCACAACCAGACACAGGCGGAAGGCCGCCCGTTAAACCACCTGCATCCTACACGGCCTACTGGATATTTCTTCGCGGAGGCCATCGTCATTGCTCATAACCTACTCGGTGATTCAAACCGTCCAAAGGATACCAAAACCACGTTGCCCCATCTAAAGAAACTGGAGGAGTGCTTGGCTGAGTGGGTACTCTACTCAGTGAGGTTGACATTACTGATCCATTCTCGAAGTGGCTGCGTCCGCGCTCTCCTTTGGATACGTTCTAGACTCGAAGTGCCAAACTAAAAGGTATATATTAATGATTGTGTTCTTCTCCGTGTACCACGCTACTACTACACCAATAAAAGACAGATTAAGAGAAATGAATGACAGACTACAGGCAAAAACCAAAAAGGGTCCTATTAATGAAGATTCCATCCATCTACGCACAATTTTCTATGACAGCCTGGACATAGTCAGCCATTAGCTCGTGCGTCGCGGTCGATGGGAAGCTAAATGATTTTGGTCAGTTCTCTTATCATCCCAAGCATATTCATGACACCTACTCAGATATGTAGAACACAGTGGAGTTGGCATTATCACACTGGCCAACCGTTGTGGTATCGTCCACCGTGCACGGTCCGATGCTCTCGTATCCAAACGTCTCGGGGTCCGACACTGCTGCGTTGATTAGATTTCCCAAGTCTGCGAACGCGACATTGAGCCCAAGGTTGTTGTACGCGGAACCAATGCCCTGGAAAAGCGCCAGCTTGTACGCATCGCCGGCAGTGCTGGTGTTGCCGCGGCCGTAGCTGTCGACCACCAAGAAGTTCTTGCCGTTCAGAGGCGACGATGATAGTTTAAGGATTTGGAACATGATGTTGGAGTTGACGGCGTCGAGGTCTACCTCGATTATTTAGCACTATCAAGAAGATCCAGGAAAATGTCCACTCACCGTCCTCGGATATGATGTAGTCCCTACAGACAAGGTTAGTCATCCGCCAGCCGTGTAACTACGAGAGCTCACGTACTCCATGCCCTCATAGACAATGAACAACGTCGAATCCGAATCAGGTTTCGACGTGGACGATATCAACGCATTAGCTAGAGTCTTGTGAGTACACCTTGTTCTCGCCAGAAACGAAACGATTACATTGGAATGTAAAGTCGCGTTCATCCAAGGTCATATTCGGATACAGATCATTGCTTGCCACCGATTTATGGACCTGTCAATCATCCTATATTCAGTACGTGTTTAACGCGTTTGATATCCACACACCGCAAAATCCATCAACGTCGCGCTAATGCTATCGGCTAGGTACTCGACCCACAGCGGGCCATTCGACATACGTCCGCCCGCCTTGGGATCCGGCGGCACTTGCACCGCCGGATCGAGCGTGCTGCCGTTCTGTTTCCCGCCATCCGTGTAGCCGTCCTGTCGCACAATTCAGCGTTCGTATGCCAAAAGGAAAAGAAACGCAGACGTGCCCCGAACGCGACTATCGTGGTAATGGTGCTCAGGTCGATTCCTTGATTGACATCGACGACAGTCGCGCTGGAAAACGTCCCGCAGGTGGGATCGAGCGCGAGTTCGGCGGCGGCTGCGGCGCCGGCGAGGACGAGGGCGAGGGTAGTGGGGTGGATCATTTGTGGTTCGTAACTTGAAATGCGGTTACGTGCTTCGCGATCCCTGCTTTATACCTCTCAACATGAAGGCTTTAATTATTGGTGTGCCTTGCATGCGCAGGGTAGTAACTGCGCTTATTTCGTACGTGCGTGTGTTATCGTCATTTTACGCGTTGGGATCCGACCTCTGATCAAGCATTCATGTCATCATCACGGACGCCGTCTCTGAATCTGCTCTTCTAGTCTATCCGGAAGTTTCTTGATCTTAACAACCCTCTGATAGGCATTACATGAATAAAACGACTTCTGGAATCTACTACACTGCCCATCCTTCGCATAAAGTGCTCATTCGCTGGCCGGTAGCCGCAGCGAATCAGAAGGCTCAGTCGAATGATATCCTGGAACAGAGCGATCATCGCTATTGATGAAATGCACCGCCCACGTTGTGACGACACACGAGGAAACGGAGGCGCCGACGGTCGGGCCTGTGTAGCAATTCGAATTCTATGGGAGATTCTGAGCCATAAGACTTTTTAGTCTTTCGTCGAACTCACGGCTTATGCTTATGGGCGTATGGGGGTGCAAGTTTACCATCGTACTTATGGTTCTTGCCATGGCCAGCCTTGGAGTACCGTGTCTTCTGACCTTCCGAGGCTGCAGCGAACGAACTGAATGGGTGACTGCGCAGTGGGCAACGCTTAGCGACTCCGCAGATTCGTACAGACGTACGGCCCCCGTTCAGATGACTCACTTGGCCGGTTTTCAACTGTCATCGAATATTACGTCTGACCTTGACACTAGGTATGTTCTGAGGCTCGAGATTGGTTTCCGCAACGGCGCTTGCTTTTGAACAACTCGTATAGCTATTGGATTTGTTTCATGACTTTTAACATGTCACCTACAGATAACACCCTCTCTTGCTCTACCGTGGTTGAGCTATTTGATTGCTTCATCCTAAATCTCTACGCTTGTATCCCCTTTATCAAGCCTAGCAGCATCCATGACATTTCGAGTTCAACATAGTACACTACTTATCATTTTGCCCTACCCAGAAAACGGAAACCCGACAGGACTCGCCAGTCCATTAGAACCGATTGCTCTCACCCCGAAATATACATTATCCTTCGACAGCGCCACCGTCGCCTGCGAAGTCCTACCAACAGGAACAACATGTGTCCAAAACGGAGCCTCTGTTGGACGCCATACAATTTCATACGCATCGACACTCGAATCCAGATTCCACCGAAGCGTAGAGTTGTTGGTAAGCATCGAGGTGTCGAGGGTGACGTTCTGGGGCGTGGCGGGAGCACTGGCCAACGACCACAGGATAGCGCCGTTCACCTTTGCGACGCGGGAGATGAACTCAAAGTCGCAGAATTCCGGGAGGTCGCCGAACTGGACGCCATTGACGACGCGCACGTCCTGATGCTGGTGCGCAAAGTTTTCGTGCGGCTCGGTGAATCTGACGGCGGGGAAGCCGTCGTTCAGGAAGGACTCTTGGTCGCCGCCCCGCAGGTAGCGGTCGGGACGGTATATCATCTGAACTGGAGGAGGAGGAAGGCTCTCCTTAGCTTGGCGTGAAAAGGCGAGTAGTGGAAAAGAGCCCAACCTGACATGTTTGTCACAGCGTTCGACCCCACCTCGACAGCAAACCTCGCCAGCTGCCTCGCCGGTGCATCGTTCTCGCCACCAATATCCACTCGATCTGCAATCTCGCGCGCCGTGTCCGTAGGCGGTATTCCGCGCACGAACATCCTGATGTTAAACGGATCCGTCGTTCCATCGTCCGCCGTCGAGCTCCCCACGATATCGTTATCCAGCATGCCCTGCACATTCATACTCGCATTCTTCAGTGTATCTGCGAGGAACGCCGATCCATACAGCCCCTGTTCCTCTCCAGCGACTACCGCGAATATAATCGTCGCGTCTAGCTCCTGCGTAGCCATCACACGCGCCAGTTCCATCGACACTGCTACCCCAGAGCCGTCGTCGTCCGCGCCGGGGGCGTCGTCAGAAAAGTTCATCACGTCTGATACGCGCGAGTCATAGTGCCCGGAGACTACATACACCCTATTGGGATCGGTGGTCCCAGGCAGCGTCGCGATTATGTCGCTGATATTTGTCGCGGTGGGGATCCGCGAGGCGGGTTGTTGGATGTAACTGGGGACTTCGACTTGAAGACGGCCTCCATATGACCGCAGTTCCGAAGCGACCCAATCCCGCGCGGCTCCGATACCACGCGTGGGATCCGTTTGGTTGGACAAGGTGTGGCGGGTTCCAAACGAGACGAGCGTGCGAATGATTGATTCAATGCGGGCAGGCGATATCGAGTTGAGAATGCTCGTTAGCTCGGGAGGTGGCTCCTGAGGAACGAGGGCATCTCCTGGTCCCGGGGGCCAGATATCTTGAAGTAGGGATGGGTGGAATTGAGCACTGACTATGCGCTAAAGGTAAATCAAGATGGTACATCTGAGAATTTACACACGTACCCAGTGTCGTCAAAAGAGCGAAGAGTGCAAGCATGAGAGCGTGTAACATTCTGGGGGATCCAGTCTACCTTGGGAGGGAGAATCCGAACTGGGCAGCCTTTTATGAACGCGTTCGTTCGCACCACCATATGGACTCGATCACCTGTAAGGTGTCCAAGTGAGTAGCACAAGCTTCAATTCGGTGAATCGTATATTCTTGGAAGTCTACCTTGTAAATATAGTCATGTCGGAGTTGATAGTCCATGCATCTTGTCTCAGAAGACGACTCGAGACCAACCACGGAAATATCTGTCCTCGAAATACTTCATAACCGGAAGTCCTTGTGCATGTCCACGAGGTGCACTCCGTCCCGGGAAGATCAACGCTTATGACATTGATGTGGAAAATACAATACACCAAGATACGTTACGCTCTCGGCTGCAAATCGATGAGAATGTTGACAGACAAAAGGAAAGAAGAAACTCACCTTGACCTCGTCACCCAACTTCTTGATGGTAATGGCAGGACGTTCCGCCGTCTTCATACCCGCTTCCCCTTCATCCCATGTATAACACGTCGCAATAGCCATATTTGTGCCATCACAGTTGAACGCGATGGACGAGACTGGGTTATTGAACTTGGAATACTGCCTAAGCCGCTTCTTGACCTTGTGGTCCCAAATTGACACGATGCCGTCCGAGCCTGCCGACGCAAAAGTGTTGTGAATCGGATGGAAGGCGAGGGCGTTTACCGGCCAGACGTGGTCGACGCCGTCGATTGTCTGTCGATGGCATTTAAAGGCGTATTTCTTCTCCTGCACTGCGGGCGACGAGTCAAAGTATTCCACAGCGATTCGACCTTCTGTCGAAGCCATAGCATAACCTATACCAAAAAGCAAGTCTTAGCAGTCGAGTGCCAGAAAAAAGTAATAACATACCTTGTCCATCTATCATACAAGCCAACGAACGCGTCAGGTATTTGAGGCTGCTCTCCCTCTCTGCCAGGACCGTATCCATTTTACGGGTGTCGTATATGCGCACCAGCCGACTGGCCATCGCCACGACGAGCATGTTGTCCACCAAATCCATATTATACACCCTCTCCGGCATCTTTTCCGTCGACTGGTGCGCCGACTGCGCGCGCGGATCCCAGAACCGCACCGACAGATCCCACGAACCCGATATCAACGCGTCTGCACACTGTCAGTTTCGCCGTCCATTCGCAATATGCAAAGGAAACACCCGCTTTTTTCTTTCGACCATACCAGCGACGAGATAGAGTCATCGTGTGCCCCCAAGTTGGTGGATTTTTCGGTTTCGAGTCCAAGACTATAAAAATGTTAGTGTGTGCTCTAATGAAAGTTAAGCAAACACGCACTGCCGGACTGTGCAATCTAATCCGCCACTGTAAGCATTTGTTCCATCGCCAAAACAGCAACTCAACACAGCCGCGCGGTGGTCAAACTTGGCTTTCTGTTCGCTCGTGGTGTCGTAGAAGCGGACAGTCGTATCCCATGAAGAGGCCAGTAAGTGGTTGGGATTGACAGGTGAATACCGAACTTGAGAGATACTGTCAAATGGAGCAGACTGGATAAGAGAGTCTACAAGGTGTTATTTTACTTCGTGAGAGGGAAATTAGACCTTACTAACCAGTCATGTTGAACGCGATGTTGATGGTTCAAAGTCAAAGTTCTATTCAAGTCACACAAACACAAACAGTAGTTGAACGGATCACAGCAATACATTTCAAGTCATGATCATGACAGGTCGTCAGTAAGTACAGTTCTAAATGTAGATCAAAGCAGAAGCGCGACTCTCCATCGTAGCCCAAAAAAACAAGAAAATACAGCAGAAAAACGTCCAAGATTGGTCTACAATGGACAGCAGCCTCGAAGGAGCGACAAGCGACCGCTTCGACATGATCACTAGGGATCTGCGTGCTGTGTGTGCCTAGCGCACATCCATAAAATGGGAGTAAGAGTGAGATCAGGTAGCACATATTTTCTGCATCATGTCGCCTGCCAATCTTGATCCAACCCGCCTACCCACGGAGACATGAGCAACGGGCTCAAAGGCGGCGACTGGGACTCGTTCGACGGGCTTCTCCGGTCGTCGATGGCCACTCCCGACCCGTCCGAAAAGTGCGCCTGCGCAGGAGAACTCAATGGACTGTGATGTCCAAATGCTGAAAGCGCTGGGGACATGGCACCCCCGCGTCGTCGCCCATGACCGTCAGAGGATATACTTCCCGAATGAGCCAAGGAAGATCCACTCGTCGTGCTCTTCGACCGAGGATGGCTATGGGACGACCCAGATCCGAAAGAAACGTCGCGCCGAGAAGCAGGCGCTGAACCGGCGGAACGACTCGAATTGGGGCTCAAATGAGACCGCATCGAGTGCAGGGATCCTACTTCGGAAAGATGTTCTGGTGGGTTGATAAAGCGAGGCTATTAAAGATCTAATGAGTTTGACATTCAGAAGAATGAGGAAGAAGACGTACCAATCCAAACGTCGTCCTGGTACCAGCATCACCCAGTGAGCCAAGCCCAACAACGGATGCCATAGCCTTCCAGATGTCACCTGGAGCAGGAGGAGCCTCCTCAAGTACATCAATGGTAATACCATGTGGAGCGACTTGAGTACTGCCGTCAGACTGCCCAGCGAATGATCCGGTAGATGGTGTTTTGCCCATCGTATCATTCCAAGCTGCTGGAGTCGGAAGCCCATGAACTTGTTCAGGAATGCTGGGTGATTTCGTTGACGACGAAGATCCAAAAGGCGATATACCCCGCGGCGCAGGCGTATCCAGAATATCAATGTCTCCACTCAGCGCGTGCGTTTCAGCAGTTGACGGTATCGGACCGGATAATGGATCGACGTCTCCCGGACCAGGCTCACTGGAAAAGAGTAATTCACCTTGGCTAGAAGAAGCAAGCGCCCTTGGAGGCGGTGTAACACCAGGGGTAATGGGTAGTGAGGATTGTGCATCATGGTACACACTCGCCTCCGATGCTGTACTCTTCGCGCTGACACTGGATATCGGTCGATCGCCTTCAGCCGTCAGTCCAAGGCCCAAGTTTGCTCCTAAACGTGACTGTCGTCGTTGAACCATTTCGGGGGGCACATCAGTCAATAGCGCGGTGCCAGACTCCAGGTCACGATCAGTAGTAGAGTGGCGTCGGTTGAACCAACTGAAACGTCCCAAGCCACCCAAGCCGGTGAGACCAAGTAAGCCTCCACTTCCACGACCAGGGCGCCGTGGTGAACTAGGTCCCGGATCAGGCTCTAGGGGCAAGTTACGAGTTTCGGGCGAGGTACGGGGGCCATCGACTCTCACGCGACGCGCGGTTGCTAGCTCAGCAGGTTCATCGCCGTCGATCGGATAGGAGGAGCGGTGGGTTTTACGAGACTGCATGGAAACTTGACTTTGTTGTGTGTCGACAAGACGTGGAGGATGAACCATGGCAGGACCAAAATCCGTCATATGCCCTGCTGCCTCTCCTTGCGGCAGAACAGAGTCCTCTTCTTCCTCTAAGGAATGAAGTTGCCATGGATGAAGAGGTCGATCGTATCGCTCTTCTTCTATAGGATTTTCGGACATGGAAAGCGTGGGCTTATCGAGAAGTGTACCATAGCCAGAGCCAGACGAGGAAGAGGGAAGGCTTCCCGTTTGGCCGCTCCGTCTGCGCGACGAACTGGGTTGGAGAAGGGTGTCAATCTCCTCGCCACTAGTGCGGGGAGAGTACCGGGCATCCTCAGCAGTGATGATCACAGGTTCACTGTCAATGGCAGAGAGCGAACGACTACTGAGAGTGCTGCGCCGCCGCCGGCTGAGGCAACAAACGAGAGCGAAGAGGAAAATAGCTATGGCACCTAGAATGGAACCAACAATGATGCCAACGAGCTGACCACGCTCGAGTCCGCCTGATGCGGCCGGAGTAGCCGTGGAAGTGGGAGAACCATGGGAAGTAGATGCAGAAAATGTAGATAAGGAAGATAATGATGATGATGGCGTGGATGTGGAGGAGGGTATCGCAGAGGTAGAAGAAGGTGTCGCAGGTGTGGTTGTAGGTATAGATGTCACTGGTGTCGTGGTTGTCGTTGGTATGGTGGCGCTAGTCTCTGTCGCCGTTTCACTTGGCCCTGGTGAGGTCAAACCACCGTATGTCCAGTCTGGTCCCAATGGAATCTACGAAATGTTCTATTGAGTGAAAATTGAGTCTGAATAGGAATAACCTACACTTGGCCCATAATACGTCAACGGTAAAAACACCAAGGTGCTTGACGTGGTCAGGGGATTGCCACTGGAGTCGGTGATCGTGGTGGTCAGTAACGTCAGCCAACTCGGTAGTTCCTGGGTAGGGGCCGACATGACAGTAAAGAAGCAGGCAGAGAAATTTTCCTGGTTTTTTTGTGGAATATATATAGGTTATTGGTCTGTCGTTAGAGAACGTGGGTGTCTGCAAGGATGTCAACATGCGGACGAATGTCAGAGATGCAGTGAACTTACCGATTAGTGTCGTCGAGGGTACAGAGCAGGAGAAGAGGTGGATACGCGGGGAGGAGGCGCAGAGAGACGGCGGCGGTGAGAGGCAAGAAAGCGGCAGACAAGGGCCATCAGAGGTTCAACATCGCGAGAGTGTCATGTGATCGGTCAGGCTTGATCCGACGTTATTGGTAATTGCCGACGCCAGCACCTTCTCCAACGACCACCAACATGGTCAGTATGTTTTCTTGTAATTTCAGTCATGATTGTATTCATATTTTTTTCTTCACAGTCCACCAATTGCCGCCGCCGTCTTATCCGGGACTTTAAGCGTCTCTCAACAGACCCTCCAAGCGGTATCTCTGGCAGTCCATGTCCTGACAACATTATGCTCTGGAATGCTGTCATCTTCGGTCCAGGTTCGTCTTCTAATCCTTCTGTCACCCTTCAATCGCTCAAACTCCGTAGCCGAGACGCCCTTCGAGGATGGCACCTTCAAGCTCACTCTTACGTTTGACGAATCCTACCCGAATAAACCCCCAACTGTCAAATTTCTTTCACGAATGTTCCACCCCAATGTCTATGCCAACGGCGAGCTCTGCCTCGATATCCTACAAAATCGCTGGTCTCCGACCTACGACGTCGCTGCAATCCTTACCAGCATACAGAGTCTCCTCCATGATCCCAATCCAAATTCTCCAGCTAATGCAGAGGCTGCCCAATTATATCGGGAGAACATGAAAGAGTACGTTCGACGTGTCAAGGCAACCGTCGAGGAGAGTTGGATGGATCCTGATGAAAAAATGCAAGGCCAGGAAGCCACATCGTAACGATTTTTGTATCTCTCTGGACAGCACATATCATCTACCATTGCATACCATCTGTGACATATAATTCTGTACAATCGACGTCGAACTCGTTTACCTGTAACGGACTGCGCGATTTCCTCAAGACGCCGTTTACATTTCTGTCGAAGTTTCCCAACCCACCACGTTGCCTCGGAGGCCCGGTCTCGCCTCTATATGCAGAACGGTGTCGTCGCCAATATGCCAAAATACTGCAAGCATAAATATAATCATGAGCGAGCACCGCAGCTCCCAAGAATCAACTCACCCTCATATGAGCGTAGTTCACGCCTTCGCTCGGAACTGAAGCTGAACACCGCGGATCTTCGCCATCCGCAGAACATCTGACAGTCGTATCTTTGGAAGCGGGGTCTTCCTTTTGCCAGTATTCAATTCCTAATATGCCCAGATTAGTGGACGCGTTTATATTGAAAACTTGCCCACCATGATGATGATATCCAATGGATCTGGGAATCATTGTACAGACACTGGTATATGCGTGTTAACTTCTCCGTTGCTTACTAGTTGAAAGACGCTACTTACCCATCAGACCCATGTACAACTAGCGGAACGCGGTTAATAGTAAGAGAAGACTAGACTGACGTCCTTACCCCGAAACGAATTCGATCCAAACTCGTCGTTGAAGAACTCTGCAAAGGCTTTGTTCTAGAACCTCATTAGTAAATGTATTCGAACGAGGGCGAGTAGCGTACCCCAGTTCGCGGTGCACCATAAGTATAACATCGCGTTTTGCTATCCGGAAAGTTCATCCTCAGGGAGATGGCCGCCAAAGTTGCGATGGAACCGCCCAGAGAATGTCCGGTAGCGATCAGCTCGTAATCGGGATAGAATATCAGTTGTTCGTTTAAAACTGTTATGATTTGAGCCGCCACAGTGTTCCAACTACATGCTTCCGAATTAGCCTGCCGAAACAATAATTCAAGAAAGTACTTACGCCACTAGAAATCCGCTGTGGACGAGTACGCCCTCTACAAAATGAGCTTTCTCAATAACAACTGAAAAGACACCACTTACTCGGCGCTTCCACTCCCAATGTCAAAAGCGGAACTTGAACGACCGCAGAATCTAGCAAGATATCCGCCACAGACGCGCTGTGACAATGTCATCAAAACTTTCACTACGAAAAGAAAAGAACCTAGTACGTACCTTCCTCTCAACGCAACAACCAGCTCTTTCCGATCCCCATCCCGCGCGACGTACCCCCGCACGTCTGAAACACCGTTCGAAAACTGCTCACAGCGTTCGTTAACGATGCAGCCTACTGGGCAGAACGATGCCGACTACCTCTGCGACGAGGGTCTTGCCGTTTGGGCGCGGACAGAGGGGCGCGTAGGCGGATGACGCGTATTTAAAGTAGTGGATGAGATCTCGGAGAAGCTCTGGGGAGGCCAAAGTTGATGGATGAGGTCTTTGTTGAGTATAGACGTACCGGATGAGATCGGTTTGGGTCCGGATTCTTCGGGAGACATTGTACAAGGAGGTAGGAGGTGAGAAAGTCAGACGAGGTCACGCGCGTCCATAGAAAGTGACTCTATTTCAAGTTGGTCTCAGACGACTGCTTCCGTTTTGGTGTTCCTCTGCGGCGTCTTGTCGGAAGATATTGATGTTACACGAAGACTCTGCATAGCATTTATGTAGGGGATGAACGGATCTTTGTACGAGGTTTCGCGGTCATGAATGTCTTGTTGAACAATTCGGGGAAGCCGGTCCCGACATCTCGATCGTTGATGATCGACGTTCCACGTTTCCTTCTTGCCGCCACTATTCGAATTTCGACATTCAATCCTGCAACTCTCGGCCTGCCTCAAGAGGACCAACCTAATGCCATAGCATAAAATATACACTCGAGTAACTTGCACAAGTTAACGTTGCCTCTCTCGCGCGCCCTGAAGTGTCTGGAATGGACTGAACCTTTTGTAATGCATACAGTACAAAGTTTTATTAATTTGCGCGAGGCGGCGTTCCCCAAGCCCGTCATCCAGCAAATACTTCATGTATGTGCTATCAGATATACTTAGCTAGGCGCTGTACTTGCAGGCACGAAATTGGTGCGGGGTACCTTCGGGGATTGCCGGTCAGAATCCCAAGATCTGCACCTTGGCGACGCACCAGACGTCTTCACGCAGTTGCACGCTCAGCGCTGTTGGAGCCTAGAATACAAAGGTCTTTTGACCCAATGAACTGGTCCCAATTGCCTAGTTGGTGGACATCAACAAAGATTCGAATTTCCTTAACAACGGAGGTATTCCCAGCTTTCACTGACCTCTAGGCACTACTGTAGGTGGCCTGGACAGGCCGTGGCCGAGTAGCCGTTCGTTTCTCGTTTCTCATCAAGGTCGGAAAACACCCCAAGTCGCCCTGCGGCGTACGACAAGCCTTCACAGCAGTACTTATCGTCAAATGCCAAGAACATCATCATTTATTAGTGTCCGGTCTGTTTCGGATTAAGACTGTTGTTAACGCAGTAGCTTTACAATGGAGCTGGCGATGGTTGCAGTACATTAACGATGCGCTTCATCGTCTGTTTGAAAACTGTTTCTGTGTAAAAGAATAAAGGTGGGCCGGCCAGAAGACGGACTGGAAGGCTTGGACGGAAGCAAAAGGCCCGTGACGTCACGTAACATTTCATATTGATTCGGCCCTTTAACCGTTTTCCCAACTGCTCGGGGAAGAGAAGTGATAAAATGTCGTGTGCCTCTGATACTCGTGGTCTTAACAACTCCCAGCATCACGGACTGCCCTACTTGTCGGCCTCACAAAACATATCAACTGCGAGCGCGACCATCGTGCACAAAGCGTCTGCGGATTCATTGTTTGAAATCAGTTTGATGGTATATCCACCCGATAACCTGGCACTCTTGTTGCTCTGATTGTCCGACCACCATCTCCCCCCGACATGCGCTGGACGTCGTCCTATCTCCCTCTAAGTCAAAGCGATCCGGGCATTGAACATATAGAGCTATCTCCACCGCCTACACTCAAGAGGCATCTGCGCAAACACTCGTTCCGAACGTTCGCTATTCTCTCTGTGCTGCTTACGGTGTCCTTGACGCTGTACTACTTTGATGTCATTTCATTCCTTACGCCAGCACCCATTCCACCAACCGTTCCACCCACCACCCAGAACGTTACCGCCCCAGCAGATGAGCCCTCTGTTCCCGAGTCCGAAGCGCTCGAACTCGACCCTCCGCCAGATACCCCAGACGGCTGGTACTTTTATTCCCATCCCTCCACGTTCGAATCTCCACTTCTCCCAGCCAGCGCACCCCGCACCTATTCTCTTACGCGCGGACAGCGCGTCATTAACCGTGAATGCGCCGACCTATGGATCTCTCGCGGCAAGGTCTGCCCTGACATGCCGGACCAGATCGCAAAGAAAGTCGCCGACGGAGACGACGGTCGCATAGACGTCCTTTGGACCTGGATAAATGGCTCAGATCCATTCTTGGCTGGCTTGCGTACGACGGCGGCAGCGACACCTGCTCCGTGGGACACGCCCGACGAGGACTCGGACGATGAGGATGAGGAGGATAGGGATTCGGACGATGATGATGATGATGGCGACGCAGTGGAGGAGGAGGAGGGGGAGGGGGAGGAGGAACCGGTAGCAGGCCTCGCAGAACACCATTTCCGCGACCACGACGAACTCCGGTATTCCATGCGCAGCGTATATCAAAACGTCCCCAAAACCCTTATCCGTAAGCTGCACCTCTTCACATCCAGCCTTCCCTTTGTCTCCGCCAATGCCTCCGACGACGTGTCCGCCATACGCTCCCGCGGACGTATGGGCCATATACCGACCTGGCTAGATCTCAGTCGCAACGACATTGAAACCCCATCAATCAGTATCTTGCACCATTGGGAATCGTTTAAAGTCACCGAGAACGCGCTCTATGGGTTTGGCTTCCCAGCGACCAATGCTGGCGCTGAAATGTGGCGGGACGCGATATTACCCACTTTCAATAGGTGATGCGTCTCTTTCTACGATTGTCCAGCGAGTCTTTTACCTCTGCTACAGTCTTACCATTGAAAGTCAATTCCCCCATATCGAGGAGTTCAAGGACACCGTCCTGTACTTGAATGACGACTACTTCATTACTCGACCACTCAACTCGGGCGATTTCGCGACACCTTTGTATGGACCCGTTTTCAGAATACAGCGCAATTGGAACATCGGCTTCATTGATGTGCAGGGATGGTATGACTACCAGGCAGACATGGAGGGGGAACAGGTTCGGAATATCTCACTCCTCTTTACACCGATCTAATTCTTCCTACAGCCTACGTTGGAATTGTCCAACTGGTATCTCAATGACCGATTTGGCGGCCGCTATCGAAGCTACATCAAGCATGTGGCCCGCTCCATGGATGTCAACATCTTGCGGGAAGTGAATACCATTTGGCCGGATGTCCTCGCGACGTCTGGGAGCATGCGTTTCAGAGCTCGCGGTCCGCAAATCCACATCGCATTCCTCCAAATGTATTATCACATCGAGAAGCACCGTGAAGCGCTGTGAGTTGATCCCAAATTTTTCCACCGCAGCCATGTATATTCATCATCCCTGGACAGGATTTACTCTTTCCTCATGTTGCGAATAGATAAAGACTTGGACGGCACTATTTCTCCCGATGAAGCGCAGACGCTACTGGACGAACTCTCAAATCAAACCGACTATCATGGATCGCATATAATAGTCCGGAAACCCTACCGCAAAGCCACAGAGATATCGAACCTCCTCGCGGCTGGCCTGGACGCACCTGCGGAGACGACATACCTGTTTACTAGTGCCGACGGGTATCCCTTCGTTCCCAAGACGGACGCTGACCACGAATGGGCACATTACGCCCATGGCACCTCTCGCGAGATGTGCAAAATCGACATCAACTCTTGCTTCCTGCCTGGCTTCAGGGAACGTCCTGTAGATACACAGGGCATGTTCCAGAAGTGGATGTTCGCGGACCCGCGGTGCGCCGACTGCGCCATCATCGCGCTGTTGGGGCGCAGCGGCAAGTCTGGCCTGAGTGCATTTTTACCGCCGAGTAATGACGAGTATGGGGATGACGAGGAGGTGGACGCGTTGATGGAGGACTACGATATTGTAGGCGGATCGGCCGCCAAGTGGTGGGATGCGGATTTTAGGCCTAGTGAAGCTATCAAGCGCAACCCGCGTGCTTTCGCTGTGCGGAATATCCAGCGATACTCCTTTGTCATTGGTGAGTTTCTCTCCCATTTCGGCTTGTCGCTCGGTTTCTTGAACATGTTGACAGGCAACACTCCGATGGAGTGGTTACAAGTCAAAGACACATCCGTTGCTGGCAAACTGGAAGAACTCAAAGACCCGAACGGACGCTGTGCGCTCCTTGCTATCAACGACGACGTCCAAGACGGCGTCGAGATGGAACCTACGGATCGGTTACTAAAAGACTGGTACAACGTGCGATGGCGAGATGTGGTAGGCTGGTGGGAGAAACCTCGAGGTGAACGGACTAGTACAGATTGGTGGGAGAAAAGGCCTCATAAGAACGGGGAGCCCGAGCAGCGCCGCCATCGTCGGTTCGGTCGCCACCATTGGAGAATATGAATCCCGCTTAGTACATATGTATGACATCGCTACGTCGCTCGTTTTTGCATCTACACTGTATCCATACGCTGCCATCTAATTATTATTATTGAATACAAGTACCTTGAGAGAGAACCTGGTTGCCAGCTCAGCGTTACGTCCGAATGAGAGCAAATTGGTGGTTACTGTACATACTATCATTAGTCGTTTACATTGTCTACTACTCTACATTCTATATTGATATATTCTTCACCTAACGATTACTGTGCCAACAAAGATCGTCCAGTCATTTCTAAACAAAGGGTTAGCATGGGAAATAGGCACCAAAAAGACAAAACTTACCTTCTGGTTTCGCCAGGCCAAGCAGGTCCAAGACTGTCGGTGCAACGTCACAAAGTGCGCCTTCGTCCTCGCCCTCCTTATCCTCCGTGAACTTGAACTTTTTAGGATCACCGGTCATGATGAACGGCACTGGGTTTGTCGTGTGAGCGGTGTGCGGTGCGCCCGTCTCCAAGTTCTTCATCTGCTCTGCATTTCCATGATCTGCCGTGATCAACAAGATATACCCGGCCTCTTCACAAGCCTTGTACACGATACCAACGGCTTCGTCGGTGTGCCCAATAGCCTCCACGGCCGCCTCGTACACGCCAGTATGTCCAACCATATCAGGAGGCGCGAAGTTACACATAACGAAGGGGTGTTCGCCCGCCTTGACCACCTCGGCGACCTTTTCTGCGACACCCATGACGCTCATCTTGGGCAGCTTGTCGTATGTAGCAACTTTGGGGGACGGAATCATGTGCCTCTCCTCCTTGTCGAACTGCTTCTCGAGTCCACCGTTGAAGAAGAACGTAACGTGGGCGTACTTCTCCGTCTCTGCAATGTGCGCCTGTTTAACATCGTTCTTGGAGAGCACTTCAGCCAGAACATTGGTCATAGCTTGTGGCGGGAAGGCCACGGGGAAGGGGTATTCTGCGTTGTAGCGCGACATCGTGGTAATCGTGATATTCTTTGGGATGGTCACCTCCATCGGCTTGTCGGGTAGACCGAATACAGAGGTGATCTCGCGCATACGATCCGACCTGTAGTTGAAGAAGAACAAGGAGTCTCCGTCTTTGATGCGACCAGCGTCTCCATTGACGATGATAGGCTTCAAGAACTCATCGGTGACGTCCTTCTCGTAATTGGCCTTGATAGCGGCAACACCGTCCTCTGCAGTCTCCCCGACACCGCCGACCAAACCATCGATGGCAATCTTGACACGGTCCCAGCGCTTGTCCCGATCCATCGCGTAGTATCTGCCGACGATGGTGGCGAGTTCCCCGACTTTCTCTTTCTTCATGAAATCAAGGAGCTCCTGACAATAACCAGCCCCCGAGCGAGGGGCAGTGTCGCGACCGTCACCGAGGAAATGAACGTAGACGTACGGAACGCCGACCTCCTTTGCGGTTTCTAGGAGAGCAAAGAGGTGGCGAATGTGCGAATGAACACCTCCATCCGAAATCTGTAATCGAGTAAGAGCAAATCCAGGATAATGGAAGTAGTAGACTCTCACCAAACCGAGCAAGTGAAGACGTCCGTTGCCCTCCTTGGCCTTTTGCATACTTTCTAGAATGACTTTGTTCTTGTGGAATTCCCTCTTCTTGATGGACACATCGATTTTGACAATGTCTTGCCAGACAATGCGCCCCGCCCCAATGTTCAGGTGTCTGAAAAGAAGGCAATTAGCGAAGCCAAGGTGAAAAGATGAGGCAACATACCCAACCTCTGAGTTGCCCATAAGCCCCTCACTGAGGCCGACCGCGATACCATGGGCAGCAAGTTTCCGATGACTATGATCCTTGGCAATGGTGTCCATGTTTGTCGTCGTACCCGCCTCGATGGCATTGCCTTCGAGGCCTGGTGTGTTGGCAATGCCCCAGCCATCGTGCACGCTGGCAATGATAATGATAAATACGTGTCCTCGAAGAATATAGACCTCCTTACATTAGACAGACCTTGTTCTTGATTTCAGCGGGCATTTTTCACAGCGAGGAGATGGTGGTACGGAAGAAAACTGAACAGTCGCTTTTAACTTTTGGGGATCGTGCGTCACTGATCGGCGATTGCCCCTCAACGCGTTCTAAGACTGTAGACACGCCTGGGTTTGATGCTTTCAAGTGAATCTGGGAGGGCCTACTAAAATCTTAGAAGGACTCTTGAAGAGGCTAGATGTAGAGACTTGGCAAAAGCTTGAACCTAAGTGCTATGTATAATCAGGAATGCTATATACAACGACATGAAGTTGCTAGACATGGGAAGGAGTCGACTAGGTCGTCCTAGCTGAGCTAATAGTGGAAATATACAAGGGCCAGAACGATAGGCAGGAAACTCAGCACAACGTACTGTGTCATAAGCTAAATCATTCCGCGCGCTGACGAGACCAGGGCACTTCAACTAGAATGTCCAGTCCGACCTGTTATATTCAAACAACAGCCCAATGTTCTACAGAACGCAAAATGTTAGAACACAATATGCTGTCGTTGTAAGGAACTCACAAAAGGCTTCAAGCTTCAAGACTTGCAACTACTTTCTTCGCCGCCTTCCATTCGTTTGACCAGCCATCTTGGTCTTACAAACATCGCAATACCATAACGCATCTTCATTCAATTGATTCGTCTTCAAACCGACGCAAGACAGATGGAACTAAGCGAACGTCAGCGTGAATCAGCCACCATCGCAATGAAAAAACGAACCCATTCATATGGACAGTTTGGTCCATCGCAAGCAATCATCTGAGAGGGAAGATTGATATGAGCCAGCTGCGTTTCTCGAGACAAATGAAACCTACATCTCCAAAGCTCTTCTTTTGGCAGAAACAATAAGGTTTATCATCGTCGCCGTCTTCATCGTCGCCCTCTGCTTCCTCCGGTTCTTCAGGTTCAGGTGCAACAGGTTCTGGAGGTGGCTGTGGCGGATGCACTTGACGAGAAAGACGTGAAGGTCTTTGTGGTGGCGGGGCTGACTTTGGCGGTGCGACAGGCGACATAGACCTAGTAGCCGGGAGCTTGATGGAAGGTGTTGATGCAGCTAAACGACGTTCTGAGAGAAGGTGAGCGATCATGAAAGAGTGTAATAAGCATATCACAAACTTTTAGTTGTCGCACCCGCAGGTGTTGTCGCTGTGGGCTGGGCGACAGCGGCAGGCGATTGTCGTCGTGCTTCTTCTACAGGCGCCGGTGTTGGTGGCAGCATCACACTTCGAAGGCTCTCGGTCATCTCCATTGCCGCGTTATTACTGAATGCAAAGCCGGTAGTGTTGCCAGTCTGGGCGATGGAAGACCGGGTGTGGACCTCATTCAACGGAGGCTCGCCTTGAAGGCGCCGGACCTTGCCAATGTCGATGTCAAGCCGCGCGCGCGTCCGAAGAATGAGAGTAATCATTTGTTGAGAAAGCATCATCTTTTCCGTGTTCAATTTATGTATCTCAGTAAAAGCTGCGGCTATGCGGGCTTGGTTTGGGCCCTTGTAATTTGGTGGAATCCCTGAAGGCTGCCGCGACATGTCGATGTAGCTCTGGCACTCGCTTTCGATAGCAGATTGAATATCTGTCAAAGAATCGAATTGGTAATGGATTAGATCGGAGGCACAAGAAGCGCACCAAAGGCCTTCGAGTCGAGGTACTTGATTTCCTCACACATATGGCGCACTTCATTCGGCAGATTGTCAAGACCTTTTCATGGGTTAGTGCTGACAGAAAAAAGACACTTTCATAGGCGCACTGTAGATGAATTCCGTGGCAATGTTAGCCGCCTCTTCGATCGCCTGTGCCGACACAGAGTTCATCGTCAGTATCTTTTGGAGCGATGCACAGATTTTCGTGGTGTAAGAGCAAGATTAGCGAGCGCTGCTCCCTTCCTGGTCGGGCTGTCTTCGTCGCCTTTGTGATGACTCAGAACGGCCATGCCCGGACCGAGGATCCCGTCACCTGAACGCCACTGGCAAGTCGCAACTTTAAAGTTCAAACCGCGGCTGCAATCCAACAAAGCACTCTTGGAAGAGGAAAATGAAGTTCACAGTACTTTCAGTCCAGAGTGAAAGATGACAGGGCGTAGCGCTTGATACGCACCATGCTTCCATTGAACTTGTCGATCCGTAACTCATTGAAGTCCAATCATGATAAATAATAGCGTAACATTGAAAGGAGAAAGCGGTCATGAACGAACTCCCAACTGCGAAAGCACTCGGGATGAGGGAGGTGCCTGGTGCCAGCCTCTGCCAGGGTGTTTCACGAAACATAAATTGCGCCACATTCTACAGGAAGAAGGCGCAAAATGACAGCGATGGGATTCGAACCCATGCCTCCATACGGAGATGAGAAACCTGTTGCAGGCAAGCTGAATGCTTGAGTCACACGCCATAGACCGCTCGGCCACACTGCCTTCAGCTCAAGGAGGCTACCGTCAACCCGGTAGTATGACTGATATCGTCTGGCGCGCTGAAGACTGTCTGAACCACTTACGCGTAACACTGCAAAATACGACAGCCACTGGTTCTGTCCTACCTTGAACGTTCCATGTGGCGTTAATTGAACTTCCCTTTACGGTTTTGCGATGAGATCCGAAGTCTACAGTCATACTTCGGCACCGAAAAAGTCCTCACAAAGGGAAAATCCCGAGAACACGAGTAGAACAAGACCCGCTTGCCCCGAACGTGGATAGCTGTTAAGTGAACCAGCTGGCCATCATAACACGCGTTTGAATTGAGGCTGGTGTGTGATTTGGCGCCAACAGAAGCGCTGCGGTTTAATCTTGGGGACCAATCGATACCGATGAACCACATAGCGAGCAACCCCGAAGGAGAAGGAGAACAATGGATGCTCTCCATATTTCCAAAGCGAGTGCGTCATTTTCAAGGGTGATGTCTAGTGCGCCTTCTTTGGGATTGACAGGCATCTCCGGGAGCATGGGAAATCGCGCGTGAGATCATCTTCAACCTCAGGCTGATGTACTTCAAATACCTAGAACTCATTGCTGTATGGGAGGCTGAAAAGGACTTCCAACTGAGGCTGGTACACTCCAAACAATCCAGCCCACCTTTTTTCGACTCTAATGGTTTGAACCAAGCAGAAGGACGTTTCGTAGAGGGACGCGACGATGTGGCGTCTATACAGACTGCATAAGTAATGACGGCTTTAGGCTGGACAGGGCCCTTCGCCGTCCCTGCAGTTTGATCTAGTCTCAACCTCCGGAAATCTGGGAGGCATCGCCCTAGACGAGTCATTTTCCGAATGCAGACAAGAAACAGTTCATGGGTGAGAGCTGTTGAATCGAAACTTCTAGACCTCCCAACGGCAGCAATGTGATTGAGTTCATAGCTAATAGAGAGCAAAGACGAAAACGGTAGTAAGGAAGCGAATAAGATGAAGGAGACAAGAAATTCGTCAGTAGATTGGTAGCAGAAGAGTCTGAGGGTACTTTTCCCAAACTCGTCGCACAAGTGAAGATGGCGGGTCGACGTTCTCAGAATACACCCGAGTGTGAAGCCACATTTCATCCTTGGTCTCAAGAAACAACTCCAGTCGTCGAAGAACATCGCCAAGAGTTGGTCGAGATGACGGTTCCGATTCAATCATGTCCTCGAAAACAGGTATAAACTCTTCAAGGCCGAAGTAGGCATCTCGCTGTCGAAAATAGTCAGTCGATATGCTTCAGTGTAGATCAAGAGGCCGGGACGCACCTGACAAATTTTCAGAAGTGTAAATCCAACATTATAAACATCGAGGAAGAAGGGATTATACGGTGCATCACTATTCCACTCTGGTGATACTTTCACTTGACAGCGAGCATCTACAGCCCGTGCAGTCCGTTTGCCGTCCGGATAATGGCAAGAGCTCTCGAAATCGATAATGTAATATCGCAGTGGAGAGGGAACTCGGCAACGGTGAACATAGGGAGTACGATTCTTGCAGTCTAAGGTGTTCGGTCGGGCAAAATGAAAACCTTTTGGGCAGATCTCGCTGGAGTCCATCATGAAGTTAGCTGTACAGGAATCACTGAGCGCGGATTAAGCTCGTCGCAGTCGATATAGGGCGCGGATACTGACATACCCATGAGAAATATCAAGATCATGCATGAATTTCAGTCCCTACCGGGGAATAATGAGTCGTCGTACAACATAGTCAGATAATGTAATATACCTACCTGCAGAATTTGAAGGCAGGCCTGAGCAAACTCTTTCCGACAATGAAAGTACGGAGAGTCAAAATTTCGAAGGAAAGGCATCACAACAAACAATTGACCCTTGTCATCGCCAGGAATGGGAAACGAGTCGAGTACGGGGACAGTGTGATTTTCAGGATGGTTGAGAAGATCTGGCTTGCAGAGACACTGCAACATTGACCACTCGTGCGCAGTCATAGATTTAATAACGACTTTCTGCCGATCAGACGTCCGAATGGCGTCTCGCACACGTGCAAACTAAATGAGATCAGTCTCCGTCTAGAACGCCAAAAAACACCTACAAATGGGGACACTTCGTCTTCAAATTCACCTACGCAAGTACGCGTAGTCTTCGCGAGCCATCTGTGTTTCAAGCGCATTGGCACCCAATCAGGATGATAACGCGAAGGAAGGGTGTAACCGCGTTCCACGAGAAAATAATAATGGGACACCCAAAAGACATCGAAATCTCGTTGGTCCCTCTTCTTCCGTACACCTAGATCCATGTTAGAAGATGGTGGGTGGGAAAGGCGAAGCTGAACTGCCAAGCGCACACAAACAATTTGGCTGATCTCGGCAAAGTCCTCTCTGATATCTCCTTCAGGATCGGGACGTTCTTCCTCTTTCATGTTTCCTGTTCTTTGTAAATGGTTTGGTTTGGTTCGCATTCTTGTTACCCTCTATAAAAGGATGGGCAACTGGACATTCCAGCCCATCCCTCCCCAGCCTTCGTGAACCAGATCCTCGTTCACTAAGACTATCGACATGGCGCATCCAACGTCATCAAGCCACCAACTCCGAAGTACCTTGACAGCATCGTTGGCAAAGCTGAAGAGCGACATTGGGGTCGATCCGAACCTCACCTCCGCCCAGAAAGACAGCTTTATGGAAGATTTGGCGCGGTACGCACACTTCAACTATACATTCAACTCTTTTTTGATTTGACAGCATTGCGAATTCCATCCATGCACAAACCGACGCCGACGCGAACAAACTCAATGTCATGAGATCTGTTTCTAATGTCTTGGACCGGATAGCCCCCGTCTTTACGCGCTCATCCTTACAGAAAGCAAAGTCGGACGCCACGAATCTGGTCACGGCGTACAAGGTAGGCTCTCGCTTCCTTTTCAATGGTATCAGACGGTATCTCATGATACATTGCTCCTCAGGCTGCATCAGAGGCCCGTAAGCTCGCGCTAGACCGGGCGGCCGGCCAGGTTAGCGATCTTGAAATGCATCATCTTGAGGACAGGCCGGACATGTTGTTTACGCGACCATCCGTAGACTCTTCCGCAACTCGTAGCAGTCATGGCAGCGGAAGCGGGGGCAGCAGCAACACCTCTTCGGTGCAGTTCAGCTCGAGGAACCGAGGCTCGTACGACTCTCTGGCGCCTCAGCCACCGCCGTCGTTGTATGGCCGGCACCCGAACCCAAGCACCAAGTCGGTGAACAAGGATAGTGCCCACTTCACAACGGTGTATGTCTCTACGTTCGATAATCAGCATATTGACACACAGTACTATCATAGTCACGATGACGGAGCGCATCCTTCCGCCCAACGACCGCGCACCCGTAGCCTTCGCAGTCTGTTTCCAGGCTCGACTACATCCCTTGCGCCAAGCGCGTCCTATCCGTACAATCAACAACCGCAATATGGTGGACAAGGACATCACGCTTCAGTTGCGTCGCTGGTGCCGCCAGTCCCACAGATGCCTTCCTTGGCTCCAGGTTCCATGTATCCGGGTGCGACGGCGTCACCGTAAGCGTCCATTGTTGCTGTGAACTGTAGTTGTAACGGTTATGCCTTCTAGTTATGGCCAAGGGCCTCATTACTATCCAGCCAATCCATCGACGACGATGCTGATACCGGCACCAGGACCACCGTATGTCATGAATTGTATCTATCATGCTTTCACGTTTTGAATGCTCGACTTTGTTCTAGCTACGCAAGCACGCAATCGCTGCAAGGGCAATACCATGTTCCTCCCTCTGACAGATTTAATCCTGCCCTTATGAGCCGCGAATCAATGCGGAATATGTAAGTCCTCGCAGACGTTAGATCGATAATTTACTCACACGACTCCTTCTCAGGCCTGAAATGGTGCCTCAACAATTATATGGGCAAATGCTGGACCCGAGGGATCCATATTTCGATGATCCCGCCCGGCAACACCGCCTGTAAGTGTACCTTGTTTCTTGCACAAAACGTCGAATCAACTTACTCTGTTGCAGAATAAACGAGTCTACTAACCAGCCAAGTCCGAAGAAAGAACGCCGTTCTAAGCATTAGACAGTTACCTTACTTCTCCAATTCTGTCGCAGCCATGCTATCCGTTTTTACGAATTATTACGACGACTTCCCATCTCTGTACAGTAACTTTGAATCGATGTCTGTTTCCAATTCCCTGTTCAATGAACACCAAGCATGTCCTCCAAATCTTTACGGCTTGCAATCCCACAATTCGTGGCAATGTTGAACTCATGAACGAGTCAAGTTCACTTAACCCGGCGCGAGCTGTTGAACTTCGAACGCTGACTCCAAAGACAACGGGCGTCCTGATACACGTGTGGCGTTTATGTAGCTTCCTACCGAAGTTCTGATATGAGATCTGAAATCTGCGGTCTGTGCTTCGGGACCGATAAGTTCACATAACGGTGTCCTCACGTAGAATGGAATACACTTGCCTAGAACGGTCATAGCTGTTAAGTGAACCAGTTGGCCATTACAGACACGCGATAGCACCGAGGCAAGTGTGCGATCCAATACCCACAGAAGCACTGGTCCGAGAGCAATCGATAAATGTAGCATGCCCGACATGGCAAGCAAGCTCAAAGGAGAACAATAACAGTAGATGATATTCATATTGTCGGAAGCGGATGCCTCGTTTTCCAGACAATCGTCTTGTACAGTTCGCCCTAAATGACAAGTATCTCCGCCATTGTAAGTAGATCTTAGCGCCTCAGTCCTGTTCACACTCCCAAGGGCTTCAATGAGGCTCAAACCACTCACCGCGGATAAGAAACCCCTCTCGAAATTGGCTTGTGGTTTTACGTTATCAGGAGAGACTAAAATCAAAGAGGTAGGAGGTTTTCTACAGGTAGATGACAGTGTGGCGTCTATCAGCCGGGGCTGTCCATTGATCGACACGTGTGAACCGTCTTTGGCCGCCGTGATTTCATCCTGGGAACAGAACCATCCTTTGGAGCTCCGAGAAAGGTTGGTCGATGGTGAAAATTGTCACTCACAGGGAGTCATGTCCTGGGCTGTGGAATGTGAGAAAAACAACCCCCGCTTCGAATCAGAAGCACATAATTCGCCCCCAGTATTCGATATCCACTTATCCGTGGCAGAGAAGAGTTGTTAAGTGAATCAATAAGGTTCCCTGATGCCAGGTTCACGGTGTTTTCAAGTTATGAGAGTACACCAGTATCGGAGGTACCGAAAGTCGTGCATGCTCATCTAGAACATTAATCAATTGGTTACGAATGTATTTAGATAGCAAGTACAAAGCAATAATGCAAACACGAGGAATGGAGGGGAACTCATGACAATTTTGCCCAGAATCGTCGAACTGGTGCCGATTGCGGTGGGTCATCGCTTTTTTCCCAGACCCGACTGAGGAACCAGATTTCATCCTTCGTTTTCAGAAAGGACTCTAAGCGTTGGACAACCTCGTCAACGGTAGGCCGAGAAGAAGGGCGCAGGTCGGTCATGTCCTGGAAGATTGGAACAAACTCTTCTAGGCCGAAGTAAGAATCCGGCTACAGGAAAGAGTCAGTCGACGGGCAGCGTACACTGAGAGAGAACACACTCCAGTACCACAAATCTCCAGAAATGTCGTTCCGACATTGTAAACATCGAGCTGAAAAGGATTATATCGCTCATCACTATGCCACTCTGGCGACGTCTTGATTTGACAGCGAGCGTCACGGGCTCGTGCTGTGGCCCTGCCATTGGGATAATGGGAGGAACATTCAAAGTCGATAAGATAGTATCGAAGGGGGGAAGAAGTTTTGCAACGATGAACGTACGGCACAGGTGTTTTACAGTCCATGCTATATGGGCGCGCAAAAAGGTAACCCTTTGGGCACACCTCGCTCGAGTCCATGAGGAAATTCAGAGTGCAAGAATCTCTAAACGACCATCACTATTAGTCCTACATTATGGTGAATCTAGTAAAATGACATACCCATGGGATACATTCAGATCGTGCATGAATTTAAGACCCTACGCTTCAGTAGTCAGTGGCGTCACGGAAAGACACAACTTAAGAGTACCTCAAGAATCTGAGAGCACGCCTCAGCAAACTCCTTTCGACAATGGAAGTTCGGACTATTGAATACTCGCAGAAACGGCATAACAACAAAAAATCTGCCATGGTTATCCCCTGGAACGGGAAACGAGTCGAGAACAGGAACTGTATGATTTTCTGAACGGCTGAAGAACTCTGGCTTGTTGAGATATTCTGTGATTGTCCACTCGCGCGCGGTCATACGTTTGATCACGACTTTGCAGGAATCGGACGTTCTAACTGCCTCTCGCACCCATAGACACTATAATGAAATTAAGTCCAGGTCGAGCGAATTATGCACGGAAAGCACGTACGTATGGTGTCACCTCATCCGGAAATGACCCAAATCTTGAACGCGTAGTCTTTGCGAGCCATTTGTGGTTTAATCGCATGGGCACCCAGTCAGGATGATAGCGCGAAGGAAGCGTGTAGCCACGTTCAATGAGAAAATAATAATGCGACACCCAGAATTTCTCGTCTGTTCGGTTGTTCCTCTTTTCGCGCGCTCCTAGATCCATGATATTAGCAATTTCAGGTGCTGGTCAAGGATGAAGGGAAACTTTCACATCAAAATAGCAAGCGTGCACAAACAGCATGCTTCTTCTTGATAACTCCTTGTGGAATTTCAGTCACTGCTGTTTCCCGAATTGACTGGTCTTTGTCCTTCTCCGTCATGATTTGTATCTGCCCGATTACTGTGACCGTAGACCTGGCTCGGTTCGATTCGGTCTATGTCTCTCGTCTATAAAGCAATGCTCAACCTCACACTCGGATGGCTCATTATATTCTCACTGCGAGCTTTTCTACGACGTTACTACTTGCTCAAGGTTCACGATGGACGAGCCAACCTCTACGAGCCATCTCAGAAGCACCCTAAGGGCATCCTTAGCTGCGCTCGGAGACGCTATTCGTTGCGATGCATACCTCGACGATCATCAAAAGAGCGAATATCTCGAGGACCTGAAAGGGTATGGTTCATCTCACTCCAGTGGAATTGGGCTAATTCGCACATGAAGTGTTATGAGTGATATTGGTGCGAAAGACAAAGACAAGTGGACGACCATTGGAGCTGTGGCGAACGTATTGGACCGCATAGTGCCGGTTTTTACGGGCGCGTCGTTACAAGCAGCCAAGGCTGCTGCCCGGAACCTGAAGGCGAGTTATAAAGTAAGCTCTTTCATATGACTGCCTGGGAGCATCTCACAGTTTGCGCTCCATAGGCTGCCTCGGATGCTCGCAAGCGAGCGATAGAACGGGCGGCCGGCCAGGTTAGCGACCTTGAAATGAAACATCTTGAGGACAGGCCGGACATTTTGTATGCACGACCATCCATAGACTCTTCCGCAACTCGTAGCAGTCATGGCAGCGGAAGCGGGGGCAGCAGCAACACCTCTTCGGTGCAGTTCAGCTCGAGGAACCGAGGCTCGTACGACTCTCTGGCGCCTCAGCCACCGCCGTCGTTGTATGGCCGGCACCCGAACCCAAGCACCAAGTCGGTGAACAAGGATAGTGCCCACTTCACAACGGTGTATGTCTCTACGTTCGATAATCAGCATATTGACACACAGTACTATCATAGTCACGATGACGGAGCGCATCCTTCCGCCCAACGACCGCGCACCCGTAGCCTTCGCAGTCTGTTTCCAGGCTCGACTACATCCCTTGCGCCAAGCGCGTCCTATCCGTACAATCAACAACCGCAATATGGTGGACAAGGACATCACGCTTCAGTTGCGTCGCTGGTGCCGCCAGTCCCACAGATGCCTTCCTTGGCTCCAGGTTCCATGTATCCGGGTGCGACGGCGTCACCGTAAGCGTCCATTGTTGCTGTGAACTGTAGTTGTAACGGTTATGCCTTCTAGTTATGGCCAAGGGCCTCATTACTATCCAGCCAATCCATCGACAACCATGCTGATACCGGCACCAGGACCACCGTATGTCATGAATTGTATACATCATGCTTTCGCGTTTTGAATGCTCGACTTTCTTCTAGCTACGCAAGCACGCAATCGCTGCAAGGGCAATACCATGTTCCTCCCTCTGACAGGTTTAATCCTACCCTTATGAGCCGCGAATCAATGCGGAATATGTAAGTCCTCGCAGACGTTCAATTGATAATTTACTCACACAACTCCTTCCCAGGCCTGAAATGGTGCCTCAACAATTATATGGGCAAATGCTGGACCCGAGGGATCCTTACTTCGATGATCCCGCACGGCAACACCGCCTGTAAGTGTACCTCGTTTCTTGCACAAGACGTCGAATCAACTTTCTCTGTTCCAGAATAAACGAGTCTAACCAGCCAAGTACGAAGAAAGAACGCCGCTCTAAGCATTAGAGTTACCCATGCTATCCGTTTTCATGAATTATTACGACGACTTTCCATCTCTGGACATTAACTTTGAATCGATGTCTGCTTTCTTCTAATGAACGCCAAACATGTCCTCATCATGGATCGCGTGTTCAGAATTATATTCTTGCCCCAAAGGAGTCAATTTTACTTACCCCGACGCGAGCTGTTCTGAAATCTGCTGTGCTTCGGGACCGAGAAATTCACATAACGGAGAACACGGTGCCCTCACGTAGAATGGAATACACTTGCCTAGAAAGTGAACCAGTTGGCCTCCGAGGCAAGTGTGTGATCCAATGCCCACAGAAGCACTGCCAGTTTGATCTTTCAAGGACTCGGAGAGCAATCGATAAATGTAGTAAGCTCAAAAAAGAACGAGAACAATCAGTTTAGGCTCAAACCATTCACCGCGGAAGCACCAAGCCTCTCGAAATTGGCTCTGAGCGTACTTTCTCATACGATAGGCGGTTTCCTTCAAGTAGAGGACAGTGTGGCGTCTATCAACTGGGGCTGTCTACTGATCGGCACGTGTCGTCAAGGTGAGTGAATACACGCCTTTGGTCGCCGCTTCGTAATGATTCCATCCTAGGAACAGAACCGAGAAGAGTCAGTGAATGGTGAAAAGGGCGTCACTCAAATTATAGTCAGGAATGAGAGAAACCTCCTCTTCAAATCAGAAGCGACCCCCAGCATTCAATAGCCAGCGACACTATACTTGTCCGACTAGGCGGCTATTCACCTTCTCGTTCATGCAGACATCCATGAACAATCGAATAAACCAAGTTACAAACAGATACGACAACAAATGGTACAGGGGACAGGTATGCATATGACAGGGGAAGATTATATATACGTGCGACGAAAACTATGAAGCTAAAACGCTTCTTCAGTGGCGTAGAGCATCTCAGTAAAGCTCTCGACAGGCCCGGCATAAAGACCACTAGCACCACTAACCACCCCAACCCCGGGGTCTACGAACGGCGGCGGCGAAGAGACGTTCTGTGCGTCGCGAGGGACGGCATCAACAAACGTATCGCTCTTCAGCGTCTCTATAAACTGGTCCCATAACGTGGGATCTATCTCTAAAGTCGGAAAAGTCGAGTGCTCCGAACTCGAAGCAAACGAAGGCGAGAAGGAGGTCGGAGAAGGAGGTGGCGCTTGAGCGTACTGTGGCGTAAACGTCTGGAGTGGGGGCGATGTGGGAGGCGAAGGCGTGAACGGGATGAAAGTCTGCGGAGGATTATTGTACAGCTGCGCGGGAGACGCGGTGTTAAACCGAGGCGTCATGGGCGAAGCCCAGACAGCACGTCTAGTGCGATCCACAGGCGTGCCACGCACCCTCCATCCCTCATTGAACCCAAAGAGGTCTGGAACACGAATCGTGCTCAATCTCGGGGGCGGCCACACCAACGAAGAATCGTCAACCTTGGGCGGATATGGCTGAGGGTTGACTTGGTCTTGTACTATGGGTTCTGGCGAAGACGCTGCCGAAAAGACTATCATCTCGGGCTCTCTCGCCTTCTCCGCCACGCTCTCCCACTCATCCGATTCCTCATCTGATTCGTCCAACTCAAAGTCGTAAGGCTCCTCGTCCCTGTAATCACGTAGACGCGCTGCCTCCTCTTCGACGAGTTCACGAATAAGATCCATGGTATAGGTTTCTGTAATGCGGGAAACCCGATGCTGCATGGTGAGCTTCCAGAGGTCTGGATCGACTCTATGCTGCCTGCGCGAAATTGCAGAAAAGTAATCCGAGGGAATCTCGTTCCTATCATCGTATTCTTCATCCAAGTCGGCATCAGCGTCCATATCGGCTGGCGACGAAGACGCATGGTCGGCAAGTGTAAAGGATGTGCATGAAAGGGGAGATAAGCGGGTAGGGCGCTCGGGCACAAAGCTGTCTGCGGTGATATTAGGATAAGGAGGAGCGGGAGGTGGTGAAGGGGGCGATGCAGGTGCTGTATGGAGTACAAAGATGCCGTCAGCATCGGGGGTTTCGGTGAGCATGTCATCCGAAGACTCGCTGGTACTGCTGGGAAGGATTAATTGAGGCAAATGGAAGAGATGGAATTCCTTACCCGTCTTCATCACTGGGTGGCGATGGGCTAGAATTTTGTCAATATATGGATCATGGCAAAGCGGAGAGCATTTACCTTCGTTGTGAAGTCTCGTTTACTGCTTGAAATGGGGTGTAAATGGGATTATGAGAAATATCATTTTGGGACTGGGGGCAGTCATCCTCCACAGCCTTTCGCTTCCGAAGAGATTGTTCAGCATCGTCCGCCGCACTAGATGAATATTAGATGACCGGAAGTTAAGAGGAAGGGTTCACGTACCAAGTAATTGGGGCTTTGCCTTTAACGGAAGCGGTAATAAGACTGAGGGCATGCACGTTGGCGTCAGACTGCAACTTTGCAGATTCCGTTCCATCAGAGAGCTGGCTCTCTTGATCATGCACGTCCAAGTCGCAGTCGACAGCTGCTTTCGATGAATCGATTGTAGAGCAAGGCAAGGTATCGTCTAAAGTCGTTTTTGACGTTGACGCCACTGTTGATGGTACCAGACTATAGCCAGTTCAACAACGTCCAACACAAGAAAAACAGCAGTGTCATACCTGTCGACATCCATGTCGAGGGTAACCTTGGAGGTGGAGGGTATGGGGGACGCAGGTGTGGGCTTGCTGCTGCTTTAGGCGCTCAGCCTGAGGATAACAAAAAAAAAGTCGTCTGAACACACCTGGAGCGGCAGCGCTTTGCTGACCTGCCCTCTGAGGAATCCTCTGCCATGCGCTTGCGCTTGTCATAGCGTTGTGCTCTGGGGGAGGGCGGTATCACTGTATTCGGTATCTGTACTGCCCAAGTCGTCGTTCGGGTGGGTATCGTCGTTGTGTTTGGTATCGGAAGGGACTTTGTTTCCGCGAGCAAGGTGACCTTTGTAGCCGACTGGGAGGATGTCTTGACCGCCGTTCGGGACGATGACCTCGTCCTCTTTGTTGGTCTGCTGGTGGTCGTCGTCGCCTTTAATTGTGGGGGATGGAGATTGTTAGGCAACTTTGTAGGGGGATTGTGGAGTTTGTTGGTCGTGGTCTTTCCATTTGACTTTGCCGCCGAATGAGTTGCCGCGCGAGTCGAAGCAGTCATGCCTACTTTGGCTTGTTCGATGGTGTGAAAGTCACTGGCAGGGAAACACACATAAACTCAATAACAACGCCGATACCCCGGGTACTCCACGTCATCGGATCAATTCCCACCCGCCGGCAACCCCATGCCGGTTCTTCTCACTCTCAACCAAACTCTCAAGTTTTGAAAACATTACAATCAGTTTCAACAATACTCTGATTGTCCACGAAGGGTACGGACGTTACGACGTCTTTCCGCAACCCCCAGTGCTTGCCACACCGAATACTCCGATCCACGCGTCAGTACAAGGACTAAACTATTTGACCCACCCATAATGTAGCCGCCGGTTCACAGTTTCAACCACGGCCACGGTAGCAGTCCATCGCCCCTACTTGCCGTCATTCCGACTCGTTCGAGCAACATCATCATCAACGACCCATGTAGATCTTACTCGTCTCAAAGATTAGCGCGAGATACATTCTCACCGCTTCAAGTCGACGTCAATCAAGGATCAAGAGCCTAAAACCAGCCTTCCATAATGATATCCTTGTGTTACAGTTGTGGGCTCGAGTTCACAACGCATAAGGTCCAAACAAAAGCTGACCAAGATCATGACGATAAGTCCTGGGTCGGAACTTTAACAGCGGTCCATATTGCGGGGAACAGAGAAGCTCTCCGAATCGGGGGGACGAAGAACACAGTGAATGTATACGCAAAAGACGTCACAAGAATGAGAAGCACGCCGGTTTTCATGCACTTGGATTTCACCGACGTTTGCGGAATTTGTTGGGACGAGAAAATGATGGCGGCAGAAGATGATGGGTGATGTCAAAAATAGTACTTGAAAGCAACAGTTTGAAGGTGAAAAGACGCGGTAGAGAGCAGGAATCCATCGAGGGAACAGGTGAGAAAAATATAGCGAAAAAGGTCTAGAATGACGCGGGTCGCATCAGGTCGATGCAAACTCTATCAGAACGTGATTGCACCATAGATGAAGCTGGTTCGCGGCAGCAGAGGATTGGTGACCGGTATGGGGCGGGTAGCAGCAAGAAATAAGCAAATTAAATAGCAGAGATGAAATAAGAAACACAGGAGGTAGGCTGGACTTGTATTTCGTTGACAGGGAGGAGGTGTTGGTGGCGTGGGAATGATCTATAAGCAGACAGGTTTGATGGCGTCCATAAGCAGACAGGTCTTCTCTCGTTTTTCCCATCATTGTCTTGTACCCACATCGTCGCCGCGGCGCAACTCTGTCCATTCCTTCATTTTAATCCTTTCCTCATAATCGCCTGCTAAACCATGGGTTGCTGCCAATCAAGTCAAGGCGAGGATCCTCAGGCCAAGGCCCGTATGTGTTACTCCTAATTACCCCATTTCTTGCGGCCCGAGATACTCAACAAGTGGCATAGGCAACGACGAAATTGAAAACCAGCTCAAGAAGGACAGGATGATGGCAAAGAACGAGATTAAAATGCTACTCCTCGGTGCTGGAGAGTCAGGAAAGGTGAACACTATGACCACATGCTTTTTGTTCCCGCCGCTTACCATGTCTGTCTCTAGTCGACGGTGCTCAAGCAAATGAAGCTTATTCACCATGGAGGCTACAACGACCAAGAGCGGGACTCGTACAAGGAAATCATATTTTCCAACACAATCCAGTCCATGCGGTTCGTCGACATCTCCTGTAGCAATTCATGACACTCACCTTACCAACCACAGTGCCATTCTTGATGCGTTGCCACTACTGGATCTTACGCTATCGCCACAGAATGATGCCCGCAAGGCTACCATTCTTGCTCTTCCAGGTCAATTGGACTCGGATACTATGCCGCGGGATGTAGTCGACGCCCTCAAATCTCTGTGGAGGGACAATGGCGTTCGCGAAGCCGTTCGTCGTTCAAGAGAGTTCCAGCTCAACGACTCTGCCGTATACTACTTCAACTCCCTCGACCGAATGTCCGCCCCTGGATACCTACCCACCGACCAAGATATCCTTCGCTCTCGTGTCAAGACCACTGGTATCACAGAGACAACCTTCAAGGTTGGCGAGTTGACATACAAGCTTTTCGACGTCGGTGGTCAACGTTCAGAGCGAAAGAAGTGGATTCACTGCTTCGAAAATGTCACGGCGTTGGTCTTCTTGGTCAGTTTGAGCGAGTACGACCAGATGTTGTACGAAGATGAGAGTGTCGTAAGTCCCTATTCCTAATCATTAGAATGATCTGCTAACTCCCTCTAGAACCGTATGCAAGAAGCTCTTACCCTCTTCGACTCAATATGCAATTCCCGGTGGTTCGTGAAGACTTCGATAGTACGTATACCTGCCCTCGATGTCTTTGTCAGTCTCTCACTAGTATTCTAGATTCTCTTCTTAAACAAGATCGATTTGTTCGCTGAAAAGCTCCCTCGGTCACCGCTAGGCGACTACTTCCCCGACTATTCTGGTACGTTTCGTCGTCTTCGAATTCTTACGCGTCCTCACTCCTTGTAGGCGGCGATAACTATGATGCTGCTTGTGACTTCTTGCTCCACCGATTCGTCAGCTTGAACCAGAGTGCAGCAACGAAACAAATTTACGCACATTACACTTGCGCCACTGACACACAACAAATTAAATGTTTGTCAAGCCTTTTCCTCCCCCATCCGCTTGTTGATAACGTCTTTGCTTTACAGTCGTGCTCAGTGCCATCCAAGACATCCTGTTGCAACTCCATCTCCGAGAATGTGGCCTTCTATAACTGCACATCTCTTTTCTTTCCGGTCTACACATTATTATCGCGCCCTCGGAACACATTGGCTTTGTTATATATATCTTTCCGTATTTTTTGGCCCACCTACTACCCCTTTTCAACGTCTTTCCTTTACGTCTCCCTATGTTACCCCGTTGAATTGATACATTATATGTTATCCTATGTGGTGGGAATGCGATGCGCTTTGTTATGTACATTTTTTGATCTGTAAATACGTGTTGGTTGTCTAGACTAAAGATTAACTTTGGCTAGCGATTGGTGACTACTTGGAGAACCTATTCGACGTGGTGATAGGACTTGCTCTCTTACCATTGGTTATTCGCTTAAGATTCCGCGGACGACGTTGCTGGACGCCTCTAATCTTGTGTCCGAGTCAAAGAAAGCGAACAAAGGTTAGCTTTTGACGCTGTCGTGTACGTTGCCTCGTCACTCGGGAGACTACAACCTTGCGACTCTTACGTGTGATGCCAAAAGCCAATTGATAGGTGGGTTTAGAGCGTGACAACCCGCCACACTATTCGCTATATCAGCTTCTTCATGCACTGCGCGCCGACTTTGGAAGGCAAACGCTTTGTAGCATCTGTCATACTTGCCGTGGATGGGAATATTGAGGGTGGCTGACTTTAGATATTGGTTTGATGTTCTTCTGGGCTTAATACTTGCATTCTTCTATTGGCTCGCTCGCCCGCTCTCGATGACCGTGCTAGCTATTTCGAAAGAACAGAACGAAGCGGTGTGCTAGTTGTGTACCCGTTGCCCATTTCTCTAGGTGGCCACAGACGAGAAGGACGGTGACTCGTGCCTACGATGTAGTAGAAATCCGAATTCCTGACGACGCTTGGGAGCCGGATGTGGTCCCGTTCTTTTCTCAGTGACTCCGAGATTACCGTCCACCACTACTTGATTGATTTCGGTTGCGCAATGGCCGTCAGTCGATCGAACCTTGATACTATGGATTAGACGCTTCAAATTCTGTTTTTGACGGAACATGGGTGAGCAGGACTGAACACTCACATACGTAGTTCCCGGAGGGATTGAACAAGTAGAGATGCAGGATTTCTGGGACTGTACGGCAACTCGAAGGTCCCGAACTCGACGGGGGTGAAGTACCAGGTTCCCCAAGCTCCTGGCCGTCCACGGATCGTTCGCCAAAGTACTGAAGTGAGTGCATCTATTCAAGTGGACGGATATAAGGGTCTTGACACGGTGGAGGATCGGTGGTTTTCGAGTGTGCAGCGCCTTGCAATTCCCATCTCATGGCATACAAAGAAACAATGAATTCTCTGATGACCAAAAGGCGCGTCAGGTCCGACTCGCTCTACATGCCTCAAAGAACATGCCTGGTGCCAAAACGTGAGCATTTAGAGAGGATGGCGGGGTGAAAGAGGCATTGGTGTCGCTAATCAGCGATGTACTGCCGCGGTCCCTACCTTTCAATTAAAAGCTCGAGCGACGCGGGAAGTACACTAACCGCGAACGTTCGAGACGACGCGTCTTCGTGGAGTGGTGTAGTTCAAAGGTACTTGCGACTTGAGAGTTCAATTTGGTGAGGCCTTCACCGGATCTAGATAAAACGCGTTTCATGAATCGTAGCGAGGTCATTCTCGCCTGCTCAGCTGAGCACCTCGTGATTCCTTGTGATCAATCGAAACTAGAAAAACGGGGCGCAGAAAGATGTGCTTGGGCCGTAAAGTGGCGCACAAGCTTCTGAAGGCTTTAGTGGGCCTCGTAGAGGTTGTACGCACAGGATAAAAGTGGAAGAGAGAAGCGCTTTCTCGTTTTCAGGTCCCGATCGTTCCCATGCGGTGATTAATGACCGAAGCCGGGGTCAATACGCGTGTTGTATAAAGTCTCCTCCCTCCCTCTCCCCGTTTCTCTCTATTCGTTTTGGCGAATACCCCACATTCTTTTCCCCCTTACCCTAATACTTACGATGAACAACTTATTTTCTCTTTCGAGCGCTGTCCTCCTGGCAGCCACCATGGTCTCTGCCCAGGTGCCAAAGTTTGTGCTTTTTTCCTTGGCGCTGAACGCGAAATCTTGGACTGACATCATGAACAGCTACCGTGGAGAAGTTCTCCTCGAGCCCGGCATCAACTCTGGTGGGTAGAGCCCACGTATGCAAAGGCGATCCTCTGACACGACGCAGGCAAATGTATGACCGCGACGTCCAACTCGGACGGAGCGACCGTCACGATCCAGTCCTGCACTGGTGCGACCTCCCAGAAATGGACGTTCTCTGGTGGTTCCGTCAAAGTTTTTGGCGACAAGTGTCTCGACGTCACGGACGGCAACAACGTGGATGGTGTAAAGCTGCAAATCTGGACTTGTTCCACCAACGGCAATCCCAATCAGCAGTTCTACTACACCGTACGTCTTTTTTTCCCTTCTCATTGTGTTCGTCTTTCTTTGGCTGATCTCAACATAGGGCGACTATCACCTTGCATGGACCGACCATGGTAAATGCATGGATCTGACCGACGGTAACCAGTCCGACGGAAACAGGGTATGAATACAGGTTCAAATCCTCATATCGAAAAATTAATTTATGTATACGCGTAGATCCAACTGTGGTCGTGCGGCAGTGGCATAAACCAGATCTGGAACACGGGCTACTATTACACTGATCTGCCTACTACCTCTGAAGATGGCCAATCCGGAACCAATAACTGTGGTACAGGCAGCAGCAGCAGTTCCCAATGCCAGACAGCCTGGATCAAGTACGTTCCATATGTTGCCTGCATCAACGCGTTATTGACCACGCGTTCTAGCTCTGCAGAGGATTTCTGCCTCTGGGCTCCCCCCACCGTCGATACCATTGGAAACTCTGAACGCGTTGAGGTCGCTTACTGCACCAAGTCTGGCCGTGGCGCCCGTACCATTCCCGATGGAACTCTCAAGGGTGTTCACTTTGTCAAGACTCCTGACTACGTCCAGGTTACTGGTGTTGGTGACTTTACCAAGATCAACATCCCCGCTGGTGACGCGTCAGTGACTTGTGATTGGCTTACCGCGAGCGCACTAATGAATTGTGAACAGTGGCGGTGAACTCGATCCTCATGGTGCTGATGGTAACGGTAACCCTAGTATGCATCTCATCTATCCACACACAATGTCGCGTACTTACCCTCTTTCGCAGTTGGTGGTTTGGTCTATGGAAACTCCTTCGGAACCGGTCAGCAGTACCACGAATGGACTTCGTTCATCTCCTCGGACGAATTCTGCTTCCGCGCCTGTGTCGGTGCTCAAGCTGCACAACTCTGCCAGCACATCTACGATGTCATGGGATGCTACTGGAACATGCCCGCCAACTACGACTCTGGCGTCTTTGAGAACTGTGACGGCGATGATGAGTACGTCTTTCCTTACTTCGCCGCTTGTCGATATAATCTCATCTGCCGCTTCAGCCTCCCCATGGGTGTCTACGGTACCTCTACGTGGTACCAGGGCGTCAACCCTACGCCTGCGGCTCACCCTGCCGCCAGCTCCTCAAACTGTGTTCCTTTGGCGACTGTTGGTGTTACTCCTGCGCGGAAGAGGAGGTCGAGCAATGGCTTCGAGAAGGTTGCGCGCGCTGCTTTCGCAGAGCCCACCCCGATGTTCTGATTCAATGTTTTTGGGTTTAAATGAACGGACAGGACAGTATCTTACCAGCATGGACTACTTATCTAATTGCGACGCTCATTTTCTCCATTCGTGAGACCAACATTACAACAAAATACATTCTTCAGACGGTTCAACGTTCAACGATTGGTCTTCTCCACCATCTTCATAGCCCAATCACGAGGCACCAAACATCCTTCACTACATGGAGGGCACTTGGTCCATGGAATGAATGTGAGCTCCAAGCGGTAGTGTTCGACTCTGCTGTCAGCTCCCTCGTCCGTCTTGATCCCACACTGACAGAAAGCCTCTCCAAGCTCGGCATGCACAGGATCATGGTTTGCAGGGCACTCGTACAGATCGAAGCGGATGGCGCATTTCGCCAGACCTCCAAAGACGGATACGATATGAGCCAGTGGCCGATTCAAGGGCGGAAACTTTCCATCTGAGTGCAAGCGAATTGCAACATTGGAAGAAGACGGAGCCCGCAGAATCAGAAAAAAGTCTCGACTACAGCTTTTTCTACACTGGTGCAAGATCAGTGAGGTCAACCTCATCACCGTAGTACTCACTCAGCCAAGCACCGCTCCAGTTTCATTCGTAGGGGTAATGTGCCTTCGGTATAGTTTGGATCATTCAGTAGGTTATGAGCAGAGATGATGATCTCTCTGTAAGAAAAATCCCCACTAGGTCAATGGCGAGCCATGAATCTAGGATGCAGGTTGTGCTGTAGCGTGTTTCGGCTAGGGTAACGCCGTTCACATGGCAAGGCCGCTACCTCCGCGTCATTAGCACTTGTCTTCTACCGCCGTCTCCATTCCACCTTGTTACTCGTTTTTCTCAATCGTGTACTCAGACGACGTTTACGGCGCACCTGCGCCAAGACGAGCGACCCTACACCCCCAATGGGCTTTTCGTAAGGATCAGCAATGCCAATCTCGTCGACCATTAATAATAAGAGTACTCATGCAACCAAACGCTCCTCCACTTTCTTTCGATGCGGTAAGGTGGCTTCCGTATCCACCTCCTTATTTGGATTACTTATTGAGTTACTCAATGGTCTCCGCACCAAAGAAATCTAAATCTCCACCGGGAAACATACTAGGAGGCAACGTCGCGACACGAATAATCATGTTACCTATGGCGTACACACTTCTTCATCCATAACACAAGCAAATATTATATTTTGCTATCAAGCAGAAACCTCCTCCACCCTCGCCCAATTCAAAGCACCCCGACTAAACCCTTCCGCAACAGCCTTAAACCCATCCTCCTTCACCTCCTCCAAAAACACATCATGCTGGTCCGCCAGCCGCTCATTATTCCTCCTAATCTCCCGAATCATCCCATACTCGCGCGCACAATTCGGACACTCCGTCTCGTTGTCCGGGAGGCATCTTGAAACGCCAAAACGCATGAGTAAGAGTTGGAGAGATAAAGAAGAACGCGCACCGCTGATGATAACTATGATTACACATAAAGTGCACACTCGGGAGATCAAGCTGCCCGCCACACGACGTGCACCGCGTAACATGGAACACCCGCGGGTGCTCGGGATCCGACAGATCCTCCACCTGCCGCAGCTTCGCCGCCGTCTCCATCCTATACGAAGCAGTCCACTCCTGGTCCTAAAAAACCCCCACCCCACCTCGTCAATACACCACAAAAACAAAACTGAGTCTCTAAAACTCACAGCCTGAATCTCCTCCCGCGCCTCCTTGATCCGCGTCATCATCCACTCCTTCACCAGCCCCACACTCGCCACCCCGTTCCGGCTCAGCACCTGTATCACCCCCAGCGGCGGCATAATGCTCTCCCGATTAACATGCTCCAGCACATCCCGCACATCCTGCTGATGCCGCCCCAGCAGCTCCCCCGACGACGTCAAGAACCGCAGCACCAGCGGGTACAAATGCGGGTGCGCGCCGCCGTACGCCTTGAGCTGCCGCACCACCTCCGCCGACGCCTCCCCGTCCCCGTCCTTGTCCTTGTCCATCCAGAACCGGAGCACATCTTCATACATGCCCATGTGCTCCCACAACAACACCAGGCCCTCCGTATACCCTCTCGTAGAGCACAATATCAGCGCATGCGTCGGGTCGTACGGGATCGTCGAACTCTGAAGCACTCTCATCCCCTTCTCCCGGTTCTTCCGCGCCTCCGCATCATCGTCTCCCAGAGTCAGATACAGCTCCAGCAGCGTATTCCACACCGCGATCTGGTCCTCCCGGTCAGCTTGAACGTCCGCGGGCGGTTCCAGCGGAGGCTCGACGGGCGAGCTGGGGTCAACGTTCACGGTCTGGCCCCACCGCCGCCTCGCCACCGTCTCGAGGAACAACACGAATTGGTCCATGTGGTCAACAAAGTGGGCAAAGTACAGGCGCGGCGACAGACGTTTGACGGGCTTGGGCGGAGGAGGAAGAGCCGGAGGAGGGGTGGGCGGACGGGAGCCTTCGTGTAAGGAGCCTCTGCGAGATACCGGGTCATTCATCTTGACGGTCTTGATAGATGGAGAGAGTGGAACGGGGGTCTCCGCAACAATAGAGTTTCTGTTCAATGCCAAGTATGAGAGGTAAGAAGGACCGGCGGTGTTCGCGCGAGCGACAGCGGGAGGTACATCTTCAGGCTCTGGTGCGAGCGTTCCGCTAGCCGACATGGTACATAAATCGATGAGCAGCTGGGTCGTTTCGACAGGAAGATTTGCGAGCATCGCGCGCCCGTAACGAGCGAGATTGCTCTCTGTCTTTAGAGAAATAAGTAGGGCAATTCATGCAAAAGGAGGACGAGGCGTACCGTATCGGGTCCCAATTTACGAAGATATGACAAGGCATCCTTATAATTCTCGGCATCCTCGATCTGTATGCGCAAATAGTCTTCATGCCGCTCATATTTCTTTGCAAGGTATGACGCATGCTCAAAGTACCCCGCCTGCCGACACACTCTGATCGCTGTGTCCAAATCGAAAGGCAACTCATCCGAATTCGAAGAGTTCCGCTTCGATTCGGTCTTGATAAAACTGTCCAGACGTGACACGTCTTTCAATTTCGTGTACGTGTTTAATAAGAGCGTTGTGTGATCAGCGTTAGCTAGACCAAGTGAGTGCAGTTCCTGGAGATAGGTAACGAGGTTGTGTATCCGTTGTGCGTCAAGGAACTAGAAAAAATAAAATTCATCAGTCCGCATATTTGCGCAAAAGAATTGTCTGCACACCTTTCGAATCACATAACTTGGCTGGAGATGGCCAATGGTCTGGACAAATTGCTGCATAGCAGCATCATAATCCCCTTTAGCGTAGAGTTGGTTTCCGTAATGCTGGTGAATGTCGGCAACGCTGGCCTCGTCGAGTCCTTGAGTTTTAGCCAAGTTAAGGGCTAACGGAAGTAACGACCGGCTATAGAGCATATCAAGCTTCACGGATGTCGGTTTCTCGATAAGAGCTTTAAGCTAAAGAAAAGTTAGCACGATGGAGAGGATATGAAAACAATTGAGCACGTACCACACCATCGTTGGTAAGAACATATATATTCCCCCAAGCCGAAATAACCTGTCGCGCGCCTTGACTGAACATGGCCGAATACGCAGTAATCTTATTATCCGGGTCAAAGACGGTCACCTTTGACGCATCCGTATCCCCAGCATTGTGCGCAGCATTAGAGAAATGGCGGACAGTTGCTGAGGGATGGCTTCCCGTGGGGATAATGGGAGGGGACACGATGATCAAATAGTTCTGGTGTGTATGGATAGCCGACTTGTGGCCTTCAACGGCCCAGCACGTCCCGCGACCCTCGGGGCTACATGCGTATATAGCCTCGTCCCGGGCAACTATGAGATCTTTCGCGTGGTGATCCATAGTAGCGCAGCCGAGACCCGCGCCAATTTCGTCTATAACGGTGGCGGTGGCGGCGCCTCTGCCAGACGTCTGATAAGAGAGGACATGGTTGACGGTAAGGATGAAGAGAAAGACGTGGGGACTGTCTTCGGTTACTTCGCGGAAACCAAGACCTGTTATAGGCTCGGTAGGGGATTCGTGTACTGTGCGGGGTTTGGGTAGAGCAGTCAGGGATGAGGAGGATGCGAGAGATTGGTCGAGATGTCGGTAGAGAAGGACGGTACCGTCTCCTAGACCGATAGCAAGGTAAGATAGGTTGGCAGAGAGGGCAAGGGTGGAAATAGGATGTGGTCGATTGCCAAGTTGCACTTTGGCAGAGCGCAAAAGGCGAGGGGCGCCCGTTCGTTTGTCTAATGATTCCAAGTCCCATATCTTGAGTAATGGTGAGCTGACCGCGTCTTCTTCCTGTTTGAATGTTACTCGTCCATCTACACTGAATATGGGGTATACGCACGCCAAGCGTTACTAGAACGCGCCGTCGTTCCGCCATATGGGTGACACGGCCTCCGACATGGGCTACCCAGCTGTTTATTGATTCAAAGTCCTTGTTGAGTAGGTGTATGCTGCCATGAATGTCCGCAACGAGTACACCAGAAGAACATGTCGCAATAGTCGATATTTCTGGTGTAGCCTACGAGAAAGATGAGGATATATTCTAGTCCATAATCGTTTGTGGTTTGCGCACCTTGAAGATATCGGGAGTACTGTCGAGATCGTGCACGTCCTTGATGACCTGTTCCTCGAAAAAGGTCAACGACCTGAACTGTAGCTCCCGTCAGTTTCAAATTTGGAAAAGGGCGTAATGTTCTGACTCCAGGTGCTGATACTCCAGTGCTCATCTCTTATAAAGTGTTGTGTAGAAGAGGATACATCAAGTCAAGGTGCAAGACGACCTAAGGTTAGGGTTTCCCACACGTGCCAACAGCGTCGAGCGGTCCTTTCCGAGTCCTCTCAGCACCGACTCTCATCATCACAGTGCGCCCTTCTTTTTCCTCATCTGCACCGCAATTAACGCATAAATCTCAGACAATGGCCTTCCTTGGACTTCGCAAATGGCCCACACCCGCAAGTCACCCATAATATGCTCGCATATGGACTCGGAACTGACCATGTCAACGAACAGGTCTTCAAGCCCTTGTGGCCATTCATGGTGGCGGGACTCTTCACCATATACGGTGTTTCAGTCATTCAGGACAAGGCTGTCCGCTGTGCGTCTTTAGGCCCCGTTGTGGAATACACGCTGACAATGTTGGATTAGCTCCCCAATACGCTACGGACCCTAAAAACCCGTACGCTGCGCAGATCGCAAAGGAGAAGGAACTGGCCGCGCACTAGAACAAAGGCAATAGATTTGGCTTTACCTGTGTTACAAGCAATCCAAGGCATTTTGAAGCAGACCAAGAGAAATATCCTTCCGTACGCAATCTGGCACGAAAATTCGAGGCCTCCAAGAACTTGAAGTTTGGGCATTTGCAGTGGGGCTCTTGGCTGCCCAGCAAAGTGTCCAGAAATGCACGCGACGCAACTCTGGAATAGTATGGCATCCTTAGAAGGTCGTGAACGAACGTATATTTCTCCATTCCAGCCCACGTACTAACGAGAGGACACGACTGCCAAGGGAGCAAACTCCTTCAGGATTTCGACAAGCGGGATGAAAAGGAAGATCAAAGCAAGAGACTCGATGTGAGCTATAAAAAATCGAGTTGAGATTTATTCACGACGTAGAAGAACACAGGTCTGAGAATCAGAACTGAGATACCACGCCACACGTCCTTCTTGAGAGATGGTGGCTTTCTTCTACTTCTTGTCCAAGTCTTAAAGCTTGGTATCTATTAGGACGAAGCGAACGTTTACTTAGACGCGTACATGTTCCTCTTGATCTCGACCTTCCATCTCGCCGGTCATAATGGAAGAATTGTTTTCGTTGTGTTAGGATATACAACGCGCGCCACTCGTGAAGGTACTCCCTCGAGCATTCTTAATCACACTACTATTTGACTTGAACTGGCCCTCATTCTAGTAAAAATGCCAAGAAACAACCAGTCTTTTCTCTGTCTGCATGAAATATTTCAATCTCCTAGCAAGAGGAATTTCACCCGAAAGATCCAGATCCAGAGGTTGTGGCGTCTTTTATCCTGCTTGTCGGGAAGAAGGAGACGCTAATACGTGGCGAGACGGACTTGGTTCAACAGTCGATGCAAGTCATCCACCTACTATGAGAGAGGACTTCGACGCTGATCATGCATGCACGACATTCCAGATGAAGAAATAAATAGATACACAACAACAACCAAGCTAGAATTGGCCCATGCGTTGTGCTACCCGCTCCTTGACTGTCTGATAAGCGTTCATAATAGTTTGTTCATTGATGACAATGTCGGTCGTGTCGGGCCGGGGGCGGCTAACTCGGGAGGCGATGGCGGCCGCGTCGGTGTCGACGATGATTCTAAACGGCATGAGTATAGACAAGGGCGAATATGGGGGAGCACATCGCACCCATCATCAATGGTTTCGTCCAAACACAGCAAGACCATATCGAGGTTTTCGAGTACAGCTCTCTTCTCTAGCTGGTTGCGCAGGAGCAGTGAGAGGGCGTCGGCAAAGGAATTGAGAGCGGTGGAGAGCATGAGCTCGTTTTCACTGGGCCCGGCGATAAAGTAGAGAATGAGGTCGAGTGAATGTTTGTACACGACGAGCCGGCCATCGTAGAGAATGATGTCGCCTAGCGAGAGAGACGTGTCAATGACGAACAAATAGCGAGTGAATGGATACTGACCGCCAGCTTTCTTTGTTTTTTGGTAAAGACCCTTTTCAAATGCCTTTTGGTCCTTGAGGGTAAGCAAGTCCTTGGATTCGCCTAGTGGATGGCTCTTTGGACGATAGTACTTTGCTAGGACGCGATGGCCCTCCGAGTCGAGGAGAACAAAGGCATTTACGCTATACAACGAAAGATTCACTGCAAACAAAAATGAGGCGGTGGTTGGTTGGCCATAAAATGAAAGTACTGACTGGAGTAGGTGGAACAGGTCAAGTGCTTTCCGATTGCCTGAGAAAATCAATTTGGACCCAAACCGGATTTGGAAGCGGCCAGCGACCATGGACGTCGATATGCGGTCGTCGTCGCTCTCACCGCCGCCGCCCCATCCTCCCTCATCTCCGGAACCTACTACTACTATTACTACTACCGCTGGTGAGGATATTACACCTCCCGATATCAAGGTAGAAGACAAGGAGAAGACGCCCAAGAAACCAAAGAGCGAGCGGAAACAGCACCACTCTCCCACACCTCCTCCAATCGTACCACCGCCACCGCTCCAGACAATACGTCTCGATATAACACTTGGAGGTCCAGAAAACTATGAAGTCGATATAAACACTCTTGCATTGGACACTGGTCAACGGGTGCCCGTAGTTGAAACAGCAAAGGCAGCCGCTGCCGATACCAGTGAAAGTGAGCAGGAACCTGAACCGGAGGAACAGATCCCTGTCGTTCCTGGTAAAAAGAAAAAGGCGCGTAGTCATCATCCGACACTCCCCGTTAATCGCTGACCGGTGTACAGAGAAAGAACTTTCAGCAAGAGTATTATGACACGAATGACCCCTTCATCGACGACTCTGAGCTCGCAGTTGACGATCGCAAGTTTTTCGCTCAAACAAAGCAGCGCGGCTTCTACGTCTCTGCAGGACAAGTAGCCCTCCTCAAAGATAAATCGTACGTCTTCATCATTAAATAACAATACGCGTCCGCTCATAGGTAGTAGATCACCCGTAAAACCCAAATCGAGAATCAAAATGGCACCCACACTAAAGACCTCGGAAGACGGCTCGCGCGAGTCCCCCATCGCGCTCGACGGCACAGACGACGAGCACCCCGAGCGCGCCGTCACAGGCCAGAAACGCAAGCGCTACGTCAGCGTCACCGAGAACGGCAAGAAGCGCAAGATCATCGACGTCACGTCCTTCCACCCGCGCCTCCAGACCGCGATCGACGACCTCAAGGCCGCCATCGCCAAAGAGGACTGGTCCAACAAGGGCAAGTTCCCCCCCACCATCAAGCCCCTCCTCGCGCAGACCGCCCTCCTCGCCGTCGAGCTCGACGAGTACGACGACGACTTTTTCAACCTCATGCCCACCATCTTTCCGTACAACAAGTTCACCATGACCAAGCTCATCAAGCGCACTATATTCGTCGAGCACACTGCTTTGTTGGTCAGACGCCAGGACGCCCTCCTAGAGCAGCTCGGCAAGCTCGCGACGGAGGGGTTCAAAAAGGCCGAGGAGGACTGGCAGAACGCTGTCGTTGCGTGGGATCGGCGGCAGGAAAAGGCAAGGCAGCAGAAGGAGGCCGAGGGCGGATTTGAGGGCACGTTGAGTGCCCGGACGGGGACGAGCGAGCCCCCGGGGCCCCCGACGCGGCCTGGCAGTCCGGCGGGCGACGAGGGCGAGGAAGGCAAGAACGGGCGCGAGCCGCATCCGCCGTCGAAAAAGTATAGGATGACGGACGCGATGAAGAATATCGTGTGGGAGCTCGTCTTGTTGAGTAACGAGTCGTGTCGGTTGGAGAATGAGAAAAAGTAATTTGGCCCTCTTTCTTCCTTTTGTTCATTGATTGACCATTTTCTTTCAGTCAACTAGAAAACTCGATTATTCAAGTGTCCGAGCAGGGCTTGAGAAAGGTCCTGTATCAGAAGATTGTCGCTGTCTTTCCGGAGGGCTGGATGTCGAGTGGTCAGATTAGTCGAGATGGTGCGTTTCCCGTTTTACGCGTTTATCACCTCTAACCCTCCGCAGTGTCTGCCATCAAGAAGCGTCTCGAGAAGGAACAGCTGGAGGGAGACGGCCTATCATAGCATTCGCCTTTGGGGGATGTTATTGTACGGATTGTTTTTTATGCTATGCTTTATTCACGGAATATTCTACTACTGTATAATTCTGCTTTCGTTTGTTGAACGGTTTATATAGTCTCTCACTTGTATGTAGGTTGTTTATTCGTGGTATTTAACTCAAGACTCTGACTGTTTTCGAATTCGACTCCTGAATGTTGCCTAGAAGTATCAAGTTTCCTTCTTTCATGCAGAAAATATTGGAACAACATACTATTAACGACTCCGCCACATAAGAACAGGACCGTGTCATCCAAACAGACTGCAGAATTAAAGCATACACCATAATCATTGTCATCATATATCCATAAGTACACGCATCAAAAACACTAGTGCACACACACACACAAATCCGACGCGTGTGTCGTATCGTACTTGCGCAGTCGGAGGCCAAACAGCACCTCAACGGTGTGATTGTCAAAACCGGCACAAAGATGCCGGTGGCGACGGCGGGCGGGATGGTTGGGAGGGCTTGCAGCAGGAAATCCAAGGTCCTGTGGTAACGTTCAAGAAGGCGGTGGGGCAATGCTAAAACACCGTAACCCCGCTCTGCGTCCCCGCATACTGGCTCTTGACATCATCAAACTCGCCCGCGTCGTCCTGGCTCTTGTAGTCCAGCTCGTCGTACTGGCTCAGCCGGTCGCTCTGGCTGAACGCGAGCCCCCCGCCGCCGCCGCCGCCGCCCACGATGGACGACGACGACGGCTCCTGCGAGATGATCGACGAGGCGTAGCTCGTCGTGCGCTTGCCCATCCCCATTCCCATCCCGAACCCGAACGAGGGCATCCCGGACGAGTACGTCGCCTGCGAGCGCAGGGACTGCACGTCAGAGGGGATGTACCCAAGGGTGTCGTGTGTGCGGTAGAATGACGCGTCGAAGCGGCTGGGCGTACCCGAGCGACGGCCTACTATAATGTTAGCTATGCGATTGCAGTACTGTGAGCGAAGAGTCCGTACCATCTCCACCAGCACTTGGCCCAGCTCCCCCAAGATAATCCCTCGCGCTCGTCTCATGGCGACGGAATTGGTCCATCGATTTGACGAGCGTGCGTCTGGGCTTGCTGAACTGGATCATACTCGCTTGGAGGTTGTTGAGCGGGCCCTCAACAAGACACTCCTTCTCCTTATAGTGGGTCAAGAGGTAGTGCCACAACGGGTGCTAGGAATACCAAAGTTTTGAATGAAAAATTCAAAGCGAGCCAAAGAAGAAACACACACCTTACTCAGCACTTTTGGATTACCTAGAATAACCACCCCATACTTGGCTCGCGAGAGGGCAACGTTCAACCGCCGCGGGTCGTTCAAGAATCCAATGCCCTGGTGCTCATTGCTCCTCACGCAACTGAGAATGATATAATCCTTCTCTCGTCCCTGGAATGCATCCACACTGGCCACCTCGATCTCCTTGTAGAGGTCCTTCTTCAACGACCCGTTAAACTGCATATAGTTCACGATATACGATCTCTGCCCCTCGTATGGCGTTACCACCCCAATCTGACCAGGTACAACACCCGACTTGAAAAACTTGGTCACAATCTTTTCCACATTCGACGCCTCAGTCCTAAAAACCATTTGTCAGTATGAATAACGACAGGAGGCGCTCAAACACACCGGTTAAGGAAGGACGTTCCGCTGCTCGATATTTCCTCCTGTCCGAGGTTCTGGTAAAAGAACATAGGCGTATCGGGCACCGGCCATGGAAAGTCTACGTTCTTCCTCAGCCGCTCCGGCGCGGTGACGCCGTTCTGCAAGGTTCCTTCGTAGAACATATTCGAGGGGAACTCTGACAGGCATGGGTGCATGCGATACTGTACCTGCAAGCGGATGGGACGATTGCCAAGTAGCACGAGCCGTTCAAAGAGCGACTGTGTCAACCCAGCGCGCGCTGCTTTCTTGTTCATGATGACGGGGCCCAATTGCTATACGGAACAGCATAAGTCAAAAGCTATGGATAATTCGAAAGGGATCCGCACCTGGTGGTCGCCGACAAGAACAACCTGTTTACAACCCAAAACCAACGGGATCATGCACTCTAATGAAAATGATCAGAACACAGCCACTTGCAAAATAGAGGCGCTCTCACCTGGCTCAGCCGCCTGCGTCGCCTCATCAATCAACACCGTCCTAAACTTGAGTTTACTCAATCTCGGATCTCCTGCTCCCACACATGTACAACAGATCACATCGGCCTTGCTGAGAATCTCCTTCTCACACTGCCTGATCAGCGTCTTATACTTGCGCTCGTCATTACTACTCAGTTCCCCCTGCTCCGTCTTGAGTTGGATGAGCTTCTGCAGCTCCACGTGTGTCGTGCTATTGTCGACCTGCTGGTGCAGCGTCAAATACGCGACACTCGAGTCGAGTGCCTCTCGCGACTTGGCGGTGAGTCGGACAACTTTGAGGCCCGTGATGTGAATCTTTTCGGTGAGCTGGTCGACGGCGACGTTGGATGGCGCGCAGACGAGAACCTGGCCCGGGTTCATCTTGGCGAGATGATATACGACAGAGGCGGATGTGACGGTTTTGCCTGTGCCAGGAGGGCCTTGAATGAGACTGATGGGCTTCTGGAGTACGCTCTTGACAGCATACATCTGCGAGTGGTTAAGCTCGGGGAGCCCAGGTGCAGAGAAGCGCTTCGGCATTTGCGTGCGTAGGACTTGAGGCTCGAGTTCGTGCCCAAGCAATTTGTGATACTGACCAAGAGATTAGTACGATAGTAAGTTGCGGGATGGAATATACACACAATGTAGCCGCTAACACTTTTCTCATCAACAGCAAACGTCTTCATCGCCAATTGCATCCTGTCAAAGCTCGTTGACTTCCAAACAAAGTCGGCGGAAAAGTTGTGGGTGCATTCTGTCGGGACACCATCGGTCCTTCTGAGCTCCAGTCCAATCTCATCAGAGACGTTGTTGGGAATCTTGATGACATGACCAACACCCTCCCAAGCCTTGTGGAGCTCACCCGAATAACGCAGACGCAGCTCATCGCCCACTGCCAAGCGCACCTCGCCACTCTCCAATTTGGGCAACCCAAACCACGCCACTCGCTTCTGATTGAGACCCAAGTCCCATCGCACAGTAATATCAGTCTGAGTCTGACTTTCCTTGAGCCTTTTATCATAGTCGGCCTCGATCTTAACCAGTGGGCCAAAAATATTCTGGTATTGATACGCGTCTTCATAGCGTGGGAGGATAGGTTGGGGCTCGTCGTCCGCGCCAGGCTTCTCAAGGTCGGCCAGGGTGGCGTTGGCATTCTCGCGCCAAAGGTCCTCAAGGCGGTTGATCTGAGCGAAGGAGATCTGACGCGAACGCAGCTGCTCCGTTTCGCTGGGCGGCTTGACGAGCCACGAGAGGAAGGAGCGGTCATCAATCAGCGGCGACCAAAGCGCGGCGTTCCAGGAGATGTCCTTGCTCACGGCAGCGCACGGTTGGCTTACATATAGATGAGATAATGAATTTTGTAGATTAAAAGGTGGGAACATACCGACAAAGAAGGACGACGACGGTGTCGCTCTTGGCTGGTATAAATCCCAGCATAAACACGTTCTTGCTGCCGCAATTATAACACTCTGGAGTGGTCTCTCCCAAAGGGCTTTCTGCGTGGAGGATGACTTCCTTGTGTTTGGCACGAACAAGATGGTTGACGATGTGGGACGCCGACGTGTTCCCGCGCGAGTTGCAAAACCATTTGGCGCAGATAAGGCACTTGACGACAGAGGCAGGCGAGTGAATGCCACAATAGCTGTGAACGAGTTAGTAGAATCGGAATGTGGCAAATGAATAGCTCACCTGCACGCATGAGGCGGCAAATCCACGTCCTTGAGGTCATCCAGAACACCGTCAAAATCCTCCCCAGCAACAATAGATTGAAGGTTGTTGTGAGCATGGCCGTGCCCGTTACTAGTAGAGCCATTGTACTCGGAAATGGAGAGACTGGACAGATCAACGCTGGATGCATTATCGTTGTCCTGGTCTTGTGTGCCTGCAGTGTACACACTCGAAGTATCGTCGACGAGGCCCATCCCACCGTAGGAGGAGGCCGAGTCGTACTGAAAATTGTCGAATGTATCCATGCGTGTGATGATGGTTGAATCCAAGTTACTGTACAGCTGGAGTCAGGGTGAGTAATTTCCTAATATGGAAAGCGGTAGCGGATATGCCCTTTAGGCAGTCGCCGACATCGTCGTTCTACTTGGAGAGAAGTGGTACATTCAAGGGTACATTCATTGAAAACAGTGAGAGTCCGTCACCGACGAATTTGAGACTGACGTTCTTCCCCATTTACTTGAACCAGTACGTTAATAGTATCATATTGGCGTCGGCCTGAGTCATGCTACAACGACCAGAGTCATACCGTCACCACGCGCAATGTTTATATATTACCAGTCCTGTAATCGTCTCTTGACCCAACCTACTGCACGATGCCGACTGCCACTATGATCGACTTCTCAACAACCGACCTCTCGTACTCATATTCCGGCTTCTACGCCAAAATCGTCGATAACGTATTGACGGAGGAAGAGTGCAAAGCTCTCGTTGACCTAGCCGCCTCGACACCAGGAGGATGGAAGCCCGCTGCACTTCCCGCAGAGACAGCGGACAGTGTTCATTCCAACTTCCGTCACAGTGAAAGGATTGTCCGTGAAGATGAAGAGGTTGCCTCCATGTTGTACCACCGATTACGGCCATTCGTGGAGGACGAGATTGGTGTCATACAGCCAAAGGGTAGATGGTGTGGCATCACTGGAAAGATTGGACGAAAGCAGGGACCGACATGGACATTGTCGAGGTAGGACACGGATTCCAGAGTCTGGGCATTTCTAATCCTCCATCCTAGCATCAATCCGCATTTGAGATTCCTTCGTTACGGTCCCGGCCACTTTTTCAAGCAACACTGCGATGGTCTAAACGAGTATGACGGCATGAAGTCCTTTGTAACATTGCATCTGTATCTTACAGACCGTGATTCCCTACCAGTGCAGGGGGCGGGCCTAGCGGGAGGATGTACGCGATTCTGGACTCCTGACAAGAAACACTTCTTGGACGTGGAGCCGAAGGTGGGGCGCGTCCTTGTATTCCAACAACGGATGCTCGTCCATAGCGGGGAAGAGGTGATGGAAGGAGTCAAGTACACGATGAGAAGTGACTTCATGTTCCAGGCATCCGAGTAGGTTGGACACTACATCGATGATACCCATATGATAAGCTCCACGTTAAACAGAACTAAATTATGCACCCACTGTCGGACACGAGAAACGGTAAATATCGGCGATCTTGCAAACTATTAAGTGACAATATGTGGCGCATCATTTCGGCATACACGTACCATGTACCAAAAGCCGGGAGTCAGTGCTAATGTCTCCAAACGACTTCATGTCCATTCTCCATTATAGGCTCGACAAAGCCGCGAAATATCCAAGGTCGAGGCTCTACGCACTCTTCCCTTTCGGCCAGCATCGGCGCCTACCATTCCCAGCGTCTCAGACACAGAGTTTCCTGAGTCGTCTGAAACCTCCTCGCTTATTCGCGACTTGCATCTACCCTCGTGTGTTATGTCTCGCCACTGGCCTACTAGTGGAAATTTCCCTGGCGCGGGGACCTTGGAGACCATCCACTTGGCTCATGAGCTACTCAATAATCCAAATATGGAGGCGGATACGGAAGTCACCTTACCTTATCGAAAGAAAGTGGAGCAGTGTTTGCCTGCGTGAGTTCTCTTAATGGCGACGAGGTTGACATTACTGATCGGTCTTTACCAGTGTAGAAAAGGCGGTCGTTGACGTTTCGTCTGCAAGATTTGTCTTTGTCCGATGCTACAGTTACCTTGCGTTCAGATGGAAAGCATTGGCCCTTACCAACGTCACCGGCTTATATCTGGTCAACCTTGCCCATCATGGCGGACCGCCTCGTCATCCAGGGGTTATGGTACGCGTTCCCTGCGACCCATGCCGCCAGCTTGTGCATCTCGAGTGCGGAGAGGCTTTCTGTGGGTGCGGTATTAAGACGGACGACGGAGTTGAAGGCGGAAAGGTTCAACATTACCGCCTCGAGAGAAAACCTCCTCCGAGGATCCCGTGCCCTCCATGTAGTGAAGGGTGTTTGGTGCCTCGTGATTGTGCTATGAAGATGGCGACGAAGAAGTGTTACGGTCTGTATTATCATTAGGACTCTGTACAACTCTGGATAACTCTTCTCTTCAATCCTGACCTCATAGACAAGAACCTGTTTAGGTAACCAGTGCAGGTTTCTCCACGAAAAAAAAAGCCTGGTTCATCACTTTCCAGAACAGCTCCAGAGCTTGCTCGTTTATGCCAGCCACAGGGCCCGAGGGACCCCACCATCCTTTGGGATCATCCTGGGACTGCGTGGACACAGTAAAGGGTGAATATTGGCGGTCTTGCAAACCAATAAGTGTCAAGAGGTGGCGCATCATTTGAGCAAACACGTACCATATCATAAAGTCAGGAGCCAGCGCTAATGCCTCCAACCAACTTCATGTCCGTTCTCCATCATGGGCTCGACAAAGCCGCGAAATATCCAAGGTCGAGGCTCTACACACTCTTCCCTTTCGGATTGATCCTGGGACCAACGCATGCCATACCCCTCTTCAATCCTAACCTCGTAGACAAGAACCTGTCTAGGTAACCAGTGCAGGTTTCTCCACGAAGCCTGGTTCATCACTTTCCAGAACAGCTCCAGAGCCTGCTCGTTTATGCCGGCCACAGGGCCCGAGGGACGTCCCCACCATCCTTTGGGATCATCCTGGGACTGCGATCGGGGAGCGTGTTTCGACCAAGCGCGCGCGCCTGTTGTAAGTGGATTACCCAGATTGTGCGGCCTTGTGAACGCTTCCAGGCAGAGGTCGGTGGTAGGAGGTTCAGAACCCAAAGCAGACCCGACGGTGTAGGCAAGGCCATAGGACAGATGCTGGGCTAACAGCGGTTCAGAAGATTTCAGAGAGTCGAGATTTGCCCGCTTCGAAGCGGTGTCAGGGAGCTCTTGCATCCCATTACACCGCGGCGAAGAGTTATCGAGCGTCATAGATAACAAGCTGGGCGGATCGTTGTCCCCGTGCGACGACCGGTCCGCATTTGCCATGAGCCAAAACCTGATGTTCAGACCTTCAGCGAACCTTCAGATATAGAGCGCCTCCCTTGTCGTGGTCAACAACCAACCTCGAAGTTTGTCGGTGTTTGCCAACATGAGCGCCCACGAGATCGTTCCTTTCGGACAACCCTTCTTCGCTTCAAAATGCGTTCTTGGAGAAGCACCGTTTTATCGACCAGAAGACAATACATTACACTATGTCGACCCCCTTGCCAATCCCCCAGAGCTACACATCCTATCCCTTGATAAAATGCAGCTCCGAATTCTCTCCCTCACCGACAGCATCAGTGTGGCGTCCTTTAGAAAGGACCATCCTGGCTACATCGGCGCACGTCTTCTTGGTTTCGCCTTCATCGACGAGCAAACCGGCAAGATCGAAAATCTTGCCCAAGTGCTTCCCGAGTCTGCGCACGGGAAACTCCGCTTCAATGACGGGGCTTCAGACTCTCAAGGACGCTTCTGGGCGGGAACGATGGACCATCAGGCCATGGCTCTCCCGCTTGGCTCGCCCGGAGTAATACCCGCTGGCACTCTTTATCGCTATGACCCCGACGGGTCGATTACCCAACACGAAACGGGCATATACTGCTCTAACGGCCTCGGGTGGTCTGCGGACAACAAATGGATGTATTTCAGCGATTCATATGGTGGCGTCGTCTACAAGTACGCGTTTGACGAGGAGAAGGGAGCTATCAGCGATCGCACAGTCTTCTTGGACTTCCACTCCGAGACCATGAGCGAGAAATACAGAGGTGGTGAACCCGACGGCATGGTTTTGGACACAGACGATAATGTTTGGATGGCATTATGGGGAAAGGCCTGCGTCTTGTGTTTCTCGCCTGAGGGTAAATTGTTACGCGAGATTACAGCGGAGGGCGTCCCGTATATGACGTGCACGGGTTGGGCGGGCAAGTATCTAGATTTGCTGGTGTGCACGAGCGCTTATCGGAATGGTTTGGGAGGTGACGATGGAGGGAAGTTGTTCATCCTAGATGTCGGCAAGAAGTGGGGTGTTAAGGGCGTTGAGAAGTTCAAATTTGCTGGGTAGCCAAAGGTTCAAATACAGGATGCATCGACTTATCATTGTGTATGTTTGAAATAACTGATCTTCCACAGTGTGACTTGAATGCTGAACATCCAGGCAGCAACAGTAGATGCGCCTGAGTGGAAGTATCGAGTGTGAGAGTAACACCATCGTAGCAATCAACGGTATCTACTATCTCTTTCTCGGCGGTTCCTGTCTAAGTGCATTCAATGATTTCAAGCACCACTCGACCGCCACGCCGCCTTGCCCACAATGATGAAGTGTAGTAGGTTTTTAGATAATCTACGTTCACTTGAGTCTTGGAGTCATTTATCTTCCTCTTTCGAGAGTGATAGTTTATGGTTACGCTCAAGGTCAAGTCCATCGCGTGTCTTCAAAGTCAAGAAAACCGTGCCGGGCCGGCGCAAGGCCCGAAGGGTCCGAACATTTCTGCTTCTTCACTTAGCCTCACGTTCTTACACGCCTTGCGCGCGGACGAGCGCGCGCGTGATTGACAGCTTCGGATGTCCAACATTTGAACTTCGCGAATCCAAATTGGCTTATGGTCGGACTCAAAGAATCAAATGCTTGGACTTTCGTCACCTTCCAACACAATACGGCGCGATTTTGAGACATGATAATCAGTGTCGCCCGCAGATTATTCACGACTTCACTATACCGTTATGTCTACCCACTGGCCCAGTGGAGATTTCTATGGTGTCCGATACATCGTCGTTGCTCATGAGCTACTCCAGTATCCAGATTTTTCGGATACGGAAGCCACCTTACCCTATCGAAGGAAAGTGGAGGAGTGTTTAATTGAGTGAGTCCTCTTCATGGCGGCTAGGTTGACAGTACTGATCCTTTCTCCTATTTTACCAGTGCAGAAAAGGCCGTCGTTGAGTTTTTTTCTGATTCTGCGAGGCCTCAGCCCAATGTCTTCGTCCGATGCTACAACTCCCTTGCATTCAGGCGGAAAATGAGGGTCCTTGGATGTGCCAATTGCTCATATAACGGCGCCCTTTACCAGCATGGAGGACCACGTCGTTTTCCAGCTGTGTATCTTATACGAGTTCCCCGCAACCCACTGTACCGCGAGCTTGTGCATCTCAAGGGTTTCTGTGCATGTGGTTTCTTGAATATGGCCGATAGAGCTGAAGGCAGAGAATTTCTTAAACATTACTGCGTCCTCCTCATATGTGCTCCGACTACCCCGTGCCCTCCATGTAGTGAAGGGTGTTTGGTGCCTCGTGATTGGGCCATGAAGAGGGTGAGGAGATTTGGATGTGAGTAGTTTATGACTTCTTTCAAGATGTTCTTAGTTGCACGACCATTTGTGATTTTGCACCACTGGGGACATAATAAATTCTTAATGTAGATAAAGCTCCTGTACAGTACCTACAATCGTGAAAGTGCCTATGTTTCTTTAGCGTCTACTTCAACCTGTTTCTGATCAGCTCCATACGCTCCCATGGCAATCTCATCTACCGCCTCAGGCTCAATACTAGCAACCTGGGCAGTATGGTTTGTGACACGCATCAACACCAGCGGAAGCAAGACAACGAGTGATCCGGCTGTGAGACCCCAGTATGAGCCAAACATGTCGGCGTAGGGTTTCTTCTGCGCATCCAAGTTGAACACGATCGAAGCGCCAGCAGCACCAAAGACCTTATAAAAGGCGGCATAAAGGGAGAGCACGAGTGGATCGTTTGACAGACAGCCCATGATCCAATAAGCGTAGCATTGCCTAGAAGAGGTGCATGTCAAATGGCAGTACCAGTAACTAGTAAATGACGCTTACCACAATCCATCAAGGAGCCCATAGAAGAAGTACAAGGCGACATATGCACGAGAGCGGTTTTCCATAATATCCATAACATCGTAGGCGACATTCCTGTCCGACTCTTTGAAAGGGAATACACCAGCGATAAGTATCGCATTCAGAATGACAAACATGAAGACCCAGCCCTAAGCAAACAGTAGTGAGCGAATAACCGTAATTCGTCTAGAGGCGACATACGGCGATGGCACGGGTTCGACGAGAAAACTTCTTGATATCCAACGCCAGCCCAAACAGACTTGCGCCGACCAACGTCGCCAAGTTATACCAAATGCTGTTGAAACCCTACGTAGAATTAAGTTTCGCGACCAAGTACGAGGTAACAAAGGCGACTCACCCTACTGCGAACATTGAAAAAATACGAGTTGTAGTCATTGCTCTGATACGGAATGTACCATAGTCCACAAAACGAATAAGGGAAGAACAAGATGATGAAGGGTTCCCTCTTGAGCGCCTTGGGCAAGTTCTTCAGTTCTGTGATAAGCGAGCTCGATTGAGTCAAGAACACTTTCGTTCCATCGTCACGGATGACCTGGCTAGGACGGACAAGGAAAAGCGCGAAGAACGATCCGCACATCATCAAGATGAACAATGCAATGTACGTCCCGTCGCGGACCGTGCCCGAGTCGTTGCCATTCCAGTTATCGACGGTAGGAATGATAGAGCCCACCACAGCGCCCAGGGACCATATAGCCCAGAAGAGTGCAATGTAGGAACCTACACCGGGATACGGGAAAACACTTGAGACAAGTGCCGGAGGCGTTGTCAAATTTCCACTGACACGATCATCATAATTCCAATGCTCGTTTTTCCATTGTACATATGTATCCGTACCTGTGTAATCAAGTGAATGCATCTTCACCAGCCTGTACATATAATGGTGCCGAGTTCTGCTGTAATTACCCATTCCACCGCGTCGAGCCTCTTGAATCGGGACGTTAAGGCTAGAACACAATGTATATTCCACGGTAAACTAAGATTGTAAGGTAACAAGGTATAGTAGAGTCTAATTGGAGGGGGCATGAGATGACATTTCGAGAGTACTAGCAGACTGAGCATTGGCAGCAGCGTCACCAGACGCATCAGTAGTAGCTTGTGATGCGTTCGATGTGGATGCGCCAGGTACAGGTGCCCCGTTAACGGAAGGAACAGCCTGAGATGGTCCATCATCAATGGGATCATCGCCGTTATCGTTTCCCATGGGACCAAGAGACGAGAACTCATAATCCTCGTCACCTTCGTCATCGTCGATGTCCATCACGTTTTGTTCCTTGTACATGTCACGATCCTTCTGAATGATTTCGGTACGCCATCTGTAAAAACAATCAATGACACATTGCAATCGAGGCTGAAAGAACATACTGGACCCATCCACTCGCAGTTCTGTCAGCTCCGTGGAGCTTCACGAGGTCACGCAGAGCCTTGTTCAGAAGCTTCCAGAATCCAGTATCGCCACCCTTCGCGTTGACTTTTCCAGCAAGTGGTTGGGCAATCTGACGCTGAGAAATTTTAAGTATTTGCCTAACTGTGCAGTCGGGACTTACCTGAAGAGCAATAAGGGCGAAAGTCTCCGTTTTGATTGACGTCGGCTTTGGAGAAAGATGGAATTGATCTACAAGAATCCTCGCCAGAACGTCAAGTGACAGATAAGACCGGACGAGTTTGAACAACTGTACAGACGTTAACGGGACATGACTATCAAGGTATCACGAAACATACCAGCTTCCGGAATGCACTCTTCACACTGTTAACCTTGTCGTTAAGAAACGTCTGTACAGTAGCCTTGATGATCTCGTCGGTGTTGAATTTCGTGAGATGATACGTCGCACGATGCTGAGCAATGTGGTCCTATCCCGGTATCGAGATCAGCGTGATACAACAGTTCAATGCAATCAAATCGTACCATAGACGATGTGATAACCGGCTTTGCGAAGCTGATGTGAAATCGAAGCATCTGGTGGCGTAGGAGCTGGATGAAGCACATCTACGGCTTCGTTAGAACAGCGAAGTGATATAAAATCGAAGGCTGACTCACCTCTTGGGCCTTGGTTGGGCGCCACGCAGGGTGTATCACATCGTTGATGTCGTTAACCTTCTCAATAAGCTTCGCCGCAGTGTTCTCCAGCCCACCCAGTGCCTGACAAATGGCGAGAATCATCATGAACTGATGGATTGCTTGAGCAGTCGGGCTCGGCATCTGGACAATTGTATTAGGACTCGCATACTACATCGAAGATGCAGAGGAAGCTGACCTGAACAAAATCTTGAGCAGCCTGAGTCATTGCACCATTGAGGCCAAGTGCAGCTGCTGTTGTCGTCACCTGCTGCAAGATTTGCATCGTCGGTGGAGGGGCCGTGCCGTGAGCGAATCCCAAGTTCAAATTACCAACGTCTTGCCCGAATGACCTGTCTTCGGGCATCCCACCACCACCAAGTGTCTGTACGGGACCGCGAAGACATGCTTCGCCACCACTGAGAGGACTGGCAGAGTAACCAAGATTCGGCTGCGAGAAGGAGCGGCCAAAACTATTTTCACCTCGTGAAGGGGAGCTGGGCATGCTCGAGGGCACAGAGCGACCCATAAGTCGCTGACCAGCCCCTGTGGGGGGATATGGGGAGAAACGGTTGCTGTTGCCGTGCTCTGAAAACATGGATGGTTGTCGGAGCGGAAGAAAAGTGACAGTGGCGAAAATTGTTGAGTGCGTCACACAGCATTATTGGAAATTCGACTGGCATTCCTTGCTCTGCAACCATGTCTGATTCAGCTCGTCAAAAGCAAAAGACTGCTGCTCGAAAGAAATCTGCAGCGTAAGTTGTATGAATAGCTTGCTTCAGTATTTATAATTGACGTTGCATACCAGCCTTCTCGATGAGAACAATGGATGGTTGAATAGCCAGGTTTCCGACACTCAAGCATGTGAAGGATTGGATTCGCGTACGTCCTGCTCCAGCAAGATGTTCAAATACGCCACCTAACATTCTCTCGATTAGATTCCACTAAGGATGTATCACAGAAGATCTCCTACACAAGCTCTGCTGGTCCTTACAGTGCAGCTCCTCGTTCTTCTGATCTGGATGAGATCCTGCGCCGTCTCTCTCAGATGGAAAGTCAGAACGAGACTATCCAGGATGTCGTTCTTACCCAGGCGGACAAGATTACTCGTCTGCGCCGTCGTGTTCGCATCCTTGAAGCTCGTGTTAGTTTTTTCAAGAACCGCCTCGAGCGCAATAAAGAGACACATGCGACCAACATGATGGTCAAGAAGGAGAATGAAGAAGACGATCACGCGACCCACCGTGACGGACATCCGTCGTCGGACTGCAGCGATCATCTTGACGAGACTCAGGAATCACAACTCATAATTACACACAACACCGAGTATTACAGTAATCTTATGGAGTCTAACGGTACCGATGCTGGCTTTTCCGACAGTGACATCGAGTCCAAGTCGGGCGATATTGGGGTTGGAAGTGACGGCGAGGAATTCGAGGATCCCTACATCCCATCATTGGAATCACAGATTGAGAAGAGTATTGTGGGTGATCGCAAGGTGTCTGGAAAGCCGCCATGTGTCAGTCGGGAGGAATGGGAAGCATCGCGATAGGGAATTAGATACCTTCATTTCAATGATATCAGCGGATTGACCATGAGTGTTGAAGTGATCTCATGTCAGAATGCATCTCTGGATCAAGATAAAGCGAAGCCGAACCACCATCACCACCAACAGAAACGGAGAATACATGTGTATGATCTGGAAACTCGAGTAGTTCACCTGCATCTGGGACACCGGACACAGTGATGCCGACAGAAGTACCGAGTGCCTTGCGCCGCGGCTGCGCTCTACGACGTGTTGCTGAAGATGCTGGTTGGCTTGTCAGTGGATTGCCCGCATGTGATCCAGATACAATATCCCGACGGTGGTGAATGGCATCTTGAATAAGTTCGTCTGTAATACTCGTATACCGATGTCCGGGTGTCGGTGCAAACTGTGAGATGAGGTCTGAACTGCGTAGTTGAGCAAGATTCAGAAGGATGTCATCTGGCCGACTATCGTGACGGATTTCGTTCTTGAGACGTCCGGTTTTTTGCCGTTCCTGACGGACTTCGCGAGTTTGGGTAATACGACATTTCTGGGCCACACAATTGTGAATAACATTGACAGCCGCTAGACAGCGCTAGAAGGTGGTCAGTGGTATGTTAAACGAAATGTTGTGAACTCACCGAGAGTGAAAGAAAGACGGGCTTAGTCGTCTCTGCTGTCAATGCTGGGAAACGATATGGCAACACCTCATGGCTGCCCACTCGAAATTGTTGCACCAAAATTCCTATGACTGAATGCCGCTCGGGGTTCTCCAGGATCTCCAAGACTTTTCCAATCACATCCACCTCGCTGATACGGAAAATACCAAACGTCCCATCACGTAGAACATCACCATTATGAAGTGTGACTGTCAGACATTGCCGTGTAGGAGTGTTCTCAGCACTGATCGCGCGCGCAGCCTCAGGATGAACTGCGAACGATGCCGTCTTGTTCCACGTAGTAATAGGGGTAGCGGGAAGAGGCTGATATGTTCCTAGTAGGAATTCAGTTGCGCTCATATTGTCAGAGTCAAAATAACGAACCCGTTTGACGGCCCGTTACAAGTTCTGACATTCCCATGAACTTGAGGAAGATGGGATCATCAACAAGTTTCTGAATGGCAACGCCTGCTTGCCGCCATGTTCCGCTGACACTGTCGAATACGAAACCTCCAGATATAAGATGTCGAACGGCATGTAGATGGGAAAAGGCCATCGCGATATCAAGGCTAGGCGCGTGCCGGTTGGAATGAATACTTCTTAGTCGGATAACGAAGTTGAACGACTCGAAACCCTCGGTCGCAGAGAGGAGTGCTGGCCCAAATCGTCGCACGTGTTCTACAATGTGAACGAGGACATGAAACTTCGGTTTATTGAACCACTGAGTATTCCAGAGAGCGGTTCGTGCTAAAAAGTCGTTAACAGCATCACGAAGTACATCCTGTGTGATATTTCAATCTCACGTCAATCCTTCAGTGGCAAAACACTTACCAAGTACTGTGTCTTGTTGCTAATCGATGGCCGAAACACTAAAGTCGCCAGGCGATGAAGCGCAAGCCAGGCCTCGTATGCTGCCTCCGGGATCATTCCGTGGAGCACCTGCGGAGCAATCTGGACGGCGATACGAAAGTCACGGCCAGTCAGCGAGCCCGCATACTGAACAAAGGTGTGCCCGTGCGGTTTATCGGTCCCAAGTCCATGGACATTGATACTATCAATTCGTGTCTTCAAGATCTCCTTTTGCTCAGCGTTTTGGCGCGATACAGCATCCCGCCAGAAGTACTTGACGAAGCCAAGTAGAATAACATGCAGAATCTCGACCGGAGAATCAGCATTGGGATCAAATTCTGATCAAGGACGTTCGAGTGAGTTCAAAATACACTGACGGCAAGAATGAATCAAACCTTCTAGCCGTAACGATGGACTCCAGAGATCGTCAGGAAAGGTAGAGCGCAGTTGCTTCAGTGCGCTGATGAGATAGTCAGTACCCTGTATTGACGGATCTGTCTTCTGAGCGTCCTTGATGGCCGCGCACATTTGCGAGAGTAGCTCAGCAAAATGCTGGAAATATCTATCCTTGACGCCCGTTGCAGTAGCGATCTTGTCCGCGTTCGATGGAGCACCCCGCATTATCTCTGACAGCTGCTCTTCAAGTGCTCTTGTTAAGAGTGACTCGGCGTCCTAGCCACATATGGAAGCCCTGGTCGGAGAGAGCCCCTATCGTTTCTCTCTCCGAACCAGGTATGTTAAGCCACATTGTATACTACCTAGCTAAATCTATCGTTTCTCTCTCCGAACCAGTTTGACAGGTTATGGGCCCCGGAGCGCTCTAAACCGATAGTTTATTTGTTTCGCACCAAAGCCACGTTTTGTCCTATGCCGGCGCAATTTTACATCCCGTCTCAACCCATCCTATTCCTTAACCGACACCATACCTTATGCTCGACTAATTACTCCATACCGGATGGAGTAGATGCTGCAGCCAGTTACCTTGACCTCGTCGCTGTTGCAATCATTCTAGACCCCAGACGGACTGTTCAGGCCTAAAGTTGTGTAGCAGTGGGACAATTATTACAGTGATGGTCCGAGCAAACGAAGCAGATGTTGAAGCAGCCCAGAAGAGGGTTGAAGCCTGGTTACTAGCTGACGAGAAGGCTTCCTTCACCACTATCGAGCATCCCCAACTGCCAACGACGTCCGTTCTTTCTGGTCGCTTACCTTAGCGCCTAACGCGCAACGACACACAACCCATATATCATCATCCACGTTGAAGACGTCAAACATACCGTCGACACACACCCTCATCGTGCGCTGCTCCAAGAAGCTCTACGATAGCAGTGGAGCAGTGGTTACAGTGATACCAAGACGTCTGTACACGACCATGCCGACGCCCTCCGCGATCCGAACAACGACGTCGTCCAGACACTCAGGCGCGTTGGGAACATACAAAAGGGCGAAGGCTGGGATAACGGCTGGAGTTTCCGCGTCATGCAGACTACTACTGTATCCACTTTCCACCAGTGCTGCATCTACTGCCACCAATTTCCCTGCTCCTCCTGTTCTTGCTTGCCCTCATGATCATTCGACATAACGCAGTCGCGCTTCATCCTTTTACGCACATGCCAGTTATGGCAATTCCTAGCGCTCTCTGTTCCATCGCCATGACCTACATTCCCCATCCGCGTCATCTCGCAGACCGACGCGCATCCTCGGCATTTTGGATTGCTAGCTGAACGTCTCACCCCTCCATTCACTGGACATATCCATCGTGTACCACCCTCTACTCCTTCATAGCCCGAAGGAAATGAAGCAGGCAGCCAAAAGAACCTGAACCTTGGTTACTGGCCGACCTCACTCCACTATCGCCAAAGCCAGCCTTTCTCATCAGCTGCACATCATCAGCTCAGTCCAGATGTCTCGCATACCTCTCTTCAGTGGGTACTATCTCGGCACAGACTCAATCACCCTCGTCGGCATCACTTCTCCTTATTCAACACCATCTACAACGACGGCACATGTGTCTCTACCACCGCACAGAACGCTACCCACATTTAGCGTATCCCGACACGTTCGGAGAACATCCTTGGTGTGCTTCGCTTCGCCACATTGGGGTGCGTGCCCTTCACATCACCATCACTTTCCCCGAGCCCGCTGCCATCCGTAATGATGCTCCGTCAAATGCCTCATTGCCGTCGTTCTCTCCGATGATGCGTCATCCTTGTACATCGCCAAAGTCATTGTCGACACCTTTGAGAATCCCACGCACTCAACTTCGAGGATTGCTTACAAGACCTCACACGCACGGTTCGGCGTCTCATTACTATTTCCCAATCTCGTTGTTGCCATCATGTTCATTTGCCATCACCTGAATCGCAATGTGGAGAAGTATTCTTTGGAGATGCACGAATCGTATTCCGGCTCTCACCCTAACATTGAGTTTCACACATCCGACCTTTATAAATGTTATTGATCTCAATCAGCCCATAGATCTTAATAATTTATCAATTCCGCCTCTGAGCGTATTTCCCGCCTTTGAGCGCAACCTCGCCTTTGAGCGTATTCCCGCCTCTGAGCGTATTCCCGCCTTTGAGCGTAACTTTGCCTTTGAGCATATTCACGCCTCCGAGCGTATTCCCGCCTTTGAGCGTAACTTTGCCTCCGAGCGTATTCCCGCCTTTGAGCGTAACTTTGCCTTTGAGCATATTCCCGCCTTTGAGCGTATTCCCGCCTCCGAGCATATTCCCGCCTTTGAGCATAACTGCGCCTCTGAGCGTATTCTGGCCTCTGAGCATAACTTCACCTCTGAGCGTATTCTGGCCTCTGAGCATAGCAACTTCGCCTCTGAGCATATTCTGGCCTCTGAGCATATTCTGGCCTCTGAGCGTTACTTCGCCTCTGAGCGTATTTTGGCCTCTGAGCGTATTCTGGCCACTGGGCACGTTGCTTCAAGTGTAACCTTGCCTTTGAGCATAATTCTACTACTGAAAGTATGCCCTCGGATGAGGGGGGGAGGATACTTTACTTAGCATCCTCAGCTTTGTGCAGATCCAGCACGCATGACCGCCCGCCCACTCTTATCACAAATTCACAATCTGCTGTTACAGCGACCTAGTGATATCACTGACAACGGCCATCGAGCTTACTTCTGCCTTAGAGCATACCATCGCCACTAGACATATCCAGTCGTCCTCCGAGACTACATATTCCCACTGTGAGGATGCTCTCGGACCTGGAGTCGTTCGGCCGATTCCTATACACGATGTTGAAGTGGGTGATACCACAGTCGATGCACCAGCTGTGCTAAAACGCAGGGGACTTCGGATGACGGGGGAGGAAAACATTCTTCGTACCATCCTCCAGTCTCCCGATAATGAGATCGAAGTCAAATCGAAGTGGACACAAACCCAAAACTTGCGCAAAGCTTCATTTATATCTCCCTTTTCTCATTCACGATTGGAGCGTCTTCATGGACATTGTTACATGCCACGCATCCCCGCCCCTTTCTTCCACGATTACCGTTGCTGGCGTACCGATTACAGCTGCTGGCGTACGACCGTACTGCGACTGTGGACCACCCTTCCTTCGGTTCTCCTGCGCGCCGGCCTGAATACCAGCGAGTTGCCGCCTGATTGAGAGGACTGTACAGTCTGAAACACGCCGGCTGACAGTGGTACCTGGAACTGAATTCATGCCTTGAAGCAATCGGTTTCCAAAGGACGAAATCAGACTCGAGCGTATATGGCTCCATTGCCGAGTCTGACGCGGTCGTGGCAGCCGCTTTAGCCTCACAGACTATCACTGATAACGGCACACCAAATCTTCGACATCTTGGCTGCTTATTCGAGCGCAGCCATCCTCATTGAACACTTACAAAGCCGATGCGCGCTTATGATCCTAATACTCATCCTTCATCACCAATGATCACCACGATGAGTACACTGGCGCTCTCCCGCTGTATTAACCTCCAACTCTTTCCATGCGACCATCGCTGGTCCTGTCGAGCTCGAGTACATCGATGCTATCCCAAACAACGGCAACACGATGGACAAGCTGCTCATTATGCTCCATGATCTTCTCAGATCTGCCGCCAATGTCCTATTCAGCTATGCGCTACTTTCTTGACAAAAAGAGCTTGAAAATGTCTCTCCCCTCGGCCATTTTATAGGCGGCATAAGTCAGCCTTTCTGACTTATCCAAACTCTCCAATCCTATCATCGTGGATATCGCGCCGGCCTCCAGAGGCAAAAAAATGTCAACCGAATGTCATCAATACGTCCTCCGAAGCAGGAGAGAGTGCCGAACATAGAGAATATTGCCGACTTATTCACCAAACCACAACATTGTCTAAGCACATGCTCACTAGGTGCTGCACCTGGACGCCAGTCAAGGGGGGGTGTTAAGAGTGACTCGGCGTCCTAGCCACATATGGAAGCCCTGGTCGGAGAGAGCCCCTATCGTTTCTCTCTCCGAACCAGGTATGTTAAGCCACATTGTATACTACCTAGCTAAATCTATCGTTTCTCTCTCCGAACCAGTTTGACAGCTCTGATTGTATCAGACTTTGAACGTGGATCCCCAACCTGTCCTGCAATCAGCGTGTGGACAGAAGTTCATCGAAGTCGGCCTACATTCATGAAAGCATTTAAACGTTGCTTCTCAGTTGCGTTGTTCGACTCGTCATCATCGGCGCGTATCTTTGAGACATGACAAACACGACAAAAGCATTTTCCAGTCATGCCGATATGACTAGAGAACTCGCTTTGCATAGGATTATCTCCGTTCATGCCCAAGATCCACGGAAACAGAAGGACCATGTCTTTGAACATGTGGTCGTAAGCCTCGATGCCGCCACTTTCGCGGACATCAGGAAACAGCCTGTGGGCCAGAGGCTGCCTAAGTTGCATGCTGCAGCAGTCATAAACCAGAGGGCCTTGAGGTGGCATAAGATAACTTTAACCATCTTAAGCCTGAGAGTGCAGCAGTTCAAAGCTTGAGTTACCTTGATGGCCTTGAGACTACTTCAAGTCCACTCAAAGCATAGAGTTTGGCAGTCCCCAACTCCAGATAACTCTAGCTAACTCAAAGGAATATAACATCACAGTACCTGACTCACAATAACTTGGGCATACTCCAAGATATATACTATCACTCCACACAACTCAGGTATCTTTAGCACCACCCTGTTCAAGCAAACATCACACAATAGCATAAAGATACATTTCACCGAGGAGGCTTAGCATATTACAATGTGGTAGCCATACCCCACTCGAGAGAGACGGCGGCATGAACAAACAGATGTCTACCTATAGTCTGCACATCGAGCTAAGAAAGAGTACTAAACCGGAGCCTAACTCTGCCGAATCTTCTCAACCCATACCATTCAGGATGCAGTCTCAGCGTATGCGCGTGCCCACCTTGAGAAGCAGCAATACGGGGGCTACCAAGTGATCATCAATAAGAACGAGTAATCAGATTAAAAAGGAAAATGCACCTGCGTGTGCACGAGTTCGTCATGCGCCGTTGAAACTCTTCACCAGAGGCTTACGCATGTACTTGTGCTGGTGTCGACTCCGACGCTAATCGTTGTCATTGAGCAGTGAGGGGTCGTCGTCAAAGGAGCAGACACTTCACGACCGACGATCTATGAAAAGGCTGGGGCAGAAGGAACGAGTGCCCGAAAATCCGCGGCAGCTTGATAGACCGTGAGTCGCTCATCGTGGTGGTAGGAATAGCAATACGCAAAGGCAGGGAAAGGAGAAGAAATGAGTAAGACCTAAGAGACCATGCTAGTAAAACCGCTGGTTCAAGGTCAGGGCTATTCAGGCCGTACATCGTACAACTTCAAGGGATTACGGCGTCCAGAATACGACGGCGATCTTTCGCCCGAATGTTCAGCAAAGTCGGGCACGCTGCTGGAGCGTCCCAAGCCGAAAAACTATGGGAAAAGGAACAGAAAAAACCGCGTCCCGAAGTCGAATCGCTCGCTAGTGAAGGTCGTTCATCGTGGTGGTAAGAGTAAGACGGGGTCGGCAGAGTGAAGCATGACCAGGTCGCCAACGTGTGTTGCATGCAGCGCCGTCATTGTCCTCTTTAGCGAAAAGCGAGGGTGAGAGACTGAAAAAAAACTGGTATGTAGACACACCTTGGGGGTAGACGCATCCGCGATGCCGTCTCAGCCAAACAGAATCCAACTTGATGTGAGCGAGCGCAGGGCTCTCTACCTCGCCGCCGGGACCCGGTGCTCCAATAGTCTTGCTACTTTGACTAGGAGGGCTTACGCGTGTCGTTGCTCCCCGACGCCGTTTGAGGAGAGAAGAGAGAGCAAGCGGTACCTCGTAGACGTGCAGCGTCATTGAAGGGCCTGCGTCCTGCCACTGCCAGTGGAGTAAAATCATGGGCTGCCTGCTGTTGAGGGCTTACGCGGCTCGTTATCGTCTTTCTGCTCGAAGGACTTTGTCGTAAACGGCCTGTTAAACTCGCAGAATGGACAGAGCGGCCTCAATGCGAGGGCTTACGCGTGGGTCATGGTAGCGGGCGACGACTCGAAGTCGATCGCGGGGGAAATCCTTGATGGTTGTAGTCGAAAGAGGGAGTGTTGTATGCTGCCCACATTGGTGGGGCTTACGCGTCGTTGATGACGCCGCATCACCGTCTCCATCGCCGCCGTGGCCATTGGCCATGCTGGTGGACATGAATAAAGAGTAAAAAAGAATTCAAAAATACATACAGTATCAAGTTGACCGTTGCCTGGCCTGACCAGCAGACGAGCAGCATGGTTTCCACCCTCTCCCAGCCTTGTGGCATCCAGCGCGGGTGCCCGTTGCTCTCGTGACGTTGACTTTCTCGTCAACGGCGCCCGCAATTGTCAATGAATGCTGCCAGTCGTCTGGGCTTAAGCAGCGAGTCGTCCTCCGGTTGGTTTCCGTGGTCCAGACAGAAGAGAAAATACACAATGGCTACGGACGCCGTTTCCAGGAGTGGGAGTGTAGGCAGAGCGCCAAAATGAAGTTAGTGGTCATGGTAGGAGGCAGTGTAACGACTCTGAACATCGTGCGATCACTGTCCGGATTCTCGGATCGGTCATCCGATCACGAACGGAACGAGCTCGTCGACGCTCGGGACAGCGACGACGGGCTCGGAGAAGTATTGTAAGTATCGGAATTTAATACAGTATATGTCTATTAGATGTAGCAATAAAGATTTTAGTCGTGCTGTTACGCGTAGATATAGAATTAAGCTTACGTAGATAGTATCCCATCGAATTGACCTGAAATCGCCCGCTCCAGCAAGCTATGCCACCCCGAAGGTTCAAATTTTTGATTGTATATACACTTTATAGTGTTGTGTACTACTTCTAAGTAAATTTAAGGTACTCAACTCCAGCAATACATTGCAGTTGCTCGGACAATTCTTCTCACAACACCTTTCATGGATCTTGGAAGGTTGTATGTCTTTTCATCTCAAAATTCCTGTAACTTTGTAGATAGGCCCATTATATGTTAACCATAGATTTCGAAAAATTGCAGCCTCTCCAGAGCCGCCGTACGCCAGCAATCGTTGTCGTCGCCGCCCAGATTTGGCGGCGGCTACTCGGACCGCAAATCCGAACAGGGATCAACCACTGTTTGGACGTCGACGTAACTCACTCTTCTACCACCACCATCATCCACTTGGTCGACCACTCGTCATCTCTTCCTTCCCCACGTCGCTCTTAATCCTTACCTCATTACATGGCTGCACAGCGACTACATAAGCCCTGTCAAAACAGGCCGTACTATTCCATTCGCTGCAACCGCACACGGCGTCTGCGAGAACGAAGGTTGCGAGGTCGTATACTGCACCAGTACTGCACTGTCTGCTGGCGGGCAGTATTGCATGGTGCGTTGTTTTTTCTCTTAATCCCGCACACTTTCTCTCGTAACATGGATCCCAGTCACCGCGCGACTTGAATCGCTGTTCCGAGCACGGCCTTGTCTTCGACCTCGACCCCACGCCCAACCGTGGGCCTACTTAGAGCCAGGCCGACCTTGAGCAGGGCTTTGTGGGCCCATGGTTGGGACGTGGTGTCGTCATAAGCTCTTCCCGGCGCCACTTAAACCCTGCCGAGAGGCTACCTACCGCGAGTAAGTTATGCTCTGTCGCTTTTCCATTTTACCACCTGGCTTCCATCTTCCTCAGAAATCTGCTCATGCCGACTGCCACGTATACATCACGTGTATGTTAGGTTTTGTTTCGATCAGTATGCGGTCGTGCCACTTGTCCTTTCACCATGACAGCATTTTCAGGACCACCGACCAGCCGGGTTTTTGGACCCTCGTCTGTGCGTATGCGACCCCTCCAGCACCCACACCCACAGCGCCGTCCAATGTGCACTAGGACGACTAACCCGTATCAGCTGGAACGGGAACGCCGACGACTAAGTACCAAGACCTGCGACACGATGCTCGCGACATCAACGGGAACAAGACGACTCTTCTGTGCGAGCTCTACACCACCCATATGATGCTTATTCCTCAAGACTGCCCAACGTCGACTGCCACGACACCATACTCCACCATGACGACCTTTCTCACTTTAGAGATGATGACTTGCTCGACCGAGATGACTGCCTCGACGATGACGAGGACCCTCACTTCGACGACGAGCCTAGCTCTTCACGCGTCCACAATGACAGCGCTTCACCCCACAATGATGATGAACGGCTCCCTATGACGACGGCTCCCAACGATGACAAGGACTGTACGTTTTCCTACGACGACAAGGATTATTCCCTACGACAATGCCACCGAGGACTCCCTTCGAGCACAAGCACGACTTCCTACGACGATGACACTGACTGTTTACGACGACGACCTTGGCTCCGTACAACAAGGACAACGAGGACGATCCTACGACTACAACTGTGACTCCATATGACGACAACGATGTTTCCTTACAAGCGATGACAGCTCTTTGTTACGGCGATGACGGCTCTTTGTTACGCAATGACAAGACTCACCATACCCCACGAGGACAATTGGCGACGCCCTCCCGTTATGGCGACAATGCGATTCTCGGCCGTGATCACAGTTCACATCCGCAACGGCATACGACGACAATGATAACATGGCCAGCTTTCGCCGCAACGACTACCCCATGTACGCGCTCTCTACAATGACAGTATGATATCCACAATGTTCTTTTATGTCTAGACTTGTTCAGTATCTATTGTTTTAGTGTGAGGATCAGCTTGTGGTATCTTTTACTCTTATGTAGTGTGTGCATACATGTAGTCTGGACAATGCAGAATTCACAATTATTGTCACTGTATGATATGTCTTGATAAGCTTTGAGGACTTTACTTCATTGGCCTGGTTACTATAATCCCACTTGTTTGCAGTTTGAGCTTCCATGAGTTGTTTTGTTATATGTTGAGGTTATCTATAGCTTTATTGAGAGTGTGTTGAATTGCCTTGTATGTAACTTTAGCTAACTTGGGGTAGACTCGAGGCATCTTCAAAGAATGTTTGGACCTGAACCTTTGCCAAAGTTAACCAGGCAGAGTTCACACCTTGAAGTCCTCTAGGCAACCATATTCGCTATAGTTGACTCAGTAGTCCTCTAGGCTGGGGACCTATTTCCTGATGGATTTCCCTGTTATTAGATCAGTATAGAACACGTCATGAACGGGAGGAATGACAAACCTCAAAATCTTGACAAGAGCATCAAACATTTCTAGGGGAGGTGCAATGTTTGAGGTCGACAGAAAATGGATGTTGGTGAGAAGATGGACAAGTTTGGGCGAGAGCCCGGCCAGAGTGAAGAGGAGAGAATTATGTTTATTCCATTTCTTGGAGACGTTGCCCGACGTGTCATCACAGTACACCCAAATGGGCACTGATAAAATCATTCGACCCTTTGCAAGCGCGCGTAGAGGATTCGGCGCCGTGATTGAGCATGATTCGAAATGGAGTGATGATGGTTCATTCCAGTCACCTGAGCGTGCAATCCAGTTGATCTTCGATGGATCTGGAAGACGGTGGAAGTCGCGAGCCTTCTGAAACTCGTCAAACGGCGAGAGGAAGCATGATACAGGGATTTCGTCACAGGTCCCGCCGTGGCTCAGATCAATAACAAGCTCGTCTTCGTCTGGATGTCGCCGCAGCTGCTGAATCTTCGCCCAAAGTTCACCACCACGGAGGAAGAAGCGTGATGGCAAAACGGGCGCATATCCTCCGCCCGCAAGGGAGATGAGAGCAGGTTCATTGACGAAATAATCTTGATAGTTATGTCGAACCATTGGCGCCGCGAAGATGCCGTCAACCTCCTCTTTCCACTTGTCAGCTTGATAGGGCGCGGACAGTCTTTCTCCGGTATCCTCGGGGTATGTTCGGATATGTTCGCGAATGAGAGGATTGGCCCATTCCTAAGTAAAACAGGATTAGCCGCGATGTAGACAATGAACTCGAGATGACATACGTGGGCAAGGATCTTTCTGATATCAAGCATCGCAAAGTGGTTCCCGAAAGCACCAGTATGAAGCTTCGGATCCGCACCAGCCACACGGAGCAGATCATCTCGATGAGATTTGACTTGACGGACAGTGGGAAGATCTTGACGAACACCACACTGCTTAGCGTACCAACGCGTAATGTCCAGCTCGGGCTCAGAGAAGACAGCACGCGGAAACGAGGTCATCATGTCGAGAAGTGCCTCCTGAGCCAATGTTAGCGAGTAGGAGTGTAGACAGAAATGAACATACTGGTTTATTGCGCCATGGCCAGCACTCTCCGTCCTGTGGAATGTCTCCAGCGGTAAGATCGCGTTCCTCTTCTGTCTGCATTTCAATTGCGTCAAGTTCCTCGCCAACGGACACGGGACTGCCGGATGGCGAATCCTCGAACGGAGGAGAATCATCCTCGGACATGCTTGACACATCCGAATCTGAGCCCAAGTTCAATGCATCCACATAGTCTTGGTGCCCTAGCTCTGTGAATGTATACCCCGTAGAACGTGTTGGGATGTCTGAGTCACGAACAGAGGAAGGGGACCATGGCATATCGAAGTCGTCGTAGATTAGGTTGTCATCAGAGGGCAGTGCTGGTCCGGGAACTGTGATTGGGATGGTTGGATTGCCCAGAGATGTGGAATTGCCAACAGATTCGGCATCATGGATTGGTTCAAGATCGTCGATAGGCTCTGAGTCGTCCAATGGCATTTGCGCCGGACTGCTGGCGTGGTGGATGGGACTGGACGCAACGGCAGCATCTCGCGAGATCTTCCGTACCATATCGATATGCTGGGCTGTGCCTTCATGGCGCAGTGCGGCGCTGAGAGACATCCATGTCGTTTTGCAACCAATGATGCACACATACTCGTCGACACGCGATACGGCGTTAAAGCGGGTCAGAAAGGCTGAAGATGATAATGTGAGCAACTTTCATGATGCTTTGTGTTGCGAAACATACCTGCTTCGCGGTACAGTTCAGACATCGTCTCTAGAGCTTGCTTTGCGTTGATTGATAGTGATAACGGACTTTGTGATGCGAATCTTTCGCGCGGAACGTGCGGTCCGACAGTAAAATCATATTGGAAATACAGACACTAAGATACAGAGGACCGCGAGTCGGAATGGCAATGGAAAAACGGTCATTGGAAAACGACCGTCGCAGTCAGTGGAAAAGAAGTGACGGTGACACTTGATCATCAGTAACGGTCATATCACTGCATGTAAATGGTTTGACGTTTGGCGGTGTAATTCGATTGGTAGTCAGAAACGATGCAATTCCAGCGAAAGAGACCGCATACCTTTCTGGCCTTCAGTAGGATACGACATCAGTATCGTTCCTTCAGCCGTCCAGAAGAGAGCGGCCGCAATACCACAGGCAGCACCGCCGAAAAGTACGAAACCGTCGTTACCCGTGTGGTTATAACACTGGAGCCGCAGTGAATACAATATCGACCGGATTGAAGAGTAAGCATACCCAGAATGACGCAGCATATAACGCGTAGCCAACACCGCCAAAAGCCAGAGTGACCTTGGGGCCGAGATAGTTGCATATAGGACCAGAAATCAGGGCGATGACGGCGAATAGGGCATAGAGAACGGTGTTGGAATTGTCGGCTGTCGTCGCGTCAACTTGGCCTGCCCCACCGAGCGACGCCATAACGTTGAACATGCCTAGAGAAAATGTTGAAAGTCGTGTCGGGGACAAAGAGTGCCTCGCGTACCGACGACCAAGAAACATATAAAGCCAATCAGAACTGTTTGGAAAAGTGTTGAACGATCTGCAGACCATAATCAGTGTACGGCGCGAAGAAAGTCAACGATACCACATACAAGGCGGGATAGAAACATGCCCAAACTTCCTCCACTTTGGCGGCTCCATGATAACTGGCAGCTCGTCGTGCTTCTCGACGTCGGCCATGGTCGTTCAGTAAGTAGTGAGCCGTAACACCACAACATCCACGGCCTGACCTGGTCATATGTTATAACCCTTGCCAGTTGTTATCTGGGCTGCCTGGCGCTTCCTTATCAAGATAGGTTAAAAGCCTGACATCCCACGGGCCTAGCGGGACGCTCGATATTGATATCGTTTATTTCGAATTTCAACGACCTAAACAATACAACACCAACTTCTTGTACCCATCCTTACACTTGACGAGGTCGCCCAACGCGACGTGTTCTGTACTGGTATGCGCGACGAAGATATTCCCAGGACCATATAACATCCTTTTTGTCTCCGGCGTGTCGTGTCCTGTGAGGAATGGTATGTCGGTGCCGAAACCAACATTGATCGTTTGAAAACCCGGTACATCGGAATGCAACCGTGGCGGGCCGTACTCTGCGAGCAATGTGAAATTAACTTCGGGGTGTTGCGCAAGTATCTCAAGGCTGGAGGCTTTGAGCGTGTCAAACGCGGTCGAGACGCGTATCGATATGGTCGCCGTGGAGGATGCAGCTAGAATGTTAGCTAAAGTTGGAAGATCGTTAAATATCCATTCAGCCAGCGAGTCAATGCTACCTACGAGCTTCTCCTCCGTGTACTGTTCCGATGTTGATGGTAGACGGACCAAGCAGATCGTCGACGGGAAGACTCATCTTCAAGAAGTCGGAAAGGACGGGAATAAGAGTGTGGTTAGCAGATTTCCCAAGGTGAGGGTATCCGCTATGACAAGCCACTCCGGATGCGAAGAGCTCAAACAGCAAAATTCCCTTGTGAGATGTGAGCAGAAGAACATGATGAAAATGTTAAAGACATACCTTGTGTCCAAGTGCAAGTTTACCTTCAGTTGGCTCACCAAAAACAATGCTATCCCAATGTAATCCCATCTTGCTCGCAGCCTTCATTCCGACTCCGTCAACTTCTTCTCCAACAACGTACAACATCGCCACGTCGCCTTCTTGTACAGCACCGCTCTCCACAAGTTCCTTCACAGCAAGGATCTGAGCGACGGCGGCTCCTTTCGCGTCACAAGTACCCCGACCATGTACAATGCCTCGTTCGTCCGGGCCGGAAAAGGGAATGAAGGGAGGAACGGTATCGATATGCGTGGTCAATAGACATTTGGTGGATCGAGCAGATCCAATGTAAGCGTAAACATTTACACGTCGCGACGATGGGGCGATGGGAATGAGCTCCACGGTGTATCCATCTGCTCGAAGGGTATTGGCAAGAAATAATGCGACATTTTCTTCGTTGCCCGTGAGCGACTCGATGTTCACAAGATCTGCAAGAAGAGATTCGAATCGCGACATGGAAAATGGCTGGTAAGGGTAGGTGATTAAAATAGCAAAAACAATTTGGCCGCGATTGCCCACAGGCAGTTAGGCGCCCTGCTTCGCTGTCAGTAAATTTGCCACACACCAAGCGATGAGGCACACCTTTAGGAGGAGATAACCTGAAAGAAAACGAAATTGCTATCAAGTTGTAAAGGGATGTATCAGTGCGCCCGATTTACAGGGAGAATACGACTTGGGAGGCGCCACATCGCTTCGATTTTGTACGCAGGAGTTCTACACACCAATAAGTAGTGCAGCAACGTCGTCTAGAACAGTCTAGGTTCAGGATTATAGTACAGAGTCTGTTGTACAGTCGGCGAATATATTTTCAACACAGAAACGGTCATAGCGCTTCTGCCGCAGAGATATACAAAACTATTCACGCATCAATAACGAACAGGAGATGAAAAGACACCAGCAGCCGCACCATTATTCCCTCGAATAAACGCATCCCCATATCGGTTCGTGATTCTCCCATTCGCATGCTCCTCCGTCTGTTCAAGGGCGATATTCATATATCCATCCAGACACGATAGTATTCCTGGCCACGACCGACATGAGACAGTTTGCTACGCGCCATGAAACGCGACACGCACCGCGATAATCAACGCCAGATGTTAGGCGAACGATAACTCGCTTGCCCACGACGCCCTTCAAAAAGTCGGTAGGTGATCCAGTATGCACTGGCGGAGGCGCTGGCGCAGTGGCAGGCGGTGGAGAGGGCTCTGCAGGCGGCGGGCTGTCGTCCATGATGGTAAGAGGAAAGACGTTTATAGTTATTTACAGCATTTCAGGTTTATGTGCCTTGGATAAGTTAAAGTACAAAACCCGTATCCTCCTTCATAAACCCTACATACGATATCTTCGTACGTGTATGGTAAGTAAGATATTGTCATTCGGTAAAAACGGAGTCCGTGAAACGCCAATGAGGTCAAAGCAAGGAACTTGCCCGCGAAGGGCGGTGTTTATACGATGGTGGCGATCCCGAGTGTGAATGTATGGGAAATAGTGTTAGAGGCGTAGAATACAGTACTCCGCTCGACACTCTAGCCAATTGAGATGTAGGTTGTGGGATGGCACCCACAGGTCTAAAGGCCGACGACGCCCTCATACCCTTCGGATGCCGCGCGGTATCTTGGCCCGAAGTAGTTACGAGGACCGAAGGAACACTCATAACCTCTCCCGACATCGTTCGCAGGAATCGAGAGTGATTCATAGATTGGGTAGAATTACGACGACTTGAAGGAGGCGACTGAGAATTTGAAGTGAGTCATGCAAACGTTGGAAGAGAGAAATGCTTACTCGGCTCATAAGACGCCTATATTCCTCCATGTCTTTGGCATGAGCTCCATAGCGCAGTGAATCCGCCAGTCGCTGACGATCCAACTGTCCATCTCTGGATGTAGGTATGGGAGGTATGGGTGCTGTTATATCCTCGTCCTCAGTCCGCACCTCGTCAGCACTCCCGAGTCCAAAATACTGCCGCCGACGTGACCGTCCTAAAGGTGTAGCAAGGACCTCACTCGGGAGTTTGAAAGGGTCGAGCAGGAGCCCAAGTTTTCCTCTCTTAAACGGGGCAGCTGGGTCATGATTCACCGGCGGCCTCGTAGGCTTGGAAGATGGGGGCGAGGCAAACAGTTGCGGCGGAGACGGATGGTGTAGACGCGGAGATCCACTTGAGGGACCTGACTTGGCTTGAGCCATTGAGCCATGCTTGCGCATAGGCTTCGGAGGAAGTGGTGGTGGGACATCCATTCTTTTGAGCATCATCATGAACCAGGCTCTGGGAGTCAATGAATCTTCATCCTCAAATGCAAGGGCATCATTGAGACCGAGTGATGGTGAAGACTTATTGGCAACGCCTTGTACAGGCCGTCGCTCTTTGATAGAAGGCATAGCGACAATGATGGCGGAGAAGAAGGAGAAGACGGCCACTAGTAAATCCAAGATGCTGTCCATGTTGCCAAAAGCTAGCCAGAGAACTACATGAAGCGCGAGATATTTGTAGCCCAATGAAGACAAGAACTTTTAAGCCGTTGAAGAGTGGTCCAAGATCATAGGTTGTAGGCAATAAGACATGCGTGAAAATGGAGCGTATATTAAGAACATCGAAGACGAGTGTTGTGTTTAATGCAATGACGGCGAAGACGCAAAGCTATCGCCAAGAGCTTGAGGTTCATGCCGGATTGAAGCGGAGATTGAAAAATGCTACTTTGCGTTTCCCAGTCTGAGTCCTGCTGGTCTCCTTTTGCCCGTCAACGGCCCTAAGTATTCCGCCTCTGACATTTTCCGTTTTACTGACACTGTAACGGAGACGTTCCTCGGCGCGTAGATGAAATTCACGCGTTTATCTGGCGTATTGGCCTCCCTTCGTACCATCTGCCGCGTCCAGCTGTGCAGACAGACGCGTCTAAGCACTTTCTACCCTAACTGCTTTGTTCTCGCAGCCACACTCCGCTTGAGAAAAGTCTTTTCAGCTTTCCGCATGAATGCATCTGTGGTTTGTTACTCTGTACTATTTTTATTTGGACGCGTTGACCGCTTATTCGCGACACCACAACAACGATTCTTTTTGCACAGACTCACCACTGGGTATGTAAATAACGTTGCCCTTGTGTGATGTCTCGTGGATTTCGTTGGACAGGAGTTGTGCGCACTGGGCCCGCGACGCGTCGTTGGTCATCCAACGGATCTTCAAATTGCAATTCACAAATGCCGACATCAAGCGCGTGCTCTTTCTCGGAGCTTGAGTCATACAACGACATTCTCACGTTCGCATGACTCATGAGGGACTCTTAAAACTTCACCACCACTATCACTTGCTAGTGTCAAGCCCAACCAACTTTCTCAGGAACCATGCTACCAACAGCCTTACCAGGAATCCCCCCTACTTACGACGGTTCTTCTTCCCCTCCTCATTACTCTTCTGAACCTTCTTTGGGCGAACAGCGTATTCAACACTCTCCCCGCAGCACTACCTCCCCAGTCCCCAACGGAATCTTCATACGGAAGGACGGTCTCGTCACCGTTCTTCTCACCGGGCAAGAGACGGGCGTCTCTTCCCCCTCGTATGGGCGCCAAAGCACGATCAACGGTACTGTGCTCCTCGACAAGCCCGACGATGTCTCCCGAGTGAAGGTCAACGTAAACCGTCTTCACCCTTGACGCGTCTTTGCCGTCTTGCTAATACTCACCCTTCTTCTTCTCAGCTTCTGGGTAATCTTGACTATCTGAATTCGAATGGTGGAGCAAAGTCGATATCCCTAATCGATCAAAGCGTTACGCTATGGGCCTCTTCATGGGGTCCTTTTGCTGAACACTTACCGTTCGAATTCAACTTCACCCTTCCAGCGACATTTACTGACCTTGATGAAGGTCAACCCTTACCATCAACGTTCGCTTTCTCCGCGCCTGGACTCCCGGCGGTTCTCGTGCGAGTCGTCTATGCTATCATCGTTGACATTTCCTATGCACGGGGCCCCCTCAGTTTTTTCCCGACGAGCACTATGTGAGTTTCTGGGAAGAACTGGCACGGTACTGACCCGGTGCACCAATCAGCATTCGGATCCCGTTCAACTATCGGCCTCGGACGCGGCCCAATCGACCTATACTGCCGATACCGTTGTTTAGTTCTATCAAGTCGTCACCTGAAGAATGGACGCAATCGGTGACGGCCCTCAAGACTAAACCCGACGTCAACGTGAAGCCCATTCATGGCAATGCAAGTCCTCTTCTCAACTCTTCACGATGACATTCAACCTCAGTCTTCGCATTAGGTTTTCATCCCGTCTGTTCAAGTCTTCTCTTTCGCGGATACCATTCCCATCCACCTACAACTCACCGGACCGCTTACGTCTCTCCAACAACTTTTCCGTGACCCACCCGGGGTGATTGTTACTGCAAGTATACAGAGACAAATTGCGGTCGATGTGGGTGGCTCGCGATCGTGGCGAGAACTCACTATTGGTGAGGGGAAGATGACATCTATACCGCCCTCGCTGTCTCAGTTGGAGTTTCACTCTCGAGATGAGGAAGTACTAGATTGGGAGGGCGAACTTCGCGCCAAGCCCGATGTCACTGTCAGCGGTTTCGTGGCAGCAGGTGTCGTAGTCAAAGTGAGTCCCCATTCATATCTATGATTGGGCGCCACTGATTGCGGGCATGTAGGACTTTATCTTGGTTACCTTGGTACCTCCAGTGCATGCACCATTTTTGCCTACACGGATCTACGTGCCTATACGGCTAGTAACGGATCCTTGGATTGATACGCCAGATTGGACATCAGTTTACGTTCACTACGGTTGATACTGAAGTAAGCTGCTTTTAAACTGGCTCGAACGTCATCACTGAGTATGACGACAGATTGCGCCACAAAAAAACTGTCGTGTACTCCGATAGTTTCCTTTTTAATAAAAATTTAATTTTTTCTTGCCGTCCCTAAATACGACGGCTAACGCAGGTATTACATGTGACCAATGCTTGACTGAACAAATGTAAAACAACTCTTTTATCATGCTATACTCCACGACCCTTCGTAAAATATTGAGCTGTGTTGGTAAAATTGTGTCGTCTCTGCAACAGTAGACAAGATGTCATCAGCGAGGCGGATGCGTCGAAGAGAGAGGGATGAAAGGTCTCATTCTCCTTGCCGACCAAACATATATGCGAAGCAGACTGAACTCCATTGCTTAGTTTCGTCATGTGATCTCCAGGTGGCGCAAGATCGTCAATGGTCGTGCGACTAATGGTGACTTGGAAGAAGCCTCTTCTCCCCCATCTTCATAGCCCAATCACGAGGCACCAAACACCCTTTACTGCATGGAGGGCACATAGGACTCGGAGCGCATTTCATCCCGACGCGGTAATGTTCAACCTTTCCGCCCTCAGCTCCCTCGTCCGTCTCAATATCACACTCGCAGAAATCCACTCCGAGCTCGAGATGCACAGGATCGGTGCATGGGTCTGCCCTGGAAGACGATGCGGCCCGCCATGATCGCCAAGGGCGATAAGATATGAGCTAGTGGCCTCTCTAAGGACCAGTGCTTTCCATCTGAACGCAAGGGAGTTGTAGCACTGGAAGAAGACAGATTCCGCAGAATCAGACGAAATCTCAACAATAGCCTTTTCTACACTGGGAGAAAGGATCAGTAAGGTCAACCTAGTCAGCATGGAGCTAAGAGGACTCACTCAGCCAAACACTGTTCCACTTTCTTTCGATAGGGCAAGGTGGCTTCTGTATCCGCGCTGATATTTGGATTATTGAGTAGCTCATGAGCACGGATGAAGGTGTCCCAGCCATAGAAATCTTCACTAGGCCAATGGCGAGACATAACGCATGAGGGTAGGATGCAGATGTAGAAATGATTGCGGGTGACACTTGTCTCAAACTCGGGCTTCCAGTGTCTTTGAACAGTAACCGGGAAGGGGGCCAATGATGATCACAGTGCGTGCTGCAAGAGAGATCTGAAAGCTATGCGGTTACGCATGCCATCTTCAGCTGAACCTCTTTCAAGTTCCCCTTTAGCACTCTACATAATTCTCGTAGCGTGTCTACATCAACATTTCAATCGAACAAAAATGTTCTGTTCCGCATATGTATCGAGAAATTTCCGCTAATCACTTGTGTGAGCTGCAAAGAACTCCGCTATGCCTTCAAGTCAGAGGATGCTCGTCGACGTGTAACTTGAGAACCTACAAAGGGCTAACGCAGAACGCTTGTACGTCCTCTCGAGAGTCGTATAGTTGACATGTTGAATTCCGAATCTAGTGGATTGTATAAGCATTGGCCAGACAAAAGCAGCCGTACGAACCGTGTTCGTAATCCAGTAGACCATTCCAAGTTGTCAAGCATCGCTGGAAGCGATTAATCAGTACCGGCAGCTCATGGAGTGGTAGGAGGATTGTTTACTTACACCAAGCAAAAGCTCCTGCCAATGGAACACCATCTTCATGAATAGAAAGAAGCATTTCTCCAAGATACGTCATGAAATAATCTGCAACACCCTATCAGCCTGCAGAAACGCGAACAGGTGATCCACGATTTTACTTGTTCGAGCGACATCTTCCTTGATGCGAAATAGATCCGTCAAGTCACCCTCATTCGGCTCTGTGAAGCCAAACTCGGAAACGTACTACGCAAATTTGGCTGTCAGTATAACCAAAACTCCAGAACGCGGAAACACTTACAATCTTGCTCGAAGGCCATCGAGAATACACTTCCGCCATGAAAGGGCGGAAGGCCACCGGTGTAGCCTGTAACCAGGATGTAAACGGGTCAGCAGAGATCCCCGCTGCCCAGCCATACCCCGAATCATAGGACACCACTTTATTGCAGACTGGCCAAAGCGGACTAGTCATGTCCGCCACACACGCATCGATTCCCTCCTCAGGCGCACGGATGAACTGCACTCGATAAGGATCGATGGCGAAAAAGTCCGCCGATCCCAGTATGTCAGCAGATTCTTCTTCCGTGAAGCGGGGGAGGACTGATTCGGGAAGGGTGTCCTTCAAAATTTGCGGCCAGTCACCCGTCGTGTAGACGGGGTCAGAGAAAACACCGATCTGGAAAGCAGTGTGACGCTCGACTGCAAGCGCGTCTTCGGTTGTGTTGCTTCTCCACGGTATACCACTAGATGCCTTGGTTTGTAGTTGCTTTCGATCCGAAAAGGAAGGGTGCGTACATGAAGTCGTCGTTCTTGAAGGCGATCTCACCAGAGATGTTCAGAGCCCGAAACGCTAGGAGTTTCATAAGACAGCAGCCAGGTGAAAGTGGGAAGTCAGAGTCATACCCTTTACAGCTCCAGCATGGGCTTTCACTGTTTGTAAGATGAGAAGAGGAACGGTCAAAGGCAACACAGTGTCTCCGTACAGAGGTTGTAAGCACATTGGAAGGGAGCGGAGGTCTTATTGACACCAGGAGCAAATGTGGCATCTACAGTCCCCATTCAACTCGCGGTCGATTTGACATACAGAGCGACATACTGAACGGATAAGACGCGACGGCTCCACAGAAGACACGAGGCTCGTTGAAGGTATACCTAAGATTTTGAACAACACCGGAGACTAAACCCACGAAATGAGTACACACCATGTATTGACGCGTCCATTGTACGCTTTGAAAACGGTGACCGCATAGCTTAGAGAACTGTTAGGACTGAGTAGGGCGTTGGGATGTAGAAATCATACTTGACAAAATCATCCACAATTTGAGGACTAGTAAAACCTCCATAATACGCTTGCAGGGCGAGAGGTGTATCCCAGTGGACTGGGACGTGGTCAGCAGCAATTGAAGTCAAACTAACGTCTCATACATAGCGTGACGACGGGGGTTATATCATGTTCCAGGTGGTAGTCGATAACTGCGAATGAAATGAGTAAGACGTTTGTTTTGCACTAGCTGCGAAGACTCACCATCGGAGTAATGATCGATGCCAGCAGTGTTCATAGGCGAGTCAGCCGCTCCAAATGGAAAGATTCTGGTCCAAGAAATCCTGTAACGCGACTTGGATATGACTCTGCATGGTTTTACGCGAAGAGGGCTCACGAGAATGAGTGTGCGGTGACACCAAGAGCAGCTACCCTGTCCACGTCTTCCTTGTACAAGAAATATTGAAGATCCGTTATATCACCTTGCCAAAAGTAAGAAGCGGTAACGAGTAGGGCCCAAACACCGCTAACTCACCCGTGGTGTTATCCACTGAAAATTTCGGCTGCCGCGGGGCCCAATCCCACATCGTTGGTCCCTTCCCTTCATCTTTCACGGCACCTTCAACTTGGAACGCGGCGGTCGCAACGCCAAAGAGAAATCCCGGAGGAAACTTCAAGTCTGGTAGTATGTCTTTGGGCTCTGGCGCGTAGAAGGAAGGATATAGAGCGGGTGGAGGAGACGGTAGCGTGACTGGAGCTGATGGAACACGCGTGGTGGTGAAAGGCGGCGCTTCGACGGGTCCGACCTGCAGGATGAAGAGTAAGGTGAGGGGATTTCGATGAAATCGTATAGACCTACGATATCCCAGAGTTCATCGAGACCATCCTGAGAGTAGTCTCGAGAGATAGATCCAGGTGGTGGAAAACTAACAGAGGAAGTCGGCGTCGAAGTGAATGTGGACGAGACGAGAGTCGTTGTGCTAGCAGTTGACGCGGTAGATGCGACCACAGTTGACGCGCTAGAGGCAGGCACAGTTGATGAGGTACGAAACCCCGTCGACAGAGACTCGCTGATCTGAGCTACAACACCGGGCACGTAACACCACAACGCAACGATTACCGGCAAGGTCTGCATGAGGAGTTGATTGTAATTCGATGTTAAGACCATCTATTATATGAGTGGAAGAGAACATCATGAGACCTTGCAGGTAGGACGACCACTTCGGCCCGAATGATTCGGTATGAGGTAGACGCATCAGGTGAGGTGAAGCAGGTGCCGTCTGGTCGTAGATGGAAGAGTCGATAATTTCGAACGTCATCAAGCGAGTATTGTGGACTGCTTAAGCACTACACTTAAAAAGGATGCTTTCGCATAGTGCCCATCACTTGATCAAGTATGAAGCCGACGACAAGCTGGGCCCGAGAAAAAAAGGTCCTGAAATTTGGAAGCTTTACGAAACAGGACGGTGAAGTCCATTGAAGCCCAACCATTTGACTCTTGCCAAGTCTCTTGCGTCCGACCCTAAGTCAATTTGGGTTCACGAAGTTCGAATGTGGAACATCCAACGCTGTTAGTCGTGCGCGTGCTCGTCCGCGTGTACGAATGTGAGGGTAGGTGAGGGTTCAAGCTTTCAAACGTTCAAGTTGAAGAGATGGCTAAGCGGGTCCGATCGCGAAGCGAATCCGATAAATGTTCGGACTCTTCGGGCCTTTCTTCCGCCTCCTTCCGTCGGCACAGTATTTTCTTGACTTTGAAGACACGCGATTGACTTGACGTTAAGCGAGGACTATTACTCTCAAAAGAGGGTCAACTAAACGACTCCAACGACTCCAAGACTCGAGTGAATGTGGATTAGATGCCCATCAGTGCCGGGTTGACATGAGTGCCATTCTGGTCGACTGACCTGTATCACTTCTACCATCGTGCAACAGCGTCCACGACAATGCCGAGCCATCGACATGCGACACCTAGCGGACCATGGCCCTTTCTCGACGTGAACGATGCCGTACGCCGCCAACAATTTCCACTATCAGCTACTCACAGTCCGCTAGATTGACCCAGCGCAGCTCCGAGCAGCGCCAGAGCCGCGTCGACAGACGCACGAATCCGAGATGGAATATCCTTTCAATAACGATGCCGACGACTGGCACAAATATCCACAATCCCTTTTCATGAATTGGAGCCTCGAGCAGCAGAAGAAGAGCGGTGTTGCTACACTGTTGCGCTCGTCACGACAGGGATATCGGTCCAGGTATGGTACTAAGATCATGGCGCAGCCGGATTGTGCGGTGTACAGACTGTTGATGCAGAAGAACGGTCTCTTCCATCCGGACTCGAGCCGCCATGCTACTTGGAGGGTGTCGAACACGAATGAAGATGAGCTGTGGACCGCGTTGATCAAACCTGTTGAGTCGTGTCTTTGTCAAAATTGACTGTCGTTAATAACTCTGTAGGCCGATAAAACCACGCGATGCCAAATGTTCTTCATAGACTCATTATCTGGCCCAGTCCTACAAATGTTTGGCACTCGGTTCACAATTGACCCCTTCTTCTTCTCCTCGTCACTCAGTTGGATCCCTTCACGGTATTCTGAACAAATCATACCCGGGAGGAGTGATCGTAAGTCTTGACCTTCACTCGACAACCAATATTCAACCGTTTCTTCTCAGATATTACTTTGACACTGACATACATCAATATGCGTCCTTGGTTGGACTCAACATCACAAGGCGACCTCATCGTTGACTTTGACGCAGTCCCAATGTACCTTCACGATCAGATGATCATCGACACCCATGCGCCTCTCGTTCTCCAAAGTTGTAACAGAATCATTGTGCACGATCTTCTTGGCATTCATGCTGTCCGCCACGGCCCTGACCATCACAATCCCAGTACCGTCATCACCTACGTCCCACCTATACGAGATCCCAAGTCCGATGCATCCACATCTGCATCTACTCTCAACACGCGCGTACTAGCCACTGGCCGCTCCGTGCATTGGTCGGATCTGTACCGCACAACTGCCGACCCCACCTTACATGTCCTGGCCCAGCTGTGGTATCCTTTGTATTCCTGGGACGAGACTCTAGAAGTCATAACGGCTGAAGTTATATGGCTAGAAGCACATACCCTCTCCACCATCAACACCAACAAATCACCCATTATTCCGTCCGGGAACTCCGATCTTGATACCTCTGCGCGACAACTACAGGCAGCGCAGAACGGCTTGGACTTCGGGGAGGAAGATGCGCATACGCAAACGTACCTCCATACACACCAGCTCCATGTTTTACGGGCGCATTTGCTGCATTATGCGGAAATCATACGAGATTTCAGGAAGACGGTCGAGTTTTTGAAAGACACGCCGCATCCAGGTATGGAGTCGCATGCGATATTCCAGAGAGAATGTACGTCCCTCTTGAATGATATTGAGAGGCTGGAGGAGACGCGGGCCATGTTGGATGGAAGGGTTGGGAATGCAATGGGTCTGGTAAGACCCAATTATGCCTCTTGGATCCGATGCTAATACATAATAGGCATTCAGCAGTGTTAACAACGAGGATAGTAAACGGATGCAGGCGCTAAGTGAAGCGTCGTTACGCGATAGCGCTGGTTTGTAGCCCCCAGCTACTTTCAATGAAATGACACTGACAACCACATAGCCATGAAGCAAATCGCATATATAACTATGATCTATCTACCAGCTTCGTTCTCTGCTGTGAGTTCTCATATCGTGTGATCAATTGCATTTCTAACGAAGATCTATTTTGCAGGCCATCTTCGGAATGAACACCGTCGAAATCAATCCGGGTTCCCGCCCAAAACTCTACGTCTACTTCGCCATCGCCGTACCCCTCACGCTCCTCACTGTCTGGATTATGACGCTCCTCTACCGGGGTGAGAAAAAGCGGCGCGAGATCGAAGACCCCGCCAAGCTCTCCAAGTTCAAGTTCTTCATCTTGCGGCGCCTGTTCTACCCCATCACCGTGTTCTTCCATTCCCTCTCCTTTACACCACGCTTCCCGAGGCAACGCAAGATGGCGCGTGAGTGGGAGGAGCCGCGCAGTGTGTATGCTAGTGCGCGGTCGAGCATGCGGTCAGCGCGGCCGCAGCGGGGCGGGACGAGTTTGCGTACGATGTTTATTGATCCTGCGACTGGGTTGCCGAACGAAGATGATGTCGAGAATGGGGAGTCTAGTGCTAATGCGCGCGTCGGGTAGCCAGACTTGGAACAGATATCTGGCTTATCTCACCTTGAATCGCGCTGCATAACAGAAAGCTCGTGGCGCATATATACTACTTATTCTTGCTTCTTACTTATTGAATTCCGTGACAGTGAATAGCGTTAGTAGTCAAGTGTTGGTTTAATTGATTGAAGGTATCAGTCCAAGTTGAAGTTGAACACCCTTGTGAAACGGGCCCGACGGGTAGGAAGCGGAATATGATAAGAATGACTGCTAGTATTCGGCTGGGGCTGGAGAGTAAAGAAAATATCTGGACAAATTTAGGTCTGGGGCATGTTCACTTACTAAGGCTTACCACCACGGTCGACGGTCGTATACCGTGCACCGAAAACAAATTGCATCCAACTTCAAGGCGTGATTTGGACTTGGGGAAAGGCACGGATGGTTTCTCCTTATCGCCCATTTTCGCACTGATTCGAATTGAGTCCAAGGGAAAGAGAGTTTACGTGCTCATTATATCTACACGGGGTAAGCGTATTTCTGACCATGACTACCACACTTGCCGTTGCTGGCCGTTGTCGTTATCCTCAAAAGACTTTAAAGGGTCGTTTAGCGGCCTCCCGAGTGCACCGTGGAGGCTTTTAGTGGCGCGGATCCGATCACTTTATTTAGGAGATCTGTGACGTAGGTTTGTTTATTTCTTTTTCATCGTTCTTGGCTTCCTTTGTCCATGTCACCGACTTCTTTCAGTGAACAATGTCGTCGACGGAACCAGAACGACCATCGCGAGGCAGAGATCCAGGTCTCAGGCTCCGCATAGAGACTGCAGTCCTCCCCGATAAGAAGGAAAGCTCGGAGACTGACTCGGACCAGTCGCCTCCACAACAGTCGAAATTCAAGTTTACTCTCCCGGACAACCTCAAATGGATCCCGAACAACTGGACGCTGCCAAAGGTCCGGCCCGTCATCCGTTCTGCGGTAGCAGCTTGGTTATCTTCAGTTCTATTCATCATACCCGAAGTTGAAAGATATATGGGCCAGGTGTGTCAGTTTTGTCTCTCATAAACGCCTTTGACAATTCTATAATTTTCAGGCGAGTTTCCTCATCCTGATCTGTACGCGTTCTGCTCTTGCCTATTCCGACCGCTAATCTTCATTACAGCCGCGTTCTTGTCGCCGCCTGCGGATCCTTTCATGGGGGTGGTCGAGCGCGAATTAATTATTCTCGGCCTCGTAGCTGCAGTATGGGGGTACGCGTCACAGTTTCTCTAGCGACACTCTTTATTAATTGCACGTTTCAAGGTGGACGTGTTTAGCGATGTTCTTGGCCAGCTTGGCGCGAAGCAACACTGACCGGACAGTCACATTCGTCGAGGCAATATCTGGACAATATATCGAAGCCGCTCCTACGGCCATCATTGCAGTCTTCATCTTCCTGGGCAGCGTATTCCTACTCTACCTGCGCGCGCGCCAAGGACCAGGCCCGTACTTGTTTGGCTGTATTCTAGCTTGTATATGCCTCGATATCACCCTTACTGCAGCGATCCTTCTTCCATATCCATACTACAAGGTACTTCTTGTTCCTTTGAAGATATTTCTTGTCTAATGCAGTTTCTAGTTCGGCCGGTCGATCATTATTCCGCTTGGATTTCACTCCGCGATTTCTGTCTTGGTATCAATACTCATATTCCCGCAAACTGTATCCGCAGAGTTCACTACGCGCCTCCAAGGTGTAATCGCTCCTCTCATCAAGTCTCTTGAGCTGCAATGTGCACTACAGCAAAACCCGGCAGATTCAAAGGAGTTTGCTTCCATTTCAGAGGGGATCAAAGCTTCTGTGAGGCAGGCCGAAGCTGGTCTTATTCCACTCGCCATCACCGCTCGACTTCTGCCTTCCGATCTCATATATGCCCGCTTTGCACCAACCGATTTCAAATCTCTACAGGCCATTGCGAGGCGCATGGCCGTGCGTGCCAATGGGCTAACGATTTATTTCGCTCTCATCGAGCCGACGAGGGAGAAGTTCCCTATGACCCCCATACCTTCCAGACCGGCCTCACCAGGAGCCACGCCTGGTGGTACTCCTGGAACAACTACACCTCAGCGGAAGTCGTCTCGCCCTACGTCGCCAGAACGTCAATCAGCGAATATTGATGCAGAGGACGATGAAGATAGTCGATTAAGTCACCGCAGAAAGAGCCGTACTAGTTCCCCCGTCACTCATCATTCGCCGTCTCATGCGCGCCCACATATTCATCACCATCATCACCACCATCACCACCATGGGTCTCTTCACAATGTCCTTCACAACTCCCTCCTACATCTGTCCCTCTCGCGGGTCAAAAATGAGCAGGCCGTCGGTGTATTCGAATCACAGCGGTACATGGATATCGAGGCAACGATCTTCCATGATCCGGATGCCATACTTCACACGCAACAAGCCACGAACCTATTGTTCCACTGCTGCGACCCCCTCTTGAAAGCGAACCGCAGCGCACTGAGTGCCATCTCGGATTGGTTGCGCGATGCTCGACGCGGTCGGTTCGCGTTTTGGCGGTCAGCAAAGAAGAAGAAGTCAGCGTGGCAGACCAAGTTTGACACTCTGAAGAAGACGCGAGATGACCTGGAGGGACTCTTGAAGGAGTTCAAATCGCAGAATCGGTTTGAGGTTCTCGAACCTTACAGGCCGGTGCTTGAGGCGAAGGGTGACGTCGAACAGGACTCGCCCAGCCATCGTTATCTGTTCCATTGCTATGTCTATCAGTATCATCTTATCCGGTTCACCACACAAATCACTGAAATGGTCTGTCCTTATTTTCGCTTGATGCGCCTCTTGACTAATCGCCGTTTTTGACAGCTGGATGAGATCATACGCCTCGAGCAGGAGCGCCCGAAGAACCACGTCTGGACTCCAGCACGGAAACTGTTTACATGGAACACTTGGAATCTGTCGGATATCAATGACGACGAAGAAGACCCGGACTTGGTTCAAGGACTTGATCCTAGTATGATGGATGACCTCGGGATGGCGAAGAAGCGGGATCCTGACGCGCTGCCGCCTCATAATGTGTTCGAGTGGGTGATGAACAAGCTGTATATGTTGGTCCGGGGGTGCGGTGGTGGTAACGCTTTATATGCTGTGAAAGCGGGTATCCTTACTAGTACGTTCGTCGTTGTCTTTCTGCATGAAGGTGTCTGAGCACTGGCGATTCGTCCAGTTATCATGTTTATTCCCTCGTTTTTGACGACATCGGCGGAGTTCGCTTACGGTATGTGTTGTTTCGTGCTCTTGTCTTCTATTCTCTAACGTGCTTTCTCAGAAAATCGTTTCGTTTGGGCAGTGTGCGTCCCGTCGACTGGTGACATCACGTGTGGATAGTGACTGACGGTCGATCCTTTAGAATCATGGCTCAACTAACTCTGGCGCGATTCAGAGGCGATACGACCTTCGGTTGGGTGGCTCGTGTCCTGAGTACCTTTTTGGGTGGCATTGTTGGATCAGTCATATGGTAAGGAGCTCTCGAGCTTTCCCTCATGTGAACGACGACTCAAACTTGAATAGGTACATATCGGCTGGTCGCAGTAATGGCAGTCCATATGGCCTGGCTGCAGTTTTAGCCGTCTGCTACCCATTCTTCTTCTACGCCAGGTTGTACTGGCCTGGTCCTCCAATGACAAACATCATTTTTTTCGTCACGGCAGTCTTGGTGAGTTTGTAGAAGTCGCCATGAATTTTGATTGATCTTATTCCGCCAGGTTATTGGGTATTCGTACCAAGATGAATATATAATACTACCTGGAAATCCCGGCTCTGGTATTGACGTTGCTTGGGTACGTTCTCTTCCCAATATGCTTGAGTGGCCGCTGAGTGTCGATTCAGCGGCGGTTCGTGCTGGTCACTGTAGGCGTCACAGCTGCCTTGTAGGGTGTCCCACTACGCTATAGACAGTGCATTGACCTTATCTTGTCAGCATATTCTCTTTTCTTCCGCCTGCAACTACGATCCGGCGATATCAGAGGACGCTGCTGGCGACAACGTCTTCAGAACTTGGCGCAATCTACTGCTCGGTTATCTCCTTTGCGAGCTCTCGCAGGCTTCAAGAGGTTCCAGAGGTCGTCACTAGTCTGATCGCCATACGAAGTAAACTGAACAGGTCGGCTGTACTTCGCACTAATGCCATTTATGAAGTTCGTACCCTCGATTTCAGAGGCGCTGTGATATTAATAGTTATTCAGTTTTCTCTACGAGGTCGCTGGCCAGCAGCAAGATACCAAAAGATCTTGGATCTTCAGACGTGAGCAGTAACTGATGTTCTCCGTCGTCCTCATACTCAATGTGTCCTCACTAGGCAAATCGCATACTCGTTATCTCACTTGATGTCCGTCATGGAACACATGGAGCCATCGTGGACGCGGGCCTTCCTCGTTCGTACGCGATTCTTGGATCCTAACTTTCAGGGCGATCTGCTAGCTGTGATCAGTACGTTTGGCGGCCATCTTCACTGTGAACTCTCGTTTATTACAGCTCAGGCATGATTTCCACGTCCTTGCGAACTGGAGACCCGTTGCCGCAAATAACGCCGTGTCCTCTTGTGGATCGGTTCATGCTCAAATATCATGGATTTAGTGTCATACATAAAGAAGCAGAAGAGGACTTTGGGCTGCCTCGAACTTTGACGTTGGAGACCCTACAGGACGAGCAGTATCTGTATGTCCGTTCATTCGTCCTTCGTTCGTTTCCTCATCGTTCCTTCTATAGAATGTTTTGCGTGGGCGTGTCGACAGCTTTTGGTATCGTCAGTAGGCTTGACCGATTGATGGTGGCTGTTAAAGAGATTGTGGGCGAACAGTATCATCTTCATGGCGTCAGTACGAGTTTGCGGGTTGGTGTCGAGATGGGCTCACGGACGAATACGTTAACGTTACGACCTCCCAATGGTGTATAATACGCGTGGTAAGTTTCTTTGCACGTACACTTGATATCCGCTGATCTTGTACAGTGTACATACCTTCAGTCGGATAGGTGTATCATCGGAGGTTGATGGAGAGGTTATGTCACTTTTTAATTGTATCTATCGACGTGCTTTCTCCGTAAGGCAATCTCCTCTCAACCAATAACCGGTCCCACACTAAGCCCCGTGCATCTGGATGGGGCCTGTTTCGCGTCACAGGGACACCACGCCTATGACCAGTATATTTACTATCGCTCCAGCCTCTTCTCCGCCTAACCGAGGGCCAACTCTCCACAGCGCTCGTAGCTGTAGTCGAGGCTTCCAATATGTCGACGATCTTGCTTGTATACTCTTGCTTAGCCATGATCTTGAGCTTGGAGCCCAGTCTCATCGTAAACGCTGCTTATCTCGTTCGGCCATGGCATTCAGTAGATTGCGCTATCACTCTGGACGGACTTTCGTATGACGTGTGCCCGATTTTCGAGAGAGAGCCGATGGCAGTCAGCTTCGGTTACACGCACGATTACGAGCAGATGGACAATCAGTCATTCTATCAGTTCGACTTTCGGGAAGCTGATAATGCGGTGAAAGAGGTCAAGGAAGAAGACAGCGATGTCGGTGTATCACAGGTGTGTTATATCCATTGTTGTATGCTTGACCTACTCATACATAGGACACGCAGTGTGAATTGGGATCGTGGATATGTCTTCATCTCAGCGGTAATATCGAAACTTGCTGTTTCCTGGATCAAATCTCATGTATGCCTGACTGCAGGCCCCGAGCCTGAACCTGTTAGTGTTGCTGGGTTCGACCGCATTGCTGTATTGCATTCCTACACGTCTAGCGAATCTACAGATCGTGTATATGTGGATAATAATGGTAGTTGTCTTGTTCTCATGCTCCCACTCGTTCATGTCAATGACGCATAGGCCATATAAATTTCAAATTCATGGGAGGCTACTATGATGGCCGACGACAGTTTACTCGCATTGAGTTCATATGCAATCCTGACGTGGACGAGGTATTTCGTTTCTCAAGATGTTGGCCGGTTAATCAAATGGAGACAGACCAAGCTATTGAGTTTCCCCGAGTTCAACGATAAAGCGGACGATGTACACTTCTTTACTTGGGCAACCAAGTATGGGTGTAGCATACCCGTTGAAGAGGGTAAGGAGAACTCGGGATCTAGTATGGGTATCCTAGAAGCCAGCGACGGCGAGCAAGATGGCAATGATTCCAGCGATGACGATTCAGAGTCAAAGCTCTTACCCCCTTCAACGTCTTCCCGTCGGTGGACAGGGACTGTATTCCTGATGGCGTTGTAAGCAGTGGCGTTCGTCTGTTAGTGACTACTATGCTGATTGTTTAAAGGATTATTATGCTGGGCTTCGGCTACGTCATTTGCTACCCGCCGATGCATCTCATAGACAGATATATCACCCCGCTATATGAGAGAATTACCCGTCTACCTCTACAGATGAAGAATGTCCGCCTGGTGCGACCGTTCGCCTCCAAGAAACGGAACAGCCATCACTTTCGGGTCAACGAAGGTCGTTTGGTTAGTTGGGCGGCAGAGGACTCTCGGCTCCTTGGCGAGGAGGATGTGATGGTCAATACATACGACGAAGATGATGATGATTGGCCGATGGATGGATATATTCCCTTGAAGCCTGCAATGGACACGGTCCGAGTAAAGAGTTATGGCACGGCATGAAGAAGAGTGGTTTTCAGAGTAGTGTGCATGTGTGTGTATATCCTATAGTTGTAACCCATTTCTCTTCTTGCATGCTTGCCAAGCTGGCTTCAATTTGTAAGTCCGATCAGGAGAGGAAGAGCCGTGGGAAAAACTCGCTCATCGACGCGAACCAGCGAGAGTTGATCAATCTCTGCACTCCCCATCCCCCACCATTCACTCGCCTTCCAAGTCTCGGGCATGGCAATCCCCCGCATGAGTAGAAGATGAACCTTCAGTCGTCCCTTCGACTTGTACCGGCAGCCTGGTAGAGCTCTGAGTGTTCTTTGAACTTTCTTTCGCCTCCGCGTCCCATTCCTGAGTAGGATTGTTCGTGGCCTTCTCCCGTTATATCAGTCAGCATCGCGTCTTTGTCGCATCTCCCGAGATCTTCTGTCCTGGCGACCGTGTGGATTCCCTGTTCTCATGGCAGGATGACAATTTCACGATATCGGATCAACTTGTGACCTCATGCCTTTATTACAAGGCTGGAGGCGTCGAGCCAACCTCCCATTCTCTTTTGTTCATCAACCAACTTCCAAGAAATTTCAAATCCATCCAGGTCAGCATTTCTAGTCTATGAGAAGTATGGCTTACTGTTTGTCTATTAGGTTTCTCTAACAATGTCTAGTGTGCTGCCACAAGAGCTAGTCGACGAGATTGTCGATTATCTACACGACGATAAAGCTGCGCTCAAGTCGTGCTCAGTCGCGTCCAGCATCTTTCTACCCCGTTCGCGACATCATCTCTTTCGCACAGTTACCGTGACGCACGATCAGACCAACGCAAACTCTTTCCTTGGGACCTGCTCGGAGTCGGCGCTCATCCTTCGAAGTGTGCGACAGCTCTATATTCGGGACCATGTCGTTTGTGGTCTTCAGCCTCATGTGGGCTCGTTATTCCCATTTCTCAAACAAGTGGCACTCGAATCAACCAACTTCCGACGCGTCCAGGAGACGTTTCCTTTACATGTATCTCGACTCTCCTTCTCATCGCTGAGCATAGCCACTGGATTGTTCCAGTCCGCGAAAAACCTCTGCTGGTGTCTTGGAGGTCTTCGGAAGCATGGCCATTTGGATATCATTAACTGCGATATATCGCCCTCGACCACCTATGCCGACTACTTCCAGTACGAATGTCACCACAATCACGTCCCCGTGGAGCGCCTCGATTTCATCGACAGTGATCCGCGAATTTATAGGATGCTTTCGCGATGTTGGGGGTGTCTGGACCAATTAGCCTGCGCCCATGTATACCTTGGAAAGGGTCGGGACTTTGACCTTCTCTCAACCTTGCTTGCAGATACAAAGAAATCTCTGCAGGAACTACACATTCACGTCTCTCAAAACTTTTGCAATGGTGCGTTCCTCCTGTAGCTACCGCTTGCAGAGCCTGTCTTTGACGGTCATTTCAATTGCAGACAAATGGCTTGTAACCGTCAACCTCGACAAACTGTTGGATATTGGGCACTTACGGGACGTCTCAGTGCATATGTGGGGGATCGGCATGCCAAGCATACCCGTCCTTAGGTGGATCCTCGCCTCCCTGCGGTCGTGTCGCTCCCCCAGTCAGCTTGAGACAATTCGCTTCGTTGTCAACCTGGTGGGAACATCGCGGCCCGATGCGGAGCAGGACTTTGGATTTTGGAGAGCTCTGAATGGCGCTCTGTCAGGTTCACAATTTGAACGCCTGAGCTCTATTCGAGTAGATATTGGCGTTCCCGAGACTGTGAGGCCCCGCTCCCCACCGCAACCGCAGTATTGTAGTTTGAGGACATGGGATCCGCGAATTATGGAGCAGATTGGAAAGGTTATCGAGAAACAGTTTGCCAGTGTTGGCGGCCGTCGCCAGATGCTTTCAGTCCAGGTGGACAAGTTGGTGTCAGACGAAACAGTGAGTCGTGTACAACAACATATTCATCATTCTTAATTTTTCTTTAGTACGACTAGAACTAGACTACTACCCCAACGCATCTCGCATATCAAGTACTTGTTACTTAGATTTAGTGATATAACTCAACCATATCCCCTCCAAACTGTTCCAAACCTATAATCTTAAATTTCTGCATCTTATCATATTCGCTGCCTTCTCCGAACTCTCGTTTCCACGCTTTACTCAACCCAACTTCCCATGCATACAGCTCCACATTCCATCCTTTCTTCAGAGCGAGTCTCACACCTCCCACAAACCCATCTTCGTTGAACTGGCCAACGTTCCCATCGCCCGTTGCCAAGATAATCGTGCTCCCAGGCGGCGGCGCTCCATCAACGGAGGCAATGACCTGGTGCAATTTGAGCTGTAAAAGCTCGTCCACGCCCTGTTCCCGATACCGCACTCGCGCGGGCGGCGTGCTACCCTGTGACGGAGGCGACGATGATAACAGCACTGAGGTGCCGTTCGACCCCAAGCTCTTCAAGAAAGCCTGGGGGAACGACACGCCGCCCTGTTCGTTCTCCGGAGACGTGCTCCCCGAAACCTTCCTCGAATGGCCCTTCCTTCGCCCACCACCACCACCACCGTTGTTTATACTCCCAGATCTCCTCCGCGTTCCCGAGCCATCACCAGCCCCATTACCATTCTGCGGGACGTTCATTCCTGAGCTCCCGCTATGGCTTCTCGTGTGCCCGAAGCCCATCCCCGGCCGGGGAGTTCTATCCATACCATCGCCCATGTCCGGAACCCGCGCGAACACTCGGACCTCAAAACCCAGTTGTTCAGCACTAATCATAGGCTGATAAAGAGGGGAGGATGCCACGAGGACGCGTCGGGTGATGGGACGACCGCGTTCGAATATAAGAGTCAAAGCGGAGTGGGAGAGATGGCGGAGCTTCTGCGACGAAGAGTATTGTGGATGTTTATGTGGAAAACGTTTCAGATAACTTAATAGTCCTATAAGAATATTGGAGCTGGGTGATGGTTAGGAATTGACGGGCACGGTGAGGATGTCGAACGCACTGGTCTACAAATACATGGATTAATCGTTCATTGGCCTGTTGTGGAGGCGGCCCCCGTGTGTCAACAAAGCTTCCCAGAGATTCTTCTGTCAGTTCATTCCGAAAAGCTGTCGTATTCGTCTCAGTTGTGTCTAACGTTCCAAATTTGATAAGCTTCAGATATTCCCCATCCCCTGGAAACAGCTGGTGCAGTTTCTTCGCGAGCCCCTTCAACTGCGTCACACGAGGACTGTCATCGGCGGCTGCTATGAAGACTTTATTGTGAGTAGGCGTCTCCTCTCCGGGTGGCCAAAGCTGGGGAGTAGACTTAGTACTGCGGAGTCGTCCTGGTCGACGACGAGACGGTGTTCCTGGCATGGATTGGAATAAAGCCTCCCCACCGCTACTAGTGTAGTTGTTGGTGCTTGGACTACTGCGGGAATGAGAATCGTAAGATGAGGACGTCTCGTCTTCGTCCTGCTCTGCATCGGCATCGGCAGGTGGACCAGTAGATTTGGATCGAGGTGTTTTCGTTCGCCGTCGACGCCGTTTACGTCTGGGGTCTTCTGGAAGTCATGAATACGAGGAGCTAGAAGAAGACAATCACGAACCTGAAGCCGCAGCCAACGACATCATTCGACCATTGTAGGTGGATCCCGAGCCTCGTTGGGCTGTCAATCTCTCGCGTTCGTCGGCAAGAAAGCTGAGCGCTTCCTGGAATCCAAGTGTCGGCACGACATGATCAGAGTCGTCGTGGATTAAATCGAGATCGACCCCTTCAGTTCCGCGAGAGGATTGAACCTCCAGTTCGTCAGACCCGTCTGCAATGTAGACAGTCCTGGACTGGAGGTCGCCTTCGGTATCAGAAGAATCGTATTCTTCTCTCCGGTCAGAGTCCTCTGGGCGGTGATATACATCGTCCTGGTCCGTTTCCGTCTCGGTATCGCCAGACTTGAGATAGGACAAAATTCGTTTCTGAGTCCATACCGTAGACCCATCCGGATGAATGTCGGTGTCAGAGTCGAGTTCTGAATGAGGGTGGTCAGAAGGAGTGACAGAGGAGGACTCTGCAGTAGTGGGAGGGTTGGTAGTGGACGTTGGGGACTGTCGGATGATTAACGGTCTCCGGAAAGGCTGAAGATGGGTCCATTCCCTCAATACTGTGGTAAATGCGCCAAGATTAGGCTGTTCTGTAGGAAAATGAGGCAAACGGTAGGATAAAGGGACCACAGCCACCGACCGTCAGATGTAGGCTCCGAAGGCACGGAATCGTTAGAGAAAGGACTGATTGGAGTTGGCGAGCTGATGGTCGTGGTAGAATCGGAAGTGGAACGAAACATTAGATATGAACCGTAAAAATACAAAAAGCAGATGAAAGTAAGAACGAAACGCAGTATCCTCGTGCGACTCATTGCATCAAGGACTTGCGTTTTCAACACAATCAAATATCTTTTAAGATAAGATTAGATTGCAACCTTCTTTCTTGCCATCATCATCATGACTACTAGAATGCCCAAGCTTGTTGCTTTTGATTTAGAGTATGTTCTTACTCGCATTCAAGTTTACTAACCGGCATGATTTGCTAGCTATACCCTGTGGGATCTCTGGATTGACACCCATGTATCTGGACCACTGAAGAGACATAAGAACACTTTAAATGAAGTGCTGGACAAGTTGGTGTTTGCTGTGCCACTAAGCTGGATGGGAACTGACACTTATCAGACATGACTCTCCAATTTCCTTTTATCCAGATGTGCCTCAGATTCTGCACCGTCTCCATACAGCAGAAATTGTCGTTGCGGCAGCTTCCCGCACATCGGCCCCGAAGTTGTACGTTTTGAATCATTTGGATTGTCTTCTTGCTGCTAACTAATCAGTTCAGAGCTCGGCAGTGTCTCTCGTTACTATTGATACCCCCAAAGGAGACTGAGAAAGATGCGAAACCAAAGAAGGCTGCCGATTACTTCCATCAAGCTGAGATATACCCTGGTACGTGACTTCGGAAGTCTCCTCTTCAACCCGTTGATGCGTTCGTGTTGCAGGTTCCAAGCTAACCCATTTCAAGCAATTACATGAGAAGACCGGCATTCCGTACTCGGAGATGGTTAGTCGTATCGTCCTGGTTGACCACAGTGTTTATTATCTGCATAGCTTTTCTTTGACGACGAGCATCGGAATCGCGAAGTAGAAGCCTTAGGTACGCGTACATCTACAAGGCACGGACCGATATTTACTCAGTTTCTCAGGTGTCACGTTCTGTCTCGTACCCGACGGTGTAAACCGCAACGTGTTCGAGAACGGTCTTGCAATGTGGCGCAAACGGAATGTACGCCAAGTCACGGACGAGGACACCGAGGAATAACTCGGGTATCATAGACATAGGTTGTAGGTTTACAGATCTTGATGGTACATTATACAGCTTCAATGGGCAGTACTACATGTTCCAGCTATCGCGGCGGTTACCACCCGAACAGCCCCCTCGACCGATGATGTCTGTGGTGGTGATGATGGTGACGATGATGGCGGTGGCGCGATGAGGGGATGACAACCATGGGCTGCGATCCATATCCACTGTAGTGGGATGATCCACCATAATAGGATGAACCAGGATAGTAGGACGAGCCATATCCGTAAGAGCTCGGATAGATTGCTGGGGCACCGTAGTATGACGGTGCACCATAGCTGGAATAGCTTCTGCTATAGCCGGGGTACATATAGCTCGATCCTGCGGAGCTGATGTAGGAGGGCATGACGATGGTGGGGGGCGTTAGATGTGTGGCGTGACGAGGCGTAGAATGTCGTGAATGATCGTTAAGTGTGTTGTGGGTAGGCCAGCTACTGGGGGACACCCCAACTTTTACGGGGCCTTTTGTATGAGCCTCAGAGTAATTGCCAAGTTTCCAGGACTACCTCAAGCGATGTCTACGACGACGGTAACAACTTAGCTTTCGTGCGGAGCCCAGCCGGAAAGACCAGACACGGAAACAAGTACGTCAACCCGTGCTGTAGCCGGTGCAAAGGCTCAGTTCATGGGTGCAACTGCCGACATTCAATCCACTGAGAATTCGTTGTTTCCGGCGTTCCCTTGACAGACAGCATTATTCGTCCTTCCGTTCGTTCCCAAGTTAGTTTCCCGCGTTTCTGTGTAGAGTAACGAGACTGAAAATAGAGATACAGAAATACGGGTTTAGAGATAGTCATAGGTCAAAGCAACAAGCACAGGGTGCCAAGCAGCATCTTAAGGAACGGGTGGTAAGTCACAGTGTTAACAACTTACAGCGAAAGTACATACTAGGTAGCATTAGCAGGTAAAACCGGGCTGACACGTTAAGCGACGACGCATATAACCATGGATGATGTCCTTCAAGAAAGCAATGGAAAGAATACATTGCGAGCAGTACGGTCCTGGTCTTGGTGTTTGTAATTTGTCTTCGTGGTATTCGGCGGGGAGGCATAAGGGAGACTCAGGATAGAATTCTGAACTCCGAGTCGCTGGAAGCGTCTGAGATGGAGGTCACGGGCTCGGAGGAAGGCGGTTCGGGTTCGGGTGTTGGTGGATAGGATATAAGGGAAGGCGTACGTGAGAGCGTGCGCCGGTCGGTGCCGTCTCCGGGCGCTGGGGGAATATGGGTGGCGCGCATATCTCGAGCTCGTAAGTATTTGTAGGATCTTGACATTACATCTCGCGCGAGCCTGCTTCCTCCACCCAAAGTCGCGATTGGGGTTGTGCGCCTTACACCATGCTCCTCGAGAGTTCACCCTGGGCAGTCGCTTGTCAGATCCAAATGTCAGCCAGCTCTGCGAGAGGATGCGAGGTCTCGAGTTAGATTTAGAGCGACTCATGAGGCCGTAGGACGTCAGGCACAACAGGAGCCGATGGAGGTAAAACGCGAAGGTCTGATTAGTCACGTGGCCCCGCGATGCAAATTATTCAAGGAAATAATCAACTTGGCATCCAACCACCATGTCGACTATATCTTTCTGTCAGAAACTGCTGGTAAAAGACGGAATATATCCTAATAAACTCGACTGGATGGCTCTCTGGTGGGAAGTCTTACGTCTTTCGGCAGACTTTTTGTTGTGGCGCGACATGCCCATTCCTGGACATACTTGAGGCCTAGCCTCTCTGGCGGCTTTTCCATCTGATTCTCCTATAGTCTGAGCTTTACTCTAGCGACGAACACGAATTCAAGATGCGTCAGCGGGGCTTTTGGTCCATCCTTTATTCAGCCTACCGGATCTCCTGAGCCTTTCAGACTGTACATATTACCCCGTGTGCCGGAACAAGGCGTCCTGACTTCCAGACGGGGACCACCCACTCACCCTATAGTCCAATTTAAACCCGTTTTCTCACTTCTTGCAGGCCCTTTCATTGTCGGCATGCAATTTGTATCACCTGCACCTGAATAGTGGCGCGCCTTGACCGTCGGCTAAATGCTTCACTGTCTCATCCTCCGCATCTGTCGGTGGTTGTTAAATCTCATTATCCCATGTCCTTCTGATATCGTGAGTCATGCTATCAGAATCATGTTCTCTTTCGTCGAGCATGCATTCAATTTCAGGTTCTTCTCCAAGATAGTCCTCATCCTGGGATGTCATAACTGAACGAACGCGGAAAGCCCCGTATATCTTTCAGGCTAATGGATCAGAACGCCGTTCTTACTCTCAATAAAGGAAAAAGGACCAAACATACTGACGATCTCGACCGTCCGTAAAGTCGCCACTATGTTCGTTGACATCTATTTCTCGTCTTTGGACTTCCTGCTGTCTTTCATGGTACATTCCGCATCTCCTGCGTGCGGAACAAGTTCAGCCCCTTTTGACAATCCTCCGTTGCCGCTGTGTGATGGACCGTATTTCGACGGCAATATCCAGAAGAGAGTGCATGAAGTGCCACCTTCCTTACCCTGTTTCCTTCAAAAGCGACTTGAAACAACAGGGGGAAGACGTTTCGTGGCGTCATTTTAATGATACGACGTCTCGCTGTCTCCCTCAATGTTCGAATACGTCGGACTCCCCAAGTTCGAGTCTTCCGTGTCGGGTTACGGTAATGGTTTAACTCTCCGTTTCTGATCCTCCTTGTCTTCAGTAGACGACGGGGTTTCTATCGCTCGATGGTCGCGTAGGAACTCGACAAGTTCTCAATCACATACCGTCATTCGCCGATGTTAACCGATTTCGTTTGTTTGTCCTCGCGCTCTCTTCGCAAGTATCTTATTCGCCTACCGCTAATTCTGTTATAATAGCATCGCTCCAGTCCCGGTCAGCGTTTGAAATACCACCGCTAGACTTTCCGATGATCGACATTCCCAAGGGTCATAATTGGAATGAACAAGCTAAGGCTTGAATCATCCATTCGGCTTAGTCCTCATGTCATTCAGATGTTCTCTATACGCACCTAAAGGAAGCCGTGCGATGACAAGCCCGCAGTAACATGAACGTCAGTGAACTTTCTTCGTGGTTCTATTCAACATCTGCACCTCATAACAGCTCTTCTCACTCATTTCAGGTGTCTTAATTCAATTTTTTTTGGCCAAAGCCACACGGATGCTTTCTTCAGGCCTTTCTGGACCCACATTGCCGTGTTTGATCAGTCTTCTGTACTCTCACAGCACCTCCTTATGATCGATAACGCCCCCGTTTACTGAAATATCGTGCTTACCAGAAGACAGGTGAAATAATTGGCAAAGCCAGGAATTCCGATTTTCGAGGTCTCATAGTCCTTAATTCAAATAGTGATCTCGAACAGGAACGGCCAGTGCGCGTGGGCCTTGCGTGGCGTACCCGCTCAGATCCAGAGGCCATGCTATCACGACGACGCCATTCTCAGCGAAATCAGCGGGTATTAGTGTGACCGACCTGCGATGTCCCCACTAAGCCAGACTCCCACAGAATAGACGGACCACATCACAATTCCACAGGGATCTCCTCGAACACGAAATTAAGAGGCTTACCTAAACCTCCGCGAACAGCTCGTCACCAAGAACCGGGACTAGTATTCGAGCCCATTGGACAGCATCTGTATTTCTGGCGTATGTTTTCGCGTATTTATCCGAGTCGCAGACGGCTGTGGTGTGGTAACGTTCCGCACTCGTCGGTGGTACCCCTGCAAGCAGGCCAGTCCGCTCCACCGTGTCAGTGGGATCGCCGCCAAATACAGGGACGGGTACTTGAATGGAATTCCCTATTCTGCCGGGATATATAAAGAGGAGGGCGTGGATCCTTAAGGTCGTGTCCCCTCTTCTCTTGACGCGTCGTTTGGCTGAAGACACGCTTTGTTCGCAGGTCTGGGGATCCCTCGCGAACGACTGCGCCTTGGACGAGAGCTGGGACCGCGTTTTCGATCCTTTTTGATTGAGAATGCGGACGCTTCATCGTCAAGTCGCATGTCGGTAGCGAGGGTCTTGCTTGGACTGCGTTGGAGGTGTTAATGGCTACGACATATCCTCCTGCACGTCTTCTGATCCTCGCTTGCGTCTTGTGCGCGGTCTCTTATCATTTCAATCTGTTTCAAGTCATTCAGGTTTCTGAGAAGAAGTATGTTGGGCCGACTCGTGATGCTCTATCTCAGCTGATGATCCTTCACAGCTCAGGAATTCGTGATGAATGATACGCGATCCCCGCCTGATAGTTCGAACTGGGCGGACGTGGGCCAGGTAGTCCCACTTATTGCATACGGCACCGCTGGCGACTTCTTGACAGATCATCGATGGTTTCACCATGTGTTACTGTAGGTCGTAGTGCGTCGGATCTCCTTTTGAGTGCTACTTCGTGGACTGTATCTTTTAGGCGTGTGGTGCCAGTCCAGAAGACCCAGTTCTTTTCGTGAACGCATTCTGTTCGTCTGGAGAAAGTTTTGACCACCTGTTTTCATTAAAATTGTGGACACCATATACGGGTCCCATAACACAATCATTCCAGGAAAGATGCCCGACTACATCATCATGATCATGTCCGTTGGGCGCGCAGGATTCGGATCGAGATTGATTGTGGATGAGCGCTTCATAGGATGATAGGGACACAATATAAATCGCGTTCTCCGTATTGACCATGCACAAGACACTCATCGATCATCCTCAAAGAGAATTCTTTGCAACGAAAGTAAATTTATTATGAGGCTTTGGCAGTTGGGATGGTGGCGAGTCGGGGAACATGGAGGAGTATGCGGAACTTGGCTACCAAAGCACGCCGGGAATCGCAATCTGAGTGCATTGACTTACTTGTTTCTCCAACTGTAAGGCTTGAATAAATATAAACGAGTCCATGTATTCCCATAGGTGTGCAGAAAAGGTCAAACGTGATTGGTCGGGACTTGCCGAGATCCATCAAGCGGGACGTGAGACGCGTTATCGGCTTGGTCTTGAACGACGTCAACGACGAGCAGAAGTCGCCATTCGATGCTCAAGTCGGCGCGCACATTCAGATGTGTTGGTCGTACCTGCCCTCGACGACGGGCGGCCCACACGGTCGCCTCGTCTGGTCTCGGCATCCGTAACAACATCGACCTACCGCCTGACATGACCAAACCCCCGCACCGCGACCCCGAGGAAATATCCGATAATGAATGGGAACTGCGAACGGGTGCGGAACACCTCAAGCAAAGACTTGTCTAGATGTTGATAAAATGCTCCCAGGACAGGCCGCGCTGTAGACTTGATTCAAAAAACACTGCCAGATTTCTTCCATACCGGCCTTATTACCTCTGTCGAAAAGGCAACCGGAGATCCATGCACGTCGTCGCCAATACCGATACCCGTCGTGAATACCAACCCGCTCGGGCGACACCCAGAGCTTGAGCCCATCTACAGTCCGAAAGTACGACTGAGCTATATGCCTCCTACGCAACTGCCTGCTCCGTTTCCAAAGACACTTCATATCGAGGGTGAGAGATGAACGTACTAGTTTCGAGGGAGGCGACTTATTATTCTGAAGGCTTCCCGATGTACATTGCATCTTCGGCCTTTGCGCGCCACACGCTCAGTGCCCTCTATTCTGATCTCCATCTCGTTCTACAGAAAGTAGCTCTCGAAGATCCTCGTGCCAGTGGTACTGGAGAACTTGGCCCCGAGTCTAAACGCCGTCGCGAGAAGACCTTGACGGTGGTCTTCAGTGTGCACGGCAATGCGCGTGTAAGTGGTGCAGAAGGACGTTGGGATGTGTACGTTGGCTGCTTCTATATCAACGCCATGCTTATCAGCGTATTTTGACAGCCATTCCTCGTACACATTCTCCCCGTTGTCGGGTCTGATTCATGTGCATACCATAAACTCAATCTTACCTGCCCCTCACCAGGCAGTGTATGACGGGTTGCGTGCAAGCTTGGGGAACGTGTTTGGGTCGCCGAAGCAACCCGGGGATGCAGGTGCCGCGTGTAAAGAACAGACGCACAATTGAACTTCGTTTTCTGGTATTCTTCTTCATAATCCCCGCTCATTCATTTATTGTAATTCACCTCGCAGTTCTAATGTAGCCATATTAGCATATCCCAACTCAGTTTTGCTCCAAAATGTCAAGCTGATTATCTTGGCATAACTTTGAGTAGTGTTGCGGTGGTTACCTCTATTGCATTCTGGAGCATCGAAAGTGGGTTTACAGCGGGACGATTCAACTATAAACATGTACCAGAATGTCAAGAAAGTCCAAGCCCGCTACTAGACTGCGAGTAGCATTTGTCGTCTGACCAGTCCTCGAGCGGCGACGTGCTCTGACATCCAGTGATCGCGACGTTGGTACGGCAAAGCTGAGGTTGTCAGGAGAACAAGGGGGTTACGGAAAAGGCAACGTTGAGCGTACCTGACGTGGACGACGGGTTTTAGTGCCGAAAACTCGATTTCTTCCTTCTCTGATTCCAACCACCATCTCGTCAGCCTCGCCTTTTTCAGTCCTCTCATTTTTCCACCACATTCGTTATTGACCGCCATGTTCTCCAACGCCGTCACCGTTGCGCTCGTCGCTCTCCCCTTCGTTGCCCAGTGTAAGTCTGGACAAAAAATCGTGCTGGATGATTGCTGATTCGTATCGTATAGCTGTCCTTGCTGGCGACTGCCTGCGCTCGTACAAAATCTCTGAGGGAGATATTTGTGACAGCATCTCTGCCGCCAACAACGTCTCTACGTGAGTCTCCGACGTCCGTGGAAGCAGAACGAACGGTTGATTGTGACTCCTTTCTTTAGCTACCAGCTGGCCACTATTAATGAGGGCTACATCGATGCCACATGCTCCAACCTCGACCCCGGAGCGACCATCTGTCTCGGGTATGAAAACGAGGACTGCAAGTCCACGCACGTTGTCAAAGCCGGCGATTTGTGCGAGAGCATTGCTGAGGAGTACTCCATCGACATCGCGACGCTGTACAACAACAACCCCAATATCCTCGACGACTGCTCCAACATCTACATTGGCGAGGTTCGTTTACCCGCCGTTCTATCGCCATGCCAAGTGCTGATATTTCTTGGCAATTACTCTAGGTTCTGGCTGTTTGCTCGGAAGTAATCGTGCCTCCCGCCGGCACCTCCCTCGCTGCTACTGCGATCCCCTCCACCGCCACTGCTGCCGTCTCTGCGACGTCCGTAAAAGCAACGTCCGTGACGCAGGCCGCCCTCGTACCTACCTCGACGCAGGCTGCCCTTGTACCTACCTCAACGCAGGCCGCGCTCGCACCCTCGTCGACGCCGTCCTCTGTCGATGACACCGGTGACGAGGACGACGAGTCCCTCCCCTACTGCGATGAGCTGTAAATCGGCTTTGCGCTTGCGCCGTTTTCCCAAGGCGTGCGGGCGCAGGTCGGCTCACGCCTTTCTTGAAATTATATCACGATCTACAAGTTATACCATATTCATTTCTCTCTTCGACTATATCAATCATATCTTGGTCACCTTCGCGTCGCTCTGTACATAGGATTACGGGCATTCTTCTGCAATGCAGCAATTACATGCGGGGCATTTTCCGGAATGTCTCCGGAGTATCACCTTGACGAATCATTTGCAAACGTGGAGACTACACCTGTCGGTAAAGGTTTTTTTCAATTTACTGGTTAGTTACGGGTGTTCGGATGTTCAAACGCTCAAGCTTGAAACTTACTTCAAGTTGAAGTTCACGACATGACAGAGATGGCTTGGCTTGCCATGTTTACGGCGTTCTACTATGACAGCTACTAAGCCTCTGACTCGTCGGAAGTGAGACAGATTTGGAACGCGTTCTGACTGCATAAATGTCGCTGGTTTAAGGGTTAGTGTGCGAACACTTCACTGCTACACAGTAGTACTAGTATGCGGACAGCCACACGCTTCACTGTACCATCTTTCCCCACTGTGACTACGAGCTTTCTGCACTTCCAATAGTTCTCAGTTGCAGCAGCTTTCCAGGAGACTCTGAACATCAACAATAACCCATTGGGTAGTCACCACCGTCCAGAGGTGTTGGTCGTCATGGTTCTAAAAAACCGAACGGGCCTCGAGATTAATGAGGCAACATAAGCCACAAAGCCATGCTGCTTCTACGAGGTGATGCTCGAACCGCTGTCAGACTAGATGCCAGCTAGTATCAGAACCCACAAAGCGAACCCTGCGTGCTGTGGCCAGACCCCATACCTCTTTCCCATTCGCGTGGCCGCTACGTTGTAGTTCTAATTCTGAATGAATTTCGCCGGTCTTGACTTGAACAATAATGATAGGTTGATGACAGGTACGTGCTAGAATGCTACATATTCGTCGAAGCCCAAAAGGTGTCATCTCTCTTCGCGGACAAACATATTTGCTAACAAACAGGATGTCCATTGATTTCGTCATGTTAATCTCCAGGTGGCGCAAAATCACAAATGGTCGTGCCACTAATAACATCGAAACTGCCCATGATATGATGGACGGTTCTCCGTCACTTTCATAACCCAATCCCGAGGCACCAAACACCCTTCACTACATGGAGGGCACGGGGGACTCGGAACAAGTCCGACCTTGAGGCGGTAATGCCATCGAACCCCTCCGTTTTCAGCTCCATCATCCGTTTTGATACCACAGTCACAGAAAGCCTCTCCGCACTGGAGATGCACAAGCTTGCGGCATGGGTCGCAGGGAACCCGTACAGTAATGCCCGGAGAACGATATTTTCCATGATGTTGTCCACCATGAAGGAGAAGGGCCATCATATATGAGAAATTGGCATCTTCAAGGGCCCCTACTTTCCGTCTGACCACAAGGGAGTTGTAGCATCGGACAAAGACAGATCTCGCAGAATCTGAGTTCTTCTTAACGATGGCCTTTTCTACACTGGTAGTAAAATGGGAGAAAGGATCAGTATTAATGTCAACCTAGTCACCATTAAGAGTACTCACTCAATCAGATATTGTTCTACTTTCTTTCGATGGGGTAAGGTGGCTTCAGTATCCGCTTCGTAATTGAGATTGTTAAGTAGCTCATGAGCTTCGAGGATGATCTTCATGCCATAGAAATCTCCACTGGGCCAGTGGGAAGACATAACGCAGAGGGTAAGGATGCGAAGTCGTGCGGGCGACACTCTCGTGAACCATTTTGATTGTTTGAGTGTAAAGCGAGTCCAGTGAATTAGCCGTGCACGGCTCCCGGGCCTCCGCCAACCTCTCTTGTTCACACCCCTGGGCGTGACCTAGTCAGTAGAATGAATTTAGGGTTACAACTTTTTTGCCTTCACGCCACTGGCTTTGGTACAGGCTTTCTGGGGCCAATGAGCTTCAAGTTTTTTTCCCACGAGAGGACATTGACCCATCATCTCCTTGTACTGTCGGCCTGTATAAACATCTTTCGCAGAGCGCTCAAACTGGTTCAGTCCCCCACTACGAAGCGAACTCCATGGTAATCGGACTGGAAGAGCTTCGCTGATAAATAAAACCTGAGGTGAGGTAGCTTTCCATGGTCATCATCCACTGAACCTTGATCTCTTCTCTCCATAAAGTCATGTCCGATACCGATGCTCACATTAGACGCCCCATCTTTTGTGGCCGAACAACACGGCGCCGCTCTGATATAATATGGGATGGCCGCACTACGTTAAAAAGGACCCAAGGCTATATTCAGAGCTTGACACCTTTCCATCACTATGTCAAGCAAACAAGAATGGAACCCTCGATGCTCGTTGGCCGAGGGTTAGGTCTACTTTGTCTTCAACGACACCGTCGCTGACGAACATCATATAGCGGACAAAATTCTTTGCGGCCCCGGAAGCCTTCTTGAAGTCGAAACTCGTGTTCGCCTTCGTGTTCCTCTCATCGTTGATGTCCTCTGAGCTTCATGCTGTTATAGCTCATCGATGGACGCGTCCAGCGAGTCTGGAAGAACCTCTGGCCCTCACTCCGATCGCTCTGGCTGTGGGCTGCGGAAGAGCACTCACACAAAACGTGCATCGTCTTCGAAGGCCGGCGCCTCTCCTACTCCCAGACATTTTCTCAATCCCTGAAATGTGCTGCGATCTTTCGCGATATGTACGGAGTGAAGAAAGGTGCGCGTCATCATGCTGGGGTAAATTATCTTACCAACATCATCATCACGGTCCAGGAGACCGAATTGCTATCTGTTCGCGGAATTACGCAAGCTACTTCACTGTTTTCTGGGCGTGTCGTGAGTCATGTTACGCGTAGTCTCGCGCTGGAATCAACGCGTGTCTAGATCTCCTTGGGGCTGTATCAGTTCTTGTCAACGCGTATGTGTCAACATTCCGATACCTGTTCATTTTCTAACAGGGATACGTAGACTCCTCCCATTGGATCCCTTGAAGCACTGTTTGGCGCTTGGTGATTGCAAAGTCATTATCCTCGATCCCCAGCGAGCGGATCTACTGGAAGACTGTCTAAATGATGCGGCATCGTCGACATGTCGTTTCATTGTTATTGAGGGCCACGAAGGCAAAGGTCAATGGCGCGGAATAGAAGACCTTTCTTCGCTCATGTCGCGTTATGATGGGAATACTGAATCTGTAATCACCGCTGATCCAGATGTTGGACCCGAGGACAACGCTACCATCATATTTACGTCGGGCACAACAGGATTACCCAGTGAGTCGAAGAGCCTTCGGCTCTGGACGATAAATCAGCTAACTGTTGGTTAGAGGGTGTGTTGAGCTCACAGAGGGCGTTCTTGACGAACATCTTCAATGCAAGTTCCGTCTTTATCCTCCAGATACAAACACTGAACAGTTTCCAGGTTGCAGCTAGCTCTGGGCGAGATGTCATTCGACGTGGAGACCCGTTTCCACCTCCTCCTCCTGCAGAGGGCACCCCCCAGCGTGCAGCACTTCTATCGACGCCATTATTCCATGTCACGGCCACCGCTGTCATGGTTGGTCTTCTACCTTTCAATGATCATTTCTCGCCTCTGACATCACTATTAGTTAAACGCAATGTTCTTGGGATTCAAGATTGTGTCATTGCGCAAGTGGGATGGCAAAGAAGGTACACCAGGTCTTTAACGAGTCTTCGTTGCATGTCTGATGTTTCGATTTAGCTCTCAGGTACTTGGGATGTCCATTACTTTCTGCTACATACAGTTCTAATTCCAAGACAGACTTATCCGTGAAGAGAATGTAGTTCTTCTTGGCGCGTACGTCTACCCTTCAACTTCAAATGTTCGAGTTATCTACAAAAATGTTGCAGTGTTCCGTCCGTGATTAGAGACCTGGCCGAATTCCATTCACCGGAGGAGCAGACACCAATTGAAGTAATCATATACGGCGGCGCGCCCGTTGCAGAACCCTTACTCGACAAGGCACGGAAAGCATTCACCACTGCTTCCATGTATGTCTCTATCATTATCAAAAACGTACCACTTTCATGCTCACATTCTTCTGAAGCGGCCAAGGCTACGGACTCACTGAAAGTAATGCAGGTTCTGTTGGTTTCGGTGCGCGTGGCTACATTCTGAGAATCAACGTGTTTGTTCAATTACTTCTCTCTATGTAGCCGGAAAGGACTTTGAGTTGCGACCCACGAGCGCGTATGTCTGTCTTACCAACTCAAACATCAGTGAGAGCTAAACGCTGTTCTACTTCCCCCAGAGGAACAGCGCTACCGACAAACGATGTCATGATAGTGAAGGACGGCGTGCAAGTCCCTTCCAACGCCGTCGGAGAAGTCTGGCTTCGCGGATCCAACATCATGAAGGGCTATTGGCGCGACCCAGGTGCGCCATTCAAGCCCTCCTTGTCTCCCAAATTCGTAATTCGATAAACCAGACGCCACAAACTTGGTCCTAACCAAAGACGGCTGGCTCAAAACGGGCGACCTAGGATACATCGACGACGAAGGCTTCGTCTACATCAAGGACAGAATCAAGGACATCATCATCCGCGGCGGCGAGAACATTGTCAGTCTCGACTTCAACTTCTTACCGCCGTGCTTTCTGACGCCCACCCAATGTAGCCTTCCGTTACGGTTGAAAACGCGCTGTATAAAGAACCCGGAGTGTCCGAGGCCGCTGCCGTCGGTGTTCCCGACGAGCGTCTCGGGGAGCTGGTCGCGGCCTTGGTCACTCTGAAGCCTGGACAAGACAGTTCCGTCACTGAGGAAAGCCTCCTGGCGTTGGCGCGCGCAAGGTCTGTCTGCATCGTTGGGTCCTCTTTGCGCGATGGCTGAACGCGAATTCGTTATTATTTTCAGCTTACCGCGATTCGCGGTTCCTGTGATGATCCTCATACAAGAAGATGAATTTGGTGAGTCCTGAACAGGCCAAGAGGTCAAACTGAAGAGCTGAGAGAGGTTTAGAGCATACACAGTCCGGGAAGGTCATCAAGAAGAACTTGAGAGTAATTGCGAGGGAGCAATGGTCGAAGCGACGTGCACAAATGCGTGTTAGGGACACGAAACTATAGATTATCGAGCTTGCTTGTTTTGCTTATTAATTCAAGATGCTGTTTGATTCGATAGGTAGAACGTTGGTTATGTCCTTGACGATGTCGGATGAAAAGCAATGGCCAACATCCAGCCGTAGCTTCCGTTCATGGCAGCGAGGCAGATTCTCAAAGATGTTCCAACTATAAGTATTGAGTCGTGCGTGTAATAGAAGACACGACCATTACTTCAATTATAACGTCTAACAGCAGGATAGCATGGCGAAATAGAATGTGACGATCTCAGGGATATAGTGAGAATAAGATACGTCTACGGCTTCAACACAGCCCTCTCCGTATCCGCAAACGTCTGCGGTCTAAACGGATACTGGGGACGGCCCGGCACAGGAGTATCAATTTTAGTCAACCGACTGCCCAGCGTCGAAATAAAGGAGCTCGAGCCCGGCGGCACAAGCGCTCTGCGCTTCATCTCTAACGTCGCACGCGCTTTCTCCTCCCGAATCTGCTCCATTACCCGGCGTCGAGTCTCCTCTGGCGCCCTTTCTTGAACGGCTTGCGGTTTTATCCTCTCTCGACGCAGCGTCTCCACCTCCTCCTGCAAACGCATTTTCTCATTCCACTCGTTCAGTTCCTCCGGGCTTACTTCCTGAAATGTGCTTTCCTTCGTTGGTTGCATATTCGCCGAATCTGTGCGAGGCGTTGCGGGTCGCTGTATTCAGATTTATTGGATGTTGCCCAGTTTCAAGCGCTCGGTAACTCACCTCACTTATCCGCTCCGTGGTGTTCTCCATCGTCACTGGACCATCTTGAACGTTTTCGTCCTTCCGGTCCTTGAGTGACGCGTCCTGCTCCCGCAACTGCAACTTCTGCTCCCGCTCAATCAAGTTAGCCTCCATTTCCTGAAGTGCCTGCTGCCACAGAGTTAATTTCGCTGCGTCGTCGTATGTCTTCCCTGCGGCCGGGCGAGGTGCCGTAGAACGTGCGTAATCCATAGCCTTCGCATACTTGTCTACTGTCGTTGTTTGTGGTAATTGCGAACCGGTCAGGGTCTGATGTGGTGGATCCTTTACGGCGCGAATTGGTCAGATAAGTATCACTCGCTCTGAGATACAGCTGGGGAACTCACGCTATCTCTTTCTGTTCTCCTGAAAAGATGGAGCTCATCCCAAGGCGATTTATGTTTGGCAGCGGGCACCCGTGGAACTGTGCGTACGTTCTAAGAACAGAATCAGTGTCGCCCTTATGCACACCGATAAAAGCGTGTCCTACTTCATGTGCTCTTTGGCGTCTAACCTCGCGCGTTTCCTCCATCAGCTGATCTACAAGACCCTCCCTTTTCGCGCGAGAGAAGCCCTGCAATGTCAGTCAAAAGCAATCCCATTCAAAGAACAATAGGCATACGATAGGTTCCCACTTTTCCCTATTCTTGAGAACAGCTGTCAACGTAGGCTTGACGTATTTCTTTGGGGGTGACGACTGAGAGGAAAACCAAGATTTACAAGCATGTTCACCTTGTCATCAAAAACAATTACCTCTTCTGAAGCGTCCTTGATGGGGACTTCGTGAAAGAAAACGAGCTCCTCCTGGACATTAATTAGATCCGCAATATAAGACAGTGAATCTAAGCCTGCCTGAATTGTAGGGTTGCTAGTCGACCTTGTAGCGGAGGACTCGAGAGATGGTTTGCTTGGGCAAGCCGTTTCTGTATTGACTGGAGCAGGTCTTCTTCGAGACTCGGATCTCCTATAAGGATATCTTTCTGATTGAAATGTTTCCGTTCGAGAATTAGGCCATATCTCTCTCGATGAGGAATAGTGGCGTCGCTGACCAGCCGCTGACCGTTGGTTTGTGGAACGGAATCGCTCCTCATCAAACTGTGACAGAGTACGCAGGACGGGAGACGATAAACCACCAGTACGCGCGATTCGAGCATGTGGCGGCTCGTCAGTGGTAAACTCACGCGGCGGACGTGCTTTGTGAGGAGCGAGACGAGTTCCGAGACGGGTATAGGTAACCTCACGCTGAGGAGGTTTAAAATGCTTCTTGTGCTTTTCCCTCGCAGCATTCTCCCGCACGTCGAACATCTCGCCGGGACTCGGTTCCGAAAATGGGGTGAGGTCGGCGCCGGGAACAAGACGCCATCGCCATTCTTCCTTGTCCACAACGTCTGTCGCCATAGTCTCGACGGTTTTGCGTAACTTGCAGTGGATAGCGTCCATTCTGATCCCATTCTCGTCGTACGTTCTCCCTCGCACGATACGGATTTGGTCGACTTGCCCTTTGCTTTCCATTTCCGCGAGTACGATTTTGAGATATCTGGACGAGCGTATGGGGTGTACCGGGTGTGGTGGGACACCATTGTTAATGGTAAAGATAGAGACGGTTGCAGCAGCATTAGCGGCTGGTGGGATGAGATGGTCAGGGAGTTTCACGTCGGGAAAGCGATCCATAATGTTTTTGAACAGCGCCGGATGGCGTAGACCAAATTTTTCGGCGGGCTCCTCCTTGAGGACCGCCACGACTAGCTTGCGGGCCTCTTCCGTCGCCCAGAAAATGTACGATTTGGCCCGTGTCGGGTCTTCCCTGACTAGAGTCGATATTCGGCGCTGCGACAAGTATCAGAAAAGCTTTAATACGCGTCAAGCTGCCCACCATTGCTGCCGCCATCATCGTCGTCGTCGTTCCAAGCAAACCCGACTGTCTGTGGCTGTGCTCAAATTCGGACAACGGACCGAGATCACGTGATGTATTTCACGAGTCTACATGCTCCCATTCATCTCGTAATGCCAATGCTAATCTCCTTAGTACCTCGTCAACTTCCTTCTCGCCCAACAGGCTAAACGATACCCTCACATAGCACGTCTTCCTCTCATCATGGTACCCACATTCCCCTGGGAGCATCAACACTCCCTTGCGCATCGCATTATGTTCAATGAACACGTTCGAATCACCCTCGTAACCCGTCACCGTTTTGCACTTGACTGACCCAGACGGGGGCAGCTTGAGTTTTATCCAGTAGAACATGGCCGCGTTGGGCGTATTCCACTCTGCCAGCCCGGAAAGGTGTTTATTCAGATACCTCTCAAACACGTCCCGCTTCTGGCGATAAAACTTGGCCACACTCTTAGCGTGTGTAAGAAATCCGGAAATGCCCCACGATTGCAGCAGTTTCAAAACAATCACTTGTGATATCGAGGGTGGCTGCATTGTCGATGCGGCACTCTAGCATTGGTATCAGAGCTGAGATAGCCTAGGTGAGAACCCACTGAATGAAAACTTACATGTCGCTCAACCTGTGCAACCAGAAAATCAGGACCTGTAATCCATCCAAGCCTGAATCCAGCTGCAAGTATTTTACTCAAGCTGTCAAATCGGAGGACACGGCCAATGTCGCCATCCATCTTGCGTTCCAAGGAGACATACGAAGCCGGCGGCGCTCCGGATCCAAAGTACAGATGATAGTATGGATCGTCTTCAAGGATGAGGAAGTTGTACTTGCGTGCAAGCTTCAGAACCTCCTGGCGCCGCAGAATACTGGTGGTCATGCCAGTAGGGTTGGCGCCATACTAGAAAAACACTGGCTGAGACACTATGATAGAGTTAAAACAACCAACACTTACCGGTATAGTGTACAGCAGCTTGGGTCGCGGCTTCCCGGACGGCCACGACTCTAACAACCGGGCGAGGGACGAGGATACGATACCCTCATCATCTGACGCGACCTCCACAATGTTGCACCCCAGAGAGTCCATAACCGGCAAGATACCACTGTCCATTCTCGTTAATCATATCTCCACAGCCAAAGCCGCGTCAACTCACGGATACGTCGGAGCCTCCACAATAATCGAATCCCCACGGTTGATGAGCGCCGAAAAGGCCTTGTACAGCAAATCCTGACTACCAGAACCCATGCTGATGCGTGCCCCGTCTCCGGGTGTGAGGCCATGCACCTGCGATGCAAACTCCGTCACCCACTGAACAAGCGCCGGCAAACCAGATGTCATCGAGTACTGCAATGCTGTCGTCAGGTCATCGCCGCCGAGCTCAATGTCAGTCAACGTAGGATCCGAAAGGGGGTCTGGCGACTTGACGGTCATCGTGATTCGCGTAAAGGGATACGTGCTTGGGTTCGGTTTTCCTGCAAGCATCGACAGCATGCCGGGCTTCGATTCCATTGGAATCAAACTGCGAACTGGGAAGATCCGACCGCTTTAGCTGCACATTTAAATAATATGGGAAAAGGAATGCTTACTGGGGGCAGGTTTACGCGCCTTGGCGACGTCGGACAGGAAGGACAAGTAAAAGTCATTCGGAAGGACGCGTGACGAGGAAGTGCCTTTTCCGTGCACAATCTGCGAGGATGCTTTTTCAATAGTCATGTTCAACGTTGTGGTAGAGCGACATTCGAGCTCGAAGCACACCCATGATCATCTTATGGTTTCACGGCGACTAAATAAAGGGCGTAAATGATTTGACAGTGACACGGGAGCGAAAGCACGAACCGGACGGATCCCAAGTCAGCTTGCAATCGGCCGTAACAAACTCCTATAAGCGGATGTATGTGTGGTAGCACGCAGAACGACGAGCCATCGGACCATTGACATAGTGAATGGTGCGAAGCATTTCGCAAATCTCTGGCCCTCTTCCCGACGCTTCCCATATTTCTGGAACTAGACGTACTTCTGTGTCGGGCGTGTCCTACCCTTACTCAAGCTCCACAAGACCAGGACGACTTATTGTCCTTCTGCAGTGCGAAAGTAACCCTCCACCCTCAAAATGTATTTGAGGCCGACAGTCGAGGTTGTGAGGGCGCTAAAGAAAGACAAAGAGGAAGGGCTGTACGGGTAATACAGCGCAGAAGTCCGGCTAGGAAAGAGGTGGCTGAATGCGGGCAGTTGGCAGGTAGGTACAATGTATGGTTCGGCTGCTAAGCTGCCGGTAAAGTTCATCGTTGACCGCAACTATCCTTGACGCGGTAACATGTCTGCGGCCCATAAAGTTGACGGATGTCACCATTTGTGATGAGCTCCAGCTGCAGTAAGCCCTGCATCCACCTGTCCATCACGACTTGCTAATGTCCTTCTGAAGCGCGATGGTAGCCTTGCATCCACAGATCATGGCATATCAAGTGTCAGATACAAGTGAGGCTGCGACAGGAACTGACAGCCCGGTAGTACGAGGCCTAAGGAATGGAAGGGCCCGTAGATGCACAAGACTGACATGGCAGCCTCTAGGTGGCTAGATGCCAGGAAGATATCGCGACGCGTCGCGTCATGGTTCGGCTGATGATTTCCGATAGTAGCCCCTCGTTGCTAAATCTGTCCTTATTGACGTAGGGTGCAGGAACATGACTGCCAGGCAACAAAGTGTGATGCCACTAACATCTCGAGCATTTTCACAACCGGAGGTTCGCCTGAACGCCGTTGGTATCATAGAACGGGTGTTAGCGATGGACTGAAACCCGTCGAGCCCATGCCACTCACACGTATGGGCGGTATAGTGGGGAAAAATCCAAATTTCACTGCTTTCGCACTTTTCAGGTGTATTCTGTTTGGCTTTGTCAAATTCCGTCGGGCTTTTCCGCTTCGTGTCTGGCTTTTGCATTTCGCGTCTGGCTTTTTCATTTCGCGTCTGGCTTTGAGTGTTAGTGTCTGGCTTTTTCGTTTTGCGTCTGGCTTTCTGAGTCTTCCGAAATTGTTGGGTGGCTTTGTCGGTTTCAAGGTCAGCGGGGGCGGGCCGCTCATTTTTGTCACTTTCCTCTTATAGACATGGCTTACAGGCCGTTAGTACGCTTGTCTTCTTCCGCCATCCATGATTCTACTATGCCATTCATCTCTACGCAGATATAGATGCCTTAGTCTTCGCTTCCAAGACACCTTTCTTGTTCTAACAGGGGCTGCAGAATTCACCATTCCTCCACCTCCTCTCTATTTGTCTATGGCCATCACAATTCTGGGACACAACCTGGACACTGGCATGACACCTCCGTTTTCTGTCACTTACATGGAACTATACTTGAATATATTTGCTTTACATTTCATTTCATATCATTCCATTGAAAGAAATAAGCCGCCGACAAGCAGAGAAGAGGGTGGCGTAATTAGGTGTATCCATGTAGGGCCAAGGGGAGTTGACGGCGACGGCACGGCACCCAGTGTTACCATTGGCATTGGCTGTTCTGAACTGTATATAGTACAATGACGGGTATCCAGAGCTACGCATTAGGTGCACGTAAAGAAGAGGAGGTACGAAGCAGGGATAGATGTAGTGAATAACGCGGGTGTCCCGCGGGCATTTCTTTTTCGACCCTTACCCGCACCCTCAACTTACCCTACTTGGTGCGGGTGCGGGTTACCCGCTAAAACTGTGTCGGGTCTACTTGCAACTCACACCAGACTCGACGCGCAATGTCGATAAGTCATCGCAAGTCCATCACCTTGCAGTACTCATGCTCAGTGAGCATCCCTGCGCAATGGCACAGGGACAGTCAGCTGGGCATGATGAAGGGTGAAGGTGTTAAGAGCAAGAAGACAGCGGTTGGGAGCAAGACGGCGGATGGAGCGCGAACATAATGGTCGGGCGCAAGAAGATGATGGTCGGGCGCAAGAAGACGATGGTCGGGCGCAAGAAGACGGTGGTCTGGAGCAAGAAGACCAAAATACAGTTAGACATAAATAGAAGGGAGACGATATGCACGTTCCGGGGCTGAATGCGTTCGTGACGCCCTCCCGCTCGTACTAGCGTCAGGCGATTGACGCGCCAAAAGACAGTCCCGTATTGTCGCTGCCTCGCTTCTGATGACTTACTAGGCACATGTTGTTGTTGGGGCAGCGCAGTAGCAAAGACAAGCGCCTTGTGATACCTGAGAGCATATCCGAGGGTGTCGCGGCCAGCGTGAAGCCAAATTCGTGGCCCAAGCACAAGTATGCGGTCCTATGGAAATGCTGCCTGGCTGGTGAGGGCTTACGCGTACTAATTCCTCGTCCAGCTACAGTCGTCGTGAAGACGAAGACCAGGAATGCGCACGGAATATATCCGAGGGCGCAGCGCGTAAAGCCCAACCAGATCAGAAGCGAGGAACAATGATGAGAACAGGGAAGAAAGGTCCTAGAAATTTTCTGAGCCCAATGAACACGACGCACTGTGGTGGTAAGAGGCAGAGTGATAAGATCAGGATCATTATCCGGCCGTTGCCGGAACGTTCGGACATCTCGGAGATCCCCTCGCGATGTCGTTTCTCAACGACCCTCAGCTAGTTTGACAGTAAATAAATTTTTGATAACTCTCAGAAATATATCCACTCCATTTGCAAGTGATTGTGTAATGAATCATGGTCCAGCTTGACCACGGCACCGGATGATGTGGGTCACTCAGACTGAGACCCTGAGACCCGGGCTTCACTAAATAGATGAAGTATGGCGGGTGGCGGGGATACCCAATTGGGAACTTCTTCGGGATATCCCAGAAGTGAAGCACACGAAGCCAGACACAACATTCAAAAGCCAGACGCATATCGGGAAAGCCAGACACGTATTGGGAAAGCCAGACTGTCATTGGGAAAGCCATATGCGCATTGGGAAAGCCAGACAAGTACTAGGAAAAGCCCGACGAAAGTCCCTCAAAAGCCCGAAGCCAGACGCGCGACGACTTGGATTTTTCCCCATTATTACCACCAAACACACGTATATATATCCAGTCTTCGCATACAATGATACAAGGCAAGGACAAATAGAACTGTCAGAACAATCGATGTAGTACATTATTAGCACGATAACATGAGTAGAAGGGCCGAGCAACTTGCACTGAGACCGGCATCACTTACATTCAATCTCCAAACTCAGGAAAGTCGACTCATTTCTTTCCCGGAGATTCAAGCGGAACAGCCGTCGTCTCAGCATGCCGAAACGTCCTAATCCCAGTCCTGATGATCTTGAACTGCGATTTACAGCACGGATCCGGGCACGCCACAATCGCATCAGTCGACATCCAGTCGTTCTTATCCGTCATTCGTTGTTTCGCTGCCAGAAGAGGGAGAAGAGCCCCTGAAAACGAAAGATTTACGAAAGGTTGCCAAGTAACGACTCGGAAACGCACCCAAGGAATAGATTGAAAATCCCTGACCAGGAGGCAAACGGAGCATTTCGCCTTCAAGTGTAAAGTAATCCCCTTCCTTTGCGCCACACATTATGCGCTCTCCTGGGGGACAGATAACCTCGACGCGCAGGTCGTAGAGTTCAAACGAATCGGAGCCGTCCATAGTTGAACGTTGAACGTTCAAGGACAAGCTAGGAATCGGCCAATACACAATTGACCGGTTCACCATCAGTATCGCACCTGATGATAGTGGCACCGCGACTAGCATTTTCATCTCAATACTATCATGCTACTTGATTGTTTACCGGAATCCAAAGCGGAACGTCCGCCCGCCAACTTTATCACTGCAAGTCGTCGTCGCGCTAGACGCAAAGCGGATGGTCTGCTCCACCCCCAAGGATACGCCCAATAGCAAGCGACAATCGCAACGCTCCAGACCAGCGTATTATATAGAATAGTTAGATTACTTTGGCAATTATATAGTGTAGTGTGAACATTGGAGTGAGCAATACAATAAGAATATAAAATCCCGCTAGTACTTTCATAGTAATTAATGTCTGTACTCATGACCGCAATCCCCAATCTTTTCGTAGAGTCCCTGGAGATGCGCGCCAAGTGCAACCGCATCGATCCGTTGGGTATCTTCAGCCGTCAGCTCGAAACTGAACACCTTTAGGTTAGACTCTGCGTTCGAAGAGACTCCCAGACGCGTGCCAACGATGACCGCGCCCACTTCTGGATTATCCAAGACCCACCGTGCAGCGACGTTACTCAACTCAACTCCATGAGCGTCGGCGATATCCTTCAAAGTCTGTAGTAATCGCTGCAGGTCCGCCCATGACCCCCACGTCATGATCATGTCAAAGTACTATAAATGCGTCAGGGTGGAATGTCAACATTACCAACTCTTCTGACCTTGCGTTGCGATGGTGTGAGAGCCTGCGATTCAGAATAGATGTCGGGTGATTTGGCACCCAGCCATTTCTCCGACAGGAAGCCGCCGCACTAGAGAAAGACCGTCAATAGTGCAAATGAACAGGGATTGAAGACTTACGAATGAACCGTACGTCAACAATTTGACTCCGTACTTCGCACATACGGCGGCCATCTTGATCTTTGGTCGGCTATCGATGAGTGAATACTGATATAGCTCACGCGTAAGTCATGGAAAGACTTCATAGAAAGTGAATTGAATGACACAGACCTGAACTTGATTAGACACAATACCAACGTTTCCCGTCTTGGCGATAAGGTAATCGCAGGCCTCTTGCGTGTGTTCAGCGTCAAAGTTGCATAATCCGATGGCGGAGACGAGATGGGGATGACTTTTCGTAAGCGCGACTAGCTCCTCCAGTATCACGAGGTACTCCTTGTCGTTGTACTGAAATGAAAGATTAACCAAAAAGGAACTTCAAATCCCGACGGAAGGAACTCACATCGAACCAATGGAACTGTAAGCCGTAGATTCAGCGCGCAGTCCCACCGTCAGTCAGCAGATAGGCTTAACTTACCTGTAAGAGCTCCACGCACCCACCAAGTCTCCGAGAGCGCTCCGTGACCGCATCAAGCACAAACTGACGCGTCACAGGAGCCTCCAGTGGCGCAAAAACGCACCACTTCGTAGCAGCAATAACCCTCTTCCCGATGTCCTCTGGCAATCGATTCCTAAAGGACCCATAGATGAGTTCCGCGTCACCCTGAGATCACCTTAAATCATCAGCGATCCTGTACCACGAAGAAGAACCTGCAATCACGAACGTAGTGATCGGCCATGTCTGTCGCCAGGAGGCCGAACCGTACGAGGCTCCCCAGAGCTGCGACCTGCTTGTCACTGGACGCGGATCCCCACGCTGGCGAGGACATCTGCCATAGTCCGTTGAAGAGCCGGGGTATTCTGAGGGGACCGAGTTGAACGTGCTCGAGTCTCCTGGACACCGCAGAATCTACAGAGATGTCGATCCTGGGGTCGGAAGTAACGCTGGTCTGATCGAGCTTCGTCGAGGGGAAGAAGAGTAACAAGACGTCATTGACTTGAAGGAGTGCACGAGTAAAAGGGTAGGTGAGGGGCTTAGAGCAGCAGTACGCTTGGCAGCCTGTTAATGCCGCTCTGAGTTGAAGGAGTAGAGTTTCAAGTTCGCATGTAGGACGGGGTCGTAACTCCTTCAAAGCTTGAACAGCTTGGACGATGTCGCCGCAAGCTTTTTCAAGGGTAAGCTCCGTGGGATCGTTAGAGGACCAGCTTACGCTGGCTTCGCGTATAGACTTGACAAAGTGTGTGAGACTTGAGCAAGACATGGAATTAGAGAAGAACGGCGCGAGAATAAACGACCCACTAAGGCAAAGAATCTTGGACCATTTTACTGGAGAAAAGACAACGCGTCGAAGCCAAAAACGCGGTAGAAGTCTTCTGGTCCCTAAAGAGGTCGACCGCGGGCATAAATTCTGGCGCAGATTCACGAAGCCGTGACCGGACGTGTTCGACAAAGGTTTTCTGAGCGTTGGCACTCTGCGAAACCAAGGCCCGGAGCGCAGATCGCAGGAGTGGTGTAGGAACTTGAGAAGTTTTTAACCCTGGTAAGCAAGTCAATTGAATCACTCACGTTGGGAGATTAGGACATCGTCCATCATATTCCTAACGGGACCAGTATCAATGCCGCGTACATGCATGGAGAGGAGAGAGAGAACACGTACACATGACCAGACATGTTGAACGAAGTCTGTCAACAGCGGAGGGCAGCAGTGCAGCGGAATGAGAAGAACAAGTGGGAGAGCAAAGTCAGAAAGGCCGGTTAATTTTGAGCCATGCCCTCACTCGGACGGGCCTTTCTCCAAAAAAAAAATGAAATTTGGCGGGTAGTATTGAAGAGACCGAGGGCTGAAAAGGTTTAGGAGATGAACAACCGATGTCGGGGCTGCACCAGGAACGTATGTGAATCCTGATAGGCGTTTTAAGAGGACGCCGGCTAATAACTTGAATAGCCGAAGTTGGGGGCGATTTTTGAATCCCGAACACAGACAGCGGTCGCTAAAGAGGCTCGGCCTGCCTTAATATACTCCTTCTTCTTCAAGCTTCCGGCACATCAAATGACCAGTGCTCCGTTTTGTCCTGTGTCGACTCGAACTGCCTCGAACGCATCATGATGAACCGGACTTGGTACACATAGCTGCTCTCACGTCAAACCATCGTTCAATCTTTCGCCTGTATGCTTTCGGCCTGGAAATAGCCGCGGCCCAGTCAGCGAAGGCAATTCCAAATGTATCACTGAACCTCAAGTGACGCAGGAGAAGACGAATTGAAACCCCCTGCGCAATTCCATGGTCTCCACGGCACGTAACTGCATTCTTATGTGGAGTAAGTGTACCAGGGTGCCCCGTGCAAAATAAAAGAGTAAAGACGGTCCGAACGAACCGCAGTGTGAACAAAGGAAGGGCCAACAGTATTGACCTCGATCTTGTTGAAACAAAGCATCTACTCTTAGCAGGACGTTTGCTGTACCGCTTGAGAGACGGAACTCGGTGGACTTGCGAACACCGGTGGGAAAGCGACGGAGGTTTGAGCCACCACATTGATTCGGAAATATATCACAAGCAGGTTTGTGGCTAGTGCGCTCAGCCCTTTTGGAAAAAAAAGAAATGCGGGTCTTGTAGTCGGTTTGGGTTCCTTGTTCGTGGCATTCCCACAAGGAGATGTGAAGATGACACGAATGATTCGGAAATGACGGAGCCTGGCGTTGATGATATTTTCAGAGCAAACTACACCAGGTCTGCTTCCACGACGTATGCCAAACAGAACGAGACCCCCTGTGAAAGTGTAGGAGACCTGGGGCACCCGGGATCATAGACATTCGCCGTCTGCAATATAGACGCGGTAACAAACGTGGACCCGCATGTAAATCACCGTGACGGCGTTGATTGGATGTGCAGGGCTAGTATGTAGGTCCATGGCAAGGCAATGAAAGGAAGGCAGCTATGTGGGCGAGCAGTGCCGCGAGCAGAGGCCGTGTCCGGAGGAGCCGGCGACGATAGGAAATGATGTGGGCCTGTATTTAGTTACACGTCAGGCTTGAGTCGGAGCCACATCGATCAGGCGACGAGCTACAGTAGTTCCTAGCGATGCCGTGAGATATGTTTTGTTGTGCTTCCTTTGATGCGAGCAGGCACTGAGAAGTCTTTCAGTCCATATGACTGGCACGACCTAGACGAGACTCTTGCATAAGTCCGAGGCTCTAAGGACGTGGTATATCGTCAAGCGCGATCATCAGATATGAATGCAGGACTCGACGAATAGGTCAGGGCGGAAGCTGCCGGCTGCAAAGTTACGTGTGTACGTTGAGTCGTAGAAAACCCAGCCAGATTCAGAAGATCGATTGAGGACAGTCGCGGCACGAGATATGGATGCGTGCTCGTGATGAGTAGGGCATGGTCAGCTATCTGCTGAATAAGTGACTGCGAAGGTACTTGGAACGCAGGCGAGAAGCCGGTATATGTGCGGTACAATGTTGATGATTGCCCTAGATTGAAGAGCAGACAGCCAATGAGCCCGTAGAACCGTCGAGAGAGTTTTGGTTGAAAAGCGCCACGACCCAAAAATGCCGTGATCGGGCTGCATGGATGTCACGTGATCACATTGCTCAGCTACGTGTGACGAAGTCGAGAAAATAAAAAGGACAGTTACCAACCACCACGACGTTCCGCTACCATAGACAGTTACCCGCTTTTAGGTGTCGCTACCTTTTTGCAGCGCTACCATTCTACGAAAAGAAAACGCCCAGCACACGAGCCTCCATGCATTCCAAAGTAGTAAGTAATCATTGCATCACTTTTAAAGCAGATCTTATCCAGCTTAAATGATAGGTTATTATCGGTTCTGGTCCTGCCGGCCACACCGCCGCCATCTACCTTGCCCGCGCCAACCTAAACCCCGTCCTGTTCGAGGGTTTCATGGCCAACGGCTTCGCCGCTGGCGGCCAGCTCACCACCACGACCGACGTCGAGAACTTTCCCGGTTTCCCCAGTGGCATCCTCGGGCCAGAGCTCATGGACAAGTTCCGCGAACAGAGCGTCCGCTTTGGAACGGATATCATTACAGAGACCGTCTCCAAGATTGACCTCTCCCGCAGGCCATTCCGCTACTGGCGCGAGATGCAGGAAGATGGCGAGCCAGACACGGCGGATACCGTGATTATTGCTACCGGTGCGAGTGCGAAGCGTCTGGGACTTGCCGGCGAGTCGACCTATTGGCAGAGCGGTATCAGTGCGTGCGCGGTGTGCGACGGTGCTGTACCGATCTTTAGGAATAAGCCTTTGGCCGTCATCGGTGGTGGCGACTCTGCCGCAGAAGAAGCTACCTGTAAGTCGCGATACCCCCATCTAGTTTCATCTATCTTATTTGTTTAGATCTCACAAAATACGGTTCGCATGTCTTCGTCCTCGTCCGTCGTGACGAGCTTCGCGCATCCAAGATCATGGCAAAACGTTTACTCAGCAACCCCAAAGTCACCGTACTTTGGAACACTGTTGCGACCGAATGCCAAGGTGACGGGTCCCTACTCAAGAACCTTCGCATCAAGAATGTTGCCACAGGCGAGGAGAAGGATCTACCAGTAAACGGCCTCTTCTACGCCATTGGACATGAACCCGCCACATCCATTGTGCGCTCGCAGCTACAAACGGATTCCGATGGTTATATCATCACTGTACCGGGGACGACTCAAACGAGCGTCAAGGGTGTGTTTGCTGCTGGTGACGTGCAGGACAAGCGGTACAGGCAGGCCATCACAAGTGCGGGTAGTGGGTGTATGGCTGCTCTGGAGGTTGAGAAGCTGATTGCGGAAGAAGAGGAATTGGGCGAAGAGGCGTGAGCAGTTACGTATCAAGTATAGAAGTATTAACATAGAATTATATCCAGTAAATTATAAACCTCACACACTCCTTGAATATTTGAATCTGGTGCTCAAGAACACATTCATTATACAAGCATTTTACACTGTATGTTTAGCTGATCCATGTCTCCCACTGACTCCCTTGGCCACTCATGGTCTTCGCCATCTCCCTCGCAACAATCCTATCCGCCTGTTCGCTCGGATGCAGCTCGTCCCACCACAAATAGCTGTCCCTGTCCGTTCCGTTCACCTGGGTACACGTCCCGTCGTCGCTGTTCAGCGGAAAGACGCACGATAGCACTGCGCCAGTAACGTTGAGAGGTGCTGTGCCGTTGAGGTATTTTTCCGGGTTGTCGAACATGTCTTGGAAGAGGGAGTGAGAGTCGAATATTCCTGTGGCGCGGTTGTATTGATTAGTTTAATCGTACGAGAGCCTAGAGGAGGGACGAACCGATATGAGCACCAGGAAGCGTGGGCGCAACGTCTTGAAGCATCAACTGGCTCAGCTTATTTCCGGACAACACGAGCTCCTTAATCGTCACCGACCATTCAGTCGTATTGCGCTCCGTGTTGAAGAATTTGTTTGGATACGAATCTGGAGCGTACAGAATCGTCGTCTGAAGTGGAATCATCTACAAATCGTCGTCGTAAGTACAGAAATGTGGAGGTAAAAAAGAGACATACATTCTGAAGCAAAAAGTTCCTTGCGCCACTTTTATACAACACTTTCACCCACTCAATCATGCACTCCGTCACGTCCACGATCGAAGCGGCATTGCTCCCCGTCAACAACGAATAGATCCCAACGTCGTTCGTCCCAATCCACTGCGTGTACAGTGTCCTCTCTGGGCTCAAATCCAAACTCGCGTTGAAGTACGCCGGGAGCTGGCTCTCAAAAATAGAGGGAAACGGCCGCGGCGTGAGGAGGTTCGAGCATGTCCCACCCGACCTGGCGAATGCGTGCAACGTGAGGTCGGCGTACCCTGCAGCGTACACCGGCCACGCAACGCCACCATCCCCGACGTTGACTATGTCTGTATAGCTGTCCCCGAACGTCACAAAGTCGGTGAGCTGGTCTGGTTTAAAGCCTTTGGCGTCGATGGAGGCGGAGAGTGCCAGCAGGACAGTGGAAAGCTGGAGGAGGAACGACATGGCAATTGGTAAGGCCCGGCGAAAGCGCCTGCCCTTCTTGCGTCCGTTTTATAAGCGAAAACAAACGATTGTTTCGAGACTCGGACCGTTCAGTGAGAATAATGGCACGGAAGAAACGCGGAAAATAGTCTTGCGAAGGACACATGACCGCTCGTTGCACGCTGTTCAGTGTTCGCCGTTCAATGGTTCTGATGATAGTCACGCATCTTGACTGAAAGACGAGCAAAGCCTGCGATCAAGGCCGCACAACAATGCATTCAATGGACAAGAAGACACGAGGGTGCATTAAGCATTCCAGTACATGGAAATCGAACCAGAAGGCTCTGGAAGATAATCGCTTCTTCCCTCAACTAACACCGAAATCAGTTCTGTGCCTAGGAAGAACATCCCGAAAATAGCGTAACGTACCCTTGATATAATCCAGTCCATTCTCCTGTACAGCGCCGAAAGCAAAGTACCGCATCCCGCTGTTGTCGTATGTGGCACCTTCAATAGAACGTCCGACGAAGGTGGCGAAAGCAGGGTACCCGTCCGTGATCTGAGTGACCTAAGAAACAGATGAACGTTAGTTGGAAAGAGAAGACGGCGAATAGCGACGTACCCAAGTCTGGGTCAGCTGGCTCTGGTCGTCGACATCAGAGCACGCGTCATTGAAGATGTAAAACGGCGATCCAGCTGACGCGCCGAGAGGAACAGTCAAGCAGGCCTGCGTTCCAGAAATCTTGATGTGTCCATAATACGTCGTAGTGGTACTGGCGCTGTTATTGCTAGGCGTATAGCCCATAAAGTCACTCTGGCCTAAATGAAATTTAAGTACAATGACAGCCCTAAATGGGGCTAAGACCAACATGATTCAAAGTCAAAGCTCGTCGCGTTTCCGCCAACGATCAAGGACGCAGTCGCCACCGAAGAGTAAGTCAAGGAGACGTTGGAGGATCGTGGGATGCTAGCCAGGATGGGGTTGGCAATGAGTGGACCACTGCGCACCGTCTCGCAGGTCACGGCGGCATAAGCGGAAGCCACAGCGGCCAGTCCTAAGACAGCTGGAAAGAGCATTGCAGGTAATGATCAGAAAACTTGAGAAAGCACAATGACTTGAAAGACGAGTGAAGCACTGGAGGCCTTTTATATAAAAGAGACGCGGGATGCGTAGGCCGCGCCAGGAAAGCATTCTTGAATTTACGTGCTTTTCGCGTCGATATTGAATTCTTGCTGAAACCGGAAGCGTTACCGCGCATATCCCGCTCGAAATTGGCGTGTTTCAAGGAATTAAGAGGCCGTTTGACGGAAGATTGCCGCCGGTCAAAAGAATGGAAAGGACTAGAGTTCGTAAGGCGAAGGAGGACGCGATCTCTACGTGATGGTGGTTGGGTGTCAAGCATGTTTGCGTCTGCACAGCCACATCAGTTTAGACTTCAAGCTTTCAAGGATTGGGCTGGTCCAAAATGTGTGATTTCGTGATGAAGTTATAGCTCGTAATACAGTAAAAGCACATTATCTAGGTGTAGTTTCAATCGTACAAATTTCATCCAACTTACTTCTTCAACTCAGGTGAATCGACGTAGGTGAGCTGCAAAAAGCCATCGGCATAGCGTCCTCCAGGAAGCTCAGTCTCCTCGGCAACCTTCCTAATCTCTGCGACTTCCTCGGGCGTGAGCTTGACATTCGCGGCACCCACGTTTTCCAAAAGGTACTGAAACATCATCCATTAGCACATTTCGTAACCTCAATAAAGCACACAAGTCCATACCTTGGTCTTCTTTGTCCCGGGGATGGTGATAAAGTCCTCTCCCTGCGCCAAAATCCACGCAAGCGCGGCCTGGCCGGGCGTGGCGTTGTGCTTCTTACCCACAGCCCCGATCTCGTCTACAAGACCCAGAATCTTCTTAAAGTTCTCGCCCTGGAATCTGGGAATGGACCTCCTGAAATCATCCGCCTCGAGGTCATCGATTGACTTGATCTGGCCGGTGAGCAGACCGCGTCCGAGCGGAGAGTAAGTGACAACGGTCACCCCGAGTTCGCGCGCGGCTTGGATGAGCTTGAGAGGTTCGCGTTCGGTGTCAAGCATGAATGGCGAATACTCGATTTGGAGCGCGGCGATAGGGTGTACGGCGTATGCGCGGCGCAGACCAGCCGCGGTACAGTCAGAGAGACCAATCTGCTTCACCTTGCCCTCCCTAAAGATCATGTCAGATGATGATGATATCACAAAGAACTGTATTGACTAACTTGACAAGCTCCGCCATAGCACCAACTGTCACTTCAATAGGCACCTTGGGATCCACTCGGTGAAGGTAATAGAGATCGATATAGTCCACGCCCAGGCGCTTGAGCGACATGTTGGCCTGCTGCTTCACGTATTCGGGATCACCCCGCGCGCCAGTCATGGTGATACCAAACTTGGTCGAGAGGAAGATCTTTTCGCGTTTGCCGGGGTTGGCTTTGAACCTGATCATGATCAGGTTGAGGAAGACTAGCAGAACAAAGGTGGCGGGGCGTACCAGTTCCCAATGAGATCCTCGTTATCGTAGTACGCGTCAGCGGTGTCCCAGAGCGTGCAACCCGCGTCAAATGCAGCATCCAAGACCTTGTTGCAATCAGCGCAGGCTGGCTAGCGATGGATGGACGACCAACCTTGAATCGCTCCTCATCAGAGGGAACGCTCCCATAGATCGGGCTCAATCCCATCAAGCCGAACCCAATGGCGGGGACCGTCGCAGTCCCGATTTTGCGTGTAATTCCAATGGCCATGTTGGTGTCTTTAGATTGTAGTAGTAGTGGTAGTGGAGAAGGTATGTTATCTTCAGCCACATCTGACACCCTTTATATACACCAAGATACACATCGCGTGTGTGAAGGTATTTGTCCGGTTATCAACATCATATTAACAGTGGCTCCGGCGGTGAACTTCGAGCGAGTGCGATTGAGAAGCGGTACCCGTGTTCGCTGCGTCTGCCACCGAAGGTAGCTATGTATTCGCGCACTAATTCTCCATTCCGGATCCCTCCGGATCCGATACGCGCGCAAAAGGGCCATTCGTCGTCATTTGAAGGGTTCCGCCTTGTAATAACAGAAGAAGAGGGGAAGAACTGATCTCGTCAAATGGCTAGTTGCGGCCGTACACCATGGGCTCCATGGCGAAGAAAGAGAGAATGCGCACTGCGCAGTCCCGCAAAGTGGTGCGGGAAGCCATTTATTTCGTCCACTTGAGTACTGTAGCTCCGTGCGTTGTGAATGTGGTGGCCACTGGCGAAGAAACAAGGATTTACACAGCCACACGACCGCTCTCTCCGCGGACACCAACTTGAAGATTTGAAAGAAGCCAAAGATCCAATTGACTTGTTGCCAAGCGCTTAAGTCTACATATTAGACATGTCCATCCATCAGAACATCAAATTGTGGCGCTGACAGTGGCAGAACAACGTTCATCGTCTTTTGTCTTGTGTTCCCGCCGAGACAACACCCTCTATCCACACCAACAGATCCTCATTCATCTCCGCGCTCCTCTGTAACATAATCCAATGGTCCGAGTCGTAATCCTGGAACGTAAAGTTCGAGACATAGCTGGAATTGAAAAAAGGGGCGCGCATGAGTGCGGAGACGCAGACGTAGTCCCGCGAGCCGCCCCCATAGAAAACGGGCTTGGAGATGGTTATATTGGATTCGGGTATGCCTGTACAAATCAATAATGAGCTTTATACAAGGAGGGGAAAGCGTACCTTCGTTATCAATGCGGTCGATACCAGATGTCATGACTTTGTACCAGTTCAATGACGGCGCGATGCCTGATGCAGCATAGGTCGATTTAGTGATATCGTATTCCTGAAAAACGATGATGGATTTTCTTCTGGGACGGGCGACGAATAACACACCTCCTGTGATATGAAGATCTCCGCAGTGGAGTTGGACTCTAACGACGCCTGAAGGGCACCCGTGGGTGACCAGGCTGTGATACTCAGACGAGGGTCTTTCCCAAAGACTGAGGTGAAGAACGAGTCGATATGATCTCGAATGATCTGTGCGGCGTCGTCCTGGGAGAAGAATGCCCAGTATCCCCACTGATTGTATCCAACGCTTTGCACCGCCTAGTGGAAAGAGGCTTTCAGCCTCATGTTGGGAAACAGGATTGGCGGTTAGACACACCTGGTTCTCTAATTCCTCATAAGTGGGGCCAGGAGGAGGAAGATATCCCACCGCATAAAACGCAAACGCAATGAACCTATCCTGATAATAATTGGCCAACCGGCCGGTAATCTTGGCTCCCCTGTAGAACAATCAGCTCCCGAAAGGTAAACAAAGGAAAGGAAACTCAACCAATCGTGTCCAACTGCCACAACTCCACCCACGTCTTCATGATCCAATATTTCCACAAGATCCTCCGAGATGAGACTGCTCTTATACGCCTTTACCTCCAACGGCTTGTCCGTGCCACCATACCCCAACATATCTGGAACGACGACTCCATATCCCTGAGCAGAAAAGAACTCAATTTGGTAACGCCAATCGTACGAGCTGCTTGGGAAGCCGTGGAGGAAGAGCAGATACGGCTTGGTCGCGTCCTGGGGAGCGGAAAAGTAGTAATGATAGTTGATACCGCGCGAAACAACGAAGTCCTTGTAATAGGCCGGGTCTACCGTCAAAGAGGCGAAAACGGCACCAGCCAGAGCTAGGAAGGGAAGTAGGATAAACATACTGGGGCGACATTACTGCCTTCAAGAAGTCCTTTTGTAGGGCACTCCCATTCCGTAACAGAGTCATTGAGTTAGAGCGCCTCCCGTTATAAGTAAGCAGCCCGATGCACAAGGCCGAAGCTGACAAAAAGCGTTACTCAGTGCAGATGCTCGAATCGCCAGTGGACCTGGAGAGCGCTGAACACGGCTCGGACAGGAACGGTATAACATCAACCTGTCAGATTCCAGAAAAGTTTTGTGCTCAGTCTGTCAGACGTACACGCGCAGGCGGCCATCAGAAACAAGACCTGTAGTTGTCCGTTATATGTTCACCACAGTTTCCCAAGGGCTGCGAAGAATGTCAACAATACATTCAAGCAGAACAACAGAACATGCCGATGAGTCCATGTACGAACCCAACTCGTCCGATTCGACCAAATTGAGTCTGGGAACGCCCCCAACGTGCTTATCATCGTGCAACGTATTGTCTAAACAATCTACTAGTTGTACACATCCTCCGCAAATAGGACTAATAATACAATGATCTAAAGCATACAAATGTCAGTCCAATGAGAAACCGCCGGCAGACGACCTTGGTAACTGGGATGAGCCGAACCATCCACACCACTACACAAGGCTAATGTCCACCTACCCAAACTTCTGTCCTGGCGCCAACGTCCGTAACGGAACCTGATTCCAATCATACGTATTCGTGTGCACCGTGTTACCCCACCACTGCTGGATCGTCGACGTGCCCACATTGCCGTTCCTGGGAAACTGCAGACTACGCTGATCAGCCGCGCGGGCTTCCCGAAGACCACACACACCACCTACCAGAAGAACACCAAGATGACTCCAACTCCCGTGCCTGCGTCTAGAGCAGCGGAAAGAACATCTGATGACAAGTCGGCGTCTTCGAAAGAGTTTCATTGGAGTGTGAAAGAGGACCCACAGTTATATTTTGCCCAGTATGGGAAATTCCGCCGACGGACGAGGTACTGGAAGACAAATCCCACGATTACCCATGGCACGTAGTTCACCGCGCCAGCGGGAGGCATCATTTCTGTGCCCGCGAATATTAAACTATAAAACAGTCAGATGAACAGGATCTTTGGGGGTCCATGCAGCCTTACGGGAAACTGCAGCATCGTTAGTAGGAGCACGCAAACGGACTATGCGCACATACTTTATGTAGTTTAGAATGGTATTGGGCCATCTCCGAGTAATCGCCCATAAAATAATCGGGCAGACTGCACCGATAATAAAGAAGAATAATAGAGCTATAAGACAAGTTCACGACACGTCGAATAAGCAGCTGCTGGCTCATACCACTAAGCGCCGGTCAGTGTGGATGAGAGGTCAAAGGAAACCGACGTACTAATAAGTTTGCCCTTTAGCAAACTGAAGACCAGGACCAATGAGACCCCACTAGGCCAGTTTTGAGTTTCAGATCATCCTCTTCGATCAAGTTCACGTACTATGACAGACGCGGTTGCGAAGACGTGGGTAGAAGAACACGTGAAGCTGAAGAGCCTTAGATCTCTGGTCGATAAAGCGGAGAAGTAGCTCACTTGTCCTTCTGATAGGGACTACAGATGTCACTAGAAGACGGTCAGCGCAGATCCAATGGATAGGACGCAGGAACACGAACGGAATGTTGGAAAACATCCTGGAGATCTCTTTAGTCGTGTTCCGCTTCGTCGTACACGAGACGAACTCACCATGATTGGACACCAAGTTGTACAGTCCCAGCAATGGCAGTAGATACGACCTGTAATGTGACGCATAGTCAGAGCCATGGTCGTCATCCATATGCATTCGTACTTGGCACCAGAACATGGGACGCGGGGGTATCTTCATATAATGACCCAGCTTTAGATCGGTGGTAAATTGCATAGCTGGCAAGAACAGTTCAGTTGACGAAGTTGGACGGGATCCGGACCTGCCTTGACTCATTGTAATGTAACCGTAAGTCTATGGATTGTTAAACCCTGCTTCATGAAGGAAATGACAGCATACCTTGAACCTGGCGGGACTTGTGAGTCAAAGTCTGAAGAGGAAACATAGAGAGAGACGAACATCATCATTGCCGTAGGGCGTCCAGGTATCATAAAGCCAACGATGAGCTCCGTAATAACGTTCAGGCCAATTTGGCGATTCGTCACAGCCTGTATCATTCCTAAGCTAATATGAGCAACGTCTTCGAAAAGGGCTGAAGGCCCAGCAATACCGATAGGAATGACATAGATAACACCCACGATAAGAGCGATCACCAATGCCCATATAGTCATGCCGCCAGGCCACAGTTGAATGCAGAGACATGAAAATGTAAATGTTATACCTAGTTCCACCGTCAGTGCACAGGAATACAAGCACACCAGTCCTGGAGCTCACAAAATATTACGAGGTAGTGCCATTCGGGTACTGAAACCCACGAGATGAGACATCAGCGAAGATAGATACGGCGAACACATACTCTGAGGATAACTCTTCATGAGTCGAGCATGAACATCGGGTGGCTCCCGTAAGCTTCTTTTGAAGTGGATCATGATAGGTTTCGAGAAATAGATTAGAGCGTGTGGGATAGTAGCTGCAATGCTTAGAAACGAGAGCCCGTAAGATATAGAAAATGTTATTCTGTAAGACGTTAGCCATGTGGCGCGAGGAAAGAGACAGAGGCGTACGGTAGATAGACAGGGCTATACGCGTGGTAGGCGGTCAGATCAATACCGTCTCCTTCAGCATTCAGTATACGGGTATGATTGTATGGACTCCCGGTGTTGTCGTACGCCGATAGAGCGGAGACACTGATTCTCTAAATGTCAACGCTTTTTTCGAATAGGTGAAGGAAAACACTCACGGAAGATACTGGCTGTTCCACACATTCTTGTACTTGTTGAGATTGAGTAAATACAACTGACTACGAAGAGCGCAACCCACATAAAGTATTGGTGCCAGAAACCCTGTTGACGATCGATCAGTAATTTGCCTCCGCCGAGAAGCGCGCCAACATACAATAGAAAAACACGAAGCCAATCGCAACGTTGGCTTGCGCCCACCCTAGCACATGACCGCGTTAGAACACAGAGAATGCAATAAAACAGCGAAAAACAGGATACATACAAGGAGTTGCAAGGCTGTGAAGATAGACGTTAAGGTTTGTACAAAAGTAGAAGGTTCGCACGTACGGACTACCAATAAAAGCAATTTGATTCCAGTCAAACGTCAGAGTCGAAAATCCAAATCCACTCCGATAGCTGTCACTGAGAGTTAAGTTCAGCTCAGAATAAATGATCTTGTGGCGCACCCAAAGATCTGGTTTACTTTCTGGTGTCAATATTAGATGAGATCCTGGAGACACGGATGGCCAGATATAACTTACAACATTCTGGGGTGCTATCCAGCAGACCTAAAGGCACGCCATTATTAGTGCCGCAACGTCAAGCATCTAAACGCGACTTGCCCAAGTAAAATAGCTTCGGAAACAGTTCAGTGTATGTTCGGAATCTCAAAATCGTGACCCACCTCAAAGCCTGGAATAGGTAGCCAGGAATAAAATCTTGAACAGCCGACGTATGAGGAGATACCCACGGAGAAATTGTTCGCAGCACTCACACCATATTAACGCACCGACGAAGACCCAGAGAAAGTACATTTCCCGAGTCAACCCCGTCCCGGCGCGGCTACCTATGCCCCGGTAGCTCTGCGAGTGTAACGTGTTGAAAAGTGCGCATTGAACGAGCGTGTTCGGCCATACTGGATGGGATGAGATGAGATGAGGAGCGGAAATGATTACATACTCATCGACGGAGGAGCAACAAGGAACCGTCGTGTGATGCCGCCAATAGAGAAGCCAATGAGCTGTGTAGACATGACAAGTAGCCATTGGTCTGACAGCAATGTAAGCAGGGCCACGGGAACGCTGTGGGTCACGTACAGATGAAGGGATTGTTGGTATTGTAGTACACCCGCTGCACGGCCACAATTTCAGTTGAATACGCGCTCATGGCGCCGACGCCCGCCATGACCGTAACGATGACCTTTTGTTCTGTCTGAGCTCGGTCATTGTGGGGGAATTGGGTGATAACTGACATGTTCCTTGATAGTGAACGGCCCTGGATTGACCGAGATACCACAGATGCGCACAGCGGGCATGAACCGGGCCCAGGCGCGACCGAAAGGATATACGACGAGCTGGGCTACGAGCTGGCGATGGCTGAGATGAATGTAGTCTGAAAGAAAAGAGCGCTCACCCCACTGATGCTAACGCTGGGATAGCGGAAGAAAAAGAACTGGTTCATTCCAGGGAGAACAATAGCCCAGAATATCCCGAGTACCCAGGCGCGTAGCGTCGACGCTGGCATATCGGGGTCGTCATAGTTGGCGACGGCGGAGCGGACCTCGGGATAGGGCGAATCCTCCTCTGCTCATGGTTAGCGGGCTGCTCCGATAGGCGCTGGGTCACGCACCGAGCTCTGACTCCTGGTCGTCGTCCATGTTAGGGTCAAAATATCCGTGTCCATAGTCTGAATTGACATGGACGACCACCTGAGGTTCGTGTGTGTGCGAGTCTGGGGAAAATAAGCCCTCGCGTGATGGATGACCACATGGCGCACCTATGCTCTTCTCGTCGTCGCGCTCGTTGCTATCGTATGTGATGTAGACCGCCGTATCTGAGCTGGCGTCATGACCGGGCATTGCATTCCTATAGCAGATAGGAAAGTGGATAGCAAAAAGATGGCAGAATTATAATAGGTAGATAAGTAACAGGTAGACAGCTCAGGTAACAGGGTCGAGATGGCGGTTTCTCGCTCTGCGCCGCCCCGTGCCTGTAATAATCCCCGTTGTATAAGCACAAAAGCAAGCGAACCTGCTATCAATAACGCTATTCGTAATGAATGTTGGTGCCTGGCTATAAACTGCTACCTTCATGCCTTGACAGTTGACTGTCCTGAACTCCTGAAGGCCTGAACGTTTGAACATTTGAACCCCGGATCTAGCTGTACAACTTGTAACCTCATACAACCAGTGGCTCCTCCCTTCTGGTAGTGGCAATCTCTCGCCCGATAATCATATTCGTCCCCTCGCTGGGATGAAACTCGTCGTATCGATTGACCAATAATCTCAAAACCAGTCTAGGCATCCGAACAATCAATATGTACGTGCTTCATACCAAGTTATCGCGATTCACAGTGAGACGTACCGGAGCAGCTACGTTGTCCACTGCTGTCAGTTTAGTGGCGCCGTCCCGTTCAAATAGTTATGGCCTAAAAGACTGAATGTGAGTGGAGAATAGACAGGGGTCGAGATAACCCCAATGGATAGTGAATTCGGAACAGTCGCACTAACCTACATGAGCTCCAGGTAGGGCAGGTCAAGCCTAGTGCCCATCTCCATAACGGTGAGGTTCTATTCCGTCGTACTGCGCTGGTTCTCAAGCAAACCAGTCCAAGTATCACCCTGATCAAGCACCTTCATCCACTCGACTAACGATAAACAAGGGATTGGATCCGAAGTCTTCGTGCCAAGTATCCAAGCATCCAAGATCCGTTATGCACTTGCCCAAAGTACGACTCTCTATCAGCCAGGGCGTCAAAGCACACCGGAACATACATACGGAAATAACGCCACACCCGTGTTTGCAACACTGGCACCATCAGTAACGTCAACGATCTAGACTGTTCAGTGTGAGACATAGCAAGTCATAAACGGTATGTCGGGGGCGTGCTCGGAGAAAGTCGATGAGAGTGGAATATATAGTGGTGCTGCGAGTATGTATATGGAACTAGTCCTGGTACCACGGTCGGGCGTCGTGACGAAGAGTCGGTGAAAGTGCGGTGAATCGCTACTAATTCTGGAAGACGATGGCGATCCGGTACTGAGAGTGCGGGTAAAAAATTGCTGGCATTCTGAGAGAGCGAACGCGATCCCGAATTGGGGGAGGGGTCTTTTAGGCAAAGATAACGGGGGCGGAAAGGCGGAAGTAATCAGGACCTACAGATCCGCATACGTAGAACTGCTGAGAAACTGAAATTCTGCGCAGCCGTAAGGGTGCAGCGGAGGCTGGACTCCATCGAGAGGTGGCGCCGCGGGATTTCCGAAAACGTAATGAAGATAGTGGTCACAGGAGAAGAACAAATTATGTTAAGATTCCGTGGTGCCAAGGTGAGGAAAGGAGACCAGCAGTTAAGCAAGTGAAGTAGATGTCTTCGTATTGTCGAATTGTATGCGGTATTGAGGGCGTCCTTGCTTTCTCCTTGGGATTAGCGTTACGAAACACCGAAATGTAAGTCGCGTTTAGCCGTACGCGATGACTGTTAAAAGCGCGCGTCATCTTCGCGATAAGGTGTTTAAAAATTCACTGCCCGCAAGTGAGGTCGAACAAAGAGCCAGTGAGCGTTGTTGAGAAAGGAGGACATTGCCTGATCGGGACGAAGCTTACCTTGGCCCACGCCACGACCCACACTGCCAATAACATGCCTGTGCGGGACTTCATCCGGGACTCTACGATATCATTCGCCTTGTGTACAACTGCAGAATAAAGTACCTACCTGAGGATGACATTACTTCATACCGTTTTGAATTCCTCCGTGCTCCTCAGGACTCGAAACACCGCATTTTACAAGGAGAAGAGAGCCACTGTACCGTCTTTCCCCACTGTGACTACGAGCTTTCTGCACTTCCAATAGTTCTCAGTTGCAGCAGCTTTCCAGGAGACTCTGAACACCAACAATAACCATTTGGGTTCAGTCAGTGCCAGTAGCGTCCAGAGGCGTTGGTCGTCATGGTTCTAAAAAACCGAACGGATCTAGAAATCAATGAGGCAACATAAGCCACAAAGTCATGCTGCTTCTACTAGGTGCTGCCAGATTAGATGTTGACTATCAGAACTCACAAAGCGAACTCTGCCTGCTGTGGCCAGACCGCCATACCTCTTTCCCATTCGCGTGGCCGCTACGTTGTAGTTCTAATTCTGAATGAATTTCGCCGGTCTTGACTTGAACAATAATGATAGGTTGATGACAGGTCTACGTGCTAGAATGCTACATGTCTGTCTAGTGTTGATATCTCGTGGAGGATCCGTCGCTGCTAACGAACACATCTATTGTCATGTTAATCTCCAGGTGGCGCAAAATCACAAATGGACATGCCACTAATAACATCTTCAAAGGTACGAACTGCTAATGATATGGATAGTTCTCCCCCATTTTCATAACCCAATCCCGAGGCACCAAACACCCTTCACTACATGGAGGGCACGGGGGACTCCAAGTACGTGTGAGCTGGAGGCGGTAATGTCGAACCTCTCCGCCTTCAGCTCCATCATCCGTTTTGATACCACAGTCACAGAAACCCTCTCCGCACTCGAGATGTACAAGCTTGCGGCATGGGTCGCAGGGAACCCGTACAGTAACGCCCGGAGAACGATATTTTCCATGATGTTGTCCACCATGAAGGAGAAGGGCCATCATATATGAGAAATTGACATCGTCAAGGACCCATACTTTCCATCTGACCACAAGGGAGTTGTAGCATCGGACAAAGACAGATCTCGCATAATCAGATTGCTTCTTAACGACGGCCTTTTCTACACTGGTAAAATGGGAGAAAGGATCAGTATTAATGTCAACCTAGTCGCCATTAAGAGTACTCACTCAATCAGATGTTGTTCTACTTTCTTTCGATGGGGTAAGGTGGCTTCAGTATCCGCTTCGTAATTTAGATTATTAAGTAGCTCATGAGCACGGAGGATGGCGTTCGTGCCATAGAAATCCCAGTGGCAAGACATAACACACGAGGGACCGAGGGTAGGATGCAAAGTCGTGCGGGCGACACTGTATGTATCATGTCTCAACATGGCTCAATCCATGGCAGTTAACAACCCAGTGCAACGATCGTTCAATCCAAAATCGTGAACCATTTTGAGTCCAGTGAATTAGCCGTACACGGTTCCCGTTCTCACTTGCTCACATCCCTGCCGAGTGCCTTGGACGATAGGGCCTTGCTGTCGATCCGTGGACAGGAGATGTCAGAAGCAATAAACCTTGACAGGCGTGACCTAGTCAGTTCATAATAGAAGGGAACGATTGTCTTCCCTTCGCCATAAAGTCGGGTATCGAGACTACCTAGTCAGTAGAATTAATTTAGGGTTACAACTTTTTTGCTTGACGCCACTGACTGCCTCCGCAGGATGGACGCACTTGCACCCGCTGGCGGTCTCACCACCGCACCCGAACTCTTAGGCTGTCTACTGTCGCTTCTGTTACACCTCTTTTCACAGACCGCGTCCTAGTTCAATGAATCTCACGGGTCTTGACTTGAACAATAGTGATAGGTTGGTCACACGTCTACGTGCTAGAATGCTACATGTCCAATGTGGGTAAGTCTATGCCGAATCAATGCTACGGATACAAAACAGCGAAAGCAGATGATGGTACGAAGAGTCGAAATTCGAAGAAAAATACAGAGCGATAGAAGGTGAAGGGAAAGTACTAGGGATACACGAAGAGGGAGTTGAAAAAATAACAATACAGTGAAATCCGATGAGCAGCGAGCAAATTTGATGGGCCTTCGTCATTTAGTCGATGTTGCTGCCCGACTGTAGCAACACTGTGGCCACGATGCAGATTTCCAGGAGACCGATCTGAATGGCTTGTGTAGCCACCTCGAGAATGACTGCCTTGAGATTCTCGTCTCGATAGATTTTGGCGTAAAGACAGGGAGGTTTGGAGCCGTGTGTGGCGAGGTATAGCTAGTAAATGCAGTCCCGATGAGCTCGGAAAGATAAGAAGACCGACAAAAGTACGCACACAGATACAATTATCCTGCGGAATCCAAGAAAACCATTTCCCAAAGGCGTACATTGCCCGTTGGCTGAATAGAGGAAAGCAAAGTGAGTATGGAACTGACCAACTTCCGTCTAAGAAACATACCTCTGGTCTGCGCTTAATGGCATCCACGACGCCACCGTCTGCTTGTCCAACACGTCCTTCATTTCAACCATGACTTGACTCTCCTCAGTTCCCCAGTCAATCACCGCAAAGTCCGTGCCCTCCGTGTTCGTCAAGGTCGTACACCCTTGCTTCGGCAGGTTATTGGCCACACGAAAGAAAGGCCGCTTGTTAGGCCCAAAGACGATAGAGTTCGTAATGGTCGTTTCAAACTTGAACCCAAACTTGTGCATCGTCTCTGGGGAAGACTCTGAGGCGAAGGGAAGGGCTCCGTAAATGCACGGCTGTGGCGGACTCGAAGGGCTCCATGGCACGTTATTAATGGAGTTCTGGTTATCCGGGTTGAACCAGCCGCCTTGTGTGTACGGGTTGAAGTTCATGGTCGGCTCGGGGAGGATGTGGTGGCAAACGGACTTGGCACTGATTTGTTGCGCATCGACGCGTCGTGGATTTATACGTGTGCCGAGATCGCACAAGTCGCGTCGATAGTACCGAAAAAGGAACAAGGACAGGCAGTTCCTGTTGATGCGCACTGAAACTATTTGGGACAGGCTGCGACGAGGAGAAGGACGTTGCAGGCGGGATCGCTGGCCCTCGTTCCTGGAGGACGGGGTTACCCAAGAGGATCTACGTTTCAAGGTGATTTCGGGGAGATCATTTTCATTTTAGTCAAGGAAACATCTGGACGAAGGGGGAGTTAGAACTTGACTCGTCTGATGAACACGCGTTGAATGATGTCTCTGCAACCACGGGAACACGACGGTTCACTCCACGATGTTAAGGCGTTTATCTTTACCAGCATTCGCGTTGATTGCAGTTTCGAGGCAGGCCTAGTTCTTGTCATTATGACTCAAGACACAGCTATGTATATGTGGGCACCGGTATTGCGATACACTTCCATGTGCGTCGTTTTGAGCTCCATACGTCACGGTACACGATACAATCGGGTGAATGACGGTCCGGAATGCTAGAACACTAGGTGCGAGTTTCGAGCAGGAGCACTCCTTCGGGCATCAGAGCGACGGTAAGAGGTCGAGAGGGGTGTCCTCCTTTCACAGAGCAATATCAGCGCCATTTTCTCACCATGCGTCAACTCCTCAACGTGTCTGCGACAGCCAAGTAATCGTTGTATCGTCCAAGTATCGTCTCAAGTTGAACAATCCGCATAAGTCCGTTGATTGATCCGGCAGTACCGGCAATGCCCGAGTTCGCGTTGGTTCTCCCTTGGCTTTGACTTTTGTGATATGAGTAACTCCTTAAATAACTGGATACCTTAGAAGTACAAGAGTCCTACAATGGCGCGATTACGATAACTTAACCAGCACCTCCAAACTACCAGCCTCCACAGGCAAAGGCATAAAATTCTCTAAGCTCACATACCCGCCCAACGTCTCCTCCTCAAACCCCTCAGCATCCAAAGCCTCTAGTCTCTCTTCCACCATATCCGCCGTCGGTATATCATCATCATCCAAAAACTCTGCATGTTCACTCTCCACGTACTCTTCCTCCCAAAACTTTTGATAAAACAGCATATCCTCCCGCTCCTGTTCGCGTTCGGCGCGAGCTTGAAGCCCCTGCCGTATGAGGCCATGAAGTCGGATGAGCCAAGGCGCAAAGTTACTGAACGAAGAAGAGACCGTCTTAGCATCGAAATCACCCAGTAGAAGCTGGCGTTTCTCGCGACGAAGATAATTATCATTGTCCCCGTCGTACCATTCCTCGAAGGGAGCACCTGGAAAGACGCCATACCTCCGCGGGGACCAGATGCCAGCTTGATGGGGTCATCCAACAGGACGTGTCGGGAGGTGAACAAAAGCATGACGTAGAAAAACGACTCGAGGTCGTGGTAGTAGAAGTGGGATGCAGAGTGCAGCTTGCTCACATGCGAACGGTCAAGTGCCATGTACGGCAGGGTGCCCGTGTTCCGAAGATAAGCGGGGGGTAGCCCGTTCACGATATCCTCCCGGTAACACGACATGTCAAAGTCGTTTAGAACACCGCATATGGCACCCTTAGCGTTTAGGCGGTACATGATGTTGTTGGTGTTGATATCGCGATGAAGAATTCTAGGGTTATCGAAGAGCCATTTGTGGCCTATGAAGAGCGGATTAGAGTTGAGGAGAACAACTAGGTGGGATTGAACACGTACATTGCATGGCATGAACAAACACCTGAGCAACTTCCGTTTGACTCGAAAGAGAGGTTATAGGTAGCAGCAATTCGCTAACAATAACCCTCAGGTGTCGCGGCTGATAAACAAATCCTTTCGGGACGTCGCATTCATTTCTAAAAAAGTGCTTCAACCTTTGCTCTGTAGCATCGCCTTCCAGCACAATGTCTTGTGTGTGCAAGATGTCAGGCAGATGGTCAAGGACCCAGTGATCTCCGATCTCCTCCGCCTTGTACCTCGCCGCTCGAATATATTCCTCCTCGTCACGACGCCGACCTGCCCTCTGCCAGCACAGCTTAACGGCAAGCTGTTTGCCAGGCCACTCCTCCGACGTAGCTCCGAGTACGCATGTAGAACGGCCTTCAAGCTGTTCATCGCGAAAGAGGACATGTTCAACGTTAACGATAACAGTCCTGCCCTCCCGCTCCAAATGGATTCTCAATCCGCTGAAGACATCCCGTTGCGTAGCAGCCACACTCTGCACGGTGCGAATGAACTCCTCTTGCTGCTCCGGGTACAGAATAGTGACGAATCCGTTAGGCCGACGTTCAGCGTCGGAGAGACTGTTGTAGCCAATGAGCATGGCGACAAAGATATCGACGTTGTCGGTATCGAAAATGGAAAACCAGCGTGACATGAGCATGACGCTATGATCATGGTAGATCAGGCGAAGGTTGTTCTCCTTCCATAGGACCGCGGCACGATGAGAACGAAGATCGTATACTTTGAAGTTCACGCCAGCGGCTTGGAACAAGGAGTCCGAAGCGCCCTCAATATCATATTGGGAACCAGGAGGGGTTGAACTGATATCGGCGTTGTGAGCCACCAAGCGCCTAACGCAACTATTCATCTCCAGTAGTAATCCAATTTTCTTGTCTGCGTCGACCGTTTCTTTCAAACGTCTGAACGCCGCTAGACATTCCTGGAACTGGCCATCTTGACGAACGACCTGGATCAAGTGCGAATACTCCGTTCTCCAATCATCTGGAACGCTGAAGGCGGCATGCATAACATCATCAAGGTCCATAAGGAGCTCGTAGGCTGCAGAGGTTTTTTCCGCGCATGAGGAGACGGAGGACTGAGATGATGCTGTAGAGGGCGGCGAGCAGTTGCTGAAGTTGGAAGGGCGGGAAGAAGTGATCAACAGATCACCGACTTTCTCACTGAGTTCATCCAGTGAGGACTCAGTGAACGACGATCTATCTGAAGATGGGGATGAAGACATGAAGAATGAGCTGGTGGTGGTAGGTGGTAGAATTCGAGTGAACAAAGGTCAGAATTTATGATGCTGTTTGTTTGTCCGTCTTGAATGGTGTGGACAGGGAAAAGACCATTCACTCACGTGTTGGTAGGCACAAAGCCGGGGGTCCACTCCACCATGATATGGTCCAAGCGCTAGTAGCATCACTTGAGTATAGCGGCAGTTATGCTGCTGGGCTTCTCTGGCGCCACATGTAATGAGATCGTGTTTTTCGGAATGTTTCCCTTTGAGAAGGTGATGTAAGTATTGAAGACGAAGAGTAAGGCCATTGCCTTGAGGAAGAAGTGAAGTGTGTCCAGGATATCCGATGTCTTAACCAAAAGTACATATTACACATATAGAGTAGATTACAGATCTGGCAGAAAAACATCAGAAAGTAACCTTTGAGTAGTTAAAGGTGACACACCATGTAGAAGGACGTCTAAGCAGTAGGATCATGCAAGACAGCAAGTAGGTATTTATCGTCTGACAATTGTTAAAGAAACAGTCAAAGCCTTAAAGGCACTACTCACCAGGCGATATCATGATTTCGTGTCGACGCGTTCTTATCCGCATAAATTTGACCTCATCCTGGATAATGGTCATGAACATCCTTTGGATACAAAGGACAGCTGACCTCTTCACCAACCTCCTCCATACCATCCCGCACGCTGTCGACGATCCGTGCTATTACAGCCGCATATTTGCGCCCTGCGTCGCCGTCGAATATAACGCCAGAAGAGCGAATGATGGACACGCCTCCGCCGAGATGATGTGGATGGGCTAGCAGTATGTAGCCTAGTACCGACCGGTGCGTCGAGAGCAGCGCCAACGTCTGCGAGAGTTCCGGCGAGATTTCCGCTGTCGGCGCTGTGTTGGTCGCGGAGCTCGAGCTCGTCGCGATGAACGACGTTCGTGCTGTCGCCGTGTCCGCCATGGTTCGAAGCAGGTTCAATTACCTAGGGTTAGGGTTTATCCAACTCCGTCACGGCCACATGTCAGTGCGAAACTTCGAGCTTCTCATTCCCTTCAGTATAGTCAAAAATACCTTGTTCATGCTTCTTCAAGCTTCAAGTCTGTCAATACTCTGCCGGTATTCCCCACTTGTAGGCCACAAGTACCGCGACAACGGACAGACTTGGATGTCTCAACCCAAAAAGGACGCTGATTTATCCGGCCATTGCATTTCTGAGACTGTAATCATCACTCAACATGGAATCATCTTCATACAAAGACCTTGTCGTCTCTCGTGGACTCAAATATCACTACTACTTTTCTCCTCCCCAAGATGGCAAGGCGACTCTTGTCTTGCTTCACGGTTTCCCCGGAAACTCGTACCACTGGCGCCACCAGGTTAAATTCTTCGCATCAAAGGGCTATGGCTTGATTATTCCCGATCTGCTTGGATCTGGCGGCACGGACAGACCCACGGATCCAAAGGAGTACACCTATACTCCCATGTCGAAAGATATTGTAGAGCTTGTGGAACACGAAAAGTCTACGAAAGCCATCTGCATTGGACATGGTTGGTTCGTCGCGCAGTTTTTCTATTCAACGCACCTTCTGATGACTCTGAAGGGGATCGGTGCTTGCTAGTCGAATAGCCAATTTCCACCAAGACAAATTCGCTGCCTACGGTTTCCTCGCTGTGGGATACATTCCTCCAGCACCCGTGACTTACGAGGAAATGAATGCATGCGTAAGTCCTCCTCAATAATTACCGGCAGAAGTGAATACCGCACTGACCTTGACCATACTAGATCAAAGCAAACATCGGCTACGAACAATTCGGCTACTGGAAGTTCCTAGCGTCACCTGAAGCACCAGAAATCATCGAGAAGAACGTCGATTCCTTCTTGACACTCATCTGGTCCTCCAATCCTCGAGACTTGTACGATCACCTCTCGCCGACCGGAGCCTTGAAGGCTTGGGTGGAGTCAGGAAAGACATGCCACACTTTCCTCCCACCAGATGCAAGTCTCATCATTTCCAAAGGTCAGCCACCAGAGGTAACCTTTTCGGTAGGAGTACGAAGAAACGAAGCGCCACTTCCTAGCCAACGGTGGTGTCGCTGGATCCCTGAACTGGTTCAAAGTGTCGATCGAAAATCTCGAGATTGAAACCAACAAAGGTCTTATGCGACTGTGCCTAGGTCGAACTATAGTTGATTATTTTGCTAGCTGTACCTCATTCGGCCTATGTCATCAAGAAACCCGTCTTCTTCGGCGGGGCCCTGCGCGACTACACCACCATCCCAGCGATGAATAGAGCTGCGTTGTATCAGCTCGCTCCTGGATTTACCTTTGAAGACTACTATGCTGGTCATTGGGTTGCTGTCGAGCAACCTGATGCGCTTAACGCCGACTTGTTAAAGTGGATTGAGGGCATTGTGGCCTGATCTGAGTCTGGTCGAAATATTTGAAGTTGAACTTACGGTAGTACCGAAATGAAACGAACGGACTGTAGTCCCACATTGATTGGTTTTATGGCTGTTACCTACCTCAAATCTCCGGGTTCAATTGTAGCACAATTCAAGCCGTAGCAGTCTCCCGGATTCCCTAAGCACTGTAGCTACTAGAACTTGAAGGACTAAAGTGGTTGACAAAGCTTTTTTCCAATCTCCGCTTTAATCTGCCATGTCACGGCATCGAAGGCATCGAAACTCGTTTCTTCGCCACCAACTTCGAATTCTCTAGGCTCTTGGCGATAGCTCTGGGTCTTCGCTGTCACTGCATTAAGCCGAAGGACAAACAACACTCGTCTTCGATGTTCTACGCTTCATTTTCATCGGACCAATCTTCAACGGCTTAAAATTTCTTGTCTCCATTGGGCTACAAATATCTCGCACTTCATCTAGTTCTCTGGCTAGCTTCTTGCAATATGGACAGCATCTTGTATTTACTATTGGCCGTCTTCTCCTTCTTCTCCGCCATCATTGTCGCTCTGCCTTTTATCAAAGAGCGACGGCCTGTACAAGGCGTTGCCAATAAGTCTTCACCATCACTCGGTCTCAATGATGCTCTTGCCTTTGAGGATGAAGCTTCATTCACTCCCATAGCCTGGTTCATGATTGGTGCTCACAAGAATGAACGTCCCACCACCACTACCTCCAAAGCCTACGCGCAAGCATGGCTCAACGGCTCAAGCCAAGCCGTCTCCTCAAGTCGATCTTCGCGTCTACACCATCCGTCTCCTCCGCAACTGTTTGCCTCGCCCCCATCTTCAAAGCCTACGCGGCCGCCGGTGAATCATGACCCAGCTGCCCCGTTTACTAGAGGAAAACTTCGGCTCCTTCTCGACCCTTTCAAACTCCCGAGTGAGGTCCTCGCTACATCTTCAGGACGGTCACGTCGGCGGCAGTATTTTGGACTCCGGGGCGCTGACGAGGTGCGGACTGAGGACGAGGATATAACGGCACCCATACCTCCCATACCTACATCCAGAGATGGACAGTTGGATCGTCAGCGACTGGCGGATTCACTGCGCTATGGAGCTCATGCCAAATACATGGAGGAATATAGGCGTCTCATGAGCCGAGTAAGCATTTCTCTCTTCAAACGTTTCTCGCGTGTCGCGTTCCATGGCGCGTAGCCTAGGCATACTGTCGTGTTTGGATGGATATATGAATATTGCCCTTGAGCAGACAGAGGAGCATGCGAATGGGAGAATCATGAACCGATATGGGGATGCGTTTATTCGAGGGAATAATGGTGAGTCTGTCGACGTCTCCTCATCTCCTGTCTGTTATTGATCCGTGAATAGTTTTGTATATTTCTGCGGCAGAAGCGCTATGACCGTTTCTGCATTGAAAATCTACTCGTCGGACTGTATAACAGACTCTTGTATTATAATTTCGCACTACTTACATATCGGCATGGAAAACTCCTGCATAAAAATCGAAGCGATACGTCCCCAAGTTATATCTCTTTCCAAATCGCACGGCGCTGACACTTCCCTTTACCACTTTATAGCAATTTCGTTGTCTTCCAGGTTATCTTCTCCTAAAGGTGGCTTTCATCGCTTGGTATGTAGCAAATTAATTGACAGTGTAGCGGCTTATCGGGCAATCGCGGCCAAATCCATCCCTTACCACCCATCGCTGAAAAAAAGGCGGCTCTTGCATATAGAATATCTCGTTCTCCACCATCTTTAAAACCCAATCACGAGGCACCAAACACCCTTCACTACATGGCGGGCACGGGAGACTCGGAACACGTTCTCTCTTGAGGCGGTAATGTTGAACCTTTCCGCCTTCGGCTTCGTCGTCCGTCTTAATACCGCACCCACAGAAACCCGCCCCGCACTCGAGATGCACAAGCTGGCGGCATGGGTCGCAGGGAACGCGTACCATAACCCCTGGAAGACGGCGTGGTGCGCCCGGATCGTAAAGGGCGCACATATATGAGGTATTGGCATAACAAAGGTCCATTACTTTCCCGCTGAACACAAAGGACCTGTACCATCGAACGAAGACAGAACGAGATGGGCTCTGAGCGACGGCATTCTCTACACTGATAAAATAGGAGAAAGGATCAGTAATAACCTTATTCGCATCAAGAGTACTTACTCAGCCAAACGCTGCTCCACTTTCTTTCGATGGGGTAAGGTGGCTTCTGTATCCACTTCGAGATTTGGATCATTGAGTAGCTCATGAGCAAGGAGGATATCTTCCATGCCCCAGAAATCTCCATTGGGCCAGTGGCGAGACATAATACACGAGGGTAGGATGCGAAGTCGTGCATAAGCTGCGGGGGACACTAATTATCATGTCTCAAAATCGAGTCGGAAAGTGACGAAAGTCCAACCTGTTTGGTTCTTTTGAGCTCGTGAAGTGCCGCCTGCAGCGGCTAAAACCCTTGCGATAAATGTTTTGTGGACACAGGAACTTGGAGCAAATACACTATGAACAACACGACTGTGGTGGTGCTCACGCTTCTCTCATATGTGATTCAAAGGCACGAGGCGTCAATACCAACGTAAGGGAGGCACAATACACAATGCACATGCAGTACAACGCTAACGGATGTCATCAGAATCCGAGTCGCCTAAGTGCCCAGGCTCGACCGGATGTACTACCTAGGATCATTTTGCGCACCGCCCCCAGTACCGGCAGCGGCTTGTCATACTGTAAAGTGACAGCCAATCTTCCATGTCGCGATTCGAATCTCTTCTTGCAGATCTTGTGAATATCAAGTCGCTCACGGGCGACGAAGAAGAGGATTTCTTGCCGATACCCTTCGAGCAGATGGATACACTGTGGAACTTATTCCCATCACCGCATCGTCGCGGCGTGTAAATGTCTACGCTTACATTGGATCTACTCGATCCACCGAATGCCTATTGACCACGCATATCGACACCGTTCCTCCCTTCATTCCCTTCTCCAGCCCGGATGAACAAGGCATTGTACAGGTACTTGTGACGTGAGTCGCTCAATCTTATGATCCAGGGCTTGATTGAGTAAATAACTATGTTCATACAATTACAAGACTTGCGGCTACCTCTAGAGCTCTCCAAGGCTGTGTATTACTAGTATGTGAAGCTACAGCCTGTAACAAGAAGTCTCTCGCCTGTTACATAGTGTCTACTGTAAAGGCGAAGGTTGGGTAGGCTCGTTATGGCAGGCTTCTGTCTCGCTTGGAGATACAGCTCCTGGCCGTGGACCCACGGTTTCCTGAACGAGATTTCAATGGATGAACAACTTGTCATGTTGACGGCTCGTACTTCACATACCTTGTTTGCCTTGACCAGAGCTTCATCCAAAACCCCCAGCATAGTTTCAAGCCATGCGCCAGTTCCCTCATTGTTGAAGCACTTTCGTAGTTCAGCGCTAACATCTATGTTCAAATCAACCACGCTCCACGAGTCTTCATACCAGCGTTTGACCACGGTATCGATGGGGTCTCCGAAATCTTTATCCAAAGGGAAGTCCGTCGACTCTCTGACGGGATTTCGGGTCCAAGCGAGAAGTGCCTCGAGAGTGGCCCGGCATTGCTGCCAAGAGGAATGTGTCGGATCCAGCTCAACCAACCGGGACACTTCTGTAACATCAGGAGACAAAGTGATGAAGGCAAGTGTGAGGTTGCGGTGCTCACATAAGTGAGCTAGGTACTCATGCCGGACATCATCGGGCAACAAAGGGAGACCAGAGATGTAGCAGGAAATTGGTCGATAGATCTCCTTCGGAGATGGGATATTTTCGACAATCCAACCCGGGCTCAGGAATTTGATCCATTCGTCGTCGGCGAAAATATGAAAGGCTGCTTCGAAACCTCGCGACATAGCAATTGACAGGGTATCCACATCTAGATTTTGCAACTTGAAGGCCAATTCGATTTCTGCCGCCGGATGACGCGAATTAGGAACATCCCGAAGAAAAGATAATGTCCCCAAAGTCCTGTCGGAAACAATGTGATTGATGACTTGGCGGAAGGATGGAGAGGATGTCAATGTGTAGGAATCCTGAGTGCAGTTATATATGGAATAGAGAAGCGAGAAACAATGCTTCAAACGGGCTCTGAGTTCATCCGGCCTCAATGCCCAATGAACAGTGATGCTGTCCGTCACTGTGCAAAGAAGATTTCGAAAGGCACGATGCTTTCCTAGCATTGTGGGCACGTAAACGAAAATGGTGGTTTCCCGGTCCCCCCGCCTTTGTGCAATGTGTGGTAGAAGGCACTCAAACACCTGTTCAAGAAGGTCAAGATATGGCGAATCCCTTTGGACATCCCAAATACACTGCTCGATGTCAAGATTGAGTACTGCATGATTACCGAGAGCTAAAAGAGCTTGCTGTTCCGAGGATAAGACGATGGGAGCCCCCGGGCCATCGTGGATTGCAGGACGTGGAAGCACTTTTAAAAAGTAGTCCCAGATGACAGCCCTCAGATACGTATTCACAACTGCTTTGAGTGGCATAGGCGATTCATCCCACGGTCTCAGTAGAGGCATTTCATCGAGGTGACTCGGTAGAAGGAGGCTTAAGAAACGAGGATGCAAGTTTGCGCTCGGGGAGAAAAAACCAGCATTTGCGGCACGAGTCACAAGATTTCGCCAGACTAGAGGATGCATCGCAGTAGCATGGTACAACAAGCAGAAGTCTTGTAGTGCATCAGGCCGCTCGAGATGCGCCTGTAATTTACCAAGCCACAGAACAGCTGCGAGTCGAGGATTAGATTCGATGTGATCCACCCAGACATAGGTCTGCATTGTGGCTGGAATAAAGGCATAGGAGCGACAAAGCCGTTCTAAGCGACTTTCCGAACCAGGTCGACATTCCCGTGTCGGCGTGTGGACATAATAATCTGTCGACTCATCGATCAATTGCCTGCGTGCCATTTCTAATTCTGGTGCCTCCTGCCAGACCATCCTCGCATGTTGCTCTGATTTGGCTGAAAGGCCGCCAATAGCTTGGATGACGATACTGTGAACACTAGGATTCGATGACATGCTGAACAGCCAGTCCAGAGCATCCACCGATAACGTAGGATGTGCCTCCTTTACAACTTCGGTCTCCACTGTTTTTAATGACTTCAAACCAGCTGCTGCCTCACGGCTATGCCACCGCATTGGGAAGCGAAGACGGAGCCTGCGAGGCACAAGTGGCACAACCCTCTTCGAAAGATGATGAAAAGTAGAGATCGAAATCTGATGCGCATAATGAAGAAAATCGGTCAAGGGTGTCTGGTATGGGCACTGAGGGAATAGGATTGGGAGGGCATTGCTGATCAGGTATACTATGCAGACGAACACAGTAATAATGCCAATGGTCCATGCGAGTGAAACACGAAGTGGGAAATAGAAGAGGACTAAACCCGCAAGGAAGAGCATGAGGGAGACATGTATGGTAAGGGGTAACATGCCGATGATGACACGAACACGCCAGCGTTCAAGTCCCATAAAGCGGAATTGGCGAACATGGCTACGATCCATTGGCGTACCCGAAGGGAGCGAGACGTAGTGATGAAGCCACTGCTTGACAAGGACGGCGGCGAGCGCAACGACCAAGGCAGCGATGAGACTGACCACCCAAAGCCCGTTAATCCAAACATCACGAGCGCCTGGTAAGAACTTTTGGGCAGGGTTTACAGAAGGAGTTGTGATATTGAGGGCAGAAACGCCGTCGGATAACTGAATAGAGACGAGATCGTGAAGGAGGAGGGCGGACATCTGTGCGTAGTCTGCCTGCAAGTTCTGGGACACCTGTACCAGAAACGAAGTAACCACGGCGGAGAAAAGACCAGCCTATACAGTTGGTTAGGACGTGAACTAGAGGTGTATGTCTATTACTTACAAAAACTAACATAACATCTAGACCGTCTCGATATTGACTGACCATGATACCATCAAACGCAGCAGCCTCTTCGACATATACGCGCCAAACTCGCGCGTTTGGTTTGGTTTCCTCGCCATACGGGTCTTCGGGGAGGCGCTTTTCATAGTCATCCATGAAAACAGGTTCATGTCGAGGCGCGTTCTGTTCCAGTCCGAAAAAGTGCTTTGGTTTCTCGTCCGTCCTCGCTGCTCTCGAACCATTTGGCACGGCAATCGGGTCGCGTACTTCGGGATCTAAGGGTGTTCGATGCGTGGGCGTTGTATTGTCAGTCTCATTCTGGTGTAATTCTGGACTGATTTCACGAGTGGACATCGGACGTGGAAGTTCACAAGCAAGTTGTACAGCAGTACGGCTAATATTGTGACAGTGACTGTTAGGTGAGTCACGCAGACCGTGGGCGTTTTTTTTCATCTTTCGTTTTCATAGCATCCTCAACGGCTTATTCTTCGAAGAATATAGCTGTGCTTGTACCCAATGAATTCCGGAGAGGGGTGATATAATACTGGTCATTAGTATAAGAGCAATACTTGCGCGCCATCTTGTTAAACAATATCTACAACCGCAACATCCGCGCAATTTTCGCTGCTCTCGAGAGAGGTTCCGCCTCCTCGACGTCGCGCTTCTCAGGTTCGCCATTCTGCGCCGTAGCATTCTCCACCGCCCGCCCGTCGAGTCCGACGTTCTGGACGGCGTTCTGCGTATCGCCGAGATAAAAGTTGCGCATGAAGAGAAGAATGACGAGGGGAAGGAACGCTGGGAGAAAAAGTTGATGAGCTTAATGGAGGAAGACTCCGATGGTGCACGTACAGAGGATTAAAGCGGGCAAATAGAGCAGGTAAACTGTATCATTGTACGCTGTAAGGATAAGTTAGTGAATGTTTTCCCAGAAGAGAGAATACCAACCATAGATGACATTGGTCCTGTCAGCGGCAGGAAGAGCCCTAGCAGTCTTGATGCTCCCAAAGATTTTCTTGATCTCGGCATCAGTCTTGTTAGGAAGGTGCTTTCGCAGGTAATGCGGCATCTTGCCACTATAATCCCCTCGTAAAAGACAAACATATGGCGAAATATCAGGAAGACTTACGTCCAGACAGCAGCGGCAATCGCAGTTCCAACACTTCCTCCGAGCGACGTCCACAAGGACACGAGGGCAATGACTTGCGCGAGATCGGCGTGAGGTACGGAAGCTTGAGAGGAAACACGAGAGCCGACAACGCTGAATGCTCCACCGATGGCAATTAACAGCTGGGTCCAGACAAGGGCGACGTCGCTAAAGATACGTTCAGAACCAGAAAGCTACCGTCGAACGAGCAATAGACTCACGTGGCGTTCTCGCCACGGGCGTAGAAAGTCAGACCCATGCCTCTGTGGACCAGATGTCAACTGATGGATTTAGCTTTGGAGTGAAATTTGGCCTTACACAATGCGAACGCAATTTCCAAAAAATTGCAAAGCCTTTGCGTTGTTCAGCGGCTGTAGTCGTGTCGGAGAGAAGTGCATACCTTATAACGATGCGTGTATCGTTGGATAAGGCCCGCAGCAATACCGAACACGCAGAGCCCAACGGTCATAGTCTTGTTAAAGTATGTCCACTCGCGGATGGACCTAGATAAACAGAAAATCAATACAACGTTGATAATACAGTCTGTGTACGCACCAGTCTTTGATAACATAGACCCAGCTGGAGTAGTACGTGGACCTCATGTTGCCAGAAAGCATGTACAGTACATCGATCAGAACAGCGCCGATGAACGTCCTATTCAAGACACGCTTGGGCATCAACGGATGCGGGGCGAACTTGACTTCGTACACCGTGAAGGCAATGAGGAGAACACCACCAACAGTCACCATCGCAATCATACTAGCTGTGGTACTCGTCAGCTCTACACCTCCACCAAGTCACAAATACCCACGATTATTCCAACCACCCTTCGCATCTGCGTACAAAGTAAACGGCAGGAAAATCAAAGCCCAGGCAGTTCCCAACAAGATAAGACCCAGAACGTCGACGTGGATGCAAAAATCGCGCGCAATAGTGTACCAGGTAATCTTCTCATCGCTGCCTTCATGTCGGCGATCCCATGCGCTCGAGGCAATCGAGACGGTATTCTCCCGTGCGGCTTTCAACTCCGCCCAGAACAGAACCGCGAGGGCAGGGGCCATGACGGCGGGAAGCATGATCTGTGATGATTGAGCCACTTTTCAGTGGAAGGAAAGCGCAGTACTCACAATGAAGATACCATAACCCCAGCGCCACTGGTTAGGGCCACCACGACCGAGGAAACCCTCTGTAATTTCGGCCGCTACGAATGCGTTGACGATGTATGGCGACGATGGCAAGGCCGTGGCAAAGCCTCTCCATTTGAGGGGCGACAAGTCGGCGACAATAATGTCGGTGACCTAGGACGAACAGTGATGAGATGCGGCATCGATCATTTACTTTCAAATATCTTCGTACCAAGTCTAAACCAGTTTTTCCAATAGTGTACAGGACCATGCCGGCGCATACTGCTCCAACGGATTTCGACGAAGCGATCACGATGTAGCCGATGATGTACTGGAACGCTCAGCATTAAAACTTAAGATTGGCGAAACCCAGCTCACCCAGATAACAGAGAAGACATAAGCTCGAGGACGTGAAGTAACATCGGCAAACTTGGCGATGAATGGCTTCCCGACAGCGCCAATAATGTCGCACGCCGTGTCGATAGTTCCAATAGCAGCATGAGCACTGAATGCCGACGTCGCAAACGGCAGGAAACTGTACGTCGTATTGGAGTCGAGGGAATAGACATACGCGAGCAGGGCGATACTAATGTAAAGCAGCCACAAAGGCTTCCCTTTGGAACCACCGAAGACCTTGTAAAGGGCCTCGATCCGCGCGACACCAGCAGACTCGGGGATGGTAGTCGGCTCAGCGGCCACTTCCGGCTGCTTCTCAATGGAGCTGTCGGTGTGGGACTTTGCGTCGTCGTGCTCTTTCGGTTGATTCCGTTCCATTGTGCGAGGAGGGAAGGAGAGAAGACGAAAGACAAGAGATCCGCCTCAGCGGGGCCCAATATATAGTTACACGGAGTTGTGTCCGAGATCCACACGGTGAGATGTCAGTCGGAAGTAAAAGCCATCAATGCATGGACCAGGCAACCTTGTTGGTCTGCACTCCGGAAGCAGGTGAAGAAACTGGCTCTGATTTTCAATTAACGGCCAATTGGGACGCATGGGAAGGGAAACCACCGTGAATTAAGCCCAGGAGGTCGCTTGTCCGAGTTCTTTTAGAAGGTTGGAAAACGGGGTAGGCCAATTGTACCCGAAGTGTTTTATCTGATAATCGGAAGAGCCTAATCAGATAAGGGTTATCGCTGATTCTAGGCTGGCGGCGAAATGTAAGGGTACCACACAAGTACCCATGAGCACTTTCTTCGTAGCGCAAGGCGACTTTAAAAGAGCACTGGTAAAGCGCAACTGAAGCATACGTTGCAGTTCACTCTCTAGATCAACGCAACAAGAGAATCGGAGCAGGAGGATGTCAGAGCTCATCAATTCTCGTGGAAAGGTTTCTTACCAAAAAGAATGAAGCCGAACGACGTCCGAACGCTAGCCCCATGTTTTCATCAAACGCCCTGGCCGGAAGTGCCCGCGTTCATCCGTAGCGAATTGCGTCTCGTCCCAATGTTTCGTCTCTTTGGCGGAATCCACCCAATTGAGCAATACTCGTACGATTGTCTGGATAACTTGACAGAATGAAGATTCGACAACACCAGCGAACAATAAGCCGTAGGCTAATGGAGTCCATTGCGCAACCGAGACTTCAAGTTCCTAGAAAATTCAGAACTCGACAACTCGGAGGGAGACCCTCCCAGGCTTGCGCTTCTTCTTCTTCAGGTCCTCGTAAAGGCACTATGGCGGGTACCTGTGTTGATCTTCATTATGTATCTATGTGCCTAGGCTCAATCGACTATAGCTTGGCGAGTATCCGGATTTGCATCGCGTGGTTCTGGTCCCAGTCCTGTCGGACCCACAAGCTGAGAAGAGACGCGAGTTTTACGGGCGCCCCGAGTATATCTCGGAAACTTCCTAACGCCGTACGAAGAGACTGCGTGGTGGCACAAGGACAGTTCGCTGCGCTCCAGGTCCATGGGAAGGTTGAAGACTGCGCTGAGCACGAGACAGTGGTGTAACATTCGCTGCCAATGGTGGGGGGGACGACGCAAGTCCATGGAGGTACGAAACTGATGACGCATGTATGTAAGCTGTTTCGCGAACGCGTTCCTTCGTCTGTGCATGTGCTATGACATGACATTGGTTGTCAGTTATGAGAGATAAAAGTCAACCCAAGCATTGCGCATCGATGTCAACAGACTCGCTTGGCCAGTTTCGGACCGCAGCCTGGACCTGCATCGCGCACGCCCAGTGTCCAGTGTCTTGAACCCACAGCTTGGAGAGACGCGATCTTCTGAAAACGTCTTCCTAACGCCATACGAGAGACCTGCACGGTAGCTCCAGGCCACGAATGCCATGCATGGAAGAGCTGAAGCTGCGCTGAACACGAGGATTCGGCGTCAATAATTGGGGTAACGTCTAATCCGCCATCATCAAAGAAGGTCGCAAGGACACTGGTGGTCGTGCGAGCACGATAACGCGTGGAGATGGTTTTGCGAACGCGTTTTTTTGCCTGTACGAGTGATAAGCGTTGAGTCGCAAGTGTGAGAGATAAAGGATAACACATGACGATTCATATCAATGTTCAACGTGTCTCTTTGAACTTCCACGACAACCACCGAGGAGGTGCATCCCAAGATGTTCAAAACGGCACGCCTGCTCCTCCGTGCGTTCAAAGAAAGCGATATGGACAATCTCATGGAGCTCATGAACGACGAGCGCGTACAGCCGTTCATCTCGACGGACTACATCGCCCCACCTATGCACAAATGTTCAAAAAGAGCTTTCTGGAGAACGAGAAAGTGATCACCTTCATCATAGAGACGCTCGACACGCACGAGTTTGTGGGACAAATGAACCTCGCGATGGTGAACCGCAAGAATCGAGACGCGGAGTTTGGGATCATGACGAGTCCGCGGTGGTGGAATATAGGCTTCGGCTCAGAGGCAACGGCGTGGTGTGTCGACTACGCGTTTCGCGAGCTGGATCAGCACAGGCTTAGCCTGTCGGTCCTTGGAGGAAACCCGAGGGCTATTGATCTGTATAGGCGGATGTGAGCGCATTTACTTTTTAGCTTTGGGAGAAGAGAACTCTTACGCGTGGAAAATGCAGGGGCTTCAAGCAGGAAGGTGTGAAGAGGAAGGCTAATTGGAACCATGGCCAGTGGGAGGATATAATTTTCATGGCGATTTTGGATGAGGAATGGAAGGCGAGGCAGAAAGAAGAGAAAGATGCTGGGGGGTGGGTGACTTTGCAGACGCCAGAGATTGAAGAGGCGGAAAGTCAAATGTGGCGCGAAGGTGAAGGATGTACAAGGACGCCCAATTCAATGTCAATTTAGAGCAATGCCAACGTCCTCGCAAATGAATACCGAGCTCCGAACGTCGAAGATGTACGGCGTCCAAAATGATCTTTTAAACTGGTAACAGTGATTGTAGAAGCAGCGATGAATGGTTCTTAGTAAGCCGGTAGGAGATGGAGATGCTGTATCGACTAGCAGAACCGAATACGTTCTATTCTAGTCTCTTGGTAAGTCACAAGTGTCCTTGGATGAAGTAACAATTAAGTACCTTCAACGTGATCCTATGATGCATGGATATGGGTAATCACCGAAACACCGTGTCTGCACGTTCATTGTTAGAACGAACTTGTTGGCCAAGATTTCGATACTGAGAGTAGCTTTCCACCTGCATGAAAAGTAACACACGGTGTATTGCTATTAGACCTTCGGAGCCGACAGTTTGTACGGGACATTCCGAAAAGGCTGATTGCGCGCCGGACTACGTGGCGTCACAGGATTTCGGATATGCGGTGGCGATTCCTTATGGGATTAATGAGGAACGACCAAGTGACTCGATGATTAAGATCGCTTCTTATTGCGGTCCGTAAGAACAGAAACGCACATGCGATGCCGTGGTAGTCCTGCTGAAGGCGTACATTGTCAAGAGCTGGGACAGCGCAGGCTGTTCATGAGCCTGGAAGTCTTCGGAAGGGATCTTACGGTTATCGGTCTGCAAGTCTATTCTCGTAAACCGGCCTTAGCAAATGCTGGTGGGATACTTACCGTGTATTTACGAGTAGGTGTCTGAAGACCGTTTGAACTTTCTAGGAAGTTGATCTTACACGAGGCCTGGGCGAGGCAGGAGAAGTGCACGATTGCCTTTGAAGAAATTGCTTCGGCCTGTCGGGTGAATACAAACATTCAACTCGAAGAGCGTTCTTTAGAATAGATGCCGGTCCACGAGTGAAGAGTTAAACGACAATGAGAAGCCGAAATACGCGGAACCGAAAACTGAAATGAATGGTGCTATGGTAGGGACACCTGGCTTTTGAAGGTCAATATGTTGAAGTACATGGAAAGGAGGTGCTTACCCACGACTGTGATAGTCAAATAGCCAGACTCAATACCTATATTGAATTGGAACACTAAAAGACTTTTATCATACTACTTGGAGGGGCTTACCTCCGACGGAGACTCGGAGCTTGGGCAAGCAAATCAGGTGAGATGGGTGTGCGAAGTACTGTCAATGATAAGAGGTGCTGTTCGTGGCTATCCCATATGGCCACGGAGGCGCCATACGCTTGGCACCGAACGCGTAGATTATGGAGAGGTATACCTGAAGAAAGTCAACAAACTGTAAGCGATAGATGAATGAATTCGAGCTGACATTTATTTGTACGGGGCCTCGGTATTTTGAAGGTTGCCCTCACACACGTGTGGGACAAAGATGCAAGCCTAAATATTGCTGTGCTCGCTGTCGGTAACGACGGCCAAGATTTTTAGCAGGTATCTTGGGAGTTGCCTTGAAAGCGTGCCATCATATTGTTCGGAGGGCGTCTCGATCACCGGATACATAAGAGGCTCCTTGGCGAGTGGAGAATTGTCCTGTAAATTCATTTCCCGGCTTGCCCTGACACCATCATCTCTCGAGCTCATCGTTGGCCTCAACGAGCTCGGCGTTGTCTCAGACGCCCACAAGACTGTCTATTACGTTCTGGACGCTCCTTGACTGAGCCAATTCTGCCGTTCATTCCCATTCGGCCCTAGACGTCATGCGGTTTTATCCAGTAATACACCTTTCATTCCTCCCTTCATCATCGTTTGACCGACATGCTGCCTAGTTTGAGGTCAATGTACCTCATCTCACCTATTCGCTCCTCGGCGGTTTCATTGTACTCGTACGTGTTACTATCATCTATACCGCAGGCGCCTATATTGATCCACAAATGTCAGTTTGGCATGTTCTCCCTGTTGCTACGAGAAAGGGTGCGCGTTCCCTCTCGCTGTTGCTCTCTCCATTTACCCTCTCTATAGCTCTATATCGGTGAAGCATGTTGGGCGTTTCTCTTTGGCATTATCATAGGTACGTTGCCCGGTATCACCGCGCTAAAGTCACGTCTAATGTGCTGTAGGACCAAATTGCGCCGGCATATTCGATCCACATCATTGGGCAGGCGGCGACGAGGACGTAGTCAACACTGTCACTTTGGAGTTCACTCGCATTGTCCTAGCAGTGGGCGTGTTCGCCATTGGAGTGGAATTGCCAAAGGCATACATGAAGCGGCATTGGAAAAGTTTATTCTTTCTCCTTGCGCCTGTCATGACATGGGTGCGTGTTTTCCTCTCTGTTGACACCTGCAATTCAATCTCAACTAGGGCTGGTTCGTGTCCGCTGGATTAATCTATGCTCTTATCCCCGGCTTAAACTTTCTCTCCTCGTTGGCAATTGCTGCTTGTCTGACTCCCACGGATCCCATTCTCGCCGCAGCTGTCGTCGGTGGAAAGTATGCTGACAAACATGTTCCTGCGCACATTCGACATCTCTTGGCCGCGGAGAGTGGTTGCAATGATGGGGCTGCTTTTCCCTTCCTCTATATCGCCCTCTACCTTATCATCGACAACCATAACGTCGGAGCCGCCATTAAAGACTGGTTTCTCGTTCTCTGGCTATGTACGTTACTTTACTCTTATCGTATTTTTTCATCGGCTAAATTTCCGGTAGACCAAGTAATTCTCGGTGTAGTAATTGGTGCTTCACTTGGCATCGGTTTCCGTTACCTGATGAAATTCTGCGAACGCCACAACCTCATAGACAGGCACTCTTACGTCGCACAGTACATTTCATTGGCCCTTTTTGCCACTGGTGTAACGGCGCTCCTTGGTTCCGATGATCTGCTGTCCTCCTTTGCCTGTGGTACGGCGTTTGCTTGGGATGGTTTCTTCAATCGCCAGACCGAAGAATCTAATTTTAGCAGTGTCATTGATCTCTTGTTCAACATTGCCGCCTTTATCTATGTTGGAGCTTGGATGCCATTCGACAAGTTTTCCGACGCGGCACTGACGTTAACCGTCTGGCGGCTCATTGTCCTAGCGATATGCATTCTCATTCTCCGCAGGCTACCTGTCGTTCTTGCGTTGTACAAATGGATTCCGGACATCAAGACCTTCCGCGAAGCTATCTTTAGTGGTCATTTCGGTCCGATTGGCATCGGAGGCGTGTTCATCTCAACACTAGCCGCCGAGGTTCTACACAAGAATGTGGAGCATCCCGACGAGCAGACGCACCTGCTGGAAGAATCCATTCAGCCCATTGTGGCGTTCATGGTTCTCTGCTCTATCTTGATCCATGGCCTATCTATACCGTCATTCTCATTGGGACGACGCGTGCATTCCGTGTCCAGGACATGGTCGAGGCACACGGGAGCGCCCGATTGGACCAACCAAGCGCGTATGGTGGACAGAGGCGATGATATCATTATCAATCGCGACGACGATTCCGCGGAGAAGGGCGAATTGACTCCCGAAGATGGAACGGAAGTTGCGAGCACGCCCAGTGGCAGCAAGACTCCCATTGCTCGCGATCACGCTGATGGGGAGAAGGAGAAAGAGAAGGAACCTCCTACCAGTCAGCATGACACATCGACGGCTCTGGCTGTGGAACACGAACGCGAACTCGAGAACGAAACTATAACCCAGGCCCGCACGGCGCCCCCGCTTGAGATGCCTGAAGGAGAAGAACCCGTAGACGGAACCGATATCATATCTGAATGGCAGGAAGGACCGCATCGTGTTATTGAAAGACGAATGGGACCTGGTGAAGAGGTAGGTCACCGTTGAAAGTTTAAACAAGTTGCGTGCTTACATTTGAATACAGGTTGAAGTCGAAGTTATCAGAAACTTTGGTAGCGACGAGGAGAAGAGCCATACAATTCGAGGGTCGCATTCCACTGTACACGAGCAGGCGAAAACCCACATGGAAAAGCTCAAGCTTGTTCCCCAGATTATCGAGGAGGACGTATCGCGGTTCGAAAAGGAGCTGGAGAAGGATATAACAGAGCTGAGAGATAAGGTGAAGAGGGCCGCCTCGCCGCATCCGAGTGTGGTCGTCGATGACGAGGACGAGGAAGGTGATTGGGCGTCGGAGCCGGAGGCGTCGACGTCTGCCGATGCGAACCGCAAGTCGCGCTCAAAGTCTCCAAAAGTAAAAGCAGCATCTCCCAAACTCGGAGGCGCCAAGGGGAGGCGGAGGAACTCGAACTCTGTGAAGAGAGGCTTCTTGGGCGCGCCACGAGTGCCATCAGGGGAGCAGAGAGGGAGGAGGATAGATGAGCTGAGAGTCGACGGGTTATCACGGGATGCGTCTCCCGCGCGGTCCGTGCGATTCATGGACGATGAGACTCAGAGTCGGCATGGGAGCGGGGCGAACACGCCGCGGGTGTATGTCGAGTCTCCGGTGTCTGCGGCTTCGGATCCTGGACGCGTCACGTTTGATCTTCCTGGCGAAGGGAGTGGCAAGTAATGTACTCACGTTTGTATTTATCTGTCGAGCATTTTATGCACAACACGTCCATACCGCGGTTACTTATGATACGGCATGTAATTATTGTAGAAGCGCCACCATGAACACGACCTTGCAATGTTACTAGATGGAGTACTTATATCATTCAATTTATAACTCAGCAGAAACTTCAATCGTTTTGTTCCGCCATCTTCATGGCACTGTGTTCCAACATAGGTGTCCTGCATAGTATGTGTATGTACATAACTAGATTTCGCTACGTCTCGACACACCCGATTGCAACGCGTTCCTGTAGACCGATATGCTATCCGACAGGTCTCTTTCATCACGGAAACATTCCAACAATCTGATCTCCACCGCATCCGTCTCTCACGTGACCAACTTGACAGCTGTCAGTCAATGTCATTCAAGCTCACCGTGCGTTGAATACTAAACAGTGACATCGAGCATGCAACCGCTTTACACCTTGTTTGCGAACTGCCACGTCGAATGTCCGCTCGTGAGCCCAGCCCAGAATTACGCCCGGCTGCGGCTGGCAATCCCTCCTCACAGATACGTTCACATCGAGCACCCACAGAACCTGAAGTAGGCGCACCAATTGCCGCGCCAACGGGGTCGGGGCCGGGGCCAACAGAGCAGAACAAAAAACACGTCTTCGGGCTGGAACAGAACGCGCCTCGACAGGAACCTGTTTTCATGGATGACTATGAAAAGCGCCTCCCGGAAGATGCGTATGGCGACGAAATGAAACCAAACGCGCGAGTCTATCGTGTATACGTCGAAGAGGCTGCTGCGTTTGATGGTATCATGGTCAACCAATATCGGGACGGTCTCGATGTTATGTTGGTCTTTGTAAGTATTCGACATATCTCATGTTATATATATGTCCTAACTAGCTGCATAGGCTGGTCTTTTCTCCGCCGTGGTTACTTCGTTTCTTGTACAGGTGTCCCAGAACTTGCAAGCAGACTATTCCCAGATGTCCGCCCTCCTCCATGATCTCGTCTCTATTCAGTTATCCGACGGCGTTTCTGCCCTCAATATCACAACTCCTTCTGTAAACCCTGCCCAAAAGTTCTTACCAGGCGCTCGTGATGTTTGGATTAATGGGCTTTGGGTGGTCAGTCTCGTTGCTGCCTTGGTCGTTGCGCTCGCCGCCGTCCTTGTCAAGCAATGGCTTCATCACTATGTATCGCTCCCGTCGGGTACACCGATGAATCGCAGCCATATTCGCCAATTCCGCTTCATGGGACTTGAACGCTGGCGTGTTCGTGTCATCATCGGCATGTTGCCCCTTACCATGCATGTCTCCCTCATGCTTTTCCTTGCGGGTTTAGTCCTCTTCTTCATCCCGCTTCGTGTTTCACTCGCATGGACCATTGGTATCATTACTGTGGTCATCTGCATCACGTACCTGACCAGCAATGCCCTCCCAATCCTATTCCCTCAGTGCCCATACCAGACACCCTTCACTGATTTTCTTCATTATGCACATCAGATTTTGGTCTCTACTTTGCATCATCTTTGGGAGCAAGTTGTGCTGTTTGTGCCTCACTGGCTCGGTCTTTGCTACCCAACATGGTGGCGTATCCGTGAGGCAGCAGCTGGTTTCAAGTCATTGAAAACATTGGAGACCGAAGTTGTAAAGGAGGCACATCCTACGTTATCGGTGGATGCTCTGGACTGGCTGTTCAGCATGTCATCGAATCCTAGTGTTCACAGTATTGTCATCCAAGCTATTGGCGGCCTTTCAGCCAAATCAGAGCAACATGCGAGGATGGTCTGGCATGAGGCACCAGAATTAGAAATGGCACGCAGGCAATTGATCGATGAGTCGACAGATTATTATGTCCACGCGCCGACACGGGAATGTCGACCTGGTTCGGAAAGTTGCTTAGAACGGCTTTGTCGCTCCTATGCCTTTATTCCAGCCACAATGCAGACCTATGTCTGGGTGGATCACATCAAATCTAATCCTCGACTTGCAGCTGTTCTGTGGCTTGGTAAATTACAGGCGCATCTCGAGCGGCCTGATGCACTACAAGACTTCTGCTTGTTGTACCATGCTACTGCAATGCATCCTCTAGTCTGGCAAAATCTTCTGACCAGTGCCGCAGAAGCTGGTTTCTTCCAAAGTGCAAACTTGCATCCTCGTTTCTTAAGCCTCCTTCTACCGAATACCCTCGATGAAATGGCTCTACTGAGACCGTGGGATGAATCGCCTCTGCCACTGACAGAAGTTGTGAATACGTATCTGAGGTCTGTCATGTGGGACTACTTTTTAAGGCTTCCAGGTCCTGCAATCCACGACGGCCCCAGGGCTCCCATCGGCTTATCCTCGGAACAGCAAGCTCTTTTAGCTCTCGGTAATCATGCAGTACTCAATCTTGATGCCGAGCAGTCTATTTGGGATGCCCAAAGGGATTCGCCATATCTCGACCTTCTTGAACAGGTGTTTGGGCGCCTTGTACTGCACATTGCAGAAAAGCGGGAGAACCGGGGAACCCGCATTTTGGTTTATGTCCCCACAATGCTAGGGAAGCATTGTGCCTTTCGAAATCTTCTTTGCACAGCGACGGACAGAGTCACTGTTCATTGGGCATCGAGGCCGGATGAACTCAGAGACCGTTTGAACCGTTGTTTCTCGCTTCTCTATTCCATATATAACTCCACTCAGGATTCCTACACATTGACATCCTCTCCGTCCTTCCGCCAACTCATCAATCACATTGTTTCCAACATGTCTTTGCGGACATTATCTTTTCGTCGGGAGGTTCCTCATTCGTATTTTCCGGCGGCAGAAATCGAATTGGCCTTGCAAAATCTAGATGTGGATACCTTGTCAACTGCTCTGTCGCGAGGTTTAGAAGCAGCCTTTCATATTTTCGCCGACGACGAATGGATCAAACTCCTGAGCCCGGGTTGGATTGTCGAGAATATCCCATCTCCGAAGGAGATCTATCGACCAATTTCCTGCTACATCTCTGGTCTCCATTTGTTGCCTGATGATCTCCGGCATGAGTACCTAGCTCACTTATGCGACCACCTCAACCTCACACTCGCATTTATCACTTTGTCTCCCGATGTTGCAGAGGTGTCCCGATTGGTTGAGCTGGATCCGACACATTCCTCTTGGCAGCAATGCCGGGCCACTATCGAGGCACTTCTCACTTGGACCCGAAATCCCATCAGAGAGTCGACAGACTTCCCTTTGGATGAAGATTTCGGAGACTCTGTTGGTGCTGAGCTCAAATACTGGTGCGAAGAAACGGACAACGTGCCATTTGAGTTGATCATAGACGTTAGCGCTGAACTACGAAAGTGCTTCAGTGACAATGAGGGAGCTGATGAATGGCTTGAAACCATATTGGGGGTCTTGGATGAAGCGCTGGCCAAGGCAAACAAGGTACATGAATTACGAGTTCTCAATGCTGCCATATTAAAATCTTGTTCAGGAAACCCAGGGCCCAGGAGCTGTATCTCTGGATGACACAGAGGCATCTACCGACTCACCTACTACGCCTTCACAATAGGCGCACGAGATTTTATGTCTTAGGTTGAGGTACCTCTTAGGCTTTAGCTTCACGTACTAGTACAGGCGCGGCGTATTGTAGGAGAGCTCTAGACATAGTCCTGTAAGGATCGTGATTTTACGGTAGGTAGGTAGTAACTCCTGTATCTAGGATACCACTCCGAGTCCATCTAGCCATTATTCGGCGAACGGGCACGAAACGGTGGCACGATCTCACACATCGCGAAGAGACGAGCCTTTTATACGCTACATTGTCTTCCAAAGGAGGCCATCCGGAAAAGCCGTAGTGGTATTTGAGTGACATATTTGATGCCTCACCCGGTCGTCTTCAAATCAGAAGTGCGTGTTCACCCCCAGCATGCAAGAGCCAGCGACACTATCCTCACAAGCAAGTCTCATACAGCAGCTCGAATTGTCATGGAAGTCCAAGTTTTCGCCAGGCTTTTGGTCGATTTTGAGCCCTCAGAAGCATAGCTTCCCGGGGTCTTTGGCCATCTTCCGGTCTACTCCAATGGGTTAACGTTTTAACTTGCGCACAAGCAAGTGCCAGTGACGAAGCTCAAGGCGGTACCCCATGTCATTGAGGAGGGCGTATCGAAATTTGAGAAGTAGTACGGGAAAGAAGGGAATGAGAAGACATAATGTTTGGAGTGTATTAAGCGTACAAATGGTCTAGTCTGTCTCGATGAAGCAAGGAAGGCATGAGAGGAGATGAGCGAAGGTGAAAGGTATGGCAACTTGCAGGCGTAAAGGAACGATGAAGAGACTACCACATTGCATCTCCAGAGATGACCATGAAACAAAGCGTATCACACATTACGCTACAACTAGACCTCTAGCAGGGTATCAAATCCATCCTCAAGCCATCGTACAACCTTATTTGTTACCTCCCCAATATACGGCTTCCCTGGGAAAATACCCATTGGAAAGTCAAACACCGGCCCACAATGCAGCCCGCCCTCGTCCACGATCCACGTCAAATCAACGTCCGGACATCTCAAAAGCTCGTCGCGCAACCGGGCGTGAGCGCGCGCCATGAGCTCCTCGGTGCCCGAGGTCAGCATAACGCGGCCTTCTATGCCTTGCAAGAAGCCCTCCTCGGGTGAGAGATAGTGCATGTCCGACTCAAGCACGTCGTACGTGAGCAGCACGGAGAACTTCTTGAGCGTCCGCAGACTGATAAGATCCTTCTTCGACTCGCCATCGTCCCCCTCGCGGTACGGCACGCCGGGTGATATTATGCATACACCCGCAAAGGACGTGTCGGGCGCGAACGGCTCGACGGCGGGGTGAGGATGATAGACGTGGCGCAATAGTTGGAGCGCGATCGTTCCGCCGGCGGATTCACCTAAGAGCTGGAGCTTGCCCGGTTTGACGCCTAATTGAAAAAGAAAGTCGACTGCCGCGTGGGCGTCGCGTAGTTGACTGGGAAAGCGGCCTGTAGGGATAAGGTCTGCGCCAATGTTATTTATTACTGTCATGGTAGTAGGGCAACAAAAGACTCACTATAAGCGAGTGTACACACGCCTACGGGTATACCGCGAGATTTCTGTATCTCGGTCTTGATATGAAGAAGGAATGTATGGGCAAAATCCGACATTGGATACACGAAGCCACCGCCTGTTTGAACGCTGAGCATCGTGCTAGTATATATGACGGCCTTGCGCACCGTGAATAAAGAGAATGACATGCTCCAGACATTTCGGGCCAATCCACATCAGTCTAGCATCGTCCGGGAGCACCTCAATTGTCCGTGGCAACCGACGCTGTCGTGCCCAATGTTCATATACATGCACAGATGACTTGAGCAGGTATTGAGGCGCGAACAACGGGAACCGTTTCGTAGTAAAGCGGGCTATCGTCTCGCAGGCTGTGCGCCGCCAGGGCTTGGGCGACGAGGTCGTAACGACGTGGTACAAGACATGCCATGCTGCAAAGCAAAGTTAGTGGAGATTCTACGAGAGCCGTCGTACGCACGCAAGACATTCATCCAGAAATATAGGCGCACCTTCTCCGCCGCGGTGAGTTTCCCATACCGTCTGCCTTGGACCGTCGCTGTGACGGTCGATGTTAAGGTCATTAGGTGTATCGCCACCCATACAAAGTGCATTTTCAGGGGCCCGACACAAGGCCGGCGGCATTTTACCGTATGCATTTGGGTGCCTTGGACCAGATACCAGGTTCAACAAATAAAGGTTTAAGTTAGTTGAAAAGAGCACTCTACATTAGGAACTATACAGGACAAAAGATGGAGGAAGTAATAGTATTACAACCCAATCTCAAATGTGGCGGCCGTCCCCACAGAGAGGCTCACGGATTCCAAATTCAATGTTCACTCATCCTGCTAGTGTATTCAGACCGAGCGTTGAACAAACCGATATCTGATACATGATGATAGTGGTCATAGATTATAAGACGGATATATCGAGTTAAGAAGAGCGCTTGTCTTGTTACAAACATTGTGAATACCCTGAGGACAATCAGCACTGAATATGAAGAAGGCAAAAGTAGGAATGAACCTACATTGGTTGCTGAACTTGCACGTATACGGAGATTCACAAATGGTGGGGCCCTTTGAAAAAACAAAAAAGTTAGACCCAATACCGAGTCGAAATGGGCCAGAGTTACCATCCATCCTTGACCTAGCGCCAGTCATTCAGTCATCCGTAGAGTAAGAAAAGGGCAAGTAAACTCACCGCCACACTGCCCATAATGAGTCTGCGTAGGTGCCGGCGCAGAACTGGTCGAAGTCGAAGTCGTCGTCGAAAACACCGAAGTAGTCGTAGTCGTCTCTCCCGGATCCTCCGGCGGTGAACTCGACACCCGATTCTTAATCAAATCCGCTGCCTATAGCACATCCAATCAGTACCCACCCACCAACCCCACCAAAGAAATGGATGTACACACCTTCTCAGCAATCGCATAAACTGTCGCACACGTATGCGTAGCCGGAATCATCGGAATCACCGAAATATCGCCCACACTCAATCCCGTCACCCCATACACCAGCAGCTCAGGGGACACCACCCCGCCCATCGCCTGCGGCATCATCGCCGCCGTGCAACACGTGTGCGCCGTGCTCGAGCCCATCCCCTGCGTCGCCCACGCAGCAATCGCCGCATCGCTCGTCACACTCGCGCCAGGCGAGCTCTCCACGGGCCCGAGCTGCGCCATGCTCGGCGCTGCCATCCACTTGCGGTAAAACTTGACCACCGAGACGAACAGGTCCGTGTCGACGGGGTTGATGTTGGTGTTAAAGTCCACGGCGGGCTCGGCGTAGCGGTCGGTCGTACTCATTGTGACGGTCCCGCGCGAGATGGGTTTGTCGAGACAGAGAGAGGTGGAGGCGCCCCCGGAGAAGGGCACTTCGAAGACGCCGTTGTTGGTTGAGGCGTAGGACGCGAGGAGGATATCGCGCTGGGCTACGAAACCGGCGATGTTTTCCGCGGTGTATGTCTTTGGGAGATATGTCGCTGGTGTTTGAGCTTTGGCTCTGTCGATTATGGTTTGATAGTTGGAGTTCATGACCGGCAGGGGAAGTGTGGCAAGACTGTTTCCTGTGGTCATGGATAGAGGACCTATTATATATTTTGGTTCAGAACAGTCTCGTATGATAAGAGTTGGAACCAAACTACCTTTTCGCTGAAGCCATTGCTGTTGAGCCCACTGCTGGAACGTACCATTTGACTGGAGCGATCCCTGATTGGGTACGACGTCTCTAGTATCTACAGAATCATCAGCATTCAATCGTCGACTTCCCAAACCACTTACAAGTAAACTGAATAAACGACGACGGGTGATCCTGCATATTCGCCCCCACTCCCGGCAAGTCGCTCACAACATTAATCCCCGCCTGCTGTAACAGCGCCCTCGGACCCACGCCACTCCTTTGAAGGATGTGTGGCGTATGCATCCATCCCGCACACAGAACAATCTCTTGATTGGCTCTCACAGTAATCGTCGAAGCACCATTTGCCGTTCCCCGCGCCTGGATCGTCACAGCTTCCGCGCGTTTCGTGGAGGAGAACAACACCTCGTTGACGCGGTAGTTTGTCAACAGCTCCATGTTCGTGCGAGATTTGGCGGGGTCGAAGTACTGGTTTCGGGCATAGGAGCGTCGGCCGTTGGGGTCGACGTTGCTTGGGACCCAGAATGCGTTGAAGGATTTACCGGCGGCACCTTCAAGCTGGGTTGGAACTCCGACTTCGTTCCATGCTTGGAATTGGATTTCTGGAGAGACTTAGAATGGGGAAGGGGGAAGAAGGAGAAGGGAAATCACTGGAGCCGGGCCATACCCATGGCGGGTAGGTAACTTGAATTGGGCCGTCGGTGCCATAGACACTAGTATCCCAGGTCTGGTTGTACTCTGTCACAATGGCAGGGTCGATCGGTGTATTGAAGCGGGTACTCTAAATGCAACAGTTTAGCGCCTCATACAGATAGACCACTGAAATTGAAATGGTTACCTTCTTGAAATAGGGTAGCAACCCAGCCCAGCCCCAGCCGGTGTTATTGAGCTTTTCCCAATTATCGTAGTCCTCCGCCGCGCCACGATCGAACATCATACCGTTGATGGTAGACCCACCGCCGACAACAGCAGCAGCATAAACCGTGCTCCTCTTATTGCCAATGCCCGGCTGAGGGACGGAAGTGACATTAAACAAATTCCTCGGCGCGTAATTCGTAGCACTGGAGGGTTCGACCTGACTTGGTGTATCGTCGATGGTACCGTATTCAACAATCAGAACGGTCTCTAAAGAATAATAATAAACAAAATGATTGGACGGCACAAAAAGAGAGATTACTGGACGAATCTTCACTTAACCTGTTCGCTATTACAAGGCCACTTTGTCCGCCTCCGACGACGATGTAGTCGTAAGCAGGCTTGAGCGACCCGACGCTAATCTGTCTTCTTTGAAGTTCATCCCTGTCAAAGTACCCGTAACAGACGCTTGTGAGCGCGAACAAATGGACCGCTGCAGTGAGTAGACGATGCGAGAGAATAGGCATCTTTTCGACCTGATGTATCGCCTACTGGCCAGACGAGAATACCGATATTTATAATTTTGTGACCATGTCAAGCAAGGCAGTAGCTCGGAAATTTTATATTGCATAGGCGGCGAAAAGATGTATGCCTGGTGACCTCGAGAACTTGAAGGTTGTGCAGAAAAGACTGAAGGAGAGGCAGTATCCTCGGGAGGTGCGCGCATGCGACGCAGTACATCTGGCATTCATGACAGAGGAAGCCGAAGAAGCACTTTGCCAAGGAAAGAAGCAGCGGACGAGCGTAAGGAACGAAAGACTAATCCAGTTCTGTCTTGCATATGAGGACGAGCGACGACGAGGTTAGCAGCTTGTAAGACAAGCAAACTGGGGCCATGAAATGAGCGCTGAACAAATTGAAGTGACACAGCATACCCAGGAAGGAGAACAAAGCAATCCGCGTCTGATTCGGAAGAACACGTCAAGACCGTGTAACGGGTTGGGCCAACTCCTTGACATACAAAGCCATGTCCAACCTTTTCCAAGTCGCCCTGAGAGACGAGTAACCTCGACACCACTGGAGCCAAAGACGACAGAAGACGCCACGCCCTACTATCCAAGCATCAGCGAGACTCCGAGTCCTAGTCGTAAGCATGAAAAGACGAGTGTGAGCGTCTCTCACAAGATCCCACCTTCTCTTGGGTTCCAGTTAGTCCGGTCAACGATTCCCGCATAGGTACAAGCGGCAAACGGAGGCAGAAGACCAAGGGGATATCAGATACATCATAATTGATATCGAGCATTAACCAGAGTGTCGTTGACGCAGCTCATGACCGTCCATAAATAAAACCGCATTAGGAAAATTTCGGTTGACGCGAATGGAGTCATGTGATAAACATGATGGAGTTCTTCCGCGTCGTTCCGAGTTCAGCAATTTTGTTGAGCCTCTACTCTAGCCCCCGGTTTCAGGCCCGCGCTAGTTTGTGGCCTTCGGAATCGGATTTCACGAGAGGCTATTTTTATGCGACTGCGCTAAAGTCCTGATACGTTCTACATTCCATGGCCTAGTGACCACAGCCAAGCACTTCACCGAACTAAGATCAAGGGGGACTATGTAGAACTCTAATAAGAATGTATAGCGCGTTTACGTTGCAGTGCAGGTACCCCATGATCCAGAAGTCGACACATATCATCCGTAATTTTGGCTGAACGCGACAGATCGACAGATGAAGAGCAAGGAGCCGCTTCTGATGTTCTGTAAGCAAAGACGTCTTACCGCCAAGAAGACCAGAACAGGAAAGTCGTATTTGTTCCCGGTGGAGCGTTACTGGTTTTAATAGTGGTCATCTAAAGAGAAAACGTTAGTTTACAGGATGTGTGGCGCAAAAAAGAGATATTAACTTCAAGACGGTCCTGATGATCCTACCCATCTGTCAGTTCCAAGCTTTGATACATGTAAGTTCAAGAACTGGGTCCAGGCTGAGAGTACTACTAGAAGTAGAAGGCTTTGTTTTCGGCGCCGAAGAGACACCTAGTTGAAAGCGTGGCCGTCAAATCGGAATGGGTATGTGGCCACTGGTTACATTCAAGGCCGTCCTACCAGATCAAGTTCAATTTAGTGTTTACCAACACTTTGAAGCCTAACCTCAGTTTTACAGCCTTCCGAGTGCCAGCAGTTCTCAGAATCGCCGTCAGAGGCTGCGAGAGGGTTGGCGGTCCGTTGTTGCCTTCTACATGACTGTACAGAAAACTCACACACAGAACCATGAATAGCCTAAGACGTGATATGAGAAAGGATAACCTACAGATATTTTCGCAGATTGCGGACATGAACTATAGTCCACGATGAAGACAGTACTTTCTCGACCGTCGAGTGCTCTGCCAGGTGTACCTTGCCAAGGAAGACCAGCAGATACAGAGAAAAAGAGACCGGGGGCAAAGACGATTCTGCCGAGAGAGGAAAAAGTAGCGATTGCTAGCGTGTTAAAAGACAAGTGTCAAGTACAGGTGCAAGCGCTTCGCCACGTTTAGTCCCGTGTGATAGGTTGCGATTGACGCGTTCAACGCCACTTTCGCGTAAGAGGAGGCGAATAATATCCCGGTTCCGACGGCAATCGGCATCTCACCCGCGGTTCCGAAAAGTAGCCAGAAAGACAGAAAAATCGCGCCTAGAACGCGCTGAAATACGGTGTCTTCTATAGGTCTGGAGGACTGTAAAACGTACGATTAAGGATTTAAGAGAGCTAGAGGTGGAGGTGGGGAGCATCTGGATCGGTCCGGAAGTATTGCGCCCAGCAGTCACGTGGGAAGAAAAAGTGGTGCGACACAAAAATAAAAAGTTTGATAAAACAGGCGAGTTGAGCTTGGCTTGCATCCACCACCACTCCGCCATGGATTTCGTCCTCGAGACTGCCGACACATACATTCTCGATGCCCTTTGGGCGCGTGTCCTACCCCTTACTGCCAATGCCACAGAGCCCGCGACTTATTGGGACATGGCCAGTAATACCACTACTCTCTCCGCATGGCCCCGCTCCTACATGCCGCGTCAACTTATCTCCCTAACAGTCGTCACACTCTTGGGCAGTTACGCGCTCTATTTCACCTTTGCATGGTTGTCGTACACATTCATATTCAACCACGACATGATGCGACATCCGCGATTTCTCAAAAACCAAGTGCGGCAGGAGATAATGTGCAGTGTTAGAGCGATGCCCGGCATGATGGCACTGACGCTACCATGGTTCGAGGCAGAGGTATTGGGCTACAGCAAACTGTACAACGGTGTGGATACGTACGGATACTTTTATCTCATTGCGAGTATACCTATGTCAGTATCCTGCACGTGCTTTCCTTTGACTCTGACTAATACTTTTTAGGTTCCTTTTCTTCACCGACTTTTGCATTTATTGGATTCACCGGTGGTTACACGTTCCCGTCATCTACAAGGCTCTCCATAAACCTCATCACAAATGGATTAGTACGTCATCAATTCATTCCTCCGTTTTCCTTACTCACGCCACCTTCCAGTTCCTACTCCATTTGCATCGCATGCCTTCCATCCAGCAGATGGGTACTGCCAGTCCCTTCCATACCACCTCTTCATCTTCCTCTTCCCCATGCACCGTTTGTTGTATTTGGGCATGTTCGTCATCGTCAACTGCTGGGCAATATTCATCCACGACTCCGACATGATCACTGGTCATCCTCTAGAGTCCCTCATTAACGGTCCAGCACACCACACACTGCATCACATCTATTTCACTGTCAACTATGGCCAATACTTCACATGGGCGGACAAAGTAGGAAACTCGTACCGTCAACCCGAAAAGCACCTCGACCCTCTGCTCGAGGTACAGATGAAGGGCAAGGAGGAGTAATTAATTTAATACCATATTTAGATTCTAATATACCAAGGAAAAGGGTTGGTAGCCCATTGAATGTATATTTCTTTACTACTCCTAATGCGACGCGACTACCGCGATTGAGACTGTGCCGACGCGTGATTTCGCGTCGGCCTCCTGATCTTGTGGCGACTCCAGCCTCCGCCACCGATTGACAACGATCGCGTTCTCAATGCAAGATTCGGACCGTCGGATGATTGCTCCTACGGCCCGTACGTCCTCTGCTCCGTTCTCGCAGCGCTCTCAAAATAAAAAGCATTCAGTCGTCCCTCCATCCAGTCTAATAAACCAAGTATTTTTAGGTTATCCCCGACGCGTACCCGACTTTGACCGTTCTAGGACGCCTTGGCGTCTGTGGAGACTGCGTGCGCTATTCATCTGCCTCTCCTTCCCTGCCCGTATTTTTGTCTAGCTTCATCCATAGCCCGCCATGTCACACAACCACCATAACCTCCATTCTAGTCGGACCCGCATACTCTTGACTGTCTCAGACTACGCATACTATAAAAGCACGATGGAATAACTATAGTGTTCACCGTCCTCATCGACATGTCTGGATTCAAGCGCCTTCTCAGTCTGCTCCTGCTCGTTCAGCTCGCCGTTGGAGTGCCTTTCGCGTCCTCAGAGAGCGGGACAGAAACGGCTACGGGCACGAGCAGCGCCGCGGAACCCTCGTCGACGGTACCATTCGCGAGCACGGACCCGAACTTGGCGCTGTGGAACGATACTAGCGATCCTAGTATCGTAGTGCCCGAGCGCGGGAAGCTGGGCGCAACGATCTTGGGCCCCGACAACTTGCCCATCGACCTGGAGAATCCCGACTTGCTCGCCCCGCCGACGACCGATAATGGATTTGTGTAAGTTCGATGATCTTTCGCGCATGATGACATCTAAAAAAGCATTGTCTTCAGCGGGAACGCGAAATGGCCGTTCGCGCAGAGTAAGCAGCGGTTGCAGACCGGAGGTTGGGCTCGTCAGGAGAATGGTATGTATTTTCCTCGGGCTTTCGGATGATGGTGGCTCATGGGAATCGTTAGATGTTGTCATGCCCCTCGCAGCTAGTAAGCTCAATTTCGCTAAATGGCTGCAATCGTGAACTAGAACTTTGGTAGACATTGCTAGCACCAATATGCGACTTGAGGCGGGAGCTATTAGGTAGGCAACCCTTTCAATGTGCGGCCTTAGCTTTGACCGTTCATGAATTCACAGGGAACTTCATTGGCACAAGACTTCCGAGGTATGTTCTAGTGCGCTTCCTGTTTTTGGTACACTCTGACCGAGAGCCTCAGTGGGCCTACGTCTTGAAAGTACGTGCTCCGTTATATGCCCGGAACAAATCGCTGACGAAAACGTCTAGGGATCTACACAAATCACTGCTGTCGACCAGCTCGGGCGTAACTATATTGCTACGGTTGTAAGTATTCACTTATCTCATCACAGACGGACAATGATGAGAGGCGATTGAAGAAAGCTGGAGACCTTTGGTTCTTCCCTCCCGGGGTACCCCATTCTTTGCAGGCTACCGCCGATGATCCTGAGGGATCTGAATTCCTTTTGGTATGGTTGTATGGCAGCCTTCCCCAGTTAACCTCTTGACCATGGAACCAGATCTTCAATGCCGGTGACTTCGATGACAGCGCTACGTTCCTCGTAAGCTAAACAACCTTCATACGAACTCGTGGCATTTCTGATTCTGTTTCACTACTACTAGCTCACAGATTTCCTTGCCCACATTCCAGCCGAAGGTAGAGTCAAAACGTCCTTAGTACACTGATGCGTCGTTTTGACGTTTTCTGCTGTCTAGTCATCCAAAAGAACTTCCGCGCCAGCGCCACGGCATTCTCCAGGATTCCCGCCCAACAGCTCTACATATTCCCTTCCAGTTCGTCCACAGCTCTTCTTATTCGTCCTTTGTCGCTTACAGTGGAGTAGCACCTCCGCCTGATAACCAGCAGGACCCCGTCAGCCCTCAGGGCATGGTCCCCCTACCTTACTCGTTCGCCGCTTCAGAGATGGCCGCCACGCAGCTTGCTGCTGGCTCGGTGAAGATTATCGACTCTAGAATCTTCAATATTTCCACGACCATCGCTTTGGCTGAAGTTACAGTTGAGCCGGGTGCGATGAGGGAGCTGCATTGGCACCCTACTCAAGACGAGTGGGCTTTCTTTATGTGAGCTTTCACTGCTGATGACAATGCGGTGTGGCGTGCTAACGCGATGGATGGTAGTGACGGCCACGCGCGGATGACGATCTTTGCGGCTCAGAGTGTTGCTTCGACGTTTGATTATCAGGGTGGTGATATCGGTTCGGCTCCCTTCCTTCCCTCCTTGCTTTCCGTTCCTCACTTTTATTTTTATTGGCAGCATATGTTCCAACCGGCATGGGTCTGTAGTATAATTGCTCTCTCGTGTCCACATCGGCTCATGTTCGACTGCAGGTCATTATGTGGAGAACATCGGCAATACGACTTTGAAGTACTTGGAAATCTTCAACACTGGTGGGCCTTACTTGCAGAGCAGATTAAAAGAGGACTGACTTGTGCTCTAGATATCTTTGCGGACGTGAGTCTTAGTCAAGTAAGCTCTCGTCGTTGCTTTTTTGTCCGGAAGTGTGGGCTGACATTCAAACACTAGTGGCTGGCTTTGACACCTCCGGAACTTGTTCAAGCTCATTTGGGCTTGGACGAAGCAACCGTCGAGTCGTTGGCTCAGTTCAAGGAAAAGGTGTTTATCGTTGGTCCTGAGTGAAGGATAGGCATAAGGACTTTGAACGAACTTGATAGAACTGTTACACTCCATGAATTAATGATCTATTCTAATAATACGGTGCCAACAGACTAAAAAAAGCAGTTAGCAGAGCCGGGCCGAACCGATCACTCTTTTCTTCGTACCAACATCACCTCGTCCCATACTTACTATTTCGGGCTCAAAATTACTCATGACAGGCACCTCGGAAGGGCTAGAACTTCATGGGGACACGACCACACGCATCTGTTTTCCAAAATTGGGTTTGCATGGTGCTAAAACACTCTTATGACCTTCTATACAAATCGCGCTCGCGGTCAGATAATTCTGAACCGAAGAGAGGCGTCCTCGGAGACTGAAAGCACCGAGTCGAATGTGCTAAACGTTGTCGCCCACGTCGTGTGCTCATGGGTTTCCTTTTCATCGGCCGTGTTCAAACTTAGCAATCACACAGGGCGTTTTGGAGGCGTGAGACTCCGATGCCGTTAAATCTCTTCGTCAGGATCGACTCAATAAAAGTGCATCAACGCTAGGGCCCCAAAGTTGATACGCCTTCACACATTTCCAGCTCCCCCCATCATGTCCCTCCAGAGTGGCGTAGCACCCGTCAACAATAAGGGCGACGAGCTCTTCTACACCGACACTGGTCCTGTTCCCGATTCGACTGACTACAAGACGCTCTTCTTGTTTCATGGAACCGCGTTTACTGGACGTGAGTGTTGATATCCTCGATCTGTGCACGGCCTAAGTGTTTAGATATCTTTCATCGCCTTATCCCGATGGCGGCTCCCAATAATCTTCGTTTGGTTATGGTGAACCGACGCGATTATCCGGGTTCAACCAAGTATACCGACGAGGAGCTACAATCTTTGAATGAGGGCAAACAGGAATTCTTGGAAGCTGTGGGCCGCGAGACGCTCACTTTCCTCTCGTGGTATGTCAAGAATCATGACGTTCCGAAGTTGAGTGACGACCGTAAAATGGGTGGCATCGTCGTACTCGGCTGGAGTATGGGGGCTGCAACGTAAGTATCACAGTCCTAGTAGACAGAGCGAACGGCACATATCTTCTACGCAGTCCTCTTGCCATGTTGGCTTATCCTGAGACAATACCTAAAGAGTTGTACGATTCCGTAGAACCGTACTTCAAGCAGCTCATTATCTATGGTTAGTGTATCTCTTCACGCGGATCGGTTTCTAACGCTGCAATTGTAGACTCTCCTCATCTGGTATTCGGATACGACCAGCCACCCGAACTGTACAATCCGTTCAAGGACCCCGATCTCAAAACACCTGAGGAAGTCTTTGCCAACTTCGGCGTCTGGGTCAGCTCATACTATGACCATCCTGACTTGCCAGCGCGCTCTCCCCAAGGGCTCGACGACAGGAAACGTACTCCTCGTTTCACCCTGCAAACTATAACGCCTGAGGACATGAAGGTTTGCTTCTCTAGAGAGTCCGCAGCACGTATGGAATTCCCAATGTTCGTGCCTCTTTCGTCTTCGTCGATTCTATCTGTGCCGAAACTTGTCTCAATGTATGCTGTAGGTTCTTCCCTCCAATGCAGCCTACCTTGAGGACACAGGCCGAGCGCGCGCTGTGGGACGAGAAATACGCGCAAACCGTTTTCCCGGACCTCGAAATTGTGCATCAAGTGTGCACTGCATCGCCTTGGTACACCGCCTGGGCTTACTTTGAGAACTTGCGTCTCCTTGAAGAACACACGGCGGCTGGGCGTAAGGTCCGCCACATACGTTTTATTGAGATTCCGGGCGCAAACCACTTTGTAAGTTTCTTCCTGCAAAGAGTACATTCGCTGATCCAGATTTCATAGGTACACTGGGACGACCCAAAGGTATTCATGGATGCTATCCTGCAAGGGCTTTGAGGCCGACAAGGATTACCTAGGCAAGGCATTCTGAAGCCTCTTCGCACAGCGTACCGCAGGAGAAGACCAGTCATATCTACAGTCCAGAACATGAGGCTGCAGATTACAGACTTACAGTACAGACCGTGAAAAGTGTCACATTCAGCCAAGCGAGTTTCCGAGTCCGATATCTGTATGGAACAAGAAACACCGACAAAATTCGACCTAGGCATCTCATTTAATTTTTAGCAAAGCCCGAATCGGTTAATGAGATCTTCGTAGGCCCACTAAATAAAGGTGGCGACGTGGATGCATGAAAGAAACCTATTCCTTCTTCATCTACAGCACATGGAAAACCTACGAGTTTGTCGTATGAAACTCACGCAAGCGTACCGACCATGAAGTGAACATGATTGGAATCCGATTTGAGATATAGACTGCGCATAACGGACAACTAGACTCATAAGTAAGTTGGCGGTCACCCAAGAGCTCGTGTAGCCTCGTACAAAACCAGCCCCGAAGCACCTGACAAAGGATAAGTTTCGAAGGCGGACGTAACTTGGCCAGGGACTAGAAGTACACGGGAAACGCCGTCAGAACAGCGGTGTTTCTGGCACTGATGGAAGGATTGCCCGGAGGCGCGAGCTTGGACGACGGGGGCAGAAACTACGCACGACCCTGAGCCGAAACTCGGCACTGTGCCGATGCCACCAAGGTCGATCGCCGTTTGATTCTGAATCTAAACCACCATCATCCCCATCGTTTTTCTTATCAACTCTAAAGACTAAAACATTAGGCTCGCACAAGTTGGTTTCGACGAGTGTTGCGGAGCACTTTGTTTCGCTAGTAGCCAACTTGTGGAGACAGTGCATCAATGACCTTCTCTTCCTGACTAGCCTTTGCTTTCTCAGCGCAGGATCCCGCGCTTAGTATTTTTGCGCCTACTTCCAGTCTCCAGCGATGCCCCACCATCCAAGATACTAGTAAGGAGCCAGATTACTGAGGCTACGAGTGAATTGAGCAATGGTCTGCTCCTGCTAAGCTTACATGTCCCTCCCTGCACATGGAAGAATGTAGTTCTTCTAGGACCTTTTCCGAGAATAAACCTACCTTCCTTCGGGGACATGTACGGCTCTGGTGGGCCGAAACTTGACCTTGAAACAGGTTTTATTCTTCTCCGAGTCCTCGACGCGATCTACGTCTCCTACTACGTACCTCCCCTCCCTGTGGAGACGGCGCAAGGAACTCTGTCGGATATTCGCCTTGGGTTCTTGGCTTTGTAATCTTCTACTGTAATCCTCGCTCATATATCTGACGGCACACCCGGATTGCTGGAGCAGGCGTCGCTGAAGAGGGCGACATCACCACGCCCCGTTTTCCCAACCATATCTTCCTCCGCGCTGGTGTTGAATTTACTACACGCTAATATGCATCGATATACAAGCAAGAATTCTACGGTTACTTCCGTGTAAGCATTCCTCTCTGCGCATCGTCATCACAAGGAGGTAGGAAACACTGCCAAAGTTCAAGCATGTCAGCGTTTATTTTCAACTTTGAAGGAAAATGCATGCATCATCAGAAGATGAAGTGTGGTATCATGCGCAGTGCTAGTGCGTCGAATGATGAAGGCTCCTATCGTTAAGCATCACGGAGGGAGGGAAGGAGGGAAGGAGGGAAGGAAGGAAGGCGGAAGGGAAGGAGGGCGGGAGGGCGGGAAAGAGAGAGGAAGGGAAGAAGGCGGGAGGGCGGGAAAGAGGGAGGAAGGGAAGAAACTGACCTGAAGGTGTAAGGTGCAATCAAGAACTTAGAACGATGGGCAGCAGAAGGAGATGTTTTTTCATCAACAGACTTCAAGACTCTTATAAAGGGTACCACTTTGGCCCTCGTGTAATTACTTGGCAGTGGGACGATACATTCGGAATCGAGTGCACTATAATACTTGCTCGCCTTGATTCAGAATCACCTCCAAGGTTTGGCGGTACCGATGCTTAGGTCAGCTCTTTCAACTTGACCTCGGTGCCGCATATGATGGTTCGTTGTTTGTTTGCAGTTACCGGGTGTAAATTTCCTCTCGTCTACAATAATGGACCGAAATGCATATCGAAACCTAGCCACGAGTCTATTCTGCGAGGGCCTCATATGCTGGCGGGGATGGAGAGTCGAGGCAACTGCAGACTGTTACAGTGTTACTGCCCAAACCGATTTCAAAAGCGCGTGCTGCCTTTCCATCTTTTTCCCCAAGGACCTTAATCTATCCCGAGGAGGCTGGTCCAGGAGAGAAAAGGAGTGCACGTACACGTCGACGCCACAGTTTGTCGATTACCGTTGGACATGATTACTTCATTGGACTCGGAAATGCGATAGCTTAAACTTTTTTTTCGGCAGAGAGCAATACGCGACGAGGAATACCATCTCGAACAATTCATCATTCATTAGAGCTCTAAGAGTTGAACAAGAGCTTGTGTGGGTGGTGGATTTCTGCTTCCACGTCGGGTTTGCGCCAGGGTGGGATCAGGACTGTCTGAAGTTATAACGTGAGCACGATCCGGACGCTTTCATCGTATGTGCTCCCAAAAGATTGACCCAGCAAAGCGACGTGTCGCGGGTAGCTAGAAATTTCGAGCCTGGGCTTTATTCATGAACAATTCTCTCGGGCGAGGTTATGCAGTTGAAAGTCTCTTCAACGTTGATGCAGAGTCGCGGACATGCAAAGAGCGAAATGTTTTCGTCAAACGACAAAGTGAAATTGGGATATACAACAGCAGCTTTGAAAGGATCTCGTTCGCAACCCGACGGTCACGCGTCCTCCCCCTCAACGTGGTTAGCCTTGCTGTTGAGGTACGCGTAGTGATCATTCGCCCAGACATACACGCCAATACCTAAAGAAATCAGGACTTGGGCCTAATGACAAAAATGTTACGGACCGAAGAGGAAAGGAACTGCATAGAAGCGCGCTTCTCCTTTGAGATGTCTGAGCGCGCCTTCTAGGTATCCGCGAGCCCAGTTGGGCCCGACCTTGAGTTGGAAGGGAGACAATGCTGTAGTAGGAATAAGTGAGTAACAAGACCTCCCCCCGAAAATAAGACTTGTACAATACTGATAGACACCGCGCTGTACTGCGATACCCTCCTTGTCACCGAACCATCTGATCTAGTCGATATGAGTCGTCTGAATCCTTTCTATCAAACTGTAGTGCCTCACCCATTCCCTCCTGGCTATAAAGGAATGTTAGTCAAACTGAAGTGAACGTGATCGTGAAGACACTCACGACCAGGCATACCACTGAAGCGAATGATAGAGGGTTTCATGACTGAGCGACGTTGCTGATGAGGGTGATGGGGCGATAGATAGTTCTTGGCTGAATTTATACTAACGCCTTGCTCGGGTGCGCTCGGGAAAGAAGCGGTGGAGGTCCTAGATCGTAGTCTTCTGACACTACAATGTGTTCCATCCTTGAATTGAAAGGTTAAAGTCGCTGGGCACCCGTTGTCAAGGATCAGCTTCACCTACACCTGCGAAGTCATCGGCGGCCAGGTTTATCCGTAAGCCTTCGCGAGGTGGTACGCACATCAGCTTCAGGTAAAGTTGTTCAAGTCATCGGCTGCCGTCAGATCTAGAAGTCTTGGCTGCGGCTATTATGTCGTATTCAACCGTAGTGACGACCTGGCATTTAAGCAGAGTGACAGAGGTCTGCTCGATTGTTGCTCAATACCAGTCAATTGACGAGGTATAGAACTCACTCAATGTCAGTTCCTGACAATGCCAGTATAACGTGGCTTTGCGTATTTCCTCGCGCATCGAAAAGAAAGCGAACACTCGAATTAGATGATGATCCGTACTTGTACACAATTCCTGTAATAAAGAGGGTAGTATCAAGAGTCCAAGAGAAAGTAAAGTCCGCGCTCAGTGCTGCTATATCAGTATAGCCACCAGGAGCAATATGATAAGAACGATAGTGAGGATCATGATACACCAGCCACTGCCGCTCTGTTCTGTTTGCCGTACAAAACGGCGCATCTTGGTCATGGCAGAGTCCAATTTTGTTTCCGTGCTATCGACGCCAGACTCTAGGTCTGTCAACATTCTGGAGAACAATCAGAAATAGAAAAGGCAAAGGTGAAAATTGTAACCCACTCGTTGTGTTCGCTGATTTCCTGACCCATGAGACCAGCTTGTTGCGCGAGATTGGACAATGTGCCTGCTATCGAGTCCATTGTCCTATCTTGTTGTTGCATGAGCATCTACGCATACAAGTGAGCATATTTGACGAATATATGACAGAGGCGAGGCACCTGCTGCTCTTCCCTCGCCCATGCGCTCTGCTCGTCCTCTCTCGGTGAGGGTCGTGGCGACATTATCTGCGAATTAGGCCGTGACCCCGACGGCGAGACGTCTGCTCGCATACCCTACTGTCGATTGTATTCCCGTGAACGCCATCCAAATAGCAGACCGCGCGCTTACCTCAATTTCACCGCGGACACGTTCTACATAGCGGCGGCGCTCCTGGACCTGTTCGAACGATACACCAAACAGGCGCGTGTCCGAGGCCGTTTCGACGACTTTAACGCTCTCGTCGAGGTCCTCCAGGTCGGCTTCGAGGGCGGCCAAGGTGGCTTTGAACTGTAGACTACGATGAGCACTGTGCCACGCAACACTACGTGTTCCACACCTCATTTCGCGCCCAAACGAGCTCCTCCGACTCCTCCGTCGTGCCTCTCATCGAATTCATGTTTCTTATGCGCATATACGACGCCCGCAGCTGTGTCGCTGCCTGCAGCGACGTCTGAATTTCCGCCTGCACGACATGGTAGGGGTCAGTGGACATGGGTAATTGTGGCTGTGCAAACGAGAAAAACGCGATCATCCTCTGATGCTCAAGCAAAGCGATTAGGATTGTACAGCAGATATAATACTAATGTGTAAATAAATTAAAATAGAACTGTGGGATGCCCACGGATGAAAGCGCCAGCGAAAGCGGCTACGCCGCCATGAAATTAGTGAGAGCAGCTCTGCCGCCACGAATCAAGCCTTGCAATTTCTCCCTGGGCTCGTCGACGGTTCTCAAAACGTATTCAAGTGGAATGCGCACATTGCGGTACTGACTTGTGAGTAAGCTTGTTTGAACGGGAGGCCTGGAGAGGCATGGTGGTAGCGGACGGTAGCAGGGCGCACAGTCCCGTTGAGACGCGATACTGGCGCGATCGAATATTCGCACGAAGTGGCGCATTGAGCCTGGTTTTTATTGGTCAGCTCTAGGACATATTCTCCTTCTAAGTACCTAAAATGCAGCTATGTGATTGAAATATGCATAATACAGCAATGTAACTATTCCCGCGCGTCGAATTTCAGCGGCTGGAAGTTGGGAACGTTCCAGCACGAGTCATCCATCTACGGACACGCTTGAAACGCTATAGTCTGATTGAGATACGCATAATACACGTCTGTACTGATGTCCAGGAAGAACGAAAGAGAAATGAAGGGCCTGCTCGCCATTTTACGATAAAACTAGGCCCAGCCTACGCGACGTGATGTTTGGTCACCTAGACCGGCCAGCTTCACAAACTCTATGGATGCTCGCTGGCGCTCGCAATCATGTCCGGCAAACCATTATTATCCTCAACGCACTGGAAACCATTCGCGAACTTGATCTATCTAGTCATGACTGAGATAGAATTCAAACCCATCCCTCTTCAACGCCTCCAGATCCGCCATATTACTCGGTCTGAATTGAAACCAATGTGGAACATTCATCGTCGCACGCTGAAGACAATTCGCGGTGTAGCGCGAGACCGCCATCTTCACAACGATGTCTTCAATATGCCCTGCAATCACTGAGTGCTTGTTTTTGCATAGGTCGGAGATGTCAATTGTGAATGTGCGGAGGTGTGGAAGCAGATTCCACGCATTATGGGGTGCAGAGGTGGGGGGTAGAGAAAGACTGACGCGCCGGGAGGGTGAAGAGATATCCAATCGCCCGGCGTCATCGCGGTATGCCACTAGCCCGGATACAACATAATGTGCAACGGCCTGGGAGGAATCGCTCACACCCATTATGGATAAACTTTCGAGGGAATGACACGCTTCATGTCGCAGCACACTGAGGATCGAGTTACCAGCAAGTCCGAGTGCGATCAATGTGATGCCCACGGGAAATGCAAGCGATAACTTGGTCAGGGCTGTAATACTCACGGTCCGCTTCGCTTAGTGCCCAAGATTACACACGACAAACAATACGTTGTTGCGTAATACGTAGGGTACAAGCAGTGCGGGGGGTGAGTAAGAGTAAGTTATCGTACAGTAGGTAGCGAGCGTGTATTTATACGGCATCGGAGAATCATATGCTAACAGAGTCCAAATACGGATGAATAGAGGTTATAACTATAACAGGAAGAGAATGAGTAGCGTCCAGAAAAGGTAAGGATTCGGATCCGTTACACCCGCCCCCATGAGATTAGCGCCACAGCTAATCTAGGCTACAGCGGATCACCAGAGCCCGAATTGGACTCGGAGTCGGCCATCGACGCGTCATCATTACCGTCGTCGCGGTCAGAGTTGGGGTGAGAAGGGGGGGCCGCCGGGGCCGAGGCAGGTCGCGTGATGGTATTCCCCGGTGAGGAAGAGCTGGTGTGAGATGCAGTGGCATTGACGGGAGTAATGCTAGGGCCGGCCTGGGCAATGATAGGTGGGGGAACCGGCACAGGAGCGTGAGTACCCACGACGGGTGCTGTGTTGTTCCTGGTCGGGTACCCCAGGGTGAGGCGAAGGCGGCGCTGTTTATATACTTCCTGGTCAAAGTTGATGGTGGCGGGGATCGAGAAGAGGTCGGGTGGTAAGCGTGAGGCTCCGTGTGTCTGGACCTCGTCCCATCGACGAGGTAGCCCATTCACTTGGACCTCGATCGCAAATAGTAGCAGGCCTTCGTTCGCGACTTCCCGGATCTCACGCGCCAACTTGTTTTTAGGATGTGCAGCCCATTGGAGGAAATAAATTCCCCAGGGCTGGCTGAAGGAAAGCATCTCGGTGGTCCAGCCACGTCGAGCAAGTTTCCGTACCATGTCCAAAAGGGTAAGGTTGGGAAGCGAGTTCGTGTCGAGGGGGGTATAATCGACGCGGTTATTGACGACGATGCCGTGATCATTGCGAAGACGATCGTAGATGGGTGGGTATGAAGTAAGGCAGGCATAGAAAATACGAGCCTTGTCCGTGGAGGGTTTATGTCGGGTTTCCCCTCCATTGGGAATGAGCTGCCGTTCATAGAAGGCACCCAACAGAGTATGAGGATCAATGCGGTCCTCGGTGAATAAGACAGCATTCATAGCAGTGCCGGCGCCATGAATAAGCGTGTGATTGACGAAAGTCGTAAAGTTCGCGTCGTTCCCTTTGGCACAGGATGGAGCCCGGTAGGGTGCAGGAGGGCAGGGAGGCAAAGCACTCCCATTGACGCCATGTTCGGAGAGACGTCTGAAAGAGAGCTTCCGTACCCAATCAATATGGCTGTGTGAACCGAGTTCCCTCAATTGGTTCAGCCGGTACAGTCCTGCGCGCGTAAATTTGGAATTGTTGCGCATCAGGTAAGTTCGAAGCTCGTCAGAAGCAAAAACCTTTGATGTGTACTCCGTCGTAATGAGTGCGTTTCGAAGACGATGGTATGCGAAGAAGTTGCCTTCTTCCTGAGCAGCGGTGAAGACGGCATTAGCAGATCCGACGTCGCTCATGTGATAGAGCTTGTCGTCGTCGGTGATGTCAAGAATCAGGTGCGCAGGCATTTGCGAGGGCACGAGAGGGTATAGGTGAGCCAAAGCAGAGCGCATCGGGTTGATCAAGATGTCCTGCGACCGTGACAAGATTCCCGCGGACGGGTGGGGAGTATCGCGTTCGCGTTTGGACCTGTTTCGACGTTGAGTCGCTGGCCCGCGATGGTGTTCAACGTGTGGCGGGACCGAAAGTGGGTTTCCCGACGATGAGCGGGTCTGGGAGTGTTAACCAGTTCACTCGGGTTGATAGCTGGTATCGGAATGAACTCTTGGTCAGGAGTAAAGTTTGCCAGCATACCTGAACGGTACGACGCCCTGGACTGGGACGTTTGTCTAGAAGAGCGGGCAGTGGAATCAAGTTCCGAATACGCAGGAGGTGCACGACGACGTGGAGTCCTGGATGGCTGAGAGTCGCGGGAGTGGTCTCCCATGGGTACATCGCCAATAGAATCAAAGAGAAAGTCCGCGTCAAGATCGCGGTGAGGATTGTTAGATCCATAGTACATAGCGGACGGCGTCCAGCGCGAGCTAGGGCTTCCAGAACGTTGGAGGCCAGGAGGTTGGCGCGGCGTGGACGACCAGAGTGGCACAAATTGTTCGTTGTGTCGTTGAACTGATTCCCTATAGGGATCTGTAGGCGTCATTGGCATATTGTTTCGCTCGACGCGCGGCTGATTCATACCATAAATATGTTGAGCAGCCCTGTGGTCATTACGACCTGGCACTCTCTCCCCTCCATAAACAGCAAGCGGAGGGCGAGACTCATAGCGCGTTCCAGACGCGTCAACCATATCAACGTCGTGCGCATACTGGGGAGTCGGCGCTGACGGAGCAGGAGCATAGTGGGTAGAGTAGGTGTATGGGTTGTGGAAAGACATGGTTCAAAGCGAAGAGAAGCACTAGGATTGGGGTGTCCGACGCCCAGCGTTCCCGTCCATGTTATATAGCGGTGGACGTTAGGGTCAGAGTAGACCTTGCCAGAATTGTAGCAAGACGACTTCCTTCCTAATCGGGAAGGCACCCTCTTCTTCCTTCAACCACGTCGTTTCCGTCCTCTAGATTTTGCTTCCGTTGTCCTCGATAAGCGCTGCGGGTCCGATACACCTTGCAGCTCGAGATAACGGTCTAGGGCTGCCCAATTCTTTGCTTTGGATGCAGGCTCCAACGTTCGGTCTCCGTCATCCCAATGGACGGTCAAGAAAAGTTTACCGCGGTGCCATTCATGGTCAACGATTTCGACAATGACTTGTTCATCATCGTCAGGAGCACCAAAGTCGTATGGCTCGGGTTTTGCGCGGTCGGGGAATAGGATGGCATCGCTTTCCAAATGAGGCCTCAATAGGCTGACATGGAACGTGTCATGGATACGCCGTTCGACTAATTGTTCAGGCAAGTCCAGTTTGTAAACCGACTTGTCCTGATTGGCTTCTAGAACAGTGTATGGTCCAATGAACTTCGGCGCAAGTTTACGCGCTCGCGATTTGGGTATGTTCAAATTTTTAGTGGACAAATACACTTTTGAACCCTCTTTGATAGCGGGTTCCTGTCTCCGCCGTCTGTTGGAATAGTGAGTTTGAAAAACTCGTGCGGCTATGATAGCGTCATGAGCATCGTACAGATGGTGCATAGCCTGCGTTGCGAAGGACTTTACCCCGGGAGGCGCGTCCGTATCATGGCGTACTTCACGCATCATTGCGGGAATATAGCCATAGGTGAGTTCAAAAGGGGCATACCCCGTCGTCTCACTAACACTCGAGTTGATAGCGAACTCAACGGCGGGACATTTTCCGAGCCAATCGCCTTGGTCAGGGCGAATACTCGCACGAAAGATCTGTGCTACAGATCGATTGGTTCGCTCGGTAAGCCCGTCGGTCTGTGGGTGATATGAGGTTGACATGAGCAGTTTAGTACCGAGCAGCCGGTGTAATTCGCGCCACCACGCCGCGATAAACTTTGAATCGCGGTCCGAGACAATGGACTCAGGTAAACCATGGAGGCGGACAATTTCGTGCAGGTAGATTCGCGAGAGATCCGTAGCCGTGTTAGTTGTATGCACTGGGATTAAGTGCACTTGGGAGGTGAGCCGACACACAACCACCCAGAGATAATTATAACCATTAACCTCAGGAAATGGACCAATGAAGTCCATACCAATGGATTGCCACGGACGTGTGGGTATGGGAAGTGGGTGCAGCTTACCCGAAGGTGATTGATAGTTTCCTTTTGACACATGACAATGCTGACATGTTTTACAGAATTCTTCAGTCATGCCAAAGATCTTTGGCCACCAGAATGACCGCCGAATGTAATTCGCGGTTCTCTGAGCGCCGAAGTGTCCAACGATGGCGTGTCCGGACTCAAGGATCAATCCTCGAAGGGATCGTTTACCCTTCGGGGATCTCGGTATACACAGAACTTTCTCGCCTGAAAGGTTCGTCGTCCATATGAGCTGGTCTGAACTGACTGTGAACCTTGGGTGATCCTCAGGAGCTTTCAAAACCTTGGAGAAGAGTGGGTCTTCTCCATAATTGGCCTTCACTTCAGTAAGAAATGCCTCGTCGTGTTCGCCGATGTGTTTGGCGAGTTCCGGTTCACGAGAGGTGGACTCCTCAATCGTGGGATTGAAGGCAGGTGTTTCTTCAGCAACAGGCGCCGTGGACTGAAGCTTTTGTCTAGCTTCTTCCATTTCAGCCGCTTCAATATCCCGTTCTTCACGTTGTTCACGGATATCCTTGAGGCGCTGGGATTCGCGTTGAACGCACATGCGTTCATATTCATCGAGCCGGCCGAGCGGTAAGTCCTCTCCGTTTTTATCCAAACGGACATCTGCATTAACGTATTCCGAGATGTCGTGGGTGTCAGCGGGTGTGTCGCTCTCGTAATAGCGTGAGAGCGCATCCGCCACTTTGTTACTGACACCCTTCACATAGGTGATATCAAAATCAAAGCGAGCAAGGTACTCCATCCAGCGCATCTGGCGCGCAGATAAACGACGCTGTGTCTTGAAGAATTCAAGGGCTTTATGGTCAGTGACCACATGTATCCGATACCCAACTAACTTGTCTTCCCATTTTAACAGGGCTTCAAGCATTGCAAGCGTCTCGGTTTCAAACACGCGGTAGTTTCGCTGCGTGTCGGAGAACTTCTTCGACATGAAGCCCGCAGGACGACATGTCTGCCATGTTGGTCCTTGACCATACATTGCACCAACGCCGGTAAGCGAAGCATCACAGATAACCCAGATGGGTTCGTCTACCTTCGCGTTGATGGGTTTTAGAATTGGCGTTCGACAAGCCAAGTCCTTGATGTGCCTAAAACACGAATCGTGGAGAGGCCGCCAGAAGAAGGGTTGACCATTCTTGGTCATTTCCGAAAGCGGCGTCGTGTACGCGGTCACATCTGGTAAGTAATGCGCGACGTAGTTGACGACTCCAAGAAACTTCTGAATGTCGTGATAGTCGCGCGGCGTGCGCCACTCGCGGATAGCCGAGAGTTTGTCAGTGTCGGCGTGGATACCACTATCATCGATGATGTGTCCGAGGCAGTCGATTTTCTCAGCATAGAGTTGGACCTTGGCTTTCTTCAGGTAAAGCTCATTTTCTTTGAGTTTGTCAAAGACGATTTTGAGGTGACGTTCATGTTCTTCTATAGAATTACTGAACACAAAAATATCATCAAGGTACACGTGGACGAATCGTCCGAGATACTCTTGAAAAATTACGGTCATCAATCGTTGGAACGTTGACGGCGCATTGCAGTCTCCTTGCTGCATAACGTTACTGGTGTAAGTACCAAAGATTGTGGAAAACGCCGTTTTCCAAACATCTTCTTCTACTATGCGTACTTGCTCATACGCGTTTGATAGGTCAATCTTTGAGCGATACTTCGCTCGCGCCACATCATACCGGATCGTATCTTGGTCCGGAAAGGGCGTCACATCCTTGACCGTGTTTTCGTTCCGTTTTCGACAGTCAATCGTACACCGGAGGGTGGTATCCTTCTTCGGGACACACAGCATAGGAGCTGCTTGATCAGAGGTACACGGTTCCCACCATTTGGCGCGTGTATACTGATTGATTCGCTCTAGTAGTTGTCCCTTCATCGCATCGGGACATCGCGGCATATAGTAATTGTATCGCTTCTTCTCGTCAATCAGTGGAATCCGATGATTCACTGCTCGAAGAGGCGGAAGTTTTTCGGGGACTCCTTCAAGTAAGTCTCCGCAATATGCAATCCATTGCTCACGAAGCCTAGGAATATCAGCCTCAGAGTACTTGGTTTCTGGATCCAATTCTTCGGCTTTGAATTGTTCCGCGGCAGAGAGCATTTGTTCTCGAATGGCGTCAGTCTGAGACTCGGTCAACGTCGGACCGCTGCGTTCAGAGGGCTGACTGGGGAGCTCCGTCTCGGTTGAGTACTGCAGGTACTCGTTAACGAGCTCGTTAACTTCGTTGTACACTACACGGTTAGCCTCAATTTGTAAGTCAAGTTTACTGGCTGATTGAAGAAGTTCACAAAGTTCTTCTTCAGAAACATAGTCCTCAGGACCGAGGAGCACGGGTAACTGTCGACTGAGTGGGGTGCTCTGCACCTCCTCTTCTTCCTCGACGTCTTGGATCCGAGGATCCCTAATTGGAAAAGATTTCCAGGGTATGTTTTCTCGATTTTCTCGTGCTTTGTTGAACTCGCGTTGCTGACTGCCACCATGTAGTCAGTTCGGCGGATGCGGGTCCACGGATACGGTGGCGAGGCGTGCTACCGTGTCAGACAATCGCAGCTTTGGAGCCGTCTTGGGACGTGGCTTGATGGGGAGATCGTTTTCATTGTTGGATTTACCCTCAGTGTTTACTCGCTTAGAGTACCGTCGAGCAATTTCCTTTGTATCCTCCCCCTCAGAAAGCGTAGGGGCTTTCTTACCACGGATACGAATAGAATCCGTTTCAAAATCCACGGCTATTTTGTGCCTTCTCATGAAAACAGTTCCGACTATCAAGTCGTACCGATCTATGTTCGAGATATCGAAGTAGTAGTTACTTCCTCGAACCATATTATCCTCATCTCCATATTGAAAAGAGGCTTCAGCACCATATGTGATGCTGGAACGGCTGCCTTTTGTTCCAAGTTGCAGTCCAACAGGATTAGCGAGCTGGAAACACTTAATCTGAGCAACGCGTGCAAAGTCCGGGCTGATCGCGTCGCTAGTGCTCCCGCTATCAAACAACGTAAAAGCGGGTTGTCCATTAACCATCACGAACGCTGACAGACACCGGTTGTCTTCAGCGGTGCGACGTGGACGAGACCTCATCTTTGGGACGTGCGCCTTCGGCAGAGGCGCTACGCTTGGACGGTAGAACGTTTGCGAGGATGTAGGGTCAACCTCGACGTTCATGGCCCCGAGATACTCTCCAAAATCCATTGTCTCCTCGTCGTGCGAGGCAATGCTCGCTGAATCGTCGTATGGGTCCGAATCATATTCGGACTCGGAGTCGTCTTCATAGACGACGGGAAAGTCTACAGGTGAATGATCTTCCTCATTCATCATTCCCATTCGTTCCTCCAACATAGCGTTGAGGAGTTCATCTTCGCCGTCTGAGTCGTACTGACTACCCCCGTAGGGATCGTCCTCAAATTCAGCGGTCTCAAGTCCTTCATTCCCGAAGCCGTCTGCGTCTACAGGATTCGACGTGTCCTGCTCCCAATCTGATTCATTCTGTGGGGCTTCATCATCGACGGTATGTGAATGCCCGTCATCCTCGTTCATTTTGGCTAATTTCTCCCCTCTAGGATACAGCGGGGGTTTGCCATACCGAGGACACTTCGGGTTTCGAGCAAAATGCTCAAGAGATCCACACCCATAGCACTTCAGTCTTTCAGACTGATTCTTTGGCGTGCTAGGCCGACCAGGACGACCGCTAGGGCGAGATGGACGACCATAAAACTTCTCGTCATACGCAGCTTGGAGACGAGCGCGTTCTCGTTCGCGTGCCACATCCGGACGCGTACTGTGACGTTCACCTTGGATCTTTTTAAACCTCCGTGGGGCAGGTGAGTGTTCCCGAGTCTGTGTATCGTTCGAGAACCTGACGCCACTACTACTTGCACAATCTCTAGATTCCTGGTCATAGAAACGAATCGCGCGCATACCCTTTTCGACAATTATCGCGCGTTGCATAATCTCATTAACTGAGGATGATGCGACCAGGATCCCGTCGCGGCTCAAATTATCGCGGATTTCCTTTGGTAAGGACTTCATTAATTTGTGCTTGAACCGGTAAACATCTGGAGGACAGGGCATCATGCTTGTCCAACGAATCAAGTCTGCGAAAAGTTGACGGATCCCGCGTTCCGGGCGGTATACGACACCGTCGAACTTCTTCACAAGCTCATAGAAGGACGATTCATGAATGAATCGCCTATAGAGGCTGAGAATGACTTGTTGGAAGGTAGGTTGGTCCGGTTCGTCATTCTCCTCAAAGAGGTTCCACTGAACATTTTGGACAGATTCAGTGTACCATTCTCGAGCGTTGCCCTCGAGCATGCCACCAAGAGTGGTAGTACGGTGGTCGTCGATCGCAGTGACGACCTCGTTACCGTTGGCGTCTGTCTCCGTGGCGGGCCCTCGCGCGTTGGACGCCTTGAGCCACAAGATCACGGACATAAACCACTCATCGAAGACGGCTATACTGGATGAGCCGCCGTACTTCGATGGCTTTTGCAGTCCCTGCAGCGTGGACTTCTGAATGCCGGAGTCGATACTTCCTCCGGGCTTGAGTAAGTTCTTTTTAATTAGTCGTTCATATCGATTGAACACGACTAACATAATCTCAGTGTCGCTACGATTAACCGGATTATAGTTGAACTCTTCCTTAGCTGAAAACAGGTTTGGGCCCACGGACGTGTACCGTGCTGAGCCAAACCGTCCGGGCTGGGGTGGTCGTTGACTCGGATGGGAGGAGTGACTTTCTCCCGCGTCAGAGCCGCCGCCATTTCCTCCACCGCCACCTCCAGCGCCTCCAGGTGCGCCACCAGCGTTATTGCCGGGGTTGCCACCTGGACCGTTTCCGGTGATGAGCTTTGGTGCCAGAAGGTATCAAAGATAGATAATAGAAAATCTACACACACACACACACTAACTAAAACAATAAAACAAGTAAACACTCGAAACCAAAAAAAATACGTCGTTCACGGTGGTCCGGAACTCCGCAAGAGGAAAGGATCAAACTCCGCACTTGGGGTGCGGAGATGGCTTTCAGGAGAAATGAGATAGTGGAAACTGGGGAGTGGGTGAAGCCTTCTAACACTGAATGTGCTCGAATGCGAGTAAGATGGGTGGACTCTGCTCTTATGACAGTCAGGCAGGCCGCCAAATACAAGCCGGCTCGTAGGGATTTACTGGACACGGCGGACTTGACTTCGTCAGTCAAGGAGACACCTCCAGGAGTTTACGAGTCTCCCGCTTGACAGCGAGCACCGTAAGGTCGTTAGACCTGGTTACTGGGATCCCGTTCGAAGAGGCCGCTGGCGCAATTCTACAGAGGTCACTGCCAAGTCTTAAACCACAGTTGGCGGGGCCTAACGTGTCGGAGACGGAGTTTTAGGTTTGGGTTGGTTTGAATTACTTTGAACGCGTATTCCCAAGACTGCCCTCAGGTTTTAGACTAGAGTCCTGAGGAAAGAGCGAGAGCTCCGCCGTTCAAGAGAACAGAAGCGGAACTCCGACTTCACAATCGGACTAGCACCGGTATCGGACGACCTTAGTTTCGGAGCTCGTTTCTTTCGGGATGATCTTTGTGTTCGGGGAACTTTCGAATTCGTTGGAACTACTTTTACTTTAAAGAACCTAGTTTCCGGAGTTCAACACAAGAGCCTTAGATTCACTCAGATATAGTGCGTAAAATGCTTTATACTGGGTGCCACCAAAACTGGGGCTTTACACGACAGAGAGGAGTAGTATTTATACAAACGGGAGAGCCCAAATTTACTTCTTTCACATGTCCTTTGCCTCTTTCATGATTGGTTACCACTCCTCCGCCTCCCTTTACGTCTTCCTTTACTGACTCCCCAACTCCGCTACTGAATGCTTCCACATGCTCCGGACGTGTTGAACGTCCCGTGGTGATGTTGTTTTGCGGCCCTCTGACTGCTGCGGAGTTGGTTCCGCATGGCTGAGAGGCCTTCGTTCGCTCCGGGCATAGGCAGATGACTTCGGACTACTCGGGTACCTCGGGGATAACCATTCATCTCTGACTGTTATTCGCGATGTAGCGGAGCTCCGTTATGTTGGTGTGATCCCGTGCGAAGCTTATAAACTTAGCACACTGATGGTCTATTGTCTGTCTCCACATGGTTGGTTCGAGTATAGTTCGCTTAGTTTGTCCACCAGCGATTGTTAGGCCCTGCGGAGAAGATCTGCCAGATAGAGTGTTTGATCATGGGCGTCATTCATCCGTCAACGAAATCAAACTATCGCTCTGTTACTCCTTGGAGCTGTCTGACTCCTACTTTGAGTGCGGTAGCGTCGTGTTCCATTCAGGGAGTTAGTCTCAGGGAAACCAGTGATAGACGCGTCCGGCCCGAGTTCCTTCTCGGACTTTGAGTGCTAAATTGGCCGTTGATAATCGCGGCATTTTAAATTGACTTTGCTACAACCTCCGGAGAGGCGGGAACGCGTTTTTTACGAGCTCGGAGCTGAACCATGTTCTAAAACCGCTACTTGTCAGGTAGCAGCCGCCGGCCTTGTCGACTGAACATTTGGCTGGACTAGGGATGATGATATTCTGACGCGCTATGGATGTTTTAATGCGCCACGGTAAGGTTACCGAGGGATGCGGAGTTGTCCTCCGCAACCGTCAAGGAGTCCACCTCCGTCCTAAAGTGGAGTCTCCTGTGGGCTAAAATGCCCCGGAGTTCAGCTTTCTCGAGTCGATACTTGCTATTCGAAGTCGTGGTTTGACAGTAAAATGCGCAAAATTCTGGGATTTTGCCTCATAAATTTACGTTGCGTATCATCTCCCCTTAACTTTAATCATGTCGTCCTCGACATGAGTTATCAGCCTGTTTCGGATTTGTTGCTTCCCGCTCTTGCGGTAGTGTCCAGGGTATTTAAAAGGGTCGGAGGATGGGTCGTTTCCCTCATCCCCTCTTATCACGTCGTTCGCACTCTAAAACCTCCATTGCTGCTTTCCAAATGTCTGCTTGGACTCCTCTTGCCACCCATTTCCCGAACTGTGCTCCGGTGCAGTTGGCCTCAGGCCGCATGGAGCAACGTCTTGCTCATCAAACTCAGGTTGCCAACTTCTTCGCCAAACCCTTGTTCCTCCAGAGCACGGATAGGCGCTTGAAGTCTGCCGTGGCTAGCATCCGCGGTCCTTTCGAAGCCGCTGCTAGCGCTTTCGCTGCTCCGGTTTCGCTTTCCAACGCGCTTCCCGCGTTGGATGGGTTGTTTGCCGAAATCTTGGTTGGTCTCTTTCTCCGTTTAATTGTTCCGTGTGGCAGGACAGGCTGACTCTTTGTCTTAGGCTGTCAACGGCGATTTGAAGCCTATGGACAAATCCGTTGACCCGCACTCTAACAATGTTTTGGCGTTGTTCGCGTTCCACCTCCGCGCGTTTATTGCCTGTATTTTGACGGAAATCGGTCTTGACCCTTTCCACAAGGTCTGCCATGTTCACAACTTGCTGCAGCCTCTGTGCGTTATTACCAACCGTGGAGTGGACATTTCTTATCCCGCTTTGCCCGCGGGTCACGCGTTGTTCCGTTCCGACCCAAAGGGTAAGGCAGCTGTGAGTGATATCAGGTTCACTCCTTATGTGCCTCTAGTAAATCTTGGATTCAAGGCCTCGAAGAATAACGTTTCTCCGGTTTTGATCGACGAGACTCTCGAGGCCGTAGGGGACAAGTTGGTGGGTGATGTAGGTCAGTAAATGTTCCGACATTCTTATTTGTGGCGTGAAACTGAGTTTTTTTTTTTTTTTTTTTTTTTTTCCGGATTCGGGTAATGAGTCCGACGATGCTGTGAGAATTTCTGATTTATCTTGACCTTCTTTAGTTTTGGGACTCATTGAATCCCTCACCAAGGTGGTTATCGACCAGAAGGAGCGGGCCCTTAGCGCCAGTTACTGGGCAGACAAGCCTGGAAGTAAGGTGAAGGTGTTCTCCTCCTCGAGAGAGTTCTTTACTGATCTCTTCTTTTCTGCTCGTACGTAGGCCGCTCCTTCCGCTCGTTCGGTGATTTATCTCCCTTATGCTTGTCTGCCAGGAATGTTGATGGGTTCTTCCGCGTTTCAGAAGGCGGCGGAGACTCTTGGAGCGCCTACTGACGCGAACGAGCCTGCCCCAAAACGCAAAGCCGGGGCCCAGGAGCTCTCACGTCGCGCGAAGAAGATGGCGAAAGCGTCTGTCATTCTGGTTGAGCCAGTTGTTTTAGATCAGTTTCACCAAGGTACCCTTCATCGCTTTTTCCTTTCTCCTAAATCGGACTTATTCATTCCTCCAGCGGTCAGTTGTACTGACAGTTTCCGCCGCTCCATGCAGCAGGTCCATAAGTCCCTTGAGCGTCTTAACGACTTCAGCGACTCCGGGGTTTCTTTTCTCGGGAAGACTCCTTCGTCAGGCCGAGCTCCAGTATCGCTACGAGTTAATCCGTCTCCTGCACAGCATTGTGGGCGACATCTCCGCGTTCAATAAGTTTCGCGACCTCCACATTGCCGCGGTTAACGGGATCATGGGGTAGTGGTCTACTCGCTCTCTGATCATACGGGAGCAGAGCCAACTATAGCTGCTTCCTTTTAGAATCCCATCATCTTTTTGTCGCTCGGGTGTCTTTCTTAGGTGGTGACGACAGGGTAGTCTGCTTTGCCTTTTTGTGTTTCCTTTCTTTATTCAAGTAGCTAGGCCATTGTTAGAGGACTACTATCTTGAAATACCTATTATCGTTTTGTGTTTCAGCTCCAACTCCAAGTCCGAGTTCTGGTTATGAGAGTTTTATCTTGTGGCCTCATCGAGATCGAGGTACGAGAAGTTTAAGCTTTGTTTTTCGCGCGATCTACTCGATGGTTAAGTAAAAGGAACCTTTGCTTCAATCCGTAATCTGCTCTCATGACCCCCTTTCTTGTTGCCGCATTTCGAGGAGATAAAAGGCCGCGGGGTCAGAGAGTAGCCTTCGCCCATCTTTCCACCATGAATTCCGATTTGCCGCTCTGGACTAACTTCTGCTACAGGCGGATGCCTTCCCTTTACCAGCTCGCGCTTCGTCATGGCGCGTCGGAGGTCCACGTCCTATTGGACCTCAAAATGGCACTTCAGTTATTCGACCATACCGGCTACTTTCCAGTCCTCGAGGTGGATGATGGAGATATCGTCGATGTCGTAGTGGATAGTTCGGATCAATTGGTCCATGGTTCTGTCATTGGTCGTAGTCAAAGGTTGGATTCCCCGCTTCTCCGATTCGCTCTCGATACTTTGGTGAGGACTTTCCATTGTCCTCCGGAGTTGGATCCTCCACTGATTTTCTTTGCCTCGACTGATTATTAGGCCAAAGGCGCCGGGGTTTTTGTGGACGAGGGTCGCTCGTTGAACATGGACCCCGTCCTTCGCCTCTGCATCGCCGAGCTGTGGATTCTTCTCCACGGGCTCGTCCGGGACTTTCAAGAACGACACCCCGGAGTTCGCATTATTTGGGACCTCCTCTCCGAGTTCCTCCCCCCTCCGCTGCAACATGGGCGTATCTTCACTGCGCCTTTCTATCTCCGGGTCTCTCACCGATTGGCAGTGGGTTTTTCATGGTTTTATATCTCTTGTGTCTTGACGCTCATTGCTTCACATATTTAAGGCTCAGGCCGTACTCCGCTCAGAGGATCCTACTGAAGAGGACGTCTTCTTTGGCGCTATCGTCGAAGCCGCCGAAGAGGATCCCTTGATCGATTTCCGTACGGTCGAGGACCAAGTTGGGATGTTCAATGTGGAGCTACATGATTGGTTTGTAAACTGGAGGAACTTCAATCCCGTAATGTTGCCTCCCAGTCCCGTCAGTTATAATGTAAGTCCGGAGAGAATTCCCTCTTGTTCTTTCCCTGATGCCTACTTATAGTACTTCGGTAGTTCGATTCCGACGGCTGAGACCATTCCATCTTGTCTCCGCTTCATCGGACGAGAGTTCTGGGAGATCGACTGGAGCGTGAGTACTGTCGACGACTTTCACGCTTTTGAGGAAGTCAGGGAGTGGGTTCGTGACGATTTCTATCTAGCCTGGCACTTTACAAACACTATGCGTCGTATTCCGGACAGCCCTTTATTTAATCGCCAAACTTTGTACTAAAATACGAGTTCTGTTTCTTTTGCCGGCGTTTCTTGGTTCTCCCCTTAACTTTAGATGGAAAGTCAAGAGTCGCGATTTCATTAAATAAGTCCTGTGATATGTAAATAGAAACTACACGTAAGGTACCAATTTTTGTGCATGAGAGAGGCTATCGAGCTTTACGTAGAGGGGTCCGTTGTTTGTTCCTTGTCTTGTTCCGAACTATCTACATGTTGTTCGTCTTTCTTCGGTTCCTGCGTTGGTCCTTCTTCTCTCGGTTGGTCATCTGCCGTCTTAGGCGAGTTTGCCGGCGCAGGTTGAGGTTCTTCCTGCTCTTGCTCGACAGGTGACATGCGCTCCGGAGTCTTGGTTGGAACACGCGGGGACGGTGGCGGGGGAAGTTCCTCTGAAGGTTCGATACCTTCCATTTGCGTCGCTTCTTCCTGCTCGACAGGTTTACCATCTGGTTCTATGTCCTGTCGATCGTCCGGCGTCACAGCCCTGCCCGGCTCCTTGTCCTTGCTACTCCGTTCATCACTACCTTGCTCGTCATTGGTCACTAAAGGATGTCGCATGGCTGTCAAGGCTCGTGTGATAGAGGCGCCCTTCCGTAGGGCATCGAAGAAATTGTGGAATTTTCCGACCGCCTCAGCGGTTTGCTGGATCATAATTGCATCCGCCCTCCTACCGCGCGTCACGTCTTCAATTTCTTGGTCGTGCCTTTCATACTCTCGGCCCAAATCCGCGACCATCGTATGCAGTTCCGCGATTCGTTGCGTTAGGCTCTCTTCACTTGGTACGGCTCTCCTTGGATCCTGAGCGGTCCGCCTGCTGGCTTCCTGGCGGCGTGGTCTGAGACCAAAGTGGTCGTCGGCAAACGTTAGACCTCTGGGTTCCTTCTCGGGATTCGGTTTCCATCTTCCCGGGACTTGGTTGCCTGCGGTATCTCGAACGGTCCTCGGTTCGATTGGGATGTCCGCTAAGGCTGCTCCTTGATCTATCGGATCGTTGCGGAGGTCATACGTGGCGAAGAAGGTTTCGTCCTCCACGGTGTCTCGTCCGTAGGGCACACCTGCTGGTAAAGGAGGGGGGAAGAAGGACGGAGAGAGCGAGCGTCTGAGCTGGTAATGAGCCCTCCTGCGTCGTTCTTCCGATACTGGTTCCGGTGAAGGAGGGAGTCGCGGGCTAGGAAATCGTCTAGTAGGCGCGCTCGGCCGTTGTCGAGCCGCCACTCGCCGTTCAGTGGGCCGCTGAGGCGGCGGAGTAGTTGGCTCCCGGTCTTCGTCTTCCTCCATCGGCGCGACTATGGTTTCGCTTCTCCGTTCGCTCGACGTCGAGGAGTCCGACTCTTCTTCAACCTTAGTTCTCGATGGCCCTGCCGCTATCGTGGCCGTCTTTGGCGCTTCCTCGCATTTCCTTCTTCCTTGTCGACACTTGCGGCAACTCTTTGTCCTACCAGTCCCATCCCAGACGCAACGCTCCCCGCGCTTTATGCAGGTCAGGCAGGGTGGTTTGTCTTCTTGATCCTCCTGACGAGCCTCAGCTGGCCTTCTTTTCTTCTTGGGCGGGGGACCGTCTCCCTTGGAGCTTTCTCCAGATTCCGAGGCCCTTTCTTCATCCTCAGTGCTGTGCTTGCTGCTTACAGCTTGTTTCTCCCGTCGTGCAGAGTGTCGTCGGGCCGGGGGAGACGGTAGGGCAGGGGATGAGGCTCGGGGAATTGGGGAGTAAGCCTGCGCTCGCCAGTTAGTCCTGTCTTGGGAGGGGTCGGAGAAGAGCTTAATAGGTTGCACCTTCTTAGCTTTTCCTTGCTTTTTGGGTTGTTGACGGGGGGGTCGCGGCTCTTTAGGTTCGGGACGGAGGACTGTCGTCATGTACTCCTTGGGATCAAGATGGGGAGGGAGAATAATGTCTTTAGTTCGTGGCTGCCTGGGCTTCGGCCCTTGCTTCGTCGTTTCCTCCCTTTTTCTCTTTGTTCCGGCACCGGGCTTCATCTTGGCTCTCGTCACTGGCGCGACCGGCGGGGGCTGAGGAGCTGGGGATGGGGTTCTGACTGGCGACTCTTGCATCTCCTCGTCGCGTGGTTCTGGCCCTGCGCTCTGTTCTCTTTGGTCAGGCTACAGTTTTCTGGGACTATAGCACCAGACACTTGCCTCCGGTTCTAAATCGTTCGCTTCTTCTCCAAACACGTCATCCAGCCAATGCAACGGCGTGATATACCGCGTTGGTTCATACGGTTGGGCTTGTAGTCGAGCCCGGACGCGTTTCAAGAAGAATGGCGGCTTAGACTTTCTTGACAGCTGGTATATCGCGTCATTGTCCTGGACCACCTGCTTCGCCAGATCTAAGTTGAGATCGAACGCCAGTTCCTCCGAGAGGTCCTCCCGACTCGAATAGCGGAGGTCGCTGTTCTCGTTCCCAAAGGTCATGGTTGAAGTATTCGTGAAGTAGCGAGAGCTGACTAGATGGTAGTGCGAATTCAACAGTGATCTCCGGCTATGTTTGAAACTCCGCATTCGGCCGTCGGACATTTCACTAATAAGTCCGTTTTCCAACATGGCCGGCTGGACTCATTGTTATTCTAGCCTTGTCTGAATTCCAAAAATTGCACACTACTTCACAAGAGGATCCATTTTCATCGCGTGTCATACAGGGTCAGAGATTTGGTAAACTAATTTTTTGTTCAGGCCGAGTCATCACCGTTACCTTCCCCATACTCATCCGGTATCACTCCTTCGCTTTGCTGGAGCAGCGCAGAGAACTCGCGTTCAGATCTCAACTCCCGTTGGGTCTGGCTGAGCAGAGTCCCTTGTTCCTCCACCATTCTGCGCAACGTCGCGACCTCACGTTCTAAATTCGAAATGCGCGAGGCGAACGATCCTGGTGGTGCTCCCATCGGTTGCGTAACCGGCACAGCTGGGTATTGTGGGGGAGGATAATACGCTGGGTATCCTGCTGCCTGCCACTCGTAAGGTGCGAGCGGGTAATATCCCGGGGCCAGGGAACGGTATCTGGTCGGTGGTCGCTCCTCCCAGACTGGTGGTCCTGTGAGGTCCGGAGATGGCGTCCTTCTGAGCTGGTAGGCTCTCCGTGGTTCTTCAAGAACTCGTTCCCTTTCTGCGCCATAAGCTCTCGAGGTCCTTTCCTCGACAATAGGAACGGGCCTGCGGCTTCTTTCTTCTACCGGATGACGGGGGTCCCTGACGTCTGGGGGAGAGGGTAAACGGGGCAGTCTGAAGGTATTCCTAGGCGTCTTTCGCCAGGTGGCTTCGTCGATAGTTTCCTGTCCCATCGCTTCCCATCTTCGTCGGGTATCTTTCCGGATCGGGCTTTCGTTGGGGTCCGGTTGAAGAGATCCCTGAGGGCGAACACGAGTCAGCACTGCTGGCTTTCCAGGCTGGAGAGGGGGGAACCGGAGTTCCACCAACTTTCCGCGGTAAGGAGAGTTTCGTACCGTTCGTTTCGCCGGTGAGACTTGTTTCTTCGTTGGTATCTGGACTATCGGCGTGCTTGGGCTCTGCTGTCCTGCTGCCTGCTGTCGGGTTACCATCCTCCTTTCTGGCTCAGCAGATTTCGCATGTTCCGTCTTCTTGATTCTCTTGGCCGGACTGGAGGGACTAGATGGTCCTTCCTCCTGCCGTTGTCGTTTCTGGGGATTGGGAGTCCTGGGTTCGTCGAGGGATGGGGTTGCTTCTCGAGGACCCGGCTTTGTCTTGGTTTGTGTTCCTTTTTCCTAGAACGAGTGGTTAAGGCTATGGTTCTATATCAAACCTTTCTATTCCTTCGCTCCCTTACCTTGTCCGATAGAAGGAGCGTCAGCGCTTCCGCAAATATGTCGTCTAGCCAATGTAGAGCCGAGACATAATCATTCCGTGGGAATTCTCCTTCCTGGCTCAGTAAGTCGCGTACTTTTGCCAACAGGGCGCCTGGTTTCCGTTGGTCTTTTGCTAAGGATAGTACCTCGTCCGGGTTGTTGTGGACTTGTTCTGCCCAGGCCTCCGTAAACGTATACCTGTATCCCGGCGCGAGATCTTTCCTTTGTCGGTACCGGAGGTCTTTATTTTTGTTGACTAGGATTTTGCGCGACATTGAGTCAAGACGTCAGGATAGAAGTGGTCCGGGAAACAGCGTTCAGACCAGAGTTCAACTTTCTCGTGACGTTGGTGACGTCATCGTTGTTTGTCTTGGTTCTGAAATTTTGTATTTCCAGATCTCGTTCAAAACACACGGAAAATAAAGAGAAAATTTTTTGAAAAATTTTCGGGTAAGGTATTACTCTGTCCTACCTCCCCGGTAAACTTTTAGATGACAACGTCCCCGTTGTCGCATTCCTTCATCTTGTATTCTAAAGCGTCATGTCGTCGTTCTCCTCGAAATGCTTCTTCATCTCTTCCCATTCCTCGTTCAGCCTCTTCCATGAAACCTTTTGTTCCTCAGTCTCTTTCCGCAACATCTCGAACTCCTCCTGCAAGTCAAGCAGATCCTTTCTGACGGACTTTGCATTATTCGGAGCATCTTCCTCCTGAGTCGTTAGAGGCGGTTCCTCCGATTGCGAAACCTCTTCCGGAGTCCGGCCTGATCGCAGGTAGCACCCTATGCCCTTTTGCCTGCACTCCCAGCAAGTTTTCCCTTTGGTTCCATTTTTCGGTAACATGCATGCTCCTCCGAAACGGTAACAATGTTCGCATATACGTTCCGTCTGGCCGAATGCGTCCTTGGGAGGCGCCTGCTCCTTCTTCGGCTTTCGTTTCCATCCTCTTCTCTTTATACTGGCTCGAGCAGCTCCGAATTGTGTTTCCAGCCAATCTGTGGCGGACGCACAATTATACAGGTCGAAGCGGTTGCGATTCTGGAGGAGGTTGTAAACTTCCTGCATTATCAGTGGTGGTGGTCTGTCTGTCGGTAGGAGAAGGCTGGGATCGCTGTACACGGAGGTCGCAAGGGATTCCATGACTTTGTCGTCAACGTCTACGATCGGGAACCCATTCTCATCGAAGGTAAGCCTCATAAGATACCCTTCCCATTCCCAGACGAGGGTCGAGATAGGGGTTTCTGGTAGGCTGAAAACCGATTTATGAGACATGCTCCTTTGAACAAGTTTTGGGTGTTCGTTGGGTGTTCGTGGCGTCTTCGAGGCGCCTCTTCACCTGACCGGTTTGTCACGTTGACACCATGTGATTTAGCCTTTTCTGGGTTGTACTTTATTTCGTGGACGCTTTATTGTATCTACAGGTATCCGACTAACTCTAGTATCTTGCGTTGGCATATCTTTGTTCTCTCCGCAATAGCTTTCGACTTCTCTTCCTCTACTCGGGCCAGTTCCATCAAGTTGTCCCATCGTTTCCATAGCTGTTTGTCGAGCGTTTTCTTCTTCTTTCTCGTGTTCTCCACCCCTTGATCTCTCTCCGTCATATCCTCCGGCAACGGTCTTTTCGGGGATTGGCGTACTTCGGAGTCTTGGATCGGATTATGGACCCCAGGGGTGTCGTGGCGCGTCAATGTATGGAGTCCTGCAAAATGTTTTCCGGTACAGGCCTTCCCTTTCGCGAAACAAGGATCGCAATTGTTCCTAGGGTTTCCTTTTGTCCCTTCCCAAATGCAGGAGATCATGGCTTCGGTGCACTGGTGGCATACTCGGGCGTGGAAGGCCGGATTTTTGAAGTTCCTCTCGAACCGTGCGAGGGTCGCCTCTGTATAGCCTGTATCCACCCTCCTTCTTCGCGTTCTCTCGGGTGGCTGTGCTTCCTGTGTGATTCTCCGTTCCGCCCTTGGACGTTTTACTAGCGTTCCTCTTTCCATGATAAACACCCACTCTTGTATACCCTCGTCTGCTCCGGTACTCTCAGTCGCTGGTCGACTTAGGAGTTTTGGATCGACGACTTGCGGAGACATTTGAGCGTATATCTCTAATGTCTCTGGGTCGGGAGTTGTCGCTGGGGATGGGGTTTCTTCCAGCGTTTCGCCCTCATCTGATTCCAGAGTTATATCAGAGTCTGGAGGCGGCGACCATCTACTGAAGAGTTGAGGTCGTAGGGCAGTCGCGAAGATATCGTCCAACCACGCGAGCGAAGAGGGGTATTCCTCCCTAGGGAATTGGTCCGGAGATAGTATTAAGGCGTGTACCCTGTCTATGAAGGATTTGGAGTTCATCTCCGGTGTCATTATTGTGTATACGAACTCGGGGTACTGTCGTACCACGTCCGCCCAGTCATCCTCGAAACGGAATTTGTATTGTTCAGGCATAACGATTTTTGAATGATATCGCAGTGTTTCGTTTCTCGACATTGTGACTGCGTGGAGTGGAGACTGGACTAGGTTTTTCCCTACGATTCAGTCGGTGGCGTGTACGCGGTATATTCTTAAAGGAGAAATCTTTTTGATGCGTCACCATGTGATCGGACGTTTATGTTGAGAGGTCCCCTTCTTTCTTGTGCTTCGTTCCGTTAGTTTCTCGTAATAAACCTTCAACTTCAAGATCGAACCCTCCGGAACTCAGGTCTGGCTACAGTTACACGACAATTGTCCTATCTTCAGTCTGCTCTTCCTACTGCCGTACTCTACTCTTTTTCCATCGTTCTAGTCTTTCTCGGAGTACCTGGGATTCGTATCTCTGCCGCTCGAATATTGTGGTACATGCTCGTACCTCCTTTTCCAGCTCCCGCAGCTTCAGCTCCCAGACGTCGGCTGGTGGCGGTCTCGCGTCAAATGCCGAAGGGGGGTTCTGGCACAGCCCTGTTTCCAAACGGAAAGGATCTGCCGCGTTTCTTGCGGCGTCTCCACTCCAGGGTCTATACTGAAAGCGAGGACTTGTCATATTGTGGGACCTTGTCGGCCCAATACCTAGGTCGCTGATGCGTTTTCTTCCTTGATATTTGGAACAAGCGACTACCAGGTGATGGCAATTGTCACACTTCTTTCGACGGTCGCCCTCTGCTATTTCCCATGTACATTCGCGATTGTGCCGCTTGCAGGTGATGCATTTCTTTAATTTATAAATGGACGCCACCGTCTGATTTCATAAAGTGTTAGCTCTGGTGGGGAATATATGACCGGAGTCTTTAACCTGATTCGCCTCGGCCTCGCACTTCTCCGTACCTGGCTCATCGTTGGTCGGGGTTTTGGTAAGGAGTGAGGAGATGGGTATTCGTAGGGGTCGTGGCATTGGCTGGGGCAACACCACGCTCGGGGAGAGGCTTTTTGGAGGAGACTGCGGTGCTAAATCGCCTGTTCCCTTCCAACGATGATGTTCTTCGTTCTCGGGGTGGAACTGGCGAATCTTAATTTAGTTCCCTTCCTCGTCTCGGTGTTCTCTCTTCTTACCTCATGGTTGTTCCCTTGGGATCTGTCGAATAAGCCTTTTAGCCAATCTAGGGCTGAAGGGATTTGCCCAGCTGGGAACTGCTCTGGGCGTTCCCTGAGATTCGCGTAGGCCGCGAATACCACGTCCGGGATTTCTCGTCCTTGGGGTATCGGCTGGTATACCCGAATAGGCGCGTCATAGATGAGTCGCGCCAGCATCTCGTCGTATTCCAGGACCCCATCAGGTGTGGTCAGGATAAGGCGTCGCTGCTGGTCGATACCAGGGTCGACTATGCTCGCTACTACTCGAAGTTCACCCCAGGGCATGGTGGTTCAGAGAGAGTGACGTTTCTTTCCAGGTGTTTTCACGGTGTCGTCCGGGATTCTGATCTGCTGCAGAGCTTATGGTGTCCTCGTGGTTTCCGTTTCGTAAACTCGCTCAGCAGTGCTCATTCGGGCTCAAAGACGTCGTCGATTTTCCTTAGATTGATCCATGTATTTTACGGTACCCAAATGAACAGTTATTCGTAGCCTAAAAGGTTAAAGGAACTTTGTCGTCCTTGTCCATGAATTTCTATACCACCTTCCATCTAGATCAGGCGTAGGATCTCGGCTATGTTCTAGCGACGCCGTCGCTCCTTCCTGAGCCTTTCCCGGTTCCTGAGGCTCCGTCCTCTCTTTGGGATGTGGGTCCGGGGGTGCTTTTCGCGAACGCCCACGCTTTTCCGCCACTGTTTGTCCAGAGGGAGCTCTGGCTCGACAAAGCTTCTTTCTTCGGTGACATTCGTCGCATGTCCCCCTGCGGGTTCCGACGTACTTCGTGAAGGAACAACTCTTCCCCGAATCTACACAACTTCCACAGCTCTGTCCCAGTATCGGTTTATTTCGGAGCCTCTTACTGGGCTTTTTCGATCTGCGAGAAGCTTTTTCGGTGTCTAGTGGTTGGGGTGGGGGTGGTGCTGCCTCTGCAGGAGGCTCAAGCGTCGAGGCTTCCCGAGTAGGGTCTGGCGAATTGGGAGCAGGCGCCTCCTATAAGACGGCCTAAGGTATGAGTGACTTCCTTCCTCGAGACCCGGTTCGTGACTCACTGGTTCGGAGTCAAGCCAAGTGCTAGCGATCATGTCGTCCAGCCATTGCCGCATACAGGCGGGCTGGATCTCCTTACTTCTTCCTCCCTGTTCGATCGCTTCGACCACCTTTTGGAGCAAGGGTTCAGGTTCTAACCACCCAGGGGACAGGTGAAGGACGGTCGGCGGGTGATGCCATACCGTCTGGGCGAATTCCTCATCATACTGGAACGAGAACCTGCCTGGTACCGTCCAGCAAGTAGAGGGACTGGGTCTTCCTTGATTAGCTGCGATCCTCATTTAGCGCAGTTCTTGGGATAGTCCAAGTTCTATTTTTCCGGAATGGCCTGGTGGCGCTCCTCCGGAACGGAGTTTTCCTTATTAGGTGAAGTCCATTCTCATCACGTGGCTTTGTTGATTTATTATTTACTTGATATAGCAGGTGTCCCGACTATTCGTTCTCTATAGGCTTCTTGTTCTTCTTGGCTAGCGTGTCGATGACGCGTCTTACTCCTCCGGAGATCTTCCGGATCCGCTCATAGAACCCTGCTCCAAGATACATAGGATTCCTTCTAGGGTAGAAGGGAATGACCCGGAAGGCGGCGATCTTTACACGTAGAACCGTTCCGTCCAATTCACAGAGTATGTAGTTGCCTGCTGTAGTCCTGGCTACTACTACGTATGGTCCCAGGAAGCGTTCTTTGAATTTAGCGTTTAGTTCGTCTTCGATCCTGGTATTTCGGACTAGCACCATTTCTCCAACTTCGAACTTCCTTTCTTGCAGGGTATGGCGGAATTGCTCGTAGAATATTTCCGCGGCCCTCCTCTTATTAGTGTCGACTTTGCGCTTCATCGCCTTTACGTCGTCCGCGTGCTTTGCTAGCTGACGAGCTCGGAGGGCTATTAAATCCGAGTGGGAAATGATTTTGTCGGGAGTCGGCACAAGCCAAGTTAGTTCGGTTAAATCCAAGGGTAAAATCGGTTCACAACCCGTTACAGCATTATACGGGGAGCATCCGATAGATCGCTTGGCCGTGATTCTCTCTGCCCACAGTACCTCGTGTAGGTTAGCTGGCCATTCCGAAGGATCGCCCCTACACGCTTTGAACAATGATTGCCGGATGTCCCAGTGACCTCGTTCGACCTTTCCATTAGCTTGCTTATTGTATGGGGTTATCAAGATCCCGGTGATTCCGTATTTATCTTCAATTTGTTTTAGGGCTGCTTTGATGGCCGGTCCATTGTCCGTTATAATTTCTCGGATTGTTCCCCATCGGCAGAGGATATCTTCGAATATCCATTCCGCTAAAGTTTCTGCGGTTTCATGGACCAAAGCCCTTGCCTCAGGCCAGCCGGTGAGCCCACAACGGGCAACAGTGACAGCATTAAATCCGGCATATTTCTTCTTCCGTTTTCCAGTGGACTTAGGCATCCTGAAGGTGTCGATGAAAGCTTTTTCAAAGACCCCCGGAGTGGAAGTTATTGTGGGGGGAACGCGGACGTTCTTCTTTTGTCGTTTCTGACAGAGAACGCAAGTTCTTACGTACCACTCTATATCCGTATTCATACCTGGCCACCAGAATCTTTTCCGAATTAAACTTTTGGTCGAGTGTTGTCCTTTGTGCCCTAATTTGTCGTGTATGACCTTTACGACTGCCATCCGTTCGTTTTTCTGGAGGGCCCGCATGTGTCTTCCTTCAGGCTCCTTTCTATACAGCTTGTCCTGAGAGAGCTCAAAGTCTCGGGTCGCCCATTTCGTAGCCTGGTTAAATTGTCTTTTAGACAAGCTCGGGGCCCTGTATTCTGGATCATTCAGGATCTTAGGGATGTGAGGCAAAAAGGTCTCCCATTCCTTCTCACGAGCGGAGCGAGCTAACTCCGGGAAACTCCGCACGTCCATTTGCGCTTCGATTTCTCCGATAGTCAGGGACGCTGCTTGGAGAATGGCGGGCTCCGGATCCCTCGAGGACTCCGTTTCGACAATTACTTGGAAGTATCCTTTTCTTGTGTCTATGTTGTCCCGGAATTCCTCAAACGGGAGGACTTGCTGCTTTTCTGATAAATCCGGTGGTTCCTCGTACTCGAAAGTATATGGTTCATCTTCTTCTTCATCCTCCCATGGTGCAGGTACTACTTCGTCTCCTTCCGCAAACGGTCGACGACTCAAGCCGTCCGGACCATGTACTTTTCCTGGTACATGCACAAGAGTGAAGTGGAACATAAGGATTTCTTCTGCCCATCGCTGTAGGTTCCCATTTGTTAGGGAATCGACGTTTGAGAGCATCCCCTTAATATATTTCGCGTCTACCTCAATCTTTAGCTTTCTACACCCTAACAGGTAGTATTTACAAGCCATTAGGGCTCGGTGCAAACCGAATAACTCTCTTTTCGCTTGGGAGTATCTGGCCTGAGTTTCGTTCAGAGTGATCGACATGAATTTGGCGAAGTACCGCTTCTTCGAGTCCTCCGGGTCTTCCTGAGATAGATAAAACCCTACCGCTTGATACGAAGTGTCCACCGACAGAATAATCGGAGTTCCCAGATCGTATCGGAGGGGTTTTAGCATTGGACTATGATGAATGGCGTACTTCAGCTGGTCCATAGCTTCATCCTGCTCCGGTCCCCATTCAAACTTGGTAATGTCTTTAGTTAGCCGGGTTAGAGGCAACGCCTTTTGAGAATAATCCTTTACAAATGCCCGGAACACTCCCGTTGTGCCCAAGAAGGATCGGACTTGTGTCAGGTTCTCGCACCGGGGCCAAGAGTCGATCACTCGGACTCGTTCTGGCGACGGCTTTCTTCCTTCGTAGGTGCACACATGTCCTACTACTGTGATTTCTCCAGCACAGATTATAGCCTTGTGGCCTGAGAATGTCCCTCCAGCATACTTCATTCTTTGTATGATGCGGTTCATGTTTAAGAAGTGCTCCCACACGAAACGGCGGATTCTGGGATTCTCCGGAATTCGTTCGTAGTCACCGTTTGGTAATTCGTACCTAGTTCGGGGCCCTTTGACAGGAACATCATCAATGTAGGGTCTTGTATAGGCAGGAATCTCTTCTCGGAGGATATAGCATACATCTTCGTGGAAGATCGGGACCGAGTTGGTCCATCCCATTGGCAAGGTTCTTAAACGTAACGCTCCATAAGGGGTGGAGAAGGTGGTCATATCTCGTGATGTGATGGCTAGTAACCGTTCATCGTACCCTACAAACAGGTCCAGTATTCCTCCGCACGACAAACCGGCAAATGCTTCTGCTAATTCTTCGGTAGCGGGCGGTAAACCTGAGTGCGCGATTGTTACAGCATTCAAAGGTTCTAGACTGTGAACTAGACGGAGTTTCTTTCCATCTTTCTTGAGCACACAGAACCATCTCGATCGGTACGACGAACTCGACGGTTCATACACTCCGGAGTCGATTTTGTGCTTAATTATATCGCAGACTTCCTCATATATCCCTGGAGGAATTGGTATATTCTTTAAGACCCAAGGAGTGTGCGGAAGGACGGGAATGTCTACCGGGGGAAAGTATTCTTCTTTAAACTTTCCTTTTTCCTCGTCAGTCCAGGCGAAAGCCTCATTTTGGAGACACATTAGGTGATCCAGAAGCTTCGGTTCGTCTCCAATGAGGAAATCCCCATGGTCTTTCTGAAGTTGATCTCTTCTTTCTTGAGTGTATCTCCCCGTGGGTACGAACTCCGGTGGGTTCGGATCAAGGACAGGCATGTCCTTCAGTGGGTCTCCAGTTATATTCCGGAGTACTCTAAATTCTTCCGGTAGTGTCCCCAAGTGAGGCTTAGTCTTGAGGGCTACCGGCTTGTACTTCTTCGATGCGAAAACCCCTTTTGGTTTAGCCATTTTACCAATTTCTTCAAGGAAGGAATTTTGCATCCTGGTTATCGATTCTTCTTGAACGGAGATCGTATACTGGCTAAAGACTTCGGCCAGCTCTTTCGGAGCCCCGTAAAACATCTTCATTGTGCTTATCGGATTAAACCTTCCGGTGTCGTCTTCTTCTAAAGGTTTCTTGATGTCAAAAATCTTGCGGAACGTGTTATTCTTTCTGACACCCATGTGTCTATAAATTGGGTGATCTTTCAAGTCGAACCCTGCATCTAGTTGGAAAGGTTTATTTACGCCCTCAAGTCCGTAAGCTTGTCGCAAAGGTTTCACCGCTTTCGCAATGCCATCCGCGGACTTGGAGAGGTACAGATTGTTTACCGTTTGGCGGTCAAAACTGATCTTACCATCTCCGGGAACGTATGTTTCTTTGACCTGTATCTTCCCGTTAGCTGTCCTGGTTAAGACAAGAGCTACCTCTCCTTGATCAGGGATCATTTCATCAAACTCTCTTGAAAAACCGGGACGGGTTTAGGCTCTAAATTCTTTGGTACCGTCCCTCGGCTGAAAGTCAGAATAGTTACTTGCTTACCGTTACTCGGATCGGTTAAAGTAGCTGTCATCGGTCCTTCCTTGGGTTGCGTCAGAACCACGTTCGAGACAACCTCGAAGGGTCTGCCAAGCAGTACTTCATAAGCAGGTTCCTGAATAATATGGACTTGAAGGTAGTAGGTAATGCCGTCAAAGTTAAAGGGTAAGTTCTCCGCTAAACCCAAAGTCTCAGTTCGGCCTTTGTTCGCACTTTCCATTGTGATGCGATGATTTGGATTATACGCGATTCCTAGCTCCATTGCCGCCCTATGCGACATTGAGGCGATTTGAGATCCTCCGTCCAGCAGACACTCCTTGCGTCCGGCTTTACCGATTACTGGCCAAACCGCGCGGAGTTCTACACTTTCCGGGGCCACATTGGAACGTGGAACATGATATGGCCCTGCATACCCAAAATTCTGATACAATAGGGCGATCGGGTCATGGACTACAATTCCTCCGGCCGGGACTGAGTTCGTAGCCTGCCGGAGCACTGTGTACTGCTGTTTTGGATACCGTTTTACCGACTGATTCTTGGCTTTTAGGGTATCAAGTAGATCCTGTTGCCAAACTTTATTAGTCGCTAGTAGTTCCATGGGCAACCAGGCTTTCCACAGTGAACGCCAATCTTTATTCACTTCCAATAAATGCTTGATTTTGGACATTCTCCGGTACGTAGCTTTTTCTTCTTTTTCGTCCCCTTCGTCTTCTGATCCCTCCTCAGCCGATTGTTCGCCAGCGGAGGGTTGCTCCTTGGGTTGTTCTTGTTCTTCGGACTGCTCCTCCGGCTTTTCAGGCTCATCTTCCTTCGGTTTTTGCACCGGAGCAGGAACTTCCGGAGCCTTTTCAGGCTCCGCCGATTCTTGCAGTACCTTCTCAATTACTTCCTCGACTTGGGGACCGAGTGGTTCTTCTTCATCCACCGGAGTGTCTTCTCGTATCGGAGCTGGAGCGGGGACGAAGCGAACATTTTTCGGAGGCTTAGGCACTTCTACCGTAACCTGGCCTCGTTGCAAAATCCGCTTTGGTGGGATCATTCCCGCGTTACTCTCTGTGTTATTAGGTTGTTTCTGAGCGTTCCCGAGCCCCTGTGGAGAAAACTTCCCCGGGGGATAATTTTTATTTTGAATATTCTTTGTCTGGAAGCGGGTATTTAAAAATTGGCCCTCCGGAATATTTTGAGCTAGTACAGGATACCCTTCCTGCGCCCTTCCGTCCATCATCGAGCCTATTGGAAACCCGGCTGGGTTTCTTGGTCGTCACCCAACGGGACCAACCCTCCCGGTTCTTGTCCGAGATTCGGAGCTAGCCACTCATCTTCTTGGGTGGTAAAATTCTGCGCTCTCGGGGTGGAGCGGGGTTCGCGGGCTGGTGGCTGGCGCGGATGTTCTTGTTGATATTTCCGTACCTGCTCGAACGGGTTTCTTCCTTCCGTATCCCGCTGGTGCAGAGGAATCCCGGTGCGGAAAAAGTAATTCCGTGATCCTTGGGGCTTATAGATTTCCCCAGAACTTTCTAGCTGTTGGCGAATCTGACACTCTCGTATAAAGTGTCCATAGAGGCCACAGAACAGGCATACATCCCGGAGAGACATAAATCTAGGATAGGGTGCTCCGGGGCCAGTGGCTCGAGAGTTCACTCCCGCTCCAGGTGGTCCTGTCTGTGTCGAAGGACCCGGGGGCGTGCTTGGCGCTGCTTGCAACATTTGTTGGAAGAAATCCATCGGATTGATTGGGGCATGGGGTACAGCTTCATACGTGACCTGTCTAGGCTGTGGAATTTGCTGTACTTGTTGTATGGATCGTCCAAGCGCTTCCAAGACGTTTAATATCCCCCTGTTTTCCTTGTGGCGATCGTCCGCGCTTGCTTTTGCCTCTGCTTGCCGAGCCTTCTCCATAGCGACCAAAGTATCCTTCAGACTATTTATGGTCTGGGTTTGTTCAGTAACCTCGGCTTTAACCGAGGCTGAACTCGAGGGTGCCCATGATTCTAGGATATCTGAATCATCGCTACCTCCCATGAGATTGAAATATTTGGTGATAGTCTCAAGGTACGTGGCATAGGCCCATTGCGGAATTGCTCCATTCGCGCGGACAGTCTTAGTCCTCATATCAGCCATTATTCCGGACCACGCACCAGGCTCGATAGTGTTCTTTAACAAGTCAACAGCTCTCTTTTCCGTAATTTCCGAGGTGTCAATCAAGCTTTGAATTCTCATCAGGATTGTCCTATACAATTCCAACCATCGTCTTTTTGAGGCAATCTTTCTGCGCTCATAGTGCTTCAAAGACTCCAAAACCGATTTTTCGGAGTACCGGACATCAGTTGGGCTCTGGTGATATAGTGCCTTAACTTCCTTCTCGAATTCAGCCCAGTTCCCCGTAGCATAGGCGGCTAGATTCTGCCAGACTTCTCTCGTGTCTTTATTGATATAGGACACTGCTATTTCGATTCTAGCACCTTCATCATTGACTTCATTGGCTCCATAGAGCATAGTGAGCGCTACGAAGTAATCGTGTATATCCTCAGGTTCTCCCGAGAACTTGGGAGCTCCGTTGGTACTGGGGGTACAAATTCTTTTCTTTTTCATTTCCGCCGTGGTTGCTGCCGTCATATACTCCGATTTGAGTAATGGTCGAGGCGCCATCGTTGCAGAAGCTTTATTTGGTAGTTTGAAAGTTGGTGGGACGACTGGCGGAACGGGTGGGGATACGTTGAAGATTTGTTTCCAATATTCTGCTAGTGGGCTACTATCGATGCCGGGCTCAAGGGTCTCCGGATCACTCTCGTAATCGGATTGAGTTGCTCTGTTTGCGCCGGCTCTGGAGACTGATGGTGTAGCTGGTTCGCTATGGTATGACCCTGTTGGGGTGATAGGAGTAAGAGGAGACGAGGTGGGTTCCCTCGAGGCTCCCTGAGTAGTTTCCCCTAAAGGTCGCGCTTCTTCGCTTCTGTCGCGAAGATCACTTTGGGATACCGGAGAAGTAAGGAGAGGCGGTAGAGAGTTTGGTAAGGGTCTAGTTGGTGTTCTGACTCTTCCAAGAGTATACTCGCCAACTCTCCTTCTTGGTTCTGATGGTCCCGGTGCCGCAAAAGGATCGTCAAGATTGACCCTGGTGCGGTGAGTACGGAGAGTCCGCTGATTCTGACTCGGAGTATATTTTTCCGATTGTTGTACTGGTTTCGGCGGAATCTTGATGAAGGGTAGTAATTCAAAATGGACTTTAAAACGAAGGGTCTAAAGTCTCTTTCAAAACCACCCCTCGCGGTGGGCTCCAAATGATGAGCTTTGGTGCCAGAAGGTATCAAAGATAGATAATAGAAAATCTACACACACACACACACTAACTAAAACAATAAAACAAGTAAACACTCGAAACCAAAAAAAATACGTCGTTCACGGTGGTCCGGAACTCCGCAAGAGGAAAGGATCAAACTCCGCACTTGGGGTGCGGAGATGGCTTTCAGGAGAAATGAGATAGTGGAAACTGGGGAGTGGGTGAAGCCTTCTAACACTGAATGTGCTCGAATGCGAGTAAGATGGGTGGACTCTGCTCTTATGACAGTCAGGCAGGCCGCCAAATACAAGCCGGCTCGTAGGGATTTACTGGACACGGCGGACTTGACTTCGTCAGTCAAGGAGACACCTCCAGGAGTTTACGAGTCTCCCGCTTGACAGCGAGCACCGTAAGGTCGTTAGACCTGGTTACTGGGATCCCGTTCGAAGAGGCCGCTGGCGCAATTCTACAGAGGTCACTGCCAAGTCTTAAACCACAGTTGGCGGGGCCTAACGTGTCGGAGACGGAGTTTTAGGTTTGGGTTGGTTTGAATTACTTTGAACGCGTATTCCCAAGACTGCCCTCAGGTTTTAGACTAGAGTCCTGAGGAAAGAGCGAGAGCTCCGCCGTTCAAGAGAACAGAAGCGGAACTCCGACTTCACAATCGGACTAGCACCGGTATCGGACGACCTTAGTTTCGGAGCTCGTTTCTTTCGGGATGATCTTTGTGTTCGGGGAACTTTCGAATTCGTTGGAACTACTTTTACTTTAAAGAACCTAGTTTCCGGAGTTCAACACAAGAGCCTTAGATTCACTCAGATATAGTGCGTAAAATGCTTTATACTGGGTGCCACCAAAACTGGGGCTTTACACGACAGAGAGGAGTAGTATTTATACAAACGGGAGAGCCCAAATTTACTTCTTTCACATGTCCTTTGCCTCTTTCATGATTGGTTACCACTCCTCCGCCTCCCTTTACGTCTTCCTTTACTGACTCCCCAACTCCGCTACTGAATGCTTCCACATGCTCCGGACGTGTTGAACGTCCCGTGGTGATGTTGTTTTGCGGCCCTCTGACTGCTGCGGAGTTGGTTCCGCATGGCTGAGAGGCCTTCGTTCGCTCCGGGCATAGGCAGATGACTTCGGACTACTCGGGTACCTCGGGGATAACCATTCATCTCTGACTGTTATTCGCGATGTAGCGGAGCTCCGTTATGTTGGTGTGATCCCGTGCGAAGCTTATAAACTTAGCACACTGATGGTCTATTGTCTGTCTCCACATGGTTGGTTCGAGTATAGTTCGCTTAGTTTGTCCACCAGCGATTGTTAGGCCCTGCGGAGAAGATCTGCCAGATAGAGTGTTTGATCATGGGCGTCATTCATCCGTCAACGAAATCAAACTATCGCTCTGTTACTCCTTGGAGCTGTCTGACTCCTACTTTGAGTGCGGTAGCGTCGTGTTCCATTCAGGGAGTTAGTCTCAGGGAAACCAGTGATAGACGCGTCCGGCCCGAGTTCCTTCTCGGACTTTGAGTGCTAAATTGGCCGTTGATAATCGCGGCATTTTAAATTGACTTTGCTACAACCTCCGGAGAGGCGGGAACGCGTTTTTACGAGCTCGGAGCTGAACCATGTTCTAAAACCGCTACTTGTCAGGTAGCAGCCGCCGGCCTTGTCGACTGAACATTTGGCTGGACTAGGGATGATGATATTCTGACGCGCTATGGATGTTTTAATGCGCCACGGTAAGGTTACCGAGGGATGCGGAGTTGTCCTCCGCAACCGTCAAGGAGTCCACCTCCGTCCTAAAGTGGAGTCTCCTGTGGGCTAAAATGCCCCGGAGTTCAGCTTTCTCGAGTCGATACTTGCTATTCCGAAGTCGTGGTTTGACAGTAAAATGCGCAAAATTCTGGGATTTTGCCTCATAAATTTACGTTGCGTATCACCGGGACCACCATAGCCTGGACCTCCATTACCGGGGCCAGGATTAGGCGGACCATTTCCGCCAGGACCAGGATTAGGTGGACCACCACCACCAGGTCCATTTCCCGGACCGCCATTTCCTGGATTTCCGTTGCCGTTGCCAGGACCAGGATTAGGCGGACCGTTTCCACCACCACCTCCTCCACCACCGCCTCCGCCGCCTCCGCCACCGCCGCCTCCGCCACCGCCACCTGGACCATTGTTAGGTGGCTGCGGGGTTCCAGGGTGTGGTACGGGTGAAGGAATAATGTCGCGTAGGACGCGAGTTAAGGTTGTCTCTTCGTCGATGGTACCGACTCTTGCTATTGCCCCTGGGTAATCTGGGTGGGACAGGTTTCCGTAGGAGTCTCGAGCCACCTTCGACTGTATGGGGATATTGGAACGCCCATACCTGGCCATGTCGCGAAGGCGCAATTGTTCCGATAGGGCCTGCATTCCCATGGTAAATCCAGCGGCATCATTGAACTGTTCGTTCTTGAATGCGGAGCTCTCGCCGGTATGTTGTGACCATTGATCGATGGCGCGTCTAACATTCTGACGTCGAATATAGTCCGAGTCAGTCTCATTCACTCGACGGTCGTTGCGAACAGACTCAGAGTCTCTAGGTATGTTCGCCTCATAATCATTGAGTTCCTGATTGAACGCGCCTAATTCAGGACGAATATCAAATGGCTCATCTCGAAATCGTCCATCCCGACGGATGTTCCTCGAGAGGAAATTATTAACAGCCAGTCTCGGGATAGAATACGACGTTTTTCCATGTGCAGTGGTCTTAGACGTGGCCATATCAACGAATCGATTTTCATATCGGCGAAGAAGGCCTGTGTATTCTTCCTCTGTCCATCTCCGATGGTGACGTTGAAATGTTGGAAGAGGTATGTCAGCGGGTGAGATGGATTCAGCCTTAGCCTCGGCTTCTGAGGTCTCCTTTTCTTGAGCGAGTTGAAGCAAACGCTCAGCTTCTTGCCTCAAGTGTTCGGCCGAGAGATTAGCTGTTGACGCACGCGATAAGGCACGAACGGAAGCAGCTCGTTCAATGTTTTCGGCTTCACGCTCAAGTCGACTCACGTTCTCATGAGTAAGCGGAATAGTCGGGGTTGGATGTTGTACCACGGGCGGAGTGGGTTCAGGCATAATGGGCTGAAAGTTTTGGGGTACAAACTTATCGATAGGGACAGGGACTCGGACCCGACGGATATTGTGCGTCCGTGTAGGTGGAGTCACTTGGGCGGATGGTGATGAAAAAGGGAGTATATGACTCACAGCGCGATGAAATTCCTCGTGCTGTGTTCGAGTCACTGGTCTGGGACCGAATGCAGGGTCTGGAGGAGGGACACCCGGAAGGGGGTTTTCCCAAACGCGCTTTGGTTTACGCGGTTTTCGGGGTGTTAGAAGATTGATATCAAGATCAGGTAGTTGATTAGCACGGGAAGACTGTCCCGGCATGCAAAGGATGGACTAGACAGTCTCCTTGTACCCGTAGGTAGCGTACACAGCAACGAAGGTTACTTGATGTGTAAAAAAGTGTAATACTCACGGTCCGCTTCGCTTAGTGCCCAAGATTACACACGACAAACAATACGTTGTTGCGTAATACGTAGGGTACAAGCAGTGCGGGGGGTGAGTAAGAGTAAGTTATCGTACAGTAGGTAGCGAGCGTGTATTTATACGGCATCGGAGAATCATATGCTAACAGAGTCCAAATACGGATGAATAGAGGTTATAACTATAACAGGAAGAGAATGAGTAGCGTCCAGAAAAGGTAAGGATTCGGATCCGTTACAAGGGCGCACTGTGAACGTCCTAACGAAAACAAAGTACGCTGTACAATGCTTGCACTGCAGACATCAAGGGAGAGATTTTTGAGACATGGTGTAACCAGAGTCTTTATCTCCGCGCCCAATTTCGCCAGGGATATCGACGGGGATATCTTTGAGAAAGAAATCCGCCAGTTCAAGTCGCGCAGCGCGGGCAAAGCCACCTGGCGGGGCGGCTCAGATACCTCACGGATCGGGTATGCATCGATGTCGGAAAAGTATTCGATGTCGACCGTAAGGGTTTGTATCTGTGACACTCTTCCCAAAATTGCAACGACGCTGTCGACATGATGGCTGATGTACCGCAGATTCAGCTCGGAGGCCTCTGACGCGCGGAGTGTGAGATGCTGGATGGATTCCCAACTGAGTCCTATGCTTGGGTTGGACCAGAATCTTTCAATGTCTATAGCGAGGCTGCTGAGGACACCTTGCGGAAACATGACTTGGAGGAAATCCGGTACAATCCTATAGTGCTGAGGGGAAACCTCTACCCGTATGTCAAGCGATTTCACGTTGTGAAGGAGAGACGCGATTCGCCTAAACTCGTAAGACTGAAGCAACAGCGGAGCCTTGATGGTCAGCTTTTCCAACCGTGGCGCAGCCGACATAAGCGGAGAGAATAATGGCTCCCCTGAGCGGAAATGCTTATCCGCCTCGATGCTGATACGCCCATGCAGACCGCGTCCTGCAGAGAGATTCATGGCGAATGCCAAACGACGTAAGGAATGACGAGCAGATATTCCATAGGAGGGGAAATGGAAGTCGTGCTTGATCCACAGCGGTGAGAATGCCACGGCGGCGTGATACCAGGCCCGGCACACGCTAGCCACGTTCCAGGGCGCGGCAGTACCAAAGGATAGGATAGGTTCCTCGGACATGGGCATGCACAGGAGGAAGATCTCGCCGAGAACGTCGCTTGAGAGACGGCGAATAGGACTCAGAATTGAGTCATATACCTCCTTTTCCCGAACGATGCCCTCCCGCCTTCTCATCAAAGATTGCACAATACTGTCAATCTTCTTGAGGTTGGCAAGAGCAGATTCACGCGCAGTGGAGGCCGCAATAATATCTTCTTCGGAAGGTTGCTCGTTGCTCTGCAAGAGCGGCGCCAGTTGACACAATAGATTCTCGTCAATGTTCGGCAGGGTGCCACTGGGGTCATCGTGGTCGATAACACTATTAAGCATGAATGAAGCTAGAGGCTAGTTGTCGTAAGTCATCCCAACAAAGATTCTCCTACAAACTCACCTGGGATAGTATCAGGGGCATAGAAATCTTTCGCGCACTATATGACCGTGCAGATCAGGTTACTTCGGCACGGCAATTGCCGACGCTGCTTCATATCTGCCTACCACCAACATCTCCCCCAATGGCGGACATTCAGACATCGAAAAATAACAAGGGACTTCGACGATATACCGTGATCAAGAGGGAATCCAAGGACCTTTGCATGCACAGGGAGCTTCATGTTGTGGTGACGCATTAGCAAGCCACTCACCATCGGCTTTACCCGTACTTGATGTCCCTCTAAAGCTCGTGTCGGGTTCGCTAGTCTGTTGGACGCCGTTTCCTAAGACTTCCCCAATTGACCTCTTCAGCCTTGCTGTGCGCTTACCTCCACCGTTGACCAATGCTGTCTACCACGAAGCTACCTGTTTGAACTTGCGGAGTATCTTGCTGTAGCAGAAACTGACCAATACAGCGTGCAATTCGTGGAGGTCCAGCAGAAAAATGCGACTGGAGCAGCATCATCTGATGTCTGAGTCGAACCGGATGTTTATACGGCATTGCTCCAGGAAGACGCTCGTGGTTCAGCTCGCTCAAGGGCGTAGTCAGAACGAGACAATAGGCGACTAGTGCTCAAGGTGCCGGATTAAAAGCGCTTCGTCCATAGGCCCCGAAACTTACCTGGCCGTTCAGACTCACTATGGCACCAGCTAAGTATATTATTATCAACGACGAATGAGTGACTATCCTCGGATCAGCTCCCGTTCATATGTTTCGCAATCTTCGATTCATTCATACCTTGTTGCAACCACACGGTTCACGCAGAACCGGTTATTAGGGTTCATGACCAACGGATATTCGGTTCGTGTCCTATTCAATCTAAATGTTCCCTTTGCCCGTACATACTGGACTTTTGTTCTCACTGTTGCATCAGGCTGCGAGCGTGATTGATGTGCGTCCTACCTCATACTGGCTCGCCGTATTTCATCGGCCACCGAATCAGATTCTTAATGACTCCCTAGGACTTCTTCGAGATCACTGTTGTGATGGACGCCCAGCTAGAATGCAGCTTACGGTCCATTGCTGTTATCGTCGTACTATTTACCTGTACCCAAGTTTTGACGAACGTTTTAAAGAACGTGCAGAGCACTTCACTTGTTCCACTCTATCATGTCCTCGATTCTCGAGCAATTCGGTTTGACCGAGGCGGATGCTCGATACATCTTTCAGACCCAACTTTACACCGACACTCTCTTTATTTTCTGCCATGCTATCCACACATGTGTTTTCGCCGTCGCTTTATATTACACTGGTAAGGCTTCATCACTACAGATGTCCCTGCCACCTCCATGGCATTGTATTGAGTTCCCTTCTACAGTCAAGAATGGTTTCAACCGACCAGGCATAGTCTTCGTTGGTATCATCACCTTCCTGTGGTGCTCTGAAAGTGTCATCGTCGGCCTCGAGTGGACGTTCCTCAACAACCTGTTCATCGTACATGGCGCCACACTAGACTCGAAACTGCTGTATGCGCTCTTCGAACCGGTTCCCGGAGGCCTGACGATCAATGTTCTCCGCGGTTTGAACGTTTTCTTGGCCGACTTAGTCCTGGTGAGTCCGGCGAGTGGACCCACTCTTTGAGCCAGCGCTGATGCCACGGATTAGATCTGGCGCTGCTGGGTACTGTATGGGCGTAACTGGAAGGTCGTATCGGTACTCAGCCTCTTCTTGATCGCCGAGACGGGTGCGTTATTCAATTTATCCCTCGCTCGAAGCCCTTCTCATTATTTCCACAGTTAGTTTTGGTATGATCCTTGCTGCCTCGGCTTCCAGTGCGACAGAAACCACCATTAACATGGCCAACTGGATCCTCGCGTATTACGCCCTGACCGTGGCCACAAACAGTCTCTCCACATTCCTTATCATATTTCGCATTGTCCGATTTAGCAGTGCAGTAAACGTCAGCCTCAAGACGTATCGTGGTCTTGTCGAAATCCTCGTTGAATCGGCCTTGTTATATTCGGCTATCTATATATGCCTCATCATTCTATACGCGTACGAGTTCTACTCCGATGTGGTGTTTATGGGCATGTATGCCTATCCCCAGGTGATGTCGTGCAGTATCACGGTAAGCGTGGTTTTTTGGCGCCTTCCAGAGCATGTTCTCAAGACTAATTTGTAGGGTATCGCGCCTACCCTTATCATCGCCCGCGTTATGGCTGGACAATCACGCCCAAACGACTCATGGACGCGTCCTTCGCTCCCCCACATGGGCACAAACATGCGATCCATGGTGGAGTCGATGCAGTTCGCCAGCTTACCCCATTCGCGTGCGGGGTATATCGACTTGGAGGATTTCCGACACACACCTCAATCAGAGAATGAGGGGTCTCGGCGAATTGAGTACGGGAGGGCATTTTGAAGTTTTCTGCCTCCTGCAACATTTATTGATGACGAGTCTGCTGTATCTCCTTTGCCTATCTACCCCAATCAATCTGAACACCATTTACAGCCCTAGCCTTTCTCCTCTGATAGTGAGCGGGGTAGCGAACATGAAGACTTCATACTAGTGTCCTGTATATCTATCTCTGATAGATGGCATTCAACAGAGAGAGACCTGACTTCCATGCGATGGAGAACGAGCTGTGAGCACCGTGCGCGCTGCCCACCTTCCCGTTGCGCATCTCGCTCTTTGAGTTTGCATAACAGTGGGCCGATCGGCAGGACTGGGTTGGCCCTAGTATATTTCAGGACCTCCGGCGAGGCGTCCAGCGTCTCCGATAAATAGTGAATGCATTGCTCCGATCGTTGGCTTCACAAATTAACCATCCATCCATCCCACCGAATAACACAATATAAAACTGACCACTGAAGAGTACAATGCCTTACACTCCTCACAAAACAGAACCTTCAAGCCATTGCAACAGATCCTTATTTACCTCATCTGCCTTCTGGATTATGACCCAGTGGTCCGCATCATAGTCCTGGAATGTAAAGCCAGGAGCATATTTAAAGAAAGCAGCTCGCATCAAGGCAACGATAGTGATATAGTCTCGGGTGGCACCACCGAAAAACACCGGTTTGCTGATTGTTGCATTGGATTCTGGTATGCCTAACCTTGACGAGTCAGCAGAGAATGAAGCCGGACACTCATGCCATACCCTGATTGTCGAGTCTGTCAATATCGGACGTCATAATCTTATACCAGTTGAGGGACGCAGCGACACCCGACTCAAGGAACAGCGATTTGCTCGTATTGTATTCCTGATGAACCATGAACATTGGTATTTCAAGCTTGAGACAATCGAGTCGCACCTCTGGTGATATAAAGTAGTCTGTGGTAGACTTGGACTCTAACCATGCTTGAAGAGCTCCAGCGGGCGAGAATTCGGGAATTGACAGCCGCGGATCCGTGGAGTAGAGCAGGGAGAAGAATGGGTCGATGTTGTCGCTGATGATCTGAGCAGCATTATCTTGGGAGAAGAACGCCCAGTATCCCCACGCGTCGTATCCAAAGGTTTTTAACACCTAGAGGATACCGTTAGTACTGATTCTCAAATTGTAGGCAGGTGGGCCACACCGAGTGCGAAAGTTCCTCGTAAGTCGGTCCAGGAGGAGCCGTATATCCGGAAGCGTAGAACGCGAACGCAAGAAATCTATCTTGAAAATAATTTGCCAATCGACTTGGATTCCCTGAAACACAACAGAAATTTAGCTTCTGTCCATCGAAGGTGATCAGAAAAACTGACCAGTCATGTGCAACAGCAACTACATTTTCTACACCTTCATGATCCAATATGTCAACAATGTCCTTCGTAATGAGACTGCTCCTGTAAGCTTCTGTCGCAATGGGCCTCGCCGTTCCACCATATCCCAGCATGTCCGGAACGATGATCCCGTAGCCTTGGTTGGAAAAGAAATCGATTTGGTACCGCCAGTCATACGATGAGCTCGGAAAGCCATGAAGGAAGAGCAGAAATGGCCTGTCAACGTCTGTGGGTGACAAAAAGTAGTAGTGATAATTGAGACACGCGAGACGTTGAAGTCTTTATAGAAGGAAGGATCCGGGCTCGATATAGCAAGGACGCCATAGACCAGAGCCAAGAACGGGGCAAAAGCGCGGAGAAGAGACATAGCGGGTTGTAGCTACTTCGAGACAAGCCATGGCCTTTTTGTAGGCAGTGTCCACGGACGGGGATGCCGCGAGACGCGACCTATTCTGCCAATATATAATACTAACCACTGACTAAAGGGCTCCGTCAGCACGTTAGCCAGTTGAGGCTCTGCTTCGTAAGGGGTAAGGACGTCGTTACATCTACTGCTAGCGTGTTCCCTCGAGCACATATTCGCCATCTTGGGTCCGGTACCGAGGTGACTTAGGTGTGGCCATTACGAGAAGAAAGGATATATCGGGCTTCCACAGACTCATTAGACATGAATGAAGGTCAAGGTCAAGACGAAGAAAGCGGCTGTCACGTGAAACCGCAAAAGTTCAACTTCTTTAATTTTACGTGAACGTTTCAATCAAACCAGAAACTAGTTTTATGCATCACAGGACGGAACTCTCGAGCCATTCCAACAAATCCTTATTGACCTTGTCTGCCTGTTGTATCATGACCCAATGCCCGGCGTCGTAGTCCTGGAACGTAAAGACCGGAGCGTGCTTGAAGAGCGATTGGCGAGACGTTGCAGCGATGCAGTTGTAGTCCCGGAGAGCGCCTCCAAAGAACACCGGCTTGGTGATGTTGACGTTGGCAGCTGGTATATCTACCGGCATCCGTCAGCGAGTTGAAAAAAGGGTCCATCATGATATTCGAACATACCTTGACCATCCTTCATGTCAACGTCGGATGTCACGACCTTGTACCAATTCAGCGAAGGAGCGATGCCTGACTCAAGGAACGTCGATTTGGTGGTATCATATTCCTAAGGCTTGTAAGTATTCGAATGGCACCTGGGATCGCAAAACATTACTTCTTGTGATAACCAGAAATCCGTGGTGGAGTTGGATTCCAACCATGCTTGAAGCACCCCAGGAGGAGACCAGTGAGTAATTATCAGCCGCGGATCTGTGGCGTAGCCCAGCGAGAAGAACGAGTCGATGTGGTCTTTTATAATTTGAGCAGCGCCGTCTTGAGAGAAGAACGCCCAGTATCCCCAAGGATTGTACCCAATCGCTGTCTCAGACTACCCCACATTGTGAATACATAGAGGTCAAGATACAAAGAAGATGCGTACCGTTGTTTCAAACTCTTCATAAACGAATCCAGGAGGAACGATGTAGCCAACTGCATAGAATGCGAAGGCAAGGAAACGATCTGGAAAGTAATTGGCCAACCGACCAGTCGGCTTGGCTCCCCTAGAAAGGAAAGGAAGTCAATTTCTAGTCACTTGTACTAGGGAGGAAGAAGCACAAACCAATCATGTCCAATGGCAACCACTCTCTCCACGTTCTCGTGGTCTAATATTTCGACAAGATCCTTCGTAATGAGACTGCTCCTGTACGCCTCTACATCCTCAGGCTTGCCCGTCCCACCGTAACCTAACATGTCGGGTACGACCAGTCCATATCCTTGAGTGGAGAAGAATTGAATTTGGTACCGCCAGTCATACGACGAGCTCGGAAAGCCATGAAGGAAGAGAAGATACGGTTTTGTCTCATCCTGAGGAGAGGAAAAGTAATAGTGGTAGTTGATACCGCGCGAAACATTCAAGTCCTTATACAAGGAGGGGTCCACGGAAGGAGAAGCGAGGACGCCACAAAGCAAGGCTAGTAAGGGAAGGAAGACGTACAGGACGGCCATGGTCGTATCCTGTGTCGACGGTACTCTTTCGAGATCCTTTTGTAGTTGAATCACTCGGATACGCGGAAGGGCGGAATTGAGTCGGGTAATATCAACATGCAGACGTTACGAGAACGATGCTCGAGTGACTGGGTGCCAAGCTGGATGCATAAGCGATTCGCGAAGCGGGCATCTCTTCGCCTGGTCGAAATCAACGCCTGACGGTACAGAAGAGCTGTTCGAAGTTCGACAATGGACATAGATCTAAAAGGGCAATTTGCAGAAGTGGGGCGGTCCATTAGGGGCTTCAAGCATATCCGAAAGTGACTGTGGAAGAGAAGCCTCAGCAGTCTGTATTCTTCAAATAACAAGAGGCGTTGACCAAGTGACTTGGCGGTCAGATACGAATCTTGTTCAAGTTGTTGCTGACATATCTTGCCTGCCGGCCTGCTTCAGCCAATCGCAGTGGGAGCCATTGGTGGGAGCATGTACAGAGCTGAATCATCACACCCAGTGAGAAACCCGTATTTAGTGGGCGATAGTGAGCGATCGTGATAGATGCAGCTCAGGGATGATCACAGCCGAGAAGATATTGGTAGATATTCTGGACAAACATGCTCCAGAACAACCTTGTGAAGGTGTTGCTAACACGTATGAACCCCAAGTAAGGTACTCAAATTACTCAAAGATCTCATGTCGACACGACCCCACGTTTCGGCCGTCGGAGTTGCAGCCGCTGCCGGCATAGCCTGTACATAAGTTTGAAACGTGAAGTAACCACATGCACATGTCTTCCACTTACCGCCATCTACGTGTCGTCGTCCGTGGACCATAGTATATGTCGCTCTCAATGGACACACCGGTCTTTCCACAACTACCCACAAGTCTGCTTGGGTACGATAGCGAGCACGGACTCAACCATGAGGGTGGAAACCACAGCGAGGGCGGTCACCACAGTGAGGGCGGTCACCACAGCGAGGGCGGACACCACAGCGAGGGCGGACACCACAGCGAGGGACAGCGAGGGCGGACATGACAATGCACGCGTTCACAACAACACGCCCGGGCACGGCAGCATGCCAACAGGCGGTTCAACATTATATTCGAGCAGCGCTGAACCAATAAAGGTGTTCATTTCAGTCGTCTTTGTCTTTTCATCTTTAATACACTCATAGGATACCTGCAGCGCTCGTCTAAAGCACTCTCGGGACCATCTTCTTACATTGCCCTCCGGACCACCACCGCCAACCCCAGCTCCGGTTGTGACGACAACTGTCTCGTTCGTGTCTGTGTCCTCCAAGAAGTATTGGCCAGTTTAAACGACAATGGCAATGTGAGTTTCCCAAGTTTGCGGTGCATTCAGCGCCGACTGACGACCTCTCCGTTAAGATTGCTGTTGCTTCCGGGGTGGTGGTATAAAGTTGGCAGGGTACAAGAGAGCCGGTCGAGGACCAAGGAGTACTTATACCTATGTACCTACCTACCTACCTACCTAGTAGCTACCTACCTAGTAGCTACCTACCTAGTAGCTACCTACCTAGTAGCTACCTACCTAGTAGCTACCTATATGTGTACTATTACATCCCATTACTGCCCTTTGCATAATTCCGTGAACATGCACACGTTTCGTTTTTTGATCGAGGTCATCGGTCCGACATCCGTGCCGTTTCGGCGAATCAAGCTCAACTCAAATGTTTGTACGGTACGGGCTTGAAATATGCCACTTACAGCTTTCAGAATGAGCATTTACTACCTTGAACATCTCCCCATGGAAGGGTGCAACAAGTACACTGTTCTGTCCATTTCCCTGCTTGAGTGTCCTTCTTCTTGGATGAGTGATAATGGGTTGAGAAAAAGTGATTTATTGAGATTTAGTCTGAATATCATGGTATATACAACAATAAGAGGCCTCGGAGTATGGGAGGCAGTCGAGTGCAGTGTGGCGGGGATTCATCTTCTGGCTAGCCGAAACGGCACGGATGTCGGACCGATGACCTCGATCAAAAAACGAAACGTGTGCATGTTCACGGAATTATGCAAAGGGCAGTAATGCGAAGTGGATTATTGCTATTTGATGTTTACGTTCACCGATGATATATATAGAACGAAGCACAAACCATGGGCTGTGCATGGCAAAAGACATGAAACATCTAGTTGTGGCTATCGATTACATTGCGGAAAAAACGCCAGAAAATGATCGCTGTCGATGTCGTGCGATCACATCTACCACGATCGCTCACTATCGCCCACTAAATACGGGTTTCTCACTGGGCATCACAGCTTGTTTGCATCCAGGTTCACCATGTACGGTACCCGTTTCGACAAGCAGGCTCAGTGAAACTGATATGACAACAACACCCGCTCCTCCGCTAGCTCAAAATTATCGGGGGTGGGTTCAAATCTTACTCTCCCCGACCGACTTGCGTGTCAGGATGTCCTTACCATGAGGCCAACTAGCTCACGAGCTCTCTGAGATCAAACCACCTGTTCGTCCTAAAATATTAGCGCGCCATTACATGAATACACATCATGACGAAGAGTGCGAAAAGTATCTATTCCGTTCTCTTACTGTTCTTGCTATCCTTCTCGTCATCCGTAACATATTCCGCGGGCTCCGGCTCCCGAATCGTCTCAACAGGTCCCGTGAACCAATATCTGCCTCCATACCTTGGGAAGAAGTAATAGCACAGCGACAGCGCTATCACTCCCCCGACCACCACGATCGTATAATTCATGTTCTCGGATGTTGGATCTGGTACGGCTGGAAAGAGGAACACGACTATCATGAAGATCATGTACGCCGACGCTATGAAAGCTATAGGTGCGCTCTACAATGTAAATTAGACGGGATGACTGAGAGACTTGAACCGGGACACGTACAAGAGGACCCAAGTTGAATGGTCCGGGTTTGAATTTCGAGCCTCCGACCCATCTAGCAACGATGGGGGTCACGAAACCGATGTATTGACATACAACGGACATTGTGAAGACTGCGCTTATCGCCAAGGGTCCGGCAAACGATATCAACGCGAGAAGGAGAGAAAGGATGGCAAGGAAGATGACAGCGTGCACGGGAGTTTTCGTTTGTGGGTTGATGTTGTACAGAAAGCGTGAAAGAGGTAGTGCGTTGTCCCGCGAGAATGCGAAGACTTGTCGTGAACCAGCAATCAACTGACGGGAGGTAAGTCTGCCAAACTTTTGAGGATGAGGTATTTGTTACTAACATAGTCCATGCCAGTCATCCATAAAGTGATGATCATGAATGCCCAAATTACAAGCGTTCCAGCTTTGCCTACACTGTTGAATACAATCTTGAACACGGTTAGCTTAGTTGAGAGTGTTGGCTGGAAATACTTACAGTAGCCATCGGCTGACCGATGGGGTTTCCAATAACGGACGCCAGATCGTCGCCGATGTAGAAGGCGAGAACGATGTTGACGACTGAACGAATATTAAAGTCTTACCAAAGGAGAAGACAAGAGACATACTCCAACCGAGCGTGGTGCTAACCAGGACCGTGCTCATAATAGCGAAGGGGACAGCCGTCGGTGCATTCCGCGCTTCTTCACTAATGTGTACACTTGTGTCGAAACCCGCTATGAAGAGTCGTTTCGGGATACTCTATGAGGCCAAGGCAGTTCTTACCGACTGTCCATGCTGGCGCGAGGAAACTCAAGATAAACGCGAAGCCATTCGGCCAACCAGAGGCTACGTAGAGTAGTTCAATAGAGATACAAACTTCGAGAAGTTGACTTACTATTCTCGAAGTGGGTGAACGCGTACGACGGGGTATTGTGTAAGTTCGATGGTGTAGAAACCGGGAGAACAATGGTAACGGCCAGGAACAGTCTAATACTCAGTCAGCAAACGAAACTCGCATGATGAGAGAGACGCCCGAAAACTCACGCTAGATTGAGGAACATGTAGACATATTGCAGTCTTGCAAGTATTTTCGTAGCCATGCTGGCGGCGATGGCATGCATAAACATAAGAGCGGCGTAAACACCGCTAATCTCGATGAGTTCGGTGCAAGATGTGGGGCGTGAACAAGACTTACTAAACCTGCGCATTAGTGGCCACAAATTGGCCGTCCGTCCCGATGTTTGCTGCTGCCATGATTTGCGTTGCAACGCCCCAGTCGACACTAGCCATGCCTGCGATATACGCGGCGGTGTTGACATCTGTATCAGCCAGTCAATCAGGGCTGACGGTGATAGAGACTACTTTTGATGATGCGTACATCCAATCAACCATGAGAGCACCTTGCGATACCTGGGCGACGAGAACTGGAAAGTCCAATAGTACAAGCCTCCCGCGGTAGGCGCCGCTGATCCAAGTTCCGCCATCGCGAGAGCTACGGTGATTAAGAAGCAGCTGCACGTAAACCACTAATGAAAATTTTTCATCAGAATGTCGTCGGATGACGAGGTATGTATCGATATTACCCCCCAAACCATAGCGCATGTTCCGCCATACGGAATAGAGTAGAGTAAGACCGCCCTATACAAAGGAAGATGAGGATACCGTTCTATGTGGCAACAGAAGCCACGGGCTTACGCGATTGACTGAACCACGCCAACAATCGTGAAACAAAGGCCAAACAATTCCAAGCGACTAAAGTCTCGCTTGAACTCCTGCTTGTACCCAAGGCGCGCCAACAGGTCCTCGTCGTTGAAAGCTCCTCTTTCCACTTTGGCTGCCTGGTCCATCGCTGCTTGAGAGGGAGACACGGTGTGGAAGGGTCGGCCAGCCAAGACGCAGCTGGATTATATTTCAGTTTCGGCGTGGATGCGGATATCCCAAGGGATGTGAAGATCTGTGAAGTCTGTAGTCCCACGATATAGAAAAGAAGTTCCATCAGCCACATGTCACCACCGAGGACATCTGTCAGGTTGGGCTACCCCCGGCTGGAGAAAATCAGGTTCAGGTTCCACCTGCTGAATGGCCTAGCCTCGTCCGGTGGGTGGCCGACGCTGCTGCGAGGGGATATTGAGGGGAGCCACCTCGACATGAAGGGAGTTGGTGTCCAAAAAAGGCCCCGAGTGATCGGTCTTGAGCGGACTTTTCCTGTTTTGGTCATCGGCCGATCGTTCTGTGGCGGGGCGGAATCACAGGCAGCGAAGAAGCTCTGAGCTTTTGAGGGGAGCTTGACATTCACAATCCTCAGTGCATCAATCTTCTCGAGTTTTATGATGTCTGAGACTCTACCCCCCCATTATTTACGGCACGTCTCCAGGTACAAGTTCACCCTCCCATTGACATCGAGTTCACTGTGGCGTCAGGCAGGCTGCCAGGAACGAATGTAACTATTTTCGACCTCGAACACCGACCGCGGTCCGCAGCTAAGTCCTGTAAAGATTAGTTCGCTATGTAAAGATGACCGAGATATGAATAAAGATAACATTGCTCATGAAATACATGTCAGAGGGCGATACAAAGCGCTACATTACACCTGGATACTACATAAAGAATCAAAGACCAAGAAGAATCTACGTGGTCTCTTCGTTTTTTGCTTTCAGCGCACTCTCGTCAAACTCGACGACTCGTTCTGTACCAACTTTGTCGATACGCTGCAGACTTATGCTAGCACTATCGTCGTCACTGCGGTCTCGTGTGTCTCCTTCCGTAAACAGGCTCGTGTTTGTCTGGATGTGAATAGCTCCTCCAGGCGTCCGTTTCGGCCGGGATTTATTCGAGCCGCCGAATGTTACCGTCGTCAGTGTCTCCTGGGTGAAGGTTTCCTTGGTCCACACTCTCCCTTGTGCGACTCGGAATAAAATGAGCAACGTTGAAACGATCTGCGAAATAAAGCATCAGTCGTGACTGAAAGACTAAAGGAACATGTAAGTATACCTGGATAGGTGATAGCGCCTGTAGGAAGAGCTGTGCCAGAGGATGTCCAAAGGCAAAAGGAATAAGGAATAGTAAAGAGAATGTGGAATAGATAGCAGCAGACTCGATGACGATGGCAGCGAGGGACGTATACTGCCGTCCTTGCACCCCGCCCATGATCCTACTTATTCGGTTGCGATAGTAAGCTAACCGCAAAGCGATGAGCAGCGTAACTAGGATATTGAGCGCAAGCGAGGTCGAGTAATATGGGATGGTGTAGTTCACGCCGGAACTCTCCCATGGGGACTGCGAGGTGTGGCCGACCTGCTTCAAGAATAGGATACCGAGCACTAGACGGGGCTCAGTTTACTAGGAGCGGCGAAAGAGCGGAAGAGACTTACCAACAGATGCTAAATAGATCATGACTGGGACAGCAATGACGGCCAGTGCGGGCACATGCCCTCCGAGATACACCACATAGCATCTCCAGACCTAAGCGATGTTGAATGATACAAGTAGACGATAGAGCGGCAAGCGTACGTTGATAACATCACACATCCAACTAAGAAGTACCATACCCACATTGGCGAGCATGTCGATCGGGATGGAGAACATGATTTCCTCATAGACGTTGGGGCCACCTGGTATGTTCCGGCCATCGATAAACGACTGCTGCGTGAACTCGAAGAGCCCAGCAACATATAGCGTCCCCAGAATGAATATGGCGGTGATATAGATGATCAAGCCCGTGTTCCGCCTCGTGTTGGCACCCTTCCGCGCCGTGATGAGCTTGTGCATCAACATAAAGTACAGAATGGCCTGTATCCCATACGCGACGGCGCCCAGAAACGCACCCTGCAGCCAGGTGTGCTCCGCGAATATCTCCGCGTCCGTCTCGTCTGGGCGCCATTCCGGGGGAATAGGACTCATGGCTAGTGAGCGTAAGGGAAAGAGCGAGAAAGCTAAGAAAACTCGCACTCACAGCTCCTGCTCTATTAAAAACAGATTGATATCCGTCTGATTGAGTATTGGCAGAAGGGAAACATTCGCAAAGTGTGCCGGGTGAGTCGTAATTTAGAAGCAGCCTTCAGCGCCCGGTCCATCCATCAGTATCAATGGCCTTGACGAACAGGCAGTAGTTGCATTCTTCGGCATATGGCTCCAGGCTCAGCGAATAGAAATCGGACGCAAGTCTGGGGTAGCCATCAAACACGTCGAGTTGTCCTGAACCTTCGGAGGACAGCCTGTACTCAGAACCTATCAGGCTAGATTCGGTGGTTTCCTTGTTCCGGGCTGGGAAAATGATGGAGTACCTTTGTATTGAGATTCTGAATAAACGTCAACGTGACAGACGTGGATTGAGAGGCGAGCGCATGGACATGTACTTACGAGATGTTTTGATATCCGAGGCATCGAGGACGTCGAGGTAGAAGCTGGGCGGGGGAAATGAAAGAGATGGACGGTGCTACAGCCGCAGCGCGCTAGAGTTTGTGACCTCAAGCTCGTACTCCAATGCGATCAGCTCTGGATAGGGCCAATAAGTTACGTTGGTACATACTTCGAATCAGGCAAGTCAGGCCAAGATAAATGATGGTGTACGCAGGGCCAGATATCTTCACATCGGCTGCAGAATAAGTGAATGGACCAGGACATGTAGACGAGCAGCTGAATGCCCTGATTGCATAACCAAGGAACAGCTGCAACTGAGCGTCCATCTCGTACCCTCTAAACATGAACCGACTTGCAAGGATCTTTACTATAGAACTTGTTCATCAGTCAAAGAAGAAGACGCGGCGTAAATCAAGATCACAAGAAGTTCTGATTTCGCGTGACCAGGACTGAGGAGGTCTTAGACGCGGGCAAACGCCGGTTGACCGCCGCCTACTAACGATGAGCTACGAGCACGGTGTCGTGTATTCCCCAACCAAAGTCAAGGCTCCCACCCCGACATTGGAAGATCTACGCGATAGCGGAGTCTGTGAGTTTTCCCCCAACTCCTCCTCCGTGCCCACCGATTGACTATTGGGATGCGCAAAGCGTACGTGCGCGTATACTGGGTCGACCTAGGCAACGTCCGGCGATGTCGCGTCCTCCCCATCCAATACTTCAGCGATCTCGCCCAGTCCAACCGTCCAGGCGTGAACATCGCGAGTGTCGGGGTGGGCCTCGTCTACCTGATGATGCCCGAGGGATTTTCAGGCGTCGGCGAGTATCTATACGTGATTGACATGAGCTCGATCCGCGTACTGCATGGGGTTGGTCCTAAACCCGTCGGGGCCGTCCTAGGACGATTCGAACAAAAGGACGTCGCCCGCTTGGGGAGAGAGGTCAAGTGGGATCCACGCACAGCGCTGGCCAAGGCGGTCGAGTGAGTCAATCTCGGTGTCAAGCCCGATATCGCCGATCTAACCCTTCTACTTACTTAGAACAGCCAAAAGCGCTGGGATCGAGTTTCTCGTTGGCTTCGAGTCCGAGTTTATCTTACTCAAGTCCACGGACCCCGTCGTTCCCTCGAATGTACACCAGTGGTCGGGGACGACGGCCATCCTCAATGGATCTGCAGAAGCGGCTATCCTCGAAAACATCGCCGATGCTCTGCGCGATAGCCACATCCCGCTCCAGATGTACCACGCCGAGGCGGCGCCTGGACAGTACGAGATAGTCACCGGCCCAGCGACCCCCATGGATGCTGCAGACGCCCTCATCTATACGCGCGAAATCATTGTGAACGTCGCCGCCAAACACGGTCTCCACGCGACATTCGCGCCACGTCCCTTCATGTACAGCGCGGGGTCTTCGACGCATGCCCATGTCTCTGTTCATTCCTCTATCCAAAAGAAGTCTGGGGGGGAAATGACGGTACACGAAAAGAGCTTCCTCGCGGGGATTCTGGACCATTTGCCTGCCATTGCCGCGTTCACGCTGCCCACCCCGGCATCCTACAAGCGCGTCGGCGATGGTGTTTGGAGCGGTGGTACATATGTGTCCTATGGCACTGAAAACCGCGAGGCGCCCGTGCGCTTGACCAACGCGGCGTCGCCATTGTCGAGGAACTTTGAGCTTCGGTTCATTGATGGTACGGCCAATCCGTATTTCTCGTTAGCTGCAATTCTGGCGGCGGGGATGAAGGGCATTGAAGGGGAGCAGGCACTCCAGATGAGTGATTGTGGAACAAAGACCGCGGCCGAGATGACAGAGGCGGAGAGGCAGGAAATTGGCATCAAGAAGCGGATGCCTTTGACTGTAGAAGAAGCGCGAGACAACTTGAAGGCTGATGAAGTGTTGGTGGATGTTCTTGGTAAGGAGCTGGTTGAAAAGTATCTGGCGGTAAACAAAACTCTTGGAGACGCGTTGACGCAAGACAAGACTGACGAAGCTCAACTGACGCGATTGGTAGAATACTTTTGAATGCATAATTTCCTTCTAACATGTACTTGGGAAGTGCCGCCTGCGGCGGCTAGATACCTTGCTTGTACACCAGAAACACTTGGTAGTAGATAGGTAGAAACAGCTTCTGAGGAATCGGTACCCTGTTACTTGCTCCATTATCATCCATCTGTGTTCTGAATCCGGCCTACGTTGGAAGAGGATGCAAATGCAACAGTAACTCGTATTCCCTTATCATGAACTTGGCTTGGTGAGAAAGTAGATGGTTCAATGGACTGTAGGCCATGCTGTAGTTCAGTGTCCGGTGATCTATAAGGGGACCGTGTCGAGTAGTACGGAACTGATGATGATGTTGGAAAACCTGACAGTGTACGTGTTGACTGCTTTGTTGTGAGGGTTTCAATAAGCATATCGCCTCTTCCTCGACGCGGAATCTGCTACATCTCCGGTCTCTTGCCCGATGTTGTGGGCCACAAATATTCAATGTCACACTTGCATTCATCGCTTATCTCGCGATGTCAAAGAAGTCACTCGTCTCGATCCAATATGGAAATGTTATGGCGGGCGAAATGCAAGGATAGTCTCAGCGGAGATGTACATCTCGAATACTGGACATCGGCCGAGCACAAAGTGGGTGGCGCAGTAAAATAACTTGAAAATGTCAACAGGTAACGATACACAACGTAATCTGAGTTGCTGTCCCTAACGGAATATGGGTTGGTTACTTTTTAAATGTGAAGCTCAAAAGTCTTGAATAGTATGTAGATGATCATGAGCTTCGCGACAAGTAGCTTGAAATTTTTGTGCATGTAGAAGCACCCAGGCACCGGCGAGGTTGGCAGTGAGGCGAGGGAGTTGTGCGTCGAGGAGAGTGAGATGTAAGACCACAAGAGCCGAGTCACCAGTACGCGTGTTCCAGCGATTCGACCACAGTCCAAGTCGTTCATTTTGAGGAATGAACGCGATCAGCTGCTCCAGTGTGTCGAGCCGGATCAAAGCCTTCCAGTGTCTAGCGGCGCGATTGAAGGTGGAATCAGTTCATGAGAACGGAGCCACGAGCGAGCAATTCCTGAATACTGATGGAGATGCACTGGTTGTATAAGTACTCATCTGATCCAGGTCCACCAGCATCTTGCTCAATGAAGCGGTGGTAATACCCATCAACACTGGCATACTTATGGCTTTAGGATTACTGTGCGCAAAGGCAGTCGAGATCGACCACCAGAAGATGCATTGAACATAGATATCGCGTGTCATTCGGAGCGAATGTGAGCATGGGGAGAATGAATGAATTGGAGTGTGTGGAAAAAATGAAGACAGACAAAGGTAATCGAGTAAAGAATAGGTCTGTACATGAAGGTAGAGTTAGAACATTGGCTGTGGGCGAGTAATTGGCGAGTAACGGAAAAGGAAAAAACAAGCTGGCGGCCCGGGTTAATTTCAACGGAGGAAGGACCTTGACAATTTGGTTTCTTTCACTAGTTCCAGACGTATATTCTTAATGTAAGTGTATGCATACCAACTATATATCCAATACCTAACAACGAACGAACGAACGTGTAGATGGTATCACACAGTCAAAAAAATCATAAAGATACTAAATCCCCCCAGCCCTCTCCAACAACCCCCTCATCCTCCTCCCCAACCTCTCCGCCTCCATCCTCCTCTCCAAAATCTGCTGCACCGGCAGATTCCTCTTCGGCACCCACACCCTCCCCTCCTTCCTCAGCGCATGCATCGCAGACAGATCCACAACCCGCGGCGACGTCGAAAACCGTATCACATCCCTATACAACAGCTTGCTCTCCGTCGTCAGAGACCGCAGCGTCGGCGGCGCAGAGTCCGAATCATCATCCGTATCAGACGCATCCAGCGGCGGCGTCGGCGGCGGGCGCAGGGGCGGCAGACTCTCAATCTCCTTCAACAAGTCCTGCCCCTTGAGGTACGCGTTCTCGTTCCGCAGGAATCGAACCGTTCCGCGCAAAGCCTCGAGCTACAACAACAAAAGAGTTAGAAAAGGCGGATGAATACATAACACGTAAAGTCTCGCCTGTTCCAATAGATGCGAGGTTTCCAGGTTGTTGTCCATCGCGACTGGTTCAGGATCAACCATCTGTACTGAGCCTGTCCAGGCAATCAGCACGTTTGTTTCTCAACGCGTAAACAAATCAAGATACCTTGTCGTTCATGTCCAGTCGACATCGACTTGAGCTTAACATTGTCCTGCTCCAACGCGTCCAAGTCTGCTTGGAGTTGCTCCATCGCTTCCTCGTACGTGCGCTCCTGCTTGCGCGCCTTGGCCAGTTCCGATTCGAGATCAACAATGGTGTCCGCCTGCTTCTTCACGGCCTCCATGCGCCTCTCCATGAGCTCAATCTTTACGCCAGACTCCTGGATCGTCTGGTCCTTCGTCTTCAAGCTCCGAACAAGACCCTGCATTTCGTCGTTGAGTTGCGCAACCTTTCTCTCAGCCTCGACGTTGACGGCTAGAGCTGCCTTGATTTCGCCAACACGAGTAACCCAAGGGGCGATAATGCCAGTGACTACACATTATTAGATATATGCACGTTCGAGGTAAAGGCGACCCACCCTTCATAATCTTCTCGGGCTCCATAATCATTGGAAGGAGTTCAGAACCTTCCTTGGTGAGTTGTCCGAGCGCGTCTTCAATGGGCTCCCAGAACGACGCGTCAATCTTCGCTTCCATACCGACTGTCGTCGTTGTCGCCTGCTTGACATAACCCAGAATCGTCTTCAACTGGAAAGCCGACTTGGCAGCTCCGACATCACTCAGATGTGTTGTAATCTGCTTGGCCAACTGGAAGCACGGTAGGATCAGTAAGTATAAGGAGCACATGAGAGTAAAACCCACGGTAATAGCAAAGTCAACCAACTTCTGAACAGAGTTGCTCAAAGACCGCATCTGGGGAAGCATGGTGGGTTTCACGGCAGACGAGTCGTTAACAAGGTCCTCCAAACGTTTGGCAAGTTTCCTTTGGTGCACAGATTAACGGAGTGAGCTTGAAAATGATGATGAAATGCCTACCTGGAAATGTTCTTCGCGCTGCGTCCTTTGTCGAGCAATTTCTGGAGCGGGTCGAATAATTCAGTTTCGATGTTCATGCCAGCCATATCGAGAACGATATCTAGACAACAAATGACGTCGTGCCGTAGAGAGAAAAAATCGACATACCATCTTCGTTGAGCACAGACTGAATGGATGTCTTCGTGAGTCCAACGGCCGCCGCAAACATGTCGAGATCAAAGTCAAAGGAAACGAGATAACCATGTTCCCTTTCACCAAGCTCCGAGTCGAACCCGCTGAAGTACTTGCCATCAAGGTGGTCAAACTGCGCTTGGATCCTAAGGCAAAGTCAGCTTTCGCCGTAAAAGATGGACAAGAACGTACTTGTCAATGTCACTCGCACACTCCATCTCTCTGAACTCGTCCCTCCTGAGCAGATCAATATGCATGTCTATTCTCCTCTCAACAGGCGCAATCTCCGGATATATCCGTCCCTTGTCCAAGAACGTCTGCACATCGCACTTCCTGAGGATCGCCGCGAATCGTTTGCACAGCGTTGATAGTCCGGCAAGGCGCGCACGAAGCTACAAGTCAGGTCACAAAGTCAGTTTGATTGAAAAGGAACGGAAATGGGGAGACTTGCATCGCAAACGCCAACAAGAGCTTCAGAGCCAGGTCCATTGAGAGCCTCAGGAAGACCCTGAGTTTGAGCGACGATGCTGTTGATGAGATCCGCCTTGTACGCCAGACGCCGGAAAAATAGGTAGCAGCTAGTCGCATCGCTGTCCGTCTCGACGTACAATTGAGGCAGGTAGGGCTAGCGAGAAACAGAGTATGTAAGAGTGCGTCTCGCGCCGTAAGGGAAGGGATTTGCATACCTGAACGATACCGAGTAACTCTTTGCTCTCCCTTGCCTCCAACCGAAGCAACTCGAGTTCAACGTTGCGAGCCTGGTTCTTTGCAGCTGAAGACTGCAATTTGAGGTTCAAAGACATCATTGCGGCGTTCTGAGAGGCGGCAGTAGCAGACTCGGTTTGTGCGGTCTGGGTTTGTAGGCGGAGGTTATCGAGTTCGCTAGAATGAGATCGTTAGAAATTGGCGAAACCCTATGAATGTGAGACGATACATACCCTTGCAGTTGAACGACGACGTCCCTAAATTGCGATATCGTGCCTTCAAGATCAATACAAGCTTCCTCAAGAGTTTCAATCTTGCGGACATGTGCCTGGATTTGCATGTCCTTCGCATCTGGCAAAAACATAGGTCGCGATGTTCTGAGATAGCGGAATAAACGGATTTACCAAGATCTTCGTGGAGATTCTTCTCAGTCTCGACATGGTTTTCTTCCAGCTCGTCACTGAGTTCCTTGAGTGCCTCCAAATCCTCGATCGTGATACGCATTTCTTCGATTTTCTAGCCGCCGATTTCAGTATAAGATGAATATTTACATAAGTATCCTTACCTCGCCGAGCATGAGATTGCGTTCTGTCAATTGAACGAGCATCTCTTCCGCGCCAAGAGCATCATCGAGCTGCAACTTGAGATCCTCGATTTGTATCTCGGCATTGGCGAGCTTGTTAACCACCAAGTCGTATTGAGCTTTGAAAGAGTGAGCGCCAGTCAGACACGTGAAAATCGAAAATATCCACATTGAAGTTCATCGACGGAACTGATATCCTTTTCGAGTTCGGAAATCTTGCGTCGTTGGTCAAGGTCGGTTTCCTGGGTCATGTCCCGAAGGCGTAGTAAAGCTTCCTTTAGCCGCTCGTTCTGTTTCTCGAGTTGTATATATGCCAAGGAGTCCTTGCCAACAGTTGACACGTTCCCTTCCTCGTTGTCCAACGCTGTAGAATTAACCATGAGCAGGAATGTTACAAAGTCAATGATATACACACCTTCGCTTTCTTTGTAGACCTCTAGTTCGACCTCTGAGATAGCTAACCGTTCCTTGACATCCTCCAACTCGGCTTCAGCCATCTCCGCGCGCTCCTCCGCCATCTCCTTGTCCAACATGGTCATCTCGAGCATTTCCTGTGCATCAACGACGCGACTTTCGGCTAGTTGTAAAAGTTGCTGTTTATCAGCGAGTTCACGCTTCATCGCTATACTGTCGGTTTGGAAGGAAGCGATCTTTGCTTGGAGTTTAGGGCGGAGTGCCACGAAGGATTCTGCTTCAGACAGTCGGGCTTCAAGTTCGCGAACGTGGCGTGCATCGTCTGCGCGATTAACTTCAAGAACGCGTATTTTGGCACGGAGTTCTTGTATTTCCTTGTCATCGGATGGACGGTTACTCATTGGTACGAGAGGCGAAACGGAACGGGGTTGGGGTGGTGTAAATTTGGGAGAAGGGGGAGTGGCGGGGAGAGAGGAAGAACCAGATAAGGGGGAAGATACACGTTGTATTGGTATGCCATTGGGTGAGGACGCCTGTTTCCGCGTGGGGGAAGCAGGTGCGCGGGGAGGAGTGGTCTTGTTCGGTGGTGAGACGTCCGAATTGGGGCTCTGTCGTAATGGAAATGACTTTCTAGGCTGAAGCGAAATGGATGGTGTCTTCTTTGTGGGTGATCCTTGGCCAAGGCGACTAGTCCTAGCAGCAGGGGTCGCGGTTGGTTTGCTGGGACTGTTTGAACGGACCGACGACGCGGGAGATGCCGTTCGGAGTGAGTTGGAACGCCCGATACCGTTGCTCGGTGTTCGCTGGTGACCTAAAGATGGACGGGTAACGACCACTGGTCGCTGCGGACGCTGTTAGACATAACGCCTGAGTGGTCATTCAGTCACGTACCACTACTGGCGGTGGCGGTGGCTCCATCCCAAGTTGCGCTTTGATATTCGATGAGCGGACAAACAGGCCATAGTTGGGCTTGCACCGAAAGTAATAGTGTCCTTCAAAGGCGCCTTCATTCTTTCCGTTGGGCTCGTATAGTTCGACTCCAAAGAATTTGCCCGGTTTGTCGCCCAGTGATCCCGACCAGCGAATTACTCCGCGCCCTACGGGGAGCTCAACGATGGTCCCGTTGGGGATGTTTAACGAGCTCATCGAGGAGGGCGACGACGACGGTTGTGCATAGAGGGAAGGTGTGACATTGTGACTGACACGCGTTTACCTTTAACGCTCACGTTGAGCTCTGCATGACTGCTGCGACGTCGGCGCCGTGAAGAGATGCGACCTTCAGAGGCAGTACCCTCCGCCAAACGGCCCAATTTTTATACTGGTGCGTTGTTGAAAAAGACAGGAAAGGAAAACTAACCATTTGTATGCAGGTTCAGACTCGGACAGCGAGACGGATTCCAGTCGCGTTCCTTCTAATTCACGCGGCCATGCCCCCAATCGCTCCGACGCCTCGGTCGACACAGTGACATCGCCCATTCCCTACTGGTCAGCCAAACGCCATCTCACATGCGGCAATCCGACGCCTCAGCCGCAGCTACTCAGACTGATGCATCGTCCTTTCCTTCCAACGACGAGTGCTCGCTTGCTCCTCAATATACCTCCCCAAATTACGCCCTCGACGAGGTTCAAGTGGGTTTCTGCTGAAGCGCGTATCTCTTTAAAGGACAAAGCGTACGCGTTCACCTCACCAATTTTATGGCGCGTATTGAACAGCACCTGCAGCCAGTACTCGTCACCACGAGGGAAGCGTCAAAGCGCATTAACAACGATATCGTCCTTAACCGGCCTGAAGGCCTGCTCACAATCTTCCGCACATGCCGCGAAGCGCGTACGGTACCCAACAACCGCTATTGTGCACCATACAACAAGCTACACGCGCCAACTCTCAAGTTCTTCGTCCTATTAAAAACCGATCACACTCAAAGGACCTTGCGAGTCTGAACGCTTTCGCGACTACTCCTAAACTCGTCCAAACGTTGGAACCGTATATCGCGCCAATCGCTTCCAAGGCTCCCGTGCTCCCGCCACCACGCGTCAGTACAACGAGGCTATTGGCGAATATCTTGACACGAGTGCGACGCATACACAAAAGAAAAAAGGAACCCTAACGATACATTAACACAACTCACTTGTTACTACTATACAATTAATGCTCAAAATATAAATTACGCACTCGCTCACTCAAACCACTCCCTAATAATCCGGCTCAGCACCAAGATTACACCCAAAAATCCTCACCGTCCCATCCGGCCCGCCCACCCCATACAACATCTCCGTCGGATGAAACACCAGCGACGCCATCATCCGCCTACTATGCGCAAACCGCGGCGGATGCACATGCCCCGTCGAGACGACCACACCCGACGACACCGCCGCCTTCTTCATCGACTGCACCTTCACCTTTTGCTCCTTCCACTGCGTCGGCGAGATGGCTGACGATCTACACGGCGCGCGTGTTCAGAGTCCAAATCACAGGCAGACAAACAGAAGTTGACACTAACCCAGCAAACACCTCCGCGTTCCGATGCACATCAAACGCCGACAACCCGCTCGCGCTGAGATTCCACGTGTCCAGCGCCTCCCGGTTATTGCGCACGTCCCACAGCTTGACGATACCATCTTGACTTCTACCAGAACTCGTGTCAAAAAGACTCGTAAGCAAACAAACAGAATAAACACACCCAGCAGATAAAAACTGATGAGAATAAGTCGGATGCGGACAGATATTCTGCACCCAAGCTGAATGCCCCGGGAATGTCGTCACCACAGGCTCCTCAACATCAAGCCGCAGATCAAACATCTTCACAGCGCCATCCGCAAACCCAGCAAGGAACGTGTCCGAAAAGACATTTCGGCCGGCGGCCATCGCTGTTACAGGACTATCTGACTGAGTCTCAATCTCCTGTTTTATGACGCATTAACAATAATCACAATGAACGCGTGAGTATACCACTAACCGGTCCATGAAGCTCAGTCTGTGCATCCCATGTCTGAATGACACGAGAGTCGCCCCCGATGAGAAGCGTCCCGTTCGATGCCTTCCAGTCCGTGATAAGCCCAGAGCCACGTTGCATTGGAATACGCTCCAATCCCCGGAAAGCGCTAACGAGCTGGACCGGGCCTTGCTCGAGGGCGGGATCATAATTGCGATACAAGCGTATAATGCCATCGTCTAAAAAAACTGTTCGACCAACCGAAAGACACGCATGGACAATGTCATACCTGAACCAGTTAAAATGATACCACCAACATCCTGGTTGATGAGATGCAAAGAGGTAATGGAGCTTCCTCTATGATTGCCATTACAAAACTGATTCAACCGTTTTTTCGACGACCAATCCCAAACACTGCGTAAAGTTAAGTACATTAGCTCAAGGAGAAGGAAACGCCCAATAACGTACGTGACAACGTCGTTCTCGTTGGCGACGACAAGATGTTTATCGTAAGAGTGGAACGCCATCGTCATCGGATGTCCCATAGATTGCAGAGTAGCAACACTTCGATCCCATGGCAAATACGCTTGACCAAAGTATAAGCAAGAACAAACGAAGAGGTCATTAGATCACTCACGAGCAGCCTCAGCCTGTGAATGTATCTCCGCGTCGACTTGCTCATTCCGCCGCTGCCGCCAAACCTGGTGATTATACTGCACACTCCCAGGCTCATCGGCTTCCGTTTGCTACGAATCAAATCAGAACCGAGAAGCAAGGCAAGAAAAGCCGCCACTCACTCGCATCTGCGGCTCCGTGAAATACTCGGTACACCAATCAAAGTACGAGCTCTTCAACGGCAGCACATTCTTCATATTATTCCCAGTCCCCAAGCCAGCTAGGTAGCTGCCCGTCGAGTCTGTCGAGAACGTACTCCGACTGGGACTAGGCACAGAGTTGCCATTCCGACGATGCCGCCTATGACGAGCCCTCAGACGCTCCATATCCTCCTCCATCAAAGCCTCCATAACGTGCGCAGGGAAGAAGATGGGCTGCGGTATATCCTGATCCGCTTGTGCAGCATTTCCATTCGTGTACGACACAGAGGAACGGTAGTACGGCGAAACGTACTTGACGACGTTGAGATTGGGAGAAGGCGGTCGGAGCGGTTCGCTGAACTCGGGTTTGGAGGGCGAGCTGAACAAGGAGAGCCCATCATCTGCGCTGGGGAATGTGACACCGCCAGCAAGGCTCTTCAGAGCGTTAGCAAACGACGAGGTGCGTCGCAGGGTGTTGGAGACCGAGTTGGTGACGGTGGCCATAGTGTCAGCTCGCGAGAAAGGCGGGCGAGCCAACTTGTTAGGTGACGGCGGCAAGTTGACCGATTGAGTAGAATGGGCTCGTTTTCTGGGGGCGGGAGGCTCGATGGGTGAGTTGCTTTCATTGGGCAGCTCCGGAGCCTGCGTCAGTGTCGTACAACTCAGCTTACTGAAGGGTGACTCCAGAAGAAGAGCCATGATGTAGTCCACGATGGTCTGCGCGTGTGCGGCGACTTCAGGATACGGGTCAATCGAAAGATCCAAAAGCACCAGGAAGATCGTGAAAATGGACTTCAAAATGATCTTGCTCTCCGCGACCTGTTGATTATCGCCCGGCAGGCTCTCCTCCCACTCCTGGATCGCCTCTGTCGCAAGATCCTCTTGGTCCTCCTCATATCCTGACCTCCACCGACGATCCTCTTCCCAATACAGCCACGCACAAACAACGAAGTAACCCCTCCACTCCTTCACCAGACAACTGATGAGGACAAGCAGCTCCTTCCTACACATCGGGCTAGCATCTTCTTTGATCTGGAAAGTCGCGTTGGTGACGAGTGACACCTCGACGCGCAGGTGCATACTTTCATCCTGATCAAACAGGCCTAACAGCGTTCCCGTACCCCCGCCACCTCGTTTTTCGGGATCCGCAGCACCGCTGGTACCCATCAAGGTCTGCAACGCGAAGAGGGCTGCGCATCGAACCTCCACTGAGGCATCGCACAACAGGTCAATGAGCTTCTCAGTGGGCGACGGGTGCATCGATATTGCGTCCGCTCTCGCCTTGTCGCTCGAGTCCCATAGCTGCGCCATACAAAGCGCCGCCCATTGTCGTAGTAAAAAGTCCCCATCATCAAGTTTATGTAGACACGCTTCGAAGACCCGTTCGTCCAGGCAGGCATTCTGACCGTTTGGAAAATCGCGAGACAACGACGACAAGATGAAGCAGCACATGGCTTGATGTTCGGACGAGTTGGGGAGGAAACCATCATCGGGCATAGCTAGAATTCGTGTGAAATAACGGTAGCCTTGCGGATTATTGTAAAGATCTGTTTGGACAGATGGGTCGACCGCCAGAATACGCGTCCAGATAAAGATGAGAACGGGTCGAAGATCCTGACCCGCTGCTTGAAGAAGCTTGGCCATGTACGGGAATATCCCGATGGATAACACCAAATTCACCGCCCAGGGGCCCAAGTCGACGAATTGTGAGAGAAGGATGAGTGCGCGGAGTCGGTGAGGCTGTGAGAGGAGGACTTGTAGGACAATAGGCAGTTGATCTGGCGGTTTACGAGGCACGAGGGCGTCGTCAAATCCAAAACTACCTCGTTTGGGTGTATCCTCGTCTAGATAGAAATCCCGCGCTAAAGGAAGCGAACGTGGACCGGGTCGCGTAAGGGCAGAACCGCCTCGAGATATCCACACCTCGAAGGCTGTAAGCTGGTCAGCGAAGAAACGGTTGGGGACATAAACATAAGGAGGGGACTGAGAGGCATCCTCTTCATTGGAAGAATGGCGCACGCTGCCGATGCGGCCCGGCAGGACATCGTGTTCGTCGTGAACGGAGGGAGGAGTGGATGCACCCTTGACCTTGGGAGGAATTTTGTTGCGAAGAAGGTCGGGAAGCTGTCGAAGACACGCGTCGACGGCGAGATCCCAAGTGGCCCATAATGGATGGGTGTTTGTCGCTGGAAGGGGAGGGTATGTATGGGGAGTGCAGTTGTAGTTCTTTAGAATTCTCTCGGCGAGAAGAAAGTTGCGGAAGAGGGATGCCACAAGAAGGTCACAACGGTAGAGACGGGAAAAGGTTTCGCGCGAGAATGAAGTCCAGGCGATGGTGTCCGTGATGGCGATGAAAATCCAATTGAGCTCGCCCAAGGGTGTGCGACGATCCTTGAGATCTCCCGGTAGCTGCATAATCATGTCGGGTTCCACACCGTCTGGTAGTCGTTCGTTGATTACGAAATAACGAAGAGCCATGTCGATGGGAGAGGTAAGACAGGACGTGAATACGTCTGCAGGAAGTTCCGGACACGACGGAAGTTGTTCGTTGGCTGCACACGCGGCGAGTTGTATGGAATGCATGAAGGGCGTCGCATCCACGGGATAACCACCGCGTTGAAAGTTCATGTCGGTGTCGCGACGCTCTGCGATGGTGTTGAAATTTTGCAGGAGATGGCCTGCAGCCGAACAGTCCCATATGTAAACACCCGGCGAGCCAAGCCAGGTCTGAATCTCGTGTAGACCGACGGGAATGTACTGGGTGTAGTTCCGGTTAAAACACCAGAGTTCCCCGCTAGCTGTGGGTTTGGGAACGCCATGTCCGTTGTAGTGAAAGAGCACGGCGTCGTCTTTAGCTTGTCGGCGAAGCTGCTGACAGCATTTCCGTATGTCATCCTGAGAGGGATCGAGGATGGGCTTGTATTGGATTTTCAAACTAAGGCCTTCATACTGCGACTTTAAGTTTGCGCCGATGGCTTCGAGTGCTCTACTGGCGGGTAACAGTCGGGGATCCACCCAGCACTCGAGAGCAGCACATGGCTGGGTTTTGATGACATCTGGTGGATCGACGTCCATGTTGAGACAAAGAATGAGAGCCGCATTGGCAGTCTTGAGCTTTCCGAGTGTAGAGTTGCGCCACGGAGTGAGCTTGGCTGACCACGACGGCTGAGGCGTCGGATTGCCGCATGTGAGATGGCGTTTGGCTGACCAATATGGAATGGGGGGTGTCGCCGTGTCAACCGAGGCGTCGGGGCGATTGGGGGCATGGCCGCGTGAATTGGAAGGAACGCGACTGGAATCCGTTTCGCTGTCCGAGTCTGAACCTAAATATAAATCGTTAGTTTTCGTTTACTGGTTTGTCCAGTAACGCACCAGTATGAAATTTTGGCCTCTTGGCGGATGGCACTGCTTCTGACGGTCTCATCTCTTCACGGCGTCGACGTCGCAGCAGTCATGTACAGCTCGACGTGAGCGTTAACGCGTGTGTTGGAGTCACAGACTCGTCACGCCTTTCCTCTTTCCACAACCATCATCTCCCATCATGGACCTCCGTCGGACGCGCTGCTGGATCCCTGACAGACAAACCGGGCAAACTCTTTCGACATAGAGCCGCCTTTCAAGGACACCATTACTTTCTGTGCATAATGTCAAGGCGCGACTTGGGATGCAGCACCACAAGCGGTACGCCACTAGCTCACTGCTCATTTTTGCTGTCTAACGTCCTCCGCAGCGACCAGTGCTCGTCGCCCGTCTGTCTTTACGCCCTCAGCGAACGCCGAGCAACGGTATCGAACTCGCTCAGAACGCCATCTCCCAGACCAAACGCTACCCCTGCTACTCGGACTAGCTGCTTTGGCCAGGGATCCCCACCAACAAGACAGCGTCGATTTTACACGCCAGAGCCCCAATTCGGACATCACAACCCAATAAGACTACCCCTCCTCGCTCTCTCTCCCTTCAAACAGCCAGACGTCAAGTCGCCGATGCACGGCAGCCTTTACAAGGATCCGAAACCTGCGGGCAGAAATGCTCAAGATGTTCATGTTGGACAAGGAGCTGGCGGAGGAGCGTGCAGAGGTGATGCGGGAGACAATCGCGAGAGGGTTGACGGCTTCTTGATGAGAGGACATGCTGTCGTGCGCCGAGGCGAGGGCGGCGAAGCCTTGTGGGTGCTTTAGACCCGGATCGCCCTCGCGGGTCGTTCTTTCACGCGGCGCTTCACTTTACACTACGCTACATAATCCTCCCTCTCCAACATGTCCACGGACACTACCGCGCTGCCCGCTACCACCTGGCACCTCGCCTCGACTCCCTAATCGCCTGACCTTACTATTATTTATTTACCTACAGTACTCTAGTTTACACCTATTCCAAGGACTCGTAAGTACACCAACGTGCGTCGTAGATAATCACTTACATTTGTTCTACCTATCACAATAAACCGGTTTTTAAAACACCTGTATGAATTTGTTAGTGCCCCGTGTCGGGAGGTAACAACACTGTTACCTCGTCCAATACGTTTCCGCGCCGACGAGTAAGAACCGTCCAAAGAACGCTGTCAAGTCGGTAAGAACCCGTTTCGAGAAGAACAAGTTAATTTCTTACTATCTCACGTTCACGCTGCAATCGAATTCGCGTGAGCAACTTGAAGAAGTTTATAAGTATCAGGAAAACGACTTACCTCGAAGGCCGTTCAAAGCGGTATCGGAATGCACAAAACAGTAGCGCTGAAAAGATCGCGGTCAGCGATCACGAATAAAGACGGTGCAAAACCAAGACTTACTGCTTTGTCGGCTTCCACTCAAGATCCACCCAAGAGACACGCGGATCTTGACATCCCAAAGTCGAGTAAACGCAAAACGCTACGATGAATGTGGTTAGTGAGATTGGGAAATACCCAGCAGACAGAAGACTTACTCCAGAGGAGGACAACTCGGCCGGACTCGACGAGAGAATGCCGGCGTGTTCAACTTCAAGACGAGTTAGTCAATGGTATGAACAAGGTCAACGACAGACACCAATACCTGAGAAAGTTTGAGTCGATGATACAGGTACACAAGCCAAAGAACTAGACGTACCCGCTGTTCAAGTTGAAGTCAATGTTGAAGAAGATCCTCCTTTGGTCGTTGTCCAAGTCAAGGCTGACGCAAGGTTAGTCGATGCTGAAGGAAGAGTCGGTGAACTCACCAGAGGAAGAAGACAAGGCGGCGGTGACGAAGATCTTCGTCAACCGTGGCCTCGGACATCGTGAATGTTGACACTGATGATCAGTTAGTCGATGTTCAAACCGGGGAAAGTGACGATGACTTACGATACGTCCATGAGAGTCGATGTCTGCCCAAGAAAGTCAGTATCAACGACAACGTTATCTCATCGGGGTGTTGAAGTAGCCAACTTGCAATGACATTGAATGTTGATACTAACAACAGTCAGTAAGCAAGACCCGTTGAAAGAAATTGTTGACCTACCTGAAAGTGAGAGGGATCCCGAGATGCGGTCGATGAGGGCAAGCCTGAAGGTGTTGATGTCTGGACGGCGAGGAAAGGCAGCGAAGGATCTAGAGACCGGTGGTCAACATTGGGCAGCGTCAAGTTTGACGAAAGGATCAACATACCATGAAGGTAGCAATGAGTAGAAGTCAAGTCTTTGACTTATGTCGACGTCGTTAAAGCAAGTCAAACTAGGCCGAGATCAATGAAGAGTCAAGACCAATGAACAGAAGACAAGACTAACCGAAAGTAACGAAGAGTCTTGAAGGACAGTTGAGGTCTGAAGCGAGGTGAGTCACTGTATGAACCAAAGTACTCGCAAAGTTCAACATACTCGTGACTGTGAACGGCCGTCGTGGCGGGTGACGCTGGCTACCGCCGCCCCGAAGTCGAACATGTCGAAGTCGTCCGGCGTGACAATTGGATCCTGTACGAGGGGGCAAGAGCAGTGGGAACAGTCCTATCCCGACGTCCCGCCATCCTGCTCAACGCGCCAAACAGTCAGTACAGGTTCGGACATGACGGTGTGAAGACACCTACGGGACGATGAGGTCGCGATCCCGACGAGGGCGGCATGACGACGTCTAAGAGACGACCGACAGCGTCAACGTCGTGGTAGTGGTGGGTAGGAGGGACCAGTGAGAGTGGGGGGGAAAGGAAGAATGGAATGGGTGGACACCTGGTGGTCCTGGATTATATCCCAAGATATCTCGGGCGAGATCTGGATCTGACGCGGTCCATTCGGTTGGTGTTTGAGGGCGATGACGTTGCCGTCGCCAGGCTATCCATTTGACTTTGTCAACCACATTTGCGGAATGTTGGAATTCGTAGCGCCACACGTAAGTTGGAATTCAGAATGTTGTGCAATAGAAAGTATAACGAGCCGAGTAGTATGGCGGCTATTCGAGTAGTGCTAGAGCCCATCTGGAAGTAGTCTCGGCTCATGAATGCGAGATAGCAATAACAAGTACATACCTGGACAGTCCTAAATCGAGATCTCTTCAACGTCAAAGGGCTCCTCAAATAAAACGCTCGCGGATCCATGCAGTTGTCGTATCCGCGTTCTGTGCCGTGGTAACGCTTCCACGTAAACGAAGAAATCATATTGAAGGGAATGAGGGTTCCGCGGCGCGAACTCCAAAATGGTGTCACAATCATGAGACCGCGAAGTCTGCGGATCCATGCTGTTAGAAATAAAGTCTATTCAATAGCTTTAGCGCTGCCGATAAACAGACGGGGCACGTACCTGTTTTGTTGAATGGAAATCTGCGCATGCAGACCAGGACCGAATTACAGAGCTTCACCTATTCTGAGAGTATTATGCCGTGAATAAACTACATCAAGTATGCTGTACAGATGAGCGATTAACGCCGCGGAGGGGATTTCCAGGAAAGAAGACGTTCAGATGGAAACGGGATGGGGGATGGAGACAAGGATGAAAGGCCGCGTCACCCTTCCCAGGCTGTCGGTCCCGACACGATAAGATTGCCTTCAAGAGGCACCCGTAGTGCTCGTCATAGATAATACAAGTCGAAATTGACGGCAGCGGAATGCGAAGTCAAGGTACAAAGTGGAATAAGACGCGTTTAACGCGTTGTCCCGCCCCAAGGACCGTCGGGATGTTTGATTAGAGTTTTGAGGAGTGGGTTCCGAACCAAGAGAGGCGCACACAGGCGGAGAGAAGACCAGAATTTATTTGAGTCCAGAAACCAGGTCGGCGTGGTGAGAGTCCAAGTCCAAGTCACTTCGATCACTCGGGTTTGCCCGAGTGGACTTGCATTGTCGCCACCACGCGATTTCGAGCCTCAGCAATATCAATCCTCTTTGCACCGCCCGCGGAACATGCGGACATCTTTGAGGTGAGTAAATAACGCGAACATTGAAGTAAGCTTTGAATACAAACTATATCTAGACGTCTTCGGCTCACCTTGGTTTAGTCTTTCTAGTGACTCGACGGGCTTAAAACTCGGTGTTGAACGTAACCAGGTGAGCCGCGTGTTACGGTACGTGTAGATCTTCTTCACGGACAGGTTCGGGAACTGATTAAGAAATTTATATTCTGGCTGCCACGGGACGAAGAGGTACATGACGACTCCGTACTCTATCCCCTGGCATTCGGATGCAGCCTTCTTAACTCTAAGCTGGGCCACTCAGATCAATCTTGACGCTATCTACGACTGCCGCCTCGGAATCTTATGCCACCGCCGACACACCTTCACGTTCGTCTACTCCGTCTCTCGACTAGACCTCGCCGCCGACAAAGATCTCACTCGCCGACTCCACCGGGACGCGAACGCCGTGTTCTTCGACGTACTTCACTCTTACCAGCCTCGTGACAAACTATTTCTAATGCAAATTTTGTGCTACGCTAATCTACACCTATTTGACGGACTTGTGAGTATGCCAACCTGCATGGTACAAAGGAACTTACATTTGTACTGTATATCAAAATGAAACGGGTTCTTTCGCTTCTGTTTGAACAAACTGTTAATACCCTGCATAAGTCCGAGTAGTAAATGGCTTACCTCTCAACTCAAGTCAGTCGACGGTCCGAGAAAGGAGAACAACACACACACTAGTCGAGTCGGCGACGACCGCAGAGACCTAGTAAAGTTTCAGTCCATAACGAAGGTACACTGAAAGGACGCGACGTACCCACCGGTCGAGTTGAAGCCAGTGTTGAAGATCTTCCTTCCGAGGGCTTCGTTATTGTCAAAGTCGAGTCTGACGAAGGGCGAGTCAATGTTGAAGGACATGGGACAAGTGAGAAGAACATACCGGAGGATCAAGAGTAAACAAGTTGAAGACGGCGTTGACGAAGATCATCGTCAACGGTGGCCTTGATCGTTGTTCATGTTTATGCTGATGACAACTTGGTTGATATTCCAAGACATGAAGATGGCGAAGACTTACCGTACATCGATGAGAGCATGGCCAAGCGAGGCTGAAGTCTGGCCGAAGGAGTCAGCATCGGTGAAGAAACACGACGGCAAAGAAGAGACTGACCTCAGCGGGATGGTAGAGTAGACAAGTCTCCGTGTTGAAGGTCAATGCTGAACGGAAGTATTTAGCAATCGATAACACAATGAAGAGAAGGGTAGAACATACGCGATGACGAGAAGCGTAGCGACCCCGTGCTGAGAGAGGTGGTCGGCGTTGAAAGTGTCGATGTCTAAAGGCCAGTCGTCAACATCGGTGAAGACCAATGCAATGAAAAGATCAACATACCCTCAATACCCTCAACAAATCAACGAGTAAGAGTCTAGTCGTCGAGCAGTGCCGATGTCGTCAAAACAAGTCAACCTATCTCTGTGTCAACGAAGCCCAATGAAAGCAAGGCAAGACTAACCGAAAGTAAGTCTTGAAGGAAAGTCGAGGTAGGTCTAAGGGAAGGCGAGTCATTGCATGGACCAAGGTATTCGAGAAAGTCCAACATACCGTGACCGTGAACGGTCGTCGTGGCGGGTGACGCTGGCTACCGCCGCCCCGAGTTGAAGCCCATTGCAAGTCGAACATGTTGAAGTCGTCCGGCGTAATGACTGGATCCCGTAGGAGGAGGAAAGAGCCATAAAACAGTCCAATCCCGACGTCCCGACATCCTGTTCAACGCACCAAACGACGAGGCCAAGTTCGGACATGATGGCAGGAAGACGCCTACCAAGCGGACATGATGACGAGCTGGCGATCCCGATGGCGGCGGCATTACGACGACGAAGAGACGAACGAACGCGTCGACATCGTGGTCGTAGTGAGTGGGAGAGGCAAGTGGGAGTGGTGGGGGGAAGGGAAGAATGGCATGGGGGATATAACCCACTGGGACCGGCCAGGTGTCCCGCGTAAGATCCAGATCTGACGGAATCCATTCAGTTGGGATTCGAGGGTAATGACGTCGCTGTCGTCAGGCTATCTGTTTGACTTTGCTAACCGAATTTGCGGAATGTTGGAATTCGCGCCACACGTAAGTTGGTGTTTGGAATGTTGGTGAATTGAAAGCATAAAGAGCCGAACGAGGTGGCGGAGAAGTCGAGGAATGTTGCATAAATATCTTAGAAAAGTTTAAGTTCGTCGAGGCGAGGTATCAGTATTAAGACCAACGTACCAGTAGAGTCCAAGTCGAGAACTTGTCAACACGAAAAGGTCCCTCAAGTCTAATGTTCTCAGATCGATAGGCTTGACACTGTCGTAATTAAGGGCATGGGAACTCCGCCACGTAAACGAAGAATCTGCCAAGAACACACAACCAAATGAAAGAGGCTTCCGAGGCGCGAACACCAAAATGGCGTTTTAATCACCAGACCGCGAGGTCCGCGGATCCATGCAGTCACGAATATAGCCTATTCAAAAGCGTCAGCGCTGCCGATAAGCAGAACGGGACCACATCCCTATTTTGTTGAATGAAAATCCTATCTCCAGGTACATGCAGACCAGAATCCAGAGCCCAGCGTATTCTGCGCGAGTTACGCCGTGAGTAAACGTATTCCAAAGAGTGGATTAATGAGCGATTATCGCCGTCGAGCAATTCCAAAGACAGCTGACGTCCAGATTAAAACGGGATGAGGGATGGAGGCAAGGATGGAAAGGCCGCGTCACCCTTCCCAGGCTGTCGGTCCCGACACGATAAGATTGCCTTCAAGAGGCACCCGTAGTGCTCGTCATAGATTATAGAAGTCGAAATTGACGGCAGCGGAAAGTAAAGTCAAGGTACAAAGTGGAATAAGACGCGTTTAACGCGTTGTCGCGCCCCTACGACCGTCGGGATCTCTTAAGCGAGTCTTGAGTAGTGAGTTCCGAGCCATCAGAGGCGCACGCAAGTGGAGAGAAGGTCGGAATTTATTTGACTCCAGAAACCAGGTCGGCATGGTGAGAGTCCAAGTCAAGTGCACTCGATCACTCGGCATTGTCCGAATGGGGACTTGTGCTCTTACCACGACCTCAAACGCGTCGCTCCGACACTTCGCAAGGACGACGACGTCTGGACCCTCTGCGCCGACCGCGGATTATGCGGAGGACTTATGGCGGCTTAGAATAACGTTGCCCTTGTGGTAATTTATCGGAACATAAAGGTAAGCTTTTATTGAAACGATGCATAATGGTTTTCGGCTCACCGTGGATAAGGTTTTTCTTTACTTCTTGTGGCGACATTTCAAGAATGCTGCTGGACACGTAACCCTTGTCCTGCGTGCTATGGTGAGCGCGGATCCTATTTTAATCTTGAACGTTACTGACCATGTTTCCAGGAACGTGTTACGACTTTGTCGACGGACTTGGGGCGTAGGCATCAAGTGTTAGGGACGTCGAGGATGTTTATGGCGACGGTGACACGTCGTCTAGGTCAGCTTGCTAGGTATGGTCTTTCTAAGTCCAACTCATTCATTCTAACAAAAGGCTAAAGATCGTGTTCCTTGGAAACAGTATACACTACCACGGATTTATCGACATATTCAATCTTATTCTATCTCTATTCTACCTATTCTCTGCGCGTACGGCGATAAGAATCGCGCCATTGTATGACCGACTCGACATCAACAATCTCCACCCGACTTCAACTTCCCCGCCGACACCTACTGTAGGATGCTACAAGAAAACGAGGTACGCGGCGAACTCTGCGCGATGTGGTTACTGCAAGTCTTAAAGTTACCGCGGTACGTACCTGATCTGCTGGCCATGAAGTGTGGCGAATCCGGATTCCGTGATGGCCTGGTTCCAGGCGAAAGCCTCGCTTGGTGATGTTCTTGTTTAGTCTTCGATGGCGGGTGTACGGTCCTCATCATTGCGGGGACTTCAGGTCGCCCTGACCTCCCCATTAGGTCAAAGGAAGAGACCGTAATAAAGACGGTACGTACATCTTTTATTCAGTGCGAATATCCGGCTCATGGAAACAAGCCAGATCTGGATCTTAATCGAGTGGTTCTCCTCGGTTCCTTTGCCTCGCTTGTTCCCGTGGGTATCTTACCCATTGGAGGGCGTGCTCGATGTCGACTGCAAGAGTCGACTTGACGGGCGGTGAGTGGGATAGTTGAGTCGGCACTAGTTGAGTCGGCCAGGAGACGGCCGTGTGCAGTCGCACGCGAGCCCTGGCCGAACTCCTGCAGAATTTCCGAAAGAGTCATGTTCAAAAGTTGAACATGGCGGAAAAAGGTAACGTACTTGCGTCGCTTGTTCAGGAAACTTTCCGCGCCATTGATGTTGAGTAAATGCAGATCTGCATCGCCATGGAATCCAAATCGGAGGACTTGCTGGTCGCATTTGAAGTGTGGCGTCGACGCGAGGATTAACTAGACTTCGGCATGAACACCCTCGTCATTTAACGGACGATGGACGTACCATGAGGCACGTCCGCGGCGTGAGGATTCGGATTTGTCTATGGGAGCCTTGGTTCCGTTGTTAGGACACTAATGAATGAGGAGTATAAACAGTGAGTACGTGCCTCTTCTTTTTTTCGCTGATTTCCGGCTCATGGAAACGAACCAGATCTGGATCTTACTCAAAGGCTACTCCTCGCTGGCTTCGTCACCTGCCGCCGCCCTCTTTCCGTGTGGTATACTGTCCGCTCGACGCCGACTGCAAAACAACCTGAATAGCGGCGAGTCGGGACATCCGAGTTGGTGAAGATATCCTCTTGCGCAGTGCTTCTGGGTCCCGAGTGAACTGCCGGGCCAAAACAGCGCAGAATTTCCTAAACGGAATGTTCAACTTTTGAAAATGATGAAAGAAGGTAACGTACTTTCGTTGCTTGTTTGGGAATATTTCCCCGCGATTAACGTTACAAATAGATCCGCATTGAGGAGTCCGAATGGGGAGACCTGGTTGGTTGAATTCGAAGTGTGGCGTCGCTACGGGTGGTGGTGTTGATGTCTGTACGCTGTGTTGGGCGGCACGATAAAAACGGAGAGTGACGTCAAATAGGGGTCCTGGTAAGTCGTTTCCCTCTGCGCTTGTTTTTGATTATTTCCTAGTTGGTATGTTGAGATTTCGAAGCTGTTTCAAAAGGTGACGTACCATGCGCTTAACCGAGACCGCGGATTTCGTGACTAACTCCTTCATATCCAGATCTACATCAATGTCCAAATGGAACGAACTTGCCGACGGATGGTTGGAGCTTCTTATGTGGCGCCGTTTCCTGGAAGTGATAGTTGTTCCTATGGATCGTTGAGCGCTGATTTGGGGTGAATAACGAAGAGTTCAACATTTTCCTCAATCATTGGCTTTGTCGCTGCGCTCGCGGGGGAAACTCTGTAGTCCGATGTAAGTCCAAGGAGTGCGATTCGCACGAGTGATGAAGACGAGACAAGTCACTCGCGTCGCGCTATCGTAGCCTTCTTCGCTTCAAGTGCCTGCCTGGGATGTTCAGCTTTGAAAGTTGAACCTTTATTGAATGGTGACGTACCCCTCGGAATTGACCGTTCGATTTGCGCAGATCTGGATCTCCATCAAGCTCGGATGGGGTCGCGTTGCTTTGACGTGTTCAGCGCGGGTCACGACCCCGTTTCTTGAACAAAATCTGGAACGAATGAAATGATGGACTCGAAATGGAGGTAAGTTTTACCTTTGAGACGATGGATATTCCTCAAACTGCTCTCAGAATTGTTAGAACAGAGTGACATGGAAGTCAAAATGATACGAACCTTGAGCCCTCGGCTGGCGCCGCTACGACATTAGAATTTAAAGCGCAATCTTCTTCATTGTATGTCAAAGCTGACTGTGTCGGGTGGCCTCAAACTAAACAAGATCTCTTCAGAATGGAGCGGAATTCAGACCGGGAGGAATATAAACCTCGAGGCCCGCGGAGCACGACCGAAACTTCTTGAAGACGGAAACCCTCCGGCATCGTTGCGTGCGCCAAGATGCATCAAGTCCGCCGACTCCAGTTCTGGACGAATTGAGAGACACAGTATTTAAAGAAAAGGTAAAACCTACCTGTTTCGAGTCGAAGTACACGAGGGAAACTGACGACAATATTAGGACTTTCAACATCGTGAAGAAACCAAGATTTCACGAACTCGCACATTTGGCCTTCGCCACCCCATTGTCCAGTGCCGCAGGACGCGCCACACCACCGAATTCAGTTCTGGATGAATTGAGCGACCTTGACGAACAAGTTGTATGTGCAATTCACCGCTCTTGGCCTCGGCACTGATAGAGGCCTTGTCAGCATTCAACGGCGAAAGAGATCAAACAGCGACAAACCTCATGCTGCTCCCTACGGTGCTCGCGCCGACTCCACGATCTGTTATCCGTACTGGCCGAAATGCATCTGAAGGCTGTGGTAAGAATTTGATTCTGAATACGATGAGAATGAGGGTAGGAGCGCGCGTCGGGGCGACTCGTCGAAGAGCATGTCCTGGTAGTAGAAGACTGTGCGTTGTCAAGTGCGACAAAGTCCACGGAGCCGTCCTCTGCGTAACTTCAAGCTTTGTATTGAGGGGCAACTCGGACAACATGTTTTGTTTCTTGCAGCTCGTTCTACTGGTGGTTTTCCCTTATTCTTACATGGATTCGAACCGTATTTTCCGCACGATTACAAGGATCTGCAAGGGAAAGTAGACGGAAAACATTCTCAAGACACCTCAAGTGCAATTCGGCTCTCGTTTGAAACGTGCGTTCCTGGTAACATAATTGTGCCACACTTGTTCGGAGGACTTGAACTTGTCTGTCGACTGCAAGGCGCGGTATGTTGGAAAATATCATGATATGGGCACTGTTCGAAAGCTGCAGAATGGGGGCGTTGAGTCGTGGTAAGGGGACAGCAGTCGGCGAAGATGTGCAATGTTGAGGCGATAGTCAGCCAAAGTCTAACAAGCACCTGTGTCGTCAGACCACCTGGTCCAACTCTAAACGAATCAACAGCACCGCCACCTCCAGGGAGTATAAAGAGGGCTGGGACGCCAGCCATGCCCATCCATTCCTTCCCCCCCAGGTTTGTGTCTCCCTTCCTGTCCCGTGCGCCTGTTGGTCTGGAGCGAGTACCATGGTGATGACGACCACCTTGTGTGGACTGTGTGGACCCCTGGCGTCAGAGCGTGCTTGAATGAATGTCGCGGCGTTCAGCTTCCACACAGTTGGTACTTGCTGTCGGAACGCGGCATCCGTTTTCTTTTTTTTTGTTACCTACGTGGTGTATACCGGGTCACGGCCCTTTGGGGTACTACCTTGGATACCCCTACTTATTTGTTCATCCTGCATGTACCTTCGGGAGGGGAGACTATTGACAAAATTTCAAAAACCTCAGTTGAACTTGGCTCGATTTTTTGCAAAAGCTTAACGACGTGCAAAGTACCAAACTCAACGGCAGCACAAGCCGCGCAAACGGGACACAGACGGCAGACAAGTAAGGAAAAAGCATAATATATTGAGTATAGAATAGTACAAGTATGGTAGTGCGGTGTCGTACAACTCGAAGGGCAACTCCAGAAGAACATAGTCCACGATGGTCTGCGCGACTTCAGGATACGGGTCAATCGAAAGATCCAAAAGGACGAGGAAGATCGTGAAAATGGACTTCAAAATGATCTTGCTCTCCGCCACCTGTTGATTATCGCCAGGCAGGCTCTCCTCCCACTCCTGGATCGCCTCTGTCGCAAGATCCTCTTGGTCCTCCTCATATCCTGACCTCCACCGACGATCCTCTTCCCAATACAGCCACGCACAAACAACGAAGTAACCCCTCCACTCCTTCACCAGACAACTGATGAGGACAAGCAGCTCCTTCCTACACATCGGGCTAGCATCTTCTTTGATCTGGAAAGTCGCGTTGGTGACGAGTGACACCTCGACGCGCAGGTGCATACTTTCATCCTGATCAAACAGGCCTAACAGCGTTCCCGTACCCCCGCCACCTCGTTTTTCGGGATCCGCAGCACCGCTGGTACCCATCAAGGTCTGCAACGCGAAGAGGGCTGCGCATCGAACCTCCACTGAGGCATCGCACAACAGGTCAATGAGCTTCTCAGTGGGCGACGGGTGCATCGATATTGCGTCCGCTCTCGCCTTGTCGCTCGAGTCCCATAGCTGCGCCATACAAAGCGCCGCCCATTGTCGTAGTAAAAAGTCCCCATCATCAAGTTTATGTAGACACGCTTCGAAGACCCGTTCGTCCAGGCAGGCATTCTGACCGTTTGGAAAATCGCGAGACAACGACGACAAGATGAAGCAGCACATGGCTTGATGTTCGGACGAGTTGGGGAGGAAACCATCATCGGGCATAGCTAGAATTCGTGTGAAATAACGGTAGCCTTGCGGATTATTGTAAAGATCTGTTTGGACAGATGGGTCGACCGCCAGAATACGCGTCCAGATAAAGATGAGAACGGGTCGAAGATCCTGACCCGCTGCTTGAAGAAGCTTGGCCATGTACGGGAATATCCCGATGGATAACACCAAATTCACCGCCCAGGGGCCCAAGTCGACGAATTGTGAGAGAAGGATGAGTGCGCGGAGTCGGTGAGGCTGTGAGAGGAGGACTTGTAGGACAATAGGCAGTTGATCTGGCGGTTTACGAGGCACGAGGGCGTCGTCAAATCCAAAACTACCTCGTTTGGGTGTATCCTCGTTCAGATAGAAATCCCGCGCTAAAGGAAGCGAACGTGGACCGGGTCGCGTAAGGGCAGAACCGCCTCGAGATATCCACACCTCGAAGGCTGTAAGCTGGTCAGCGAAGAAACGGTTGGGGACATAAACATAAGGAGGGGACTGAGAGGCATCCTCTTCATTGGAAGAATGGCGCACGCTGCCGATGCGGCCCGGCAGGACATCGTGTTCGTCGTGAACGGAGGGAGGAGTGGATGCACCCTTGACCTTGGGAGGAATTTTGTTGCGGAGAAGGTCGGGAAGCTGTCGAAGACACGCGTCGACGGCGAGATCCCAAGTGGCCCATAATGGATGGGTGTTTGTCGCTGGAAGGGGAGGGTATGTATGGGGAGTGCAGTTGTAGTTCTTGAGAATTCTCTCGGCGAGAAGGAAGTTGCGGAAGAGGGATGCCACAAGAAGGTCACAACGGTAGAGACGGGAAAAGGTTTCGCGCGAGAATGAAGTCCAGGCGATGGTGTCTGTGATGGCGATGAAAATCCAATTGAGCTCGCCCAAGGGTGTACGACGATCCTTGAGATCTCCCGGTAGCTGCATAATCATGTCGGGCTCCACGCCGTCTGGTAGTCGTTCGTTAATTACGAAATAGCGAAGAGCCATGTCGATGGGAGAGGTAAGACAGGACGTGAATACGTCTGCAGGAAGTTCCGGACACGACGGAAGTTGTTCGTTGGCTGCACACGCGGCGAGTTGTATGGAATGCATGAAGGGCGTCGCATCCACGGGATAACCACCGCGTTGAAAGTTCATGTCGGTGTCGCGACGCTCTGCAATGGTGTTGAAATTTTGCAGGAGATGACCTGCAGCCGAACAGTCCCAAATGTAAACACCCGGCGAGCCAAGCCAAGTCTGAATCTCGTGTAGACCGACGGGAATGTACTGGGTGTAGTTCCGGTTAAAGCACCAGAGTTCCCCGCTAGCTGTGGGTTTGGGAACGCCATGTCCGTTGTAGTGAAAGAGCACGGCGTCGTCTTTAGCTTGTCGGCGAAGCTGCTGACAGCATTTCCGTATGTCATCCTGAGAGGGATCGAGGATGGGCTTGTATTGGATTTTTAAACTAAGGCCTTCATACTGCGACTTTAGGTTTGCACCGATGGCTTCGAGGGCTCTACTGGCGGGTAAGAGTCGCGGATCCACCCAGCACTCGAGAGCAGCACATGGCTGGGTTTTGATGACATCTGGTGGATCGACGTCCATGTTGAGGCAAAGAATGAGAGCCGCATTGGCAGTCTTGAGCTTTCCGAGTGTAGAGTTGCGCCACGGCGTGAGCTTGGCTGACCACGACGGCTGGGGCGTCGGATTGCCGCATGTGAGATGGCGTTTGGCTGACCAATATGGAATGGGCGGTGTCGCCGTGTCAACGGAGGCATCGGGGCGATTGGGGGCATGGCCGCGTGAATTAGAAGGAACGCGACTGGAATCCGTCTCGCTGTCCGAGTCTGAACCTGTATAGAAATGGTGAGTTTTCGATTACTGTATTGTCCAGTAACGAACCAGTATGGAACTTGGGCCGCTTGGCAGAGGGCACTGCTTCTGACGGTCTCATCTCTTTACGGCGTCGACGTCGCAGCAGTCATGTACAGCTCGACGTGAGCGTTAACGCGTGTGTTGGAGTCACAGACTCGTCACGCCTTTCCTCTTTCCACAACCATCATGTCCCATCATTGACTTCCCTGTCGGACGCGCTGCTGGATCCTTGGCCGACAGACCACGCACTCCCTTTGGAGATGACGGCCTTTTCTAGGTGACTATTACTTTCCCTACATCCGTTCATCCAATATCAAGGCGCCACTTGGGATAGAGCACCACCAGCGGTACGCCACTAGCTCACTGCTCATTTTTGCTGTCTAACGTCCTCCGCAGCGACCAGTGCTCGTCGCCCGTCTGTCTTTAGGCCCCAAGTGAACGCCGAGCAACGGTATCGAACTCGCTCAGAACCCCATCTCCCAGACCAAACGCTACCCCTGCTACTCGGACTAGCTGCTTTGGCCAGGGATCCCCCACCAACAAGACACCGTCGATTTTACACGCCAGAGCCCCAATTCGGACATCACAACCCAATAAGACTACCCCTCCTCGCTCTCCTCCCTTCAAACAGCCAGACGTCAAGTCGCCGATGCACGGCAGCTTTTACAAGGATCCGAAACCTGCGGGCAGAAATGCTCAAGATGTTCATGTTGGATAAGGAGCTGGCGGAGGAGCGTGCGGAGGTGATGCGGGAGGCAATCGCGAGAGGGTTGAGGACTTCTTGACGAGAGGACATGCTGTCGGTGCGCCGAGGCGAGGGCGGCGAAGCTTCGGGGGTGCTTTGGACCCGGATCGCCCTCGCGGGTCGTTCTTTCACGCGCGGCGCTTCAATCGCTGCCGACTTTACAATACGCTACATAATCCTCCCTCTCCAACATGTCCACGGACACTACCGCGCCGCCCGCTGCCACCTGGCACCTCGCCTCCACTCGTCAATCGCCTTACATTACTTTCATTTATACACCTACGGTACCCTAGTTTACACCTATTCCACGGAGTCGTAAGTATACCAACGTTCGTCGTAGACAACCACTTACATTTGTACTACCTATCAAAATAAACCGGTTTTTAAAACTCCTGTATGAATTTGTTAGTGCCCCGTGTCGGGAGGTAACAACACTGTTACCTCGTCCAATACGTTTCCGCGCCGACGAGTAAGAACCGTCCAAAGAACGCTGTCAAGTCGGTAAGAACCCGTTTCGAGAAGAACAAGTTAATTTCTTACTATCTCACGTTCACGCTACAATCGAATTCGCGTGAGCAACTTGAAGAAGTTTATAAGTAACAGGAAAACGACTTACCTCGAAGGCCGTTCAAAGCGGTATCGGAATGCACAAAACAGTAGCGCTGAAAAGATCGCGGTCAACGATCACGAATAAAGACAGTGCAACACCAAGACTTACTGCTTTGTCGGCTTCCACTCAAGATCCACCCAAGAGACACGCGGATCTTGACATCCCAAAGTCGAGTAAACGCAAAATGCTACGATGAATATGGTTAGTGAGATTGGGAAATACCCAGCAGACAGAAGACTTACTCCAGAGGAGGACAACTCGGCCGGACTCGACGAGAGAATGCCGGCGTGTTCGACTGCAAGACGAGTTAGTCAATGGTATGAACAAGGTCAACGACACGCGTACCACGCGCGTCAACGACGGACACCAATACCTGAGAAAGTTTGAGTCGATGATAGAGGTACACAAGCCAAAGAACTAGACGTACCCGCTGTTCAAGTTGAAGTCAATGATGAAGAAGATCCTCCTTTGGTCGTTGTCCAAGTCAAGGCTGACGCAAGGTTAGTCGATGCTGACGGAAGAGTCGATGAACTCACCGGAGGAAGAAGACAAGGCGGCGGTGACGAAGATCTTCGTCAACAGTGGCCTCGGACATCGTGAATGTTGACACTGATGATCAGTTAGTCGATGTTCAAACCGGGGAAAGTGACGATGACTTACGATACGTCCATGAGAGTCGATGTCTGCCCAAGAAAGTCAGTATCAACGACAACGTTATCTCATCGGGGTGTTAGAGTAGCCAAGCAATGACAATGACTGTTGATACTAACAACAGTCAGTAAGCAAGACCCGTTGAAAGAAATTGTCGACCTACCTGAAAGCGAGAGGGATCCCGAGATGCGGTCGATGAGGGCAAGCCTGAAGGTGTTGATGTCTGGATGGCGAGGAAAGGCAGCGAAGGATCTAGAGACCGGTGGTCAACATTGGGCAGCGTCAAGTTTAACGAAAGGATCAACATACCATGAAGGTAGCAATGAGTAGAAGTCAAGTCTTGGACTTATGTCGACGTCGTTAAAGCAAGTAAATCTAGGCTGAGATCAACGAAGAGTCAAGACCAATGAACAGAAGGCAAGACTAACCAAAAGTAACGAAGAGTCTTGAAGGAAAGTCGAAGTCTAAGGCAAGGTGAGTCACTGTATGAACCAAGATACTCGGAAAGTTCAACATACCCGTGACCATGAACGGTCGTCGTGGCGGGTGATGCTGGCTACCGCTGCCCCGAAGTCGAACATGTCGAAGTCGTCCGGCGTGACGACTGGATCCCGTAGGAGGCGGCAAGAGCAGTAGGAACAGTCCTATCCCGACGTCCCGCCATCCTGCTCAACGCGCCAAACAGTCAGTACAGGTTCGGACATGACGGTGTGAAGACACCTACGGGACGATGAGGTCGCGATCCCGACGAGGGCGGCATGACGACGTCTAAGAGACGACCGACAGCGTCAACGTCGTGGTAGTGGTGGGTGGGTGGGACCAGTGAGAGTGGGGGAGGAAGGAAGAATGGAATGAGTGGACACCTGCTGCTCCTGGGTTATATCCCAAGATATCTCGGGCGAGATCTGGATCTGACGCGATCCATTCGGTTGGTGTTTGAGGGCGATGACGTTTCCGTCGTCAGGCTATCCGTTTGGCTTTGTCAACCGAATTTGCGGAATGTCGGAATTGACGCCACACGTAAGTTGGCGAATTGAATAATGTTGGATTTGAGCGTAAGGAAGCGAGGAGCGAAACGGCCCAGTACAGTAGATTGTGTAGCCGCCTAAGTCGAGGTCCGTGAGCATGTAGATGCACGAAGATAAGAGCGAACGTACCGATACTGTACGGTTTCGACCGCATGTTCGCATAACGCGTCACGCGGGCCCCGGAACCGAACTTAGCCTAAACCGTAACGCATCACGGACCTTTTCCTGGAGGCGCGCAAGGCCTAAAAAGGAAATTTTCGGTCCCGCCTACGGCGGGAGCATCCAAATACAGCAATTTCGGGCCTTGTGCCTGAAAACGAACTTATATATCTAAGTTCGTTGAGCATAACGCGTCACACCCGGCGAACTTACGGTCGAAACCGTACAGTACCCCCAGCCGATGAACATAGTATCCCAGATTCAGATCTCCCAAGTTCAACATTCGGGGATCTGCATGTTTGACGTTGTCGTCACCGAGTCCTCGCTATCGCCCCCCACGTAAGCGCCCAAATCCTAATTGAACGCAGAACCTGGATCCAGTCGCGAAATTGAAAAATGAGCAACGTTGCGTTACTCAGATCACCAGACCGCGCTGTCTGCGGATCTAAACATTCTTTAAAAAAAAACTCTAACATGAAACACCAGTCAACGCCGTACAGGAACGGGGGTACTTACAATTTTTTGAATAGACTGGGTGCATCCGTGTCCTTGAGCATGGAGCTCGTTCCACACATTCTCGCAAAGAAGACGCCGAAAATAACGTTCTATGGTACCGTAATAGTCGCGTTAACCACGCCGAGGAGCAATGTCCGAAAGAAATGATATCCAGGTCAAAGTGAGGTGGGGGATGGAGGCAAGGGTGAAAAGCCGCGTCAGCACCGTCCACGTTCCCAGGGTGCCGGTCCCGACTCGATAAGATTGAGTTAGAGAGGCACCAGAGCACCTCGTCATAGATAGCAGTAGTCGTGTTAACAGCAGCGGAACGAACAACAAGTTGAATAGAACGCGTTTTGACGCGTTTTCGGCCCCTACCACCGTCGGGATGGTGAATCAAACTGCAGTAGACAGAATTCCGATTGATTTCAAGCAGACGCAAGCAGTCAGGTATGTGAAATGAGAAACGAGCTCGACTTGGTGGTGGTACAAGTCCAAGTGAGCTCGATCACTCGGGCAAAGCCGAGTGGCGCCTTACACTCTTCCAACACGCGATTCTAAACCTCAGCAACATTGACACTCGTCAATCCTCTTTGCGCCGTCCGCGGAACAGGCAAGTATGTTTGAGGTGAGTGAATGCATCGCATAAGTATAACGCGAACATTGAAGTAAGCTTTGAATACAAACTATATCTAGACGTCTTCGGCTCACCGTGGTTTAGCCTTTCTAGTGACTCGACGGCTTTATAACTTGGTCGTGCACGTAACCAGGTGAACCGCGTGTTACGGTAAGTATAGATCTTCTTCACGGTTCATACGGGTTCAGGAACTGATTAAGACATTTATTTTCTGGCTGCCATGGGACGAAGAGGTACATGACGACGTGTTATATCTCCCTGGCATTCGGCTCCAGCCTTCCTAACTCTAAACTGGGCCTTGACGCTATCTACGACTACTCAAGACTGCCCCCACGGAATCTTACGCCACCGCCGGCAAGCTTTCTTTCGTCGACTCCGTTTCTCGACAAGACATCGTCGCCACAATAAGTAACCTGACTTCACCACGACGTCAATACCAACTTCTTCGACGACCGTCACTCTTACTACCAGCCCTGCGACGAACTATTTCTACTACATATTTCAGTGTACTACACTAATCTAAATGAATCGGTTTCTTTCACTTCTGTAGCAAACTGTTAGTGACCCGGCGCAGTCGGAGGTACTAAACAAAAATTGTTACCTTGCAAGTAACGACGCCGATGCGTGTCAAGACCGAGCGACGGGTGACCAAGTCGGTGAGACCCAAGAACAGGCCGAATACGTACCGTCTTATTTCCAGGCGCATCCGTACGCTAAACTCGAATTCGCGTGAATGACAGATTGCAAGGAACAAGGAAACGACTTACCTCTAAGAGTCCTAAAGCAAGAGTCCGTCGTCAATAAACACATCGGCCATAAGTTCAAACCGATACCCGAGAGAACGAAACAGTAGCTCTGAAAAGATCACAATGAGAAGTCACGAATAGACCTGGTGCAATGCCAAGACTTACTGCTGCGTCGGGATATGCCAAAGAGTCTTGAAAGAGACACGCAAATCCGTATAGCGCCAGGCCGAGTAAACAAAAGAGGCTGCGATAAATGTGGTCAGTGAGATAGCGCGAAGGCGGCAGAAGAAGACTTACTCGAGAGACAATGATAAGAACTCGACCGTACTCGACAAGACAATGATAAGAACTCGACCGTACTCGACAAGACAATGCCGGAGTGTTCAACAAGGGCCTTCGTCGTTGTCAAAGTCGAGGCTGATGAGGAGTGAGTCAATGTTGAAGGATATGGCATACAGGTGAGAAGAACATACCGGAGGATCAAGAGTTTAATAAGTTGAAGGCGGCGTTGACGAAGGTCATCGTCAACGGTGGTGGTTGTCCATACTCGATGGTGAGAGGCGTAGCGACCGCGGGCTGAGAGACGTGGTCGACGTCGACGTCTAAAGGCAAGTCGTCAACATCGGTGAAGCCCCAGCCAATGAATAGATCAACATACCCTCAAGATATCAACGAGCAAGAGTCAAGTCATCGACTAGTGCCGACGTCGTCAGAGTCAGTCCAACCTAGATGAAGGTCAACAACGAGACCGATGCAAGTGAAGGGCACGACTAACCGATGGTGATGAACAAGTCTTGAAGGAAAGTCGGAAAACTAGACGGGAGATCTGAAGGAAAGTAAGTCAATCAATCAACCAACATGATTGAAAGGAAAAGTTCAACATACCCGTGACCGTGAACGTTCGTGGCGGCGAGTGACGCTGACTGCCGCCGTCCCGACTTGAAAGTCCTTGAAACCGAAGTCGAACAGGTTGAAGTCGCCCAGGGTGACAAGGTCATCCCATACGCGGCGGCAAGAGCCATCAAACAGTCCAATCCTGATGACCCAACATCCTGTTCAACGCGCCGAGCAATGGGTACAAGTGTGGACATGACGGTGGGACCCGATGATGAGCTGGCGATCCCGACGAGGGCGGCAATAGGACGTTAAGTACACCACTGACGACGTCGACGCCGTGGTCGTAGTGTGCAGGATGGATGAGTGAGAGTGGGGGGAAAGGAAGAATGAAATGGGTGGAGAAGGTCCAGGGCTATATCTCGGGCGAGATCTGGATCTGACAAAATCCATTCAGGTGGTATTTGAGGGCCATGACGTCGTTGTTTCTAGGCCATCACTCTGGCTTTGTCAACCGGATTTGCGGAATGTCGGAATTGGCGCCACACGTAAGTTGGTGTTTCGAGTGTCGTTGAATTAGAAGTATAAGGAGCCGAATAATATGGCGGCAATTCAACGAATGTTGAGTGGACATCTGGGAGAAGTATGAGCTCGTCAAGACAAGGTATCAGTATGAGGTTGAACACACCAAGTTGAGTCCTAAATCGATATCTTGTCAACGCGAAAAGGTCCCTCAAGTCGAATGTTCGCAGATCCATAGGCTTGACACTGTCATAATCCAGGGCATGGTAACGCCGCCACGTAAACGAAGATCATATAACGAAACGAAAGAGGGTTCCACGGCGCGAACTCCAAAATGGCGTTGTAATCACCAGACCGCGAGGTCCGCGGGTCCATAAGGTCACGAATAAAGTCTATTCAGAGGCGTCAGAGCTGCCGAGAAACAAACGGGGTACGTCCCTTGAATGAAAACCCTATTCAAAGTCGAATGTAAACCAGAACTTGGAATTTTTGGGCTCCACCTATTCTGGGAGGGTCATGCCAGGAATAAACTGTGTCAAGCAGGTGGAAAAGTTGAGCGATTAAGGCCGCCAGAGATTCTCAAGAAGAATGACGGTAGGGCAAAACGAGATGAGGGATGGAGGCAAGGTGCAAGGCCGCGTCAGCGCCCCCTCTCAGTTCCCAGGCTGTCGGCCCCGACGCGATAAGATTGGCTTCAAGAGGTACCCGTAGCACCCGTCATAGATAACAGAACTCGAAATTAACGGCAGCGGAAAAGTAAAGTCAAGGCGGAAAGTGAATAAGACGCGTTTGACGCGTTGTCGCGCCGCCAGGACCGTCGGGATCTCTAATGAGACTGTTTAAGCGTAAATTCCGAGCCATCAGAGGCGCACGCAGGTGAAGAGAAGGTCAGAATTTATTTGACGCAAGAAATTGAGCTCGGCGTGGTGAGAGTGCAGGACCAAGTGCACTCGATCACTCGGCGTTGCCCGAATAGGACTTGGCTCTTACCACGACCTCGACCACATTGCCCCGAGGTTCCGCGACGACAACGAGGACGTTTGGTCATTCTACGCGGACCGCGGACTATACGGAGGAGTCATGGCGCACTGAAATGATGTTGCCGTCATCAGTCCATGGCACTTTTTTAAGGTAAGCTTTCATTGAAACGATACAGAATGGTTTTCGGCTCACCTGGAATTAGGTTTATTGTATTCTGCGCGGCGACATGTTGAAGAAGGCGATAGACACGTAAAGAGGGAACCGCGTGTTATGGTGAGCGCGGATCCGACCTTATGGCACCGTTGAACTTTGTTGACATTGAGATCGTGTGTCCAGGAATATAGTGCGGCTCTTCGGCGGCCTTGTGGTGTTCTGGGATGGTGTTATCGTTGTCGAGGATGTATGCAATGGCACTGAACAGTCGCTCCGTTTGACCTCAAAGGTATTTTCTCTCCATCTTGAGTGTTCTTCTGACAAACCTTTAATTTCTCAGACCTTCGCTATACTACAACGGGGATATCTACTGTAGGAAATGATATTCGACTTGTCTGTTACCTGCATGCTGCGCGTACGGCGCTTAAAACGCGACCTTGACTCCCCAAATCGACTATGTCCCTCCCGACCTCAAACCCGACTTCATCACCAACCTTCCGAACGCCTCACGAAGCAATCAAAAAGAGGGCGAGACATTTGTCGATCTTAATCCGGCGTCATTACTGAAACTCGCTTAAAAATGACCAAGGCACGTACCTAATGTTGAATTCCAAGGCCGTGGCGCACGACCCGGCAGCTCGAATAACCTCACAGTGTCTAGCGCTGTTATCGGCGGTTCATACATTTACTAGGGCTGGCACCGCCGCGACATCTCTATGAAGGAGATTAGATTCATTCACGGCGCCGGCAAACTGGGAACATACACGCTTTCCAACTTGGACGACTGGCTTGCTTTATGCCTAAGGTTAAACACGAAGTCGCCATCGTTCCACGAGGATTAGACATTTATTCTGGAGCCCCTGGTCTTGTCGTCAGGCTTCTTTAATGAGGGCGAGAAACAACGGGTACGTACCTCTGATTTCTTTCGCGAGTTTCCGGCTCACGGAACTCGACCAGATCTGGATCTACGTCGAGAAACTCTATTCGCGTCATTTTTGCCTTGCCCTGGTAATCTTCCCAAATCTGGAACACGAGGCGTCGGAGAAGTCGACGAGGATGAGTCTGGTGCCGACTATGGATTGAATCGCTGAGCGGGCGGGTCGGGCCATGCGAGTCCGTTACGAGATGCGCTTGCCGATGTCTTGGTCCGTTCTTTGAGCATGTCCCAGCGAAAGTCTCGCATAATTCCCTAAACCGTCATGTTGAACTTTTGAACATGACGACAATAAAGGTAACGTACCTTCGTTTCTGCTCTGGAGAATCCCGCGGGATTAATGTACAGCATTTTTAGATCCGGATCGCTCTACAGTCCCAATGAATGCGGCAAACTTGTTGGTTGGATTTGAAGTGTGGCGTCGTTCCGGTAACTTGTTCGACTTGTCGTTAGGCCTAGGATCGTGTCAACAATGCCATCATTTCATGGTCGATTTGCCTACCGTTTGAGACGTCTGTTCGCGCCGTTGCCCACGGCATCAACGGGAGGGTAGAATTGGTGATTTATGGTGTTTTGATGTCGATGTTGGACTGTACGCGGTGTTCAGGGCGAGAGACACGAAATACGACGTTGAATAGAGGTCCTGGTAAGTTGTATCCCTCTGCGATTGTGGCTCTTGCGCTTATTCTTGATTATTTCCTAGTTGGTATGTTGAACTTTCGAAGACGGTTAAAAAAGGTGACGTACCAGGCCCTTAGCCGAGACCGCGGACTTCGTAACTAACCGTGTAAGATCCAGATCGACATCAAGGTCCCAAATGAAGCGAACTCTCCAGCAGGTGGTTCGGGTTTATTGTGTGGCGTCGTCATGTTCGTTTCTACGATCTGTTTAGCGCCGTGAATGGAACTGGATAGGGAATAGATCAACCTTTTTCTCGGTCGTTCTCCTTGTCGCTGCCCTTTGGTGGGGAAACTTTGTAGTCCGGTGTGAGATCAAGTTGGGATGGGGCGGGATTCGCATGTGTGATGAAGACCAGGCCATCGGGAGTATTCGTGTTCGCCTCGCGCTATTGTCACATTCCTCGCTTGAAGTTCCTGCTTGGGATCTTCAACTTTGAAAGTCGAGTCATTGAATGGTGACGTACCTTTATTCATTTGAGCCCGCGGAATTCACAATTGTATTTTTCCAGATCTGAATCTTCATCAAGTCCGAATGGGGTCGTGTTGCTTGACGTGTTCCTCGCGGGTCACGACCCCGTTTCTGGGATATTCTTCTGACTCACTGGTAGGATTTGTGAGAATATAGTGACACAGAAGTCAAAATTTAGCGAACCTCAGGCCCCGTAGCAACAGACGTTGCGATACCTGACCCCAAAGCCCAATTTCCGTCATTCCGTGTCAAAGCTCGTCGCGTCGGGAGGCCTGGAATTAAATGCAATTTCCTCAGAATTGGACCAGACGCAAAGGGGAAAAAGTACGAACCTCAAGCCCCGCGGTGAGCGATCTTTCACTGCCTGAACCTCAAGATCTCGTTGCCTCCAGACCCAGGCGCCGTTAAGCACGATGAGACCGTCCCAATGTGTACCGTTCGAGATCTGGCATGATTTCAGTGGCTGTCATATGCATTCAAGGAAAGTCGTACCTTGTTTAGGTCGGGTCGGGTATTTGCCGTTCTTGGAAGGACGAGCACAGAGCCGGTATGCGATGGGTCCGGAATCCTTTAATCTCGCTTCCCGTCGTTCTCTGGGGTGCTTGTGTGCCATCCTAGCTAAAATTTCCTAACCCGGATGTTCATCTTTCGAAGCTGAACTCAAATGTGACGTACCTTCATTCGTTTCAACCTGCGGAATTGACAATCAGACTCATTCAGATCTGGATCTCCATCGACTTCGGATGAGGTCGCGTTGCTTTGACGTGTTCAATGCGGGTCACGACCCCGTTTCTTGAGCCAAGTCTGGAACGAATGAAATAACGGACTTGAAATGAAGGTAAGTTTTACCTTTGCGACAACGAATGCTCCTCTGACTGCCATGGAAATTGTTAGGACGGAATAACACAAAAGTCAAAATAACTAGTACCTCAAGCCCCGCAGCGAGTGCCACTGCAACCCCAAACCCGATTACGGGAGCCCTCAAAACTAAGCAAGATCTCTTCAGAATGGAGTGGACTGTAGAGCGGGAAAAAGACGAACCTCAAGATCTGCGGAAAACGACCCGGAACTCGCGCCGTTGAACGCCCAGATGCGTCAAGTCCGCCGACTCCAATTCTGCACAAATTGAGACGATACGGCATTCAAAGAAAAGGTAAAACCTGCCTTTTTCAAGTCGAAGTACACGGGAAACTGATGACAAGATTAGCACATTCAACGGGGTGATAAAACCAAGACTTCACGAACTCCGCGCATTTCGCCTTCGCCACCCCACTGTCCAATGCCGCGGGACGCGCCATACCGCCGAATTCAGTTCTGGATGAATTGAGCGACCTTGACGAACAAGTTGTATGTGCAATTCGCCGCTCTTGGCCTCGGCACTGATAGAGGAGTTGTCAGCATTCAGCGTCGAAAGAGATCAAACAGTGACAAACCTCATGCTGCTCTCCTTCACCACCTACGGTGCTCGCGCCGACTCCACAATCTGTTACCCGACTGGCCGCAAACGTATCTGAAGGCTGTGGTAAGAATTTGATTCTGAATACGGTGAGAATGAGGTAGGGAGGCGCGTCGGGACGACTTGTCGAAGAGCATGTCCTGATAGTAGAAGACTGTGTGTTGTCAAGTGCAACAAAGTCCACGGAGCCGTCCTCTGCGTAACTTCAAGCTTTGTATTGAGGGGCAACTCAGACAACATGTTTTGTTTCTTGCAGCTCGTTCTACTGGTGGTTTTCCCTTATTCTTACATGCATTCGAACCGTATTTTCAGCGCGATTATAAGGATCTGCAAGGGCACATAGACTGAGAACATCCTCAAGACACCTCAAGAGCAATTCGGCTCTCGTTTGAAACGTGCGTTCCTGGTAACATAATTGTGCCACACTTGTTCGGAGGAGTTGAACTTGTCTGTCGACTGCACGGGGCTGTATGTTGGAAAACATCATGATATGGGCACTGTTCGAAAGCTGCGCAATGGGGGCTTTGAGTCGTGGTAAGGGGACGGCAGTCAGTGAAGATGTGGAATGTCGAGGCAATAGTCAGCCAAAGTCTAACAAGCGCCTGTGTCGTCAGACCACCTGGTCCAACTCTAAACGAATCAACAGCACCGCCACCTCCAGGGAGTATAAAGAGGGCTGGGACGCGAGCCATGCCCATCCATTCCTTCCCCCCCAGGTTTGTGTCTCCCTTCCTCTCCCGTGCGCCTGTTGGTCTGGAGCGAGTACCATGGTGATGACGACCACCTTGTGTGGACTGTGTGGACCCCTGGCGTCAGAGCGTGCTTGAATGAATGTCGCGGCGTTCAGCTTCCACACAGTTGGTACTTGCTGTCGGAACGCGGCATCCGTTTTCTTTTTTTTTGTTACCTACGTGGTGTATACCGGGTCACGGCCCTTTGGGGTACTACCTTGGATACCCCTACTTATTTGTTCATCCTGCATGTACCTTCGGGAGGGGAGACTATTGACAAAATTTCAAAAACCTCAGTTGAACTTGGCTCGATTTTTTGCAAAAGCTTAACGACGTGCAAAGTACCAAACTCAACGGCAGCACAAGCCGCGCAAACGGGACACAGACGGCAGACAAGTAAGGAAAAAGCATAATATATTGAGTATAGAATAGTACAAGTATGGTAGTGCGGTGTCGTACAACTCGAAGGGCAACTCCAGAAGAACATAGTCCACGATGGTCTGCGCGACTTCAGGATACGGGTCAATCGAAAGATCCAAAAGTACCAGGAAGATCGTGAAAATGGACTTCAAAATGATCTTGCTCTCCGCAACCTGTTGATTATCGCCCGGCAGGCTCTCCTCCCATTCCTGAATCGCCTCCGTCGCAAGATCCTCTTGGTCCTCCTCATATCCTGACCTCCACCGACGATCCTCTTCCCAGTACAGCCACGCACAAACAACGAAATAACCCCGCCATTCTTTCACCAGACAACTGATAAGAACAAGTAGCTCTTTCCTACACATCGGACTAGCATCCTCTTTGATCTGGAAAGTCGCGTTGGTGACGAGTGACACCTCGACGCGCAGGTGCATGCTTTCATCCTGATCAAACAGACCTAAAAGCGTCCCAGTACCCCCGCCGCCTCGCTTCTCGGGATCCGCAGCACCGCTGGTACCCATCAAGGTCTGCAAAGCAAAGAGAGCGGCACAGCGAACCTCCACAGACGCGTCACATAACAAGTCAATGAGCTTCTCAGTGGGCGACGGGTGCATCGATATCGCGTCCGCCCTCGCCTTGTCGCTCGAGTCCCATAGCTGCGCCATACAAAGCGCCGCCCATTGTCGCAGTAAAAAGTCCCCATCATCAAGTTTATGTAGACACGCTTCAAAGACCCGTTCGTCCAGGCAGGCATTCTGACCGTTTGGAAAATCGCGAGAGAGTGACGACAAGATAAAACAACACATTGCCTGGTGTTCGGAGGAGTTGGGGAGGAAGCCATCGTCGGGCATAGCTAGAATTCGGGTGAAATACCGGTAGCCTTGAGGATTATTGTAGAGATCCGTTTGTACAGACGGGTCGACCGCCAAAATACGTGTCCAGATGAAGATGAGAACGGGTCGAAGATCCTGACCCGCTGCTTGCAGAAGCTTGGCCATGTACGGGAATATCCCGATGGATAAAACCAAATTCACCGCCCAGGGACCTAGATCGACGAATTGAGAGAGGAGGATGAGGGCGCGTAGCCGATGAGGCTGAGAGAGGAGGACCTGTAGAACGATAGGCAGTTGGTCTGGGGGTTTACGAGGAACGAGGGCGTCGTCAAACCCAAAACTACCTCGTTTGGGGGTATCCTCGTCTAAATAGAAATCTCGCGCTAAAGGAAGCGAACGTGGACCGGGTCGTGTAAGGGCAGAACCACCTCGAGATATCCACACCTCGAAGGCGGTAAGTTGGTCGGCGAAGAAACGGTTCGGAACATAAACATAGGGAGGGGACTGAGAGGCATCCTCCTCATTGGAGGAATGGCGCACGCTGCCGATGCGGCCCGGCAGAACATCATGTTCGTCGTGAACGGAGGGAGGAGTGGATGCACCCTTGACCTTGGGAGGTATTTTGTTGCGAAGAAGGTCGGGAAGCTGGCGAAGGCACGCGTCGACGGCGAGATCCCAAGTTGCCCATAATGGATGTGTGTTTGTTGCTGGGAGGGGAGGGTATGTATGGGGAGTGCAGTTGTAGTTCTTGAGAATTCTCTCGGCGAGAAGAAAGTTGCGGAAGAGGGATGCGACAAGAAGGTCACAACGGTAGAGACGGGAAAAGGTTTCGCGCGAGAACGAAGTCCAGGCGATGGTGTCTGTGATGGCGATGAAAATCCAATTGAGCTCGCCCAAGGGTGTACGACGATCCTTGAGATCTCCCGGCAACTGCATAATCATGTCGGGCTCCACACCGTCTGGTAGTCGTTCGTTGATTACGAAATAACGAAGAGCCATGTCGATGGGAGAGGTAAGACAGGACGTGAATACGTCTGCAGGAAGTTCCGGACACGACGGAAGTTGTTCGTTGGCTGCACACGCGGCGAGTTGTATGGAATGCATGAAGGGCGTCGCATCCACGGGATAACCGCCGCGTTGAAAGTTCATGTCGGTGTCGCGACGCTCTGCGATGGTGTTGAAATTTTGCAGGAGATGGCCTGCAGCCGAACAGTCCCATATGTAAACACCCGGCGAGCCAAGCCAGGTCTGAATCTCGTGTAGACCGACGGGGATGTACTGGGTGTAGTTGCGGTTAAAGCACCACAATTCGCCACTAGCTGTGGGTTTGGGAACGCCATGTCCGTTGTAGTGAAAGAGCACGGCGTCGTCTTTAGCTTGTCGGCGAAGCTGCTGACAGCATTTCCGTATGTCATCCTGAGAGGGATCGAGGATGGGCTTGTATTGGATTTTTAAACTAAGGCCTTCATACTGCGACTTTAAGTTGGCACCGATGGCTTCGAGTGCTCTACTGGCGGGTAAGAGTCGCGGATCCACCCAACACTCGAGAGCAGCACATGGCTGGGTTTTGATGACATCTGGTGGATCGACGTCCATGTTGAGACAAAGAATGAGAGCCGCATTGGCCGTCTTGAGCTTTCCGAGTGTAGAATTGCGCCACGGCGTGAGCTTGGCTGACCACGACGGCTGGGGCGTCGGATTGCCGCATGTGAGATGGCGTTTGGCTGACCAATATGGAATGGGCGGTGTCGCCGTGTCGACCGAGGCGTCGGGGCGATTGGGGGCATGGCCGCGTGAATTGGAAGGAACGCGACTAGAATCCGTTTCGCTGTCCGAGTCTGAACCTGTATGGAAATGGTGAGTTTTCGATTACTGTATTGTCCAGTAACGAACCAGTATGAAATTTTGGCCGCTTGGCAGAGGGCACTGCCTCTGACGTTCTCATCTCTTCACGGCGCCGACGTCGCAGTCATGCAGAGCTCAACGTGAGCGTTAAAGGTAAACGCGTGTGCTCAAGTCACGCTGACATTGTCACACCTTCCTCGATCGCTCGGCGTTGCCCGAATTAGGACTTACGCTCACCGTGACCACCTTTGACCAGATTGCCCGAGGTTCCGCGACAGCGACGACGACGTCTGGACTTTCTGCGCCCAGCGCTGAATATGCGGAACTGTTATGGGGTGCTGTAATAGTGTTGCCCTCATCGACACTGAGTCATCATGGAAACGAATCCCAAATGGTTTGGACTGACCTTGAATTAGGTTTTTTGTATTTCGCAAGACGACGTGTTGAAGAAGGCGACATGCACGTAACGACAGAAACGCGTGTTATGCCGAGTGCGGATTCTTCTGTCAACATACAACTCTACGGACATTGGAACATTGGCAGGAACATAGTGCAGCTCTCGTCCGCGGTCACGGACCGGAAAGCATCGAACGGGACGCTCCTCATCGGGGGCGACTCTCGTGTCACTCAGACATGGGATGCACAGACTGAGCTTCATGGACCGGTTAGTGGTATACTCACGCGTTCATTGTGATTATTGATTCCCGATGCTGGGCATGCGACTGTTTTCGACCCCACATGATACGAACTCAATTCAACAACTTGACAGCTCAAGTATCTCTAGACTCTCGTTCTGTCGCTTTGTCCCTTCGACCGCTACATCCGACAACCATCATCTCGACGGCAAACGGGTTATGGACCTCGTTCTCTATATGAGGCGGGGGCAATGGTTATGGACCTCGTTCTCTATATGAGGCGGGGGCAATGGTTATGGACCTCGTTCCCTATATGGGGCGGGGGCAACGGTTATGGACCTCGTGCTGCTCGTGTAGCCGGGGATTGTGTTTGGACCTCAGCTGCTCGTGTAGCGAGGGATTGTGTGTGCCGGCCTCAGCTGCACGTGTGGCGAGGGACGGCGGGCTGGGACCTGAGCTGCTCGTGTAGCCAGGGATTGTGTTTGAACCTCGGCTGCTCGTGTAGCGAGGGATATGTGTACCAACGTCAGCTGCTCGATGGAGGCATGCATCTTGACCGGGACGAGGCTCGAGCTAGGGGCATCTCCGGCGATAGACTGGGATGGGATGTCAGGACTCAGGACATCTTCTCGGAACGTTTCGGGCAGTGGTCGGGTGTTAACGCGTTGAGTGAGGGGGTAGCCCCTCCACTGGCGATTTATTTCTGTCATAAGGAGGTACCAGGCTACCGTCGGGTATCGGTAGGAGACCGAGTACATATATGATCGGGCTGACATCAGTTGGTCTATGCACAACGTTGTCAAGTTCTTCAGGTGTTCTAGGTGCAAGGTTGACATGAAGTAGGGTGCGGGGTCACCGGTCACCAGCATGCAGTGTTATTGTCCCAAGGCTGCCATGAGGTTCGCCTCGACGCACTCTTCGGAGGGTGTTGGGGCGGTTGTCCAAAACTGGATGCTGGCTTCCATGACAGGGCCAGTGTTCGAAACCCGCCATTGTCCCGAGACGCGAGAGTCGCAAGTGGCGTTCAAACCGTCGACGGCTCTGGTGCTCCGCAACGCGTGACCGGACACACGCGTGGTGCGGAACTCGGCGATTGCCCAACAATCGCTGGGATGTCATTCTTCTTCTTCTTATTGACGCGTCATAAAACAGGAGATTGAGACTCAGTCAGATAGTCTGTAACAGCGATGGCCGCTGGCCGAAATGTCTTTTCGGACACGTTCCTGGCTGGGTTTGCGGATGGCGCTGTGAAGATGTTTGATCTGTTGAGGAGCTTGTGGTGACGACGTTCCCGGGGCATTCAGCTTGGGTGCAGAATATCTGTCCGCATCCGACTTATTCTCATCAGTTTTTATCTGCTGGGTATGTTTATTCTGTTTGTTTGCATGCGAGTCTTTGACACGAGTTCTGTTAGAAGTCAAGATGGTATAGTCAAGTTGTGGGACGTGCGCAACAACCGGGAGGCGCTGGGCACGTGGAATCTCAGTGCGAGCGGGTTGTCGGCGTTTGATGTGCATCGGAACGCGGAGGTGTTTGCTGGGTCAGTGTCAACTCTTTTTTGTCTGCCTGTGTTCTGTACTCTGAACGCGCCCGCCCTGTAGATCGTCAGCCATCTCGCCGACACAGTGGAAGGAGCAAAAGGTGAAGGTGCAGTCGATGAAGAAGGCGGCGGTGTCGTCGGGTGTGGTCGTTTCGACGGGGCATGTGCATCCCCCGCGGTTTGCGCATAGTAGGCGGATGATGGCGTCGCTGGTGTTTCATCCGACGGAGATGCTGTATGGGGTGGGCGGGCCGGATGGGACGGTGAGGATTTTGGGGTGTAATCTTGGTGCTGAGCCGGATTATTAGGGAATGGCTTGAGTGAGCGAGTGCGTAATTTATTGTTTGAGCATTAATTGTATAGTAGTAGCAAGTGAGTTGCGTTAATGTATCCTTAGGGTTCCTTTGTTTCTTTTGTTTATGGTGCCTTTAGTGTGATGTTGCGCCTCTGGATCCTTCGGTGGTGGTGAACAAAACTCTTGGAGACGCGACAAGACTGACGAAGCTCAGCTGACGCGATTGGTAGAATATTTTTGAATGCAGATTGCTAATTTTTCTTCTACCACGCACTGGGCTTCTTTCAATAGTTCCCCATGTATATTCTTAGTAGTTGCGGGGTAAGTTCCGATTCGTGGCCAAACGTCGGTGGCTGTGCAGCGTGCATATAGCTTGCTTTCTTTCCGTCATCATCATCATCATCGGCCCCGTCAACGTTTACCAGGGATGTACCGCTCTTCTATCAATGTATTCTTGTTGAGTTGGTGACCTGCGGGCTTTACTGTGACCTTTTCATAGACATGCTCTTTTCATAGCCTCCGTGGAACGCTGCATGTCTTCCTATATCGCGCGATACAGCCCTCGATAGTATGGTATATCATTAGCATCAGTCCTATGGCACTCGCGATTGCGGCTGTATATCGGAAAATGCCCCATCAGGACACGCTCAACCGTCGCGACAGCCTCTTTGGGACACCACATTTATCCGAGCACTCACAACGACCCAATCACGCGAGCTGCATTCCGAGTTGCATCCGTTTGCCAGCGACGACGCCGCCCTTTTTTGGCCCCATGTTCTCTAGCAGCTTGTGCTATTCAGGGCGTACAAGACAATCATTGCTGTATTTATCGGGAATTCTTCGCACTTCAAAAGCATAAATACGTGTCGGTTGTGTTCCTCTGTGTCCCACTACTGCTTTCTAATGCTTCCTCTTCTAGCTCTAGGAGTCGCGGCCCTCGTCACTGCAGTGGCAGGGCAAGGCGCCCAGTACATCGATCCAGACAATGGCATCACATTCTGGGGTATCACCGACGCAGTACACAAGGTTACCTACGGCTATATCTTTCCACCCGCCGACTCTGGCTCGACTGAATTCATTGGTGAAATCGTCGCACCAATCGACACGGCATGGGCTGGTGTATCGCCAAAGGGGGCCATGCTTCAAACCATATTGCTCGTCGCGTGGGCCAATGGTAATAGCGTTGTTAGCTCAGCTCGTTTCGCTACGTAGGTCTTTAAGATTTCTTTTTGACAATCTTTATCTAATGACGAGCTTTCAGCGATTATGTGCAACCAACGTACGCCTATTGATGCGTGCATGACCGAGTTTGTCGCCTGATTATTCCTATAGGGCAATGTCTGGTCCCGTTCTCACTGATCTTCCGACCACCACGGTTAATGCTACACACTGGAAATGGGTTTATCGGTGCCAGAACTGCACAAGTAAGTCGCCGATCAGCTCATTTCGCCTTGTTTTGACGCATATATTCCAGCTTGGAGTACCGGTAGCCTAAACACCAATTCTTCCGGTGCGCCAGCCTGGGTATGGAGCAGCGCGCCCGTTGAGTGCGACATCTTTACCCCCCAGATTTTTGCGACGATATTGACTAACCTCTTCCAGCGATCCATCTGATCCGCAGAGTACCTTTGAAGAACACACCGATTGTGGGTTCTCCCTCTCATACCAGCACTGTTATGGTTAACCATCTTCGCTTTCTCCTCGCAGTCGGATTTTACGGTCTCGACTTTTCTAGCGCCCACACCTCGCAAGCCGATTATGACAACTGGGCTGCAGGCGGAACTGGTACGCCCACCACTACAATAGCCAGTACGACGACCACTACTACCACGGGTCCGACTGCCAGTGTAGGTATTTCTCAGAGCACTATGTCCAAAGTTTTGACAAGCGTTCCAGGCTACTCCGTATGACTATATCATCGTTGGAGCCGGTCCTGGTGGTCTCGTGGCTGCGGACAGACTTTCAGAAGCTGGAAAGAAGGTTATTGTTATCGAACGCGGTGGGCCCAGTACATGGGAAACCGGCGGACGATATGCGCCTGACTGGACGGCCGGTCAAAATGTAACAAGACATTCCTGCTTTCCAGTGATCGATCTCATTTTGCCCCCCATAGGTAACGAAATTCGATGTTCCCGGTCTTTTCGGTATGCTTTGACACTTTTCGTGTGGTAGAATACTCACAAAGCTGGTTAGAGTCTATGTTCTCGGATAGTAACCCCTTCTGGTGGTGCAAAGGTTCGTTGAAGGTGATGTCATGGCGCTTCGTTATTCAATACATGCTTTAGATGTAACGGTCTTCGCGGGATGTTTGATGGGTGGCGGAACTTCCATCAATGGAGGGTAGGCAGGTCGTGTGCTATGTGTCCACCGATGTTGACCCTTCTCTTAGACTGTATTGGTACCCAGCAGACTCTGATTTCACAGCAGTTAACGGATGGCCGTCTTCCTGGGCCAATCACAACGCTTATACCGATAAGCTGAAGGCCAAACTACCGAGCACAGACCATCCCTCAACGGACGGAAAGCGGTACCTTGAGCAGACCTACGATGTAGCGGCTGCGTTGCTCAAAGCAGAAGGTTATCAAAACATTACGATCAACGACAACCCCAACTTCAAAGACCATGCCTATGGATATAGCGCATATAATGCAAGTTCCTACCAGGCGTTTGCTCTCTCTGGAGTCTGATTATTCATTAGTTCCAAAACGGACAACGTGCTGGTCCTGTGGCGAGCTACCTTCGGACTGCCAAGGCGCGCTCCAACTTTGTCTTGAAGCAATACACGTATGCTCTCAACGTCGAACGCGACGGATCCACGATCACCGGTGTGCGCACGAACGATAGTTCCGTAGGCCCGAACGGTATCGTTACTCTGAACCCGAAGGGACGCGTTATTCTTTCAGCGGGATCCTTTGGCTCGGCGCGCATTCTCTATAGGAGTGGTATTGGCCCGACCGACATGATCAGCTTGGTGCAAGGAGACGCGACTGCTGGGCCCCTGTTGCCTGACCAGTCGGATTGGATTAACTTGCCTGTTGGGTACAACGTTTCGGACAATCCTTCAATTAACGTGCGTTGGTGGTTTGAGTGAGTTGGTTTCATGCTGATCGTGGATGTTTGTAGTTGGTGTTCACACATCCCTCCGTTGACTCTTACGATAACTGGGACGACATATGGACTGATCCTCGGACCGCCGATGCGTCGATGTATAACAGCAATCGCACGGGAGTCTTTGCACAGGCATCTCCGAGGTCAGTCATGGGAGTCTTCTTGAGGGGCAATTCGCCTATGTTTTCCCAGATTAAACTTCTGGCGCGCGTATGGTGGAAGCGATCAGAAAACTCGTTATGTATGTCGCTGTGTTTATTCTGTTTCATGCTTTAGGGTTTGACGCTTTCTTCAGCTACAAGGTACTGTTCGGCCTGGTGCCGCCTCGTGGTCGACCACATATCCATTTAACCAGACGTACGTGCGAGCTTTTGTGGATGTCCGCATGACGACCTTTCTCATAGGCAAATGTTCACGATCACCGTCTATTTGTAAGTTGAACTCTGTTTCGTTGAACTAATATCTCATGCCACCGCCCTTAGATCTACCGGTATCACATCGCGTGGTCGGATAGGAATCGACGCAGCATTGACGGCTCGCCCACTCGTTAACCCTTGGTTCACAGACCCTGTGGACAAGGCTGTCATAATCACAGCGATCAACGATCTACTCGCAGGCATGTCGAATGGTCCGTTTTTCGCGTCTCTTTGGATGCCTCTACTTGCTTATCAGCTGCGTAGTGACTGGGTTGACGTTAGTTACGCCTGACAAAGATACCTCAATCACTGACTACGGTGGGTGTTACACATGGTACTGAGAAAGACTGACTGAGGCTGCGAATAGTGAACACTTACCCTGTTGCATCGCTGAACTCGAACCATTGGGTTGGTTCGAATATCATTGGTACGCAAGGAAAAGCTGTCGTGGATGAAAACACGAAAGTATTTGGGACGGACAATTTGTTTGTCATCGATGTGAGTGTATATGACGCTCTGTTACATGACCTGAGACTGATGCGAATTGTTCAACAGGCATCGATCGTAAGCCGATTTGCATGTCGCTCCAACTACTTAGCTGAAACGCATTGATTCACAGATACCCTCTATGCCCATGGGCAATCCCCAGGGTGCTATCATGTCTATGGCGGAGCAAGCGGTGGCCAGAGTTCTCGCGTTATCGGGAGGGCCATGACATTAGTTGTACCTCAGCCTGTCACTGAAAGCGCGATGAATAAATTTGGGTACAAAATGGTCTCCGAATTGTGCGCTCTCCAAAGGCAGCTTGATTGTTGTACTTAATTTACATGTTTCCACCAGATTTCCACTTTCAGTCTACAAAAATTGTCTAGAGCACGTTTACAACTTGATTCCAAGCTCTTCCGCGATTATGACCGCGGCTTTCTCTCCGATGGTGAGCGCTGTGCTGTACGTGTTGGCCGCAACGTTGGCGGGGCAGATCGAAATCTGTATGACTCTCAGCGAAGGCTCGCAGCGTACGGGTGTAGACTCACATCAGTGACCTTGAGGTTCTTCACGCCGTAAACGTTGAGGCGAGAATCAACGACTATCAAGGAGTCAGGAACCGTGGCGAGAACCAATAGAGGTCACTTACCGCCTCCATCCTCGCGCGGTTTCATCGAGCATGTTCCAAGCTACACGGAAGTTGTCAGTCATCAACTACATGTCCGCCTGAAGTCCAGCGTACCGAATGCCAAGCTGTTTGGACTAGGGATTCGATTGAGCAATCACGGATACCATCTCAAGTAAAGTCCACCTACCGAACTGCTTATTGAATTCCTCAATCGCTTTGTCGTCCTCCGCAGAGTACTCAATGAATGGAGCTTCGATGGCGGTAAGACTAGCTCCGGTCGTTTCGTCCTTTGCAAGTGCTGCGCTGTTCGGGGAGAACTTGGGATGTCCAGGAAGATAGTCGCCACGATAAACCTCCATGCGACGGGCGATCTCACGCGCCTTCTTATATCCCCAGCGAAGAGTGGCGTGGTCAGCGGGACTATGACAGGCAAAGTCAGTGAATTGTAGAACAAACGTCCATATTGCAGACTCAACTCGGAGAGGAAGCCCGGGTCAAAGTCGTGGCTAGCGTTTGCGTCGTCACCCGAAGTGATGTGGACATATCCTTTCGAGACGGGGTATTGCTACATAAAAGTCGAGGCATCAGAAAAAATCGAATGCCACAACTTCTCATGGAGACGGAGAAGCCTAAGGAGGACATACAGTGAAGTACCCGACGCTGTAATATTTCCTTGGCGGAGCAATGCTGATATCCCCTAGATACCTGTTCCCCCATCAGCCATCGGAAATCATTGCGCAATATGTCCTTGAATAGCAACTCACGAGGAGACGGCACCAACCCAAATAACGGGCTTGTCGGGCGTGTTCTCAAAGTAGGTCTTCCAGCGATTTTCAAAGGCAGGGCCGAGTTCCTTCAAGTCTGCAGCCGTGGGCCGCATTTTGATGCCAGCGTCCAAGCCGCTGGGAACTTACTCAGCGAATGCGAAGAAGACGAGGGCAAGGAACGCACTTGTGGGCTATGAGTCCTTTTCCTTGGGGCCAGAGGTCGATCCATTCTGATGGAAAGAGTCAGCGTGACGTGAAGAGCGGTGGATGGTTGAATGAGTGAGTACGTACTGGCATTCTCTTCTGGGTCACCACGGAAGACCGCGTCGAGGGTTTCCGCCTCCTCGGAGGCTTGGTAGGGGATGAAGCAGACGTTGTGGTCCTGATAGTTTTCACCGACTCCCGGAAGGTCGACTTTGACGTCCACTCCGACTTTCTTCAAGATGTCTGCGCGACCAATACCAGATCTAGGAATCGCTCAGTGTCTGCATTACTGGTAGGAGACGCGAAACTAACCTCTCCAAGATAGTTGGCGAGCCGAATGCACCAGCACCCACAACCACCAGTTTTGAGGCTTTCGCGGTTTCGACAGTCTGATCCGCGTCGGGTCGTAGGACCGTGTCGTTGACGAATTCGACACCAGTGGCTTTGTCGCCTCTTGGAATACATCAGGACGGAGATATGTGAGAAAAGAGAAAATCTCACTCGAAAATAACGCGTTTGACACGCTTACCGGTCTTGATCACCAGGTTTTTGTTATGTTCTTGATTGTAGATGTAATGATGTGGGACATCTGAGCGACGGCCCGTTTCGCCATCAATCCACCTATCGATAATGTGAGAATGTGGATCCACTACACTAGATGCAGGTTTACTTTTGCCAGATCTGAAATTCTGTATCAGACGAGAAGTTGGAAGGGGAGTAGACGAAACGCTTACTCCGTAGCCGTCGCACTCGTACAATCCGTTGATGTCGTCGATTTTGCCGCGGTCCTTGTCAATCTTTGAGGCGACGTCGAGGAACTGTTTCCCAACGTTGGTGACGGTGCCACCCAAAGAGACTTTCAGTGGGCCGGAATAACCATGAGTGGGCTTGTCGGCCTCCACTTGGTAAGTTTCCGTCTATACCGCATTGTTAGCGGGCATGGACGGTATCTGAGAAAATACGGACCTTCTTGAGTAACGGAAGGAGGTCCTTGCAAGCCCATCCTGGGTTTTTGAAGTTCGTTTCCCAGTCGTCGTAGTCAGACGCCGCGGCACGCGTATACATCGTAACTATTCGAATCGTCAGCGCATGTCGGGATTGTGTGATACAGTTTTTACAGTTTACTGAGGACCCGCCGCCCAGGCATCTTCCGGAAGGCGTGACCAGAGCGCGCCCACCAATCTTGTCAGATTTCTTTCCGACATTGAAAGTGACGGTCTTGCTCGTTGGCGCCAGATGGCTGAAGTAACGGGCTGGCTGGACGTGAGCGGGGAGGTCTTTGGTGTGTTCACCGGCCTCAAGAATCTGAGATGGCGTTAGGGGGCTTGGCCCTATCGGAGAATACACGCACCAAGAGCTTGAGGCTCGGATCAGCTGCAGCCAGGCGACCAGCTATAACACAAGCGGCAGCACCACCTAGTAGAAACGACGCGTCGTTAAGTGACCAAAGCTTGTCCGCGAAACAGTAGATTCACCGCCAGCAAAGATGATGTCGTATGAAGACATGGGAAAGTGATAGATCAGGTGCAAGTGGCTCTCGTCACGGTTTGAAAAGTAGGAGATGGATTTTTGGTGAAGGTCGTGTCTGTTTAAATATAGCAAAGCCGGGTGCAAGTCCGGAACCTTTTTGGGTAGAATGGGGTCCTTTCATGAAGGCGGCGCTCTCGGGGGGTGTTGCTAGAAGCCAAAAGTAGTCCCTCAGAAACCACGTTCCAAGCAAGTTGAGTTTGTTGAGAACTAACGATATGATGGCCGGAGCCGGCATGCTTTTCGTCTGATGGCCATCCACATGATCTGCACGCTTTTGTGCAGTGCTACAGTGTACTTACGTTCCCTCTACTTAGGCAAACCTGGAGAAGCCTTACGAGGCCTTACGTCCTTGGTAACCTCACTAACCCCTCTTCTCAACCATCAATTGGTATCACACCACACACAGGAGTAGACCAAAGTCCTGGTCCCTTACTTCTGTTGGAGACTTGGGAGTTTGCAAACGGTCTGTGCTTACAATTTGGGTTTCAATAGAACCCTGACGGAGCCCCATGCCTGGGCCTTCCTGTATTTTCGATAGATTCCGTTCTTATCTTCATCCAACCCCTCTCTCTTGCGCATTTTACATCGTTGCATCATGACCAAAGTGGAACTCCGAAGGACTTCTCTTCCGGGTCGCAGCTACAACGTGATATATGTGTGATGGATCTGACAATAGCTCAAACTCGACCAAAAATTTTCATCAGAACATAGGACGCGAAGAGATCACCGAATTTCACCGAGCATCGCACTGTGTCCCGAGTTACTTGGTTTGGCACGGCATGTCATTAGCATATAAACGAGTTACGACGCGGGCCAAAGATCTTCCACCCTGCTTTTCTCTTCCGGCCAACTTGTCGTTCATTCGCGCCTGAGGATTCAGCTTGCTGCAATGGCTCTCGGTCCTGCTGAAGTCGCGTGGGTCTTCAGTTTCTGTTCTTTAGTAATTCGCGTATGACGAGCTTCGGCCAGCCATGGACCTATGTTCATTGGTGGTATCCTCACTATCCTTTCCTTCGGTATTTCTATCACCCAAACGTGCGTATTCCTCGCTGTCACGCGGTTCGCACCGTTAACTGAGTGTAAAAGGTACATCTACTGGAGCACATACAGAGCACGGTACGCGACAATTCACTTCCGTTCATACAACGTCCTCAAGTGCTTTCAATGTGATCCAGGGATCGATGGTTCATCAAGTACTTCGTAAGGCTTTCACCCGTTCCAAAAAGTTCAAGCTCTAATCCTCATAACTTAGGTCGTGCTGCTGTTCATCGCGGATACAGTACACACCGTTGGGATCATTGTTTATCTCTACATTTCCTTGATCAAACATTTCGGTTGGTCTTCCACTTGGTGCTGCCTGGCTGTTCTTATTCCTGTCTTGTTCAGATGACCCAGTCTACCTTACAACCAGCACAACGGTATTTGAAATGGGTAAGTGTCCAATTGTTTATCGGAGTGCTTCTTGTCTGAAGGTCTGCATGATTCTAGAGCCGGCGCTCTCAGTCAGTGATTTCGACAACAACAATGGTATCGTGCTAATCTTGTTGGGACTAGGGCATGATAAGTGGCATGGTGCAGGCTTTCTTCGGTTGGCGCGTCAAAGTGCTGACTGGGAGCTGGGCTCTCTTCATCGTTATCGAGCTTTGCTCGATTGCAGCCTTCCGTACGTCTTTCAACCTGTCAGTTGCTCAGTACCACTAACATCCCAGTTGTGCAGTGATGGGAATTGCAACGGCGATTGCTTGCGGTATTGTCAAATTCTTTGCCGACTTCCAAAAATTCAGAACTGTCGTGATCATATGTGAGATTTTCGGTTTCTCTTCCGGTCCGTTGGGATCACGACGCGTCTCTAGGGCTAGCTTGCGCAACTTTCGCAGATATCCTAATCACGGCTTCGCTCGTTACTCACTTGGTATGTTTTCGATTGCTCGCTCTCTTCGACATTCACACATGCTCTCGTCATGCAGCGGAAACATAGGACCGGCTTTCAACACACTGATTCCCACATTGACCGGATTATTCGACGTGCGTTTCTCACTCAGCAGTCATCATTGGCTGACGTCGTGTTGCAAATTGCAGTGACTGTACAAACGGGGTTCATAACTGCCATCTGGGCCTTCGCAGATCTTCTAGTCTATTTGTTGGATCCTACTGGAATGTAAGTCCGTGTGTGCCCGTAGTGACTGAATCTCGCTCTGAACAGAGTCGTTAGGCATCTTCTCCTCAACTGTCTTCTCCCGAAGCTCTATACGAACTCGCTGCTTTCTTCCCTCAACTCTCGCGGTGGTTGGAAGTTCAACGACACTGACAGTTTATCGACATCCGGGAAACGTAGCAACGGAAATGATATTCACCTCCGCAGGGTGAGTTCATGCCTGTCTTTGACTTGCATTCCTTGATATCATGCCCCAGTTCGGCGGAGCCTCCGATGTTGTCAACTTGTCGCAATCTCGCCCGGAGGTGATTATCTATTGTCCACATAAGTTTTCCCTCGTCCTAACATACTGCGCCAGGTCTTCGTTCATGTTGAATCGCAGGAAGTATCCGACTCGGTGCCGCACAAGTCTAATGATGCGTTTCGGAGCGAATGGAGCGATAGAAAAGACGATGAACTTCACGCTGTTTAGACTAGTATTTGTTGGGAAAAGTCTGTCCATCTGTAGACGTAGCAATTCTCGTTTTGCTACGAGTTATGTAGAAGTGACCCGTTGTATGTTTGTGGTTCAATAGTCATTTATAATCTTCAATTTGATACTAAGTGCTCCTTCATTGAAAATGTACTAAGCATAGAAACTGGCAATTCTAGCTCACTGACACGCAGAAGCTCAAGACCCGAGGAACGAGGGTCCCAGAGCGTCTGTCAGGCCAAGTTTAAGTGACAGACGAGGCCTCATTTCCCGATGGGGACATCGCACGCCTTGCTCACTACCATCATTGGCGCGCGATTCTTTTCTTCCCACCCTCCGACTCCCACTACGTGATGGGTTGGCTGGATCCGTGTTCAGGTCCCAGTTCAGCCTCTCACCCGAGTTCTCGGCTGTCCTTGCGATTCGGTTTCCCCCTTCATGCCCTCCAGTGGCGCATTTCACGGGAAACCGTCTCGTCGGGTTCCACTCCCTCAAGCCGGGACCTCCACCCCAAACCACGCGGTATCATTGATACCGCGCCGACACTCCCTCTCTGGCACGCGTCGTCACTTAGCTTGGTGTCTGAATTCCAGTCCGTTTCGCGAGAAGTCGATTAGCCAAAAGATTGTACTGTACTATTAGATTTGTCCATGGGCATGCAAAACAGGAGTTACTCGTAAATCTATCTACGTGAGGACTCATTGATGATGCGGCGGACGATTTGCGAAAAATTTTCTGCAACAACATCAAGGATGCCATCTCCTAGCACCTCTGGCCCACTCGTCAGACAGACAGTGAGACCGCCATCTGACAACCCAATCGTACTGATACCCAAGGCCGCTCCGGTGTAGACGTCACTTTGAGTGAACCACATGTCTTCCACCCGCCAGGATCCGGAACTCGGTTCTTCACTAGGAAAGACGCCTAGATTGGTCACTACAAACGTGGCGGGTCTCTTCTTGCCAAAGTGAGACTTGAAATACGCCGCATAATTACCAAAGAGGTACTTCAGAAGACCGACTCTACGACCGCCTTGCCGTTGTTTGCTAAGCTGTCTGGCTACGTCGCTGGCGACGTCCCAAGAAAACGAGGAGGAGATGGACGGGTTTAGATGATAATCTGAGATGTGGACGCAGAACACCTCTCGCGGTGCCTTGGAAAGGGCGCGCAGCGAGATGGGGATGTTGGCAGAAAGCGTTTTGAACTTCGTAGGACCAATGGCATCGGAGAGCGCGGCTACGGCCACACTATAGAGCGCAGATGTGACGGTGGCCTTGTGAGATCGACAAATTGCGTGAAATTGTCTGAGCTCCGGGCCAGAGAACTTGACGACTCTCGGGCCATCGATCGCAGTTGAAGGATCGGTGCCAATGGGAGCACCAGTCCACGACTTTGAGCTCCGCGTCCATGATGTAGGAATAAAGATATGGCCGAGCTCGCGAATGACTTTGAGAAAGGGAGGGGAGACATTGATGGAGGACTCGATGGTAGGCACGAGGTCCAGGTCCGACGGGACTGCGATCACACTCTTCATCTCGTTCGGAGACGACAGAGATAACGCGTGACGAAGGTTGGTGTGGAACGCTACACCACTCATTCCATCCCCGATGCCGTGATGCCAGGCGAAAATAACCACTCTTTCATCCATGACAATGACGCGCCACAAAGGCTCATTGGTTGTCAGGTCTAACGCGAGGGCCAACTGCTCCTGGAGAACCTCCTCCACGGCCCGACTATTAACGAATGTAACAGCGCGGTTCAAATCGACATTTTCCAACCTCATAAACGAACAGCGATCGGCGGATTTCTCGATAACACGAACTCCAAGAGCAGCATGACTCTGAATGAGGTGCGCTAGAGCCGGGTAGAGAACTTCCTTGGTCAAGGAAACTGGTCCGGTAGCGCACGAGTATTCTGCAGCGCAAACGACGCATCCATCGAGTTGGAGAGCAGCGCGTGTGAAGTGATACTGTTCAAGACGTCCTAGGGAAAGAGTCAGGAAGGACTTGAGTGTAGCGGACATGTCGTTCACCTAGTTTCGTGCGCATGGTAGATGGCCGTGACTGCTAAAACTCGCGAACTTTGTACTCGAGGCATATGATGGTTAACAATGCAGACGCAGTCAGCATTCACTGTCCTTTTAGCCATGGCGTACCGCGGCGCGGCTGACGTGAACTAGCATACGTAACACGTGCCTCTGGTACCGTGTTTAGGGGCTGCGGAGGTCCTAATTCTGTCAGCCTCAGCCTGCGAGCCACGGTCAGGCTCAGGCTCGTCCGCGGCCAGCACAGAAACGACGCCCGCACAAGCGTAGAAGACTGAGTTTCACTCCGTTGACACATGTCTACATGCGCCATTCCACACCTTCTCAATCAGGTTGTTCTCTGAACCACCAAAACTCCAGAGTCCAAGAGTGTATCTGACTCGGTGAAAGATACATCAGTTGCTACACAAGCTCACGACTCATGTTTTGCCGTGTTGTCCACTTGGGGACGTTTCTCCATGTCGCCGGCTCGTTCAGTCCAAATACTCATCATAGATAATTCAGGTGAGCTCGAAGTAAGGAATGCGCCGCGTCCTACGTGTCTGTGAGATACGCGAACGCCGCCATGTAGATAGTTCACATGCCGAACTGAAAGAGGCGTCAGTACGCATAGAAGGCAAGGTAAGAACGAGGTCCTGACCCAAATTCCAAGGCACACTCCAGTGGATGTCCAGGAATACGGGAAGATGCCGGCTGGGAGCATTAACTTCCTCTCATGAGTACAGTAGCGAGTTAAAGGCGGCAGGCACTCACAATGAAACGGAAGAGAAGTGGTTCTGCAAAGAGGAGATCGGTAGAATTTGAGGCGCGCACATATCGGAAACGAAGACCAGTTTCTTGAGACTGGCGAGCTCAACCCGTGCGCGATATCTAGGACTCCCATTTGATCCACTTCCGCTCCAAATCCGCATTTTTCTGTATACAGGCGGCCATGTATGCATAGGTTCGAACCATGTAACGCTGATAGCGGCAGCGCTGAAGATGATCATCGGTAAGTCATGTCTGAGAAGAAAATCGATTACACACCACGTCTCAAGAATAGGACATGATCACTTACTGATACCCGAAATCATGCCCCCAACCATCGTAATCCACGTCGACCCAAAGCCGCGTTGTAGGGATCGACCTATCAGGACAATTTGAACGTCGGGTGCCCTGACAGATCGTTAGACGTCTACAAAGGCTGAAGGGCTACTCCAGAAATCTTCACTGAAAGACGCGGTGATGAGGGGTACAATGCCAAACCGACGGTGTACAACTGAAGTCTGAGCATATAGAATCCGTGCGGAAAATGTAACCTGCAGCGGTCATGGCGAGAAGGTGTTATTTAAGCGCCAATAGACAGGGAGAGCGAAATACATACATCCTATGACGGTGGAGAACGATTCCAGGAAAGCAATAGGCCATTTGCTAGAAGAAGAGAAATTGGCTGGGTTTCGAAGGTCGGCGCCGTCTTCAAATTCCACCTTAGATTCAGAAGGTGCACGCTGCATCGGTTGATGGTATGCATGAGCCGAGGACGATTCACAAAAATGGGCGCGTCGAAGGGGGTGACGACGGTTACAATCGTTCCAGTGGCATTATCGTTCTCAGCTTGCCCGTATTCGATATCTAGCACGCAGATTATGGTAAGCTAGGTGCAAGTACCACGAATGACACGAAAAAGACCTTGCCAGGTACGCGTTTCCAACGCGATCTGGGAATGGGCGGCAACCTGTGCCACAAACTCGGCCATAAAGGGAGAGAGGGCGAGGTCCCGAGTCATAAGCTTCGAGTCTTTTTGCCCTGATAACTGGAAATGTTGAGGAGCCTGTGCCGAGTCATTTTAGGTGAGTAAGATATAACAAATTCACTGGAAGTCTATAACGCACACGAAGACACGCTCAGAAGATAGTACTCCCTTCAAGCGATTCACTTCCATAAATTGTCGGTGGCTTATGGCTGTTTTTGTTCAAAACGAAAGCGGGAGAGGTCACCTTGCCGATGCTAGTGCCGAGGCGTATCCGGCAGGCATTTACTACCCTCAACGCACAACGCCCTTGGCGTTGTGCGCGAAGATCACAAGCAACGCGGCCCCCCTCATACATCTGGGGATGAATCTGAATTCTGAGCTCATGCTTGGTGAGGCACCTTTAGGTCTCAGCTTCCCTGCACTACAAACAGTAAATGAATGTTTGAGGCAGAGGAGAGTCCGAGACCACGACATGAGTTTCCTCTCTATTTAATGGCCAGATAGACACAAATTGTCATCGCAACGAGTGTCCTGGAGCAGCAGTAATGACACTTCCAATGACGAAGACGTGAATTCGGTATCTCGTTTCTCCTTCTAAGGATTGTCAGCCAGCGTCTTATCTTCGCGGGGCCATTCTAATTTCTACCAAGGGGTAGCTGACGCCGCTATCTTCTGAAGAACATAGATCGAATTGGTAGAGTCAGAATTGAAATCATGCTGTTGTCCATACCACCGAAATTCGACAGGTCACCCACTGTGGTGCGTATGGGCATCGGACGCGTGCGCAGAACGCGTAGAGTGGAACCAATACGATTTGTGGTTTGGCCCCAGCACTGTCTCCTGATAGCAGACTGAACCACCAAAGGGTGTCTATGAAACCACCATGGACACGTAAATCGACCTGAATAATAGGGGCGTGTTGTTGATCAAGAGTGTTGGGTGCAAATAGTGATTTTGCTTCCTGCCATCACCATCGTCGCTGTGGACGTCGTTGACGGTGAAATGTGGTGGCCATTCTCCTCAACGAGCTCAAACAAGAAGTCTGAAGAAGGCGCTCCCACTCGGCAAGATCGACAGCAGTGCTGGGATGCGCGAGACACATACTTTGCCTGCCTAGATCGTGCCGGAGTGGTCAAAGCTGGACAGGAAGGCGAGAACGCCTGCCGCGACGAGGCCAAGCTTTACAAAATGAACTGTGCACAGAGTTGGGTAGGTCTGTTTTGGATTATATCAATGTTTCGCTTACGTTGGTTGCAGATTGAATACTTCAATCAGCGCAGAGTAATCGCTGATGCACAAAAGCAGAGACTAGCTCAGGCCAGGACACAGGCTGAGAACGCTAAAAGATAATGCTACCTTTCGCCTATATCTCTCCGCGTATGTTGGCCAACTAAAGGAATCAATTCAGTAATAATCCTGCTTCAGTTTTCTTTGCGTTTGCATTATTCTTGAGCTGTGTATCACTATCAGTGCACAGCCAATGTTGCAATATAAACACCGCTCTCCTCACGACCAGGCATAAGTGCCGCACTGCTTTTCAGCGTGAAATGATATCTCGCTTCATAATCATTGCGCGTAGACCGAGTCAGTGCGTTATCCGGAAGATCGACTCGCGGACCGCGGCGGCCGCCTCAGCGATCACGCACACCAACGACTTGAATGCATTCCTCCTCCTCCTCCTGTCTCTCGCTTGAATGGCTGGATGCCCCTCTTTAGGCTTTCTGGACTTAACCCACCTCGATCACTATGTTTTGGTTCACGTATATAAATGCGCTGATCCTATCATGGCCTCATTGCCACCCTCAGTGATCATCACCCGTCTCGCTTATATCTACAGCGCTTGGGCTATACCTTTGCAACTGGTCGCCTTCTCCATTCATGCAGACGACACGAGAAAGATTTACGGGCTACTCGGATTTCTTCGCGTCAGGCTTTCGTGCAGTCGTTCGACGCACCAGTATCAGCCTTCGCGCGCCAACCAATCCTGAAAATATTCCTACTGCATCGCCGCACACCACGCACACCACCGGTCATAAACACTTCTCATTCTCATCCAAGCGCTCCGTGATGGACATTTCTGCCGATGAGAAACAGAGGCGACGCGCTTCTTTCATGGAGTTTTCATCCGCCCTCTTCGACAAACTTACGGCTGCCGCCGCGGACAGTGACGCGCCACCTCTTTCGGGCGGAAGACGAAGGGCGCCGTGCAAAGGGCTTTGCAAACCACACTCGGATGGCTGGATCACGGCTAGCGGACCCGTCTCGTACCCGTTTCTGTACGTCCTCCTTTGATCTCTGGGTTCATTCAGTGCTCACATATACCGCGAATAGAGACACTTTCCAGACCATTGACCCATTTGCGTCGTCCCCCGACGCGAAATCCATCTTCATCGACCTCTCGGCCGAGACATCCACCTCGTCCTTTGCGCAAAAAAGGGAGTCATTCCTCTCCTTGTCTGACGGGTCCGTCGTCAGCCTCGTTGAAACTCCACCACCGCCTCGCCCGATGTCTTTGCCTACCACCACTGCTGTGCACAAATCCCCGGCTCCCAAGAGAAGAGACGCTGTCAATTTCCCATGGGTAGAGGACGACGAGGAGGATAACTGGATTGGTAATGCGGAGGATGACACTATTGAGGATCCCGCAAATCGAATCGACTGGCGTCAATTCCATGTCGATGTTTTGTTGGATGATTAAAACACGTAGATGTATCTACTTCTTTCCTTGGAGACCATCTGGATCATATAACTTATTATTTGTTGTACTATGGACTGTTGTAACATATTAGAGTTTTACAAGTCAGGATTCGTTGAACTTCAAAAATGAGGATACGTTAATTGAGGGCAAATTTTCCGAAATTAGCGGTGGCATACTTCAATATTCATGACAGGACGACATTGAACAACTGAATGGGCAATGAACCTAACCACGCCACAGGCGGCCCGTTGGACAGTGCCTAGATGCGTCTGTCGCTTCGATTAATACCCACTCTCCGAGTCGGATTACCCCCGTAATGGAATCAATTATGCAGATCATAGCCAAGGCATTGAATCTCCTCTTTACGTCCGAGCTCGGGATCCAGCGCGATCAATTTCCCCCCAGCTCCTTTTCTCCACTCACTCACTCACTCACTCCTATCGCTCGGCTGCCGACTTGAGTCAGACTTGCGGAGTTGTGTCCTTTTGAAGCCAACTTAAAAGATTACTAACTCCATGGTCTGCGAGCTTATTCACGATTGCTTGATAAGTACTGGTTCGGGTCATGCCTAACCCATTGCACGCGACGCGACATACTCAATGTGGACAGAGAAACAGCGCAATGAAAAAGGACTGACGTTCAGTTGCGGAAGACACAGACGACGTGTACGTGGATGCGCTCATGAGCTCTCGGGGGCACGGCGATACTTAGCGCACCGAATTCGGCTCGACTCTGAAGCTGCATGCTTGAAGTTGAGGCGACGATTGTTTCTCTCCACACTCCGGCTTTCAAAGGGTGGGGCCGCGTAACATCGTGATCTGTACTTCCGCATCCCGCCATTAAGCGTTTCCTCAGCCTCCCTCGCACTGGCTATTCCTGGCGGTACTCTGCACAGCGGTTCTTCCAGCAACAACTTCTTATGGAAAATAAGCCAACCCACCTCAGTTTTAGAGTCCTTTGGCTACCCACTACTTGGCCGCCATTGGACAGAATACGCCGACATGTTACATCAGTTATACCAAGGGCTGCCAGAAATTTCAATACAAACTATGATCTCTCACCTGCTAGCCCCGTCGAGGCTCTAGTCCAGACTTGTCTAGCTGCTCCGAGCTCAATATGATATTCCTTTGAGCGCACCATATAAGAAGCTGGACCTCGGACTGGACCATATACCGCCCACAAACAGCCCGTAATGCCCGCCCTTCGAACATCCAGACGTGTCCAGCACCTCGCCCAGAGGCGCACATACATCTGGGTTCCCCCCACCGTGAAGCCTCTAACCAACACCAATGTATGCCTAAGTATTGGTTCTTGTCTGTAATCTTTCTGACCCGTTACATGCTAGCATATGCCATTCAAATTTCCTATACGCTCGGCGCCTGCGCCAGGATTCGCTCTCAAGTTTGGTTCCTTGTTCGCTGTTGGCCTCTTGCTTCCCGTTATCGCTGTTTCGTGGCAGTGGTATATTATTATTACTCCCGCCGCTTCCTATCACTCACTCAATGGATGCAGGTACAAGCCTGGGGGACTGAAGAACCCTTGATTTGTCCAGTGTTCCTTCAAGACTACTTAGTACCTCACCATCCCACTCAGCCACTGTGCTTCCATTATTTCCCTAGATAGTAGACATCTAGATATAGGACGCTTTGCGGCCTACTCGCGCTTTAGAATACCCTACTATCCAACTAGTGTTTAAAGCCCGCTCAATTTGGACGACGCCACAGTCGGCTTGAACCCACCTTGATGGCGAACGCAAATCTAGGCAAGGATCAGAGGTGTAAGACCCCGCGGACAAAATTACTTACACCACGCCTCGCGCGTACATGTCAGGCATATCCTCTTTCATGATCCATGCCATCTGGAGACTGACAATTTTGACGCGATCGGCAAGTGCGACAATGGCTTCGATAGTTTCTGGATCTTGCTCGCGGGATTCCCGCGTGATGCTCGGAGTGCATGCTCGGCAGTCCCCTGCCACAGTCTAAAATGATATGCTGCCGTTGCGGAGCCAAAAAGTGGGTAGGAGACAGCTCTTTGAGTTTATCCCAATATGATCAATCACCTCTCCTTCGTCAAACCTGGTTGTTGTGAACGGTGGGACTATGTTTCACGTACAAAGAGAAGCGGACGATAACGCTTGATCATTTTGGGGGGAAGCCGACGTGGAGGACGGGCGGTTATTGAATGCACGAACCGCCGAAAACGAGATAACGGATTCCGTTGATTTCTACGACGGTGTTAATCCTACGCGACAGAGCATACTCAAGTCGTACCTGAGCGCTGAGCACAGGCTGATCACTGAGCGAGTGTGACAAATGACCGGCATTTTCCGGTTCTGTCATTTGTCACTGGAGGTGAATACCTTTTTCGTCTTTCACTACGACCTGCTTTGGAATCGACTTGTTCAATCATGACTGTTGCCTAGTATGCGTTTAAATCTTGTTTATATTTGACTTCAACTTTGCAGACGCGTGCCAAATTTAGTTTTCATCGTCTCGACGTCATGATAAGACGCGAAGCAAAGCGGTCAACCAAAAAAGGATAGATTTTCAAGCTTCAACTCTCTCTCTCTCAACGCCGTTCTACCTCATTTTTAGGCTGTTCTCTCTGAATTTACGTGGCGGATGCATCAGGATGCTTTTGGGGCGGCTTGCTGCAGTCGAAATCCTTTTTTTTTCAAGTTCGGCGTTGAAAACAGTTCCTCGACGATCCATTGGCATGTGAATCAACGGACGCGCTCGTGCTCCGAGGAACGAGCGTATAAAAGGCGCATGGGCCTCGTAGGAACTTTCTCATCTCCCACCTAGTCTCCAGTCTCCAGTCTCTATCCCCCACATTCGTTTATAACGCTCCTTGACGCGCATTATGCTTGCCGCCCTCGCCCTCGCCGTCCTCGCCAGCACGTCTGTCTTCGCTAGGCCGCCATTCCCTCACGGTAGCCTGACAAGATCTGTCGACGTTGTAGGGCAGAGAACGTATGTTGTCACCTCGCGACTACTTCGTTTAACTAATCTATATTCTGTGAATACTAGTCGTTGTGGCTCCGAGATCAGTCCCGAGCAGAAGAAGGTCTACGAGGACCATTTCAGGTTGAACAAGGTCGAGCGCAACGAAACCGATTCGTCTAAATCAGCGGTCATCGATGTCTACTTCCATGTCATCCACGCCGATAACAGCGTGGCCGGCGGTAATATTCCGTATGTGTATCTTGAACATCACTCAAGGAACGTGCTCACTGTTATTTTCATAGGAAGCAACAGATCGCGGACCAAATGACTGTTTTGAACAACGACTTCAAGAACAGCGGTCTGACTTTCACGTTGCGCCAGTTCAAGTATGTCGCGAACGCGGATTGGTTCCGTAATGCGGGTCCTAATTCGTAAGCGTCCTTGCACTTCCTTACCCCGAGTCTGACTCGTCTTGCAGCCGCCAGCAGACTCACATGAAGAAGCAGCTCCGCCAAGGAGATGCATCAGTGTTGAACATCTACACCGTCGGCTTCAAGTCCAAAAATAACCAGGGGTTATTGGGCTACTCCACCTTTCCTGCCGACTACGAGAAAAACGCTAAAGACGACGGTGTCGTAATCCTCTATTCCAGCCTGCCGGGGGGTACGACGGCAAACTACAACGAAGGAAAGACTGCCACGCACGAGGTTGGGCATTGGGTACGGTCTTCTCTCTACTTTGCGCGCATTACGACCAACTGGTTGATAGGTTGGTCTGTACCACACCTTCCAGGACGGTTGTGACGGTCAAGGCGACATGGTTGCTGATACGCCTGCCGAGGCTTCGCCTGGTATGTGTTGCCGTGACTCCAATCTTTGAGAAATTTACTGACCGGCCACTAGCACAAGGATGTCCCACTGGCAGGGATACCTGCCCCAGTCCTGGCCTTGACCCTATACGTGAGCATTTTTCAAACCTCGACGATGGTGTCTGATGCAGATTCTTATCCCCGATTCTTTCTCTCGAGAAAGAAAAGGGTTGGTAGAAATGATAATCGGGGTTTCCCCGCAAAGTTTCTCGAAATTCTGCCAACGCGGTTTTACCCGCGTAAAATCAGCCATTTAGGTCACGTTTATTCCCTTTTGTGGTTATTTTCTACGAAGCACGTGATAGCACGTGAATGTTAATTGCGGTCCGTGTCGGGTTGTTCCTCGTTCATCCGATGTCGCCGCTGCTGTCATCTCCATCCGGTTTCTTCATGGCAGTGGTGTCTGATGTGTCGCTCCCTGTCCAGTGTTATCTATAGCATGCTCGACGTCTTTTGACATAGGGCGCGGTATACATAGAGCTGCCGTTTTTTATTTACCTCCTCAAATCTATGAAGCTACCTTCTCGCGGCCCACCTCATCAGATGGTCCCGCACAATGGCCCTCTGTCGTCCATATCAACCCGTGCTTACATTAGATCAAAGACAGAGTGCATGATGCTCTGCATACCATTCACCTTTGACGAGACCCCGGCTTGTTGAGGCATTCCGTTGCATCCATTCTAGTACTGGAGATATTACAACCCGCAGACAGTCCATACTTAAATTCAAATATGTATTCACACCCTCTTGCTGGTGTCCAATGGTTATACAATTCACTTACGCGTACTGTTAGAAAGCTTGAAGAATCGGGGACTGAAGCTAGACAAGCTTCCATAACGATAGACAACTACATGGACTACTCGTACGATTCTTGCATGGATCAGTTCACGCCCGGTCAGGTTGACCGCTTGCAGGCTCAGATGCGCACATATCGCGGTGTCAATGTTTAACGATACTATACGAACCCCACTTATTCTTCGAAATATGACATATCGTTCTAAGAACTTCTCCGTTTGCTGCTATAGCGACCAAAGTAAGAATAATCCATGAGCACGTTGAAGCTCCCAGACGTCGCAAGTACGCGTACTTGGTCATGCTAAATAAAGGAAATCGGCGTGGTGGCTGAGTGGCTATTGAATGCATCTCGACAGCATGCAATGAACCGCCGAAAACGAGCTAGTGGATGCCGTTCATTGCTACGATGGTATTAGTCCCATGCGACAGAGCATGCTCACTGCTCAGCGCTCAGGTCGGAGCAGAGCGCTGAGCCTCTGAACCCAAAAAATGTTCGTGGTCCGGTCAAGAATGATGTAACACGGAATCGACTGGTTGTTGAATGTTCAGTCCTCTGAAGAGCTCACCAACATAATAAAGCTTAAACAGTTGAGCGAAGCCTAGCACTGACATCAACCACAAGCAATGGAAAAGCAAAGCAACGAGTATTCCTTGTTACGAATCGTTTAGAGTACAAACGCGCATGTTGTCGAATATAATACAGAAGCGATCACGCCAAAGCGGTAAGAGGTAAAAGAGAGAGCAGAATCATTCAGTTCATAGTTTCTTCGCCTCGCGGGATTCCAAGAGATCACCACCAGATCGTCCGCGGCGTCCAGAATCACGATAGTTGTCAAGCAGGTCTAGTCCGTCCTCGAAATCAGTCGGAACTGATCAAGGTCTCGCGCGCCAAGCAGCTCAAGCATTTGTGAAATTCTTGCATTTCAGTCCTGAAATCGGCTGCCGACAGCAGGCGGGAGAAAAAGCGATGAACCGTTCCCTAGAACCTGATACGGTTTGCGCCGATATGTCGGAGAAATTCATCGCGTTTTACGAAGCTCAATCTCCAATCGTTCTTCTGGAGGCTTGACTGTGGGCTTTGCCGGGGGAATGATGATACGAGTTGTTTGTTGTGCCGAGGAAGTCTTGGTGCCATGGATGTGCTCCTCCTTGAACTTACGCCATTCTACCGTTCCGGAGGATTGTCTCTTCCTATCCTTGCACTGGACGCAGGCGATTGCTTTGGCTTGCTTTCGGCAGCCCATGCCATCGGTCTGGCAGGCGTTCCAGAGCTACAAAAGTGTGAATATATGCGCCTATATTAGTCCAGATATCTCACCAAAGACACATTGTTGAGAAGCCACTCAGCCTTGAGATCGTTCTCCGACTTGGTGGGCATGTTCGTCGCCGAAGATGGTGGGCGAAAGGAAGGAGGAGATGTCACAGGCAGCACATGACTCGTGACAAGACGCGAACGTGACGCCTTCTCCTTTGCCACAGCTTACCCACACAGTCGTCTGTCGCACTGCTGGCCTGCAGTATATTCCGTACACTCGCCCCGGGTCTGTCATCGTCCATCCAATTTGGCGATATAAATCTGTTTAGACAAGTTGAAAAACTCCTCTTGGTCTGATTTAAAACGGAAGCTCACTTTTCTTTTAGCGTAGTACTTTCTCTTCGTGTGACACGCTTTTGAAGCGAATTTCCCACCTAGTGTAAGTATATTCATCGCTACCAGGCTTTACAAGACTGATTATTCTGCAGTTCAAAATGACTACTCCTTCGGCAAACGCGGCGTCATGCCCTACCTGTGCATTTCTCTCCCTTCAACTTCCCGGCGATCCAGCTATAACGCGAACGGCACGTGTCGAAGAACTTCTTCGCCGCAATGATCCCCCACTCGAGGCTGAACTGGCTGACTTTCGCCTCATCGTAGAAAAGTCGCCTGACATTATCCACGATCTGGACCAAAAAATCGCCCAGGCGAAGGAGCTCATGGACCGTTTCATACGCGCCCACGCCCAAGAAGAATCCTATCTCGCGGACGCGAAATCCCTTCTACATCCCATACGCTCCCTTCCCAATGAAATATTGGCCGAGATATTTTCGAATTGCGTGTGGACATGGGAGACCTCTCACTGGCGTGCTATGCCCCTGTTGAAGTCAATCGATCCCTCTTCAGCACCTTGGACATTAGCAAGTGTGTGTCGTCGTTGGCGACACCTTGCACTCGCGTTGCCGCGCTTGTGGACGTACATCCATATTGATGTTGACAGGTTCCCAGACGATGTCACTCCACGCCAGCTAGCATTTAAGATGGCACTATTTATTGAGCGCTCTCAAGGCTTGCCCTTGTCCGTCTTCATCTTCTCTTCCTCGGATATAGAAGACCACTCAATCATTCCCATTCTTGAGGCTTCCATTCCCCGCTGGAAGCATTTCTCGACAAATATATCTTTGAAATCGTTGCAATCATGGTTTTCGGGCAATGTTTTCTCTCGTTTGGAGCACGTCGTCCAAGTCATTTGCAACGACGATAATTCCGATGTCTTTCTGGACATATTCAACTCAACGAACGCCCCAGCCCTTCGCTCGTTAGATGCAGACCTAGACCACTCATTTACCAGCCGCGTCGCATTTCCCTTGAACTTGCTCACCAATCTCAACGATTTTCCTATCGTTGACGGCGCGCTTGAACTTCTTCAGACGATGTCGAGTTTAGTAACCCTTGATGCGGAAGCATGGTACGCGCCGTCAGAAAACATCAGGGACTCCCTGCCTAGACTTCGTCGTCTTTCGGTCACAGTGAATGAGATGTCCGCGGGGCAGGCGGAGGCGGCGTTAGACAAGTTGTTCTCTAACGTGGATATGCCTTCTCTCCGTGACCTCAGCTTTGACTTTTATCTCGTTCCCGATAAGGGACTCCATCTTCCTATCTTGAACCCTTCTTCGTTAGAAAAGTTGACCAAACTCCACATCTCCTGTGGCATGCGTCAGCATTCCGACGTTATGCAGGACATCCTCCGATTCTTATTGCAGACCCCGCATGTCGAAAACTTGCGCATTTCTGAGAGTAGCCTTACGCCCGAGTTCATTTCTGGGCTCACGACGTCCTCGCGGCTTCCGCGCCTTCGCGTTTTGGACATTAGCGACAATGATTGTGGTGACTCGTTGGCTCAAAACGTGTCCGTCATCTACGACATGCTTGAGACTCGGTGTCTAGGCGTTGTGCATTTCATTTCGTCGGACAGTCATGCCCCGACTGCCAAAGCCATGGACGTCGGAATACAGCCCACATCCCTCTTGGAAGCCTCGTCCACCAGGCACGTTCGATTGGAAAGGATACGCGTCCCGCGTTGGTTATACTTCAAGAGTGACGAACGTTGGAAGGCTATTTGTCGCTCATTGAAAGTGGAATGCGGTATAACCATGAAGGATGTTGACTGAAAGAGAGAACAGGCTCCTTATGACAGAACAGGAAAATATGTTACAGTGTATGGATACAGGTGCCGTTGTAGACCCCATTCTACTATTATATGTCTGGACAATGCTTAGCTTCAATCGATTATAACCATAGCACGACCTACACATCGAGACACAATTCGTCGCTAATTAGAGCAGCTTGCTTCAGCCGATAAAGTAATTGGATGACACAGCGCGCTCAAGGAACGATTCGTTGGGTAAAAGTGAGGAAGCATGGATCAACAGTGTCGAAGCTGGGGTATGCAATCTCGTCATTAGGAAGGTCATCCGAGAACGAGAACAAGGTAGTGGGAGTGGATGATATCAACGCAGGCGCTGCTGTATGATGATCTCCTGATAGCACTGGAGAGGATGAAACTGGCTTCGGAGACGAGACTGTCTTGTTGTGAACCGACGACGAGGGAGCGTTTACTATGCGACGCGGCGGCAGACGCCCATATCCCGGCACGCGGAAAGCAGCACTACCAGCGCGAGGCTTCTTCTTTTTCTCTTTACGCACCCCGGCTCCCTTTTGTATCTTCGAGGTCATGTCCATCCAGCCCGTGATGTCCTGTGAGCGATTTGGATTCCAGGGAGACATTGGTGCGGGGAGCTGTGAGGTCTGCGTGTCTGGAACGAGGGGGACAGCGTCGGACGCAGTGAACGGCTCGGATTAGAGTGAGAACACGTCGTTATAGTGAGATGAAGCGTTTATGGTGGTCTTTTGGATTAACTATGCAGACATCGAGATGGGCTTGCAATGGTTTGATGATTCGTCGTATATGCGCATGTAGAGCTGCATGGATCGGGGTGAGTATTCAACAGCCTCTACTTGCAATTGACTACATGGTGCATTTGGAGTTACGGCTACTGCCTATGCGTACGATTCCCATTTTGCTTCTAGTCTGGGCATTGCGCTTACCGACAGGATATTACCAGACACTTTGAGACCAACTCGAGCTCTCACGCCCATCTCAATGGGTGCTTCACGATTCTGAAGATTGAGTTGAGGAATTTAAGGCCTGCTACTTTTGAGGTCTTTGCTTTGGTTAGCACCTCTACTGCCTCCTTGGCCTGTGCTAATTTTGCTTTGGCAGGACAGCTGAAGGACTTTTCTGTTATTGCTGACTGTTAAACTGCTATATTGTCCAAATACAAGCTTAAAGTTCTTGTATGTACATGACCTACAGTGCAGCATAATAGTCCCACCAAGACAGCTGGAGTAACATCACCAGCATCTGCCGGAAACCTCAAGCGCTCTGGACAACTCCTTGTCACGTCAACGTGTTGCCCGTATCTGCATCATCTTCGATTCGTGAAATTCCCATTTAGCTCAGTGTCTGTAGATCAAAGGTTTTCCATTTCCTCAATCCGGACTAGGACGTCGGACTACAACAACTCGATGTGGGTATAATGGTGGCGGATGGCGATGCCAAATATTAATCCTCCCCTCAATGATATTCTCGTGTGCCTTGAGATGATTCAACAGCACTTCCTTTGCGATATTCACGACCGTGTCCACGCTGAGCATGTTCACAACACCACTTGACTCCACCAACTGGAAAGTATGAAGCTCTGGACACCTATGCGTCCAGCTGCGCAGAGACGCGCGGAGAAGCTTGATATAAGCACCACTCGAATGAGATTCAAGATGAGCATATCGAAAACTGAGTTGTGGCGTTATACGCAAGTGAGGGAATCGTTCAACGAAGGCTACATGGCCATCGGTTTTATAAGTCTTGCCCAATGGGAAAGAAAGAGCAAGGCGAACTCACATTTATAAATAGATTTCCGTTCGTTAGGCTGGTGCAACCACTCGGACAACGCGGGTTCCCCGCGTATGGAGTAGATTGATCGAGGAATCAGTGGAAGTATCATGCTTTGTGACTCCATGGTACGTGTCGATATGCCGTAGTCGTCCCAGGCCCAATCGAGTATAGATATGTGGCGCAAGTTGGGAAATGTTTCCTCCACTCTCATGGGTGCGAGAAGTTCATATGGCAGTGTTAAAGTCTCTATGGACGGCAGGGCTGCGCGCACAAAAGCACAATGTAGACTTTGCATACTCCTATCCTTGCGCTTTTTGCTTTCTGAATTCCCAGGGAACGAGATGATTTGAAGAGTGTGCAGGTTTGGCAGGCATTCAAGACAGCGCACAAATTCTTTGTACACGGTCGGAGAGGAAAACGAGGTCAACGCGACGTTGAATACTCTGCATGGGGGTAATCAATTCGATAAGTTACGCCGTGGAGAGAAAATAGAACTCACTGAACGAATTCGGCGAGATGCGGCGCGCGGATAGTTACAACTTCAGCTTGGAAGACGAGCTCGGTTGCCATCTTCTCAGCCAGGGTCCGCGCTGCAGCCGGCCGGCGGCGGGTTGCGCATACCTCCAAGCTCTTCCATAGCAAGGGATGGTAGACGTGGTATAACGCGCTACAGGTCTGAGATAGCGCGAATATGGCGTCGAATCTGTCCCGATATTCCGGAGGGAGGATCCCTGACGTAGGACAAGGAATTGGCACTGAGGGGAGATATGAAAGGATCTCCAAGTGAAGCTCTACTGGAAGTGTAGGAAGCCCCTTGGTGTTTCCATGTGCAACCGTTGGTGATTCTTCTTTGGACTGAGGAGTGACCTTCCTTCGTTTTCGGCGTGTCTTCACAGTCCTCTCGGGTCTGTACGTGACTGGTTGACATGAAGTAGCGGCGGTTGCAGGCATGGTGAATAGACTAGCACGACGGTAGAAGACAAAGAGTCACAAGGCATGCCGAACCGGCATTAATATGGCTCGATCAGGCCCATTTTGGCTTCATCTTCCCGCTACTGACAGCAAACGTCCCAACAGATTCCTCTTCTTGGCGTTGGTGAATATTGCTTTGAGCTCGCGCCCACACGTCGGGTGCGCCTTTTCTGACTTGATTGACACGGACAGCTTGATTGACGAGTTGCAAGAAGGCGAGCGCACACATATTGACATTGACGTATCGTCGGGAGCAACAGCGGAGAGACCTGTCGACTCAAAAATGTACTGTTTTAATTCCGCAGCGACTGTTACGCTCACAGCAGACTTCTACCGCCCTACTGAGATTATCCTTTCTATCTGATATCCAGGCCGAACGTATTCTCCGCTCTCTCTGGACTTTGCACTTGATTCTCTACTAGCTGGATACTCCATTTCAACATTATCCTTTTCTCTGGTTAACTTCAGTGTCCGCAGGCTGCATGGCCATTGAATAACGTGTATGTGTTAGCGCCCTGAAGGCGGATTGGCCCAACTTTTCCGTATATCTTGATGTTTTCCGGATCGGCGCCTTTTCTACGGTCCCAGTCCTATGATGGGCTCGTTACAGGACAGATGGCGAATTCTGTGAAAGTGAGTCAGGCGCCTAAGTACTAACCGCATGCTCAACTTCCTAGCACCACTACGGAAGAGCAACCGTGGACGCGTCGAGGCGGCCCGAGCATACTCCTCGCGAAGCGGCGAATGTCATCAGCTCTCATCAGCGGCCCGTCACTTAATACTTGCAGCAAACATATGCCGACAATCCAGCGCTGCCCACAATCTCCGACCGCCTACTTTGCTGCAAAAAAATGCAGGTGCCTGATATGCAGGAACGAGCGATTCCCGACGCCACGGAAAATACAGGAATCGCTTGAGAGGTTTTAAAACGCGCACTGATGAAGGACTTGTCAATACAAACTCTTCATGTCTACTACCAAACCACTCGTGCTCATCGTTGGCGGTGCCGGTCAAACTGGTCGTGTGACCACCAAAGCCTTGTTGAAGGCGGGCAACTTTGTGCGTGTATCAATTTCTACACTGTATAGTGATCAGCCCAATATGCTAATCCACGTCGTAGCGAGTCGCCTTGTTAGTCCGTCCTAGCTCCATCAACAAGGCTGTCGTGCAAGAATTGAAGGCGGCTGGAGCAGAGATTCGCTTTGGCGACATAACAGAGGTCGCGGAGAAGATTGAAGCCTTCTTGCAGGGGGTCGATATTCTTGTTTCCCTCGTCCTCGCGATGATTGACCAGAAACCGCTGTTCCGCGCTGCGAAGAAAACGGGCGTTGGACGCGTCGTTCCTTCCGACTTTGGTCCTTACGCGCCCCGCGGCGTGCTGGCCATGCAAGATATTGTGAATTTTATTCACCTCCCTCAGTAATATCCTCATGATCTTAATTATGCATATAGAAACTTGGTGTCCGGGACTACATCAAGGAACTCGGGTTGCCCTATACCTTCATAGAAGTTGGATCGTGGCTACAAGCGATGCTCCCTTACCCACATGCCACGCCGGAAAACTTCTTCATTACCAAGACCTATGTCGGCGACCGCCAGCAGAAGGTGTTGTACACCGATCTCAACTCAATTGGTACTTTTGTCGCACGCATCCTCGCCGACCCGGGCACGCTCAATCAGACGGTCATCACATCCGACGGCGAGGCTAATCTGGACGAGGTCTATCCTGTGGCGAACAGGATTTCTGGAGAGGATTTCTTCGACTTTACAAGGGTACGACGGATCATTGTCTCGTCCTCCACAGTGATTCTTATTGCGACGTGTAGGTTCCAGATCATGAGCTTTTCGAGAGAATGAAGAGCGATGATTTCGTGACGAAGATGGTATCGGAGCATTTCAACAGTCTCTATATTCGTGGCGACAACACGCTTGCCAAGGCTGTGGCGGCTGGCTCGTTAGATGCACGGAAATTGTACCCAGATGTTCCAGTCGTTACGCTGGAGGAGGCAGCCAAAGAATTCTACGGCAACTTGTTGATTCCAGAGTATGACCTCTCGACGGCGTCATTGAACTAGTAGGCAAAGAACATTTGAATGTAATCTTGTCATTCTATATACGCAGCGCCTATCAATGTACAGGCCGCCAGTCAAAGATGCCATGTTGCAAGATCAGTAGTCGGTTGTAGGGATTATGTCGTTCGTCGAAAAGAGCTTTGTATGACCGTTTCAAGCATATAGCACTTTGAGCTCACCGATTGGATAAGTAGACTCGAAGAGTCACTACCATTTCTGGTCCTGACGATAGTGAGTTACCGGTTGGCATTTCTTACCGTTGGTGGCGTGAGGTAGAAGAACAAGGGCCCTGATCGAACAAGGAATCGAAGTAGAGTCGGTTTTCAACTTCCGCTTTGGGTGTGCTAAAGCGTGGTGATAACTATCATGGTGTCGTGTCTCGTTCTTTCCAACACCCCACGACTGGCATGTCGGATTCTGACAAGCCCAATGACGCCAAGACGCCGCCCAACGACGGGGAACCAGTAGCCCAGCATCAGACGGCTATTCCGCCTGGGCGCGCTTTTGTGTCACAGAAAACATTCTTTGGAGTGCGCAAGGAGGACAGTGCTCCTCTGACAACCGTCTTCAATGATGACTATGAGACGCGGTTCCCTCAAGACCCATACTGCGAAGAAACAGCACCAAATGCGAGGATATGGCGTACCTACAATGAAGAGGCGGCGGCCTACGACGCGGAAATGGTCGGCCAATCCCGCGATGGTGTCGATGTCATGCTGGTCTTTGTTCGTGTTCCATATTCGCTTCAAATTTTTATTAATGTGCAGTATAGGCTGGCCTTTTCTCTGCTGTGGTTACATCGTTTCTCCTGCAGGCGTCCCAGAATCTCCAGGCAGATTACACCGAAATGTCTGCATTACTTTTATACGACCTTGTCTTCGTCCAGCTATCCATGGCCAGCGGAAACTCTACCTCCCTTGCAAACATCACCCTTCCCTCCGTAAATCCCGCGGACGCATTTCGACCAGACTCGAACGCCGTTTGGGTTAACGGCCTTTGGGTTGTCAGTCTCACAGCGAGTCTTATTGTCGCGCTCGCCGCCGTTCTGGTGAAGCAATGGTTACACCACTATACATCTACTTCCTCTGGCACTCCGGGAACTCGCAGTCATGTACGCCAATTCCGCTTCATGGGCCTCCAGAAATGGCGCGTAAGCGTTATCATTGGTCTACTCCCTCTCATTATGCATGCCGCTCTGGCTCTCTTCTTCGCCGGCCTTATACTATTCTTCATCCCCCTGCGTATGTCGCTGGCATGGGCTGTTGGTGTCCTCGCGGTCCTAGTCTGTGTCCTCTACCTTGTCAGCAATGCCATGCCTATATTCTTTCCTCAATGTCCGTATCAGACGCCTTTGACCGATTTCGTCTGTTATGGCTTCCGAATGTCGAACAGGCTATATAGCTATTTCTTCCATGATCGCCTCCCAGACCATTCAGCGTCTCCCAACATGAAGGGACACTCGATGACGTTAAAGGAGATGGAGACAAAGGCCGTTGCGTCGGCAGCCCAAAAACTCTCCGTTGACTCTCTCGACTGGTTATTCAATGTCTCCTCGAATCCCAATGTCCATAGCCTTGTGGTACAAGCAATTGGTGGGCTTCCAAGCGGTATACAGCAGTATGCATGCGCACTTTGGCACAACCACAACCACATGCAACGCGTTCGGGACCACCTCTTTACGCGGTCGGGTGAGATCTCCGTGGGTCCATATCTGCCTTGGGTTTCCCTGCAGTGCAGATCTAACGAGGAAAGCGTTTTATGCGAGCGTCTTAGTCGCTCATTCTTCTTCCTTCCTCAAGACCGGGATTCGTTGTCCGAACGGTTCTGGATCCAAGATGATAACTTCAGTGACCCTCGCTTCATCGCCTCCATCTGGAGCACTGGTAGGAGAGACCAGGTACACGCGGCCCAGCTTCGGAAGTTTATTTGTTCTTCCCACAACCTGAAGCTGCACCGCCTCGTCTGGGTGAAGATTGTTGAACTCGCTCGCGACAATGGCGTTTTTACTCTTGCCGATCACGACAACATGCCTATGTATGCCTGCCTCATATCCCTTCTCCTTCCCGCTGCCGGTATAGACAGTACCCGTATGGAAATACAGCGAGACGTACAGTTACAAAGAGAACTTGCTCGTCAGTTTTGATGACCCGCTCAGCTCTCCTTATTCTTCGCCAACCCATCGGCTCGTCCTGAAAGCGGGTAAATTCGCACTTTTGGGTATTAACAATGAGCTGTTCGCCCAGCAGAGATCTCCAGACGGTGTCCATCATTTGACGCTTCTTGATGAAGTTCTGGGTAATCTCCGGGACTTTCTCAAAGACTACTCCAGTAGCGGGTTGTGGATACATCCTAAACACCGGGAATTTGTAGCAGCCATCTTCGATTTCGTTGTGGCGGTTATAGATCACTCGCCTATCTGTAATTTTATACCCAAGGGCGGGGAGGACGAACGAGTGTGCTCTCGTCTCAATCGCTGTTTTTACAATATCACGTCCCTCTCCAGCTGGTTCTTACTCTCGGACGAATTCACTCTCCCGTCGTTTCATCGATTACTCCCGCTTCCTGCACACCATTTGAATCACAACCTCGGGATGTGGCGAGAGGATTGGCCACCGTATCTTCCCGAGAGCACCGTATCAGTGCTCGGGATGATGTCTTTATTACTTAGTCATGGAGACGAAGAGGTGTACCGGACGTTCGTTGACGGTGAATGGCTACGAATACTGGCTGGGTCATGGGTAGTGTTGATCAGCGGCGTCTACCTAAAATCGGGAAGCCCTGGATGGAGCTGCGTAAAGACGGGACAGGCATCCACGTTGTATCGCTATATTATCGGACTGGCTACTGTGGAGTCTGAGTCGGCGCGGCATGACTTTTTGGAGTATATTCATCAGCCGCGGAACCTCGTTCTCGCTTTTATAATGCTTGCGACTGATATGAGCGTTGCGAGACTAGTTCACAATCCAGATGACCTGCCTACCTCGGCGTTGCGGAGGCTCTGTCCCGAGCATTCGTCTTGGCCTGAATGTCGCGCCACACTGAAGGATATCCTTCATTGGTGCCAAGGTGACTCGCAGGATGAGGTGCCGTTCCCGTTAGATGGCTTGTTTGATGGAAGGGTTGTTCATGTTGCGGATTTTGTTATATCTTTAGATGTGGAGCTGCGAAGAATCTTTCTGCAGCGGCGAGTATGGTTGAGTTTGGAGGTGGCAGTTCAAGACCTGAACGCAGATCCCCCGAGTTCGCCTGTGGCGTCGAATGTAGAGGACTGGATACCGTAACAAATATTATTGACTAGTTCTGTGAATCATACTGTTACTGTAGCCAAACTGTAGCTGTTATTTCGTGTCCGGCGGCATCCCGGCATTCAACTTGTTTGGTTGTGTGTACGCGCTTGACTCTTTCCTTTGTGACGCGCTTTTGCTTCTCTACTTCAAACCACCAACCCAGGTCGTCCGTCTACATGCCCGTCAAGAGCGCTTTCCCCGGTCTGGGACTGCTTCGGACGCCCTCTCCATTTCTGATGAACCCATCCTTCTCGCAATTTCACTGAAGCCAACCTCTCCCTGCCTAACTTGGGAGTGCGATTCTAACCCTAAGTACATTTGGGGTGTTGCGTTTCTCTTTTCTGCTTGTGAAACGGCTTAGCGTGTCGCGTCGGTCGTAAGGGTGACGACTTGGGGACGAGGAACGGATGACTGGATTTTTGCGGTGGTGCCAGTGGACGGCGCGCGTCTTTGTCTGCAATGACGTCTCTCGTGGCGGTCTCATATCGCGTCTCCGGAAAGTTCTTCTTGTGCTCTCTTCTCCTTCCCAACCGCCTCGCACAGGACCGTGCATGTGTCGCCTCGGGACCCCGATTCTTTGAGTACTTCTGTTTCGGCAGGTTGCTCTTCGGAAAGGGAAGGCGATGCCGGAAACGTGCGGTTCTCTTTCGCGGAGGAAGGGTACTAGAGCGAAGAACCAGAGATGCGTCGCGGGACCAATGGCCGTTCACGAGAGGTCGAGTCGATTCCACACAGCGCGCCGTCTACATCACGGCATCAACGGGCTACATACAGGTCTCTTTTCGAGACTATTCTCGCCGCTTCACTCTCCGCATCTATTCTCCCATCCTTTGTTTCATCGTTTCCGGTGACACGCTCGTTTCTGTCTCTTCGGAGACACAAGCTCCCATACAGAATCTCAGCACTCCCGGACCGCTGTGTCCCCCTCCTCTGGCTCACCCAAACCCTGGTAACCTTTCACGCGGATTTCTTGATTGCCAGGGAGTCGTCTTCGGGTTTGCTGTCGTCGCAAGACATACGGCGGTTCGGAGGCGGCTCTGAAGCGCCGGCGCGCGCATCGAAATCTGCATGGCCGACAATGATCTTGTATGCGATGGGTTCATCGGAATGGAATTACGCAAGGATATTATCAGGAAACTCGTGATTGGCGGAGGGAACATGTGACGGCGACTTTCGTGGTCGCGCTTTGGTACAGCGCAGGTGATCGTTCCTATCTTTCGAGATGGCATTTTGATTGTACTCTGGGCGTGATGTGGCCGCCCTCCGGATCTTGTCCGTCCAAGACAGGACGGCGGGATGCGAGTCTATCGCCGTGTTGCTCGTCTGTATTCGGCCGCGCTTGATGTGCTTGGACACGGCATCTGCATCGCAGAAGACATTGAATCTTGGCCCATGTACCAGTTGGCAGTCCGCTTATTTGACTGGGTATATTTGTCCGCTTCGTTTCGCGCTGCGAAGATCACAGTTCCTTGAGCTGTCGCCATCTTCTTTCGATTTCGATCTTCTATGGAAGGACCTGTTCAATATTTCCTTTGACTACAGGGAGCACTGCATATGTCGATGAATCGTCGGGAGCACGCCTTGTCGACTGTTGTTTGATTTGCCTGGTGATCATGTTGTCGGCTTCGTGTCTTCTCCGTTGGGTCTGTTGTTCTCCCCGGCAATTGGGGCTCCTGCGGGATGCTTCAATAGAGATACGTTCTCGAGCGCTGGGAAACAGTCTACGGATTCGACGAGGGATGCGGAATTGCTGCATGGTTGTCTCGTGATGAGGATGATGACTCGGGAGGACGTGTTTCTTGATGGATGAGGCGTATGTGGAATGCCTCCTGCGTTTTGGGAGGTGCGGTTAATTTCGACGTACAAGAAGACGGGCGAAGAATGTGTGGCGACGGATCGGACTGAGGAGCGGCCGAGGCGGGCGATGTCTTTGTCGCTGTAGTGAGTTCGCCGACGGGCTATGGCTACTGTCATATCTTGTGGTGCTGCTCTTTGTTGAGCGGGGTGTCTGTGGATGATGGGTACCTTTTTGCGCGGCTGTTTGCCTGGCTCTCATGACTGTTTCGGTCGTGGGTGTTTGGCGTAGGAGCAGATACGGGCGGGTAGCATGGTGCCCCCGATTCGTAGGAGGGAGTGTTATATCTCGAGAGTGGCCCTTTGCTCTCCGGGGATTCATGCAGTCGAGATGTGGATCGTTCCACCCCAATAATTTTTGGAATTTCTTTACCTTTGTGGTAAACTTGTGTGTTGTAGTCTTAATAAATTTGCTGTTGTACTGGCCCAAGTATTTCCTATTGGCTTCTGCTTTCAATATTTCAACGTTGGAAATGTGCTTCCCAGTACGCGTCCATTCATTGCCAAGCTGTTTTTACGCAGTCGTCGCGGAAAACCAATCTGATAAAAAGAACGACACTTCACGCAAGTTCAAGTTTCAGTTTCAATCAGGGGAAGTGACAAGTGAGTATACGTTCAAACTATTGGAATCACTGACCAAACGATTCGCAGATGATTGTGGCGGAAATAAAAGACATTTTCTTCCATGCTCGGTACCTTGCGTGGATGTCGGGAAGTCAATAAAGGAAGAATGTACAGCACGCAGAAGGTGAAGACGAGCAAATCGAAAGTAAGAAGTAGTACGAGTCAACCACTCGACACCCTTCTTTTCTTAATTCGTTCTTTAAAACTTCGGCCCGGAATAACACCTTGCACCGCTCAATTTGTTTTGGCTGGATAATCAGGTCGAGGACACCGAAGAATAGAAAAACATGGAATGGGTCTGATAATACCAAAACAAGAGACGACGGTGTACAAGCTTATGCCTCGATTAAAGCGACCAGATGGTTTACTACCGCCGGCGCTTCTCCCCCATCTTCATAGCCCAATCACGAGGCACCAAACATCCTTCACTACATGGAGGGCAGTTGGGACTCGGAACGCATAAGATACCGCCGAAGCGGTAATATTCAACCTTTCCGCCCTCGACTCCATCGTCCGTCTTAATGCCACACCGACAGAAATCGTCTCCGAGCTCGAGATGCACAGGATCGGGGCATGGGTCGGAGGGAATCCGTATAGGAATCCCTGGAATACGGTGGCGTCCGCCATGACACTCAAGGGCCGTAAGATATGATTGATTGGCCCCATTAAGGTCTTTTATTTTCCACCTGAACGCAAGGGAGCTGTAATATCGGAACTTGAAGAAAACAGATCCCGTAGAATCAGACGAAATCTCAACAACGGCCTTTTCTACACTGGTAAAAATAGGAGAAAGGATCAGTAATGTCAACCTCGTCGCCATGAAGAGTACTGTACTCACTCAACCAAAGACTGCTCCACTTTCTTTCGATAGGATAAGGTGAGTTCCGTATCCGCCTGCAAATTCGGATCATTGAGAAGTTCATGAGCACGGACGATGATCTCCGCGCCATAGAAATCTCCACTAGGCCAATGGCGACCCATGAGAATAATGAGGGGTGCGGAATAAGCTTGTCAAGCTGGACGATTGTGCTAGACATACAAGTTGCACAGTCTCACCCGCAATACGCCGAATCACGCTTATTCCATTCCGAGCTGAACGCCCGTTCTCGCTGTTATCGGCATCCTCGCCCTTGTGTACAACAGGGCTCGCAGCGAACTCCCACCCCATCGTCGCATGGCACCATGCCATGAACCTTCACGCCTGGTATGGACCTACTACATTCATCAAGGAGCTTATTTGGCGGATTGTTGAAGTTTGAGTTTCAATCAGGTTTGAATCGTCTCACGACTTGGTACAGGCCTTCATTTCTTCATGGAATAGTAGCGTACACTGTTCATCATACATCCATCATGATTCGAGACATATATCACTTGTGCTCGAATTTTACGTCTTCGCTTTTGAAGTCTGGCGTAGACATCCCCGTCTCCGCGACATGCATGTTGTCTTTGATACGCTCCATCACGATGCGATGAGCATTCCAAGGGCGTACATCCGCGGCGAAGAGCTCGTCCATGCGTTCCAGTGGTATCGTCTTTGTTTCGGGAAGGAGGAACTAACAACCTGACATCAGACTGCATCTCGCAATTTCGAGCGTGGTGACATACGAAGACAAAGGCAATGGAAAAGATCATCAGGCTTGCAAAGAAAAAGTAGACTCCGTAGTCCATCTTCTCGAACATTTGTGGCGTGAATCGGGCTATTAAGAATCTGTGAAACGGCATCAGAATGAAATGGATAACCGACAGCCTAATAACTCACGTGTAAAGCCAGTTCGACGCAGCCATGCACGCCTGGGTGAACGTTCTGACGTGTTGGGGAAATATCTCAGCGCCAACAACCCAGGGCGTGCCGTTCCAGGTGGGCGAGTAGAAGATTGTCCAGACGTAGAAAGCAGCAACTGCACTTCGACCGCCGGCGTCGATGTTGCCGGACGTGTTACTTGTAGGATCGGCGACGGCGATGTAAGCTCCAATGTAGAACATGCTGAGCGCGCCACCAATAGAACCTAGCATGAGCAGCCATCGTCGTCCGAGCTGGTCGACGAGGTAAAGCAGGAAAATCAGAGCACCGATGAGTTTGACTAGGCTGAACATCAGTACAAGAGTGAAAGGACGGGGTACTACGTACTAATACCATACACTCCAGTGGTGAGCAGAGACGTACTGGTACCCGTGATGCCCAAAGATTTGAAGATGGTCGGAGAGTAGTAGTTGATCGCGTTGATCCCCGTCGCGTTTTGCCAGGCGAAGAGACTGGAGCCGAGGAGGAGCCTGTAGACCAGTCGTCTATCCGCGAATACTGTTTTCATGGGCCCAAAAAATCCAGCGCCGGCTAAACTCCTCTCGTGGGCAACTGCCTTCTCGATTTCGCGGAGTTCCTCGACGACGTATGGAGCATCCGCAGGTAGGTGCCGCAAGAAACTGAGGTTCTTCAGCGCGTCCTCATGTCGATCTCGCGTGACAAGGAAGCGCGGGGACTCGGTGATGAAGAAGGATCCAATGGCGAGCATTCCTCCGGGCTTACAGCATTTATTAATGTCGGGATTATAGATGTACAACAGAAAGACTTACAACGAGCTGAACAGCGAAGGCAATGAGCCATTGCTTGTGACTTGGACCGATATGTTGGGTAACACCATAGTTAATCCAGAAACCTGCCAACACAAGGAGTTCAGCGGCAATGATCCACTGGAACAAAAAATATACACACCAGTCACACCACCAATCTGCCAGCATAGTTCGTACATGCCAATCAGTCTTCCACGAATGGCCGGAGGCGAAATCTCCGCAACATAGATAGGCTATTACAAACAGCTCGGATCAGAGGACCAAGACTTTCGGAAAAAAAGCTTACCGCCAGGTTAGATGCTGCACCAATGGCAAGACCAACAATTACACGACCACCATAGATGATTCCCAAACCAGTCTTGTCCCTGCCGCGTCCGTTAGAATAACATTTCGAAAGAGCAACGCAAAACATACGATGCGACAGTCTGAAGAATGGCGCCAACACAGAACACGAAACCAGCAATAATAAGACCAATTTTGCGACCCCAGAAGTATCCAATGGGATAGCCAAAGATCGCGCCGAAGAAGCATCTAAGGATGGTGAGATACGCAGATCCAAGGCATAGAGAACGACGCACCCGGCCTGATACATCGAAACGATGTTGGCGCTGATGAGGTTCAATTCACTCGTACTCTTATTAACGAGGTCAAATTCTTTTTTGAACGACGCCAATGAAATCGAAGTGCCGATGAAAGCCGAGTCATAACTATCAAAATGGCTCGTCAATTTCTCGAGGTCGGAAGACGAAACGTACCCGATCATAACGGCCGCGAACGTTGCTATGAACGCGTTGATATAGATTCTCCATGAGTAGACCTCCGGCGGGGTAGGACGATCTTCGATACGTGCAAGTTTGGCCATGGACGTCGGGGTGAAGAAAAAAAAGGCAGGTCGAGAATTATTGCCTTTTTATATATCCGGTTCCTAGTTATTCCCCCACGTTGCAGAATGAATGCGGGGCAACGGTGATCAATCGTGGGTTGGAAATTCCAAGATTGAGTGAATGCAAAGGGGTGGGGGGACGGAGAAAGTCAGATATCCCATCAGGCATCATCATGTGGGGAGACCAAAAACCGAAGGAGAGCCCTTTTTCCGCTCGGAACAGGAGAGCCGTACAGCTTGTTGGGGGAATCGAACAGCTGAGCGCCGTTGCGACGTCACTCGAGAGATGTCGCGCATCATGTAACGCGACTGATCAAGGGAAATCTGACAACAGCCTTGAAGTGCAGTCCTGGAAAAGATCAAAGGCAGCTGCGAACAAGACGTTGAAGTACAAGCTCAGTGAGTCGTACTGATCAAGGTTCAACTCGCTGAGTCAGCTATCGTGTGCCCTCTAAGATAGCTTCTGCATAGCTTCAAGACCAACTATCCACGCTTTCTACATCCTGGCGCCACCGCAGTCTATGAGGCAACGCGTAAATTCCATGGCTGCCCCACAATTCTGAATATCCCTAGGGGGGCCGGGAACCGTGTTGGCAGGAACTTCAACACGGACAAAGGTAATAAATTGACTGAAGTACTGGACTCGTGTGGAATCAAGTTACAAGAAACAGAGCAATAGTCGGTATAACCTTCTTCCTCTTCGTCAGGAACGTAGAACAAAACCTTTTTTCGCATTCGCCACCAACGCTCTCCTGTATTCATCTGCCAAGATGAGCTGTCGTACACCGAGACCAAATACCGCGGATCAAAACCTTGGGCAACCGAGGCGGAGAATCTGTACTACGCTCTCGATACGATGTTGTGGTACTCGGTTAAGTGATTGACAGCGTCGCGCAGCTACAACATTCTGTCCTTACGTCTCGCACAACGGATACTAGGTAGTATTCCTAGGTTCTTTACAGGCAGCGGAGTGGACAAAGCACTACAGTGACAACAACAAAAAAGAGACGATGAGAGCGAAATAGAGAGCATGTAGAAGAAACGAGAAAGAAAAAACGGAGACTTGCAAGGTAACTTGGAAATGAGTTTGTACGTAGTATGCAGAATAAATGAGTGAGGATGTGTGTAATGCAAGAGAAACAGAATGAGGAAGGGGTATAAATATCATATAGATAGGTCATAAATTAGTTGCTGTAAAGCAACTCGAGGAAGGAGCCGGCGCCGGGCTGGAACTAAACCGGATTATCAGAAAACAAAGACGAGTTCAGCGCAGAGTCACGTACCTGAGAGTTGTAGGAAGTTTCAGAGCCAGCAGGAACTGAACTCAGTCCGACTTCCGGCGCTGGGAGGAACTCCGAGCCAGCGTATGGGCCCGGGTTGTAGTTGTTCGCCAAGTCATGTCCCAAGAAGGGATCCATGGCGGCGTTATCGAAAGGGAATGGACCACTGGAAGGACCCGCCAAAGAGCTCAAGTCTATGGGGAAACTAGGGACCTCCTGGTAAGGCGCGGAGGGCAAGAGCGGGTATGGAAGGTACGGGAGGGTGAGATCCTGGACTGAGATATCCTGGTAGCCACCCGTCAGTTGATCTCCTCCAAAGTGCCAAGAGGGATAGAGCGCCGCTGGCTCTTCGACAGCAGCCTCAGGCGTAGCTTGGCGAGGCGCAGACGCGGCCTTCTTGCCGGCGCGTCTGACACTCTTGCTGCGCGTGTAGGCAAGCGCACCACCGCTAGTCTGGGTGCCGTATCGGATGGCACCGTCGTCGTTGATAACGAACATTTCGTCAGTGTCGACGCTCCACTCTACTTGGTATTGCATGCGCGGCTTCTCTAGGTATTTGTATCCAGGAAATCGTTTCATGAGTAGCCGGTTTTCTTCGAGAGCAAAATCCACGAAAGGCTTTTGTTGTTCCTTGCTCAAGGAGTGCCAGGCATCGCCCGCTCCTTTTGAAACTTCATGTTGGTGCTCCAAAGCGGCGACCCTCCCTGCCTTCATCATCGCATTGAATTGGCCTCTGAAGACGATGAAGGGATTTCTAGGGCGGCGAGGCACATAGTCCGAGGGGAGCAGGATCGTCCTCGTTGAAGCGGAAGCCTCTACGATTTTGGGCACGACTGGAGGGTAAACGTTGTTGGCCGACACAGTGGCGGCAGTAGTGATGACGGTGGTAGCTGTGACGGTCGCGGGGATGCGACTTTGGTGGGGGACGCGACTTTGGGGGATGTGACTTTGGGGGAGGACGGGGCGTTAAGCAACCCAGCGCTGACGGAAGGAGCGTCGGCAGGCGCGGCCTCTGCCGACTTCATGAGTCGGGCCGACCTACGCGTCGCAACGCGCTGTTCTTTGGGCTTGTGGATACGAATAGCAGGCATGTTGTATAAAAGGACAAGAGTGCACAGCACAACTAAAGCTTGATGTTGAAGGTGGGTGTCGGTGAAAGGGGAAATTAGGTTTGGTGAAAGCGCGACGACGCCGTTATATAGGCGGCAGAGCCATTGTCACAGTCGCCAGTGGCCTACCCTTGAGGGTCGCCACCACAATACACCTCGCCACTGTGGACAGGACTATGCCGGCTGCCGAATTGGGTAGACAATGCGCTCGCGTTTACCGTATTAGAAAAACTGCCATCCGAAAAAGGAAATTCCAGTCGCGTCGGTGGCTATTAGCAAGTGGTCCACAGTACAATGTCACAATGGCGTATGTCCCAAGTGTGGCGCACGCATCCCCGAATGTGGCCGCGGTCAGTGACCATTGATCGGACAATAATGCGAATTTAGGTCAATGCCTCGGTGCTTCTAAGCCATCTGAACGATAATACCATCAGTTTTCGAGGGCATGTTGGCAGGAGTTGAGACTGGCATCGCCAAATTCGTTCTGAATTTGGGGGTATTCTGCAAAAAGGGGGTATTTTAGATTCATTTCAGGAAAAGTGAACAAAGGGCGCAGAGCTTGAACAATGTTCGGGCAGATTTCACATTCGGAGCAAATCACAAGTTTGAACTATACCGTATACGCACCGATAACGGAAGTTTGAATTCCAGTACGCTTTCACTAGTAGCCTGTTTGCGATTTCGCAGGACGACGCAGCAGACTAAGAACGACTCCCCGCGTGAAAAAAAATCCATACCGGCCAAACGTAATGCTGAGTTATATGTGCAGTAGACGAGTCTGTGCCACTGTTAGGCTGAGCGGTGAAAAGCAAGCAGGAGTGGGGGAGAGTACTTACCTGCACTTTTTCTAGATTAGACACGCGTCAATCATATCAGCCCTACGTTGCCTATTGACATCGATAGACTGACGCGTAGCTACGATTGCGGAGGTGGCTAGGCGCGTGTGTCGAAGATGGGATTCAGTCGCAAAAAACCGATCGTTGATCCCACTTTTGAACTCCGACCATCACTGACGATAGCACGGTTTGGCGGATATCAGCTTTCTCTCCTCCGACCAGTCATCATAACATTGTCCTACGACCACACTCAAAGCTTGACAGCTTTGATCATCACCGTTACCTTCGTACGGCCATGGTTCACGAGTACTGTCTGATTTGGGAACGCTACCGACCAGAACGATATAAAGGCGGCCACATTCTCTAATTTCGGCGACATCTACATCATGAATCAGTCGTTCTGGGGCATTTGCTATCAGCATATCCATCACACCGTCTCCTTCCCTCTCCTGCAGGTCTCTATACCAGCCACGGTCAAGGAACTAGCCGTCAGCGATGCGAAAATTCCTATTGAAGCAGTCTATCCGTTTGTATGTAATTTCATAATGGTGAAGGAGGACGGAACTAGGGTACAAGGCGTCGTCCAAGAAAAATCACAGGCGCGAGAGACCTATAATGCGGCCTTAGCCGACGGGAAGACTGCGTCTTAGCGACCCGGCAAACATCGGATGGTGAGTTGCATGTACTTCTATGATTCTGCGTTTCGAGTGACTAAGTACTTTACAGTATTTCTAGTCTCTGTTGTGAACCTTGTGCCCAAGGTCGAACTCCAAATCGAGCTCACTTACGTGACGGAACTCACAGAGAACGAGGAAAACGATTCTATTCGGCTGCATGTCTCCGCGCACATTGGCTGTCGCTACGACCAAGTTCATACACCCATTATAACCAACAATTCCCCATTGATTAACGTTGACGTTTCTGTCGAATCTGTCTCTCCCAAAAGGAAAATCAGCTCTCCCTCTCATTCGGTCTCAATCGAGCTTGGTCCGGATCCTTCGCTTCCTAGCGCACGGGATCTTCCCTTTTCCAAGCACGCACGAGGGTTCTTTAGCCTTGAACCGACCACTTAAGAAGGACTTCGTGCTCACCAACAAGTCAGTTGGCCTTGATGCACCTCGCCACATAGCTGAGCGTCATCCGGAGCACGACACCGTTGGAGTGGTGCTGACTCTTGTGTCGCGTCTTCACCTCCCCGAACTCGACAGCCAGGAATTCGTTTTCTTGGTCGACTGCAGTGGCTCCATGCAAGGAAAACGGCTCGCAGGGCACTCATCATCATGCTCCGCTCGCTTCCTCACAAGAATGCAGCTTTCCAGATTGCGTTCTTTTTAATAGACATCCATGCTCTGGGAGAATGGCGGTAGACTCTACGACCAACAGACTCTTGACGAAGCCAGGCGGCATGTGGACGACATGCGAGCAGATTAACACAGATCGGCAACGCACTATCGACGTGTTTTGAAAAGCATAAATTCGATCGTCCAACCAGTGTCGTAGTTCTTATGGTGACGCGTGGGATGACGCGGGTGTCTTTCAGACAGTAAAGGACGCTGTGGGCGCTGCGTCAAGCGGCGCGTCCTTACGTGTGTTCTGTCTGGGCACCTCCACCCATTCATGCCCTCGCTAGGCGGAGAATTGTTCAGGAACTTGAAGACGGGCGCTATGACAAGCTGCTAAAGCTTCCTATCCGGATTTAGATCTTCAGAAGGCCGTGGACGCTCACATCGTCCGCCTTGGGAAGACATATTCCATCATCACAAACGTCGTTCGTGGCTATAGATGATAAGCCTTCCGTACCAGTCCCTTCCCGGCCTTCCTTGTTGACTGAAATAACGCGCACCGGTGCGTAGGCTGGCAGGGGCAGGATGTCTGTTATTCAGAATGCCGCTGGTTCGTCATATCGAGAGATTCCAAAGCTAGAAGCCATTACCGCCCGCCTGGAACGCACCGTTTCTCTCGAACCTGGCGTTACTGGGCACGAACCAGACTTGGCGATTCACGCCTCTGTTGTTTCGCCTCGTGTTAGAAGTAAACGAGGCGCGGCGCGTCGTCAGTCGAAGCAGGCATCTACCAGAGAACCCCATGCGCCTATGGATGTGTTGGAATCGCTGGCGCGCATGCAGTTGTTTGACGGGAGCTTTTCTATGAAGATGCTTTCGATGTACACCTCCACTGTGCTTAAAATTTCGAAGAGTTCATCGTGTCGTCGTAGAGAAAGGTTAACCATGCCAATGCACAGCATCGTCACGTCCGATCGATCGCGTTTTCCTACTTCTGCTTTCGCCTTCATGATGGTCGGAGCAACCCGGAACACCGCGACTTTGTGCGCATTTCCGGTACATCTCGGGTTCATAACATATGTCCGACAGATTGCACATACTTGGTCATCCAAAAGTCAGCTCTTACTCATCTCAAATCCGCCGCTGCACGCACTGTGCGCTCGCCACGCACTGAACGCGCAAGCAGCCTGGCCAATACGGCAGCCAAGGCATCGTAGGGCATATAAAAAGCATGGAAACCAATCACTCGACAGTAGCTGTCGCATCTAACCATGGCAGCAACAATTCCCACCTCTTCTGTTACCATCTCTGTCAAGGCCATTAATACCGGCTCCACCGAAACAGCCCTTCCAGCTTTGACCTTTCTGTCTCCCATCCCACTAGGCAATGAAATTTTTCATGCCCCCGTTTACGCGTTTCTTCTGGAACATCCCTCTGGAAAAAGACTTTTGTTCGACTTGGGGATGAGGAAGGACGAATCCAATCTGGCACCTGCTGTTCGAGAACTGATTAAGCTCTGGCACGATCATGGATTGCGCGGTCTGGTCGTTGACGAGGATGTCGTAGAACGACTCGCGTCGGGCGGTTTGAAGACCTCCGACATAGCGACCGTTATCTGGAGGTAAGCTATGGTTTTCACACTGGAGGAGGATATTCATCGATTACGACAGTCATACACATCTAGATCATATTGGCAAGGCCGTTTATTTGCTCTTGAGGAATATGTAGTTGATCAAAATCTCCTGAAGGCGACATGAGGTTATTCCCTTCAACGACCGAACTTGTCGTTGGTCCCGGATCTGACTTGAAGACATACCCGAGCACTCCAGATGCTTCGTTGACAGAAAGCGACCTTCAGTACGCACGACTCTCAATGTCATGTCGTAACTCTAAACCTAACATCATGTTCAGCGGCCGGAAAGTAACAGAGTTGAAAAACTTCACCCTGGACATTAGAGGCTACAAAGCGCTGGACTACTTTTCTGATGGGAGCTTGTACCTCCTCGATTCCCCTGGCGTGCGTATTTTGTGCCCCTCCCGAACAATACACGATCTCCTAAATCATTTATAGCACTGTCCTGGGCATATAAGCGCCCTAGTTAGGGTTACGCCTACCTCTTTTGTCCTCCTAGGTGGTGATTCGTGCCATCACCCCGCCCAACTTCGTCCGAATGCGCACTCTGCGTGCCCCAGAGACATCGTATCTGCCGTGCCGAACGCGAAGTCCAATGAACCCCTCTTGACCTTGCCCGGTGTTGAGGCACCGTCTGCCTACCACGACGGAGAGCTGGCAATCCAGACTATCGGAAAGCTCGCGAGGTTGGATGCGGATGCCAATATTTCACTTCTCCTGGCACACGATAGTACGCTTCCGGGCGTGATAGACGAGTTTCCGAAGGACGTGAACGCATGGAAGGAGAAGGGTTGGAAAGACAAGTTAATGTGGGCCTTCATGGACAAGAATAGCCCTGCGTATAGGTTCGAGGCGAAGTAAAGACTCAACATGATTTGTAGACTATCCTTATTAACACCACTCATGACCTGTAGCAAACTGAGAAGTGTCTACCACTCGATCCGCCGAAGGACAGACGTTTTATTCCGGACTTCGCCCCACCTCATCATCGAATTTATCAATGTCGATAGGCTACTGTATTCTGAGTTCTTTTAAGACTCCGAATGCGGGATGGCACAACATGGACAGGAACCAGATATCCTCCCTATATGTGCCAACAGCAATGCTACACAGCCTCAACTTCACTGCTGTAGAACATCTGTTTCTCCCCTTCCTCTACCATGTGAGCATCTTGTTCTGTCGTCGAAGTTCACGCTATCAAAGACCATTCACCTCATCGTTTTCTTGCTCTTGCCCGTTCTGGGAGCTTAGGGACTTGCCGTGAACTTGACGGCAACAGCAGTGGAGTTGAAGACCAACGCAAATGATCACAAAACTGTTCCCATGGACATTGGATATGATGATAGCGACTAATGAAGGGAGCGGAGAAGATAATCGCCTTCAACCTATCCTCGTTAGTCCCGCCGAACTTGGCGCTCTGTATCATCGTAGAGTCGCGCCGCTAATCTTGAGCTGAATGCTAATGATTGACAGTTGTCATGATTCCGTTTTCTGGCGGAGAACAGCGTACATCGCCACGGTTATATACCACGTATCGTGATTGACGCCGAGACGTGACGAACTAGAAAAGCAACCCAAATTGCAGCTTATACCACCAATTGATTGGCATTGTCGCCGCAATAACGATAGAAGCGCCGTTGGTGATGGTGGTTTTTGAGGGTAAGCTCCAGATAGCCAAGACTTAACGAAGAAAGGCATCACCAGTCGCGGCTGCTTTCGCTTGTGTAATCTTCTGCATATTATGCCAATATTATAGCATTCCCTCCTCCGCCTCTACTGCACCTCTTTCGTAATGCTGCGTATATAGCTAGGCCGATAACGGACTCTTCGACTCGAAATTGAGTCTCAGTGTTCGATAGTGGTTACTTCGACTAATGTGAGATGATAAATATGATGATCCTCTCATCCACTACATATGGACCACTTGCCAGTATAAACCCAAGTCACAACCTGTACATGTCGGCGGCGCGACGGAGGATGGCGGACGATGATGAGCACCGAACTCGCACCTCCAATATCACTCTCCGAGAGTAAAGTGAGGATAACTCTAAGGAGATCAGAGCTTCTTGGCAGAGGAATCGTCGGGCCCGAAGGTTTCACTGGCCTTTGTCTGCGAGGCTAATTCTTGATATCGTCAGTGATCAATATAAAGGCTTAAATATCACTCCACGTACAGGTTGTCTTTGGGCATGAATCATGACCGTTACTACGCAAAAACTGTCACCCAACGGCTGTAATTACCTAGCGCAATGACAATCATCACGAAACTCGACAAGAGTGAAGAATATCACTGACGTTCACCTCCTCCTGATTTGCCACGGTAATCGATGTAAATCCGCGAACCGCGTAGACTGAGCCCTTCGTCAGACCAACTTGCTCTGAGGGCCTGATCAGCCCCCTTTTGAGTCGCAAATTCGGCAATGGCTGGGTTTCGAAGGTGCATTAGCTTCTGCTGTTTGTGCATTTCTAGCTCAGTCATAAACTGAAAACACGAGCGCAAATCTGAGCGGACTCACTCATTCTAACTAAAGTGACCCCGAAAGGCCTTAGTAGATCCAACAGCTCATGCGCGGTCGCACCAGCGCGTGTCGGGATTTTCTCCACACGAAGCACCGTGCGCTTCGGTATGCGCCAATTTCGGTTTATCGGCGCGACTGGCTCGGGTTGGAGGTAATCCTGAGGTGTGACCTTGACGATCCTATTGCCGTGGTACAATTTGAATCCGTCTTTGCGCCTCATGAAGTTCTGCGCGTCTCCCAGCTCGTGAAATTCCACGAAAGAGTAGTTCGGGGAGTGAACATGTAGAGTTTTGACGGGACCGATTTGGGCCAGGCGGTCCTTCAGGATGCGTGCAGTGACGGCTTTCTTGATGTTTAGGGAGACAATGCACGTGGGCACGTCTGAAATGGTGCCGCGAGTGTGCAAGTACATGACGGGCGCAGCGGAACGCGACCTGAGGCGGGCAAACCCAGCGGACATGAGGGCGAAAATCAAGCCCATGAGGGTCACGTGTTCAGTTTTTCCCCAATATGGAACCCCAGGCACCTCCCGAGCTGCTCCAAGACTCCAATCTATAACCCAACCATAAACTAAGGAATAAGTAAAATCACAAATGACGTGTCAATTCAGTTTCCAACGATATCTATCGCTTCGACGAAGTAAGGCTAGTTGAATGTGTGCTTAAACGACGATGAAAGTTAACAGTAATTCCATGGAACATTGAAGTACCAATGCATCTCGATTTCTACTCTTGAGAATCTGGGTCAAGTCCCAATGCTATCGTCGGTGTGACAATTGGCTACGAGGCTTCAAGGGTTTCTCACTGAATCGCACCTTTTAATCGCCCAGGGAAAATAGAGCGACGAGTTTATCGCGTGAAAATCCAAAAGCTGGCCAATTGCCGACCTAGCCCATTGACTGTGGCGTCACATATGGCTATGGAACGACGCACTAAAAGACTATACCGTCCGGAGGAAGAGACGCGTGGAGCAAGGCGATCCGGCAACTTGTACACCGTCCGTTGCATTATGATAGTGATACAAATAGCTCTATGTGTGTTCAGGTCCTAGCATGGGAGCATCCATCTCGGTCGCTGATGACACGAAGGACTCGTACAGATATATAACGCCGAAAATCAAAAATAGACAGGCCCCACCGAGAGTCACTGGATTGAGGATGAGAGAAAAGTACAAAGCAGATGAGAACTGACAGACCATGTTTAACAGATATTTTCGTAGAGACGTACCGTCCGCCTATGACGGCGATAGCAGTGCAGCAGGAGTGGCCTACAATTGTGCCTATTGAAACGAGGTAAACATTCTAAGGGGGGAGTTAACGATACGAAGATAAGTCAGGCGATGGACGGACATGTGCTGCACCTAGTGCGATAGTCGCAATCTGACTGCGGTCGCCCCATTCTCCCAAGAATGTGAGCACGAAGGCTTGCACAAAGACGGGGCCGAGGAACAGACTGCAAAAGTTTCTAGCGCCTTCGACAACGGACGAGGTCTTGGGCGACGGCGAGTCGCGTCGTCTGCTAGCTCCCTCCTCCATCTCCTCAAGCGGTATGACGTTGCCATTAGCATGCCCACCTGTCCCATCGTGGACAGCATCGTCACCCTCAATCTCCTCCTCCGCCTCGCGCATCTCCTCAGCGATCTTTTCGTTCCCCGCCTTCATCTGACGGCCCTCCATCAACATCTTGGCGCCAAAGACCAAGAAAAGAACTCCCGCTAAAGCCTGGGTCCACCGTCGCGGAATAAGAGTGGGTAAAATGTGTCCCATAGCAGCGGAAAGCACAGACATCACCACGAGTGAGCCGAAGGCGCCTAGAAACACAGTCATCCGGGGGTGACGCATGGCGAGTATAGCGGCTATGAGGAACGTCTTGTCTCCAATTTCGCTGACTATTATCATGGCAAAGGCCTGTACGAGGCCCGGCAGCGAGTCCTCCATTGTACTGTCAGCCGCCTTGGACATGGTGCTCGACGTGTCACTTTTATGAGTTTTGAGGCGACAAGTGGGCAAAGAAGGAAGAAATATAAAGTAGGAAACTTGGGAATTTCATCGTCAGTAATGCATGGCACATAGTTGAAAGAGAGACTACCTGTCGTGGTGATCGAGTGAGACAAAAGAACTCGCCAAGATTACCAGGACAAATTGGGACTCGCCCCTAAGTTGGATTTGCACTGCCACAACGCCACTTCGTTCCGACGTTCACTACCCTGCCAAACAGTTTTGGAAATAACTGCAATCCCAACCCTTTCGGGCCCTCAGACTAACCAACTTCAAATTTACTTGCTTACTGGGTGATGTTCGACTGATGATTCCATACAAAAATGCATCGCCTCGGCATCAGTCAGAGCGCTCTGCTAAAATTAATCTTGCGAGTCCGTGTTCGCCTGTGTCGGCGCGCTTCCCCACTGGTAGTCCGTACTCACTCCCCACTCGCCTTCCGGTTATTTGTAAACACTAGAGTATATAACGCATGTCAAGGATCAGCATCTACCTCATTCCTTTTCCCTTTGTCGCCTTCTAACTTTCAGCTTCTTTTTCACCTTCGTCATGAAAGCGACTGTATTTGCTTCCCTTTTTCTCAGCGTTTCTGGAGCTCTCGCGGTGTCTATTGCAAGAACGTCCAATGGCACCTCTGGAGCCGCTTATTGTATGCCTCATTCGCATTCCCCTTTGACTCGTCAGCCTAACGTTTTTCATCTAGTCCTTACGAACGATCCTACTGGTAATTATATCGTGTCCGGGGATATTGCGAGTGATGGCACTCTGGTAATCTATCTCTATCTCTGAATCCAACTATTACTTACTCTACTGGAAAGACCTTGCGCAATGCGTTCTGCACGGAAGGTACTGGTGGCCATGGTACTTCCGCAGGGGTTGCTGCATTGCTTCCGGACGCGTTGTTTTCTCAAGGTGCGGTCAGAGTCTCTAAGGCGCACAAGTTCCTCGTCACTGTCAATGCAAGTCGTAGTCATTCTTCAACTCACGCTCTTATAACTCTCTTCTTTAGCCCGGCTCGAACACCATTGCCGCGTTCAGCATCGACCCATCGACCCCGAGCAAGCTGAAGCTCCTTGGCTCCCCTGTGGAAAGTGGTGGCGAGTTCCCAATATCTGTGACCATCAACAACGCCGGAGACTTGGTCTGCGCACTAAATGGAGGAGCTGTCAACGGAATCAAGTTAGTGTTATTCTCTTCTATTACGCTTATGAATTTACTTATTCGCTATCAGATGCTTCAAAATGGATCTCACGACAGGCTTGACCCCTCTAGAGAGCTCTACGCGGATATTGCCCTTGAACCAGACGACCCCTCCCGTCGGTCCACCCGGTACGCTCGGTGACATCCAGTTCTCAGAGGACAACACCAAACTCTTCGCGTCCGTCAAAGGCAACCCGAACACCACCGTTGGAGCTCTCGTCGCTTGGAGTGTCGAACAGGATTACTCCCTCTCTGAGAACTTTACAGCCACTGCTCCTGGGCCTGGTGGATTGGAGCCGTTCTCTATCACCGTCATTCCGGGCAAGGAGGCTTTATTGGTGGCTGATCCTGCCATTGGCTTTGAGATCTTCGATATTTCCGACTCGACGAGGAACGCGTCGTCGGTTGTTCCAGTTGAAGGACAGACCTCCATTTGCTGGTCCGCAAGAAGCCCAAAGACAGGTAACTATTATCTTTCCGACACTGCTGGTGGCGCGGTGTTCGAGGTCGCTGTTGATGATAGTCTGAAGGGAAGCGTCGTTCAAGTAAGGCATCCATTTTCATTCAAATAACGTCGCGCTAATCCTTACGGTTTCAGCGCTACCCGCAGCAAGTCGCCTCGACGCCTACCGATCTTGATGTTGCTGTCATTGGTGACCAGACGTAAGATGTTTTCGTTCTTCCTCAGAGCGAAACTGAGCATTTCCTTTCTAGCTATTTGTACATCCTTCAGCCCAACGCCACGCAGATCACCTTCATGTCCTTGCCGGCGGCTGGAAAGGCTCAGACGATCCAGGAAGTCGACATTGCTGCGTTCGCTGCGTCTACGAACCTCACTGTCGGTAAGTGGGATCCTATGCTGGGGTACCTGGGACTGATTAAATCGAGTTCAGCCTCTTACAACCTGCAAGGAATGGCTACCTATGTCGTATAGACCCAGAAACGACCTGTGAACTTTTTCTGTATAAGTTTAACCATAAATGTCAGGCTGCTCAAAGTCAACGAAAATTGAAATGATCTACTACTTGTAAGTCTACAATCCCAGTCACTTCCACTTGAGTAACAACACAACATTTGGATCTACAGTACTTGTACGTGCATGCCATGTCTTTCTTCGTATGAAGTGATTACCGGCTGTTCACGTACCTTGAACCGGCCACAATTTCTGGAATCCCTTGAATGGTGCAGCGGACGTTCACACCATCAAGTTTGCATCAAGTTAACAAAGTTTCGGCCCAAACGAGGCTCCGAATCCAGACGCCACATATCATGACGTCCCTTTGGCAATAATGCGTCGGGCTCATCCCGAGACTTTACAAATTACTGTGCCCATTTCTGCACGTTCGAGTACGTTCCTTCCGAAGTCGTCGGTAAGTCGAGAATGTACAGTAAGTATCAACTCGGATCCGTCTTTTGCCATTGGTGATGATATCCTGATACTCGCCATTAGTCAAGTTCAAGACGTCTACATATTAGGCTAATTCACTTCCGACGGCGGGGGAGGTTTGAAGAGGTGTGTACATTTTGGTGGCCGGTGTTCCCGGGAACTTGCGGCTTACTTTTGGCTTACTTAGATCAACTGAAAGTCACGCTTTCATATTAGCGCCCATCACACATCACTCATGCGTCCAAAAATTAGGCGTCTGCCCCGAACATAAATGGGATCTACGACACTATCCCGAACTCCTATCAGCCCTTCGAATTGCCGTCGTAGCTCGACTCGGGCGCGCCGACGCGACGACCGCATTTCAGGAAAATCACAAAAAAGAGTTGAAGACCAAGGGCGACGATGAGCCGTCACGTATAACAGGATCTGCCAGATGTCTGATGACTCCCCGAGCTCGCGTGGAGGCTCCTCGTGATGCCGCCACCCTTCCAGACTCCAGAGATCCTCGCTGGATCGACCTGTATCAAACAGCATTTATACGCTTACCGCAAACATGCCGATACTTCCCGTCAACCCTGAGCACGCTCACGATACCGGTCTCGTGTCATACAGCTCTCATAGACTGACAAATGCGGTGTGCGCGCCTTCGTGATCTTATGACAATCCTGACTGCGTTCACTGAATAAAGACTAAAGTTGGCGAACTCCAGGAACACTGCAGTTGTTTCCTGCCCTCTCTCTCATTCAGTCCCGCGACGAACGCGCAGTGCAATGGCCGACGATTCTTCCAACACCAAAGCTTTATCGCGCGCGCGCCATAAAGGCAATGTCCCTACACTACCACAAACGAAATCATGTCCCATCTGTCCTGGAAAGTTCACCAGGATCAATCATCTGCAAAGACATCTTCTTTCGCGTTCGTCCACTCCACGTCCTCTCTACTTATCCATTAGTACTATTCTAATGCTATCAAACAGATGCGAACGAACGTTCACACAAATGCGAGGTCAGTTCTTGCGCCGTCCATAAATCCATGATTCCTCAAGGTCACGCAGTCTTGCAACGCCGAGTTTACTCGACGTGATCTCTTGACGAGGCATTACAGAACATGCGCCGGAACGTAAGTTTCTTCTCACTCCACGCCAAGCATCGCCTCGACGCTCCTTCAGCTCTACTCCCCGTTCACGGCGGAAGTCTTGTGAGGTATTGTGTTTCCTGCTTCGCGAAGATTTGATGCAGGGCTCATAAGTATGTAGGCATGTGCTGAAGGGAAAATTAAGTGCGATCTACAGGTTCCTTGCTCCGCTTGCACCAGTCGAGGGAAAGCTTGCGAGTACCGTAACAAACCAAATATATACCGTACTAAGCCGAAAGGCGTGCGGATATCTCCAAGCGACAACTCTGGCTCCGACGGGGAGCAAGCACTGGTTTCCACCTCAGAGCTTCTCCCAGAACCCGTCGAAGCTGCAGTAGCCCTGCGCCTGCCCGATGAATTCGATGATTCGCACTCGGTCATGTCAAACATATTCTCCTTTCCTGACGGTCTCCCTGATGCATTCTTCACCGTGAGTCATTCCCATCGACGCCGTTACCAGAATTTCGTCTTACTTACTATACAGGACTTCTCAATATTGGATCAGGCCTCGGACTTCACGCCTTTGGCAAACCCGTCTCCCACCATATTTCCCAAGAAGAGTCTCGCTGCCAGCGCGAGCGAGCTGTTCACCGAGAGTGAACTCAATCATTTTGGTACGTACTATTGCATTACGATGATGCGTGGCGTCTGATCTAATCACCTATTTAGTGCATCTGTTCTTCGAAACATTCTCGACCCAACTACCGGTCGTTCATCGGGGGACATGGAGGAGCGAAGATAAACCGCCTATTCTTGTTCGCTCTATGCAAGCTTGCGGCGCGCTCTTCGTAAAAACGCGAAAGGCAGGTCAATTCGTTTCGGAAACGATCACCCTTGTCAGAGATGCTATTGTTGAGGAAATCGTACGTTCTCCGCTGCTACTACTGACATAGGCTAAAAGGGAACATAGGCCGCCACTGCTGGCAATCCTATGCTCCAAGATTACCTTGTACTCGCTATCGTCCTTTTGCAGACAATCGGTCTTCATCACGAGGACAAAGCCCATCGTGATTCTTCGAGTCTTTGGCATGGCATGTTGGTGATGGTTCGTTTTCTTTCTTCGTCTATTGAGGAGATTCCAACCACGAGAATAGATTATTCGTCACACACGATCTATCGAGCGGTCACGTAACTGGGCGCCGCCAGCAAGATTGGACGATTTTAAGAGCATAGAAGCTGCGTGGCGCAATTGGGGTTTTTATGAGACCATAAAACGGTTAATTACTTTTCATTTCGCATGGTTCCACAGTTCTGATAAACGCTTAGTGGACTGCTTCTCGCTCATCTTCTTGATTGCTCCCACTGTGTTCTTTTCTCCGGCATGCCGTCTGCTTTCCAGCCTGTCGAATTTGACATGAACGCTCCCTGTGATGAATCGTTATGGAAGGCCTCCACCGCTAGCGAATGGTATGCTCTCCTCAGCATGGCTCCTCCATATAACGCCCTGTCAGGCGTACATATGCGCCACGCCCTTCACGCTCTACAACAGCTCCCAGCGGACTTTGATAACCCGTCGGACATCCTGCTGCTCAACAAATTCACCCTATTCATTCTCATTCACGAAGTCCTCCGAAGGCTTTACTCACAGCTTCACAACTACACCAGTACTCCTTGGAGCTCTGACCCTCTTTCTCATGCGCTGTTCTTTCCAGAGTTCACTCGCATTCTCCACAACTGGGCGCAAATGTGGATGAAGAACCTCAACAACAGCCATCTTGCCAAGGACGACGGAAACCTGGGGGAGTTGCCTTTTGTTTTCGATGCGCTGCCGTACTATTGGCTGTCGCATGTCACCTTTTGGGCTTTGCACTCGCAAAGTGCGGGGTGGATTGGGAGCATGACGCCACAGAACAGGTTCTTTGTGATCAATGAGTGGTTGCGGCGCATACGGCTTTTCCTTAAGTCGAACAACAACACGCCGCCTGACCTTGCTAAAGAATTCAAGATTATATACCAGCAGGTGGGGGAGGTGGAATTTAGGTTTTCTTTGGGCCAGTGCGGCTTGCTGTCATTTTTTCCCGAGTGTTGATGGTAGTACGTGTGGGCACACGAAGTCGTTTAGTATAGATCAGTTATATATCAGAGGTAGTACCAGACAGTTTGCTACAGTTTGATCATCATCGGCGTCGTGGAGGCGACTACAACTGGGAAATGAAGATTGTTTGGTCTTGGCAGGGACATGTTAAATATCATTTCTGAACATCATATGCTACTATCACCTTGCGGCTATCCGACACACACAATGCTAGCGCGCGACGCGTAGGCGGTGAACATCACGCTGCACGTGATGAGGACCAAGGTCGGGAGAACTCGCGATCAACTCTTGCTCCTCCACCATCATCTCCGGCCACTTATAAACCTTCGAAGTGGTCACACACGTCATTTGGCTTAGACTGCCGCGGGTTCTAGTGGATTTTGCTCTTTTCAGAAGAATTGGAACTCGTCTGCGTTCATTAGGCGCTCCCGCAACACCATCGATGGAGAGCATTTCATCGTCTTCCCATGCGCTTGATTACAGGATTCAAGCATCTATAAAGACTTTGAATGTCTGACGGTCGTCATATTTTTACTCCCGGCGGTTTCAATGTCGCCTGTTTCATACACACCTCGAGCTGGCCGACAGCTCAAATGAATGTGGCGTGGTTTTGCTCAGCACGTGTACATAACGTTCTCTGAGGTTGACTTTTATGGAATGGCACGCCGTGCGGAACACGTTGGGAGAAGCCCCACTGCATTGCTTCTTCCTTCGTCGATCATTCGATGTTCACCTCCGACCATCCACTCATGTCGTTCGATCCTAGTTCTCTGCTATCCCTCGTCCAGAGCTGCCAGACTCTATATATCCATTTCAAGGACGTTAGACAGTCCTCGGCAGCACGCCGCCGACTGCTCGATGAAGTTCTTTCCCTGCAGCTAGCACTCGAGGCGCTCCAGAAAGTAGTGGACCCGCTTCGCGTCGTCGGTGACCCAGTTTCGATAGAACAGTTATCTCTACTACTTGATTGGCCGCAACACTTTGCTGCAGGGCTCAGCCAAACTCTCGTCGACGTCGAGGCCGTTCTGAAGTATGGAACGTCCAATTCAAAGGCCAGTAGATTCAAGGTTCTGTGGAGGCGAGTATCTGCCGCGTTGTGGCGGACCGCAGACAAAGCGGACGTTAAAGACCTTCTCTTCGACCTCGAGCGCCACAAGAGCCGGATTACGCTCGCGCTTCAGCACGATATGTTGTACGTTATTAAATGGAATTCAGTATTATGTGGATTCTGATTTTCTACAGCAAGAAGCAGGGCAGCATAGACGGAAAGCTCGACGACATGGACCATCACACTAACAGTATGTACCTTGAATTTTGACTGTTCATCTGCGCAGACTGAGATGTGTTGTTCTAGATGAGGACCGGCTAAGGATAGCCAAGTTTATTTCGGATAATGATATGACTGGTCACCAGAGAGATCTGCTTGAACAAAGACTGCCGGGCACAGGAACCTGGATTTTGCGGCACCCCAAATTCGTTGCATGGCGGGATAACAAGGAGTCTCCAAGAACCATATGGTGTCATGGGAATCGTGCGTCAATTGCGCCACTGAAAGGAGTCGACTCTGATTAATGCTCACAGCGGGCGTTGGAAAATCTGTTCTTGCGTGAGTCAACCCTACTTTTTTTAGGTTGTCAGATATTCATGTTGACTCCCTTTTTGCAGGGCATTCATCGTTGACCATCTCCAATCTATGGGAAACATTGTACTCTCAATCTTCTGCAGGTACTCTTCAAATGTCATCACTACACCATTCCCCTTCCTACGCGGCTTGCTTCGGCAGCTCATTGAGAAGACCACGATCATTCCATCCTCCATCTCCAACTTGTATTGGACTCAAACCGACCTGGAACCTGACGTACTGCCCACGTTTCTGGCGGAAACAGCAGCACTCCATGCGCAACCCATATATGTCGTCGTCGACTCCCTTGACGAATGCCCAATTGGCGTCGAGCTCCTGAGCGCAATCCAGAATCTTGATATTTCGTTTCGCATACTCATCGCCTCAAGGCCCGTCTTTCGTGAGATCGAAGACTACCCATCTATCAAAATTCGTGCTCCATACGATGACATCATTATTGCCGTTGATGCAGCGCTTCCAAAGCTGAACCACGCCTGGGTGGACGAGGAGCTGAAAGAAGCTATCAGGGTGAAGGTTGTCGATAAGGCGAATGGCATGTTTCTCCTAGCCTCTCTCCACCTGCGCGAATTGCAGCGCGACGTTACCTGTACAGATGACGTCCTCGCTATTCTGGATTCCTTACCAGACTCGTTAGACGACGCGTACCAGCTGTCCTTTCAGCGCATACATGGACAGGGCAGACGGAGAAGAGAATTGGCGTGCCGTACACTGGCCCTGATTGTATCGAAGGCGTACAAGGTGAACTTTACCTCGCGGGTGCAACACCTGCTTGCGGAAGGAGACAGGGCTCAATATACGGACGTCGACACTCTTCTGCAGTGTTGTCAGGGCCTTGTTGAGTGTAATGGGTACAATAAACTTGAGTTCATACGTGCGTGCGGTCGTCCTCCGCAGGCTGTCTTTGCTAACATGCCTCGCAGATTATTCTGTGTACGAGTATACTACAGCTCACTGGTCAAAACTCTTCCCTGAGAATCCCAACCGATTCGACGTCTGTCTTAAATTGGGCTACTCCATCATGACACGCATGGTCCCGGATTCTGACAAGTATGACAATGCCCTTGTATGGCATAGCATAGTTGACGCTATGGTAGAACCGGAGGACCTTAATACGGTCATATCTATGCTCTCAACCCCAGCAACTAGGTCCTCGCTTGCCAGGTTGGAATGGTGTGCGCCCCTTGTCCACGATCCCTTATTGATCGCGTGTTATCTCCCGTACGGGAATCTCGTGCGATATATGATACAGACTGCTGCTCCAGATCTTGACCGCTTCAATGAAGCGCTTCGGGTCTCGAGAAGACGGGGGAAAGGCCTGCCGTGGTGCATACAGTGCATTAATGAGCGATTGGACACGCGGGTGAATGTCGAAGGGGTCGTAGTCGCCGTGGAAAGAAGAGCGGTATTTGGAGGTGAAGAACCTTCATATTAGACGTGTCTCTATATGCTATGCGTGTCCACTTGCACTTTTTTCACATGGTTCTTGGGAGACAAACTCAGGTCTGCATTCTTGTTCAAACATATTTACATTACCTTTCATCTCAACGAGCGGGATGAGAAACGCGGGAGCTGGTGTCGAAATAGTACGCTGCCATTGTTCCCTCATTCTACGAGGAAGCCCGTCGGATCCCTGGTAGATCTTCGACTCCGTCAGACACTAGAGACAAGGAAAGCGCACACTACAATAAATCCGACGCAAATTAGGTATATCTAGAGCTTTGGTCGTTTATTTCGGGAAAATCTACCATAAATCTTGTATGCAAAAGTCGAAAGACCTCAGACACATGGAAAGTGAGCTATCGAGTGATGAGGACGGTGGCCTGTTCAATAACATGGTCACGTACGGTTGGGCTCAGCAACTTAGAGCCAGCTCGGTAGTGAGCCCAAGAGCAGATAATTCAATCTCGGAGATTTCCTAGGATGGATGGATGGAGGGCTCCGGACCACCTAGATCAATGTGTCATGCAGCTTTGAGTAGCAAATGATGCCCAAAGCGTAGATATCTGGGGAACGAAACCCTTGAGAAATATCCAAAGACACGAAGCAAGGATTCAAGAGGCGTGAAGAAGGTTGGAAGAAGGTGCGGGAGGTTTTGAGTCTTGACGAGAGGAAACAAAGTGATCGTCTCTCACGTGAGAGCTGTCATCGGCAGGCAATCGGCAACATTCAGGTTGATAGAGAGAATGCAATTGCTGTACAACTTGCTTTTGAGCTGCCACATCGAATGTCCGCTGTTGCGCCCAGTCCAGAATTACGCCCGGCGGAGGCTGGCAATCCAGCGCCCTCGCATCGAACACCCTGGGTGCCCCAAGTGGGCGACCCGAATGCCGTGCCAAGTGGTTCGAGGGCAGCGAGGACGGATAACAATCAAAAACACTTTTTCGGACTGGAACAGAACGCACCTCGACATGAACCTATTTTCATGGATGACTATGAACAGCGGTTCCCAGAAGATCCTTATTGCGAAGAAATGAAACCAAACGCGCGGTTCTATCGTGTATACGTCGAAAAGGCTGCTGCGTTTGATTCTACAATGGTCAGCCAATATCGAGATGGTCTAGATGTTATGTTAGTTTTTGTAAGTAATCGACATATCTCTAGTTCATGTCATTACCTCCTGTATAGGCTGGTCTTTTCTCCGCCGTGGTCACTTCATTTCTTGTACAGGTGTCCCAGAACTTGCAGGCAAACTATGCTCAGATCTCCGCCCTCCTCCTTCACGATCTCGTCTCTATTCAGTTATCCGACGGCGTTTCTACTCTCAATATTACCACTCCTTCGGTAGACCCCGCCCAAAAGTTTTTTCCAGACGCTCTCGATGTTTGGATTAACGGGCTTTGGGTGGTCAGTCTCGTCGCTGCCTTGGTCGTTGCGCTCGCCGCCGTCCTTGTCAAGCAATGGCTTCACCACTATGTCTCGCTCCCGTCGGGTACACCGATGGATCGCAGCCATGTTCGCCAATTCCGCTTCATGGGACTTGAACGCTGGCGTGTTCGTGTCATCATTGGCATGTTACCCTTTACCATGCATGTCTCCCTCATGCTGTTCCTTGCGGGTTTAGTACTCTTCTTCATCCCGCTTCGCGTTTCACTCGCATGGACCGTTGGTATCATTACTGTGGTTGTCTGTATTGGGTACTTGATCAGCAATGCCCTCCCAATCCTATTCCCTCAGTGCCCATACCAGACACCCTTAACCGATTTCTTCCATTATGCATACCAAATTTCAGTCTCAGCTTTTCATCGTCTTCTGAAGAGAGTCGCGCCACTTGTGGCTCTCTGGCTCGGTGTTCATTTCTCATCATGGATTCACAGTTGCCAGGGAGAAGCAGAGTGCCCGATGGGTTTGAAGTCACTGAAAACATCAGAGACCGAGGCCGTAAACAAGGCGCATCCTACATTATCGGTGGATGCTCTGGACTGGCTGTTCAGCATGTCATCGAATCCTAGTGTCCATAGCATCGTCATCCAAGCTATTGGCGGCCTTTCGGTCAACTCAGAGCAACATGCGATGACGGTCTGGCATAAAGCACCAGAATTAAAAATGGCACGGTTCCGATTGATCTGTGAGTCGACATATGTCCCGGAAGGGCCACGTTCACGCAGATGTTTACCTGGTTTCGAACATCGCTTAGAACACCTTTATCGCTCCCACATCTTCATTCCAATTGAAGAGTTTCTATGGACGGATATCACTGAATTTAGTCCTCAACTGAGAGCTGTTGTGTGGCTCAGTCAAGGAATGCCCTCGCAGGAACTAGTGAGAGACTTCTGTGTGTCATGTCAAGCTACTGCGATGCATCCTCTAGTATGGCGGAATCTTGTGATCAGTACTACCAATGATGGTCGAAGGTGTGATCCTCGTCTATTGCACATCCTTTTACCCGATCCCCTCGATATCTTCCGCAGTTGGAAGGAATCACCTGTGGCACTCGAAGAGGTTGTGAACACATATCTGAGGCCTGTTATCTGGGGCTGCTTTCTGAAAGTGCTTCCAAATCCCGCAGTCCACGATGAGGCTCCCATCGTCTTATCCTCCGAACAGGAGGCTCTTATAGCTCTCTGTAACTATGTGATACTCGGTATTGATGCAGAGCTGTCCACTCCAGACGCTCAACAGAATTGGCCGTATCTGTACCTTCTTGAACAGGTCTTCCTGCGCCTTGTACCGCACGTTATAAAGGAGACGCCCCGGATTTCTTTTCTGCCCACAATGCTAGGCAAGCATCGTGCCTTTCAAAGTCTTCTTTGCAAAGCGATAGACAGAGTCACTGTTCATCGGGTCTCAATGCCCGATAAACTCAGAGATGACTTGAATCATATTTTCTCGCTTCTCTATTTCATCTACAACTCGACCGCACCCACCGAGCCCCCATCTTTACCAGTGCCATCTCTCCATCAACTTCTCGATCATGTCATTTTTCAACGACTCTTCTACATTACCACGTGCACACGTCACAGGTATTCTGGGAAAGTTAATGTATCTAGTTTCCGCGGAGACGTACTGTCCGTTGGAAAGCCTGATGTGCATACCATGTCGACTGCTTTGTCGCGAGGGTTTGAATCAGCCTATCGCCTCTTCCTCGGCGTGAACTGGATCAAACTCCTGGGCAGGAAGTGGCTCGTCGAGAACATCCCATTTCCAAGTGAGATCTATCCACCGATTTCCTGCTACGTCTCTGGTCTCCCTTTGTTGCCGGACGATGTGCAGCACAAATACGTAGCTCATCTGTACGAGCATCCCAATCTCACGCTTGCATTCATCGCTTTGTCTCCCGATGTCATAGAAGTGACCCGTTTAGTCGAGCTCGATCCGACACATTCTTCTTGGCAGCAATGTCGCGCTACTCTTCAGGCACTTCTCACCTGTACCCAAAATTCTGTCAGAGAGTCGGCATGCTTTCCTTTGGATGTTGTTTTCGTAGACCCTTCCTCGATGATCTGGGAACCGATTCAGGATTTGACCGGGAAGACACCTGATGAATTAGCCCAGGATGTCAACGATGAACTACGAAAATGCTTCAGCAACGAAAGGACTGGGGCATGGATTGCAAACGCATTGGGGGTCCTGGATAAAGTCCTGATGGTAAGTGACATATCAGTCTGTGGTACTCACCCATTGAAAAACATCAGGAGATTCCTGCCAATTGGGCTCCATACGCAGATGGCCGCTGAAATAGATACTACATAGTCGGATACAGACAGCAGTTCGAATCAGTCTCGCAACGAATCTGCCCAACCTCCGCCTTCTTAGTGTGTGACGGGGCAAGGGTCATTTCTTCTCACTATTACTCAGTTTTACAAACCAGTACACAGCTTTATCTAATTGTATCTCAGTCTGTATGAAGACCTGAAATGAATAGATAGACTCCATGTACATGAATAAGTACCTACGCGCCTGCGGAGTCAAACGAGCGCGATCTCCCGTCGATAACGTGTCATATCGCGTAGAGCTTGTCGCGCTCGAGACTAACAGTCCACATCTGATATGCACGGAACCGTTCGACGTCCGCCCAATCGACTGTTGGACGGACGAAGGTTCGAGCCTTTCCAGCGCAGCAGGCAGCAGTGCTTTAATCAACGAAAGTCTTCCGGGAGAAAATCGTTCAGCCACATTTCGAGTTCAATCCTGCCTCCAACGACGCTTCGGATTTGAGGGAAAGGTGAAGGAGGTGGGATTCCATACGCAGCAGTGGGGACAGGGGGATAGTGCAGGGCGACTCACGACACAAGCAAATTCCTATACATACGATTACAAGTCATCTGATAACTGGCGAACTTTCACGCTCGGCATGATCTCTTGTACACCAAGTCGAAAAAGCTGGAGGGTAAGTACCGGACAAGAATATACAAGAGTGGTATTGTGTGTGACACTGTTAGACCTTGCGACAATTATGCAGCTGCTTATGCGTGCGCCACTCATCCCTAAAGCACTGCCGGTTACAAAAATACACCTTCCCTTTACACGTTCCTATCCAAAATAGTCCATTAGCCATCATCCCACCACTCAAAGAACAACTCACCACCACACTTCTGCCACAGCCCCGCTGAACCACACGCGAAGCACCTCTGGAACGGGCCAACCCTAGCAATCTTGGCTTCCTCCTCGATATCCACCGTGTCGAAGAACCCGCCCTCCATATCAAGCCGGAGCTCCCACACGTCCGAGAAGCTCCGCGATACAAGCTGCCTTTGTCCGGGCACGTACTGCGAATTGGTGTACCCAGAGAACATGTACGTTTTGCCCGTCTTTTCGTCGACAAACAGGTGCGCTTGCGCGCGATATATAGGGAACCCGCGGGTGAGAACGTGCTTCCACGACGACACGGCCGGGTCGTCCGAGTCAAGCATGAAGGTGTCGGCGTAGTAGGAAAACTGGAAGAACTCTTGTGTCTCCAATGACATGGTTGGGACGCGCGGGGTGTACCCTCCGAATGTTATCACTTTGTCGAGAACCGGGTTCTTGAAGTATATATATATTAGTGAATGAAGTAACATCAGAGTGAAAATCACACGTACATAAACACAAGACATCTCTGTCCTCCTGCACGGCGCGTTCCCGAGAATGCGCATCTTGTTCCACTTGTTTGCGGTAATATCATAACACCAAAGATCGTCATATTCGTACGTGGTTTTCGACGCGTGCTCCTTCTTTGCCAGCTTCGCCGCCATGCGATCCGCATCGCCATACATGACATAAATCTTCTTCCCTCCCTTCCCAACCCAGCTACACGCGTGCTCCCTCGGCCCCGGGGAGAAGAAGTCGGGATGCTTAGCCTGAGCCTCTCCCGTGAGGAGCCGCCACTCCTTCTTCTCAATGTCCAAGACCATGAGCAAGTCGGTACCCACAGGCGACGCGTCGTGCGTGCCGCCAAACACATACAACATGCCGTCGATGCAATGTAACACGTTATTCTTCGTGTCCTGGCTCCAAGGCCAGGTCCCTTGAAAGGTGGTTTTGACGCGACCCCACTTGTTCTGGACGACGTCAAAGTATGGAACATCCAGAGAACCGAGGAAAAGATAGGCCTTGTTGTCCTTGGCGTTGAACGCCATGCGATGGCCAATGTATACGGGGAATGATTGTCTGGTGTGAGGATAGGACGGAAGTTGCTCCCAGGCGCCCAGCGTTGTAAGGTTCAGACGCCAGAGCTCGAGGAAGAACGGACCCTCGGCGGCTTTCTGTCCGCCGAAGGTATAGAGGTGGCCTAAGACCATTAACAACTTGTAGTGTTTCGAATAAAAACTCGAAACTCACCATCATGCACAAAGTTGCTGGTGAACGTACGAGGCGACAGACCCTGCGTGTTGAGTTTTTTCCACGATCCAAGAATTTGGAGGCTCGGAGTGGTTACGGTATGCTTGTGTGTTAGAGCAGGATCGGGATGGCGTTGGCTTATAATCTTGCGTACGGGATAGTCGGCTAGAGGAGTGAAACCTCTTGTAGCTTGCGAAGCAAAGACCTCGGGAATGATTCGTTGTGTCACCATAAGCGCCCAATGCTGTTCGACGGCGGAGCCAGTGTTTCCGAGCTTGACGTATATTTCCGAGGCGAGTTTATGAGCTTCGAGACGGACACGCCACGAGTCCACAGAGTTGGTATGATAGTCCATCCATTCTATATGACATGTCAAGTAAATGACATGTGTGAACGGGAGGTATTTTACCAAACATAGGCTCTATGCAGGATGCCTGAGCATGCCGTTGCAGGAGGTTCACTTGTGCAATCCAGTCCAGCGCCTTCAGGAACAAATTCAGGATATGAACAAGTCAGAAGTAGAGCATACATACGTCTTCAAGATCGCCCATCTCATACTTGCATTTAGCAACACCGACACACGCCAAAGTGGCCTGGACATTGCGCTCGTCATTCTGAAGTAGGAGATAGCGATCGCAGTGGTATTTCTCGTGGCACGGTATAGTCCCACAGAGAGTCGTGGCGGCCTCTGCATAATCCTCCGACGCCAGACGAAATTCCTTTTCGCTGAACAACTTGTCTGCCCTTATCCGAAATGCAATGGCACGGCAAAGGAGAGCTGTGGGACTCCCTCCGGGTGGCGTCGTTCGAAGACTCTCGGCCAGTTCCTCGTTTTGCCCTATCATGGTGAGAGCCGGATTTTCGCGAGCGGATCCCTCGTTGGCAAATGCTCCTGGAACAAGAGAAGCTGGATTGTCATCTGGGAAGGTCTGTGATAGCTGATTCCTGATCTCTCGCTGCCGTTGACGTCTAGAGGGCATTATCGCAATCAGTTGGAATGTTTTCCTTGGAAACGGCACACATTATTTATAGACAACGTGCGCAAGCAAAATGGCACAGCATTTCTTACCTAACTGTAGCACTCGTAACGACATGTGATCGTGACCAAATTGTCGGCGGGCGTCCGGGGAAGCGCCGCGTAATTGGGGGGGATGGCGAAGTTCAGGTTTAGGGTAGAGCTTTATTGAGCTGAGAAACAGAAATGTCAGCGTTGTGAACAAGAACACAATTGGTCAACCGCTGTATATACTCTTCGAAGTCACAGATCTTCGTTAACGTTGGACCTTTGTGAATGGCAAGCTGAAATCATTTGGAAAACAAAACAGATGACCATGTCTTTCCTGGACTGTGTTAAGGATATTACACGATAGCAATGATCTAGAACCAGGTCAACTATAATTTACATCGCAAAAGAAAACAAGAAGAGCGACACACAAATACCGATAGCAAGGCATGAGCGAATGATAAAACAAGAAAATGCTGCACTCTATTCAGCCTCCCGCATCGCCTCTCGACGAACATCACTTGACCACTTGAAGAAATTGCACCTATACTCTGGGTTTACGTCCTCTCTGGCACGTTCCTCGCGCCCTTTATCATAGCCTGGACCCACAGGCCTATAAACTAGGTCAGGTCAAAGCTCGCTATGATCAAACGCCAACTAACCTCGAACATATGAAGAACATTTTCCCCTTGTTCACTCCCTGCTTCGTCGTCAGCTCTTTCGCTGGCTCATTGTGCACAGTGCATCGCGGTGGAGGAATAGGCGCAAGAATCGATTTCCATTTCTTCGATGAATGCCTGTCAAGTACGGGCGGCGGTGATGACGGTTGTCGCGAGAGTTCCAGCGCCAGTCGATAATCCTCATCATCCTCATCTGGGGACTCGGCTTTAGGGGAAGCGGCCTTGCTTGAATTATTAAAGAAGGAAGATATCTTTCCTTGGGATGCGGTCTGTTTGGTTTTTTTGGAAGAGGAGGGAGTAGTTTCCGCCGCTTTACGTTTGTTGCTTTGGGAAGAGGATGACGACGAAGAGACTTTCGGCTGACTGGTTTGTGATGATGACAGCTTGGACTGCGACGAGGACGCCTTTGGTTTGGGTTCGTCACCTTTTTTGCCGAAAAAATCTCCTAGGACACGCTGTTTTCCTGAAAACTCGTCCCAAAACTTGGCCGCCATTCTCGGTGAAGTTGCCGGAGGATCGACAAATATAGAGTCATCTAAATCGAGGAAGACGGGACAGTGGTCACTGCCTTTCACATCGGGCTGGATGTCGGCGTGCTTGACGAAGGGAAGGAGATCAGGAGTGACGAGAATGTAATCAATGCGTGTCCCGTAGTTGGAAGCACGGGCAGAAATTTTGGTGTTCCAACAAGTGAACATGTCCTTGCGGTCTGGCCACTGGCGGCGGACAATGTCAACCATTGGCCCACCGCCTTCAACAAGCCAGCTTCGCAACCACATCCGGCATTGCTTCTCGTTCCAAAACGCGTCCTCTGCTTCGCGCCCTTGTGAGTCCAAGCCCAATTTCTTGGCAAGCAACGGCCCTTCGCAATGATCTACCAGCGCCGCACAGGCATTGAGGTCTCCTACGACTATGACTTGCCGTTTCTCCACCTCTGTAAGAACTCTGACGCGCTCCTCCAGGACGCGTTGAAAGTCGATCTTGTACTGTATACGATCCTCCGCCTCGGTACCATCATTTGGGCAGTAAACGTTAATCAAGACGAAAGCACCAAAGTCAAGCACGACAACACGACCTTCGTTGTCGAGTTCGCGTAAATCGACTTCAGAGGCAAGGTGAGATTGGTAAGGGTAGGTGGTTGATATGCGTTCAGACAGTGTCAAGGGAGGTTTGAGGTCTAGCAACCCCGACAAGCCCTCCTCTGCCTTGCGCGGTATGACACGCGTATAAGTCGCGACACCAGAATAGCCCGACTTTTTGGCCGGAAAACTGAAAAACGCGTCGTATGAGTTGGGCGCAGCAATGTCCTTGGTGAGACCTTTGCGGGAGGATTTCATTTCTACATGCAATTAGACAAGTCTTTCGTCAAGTGTTGTGGAGATTACCTTGAAAACATATTATATCCGCGTTGAGATAATCAAGGATAGCCTCCTGAGTCTTCAAGGTGTTCCATCTGCCTGGACTCAGTGCCAACTCTGCGATGTAAGCAGCTACTTACGGGTGGTATTGAGGTATCGTGCGGATGCCATTCTGAATAACAATTATTTTTGCAAGGAAACGGCAAATAAACGTTTCTTACAATGTTCCAAGTCAAGATTCGCATGCCCGCATTGGCATGACACTTGAGAAGATGAGTGTGAGAGGGTGAGAAGGTTAATCAATTATTTTTGGATTTCGGCAAATGGCCTACGCGATTTAAGTACCGCAACATCACGTTGTCTCTTGCCACCACCACCATGGCCTCCTCCTCGGTTTCCGCTGTATGTCTACTCTTTATCGCTATCGTATCCGACGCTGACGTTTCACTCAGACATCCATGAAACGCATACATAAAGAAATCGCCGACGTCAAACGAGAGAATCTAGGCGACATCAAGCTGGCGCCGTCGGAGCAGAATCTGCATATATGGCGCGGCTCGCTACCTGGGCCAGAGGGCAGCGTGTACGAAGGAGGCGTTTTCAACGTCGAAATGGTCCTGGCCAACGACTACCCGTATGTCGTCATTGCTCGCGTGCCCTCAATCACTCATTTTAGAGCTTGTCAGATTTTCAGCCCCCAAGGCTCTCTTCAAGACAAAGTAAGCTTCGTTCTACTGCTCTGTGAATGACTAGGGCGCTTACTCTTATCCAGGATATATCACATGAACGTTAGCGCTTAATTAACATCTCTTCCCGTCACGTCAGTATTAAATCTCGCTTAGATCTCCGAACAAGGTGGAATTTGTATCGATATCCTAAAGTCCAACTGGTCGCCTGCGTTATCATTATACAAAGTCATGCTTTCGCTTTCTTCTTTACTCACAGACCCTAATCCATGTACGTCGCGTTTCTTCTTGTCCCCATGATATACTCACTCCTTTTTAAAAGTGGATCCGCTTGGTAATTTCACGACTCTTTGACGCAATTGCTTTCTTAAATGTCACAGTGCCTTCCATCGCTACGCAATATGTGCGAAACCGCAAACTACACGATGATACGGCCCGACATTGGACAAATTTATATGCCAAGCCTCAACCTGCTCCTCCTCCTCCGCCACCAACCAAGGGGAAAGGAAAGCAAAAGGCCGTTATTCAAGATGAAGCACCCATAGACATCGTGGATTCTGACGATGAGCGGGAGACAACTCGGCAGCGTAAGCGGAAAGCCGAGACCGCCGACGAGCCAGACGCGCCCCCAAAGAGTAAACGAAAGCCTACAGCACGGCCGACGCGGGGCACGCGGCAGAGTGGCAACATAGAGGAAGAGGTTATTGTTATTGAAGACGATTAGGTTTCTTGTTTGATCATTCGGTCCACCTTTTAATGGCGATACCACATTTACAGCTACTCGTCTAATTATGTCCCAACTATTCGTCCGACTTTAGATCCGGACCCTTGCGCGCTGAGGTTTCTTGGTACATGGCGTCTGTCCATTTTGCAATTTTGCATTGGAGCTGAAAGATCAATGCTGATGAGAAACGACAGGATACAATGGTTTCAAGTTTTCCAGAATCATTGAAAAGACAGGACCTTATGAACGACCAATTTGTGTTCGGCTTCTGCATCAGTCTAAGCGATTCTTGAAAGAAGAACGAACTCGATCTTAGCCTTGCGCGCGCTAGAGTGGGATGAGTATGTGAGAGCCACTGAAATCGAGAAGGGACCTCCCTCTGGCCTACGCCAGTGAACACGCTGCGATGCATTGATTATGGCCAACAACTACTCGAACTGGGTCTTATGATGTCAAGTTATCTTAGGGATTGCGGTCACACTGTTTTCCAACTCGGTGATGGCTGATCTTCTCCCAGTGAAGCATGAAGGGATAGTCAAACGCGTCGCGGCCCGGAAGCAGGCCAGTCAAATCCGAACTCGCATCACCGCGCCACGTAGTACCCGAACGCATGTGAACGCCTTTGGAGAAGTCACGCAGACAGTCGTGCCAGCAACACGTCCAGTTTTCCGCCGGCGTTCTGGAGGTACCTCGGAGGCGCCTGACCCAAAGGAAGAGAAGGAGGCCTACGATGGAGATAAAGGAAGAGAGGGATACAAGTAAAACGAAGGTGAGTTATCCTTCTTCACATAATTGAGTAATGTCTTATCTAGACGACAGAAAGTTAGCGAGGACACGTAGGGAACAGGATGATGGTTACAGTGCGATGTTGAGCAGTAGACTTGGGCAATCGTACCTTGCGGTCCAGTGTAGATCTTAAGTAACCAGCGCCTTGGTAGTTGGTAAACCTTAGCTTGATGGGTTACCTGTATCTCAGCCAGATCTCACCAAAGCTGAGTGCACTGTTCCGCTCATATTGAATTTGAAATATTGACTGTTTGCCGTAGGCTGTTGACCGCGGAACATCGGGCCGGTAATTAGTTTTCACCTTCGCACGTCCAAGGTCAACGACTAACCACCACGATGCCCTCCAGACGCGAAAAGCAGCGGGAGCTCAGGGATATAATATCACAGATCTTCCCAGATGATGACCCGGAGAGTACTCTGCCAGGTGCATTTGCCAGTGAGGGATCGGCTCGCGGAAATCCGGCTCTCATCATGATAGAGCAAAACGAGGAACTTGCTGAGAGTCTTCGGACGACGCCACCCGGCACGAGTCCAACAGCTCTCCTTTGTCGTGCCATTGCCTTTCGGATAAGGGCAGACAAGTTGTTCAGCGGAAAGCAGTTTCGTCTGGCGTCCAAGGATTATGCCGAGGCCGCGACCACTCTCTGTGGGACTATACCATGTCGCGAGAAATACCACTGCGACCGCTATCTCCTACTTGAAAACAACGAGCGCAATGACCAGGCCACTTTGGCGTGTGTCGGTGTCGCTAAATGCAAGTATGAGATGGGCGATCTTGGAGACGTATGTTCTCCTTCTGACTTGTTCTTCACATCCTTAATCAATCCTTAATTTGTTCCTATAGGCGCTGGATTGGATTGCACAAGTGAACCTCCTGCAACGACACGCTCAGGCATCGTGTGGAGAACCTATGTTTGGTAAACTACATGCCATTCACATATGTCATTTGCTTAACATGTCATATAGAATGGATGGACTATCATACCAACTCTGTGGATGCCTGGCGTGTCCGTCTCGAAGCTCATAAACTCGCGTCGGAAATATACGTCAAGCTCGGAAACACTGGTGCCGCCGTCGAACAGCACTGGGCACTTATGGTGACGCAACAAATCATCCCCGAGGTCTTTGCTTCACAAGCTACAAGAGGTTTGCCTGCGTCATCCGACTATCCCATTGACAAGATTCTGAGCCAACGCCATCCCGATCCTGCTCTAACACACAAGCTCGCCGTAACCGCCCCCAGTCTCCAAATCCTCGGATCGTGGAAAAAGCTCAACACGCAGGGTCTGTCGCCCCGTATGTTCTGCAGCAACTTTGTTCATGACGGTCAGTCTTACTTATTGATTTGAAACGCCCTACAAGTTCTCAATGGTCCTAGGCCACCTTTACACGTTCGGCGGACAGAAAGCCGCCGTCGGTCCATTTTTCACCGAGCTCTGGCGTCTGAACCTCACAACGCTGGGCTCCTGGGAGCAACTCCCACCTTATCCTCATACCGGGCAATCATTTCCTGTGTACAGCGGCCATCGCATGGCGTTCAATGCCAAGGACAACAAAGCCTATCTTTTCCTCGGTTCTCTAAGCGTACCATACTTTGACGTCGTCCGGAACAAGTGGGGTCGCGTCAAAACCACTTTTCAAGGGAACTGGCCTTGGAGCCAGGACACGAAGAACAACGTGTTGCATTTCATCGACGGCATGTTATACGTGTTTGGCGGCACGCACGACGCGTCGCCTGTGGGTACCGACCTGCTCATGGTCTTGGATATTGAGAAGAAGGAGTGGCGACTGCTCACGGGCGAGGGCAAGGCTAAGCATCCCGACTTCTTCTCCCCTGGGCCGAGGGAGCACGCGTGTAGTTGGGTGGGGAAGGGAGGGAAGAAGATTTATGTTATGTACGGTGATGCGGATCGCATGGCGGCGAAGCTGGCAAAGAAGGAGCACGCGTCGGGGACCACGTACGAGTATGACGATCTTTGGTGTTATGATATTGCCAAAAAAAAGTGGACGAAGATGCGTATTCTCGGGAATGCGCCGTGCAGGAGGACAGAGATGTCGTGTGTTTATGTACGTGTGATTTTCATTCTGGTGTTCTTTCATTCGCTAATAATATATATACTGTAAAGAACCCGGTTCTCGACAAAGTGATAACATTCGGAGGGTACACCCCGCGCGTGCCGACCATGTCTTTGGAGACGCAAGAGTTCTTCCAGTTTTCCTACTACGCCGACACCTTCATGCTCGACTCGGACGACCCGTCCGTGTCGTCGTGGAAGCACGTTCTCACGCGCGGGTTCCCTATATATCGCGCACAAGCGCACCTGTTCGTCGACGAGAAGACGGGCAAGACGTACATGTTCTCCGGGTACACCAACTCGCAGTTCGTGCCCGGGCAGAAGCAGCTCGTATCGCGGAGCTTTTCGGACGTGTGGGAGCTCCGGCTTGACATGGAGGGCGGGTTCTTTGACACGGTGGATATCGAGGAGGAGGCTAAGATCGCTAGGGTCGGCCCGTTCCAGAGGTGTTTTGCATGTGGTTCAGCGGGGCTGTGGAAGAAGTGTGGCGGTGAGTTGTTCTTTGAGTTGTGGGATGATGGCTAATGGGCTACTTTGGATAGGAACGTGTAAGGGAAAGGTTTATTTTTGTAACCAGCAGTGCTTGAGAGACGAGTGGCGCACGCATAAGCAGCTGCATAATTGTCGCAAGGTCTAACTCATAGTGAAGAAAGATGCCACTCTTGTATATCCGCGATGCTCGCCCTCCAGATCTTTCCATTTGGCGGTCAAGTCGTCGCCTATCAAAGCTTGCCGATATCATGGAAGTTTATGCTTCATCAGACAACTTGTACTCGTATGTATAGCGAATTACGGGTGTCCTGCAAACGAGTTAACGTCAAGTCGGTTCCGTTACTCGACTTCCAATCCAGCGTCCTCTTGACATGTGGCTGAACGATCACCGTTCCCTAGACGACTTTCGTCGAAAGAAGTACTGCTGCCTGCTTCGCTGGAAAGGCTCGATCCTTCGTCCGTCCAAGAGTCGATTCTTTAGACGCTGTGCGCGGTTTATTATGCCCTGGGCATGGACGTCGAACGGTTCCGTGCGTATAAGGCCCATCTTCTTAAGATGTGCATTGCTACTCTCGAGCGCGACGAGCTTCACACGGTATGACGCGTTTTCTATGGAGATCGCGTCTCAGTTTCGTGCTCGTTTGACTCTGCAGGCGCCGTAGATATTTATTCATGTACATGGAGTTTATCTATTCATTTCAGGTCTACATACAGATACAATTAGATGAAGCTGTGTACATGTTTCTGGTACTAACAAAACTGAGTAATAGTGAGAAGAAATGACCCTTGCGCCGTCACACACTAAGAAGGCGGAGGTTGGGCAAGTTCGGTGTAAGATAATATTCACTCGCATTGCTGTCTGTATCCGACTACGTAGTATCGATTTCGTCTGCGTATGGAGCCCAATGGCTCGGAATTTCCTGAAAATTTTCGACGGGTGAGCATCTTGCTTTGTTACAGACAGATATGTCGCTTACCATGTTTGCCTCAGTCAGGGCTTTATCCATGGTTCAGTCCTTTCATCGTTAAAGTGTTCTCGTAGTTCAGTGTTGACATCCTGGGCTAATTCATCAGGCGGCTTGCTACCCAAAATGAGGTTCCAGCTTTCGTCCAAGCGGTCTACGCAGACGATATACCAAGGAAAGTCTACGAGCCGTATGAAAGGATGTTGGATCAAGATGAGATGTTCCGACGGTGCGAAAGGATTTCGGATCCGGGTGAGAAGTGCCACAAGAGTAGCACGACATTCCTGCCAAGAGGAATGTGTCGGATCAAGCTCGACTAAACGGGTTACTTCTGCGACATCGGGAGACAGAGCGAGGAATGCAAGCGTGAGGTTGGGATGCTCATACAGATGAGCTATCATCGGGCAACAAAAAGAGACCAGAGATGTAGCAGGAAATTGGTGGATAGATCTCATTCGGAAATGGTATGTTCTCGATGACCTGTCCAATCCACGTCAACGAAGAGACGATATGCTGCTTCAAACCCTCGTGACAAAGCAGTCGACATGGTATGCACATCAGGTTTTGGAATGGTCAGTGTATCTCCTTGAAAAGCTTCGCAGGAAAACTTCGAAGGTTTGGTAACGGAGAAAATTCGGGTGAAAACGAGCTGGCCGGAAAGTTGATGGCAGGATGGCAAAGATGGGGGCTCGGTGGATGCGATCGAGTTGGAGATGAAATAGAGAAGCGAGAAAATATGATTCAAATCATCTCTGAGTTCATCGGACATCGAGGCTCGATGAACAGTGACACTGTCTATCGCTTTGCGAAGAAGATTTTGAAAGACATGATGCTTCCCTAGCATTGTGGGCATAAAAGACATCCTGGACATCTCCTCCTCTATAACATGCGGTACAAGGCACAGAAAGACCTGTTTAAGAAGGTGCAGATATGGCCGGTCCCTCTGAGCACCTGAAGTGGACCGCTCTACATTAATCCTGGGTACTACATAGTGACCAAAGGCTAAAAGAGCTTCCTGTTCGGAGGATAAGATGAGGGGGGCCTCATTGTCAACTGTGTAATGTTGAAGGACCTCCAAAAAGCAGTCCCAGATGACAGGCCTCAGATATGTGTTCACAACTGCTTTGAGTGACATAGGTGATTCATCCCAACTCGATTCATCTCTACCCTCGAGGGGATCAGGTAGAAGGAGGTCCAATAAACAAGGGTGCAAGTATGCATTTGAACACAGGAAACCACCAGTGGTTACAAGATTTCGCCACACCAGAGGATGCATCACAGTGGCTTGGTGTGATAAACAGAAGTTTTCCAGGGTGCGAGTGTAATAGAACTCCGTTAGTGACTGCAGTTGAGTGAGTGATGCAGCAGCTGCCACAGCTGCTGCAAGCCAAGCATTGGATTCCATGTCATCTATGAAGAGATATTGTTGAGGCATGTTTGGAATGAAGATGTGGGAGCGATAAAGGCATTCTAAGCGATGTTCAAAACCAGGTAAACATCCTCGTGAACGTGCCCCTTCCGGGACATATGTCGACTCAAGGATCAATCGTTTGTGTGCCATCGCTAATCCTGGTGCTTCATCCCAGACCATCCTGGCATATTGCTCCGACTTGACTGAAAGACCGCCGATTGCTTGGATGATGATGCTGTGGACACTAGGATTCGACGACATGCTGAACAGCCAGTCCAAAGCATCCACCGATAATGTAGGATGTGCCTTCTTTACGACCTCAGTCTCCAATGTTTTCATCGACTTCAAACCCGGGAACTTTGCTTCTGCCTCGTATCTGGGAATCCGAGGCCGGGGAATCCGAGGCTGGTGAATCCATGGCCGGAAATGAACATGCAGCCGCCAAAAATACACAACACGGAGCCACCAAAAATGCACAAGTGGCGGGACTCTCTTCACTGCCTTCAGAAGACGATGAAAAGCGAAAACTGAAATTTGATATGCATAATGGAAGAAATCGGTCAAGGGTGTCTGGTATGGGCACTGAGGGAATTTGACTGGCATTGCATTGCTGATCAAGTACATGAGGGAGACGACCCCAGTAATGATACCAATGGTCCAAGCGAGTGAAATGCGAAGCGGGATGTAGAACAGCATTAAACCCGCAAGGAACAGCATGAGGGAGACATGCATAGTAAGGGGTAACATGCCAATGATGACACGAACACGCCAGTGTTCAAGTCCCATGAAGCGAAATTGGCGAACATGGCTGCGATCCATCGCTGTACCCGACGGGAGCGAGACATAGTGGTGAAGCCATTGCTTAACAAGGACGGCGGCGAGCGCAACGACCAAGGCAGCGACGAGGCTGACCACCCAAAGCCCATTAATCCAAACATCGCGAGCGTCGGGGAAAAACCTTTGGGCGGGGTTTACGGAAGGAGTGGTGGTATTGAGAGAAGAAACCCCGTTGGATAACTGAATAGAGACTAGATCATGAAGGAGGAGGGCGGACATCTGTGCGTAGTCTGCCTGCAAGTTCTGGGACACCTGTACAAGAAACGAGGTTACGACAGCGGAGAAAAGACCAGCCTATGCAGCTGGTAAGATTCGATATAACAGAAGATTATGTCGATTACTTACAAAAACTAACATAACGTCTAGGCCATCTCGATATTGGCTGACCATTGTAGCATCAAACGCAGCAGCCTCTTCGACATATACACGATAGAATCGCGCGTTTGGTTTCATTTCTTCGCCGTACGCATCTTCCGGGAGCCGCTCTTCATAGTTATCCATGAAAATAGGTTCACCATGTCGAGGTGTGTTCTGTTCTAGTCCGAAAAAGTGTTTTTGATTATTGTTATCCGTCCTCGCTGCCCTCGAGCCACTAGGTACGGCATTTGGTTCGCCTACTTCGGGCTCTACAGGCATCCACCGCTCCTTTAAACACCACCATTCCTTTGAACACCTTGGTTTTGCTCAATGGCTCACCTTTCACCTCATCCCATGGGGTTCAAAACTATCTATTAGTTCATAGGATAAAATGTAGATACTTGTAGAAGCACGAAAATAAATATGGCGCGTGCTATATTTGCTCAAAGTGGACCGTGGGAAGGATGTGTAAGCAAAACGGACCTTTAAACACTAAAGAAATTGCTCTTGCCGCTTCCGCTGGCAACATAAAATCGCAAAAATATTTACAGAGATTCTAGGAGTATATAGAAATGTTTCCGAGGCTACAGATTCACCAGAAAAGAGTGACACCATCGGTAGATCTCTCAAATCGGTTCCGGTGTTCATCGGACCGGTGGATGCCTGTAAGGGTGTTCGATGCGAGGGCGCTGGATCGCCAGGCTCCGCCGGGCGTAATTCTGGGCTGGGCGCAACAGCGGACATTCGACGTGGCAGTTCAAAAGCAAGTCGTACAGCAGTTGCATTCTCGCTGTCAGCGTTCACATTGAACGTCTGAGCGTTGCCGATTGGCTGCCGATGACAGCTGTCATCTTGGTCACGTGAGAGATACGAATCTGCCAACTCACCAGACTGAGCCAAGACTGAGCTCTCATGTATTGAACAATATGCTGTGGGCTGGTTCACCTCGCTTCTGCATGTGTGACAACCGAGACTGCTTTGACATTGTGAAGACACTCGTCGCCTCAAAACCTCCCGCACCTTCTTCGCGCCTCGTGAATCTTTGCTTCGTGTCTTTGGATAATTCTGAAGGGTTTCATTCACTAGATATCGGCGCCTTGGGCATCATTTGCTGCTTAAGGCTGAAAGAACCATTGATGTAGGTGGTCCGTAGCCCTCATTCATTCCTGAAGGAAATCTTGGAGCTTGCACTTGAGGACTGGCTCTGACTTTTTGAGCACTGCGGTTACCATGCGTTTGAACAGGCTCCCGTTCCCTATTTATTGTAGTGTTCGTGCTCCTTGTCTCCGGTGTCTTCCGGCGACCATACTTGTCTGACGGACTCGAAGAAAATCCCGAATTTCGCTCCTCTTCAGCTACTCTCAAACGCGTTCTACTACTGGGATTGGATGGGCTTCCTTGGTTTATGAATAACACTGCGCTGGGAATAATGGTACGTAGCGTTCTATTTCTAATGTTGTGCCAGAAACGCTAGATACCTGGACGAGGACTCTTGTGCGCGCTTCAATTGTTCTTGACGTTCTAGACCGCCGCAGGTCTTTTGCAATCTGACGTATGGATCCGCATGAGCAGATATGTATCGCTGTGGTGTTACTCGACCCACCCGGCATACTCGGCGGAGAAAAGGCCGTCAGGACGTGGTTGTGGTCGGTGAATGCTTGAGCTGCCTGGTGATACAGGCTGGCTGTTTCGGAGCGGCAGTGCGCGAGGGTAAATAGATCCGTGCTCTACGATTATCTCCACGCAATAATTGCGCCATAAACTACAGTAGCCGCTCGGTAGCGTCTCACTTGGATCATCCCGGCGCCACACTTCGCGTTCTTCGCCTCCGGATCGAAATCGGCCGTGTTGGATTCAATATTCCATGTCAACAGCGTCTCTTCTTCAATGCTTGTGGCGTTGCCTAGGCAAGGCCTGAGAAAAGTTGCCACTAAGACGAGTGAGGTCATACGTCACGACATGTTATTAAGCGGTCGCGCTATCATTTATAAATCGGGTCTGAGATTTCATCTTTCTTCCCACAGAACCACCACCATCTCAAAATGTCCAACACTCTGCCGCCCCTTCCTTATGCGTACGATGCTCTCGAGCCGTACATCAGCAAGCAGATCATGACTCTGCACCATACCAAGCACCACCAGACCTATGTCAACGCTCTCAACGCTGCTGAGGCTGCCTACGCTAAGAGCTCAACGCCCAAGGAGCGCATTGCCCTCCAGGCTGCTCTCAAGTTCAACGGTGGTGGTACGTAGCGCTCTCAAGCTGGATATACGATCGTTATCTGATCGGGATGCGATAGGCCACATTAACCACTCGCTCTTCTGGAAGAATTTGGCGCCCGCTTCGTCTGAGGGCAAGGGTAACGGTGGTACCCTCCAAGACGGTCCTCTCAAGGATGCGATCAACTCCACCTTTGGCAGCCTGGACAACCTGAAGAAGGAGTTCAACACTGCGACCGCCGGCATCCAGGGTTCCGGATGGGGATGGCTCGTGCGTGCACTTTGTTGCGTGATGAGTCATGGCTGACGATCACGTTAGGGACTTAACCCGGCGACCAAGCGCCTCGAGATCGTGACGACTGCTAACCAGGATCCTCTCCTCAGCCACGTCCCCATCATCGGTGTCGACATCTGGGAGCACGCTTTCTACCTCCAGTACCTGAACGTTAAGGTTGATGTAAGTGCTGTTCGCGACGCGTCGAATTTGACTAAATTTCGCCTTTCAGTACCTCAACGCCATCTGGAATGTCATCAACTTCCAGGAAGCTGAGGCGCGCTACTTGGAGGGTTCCGGGTCGAAGCTCTAAGTGTGAAGATTGAAAAATGTGTTTAAGCTGTACAATAGTGAATGTAATTGCTTCGTTGACTGCTTCATGGAATTGACTGGAAGCTTCTGAATTATCCATGTCTAGTCGACATCAACGCCTCGGATCCCGTCTTCGGTTGGATCCAGGGTCTTCAATTTCGATGGAGGGGACAAAGAATCACTGGATTCAAGTTATTTTTGTCAATTGCTTTCCTTTCCATGGAGATGCATCAGGCTGGAAGTGAGTAGCGTTGTCCTGCCGACTTTCTGCATCACAATCAGTGAGATTATCTTGCGGAAGTACGCTGTACTTGATAAAGTCCTTTGAACATGAATATTGAAAGCTGATTGAAAGTGGAAGATGCCGAACGAGATTGTGTGATGGGCTAGCGATGTAGCGGAGCAGAAATTTTGCCCTCTTCACTGACTTGATGTGAAATACATTTCAAACCACTAGCCGAGTACCGTACAAGTGAGTACTTGAGTACTCGAGGCGGTATCGAGGAGACGGGTACGGAAGTCCAATCCGAATTGCCAAGACTGTTCGGCAAAGACTTTGATGGTGCCGCTCCGTGCCGAATCGACGCTCTTTCCCGCACCCATCCATCAACGATATCCCGAGACTTTACCCAGAGAATGGCGGCACCAACGATGGTCGGCACAGTGTACTATATAACACGCAAATCTGCATTTTCTGTTGCCACTACCCTTTTTCCCTATTTTCCGTCATGGCGAGCCACGTCCACTACTCTGAAGAGCCCAGTACGTCTTCATTTTTTCTGCCTTGCTTTGTGCTGAGATTGGGCTGCAGATCCTACTTCTCTTCCTGTCTCCCAGACGACGACCATAAATCCTGATGTCGAGCTGCAGCTTGTTCGGTCGATAAGTCACGATGACCGACATGGTGATCTTAGTAGACCTTCACATGCCTACACGAATGAAGCTCGTGGTGTCTCAAAGAAGGGTTTGGTAAAACTTGTTTCTTCGTTACAACCTCTACGCGAAGGCCTGCCGGAGCTGTTCAAGGATCCGGAAAAGGCTGAGGCACTCAATGACCTCTACCTTGTAACCTGGCTCGAGAACGACCTCGAGGATCCACGAAATTGGTCTGCGTCCTGGCGTTGGTGTGGGTATATTTATATCATCCCTTCTCTTGTCAATTTGCTGACTGTCTGTAGATATAACATTTGTTGTCGCCTTGGCTGTCATCTCAGTCGCGTTCGCGAGTGCAGTGATCACAGGCGACTTCGGCGGTATCCGAGAAGACCTCCATGTCGGCGAGGTCGTTACAGCACTCAGCGTTTCGCTGATGGTGTGTGGCTTTGGCCTTGGTCCCCTCATTATATCTCCCTTGTCTGAACTATACGGACGACGTCCTTTGTGGATCATACCCTCGTTTCTATATGTTAGTAAGTACTATCATTCCTCTCCTTGGCTCCTTTTGACATTATCTTTAGTCTTCAACATACCCTGTGCTGTGGCGCCCAACATTCAAACTCTTCTCATTTGTCGTTTCTTCTGCGGCTTATTCGCTTCTGGGCCTCTTACCCTTGCGGGAAGTACTATCAGTGACATTTGGGATAACAACGAACGAGGATTTGCGATTGCATTGTTCGCTGCCGCGCCTTACGGTGGCGCAGCGTTAGGTCCTCTCGTCGGTGGCTTCATTGGCGACCATCTTGGATGGCGATGGATTATATGGGTAAGGGTTTCCCTGCCCAAAGGCAACGATAAATCTAACTCGCGGATATTAGATTAACATGATGTTCGCTGGAGTCGTCTTCGTGCTTTGTGCCACGGTGCCAGAAACATTCGCCCCCGTCCTCCTCAAGCAGCGCGCCAGAAAACTCCGTCGCAAAACTGACCGAAAGGATATTGTCACAGAACAAGAGGTCTTCCGTGTCAGTTTTTCGCAAATGCTGGCGGATACTCTCATCCGTCCCTTCGGAATGCTAGTGACTGAACCCATCCTCCTTCTCATGTCACTCTTCATTTCCCTCATCTACGGTCTCCTCGTAAGTTTTTTCTGTATTCTTTCTGTTCACGGAGTCCTAATCTACTTGTACAGTACGCCTTTTTCTTCAGTTTCCCAGTCGTCTTCGGCGAGGACTACGGCTACAGCAACAGCATCACTGGCCTCATGTTTTGCTCTGTCTTTATTGGCCTTTCTCTCGCCCTCCTCATCACGCCTTACCTCGAAAAGACTTATCTGAAAACGGCGATGGAGAAGGGCGGCTTAGCGGAACCCGAGGATCGTCTAATCGGTGCTATGATCGGCGCCCCGTTCGTCCCGATTGCTCTATTCATCTTTGGATGGACGAGTCCCCCTGCTGTGCTGCCGGGAGGCGGTAACTGGGTTGGACCGTGTAGTGCGGGTATTCCGTTCGGATTTGGGATGGTTGTGATCTACTTTAGCGCGAATGCATATCTGATTGATGCGTTCCCGGATTATGTCGCGTCGGCGTTGGCAGCCAAGACGGTGAGCGCGGTTCTCTCACGTTTCTTGAATGTGGGCTGATCCTTTCTTGTTACAGGTCGTACGTTCTGGCGCTGGTGCCGCGATGCCTCTGTTCATGGTTCAAATGTTCCATGGTCTCGGAAATGGATGGGCCGCTTCGCTACTGGCGTTTGTTTCTGTAGCGATGGTAAGTTTTGTTGGTTTTTGTTCTGATGCTGGTGTTGATGATTGGCTTAGATCCCCATTCCGTTCTTATTCTACCGGTACGGCAAACAGATTCGAAGTAAATCAAAACGCGCCACTGCGATTTGATTTGTCACACCACTTTTTCTTTCACTCTGGGAAGCTGACACGTTTGGGAATGACCTAGATTTGAGATTTGCCACTTTTTTCACGTAGATTTATGCATAGAAAGACATTCATTCACATTAGATCAATTAGATAGACAGCATTTTCTTCACTACGTCGTCTGCTGCTTACTTTATTACCGTTGTAGCATAGCTGGTCATGGTCAATTTGAAGTGTTTGGTTTTGCAAGCTGTAGGTTATCTGTAAACACACTGCATAACTTTGACCCTGACCACCATGTCGTCGCACCCAAATACGCATTCCCTTTCGCCTTGGTCGCCCAATCTCCTTCCACCGTTTCATTAGTGGATTCACCTTTTCACTTGGGCTGTACCCGTCGAGCGTCAAAGCCTGCGGGGACCAGCGGTTCACGTTCAGGAGCAATACCAGGCGCGACCAGTGGAAAAGCGCCCTGCCTGCGAACACCTCATGACTACATAAACGCCGACCTGTTGATGCCCTTCACCTTAGCACGCTTCGCTGTGAGTCATCTCCTTCACATGCATGTAGTTCATTCACAGAATTCAGCTCTTATTCCAGCTCAGTCTTACGTTGTCCCGCGTATAATAAGAATAGCTCTGTCAGTTCAAGCGCCATCACCCTTCAACGAGCATAAGATCAACTTCCATGTCACAATCGCGCTTATCGATGAATATGATTCAATGTTCAGCAGGTCACAATCCTCCCTCCCCGCGCTTCCCCTCAAAGACTTAGTGGCACTTCATTGACTCTTCTGCCGGTCTGACGCCGCCTTGTATATCAACATGTTATGCAACACGGCCCCGGCGGTTTCCGTCTCTTCTTCGAGCCATCACCATACCACATCCCCCCTCCGTGTCTTAACACGCGATGCTTGACGACAGTCTCAAGGGAATGTTTACATCGGAGCGTGGCAGACCCAATGAGGAGACAACGTGTACAGCCTCTTCTACAACCAGGTGGGACTTGTGTATCTCATCTGGCGTCCACTGACATTCACCGACAGCCCCGAAGACGGCAAGGCTGTCAATCAGGAAGGGAAAGAATGCAATGTCGCAGGGACTTTGGATGCCGCTGCAAATCTTCAGTCCTCGAAGACGAAGAATCCAAGGTCTGTTCAGACGTTCCTGACCATCGCCCTCGAAAACCTAAACGACTATCCAGGTGGCCAAAGTTTACGATGTCAAGTACGTTTTCTCTATACAGCTGGATCAAGATTCTCAAATCATGCATTCAGACTGTGATGTCTTTGTAACAGAAGAAGCGGGGGACCACATACGCCCAGATCCTTCAAAGTTTCAAGTGACGATTGGACGCGACGATCAGATATTTATGGTATTGCCATTGGACAAGCCGAATGAAAAGTCCCCTTCGACATGGGAAACCACCGCCACGTTATTGATGTGAGAGTTTCTGTAGTGTTCACTTTCCAGAGATCAGCCTAACAGGACGTTTTAGGGTCTCCACTGGGACACTAACCGTTGACGTGATCGACACAACAACCTCTCTCACTAAATCGGTGCTCGTGGACGTTGATGAAGTCCTAACTGCTCAAGCTGCTGGCCTAGATCGACAATTCGCCTATGCTGTCAAGATTGATTGCGCGTCTGTCGTGGAATTTACTTTTTCCTCGACTTCAGTGCCATACTGCGGACCACAATTTGTGGGTTTCGAGATGCCTACAGGTATGTTTACTATTTCGATCTGGCGCTCCCCGCGTAATAATCGTCGTGTAGATGAGATGACTCATGACGATCTGCTGCAGTATTGCTTGGAGCTTGAACGACTGCTCCAGAGCAATGATCACATCTACCTTTACATCCTTCAACAGAACTTCATCCGCCTCAGGCGCCAGTGTCATCGGCGTGCTCTCCCGAACGTTAACGACAGACTTGGCATCCTTGTCCTCGTCGCCAGGATATTCAACCACGAGTTCCACAAATTACCCTGCGAAGCCTTGTATAGGTACTCGCGCGCGCTTTATCAGGACTGGGCGAACGACGTCGTTCTTAACCTGACTGGCGCCGCGCAAACGTCCCTTGTGAACGACCTCGCGTGTCTACCTGACAGTGATCATACTAAATTCATCCGGATGTATGAGTTGGGGACCGTCCTCGCCACTCAGGCCGGGAACTTCTTCAAAACTCCAACCAACGAGGGATACCTTGTACGGGGAGTAAGCTTACTGGAGGCGGTGTCGGAGGCTGCCATTGAGTGCTTCAGAACGGCAGATTTGGAAACGATTCTGAAGAGTGTCGCTTCATTCCAGGAGTGTCACCCCAACCAGCCAGCATTACATCTCCGTCTCTCCGACCTTTTCCGCTCACGTTACGAGTTGTTTGTTCATCTCTCTGATGTATACCGCTTTCGTTACCTCTTGTCTGACGGAGTGTTGGACCTCGACGCGACTCTGGTTTGTCTTGACAAGGCAACAGAAATTCAGGATCCTGCTGGCGGGTGGGTACTGTTGGAGGACCGACCCGCTATCTTGTACCGGCAAGCTTCATGCCTCTACGAGCGATTCATGATGCGGAGGGAGAAATGTGACTTGGAGCAAGCACGGAAGTGCATCGTCGCCGCTCTTTCCGTGGCTTCGAAGGACAGCCTTGAGAACTTGTTTTATCGTGCTATACATGCAGACATTCTGGCGGCGCGGTACAGGTTACTCGACAATCTCGCGGATCTGGAACAGGCCATCCAGATTTACCAAGATATTATCGACAGAGTCCCCGTCCAGCATCCACTCAGTTCCAAGTCGATACTCTTTCTTGTCCCGTTACTCGTTCTTCATTCGAAGACATTCTCTTCTCTCGATTTCAAAGAGCTACCACTTCAATCAATCCCAAATGATGGCTATTATCAGACCGCGGGGGAGGACTCTGTGAAGGCCCTCGTCGAGGTAGACCATGCTCTAGCACTTCTGAAACGGCTAGATCCCAAGTTGACGAACGGCCTTCCCAACCATAGATATCTGACCAAGTTCGCCTTGACGCTTCAGATGCGCCACCGGCTCTCAAGTGACAAGAAGGATTTAGAGATGGCGATTAGCGCTTTATCCCAGGTCCCACTTGACAATCGATGGGATGATGCCATCAGCTTGCACTTGGGCAAGATGTACGCGATCCGGTACCGATGTGAAGGTGACAGTGCGGATCTTGATTTCGCAATATCGGTCCTCTCCAATGGCGCAAAGGAACCATCTGCCGAGCCTGTCGTTAGATTCCTTACTGCCAGGCTCTGGACGTACTGCGCGAAGCTGTTGGATGGTGATGCACAGACCTCCAGCCTGATGGATGCGTACACGATTATGATGTCTATTCTTCCGTCCGTCGTGACAATTGGAATGGCCATACCAGAACAGCACGACGTTTTGAGAATGACCTCGTTCAACATCCTAGGAGAACGTCACTCTGGCTCATGGGCATCCATGATTGCACTGGCCTCGACCGGTGCTGTAGCATTTGCCATTGAACACGGTAGATTCCCTCTGGCTATCGAGTGGTTAGAATCGGGGCGGTCGATAGTTTGGAATCAGTTGCTGCAATTTCGGACTCCAATGGGCCACGTCACGGAGGACAAGGAGCTCGGGGAGAAGCTCGCTAAGATTGGGGAAGAGCTTTCTATTTCGACCACGAGAACCGGCTTTTCTATTCTTCACGAAGACGGCAGTGGCACGGTTTTCGACCCTGAAGCAGAAGGACAACGGCGTCGTAAACTCGCTGCGAAGTGGAAGGCGGCTCTTGCAGAGGCGCCGAGTTTAGCCAAGGCTCTGCTTCCGAAAGACTTTGCACATCTCTCCGCCGCCGGGACCCATGGTGTTCTCGTCGTCATTAGTGTTGCTCATGCGAGTTGTGATGCTCTTATCTTATTCCCTTCCCTCGCCGATGGGATCGTCGAGAATGTTCAGCATGTCCCTCTACCATTATTTTCTTTCGATTTAGTAAAAGGCATGCATGAGGCATTGTCGCGCATTGTTGGGGGCAGGGGAGTGAAGTCTGAGTCGGATCATAGCACCCGGAATATACCCCTTCGCTTACCGCTTGGCGACAACATCAAGAGAGGTGCCACACTGAAGAAGATTCTGCGTTTGCTCTGGTTTGCAGTTGCATTACCGATCATCAAATCTATAGAATCAGCAATGACTCGCATGCCAGAGTCGGTAAAAAAGGTGAGTATAAGGATGTTGGTACCCTCATTTACAATACTGAGACTATGTTTTCTCTTCAGTCCTTCGTAAAGCACGGGCTACCGCATGTCCGTTGGTGTCCGACTGGTCATCTTACGTTCCTTCCTCTACATGCTGCTGGCGACTACAGCAACTCGGATAACGCTGACCCAAAGGCGCGAGTGTACCACCATTTCATTTCGTCCTATATTCCCACTCTCAACTCTATTGCGGGTCGTGTACGAAATCCGAGTCCTACCAACCCCAAGCAGGGCGCTACTCAAATCCTCGCTGTTTCGTGCGCGAACGCGAAAGGACAAGCGAATATAGGCGGCTCGACGGAAGACATTGATCATATCAAGACTCATTGTGCAGAATGCCCGCTTTCTGAACTTACAGTGCTCGTCGATGACCAGGCATCCGCTGGGTCTGTTTTGGAGGCTATGAAGAAATCGCACTGGGTCCATCTTGCGTGTCATGGCATCCAAGACCCTAGGACGCCAATCAAGAGCGCGTTTGTTCTGGCGAATGGAACGAGGCTAACACTGTCCGACATCGCGGCAGTCAATCACCCTCATGCCGAAATGGCATTTCTAGCTGCGTGCGAGACCGCCGAGGGATACGCCCAGCTTCCATCGGAGTCGGTGCATCTAGCGGCTGGTATGCTTCTTGCCGGTTATCAGAGCGTCATTGCGACGATGTGGGGGATTAATGATCCAGAGACGGCGAGGATTGTGAATGATTTTTATGGTTTTATCTTGAAGAAAAGGGATGCGAGGCCTGATTTTAGAGAGTCTGCTGTGGCGTTACATTTGGCGCTTGCGAGGCTGCGAGAGAAGGAGACGGTTGAGTCGTTGATGTTGTGGATGCCTTTTATTCATATGGGGTTTTAGGTTGGGTGGTCTTTTCATGTTTTAGGCGTATCGACCTATGCGTATGAGTCATACTCGCGTCAACGCTGATGTTGTCCTGTCTGGCTTGGAAGACACAAAAAGTGCAGCCCTCCACTCAAAAAAGAGCCGATTGAAAGGGATTCACAGATGTATTGGAAGACGTCTCAATACTTGCTTTCGATTACGCTGCGGTCTTTGAGACGTGCTGGTACATTCCAACTGATAACAAAAACAAGGGCTCCGAACGAGCGTCAGCGACAGTGGCAATTCTGGTCATAGAACACCATTGACATTTGTCCCTGCGGGGCGTATGACATTACCTAGCCCAAGCCGGACTCACTCTATATGCTCCTCCCAGTCGATCCCACCCACCAGACATCCCTCAGAGAGCGGGTATCGATCTTGATGCGTATCATCACCATCATCATCATCATGCCACCACTCTCAGTGATCGTGTTCTTGATGCTGATGCTGTGGCGTTGCCAACACAGTGGAGGTGGTCGAAGCCATTAAGCGCAACAGATCTCTCAGGGCACTCAGTTTGACAGAATAGCCACATACAGCGTCGCAAGCTTTACTAGCTTTCGTGGCATTTCTTTGCACTGTCGGCGGTAGATAGGGAATCTGGTCGACAAGTATCTCTGAAGGCTCAGGTGCTGTATGTGATGGTATACTTCTAAAGTTGTCCAGTTTCATCATTTTCTTGAATCAAAAGACCGCGTTTAACTTAACAGATGGGGTACAGCTCATTACAAACCTGTAGCCTTATATACGGACGGTTGACCTGGCGTCGTGGCCCATCCTCCTCCAACCTACTTCCATGTCGAGTAGTACGCAACGATCTACGACGCCCTCTGGTTCTACCGAACCTTCGGTGGCGCCACTGCAGAGGAAAGGGCGCGCTCTTATTGCTTGTATTAAGTGCCGCAGGCGTAAAATCAGAGTCAGTTCTACTGTCATCCTCAGACTGTATAACTAACCTATCCCCAGTGTATTGCAAGCTCCAATGGTCAAATCGACGCAGCAGGAAACCGAGCGTGCCAATACTGTGTAAAACATAAGCACGTATGCGAATATGTTCCGGTCGACGCTGAGTCGACCTCTCCACCCTCTTCCCCAAGTTGTTCTCTGCCATTTCTGCCATCTCACGGTGACTCTCATGCCAGCCTGAGCATGAATATGTTTAACTACCAGGGACGAGGGGAACCGCCACCTTTGCAAGGACACCTCACGCTGCCGCAATCTCAGTGGCCGGGACAATATCCTCACCAGGGCTACGATCCGATGGGTCCAGTGACTCCCGTCACTAATAGTTATATCGGAGGCTGTCCTACGGCTGCATCGGGCTTCGCTGACAGCACTCCTGTCCATGTTTCTCCCAGCGACCCCCTTACCGATTACGTTGTTCACGACGCACCCCAAGCAGTTGCATCAATGGATACGTATCGTTCCGTCGCTGTTCGTGTTGTTACGGGAGCCGCCGTCTCCCCCACTGACTCCCTTCTTGAAGCGGGCGATGTTCCCGTCTCCGAACTCGAACGACGCAAATCTTCTGTTGTTGATATATACTCGAAGCTGGACGGAGTCAAAGACACCAACGGAGAGTGTTCCATGTTTGCCGACTACATATTGCCTATCAGTGTTCATCATCATCTTGTGGACTACAAGCACGAGATCTACGGCATTCTGAGTGCATACAGCATCGCAGCCGACACGGTTACACTAGCCTCGGGGTTTGACAAGGATATCATTCAGTTGAAGGACGTTTCCCCTGCGGGGGAGTTTGAAGCTCAAAGAGCCTTCATTTCATGCTCAAACAAGTTTGCGCTCGCGGCAGATGAATTGGAGCATCTTCTCCTCGAACTCAGCACCTTACTTGCACCCTTTTCAGGCGTCCTCGAAACTCCAACTCGGAATTTCTGTCTCACTCCCTTTCTTAACGATCAAGAGCCGACCTCATCTCACTATCGACACTTGAACATTACCTCGCTATCAGACGGACCATCCCCAGCCGCTTCCATAACTCTCAGCTCGGAAAGCTTTGGTGAGAGCAGCGGGAACGGGAACGATACGGAGATGGCGCACAATGGTTCTGATGAAAGTGATAATTCCTCGAGAAGATGCTGCGAGGAGGGAGACGATCCGTCTGATGATGATTCCGATGGCAATACAGGTGCAGGCCCTGATAAAACTAGTGGTGGAGGCGATGAAAGTGATGGAGGGGGGAGCAATGGAGGTGGAAACAATGGAAGCGATGGAGGTGGAGGCGATGGAGGTGGAGGTGGAGGCAGTGGAGGCAGTGGTGGCCCAAGTCCTGTGGAGGTCGACGTAATTGAACCTTTCGCAGCGTTCGACATCAACTTCAAAGTCAAGCCATTTCTGTCATGTCGGGACATGCATTCCCTTCGATTAAAAGGGACTTTGGAGTCAAAGGCAAGTCACCTCTCTCTCTGTATAGATTCAATTTGACTCATAGTCATAGGAACTTGCGACCCAACATTACAGCTCACCAGACACGATATCCACTTCACGAGTGCGGTTCCGCAAGTTGGAATTCCATCGCACTTGCAGCAACATTTCTCATCGTGGAAAGGGATTTTATCATCAGTTCTATGCTCGTGTAGATGTGGAAACCCCGCACGAGTCTCCCATTTATCTCACCAACGTGTATCCCAAGTCATCACAGCGCATAGTTGATGGCAAGACAAAGGTGACGGAGGCTAAGGAACAGACTAGTGGGCACCAGTTCATCGGTTCGGCAAAGCTGGATATTACATCCTGGATCCCTTTCCTTGCAACTGTGTCACCGTCGGTGTCTGTATCCAAGACACAGACACATAAGGCAGCTTTGGCCAAAGAACATACAGAGAACGGCGCACGTATAGAACAGGTTGATACCTCATGCGGTTTGCGGTGGGGCTATCATGTTGATGATGAGTGGACGCGTCAGAACGGTCTCCGACTAACTGATACAGAACCGCTCCTCCCCACGGCTCAATTCGATTTCTTGGGCAAAGAGGCCGGCCTCGAGTGCCCCGAGAAGCTTCATGTGACTGTCCGCTCTTTTTGGTCTCTTTCGCCGGCTTCCGAGTCCATGTCCTTCTTTGGAGGGCTTATGAAAGCCAAGGGCGAGGTCCACTTCCGGGATATCGGTGTCCAAGTGACGATGGAGCTTCCACCTAATCTGACGAAGACTTGGCACATTCATAGGGATGTCAACGCTTGGGTAGATCCCGACTGTAAGAATAAAATCAAGGAGCAAGTGGGAGGAGCGGTGAGAGACACGTATTCATACGGTGAACATGGCGTACCAAAGACGGGAACTCCGTTCTATGCTCTTAATGACCGTGACTGCATAGCACCTGATATATTAGCGCCCTAGGTATTCTACATAGCATATACCCACAGTGATTATATATTGGATGAGCTGGACACCAGTGGCTGCACTTCGCACGCGCCGTCAATTGTCAATCATAAGTAATCTAGGTGAAATAAAATAAACCCTCCTTCCTTCCAGATAATTAAAAAGCCAATGAGAAAACGCCACTATGAGAGACGTGTTCACAATCATCAGGCGGGATATTCTCAATGACAGCAGAAAGTTCATCGGTGAGTGTAGATAGTATACTAGACGTCGAAGAGGAAGAGACACGGCTCTCGGGCGTTATACTATAAACTTCCTTGGAACCTACTGTAAAAGAGACACGCCGCATGCGAGGGAACTCAAGTCTCATGATAGCCTCGGCAAAGTCCTCCCATGTAACACGTTCGCGTTCAGGCATGGGAGCGTCAGACACGCGAATCGCGAAAGAGACATGCTCAAGGCAAGACGGATACGCCGGGGAGGTGGAAAGGGACCTGATATAGAACAAACACGTATTCACCGGGGAAGGTGAAAATAAAAGAGAATGATAGCAAGGGCCTGACTGTATCCACAGCGTCAGCGTCGTGAGACGATGGAAAGGGAGAACAGGCCTATAGTGTCTGTTAGCCAGAAGCAGCGTGCGGCACGCCTTACATGGACTCACCTGTCTGCATGATCCCAGAAAATATCTGAGGCTTCCATTAGATCCAACGTCAAGTGAACCAAGCAGCGCGCCGCTTCAAGCAACTGTGCAACCTCGCGGAGGAAATCGCCCGCCGATGCCATTTCGTCTGACGCTGCTAGGTGCATGGAATGAAGTCGATCAACTTGAAGAGGAAATGGACGGTTGACAAGGCCCTCCAGCTCTGCCACGTGTGCAGAAGCTAGATGCAAGTGGCGAAGGGAACAGAGATGATGACTTGAATCATCTACATCATCAGGAGAGTCGTCCGAGCACTCTTCAAAAAGCGTGGTGTCAACCACAATATCTTGCACCGTGGATGTACTAGAAATCGCGGAAGTTGTGAACAAAGTCTTCATATCGGGAAAGAGCAACAAAATTTTGGTGACAAGTCTCCGATTGCCGACAAAGACACCAATGAACCTGACGGTCTCGATGCGATGTCCGCGACATAGGCCAGCATAAAACATGATTTCCGCGGTGTACAGCACATGGGCAGCGAAAAGCGTGCTGGCCAATGAAAAGGAACTGAGGCGCGTGAAAGAGTCCAAAAGAAGTTGAAGGGGGAGTAACTGATTATGCAACAGCCAGACTTCGGGATCCTCCTGGAATGAGCCTGCGTCGTTATGCACACCAGCTGTGTTAGCGAGGGTTGTACCGTCAACACACGAAATTATGACAGATTCAACGGATGACGAAAGCCACGGAGAGGACTGTATAACGGCGTGAAGCCTGTCGGGCGTGTTCCTGCCAGTTGAGTGGCCTTTAGCAGGCGGGCAGAGGATGATTTGGCGGAAAATGTTTTTCTGCGATCTCGGACGAAATGATTTGGAAACGAGAGCGCAAGCACGCAGAGAAGGCGTGTTTGAGCTGCGAATGTACTCCAGCTGCCTAGGAGGAGCCACTTGATCAATTATAGCATCGATGATTTCCTGTGGTAGGGCGGCGACGCGTTCGGGTGATTCTCCTTTCATAAAGCCTGAAAAATAGTTCAGTGAGCTATAACAGTGCGTAGAACGCGTGACTAACTAGAGGTGGTTGGTGGTAAGAAATAAAGCTGGTCGGCAATAACGGGCCGGTGACGAAAGTGGTACACATCTTTCTGGCAGTGGCAAGCTCCAAAATCAACATCTCACGAAGCAGTTTATCCTCTATAAGTCGGTCGTCAGGACAGTAAAGCATTTCCTTATAATGGTACAGTACAGAGCATGGATAAGCGACAGACAATAATGATAATATACACCAGTCAAACTAATCCTCGGCCGGGTTGTTCTCAGCAAAGTACTCATGATTATCGGCGTTGTCGATGGCACTGTCCGGGTCACTCTGGGCGAGACTCTTGGCGCCAGACTGTCCGTAGACATGATCATCCGTTCCACCAATGATAGTGAAGTGCGACGACTCGTGGATAAGTGTACCTCCCTATATATAAGAGCCAGTTGCTGTAGCGACTCGCAGTAATATAGACAGACGTACCCGAGAGTCCGTTCCCGTGGTCGTTGTGTCCCAGAACACACCGCACAAGTAGATGGTCCCGAAGCTGATCAATTTATCAGCGTACAGCTTAACAAACCCTTATGGAGGGGGGACGTACTCATCGGGGTAAACGTACGCATAAACATCGCTGTCCGTGCATGTACAGTCGTATGTGTAATCAGCATATGGATGGTCAAGCATGTTGGAATAGTGTTCAGCAACAGTGCTATGGCGACTGTCAATGAACTCTCCGAACCAGGTGACATATCGGTCGGTCGATGCGGTGTTGGAATTGAGATACCTGGCGTAAATCGATGAATGTATTGGCGCAAAAAAAGGTTTTATGCAAGGACTTACGAAGATGATTCTTCGGCATATGTCTGGGCGGCTGCTGCGGCCTCTACCAAGGTAGATTGCTGATCAGTACTGCAGCTGTTGTAGTCGATGCGTTTCTGCAAGTTGGAGCGTCGCGCGACAGAGAGCTGACCAGAGATCTTGGCGGTATGAGTTGATGTCGTCGCTTTAATCGTAGACAAAGCGCCACTTTCGTCAACGACAGTGAAGAGCGCGTTGGGAGAGATGGTGTAGGCAGATTCGCCGGACCGCGAGAAATTATACGCGTCGCCCACTAAAGAATCACGCTTCAGTAATAAAGCTACCTGGCGGGTAATGTGAACATACGATTGTGATCAACGGTGACGGAAGCGCCAGGCGCTAGAACCGTGAACGAAGAATCCGAGTTCTTAGCGGCAACTTGTTCCGGTACATATTTGACCTTGATGCCGTTGAATTCGGGCGCAGCGCCTGACGCGCTAGAAATGCCGAAACTATTGGTGGCGTATGGCGACAGCAGCGACGTTGGTTCGTTGAGGATCTTCAGAGTCTCATCACCGGTATTGGTGAGGGTAGCGGAAATGCCGAGATTCGCGACATCAGCGACCGAATCCGCGCCTATTCGCCACGATTATCATAAGCATCGTTGTTTCGGCTTGGAAGACTTGCCAGACAAAGTGAGGGACAAGCCTGGTGCAGCTGAAGCCGTGATCGCAGAGAGGGTGAACGCGGTCAAGAAAGAGCGAACGGAGGGAGAGAACATGTTGGCCAGGCTGTTGTCTACCTGTGCATCGGCAAACGTTTTATATCACTAACGAATACATCGGGTGATGTTCGGCACAAGTAGCATCAACCCAGTCAGATGTATGGGCGATGCGCGTGCTGGACGGTCTGAATAGTATGGAAAGAGTTACGTTAAACCTTGCAATCAGACGAGTTGGGACAACTCACAGGCTTCTCGTTGCATGACGACCCCGGGGAAGTGGGTATGGCGGCGTGCTTCCACAATCAAAAGAAGCGTATGGTGGTGAATACAGTATGCACCTCCGGATGCCGGTCTCACATAATTTCGTGTGATGTGAAGGAAGCAGTGATAGAAAGTTGAGCTGTCAAGATGGGCCGTGAAACGCGAAAACTTCCAGCAGTAGATACATTCCAAGCATAGGTGGTTCTCAATTCCAAAAGCCAGCTTAGCTTACAGGTTAGACATACAGTCGAAGGAGAGGTATGATGGTAGAGGAGAAGTCGCCGATCGCGTATGTTTGCGACAGTTTGCACCAATCTCCTCCACTTCTTTCATTCAACTTTCATTGAACAATGAATCTAGACACCCGCAACAAGTGAGATGGCCGAACAGATGATGAGAGAAGTTCATTACTATTACCTCCTGGCATCTGGCTGTACCCCCTTCTTTCCCCGCTATCATCTTGACTGAGAAGTCATGTTGTTGAAACGTAGAAGAAGAAGAGCGAAGACAGACTCCTTCCCATTCGCTCTTACGCCCAGCAGAATAATCTCAAATCCCTCTACAATATGATGTGGCGTTAAATATATTTGGTTTTAACGTGAATTGAACCCTCGATCGAAAAAATGATGCTTATATAAGTACTCAAACCTTAATTATTCTGCTAGGGCGTAAGAGCGACTGGCATAACTTGTCAGCCGGCGCATCCTTTGTTTGGCTGCGTCCTCTGATGCATTCCCTCAAGGCATCGTGGCGCAATATTACCGCTGCCTGTATTCTCAAAATTCAAGTAGTGAGATCTATTAATAATGGGAGTTCATTGCATATGAAGGAGTAGATTGTGGTACAGTAGTGAAATCAAGTAGATACAAGAAATGCAGGTATAGAATGTATAGTGCAAGGTGAGTGAATAGGTGGACATCCGGCTGATGAGGATGGCGAGAATGTGTGCATGAACGGTATGATGTAGGCGGGGGCTGATACCTATGCGCGTTGTCCGGAGAGTAACCGGACGAAGGGTACTATCAGCGATCGCTCTCGAGTTTGTGCACCGCGCTTGGATCCTGCAGATTTGGCACGGGCACGGCGCACAGTGTCTTTGGCGTAACAATGGTGTTGCCGTCGTCCATCGTATGACTCACCCTTCCCGTACGCGTCGTCATCCTCTCGGCGCTCCTTACAAATTTCCTCGCTCCCCCCATGACTGGTAGCTGCCAATTCTGGCTGAGTTCGGGTACTTTGCGTCCGCGGTGACAAAAAAAAATAGAAGTTCGTGTCAAAGTTGATATGAGCAGCTGTTGAGAGTGCAATGCATTGTAAGAACGAATGAGTATGAGTGTGCAAGCCCGAGGACCCAGGCAGAACCAAACAAAGGATGCGCCGGCTGACAAGTTATGCCAGTCGCTCTTACGCCCTAGCAGAATAATTAAGGTTTGAGTACTTATATAAGCATCATTTTTTCGATCGAGGGTTCAATTCACGTTAAAACCAAATATATTTAACGCCACATCATATTGTAGAGGGATTTGAGATTATTCTGCTGGGCGTAAGAGCGAATGGGAAGGAGTCTGGAGCGAAGACCGTGTTCCAGATAAGGGTTATTCCAACCTGAAGTGACTCTATTTGTACGTGCATTTTGGAGAACTCAAGGACTAGCACTGATCACATCGCATTAGCGTCATTTGGCGCGAGAGCTTGATATCCGATTCTGGGAGATGCGCGGTCTGTACTCGCAGTTAGAGCTCATACGGTGTCTGCCCTGCTCGACTGCCAGGAAATGCGTACCCTTTCTATAAGTACAGTACCATCCTTCAAGCACATTCGCAATAGATGCCTAAAAGCGGTTCCTCTCGTTTCCGACACAAAACATGGTCTGTAGGTGTATTATCAGAATATGTCGGCTTCAGTGGCTTTCAGATGTTTATTTGAATGATTTCTGTCCTTCTGAGCGTTGTGAGCGTCCATGGATCCGGATATGCCTCGGACCGGGCCGACCGCCAATCAGAGAGCGAGAATCACGCTCTGATCGCTGTACCGTCTGTCCGTGGGTGCGTCGGTCGTTATACTCGCCCCACATAAAGCATGGTACACCTTTTCAACCTACCGCCATCATCCTCCCAATGGCGACCAATAATCTCAAGCAGTTTACCAACGACGAAGTAGCTACGGTAGGCGTTGGGCACAACAATAACAGACAGTAAACTGATGCCCTGGGCAGCATAACAAAGCTGACGATTTAGTGCGTTCATTTTGGTATACAAACTCTTACAAGTGTTAATCGTATGGTTTAGTGGGTCGTTATCAATGCCAAGGTTTACAACTTGACGCGTTTCAAGGACATGCACCCCGGCGGTGCTGCTGTTCTGCTCGACGAGGAAGTTGGTGCGTTTTCGGCGCTTCCAACACGAAAAAAATCTGCTGACACTACCGAAAAAGCTGGTCAGGATGCTACAGAGGCGTTCTTCAGCCTCCATCTGATGGAAGTCCTCGACAAGCCCCAATATCGACGTTTACAAGTCGGCGTCATCGCAGGCGAGGAGCCCTCTATACGCGTCCATAGTTTCGGCGCAATCAGCAATGTCCCTTATGCGGAGCCAACTTGGTTGTCGCCCGGATACCACAGCCCATACTTCACCGAAGTCTGCTGCTTCTACGTCGCCACAAACGCGTCTACTGATCCTTCTTCAGAACCATAGGCAGTTCCAACAGGAGGTCCGCAAATTCGTTGATGAATTCATCACACCCGATGCAATGGTACATTCCTATCCCTCAGTGTTAATACAGCGGCCTGAAACTGTGTTAGATACATGAAGACGATGGTAAAAGACCTTCTCAATCCGTGCTCGACAAGATGGCGTATGTGCTAGTCCTGGTCCTCGACGCGCGCTATCCTTAACGCTACTCTTAGCGAACTCGAGTTACATGCGATGCGATTAGGCCCTGGAAAGCATCTAAAAGGTCGTAAGCTCATGAACGGTCTAGTAAAGCCGGAGGAGTTCGACTATTTCCACGAGGCATGTCTCCATCCCCCTTCTATCAATTGCCTCTCAGACATTGCTCTCCTAACAGTTGATTATCACTCAAGAAGTTGCTCGCTGTAATGCTCGCGGATACGGCGATGGTGAGCCGCTCCTGAACACTCTCATCTTACGGCTCCATTAACGTTACTGCAAAGGTCTTATGAGTGGAACTGTCATTGGTTTACCTCCCGTTCTCAATTTTGGAAGTGAAGAACTTAAAGCGAAAGTCTTACCTGATATTTTCGCTGCCAAGAAGTTCATCTGTCTCGCTGTATCAGAGGCTCAGGCAGGCAGCGATGTGTTTGGTTTGCAGACGACAGCAGTTAAGACCGAAGATGGCAAGCACTGGATTATTAACGGCATGTTCAGTTTTCATTTCTTCTCACATGTCGCCTTACAAGTGTATCAATGAAGGCACCAAGAAATGGATCACCAACGCAACGTGAGTGTATCTTTGGCTTCATACTATCCTCTTAACAGTGAGCTAGTTTCGCCGACTACTTCACTGTCGGATGTAAGACCGATGACGGTTTTACAGTTATACTGGTGGAACGTGGCGAGGGTGTCGAGACGCGTCCCATCAAGACAAGCTATTCCAGCGCCGCCGGGACTGGTTTTGTTACATTTGACAATGTCAAAGTGCCGGTGGGAAACACACTCGGTGAGGAAGGGGGCGGTATTTTCGTTATGCTCAGGTTGGTCAAACGTTGTTTGTCTTCTGGGAAACGTGTTAAAGCTTTATCCTTTGCAGCAACTTCAATCATGAACGATGGGTAATGTGTTGCTCTTCTGCGCGCAGCCAACGGAGTGCCAGTAAGTTGTATTCGCTCCTCGATAGAATTGCCCTAACGTTCGCTCAGCCGAGGCGTGTCTTCAGTGAGAATTTCGGCACAATGTATTTGAAACTCAATGCCGATGTTGCTACAGATGGACTTCACAGCGGAAGGCGTTTGGAAAGCCCTTAAACAAACAGGCCGTCATCCGGAACAGAATCGCCGCCATGATATCGAGATGTGAAAGTGAGCTCGACGGTTGATGACATGAGGTTAGACTTACTGAGAGCTCAGGTGTACAATGCTGGCTCGAGAATATCACGTATCAGATGTGCAACATGGTACGTTTATTTCTTCTACCTTCCCCACTGGAGTCTCAGTCGAGCTTCTAGTCGTACAGACAACAATCGACTAAACTAGCTGGGTAAACATTCGTTAGTCCTTCCTCTGTCATCAGAATTGACTTTTCGGCAGACCAATTGCGTTCTTGAAGAGCTACTCGACGTCATGCGCTCAAGATACGGCCAGAGACGCTGTTCAAATATTTGGAGGGCGCGGTATCACGCAGGCTGGTATGGGCAAGATGATTGAGCATGTACGTCCTTCGATGGCTTTTGTCCCCCCTCTGTTATCAACGGTCACTAGTATCACCGTACGATACCTTTCGATGCGTTATTGGGCGGAGCGGAGGACGTTTTGAGTGACTTGGGCGTACGACAGGCTCTTAGAGATATGCCCGAAGATTCGCGACTTTGAAGAATAGCATGCACCATGTCCGTGGAATCGATCGCTTTAGTGAGTTCGATGACTGAGCGGATGTATGCGTTCTCCTCTTGACCTCCAGAAATGCAACTGGTACTGCGCTTTTTTGATCTACACTCCCCGTTCACGTGCATGACATTGAGGACGGCAGGAAGATTTCCAAAGGCGTATATTCTAGCTCTATGGAACACATTAATTCGCGGTCGCCTTGGCAGGATCCCATTCAGAACCTCGCTCCTCCTCGGGCACAACCTTGATCAATCGTGCAGGATTACCAACGACGACACTCCTGGCGTAACAGAGTCGCTGTCAGAGTGCTACTAGTACCAGTGAGCGAGAGCCAGACACTCACCAGTCTGGAAAACTCTTCGTAACGACAGCGCCTGCACCAACGGTGCATCCTTGACCAAGTGTTACGCCGGCTTGAATATTCGCTAGAATTCATCATTTGATATGCCACTGCCAATGTCGTAGAGAAGAGGCAGACACTCACCTCCGCCTCCAATCCAGCAGTCGTCGCCGATGGTTATCTCGTTCGCGCGTTCCAATCCAGATTGACGTTCTTTGACACTGATGCCGTGGGTAGCGGGGTACAGCGATACGTTAGGCCCAAATAAGACGCGCTTCCCAATTGTAACGGTTGCGCAGTCCAGTATCGTCGTGTTGTAGTTGGCGTAAAAGTCTGAGCCGACTTTGATCTGTATCAGTAACGCATAAGTATGGCCAGACATTTATGTAGATCACTAGACGCTGTCGTACGTTTGAACCAAAATCAACGTACAATCTGGATCGAGGGTAAGATATCGATGCAGATGAAGAACGAGGAGATTATAGTATTTACGGAGGTTCGATGTAGACGTTTGGAATACTCTCGACCGGAACGCAGAACAGTTCAGCGAGCATCTCCCGGCGCTCGCGACCATCGCGTGTAGGCGGCGAGGTGTTGTAGCGGTACATGATTTCACGCGCGCGGAGGCGGGCGTCTATTAGCTCTGGCTGTAGGGAATTATACAAGCCATTGTTTGTGGCGCATGGGGGAGGCGGTACATAGGAGGACATGGTGGTTGCGATCCAAGAGGCCCACTGAGGCTGTGGCTTTATATTGGTGTGACGGGTATTACTCTGTTTGTCCGGAGATTCTTCGGGAAAACTAAAACACGTCAGCGTTTCGTGGCATGTATCGATTTATCACGCGTCATTTTGGGTCAAGTGCGCGTATAATAACTGGTCGATGGTCTGGGCGCGTATGATATGGGCAGATCCGATTCTTGATGCCAAGGTGGCAAATCTACGTCCAGTCACCCAACAAACGAGTCATGATGGTGAGGGGTTTCAACTTTTACCTCCTGTGTTCTGACTGAGAAAAGTTTGCCTGGCCAGCGAGGCCGCTCTCACTGCGAGTCTTCAACACCTTTGTCGGACCCTCGTTCAACGTAGAGTAAAGGAGACGCGCCTAGACGTATAAAAGTAAGGAGCATAGGACAGTCTATTCTATCTGGGATGGTATTGTATTGTATCTAAATGAAAAAGAATGGCTTTTCAGAAAGAGTGTCTGAAGACTAGTATGGGATAGTAGATAGGTAGTAGAAACAGGGCCCTCAGGAATGGTTGGTTGTATGAAAAGTATCTAGTTCAAGTTCTCGAGGCGCCGTTTGGCTGGACGAGTGGGCGGTCCTCTTTCGCCGATGTTGGCACGACGAGTACCATTGCCGTTGAAATTGTCGAGGCTGAATTGTAAGTACTGAGACTTTCAACAGTTCATGAACAAAACTTACAAGAGACGGTTCAAGCCTGATTCTGATGCCGCCATCCCAACAGTGTCGTGGCCAATACCTGCAACAAAATCGATTGTATCTCCAGAATCGGCGGGGAAGGCATCTAAGAAGTTATACATCCGCTGGCCGCGATTAGCTCTGTAAAGCGAGTTAGGTATGAAAGCACCGACAAGGGAAACATCTCACCCAGTTGTATCGGGGCTACATCCGTCTGGATAGTCGCCAAAGTCGTTCAGTCCTCGCGCATATGCGATATGCCTGGATCCGTAGCGAAGACGGACGCCTAGAGAACCGAGAGTCCTAACAAACGTGCGCTCGTAATCCATGTTATAGTTGTCCAGCCCGTGATGCCAATCATTGTAGGTCGGGCATGAATCAGTTGGTAAAGGCCGTTTAGAGTTCAACCTTTTGAGAACTGAACGAGAGCCTTGATAGAAGAGTAACCTAGACTTACCAGACCAACGAACTCGGGTTCGCAGTCCAATAAGCAACGGGAACTACAATAAGAGTTGTGGGTCGTCCGGAAGGAATCAATGAGAACCTTACCATGAAGAAACAGCTCCTTCCCAACTGCAGCATACCGTTGCACCATCTGGGCCCCCATGCTGTGACCAGCCACGACGATCTCCTTCATGTTAGGATATGTCCTAACGTCGTTGAAGTACTGCAGGATCTGATCCAGCGCATCGTACGAAGAAACGTTGTGGCCTTGAGGATAGATACTGTTCGCACCGAAATACCAAGAGATGTCTATAGAGGGCGTCAATCCTTCGGTGTACCAAATAATTTACAGGACGGACCATCCCAGGTAACAATGTCGGATCGCTCTATGTTGTTCCTCGTACTTGTGAAGTAAGGCGCCATCAGAGCCACCGAGTCTTGATTCACGTCGGGATTTAGCTGGGTCGCCTTGTTCAAGGCTAATGACAAGATTGATCCACAACTCGAAGTTCGGAGATGGATCCCACAAACCTTCATACATTGAGTAGAAATATCCATCTGAGCCACCATTGGCTCCGTGAATGTAAAGAACAGCCCGTTGTACCTGTTGTCCGTGCACATTAGTGAGTGCTCAGTGGTACTCAAGGTAGTATGGTCACCTTGGTGGTATCTTGGCGTTTTCCGTTTGGGAACGAGAAGTAGTTCAGCATTGTAACGTTGCCCCCATTTTTGTCCTTGATATTGAAGTACGCAAGCTCAGCACCAGCGACAGACGGGAGTTCTGGTACTGCGACAGGTCGACCGGCATATTGCTGGGCGTAGACAAAGGAAGTAAAGAGTGTGGTGCAAATGAGCGACAAAAGCATGTTGAGGAATGGGAGAATGACGAACTACATATGCACGAGGGACTTTTTGTATCTCTGCACGCGTCAAGTTCGCTGTCAAGTTCGAAGCGCCCACGGAAACAAGGTTGCCCGGTTTGACGAAAATGATGAAGAGCCTATTTACTCCATCACTGAATCAGAAAACATCTGACGAGTATCACGGATCCGTGTACGACAACGTCTCCAAGTCCTCGGTGAGTAAAAAGTACTTCGATTCCTTCAAATGCGACAGGTGAACATATCGCGCGCGGCAACCCTGTGTGGCTCTCATCTTGATCATAATTGGAAACATGGGCCTCTTCAGTTACACTTTGTCAGAAGAGGTAAGAATCTCAACCATGCAAGCCATCTGTAGATCTGTGGAGCTCAAGTTGGTAGACGGCATGACACCCACAACGGAACCACACTCACATCGCAATGAAACAACATCAGCAAAATGACTGTCCGCACAGCTACCGGGGGAACGGAAAAAAATTTTTGACACTATGATTGCGACTCGAGGTGTTCACTGACTATGCCTGCCAATTAGCCCCAAGTGGAGAAGGAAGCGTGCCATGGAAGCGGAAAGCAGGTTGACAAAATAAAGAAGTTCTAATTTACCACAAAGGTAAAGAATTCCAAAAATTATTGAGGTGGAGCGATCCACATCTCGACTGCATGAATCCCCGGAAAGCAAAGGGCCACTCTCGAGATATAACACTCCCTCTTACGAATCGGGGGCACCATGCTACCCGCCCGTATCTGCTCCTACGCCAAACGCCCACGACCGAAACAGTCATGGGAGCCAGGCAAACAGCCGCGCAAAAAGTTACCCATCATCCACAGACACCCCGCTCAAAAAAGAGCAGCACCACAAGATATGACAGTAGCCATAGCCCGTCGGCGAACTCACTACAGCGACAAAGACACATGGCCCGCCTCCGCCACTCCTCAGTCCGATCCGTCGCCACACATTCTTCGCCCGTCTTCTTGTACGTCGAAATTAACCGCACCTCCCAAAACGCAGGAAGCATTCCACATACGCCTCATCCATCAAGAAACACGTCCTCCCGAGCCATCATCCTCATCACGAGACAACCATGCAGCAATCCCGCACCCCTCGTCGAATCCGTAGACTGTTTCCCAGCGCTCGAGAACGTATCTCTATTGAAGCATCCCGCAGGAGCCCCAATTGCCGGGAAGAACAACAGATCCAACGGAGAAGACACGAAGCCGACAACATGATCACCAGGCAAATCAAACAACAGTCGACAAGATGTGTTCCCGACGATTCATCGACATATGCGGCGCTCCCTGTAGTCAAAGGAAATATTAAACAGGTCATTCCATAGAAGATCGAAATCGAAAGAAGATGGCGACAGCTCAAGGAACTGTGATCTTTGCGGCGCTAAACGAAGCGGACAAAAATATCCAGTCAAATAAGCGGACTGCCAACTGGTACATGGACCAAGGCTCGGTGTCTTATGTGATGCAGATGCCGTGTCCAAGCACATTAAGCACGGCCGAATACAGACGAGCAACACGGCGATAGACTCGCATCTCGCCATCCTGTCTTGGATGGTCAAGATCCAGAGGGCAGCCACATCACGCCCAGAGTACAATCAAAATGCCATCTCGAAAGATAGGAACGATCACCTGCGCTGTACCAAAGCGCGACCACGAAAGTCGCCGTCACATGTTCCCTCCGCCAATCACGAGTTTCCTGATAATATCCTCGCGTAATTCCATTCCGATGAACCCATCGCATACAAGATCATTGTCGGCCATGCAGATTTCGATGCGCACGCCGGCGCTTCAGAGCCGCCTCCGAACCGCCGTATGTCTTGCGACGACAGCAAACCCGAAGACGACTCCCTGGCAATCAAGAAATCCGCGTGAAAGATTACCAGGGTTTGGCTGAGCCAGAGGAGGGGGACACAACGGTCCGGGAGTGTTGAGATTCTGTACGGGAGCTTGGGTCTCCGAAGAGACAGAAACGAGTGTGTCACTTGAGACGATGAAACAAAGGAGGATGAGGGAATAGATGCGGAGAGTGAAGCGGCGAGAATGGTCCCGAAAAGAGACCTGTATGTAGCCCGTTGATGCCGTGGTGTAGACGGCGCGCTGTGTGGAATCGGCTCGACCCCTCGTGAACGGCCATTTGGTCCCGCGACGCATCTCTGGTTCTTCGCTCTAGTACCCTTCCTCCGCGAAAGAGAACCGCACGTTTCCGGCATCGCCTTCCCTTTCCGAAGAGCAACCTGCCGAAACAGAAGTACTCAAAGAATCGGGGTCCCGAGGCGACACATGCACGGTCCTGTGCGAGGCGGTTGGGAAGGAGAAGAGAGCACAGGAAGAACGTTCCGGAGACGCGGTATGAGACCGCCACGAGGGATGTCATTGCAGACAAGAACGCGCGCCGTCCACTGGCACCGCCGCAAAAATCCAGTCATCTGTTCCTCGTCCCCAAGTCGTCACCCTTACGACCGACGCGACACGCTAAGCCGTTTCACAAGCAGAAAAGAGAAACGCAACACCCCAAATGTACTTAGGGTTAGAATCGCACTCCCATGTTAGGCAGGGAGAGGTTGGCTTCAGTGAAATTGCAAGAAGGATGGGTTCATCAGAAATGGAGAGGGCGTCCGAAGCAGTCCCAGACCGGGGAAAGCGCTCTTGACGGACATGTAGACGGGCGACCTGGGTTGGTGGTTTAAGGAGAGAAGCAAAAGCGCGTCACAAAGGAAAGGGTCAAGCGCGTACACACAACCAAACAAGTTGGATGCCGGGATGCCGACAGACACAAAACTACGAGCTGGTGGCTAACTCTAACAGTACGATTCACAGAAACAGTAAATGACATTTATTGTGGTATCCAGTCCTCTACATTCGACGCCACAGGCGAACTCGGGGGATCTGCGTTCAGGTCTTGAACTGCCGCCTCCAAACTTGACTACTTATACAGTCCATACTCGCCGCTGCCGAAAGATTCTTCGCAGCTCCTCGTCCAAAGATATCACAAAATCCGCAATATGAACAACCTTTCAAAAAAAGCCATCTAACGGAAACGGCACGTCATCCTGCGAGTCACTTTGACACCAATGAAGGATAGCCTTCAGTGTGGCGCGACATTCAGCCCAAGACGAATGGTCGGGACAGAGCTTCAATAACGCCGAGGTAGGAAGGTCATCTGCATTGTTAACCCGTCTCGCAACGCTCACATCAGTCGCAAACATTATAAAAGCGAGAACGAGGTTCCGCGGCTGATTCGGAATCCGACATACTAGTCGTGGGGTGTTGGAAAGAACGCGACATGACACCATGATAGTTATCACCTGGATGCTTTACTAAGCGCACCCAAAGAGGAAGTTGAAAACCGACTCTCTGCTTCACGCCACCAACGGTAAGAAATGCCAACCGTTAACTACCAGAAATGGTACTGACTCCGAGTCTACTTTTTCAATCGGTGCAAAGTACTATGCTTGAAACGGATACACATTTGCTAATGCAGACCACTCGATATGTGGATACCTGGTGCAAAGTCTCTCATACAAAGCTCTTCTCGAGTCGAACGACCGACATAATCCCCACCACCGACTGGCACTGATCTTACAACACGATATCTTTGACTTCCAGCCTGTCACATTGATAGGCGCAGCGTACATAGAATAACAATAGTATGCTCCTACTAGTTCAATGACGCCGTCGAAAGGTCATACTCAGGAATCAGCAAGTTGGCGTAGAATTCTTTGGCTGCTTGCTCCAGCGTAACGACTGGAACATCTGGGTACAATTTCCGTGCATCCAACGAGCCAGCCGCCACAGCCTTGGCAAGCGTGTTGTCGCCACGAATATAGAGACTGTTAAAATGCTCCGATACCATCTTGGTTACGAAATCATCGCTCTTCATTCTGGCGAAAAGCTCATCATCTGGAACCTACGTGTCCCAATCAGCATCAGTGGAGGACGAGACAATGATCCGTCGTACCCTTGTAAAGTCGAAGAAATCTTCTCCAGAAAACCTGTTCGCCACAGGATAGACCTCGTCCAGATTAGCCTCGCCATCGGACGTGATGACCGTCTGGTTGAGCGTGCGCGGGTCGGCGAGGATGCGTGCGACAAAAGTACCGATTGAGTTGAGATCTGTGTACAACACCTTCTGCTGGCGGTCGCCGACATAGGTCTTGGTAATGAAGAAGTTTTCCGGCGTGGCATGTGGGTAAGGGAGCATCGCTTGTAGCCACGATCCAACTTCTATGAAGGTATAGGGCAACCCGAGTTCCTTGATGTAGTCCCGGACACCAAGTTTCTATATGCATAATTAAGATCATGAGAATATTCCTGAGGGAGGTGAATAAAATTCACAATGTCTTGCATGGCCAGCACGCCGCGGGGCGCGTAAGGACCAAAGCCGGAAGGAACGACGCGTCCAACGCCCGTTTTCTTTGCAGCGCGGAACAGGGGTTTCTGGTCGATCATCGCGAGGACGAGGGAAACGAGAATATCGACCCCCTGCAAGAAGGCTTCCATCTTCTCCGGCAGCTCTGTTATGTCACCAATGCGAATCTCTGCTCCCGCCGCCTTCAACTCTTGCACGACAGCCTTGTTGATGGAGCTAGGACGGACTAGCAAGACGACTCGCTACGACGTGGATTAGCGCATTGCGCTGAACACTGTAGAAATTGATACACGTACAAAGTTGCCCGCCTTCAACAAGGCTTTGGTGGTCACACGACCAGTTTGACCGGCACCGCCAACGATGAGCACGAGTGGTTTGGTAGTAGACATGAAGAGTTTGTATAGACCAGTCCTTCATCAGTGCGCGTTTGAAAACTTCTCAAGCGATTCCTGTATTTTCCGTGGCGTCGGGAATCGCTCGTTCCTGCATATCAGGCACCTGCATATTTATGCAGCGAAGTAGGCGGTCGGAAATTGTGGATAGTGCTGGATTGTCGGCATATGTTTTGCTGCACTCTTGGCAAGTGACGGGCCGCTGATGAGAGCTGATGACATTCGCCGCTCTGCGAGGAGTATGCTTTGGGCGCCACGACGCGTCCACGGTTGCTCTTCCGTAGTGGTGCTAGGAAGTTGAGCATGCCGGAAATAGCGTCGCCACGTTAGTACTTTAAAGGCGCCTGACTCACTTTCACAGAATTCGCCATCTATGATCCTGTAACGATCCCATCATAGGACTGGGCCCGCAGAATATATATTCTCATGAATGAGAAAGGCGCCGATGTGGAAAACATCAAGGCATATCGAAAAGTTGGGCCAATCCACCTTCAGGGTGCTAACACATACACGTTAATCGCCATGCAGCCCGCGCACACTGAAGTTAACCAGAGAGAAGGATGATGCTGAAATGGAGTATCCAGCTAGTAGAGAATCAAGTGCAGAGTCCAGACAGAGCTGAGAATATATTCGGCTTGGATATTGGATAGAAAGCATAATCTCAGTAGGGCGGCAGAAGTCTCCTGTGAACGTAGCAGTCGCTGCAGAATTAAAACAGTACATTTTTGAATCGACAGATCTCTCTGCTGCTGCTCCCGTCAATATATGCGCGCGCGCATTCTTGCAACTCGTCAATCAGCCAAGAAGACGAATCCGTGCTGTTTGCTGTCAGTACTGAGTAATGGCGGGAAGAAGAAACCTGGAAGAAACCAAGATCGAACCCGGCCGACGTTTCCATATTAAGATTGAGCGCCGCTGTCTTCCGAACACGATCGGCGAGATCGAAGCCGAACGCTCTGTTTCCAACCATCATCTCGACGTGCATTGTTCATCCAAAAGACCACCATGACCTCTTCATCTCACTATAACGACGTGTTCTCACTCCAATCCGAGCCATTCACTACATCCGACGCTGTCCCCCTGGTTCCAGACACGCAGAGTTCACAGCTCCCCGCACCAATGTCGCCCTGGAATCCAAATCGCTCACAGGACATCACGGGCTGGATGGACATGACCTCGAAGATTCAAAAGGGAGGGGGGGTGCGTAAAGAGAAAAAGAAGAAACCTCGCGCTGGTAGTGCTGCTTTCCGCGTGCCAGGATATGGGCGTCCGCCGCCGCGTCGCATAGTAAACGCTCCCTCGTCGTCGGTTCACAACCAAACAGTCTCGTCTCCGAAGCCAGTTTCATCCTCTCCAGTGTCATCAGGAGATCATCATACAGCAGCGCCTGCGTTGATATCATCCACTCCTACTACCTTGTTCTCGTTCTCGGATGACCTTCCTAATGACGAGATCGCATACCCCAGCTTCGACACTGTTGATCCATCCTTCCTCACTTCTACCCAACAAGAATCGTTTGATGAAGTCCTTGAGCGCGCTGTGTCATCCAGTTACTCTATCGGCTGAAGCAAACTGCTCTAATTAGCGACGAATTGTATCTCGATGTGTAGGTCGTGCTATGGTTATAACCGATTGAAGCTAAGCATCGTCCAGACATAGAATAGTAGAATGGGGTCTACAACCAGGAACGGCACCTGTATCCATACTCTGTAACATATTTTCCTGCTCTGTCATAAGGAGCCTGTTCTCTCGTTCAGTCAACATCCTTCATGGTTATACCGCATTCCACTTTCAATGAACGACAAATAGCCTTCCAACGTTCGTCACTCTTGAAGTATAACCAACGCGGGACGCGTATCCTTTCCAATCGAACGTGCCTGGGGGACGAGGCTTCCTCGAGGGATGTGGGCTGTATAATTATTCCGACGTCCATGGCGTTGGCAGTCGGGGTATGATTGTCCGATGAAAAGAAATGCACAACGTCTAGACATCGAGTCTCAAGCATGTTGTAAAGGACGGACATGTTTTGAGCCAACGAGTCACCACAGTTATTGTCGCTAATGTCCAAAACGCGGAGGCGCGGTAGTCGCGAGGACATCGTGAGCCCAGAAATGAACTCGGGCGTAAGGCTACTCTTGGAAATACGGAAGTCTTCGACGTGCGGGGTCTGCGACAAGAATCGGAGGATATCCTGCATAACGTCGGAATGCTGACGCATGCCACAGGAGATATGGAGTTTGGTCAACTTTTCTGCTTTGTTGGGGTTCAGGATAGGAAGATGGAGTCCCTTATCCGGAACGCCATCAAAGTAAAAGCTGAGGTCACAGAGAGAAGGCATATCCACGTTAGAGAACAACTTGTCTAACGCCGCCTCCGCCTCCTCCCCGGACATCTCATTCTCTGTGACCGAAAGACGAAGAAGGCTAGGAAGGGAGACCTTGATGTTTTCTGACGGCGCGTACCATGCTTCCGCATCAAGGCTTACTAAACTCGACATCGTCTGAAGAAGTTCAAAGGCGCCGTCATACATAGGAAAATCGTTGAGATGGGTGAGCAAATTCAAGGGCAAGGAGACGCGGCTGAAAAGTGATGGGTCTAGGGAGTCTCCATCTAATAAGCGAAGGGCCGGGGCGTTCGTTGGGTTGAATATGTCCAGAATGATATCGGAATCATCGTCGTTGTGAATGACTTGGACGAGGTGCTCCAAACTCGAGAACACGTTGCCCGAAAACCATGAATCCAACGATTGTAAGTATGCGTTTGTCGAGAAATACTTCCAGCGAGGAATGGAAGCCTCAATAATGGGAATGACTGAGTGGTCTTCTATATCCTCGGAGAAAGAGAAGATGAAGACGGTCAAGGGCAAGCCTTTAGAGCGCTCAATGAATAGTGCCATCTTGAATGCTTGCTGGCGTGGAGTGACATCGTCTGGCAACGTGTCAACATCAATATGGATGCACGTCCACAAGCGCGGCAACGCGAGTGCAAGGTGCCGCCAACGACGGCACACACTTGCTAATGTCCAAGGTGCTAAAGAGGGATCGATTGACTGGCACGAGATCACAGCACGCCGGTAAGAGATCTCCCACTGTGCCCATACGCAAATCGAAAATATCTCGGCCAATATTTCATTGGGAAGGGAGCGCATGGGGTGTAGAAGGGACTTTGCGTCCGCGAGATCAGATTCTGCTCGGGCCCGCGCGCGTATGAGAAGGTCCATCAGCTCCTTCGCCTGGGCGATTTTTTGGTCCAGATCGTGGATCATGTCAGGCGACTTGTCCACAACGACGCGGAAGTCGGCCAGTTCAGCCTCGAGTGGGGGATCATTGCGGCGAAGAAGTTCTTCAACACGCGCAGTTCGCTTTATAGCTGGATCGTCGGGTTGAAGGGAGAGAAATGCGCAGGTAGGGCATGACGTCGCGTTTGCCAAAGGAGTAGTCATTTCGAACTGAGAGATATAGAATAAGAGTAAAATCAAGCCTGGTGGCGATGGACGTACTTGCACGAGGTGCGAAACTCTCTTCAAAAGCGTGTCGTACGAGGAGAAAGTACTACTTAACGCTCAAAGCAAAGTGAGACTTAGTGAGCTTCTGTTTAATCAAACAAAGAGGAATTTTTCAACTTGTCTAAAAAGCTATGTATCGTCAAATAGGATGGACGATGACAGACCCGGGGCGGGTATACGGAGTATGCTGCAGGGCAGCAGTGCGACAGTCGACTGTGTGGGTATAAGCCCGAGCAAAGGAGAAGGTGTCACGTTCGCGTCTTGTCACGAGTCATGTGCTGCCTGTGACATCTCCTCGTTCCTTCCGACCACCATCTTCGGCGACGAACATGCCCACCAAGTCGGAGAACGATCTCAAGGCTGAATGGCTTCTCAACAATGTCTCTAGTGTGAGATAACTGGACTAATATAGACGCATATATTCACACTTTTGTAGCTCTGTAACGCCTGCAAGACCGATGGCATGGGCTGTCGAAAGCAGGCCAAAGCAATCGCCTGCGTCCAGTGCAAGGATAGGAAGAGAGAGTGCTCGAGAACGGTGGAATGGCGTAAGTTCAAGGAGGAGCACATCCATGGCACATCGACGACCAAGACTTCCTCGGCACAACAAAGTACTCGTATAATCATTCCCCCCGCAAAACCCAAGACAGCAGTCAAGCCTCCAGTGGGTCATGTCATCGTATTCTCCTAGACAAATTGCTCAGAACAAATACTTAGCTCGTCTGGACTCAAAACATGATGCCGGCAACCACGCAACCTCCGCCTGTTTTCCGTGGTTGGGCCAATGACCAGCCGTCTCACGCCAAGAACCCGAATACCGCCCCGACACCCCCCTTGACATCGCCTTCTTTCATTCTTCACTCAGAGGAAGACGAAAAGCCAGACATCGTTCCCAAGCCTGCGGCTCAGCTGCTTCCTATTCCGCCACCTCCCCGTCAACGTTCTCCACTCAGAACACCGCCTCAAGACACTGTTCGAATTCTAGAGACTCAAGTTCGCACTCTCAAACGAGAGATTCAAGAAAAGGAAAATGTTGTAGAGACACTCTCGTGTATGTAATTTCTTGCGGCTACCTTCGTCAAACTCATCCCCCTTTCAGCTGCCAAGGAACGGTTGGAGATTGAGCTCCGAGACCTTCGAAAAACGCGTCTTGACGAATTTCTGCATATTAGCGCAAACCGTATCAAGTTCCAGGGAACGGTAAATCGCTTTTTCTCCCGCCAGCTGTCGGCAGCCGATTTCAGGACCGAAATGCAAGAATTTCAACAAACGCTGGAGGAGCTTGGCGCGCGACACCTGGATCAGTTCCCGACGGATTTTGAGGACGGAGTAGACCTGCTTGACAATTATCGTGATTCTGGACGCCGCGGACGATCTGGTGGTGATCTCTTGGATTCCCGCGAGGCGAAGAAACTACGAACTGAATGATCCTTCTCTCTCTTTTACCTGTTACTGCTTTGGCGTGATTGCTTATTCGACAACATGCGCGTTTGTACTCTAAACGATTCGTAACATGGAATGCTCATTGCTTTGCTTTTCCATAGCTTGTGGTTGCTGTCAGTACTATGTAGGCTTTGCTCAAGCTTTATTCTGTTTGTGAGTTCTTCAGAGGACTGAACATTCAACAGCCAGTCGATTCCGTGTTACATCATTCTTGACCGGACCACGAACATTTTTTGGGTTCAGAGGCTCAGCGCTCCGCTGCGACCTGAGCAGTGAGCATGCTCTGTCGCATAGGACTAACACCATCGTAGCAATCAACTGCATCCACTATCTCGTTTTCGGTGGTTCATTGTATGCTGCCTAGGTGCATTGAATAACCACTCAGCCGCCACGCCGATTTCGTTTACTTAGCATGCCCAAAATGATTAATTGTACGCACAAAGTCAGTTTCTAAGGCCTGAGGCCTAGGACGCGTACTTGCGACGTCTGGCCGCTGCTTCAGCGATACCCATTGCTCGTGTATTCTTCTTACCTAGCTCACAGCAGCAGCAAGCGGAGAAGTTCTTAGCTACACTTTTGTAGGTCTAGCTATTCACATGCGTCATGTAAAGAATGATATGTTATGTTTCGAAGAATAACTGGCGTTCATGTATTTTTTTTCAAACGGTATGTGCGCATCTGAGCCTGCAGACGGTCAACCTGGCCCGGCGTGAACTGATTCATGCAAGAATCGTACGAGTAGTCCATGTAGTTGTCTATAAGAATCTGCATCAGACACCATCGTCGAGGTTTGAAAAAAGCTCACGGATCGGGTCAACGCCAGCCCGCACGGGGCAGGTATCCTTCTCGGTCGTGACACACTGTTCGCTCACTTGCTCTAGTGGTCGAACTAGTGCGGGAGGTGGGCTTGCTAGTGCGGAAGATACGCTCGCTTGTTGTAGGGGACATTCGCTCATTCGTCGGGGACATCCACTCGCTAGTGGTCATCAGTCAAGTTCTCAAAGATTGGAGTCACGGCAAGACATACTAGGCGTAGCCTCGGCAGGCGTATCAGCAACCTCGTCACCTTCACCGACACAACCGCCCTGGAAAGTGTGGTACAGACCAACCTGCCAACCAGTTAGTCGTAGTGCGCGCAAAGTAGAGAGAAGACCATACCCAGTGCCCAACCTCATGTGTGGCAGTCTTTCCTTCGTTGTAGTTTTCCGTCGTACCCCCTGGAAGGCTGGAATAGAGGATTACGACGCCGTCGTCTTTAGGGTTGCTCGTGTAGCTGGCAGGAAAGGTTGAGTAGCCCAATAACCCCTGGTTACTTTTGAAGCCGACGGTGTAGATGTTCAACGCTGATGCACCTCCTTGGCGGAGCTTCTGCTTCATCTGAGTCTGCTGAGAGCTGCAAGACGGGTCAGATTTGGAGAAAAGAAGTGCAAGGACGCTTACGAATCAGGACCCGCATTAGAGAACCAATCCGCATTCGCGACATATTTGGATTCGCGCAACATGAAAGTCAGACCGCTGTTCTTGAAGTCGTTGTTCAAAACACTCATTTGCTTGGTGATCTGTTCCGGCCTATCAAAATAACAGTGAGCACATTCCCCGCAGCAAACGTCAAGATACACCTACGGAATATGACCACCGGCCACGCTGTTATCGGCGTGGATGACATGGAAGTAGACATCGATGTCCGCTAATTTCTCAGAATCGGCTCCGTCGCTGTCGACCTTGTTCAGCCTGAAATGCTCCTCGTAGGCGTTCTTCTGCTCGGGACTGATCTCGGAGCCACAACGACTAGTATTCACAGAATATAGATCAGTTAAACGAAGTAGTCGCCAGGTGACAACATACGTTCTCTGCCCTACAACGTCGACAGATCGTGTCAGGCTACTGGGAGGGAACGGCGGCCTAGCGAAGACGGACGTGCTGGCGAGGACGGCGAGGGCGAGAGCGGCAATCATGATGTGCGTCAAAGAGCGTTATAAACGAATGTGGGGGTTAGACACTGGAGACTAGGTGGGAGATGATGGGAGATGGGGAGAAAGTTCCTACGAGGCCCATGCGCCTTTTATACGTTTTCGGTCCTCGGAGAACGAACGCGTCTGTTGAATCACATGCCGATGGATCGTCGAGGAAGGACTCGTTTTCGCAACGCCGAACTTGGAAAAAAAGGACTTTGACTGCAGCAAGCCGGCCCAAAAGCATCCTGATGCATGCGCCACGCAAATTCAGAGAGAACAGCCCTAAAAATGAGGTAGAAGGGCGTTGAGAGAGAGCGATGGAACTTGAAAAATCTATCCTTTTTTGGTTGACCGCTCGCTTCGCGTCTTCTCATGACGTCGAGACGATGAAAACTAAATTTGGCACGCGTCTGCAAGGCTAAAGTCGAATATAAACAAGGCTTACAGGTATACTAGGCGACAGTCATGATTGAATAAGTCGAATCCAAAGCAAGTCGCAGTGAAAGACGGAAAAGGTATTCACCTCCAGTGACGAACGACAGGAAAATGCCGGTCATTCGTCACAAGCGCGTGACACTGTTCCTTCTTTCTTGTACGCGACTACGCCATCCAAAACGGTGAAGAATAAGGTATACGGAGGCGAAAGCATCAAAAGTAAGCCTTTTCTTCTCCTCTGACCCGCCTATGTTTACCTATTTGGCTGAGAAGTAGATATCAGAGGCAATATAGCGTCGCCATTCGCGGTTGCGCTGACTGTTAAGACAGCGAGAAAACATACTCCAGGTAGCGGTGTATATCTCGCTCCTCCGAATTGTCTGCCCCAAGTGTCTACTATTTCTATTCGCGACTATCAACTGCACCGACTACCATACGCTTTCACTCGTTCCACGACTGCATGAAAAACCGTAGTACTGTTCCTTTGCAGTCTTCTAACTCCCTTTACCAGCATATAGCGGCAACGATTCAAGCCCTTCATACGGACGGTCAGCAAAGGAAGGCGTGATATCCTGTACGTCAATATCTGTGCAGCCGCGGTTTTTCTGAGCTCAGTGGACATCTGTTAACATTAGACAGAATCCCTTACATGAATTTGTCAACATTTCAGCCAGTCGCGTCAGTTTCAGCAGCCAAGTCCATCGGCTTCTATCACGACGCGTTTCTTTCGCCGATTTCCTGGATAACTTGCTGACAATAGAAGACGTTCTTGCTGAGCAGACAAGCACTTGGCAGATTTTGCATTCCTTGTCGCCGACTAGCTCTCTCAGCGTGAGTCAACCAGAACATTCAGTCGGACTCGTCTTCAGCTTGTTCGAACGGGAAACGCCGTATGACGCATATGTCGTTCAACGCCATTTGAACGTAACACTGCCACGTTCCCTGACTCGTCGTGACTTGGCTCTCTCGTTTAAAGCCATGTTCGCTGCGCAGGTCTGAGCCACTTTGTTCCCTTTCATCCAGACTCAACAAAAACGAACAATGATCCCTCGAATATCCACTACTCTCGCCAATACTCCATACAAATAAACTACAAGCGACTATGTTTGGTGAATCTGAATCGGAGAGCCCCCGTGTCCCCAGCCCTTGGGACTCCCTTATCTCGACACCGGCTTCCTCCTCGTCCTCCCCTCTTTCGCGCCCAGTGAGCACTTCACCGGTGCTGACCAGCATCCCCAAACTTGTCCCTGAATCCGACGATGGAAATGTCGAGTACAAGCTGCAGCTTCTTTCACCTTCGGCCACCCGTTTTGCGCGTCTCGTAACGCAGCTCAAATGGCGTCTACTCGAGGGTGGTGGTCAGGCATACTATGAGCTCGGCGTAGCAGACTCTGGTGCTTTGGTCGGACTGCCACGATCGGAGCTCGAGCAGACTTTGGAGACGCTGGAGATGATGGCGGGGGAAATAGGAGCGAGTGTTATCGTGGTCAAGGAGATTGAAGTACCCGCAGCATTGACGACGCTGGCCATTTTAGAGGACTACAACGGGAGCCATCGTAGAAGGGAGGCTTTTAGGGTGCCTTCGGATGACTCCTTCGATGGGGGCGGCCATACCACGGGTACAGAGACGGAGACGGACGCCGACATCGACAATGATACCGGCAATTCCGAGTCCGATGCTGGATTGCGCGATGCTTCTTCCTCGTCACTCTCCATATTCTCCATGGATCTCGAGTCCGAAGCATCCGAGTCTGAGCCGGCTCATACCTTCTCCATCGATCTCGAAATTTCCTCAGTGTTCAAACCCCGCCCTGTACGCAGACGAGTAAACCCGCTTGGCACTCTCCCTCCTGCCGAGAACAAGAAGCTCAAGAAAAAGTTCAAGCATATGCCGCGCGAAAACGCTGATGGCGAGGTGATCACCAAGGGCCAGAAGCGGCGGCAAGCGAGGGACCGCAGGAGGGAGGACCGCCGAAAGGCGCTCGAGGTGCATGCGACGGAGGCACTTCCCCCAACCAAGGACGTCGCTACGGACGAGCTGGTTTCTGGGCTAGAGGAACTACATGTCTCGGTTGAGCCGCAGCCCTTTGCCACGACGGACGATGCTATACCTGTCATCAGTCTTACCGAGGTCGAGGGTGATGACGATGTGTTCGCCACCCCAGCGCCTGCGTCGCATTCCTTTGCGAAAAAAGTGCAAGTTCCTGGAGGAACAGGAGACGGAGGGGAGCCCAGGCTTATCGTGGAAGCCCTCGTTGTGCGCAAGATGTCGTTAGAGGAAGCTTTTTTGGATTTTGAAGGATTTGCACTTGAGTGATTTTTCCCTACAATTTTTTTTGGCTTTGGGCAATACAGCGCTACCTTATTTAATTTATAGATGTACATCTGTTTCTGTACTATCAATGTATTGGACTCTACATATGGCCTACTCGTCCGTGGCTCATCGCAATCGAAATGGATGGTGATAGGCTATGAAGAGGAATAGTTGGCATATGGATTAAGTGAGAGCGTTCAAGACCTCGGGATCAAATATCGGTGCTCCTCTCGCCGACGAAGATTGAAGTTGGATGGGTTCATCGCAATCCCTTTTACTGTCGCTCAGAATGGTATTGGTTTTCATGGATTGCGTTGAGGCGGGTGAGCATTTCCCTATCAATCTGGGTACGTTGCCCCCATTGTCAATTCACCGACACTAATTATCCACTGCAGTACTACAGCGACACCACCATCATTCTTAAAAGGCACCCCATTCTGTTCGGCATCTATGACAAGTTGACTGGGTTCCTATGCGCACACACGGACCAACAGGCTGTCATGTACAACCTTTCGGACCCGACAATCGGTTCCTTACAGTTTGAACAATCTCTTGCGCTCCATTATCTGCCGGTCTTCGTTCGACAAACATGGTACGGTTCTACAGCGTATCTTGCAGAATTTCGCTGGCTTTGTATCGAAGATCAACCGAGAAAATCGCCAGTCAATTTGGGACAAGATGAAATTGCCCCTTCCCCAGGATGCTTTCGGCGATCGTTTCAGGAAGTCTGTATTGGCAGTCGCGGAGGTCGTCGAGAACGCCATTGGCGAGCCTGAAGACCATGGCTATGACGACCTTGGAAAGTGGCAGTACTTCTGGCTCAAGTTGTTATGCCAGAAGAGCAAGGACGGGATTATACGTGACACGTGGTTCGGAAAGGGAAGATTATATCAAATTGTGCGCAGACGAGTAAGCTCGTCTTCTGTTAACAGGACTTGACTGATTGGTGGACTGATAGTTTTCCAAAATCAGGCTCATTCCCGTCATTCACTGCTGATCTGTTCGACGTCCTCGATTATCTCTGCGTCACGTACCTTAGGCCTCCTCACTCCTTTGTCTCAACCGTTCCTTACGTGCCACGCTCCTTTCCTTCATCAACACTTTCGCCCAGAAGGCTATTGCACGGCATCATTCAAGAACTCGATGTTGGTGTTAATGATCCCCCACTGTGCTGTCGTTCTCAAAACGCCTCCAGGAGGCGATGAACACCACTCTTCGGTATATTTTCGTTTACCGCCGGGCGATCCTTCAATTATTTGCGGTTAAACGGGAGTTTATACAAGGGTGATCGTCGAGTGAGCCTTGCACTCTTTGTATCTACTAACTACATTACTCACACCTCCACCTCACTCAGGTCGTAAGCGGGATGTCATGTTAAGATCACTCGTCGTTGGATGATCTTAATCCTGCGAGTGCTGAGCTCTGGGGGGGCTGCTTTTGGCTATTCGTGCTAGCGGGAACTCAAGACTCGATTAAGCTCTCCTAAATTGTCTCCTAATTCTACAAGTATTCCCATGAAACATAGTCTCGGGGGGGCATGGAAAAGGTTGAGTCGCGACCTGGAAAAAGGCTGGCATATATAAGAGGATGTGAACTAACGTTGAATATATTCGTCGCTTGCTCTTCACGGACTAGTCGTGATTCGACAACACTATGGGCGGAATCGATGTCGGGTTCAAAACAGAGAAACCGTTAGTGTTCATCTTGCTTCCTCTCAGCCTACTCTCAATCACGACCGGCCTCTCAGATTCCAGGAATTGGTCGTCACTCCAGGTGACCTTTCACTTGGCTCCGTCGTATTTGGATTTTTCGTAAGCATGCTCTCTCAAGCGTGACACGTTGATGAACATACCTCGCAGCTTGGATTCACAGTCCACGTTACACGAAACGCCATACAGGAAACTATGCGATCGCGACGAGTAAGTTCATGTCACTGCGAGGGGTCCTGCTGACGCCCTCCAAGTTTTCTGCCTTTCTATTCATGATCTGGCTCGAAATTGCTGCGTTAAGTCCTACAGCTCATACCGTGTCATGATACTCATTCTGATATCAAAGTAATGTCGGTTTATCCGTACGTTTTTCCCCCAGGGCATCCTTATCTGTCAGAACTGGCTACTGACCATCCGCCATCCCCAGATCCTCGGCTGGGGATACCTGTAAGTTCCATACTAGGAATGACTTCCACCCACTTATCTCATCCCATCAGCGCCAAAAAGTTCCCTCCTAGTGTTGCAGTCTTCACACTTCTAGTCGTCTTCTGGATCGTTCAAGTACGGTCACAGCACAAAGCCATGCCGCGCTCATTAGAGATGTTTCCAGGTCCAGTGCCTCATGCTCATCATAGTCAACCGACTGTGTATTCTGTACTCTGATCGGAGGCAAAGAGTCAGTGTCCCCGTCTGTATGTCAGGATGCCGAAGATTCTGACGTTATTCCAGATCAAGCTCCGGCTCTTTGCGACTGGTGTTGTTACCATGATCTCGCTCTCGACGGCTTGCATCTGTGAGTGTTCCCTGCTCACCTGCGCGAACGTTGGTTAAATGGGAAATGCACGTCATTCAGGGATTCCTGCGCAACTTCAAATTAATCACACTTACATTTGGGTCAGTTCTTGTAATTCACATTTCTGTGCCCCGTTCTTACGCGTGTCACCTTCGTAGCTCAACCACTGGTGGGACCGATTTGAGAAGACTGTCTACCTCCTGCTCGATCTCTCCCTGAACATTCTCTTCATCCGAGTAGTCAAGACTCGACTTGTCGACTATGGTCTGAAGAAGTATGACAAGGTCATGAAGTACGTCTATTCCCTGTCGTCTTGAACTCGTATTTTATTTATCTCCTAGATTCAACGAATATATCATCTTCCTCTCCATTGGCATGGATATTTTACTCCTCGGTGCTACAACCTTGCACAATGGCTTCGTCTACGTCCAGGTACAGAGTTCATCCCGTGCCGGAACCCCAAGCTTACCATCCTGCGAATAGTTCCATCCCGTTACTTACATCGTCAAGCTCCAAATCGAGATAACCATGTCTCGTAAGCCGTTACCTGTGGAGCGCACTCGTATCGCTCATCTCGCTCATCCATCTCCGTTAGGACTACTCATCAAGGTTGCTCGTTCCACGGGTATCACCGTCTACAGTGGTGACACGGCCCGAATGACATCTGAGGCTCTCTCGACGAGGACTATAGTAACGTCCCACGATGGCATGTGAGTCGACCTTCCTGCTTGTAAGTTTTCCGAAGTTAACTGTGTCTTCAGGCAGGTTCTCGATTCACAGGCGTTCACGATTCGTCCAGGCGACGATTTCGGTGAGGCTTGTGCTCCTAATCGATAGAGCAATACTGATATCTCCTGCAGAGATGAGTTCAATGAATCACACCCATAAGGCGTCCGCCACCTCTTTGAAACTTTCCCAAGTCTAAATTAATTACTGATCGAAGTAACTCTTATGAGCAGCTCTCTGTGAGCAGTGGGACATTTGAACGGTAGCGCGCCCCGAGCGGCGGCGATTCCATCAATCTTAACATACCTAGTGATGGCAAAAAAACCCGCGCGAACTCGCTAACAACTGTCGCATTGACAATGAGAATCATTAGATATGATTGCAAACAAAATAGAGGGACGCGAAAACTAAAAACACTGGATAGGATACACTTAGATACATTACAGATATCCGTTTCTCCAAAAAATCTGCTTCGCATATCGTTCCTTCGTACATTTGACTAATCACTCCATTTCAACCTACTTGTTTACAATGTCAGTTACTGCTCCTTTTCAATCATAACTGTTCGAAAATCAGCGATCCCAGCCCAGACCCTCGTCTTCACTAATCACGCGGCCCATAGCCTTCGCAGTCAGCCCAGCCGCTCTGATGAACAAGCTCCCGTCAATAACATTGGCACCCGCCAATTCCGTACTCGCGAAATCCTCCAGCCCGCTCTCCCTCGAGCCGTACTGTTCAGCAAAGTGCATGAACGCACGCTGTATCTTGCACAGGTGGTCGTCTTGGTGTAGAATAGCGTCCTGAATAATGGGGAACCATTGATTGGCGGTCGCCGTTCCGGAAACTAGAGCCCAGGTGGGGGATTCAAATGTGAGAGAGGGCTGCTTGGACATCGCCAGGTCGGCGGAAAAGAACTTGGCAATATCGAGGTTGAAGGATCGTGGACGTCGGGAGACCCAGAACGCCAATGAGATCGTGAGGTAGCCTCTGAGGAACAGCTTCTGAGAGGGTGGCGTGAGATAGGCCACAATGGATGGAAGGAACAACGACGAGGTCACAAGATGCATGCTGTTCACAGCGATTAAACGCCTAGAACGTCAAAAGTGGCTTACGACGTACAGGAAGAAATCGGCAAAGAACTCTTTCTCCGGGGCGTTGAATCCAGAGACGCTGTACACCAAAGTGTTCATCCATTGTAGCTCTTCAATCTTGCGATGAACATTATGGGGCTCGTCAAGGTTCAACGTCCACTGATTCGCGTATTCGACGATAGCCGAAGAGTTTGCTTTCATAGTCTCGGTGAAGAAGTTTTTCGGATCGGCGGGCGGAGCTTGGAACCGGTCGTCCTTGAGAATACGAGCCATGATATCGAAGAGGTGGACCTCCTTCTTGGTTTTAGGAGCGTGGGGAGACTTCGGTTCATCCAGTACTAGATTCGTGTCGACCTTGGAGGCCAACATGCCCAAAGCGGATACCGATTCAAAGAGCGATGCAGGGTAGAAAGGAGCATTGCGAGCTTCATGTACAGCAACTTGTGCGAGACCTGTCAAAAGATGCCACATATGTATCTGGTGCATTGTTCACGAAATGCCTTACCTTCCACCACCATTCCGGGAATGCCAAACTCCAACCCGTACCCGACGTGGATCATGGAGTGTGCAGCTCCGTCGAACAAACGAGCGAGCATAAGGGGTTGTTTATTTTGAGGCGCACCATCAACGACATTGGCGTTTCGTGCGAACAGGTAGTTTTCAAGTACTTGCGAAACACCTTTCTCTGCGATTTTCGCTTTGAAGAAGTCCACATACGCGACATAATACCTTCAGACGGAGGTCAGTGATAACACCAGTATGAACGCGTAAACAACGTACTCTTCAGCTCCAAGATGGTCATTGAAGTTCGATTCGGTGACAACGCCTGGAGGCTTGATAACGGGCTTCTGAGTAGGTATATCAAACTTGTACGCGGCTTGAATGAGATCTTTATTCGCGCCTAGAGCCCAAATAGCCAAGACGTGATGCGACACATGACTAGCAAAGATATATCAGATGACGCCAATGATCCGTACCAGTACTCACTTATGAAAACGCAAGTCGTTAAAGAATATATGCCATTTCTCGTGGTTATCCTTCAACACGTCAATCAGAGCCTTCGTGGAAGCAACATCTGCGCCGGGAAGACGCGACGGGGAGTGGAGAGAGGGCGCATGAGAGGGAGCAGGGAATAGTTCAAGAGTAGTCATGGTTATGGATCTGCCGTTTGTCCCATGCAAGCCCTTTTATGCGAGAACCCTTCCAGCGATGTCAATGGTGAGAAGAAAGTGAACACGGGATCTTTAGCACGCCTCAGCCGACTACAGTAGGAAGGACGCGTCAGACGAGCCTTCGGTTATAGAATGGTTCCCCCTCGTAAGACGTTTATCGTCGTGCTGAGTAATGGTGGGCACACGAGTGACCAGAGGCTGGTTGGGTGGGGCGCTTGTGACTCGGTATTGAATTGATGTGTTCAGCAAAGCACGGGATATCATGAGTTCTTTTTGATAAAACAAGTCCAGACAACCGCCTAACAAAGAGCCGTGTGTCAAGACTGACCGAACTTCGCCAGTCAGCGAACAATGAGTCATCGATCAGGTGACCACGAAGTATACGAGTCGAGCTGGCCAGGGTACCAACCCATCCCCGTAAAATCAAGCTTGGGCTAAAAGGAAGAGCGTTAGGAGAAAACGGAAGCCATAACGTTGGCAAGATTACGATTGCGTACGGGAGCCAGCCGAGCACCATGACATTTCCCGGCGTTGAACGTTGTCGAGCCTTCGATTTCTCTTCTGCTGTGTAGAGACCCGGACGTGATAAGGTCCAAGATCTAACTTCAGCGTTCCAACATTCAGTCTCCCAGCATAAAGGAAATGTTGATGGTGGTAAGCGGCAAGTAACCGTGAGAAAAATTGGTCTACTAGCTCGGCAACGTCCACAGCGACGTCTGCAAGCAAGTTGCAAATAAACGTATTTAAAGCACCACACTCTGGCTTCTCACACCAATTGCGAAGTGTTTCGACTGAGAAGCTAGGTAATAACTGATTTTTTGCCCTTTGGAAGTTATAGGAGTTGTGGCCTTTGGAGATCCTGTAAGTACTATCTCGGTCAAGGTATCTGGAGCACGAACTTCATAAGAACGGTTAGGCCTTCACACGATGAAGGGGCTAAACAAAAACGGTGTGCCGAGAAAACCAGAAAGAATCCACAGGGCGAGGTCAAAGGTCATTCCGAGTCATTGACAGTTTGAACTTTCACCACAGATGATGATTGCAGAAAAAAAAAGAGACGCGAAAGCAGAATACACTGTAGCCAGATAGAATACAAACGAGATCTAAATAGATAGAAACAAAACAGAAGAGAGATCAGACTGTCCAAACCGACTTTTTACACAGGGAACAACACACCACCCTCGCCGCCACCACAAACAAACCACACACCAGCTTCACGTGCTAAATCCAGTATCGCATCCGACCGGCTAGGGACATTGTCATCCAACCGTTACTGGAGTTGTACACCGTACAGTGTACAAAGAACAAACGACGGCGCCGACACCCAGCCAGTGTTGGGAACATTGTCATCCAACAAAAAACTGACTCAGGCGGGTTGGGGACATTGTCATCCAACCCAAGGTGTGGGATGTCGGGCCATGGGAAGAGAAACGGGAGACTGCCAGCGTACAAGTGGTAGTGCTTATTGCCCCCTACCGCGTCGTGCATCCGTTCCTAATCCTGTCGTCAAAGTCGGTGTGTGGAAAGGCGTGGGAGGGATAGGTGTGGTAAAACGTGGTTGTGTGGGTCCTCCCGAATGTGTCAACGTCGAGAAAGAGATTGGGATAGTCGAAGATCGCGTCGTGAAAGGGTATGTCGGAAATGAATTATAAGTTTTCCTCCTCGGAAGACTCGCCGTCATCCTCCTCTCCAGAGTCGCTGCCTTCCTCTGATCCTCTGCTTTCGTCCTCCTCTGATCCATTGTCGTCCTCCTCCTGCTCCTCTGAGCCAGCATCCCACTCTGAGCCAGCATCCTCTTCCTCCGAGCCATCGTACTCCCCTTCCGAGCCATCGTAGTCCCCTTCCGAGCCATCGTACTCCTCTTCCGACTCGTGACTATGACTTCCATTCTTCCGACTACGGGTTGGAGGAGGCGTTGGAGGGGGGGACGGCAGATTGGCCATCTCAGCTTGACAGCGTTGAATGTCAGCTTCCCGCTTTTGGTGCGCGACCAAGAGCTGTATCGCTTTTAGAACAAGCGGTGAACAAGGTTCGGATAGCCGTTCCGTCAACCAATTCGCCACCTGGCGTATGTCAACGCAAAATTGGGCAGAAACGACTTCAAGGATCTGAAGGAGTTGGCAAGTATTGCGGTCCTCGAGCGATCTGAGGTGGAACTGAAGTTCGGCGATGGTCAATTCCCGGCTTTCGACTTGGGCACGAAGGTACGCGGGCGAGTTGGTCTGGAAAGAATTGTCAGCGATGGGACCAAACATTAGAAAAATAACGTACGCCTATACCGCCGTTCTCCCAGTCACTAATGCGACGCGACAAGGCCGAGTTATTTAATGCCAAAGCAGATATCTCTCCTTCGAGAGTGAAATTCTTCATCCTCTCAGCGCGGAGTTCCGCTTCGAGCTGCTCAACGCGCTTTTCAGCACGAAGAGAGCGATCTACGGAGTCTAGAGTCCGCTGAGTGACGTCTTCGTCGCGAGACCGTTGGAATAAACGCATCTGGCAGTCCTTCTCGTTAATGATGGTGTCTCTATCCCGGACTTCCTGCACGAGCTCCTTCGTTTTCTTCTGGACATCGCGATCAACGAGAATCTTTATGTCGCGATTCTGTTTCCAAAGCGTGGCCGCGACATTGTCGCGGTCGGCTTCAATACGGGCAAGCGCTTCCCTTAAGGAAGCGAGTTCAGCGGGGTCAGAGGGGATCTAGTGAATGCTAAGAAGAAGTCAACCAAGAGAAAACGAGACACTTACTGAGTCTTGTGGGCGATATACAAGACGGATAAAGATGGAGACAAGTAGAGCAAAGATGATGAGGCTGAGCATTGTTGGTTATTGAGTGCGATGGCCTTGCCCAACATTCATCCTTCCTTTTATATGACCAGCAGCTATACTTTGTTAGGTCCATTTTGGGGTCCTGCAAAGAGCTGGTCAAAGTGGTTTCCATCTTGGACTTGGACAAAGTCGCCGCGTGATCTTCGATCGTCCGTCAAAAATAAATACTCGGGGTCCGGCACGACTTGCTTCCGATTGAAGTTGGACGAACTTGATTGATTAACGCGACTGTATAGCCACTCATGACTCTGTTGCGCATCAGATGCGCATCCTGACGGCTATAAAGGTCTTTGAATGATAACGATCTTAGCTCTTTGCCATGACTAAACGGTTCTGGGGAATCTGCTACACCCACCAACGGTCTCTCTCCTCCCTCCCCCTACTTCAGGTCACCGCGGCGGCCAGTGTAAAGGAACTGGGCGCACAGGTCAAGCTGACTCAAAAGTTTCTTAGCGATGCGACAGTCCCCATTGAGGCGGTCTATTCTTTCCCAGTACCAGCACGCGCTGCCGTCTGTGCATTCGCAATGGTAAAGCAAGACGGTACCAAAATTCAGGGTCTAGTCAAAGAGAAAATGGAAGCTTGCAAGACGTACCATAACGCTTTGTCTGAAGGCAAGACCGTCTCTTTGGCGACTCAGCAGACAGCTGACGGTATGTTCTTTGCCCACGTTCAACAATGTCTATGATCCAAATTCCCCTTAGTGTTTCAAGTTTACGTCGGAAATCTCTTGCCCGGGGAAGAGGTTCAAATTGAGCTTGTTTACGCGACTGAGCTTACAGAGGACGAGGGAAACGATTCCGTTCGTTTGCTCCTCCCAGCCCACATTGGATGCCGCTATGGCCAGGCACCGACTTCGTTGAATTACAATCTCTCCCCATTCATCAACGTCAGCGTCGACGTTGAAGCTGCGTCTCCAATCAGGAAAATTGGCTCGCCGTCACACCCGATTTCGACAGAACTTGGTCCTGATCCTTCGCTGCCCGGAGCGCAGGATCTCCCTTTTGCGAACTATGCCCGTGTTTCTCTCGCTTCAGACGCACCATTTCTGAAGAACTTTGTCCTCACGATTCAGTCAGTCGGGCTTGATGCGCCTTGCTGCATTGCCGAGCTTCATCCCGAGCACGACAGCGTCGCCATGACCCTGACGCTTGTTCCGCGCTTCAACCTTCCCGAGCCCACCAGCCAAGAATTTATCTTTTTGGTTGATTGTAGTGGTTCCATGCGCGGGAAACGTATCGTCGCCGCCCGCAGGGCGCTCGTCATCATGTTGCGTTCGCTACCGCACAAGGGTACCGCCTTCCAAATTGTCTCCTTCGGTAGCACGTCGTCGATGCTCTGGCCAGGTGGCAGTATGTCATATAATCAAGAGACTCTCGACGATGCGACGAAACATGTCGATAACATGAGCGCGCACTATAGTGGTAGGGAGATCTGCGGCGCATTGTCCGCTTGCTTTCTGGCGCGCAAAACTGACCGTCCCACCAATGTCATCGTGCTGACAGATGGTGATGCCTGGAACAACGAAGAGGTCTTTCAGACAGTCAAAGATGCTGTAGCATCTGCTCCCACAAATGCATACCTGCGCGTCTTCTGTCTGGGTATCGGGAACTCTGCTTCTACGGCGATGTGTGAGGGGATTGGGCGCGCCGGAAATGGGGCGAGCATGATGGTGGGAGAAGACGAGGCGAGCATTACTGGAAAAATTGCGAGACTCTTGAAGGCTGCGAGGACGCCGCGCATATCGAACATTCGGGTTGATTTGGGAAGAGCTACTACGACAACGCCACAGAGCAAAGAGGAGGAGGACTTTGAGATGGTTGAGAAATTCGACGAAGATTTTGCCTTCTATGACCTGAATGCTGAGGATGAAGAAAGGACCAAGAAAAAGAGAAAGTTAAATATCTTTGACCAGAGTGCAGACGTCGTCCACGTTGATGATGCTCCACCTCCCCCGCCTCCTCCTATCGATCTTCCTCCTCACGCAGAGGTTCAGCAAAGCCCAGTCAACCTCGAGAACTTTGCGCCAGGTTTCCGGCTCTATGTACATGCGATATTACAAGGTACACCAGCTTCCTCACCGTTTTGTTCTTGCCTTGACACCCCCCCGCCCCTAGGCAAAGCTACTCTCCCAAAAGTTGTCACCATTCGTGGGACTACCGACGACGGTGCAGACATTGAGCTGCCTGTGCCTGTAACACTGAGCAGGCTACCGAATGATGCCAATGGCGCGCCTCCTGCCATTCATGCCCTCGCTGCTCGCAAGATTATCCAAGACTTTGAGGATGGGCGCTATAATGATGTCTTGAAGGCTTCACATCCGGAAGCTGATCTACGAAGGGTAGTCAAGGCCCATATTGTTCGTCTAGGAAAGACGTACTGTATCGGCTCCTCCCAGACGTCGTTTGTCGCTGTCGACGAGAAATCCTACAAGGGCCGCGCTAGCAAACTTCTTGTTGTAGACGCGGGGGTTTCATCCGACGAAGACGTTGATACACCACTAGAGGAACCTGTCCAAATGCCAGTCCCGAGACCTGTCGGTCGCGGCCGTAGATGTAGCGTAAAGCTGAGGCCTCGCCCGGCGTCGATTAGCGGCAAAGCCCCCAGGAAGCAGTTGGTCGTGAAAACTGCCACAACGGAGACAACGGCCCCTAAGGATGATATGGATGTGCTTGAGGCGCTTGCACGTTTGCAGTCGTTCGACGGTAGCTTCTCGATGAAAGTACTCAACATCGTGAAAAATGGTTTGACGGACAACCTTGCCAAGGCGGCGTTCACCGAAGGTACGACTGAGTGTGTTGTCGCAACTGCTCTTGTACTGGCCTTTATTTCTGCAAAGTTGGCGGGAGATAGTTCAGAGGAGAAAGTTGCTTGGGAAGGGATCCATGAAAAGGCCCATGAATTTCTAGTATCTGAGTTGGGTGCTGAGGCAGTGCATGAGGTAATCAAGAAAGCAACTGAGTTATTGTAGGTTATCATTTCAAGTATACTTGATAGTAGTTAGTTACCTGCTTGAATCAAGGAGCAAGTGGTTCGGAATCACGGCCCGAAGCCGAAACTCTATTTCCGGCATAACAGTCAACACACGTTCAACATTGAGCTAGTGCCCTCGTATCATCGACCCTAAGCCCAATTTTTCCAGCCGTCTAGCATTAGATGTTCAATGTTTATTTCTCGTTATCTTTGAATAAGGATTCGAATTGCGCTGGATGGCAACTTGGATTACCTTCGATCAGACCTTGGATCAGACGCGTCTCTGCAAGACGCGTAAAACGCACAGCTATTTCTTTGTCGATATAACGGAAATTGTTTTCTGGGGCTATGATCCTTGTACATCTTGTTTACATACACCATTTCTTACCGGGGTTCAATGGATTCTCGTGGCGCAGAAGTGTTGTAGGACTAATTCGACTTCCCGATGCGCATACCAGGAATCACCGTCTGTACGTCGCTCACCCGGAACTTCTTCTCACCATCCGTCGGTGCCTTTCCCTTTCCTTTCGCCTTCTTCGCTGGCCGGTATCCCACATCGCTTTCCTCCTCTCTCAGTCGCACACGCGCCATTGGGCGAAACGAAATACCGTCAAGGGCTTCGTACAGACGCCTAGCATCCTTCGCGGGGAGCCCCACGATCCCTTTCGCGTTATGCTCTCCAGTCGCGTCGGGTAGTGGTAACTCCTCCGGCCATCCTGCAATCTCGAGACGACGGTCCCTGAGCAGCTGGGGAAGAGTACACCAGGGAAGTTGGGGCGCACCGAGGTTGGTATACTGGATCGGTATCTCATACTGGGCTGCATTAACATCTCGTAAGTACAGATCGGATATTCGTACACAGCGCGCACCGAGGAGTTTTGCGAAATGGTCTTTCAACTTGGGCAATATAACATTTTTGGAAAGAGCTGGTCCACGATGCTGACCGGATCCCGAAGGCACCTACTCAGTATTTCAGCTCTCGTTATGCCACAAGGAGAATGCGAGTCTTGACTTGAGGTATGGTGGAGACCTGAATAGGTACCTGTTCGATACTCAAGAACGAACAGAAACAATAAATGAAGAAAGCTTACAATATCATCCATCTCCTCGATAGGTGGAGTTGTAACATTCAACTAAAGAACAATAAGCACATTATTATCAGACTAAGGGAAGTTCTCGATACTACATACCGCCGGAACTTCAATGATGGGAACCAAAGGGAGAACGGGTTCGACTCCAGCCTGAGGGAGCTTCTGACATTTGATGCAATCTGAACAGCTTTGGCAATCTTCTATTGTTCCCTCCGAGTCCCATGGACAGTTCACAGGACGTCGGAGCGGTTCCAATAATGGTACATTGTGCGATTCCGGATGGAGCAGAAGGTAGGCAGCGGCATAGCACTGTCGAAGTTCCGGTCCACATGTAGTATCCCATGATTCCCATCCGAAGTCACAACATGTATGAGCCGCATCTGATGCTTCGGAAGTGGCATCGCAGAATGCCTCTACCGATGTGGCTATGTGAGGAGGATATACGGGTTCATCAAACAGCTCCCTCCATTTGTGCTGGTCAGAGAAATCAAGCCAGTATTTGCATGGTGTCAGCTTCTGAGGAGAGCGTTCCGACATAAGCAGGTAAATGGCAGTAATCCATACTCCAAGTCCGATATCTGATGAATCCCATCGGGAAGTGGTAACCGATTCATGTTGATTCTCCTGTTGGACAGCATGCTCTGCTTCTCTCCACTCAGATTCTAGGCATGTTACAACTGAGTGGCGCAGCCTGCCAGGAAGTCTGTTCACCCAAGGCTGATATTTTAAATTAAACTTATCAGTCTCGAGGAGCCTTCGAAGCTTGCCATCCATCTTTGTGAGGATAGCTACAGATATCATGCCATGAGAAGCACCAAGCGCGAGAATACTGAGCCATCCCATCATATCAATGTCAAGCCATGGCCACAAATTGTTTAGAACAATGAGTGATAGAGGAGGGATGTGATGGGCATTGTTATTGGCAATGTAAAGTTCTGTGCTTCAGATTCAAACTTGTTACCTAGTGGGACACTTAGAAAACAGAACGAACATACAGTTTAGTGCATTGCTGGCAAGATGAATCATCGAATAAGATCATAGATACATCTTTGCCTGAGGGTATGGAATCAAGGAAAGACTGCAAGTATAACCAGCCCTTCGGACGGTCGTCGAAGTACATGGGAGTAGACCAGCACGAATGACCATGGCATCGAAGTGTATCCTTGAATGCAACTTCGAGATGACTGCGCCGATCCTCATCTCTGCGAAGGTCGATGCCGAGCCCCCACGGGACACTATGCCAGTCGTTTACTGCGTTACGAAGCCCACAACGAGTCCAATCAGCGCGACCCCTCACCCAACCTGCTTCTCTGACAGACGCAGATGTAAATGCCGCCCAGGTTATCACTGAAACTCGCATCGCGAACGACGCTTTGGATACGCGCTCGCAGAAACTGGACCACGTGGGTAAAGAAGGCTTTCTTAGCCGTAGACACGAGCAGGAAAGTTTTCTTTTCACATATTCCCGTGACGCTTTCCAAAAATATCTATCCCAGGTCAAATCGGCGCACTTCTCTTCATCGCCGTCAACCCATAACCAAATCTTTCCATCCTTGAGAATATCGACCAGGACGCCCCAGATTATGTCACGATGAATGTCCGTGAAGTCGAAAGGGAAGATAGCCCACTCCACAGCGCAGAAGACGACGCATATCGGATTGAGCGCGCTCGCTCCAAGCTCAACATACAAGGCACTCTCAGGATCCTCTTCCGAGGTCGAGCTGAGCTCCTCAATGACGAACGGATTCCCCCCTGGATATTCCCTGTCAAACTGGGAGGGGGACATGGCGATCCAGCGCGCCGCATCTACGGGGAGTGGGTAATCCTCCGGTTCCGGTTCCGGTTCAGACTCTGAGTCTGAGTCTGAGTCGACATCCTCTGAATCCGACTCACCATCCTCCACCTCGGAGGGGGGGTCAGAGTCGACGCGCTCGGTGTCATGTGGACCAGCCGTTGGGAAGTCATTGGTGGGAGGGAAGGATGGATCCTGGGGGAACGGATGATCTTCTGACGCGCGCTCGACGCTTATGGGGAGGGAAGGATATACATTCATGGGGTGCGAGGAATGCGGCTGGGTGAGCGTTGAGGATGTTAGGTGCTGGAGACGCGAGGGATCTTCCAGCGCGTGCCCTGCCTCTGTGGGATATGGCCGCCTGGGATGCCTGGGCGGCGTGTGGTAGGAGTAAACATCCCCCAGCTCGGATTGGAGGCCAGAGTCGATGCGCTCAGTGTCAGCCGGACCAGCCGCTGGGAAGCCATGGGTGGGAGAGAAGGATGGTAGATCCTCGAACGAATGATCTTCTGGCGCACGCTCGGCGCTCATGGGGAAGGAAGGATATACATTCATGACCTCCCGCTGGGTGGCGGGGAACGATGCTGGATCCCGCGGGGGTAAGGGAGCTCCAAGCACGGCGTGCGCCGAAGATTCCTCAATGGGAATCCAGGCCACCATCGGTTGGGAGGACTCCGAGTAGTATGGGGGCAGCATGGCGTATGGGTAGTCATCCATGGTGGTGGAAGGAATGAAAGAGAAGAGTCGCCAGCCTGGGTCTGCGTCTGTGCTGTGCAAATGCTGTCATTCCCTGCCGGGCGCCAATCTCAAGGCACAGTCCTTCGAACGCGCTTTAAAGCCATAAGTCACGGAGCGGTTAGACTGAACCGCGCAAACTCCGACTGAGGTTCTTCGATAGGCGCGCATGTAGATTCTCGTTGAACACAGGTCGATATTAGCCATTATTAGATACAACGATAATATGCATTCTGCTCGTGCGTCATCGTCATTATTTCACGCGACGAATACATGAACAGCTCACAATTGTAGTAAAGGGTCTGGGCAGGGGGCGTATTGCGCACACGCGTACAATCCTTTAACAATTAGACCTAGATTATTATCCGTGATTGAATTCGCCTTGCGCGCAATGATGTGGCACGTCGCCATCGCATAGGAACGTTAACTGCTAAATTCACGGGGTAAGTGCAGTAGGGAGACGAGTAAGAAGAGTATGTCGGTGATCCAATCCCTCCCGACGAGGTAGGCTTTGAGCCGATGCTCAATCTTCACGGACTAGTGAAACGAGGATAGTTGTCAGAACAATGAGGACTACAAGAAGAACAGAACAATAAGAACCGGAACCGTAAGGACGCGCTGACCGACGTGCATCGCCCGTTTCGCCATCACCAACTTTGCTTGACCTGCACGAAAGCTCCGAAAGAGGCTCGACGCCCTGATTCCACAGCGTGCTCAAAGTCGGACCTGCCCGGTGCTCCGCGGAAGGAAACAGCACAACTGGACGAATGCATCTGGAAAGTCAAAAAACAATCAAAATCAAAATATTAATAGGAGGACGAAGACTACGGAGAGGGCAGAACGGAAGGGCAGACGGAGAGCTTACCAAGGTCCTTACTACTCTTCATAGCGACATCGAAGTCCTCTCTCATCCGCCGGCGCTCTCCACAAATATTTGATGTCGTTCATTCATGAACTTTGGAGGAATTCGCCGCCGACCTCGATAGTCTTAGACTGAGTAACACGAGGGTATTGGAGTGAGGGCTGGTAGATCTCGGGGAGACAAGGATAGACGACCACGTCGTTGACCGAATGAGATCATCCGATCAAGAGAACAGATACCAAGTCACGTCTACATTCCGCTGCGTATGCACCTCCTCCCTACCGGGCTCGTGGAGCTCGATGAATGAAACACCCTGGTATTGCCGTTGCGTTCCCTGTATGTGCGACGACGAAGATGGTACGGCCTAGGCGCAGACGACGAGGAGGGTGGACAGCTGCTAACACGAGGACCGGTCCATGAAAAACGCTAACTGTTGCAAGTTGTGAGATGGACAAGTTTTACGGTCAGTAAAGGATACGCACATTTGGACTTGTCTACCTATCAGCCCCCCGAGGACGCGTCCTATCGCGGATTTGTCGCCTTTGGGTGGGCTATATTCGATAACTTATTTTCAGCGATTATGTATACAGCCAACAAGGAAGAGACTCACTATCTGCGACACAGTTGGGGTGATCCCAGCCCTCTGAGCTAAATAAACGCGTCCCTTTAGCGGTTGCCGGGCTGTCCGCAAGTCGTCCTAAGAGTGCCGAGCTGGGCGCAGTCAACGGCCCCGAATTCGTTTTGTAGCGTTATCAATGTCTTTTATCCAAGGCTGACCCCGCCACTGTTTTAGCCTAAGCAGACGACGAGAAGGGCGCCCGGCCGCTACAGCAAGAACAGGTGCATGAAAAGCGCGATAGGACGTGTCTCAAATCGCGTCGAGGCAGAGCACGGGCGGGCGATTGCGTCTCCAACATTCCAGTGCCCCAAGCGAGGTGCGCAAACGACAACATAATGAAAGCAGTGGTGTTGATAATGGAGGCTTGAGGGAGAGGTAGAATCATTGCCAAATCGGGTGAGCCCACTAGCTCGGCCCGAGTGCCTCATAAAAGGTTCGTTGTGTAGAGAAGCAAGTAGAGAAGCGTAGAAGAACAGAAAAACTCTTTCGCATAAAGGAACGAAGGTGAACATTAGTGTGAAATCTAATAAACTAAGCATTCAAGGTATAGTCCATCGTAATCCCTAAATCCCAAATTATGTCTACACTGGTACAGTGACGGGGGCGGTAGAATTATCTATGCTCTCAGCAGACGACTGTGCATCATCTCCACCACTGTCCTGCATGTACGCGATGACCTCAAACCACACGACGTGGAATCCCAAAGGCATACACGCGAGTAAAGCAAACACCACGCCTACCCCCGCGTTTGGCGCGCTCCAGATGACCTCTTGAACGGCTAGCTGAATCTGGACAAGTTTGATGTTATGTATTCTTTCATACTCGTTCGCTCACACTTATCCCATGTTGACCTCTGTACATCATTGTATTTCTTGTCACCCCGTTGCGTACTGAACATTCTTCCCTTTCTCGCGTCCAAGTCGTGTAAGCAGCTTCGGGGACTGAAGCGCTCGAGCTTCCCTAGCATATCGATTTTCGGAGCCCTCCGGCCCGGAAATTGACGCTACGTTTCTTCCTTCGTTCAAGCGTTGGCGTTCCGCCACCTCGTTGCCCATCCAATCGCTAATAAGTAGCGCAATACAATCCAATTGTTGGTCGCGAATCCATGCTGGTATGATATCCAGCTATGGTGTCCCCGCGTTCATCTCGACATGGCGTTCGTCAATCAGTCCACCTGGTGATCGCAAGCGGCTGCTTTCTGAGCGGCTCAAGTAAGAAGGCGGAAGGCGGAAGTTGCTCGTTAGTTGCGAGGGCCTTAGGGATTTGATTGGGGGGGTCGACCGCGTCCTTTATCTGAACGTGCTATGGAGCAAATGCAATCTTGGGAGTATCCATCCAGCAGTGCTGAGAAGGATTCCCTTGGTTGCCTCTTTATAGTTCGAAGTTGGGCTGACGGAATTGAGATGTTGAATCGAATGACTAGCTAGGTCTGTGAGATCTCAGTAGTCGTATCGCATGTATATATTCCATCAGTTACATCGAAAACAGGCCAATCAAGGAAGGAAGGAACAAAGTGTATTATACTGGGTCCTTTCTTCTGATGGGGGGAGTGGGTTGAGCACTGACTGTAGAATGGATACTTAAGAACAACATACAGCGCGCGCTACCCTCGCTCTGCTTGTAAAACCTCAATAACGGCACATGCCGGAATCGTCTTCGCATCATGCACATGAGTGCTAAACTGCCTGAACGTCCCCGGCAAAGGCAAAACATGCATGTGAAGATGCCCCAGACTCGCATCCGGCATAGCATGGAATCCAAATATGAAATCCTGCGCCGTAAGCGTCCTCAGGCGCACGGAGCACTCCTCCGCGTATCTGCGCACATCCCTCATGACCTCGTTAAACTGGGAGCTCTGCTTGTGATCCAGATGCGCCAATACTTGTTCAGCTCGTTCATCAACGGCGCGATTAATCCTGTCGATACACTTTTGCGCTGCACCAGGTTGCGCCCAGAAGTCCTTGAAATGCGAAATCATTTCATTGATGATAGCACTGTCCGTCAGAGAGACAATGTTATAGACTGTGTTCAGTGAGTCAGGCAGGTATCGCGGAAGACAAGTCATAGATGCCTTTCTGTTTAGGTATGACCAGGAAATGGAAGTACGCCATGCCGGCAGATTTGGACCGATCTACATGTTCGGGGTCCCATTGCGCCGCATAGAGTCGCACGTCGTGGCTGGCTTTGTTCCCAATGATGAGTGAGTCTTGGCTTGATGACAGGACGTCATTGGGATGACGCAGCGCGAAGTCCTGGACAAGCAAGTTTACCACTAGGATAAAGACAGAGGAGTGAGTGTCTTACTGTGAAAAATGAATCCGAGCGAGCATACGGCATCTCTTTCCGAGAGGAGACCTTTCCGACGACGCTTTCTGGTACAAGGCCAGGTCTGCAGGTACGTCACGTTAATGATACCCAGAGGTTGCGAGCAAGCAAACAGTGCTGTGTATACATGAGCGTTGTCGCGGCGATGGAATGCTCCTAGATCGTCCTGGGCTGCAAGATCAGCCGTAAACGCTTTGCGACGTTCAATGTAGCGCGTCTTGCGGTTAGTGTATTGCGGCTCTTGGAGCAGAAGTGAGAGGGATGGTGATGGAGCCATGACAGGAAAGAGGATTAGTAATTTTGTGGTAGATTCGGAACAGCATTTGCTGTGTTATGGTGATGCATAGTCACGGTGATAGAGAGCCCTTGTTGAGATGATATACAAGAGATTGGCACCAGGGTTGATTGGCCGAAGGCTTCCAGGCTGAAGAACTTGAACAATCTTGGGTGCCTGACCCAGAATGGTAAGCCCACGTACCAGCGCCGACGATGACCAACTGGAATGCTCTCGACAATGATCAACTCCTTGTTCCCACATCCAAGTTACATGTTTTCCGTCCTTTAGTTATACCTAGCCGCATTTGACCACACCATTTCCAAGTCTCGACCAAGAACTCGACTATCAGACTGTGAATAACATCAAAACTAAGTAATTGTCCATCAATCAAATGTCCGAGCGCGTATTGTACTTATGTAGTACCTCCTTACTTCTTACCACTCCTACGCTTCTCACCTTTCGGCACACGCGCCAGCCAATACAGGAACAATGCCCCGAAAACATTGAACACAATGTACACCCACAGGATACCATAATTCCTCCACCGATGTTCATACACCGAGTTGACCTGCGCAAGGAAAGTGTTTGTGGTCGTCACAGCGCAAAACTGGCATCCAGCAGTGGCTTGCGGGTTGTAAACGACACCGTCGCCGACGTTGGCGATGTAAGTGGACATGTAGTCACCGCAAGTTTGACCAGCGGGGGGGTCAAAGATCGATACTTCGATTGAGGAGCACATCGCGGCAGTGTTGGCGAGACCGGTGGATAACATGGCGTCAACGAGATACGTGAACGGCGAGACCCGATACATGAATATCCAGAACCGAGGGAAGGTCTTCGGATTGGCAAGAACTCTTTGGAATTGGTCAATTCCGCGTTCGACAGCAATAAGATAATGGATCAACGCACCCGCAGAAGATGAAACAAAGCAAGAACAACATGTTCGCAAGGTTCCCACCCGTCTCCGCGAGGTTGATGCCAGCGATCACCATGTTGGTGAAGGTCGACGTGAAAAGCAGGAAGCTCAAGATCAAAAGGAACATTAACCCACTTCTCTCTGTTACGGTGTCCGTGCTCTCGCCATTACGATAGAAGCCTATCGGGTAATACCAGCAAACAAAAATGAACACGGCCATGAGCGAGTTCCATGGTAATTCGGCAGTAATGTTCGCGAGCATGAACGCCTGCCACGAGTATGTCTTTGACGGGCGTTCGCGAACCTCATAGAGAGAGCGCTGTGTCACAAAGTGGGGCATGATCTGGCTGACGAGGTTCTCGAAGATGCTGAGCAACATGAAGATGGCGAACATCTGGTTTTGGAGGCCTTGTCGAGTGTTGTCTGCGTCAAAGAAGGAGAATCCGATGAAGAGACCCTGTGAATGAATGAGTCATATGCTCAGAATGAGAGTGAAATAGAACGTACTGTTGACACGGACAGAACCGTTTTGGAATAGATATAAGCGGGCGTACGCCAGTACTGTTGGAAAACACGGTACGTGCAGACCAAGTATTGATAGACGATAGACGTTGCGAACGCCCGCTTTCCCAACTCGACTTTTTCACCGGATTCAAAGACAGGTTTAGCATTTTCTCTCTTCCGCTGCAGCTCTTGTTTTATGGCCAACAGTTCTTTGCTCTCGCGCCATGCCGCCACGTAATCTCTGTTGGCGACGGCACCTGGGGCGGCACCAATGACCTGAAGCATCCACTCGGCAGGGTTAGCAGCAGGTGGGCACTTTGGTGCGCCCTTGCTCTCGAAGTAGTCGATAAGTGTAGTCGAATTGGGACCGATGTCACCGTAGTAGACAGTCTGACCACCTCGAGCAAGGAAAAGGAGACGATCGAATGACTGGAAGAGTAGAGCAGATGGCTGGTGGATAGTGCAGAGAATGGCTTGTCCATTCGCGGCAAGTTTACGCAGAAGAGTGCAGATGGACCAGGCAGTTTGACTGTAAAAACGTTAGTGATGAATGTTGCAGAAAATAAACTACACACCTATCAAGACCGGACGTGGGCTCGTCCAGGAATAGAAGCAGCTGGGGCTTGGCAGCAAGCTCAACGCCAATAGTTAAGCGCTTGCGCTGCTCAACGTTGAGGCCTACATAGACAAAAGGTAAAAAGATTGTCGAAAAAGACGAGGATCGAGTCTTACCCTCTCCAGGAACACCGACGACGGCATCTGCATAAGATTCCATCTCCAATAGGCGGATAACTTCGTCAACATAAGCGACCTTATCCTCCTCGCTGACGTCCTTGGGTTGTCGAAGGCGAGCACTGAACTCAAGTGCTTCACGGACGGTGGAGGTTTCGAGATGAAGATCCTGTTGCTGCACGTAGCCAGTTTTACGCTGGAAAGACTCGTCCCGCTGGTGGCCGTCAACAAGCATAGAACCCGTAACGACACCCATAGTGACGCGCGACGCCAATACATCGAGAAGCGTCGTTTTGCCCGCGCCAGAAGCACCCTTTATTATCGAAGCGTCAGTCAGTTTACACGGAAGACACGGGAATGAGCATACCATGAGTGCGGTCAAGGTCCCAGGTTCAACCCATCCGTTGACGTGATCCAAGAGCCGTCTAGGTTCGCCTTTGATCCTAACATCGTAACAAACGTCTTCCCAGTGAAATATCGCGGTCTGCTTGTGGATCTTTGCTTCCACTCCGTTGCGAGCTCGTTCCTTCGTGTGATTGGCTGGAATACGAGCGAGAGTTCGAGCTTCTTCGTCCTCTGAAACGTTCTTGGGCGCAGAAAGTGGAATGTGTCCCCGACGGAAAACAAGGACCTCGCCTTTGGACTTGGCGGCGGTGATGTACTCGGTGGCGGTAACATAGACGCCACAGAAAAAGACAGTGAAAGCGATGAGAATGCCCAAGTTCCTGTTCAACAGTGCGTGAATATTGATATAGGGCAAAAGAGTCAAATCGAACAAACCTCCACAGATGCGACCGCGCGTAGTTATAGGTTTCCAGGAGATAAAGTGTACCATGAACGACGCTGCTACCAGCTTCAGCACCAGCCACAGAGCATACCCGGTTCAAGGGGTTGGTATTCTCGTATCCAGGACCCGACGGTACAAACGCCGAGCAGATGTATTGCTGGCCATCGAACTCGTTGACCATCAAACTCTCAAATGCATATGCAATGGGATTGATGTAATTGATCCATCGGAACCACACTACCATCCCGCTCGTTGGGATAGTGAAGCCAGTATAAATGATAAGGGCAAGGATGATAAGAGCAGAGGGCGCCATGGCCTGCGAGACGGTGCGCGACATCGCTCCAATAGTACGGAAAATCATCGACATGGAGAGCGTGCACATGAATGAGAACAGGAGGAAGATGAAGAACGCAGAGGGTGTCCGGCGGAGGTTGGCCATGAAATAGAGAACCAAGTTCGAAGCCAAAGCATTGAGAATTTTGGCGGGCAGGTCGCAGATCATGGACGCGAATGCTTCCGAGGAAGGGTGGTAGAAAGCCATACGGGAGTGCTTCTCGACAATGGGCCGTTGCTCGTACAATGTCAGAATCTAATTGTGAATGTGGGTCAGTATAGATACCAAGAAGAAAGAGAATGAGGTACTTCGAGAGCACTGCTAAACGCGTTCATCAGAACGGCAAAGAAAAGGAGAGCACCTCGACTGAAAAAGGTGTCCGAGGTCTTCTTGAGATTGTAGAACAAGGAACCGAGGATGAGAGCCATGAGGATATTATCAAAAAGCGCCGTGACGAAAAGGCTCATGTCTCCGCGTAAACGCTGGAAACCCCGGATGAGGCAGAGACGAACTTGCATCGGCATCGAGATTGTATATGGACTTCTTGAACGCCTGGAAGATCAACATCAGTACACAGAACAGAGAATACAATAAAGGAGCACTTACATGCCCTTAGCCTGATCCCTCTTCCTGCTATCCCTGAACTTCCCGAGATGCTCGCCGTTGACAGGATATTGCCTCGAGAATATGTCGATCTCGTGTAACAACTGCTTCCTTGCGTCACTTTCTGCCCATGCTTTCGCAAATTCATCTGGAGTCTTGGGAACGCGAGACTCGAAACCGGGACGCACAATCCTCTCAGAAGGACTAGTAAGCGAAGTGAGAAAATCGGCGGTCGCCAAGCGGTCCGGACACTCGAAGCCCATATCGACGAAGAACTGCTTCGCTGTATCAACTGCTCCAAAGTAGATCTGACGGCCTTCGTACAAGACGACGACTTTGTCGAATATCTGCAAAATGGACAAGAAGATGAGCACGAGGAAAGACACAGAAGACTAGACGTACGTTGTATATATCCTGCGATGCCTGGTAGATGGCTACCACTGCTGTCGCACCCTGATATTGGGTCGATAGTCGCACAGTCTTGACAAACTCGAGCGCAGTTGCGCTATCCAATCCACGAGTCGAATTATCCCAGCACTGGAGTGGACTACCACTGAGGGCAACCTCCGCAATACTGACGCGCTTCCGCTCGCCACCGCTCACACCACGAATGAGGTCGTTTCCGACTTTGGTATTGACCGTGTGAGAGAGACCGAAGACAGCCATGACAACATCACGCATATGCGTGGCCCACATCTCGCGCGTAACGCCGGGAAGACGTGTACGCGGCGCACGGGCGCGCGCCGCAAAAGAGAGGGTCTCGCCGACAGTCAGATTGGGAAAGTGCACGTCCGTCTCGGCGTTGTAGACGACTTCGCCGCGAAAGTCGCTGTGCATCGTCTCCCTTGGGATACCCTGGTAGTTGATCTCGGCGCCGTCCTCAATGAAGAATCCATGGGTTTCGCCGGCGATGGATTTGAGAAGAGTAGAGCACCCACTGCCATAATACGCGTCAGTACACGCCGTCAATTGGCAAAAGGGAATAAAACTCGCCTTCCAGGACGTCCTAACACGACCAGCATCTCGCCCGCGTTGACTAGCCCTTCAAAGTCGCGTAAAATATCGATCCTCCTCCCTCTCCCGCCCGATCCACCCAAGACACCACTGGCAAAGTCATATAGCATGCGCGGGATATCCAAGAGCACGCCGCCCACAGTACGCTGATGGTCCGTAGGCTTTCCATAACCGTATACGTTCAGGTTCCGATAACTAACGCCGGCCGTGCGTCCTCCGCCGCCTCCACCCTCTCCCGCATGCAATACCTTCAACGACAACACAGTTCGGATCCAGAGATGATAGTCGAATTTCCCGGACAGCGGGTCCATCCGCGGGTCGGTAGAGCCCTCGAAGGGGTTGTCCCCTTCTCCAAGGTGCGCGTTGGGGAGGGAGGCATGGGTTACAGTCCGTGCGAGCTGGACAACCTCTTGCTCGATAACCGGATCGTCGTACGCGGTCTCTTCTGAGGGTGCTCGGTGTCCTCGTTGTGTATCAGTTTCCTGAGGCATGGAGACCGTTTATGGAGGAGAAAAATGGTAAAGGAAAGTCCGAAAGTGATAATGAAGGGGGGGGAGGAAACTGCTAGAACACAATAATTCGAGCATAGTATTTCTACCTTCATGGTAGCCAAGTGCAAGCCAAGTCAAAGGCTTGGCAAGGAGGTCGAAAGATGGCGGAAGATGGTGAGATTGGAAGTCCAGTCACAGCATGTGCCGTTATGCGTCATCTTTTTGACGTTGCGGATCGTGAAATAACCGTTCGACTAAACATTTACTGACTCAAATTAAATCCGAACAAGAAGCTGTTCTTCAGTGGCGCCACCTTTATCCGTGAATTTCCTCTGCGCAGTCCTTGAATAAATAGTCCGACTTTACTTCGCATCTGCATCTGTACTGGTAGCAACCCTCTCCACAGAGAATACCGAGTAACTCTTAGACGGCGAAACATGCATTTCTGATAACATGTACTCTTGCCTTTGTTGCGATATCTGCTGGCCAGTCGAAGTATAGCTTCCTTGAAGACTGGGCCGTTGACGCCGTTCATGGACGCGCAGAATGATCGCTTCGGAAGTGATGCACTGAGAAAACATGAACACGAGTACAGGTTACGACGAGAAGTAGTCCGCATACCTGTAGCTGAGGATAAAGGACTATCAGCACGTTGTAGGCCGGATTGTGAAGGCCAAAGAGAATCACGAAAACGATAGTAAGGAGCGTATACACAGTGGCGCTTTCAATAATCATGGCAGCGATCTGTGTGTACACAGCTGCGTGGTGCACACCAAGGTATCTCCGAGCGCGCGCGCGCGCACCTAGAAGACGTCCCATAATGAGTGCTGTGAGCAGGACATTGAGTCCCAATGACAATGTCCAGAATATGAGCAATCCATCTGATATAGGCGGATGCATAGCGAGCGCGCGAATGTCTTCCGCTACGGCAACTGTTCGAATGATAGAGAAGACTACGGGCACGTTAGCACGTTCATCGGGGAGTCCGAAAAGGCAACGGACCTATCGCAGTAGTCAGCATCAATATGGGCACGACGATGATGCGCCAATTGTTGTCCCAAACGAGCAAAGCACGATGGATCTAGATACATTTAACATTACTCTGAGAAGGAGAGAGTCGCGCTCTACGCACAACCAAAGAATCCACAAAGAATGTCAAAAGTATCAAGGTTGCATCGCCTGCGAGATGCATAGGAAATCGAAAGCCCGACCCTAAGAAGACCCCAGGCCCTGCGACGCTATTGAGTATCAACTCATCCGATACACGAAGGACAGGACCCACCCGCAGGAAATCCACGAAACTCGATCCACGCCATTCCGCCATACTTGATATTCGTCCCATAGTTCACACTAGCAAGGACCAAAAGGATCGTTATATAAGTTTGCGTGAACCACGGGACTTTAGGCGCCCGGAGAAGATAGTAGGTGCACATGAAGTACACCATGAGATGGAGGCCTACAAAGTTACTAAGTCGTTTAGTGAGTCATGATGGCAGTAGAAACATACCGAATGCTATGCCACCGAGATGAAGACCAGCATACATAATTTCTTCTTGAAAGAGCTCATCGGCTGTAGCATTTGTTGCGTACTGGGCCAAGTCCGAAGGCGCAATTGGTAGGGGCGGGGACGGGGCCATTTCGAAATAGAGGACAGACAACTGTCAGGGCAACGACTCGTCTGAAGTGTATATATACACATTAACACCGTTGATTCATCCACTTTTCCGATGCAAGAATCCGCTGACCTGCCACATGCAAAGTGGGAGAACGGACGCACACATGATATACATGGCGACGTTTCTCTGCGTTATTGGAAGCGCGGACCTTCTCCACTTACATCCATTATATTACCGCTAAAACCTCGAGTTTGCGTGTGAGAAGATTCATTCCCGGCGTGTGAATTTAAGCTACAATTGTCAACTCGACGCCAAGAGATCAACACTTGTCCTCCGAGCGAAGTCTGTAATCCTTGAGATGGGGACACCGGGAAGCGTAGAGTCGTGCGGCGGAGTCGGTCTATTGTCAGTGCGTAGTCGATGGCAACTGGCGAATCACTCCGAAGGCTCTCGTCACGCACGGCCACCGTCCTTGCGATTCTACACACACCAAACCTTCACTGAGAGTGACCTTGAACAAAAGTCGGAGTCAGACTCTGGCCGACGTCTTCTCGAAATACGCACCTGTGGATATGGTTAGGCACCAGGAGGAATAGAAATCAGTAGTTGAAGCAGCGTGATGAAGGCGGTTTTCACGAGGGTACAGGATACTGCGCTTTCAGTGACGGGAGCTGCCGCTGTCCGGTATTCAATTGGGTTATTACTTCCGAGCTATGTTGCTCTTGTTCCTTTCAGAAAGAATATTCCGATAATTAACCAAGGAGAATCAACGATATTGAAAGCGACGTCAAGACGTATGGAGTGACAGCGTCAGAACGCCCCAGTGCCTTGGTCCTCGGCAATGAAGTAACTAGAAGAGATGGCTGTCAAATGTCAAATCAAGGAGGAAACGCCAGAGCAAGATCTCACCCGAACATTAACTCAAGGAGGTCTTTGACAAAACGACACTACATCTATTGACAACAGAGTCAGCATGAAATTAATGTTTCATACACATGGTGTTTACTGGGCAGATGTCCTCATAGATGATGATTACGCATATATGGTCTCATGGAGAATTTCTGAGCTGCGGACAAAGCTCCCACGCATACAACAAAAGCCGTATCATTGGTTGACGTATGGTTCAAGCAGGGGTAACGACCGGGGTATATGTGTTGGACGAATGGTGCCTGTTGTGTGGGCCGGGAATGGGAGTATGGGAGACCATGAAACATGTGCAGTAGTTCTCGTGGAGGCAAGGAATGTCGAGTATTTTCGAAAAGATAGCAGTCAAGACTAGATGTGGATCAGCATACACACGACGGGTCAGATGAGGCGAGTGAGCCTGTACTTCCCAAACGTCTGGAATATCTACCCTCGTACACTGAGCGGTCCGAATCTTCGTAGGCATAAGTACCTTCATCCAAGAAGTTCAACGAGAGGCTCACCTGTTCACAAGCCGTGTTAACAAAGAACATGTGCTCAAGACCAAGAAAGACCGGTAGACACAGCCAGTGGATCGCAGTCCAAATTCTCACAGTTGCACCGATGGTCGGGTCGTCTTGCGGGATGAGATGAGCCCATTGCACGTTAGCGGAACCCAATTGGCGAGCCATTTTTTGTACAGAGCGCCGTCATATTCGCGTCCTCAGATATTGAACGAGAGTAGTTGGTGCCGGGAGATGAAGGTTCGGGTTAACAGGAAAGTGACACGTGACATAGCGATCGGTATTGGTTGCGCGTCATCGCCGCTTTCAATTCGTCACTGCAACTTGAACCCTAAAAACTACTGAACAACAACACCCGTTAATTGGGGGGAGACCAGCCAGAGTATCGATGCCGTTTGTCTTTGGTGACCGTCAACTGCGCTCTCAATCATGTGGGGATCTCCATGCTTTTAACTGAAGACTCGCTCTCTGCGCAAAATGACTGCACATCTCGAACCCCCTACAACGATCATCTATATCCTCAGTGCTAGCCATGCCTCCCTTCCATTCAGCTCCGCCTACAGTAACACTTTCGAACCTGTTCGAATACGCGACGAAAGAGTCTGAGAGTGTTCTTTATCAAGAAAGGCTCATAAACGCTGCGTTGCACCTTGGCGGCATTGCCTTCGGTACGTTCATCGTCGACCTCTTCTTCAATCTCTATTTTGACCCATTCGCGTCTTAGGCGCTCATCTAGTAATATACGGTGCTTGCACGTACTATCTGGTCAAAGCACCAAGATTCTCTTGGTTCCTCCAGCTCTATATCACAGTACTTCTCGTGCTGGCGAGTATCAACTACGGAACGAACGTCAAGTATGGGGAGATGGTCTGGATAGATTTCCGGGACTATCCCGATGGTAACGCCTTCCAGCTGCGCTTCACTAACATTTCTCAATTCTATTCTGATGTAGGCCCACTTGAGTTCTACCTCTCTGCGCAGCAGTTGCCGATACACGTCGCTGCAGAAGTCACCATGATACTACTGACACTTCTCGTTGATCTATTGGTGGTACGTGATTCTGTTTCTATCGGCAACGCCGCTTGATTGATGCTGCAAAGATTTACCGCACCTATATGGTTTGGGATAAGAATTGGCGCATTGTCGTCCTCCCGTTGGCTATGCTGGCCATAGCTGTTGGTATGTTCATCCGGCATTGTCCCTTAGGTTTAACCTTCGCCTCACTATCTGCCAGTCCTTGCCATGATACGAGCCGTTGCTGTCGCGCATAATCTCCTTACACTCCTTTCCCATGAAGTGATCAGGAAAGGCCTCTTGATCTATTGGATTCTCTCGTTTTCTCTGAACGTCATCGTAAGCTCGCTTATCATCGGACGACTTTTCTATGCTCGGAAGGAGGTCCGGAAACAAGTAGGAGCGCACTATGCTACAGTGTACTCTCGAGTTGTTGTCCTCATCATCGAAAGTACTGCGTTGTATACGTTGATTAGCATCGTCTTCGTGGTCCTCTTTTGTTTAGAATCTCCCGCTTTCATGCTCTTCGTGGTCTTATATCCTCAAATTCAGGTGAGCCAACCGCTTCCCCACTGAGTATTAACCTGATCCACAACTTAGTGCATGTCTTCTGAAGCAATTATTTTGCTCGTTCACAGGCACCAGAGGGACATGACTCTCAGCCATCATAGTGGAATACAAGAACGCTGTGCTATCGAGACCACCCACCGGGTTTCGGTCGCGATGCTCGGATCCGCGCCCAAGGAGTCCAAGGATCATAAACTTTCGGACAGGCTGACGGTTTCGTCCCTTTCTGTATACAGCCAGCGTTCTTTTACTGACCAGGACGGTTGGCACTTAGTTTGAAATATTATCTACAATGCCTGTCTTTTAAACGGCACTAAGCGCGCACCTGATCAAACTCGGCGATTATAAGTTGAGAGACGCGTATGGCCAACTGCTGCGGGCGCTTAACTTGCGCTTAAGCGCTTAGCTCCTCCCTTCTAAGCAAAACAATTCCTTGACAATTCCTTAAAGCACGCGTCTCAAGATACGCAGAAACGGACATATGATATCGATATGATTGGAAGACGGGCCTCCGAGGCGACTTTACTTCCGTCAGGCACAGTGCTATTTAAGCTGTCATCGAGTCATCTGCACCCACTCTCTAACATACTGCCACGGAACGATGTATCTTCGTGCCGTCCACGCAGAGCTTGACATCCCAGCCCTACACAAATTCATCCAATCCAATCCCCTCGGTATTCTGATCAGCACCCACCCACCATCCGATGTCAACTCCTCCGCACCCGACATTGAAATAACGCACATTCCTTGGATCCTCGACACGCCACCGCCAGACTTTGACGAGCTGGGAAAGCTCCGCGGACACATGGCGCGTGCCAATCCGCACTCTAAAGCTCTCCTAGCAGCGGCATCTCAACTTGCGCGATCAGATTCAGATGTACCAGTGACAATCCTCTTCAACGGACCCGTTGATCACTACATCACGCCCAAATTCTACACCGAGACCAAGCCCTCAACGGGCAAGGTCGTCCCGACGTGGAACTACTCCGCCGTCCAAGTTACGGGTCTTCTCCGACTGCACGATTCCTCTTCCTCCTTCCTACAAACGCAGCTCGAGGAGCTGTCGGATATGTGCGAGGGGCGGTATACACAGGGCAAGCAGTGGTCGGTGTCGGATGCGCCGGAGCGGTATGTCGAGTTGTTGAAGAAGGCCGTTGTTGGTGTAGAGGTGGTGATTACGAAGCTTGTGGGGAAGGCGAAGATGAATCAGGAGCTCAGTGCTGGTGATCGCGAGGGCGTTGTTGCGGGCTTTGAGGCGATGGGGTCTGATGTTGGGAATGCGATGGCGCAATGCGTGAGGGAGAAAGATCCCAACAGGAAAGGTGTAGAGTAGGTCGCCTTCAACGGTGTTCCAGTGATTACTTGGATCGTTTGTAACATTTCTTGATGGTTCAAGGACGGCAGTGAGGACAGAATTTTGAGAGCAAATCACCTTGCTTGTCAAGGTCCTTCCACCTATGACTTGAATATCGCAAATAAGTACAAACCGGCGGCATCTGTTTCCCCGGTCCACGCCCAACTTCGTCAACTGCAACTACGAAATCAGTTTCCAAAGTGGGACATTTTGAGCGCCAAAAATCGTACAGAATTGTTGCCCAAAGGAGGTGATTTTGGCCTCAGGAATTGATCGATCGATCGCATGGGGCCCTTTCTTCGTCTCGACTCCCAAGCGCGACTCACCAGTCCTAGAAGCACGTAAAAATCTATCTATCCCGGCATGTTATTTCGTTTCGTAACAGGCGCACTACCGACTGCGCGTCCGACTCCCCTCGGACACACGCTACACCCATTTGCCGAATCCTCCGACTTGCACGCCAGAGGTACTAGATGGAACGACATCTTCAGATAATTGACAAAGCAGTCTTACTGAGCACCAACTGACTAACATGCTGACGGAGGTGTTAGTCAGTGGCGGCTTATACCTTTTCTCGGGCCGTCCCGGATACACGCAAGGACAAGAACCTACTACAAAAGGGCTACTACTCGACTGGCGAAAACACATAAAAATATGTCTCTTCTGCGCACTTTCGTCGCTCTACTGGCTTTGGTCTGCGGCGTTCTGGCCGTAGCGACCCCGGATCCGTCGTTTTACAAAGACTTCAACGTCTCCCGCGGCATCAATTATCATTACTACTTCTCGTCTCCCCAGGACGGAGCAAAGCCGTATCTGCTCTTCCTGCACGGCTACCCAAGCTCCTCGTATGACTGGCGCTACCAAATCGAGTTTTTCTCCAACCAAGGATACGGGTTGATCGTCCCGGACATGTTGGGATACGGGGGTACAGCTAGGCCTATTGAGACGGAGGCTTACAAGAGCAGTCTCATTACAAAGGACCTCGTCGACATCTTAGATCATGAAGGCGTAGAAAGCGTCGTTGCTATTGGACATGACTGGTCAGTTTTTTTGTTCTGATCACTTTCAATGGTTTGGCGCTGACTTGTTTTCTAAAGGGGCGCGAAAATAATCGGTCGCCTGGCGAACTACTTTGAAGGTAGATTCCTCGCGTTCGGGTTCTTTTCTGTCGGATATTTTGTTCCCCCTGGGACAACCTATGAAGACTTCTCGAATCAAGTTAGTCTTACTCATCTCCAATTCGGATATCCGTTCTAAGGACTCTTCATAGTCGTTGCAAACTGTTGGGTACGATCAGTGGGGATATTGGGCGTTCTTCGAGCAAGAGAATGCCCCTCAGATCATTAGTGACAACGTCGATTCACTTCTCTCCCTTCAGTACGCCACAGATCCGCGACTGGTCATTCCCCACTGGTGTCCCGTCGGGGCGCTACAGGCTTGGTTAGAGTCTCACTCCACTACGGAATACTTTATATCACCAGAGGTATGGCTCGGTCATTTCAGGTTTGCAATTCGAATGCTCATTGTCTGCTCCTAGGAATTCAATACCTCCAAATCACTGTTCCTGGCGTCGGGCGTCGCCCCGTCTCTCAACTGGTACAACATCATGACGTCTGGCATTGACATCCTTGACAATCAGGGTATGTATCGACTGTTTGTCTCCTTTCTGAGCTAACTCTTCGATGTTGCAGGCATCCCAGAATCCAACGTGACCATTAACAAACCAGTGTTTTTCGCTGGTGCTTCTCGAGACTACATATCTATCGTTGCGCTCATGCGAGCCGCCTTCTTCCAATATGCGCCGGACTTTACTTTCCAAGACTACGACTCGGGCCATTGGGTTATGATCCAGAGAGCAGATGAGGTGAATAAGGATGTCTTGGAATGGCTTGAAGGCTCTGTCTTGTGAAGAGTAGGGTTGACTGGTCTCATGTTCCTGGAAATTCGGAAGCAGAGCTAGTACGCGCGCGCTACTACGACTATTGTACAAACCTTGATTTTAAATAATACGTTTACACCTACAAGCCCTGGATCCACTTGAGCAATTCCTGATTCACTTCGTCCTTTGCCTCCCAAAGCACCCAATGGCCCGCATTGAATTCGCGGTAAGTGAGATTGGGGCAGGTCTCGCTGAGGCCTTTCAGTTGGATATCGGCTCGTGCAATACGATCATTTTTAGCGCCACCGAAGAATGTGGGCTTTGTTATGACGATGTTTTCGGGAGGGATAGCTGTAAGAAGTGCCAAGTCAGCGACAAACATCAGAGTGGAAGATCTCAGGAAGGAGGAACCTTTGTTATCCTTTGCATCGAGACCGGAGGTTAAGATCTTGTACCAGTTGAACGGACCGGTCATCCCGGTGTCGAGGAGCTCTTTCTTATGGAATTCTCGCTCCTGGTGATGTTCGTTAGGCGGCGCGTAAGTTCGAAAGCCTGAGCGACCGACAAACCTCGGCTGTTAGATAGTCTGCTGGTTCTGTCCTCTTATCCTCGCAAGGAAATCAACGTCCCAGGCACGCTCAGGTTACCGGAGCAAGATACTTACCTGGCTACTTACCTATATCTATCTAGCACTTCGTGCACTGCTAACGTTTCTTGTAATCCTTCCTTCCTTCCCTGTAACGGAAAGTGGGATATATAAATGGCGGACTGAAATCTATATGCACGTGTTGGCCAAGTGTTGGCAAGCTCTCTCTCAGTGTAGGATGTGCCAATTCTACAAAACTGTAAGTCTCACTCGCGCGTGAGTGGCGTCTCAAATCCCAATCGCACTCTAAACCCTCGCCCCCCTCCCCCTCAACGCGTTCTTGGGCAAGAGTCGCGGTATGAGCGACGTGATACACGCCAATGAGAGCATCTACATAGGCTCCGTGAAAGCTCCCTCGCTTAGAATGAGTCTCCGTCGTTCCAAAGAACAGATGTAAGCAATGTGCGAAATGGCTAAATATCATTTCTGATTCTGAGAAAATGTTCACAGACATAGTAACACTACGAAGCCAACCCCAGCCGTCGCAACATAACCAAGTCATGCTGCGGATCCATCAACATGCCCGGTGCCATCCCAGGAGCCCACTGAACCTCCATATTCATCCGGTAAGGATATCTCGCCTCGCCAGTAAGCCCCGCCCAGTCCATATCGATAAGTTTCAGCTTCTCCTCCTCGTCGACCATAATGTTCTGTGGACGAAGATCTCCAAAGACAAAGTTCTTGCTATGAAGCAATCTGAGGGCATTCTCCAACTGCATGCGCAAGCCTGGCGGAGGAGCTCTGTCAGAAAGACAATATCCATCTACATACCCCATAACGACCATCGACAGCCAGTCGCAGGAAGAGGACAAGGGACCAAAATACAAGAGAGGCGGTGCAAAGTTGTGATCTGCCAACAGTCTGTGGGGCTCCTCTCCGTAGCGGCCAGACATGACAAACTTGACCACAATCCGACTCTTATCGCCCTCAACATGTTTTGCCAGAAAAGTAACAGTGGAAGGATCCTTTTCGAGCACATGGAGGTATTCAAAGTTAACCACACTGCCATTGACTTCGTAGGAGGTCCGCCAGGGCATGAAACGAGAGGGAGAAGGATCATAGGGATTCTTGGGAATAGGAAGAGCCCTCCAAAACTTGGTCAAACTTTGAATTGAGTTTCTGAGTGCGATGAGGACACGAGCGATTTGTTCGTAGGGCCGGGTGTCATAAGAGACATTGACCATGGGTAACCATGGAGTAAGCCTTCGAACGAAGATGCTCTGCGTAATCACGACGCCCAAGACCATCAGGTAAGGACCAGCGGTGGCGATAATGAATGTGGGGCAACAAGAACGGTTTCCTGCTACAATACTCTGAAGGTGATTGTTAGACAAGGACGAACATGGAGAGGTTTGAGAAACACGTACGATATCTTGAAACCACGTTCGTCGCACCGAGTGTTCGCCTTGGACATCCGGACTTAACCCTCCTGTACCGAACTCACCCGTTCCCTCATGCAGCACAAGTATAGCCCTTGAAATACCGCCGTCGTCATCTGTTGGAATATCGATAGAGTGGGTGAAATCAGGTACAGTCTTGTCGGTGTTCTCAACTTTGAGAAGGGAAAAGCCAAGCAAGTCAGACAAACAGGGCCTGAGCTCCCTAAGTCGGACCTCCTCATTCGCATAGATAGCAGACGACTTGTCAAAGAGGCGAGTGACCTTGAGCATGGTCGTTGCGGTCACTTGAGCAGTTTGCGCGTCGCGCTGAAAGTCGGCGAAGCAATTGTGGAAGATTTCGATTGGAACTCCCGTGTTGTCCTTTGGGCTGTCGATGTCGTAGCGGCCATCGAAAAAGCGGCGCTCTACTTTATCATGACCTTGGTCCGCCTTGTAGGTGGCCGCGCTGCTGGATTCAGAAGGGACTTTGGCGCAGCGAGCATAGTCGGCTAATGCCTTGTAGCCTACGGGCACGATGTCAGATACAGCAATTAGGATACGTACAAGTGGCGGGAAGGGCGATGAGATCGTCACCTGCTTCGGGGTCCAGGGAAGGCGAGGTAAGTGGAAGGCGCAAAAAGAAGTCAAGACATGCATGATCCAATCTGTCTATGTCCTTGGGAGCTGGAAGACTGCAATTGAGGTAGAGGCGGTTAAATTCGGTTTGATGGGTTTTGAAGTACGTTGCCATATCGCTCAAGGGTAGTTGGGGGTCGATCACATCCACAGTAAACTAGAAGGAGTATTAAAGAAAATGAGATCGTCAGCTCTGAGCGAGGACCCACATGGTATACCTCGACGTCCTCAACCCATTTCAAACCCAACGAACGTCGTGTTCCGTAACGTTCCATCAAGTCTGTCACATACTTGTCGTCCGGCTCTCGAATCTCACTCCTGATTTTACCATGAACATCGCAGAACCAATACAGGGGGACGGGCTGGCTTTGCGTAGTGGATGCAGGCCGGTGGGCGCTAGCTTCCATGGGCTAGATCGCAGGCTTGGGAGCAGTGGGGCAATCGGTCAAAGGAGCTGAGTCGTCGTTGTGTCGTGATGGCACAGACAAAAGGTATCACCGGGATATCGGACCGATGTTCCGTTTCTTCCGTCTAACCCGCGTTCGCCACGTGAGTGGCGTCTCAAATCCCGATCGCGACTTTCCTTTCACTCCGAGTCCGGACCAAGATGACCCCGGCTCAGTCACCTGCTCGCTCTTTTGGTTATACATAAACCCGCCATTGCCTTCATCCCTCTTACCCACATACGATACGAATCAACGATGGCGACTCTCCTCTCCCAAATTCGCAGCATCGTCACGATCGATGTCGATTCGATGGACCCCGCCGTCGCAAAGCGGCACACCAGCACCGCCGCGTTCGCGGACATGACCTCCAATCAGGCCATCGTGCTGGGCAACGCTTTGCCCGAGATCCTCCAGCGCGCAGTGGACTACGCCAAATCCACATCCAAGTCCAACGGCCCAGTCACCGTCGAGCGCGTCGTGGATGTCTTGGTCAGTCGTCCCACAACGCCCCCCCACCCCCCGATTAAACTGACAACATCGATATTATAGACTGTTTTACTAGCGAAACAAGTCTTGCCATATCTCACCGGGAACGTCCACGCTCAGACCTCGCCGAGCGTCGGGTACAACTTGGACGGCACCATCGCCGAAGCGCGGCGCATCGTCGCGACGTTCGAAGAGCTCGGCGTCCCCCGATCAAGAGTTTGCATAAAGATCCCCGTCACAGCCGAAGGCGCCCTCGCATGCCGAGCGCTCAAAGCAGATAATATCCAAACTCTGGGAACATGCGTGTTTGGGCTGGAACAGGCGCTGGCGGCTGGAGCTGCAGGAAGCCTGTATCTCGCGCCGTACTTCAACGGTATGTAAGATCCCAATCGACGGAGAGCGATGCGGTGTAATTCTCTATAGAACTCCAGGTCCACTTTGTCGAAGGAACATGGAAAGCGTATAAGGTAGGCATCAAAGGCGAAGAACACCCCATGATAGACGTTGTCCGCACTATCGTGAGCGCGTACAAGAAGAAGGGAATCTCGACGTTTGTCATGCCCGCTAGGTATCTATCTCCTCCACGATATGACCGTGTGCTGATCGTGCTTCTAGTATTGTCACTGCTCAAGAAGTCATTGCTCTCGCCGCTCTCAAAGTTGACCATCTCACATTGTCCGGTGCGGTCCTCGACGAACTCGCAAGCCTGCCTCCTGTGCCCACCGAGCAGCTTGACGATGTCCTACAGCGCGATCTTGATGAAGCGGAATTGCAGAGTATGTCCGTTGAGAACAGTCCGCCGTGCACTCTAACGTTTCCGTAGTACTCCAAAACGACTATCTCGCTGATAGTGGCAAGCTCTTGGCTGAAGCCCTCACCACCAATACAGAGGCAGCGAGAAAGTTGAAGTATGCACTGGACAAGTTCGCCGAATGCGAATCCAAAACGAAGGAACTGATCAAGAAACTGCTGGAGTAATGTACTTTATAACATCAACGCGCTGTGAAATAGAATGACTAGAATGTACGAACTTCACCTCAAACAATGACCTTGTCGTCCAACCCATTATCAAACGCCGCGCGCGCATTCTCCTTGAGCGCGGGGTTCACCACGCGAAGCACATCCATCGTAAAACTACGCGAGCGCTTTCCACTGTTCAGCAGGCGGCACAGCAGGATGTGAAGTACCTCGTCCCCGTAAAGCCAAACGAGAAAGAACTACTCGGGCTAAACGCGGCGGCAGCGAAACGGGACTGGCATTACCCAACAGACCAGAGCTAAAGCGTTGTTGGGCAACATTCTCGTTGGCGGAGGAGTGGGACCGGGAGGGGAGAACGGGAATAAACCCTGTATTAGAAGCCTGCGAGCCAGTCGCCATGGACCGTTGCTCGGCGGGGCTGCGGGAAATTCGGTGTAGCAGCACTTCCAGTCACAGCGCAAGAAAGGTGGTTGCCGGGAAGCATCACGTCCTCAAAGGTCCTGTCCGCATCATCCCTTAACAATTTACGGCCCTGTCTTCTTGCGGAACAGTGCGAAGCCAGCAGCGAATTCGGGCTCAGAGTCAAAGTAGATTCTAGTTGATGATGATGATAAAAGGAACGATGGGCGCAAGTCAGGCAAGTTGTTATTGATCGGACTTGAGCTTCTATATTCCCACGCCCACTCTTCAAAACTCCATCAGTGGTCAACGTTCAACAGGTGTTCACTGTTCAATCACCTGGTGCTCCGTGGCAGTGGCACAGTCCCCTCTGCGAGTGGGCAGTACACGAGGGCTGATTTGTCGGTAGTCGTTAGGCATCGAACCCCTCTGATAACAAGCACTGTCCATGATCCCTCACTGGTGTCATTCGCAAAGCTCCTCCAGCATGCAGCCAACCAGCGACTTCCTACATTCGTTCGTCGCTTCCCTTACAGGCATGCCGACAGGTAAGTTTCCTTCCTTTTTCCTACAGTACTTCTCAGAGTGATTCGCGTCTTTCTAGCACCGTTACATGTTTAGAAACCGCCATTTGACGTCCTCCACGACATTCTCTGTCCCGATCGTTTCTTACGCGCCGCTTTTTTTCCAAAGGCTGTTACGCCATGTGCCCAGTATCGGCTACGCATCCGAGAGATTCGACTCGATTCCTTGTGTAATTCCACGTCAAAACCCCCACATGTGGTGCCAGTCGCCAGGAGACGAGTGTCTTAGTTGGACACAATTACTCAATTGTCGAACCCCTCTGGATAACAAGCACTCTCGAGAACTCAATATTGATGTTGATGACCCCCCTCTGTTCGGCCATATCGACATTTTCGTTTACCGACGGCGACATACTGATCTAATCTTGTCCTCCAATTATTCTCCTGAATATTCTCCTAAGTAGATGATCGCGGGGGAGGGTGGAAAGGGCTGAGCATATAAGGGTATACTGAAGTATTCGTCACTTGCTCATCAAGGTCTAGTACTCCACTATGAGCGGAATCGATGTCGGGTTCAAAACAGAGAAACCGTCAGTATTCGTCTTGCTTCCTCGCCGGTTCTCAATCTTGATGGCCTCTCAGATTCGAGGAACTGGTCGTCGCTCCAGGTGACCTTACACTGGGCTCCATCGTGTTTGGATTTTTCGTAAGCACACACTCTCAATCGTGACGCATTTATGAACACACTTCGCAGATTGGATTCTCCGTCCACGTTTCATGGAACGCCGTCCGGGAGACTAGGCGAGCGCGACGAGTAAGTTCATGCAAATGCAGGGAGTCTTGCTGACGCCCTCCAAGTTTTCTGGCTATATATTCATGATCTGGCTCGAAATCGCTGCGTAAGTCCGACGGCCCGTACCGTGTCATGATACTGATTGTTTTACTGCAGTAATATTGGTTTAGCGGTACGTTTTCCCCCAGGATCTGCTTATCTGTCAGGACTGACGACTTCCACCAACTTCAGATCCTCGCCTGGGGATATCTGTAAGTTGCATGCTAACAACGACGTCCGCCCACTTATATGCCCACCAGCGCCAAGAAGTTCCCTCCCGGCCTTGGAGTCTTCGGATCTATAGTCGCCCTCTGGGTCTGCCAGGTACAGTCGCTCATGCACAGAGTCCATGCCGTGCTCATGAGAGATGTCTCCAGGTCCAGTGCCTCATGCTTATCATCGTCAACCGACTGTGTATTCTGTACTCAGATGAGAGGCAAAGAGTCAGTGTCTCTATCTGTATGTCAGGATGCCGAAAATCCTGATGTTATTCCAGTTCAAGCTCCGGTTCATTGCGGCTGGTATTGTTACGGTGATCTCGATCTCGACAGCTTGCATCTGTGAGTTTTCCCTGCTCACTTGCGCGACCGTCGCTAACACGAGAAATGCACGTCATTTAGGGATTCCTGCGCAACTTCAAATTAATCACACTTATATCTGGGTCAGTTCTTGTCATTCACATTTCTGCGGCTCGTTCTTACGCGTGGCACCTTCGTAGCTCAACCACTGGTGGGACCGATTTGAGAAGTCTGTCTATCTTCTGCTCGATCTCTCCCTGAATGTTCTCTTCATCCGAGTAGTCAAGACCCGACTCATCGACTATGGTCTCACGAAGTATGACAAGGTCATGAAGTGTGTCTGTTCCCTTTTCATCTCCAACTTGGATTTTATTTATTTCATAGATTCAACGAATGTATCATCTTCCTCTCCATCGGTATGGATATTTTACTCCTCTGTGCTACCACCCTGCACAATGGCTTCGTCTACGTCCAGGTACAGCGACCGTCCCGTGGCGGAACCCCAAGCTTAACATCCCTGCGAATAGTTCCATCCCGTTACTTACATCGTCAAGCTCCAAATCGAGATATCTATGTCTCGTAAGTCGTTATCCGTCGAGTGCGCGCGCGTCGCTCATCCATCTCCCTTAGGACTACTCGTCAAGGTTGCTCGTTCCACGGGTATCAGCATCTACAGTGAGGACAAGACCCGAATGACATCTGACGCTCTCTCGAAGACGACGATAACCCAAAACGCTGGCATGTGAGTCGACCTGCCTGCTTACAAGTTCTTTCTCCCCAAAGTTGACTGTGTCTTTCAGGGAGGTTCATGTCAACACACAGGTGTTCACGAGTCAAGGCGACGATTTAGGTGATATTCATGCCCCTACTAACCGATAGAGCAATACTGATACTATCTCCTGCAGAGATGAATTCAATGAATCGCAAGAATCTTCGCCATGTACCCTCCGAGAGCTCTTTGAAAGCGTCTGAAGTCTAGGGTTAATTACTACAAAGATCGAAGTAATTAGCTCTGTCAGCGGTTGGATGGAGAATCTCCAGATAGTGGCTTCCCGGCATTACTACGCCAGATACCTACTTACACTTCTGTCACTCTTTCGACGGTCAGCATACCCTGTTTACCCTTTAGTCTTTATCACCGCCATTCCGCGCCCTTAATATATCTATTTATGGACTCATGCGCTCGTTCCTTTTCGGCACCGAGTCGCGAGACCTTGGATCAGACGGTAATATAACCACGCGCCTAATTTAATGTAGCGCCACATTCCCTCTCCAGCGCTACGCCGCATCTGTAAGGACTTGGTCTCTGCTACAGAGTGAGATTTTCGTGGGCCCGCTGTGGGCAACGTACAACTGACACAGCTGCGTAGAACACGACGATGCTCACCACCAATACAGAGGCGGTGAGGAACCCGAGGACAAGCACAATGAGCACGAGCACACCGCGGCAATGACAAAGGCGAGGACGTCAGCACAGGAACGACACATGAACGCAGAGACTACTTAGAGTGTGGCGTCGACAACGAGGAGAGGAAAAGCAATGTATACTCAGTGTGGCACCTTTACTAGCCGAGGTTATCGATTTCCCACCCATCTTGGAATGTCCAAAGACTCATAATTGATTTTCCAACTGTTCCGTCATGTCTCTGGGAGATGAGCAGTTGCAAGTACGCAGAAAGAAACTGCGGGACTAATATATTTATACAGGATGACTAGAAAAGCCCAATTCAGACTTGCACTCAACATTTGCTTGAACAAAATGGCATATACATTGGTTCCAAGATAATTACACTACACTACACTACAAATTTAAAATACACTTTCACAAAATATCAAGCAATCAAATCCACAACCTTCACAAACAACTCATCAAGCGCCTTCACCCCACCCTCCAACACATCCTCCAAGTAACTCTCCGCCTTTTCATACATCCCCTCCCACGCAGCCTTATCATCCACATCCTTTCCACCAATCTTCCCAGAGATAAACGCCATCGCCAACACAGTCGCAATAACCCTGTCGTCCAGCCCATGCTCAAACGCCGCCCTTGCATCCTCCACCTTGAGCGCGGGGTTCACCACGCGCAGCACGTCCATCGAAAAACTCCCATCAAACGCCTGGCGTCTTGCGAGCGCCTCCAACTGCTCAGCGGGCGGCACGGGAGCAGGAGCAGGCGCGACCGCATCCCAGTCATCATCCTCTTCCGGAAGCGGTGCCGCCGACGCATATTGCATCTGCGCATCGTACTGCGCCATCGTCATCGTATCGACTGCGACCTCGGCGGGCATCAACGCAGGCACCTGCATGCCTGTCCCAAATAAACCTCCACCACCAGGAGCTGGAACAGGCGAAGCAGCTCCGAACAAACTAGCGGTAGGAGCACTTGAAGCGGAAGACATGGAATACCCCGTTGGCTGGGGCCCCAGAGCGCTACCCCTACCAGCAGAGTTAAACCCGAAAGGACTACTAAACGCCGCAGCAACAGAAGGCGGAGAAACGGGACTGGCATTACCAAACAGACTGGGCGCCATTCTCGCTGGCGGAGGAGGAGGAGCCCAGGACCCGGCAGGAGGAGGAGGGGGAGCTGCGGAGCCCACGCGCATAAACCCTGCAAGACTAGCCTGCAACATTGGAGGACGAGGCGCTGCGCCGAATGCCACTGTGCTCTGCTGGAATTGCTGCTGCTGCTGCTGCATTGGTAGCGGGCGGGATTTCCATGCAACAGCGCTCCCAAACACAGCGGATGAAGCTGATGGCGGGGGCGGGGGCGGGGGTGCAACACGCTGTTGAGGAGGAGTGGTCTCATCGACGGCCACAAACGACGTATGCGTAGAAGAAATGGCGTACGTCTTCCCCAAACGAACTATATGCGCTTTGACGATGCGTTTCATATCCACTGCGGGATCCTTTTTCAACTCCAACTCCTCATCATATCGACCATCCTCAAAGTCCTGTACAATCTTGCGCGCTGCGAGTGCGTGTACAGCAGGCGGCGAGCCCGTCGTTTCGTTCGGAAGATTGCTGAGGGCCACAGTGACAGGTAGGTTGATGTCCGCGTCATCCTCGGTTTTGGCACGTATGGTGACAGTTTTAGGAACTGTGTGTTTGCCTAAGAAACAGACAAGTCAGAAATATAAACGTAGATAGAAGAATAATAAAACGAACCTTGTAGGATAGCATACACATACAAACGGACACCGGGGAGCAACGTCCTGATCTTGACAGGACTTTGCTGCACCTCACTCGGAGGAGGAAGTATGACAGCTGGTGCCGGCGGTGGCGGGGTCGGATCGACATCCATATGATTAGAGCCCTCATCAAAGATGTTAAGCGTTGCTTTCGCCTTCACCGGCTGTTCCGACTCGACCAGTTCAAACTCATCGTCATCGATCGCTTTCAACAATGTAGCTTTCTCCGGCCTACCCCAGTCGACGCGGATGTCCTTGATCAACGGGGACTTGGCAGCCTTGACCAGCCTCGCGATCTTTCCCGTCATGGTGCTCTCCTGCTCGCCAACCATCATGCAAGCGCCATTACCCACGCGCGCGATCCCTTCACACATCGCTGTCGAAGCAGAGTTACCAATGCCCAGACAGAAAACGCGTGTCTTAAGAGGCGCTGCGTCCACAGCGCGGGAAACTTCTTCCAAAACTCCATCCAAATCCCATGCATCTCCGTCTGTCAACAAAAAAATGCTCGTAGCTCGGTTTTTGTCTCGCGCCCTGAAACACATCGACAGCGCCATGCGAATCTCCGTGCCGCCATAGTTGGAGCCCATACTGTCGACAAACTTGGTCGCCTCGTCAAGGGTCTCTTGATTGTAAGGCCGGCTGCCTGCCTTCCAAAGCAGATCAGAGTGACTGCCAAAGGAAGCGATTTGAAAAACAGTGTTTTTGTGAGGAAGGGAGCGTAACATGACGACGAGAGCCTTGCGAGCAGCAGCAATACGATTACCACCCATCGATCCGCTGCGATCGACGAGAAAAATGAACTCTTGATTGGGTCGGTCGGGAAGGCTGAAGCGGGGAATGAGGGTCAGCGCCATGCCAATAGTGTCGTGTTCTGGATGGAGCTCTGCGACGCAGCGTGGAGTATCAAGTCCAGCGGACAGGATGGTGAGAACAAAGTCTTTTTGAAGTGGAGTGTCTGCGGATAGAGAAACGCGCGCATAGTTGGAAAAAGGGAGTTCGTTGGCATTGGGAAGAGCGGGATCCGGTCCTAGCTCGGTGGATATTGAGTGAGATGGGCATCCAATCTTGCGAATGGGAGTCATGGTCTCGATAGCGACGTTGACGTTGATGAAGGAAGCCGGATTGGGGGTGAACATGGATGGGCCCGAGCCATAGCGGGAGCCAATATGGACTGGAAGGAGGAAGCGGACAGAGTCACTTTCCTCGTCTTCGGTAAGCTCTGTCGCGTAAATGAGTTCGATTTGAACTTCCTCCTTTGGAGCAATGTTGCCGACCGAAACCTGGAATACTGTAACGAGTCTATAAGTGCGAATTGAAGCAGGTAATAAGACGTACCATCTGGCGTCTGCTGGGCCATCAACGAGGCGGTCTTGCCCTGGGCTACGGCGGTATCATACGTCTGCTTTGCCTCCGCCTTCTCCTGTACAACCGCGACAACTCTAGTCCCATTCTGCCTAATCATCGTAAATCCGCATACTGCCGCCCTAGCAGGGACTGGGAACGAATAGATGGCCTCGATAGGATTAGGAGAATCATTACCAAAGGTCTGAGTGACTTTGACCTGGGCATTGATCTCCTTTATCGTCACCGCCGCTTTGACGCGGAGCAGAGGAAGGGTGAGAATGCGATGGTGGATGTCGTAGAAGCAGAGTCCCCAGAACGTAGAAGACATGGTGGTCAAGGTGAAGTTCCACGGTCGCACTTTGGGGGGCCTTTATAGTTTAAATGTATTGTCTCGGTCCCGTGTTACATGGTCGCTGTCCGGGAGTCACTGAGTCGTGTCTGCCGAAGCAAAGATGGCTATCAGTCCAACTGGTGAACGCTGCCTAGAGCTGCGTGTTGCGATGAATCACTGTTTTCTCGTGCTGCGACAGTTCAAAAGGTGACTCATCGTCTCCGTCTCCTGTCTCTGGCATTATACGATGAGTCGTTGGCATTGAAATACGCAGAAAAGTGGAAAGCCAACCGCAGCTTGAGCGCAACACTTTGATGACTTGTTGATGATGGTAGAATTCGAAGCGTTGGTAGACTGTAAGGTTAGCGTGATGCCAGATCACGGTAGCCGTCACACGGGTATGTTGAGAGTGGAGATGAGAGTCGACGGCGACGAAGAATCTCAGAGGGTCCGAAATGACTGGTGTAAGTGTAGTAGATTTCGGGGAACCTAATCCATCTACTGTAAGTCTTCGAGTATTTATACAAAAAAGCCAGCTGAGTAATCATGTTGAAATAAGAGTTGAGATAAAGAACTCTTGTCGGCCATGAAATCCGCCGCACCGCGAGGTGGGTAACGTGCGCGTAACACCCAATCGTTACATACGCCCTCCGAACCTTTCCCCAGAGGACAAGGTTCCAACCTGCACGTTGCCCTCGGCATCCAAGTTCTCTCTGAGGCCATCCTGCAGTAGGGAATATCTGTGCGCCCCAAGATGCCTTGGCTGGTCAACATCGTGCTTCAGTGATTCTGCGGTGATTTTGGGCAGCGGTGAAACCAGGTTGGGTGCCCAAGAGAGCTGATGTGTCTGGTTTGTCGCGATGCCCGGGGATGAATGCTTGCGCATGAGAGAATGCAACACGGGATGATGGGATGAGTCGTTGACGACGCGGGATTGGCTGAGCAGGGTGCAGTTGGGAATATATGAAGGGCATAACACGAGAGGGTGACCGGTATGGAATGAAGTGGTGGTGGTGGTGGAAGGAAATGGGAAGAGGGAATCATCGAAATTCCTCTGCCCCGACCCGTCATGAAGTCCGAGTGATTCATCTGTAGAAGTCAGAGGTACTGCAGGTGCATTGATGGACGTGCGATTCAAGACGGAGTTTGTCTTCGGAGCGCGGCCCGATGTCTCGTGATCGTGATGTTTTTCGCTACTGCCATCATCTGCTCTAGAGCCATCTGCGTGTATGCTCAGATCCGGTCTTGGTTTCTCGTCTTTACCACGGCACGGTTGGCTTTGTGTTGCCCGACTCCGAACTCGCCTACACACCCAGTGTGAGTGCCGACTCGGGACGACATCAGTGTCCGCGGCATAGGACACACAAGTTGGTACCATACCGCCAATTGAACAGTTCTGTCTCGCGCTTCCCAGATTAGGATGTGCGCCATTTTCCATAGAGTTCAACAGTGATGTAGTCCCGCCCTCCATTTGTTCTTCCTTTCCTTGAAGATTGCTCCCAGGAGTGGTCTGATTATCACTGAGGTGCCGATTTCTTTCAGAATCAGCTTCTTGCGAGTCTAATTCCTCAGCAGCAAAATAGGCGGCAGATAGCCACATAACATCAGTGTCTTGGAAAGGATCCTCAGCATCGCTATTCGGACGCGCGCCCGACAATTGGATCATCGCTGGGTCATCTCCTTCGCTTGAAGTCTCTTCATCATCGCTGCATTGGTACGACTTATGACCGGGACGACCACAGCGGAAGCATAGGTTCTTGGCCCGGTACTCATTCCATTCACGTCGGCTGAGCACTCGCCTTCTAGGTTCACTGTGGCTTTCCGAAGCATCCGAATAGGAACTCTCAGAATCAGACTCCGAGCACTCGGATGTCGACTGGCTGGACCTTTGATAGTCGTGATCCGTACCATGCGTGGCATGCGTTGTACTCGGCGTGGATTCGGTTTCACTGCGCGATTCATCTTCCAGGCTCGACGTTGAAAGGTCTGTTTCATAGTCATCAGAGGACGAGTTTTCTATGCGAATGGACATGATCATTTCTGCAAGCTCGGCCGCATTGACAACGTCATCGTACAATGACGTTTCTGGAGTGAGTTTGTCCTTCCAAAGTTCTTGCTGAATTCGGGAGTTCAAGCTACGCCAAAGCCGAATAACCCTGTCGCGTTCATCGGTGATACCCACCGTGTTGAACAGTTCACTTAAGGTTGTGATATGCTGTCGTACGGTACGTTCACCCTGTCGACAGTTGTCCAGTTTAGCACGCTGATCCATTCGATAGGTCAACGGGAAGCAGTGGTTGTAAAGCGCCGTGAAGAACTGCTTCAGGCGCCAATTCCGAACGTCGTCAGCTACCTTGCTGAGGTAGAAGTCGTGGGCAATGCCTGTCAAGTACCGGGCTAGCTTGGCCACGCGATACTTTTTGGCGACACGCCCGTCGCGGACATATGAGGTACCATCCGTCACAAACTTCATGAAGTCCCGAACGCTTGCTGACCCATTATACTTTTCAGGTGGTTCAGGCTTCAGAAGTGATTTGCGACTCTTCTTCTTGGAGTGTCTTTTGGATCCGTGACGCTTGGACCTCTTATGACTCGAAGAATCAGAATCCGAACTAGATTCACTCGAGGAATCACTGGATGACGAGGACGAAGAGCTGGAGCTCGACGACGAGCTGCTCGAGTCATCAGGTGGGTTAGGTTGGTTGTTCCTTTTCCCTCCGTTGAGAAGCTTGTCCAGGTGACTTTCCGGAGCAATTTGCTTGGACGGGATAAAGAAGTCCTTAGCGCTGCTTGCTTTGGACTTAGACCGAGAACGCGGGCGTTCCTCTACGACATCGCGGATTTTCTCGGTTATGTTATCCGTGATGGGAGAAGAGGTGCCGCGTTTCTTCAACTTCTTCTTGCGCTCATGCCTACTATGCTGCGCGAAGGGACCCATTTCATCCTTGCCCAAAGCCTTATGGACATCTCGTGAGTCATAATGCTTTGCAGCGGCATCGGGCTCATCCTCAGATAGCGCCGAAAACTTATTTGACTTGAATGCCGCAGCATTATCGGAGGTCAAATTATTATGCAAAGACACATGCTTAGCGGGGACAACTCGAATTGTGGTAGTCGTATCATTTATCAATGGATAAGTTGTATTCTTCTTGCTAGGTATACGACGCAAGCTACGTGTGTACGAAACAGTGGTCCACGGGAGAGGTTCGTCAACCGGTCCCACCACAACATCGCGGTCAAAGACCGGGGCCGCCTGAGAAACATCGCAATGCTTCTCAGGGATACGCGAGTGCACTGAAGCATCCGCAGATGCTCCATGCGTCTCGGAGTGCATGGGTTTAAAACCGCATGCATTGGATAGGGGGAGGGCAAGGTCAAATTGAGGACTTGACTCATTTTTTCGGGGGTCGACACCGTCGTCGTCGTCGTGGGCAGAGGGTGTCGTTGGTGTCGGCGGAGCAGAGAGGGCTCTACGCCTAGTACGGAGATTGGCGGAGGACATGGAAGTAGATGGGTGTTGTCGAGGATGTCCGGGTTGATCAGACCAGGAGGCTCCGTCGACGAGGAGAGAGGTTCAGAGAAAAGCAAGGAGCAGTTCCCAGTCAAAAATATGTAAGGTTAGCGTGATGCCAGATCACGGTAGCCGTCACACGGGTATGTTGAGAGTGGAGATGAGAGTCGACGGCGACGAAGAATCTCAGAGGGTCCGAAATGACTGGTGTAAGTGTAGTAGATTTCGGGGAACCTAATCCATCTACTGTAAGTCTTCGAGTATTTATACAAAAAAGCCAGCTGAGTAATCATGTTGAAATAAGAGTTGAGATAAAGAACTCTTGTCGGCCATGAAATCCGCCGCACCGCGAGGTGGGTAACGTGCGCGTAACACCCAATCGTTACATAGACCCGGGCAAGGCGGGCGATCGACTTGCTTCGAATTCCTCACTGTCAGTTACTAGTTCACCACTTATCTTACAAGTCTGTTACTAAATGCTAACACCTCTCTTACAGAAATATTATCATGTCTCCCGTCGACTATGACGTGAGCCTGTACGCCTTTCTTCGCGGTGCCAGATCTTTGCAACCACCAGAAGAGCACTGGTTCAGAGAACAACTCCGCGAGATTGACGGCGAGTTATCCGTACTCTCTCAACTCGATGTCCTCGACCCCAGGGAACTAGAGCTGTACGAGCTACGCGCTAAATACGCGGCCCCAAGCTTCATTGGCTATCACCTCCCAGCAGAGCTTATCTTAGAGATATTCATTTGTGCAGCTTCCTCCTCTGCCTCGAGTCAGAGCATTCTCGACACTAGAAACAGCACCCCATGGATAATTTGCCGAGTCTGCGCCCTTTGGCGCGAAATTGCGCTCTCCTCCACCGCGTTATGGCGCACCGTCATCTTCTCAACTCCTTATCCTCGCCACTCTGCCGACATTCTCTCAGAGTATCTTGCACGCTCTGGCGAGCAAAGCCTCACGATATCGCTCTCCCTCAGCCAAGCACACAGCGGCATCATACCCATTCTCCTTCGCTCTTGTCATCGATGGAAAAAAGTCCAAATCCAGGTTCCAGAGATGGACATGCTGTCCCCCCTCCTCTCTATCCCCGGTACATTACCCCAACTAGAAGAACTCTATCTTTTCCAAACCCGCCCTTGGTACCGTACCCCGATAAACTCATCACCTATCCCACTGATTCCCCAACAACTGCTCGGCGCACCCCTTCTTCGCAAACTCGGAATCATAGAGCACCGACTCGTCGAAGACATGCTATATCTCTCACCCAATATAACCCACTTCTCCGGATACATGTACACATTTCGCCAAGTCCGACAACTATCGTCCCTCCCAAACCTAGTCGAGTGTCGCATGTTAGCCACCATGCTCATGCAGAACGAGTCCCAACCGCAATCCATCGTCTTTCCGCGCCTCCAACGACTCTCCGTCGACGATGTCCGCATCCTGAGAACACTCATGCTCCCAGAGCTCAATTCCTTCTCGCTTACAGCCCCTTACATGTCAGCATACATTCCCATCATCCTCGAGGACTTCCTCAGCCGTTGCCCATGCACCCTGCTTTCCATAACCGCCCCCGTAGTCCTGCTCTCGGTTCTCAAGATGCCGCACGACTCGTTACAGAGCGTGAGGCGTCTGTCCATGGGGTTGTCCAGCGTAAACTGGAAGCACACCCTCGACGTACTAGCGGCCTTACGCAGTGACGTGTTACCCCGCCTAGAAGCTATAACACTCTTGGTGTACGGCGCGTCGAGCACCCATATAGCGTTCGAACCTTTGCTGGCTATGATATCCTATCGGCTTGGGGATGCAGCACGCAATAATAATGTGCAGAAGCTGAAGTCGCTGAGACTTTGTCTGTGTTCGGTGGGAGTAGTGGAGGAGATGCGCCGGAAAGGGCTAGCTCGTTTTGAGTTGGATGGCTTGGTTATTGAGCATAATCAGTCTTATGGGTCGGAGAGAGATTGGACGCGACCGTGGTGGTTCCTTGAGGATGATATTCCTGATTCTAGACGAACGTAGACGAAACTTGACATGCCAAGACGTCCATCCCAGTCCATAATGCAGCCTTCAGGTTTCTCGCATACTAGTAAGCTGTCGGGACTCGGAAGGTATGCCGTCGATGGGGGCGTGTAAAAAGGTCTTGTACACTTCCCATAAACTCGACAAAACGCATCTGAAATAGATGCAACTGTGATTGTGGCGCAAGCTGTATTTGTTCATTTGTGGCATCAGCTATCATAGATCCCTTGGATATCTTCCTGTACTTGGGAGCTACAAATATCATTGAGATGTCCACCAAGTGTGCGTCGACACAAGTTAGGTAAGTAATAGCTGTGGGCGAAGATGTTAGGTTTTAAGGTTTGATCAGACGGTGATAGCGAACTAGTCCTGGGAGAACATTGACACTCACTTTGTCTGTACCGCTGTGATGTACACTTACACGAACGTATAGCATATGACGGTCTTTATTTATCAGTTCGTGAAACGACTGGCTGTGTAACTGGGTTTGTTGGTATGAGTCATCATGACTCCTTACTGTTAGGCGGGACAGTAGGTACATAAGAGACGAGCGACAAACTTGGTCAATATCTCGACTCAGTTGACCGTTGCGCGTCCAGAGGATCTGCTGTAGATCAAAACGGAAGACTCCGAAGAAAAAGCCGATCAGACACGCTTTCGGCCTATTCCTTCCTTCTTTTTCCCTCCACGGAACCATTCCCACCGCCTCCATGCAACCTTGACAGCATCGCCTGAGTCGAACAGCGTCGATAATGATGGCTCAATATCTTGACGGACCACCACCGCTTGTCGATCAGCGAGCACCAACGGGCATGGCAGGCATGATCCCACCTCCACCTGGCGCCGCTCACGCCGGTAATGGTCAGAACGAAGGCTTCTTTGGTGCCTTTCCTGGTCATACTAGTAATAACCACAATGCGTACGTGTACAACCTCTCTGACGACGACGACGACGATGGTGTTGATGCTAATTGACAGCGGCGCGACTCCCGTACACTGGGGCGGCCAGCAGCTGGGTCCCATGTCGCCATTCGATAGATTGAACAATTTCCCCACTCCGGGTCCCAATCCCAACCCGAATCCATGGGGACGGAGTGGGTCTCCAGATCCGTGGGCTGCAGTTGGCGGCATAGGCGGACAGTCGCATTGGCAGGAGTCATCTGCCAATCAATGGCCTAGGTCGCCGCCGCCAGGACGCAACCAAGACGGCTTTCTCAGCACCGCGTGGCAGGGCGAAAACGCCGCTACACCCTCTATGACTGGTCAGCCCATAGGCGAGGGTTTCTTTGGTTCACGTGCAGGAACGACTCCGAGTCCATTCACAGCCAGTCCTCAAACGACATCCAGTCCTTATACACTTAATCTCGACAACAACGCTTTCGCTAGCTATAACTATAGCAGTGGGCCAGCCAGCGCCCCGCTTCCTTCTCCGCCAGTTCACGAAAAACATAGACGTTCCTTTTCGATTGGCAGGAGAAAAGCCAGAGACGACGGGTGGTACCCGCGTGATACTAACAATTATGGTGAAGCCAATCTCGCTCAGCGTCCACGAGATTGGTCACAGGATTTCGAGCTCCATCCCTCCATGTTGAAGCGCGTGGCTGCACCAAAGAACCGTTCGGATGTCAAAGGTGATTCTTCGCGCGTTCTATGATCCAATCCAATTAATCCGTGACAGAATCCCCCGATCCCATCAAGCGTGCTCTACACCCGCTCCTCCAATATTCACTCACACGTCCTCCGATAAACATGGATATTCGATATAACCCCATGCAAGGAACTGAAACCACCCTCTTTCCATACCTCGGCCGCGCGTTCAACCAGATCGACCTCTACCAGCTTGCCACGACCCCTTCTGCGCCCTTTATGCGCCTATACCATCCGCGCTATCCCTGGTACATCGATGTCCGGCCCAGCCAGCCCAACGGTGTTACTGTATACGACATCGTCATGGCCCTCCACCAGCACTTTACGGCTCCCATACTCAACAGACATTACTGGTGCGAGGATGTCACCAGCCGCGACCGCGAGGAGATCAACCGCGCGTATTATTTGAGATGCAGGAACGCCCAGGAGGAGCTCTCAAAGGGCGTTCGGCGCTGTGATTTTCTCGGGATGCACAAGATGCTGCGTCTCCAAGGTTTGACCAGGGGGCGCATGGGCATGTGGGAAATGAAGATTGCTGTCGTTGACCTGTGACTCTTGACTCTGTTTATGATATTGCATGTACAATTTTACCTTGTAGACCATTCTTTGTATCACTTACATATCTTATTGTATCATGCTCTCGTTTTTATTATCAACACTGTTGCGTTTGTGTGTACTGGGGAGTAGTGGATAGAGGCCGTCGGGGTGGTGGTTGGAAAAGCCGAATTGGTCAAGGGAAACAAATGCAAAGTAAATGTTCAGTCTGGACAGGTGGTTCATTGATCACGACATAGAGGATCTCAGGCGGGATGGCGGGCAAAAACATCCAACCATACCAGATTGTTGAGCTGCGATGTGCGAGGCACGAGAGCTTAAGGTCTTTGCACCGACACGTGATGCGGTATCTCCTTCCTCTTCCGTTACCGCCACCACGTCGACATCGACGGTGCGCGCTCGAACAGCACACCGTCTCTCCCTTTATTGAAAACCCTCATGTCTAAGAATCACCCAAGAATTGAATACATTTGCGCAGTTCTCCCGCCGAAGTTGACGCGATGTATGAGGTTTGGTCCCGCCCACCCTCGCAGCTGACCGCGTCTCCGTCACAGGAAGTCATTGGGGCCCGAAGGTTCTCATCGGATTTTGCCCACACACTCGCAAGACTTCTGATTGACTAATGGCTATGCATACAATACATAGCATCGTCCGGACAGTGCAAAGATGGAATCACCACCATATAACTTCTACACAGTTTTCTGCTGACACCCGAAAGACCTGTTGAGCAAAGGCTCGATGAAACAAAGTGGCGTTGATCTTTCCGCATACCACCCCTTCCGAATCCTTGTGGCATTGAACTAATTCCAAAATGAGGTTGGGTATAAAAGCCTGCCTGGAGCGCCACTCGGAGCATTCAAGCTGTTACCCTACCTCTTGTCCTCTACCATCATGTCTTCCCCGCTCGTCTGGCTAATCACTGGAACATCGTACCCAGCCTCCTGCAATTTCTGATGCTTTTCTAATACTGCCTTTGGTTGTAGATCTGGCATAGGCTATGAGCTCGTTCTCGCTGCTCTAGAGAGAGGCGACCACGTCATCGCCGCCCGTTCGGCCTCCCTTTCCAAGCTAGACGACCTGAAAGCTCTCGGAGCCAAAGTCCTTGAACTCGATGTTACTGCTCCCTTGGACTCTCTTCACGCAACCGCGCAAGCTGCAGTGGCCTTCTACGGAAAGATTGACGTTCTTGTTAATAATGCTGGTGAATTGAATATTCAATTCCGAGTCGTCACCTAGCACACTACTCAAACGCGACATTCCTAGCATATGTTCATACTGGCACGATCGAGGAAAGCCCGTAAGCATCATCCTCAGATCGTTGGACGCTGCCTGGTAGTAATACTTCGTAGACCACAGGAAACGTTCGACTTGTTCAAGTCAGTAGCCGCTTCCATCATCTCAGCTAGTACAGATTGATGTTAAACGTGCTCCGCATTCACAGCACCAACCTATTTGGAGCCATGAATGTCGCGCGCGCTTTCCTGCCTTTCATGAGGGAAAATCGGTTTGGTACGGTTGTCTGGATCGGATCTCGCTTTGGATGGCAGTAAGTGAACCTTCATACTACCACTTCTTCAAAGCGTTGAAACACTTCCAGTCCTTCGGCCGTTGCATGCGGGATTTACAATGCCAGCAAGTACGCGTTGAGAGGTAATGAGCTATGAACACTCGCTTCGTTCAGTCTTAACGAAGCTTTTAGGCATCTCCGAGAGTTTAGACCTCGAAATCTCCCCGCTTGGACTGCGAAGCATCTGTGTCGATTTCGGACACTTCCGAACTCCCATTCTCTCGGACACAAAGCGTACTACTCCTTATGCTCCTCGCATCGAGGACTACAAATCCTTCGCGACGCATGGGGACGACTTTCTCAGAGGTTGGTTTAAGCTAGACTTTCTTACCATCACCGTTCTGACTCGGATGGTGTCGTTTGACAGCTACCAGTCTCAAGGAGCCTGGCGACCCGCGTTGAGGCGCTCAAGTTATTGTAGATGTCCTGCATGGAGAAGGCAGCGCTTCGGGAAAGACGATGCCGTCTTCGCTCTTGTTAGGAACGGATTGCTATGAGGCAGTCCAGGAGGAGTTGAAGAAGGCTTTGAAGAGTCAAGATGAATGGGCTGATGTTACCAAGAGCACTGAGATTCTAGCAAACTAAGTTTTCCTGTAAGTACATCGTCCCGAATGCTATAGAAATGCTAGAAAATAAGTTGATGGGGCACGAACTGGTTGTTGCTTATCTGTCGTGCGCGAACCAAGTCCATAAGATGTCCAAGTTGAAGTTGCCAGCAATGCCGGATAACGTACTACGATCACGTTGCTATCACATGGGCGGCCGTTGTCCTTTTGCTGTGTACCTCTTGCAATCCTTCTCCATGGCGTCAAGCTCCCAAGGCAGGAATTTCTGTATGTACGTCAGTACAGTCCTAAACGAATGCCTGGGCTCCATACCCGATCTCGCCCGGAATATTTATTCCAAGGACACCGACATTGCGCGGAACACGGCAGAAATGATCTTGAACCTTCGCTTCTGCGCAGTGCATCCATTTTACTTGCCATGCACGAGATTGGAACTCACATTTTGATACGTTAGGACGCGCTCTACTATTACCAAAATCGCCGACGAGCCGCAGAGACTACTATTGACTTCACTAAACGCATTGATGAAGTAACTCGAGCCATTGAACATACCGCTCTTCCCTACCTGCGTATTTTGGATCCTCACGCGTCGAACATATGGCAACGCGTCATGGCGCCTTGGTTTGCCGACTTTTTCAACCAGCAAAGTGCAGTTGACGACGAAACGTTGCCGCAAAGCATACTGGACCGTCTGGACGCCGCATACATACAGCTACCTAGTGAATTCATGGGTGAGAAGTTTTGTTGTACGCCAGTTTTACCCTCCCGCACACGCTTAGTGACCACGCTTGGTAGATAAAGCGAACGATGATGATATGTTGGAACTCGAAGAACTCTCATCGGGTCATAACGCTCCATGCGCACGGCGGCCCAAGACAGTCAACGATCATGGCATTCTGCCCCCAGTCCTCAGCAGGAAGGGTAGAACAACAAACACCCATCAGGAACAAACTTCCGACTCGCCAGCGACTTCAAAGAGCGTAACCCGTAAACTCAGTATGCGCCTTCCCTGGCTACAAGCGTCTATGATACCAACTCCTCTTTTCAGCCGGTTGGCGATCTATATTGCAAAACGGAGACATTACCCAACTGTTTGCCGTTGGTAGTGCTACGTTTATGAAGGAAATTGTCGACTGTATTGACCGCAATATACTTACTGTGAGCTAAGCAGTCATTCCCCCCAAAAAATCTCGACTCACCTTAGTGCACAGGTCCAACATGGAGAACACCAGTGTGATCGATGTCGCATGCGGCGCAAGAACGTTCATTTTCCCTGCGTCGTTCCCGCGACAGGCTCGGGCGGACAGCCTTGTTTATCATGCAAAATAGGGAGGAAAAAATGTAGATTCTCGTCAAAGGTTGAGGCACAGCCTGACAGTGACAGTAACTTTGAGCAAAGTCCGGGAGGTCAGGTGCCTGAAGAGGAGCAGAGTCCGGCTGAACATATTCCGGCGCACACGCGGAACCTTTACATGGTCGTCTCCACAATGGATGAAGACCGTCCTATTGGTGCGTTCCCTCAATGTCAAGTATGGGACGCCTCTCTGACCCTCAGATGAACAAAGTTCCGACGCGGCCCAGGACCGCGGCGGAACGCGAAGCTGAACTTCGCAGCTATTTGGTTCCCTCTGTAGCTAATAAAATCGACTTGGAGACATTGATACGTATAACGGACACTCATTATGGGAATATAGATGCTCTCTTACGGTCGTTTGCAAAATAGTTGGCTGGAGCTGCCTTTTTCGGTCAACGCATTTTTTTCGATTATTTACTCGGATCGACTGTAGCTTCTCTAAATGTACATCTTTGGCCCCATTCCTTTTCTATTTCGAGACTTTAGAAGGTATAGAAGGCCCTCGTCCAACTGGGAGGTACTTACAGCACCGGTGGTAGTGGTGTCAGCGAAATGGGGTGTTCGATGATTCCGTAGACTATGATAGGAGACTATGGTAGTCTGCATAGATGACTACAAGCGGACGACATGCTCAAGGTTGAAAATACGCCACTCTGTGGTTATGCTCCTTAGATCGGGCTAACCCCAAATCAGAGCTTGTACCTGTTCTTTAACTTCTTGTCACAGACACTCTTGAGGCCGGCACGTTTCTTCTGTATGCGGCGGGCGTATACTCGCACTCTCAAGTCTCATTGTATTTCTTCGCCCAATGTACTGTATCATCTATTAAATGCCATTGCAAGGCCCACCTGAGAGGAATCAATGCACATGTACAATAGAGGGGTATACTTCTTCCACTTCAGCGCTCTGTCTACACAAGCCCAGCACTCGACCTCAAGAACCTCCGCGTGATATACTTCCGGCCAGACACCGGATCCCTCATCGTCTTCTTCCGCCCATAGATCTCATCCTTCACATCGTCCATCTCCTCCCGGCACAGTCTCCGCCATTCCCTCTCAGACAACTCTTCGCGCATCTCGGCTCTTCCAAAGTCGATCACGCGGAAGCTTGGGGTGTCCAACGAACGCTCGAGGGGATGGGCGCTTATCGGTCCCGGCTGCTGGAGGACGTTTACGGATTTGAAGGAACCGTGACACACGCCGGCGCGGTGGAGACGGATGACGAAGGAGAATAAGAGTTCCCTGATTGCTACTAGTAAGTAACCCAGCTGTAATGACAAGAGTCGCCACTGACCGGTCCTTGGGTCGTAACACTTCACGATCAATAGGCGTGCCGCATTCCTCTATCAACATGATCGGACTCAGCCAGCCTCGATAGGACCAATGCTCTGGTACATAAAAGCCATAAAACTTTGGGACGACAGCAGCGACAGGTACCACGCCATCACCATCATCGTCGTACATCGCTTCCGAGATAAAGTGATACCCGGTCCAGTCCTCGGTGAGATATGAAGGAAGCGCGCAGCTATACGTCTTCGCTTCATGGCGCAGCATCCTATGAGAATGCGCATCCGACAAGGGCGTCTTTGCCGCCACTGTAACGTCCCCCGACGCCGACTTGGCCGTCAGCGGTATAGGAAGCCGCAGCCGCGGTCTATACACGCGCGAATGGCTCCCACATCCAATCAGCTCGGCGTCCGTGAAGTCGAGGGACGCTTCGATCTGTGTAGAAAGAAACCCTGAGCCACGTTCCGCACGGTCGTCTAATAATTGAGGAAAGACGCGTTTATAGCGCGTCGTCTCGCGCGCCGTGTCGAATTCGGCGAGGTACTTTGTCTTGCCTTGGGGATCGTTCACGAGGAGGATGTCGGGCAGGAGCTCGGGCGAGATGGTCTCCTCCAGCTTCACCGTCTCTGGCAATCTCAGCCGCTGCTTCGGCGCCACCTGACAATTCACAGTGAGTATTGGTTTAAATGAACTTATAATAATATGAGCTGGATACCTCGTTAGGCAAGCCAGGCGCATGCGACGAAGGTGCTGTAGACACAGAACGCGGCGATTCGACAAAATCCCAGGAGCCGTCCGAGCTCAACGACTCGGACTCGGAGGAGTCATCTTCATCTTCCTCTTCACCGCCGCCATCTACAGCAAGGTACTCCGAATAGCGATACGAGTCTTCTCGAGCCGATATGACTTCGAGGATGGGCCAAGGCGAAATGACCGTCGGTGACAGTGGAGAAGATGCCGAGTTAGGTTCGTCGGGGGAAAGTGGCGCCACAGCGTTAAGACAGCGACGCGATTCAGCGTCAATAACGAAATGCGCGGGATCTTGGGCCCATGGCGCACCATCTGGCGAGCGCAGCGCAAGCTCGCGAGGCGCTTGACTTGTGGATGCCATAGACATAATGAAGGATAGCTAGTTCAAGGAAATAGCCGCCGCATGGTGAGGCTGTGAATAAGTAGTAATCTTATTGTGCGTAGATGCGATTTTGGCGCTGTTCCTTGAAGTTCTTTAGGCGCTGGTGCCGAAATCGGACAAGTCCTGTGAAGAGCTATTTACATCGATGTATATGATCAATCCGAGTGCGATGCACTTACACCTAGTTGAATGTCAAGTTTCGCGGGTCAAGGAGAAGAAGAAAGAAAGTCATAGACTGCGTGTGAACATGTGTAAGAAAAATCACAAGTCTCTAAAGCCCCCGAGTGATAAACATCATTGAACTGCCAGAGCTTCTGGAAGTAAGTAATATAGGCTACAGTGCACTACAAGGATCGAGATGTTTCGCATGCGCATGGGCAAAAGCAAGTGCCACCAGGTATTGTATCATTACTAGGATTCGTGGAATCAGTACGCCGCCTTTGATGATAGCTGTTTCCAAAGCAGGCAACTCTGAAGAAGGAACACGCCCAATTTTTGAGGTCATCTACCGACTTGTGGGCGCGGAGTAGGCCGGAAATGTTGAGGGTGGATGCGATATATACTACATGCATTTTTACATTCATTTTGGGATAATCAGTTAGTCCTCGCTCACTGGACGCGTAACCCGTATCGATCTCTCTAGTCTTTGGACACTGTTGGATGCTTAAGATGAAGTGCTATGCACTGATAGCAGTATCAGTGCATAATAACACATAACATGAGACAGCATGTAGCAGGTTATGGGGAAGGGCACCCGCAGGGGATGCCCTTGGGCCCCGACAGGGAGACTCCAGTTGAGGCAGTCAGCCGCGATACCCAAACCCAAAGGAGCACAGCGACGCATCCGGCGGGCTGGTAAGGATGGAATCTCCCTGCAATGTGAGTGGTACCGATACCCAAACAAGAAGGGCCTAAAGGGACCGCATCGTACCACTCGGACAGTAGCATGTGTCCTGGCCACAGAATACACAGGATGCGAATGGTAGCAGTGCCATATCGCGAAAACATAGCAGTTGCATGGCACTGTGTCCCGGCCACAGAATACTCGGGATGCAAACGGTAGCAGTACCTCATGCGAAACATAGCGGTTGCATAGCACTGTGTCCCGGCCACAGAATACACGGGATACGAATAGGTAGCAGTACCGCATCGCGAAAACATAGCAGTTGCGTAGCGTTGTGTGTCCCGGCCACACGAATACACGGGAATGCAGGAAACATAGCAGAATGCATTGTCATACATGAAAGTGGCGACAAGCGTAGCATAGCGAAGGAGCAGCAGTCAGAACTGCCGACACAAGAAGCAGTAGTGTAACAGTCCGTGTCGGCGGCAGTGGTTGCGGTGGCGGAGAAAACAGTGAGTGCGCGCGATGACAATGCACGTGTAGCGCGGTGACGAAACAAGATAGGCATTCCGAGACTGCGAAAATAAGCGAGTAGCTGGTGATTGCGGACACCCACTAGAGAAGGAGTAGGCACTGTGCTTACGACGCGTCGCAATCACCGCAGCCCCGAAACTTGCCTAGGAAGCACCATCGGGTGCTGGCAGTGCAAAACCGCTCCACCGAGCCGAAGTCCAGAAAGTCGAGAAAGTGGCCGAAAACCATGGAGGCCACAGAAACGAAAGGAAAAACAAAGCTGCGGGTGCTAGCTGACCGCCGTGAAGTCAGCGCGCCCGACTTTCTCTGAAGCGACGACGACCGTGATGGCGGAGCGGAAGAGAAAGAAATTGATCGCATCACTTACGTGTCCGAAGACCTCAGTTTGCCCTCCCTCGTGCCTTGGTCTGACAAACTTACAACTCATCTTCCCCACATACCTTAACCGTCCCTTCAACAATATCCGCGTTCTCCGCGCGATCTAAATTCCTCAATATCAACTTTCTCATCATATTGCAGATATTTTCCGTGGCCAGAGGGTCTATGGGCCCTTCCCTTTCCCAAGCCGTCTTCACTCTCTTAACGTCGAGCAGAATGGTATGAAGTCGCGTCAGGCGGCTCAGTGCTTGGAACGCCTTCTGGGCCTCAGAGATATACCTGTTTGTAAATTCTTCCTTTGACTCCCAAGGATATCTGCGATATGCTATACAGAGTCGGGGTGTGACGCGGAGATGCTGGAACCGGCATATAAGATCTGTCAGTGAAATGCATTAGTTGTTTGAATCTCGTGCTCGAATTCAAGCAATACCTACTTAGGAGATCCAGCTCATTGAGACGTACGATAACCGTGAGCTGAAGAGACTGTATTTCTTGAGTGCACGGTTTGTACAGGATGGGATGTCGACTCTCCGAGTTGCGGTGGATTTCCGTCAAGCTCAGGTGTCGGAGATTGGGAAATATTAGATGACCATCAGAGGCCACGATTCTTTCGTAGATGGAGAGCGGTATTGTTAGCGTGTGTATCGTTAGAAGAGTTATATCTCCTTTGAACGCGTCGGACAGACGCAACAGACACTGTTGCGTCTCGTGGTCTCCGGGGAACGACACTATTTGCAACGTGTGAAGATTCGGGAAGAGCTGGAGACAACGGGTAAATTCCTGGTAAACATTGCGAGCGGAGAATGCTGTCAGAGCGACATTGAACACGCTGTGGAGATAGTCAATCATGATGCCAAAATCAAGAAGGCAAACTCTAGTGCTCACCGAATGTAACTAGCAAGCGCTGGAGAGCGTATTGTCACAACTTCAAGCCAGAATACAAGCTCTGTCGCCATGGCCTTGGGTCTATCGGTAGGACGTCCGTCACTACGCAGAGCACACGCTTCCAAGGTCTCCCATAAGAACGGTTTGAAAAGGTGGTATAGGACCCGGCACGTCTGCGATAGAGCAAACACGGCATCAAACTTGATACGGTACTCCTCGGGGAGTATCCCTGATCGCAGGCATGGGATGGGCACGGAGGGCAGGTAAGATAGGATCTCGAGGTGAAGTTCCATAGGCAAGGTGGGTAGACCCTTCGTGTTCGCATCGGGAGGAAGAGGTGGGCGAATGGAGAGCGCCGATGGTTCAGATGCATCTAACGGTTCATCATCGTCACCCGACAGCTTCCTCCTAACGCGTCGTTTCTTGGGTTCAACCGACGGCTTGTTCTTGCGGCCATTCGGCTTGCTCTTGGGTTGCTTCCTGGTAGTTTCCGTTGTGGTAGGCGCCTTGGGCATTGTGAAGAGATGAGATTTAGATTAGGAGACGCGTGGAAGTCGAAAACAAGCACATTTAAGGTCTCATTGTTCAGTCAAACACATGGATCACGTGATGGTTATCACTCATTGTTGAATTTCAATCTCAGCATTCCATCCTGCTGAGAAATGAGTGAATGCGACGATACAAGAGAATCCATTCTAGAGAGTCCAGCAGAATTCCTTCTAAACTTTCGCGGCAAACGGATAGTCTATATATCCCTCACTGACATCCCCGGGACTGAAAAAGGTGGCCCGATTGTACGCATTCAGAGGGAGATTCTTCTTCAAGCGATATGGAAGGTCGGGCTACAGTCGTGAATTGTAAGCCATTGAACGTGGTCTCAGCAGTAGATGGTACTCACGTTGGCAATGAAGTGTCGTCCAAATGCGATCAGATTTCCTGGTGTCTTATCAGCAGCTTCCATCGCAGTTTCTCTCTCATAGCCTCCAGCAGTGACCAACGGTCGCGGAGACCAGATATCGCGAATGAAATCATTCGACCACTCCTTGGGGAACGTCTCGCGGGTGAACACACCACTAATGCGCGGCTCGACGACGTGGATGTAGGCAATGTTGGGGAAGCGCTCTTTGATCTGAGTGACAAGGTAGGTGTAAGTTGGCTTTGGGTCGTCCATGCGCATCTCTGAAATTAATATGAACTCAGGGCAGACAGAAAGCGAATTTAGTCGACCTACCGAGGAATTCATTCCAAGGACTGAGACGAATGCCCGTCTTGGTAGCCCCGACTGCCTTGACTACGGCTTCGATGATTTCGAGTGCAAACCTGCACCGGTTCTCTGCGCTTCCGCCATACTTGTCGGTGCGCCTGTTCGTTTTATCTTGCAAAAATTGGTCGATCAGGTATCCGTTGGCCCCATGAATTTCGACGCCTACCAAGGTTAGCTTGATAAGACGCGATGCTGGGGGCAGCTTACCGTCAAAGCCAGCTTTCTGTGTAGCGTTGATTGCGGCCTGCCCGAACAGCGCTACATATTCCTCAATCTCGGGAATACTCAAAGGTCGAGGAGCCTCCTCTTTACCCGTCACCCTAACATCGGACGCAGAGACATACGGCAGCGGGTCGGATGGGTCCTCTTCACGTAGACACTTGATGTCTGCTGCGCGCCCGAGGGCCCAAAGCTGACCAAAATGGAAACTGCCTTTAGCGTGTACGGCGTCTGTGATCTGGAGGTCGCGTAGTCAGACGTATAGCGCGTGCAGAGAGCTTTGACGAATGCTCACCTCTTTCCACGCGTCTAGTTGTTCCTGCGTGTAGAATCCTGGGACGTGCGGTGAAAGTCCCGCTTTCCGGGCGATGAGCGTCGCTTCAGAGATGAGAAGCGTCCCGTATTGGCTGGCTCGTTGAGAGTAATACTCCTTCATAAGCTTCACATTGGGGACATGATTCTTCTCGCCCGACTTGAGTCGGGTAAGACCAGGAAGTACGATGCGGTGGCGGAGCTGTATATCGCCAATCTGGATAGGTTGGAAAAGCTGGGATGTGCGAGTTGAAGACATTGTTACTTGAGAAGGTAGGGGAGGATGTTGAACAAAAACCATTCGCCAACTTCCAATAAATAGCAAGCTCAAGCATGCTATACTTAGAACGCGTACCCGTCTATATATAAATATCAGTTTCATGATTCATACATCAGAGACGAAGGCAGAGCGAACAACCTTGTCAAATTGAGAGATGATTGTCAGTCGCCTCGGTTAAATGCAAAAGGAAGTGCTGCTGTTCGATAACGCGAAGTAGATGATTCCACCTCGGCTCGTCCGGAAGCCTAGTGGCAATCAGTACGGAAAACCTTTTCGGGAGAGCCGACGCACCAATAAACATCAAAGCCCTGCTGGGACAGAAGTCCTAAACCACAAACGCGAACTCTAATCACATTGCCAATTTATTCATGCCACGAGCGTTCACTCTGAATAATGCATGAGAAACCTGACCAGTCCGCCAAGTCCCATGAACAAATGACTCGCCGGATTTCATCGAGTGGGAGTGACACTGTCGCGCTTCAAGCGAAAGGGTATTTGCAACCAGACTCGGACGCTGACGTAGCCCGAAGAAAACAGCTCTCGATGTTGAAAAAATATTATGACAGTACAATTGGCCTGACGTTCAGGCAACGTCATCTGTCGTGAACGTGAGCTTGTAACACGCGCAGCACCACCCGAGTATGAAAGTAAATTGCTCCACGAGAGGTAACAACAACATCGAAATCCGGGCCGTGCAGGTAGACTACCCACCAAAGTCTGAAATAGCCTGGAGATAGCTTTCCGCCAGCAGAAAAGTGTAAACAATTGCATCCATGTGTTATTCTACGCACACATTTCTGGAGTTTTTTTAGGCTTGATTGGGAACAAAAAACCACGCTAAAGAGATAAGCACTCGAAATCCACAACCTATTCCTAGAGCACCTGAAGCATCTACGGCTTTGGTGAGCGACCGGCCAACGAATGCCCCGGAGAACAAGCAAAGGAAAGCCATCAGTTTATGATCGCGCGTTCCAACTCTATGCTTGAAGTCGAATAGTTTGGGATCCGACGCGAGCTCGACCCATACATGGGATAGGACAACTAATAAAGGTATGGGTGAAATGAGCTGTTATAAACAAGATCGTGGGCGTACTTGTTGTGGAGTATTGCGTATTCAATCTTCTGGCCAACGTTCCTTGCATACCGAGACTGGCGCTCATAAAGGCCACAGTAACAAACGATAGCGGATGTGTCCACACTCCAAATCCACGCCCGCTAGCAATACTCGCTTGATTACTTGCATGGATGGTGAGTGATGCCGCCATGGTAAGAAGGGCTTGGATCATAGTTGCAGACATCAGCCAGATCCGCTTGTGGGTGCCAATATGATCGCCTAGCCGTCCAACGATACAACCACCAGCCACGAAAGACAGTAGCGAGGTCAATGCATGCCTATCAGACAACGGAAATGGTAGAATGTCCGGATTCTTCTCAGTGAGACGTGCCAAAGCCAAGCCGAGCTATACGGGGAGAGATGTTAGATGAAGGCTTAACGGGGAACTATTAGCTCACTTGCGCGCAATTGCCAGTCTGGAATCCGCACCAGACATAAATCGCTGAGAACGATATGACATCGCTAATGAGGACAACGTTCAACAAAAAGATATTTCTGACGCGACAAACTCACAGATAACCCGTCATAAAGTAGAACGCAGCCAATGGGCCGGAAGCCGCCTTTGGATCGACATCTTCGCCAAGATACGACCAGTATGTCGGTCTGGTCTGCGTTTTCTGACTTTCCATGGAGTCAGCGTAAGAAATGGGAGAACAAGGCGTCGACTGCATCCGAGCCGTGAACATTGTATTATATATCTATGGAAACTGGCCGAGCAGGGGCTATGACGACCTCAGCACAATGGCCAATGTCGTTACTGGTCGTCCAGTTGCCGTCGCCGGGCAGCACCCCGACAAGTGGTCATTTTCGCGGCTTATCCTGGGGTTTGCGGCGGGGTTGTGGGGTGGTCGTCGCTGGAAGCATCGCAGTCGCGTTGGAGAGGAGAGTCTGTTCGGCAACTCGGCACAAGTGACAGCATCAAGTCACGAGACTGATCCAACCTTTCTTTAGCTCAGTCACTGAATTCAGACGCTTTCCTCTGAAGGTACTACGTACGACAACAACGGGATGCGGTACTTTGCGATCGGGCGCTGTACAAGAAAGCAGAGTGGCGATCCTATTTGTCCAAAGCCTGTTTTCCGCGTACTGGTGTGCTCAGAACGTCTTCTGTTTCTGTCGAATAACCTAGAACGCATTGCGATGCAGCCAAGGCTTTTCGGATCGTCAGCCCAACGCTGTGCTGTGTCATTTGCAGAACATTCTTCGCTGTCGCTTGGCTCGCCTTAGTGCTTCAAATTACGTTGTATTTGCGCATTTTATTTCTCTCTGTATGGCTATCAGTCTGGAACGTGCGCGGCGGCTCAGCCACAATGCATGAGGTGTGGCGGGGAAGCGCGAGGTATGTAGCTTCAAATTGCATTCTTGTTTTTGAAGCTTTTGACTGTGGTGGGATCAAGAGCTGTTACAGATACACGGGAAGACATGGAACTTCAACGCGTCGTTAATATGTTAACCCTGGAGGGAGACGTCGCTCTCGTTCGGCGTGGCCTGTAATCGGCCATAATGATTATTTCCTCTGTGATTAAAACGCGCAAATACACGGCGGTTAAAACGCAAATCCCGGGTCAGAATCGCCTCTATCAAACGGACGAAGAGGACCTTTCACTTGGCCTTACCAACCACCATGTCGTTCGTCCGGCGGTCCGCCATCCTGCTAGCGTTGTCTTTATCCATTGCGGCGAAAGGCTTACAACCAGGCCAAATCACCGACTTTGTCACGTTTGGAGACAGCTTCACCGACATTGTCCTCGTTGGGGATGGTGGCGTCGCGTGGCCGGTATACGCAGCAGGCGTCGCGTGGTATACTCTAAAACCTCGTCACCCCCATGCCGTATTCCTCTATGCTCGAGGATCAGCTGTCTTGTTATCACAACGGTAGTCTGGATTTGAATCCGACTACGACCTAGTAGATGGGGATGAACGACGTTGGAGTAGACTCACCTTGTAGGGCGTAATGCGGCTTCGATCGCCGATGTGGCGGAGTGTATGGTTGAGAGGTGAAGGTACTGTGTAACGATGGCGCAAGGAACTTCTTGCTTCAGGATGTCTGTCTGTTTCGATATTCCCCCTTCTTCCTTGCATTGATAATGCTTTGTAGATCATCCCGCTCCAGTTGTCGATCTTATATTCTCCAGATTCGTATCCAAATATTATCTTCAGCGGGGAAAGAAACACGACTGAATGGTCGGTGACGATCAGGGAGCTCGTTCTGTAGGGAAACAAGCTGAGCCAGTTGATGCTTCGAGACGTTGCGCCCACCCTCCCTGAGGCTCACATAGGTTCATCCTTTCTGTCTATTCTACACACTTCCGCCACTTTCCAACTGATTGTGGGCTGACTGAACCTCCGGCATCCCCATTTACAACACAGGTTAACGGCTGTGCAAGCTCGACTCCGAAGATCTGACCAGTGATTCGTGACTGCTTTGAATTTGTAGCATAAAACCAGTTTGCAACTCTTCTTCTGGCTAAAACTGAGAACTCACCGCTATGCGCAGCGTGGGAAAGCAAGGGTTTCGCGTACTTTCTGAATCGGGCGTCTGAGTATCTCTTGATATGAACTTCCTCAGTCCTAGTCAGGAGTTGTCATCTATAATGGTTTTTCGTAACCACGGCCCACGGCTGCCGTCTCGTCAAATACCCAAATGTGCCTTGAACCAACTTGAACTGACATCGATTGGACATCGAGCTCCCAGTCAACTCCGAGTCGGAAACGGTTCAGGGATATCATCTCAGCACATGGCGCGTCATGCTTGTCAAAACGTTTCTTGAAACCGGCGCTTGAAATCACATATACAGTCTCTCTCATGACTTGAACACTTACTTTCACGATGGACCGGCTTATCAGTTTTGTATGTTCATCTTTTGAGTATAACAACGCCACACTGACTCTGTGGAAAGGAATACCCGATCACACGACCTTTAAACGAACACTGGAGATACGTGAATCACGCTTTACTGGCCTTTGGCTTGGTCAATTTCGCACTGTTTATGACCTTGAATGCGTATCTTGTTGGTGAGCAATGCGTCTAGTGCAGATCTCACCTCTAAAGCTCATTTTCTAGGTTACGACGTCGTCAGCGTAAATAAAGCCGATTACAACGCGTCCGACAACCTCCCATGGCTCGCCTCCTTGCAGTCAAAAGACTACAGCTGTCAGAAGCACACCTTCCAGCTCGGAGACGTCTTTCGCACAAACGTGTCCGCGTTCTCGTATAACATCTACAACATCCGTACCGACGATGAAGCGACGACCGGTTTTCAATACGCAAACAGTTATCTCAAGCCGTGCGACGTGACGCAGACAGCTGTCCAGGTTTCGCCCGGAGATCGCGCTATAACAGTCTCCGTGAGTCTTCCACGCGCCGTTAAGGTCAAGTGGCGGACTCATGATTAGGCTGCTATATACTGCCCCGAGCCTCTCAACTTTGAGGCCACCACGTCATGGACGTATTCCAACCACTTCTCAATCGGATCCATCAAAGCAGATCTGTTCGCGAACAACAGCATACCGCGCGCGCTTCTCGACGCCATGTCAGCCTTTGCAGGTGGGTGCAAATATCATCTCACTTTCTCCGTTCCATAACTGAGTAAGTGACCAGACGAAGCCTACGAGGGAATATACTTTGGGCTGTATCACACCAACAACAACACAGCCGTCGACCAGCCCATTCGCACCGTCGTTGTCGAGGCGCTCCCAGAGTGCAGTGACTCTGAGACTGATTGTACCTCCGTCCGCCCGCACGTCGCATGGACCTTCATCGAAGCCATCGGCCAAACGGACCTCCAAATCATCGGCGACATAAACTCGAGAACCCTCATCGACATGGAGACGCTGTACAACCTCCTCGAGGTCTTTTTCCACGCCGTGCGCATCGACCTCGGGCGATGGACGCCAGATAACGTACGTACGCGTCCCAAATCTCCACTCTATCCGCGTTCCACAAAACATCACAGATCTTCACAAACACCACCGCGTTCAACACCTCCGTCACGCCGTACGTCCCCGCCGGGCAGGACGACTCGGCGTACTACGACGCGGCCGCCGCCGCGCAGAAACAGGCCTTCCGCGACACGGCCAACACCAGGGGCATGCTCTCCGCCAACGCGACGCCCACCCCGGACGCCATCATACGCATGCAGTACGCGTGTAACACTCTACGGCGCAAGACGGCTGGAAGCTGGTTCACCAGCGTCCTCTCTGCCACGCTGTCCATGTTTCTGACGGCATGGGGCCTGGTCGTGACCGTGTTTGGGTGCATGGCGAGACGCAAACCGGCGGGTGAGTACATATTGCAAGCGGTTATGTGAATTTCTCTGAGCTACCGTTGTAGCTAACCAATGCACCTCGCACGGGAAAGAGCTAACACTGCTCAGTACAAAGTCTCGCGATTCCGATTATGCTGTTGAAGGTGAGGGTCAGGGAGCGTAAAAAACGCTAATTCACATTACTACATCTAGAGCTACGACTCTTACCGCCACGGTAACCTGAAGCATAGCCACAAGGAAGACTTCTTCGACATTTATTCAGTTGGAGTATGGACTGCACGGACATTCTACTTTGCATAGAATAACAATTCGTACACTCGAAAACCCATTGAAGACTAGCTCCCATTTCGAAAGTAAAAGTTGCCTGCGATACATGGGACCCAAGAAAATCCATCGAATAGACCCACGCTGAAGACCAAGTAGTATCTACAACCCACCATGATGCCGATTAGTCCGTAATGAGAGAGGTATGTAGGTATAATAATAAAACAAAGAGGAAATATAGTCCGTTGTGACGATTAAAATCATAATGTGCATACTCTAGACCCTCAACACAAACCGAGCATCCATGCGAAAACCCTCCCCCAACTTCGGATTCATTAGCACCCCCCAAAAAAACTAGCCTCACTCTCGTTCCACATAGACCGATACAGGTCAAGGTCATTGCGAAGGTCGTAAGTGCGATTATATGCCTGTAGAAAAAGGAACGAGTCAGCACTGTGCAACTCCGAAAAAAAAAGTAACGCACCGATTAAAGCAATAACCACAAGGGCGCCAATGACACCGCTGGCGATGACGGCCTTGTTGGATGTTGCAGAGTCCGAGTTGTCGTTCGAGCCGGAGCCGGTGCTGGTGCTTGAGCTGTCGGCACCTCCCGATGCGCTGGAGGAGAGAACGTTGGAGGGAAGAGCCTTGACATCGGATACCGGCTGTGTCTCGATGTTACCACTGCCAACAATGACATGGGTGCCGTTGCCGGGTATACCGTTGACAGTGACGAAGAGGAGACCAGGTCCGGGCTGGAAGATGTTCGAGTTGGGAGGCATCTGCGAGCAGTGGAGAACGATGGAGCCGTCGTCATTGACAGTGTACGTGTTGTTCAATTGCAAGAACTTTTGACCCATGTTCATCGCGTGGGTTGTCCAGCCGGGGCGGACGACAACGCACGTCGCGCTCGCGGCGGCGTCGTTGGACTTGCCGGAGTACGAATCCTTGGAGATGGTAAGGTCGAAGTAGTTACCGCCGTATGAGAGGGTTGTGGGTGCACCAGTGAATGAGGGGCGAACAGAAGCGGAGAAATAAGGAGGGTAGAAGATCTCCATATCATAGGTTGTCGGGTAGTAGGTGGTCAGGTTAACGTCGACGTTGGGGTTCGAGCCGGCAATGAGAACCGAGGCATCAGGTAGGAGGAGGGCAGATGAGTGATACAGACGGGGGATCTTGGAAGCATCCAATCCCTCCCTGGACCAGCGGCTGCCCATCTCGGCGGTAGGGTCGTAGATAGCGGGGGTGAAGGCGGGATCGGAGGCAAGAGACATACCGAAAGGCATATCACCGTACGATTGAGTCACGAGAGTCTTCTCAGAGTAACCAGCTGTGCCGTTAATGCCACCGTTGACCATCAAGAGCTTGCCGGTGGGGAGAATGATGAACTGGCCCATGGTTCTGCCCTCCAACATGTCCTCGTCCTGCTCGTACACGCCAGAAGAACCGTCCTGAGGCTGGGGAGTGATACGTTGGCAATCCTTGGAAGCGGGGTAGTTGAACGTGTCTATGAAAGGCCACGAGTAGTTGCCCCAAGCGTAGTCGGGCATGTCGGTGCCACCACAGAAGAGGATAGTGGGAGTGTAGTTGTTCTCGGGGGTAAGAGGGAGCATGGCGACACCGCCTGACGCGGGGTAAACGCGAGCTACGCCTTTAGGCATGTCGGGAAGGCGGGTCTCGGCGTTGGTAGCGGGATTCCAGAGGGCTGTATCCAAATATCAGCACATGATGGAGATCGGATATCAATCGGACTTACTGCTTGAAAGATTGGCTTGAACGAACATCAAACCTGAAGGCAAGAGGAATGTGTGGGCATACGAATTGAGACCCGAGGTGTCAATCATGAACTGCATGGTCTGCGCGTCGGTGTTGTCAGGGTTCGGGAAAAACTCGTAGGTACAATCGGCAGCGCCTCCCTCGAATTCGGGATCAACGTTGGGCCAGTTTCGGTTAACGTAACCGCCCTGGACGAAACCACCGATGAGAACAATTTGACCAGTGCCTGTGGGCTCAGCGGTCGAGTACCAGCGCTGCTTCTTCATGGACAAGACAGCCGGATCGTCGAACCAGCCACACTTTGTAGAGCCGAAATCTGATCCAGCGGGACAAGGGTCAATTATACGGATGGCTTTAGTACCGTCGTAGTCCTGATAGGTCGCGTCAAATGAGGCAGAGAAACCGCCTTCGTTCTTTTCAGAGCCGATGGCACCGCCGACTATTAGTATTAAACGTGAGTATGACGTGTAAATCAGTGAGCAAAGCACTAACCGCCAACTATTGATTGGGGTTAAACGTGAGTACAAAGTTTAAAACAGCGAGGAAAAAGAGACAGACCTGCCGCATTGCCACCAAACGTGGCAAAGGAACCGTTGGGTAGATGCATACCAGAAGCACAGAAGACATTGGTCCTAATGTCCTGGAGAGTAACGTCGTGGGTGGCAATATCCCTGCATCGTCACATCATAACGTTAGCACTAATAACTCAGGCGGGCAACGATGACCGCTCACCAAACCGCACCCCATGCTGGATGGCCGTTGATCTGGGCGGCGTTGCCCTCCGCCTTGTCCATGATGTATACCATCTCGTCGTTACCGAGGAACATCTAATGGGCGCTATTGAGCGCGTTAAACGTGGAAAACGACAATGTTACTCACCATCATTGCTGATATCTTACTGTCTCCTGCATTGGAGAACGAGCCCGCCTTTTGTGCCCACGCCGGGGCAGCAGCGACAGCCAGCGCCAAGGCCAGGCGCGAGGGAGAAATAGTCATCGTCGTCGATCCTCGCGAGAAAGGCAACAGAATAGAAAAAAGTGAAAGAATGACTGCGAGGATGATCGTTGGAGGGGGGAGGGGAAAAGGTAGGTGACGGCCAACAGAGAACGGAGCTCTCTTTTCTTCTCTTTCCAAGAGCAACCACGCGATCAACTGATGGCCACTGTACAGCCTGTGAAACACGGGTCGCCCGACCTTACCCACGTCATCGGTTAATGATTTCCGTTGTTTCAGGACCAAAATTTTTATCGGTCCAGACACGGCTAGACAGCGTTCCCCAGCGCTCTCGAAAAATACGCGGAATTTCCTATAGAACCTCCGCCTCTCTTGCCGTTGTCAGTGGAGTCGGCAGGGAGCGCGACCAGAAGTGAAGGAGAGCTGGATCCTCGCCCAATTTGGAAATGTGAACCATTTCCAACGATGATTCGCGCAAAATGTCGATCCCCACCCCCGCGCGCCATTTTCGCCTCGCTCTAGACTCTACACCATTCCTAGTTTGTCGCTACAGTGTATATACACGTGTAATACTGAGCGATAACTCGCATGAAAGTCGCATGGATGAACGTAGGTGGCTACCTGACCGCTTTGGCGTCGGGACCTTTTCTCTGCGCCCTGACTTGCGTGCTTGCTTTCGGTGGCTTGGATGCTAAGGCGGCCTTGGCTGAGGCTCACCCCCGCTATTTCTCCATATCGTTTCATCGGACATTCACAAGTTTCTACTCATTCAACTTGCCTGGGGTCCAACATCGCAAAACCCGTACGGCGCACTGCACCTAGTCTAGACTTTGTACAGCGCCTACACCGCCAATGGTTTCTTCGGTGCCGCTTCTGCAAAACTTACAGATACAATAGAATTCTGATGCATTCAACAAGCCTGTACACTCGGAGAAACAATTCCGTCTAGACTCACCTCCCCGCCTACTTTATGATCGACACGCCAGCTCTGGACCTGTTTCCCTCAATTAAACACCTTCTTTCAATTTCAAATGCATGATGGAGATTAAAAACAGTCTAGCGACAGAGTAACAGGCAGATAGGGAGCTGGTATGTGCGTCCTGCCGTCCTCAGTCGAGACACTTGTCCAGAGCGTAGTCCAGCCTCGAGCCTTGAGTCCTTTCTGCGGATTTCGCGACGCGTCGTGATCATAAGAAGGAATGCATCTTGGGCAGACAGTGGTTGATAGAGGATGAGGTATACGCGTACATAGTCAGATAGGCTCGATATCCAAACTTCTTCAAGTGACAATCCGAGTACCAGTTTAGTTCAGTCCCGAGCAGGTCCCGAAGGATCGACAACACGCAGAAGTTCCAGCAGGAGTCCCATCCTACATACACATTTGGTGACGAGTCACGCTTGGTTTTCCTTTTCCTCCCCGAGGTGATGTGTCGGGGGATCATATTCGATGCGATCATTAGGTAGTGTGGCGCATTTTGTGAACCTCCAATGCAATTCGCCTGGCTTGCAGGCCTATCAAAAGAAATCACGGTCAGAGAAAGAGACAAGGGCGGCGTCTGAGGCTTACCATATATCTCGATAATTTGCAAGTTCCATTCCCACAAGTTCGATTTTCTAATACTCTACGTCCTCTCTCGGGATCTTTTCGAAGCAGAGCCTTTTCGCGCGGCGCGCACTTCGACGAGATACTTCTGTCCGACGTAGTGTAATATATAAAAAGTAGGGGGTTTGGTGTAGATCTCCCAAAGTAATGGCTGTCCATGGTCTGTTCTTCTAAAGAGTCGGAACGACGGAGTCGACCCAAGCGAGGGAATGTAGATGCTCTGATTGGTGTGTATCACGTCGCTCATGCCGCGACTCGCGTCCAAGAACACGTTGACCGGAGGGGGGGTTTAGAGTAACACTGGGGATTTGAGACGCCACACACGTGCTGAACGCGCGAGTGAGACTTACAGTTTCTTAAGTATAGAATTGGACCAACAGTTGCAACTTGGCACATCCTACAGTGAGAGAGAGCTTCATGGGTGTCACGGTCGGAGAGTCCAAGCTCAGTCATATGCAGAGATGCCTAGAAAGAAGGAAGGAAGAGAGATGAAGGAGAAGCACAAGATGCAAATGTATCTTGTGGGTTTGGGGGAGAGGACTCCGCTTGCGGTGCGAGGGGGTCGAGATGGCGCAGTCCGCGAAGGAAAAGGGAAACCGGACGGTCACGTGCCGGAAATCCAGACTGCAATGTCGACCCGATGGAGAGGGCAGGAAGCGGAGGACTCTGGTGCAGGCTGGAGGATCCAACCAACCAACACATAGGGAATAGGAGGGTGGGTGCGAAAAAGTGACGACCGACGAGGCTGGTATAGCAAGGATGGGAGTTTGGGGAAAGAGAAGGAAAGGCTGACGCGATCGATGGGGGAAACCAAAACTGGCATGACTAAATACGGACATGTAGACTATGAAAGAGGGCCTGCTCCTTCCTTAGCTTGGCCCTGCGCTCGCTACTCAGGAGCTCGTTCCTCGCTCCTTACGCGAGCGGTCCATTTTGCCAACACTTGGCCAACACGTGCATATAGATTTCAGTCCGTCATTTATATATCCCACTTTCCGTTACAGGAAACGTTCGCAGTGCACGAAGGGCTAGAGAGATATAGCTATCTGAGTTTACCGGAGCAAGATTAAAACTGAGCGTGCCTTGGACCTTGACAATGAGTGAACCTGAGTGAACTTCTTTAAAAACGGAACATCGGTCCGACATCCGTGTAATACCTTTTGTCTCTGCCATCACGATACTAGGACTGTTATACCTCCACCTGTCTCTGTCCGATTCCCCCACTGTTCCCAAGCCTGCGCCTTCGCCCATGGAAGCTGGCGCGCACCGGCGTGCATCAAGGGAGCCTCCAAAGCTGTCGCCAAACAGGCACCAATCCAGTATCTCTTCCCGAATCCCGATAGTGCCGTGACATATTTTATGCGAGATATGTTTTTTTTTTTTTTTTTGGTAAACGCATAGTTTATTGAAACTGTGGCATAAGGAAGTATCTAGAATAGTACTAGACGTTTTCGACATAGTCGTCCTCCCAGGCCTGCGTGGTGGCGCGAGGAAACTGGACAAAACCTCGCGCAGAAGATGATACCCCGAGGAAATGCTTTTACGCACTCCGTGTGGGACTCGGCATCAGCAGTCAAAGAAGTCGCGAGCAAGAATCTTCTACCTACAACTCACCTACATAAGAAAATTCTACACTACTTGTACTACTTTACTGCTGCGTGACTCGTTATGATGCAATACCCACTAAAACCCCGGTTTCCCCAGACCAGTCTGGGGGTAGGTCCCGCTCATTGACGAGCGTTCCTTGCCATGTTGCCATCATGGCTTCAGGAGATATTCCGCCGTGCTTCGCACTCTTTCTCTTCCTGATCGCTGCTTGATCCAGTTGCAGCCTGTCGTTCAGCGCGTACAGTAGTCGGTTCCTGATTTCCCTCTTTGTAGCTTTATGCTCATCCTCAGTCTGGATCACGCGTTCGTTCCGTAGCTTCCAGATAAGATGTGCTGCTTCGGTTATGGCTATTCTTAGCAGCCTCGTATCGCCAGTTACCTCTTCGTCGTCGGCGCTCTTTGCTGTTGCGAAACTCACAGCTAAGAGATTTTCAAAATTCAGCTCACACAGCCTCGAGCCTTTCTTCTGCCACAGCTTTCCTATCAGATCCCAGGTTTCCTTCTGACCCGGTGCCTGGCATTGGAACAAGATGTGTTCCATTGATTCGGTATCTCCGCACTCTTCGCATTTCCCGCGGTGTTCTAGTCCTGGCTTGCTCTCCCACCATGATCCCACTTTGTAGGCGTCGTGCATCAGCATCCACATGAAGTACCGGACGGGTTTGGAGATGTCGTTGTGTCGAAGCCCTTTCCAAAGCAGCTTGTTCGACGGCGTACGTCCACCCAAATCTTTCGCTGCGAATCTTGCTCTATCCAGGTTCGCGTTTGTTCTGCGTCGATTCATTTGTTTCCTGAGCGTCTTGCTTTTAGACATCCTTGCCCGCGCAATCTTTATTGCCTTGTAGGCTGTTGTATGCGAGATATGTTACCACTCTTGGATTATCGCACTTTTATTCGAACACGTCCCCTCTTTTCTATCTGACTATGCCTCCCTTTCAGACAGAGGTCTCTGTTGTCCTAGGGATATGTATCGCTGTCAGCATAGTCGGCTTCGTTGCGCTCTGGCCCAAGGAAGGCTCGATTCAATTGCCAGTTCACGAGGATAGCGAAGGCGTCGACCCATTTGACGTTACCCAGCCGATTGATTTTATTGACGGCACGCCAATCGACGAGAACGCGTTCTGGGCTCGGGTATGGCTTTGTGTCTGGTTTACTGCTACTCGTACCGAACATTACACAGATGCGGACGCGAAAACTGTCTTTAACCATACTTTTCGCCATCGTCCTTGTCCTGGAGATGGCGTTGTCCCTTGCGGAGTTGGCGACTTTCAGTTTCATGGCTCATGCCCCGCGCGTTGCCTACACACTCTACTGCCTCGTCGTCGCTACGCGTTCTGTCAACCAGGAGATCGTCGCGTACCACGCGGAATCTATCATTCATCTCACTGGCCTCACGGCTGTCGCGGCGGTAGTCCTCGGTCTCGCTTCTCTTCTTCCTTCGCAGGCTCCTCTGCAGATTTTCAACAAGTTTACAGACCACTTGGCGTGGCTTCGGCTTCTAGTATTCATAATATACGCCGTTACATGCGTATTATCTGCTGGCACTTCTCTAGGACCACCTTTGCATTTTGAGCCCGCGGACATTTATCTTCCAAAAGACGTCTCCGCTCTCACCAATCGCGGACTTGAAAATGTGACTGGAATAACAGGTGCGGTTTGGTCTACGTACTTGCTTAGACACGTCTCCGACCATCTCGCTAGGAGCTTCACCATGGGCTACACTATTTTTCTCATACATTACGAAGGTCGTCATGCTCGGAAATGATATCGAGAGTCTTGAAATAGGCGATCTTCCCATCGTTCCCTCGAGTATACGCGCTACGACCAACTACGCGAATATGAAAAGAACCTTCAGAACTGCGACTTCGAAAATCGGCGCGAGGGCACTGAAGCCAGGCTCCGGGTGGAACCTTGCCTTCAGGCTTATACGTTTCAATGCTGTTGCTGTCACGGGTCAGGTCCTTTTGACACTCTTGAACGCCTCCCTCTTTTATGCGCCTCCCTTCTTTCTGAGGAAGCTCATATCTTACCTTGAGACTGATCCGGAAAGGCAGGATCCGGGTTGGGGATGGGTTTACGTTGTGGGTATGTTCGGAACCAACGCAATCTCTTATCTAGGCATGTTTCCTTCTCACAGGATGTACCCGGCCTGATAAGCTTCATTAGTAACGGATCAACTCTGGATGCTCTCGACGACCCAACTCGAAATTCGATTCAAAATCCAGTTAAATTCTATCCTTTTCGCCAAGACCCTGGTCAGGAAGGACATGGCATCTACTGCGCCACTGCCGAAGGCCATGAATGAGACTAAGAAGAAGAAGGACACAGATTTCTCCAGCAAGGCTCAGATTATGACACTGATGACAACCGATGTTGACCGTCTGAGCCAGGCTTGGCAGTTCTTTCGACTGATCGGTGCGTCTCGCTGTCTCGTTATCTAGTAATCCTCAACGTCTATTTAGACTCTCCAGTCCAAATTGCGATTGGCACTTATTTTGTGTACCAACTGCTAGGTATGTCTCCTTCCGCAACTTCCGGGATCCATCCCAAACCCGTTTCCAGGCGTATCGTGTTTCTTTGGCCTTGCCGTGACGTGTTTGTTTCTCCCCATAAATCATTTTCTTAGTGCCGTCGTCGTCAATGCTCAGGATAAGCTAATGAAAGCCCGGGATCAACGCATATCCCTGATGAATGAAGTGAGGTCTGTCTCGTGGATCAAGAAATAGCGTCCTGACTTCTTTAGATTCTTGGGGCGATCCGTATGCTCAAGGTGCGGCTCATGTATCTGCAATCGGGCCATATATCTGATCGTTATAATAGTTCATGGCTTGGGAACGTAACTTCGAGGCGAAAGTCCTCAAAATCAGAGTGACGGAGCTAAAGTATCAGCGCCTCAATTACACAGTCGCAGTTAGTCTCCACTAGTACTTGCCTTCATGTTGCTGACTTTTCGTTTGTCGGCAAACAGACATTATGGAACGCTATATGGTTCGTGCTGAATACTTGACTATTCAGGGTCTCTTACTAGTTGTCGCGACGGTAGGAGCACGACGCCCATTCTCGTAACATTAGTGTCGTTCTGGCATTACACTGTCATCCGTCAACAGGACTTGACTCCGTCTATCACGTTCACATCCATCATCGGTAAGCAGTTCTCTTATGCTGAAAACATCCTTGCTCAACGGGAGCAGTCTTCAATCAGCTCAAATTCGCACTCAATTCTCTCCCCGAGACGTTCATCAACATGCTCCAGGTTGGTATATTTCAAGACCGATGGTATAGGCCCTGATCTTCCGTTCTCAGAGTCTTGTATCCATGCGCCGTATCGAGAAATACCTGAATTCTCCTGAGATCGCGCCTGTGCCGCCGCTCTCCGAACAAACAGACACCATAGCCTTTCAATCTTGTACGGTGACCTGGCCTCACGATCGGTCAGGCTCAAGTAGACCTTCTTCCGCCGCGTCAACACCTCGACAACAGTTTTGTTTGATTAATTTATCCCTGAGGTTCCCGAAGGGCGAACTCTCTTTGATTTGTGGCAAACTGGGGTCAGGGAAGACTCTACTGCTTCATGGTTCGTAAGTGCTCCATAGCCAAAGAGTTAGCTGACTTGGTGTGGTCCGTGCAGCGCTGTTGGGCGAGGCTGACGTTCTGACGGGGAACGTTCTTTGTCCCCGTTCTCCTCCGGACGCTCTTGCCTCCTTGCAAGACGTACATGGGGACGAAGATTGGATCGTACAAGGTGTATATGCTTACGTGCCTCAGGTATGTTACCCAGTGAGACGCTTCCACGTCCTCATCTCACACTTAATGAGAATAGGCTGCATGGCTTCGCAACGCCTCTCTCAAAGGTATATTCCGCATCGAGCATCTTTCGCTACCGTGTTCACGAAATCAATAGATAACATTCTGTTCAATCTCCCGTTCGATGCTCAGCGATACAGGCGGACATTGGAGGTGAGTTTCACGCAGTTCAGTTCTGATCGCGCTTGCTTCTCCTTCGCAGGTATGTGCTCTTGTCGCGGACCTCGCTATCCTGGAAGACGGTGACGAGTCCGAGATCGGAGAGCGTGGGGTACGTTTATCAGTTTCAAAACGTTCTCCAAGGCTTATCAGCTACCAGATTAATCTCTCAGGAGGGCAGAAAGCCCGAGGTGAGTGTTGTCTCCCTTCGTCTGTCCCGTCGTGTTCAAGTCATCAGTGTCGCTGGCGCGGGCTGTATACTCTCGGGCTTCCATTTTGTTTCTAGATGATGTTCTCTCTGCTGGTACGTTCGCTCCTAGTATCACCGGCGTGCTCGTCCCTCATAACGTACAGTTGACGCTCATACCGCTCAACACCTCTACAATGAATGTTTGAAAGGAGATCTCATGCAATGTCCGTCGATTTCATATCGTTTACCTGTCGCTGCTTACGCGGATTAGGCCGGACCGTCATTCTCGTCTCACATCATGTCCAGCTCTGTGCTGAAGGGGCCAGCTACATCGTCGCACTAGATAATGGGCACGTCCGATTTCAAGGTAGCCGTGACGCGTTCCAAGCTTCTGGCGTTATTCGAACGTTGCAGTCCGGTTTCGCTGACGACAAGGATGTTGCGCTGGAGAAGGAAGCAGAAGTGTTAGAAGTACAACTTGACTCAGATGCGGGCTCGGAGACACGGTCGACCATCACACTTACCGCGACTCCGTCTGAAGCCACAGGTTCAATGGGGGATAGAAAGCCGGCCCGTAAACTTGTGGAGGAAGAAAAGCGCGCTGTTGGACGTATCGGCAAGGATATTTGGCTGACCTACTTTAGAGCTTGCGGCTCGCCAGTTTACTGGTCCTTGTTTGTCTCGATATTTGTGCTGGGGGCTCTAAGTCCGGTCGCGGAAAACAGTTGGCTCAAGTCTGCCGCGTCTTTCCTACTGACTACTCGTTGATTTTACGTCCGCCAGGTATTGGTCCAACAAAGTCCTGGAAGCGGATGGTTCTCGAGGTCCCCTCTTCTACGTCAGTGTTTACGCCGTTGTACGTCGCCGTTCGTCAGCCTCAAGTCGTTATGCTTAGCTTTCCCTAGATCACGTTCATTGGTTTGTGCTTCCCGAGCCTTTGACCGTGCTCTTATCTCTTGCCAGGTCTCATTTTCACAACTCTCCGATGGTTTGCGTTATGTAAAGCTGTCTTTCGTACACTGTACAGGCATCTGATGTTTTCCCACAGACCAGGGCGCCATTCACGCTTCCGTTGTCCTGTACCAGCGTAGATACATTTCGGTCCTGTCTGGCCTGTTCGTGCTGATTGGTTTCAGGGCTTCTTGAAACCGTCCTTTTCACTAATATCCGATTCCATGACACCGTGTCAAGGGGGCGGCTATTGAACAGGTTTGGAAAGGATTTCGAAGGCAAGTGACTACGAAATGTTTCCATGCCCGACTTGACCTTCCGCAGGCATTGATAGCACCTTGGCGGACAACCTGGGCCGTAGCTTTATATATGGTTTATCGTCTGCCACTACGCTAATCACTGTCAGTGTGGTTGGCGGAGTACCATTTATTGCCGCAGCCCTGCTGCTGTCGAGCATCTACTACAACGGCGAGTGTTCTCCGTAAAATCTTTACTCGCCATCCTGAAGTCTCCGCTAGTTGCCAAGATTTATGGCCCAACCTCTCGAGATTTGCGACGTCTGGGTAAACGCTAACTACGGTATATCGGCCATTGACTTACACAGTGCACAGACTCTGTCACCCGATCGCCTTTGTACTCTATGTACGGTGAGACCATTGCTGGTGTAGCTATCATCCGATCATTTGGCGCATCCTCCAAATTTCTTCGGGACATGTTACGCTGCGTTGACACCGTGAGTTGTCTGATGCCTTGGTGCTTATACTCACTAACAATACATAGAACACGAATCCCTATTACTGGATGTGGAACGGTACTGAGTTCGCTCACGATAACCGTAGACGGTCTGACCCTCTTCCTCTCAGTGAATCGGTGGCTTTCCATTCGGTTCAACATGGTTTCTTGCGGAATTACCGGCGTGACCGCTGCTGTCGCAGTTCTCAACCCTCGCATCGATGCGGCACTTACGGGATTTGCTCTCGCCTTTACTAGTACCATCACGAACGATATCCTGTACATGGTTCGTCGTTTTGTCGGTCTCGAGCAATTAATGGTCGCTCTAGAAAGAGTGAAAGAGTATTGTGAGCTCGTTCGCGAACCACCGGAGTTCATAGAGCCGCGGCCGCCTAGCTCCTGGCCATCGAAGGGTGCAATTAAATGCGAAAATCTTGTGATCCGGTATGCGGTATGGGAGACTATAGTTACTGCCACAGTGCTACTACTCACAGTTCAAAACAGGCGGAACTCCCCAAGGTCTTACATCACTTGAACTTTGAGATCCATCCCGGCGAAAAGGTATACTTCCAACTCACCTCTCTATTGTGCTCATACATTAGCCAGATCGGAATTCTTGGACGAACGGGATCTGGAAAGAGCACACTTGCCCTCTCGTTTTTCCGCTTCGTAGAACCCTCTGAGGGTCGGATCTTGGTTGATGGACTAGACATTGCCTCTATTGGCCTTGCCGATTTACGAAGCAAGATCACTATCATTCCTCGTGAGTCTACTTTATCTATGCAAGAGACTCTCTCACGCGTTAATTCAGAGGATCCTACGATTCTAAGCGGAAGCTTGAGGTCCACCCTTGACGTGTTCGAGGAGTATCAGGATGCCGAAATAGTAAGTTCTGGGTTACGTCATGGAGAGCTGAGGATGCACATCATTTTCTAGTTCGAAGCCCTTCGACGAGTACATTTAATTCACGCAGAAGAGGACGCGAATCGCGACAGTGAAGAGGACACTGTCAATGCCAATATGTTCCGAAATCTCGATTCCCCAGTTTCCGAGGGGGGTGATAACTTATCGACGGGGTACGTCGTATGCGACTCGATCGATGCTTTCAAGCCTCAAGGAAGCGTACAGAGAGAAACAATTATTATGCATGGCACGCGCAATCCTCAAAAGGTCAAAAGTCTTGGTGATGGACGAGGTAGGAGTGCCATTTCATTCACGCACCATGACTCGCTGAGATTTACCATGTTAGGCCACTGCCAGTGTAGACTATGTCACTGACGAGTTGATTGGAAAGACGATTCGGCAGTGAGTTGCCACCCGCTGGTTCGAACTGTTCTCTCAATCACATATAGAGAATTTTCTGCCAGTACCATCCTCACTATAGCGCATCGTCTTAGGACTGTTATCGACTATGACAGAGTGAGCACAGTGCTTGCAAAGCATTCAATTAGTCAGACTGAAGTGTCTTGTAGGTCATGCTTCTGGACGAGGGTCGTATCGTTGAGTTTGATAGGTGGGCTGTGCTGCTAACACTTTAAACATTCGATTCATATCATTCTCAGTCCTTCCGCACTGCTCGGTGATGCGAACTCGAGATTCTCTGCACTTTGCAAAGCAACCGGAAGGGATGAGTTTGCTGTGCTGAAAAAGATGGCAGGACTTTGATAATATTCGGTGTTTTTGAATGTAAACATGTACTCAAACCACTTCTGTGATGAAGCTCAAGACTCAGTCAAGACTCAAGTAGGGAATTGGAGTAAGTAAAGATCGAGGAACAAGACCATGGAACCAAATAGCACCAAACAATTAAAGAGGACCAACTTGGACGGAGACGCCCACTTAGTGAGAATAGTGGCACCTCGTCTTATATAAAAAAGCCCTGCTCTCCATTTTTCCTTGTTGCGCCGTCGCCTACCGCTCTTGTCGCTGCCAATGTACGGCCTGAAAGTACTTGCCGAGCTCGCATCTCAATCTAGACCGGCACCGCCAGAATCAACAATTGTCATAGATCCCAGTCAACCAGCGATCTTACTCAAGAGAAACAGACGCAAGCAGCGAAGGTGTGGTGCATGCCAACAGAAAATCAGCCCAACTGAGAGCGAGGACAATGCTCATTTGTGTTGTATGTCACTCTGCCGGTATGTATTTTCCCGCCACAACTCATTTAGCTGTTAATCTTATATGTAGCCCATCGCGCTTGCTATATTTATGGGAGTTTGGATATCAAGAAAGTTCTTTCGAGGAATTGGACTTGTCCAGATTGTCGAGTGTGTGAAGGTTGTAAACAGAGTGGCGCGGTATGTCGTTTTATATCTCACTGATAACCCTAATCTGAATTTTTGGATAGGATCGGTTCTTACTATGTGACTCTTGTGATCTGGGTGAGTTCTGGAGTGACTCTATTGTGCTTATACCTTAATACTGCACGTCAGGATGGCACACGTATTGTTTAACGCCTGCTCTTCCTGAGCTTCCTACGGGTGACTGGTTCTGTCCCAAGTGTCCAGAACTCCAACATTTAAACAAGCTTTCGAGAGGACCAGACAACTCTACGCAATTACTCGAATATCCCTCGTCGTCTACTCTCCGCGAATCAGTTGCATCGTCGTCCCGTGACCCAGCTATGACAGTCGTCCACAAAGCAAAAGGCCGACCAGCAAAGAACGCATGTTGTGGTTGATATAACTCTGAAGAACGCGAGCCTGTCATTCCAAAAAACCACACCAGGATATCCCCCACCCAGGATATCGATGTTTCGGCTTCCACACGACCATCGAAGCGGAAGCGTGTCGATGTTGGCCCTGCTGTCAGTAGTCGTCTCACTCTCCAACTCTCAAACAAAGGGAAAGGAAAAGAACGAGAGGAAGAGGAACAAATCATTTTCGAGGATATCCTAACCGCACAAGAAAGCCATCTACGGAAACCGATGCCGAGCCAGTCAGATCGCGATCGCTTGAGGGACTTCTCCCTTCCCCTCAGGTCACCGCTGTGGCTAGTGTAAAGGAACTGGGCGCACAGGTCAAGCTGGTCCAAAAGTTTCTGAGCGATGCGACGGTACCCGTCAAGGCAGTGTATTCTTTCTCAGTACCAGCACGCGCTGCTGTCTGCGGATTCGCAATGGTGAAGCAAGACGGTACCAAAATTCAGGGTACAGTCAAAGAGAAAATGGAAGCTCGCAAGACGTACGATAACGCTTTGGCTGAAGGCAAGACCGCCGCTTTGGCGACTCAGCAGACAGCTGACGGTATGTTCTTTGCCCGCGTTCAACAATGTCTGTGATCCAAATTCCCCTTAGTGTTTCAGGTTTCCGTTGGCAATCTCTTGCCTGGGGAAGTGGTTCAAATTGAACTTGTTTACGCGACTGAGCTTACAGAGGACGAGGGAAATGATTCCATTCGGCTACTCCTCCCAGCGCACATTGGATGCCGCTATGCTCAGGCATCGACTTCGTTGAATTACAATGTCTCCCCATTCACCAACGCCAGCGTCGACGTTGAAACAATGTCTCCAATCAAGGAAATTTGTTCGCCTTCACATGCGATTTCTACAGAACTTGGTCCAGATCCTTCGCTGCCCGAAGCGCAGGATCTCTCTTTTGCGAACTATGCCCGTGTTTCTCTCGCTTCAGACGCACCATTTCAGAAGGACTTTGTCCTGACGATTCAGTCAGCCGGGCTTGATGCGCCTCGCTGCGTCGCCGAGCTTCATCCCGAGCACGACAGCATCGCCATGGCGCTGACTCTTGTTCCGCGCTTCAACCTTCCCGAGCCCACCAGCCAAGAATTTATCTTTTTGATTGACTGTAGTGGTTCCATGGTCGGGAAACGTATCACCGCCGCCCGCAAGGCGCTCGTCATCATGTTGCGTTCGCTACCGCACAAGAATACCGCTTTCCAGATTGTCTCCTTCGGTACCACGTCGTCACTGCTCTGGCCCGACGGTAGTATGTCATATAATCAAGAGACTCTTGACGATGCGACGAAACATGTCGATAACATGGCCGCGGACTACGGCGGTACGGAGATCAGCGACGCGTTGTCCGCTTGCTTCCGCGCGCGCAAAACTGACCGTCCCACCAATATCATCGTGCTGACAGATGGTGATGCCTGGAACAATGAAGAGGTCTTTCAGACAGTCAAAGATGCTGTAGCATCTGCTCCCACAAATGCATTCCTGCGCGTCTTCTGTCTGGGTATCGGCAACTCTGCTTCTACGGCGATGTGTGAGGGGATTGCGCGCGCCGGAAATGGTGCGAGCATGATGGTGGGAGAAGACGAGGCGAGTATTACTGGCAAAATTGCGAGACTCTTGAAGGCTGCGAGGACGCCGCGCATATCTAACATCCGTGTCGATTGGGGCAGAGCTACGGAGACGCCGCTGAGCAACCAGGAGGAGGACTTTGAGATGGTTGAGAAAATCAAGGAAGATTCTTCCTCCCATGACTTGAATGCTCCAGATGAAGAAAGGACCAAGAAAAAGAGAAAATTCAATATCGTTGACAACAGCGCAGACGCCGTCCACGTTGATGATGCTCCACCTCCCCCGCCTCCTCCTATCGATCTTCCTCCTCCAGAGGTTCAACAAAGTCCAGTCAACCTCGAGAACTTTGCGCCAGGTTTCCGGCTCTATGTATATGCGATATTACAAGGTATACCGGCCTCCTCTCAGTTTCGTTTTGGCATTGACATCTCCACCTTCAGGCAAAGATACTCTCCCAAAAGTTGTCACCATTCGTGGAACTACCGACGACGGTGCGGACATTGAGCTGCCCGTGCCTGTAACACTGAGCAGTCTACCGAATGACACCAGTGGTGCGCCTCCCGCCATTCATGCCCTCGCTGCTCGCAAGATTATCCAAGACTTCGAGGATGGGCGCCATAATGATATCTTGAAGGCTTCACATCCGGAGGTTGATCTACGAAGGGTAGTGGAGGCCCATATCGTTCGTCTAGGAAAGACCCACCGTATCGGCTCCTCCCAGACGTCGTTTGTCGCTGTCGACGAGAAGTCCTACAAGACTGGTGGCAAGACTCCACAGGAAGCAGCTCGCCCTGGAAGCTGATGCGACGGAAGGGTGATATGGACGTTCCTGAGGCGCTTGCACGTTTTCAGTCGTTCGACGGTAGCTTCTCTATGAAAGTACTCAACCTTGTAAGGAATGGGTTGTCGGACAACCTTGCCAAGGCAGCGTTCACCGACGGTACGGTTGAGTGTTTCGTCGCAACTGCTCTTGTGCTAGCCTCCTTTTATGGAAACTTGGCGGGAGATGGTTTGGAGGAGAAATTGCTTGGGAAGAGATTATCATTTATCAAAAGGCTCATACATTTATAGTGTCTGACTCGGAGCTGGGTGCTGGGGCAGTTGATGAGGTGGTAAAGAAAGCAGCTGAGTTATTGTAGGTTATCCTTTTACTTACACTACTCCATCGAGATCTGACATTGTACGACCGGTAAGGATGGTTTCCCGTAACATAACGCGAGCAGGGCGATCGATATGCGCACTGGTTGCTTACCTGCAGTATCACCTGAACAACCAGCAACTTGCAACGAGTAGGATAGAAAAGTTAACCAAGCACCGAGAATATATTATTATAATATATGTTGTAAAGGAACGCAAAGGCCGTAGTGGCGTGCGAGAACGGCCAGCAATGCCAATAGCATAGACGTCGGCGTTCGTATGAGTGCTCTCCCGAACAATTCAGACCTGGTTGCGAATCGAGACGTAAGAGGCGGCGGGAACTTGGACCGGGACATAGTCTACATGGATGTGAGTCCTCTCTTGATCTAAGTAGTAGTCTCTCAGCCTCTCACCTCGAAGACTGCCCATATCTCTCATACTTATTCAGGCAGCACCTAACACAAGGTATAGTCCAAGCACTCAAAAGGCGCCGGTGTGGCGTAGACCGCATAGTACACACGCGAAATGTGAGAGTTGTTCAAGGTACGTTCAACTGGCAATTTGAATAGGAAAGGACACAAATGCTCACAAAGCGAGTTGGAAAATGAACAGAAATTTACCCAGGACGAACGGTCCGTTCCGAATCTGGTCAACATCCATGCTTAACCACCTGCCTGCTGTTCGCGGGCCTGAAAGGCCGCCTACATATGATGCCATCGTATTATCCGGAATCCTACGTGGCACCGAATTTCTGAAGGCGTCTGATAACCATTGGATAAGTCTACTCTGCTTTCTGGTGGGTGACTTCGTAGTGGAGTCGGGCTGGTAGGGACGTAGTCTGAGCCTTATGTGGGGTGCTTGGCAGACGCACTTCGGAGCTCGAAAATCACTGTTGGCCGACAAGGCAAAGGCATTTCGGAGATCTCCGTCGCCCTGAACATCTGGTCTTTTTTTGGCTAATGCGTACTTAGTTTATTCAACTGTAGACTAGAGGAGTATGCAGAGCATATCTAAACCGTTTCTACATAGTCATCCCCTTCGGCTTGAGCGCTTGAGCCTCTGCTCACGCGTCTGCCTTCCTTGACCGAGTTTGGTGCCGAATTTCCTACTGCTCTCGTCCTCAACGCGTTCAATCATGTTGACATCGACGTTAACGGTCCAGATATGCGATACGGAAGATTAACGATGAGTGAGAGTGCGTCTTCGAAGTTCGCCACGAACATCCAGGCGAATCTGAATCTCGGGTGACTACGGTCCGACGGCTTGAGCAAGGCAATCACTAATATTGAGACTCCGAAGTGCGTCTCCAAACAACCCCCACATAAGGTCCAGACTCTATAGTAAAGTAAGAACGATTATCTTCTTACTCCTCATAGAGTCTGGAAATCGAGACTAGTAGCGACGGTGCTTCCAGACATTGCTGATTATGTAGGATGAGCCGCAAGCTTCGTTTATCAACAAGTATCTACCGTCCAGGCGCTCTACTTCGTCAAGTTGCAGCGCTCGTCGCTGTCGAACAGAGTGATCATTGACAACTCTGCGATGGGAGTCTAACAAATACATTGCGCACTAACAACAAGATTTCTCATCATGGAATGCTTGTGGAAATTTCGGTTCCTGTCTGCGTGGTCTGAGGCGCGCCCGCGAATTGGATGCCTTCCATCTCACTTCCCCTGACCGAAGGAATGATGATAGCGTCCTTGACCTGTCTCCGGAGATGAAGCATCATGCGGCCGGTGATTATTGAGTGGAGCGCATGCTGTAGTCTGTCACCACTGTAAGCCAAAACACACACATACGGAAGTAGGACATACGGCAAGAGTAGATTCGTGTACTCGAGCTAATGATGAATGAGCATCGGATGGTATAGGCGAAAAGATGGTAACACACCGGTACATCCTTCGGAGCATTCAAGGCCATGTTGAGGAGAGATGTCGCTGGAGAAAGAGCCGTGAGCAGTCCATCGAGCACGGTAGTCGTGAAATGCCTACAGAGTGCGAAGACAAAATACATAACACCTTGGGGCTGTCAGTTATACCGCTCGTTGAACGCTAAGTTCGCACTCACCGTCCTTGTAGAAAGAAATGACAAGCTGCGAAGCGCGCCCGGTACCACGATCGCGCCCTACAAACCACAAGTCAACTTGACAGATTCAAACACGGAATATCAGGCTTTACATTCTTGAAAGGCCCGTACGACCGTCATAGAAAATATCACTGAAGGCGTCGAGTTTCAGTTCGAGAAAATGTGTCAACGAGAGCGCGTACTTGTCTCGTACCCTACAAGAGCCATAAAGCATACAAAGCTAGCATCGATGGTTGCTCTGTTGGTGGAGATTTGGATGGGAAAGCATCCGTGGAGGTGGGGCACCGAGTCCACAGGCTCGGGTCGGGGATCACCTTCCAAGCAAGGTGAGCAACTTGAAGCGAGCACTATTCACTATTCTTCAGCCCACCTTCGAATGACGATCCGCCTGTAGCCGCGCGCGCGAATTGTACTACTGCGCCCACGATACACCCAACGCCGGCGATCGTCATTATCCCGCCAATTCGCCGACTCTTTCCCCAGAGCGCATAAACACGAACAGAGAGTATGACTGTCAGATACACAGGTCGGCACCAGTCGAATGTTTTGTATCAGAAAGAGACGTACGCTCTGCAGTCACAATGCCAGCTATAATGATATCTGTAAGAAGCGTTCGATGAGTAGGCCCAGCGATTTTGGCAGAACTTCTCACATGAGTATGTCGAGTACATGCGAAGGCACGTTTCCATCGAGAGCAGAGGGTCTGTGTTATATGAGACTTGGACATTTTGAAGGAAGACTACGCGGAGTCGGGCCAGTCAGTTCTACAGGCCCTGGAACGTTAAAAGGGAGCTGACCGTAGAGCGCTATTGCATGAGGAATAAAAGCGACATAACGAGTGAGAAGGTAGAGGATCTTCCCAGCATTCCATGGTGCTGGAAAGATGAGTTCTAGTTCGGCGTCTGAAGTGGAACTTGTTAGGATATTGTATGAAACTCAGGACAGTCGGTGACTGACCAAATGTCAAAATATAGTCGTATATCTAGATACCAGTTTTTAGGCTTCAATGACATCAAGTAGCGTGAACGATACTGACCAAGAGAGCGCAAGTCCCCGCTGGTTTTGGGTCGTTTAGTACCTGTTGTCTCCTCTGGAACACCCATGCTAACCTTGAAGGTACTTGAGAATCAAAGTCAGTGATCAAAAACATGTGTATCAACCAAAGACGCTCACCGCGACAAGTTGCAACCTGCTCAACGTCGTATTAAGCGAAGCCAAAAGGGGAGAAGACATGTTAGTCGGGTGGAGAGACGGCACAAAAGCGTCCGCGAAGAAGCTCTGGATGAACTCGTTCATATAGCTGAATAGCATCGTGAGTAACCGGCGATGTGAGTCGCGGATCTGATTTTCCGGAGTTTAGCACTGACAGCTGCAGCCGGTGACCATTCATTGTGCCAGTGTGCAACATAAAAGAGAAGCTATGCAGAGCAATGTTTCGCAGTCCCTTTCTCATGGAATTTAGCCCTTGTCCGGGTCATTTTGAAGAGTCAGGCAACCTGTCCATCTTCTCCAGTGCCTCTTTCAGGTCGCGGAGGGTTAGCTGAGTGTGACTGTGGAAAATGGCTCTAAATTTACCGACGAAAATTGAATAGGTCAACATTATGGAGGCCAGATCTACGCCGGTGATTGACACGGTGAATGGCACAGCATCAACGGAAGAAACAAGACGCGTTGTTTGTCGCTGTTTACTGTGGTCAGTATCATCACGCGTCATCTCAGCGTTCAACAATACACTGACGACGTGCCTTTATCACATCGGCTGTGCTTGTACGATGCCCACAACATGCGCTCGATTATCACATTTCTCTAGTCCGTAAAAATCTCGCCCTGTACAGAATAAGTCCTACAGCCGCGCGGACGCGAGGATTCCGTTCTGCTAGAGAGGGAATGTCGCGCCAGGTCATCTGCTATGTTGAGATCGATTGTCTCGCCCCAGCTTAGCACGCGATATCGTTCGAATGTCCAACTGCTCTCAGGGAAGTTCATTCTAAGATGGCATAAGTTACTTCGAATATTGTAATAATTAGTACAATAACGATTTAGACTCGGGAAAGCTTCAAGGAGCTGGCGGAGGGTATATGGGGAAGATTCTTGTGATTCATTGAACTCATCTCTGCGGGAGGGATCAGTATTGCTCTATCGATTAGGGCACGAGTCTCACCGAAATCGTCGTTCTGACGACTCGTGAACACCTGTGTATCGACATGAACCTGCCTGACGACACAGTTAACTTCGGAAAACTTGGGAGCAGGCCTAAAGTCCACTCACATGCCAGTGTTAGGTGTTATCGTCTTCGTCGCGAGAGCCTCAGATGTCATTCGGCCCTTATCTTCGCTGTAGACGTTGATACCCGTGGAACGAGCAACCTTGATGAGTAGCCCTAAGGTAGATGGGTGAGCGATACGAGCACACTCCACAGATAACGGCTTACGAGACATGGTAATCTCGATATGGAGCTTGACGATGTAAGTAACGGGATGGAACTATTGGCAGGATGGTAAGCTTGGGGTTCCGGCACGGAACGGGCGCTCTACCTGGCAGTAGACGAAGCCATTGCGCAATGCGGTAACACCGAGGAGTAAAATATCCATGCCAATGGAGACGAAGATGATATATTCGTTGAATCTACGAGATAAATAAGACTCGGCTTCAAGACAACATGGAATAAACATACTTCATGACCTTGTCATACTTCTTGAGACCGTAGTCGACAAGTCGGGTCTTGACTACTCGGATGAAGAGGATGTTCAGAGAAAGATCGAGCAGAAGGTAGACAGTCTTCTCGAATCGGTCCCACCAGTGGTTGAGCTACGAAGGTGCTACGCGTAAGAAAGGGGCACAGAAAGTGAATGACAAGAACTGACCCAGATGTAAGTGTGATTAATTTGAAGTTGCGCGGGAATCCCTAAAGACGTGCATTTCCCATTTTAGCGACGTTCGCGCAAGTGAGCAGGGACAACTCACAGATGAAAGCTGTCGAGAGCGAGATGCAGGAAACAAGACCAGCCGTAAAGAACCGGAGCTTGCGCTGGAATAACGTCAGGATCTTTGGCATCCTGGCATACAGACGGAGACACTGACTCTTTGCCTCCGATCAGAGTACAGAATACACAATCGGTTGACTATGATAAGCATGAGGCACTGGACCTGGAAATATCTCTGATGAGCACGGCATGGACTGATGGGGGGCAGTGACCGTACTTGAGAGACCCAGCACGCGATTATAGTTGCGAAGACTCCAAGACCAGGAGGGAACTTTTTGGCGCTGGTGGGCATATAAGTGGGGGAAGCCATTTATAGCACGCAACTTACAGGTATCCCCAAGCGACGATCTGAGGATGGCGGAAGTCGTCAGTTCTGACGTATGAGCATATGCTGGGGGACGTACGGAAAACCCGACATCACTGTGATAAAAGAATGAGTATCATGACACGGTACGGGCTGTAGGACTTACGCAGTAATTTCGAGCCAAATCATAAATATATAGGCAGAAAACTGGGAGGGCGTCAACAAGACTCCCCGCATTTACATGAACTCACTCGTCGCGATCGCCTAGTTTCCTGTATCGCGTTCCATGTAACGTGGAGGGCGAATCCAAACTGCGAAGTATTTTCACAATTCGTCGCGCTTGAGAGAGAATGCTTACGAAAAATCCAAATACGATGGAGCCAAGTGTAAGGTCCCCCGGAGTGACGACCAATTCCTTGAATCTGAAAGTCGTCGTGATTGAGAACCAGAGAGGAAGTAAGACGAATACTAACGGTTCTTCTGTTTTGAACCCGACATCGATTCCGGTCATAGTGTTGAATCAAGACTAGCCCTTGAAAGAGCAAGTGGCGAATGCATTCAATGCTGGTTCCTATCCTCTTATATACTCAACCTTTTCCATGGTTCTTCGAGATCATGTCTCGGAACACTCTTGGAATTAGGAGATAATTCAGGAGAACATAATCAAAGGACAAGATACGTCGCCGGCGGGGTAAGCGACAATGTCGATGTGGCCGAAGACTTGTGTTCATGGCATCCTGCAATAGCCTTGAGAACGAGTGGGGAGCTCGTCAACGTCATTGTTGAGTTCTCGAGAATGCTTGTTATCCAGAGGGGTTTGAGACCTTACTGCTCCCGACAATTGAGTAGTTGGGTCCGCTGGAGCAGTCTCCTCGCAGTGCATGGGGTCTGTCGTGCGATAGAGCATCAGGCGATGCGAGTCCGGTTGACGTGGGAATACAAAATTAATCGAGCCGGAACTCCTGGCTACAAGGACGGAGATGGTGCTAACGTCCGACATGCGTCCCACGTCCTGCACCCCGTGTGCGTATCAAGGTGAGGTTCCCAGTCACTGATAACGTGTTCGTGGTAGTGATCATCAGGCGGCTTCAACTAAAACAGTGAGGTGGTATCGGGATACGGACATGGATGAGATGATGCATGGCGTCCTGTCTGCCAGAGAAGCTAAACTTGGCCTGAGCGGCTGTCCTCCCGTCCAGCCAGCGTTGTGCGGCTTCACCTCGTTCCTAAGCCTCTCCGCTATTACCTAGCATTCTACCGGCCTCCACTCTGGCTTGTTTTCGCACTGAGCCCATGGAAACTGCCCACCAATCCTACCCACAGCCAGTGGACATACAGCAAGTCTGGGACGATGTCATGTGTCAATGTCGACAGGCTCTGTAAACATTCTCCAAGTCGTCGATTCATTGTGAATGGATAACGGAGCGCACGTTCTTGGGTAGCGTTGCAAGTATAGAGTCTACGTCTTATCTCCCGACTTTACGGCCCGCTCATTCATTGAAATGGTCAACTTTGCCTCTGTCTTCATCGCTACATCCCTCGCTGCTCTTGCGGCAGCCCAGTCTCCAACTCTCCTTCTGACGTCTTACCCGGATGCCGTCATGCTGGGCTCCGACCCCAACAGCAGCTGGACAATCGCGGAGGACCGCGACTTCAAGGAGGTCGCTCACATCTATACGCCTTCTGAGAACCGTACCACAGCTGCTCCTGCTCTTGCTGCTCTCGGCGGAAACTGCAGGGGGTTGAGCGTGGCCGAGCTCCAACGCCGTTTGTATTTATATTAGTTGGATGTTCCATCTTCTAAAACCGTTTCTTTTCAGTCCCTGCTTGGAATGCTATGGCCCAATATATCAGAAATAGGTGGGGCGGTGGCAGCTACAATCTTTGGACCGCTTGGGTGAGTCGAATTTTGGACATGAGCATACACCTAGCATTTACTGAGTTGAACTGATAGGATGGCGCAACGGAAGCGTGGATGTGCGTCGGGGATGACATCGTTGATTTACAAGCCACCGGTAAACATCGTCGCCACTCCGCCCATCGAAAACTAATTTCCTCCCAGGAAGCCCTTCTTGAACCATCAATAACATCTCGACCGGAGGTACACTGGTTGGTACAAGCGGTTCTGTCACTATTGGTGTAACCTCGGTCTTCGCCTCTTCATCTTCCTACACCGTCACGAGTACGTCGTTTTTTTTTCGACTGTATGCCATCTCATCTCGTTCACAGAAAGCTCGACCATCGGCTTGAGCTACACAGCTACTGTTACGGTCGGTGTTCCCACTTGATCGGCGCCAGCGGCTCGTGGACGGCCTCGGCGCAGTTTACCAATGAGGAGCAGCACAGGTGAGAGCGGGCGACTAAGCCAGCGTATGGTATAGACTGAATACGTCTTTTACTTTTATTAGCTTTACAACCCAAGTCAACAACGAAGTACAGCAGTCCGTAACCTTGAATGCCCCGACTGGAAGCACCTGCTCGCTGGAGGTAAGTCTCCATTGTAGTGTATTCCTATCTTCTCACAGGCTGTCTAGTACGAGTCTAAGACCTGCCACGAAACTGTGCAGGGCAGAGTTCCATTCACCGGATCTGGCTGGGTCCGCGTAGGGTTTAACGACCGCACGCAAGGTCACTACTTCTGTCAGTATACACACTTTTCTCATGACATTGATTGCCCACTCATTCGCATTGCAGGGTTTGTTTCGATTGACGACCAGCCATTTGAAACTAGGACCTCCTACAGCGAGTTCACGGGATCCGTCAATGCCCACAGCAGGGGTCGTTACACTGGTCACTGCCAATGAAGGTGTTTAGCTTGAACAGACCGTCTTTCATTTTACTTGCTTCTGATCCTATGCTGCAATTTGACTGTCGTTATTAATAACCTTTGTGCTGCTGTAATCTTCAATAAATCTGCTGTTTACGTCTTAGAATCGATCTCATAATTACCTTTACCATTACAGTCGAGACTCATACGGTTCGGTGAATACCTCAAACCTTTATGATTTACGACAGCGTATGGGTTCCAAACCTATGAGTGAATGTTATCAAGAAGGTACAGTACTGTTAACAGCCTGCAGCATCCTCAGTCGACGTGAATAATCGACGGAAGAAAGGAAAGAGCTCTGACTTTCCAATCCAGGTGTCACCCCGCCGGGATATTGTTTGGAGTAGAAATATGGTCATTTCCCTGCTCCAAATCAGTGGCAAATGCCAGAAATAAGGTAAGCTTAGGAGGAGGGGTCCGAACTATGATGCTTCCACTTCTACTTATCAATCGTGGCGCGGGCCATTTTTGGATAAGCTCGCCCATAACAACCGTCTTTCAAGATCATACACCCACCACCACATCCTCATGTGGTCCCTCGCAATTAGAGTTTTAATAAATTGTCTGTACGTTCGTGTTGCCACTCTGCCTGTGTGGCGTTGGAAATCGTAATCGTACGTGTACGACTTCGATGGACAGGGAGAACGTCTCCATGAACAGAGGCTTGTTAATCGCCTTGGCGCGAGACGGGGAGCAGACAAGGAGCATTACAGGCGGCAGATGATATCGGCTGATAGTGGCGTGCGAAACTGGACATCCGAAAAGCCCGTGACTCCTTGTCGAGTTGCCTCAGGAATGCTTGAAATTTCCGTTGGTTGCGCGTTTACGGACGTGAATGCGCTCTTAGGAGCTCAATCAAGCATGTCAAGGTTGATTCTATGCGATCGTAATGAAAAAAAGTGGATCGTTGGCCATGATCATAATCATGCTCAGCGTCAAGGCGAAGAAGAAGAAGAATGTGGAACGTGTGATGTTTCTGCGTCAGAACCAGACTACAGACGGCAGATTCGAGAACATAGAGAATAATGCTTTTTGGAATGGTCCAAAACATCCTGTTACGAGTGGCTTTCATGAAGGAAAGGGTGACGGCAAGTAGTCATAAATACAACGTCGCCCTCCTAGCATGCGGGCTCGTTCATCCCACACGGAATCGAACAATCTTAGAAGAAGTTAACATTAGTTGATCCTTTGACGCGGCGCCTGCGTATAGAACAAATTGAAATAACAGCTCGTGGAAGGGCTAAGCATGCGTCCTCCCATCCAACCATCCTTGCGTTTTGATTTGGTCCTTGAATCTCTCCGCCATTCCCCAAATTCGCTGCCGATTCCTCATGCCCGGACTTTTTCCGCACTCCCTCGCGTACGGCGCCCATGGAACCTCCCCGCCCAGCCCTTCCCACATCTGCTCCCAGAAGAGCAGTTCTTCATCCCCTCGAAGACACGGAGCGATGATGGGTAACCAATATGGATGACGCCGCGCAATAGCCTTCTGGGCGAAAGTGTTGATGAAGGGAAGGAGAGCGGAACGTAAGGAACGGTTGAGGCACAGGAGAGAGGCGGCTTCCCCAATGCTGAGGTACGTGAAGCAGAGATAGTCGAGGACGTCGAACGGCAGCTTGGAGAACAGGGTGTCAGACCGACCAGCAGGAAATGACGCGAATGGCTCTGATTTTGGAAAACTACCAATCCACCAATCAGTCAAGTCCTTAGTTAACAGAAGGGGAGCTTACTCGTCTGCGCGCGCAAAGTGATATAATCTTCCCTTTCCGAACCACGCGTCATGTATAATCTCGTCCTCGCTCTTGCCCTCTGCGCATAACAACTTGAGCCAGAAGTACTGCCACTTTCCAAGGTCCCCATAGCCATGGTCTTCAGGCTCGTCAATGTCGTTCTCGATGACATCCGCAACTTTCCAGAAGCAAGCGTGCTGGTCCGCGATGTTACTAGACTCTTCATCCCTATACCAGCGACGTTCGGGGCTTGCCAACGTTGCGTATATCATGTGGGGTTCGAGCTCCGGAAAACGCCCAATGAGAATACGGTACGCGTACAGGAAGATGTAAAACTTGTTGTATCCAGCGTACATGAAGACTGGCACTTCTTCAGCGTCGGGATCATCGGGAAAGACAATTTTGTATCCGCTGAGGTCCGGATCGTCAATCGTGAGGTTAACAACCGCCGCCACAGTAGAGTCGGAAAATACTGTCGGGTCTGTAGATCATCGTTAATTAGACAACGAGGAGAAAGAAATTCACAAACTAAGCCCATCAACGTCCTCAATGTCCAATTCACCATCCTGTTTGATGGGCACGAGCAAGACAAGATCTTGGGAGCCTTCAACATCGCGTGGCGTATAATTCAGCCTTTCAAAGATACTTTCGGCCAGTCTGAGTGGATCATTCTCCGGCACAGAGTTACGAGCATCCTGGAGAAAGTCCGAGAGAACGTTTCCATAGGTGTAATAACAGCCCCCAGTAAGCTGTTGAGGCTTTAATCCAAGAAAAGAGGAGAAAAATCAAGACATACTGAACAGAAAGTATCAGAACCCATGAGGGTGTCAGTCAAAAAGCACTGACTATGCTATGTCCCTGACATGGACATTTGATGAACCCTGGGCGAACCTGAAGGGGCTAGCATCCGTGCGCAACCAATGCGCAACTGCACGGCAGCTGGAATGATGAGCCACGAACTTGACATGGACTGACATTGGACGGACGCCAGACGGACGCAGGACGTAAGTAAGTTGATGTACCTTGACTAAGCATGCTCAATTTGTACTCGAACTACCATGGCTGATCTGACTGAGTCGTTCGCCCAAACTCCAGCTCTGATCTTGAGTCTCTGTACCTGCCAGGCTGTCATTCGCTGCCTTACTATTTATTCTATCTCATCTCGTCCTTCTTCCCAGCAGGTTCGCATTATCGCCGGCCCGTTCTTCCCACCACCATTCCATCCCTTTCCATCGTTGGTCCCATGTCACCTACCCAATTCTTCTGGAAGATATATGTACAGTAAAAGCAGCTTTTCTGTTATGTACAATCTGGCTTTCTAAGATTTTACGACCCCCCGTCATGACCGTCTGAAGCAAGCCGCTGAATACCGCAATGCCTACCTGTTGGCGCTTTCTGCTGCAATGGGGAGCATCTTCTATGTTCATAATTGCTTCCGTAGCCTTATTTTTTCGTGTTGCTTGACTGGGACGACATAGAGGTCTCATCGGGGGTGTCCTCACTATGAGCTCGTTCTTCTCAGCGGGAACAGTGTCTGCAGGCTGGGTGTTTGTCTTGCAGGACTAACTATACATGCTCCTGATCGCGTATAGCTTCGGTGCGCTCGCGATGGGATACTTCTCAGGCCGCTTTGGGTGGAAAGCGTGCCTCATCGCTTCTGGGGTCATCTACCTCGTCGGGAGCTTGATCCAGTGCATCGTCGGACTGGGAAGCACGCAGGAAGTTGGCCTGCGTGTGCTCTACTTTGGTCGACTCCTTGGTGGCGTCGGTGTGGGCATGGTGTCCGCGCTCGTACCTTCGTACGTCTCGGAATGTGTGCCGAAAGCGATCCGTGGTCGTTGTACGGGGATGATTCAGCTCGCGAATAACGTTGGGATCATGTTGATCTGTGGGGTGGTTCTTCTTTCTTGGCGTGTCGACATTGCTGATTCGCGTTTTTTGCTGTTAGTTTGGGTCAACTATAGCGCATCGAAAGATATCCCGTATGGAGAAATGCAATGGAGGGTGCCGTTTATTTGCCAGTGAGTAATAACACCTGTTTTACCAGTGATTTCTGAAGCTGATCATGATGCAGAATGATTCCTGGTGTGCTGTTCACGATCGCCATGGCCTTCCAGCCCAGATGGTTGATCGAGCACAGGCAGTACAATCGCGCCACCAAGACGCTCGCGTTTGTAGCACGAAAGACGCCTGATGACCCTGTCGTCCAACAGACGTTGCAGGAGATCAAGGCCGACTTTGAAGGAAAGCAAGAGCTGCCCGTCCTTCGTCAGTTTGCTTTGATGGGAGAGTCGCGCGCTATCGCTCTGCGGTGCTTTATCCCATCCCTCGTCATGTTCTGGCAGCAATGGACAGGTACAAACGCGATCAACTACTTTTGGTCCCCAGATCTTCGCGAGTCTAGGGATAACAGGAACCAACTCCGGCCTGTCCGCTACCGGTGAGCCTCATGAACGTTTCTATAAACTGCCTCACTCACTAGTCGGGGTCACCAGGCTGGCTATAGCGCTATTCATACCTCAGGGACGGTGGTCCCAGCGAGCTACGTGTCCGTCGTCGCTGTGTACCTCTATGCGGTCGCATACTGCATAGGGTTTGGTCCCCTCCCATGGGTCCTCGCGGGCGAAGTCGCGCCTAACCATCTCCGAAAGGTGTCCCTCTCCATCGCGATCTGCATCAACTGGCTGTTCTCCTTCACGATATTGAAACTCACGCCGATAATGCTGAATGACATCAAATACGGAACCTTTCTCATCTTTGGCATCTTCTGCTTGCTCATGTCGGTATGGGCGTACGCATTTCTGCCGGAGACGTCGGGCTATTCGTTGGAGCAGATAAAGTACCTCTTCGAGAAGGATGTCATTACCAGGTCTTTGCAGGCCGCACCTGGCGGGTGGATATTTTGGCGTGGCAGCGTGCGGCTACGGTTAAGGAACTAATGGCGAGAGAAACTAGTACAGATAGAGATGATATTAGCTACAGAGATGACGACCCGGTAAAGAAACTAGACACTGTATAAATACACTGTGACTGTGTGGAATGCATATGGAGGTGATGAAAACTGGACCATAGCGAAAATCTGACTTGAACTGAACTCGACAAAGTCCCGGCCCCGAAAACAAAAAGTAGAGCATAGTGAAAAGCTGACACACGAACTCGACAAAGTCCCGGTCCTGAAAGCAAAACTAGACCATAGTGAAAAGCTGACTTGAACCACACACGAACTCGACAAAGTCCCGTCCCTGGAAACCAATAGTGCAAAGCTGACTTGAACGTATTCAAGTCCATACGCGACCCACGAACTCGACAAAGTCTCGGCCCCGACAAGCTGATTCTGGAGAACGTTCATATGGTACACTGCAAACGAGTTAGCATGAACAGTGTTCTCTTCATAGACATACTTTGACTCTGGACCACTCTTCCGCGACGTCGGTGAGTCTTGCAGTGAAATGTTGACCGCAAGTCACGCAATTGACTTTCGCCTGGTAAGGACGCATCTGAGCGACAAGAAATTGAGGCGAGAGATCTGAAGAGCTTGTCAGTGTTATTACGGGACAGCGGAGATACTCACAGGGCGTGGCATCCCTTTGAACCATTGACATGCCTGAATTCCATAGCTTAACCATATCGTCTTGGTCGCTGTTAGTGCATAGAAGCGTAAACGGATGACCGAGCGGCGGGTCAGTGACGATCAGTTTGAGAGCGTCGAGACGATCTGTATGGAGTGAGAGCAATCGATTGTAATATTCAGGACCTATTTCACGTCGACATTGGTCGGTGACAGTATTGAAATCGAGCGACAGCAGATGGCTGGAGATCTGAACGGCAAGGGCTTCGATTCTGTAATGTGCAGCAATTGTAAAGATCTCCAGGAGGGGAGTATGTTGATAAAGACATTTGTAAAGGAGAGACGACGAACGAATGAAGTCTCCGGGTTGGACGCCGTAGACTATCATTCGTTCAATGGCTCTAATAACAAGTGGTAGGTCCATGGTGGTTGTATCATGCTTACGCCCGCCCTCCGACGTAAATGTGCACATCGGCAAAGCAGAGTATATGGCGTCAAGCATGACATACGTCACATCGAAATCCTCGTTTATCGTGAGAGTGCTATCTATTGATGGAGAGACCAAGCGTAAAAGCTGATTAAAATGATTGGAGGATGCTGAGGCGAGGATTGCTCTGTGAACGCGAAAGATTCCGGAGCCGTTGCATCGAACCAGAAGATCTGCTGCCGAGGCGCCGTTATTCATGGGTGGAGCAGAAGTCTGGGAAGGGCGGCGTGATGTGGTGGTATCCAGAGCGTTCCACGACATCAGACTATACGAGTATTGGCTGGGAGTGCGATTCGGAGGATGAAGCGGATTGACGGACGATTGGCCGAGAGGACGCTGCACTTGCCCTCGCCATGAAAGGCTGAGCAAGTCTGCGGAATCGCGGTCGGAAAAGTCTGCTATATAACCGCCAGGCTGCATTGGCTACGGTCAAAAAGAAAGGACGACGATTTCGGATTCTGACGTACTATGAAGTTCTCGGGAAGACCAGGAGAAAACCCGCCACCCCAATGCCAGGCGTTCGAGCTATCAGCAAGGCGGACATAGTCTTGATGAGCGGCGCCGATGCGATTCGCGTTGGTGGGTTCAGAACGAACCGGCTCTAGGATTCGACAGTAAGACTTTCAAATACGCTCCTCCATCAAAGCATTCACCAATCATGTTGGATAGGCCAGCGGCTTGCAGTCGTAGCGAGAGGCTCTCGCTTGCGTCCGTATGTTCTGGGAAGGAGGACATCTCCTAAATGTTTGAGCAAGAAGATGACTGGATGGGTAAAAATGCATACAGGTAGGAGACAGAGGATAGGGCGACGATGCGCCCTAAACCGCAAAGTACATATCATGCAGAATATACCAAAAGTGGAAACATCTGAGGGAAACATTTCGCTGACAACCCTCCTGACCCCGCACTGGCTGGCACCGCGGCGTCTGGGGCCACGGCGTGCTGTCACACTAACACACGGCAGTTCCTCAGCGGGACCTTGTGCCGCTACAACCTATCAACCTACCACCACATCAGTACACATCAATACCGCCAATCCACTTTCTGCCCCCTCGTGTAACTCGGAAAGGAGGAACGCTTGCTTAAGGATTGCGTTTAATTGGGAGGAGAGGCAGTTGCAAGCGTTCTGGACAGCTGGCTGCCCTTACTTGTCGGCCCACACAAAACGTCTAGCAGGTTCACTGTCGCTTTTTCGAGATAGGTTCCGGCTAAATTATGACTTCAGGTGTCGTTTCCGTTGAAAACCGTACCCGACAGCGTATGGCAGAGCTTCGCTCTGGCTTGGAGACGACACCGGAGTTCCTCTAGTAGGTAAACATTGCTTCGGACTGTCGATGCGAGCCGCTCAAACCTAGCATAAGAGACGATCAAGGAATTACTTGAAGGAGAAATTGAAGCAGCCTGCCTTTGGCCCAAGTCGGGCTTACGAAGCGCCATGTGCAACATCCTGAGATAGCTCGGGACTACTGCACCCATCATACTTCCTATCGCGTTCTGACAATCTAGGCCACGGCGGCCGCATCCGACGAGTACGGTGCTTTCCGATTCTTCGAGAAATGTTAGATACCGTTCCGTCGCCCAGAACTTCGAGTCAGAACGTACATGATTCAGCGTCGCTGCATATGAAGGAATGGTGGCGAACGACAATCAAGGTTGTCCCAGCGGTTAGAACCACAAGGTAGTAATTTATAACACACCGTCCTACAGGATTCGATTGAGAACGTCGTATGTTGTTGGAATTTTCAGTCTTTGCTGGTTCGGCCGAGTCCGTCCTGCCGAGTCGAGTGGAAGCAAAAAGGTAGGCACCCGACGTTAAGGCGCATGAATACGTTGATACGCTCAACAACAGGTATTGAAGCGAATCCCGGCCATAAACGATTGCTCTTCAGTTCTGCCTCAGTGTATGGCCGCAAGAGTTCGTACGTGCATGGTTGTCTTGGTCAACGTCATGACCATTTCAGGCTCGCGATCATTGCCCAGGTTGTTTGGGTCAAGCAAGCTTTTTTAACAGAGGTCAATTTCGACAAATTGCACTCAGACAATAACTGGACGATATTGCTTACCATTAATCATCTAGTCGCAAATTTTCACGAAGACGGAGGCATCCTAGTTGTTTTGGCGAGTCGCACGACTTGGAAACTGCTTTTTTCCGTTCAATCGTTCGCGGCTGGACCAGCACGGGATCCGCAACTTGCTCTACAGGGACCTCGTTGTTCGGTGGCAAACATAGCAGTCGCCTAGGCAGCGTCATCGATAATCTGTGTAGATGGCGGTGTGAGCCCAACATCGTACGTCGTTGCCGTTTGTATCGTGATCGGGGTTTAGACCCCTCACTTACTAGACTTGAAGGTCATCTGTTAGGAAATGTATTTCCAGTGGCCCCGATAATGTGACTCTGGAGCACAATGGGTCCCCGATATTGGGCATGTGTCTGATTGTAGGTCTTCCCCCGCAATACTTATCAGTGATCTGAACTTAATGCTCAGGTATTGGGCGTTTTCTGTCAGTTTGTGATGCCAGTTCGACTTTGTCCGAGCTCGATTCATACCTGACTATTAGACTGAAACGGCTGTCAAAGCAGACTTAACGGCGCCGTGGCGCGAAGGCATTCGATCGCAGCCTTGCTGGACCGAAACCTCGTTTTCAACAGGAACAGTTTCCTCTAAGGAGCCACTGAGGCTCAGCACACACAAAGCGGTCACGTTGCATCGTGTCCACGCATATCCCTTTGACATACTATCGGATCCGATTTTGGACAATGTAGGTCCCAGCAGTTGTTCATCACCAGACGATTTAGCTTGGCGTTCGTTGGCTCGAAGGTGCTAACACTTTTCAGACATTGTCGACAACGAAGCAGTCCGCTACTGGTCACCGAATTTGGCTATTGCTCTATCTCTGCTGTTTAATCACGGAATATCTGTTTGGAGACGCGGTAACGGCTTTTGTAACGTCAGGTAACTTCCCCACCGGTTTGTCCACGCGCCCACCTCGACGTAATTTCTTAGAGGATCAACGGCTATCCCACGTTAAGGCAACCCGCGAGTCTTGCGGGGTCCTGGGCGCCGTTCCGGTCTGTCGTTCAAGACCACTGTACCTTATCTGGTGTCCACCCGTCTCCAAGCCTCCCTAGCTCAAGCATGAAGACTTGAAGATTTGTGGACTTCTTTTTTCTGGGTCGTGCCACGCACACTAGCTTTTACGCCTTGACCATCTTACCGATTCAAGGCTGTCTTAGTATATCTTCCCGACTTCAATTTATGTTTTTCATCCGTGACGGAGTTCTCTCTCTCAATGATGTACAGGACACTGGGTATTTACTTCCTTCTTCTCCACCTGTCAGTCGTCATTGTTCCCTCGCTTATGCCCATGACGCAAGATGTCCTTGAATCTAAATAACTGGATCCGAGTACCGCCATCACTAATAGTAAGTAGTTCCTCAGAGTCAGTGATACCCACTTACACACGCCACCAAGACCCAAGACACATAGTACCTGATCTGTTTAGTTTTCGGTATTCTGGGAGTCCTACCTTGCATCGTTTTTCTTCCTGCCGCTCATCGCTCAATTGAGCTCGCGAAGGCCAATAAGCCAGCATCCGACGTTCCAGCCTCGGTGGGTCATACTTTGTTCGAAAATCCGAGAATACGCCTACTAACTATGTGCCCCGTCAGGTGCGACATTGTTCTGGCCAACCGCGAAGTATCAGATATATGGAGGTTTTATGGGATGTACCTTGATTATCGGTACGTGCTCTTGATTGCACGCTTGCTCCTTTTTAGGCTTTCCGTCTTTTACCTTTCAAATCCTACATCACTGATTGGTGCCATGGCCTGGACACGGTCTTGCCGTCGGGAAGTTCCTGGGACCCTGTTGCATACCAGACTTCTCTGGGTTTAACCTTCAAGCCGAAGACCTCCAAGATAAGTTCCAAGAGCAGGGTACGGAGCAATGCAGGCATCGTTCGATGCAGACCATGACTATGGGTGTCCAGGTCATTGCCTCGGACGGATATCGTGTTCGAGGCGAAACATCTCTGACGCTCCTGACCGGACCCACAAACCTGTTACCTGGAGAAACTTGGTGCACGACTTAATTTTCGGACGTCGTCATCATATGGACTAGGTGTATATGACAAGATGTTGGACATTCGATCCACATTTCCCCTGAAGTGTTCCGCCAAAAAGTCGGAAGATTTTTTGGGAAGTCATTCCAGGGGTCCTACGCGTCCATGCTCCACAATGTCGTCTACAATTGGCGTGCAGTACACCACAGTGCATGACAACCCTGCGGCGCTTGGCCTGTGGTTGTCGGGCGCTCTATCGGTGTGCGCCTCGTCCGAGAAGTTGTCCGTCTCATTTATCCTTATCCTCTATCTTCGTTGTATTAGGGTATGCATAACCTTTTCAGGTTGAATGTTATAGCCTTTTGGATGGGATCCTTTCTAAATCTGACCCCCGGACATGACTGAGGTTCAGAACGAACAGTTGAATCCGAAAGAGCAATGTAGCACATGCCATTGGGATCTGGTAGAGTTCATGTACTGGTAGGATGCTCAAAGTGGCCAACGGCAATGCTCCCAGTAGCCGCAAATTCGCTCATGTGCCTTGGAAGGAGCTGGCTTGTTTCCGCCCCCGTCATGGTTCACAGAGGCCGATCGATGCCGATGTGCCGACACGCCACTGAGTTCAGCTGCACAGCCTGCAGTGATTCCCGTAACTTCGATAACGTCAAGCTTAGCTCAACCCTTGCTTTGTCTGATGAATTCAGGTGTACTCGACCGCGTCACTTCCTCCGTTCAGTAAAGACCAACAAATGGCAGTAGTCAAGCATCCCGTGAGACCGCATTCAACTTTTCGGAGAGTTCTCTTCTTACCGTCATGTTCTTCAGCGTTGCCGGGAACAAGGCTGCCATTGATAGCAAAATCCAACAGCGAAGCGACAAACTTGCTTCAGTGGACGTCAAGCTCTCACCAAAACAAAACGCGTACATCAAGGCCACAGGTACGCGTTCTTTTCTCGTTCGAGGGTGATACTCAAGCCGCATAGCATCTGAGATTGTGTCTTTCATCGCCGATGGAAAATGGACTGTACTCAAAGCTTACATTCAACGCGCGGTGCAGGCGCAGGAAGCCACCAACCAGTGTGTCACTGAAAGTGGATCTCATCCTGCTCGCATTGGATAAAGACTGATCGTGCGGCCAGTAATGTTTATGAAACTCGTCTTCGAGCCAAGGAGCATGACGAGGGATTCGCGACCGTTCCATGATATTCCCGTCAGTCTCAAAGTACGTCTTTCTTTGTGTCAGATGTAAGGTACTTTGCTAAAACTCGCGACACGTAGGATCAATGTACGTGCCCATCATACGTGTAGACGCAATTTAATGGCGCATGCAGTTGATTGTAAGGGCTTCGACTCTACTACCGGTTTCACTGAATGGGCTAATAAACCAGTCGCCGAGCACGTTACGGTATTTCAGCTTCTCACACCCAGCGCTATCACATCTTGATATTAACTTGTCAGCTGGTTGCTCAAATCATCAATGCGGGTGGCATCCCCTTCGCCAAGACAAACGTCCCTCAGATAATGTTTGCGTTTGACTGCAACAATCCTCTCTGGGGCCGCTCCTTAAACCCATACAACGCGGCTTATACGTGCGGTGGAAGCTAGGCTGGGGGTGAATCAGCCTTGCTTGCCCTGGACGGCTCCGCGCTCGGAATTGGGTCTGATATTGGAGGAAGCCTCCGAATACCACCTGCCTGCTGCGGTGTTTATTCCTTGAAACCAGGTTCTGGTAGAGTTTCCGTTGATGGCGCGCAAGGTGCGATAATCGTGTACTCTGTACAAACACTCACGCATATGATTTGAAGATCCGAATTCCACTTTTGAGGGAATTCATATTGTCGCAAGCCCTATTGCGAGGTCCTTGACAGATCTGCACCTTTTCTGCTATCTTTGGACTGGTAGATCCTACCGGAGGGACTGCTCCCCTTCCTTATCGTGAGGTTAAGCTACCAGAAAAACTGAAGTTTGGATACTATACGTCAGGTTTGTATCCCGGGGTTTTTGTGGTTCGAGCCAAATTGATATCAGGCGGATCGATAATTTTATCAAGGCTTCTCCTGCTAACAAGAGAGCCGTCCTAGAAACGGTTCGCGCTCTACGGAAGAAGGGTCACCGATGCGTGGAGTTCACGCCGCCCGGCGGTATGTACGCTCAACGACATGGATGGTTTACAGCCTTACAGGGAAGATAGCCCATGAAGCGCTGGTCAGGGCTTGGTTGTAACTCCTCATAGTGACGTTACTGGTATTCTCGAGCTTACTGCAAAGCAATCCCATGACTTGTGAGTTTTCATCTGGCTGCAACTACTACCTAGCTTATTTAACCCAGCTGTCATTCAGCGCACAAGCATAGAACGTTCAGTGTAACAGCTGCGATTCTCCCAGATTCACGATCGGACACTTTGCTGGTCTGGGGTGCAAGATTGTCAACGTCGACAACGGATTTTGTGTCCAGACGGGTGTACCTTGCTACCTGCAACAGAAACTTTGGCCAGATATTCGACACCCTGACGCGCTATATGGTTCAAGTGCTGTTGTGGATGGCGGCTGAAGCTGCGTCTAAGAGTATCTTGCGCGGACAGTACATATTTATGCTACACTACTTACGATATATTTTGTGAACGCGTTCGCCGGGTGACCGGGCCGGAGAAGCCGTCAGCGCGTTCTTGTCGTCTGGTCCTTAGACGGTGCCGCATGAAAAGTTCGCTATTCCACCTTCGGATTTTTTAATTTGGGACCTAAAAGTGAGCAGCTATCGCACTGAGAACTTGCGCCACAGTCTTTGAAGTTTGAACATCAACTCGCAACGAATCGGCGCCGATTGAAGAGGAAGCTTGAAATAGGGATACATGGGGTGCTAAGCAGTAAAAGTAACGCTGATAAACTGGGGACATAATGTACAACAATGACAGGGAAGTAGCATGGCGAGAAGGAAACGGGGAAACGAGAAAGTAGCTACTGTTTTCAGATGGTCGACTAGTAGAACAGTATGAGCAGTTATGAAAAGAATCGACGAAGGAGCTAACTTTCGTCTCAGACCACTGAACAACGATTGATTTAACGCGCGCAGTCAAGATCTGCCTGCATAATGTGCATTTCACGCCTTCTCGAAGGGACAGAAGTGTCGACTGAATAGTGGTTACTGAGGTGTCTATTAATGATACCTTTTAGAGCTTGTATTGTCTCGTGGAAGAAAGAAAACTCACTGGCATCTGCATCCCATAGTAAACAAGCTACAGCCAAAACCCATGCGCGGCTCAATCTGTCGTATGCCGAATAGTTACACGATGATGTCGGAGAGTGCACCTCCAGTGGCTCGGACAAAAGATCCTTCAGAGCATCCTTTCGCTTGGAATGCAGGTGGAACAGCTGCAAAAGGTATTTTGGATGGACGAGGTCTGCCACCTCATCTGTGATGCTTTGCAGACGGACATTAAGGAGATACGGCGCCGCCGCCACCGCGAGTTCCTTGAGATCGAAGCGCGATGCGAGCGCGTACACTCGGAGTGGTGAAAGAGGCGTCTGATAGTGAACCGCCTCATAGAGGCTGGTAACGGGCCAAACATACGCCTTGGGTTGCATGCCGTAGTGTGGGAAGAGATCAATGGCATGGATAAGGGTGTCCAGCGGATAGGTATCCGTAAGTTTGATGCCGTAGATAGTGGCGAACAGCACATGCAGGATGGTGGACGTCTCGGGGACGTGGATGAGGGTCTCTTGCGTGGTATCCGCCAACAAGTCCGCGAAGTTATTCTCCGATGAACGGAGGAGGACATCTTGGTGAACGTAGAATAGGTGATGGTTCGACGAGAGAATTTTCAAGTCGGGTCGGGAGAGACCAAACAGCAAATCGGCGTGAAATGTGGTTGAAGGCGTGATGGTCGGCGAGGGGCCATGCAAGGACTCGACTGGCTACACATGATGAAGTTAAGGACGTCGAGAAGCAAGACCCATCCAACTGACCTGAGGCGTGGGCAGCTGGGATCCAACAAGATCCTGGCTCTTCCCGTCCCACTCGTCGCCATGAGTGAAATTCATCCCGTATTCCTCGACATCAGTGAAATTCATGTAGGGAGACATGGGCGCCCATGGCGCGGGCATCTTCTTCGCTTTTAGCGCTATTCGGCCCTGTAGCCAACTGCGATGCTGCCTATGTTGGCAGGCTTAGTATTTCGGAGAGTAAAGAGGGAATGTGGGAAAGAATGTTTCCATCGACACAAGGCCTTTAAGTTCACTGCCTTGTGAACATGACCGATGTAAATTAAGAACTAACAATGACACAACTGTGACGCACATATTGATATTGAGCTTCTAACGTTCCCAAGACCCCGAAGGTCGTGGCCCTGCGCGTCATAAACTGCGAGACGCAGTGTTGTACGAGGAATCACCGTACGAAGACGATGATTCTACAGTCAAGAAACGGCGATACAAGAGGTAAACACGCAGCGATGTTATCGAACCATCATCTGAGCATGGATTTGGAACTTTGGACAGCGGCGGTGGCAAAAGTCGTCCCCATATAGGTAGGCGACATATACAAGACATATATCAGGAGTAGTACATACACCTGACGTACACTGTGGGTGTGGTAGATGTTATTGGTATCCTCGCCAGGCAGAAGGATAAGACATACATTAGAATGTTTGAGCGTCGTGTGCTCTCTCTTGGAGTCAGAGTAAGCTATGAGAACCAAAGTGGAATGAATGATGCTCTGGATAGCGTCGAACAGCACTCAGCCTGGGCCTGGCCAGAGCTTCACATTTCAACAAAGATCGCGATGAGGCCCAGCATCGTGGCAAGCACGATTCGTAGTTTTGCCAATAGTGGTGTGAAGGAGCGAGATGCGAGGTCAAATGAGTTCTAGCCCGGACGGGAAGCACCGGTTCCTTCTGTCCTCTCTTTAAACAACTCGTGGGACAAAAATGACAATCTAGTAATTGTAGGTGCGGCAGCCGAATGAGTCGGAAGGCGGTGTGAGGACGACCCGGTGCTATCAATAGTTTCAATCAGACAGAGCTAACCACCCCCGGAGCAGGAAGGTGCAAGGTGGCATTGGAGAAGAGGAAGCAACTGGGAGACGAAAGGGAAAAGTGATCGGCAGCGAGTCTGGGTATGCCGGATTGCGCTAACCATCGCATCCACATTCTCCACCCCGTTTCCATCCACTGGAACGAGGGCGTGCTGCTGGTCTGGTTTGACCTGCTTCTTGCGTTCGATGAAGACTAGCTGATCCTCCCGCCCCCGTCGAAAGTATGGGTGCATAAACTCGACTTGCTCGGTAGATGCGAGCAGGCCTTGTTGGAGGTGAGGGATCTTGTGGAAACCGTACATGTTGAGCTGTCTCACAAACGATGCGAATTTGTTAGGTTTAAACCAGTGAGGAAGGTGAGTTTTCGTGAGGTCCTCAGCAGAATGAACTAAAGTCATATTGAGTACCGCCAAATTAACGAACGACAAGGGCACTCACCATAAAATGAACCTCCATCCTCTGACCAGGATATCACGTCGTCTGTTGACGGATCCTCGATGATTCTGTTGGGCCTTGGATTAAATGCTCAAGTATTTTAGCCATTTACGCACTCACGTATAAAGCTTTTGAAGGAACATGGGGACGCGATTGTTGTTTACTTGTATTCGCTGATTTGCCATGATAATGGGGAGTGGGCGGGACGAAGCAGGAGATTGGGATGATGGTGGTAGGAGGACAAGTTTTTGAAGAAATCCAGGCCGGCTTCGGCAAGGCGAATCGATCTTCCAGATCGTTCACGTCACACATTAAGCCGTTATCTACGACGCATGTAGTTGATTTTCAATACGACGGTGTGGCAACGTAAACACGTCTAAAGCGCGAGACGTCTTGGACTTACATTCTTCTCAGTGTTTTGCAATACTCGGCACACGGAACATTCTGTCCTAACATCTGGAACTCGACGTTCTACGCATTCGATTCCCTCATTCATCATGAGCATCCACGATCCATCCACCGCAGCTCCCGTCTATCAGCAAAACGGCTCCTCCACTCGCACTGCCTTTGACTCCATCGACGCGGAGGCACAGGAGGAAGTTGTACAACTTGAAATGCTACCAATGCGTACTCGACCATCAGCTCTCTGAGGCGACAACCCCTTCGAGGGCAGTTCAAATCGTCGCCTTGATCCCAACTCGGGCCAGCTCAACTACCGTTTGTGGATTCGCCTATCTCCTCAGCCTCGGTCAAAGCGATCTCGACTTCCCCGTCACGTTGCCGGTATTGTCTACCACAGCCTGAACCTTTTCGGCTATGGGATATTGACCGACCATCAGAAAACGGTTGGTGGGGGCCTGCTCGACATTTCTGGTATGTTCAGCAGCCTAGTCGGGAACCGCGGTTGTCGCATCGATATCCTGCGTGACTTTGAATGCCTCGTCAAGGCAGACGAGATGTTAGTTGTCCCTGGAAGGTGTGTATTTACATTTGGGTTTACTTGGATTATAACTGATCCATATACAGTGGCTGCATGACGGTGCTCAAGTCGATAGCTGATGAAACATGCAGGTTTTATGTTAAGGAAGACGTGCATATCAATGATCTGGCTATATCTTTGATTCTGTTGACAATACAGCCTCTAAATGATGCTCATTTCCCCCAATCTCACTGTTGTCCAGAGCCTTCCCTTTGCTGCCGGTGCTTGTATACCTCGCACCCGTCTCGATGGCGTCGCGCGCGCGACGTGTTTGCTGACCACATGCGCGATGGAATTGAGCCACACCGTCAAATCGAGGTTGGCAATGACTTTGTACGTGTGTCTCTGGTGGCGAGAAGAAGCTTGTCAGTATCGCAGAGGCAACGCTGACTGAGTCCCTTTAGTGCTGGGACAACTCAACACGTCTTCTGGACAGCGCGGTTTCTTTCGAGTTTGTCAAGACAATTCATCTGTCCACCAACACTACAGGCTCTGGCTGTTGTAGCCATTTACCAGGCGGCGCCACACAAGAATTCTGACGGAGTTGCTCACATCCAGCGCCGTCACGACACTGGCAGGCATCGCCACACTCGCCATGAGAACTACCGCCGTGGCAATGGCTTCAAGTTGAACTTGACGCTCAAAATTCTCGCGCATATTGTGAAGACTCACTACTGCTTACTATGCAACTCTCGGCTTCGTTCGATTGATTTATCTAGATTACGAGTGACCACAGGGTACGGTACATACGTTTCCCTCGGTTTTAGAAGAACAGCCAAATGTCGAAGAAGAAATACGCGGCACAAAGGGCGGGTATACAGTACGTGTACTAGGCGGAATGGTATCCTCATGCGAGAGTGGTTCGCACTAAATGCGCAGATCGAGCACTGAATCGAACGGAATGATAGGAACGCGCGCACGATGATAGGAACGAAGTCCTCATTCTCAGTGGATCATGAGAAGTCAAGCAGACTCGGGCTACATCAGCGTTTATTCTAGCTCAAGATCTTATTCGAAAGCAAGTCCTCATCTATCTATACCTATCGCAGTTTTCCTGCTCATCAGTCTTTTCAACCAAGGATATCCCGGTCACAAGGAGTGGTATCAGTCTCCTGCACAAGTATATCGTCCATGTATGTCTTTTGTCAACACCGTGTCGTGCGGAGAGCTGATTGAACACGAGTGTTCAGCGTATGCGTTTGACGGTCATGATTTCTTCCGATACCCAACTCGATGCTCGACGAAGTCTTATTGACAGTAGAAGAGAGCGCAGGCTACGTACGCCTAGGAATGATCCAGTTACTCTCGCTGGTTCCAGCAGAAGCCGGTTCCCTCTGTCGCGGGAGCATCCAGACGCTAACGATTCCTGGAATGTCAATAGTTCAATGGCTCAGTTCGAATTCATAGATGCTGATTGGGCCAACAACGGTCTGAAAAACACTGGCATAAACTTGCGGTTTCGACGCAACTTACCAGTCAGCCGGTTGACTGAAAGCGTGAAACAATCGTCATATGCGCTGTAGATGTGCCCTCCATCTGTAAGCATGCTACCCCGCAGTTCCAAAGGCTCCCGTCGACCTTCCTTCTGTGGTCTTCAGGCTATGGTCATACGACCTTCATGCTATGGCATGTTTAGTTTCTCAATTACGACGGCTCCTCATCGGACTCTACGAAAGGTAACTTTAAGTATCAACCGCACGATGGGGTGAGTAATTCAATATATCGAAGATGAGATCCGAATGAGTGAAAACAGCTAGCTTTTATTCATGTCATCAGAACGCTTTTCCTCCCCGCCAGAACTTTGCGAGAACGACAACTTTGATACATCTAGCTTAGTAGGCCGGTGTCAATCAGAATACTGATGAGCAGATTAGACTAGCGGACATCGAATTCAGATTGAGGTCACGGTCATGCACTTTCAATCTCGCCCACGATCGCCCCATGCCGTCGATACAGGCACCGTCACAAGTGCCTCCGGGACGCTCATTTTGCTACTATCCTATGCCTTCGAAAGTTGGAGCCAGACTTAAGACGACTAGTTTTCTCACATCTTATTCACTTCACGTTAGTTTCCATTCCCCGCGGGAAGGCGTTTACCTTCTTGCTTTCATATTCTGGAGTCTGGACTCTGCCAGTGGAGGTCGAATGACAACCAACCAACCACTGAATTCACGCACGTCGACATTATTCTTCCATGTCAGCCTACTTTCAGAACCTATACACCTCCCTACTACCGCGGTGTATGCGTATAAAAAGGGGACTGTTTCCTCCTCATCGACAAGGACTCGGAACGCCCAGTATCATCCTATACACTCGAACCAAATTCAACTTTGTACGCTGTTCTCGAGCGTTGCTCCCAGCACACTCACTAACGTCTTCTTTCCCACCGACAGGACTATGTCACTCGGACAGAAGACAGCTCTGACCCGCTATGGCGGATGGTACCCAGGCCATCCTGAGGTTTACGACAGCTTCATGGGCGATCTCCGCAAGCGCAGCATTGCTCTCTCTCGCTCCAAGGCCCGCCATACCGACCCAGTTGCACAGTTCGAATACGCTATCCAGGCCGATGACGTGATGGTCAACTTGATGAGTGACATTTTTACGGAAGCCTCTCCAAAGAACGAGGTACGTTTCAATCCCAGGTATGCGCCGCCTCTTCACATTACTCATTGCTGTACTCAGATCGAAAACTTTGATATGTTACTCTACCACCTGGATATAGTCACTCTTGGACCGCCGGAGTTCCACGTCGCGGAGGACGAGGACGGCAATGTCATCGCGGACCCTATCGGTGTCCCGATGTTTCTCATCTTCGACCTCCTTAGCAACACCTCCTCAGCCTACGATCTCTTTCGCATGCACGACTTCAGTGTTGCCCTGAAGGGATTGTTGGATGCCTGGGCCGAATACCTCCAGAGCCCCGAGTCCACCAAGACACTCACCGACGACGACGACGATAAAAAGAAGGGTTGGTTCAGCCCCACCGGACTAGCTTACCTCGAGGGTGACGGTCGTGGCGAATTCAACTCGACCTACGTTTGTCCTGATGAAAATGCAGTCAACCGTGGTTTCACCTCTTACGACGCTTTCTTCACGCGCCAGATTAAGGGTGGCGCTCGCCCAATCATTACCCCCCCAAAAGATCAGAATCCAATTCCGATCTATTCTGCCTGCGAGTCCACCGTCTATCGCATCCAGACTGATGTCCAGGTTCATGACCAGTTCTGGCTCAAGGGCCAGCATTACTCTCTCTACCAGATGCTCAACCGCATGAAAGTGTTCTTCGACTTGTTTGTCGGAGGAACCGTCTACCAAGCGTTCCTCGGTCCAGCGGACTATCATAGGTGGCATAGCCCCATTAACGGTACCATCTTGCATGTGGACGTTAGATCGGGAAAGTACTACGTCGCCATCCCGGATGCTGGCGCCGAAGAAGGTGATCCCGACTTCCAGCCCGGCGATCCTCACGGCGCCCTCATTCGTTCTCAGGCATTCCTCACTACCAGCTGCCCCCGTGCCATCATCTACATCGAGGCGGACAACAAGGACATTGGAGTTGTCGCCTTCATCGCCGTTGGGATGGGTGAGGTGTCGACATGCGAGGTGACTGTTCGGGCCGACCAGAAGGTCTCAGTTGGTGATGAGCTCGGGATGTTCCACTTTGGGGGCTCGACCCACGCGCTCATCTTTGGTCCTAATGTCAAAGTTACTTGGGAGGAGAACGTCAAAGTCAACCAGCACATTCTGGTCAACTCGGTCATCGGACGGCTTGAGAAGAAAGAAGAGGCTTAGTTTGAATATTTGTAATGGCTGACGATCTCGAAATGTACCACCAATATCACAGTTTGTCAATGAAGATTTAGAGTTTTCGTTTTATTTCGTTCAATCTTTACGAAAGTGCCAGAATTTGGGCCCTCTAAGAGCATAGTATGCAGGGGGTTCTTGTCGAGCTTGCACCACCAGCTGAGTATTCGCCCCAAGTCGAGCTCATCGCCATCAAATTATACTCCCGCACGACATCGTACACTTCTCCCCTTCAAGTCGGAGTCTCACAATGTCCATACCACGAAGCTGAGGACCGCTGGTATGAGATGTGGCGCTCGGGACCATCTGCTGATAGATTTATGAGGCGCGCGCACATTCTACGCGATCAGAGGATCGCATCTTTGTCGTGAACATGTTTCATTGTCTTCGGCTGTTGAATCTGGCATTCGACCCGGTCAAGGTCATGCTTGAAGGAATTATCTACGACGCTGGTAGAAGACGCCATAGCCCATCGGACAGTACTGAACTGGAATAACGCTGGTGTATTCCTCCACTTCAAAGCCGGCTTCGGCAAAGGCTAATCGATCTTCCCGATCGTTTAGTGTAAGCACGAATTCTGAAGTGCATCCCTATAGCATTCCTACCATTAGTCCATTACGGGAATCTCGATATCTACGGTGCATGTAGTTGATTTTCAATACGACGGTTTGGAACGTAAACACGTCTATATCCGGAACCTTTGAAAGCACGAGACTGCAATAAAACAATGTTTTGTCGACCTGCTCAAAATTAGTTCGTAGCCGCTAGTCTGCCTTGGCTGTAAGTACGCGTTCCTGGACGAGTAGCAAGTCGACGCGATCGCTGGAAACAGTGACTGTCAAATGAACCTCAAGATTATATTTAACAGTGCGGAATACAACATGCAATTATGATTTCAAGGAAAGTGAATCGGGTCGTTTACTTGTTCATGTTCTGCTGCGCGCTGCCCTTTGCTTTCTGAGCGTCGCCTAATGATAGAGTGTCAGTCTGATTCCGGACGCGTACAAAGAAATGACTTGCCCTTAGCTTCCTGAGTCGAGTCGCCCATAACCGCTCCAGCGACGGAGTTCATAGTGCCCTTACGCAAATTTGAGTAAAGGTAAGTAATCGACACGAAAAGCCAGGCTGACCTTGAGATAGTCCATCCCGCCAGCGACGTATCCTTCAGCTTTGGCGGCGGTAGTCTCGGCCTCGCCGTGAGCCTGTTGCTGCTTGCCACTGTTGCGCATCGAGTCGTTGCCGACAGCCTCTCCAGCCTGCGAAAACGATTAGACGACGACGACCACGCGTAAAACGATTCCTACAGCTTGCTTAATGTTGCCGACAACAGAGTCGTACTGGCCAGAGGATTTGCTGCAACGACGCGTAAGGTCAACGATAACGGTGACAATGGGCGCGCACAAACCTTGCGTCGGTCATCGTGAAGAGTAATTGGTATGAGAGAGAGGTCGATGGTGGGAGAAGGTGGGCAAGAGGGAACTGAAGGTCCTCCTCGTTCAGAGCTGGCTTTTATACGCGAAAAGGCGCGCTTCTCGATGACGTACAATGACGCGCACGCGCGTCATGATTCACCCGTTTTGGGAAGTGTGGCGGGGAACTGTGAACCGACAGCGTATTCCAAAGCTTGGGTACAACCTGAACTTGACAGACGGTGGGATTTGCGACAAGATACCCGAGAGTATGCCTTGGATAACGATGGGAAAGGGTAGCCACGAGTCTGTACAGTGGTAAATGCGTCGAGACGGCAGCAGGCTGGCGTGACGGCCGAGGCGCGATGGATCGAGAAGACCAGCGCCTATGACGCACGATGACGCGCAGCAATTTGACTCCTTTGGGAATGAACCAGAACTGATCACCTTGGACGCGGATCGCTCTAGTTTCGAAGACTACACTGCGCCTCATTCCAAGCAACCCTGGAGGAGGTTTGGAGCGTCGTCAATGATTAATGAGTCGCGTTGGTAGTTTATTGTGCAGATCCCGCATCCAGGTCGGCCTGACTAGTAAGGGCACCCATTTAGCTGTAGACGAAGATCCTCATGCCAGTTTTTTTCTTTGCCACAAGCGGCTATGACGGTGCACGACGAATCGTCTACAGACACCGCTCAATAACGAGGCCTCCAAATCAACTTCGAGCTACACCCAGCTACAGGATTCCACCGGTCCCTGCGCGTCGTATTTTGAAAGTCCTGCACAAGGTCATGGTTGAGAAGAACGATCAACCCTAGCACGTGGTTTTCGATCGTCTTTCTTGACCACCACGAGCCAATGGCTTTCGCGCGCATCAGCGTGTACTCCTCCTTTAGTCTCGGCCGAAGACGTGTCTCATGCTTAGATGGCCAAAATCGACCGCTTTAGGTGGCCTTTTGAAGGGGTTCAATCCGGTTTCAATAGGTAAAGGGTTTCCGAGTCCCCAGGGTCCTTACAGAAAGAGTACAGAACCGAATCTCGGCCTTGGAGCTCGAAACCTCGCAGGTTTCCTGTGATTGAGAAGCCCCATTGTCAGTTAGGGCTCAGATCTCAGAGGATAAACCTTGCACGGACCGGACCGCCGGCAAGGACGCTCCGCGATCAGCCTTTCTTGACCATGACCTCTTCGCTATTCAGACTCTGGATGTATTTCGGTGCTCGTATACATCATCTGGTACTCATATACGTGTTGTAAAGCCGTTCGACACTGTGAGTGCATTGTTTACCCAACCTGGTCGTCCTTAAATCTATAGGCTTGTAGAACACAATTTCGCACCTTGGTACTATGGACATGGCACGTCGGGCAAGCCTATTGCTCTCCGTAAAAGGACCTCCGAGTCAGTTTCTGCTTTTACAACCCTTTTATTACCTAAATACACCGTTAACAGGGTTATACAGACCACGCGTGGTCTGATTTTCCGGTGTAGACCCAGAGCAAGCAGTATATAAAGTGACTTTTACGACTCAAGCTAAACAGAAAATCTCTCCTCCTCGCTCGTCGATCTTACACACTATGATCAGTCTTACTCTTCTTGCGCTGTCCTTGGCGTCGGCCGTCCTGGGCGACTCTTGGGGTCCGGCATTTTCGCTTGGACCCACGAGCTCCGCCATTATCGAGGCGACTACAACTTTCAACCCCGGAACTCCTCCTTCGAGTCCCAAAAAGTGAATGTCCTTTCCATCTCGCGATGCAATATTGAACTGATACTGGCGTGAAGCTATTTATTCTTGTGGCCTGGTCTGCGCTTTTTTCTTGCGCATTGGGAACCATCTGACGCGTTTTAGGCATTAGCAACGCTACGAGTGGATTGATTCAAGCTGGGGCCGATTCCACGGCTGACCAGAAAGGATAGTAAGAACGTTCAACATGGCCGTGTTCTAGTTCGCTGACTATCTCCCAGCTGCGGTGCAAGTAACAGTCAGTGGTGTGTTATGGCAAGCTACTTTGGGTAAGCGCATTTGACGCGTCGTATTCGTCTGGCTACGTGCTAAAGGGTCCCGCAGTGTCGTCAACGGGGTCACCACGCAATTGAACGGTGCCATGGTTCCTGTCAACGCCAACACGGCAGTTAGTATTCACTACAAGGTATACTTCGTATCCCAGGCCGCTTATGTATGGCTCTCACCATTTCAATAGCTCGGTAGCGATCAAGTTACGTGGACCCAAACTGTTACTCTTAACGGAAATGTGATTTCTACGCTCCAAAGCTGTAAGTTAATCTTCAACGTTTGCTTGCTGCACCCGTTAATATAAGCTCTAGTCGACGGTCCTTTGTACAACGGCGGTTGGGGAACGGGCACCGAATGCCAGGCCGACTGTACAGGCTCGACGTCTGCTCAGGTATCTTGATTCCCAATCACAAAACTTGATGTTGCTGATGGCTTGATGTAGACCTACACGAACACGACCATCATCCTCAAGAGCGCCGATCCGAACTTTATCAAGACACGCGGTATCGGTTCTGGTGTCGTCGCGTCTGATATGCTTACCGCCGACGGTGGTAAAACGTGGACCATCGCTAGCATCAAGATTCCCGCTATGATTTGAAGCTTGATTGTCGGGGTATCGCCGAGGAATCATTTGTAACATCACGTTTTCAAACAACTTTTCAATGGACTGGGTCTTCTGTTGAACAGAAAGAGATACTAATCGAGTACTCAATAAGCCTTGTCCTTACGGTGAAATTGCCAGCACTCTTTACCAATGAGCTGTTTAGCGTGCACTCCTAGAGCATCTTATTCAATGGCCACCCAGCAGACTAAAATAACATGTACCGTCAGATGGCGACACAAGGAGAGGCGGACGCATCTTCGTTTATGGGAATCCGATACGAAATTCTGAGCGTTGAATTACTGACTCGCGCTGACATCGAGAACGTTTGAAGAATAGTATTCTTGATAATGACATGGCAGTGACCATGACCCGGACCGTACTTGACAAGAACCGGATATCGGACCGTGATACCGCTCCTATTTTTTAGGCTCAACCATCCCAAACTCCCTAGCCCGACCCAGACCCAAGTAGCCTCCGCCTCCGCCTGAAGATCAAGGTAGTGATACTGTTGGGGAAATTGCTCCCGAACCAGAACCGGTGCTAAAGGCGCGAAAGAAAACCAAGAAGGCCCGTGCGGATGGTGATATTGAAGAAATCACGCCCAAGTCTAAAGGGAAGGGTAAACAAAAGGCAGTTCGCGACGAGGAGGAAGAGGTACACCGCCAAAGGGCGTCCACGTTGTAGAAACGTGGGAAGTATTCCCTGCCACACATGCCGATCACATCTGGTCCGGGTAAGTCTTCCACATGGATTCCACCGGCGGTCGCAGTTGCTGCCAGCCGGATTCCAGTTGATCATCAGGGTATGGTTCAGTCATGGACGCACAGCTGGATTCCAGCTGAAAACTCATGCCTCGTATACACAGTACAGCACTCTTCAGCCAGATATAAATTCATTAATAAATTTGGTTTTTGGGGCACTGTGGCCTGAGGAGACGAGAGGGGTGGAGTAAAGCAATGCAATTGGACTATCTACATATTACAGGACACTATCAAATGAATACTACTACAGCACACCAATATCTCCAGTCCAACTGCTTATGACACGCAAAGCCGCGAAAGGGAGGCATTCTGCAGGTCTATGAGTGTACGAAGGGAGTAACGAAAGGAAGAACATACTTTTTGAGCGGAAGGGTAGCCGGACCAACACCATGAATGACCGACGCTGTTGCGAGGCACCTATGCGAAACAAATTAGCCGCAGATTTGCGATGCGAGCGAAAAAAGACTTACCCTCGTGCGTTGGTGGTCGGTGGGGGAGACATTGGGAAAGCGATGTTGGTGGCATGGCTGGTGGCTAGAGGCATGTCGATGGTTGCCGTGCGGATGGATGGCAGTAGAGGGCACTGTTGGCACTGACAGTTAGCGAGTATAGCAGACGACAAGGAGGGAACGCACCAGGACCGTGCTGAACACATCACGCCACAATATCACATCAGCTGAAGAGATTCCGGAGGCGAGTTGGAATCCGAATGCAGGACAACGTCGAGGAAGGAGACAGAGGACTGCACGACTGCAAAAAATCATTTGAACCAAGGATCACATGATGGTGGGACCCAATGTTGCCGAGCAACGGCCGATCGGGCTTGACTTGGAAAAAATCGCAAGTCCAAAAATCTGTGCGCACCGATAGTAGTCAAGTACTTTCTTCACAAAACACTCTACCACATTGAAGATAGCAAAAATTACATGACAGGTATGAGTAATTTTAAATATTCATAAAACTTATGCTATGAAAAAGAGATCCGGCACCTTCTGGTACCCAGCTGGGGCCGAAGTGTGGTGGCCAGAGGCAGGAAAGGTGGTCCCCACATGGAGCCTCCGGCTGGATGACCAACGTGGGTGCCAGCCGGAATTGATGGCGGCTCAACATGGGCCGATCGGTGGTCCCAATGTGATCGTCCCACCTGCCTCCCACGTGAATGCCCTTTGGCGGTGTAGCAGGAGGTCAAGAAAAGCCTAAGCGGGGGGCCGAAGAAGGAAGCTCGTGAGGAAGAAGAAGAAGAGGAGGAGGACGAAGTGGCAGAGAGTGTGAAGGAAGTAATACCAGAGAAGGCGAAGCGGAGCGCGAAAGGTAAAGCTAAAGCGGACGACAGCGCTAATGGCAAGGGTAAATCGCGCGAGCAGAGCGTGGTGGAGGTGACCGAGGTCATCAAGAAAGGGACGAAGCGGACGATAGACCAAGTGGACAGCGACATCGAGGAAGTCCCTGCGCACACTATTGCGCCCTCGCCGCCTAAGGCTCACAAACGCGCTCCTTCGAAGCCGCCGTCAGCTTCCACGCCATGGCCTCAAAACCTAGCTCCAGACAAAAGCCGCCCTCAACGTCAACAGCGATGGGTTCTCGGCAGAAGCCTCCGTCAGCGTCAACAAGACCGGCGTCTCGACAGAAACCTGCCTCTCGAGCCACGTCCGTTGCTCCCAACGAGTAACGAGACTGAGCCGTCGAAGAAGAAACCCAAGATCAACTTGTTTCCCCCAATAGCAAACCTTGGCATGTTTAACTTTGTAAGTTTTTGGGCTCTTGTATTTCATCTTCTTACATATATTCGTAGTTTAGGGGGGTGGCACCAGTACATTAGATATACCGACAGTGCTGTCGCCTGTGAAAGAGTCGGAGCAGGCGCCGCCTCGATCTATGAGCGCAATACGGCGTTGAGTACACGGGGACTGTGTGATTGGATTTATGATTGTAATATAGGTAAGGATTATGAAGCTTTTCACTTGGCATTGTAGGCCGCCGATGAACGTTTGATAACTGGACTGTTGGAAGGTTACATGGCCGCCGAGGCTCGAACACCCGCGCTGACCATCAGATGGATTATCCGCTGCACCAAGGAACGAATATCGCCTTGTCTATTCCAACTTGAACTTGGTCCCAAAAACTTACCTAGTAGGAATTCTGACTCCTCCTCCGATACTGCAAGCTGCCAATGGTACTCTGCCGTCTTCGGGGTCGAGTTGTGGGCGTTTACTCGTTCATTTTGCAGCTAACAACCCGCATCACGACCACGTGAAGTGCTCGATGCGACAGACTTCGACGAATGGCTACTGACGATACTTTTATTGAAATGGGGGCCAATTTCAGACTGACCTCGGACCTTCTGATTTCCGCCTAGATTTTGAACTGTTGAGGCTCACTCAGACTTTCCTGCTGGTCATAATTGAGATGCTTGTAACCATGTTTCGTGCGAGGATCAGCGGATCTTCACAAAGGTACTTGATTTGCGTTCTCTGTGCTCCACCGGCGAGAAACCAAGCACTACCTGGGCGACTTAAAAATGCTTAATGAGCAGCATCATCAACATCATCATTCCTTTGCCCCGTCCATTCTTTTCTGCTCACTTCTTCGGGACCTCGATAAGCCTTCACAACCAAATTCGCAATGTTTGGCAAGACTTCTACTGTGAGGTTCTCCACTATCATCGTCCGATAACGCACGCTGAATCATTCTGTTTTCCTTTAGTTCCTTCCTGTTTTGGCTGTCATCGGTCTTGCCACGGCTATGCCCTTCAGCGCGCTCGTTGAAATCCTTCCACTCAACGTAACGCATATTGGAGTTGACGAAGCCCGGCACGAGTATGTTGCATACAACCGTGATGGCGCCTTTTTCGGCCGTTATGCTATAGAAAGTTCGGTCGGTAGTGCTGAAAGGCGCGCCGCCAGTCAGTGTGGCGACCTCTCTGTAGATGATGCAAAGACGCGTGAGCCTCACCTCTGCCGGCGTCTCCCTATCATCTGAAGCGCCTCTAGTTCCTGGTTGGGCGACTCTTGAGCAATACGCGAACAATAACTGGGGCTACGGTTCTAGGAATATTGTCACAAATCCTAAAGAGGTATGTTTATCGCTACTGTGACCTCGCTTGTTTCTGACTTGCGGCTGCAGTACCTCGATAGTCCCGCGCAATTCTGTGTCACCGATGAAGTCGTCGAGCTCAGCTTTTCTGGTGAGTGCACTTCTGGGGCTAATTCTATCTGGACCGGCTTATCAGATATCACATAGGCGACCCGATTTGCCAAACCCATACCACCTCCACTTCGGGAACTATTGTCGGCACATCTGGCGAGGTCTCTATTGAGGTCGACCAGGGCTTCAATACCGTTACGTCTTATACTGTTACTAGTAAGTCTCACCATAAGATCCGAGCGCCCAGGATGCTGAATCGCCACAATAGCTGCCTCGACGATCGGTGTTTCCAGCACTCTGAGTGTCAAGGTCGGAATTCCTGAGGTTCTAGATGTTACAAGCTCTTTGACCGTCACCACGGAGGTCACCAATACGCTTTCAAGCACGTATGTAACATTTTTGTTATCGTCATTGAAGAAGGGCTCATATGACCCTTCAGCATCGAAGTATCGTATAACGATATGAGCAAAGTGATATTGAAAATTACCGCACCTGAAGGCGAGACCTGCACGGCCGAGGTGCGCGCTATGGCCATGTAACCGCCTGAGTTCCTAACGCGTTTTCGTATCCAGAACCAGGTCAAAACCTGTAACATGCAGGCTACTGGAAAAATCCGGTACTTGGCCACAGGCTGGGTGTGGTTCAACTACGAGGACAGGACGCAAGGTCACTACAAGTGTTCGTCTCTTTCAATATGCCTGGCATGGTCGACGTCTATGTACTGAGTGCTTTTTCCCAGGGGCCGTCAACATCAACGCCATTCTTACCAACCAGGACGACCGCTCGAGCTTTGCCGAGTTCAAGGGCTCCATGTCATCTGACACGCACTCGAGCTATAAAGGCACTTGTGTGGGCAGAACTTATGCTTGAAAGGTTGGACGAGTTTCACTTGAACGCTGACTATTTATTTATTCCCGCTTGTTCATGGACCCGTAATACATTCGTTTAACTGTGCACACACGAGTCCCTTGTTCTGAATGGGGAAAGTCGCCAGATCGTGGCGGTCAAGGCAGATACCCCTTGCTTTCTGTAATAGCTAGTTTGGCTCACCAGCTACTCCATGCACGTTCCGCTTGCCCTGTCCACGGCTATTCTGTACGGAACGCGTCCGTCTGTGACCGTATAACCGCGCATGGCCCAACAGTAAGGAGCACTATCTGCCAAAAGCAATGGCCAAACATAAAATTTGACACGCGAGAAAGGATATATTTACCGCAGAACAACCTTTACCTTTCACAGATACGAAAGCGTGTTCAGACACACGTGTTCAGTAGCTTCTTGCCACGTGCGCAGACCGTTGATGCAGAAAGACTGCGGGCCGCCGGCAATTAACTCCGTGATCAGCCGATCCACGCCTGTTTCTTTACCTTCATGTCAGAACTTCATGACCGCTTGCTGGATATAGTTCGGACACCAGCAGTGCTGGCCCCCGTTTCCTCTAGAGGCCGTACCGTTCGACGGTGGCGCGTTGCACGTTGGTAATTGGCTCCTGTGACTCTCCCAACACGAATCCCTGTTTGCGTAGAAGAGGAACCTCCCGTGGAACACGCGGATTTCAGCGCAGGAAGCACGTTGCTGCGGCCCCAATTTCAATGCACCGTCTCTATAGAAATCCAGATGTAAGTGGGGCAGTATTTTCCGGTGAACCTACTTCATTTATCCTAGGACCTGGATGCGCGGCATACTTATGCCTATGGTTCCCTGTGGCTCCAATTACCCACCTTCATCCTCCAACCTATTTCTCGCTTCCTGTGTTACTCCATTGGACCGACGAGCTCAGCCATTATTGAGGCTTTCAACCCCGAACCTCAAAGAGTGCGTTTATTCTGCATTCTTTTTTCCTGTGGTCAGGCTTAATTTAGCCTTTACTCACCTGGTTCGCCCATCTGACGCGTCTACTCTCCAGGAATTAGCAGCGGCACGAGCGGAGTGATCCAGTCCGGCACCGACCAACTTGCAGATCAGAATGGATAGTGAGTTTCGTGAACAATTGTCAGTCTTGTTTACTAACTATCTGCGAGCTGTGGGGGAAAGCGAAGACCAGTCATGACGAGCTACTTCGGGTTGGTGTACCCGCTTCTCACGACAATTACAGTATCGTCAACGGCGTCGCCACCCAGCTTAACGGTCTAATGACTCCTCTCGACGCCAGTACGGAACTTAGTATTCACTACAAGGCTGTAAGAGCCATCTCACGTCTTTAGCTGGGCTAAGAACGCCTGTCTCACTCACCTCAATTCTGACACGAGCTCCTAGATGACGGCCCCCAAGGTAGCTGGGGAACTGGAACCGAATGTCAATCGGACTGCACAGACACAACTTTTGCCCAGGTGCGTGTCAGGTCCTCTCACTGACACAGGTGGCAAACTGACGGCAACTCGATCGAGTTGCCGAACAGGCAACTGCCAGAGCAACTACTGAGAAACTCGCCTGTCACGCGGCGAAGGCGTGCCATTATAATTATTGAATATTTAATAATCTACAATTATATTTCATTAATATCATAATACTATTTACTCATTGTGTGAGTAGTGATTGGCTTGCAGCCGCCTTCTGATTCCGGCAGTGGCTGTGTGATGGGTTACTTAATGGCTGTAAAGTCCGAACTAACTACACGAGGACGATGTAAGTACACGAGGACTATATATTAAATAGATAAACATGGTCTTTCACGGAGTGAGGTAAGATCCATTTCAGGACAAAGGCGCCGCGTGTCAACCAAAAGTTGCTCAGCAGTTGCCTGTTCGGCAACTCGATCGAGTTGCCTTCACTTTGCCACCTGTGTGACACTAATTATGCGTTCCAGTATTAGCTGATCCAAACTTTCCTGGCATCGGTCCGGGAGTTGTCGCCAGCGACATGGTCACTGCTGGTGGCAAAAAGAACTGGACTGTCGCGAGCATTCCTGGCGATGCGATGGGAACAAGTGCTAAGGAATAGGCATGAAGACAGTTTATCGGTTACCGATACATTGATTGCGAAATGTCCCTCGAATCAAAGTAACTCTCCCCTTTACCGGACATCGTAAGGTCGACCGCGCTTCTGGTCAAGGGTGTATATATCATGTGCAATCCCAGTAACTCGTTGCACCTTTCGGATTCTCCTAAATTTTGCGCTTGAGGTAACCTTAGCATTATCTCCGTCGTTGTCCCTTTACTGCACTCAATTACTGCTGCATTCTCACGTCAACCCCCACAGATAAAAGGCTCCCCGGCGAGGAGACGGGTGTCTTATTCTTCAGCGGGCCTAACTACTCAATTGTCGGGCGTAGTAAGGCCTCGAACCCTTCTGGATTTGCTTTGGATAACGAGCATTCTCCGGGAACTCAGTCTTGATCTTGATGACCCCCTACTGTGCTGTCTTTCGCAAAACTCCTCCAGGATACGATGAACAGAACTCTTCGACCACATAGACATTTTCGTTTACCTCCGGTGGCCCGCTCTCCTAATTGTCTCCTAATTCAAGAGTAGTCCGAGACATGATATCGGGGGAGCATGGAAAAGGCTGAGCATATATAAGAGGATTTGAACCCACACTGAATGCATTCGTCACTTGCTCTCCGGGCTAGTCTTGAGTCGATAATACTATGGCCGGAATCGATGTCGGGTTCAAAACAGAGAAACCGTTAGTATTCATCTTGCTTCTTCTCTGGCTCTTAATCACGACGACTCTCAGATTCAAGGAATTGGATGTTGCTCCAGGTGACCTTACACTTGGCTCCGTCGTATTTGGATTTTTCGTAAGCATTCTCGCTCAAAGGTGACACTTTTATGAACATGCTTCGCAGATAGGATTCACCGTCCACGTTACACGGAACGCCATACAAGAAACTATGCGATCGCGACGAGTAAGTTCATGTACATGCGGGGGGAGTCTTGCTGACGCCCTCCAAGTTTTCTGCTTATATATTTATGATCTGGCTCGAAATTACAGCGTAAGTCCTACAGCCCGTACCGTGTCATGATACTCATTCTTTCATAACAGTAATATCGGTTTAGCAGTACGTTGTTTTTTTTAGGAAATGCTCATATGTGAGAACTGACGACTTCCGCTATGCTTAGATCCTCGCTTGGGGGTACCTGTAAGTTGCATACTAGATATGACTTCTGCCCACTTATATGCCCACCAGCGCCAAGAAGTTCCCTCCTGGCCTTGGAGTTTTCGCACCTATAATCGCCTGCTGGATCTCTCAAGTGCGGTCACTGCCCCCGCATCAAGTCCATGTCGTGCTCATTAGAGATATTTCCAGGTCCAGTGCCTCATGCTCATCATCGTCAACCGATTGTGTATTCTGTACTCTGATCGGAGGCAAAGAGTCAGTGCCTCCGTCTGTACGTCAGGATGCCGAAGATTCTGACGTTATTCCAGCGCAAGCTCCGGTTCTTTGCGGCTGGTGTTGTTACCACAATCTCGCTCTCGACAGCTTGCATCTGTGAGTTTCCTCCGCTCACTTGCGCGAACGTCGCTCAAATGGGAAATGCACGTCGTTTAGGGATTCCTGCCCAACTTCAAATTAATCACACTTACGTCTGGGTCAGTTCTTATGATTCACATTTCTGTGGCTCGTTCTTACGCGTGGCGCCTTCGTAGCTCAACCACTGGTGGGACCGATTCGAGAAGGGCGTCTACCTTCTGCTCGATCTCTCGCTGAATCTCATCTTCATCCGAGTAGTCAAGACTCGACTTGTCGACTATGGTCTCAAGAAGTATGACAAGGTCATGAAGTATGTATTCCCTGTTGTCTTGAACTCGGATTTCATTTATCTCGTAGATTCAACGAGTATATTATCTTCCTCTCCATTGGCATGGATATTTTACTCCTCGGTGCTACAACCTTGCACAATGGCTTCGTCTACGTACAGGTACAGCGACCGTCTCGTCCCGGAACCCCAAGCTTACCATCCTGCGAATAGTTCCATCCCGTCACTTACATCGTCAAGCTCCAAATCGAGATAACCATGTCTCGTAAGCCGTTATCTGTGGAGCGCCCTCGTATCACTCATCCAGCTCCCTTAGGACTACTCATCAGGGTCGCTCGTTCCACGGGTATCAACGTCTACAGCGACGACACGGCCCGAATGACATCTGAGACTCTCTCGACGAAGACGATAACATCTGCCAATGACATGTAAGTCGACTTCCTGCCTGCTTTCCAAATTTCCCGAAGTTAACGGTGTCTTCAGGCAGGTTCTCGATCCACAGGCGTTCACGAGTCGTCAAGGCGGGGACGATTTCGGTGAGACTCGTGCCCCTACTGAATCGATAGAGCAATACTGATATCTCCTGTAGAGATGAGCTCAATGAAACACAAGAAGATTACCCATATACCCTCCGCCAATTCTTTGAAACTTTCCCGAGGCTAAATTTATTACAATCATTGAAGTAATCCATGTTGGGGTGAAGCAGCGGCTCTGTGAGCAGTGGGACCCTTTCAGGGTATCGCTTCCTGGGTTGGGGCAAGTCCGTCAATCTTTACATACCAGATGGCAATATAACCGCGCGCTGGCGCGACATTTTCCTCTCCAGCAGAATGGAAGCCCTGGGAACCTGTTCTGGGTACATGCTACGTCTGTAAGAGCTTATTCTCTACAGAGTGAGATTTTTCTCCCGCTCGTCGGGATAAAATCTGATGATTAAGAGTCCGTTCTGGGCAACTTACACGCACATACATGTCTTTGGTGTATCAATGAAGTTGATCACCATAGCATAGTAAACAGTGTCAAACAAGCGCGTCTTGTCTTCTTCCCTTGATGTTGTACCATTCACCCAATCACCGGCTTAGATTTGCTGTCTATAATGTTGGCCTATTCATTCTTCGGTAGTGTTTTGAGCCGTTTCTGACAGTCACACTTAACATTTGTTCCAACAGGGATTTGTGTGTTGGCGTAGAAAGATTAGTCTCGTTACCGACCGTATAAAAGTGACAAGTCGACGATATACGTTTAGTTTCTGAACTTTCCGTGGAACACGAGGATTTCAACGCGAGATTCTGGTACGTTGCTGCCGCTGGGATTTCAGTGCACCGTCTCTTAGAGATCGACTGTGTGGCCAGATGTACGTGGTCAGTATTTTCCGGTGAACCTGCTTCATTTATCCTAAGTACTCGGGGACCTGGATGATCATACCAATTACTCTTCACGATGACCGACGCAAGGTTTGTGCGCGCCCATTGTCACCGTTATCGCTGACCTTACGCGTCGTTGCAGCAAATCCTCTGGCCACTACGACTCTGTTGTCGGCAACATTAAGCAAGCTGTAGGAATCGTTTTACGCGTGGTCGTCGTCGTCTAATCGTTTTCGCAGGCTGGAGAGGCTGTCGGCAACGACTCGATGCGCAACAGTGGCAAGCAGCAACAGGCTCACGGCGAGGCCGAGACTACCGCCGCCAAAGCTGAAGGATACGTCGCTGGCGGGATGGACTATCTCAAGGTCAGCCTGGCTTTTCGTGTCGATTACCTTTACTCAAATTTGCGTAAGGGCACTATGAACTCCGTCGCTGGAGCGGTTATGGGCGACTCGACTCAGCAAGCTAAGGGCAAGTCATTTATTTGTACGCGTCCGGAATCAGACTGACAGTAAACTAGGTAACGCCCAGCAAGAGAAGGGCAGCGCTCAGCAGAACATGAACAAGTAAACGACCCGATTCATTTTCCTTGAAATCATAATTGCATGTTGTATTCCGCCCTGTTAAATATAATCCCAAGGTTCATTTGACAGCCAATGTTTCCAGTTGGTGACTATCGATCGCGTCAACTTTCGATTCGTTCCGGAACGCGTACTTGCGGCTAAGGCAGAGCGACTACGAACTAAGTTTGAGCGTGGGCCGTGCCTTACCGTGACGTACTAATCTGGAAGATCGATTAACCTTTGCCGAAGCCGGCCTAGATTTCTTCAACTTGTCCTCCTACCGCCATCATCCCAATCTCCTGCTTCGTCCCGCCCACTCCCCATCACCATGGCAAATCAGCGAATACAAGTAAACAACAATCGCGTCCCCATGTTCCTTCAAAAGCTTTATACGTGAGTGCGTAAATGGCTAAATACTTGAACATTTAATCCAAGGCCCAACAGAATCATCGAGGATCCGTCAACAGACGACGTGATATCCTGGTCGGAGGATGGAGGTTCATTTTATGGTAAATGCCCTTGTCGTTCGTTAATTTGGCGGTACTCAATATGGCTTTAGTTCATTCTGCTGAGGACCTCGCGAAAACTCACCTTCCCCACTGGTTTAAACATAACAAATTCGCATCCTTTGTGAGACAGCTCAACATGTACGGTTTCCACAAGATTCCTCACCTCCAACAAGGCCTGCTCGCATCTACCGAGCAAGTCGAGTTTATGCACCCGTACTTTCGACGGGGGCGGGAGGATCAGCTAGTCTACATCGAACGCAAGAAGCAGGTCAAGCCAGACCCTCAGCACGCCCTCGTTCCAGTGGATGGAAACGGGGCGGAGGATGTGGATGCGATGGTTAGCGCAATCCGGCATACCCAAACACAGATCGCGCAGGACCTAGCAGATCTTAAACAGGCGGACCGGGTGTTGTGGGATGAGGCGCACAAGGCCCGGCAGCGTTACGACCAGCAGCAGGACGCGATCAATCGCATTGTCAGATTTCTGGCCAGTTTCGTGGGGCAGTTGAGGGAGAGGGCCAATTCGCAGGGAAGTGACCTTTCAGTGTCACCAATACCCATGCCTGTGTCGCGACCCATGCAGCAAGGGCGCTTAATGATTGAGGACGGAAAACGAAACCTGTTCCAGTCAAAAGGTGAGTTCACTTCTTCCTCGGTGGTCATGGCTAACTTGATAGCCAGATAAACCGACATCAGAGTCCCTCCCTACACCTGAAATTTCTCCAACCACTCCAACACCCACGGTATCTGCCACCGCACAACCGGATATCCCATCTCCCACGTCTGTCCCTACTTCACAGCCAAGTGCCGCCGATTGCACCAACCCTCCCTCATCTCCTGCTCCGACATTCGACACCTTCTTCCGTACCGGCTCTCCCATACCGGATTTCGGTATCCCATCACCATCACTTACCAACGCACTCGCAGACATTACACCACAGGAATGGGCCAAGGTCTTTGGCTCATTTCCTGACTTCATTTCACCAAACAAGCTCGTCGAGGCGCCATCTGTGCCGCTACCGGAAGGCCTGTTGTCGTTGGATGATCCGCCCGAGGCTGGAGACAAGATGCACAAGATGGCCGATTTCGAGGTAGCGACGCCGGTACCCTTCACGTTAGCACCATTGACATCATTTGCGATGGCTGCAGCCACGAAACCTGCGCCTTGCAATTTGGTTCCGCCGCCAAATAAGAGGAAAGCGCAGGATGACGAGGAGGAAGGGTCAGCCAAAAGGCGGAAAGGAGGGAATTAATTTGCATATGTATCATTAGTGTTAGATATCCAGTCGTTGTATTTCTACCATGTACTCAAAGCCTGTAAGACTTGTTTGGTTTGAGCGAGACGAGCCGCCGGCATTTCTGTGTGGACCCCATTCGTCGACGATTGTAGGACTATTGCACTTTCTCCATATTATTATTGTGCATATTCCTTGAACATGTCGATTCTACTTCCTCTCTAGATATTTACACCGTGTTAAGGCTACGCGCTTCAGATACGGAGCCGTCCTTCTCTGGACCGATCTCCACTATAACATCACTCAATTCACTTCTCCGTGTTGTCGTACGTATCAACGTTGACGGCGGTAAGGTGGTGAACTGAACTGGTGTTACGCGAGTCGCGTCGCTGGCCACCTCCCATAAGGAACCGTACGATAGGACAAGAATAAAGGTCATGACAGGAATTATCACCTGGGATGTTCTACGTTTAGTTTTCGAACCTCGTAACAGAAGAAGGCGCTCACAGAAACGTGGGGCATAACGTCCGTAAATATCAATGTGACGACAGCACTCGTGCCATTCGTATGAGATGAAAGGCTCATGATGAGGATGAAAGCAGTCTGTTGGTATCATACGAGGATCAATCAGAATGAACAATCAGGAGATAGTACTCACGTTCACGAGAAAGTAGATGAATCCAGCTTCCGACAATAGGCGAAGAATCTTCTGTGCCATAGACATCTTTGACCCTTGGAGCCTGTACCTCATCTCGGCCCGATGAGACCTATACAAAGTCAGTGTTCATCGTGGAGGTACGGTGCTTGGAACTGACCATCCAATATAAGCAATGATGCACGTCGATAAGAGATTGGTGAGTAGAGATAGTGTCAAATTCGCAAGCACCGTTGGACGGCACGAGCCAGTGGGAACGAACGTCTTCTCCGTATTCGAGTTGTCTCCCTGGACACATTTGAGCGCAACAGGCATTGTTCCTACTTCAAGCGTGAGCACCAAACACATTTTAGCTCATACGATGGCAGCTTGCCCAAGTACGCCAGTAAACAGGCTATCGGAGCGATTAGAAGTCGTCGAGCAAGTTTGTTATCCGAGGATAGGGCGACCGCGCGCCACAATACGATAGAATCGCCCAAGAGCATCTAGCGACTTGCGTAAGGAAACTCTTGGAAGCCAGTCGTGAAATAGATGTGTACCAAGACAATCAATGTCGTTTGGGCTAACACGTCCAGGATCTCTATTTCCTTTGGAGAAAGGCGCAAATCCGGGTTCCCTGCCGAAGTCCTCATGCGAACCTCATAGAAGAACCAAAAAATATCCATAGCGTAGAGCAGAGTCGTCAAGCAGAACATGAGAACGAGCAGTCCCATAATCACGATGCGGTTTTTCCTCATTGGCTGTCTAGAAAATTCACGGTGCAAAATATGTTCAATTAGTCGCCGGAACTGTCACTCCAGCTGCTGACTTACCGACGAAACTGGGCCTGCAAGAAGATGAGAAGGAGAAGGCATGACAGCGAGAACGCTAGGAACGTAGTTTGACATGAGCTGGCAGGCTCGAACCTGGCACTCACTCCATGTCACGCTCTCCACCAAAACGGGCACGACGCCTTTCAGCACCCATTCGTTCGTAGACGGAAGAGGCGGTCCTGAAGAGCCAGCTGTAGTATTCGACATGGTCGGTGGGGTCAGGTTCGAAGACGGCTTTCCCAGCAACGAGTCTTCAGCCTTGGGATTTTATGCGCGTGGACAATCACATCTTGATGTAACATTCCCAAATCCCCGCAACCCGTTATCCTCCTTCGCATTCATTCTTACTGATGGGTCTTGATCATGAAACCGAGGAATGAAGTGGATTAGGGAGGCTGTAGGGAGGTAATGTACAGTCTGAGCCTTGGCAACAATGAAGCCATACGGAACGTTATAGATACTTATAATTAAATTATGTATAGTGCCTCGTACCTGAGTGTGAGTACGAGAACAACTCCGATCCACATCCAGTACGGTACCTTTGTGGAAGTTCGCATACGGCGACGAACGCAGACTTCGAGACAAGTTCCTACCAGCCAGAAACCTCGCAACATCTCTTTCACAGTTAGACTGATTTCGCGGCATGCTACATGGTATCAGTTTCAAACATTGTAACACAAGTGCACTGCTCCAAGGACTTATCAAACTACGGCGCTATTCTCAATTGAACACTTCAGATTCGACCGCATCCACGTTTGTTGCGCGCCAATGATGATTAACATCAGTGCTTTCGGCCAGGTCATCACAAATATAGCAGAACCGATTGTCATTCAGATCCGTTCGAGCCACGATGCTAAAGGTCCCGGGGCACGAATACTTTGTTGATCTCACCGTGACGACTCAGATCCTAAGCGTTCCGTTAAAACTGACAATCAGATCACCGGTACACTTACCTGATTGCCACCGATGAAGACAAGCCCAAGTTTCTTGGAGGTGGATCACTGATTCTAGATTTATAGCACGGTCTCCAGGTAGTACCCTGAATCCGTCTCCATCGTCCGATGCTTGCCACCACCACCGCTAGGTCATAGATCGAACGAAAGAACCCCTTCAAAGTGAATGTGCAAGGACATCCCATCCCCAACTAATCCACGGAGAACATCCCTTTCGTAATCATCGAAAACAGGTCGATGTTGGTAAGGGGCGGGGGTGTACGCGAGATGTCTCGTTCTAAGAAAAATGCGGAACTGCTTGAGTCCATGTTCATTTCCCGCACGCCGCGCCTTGAGCATGGAAACAAAGTCGTGGAACGGTGCAAGGTAAGGGACGTAACTCATGTCCGTATGACCAGTCACTTTGATGTCGAGTGAGACGAGACGAGGGAGAAAAGTGACGGTATGCCCTGGGACAACCTGCAGGGCACTCATAACGTCCATGATTTGGGTTACACTCCAACCATCCGGGCAATCGTGCTGGAAATCATAGACCGATGCCTCCAGCTGCAGTGTAGCAAGTTTGGTGGTCTGAGAGAGAATGGCAAGGAGGAGATGGGGTTCAGAGTGATGAAGAGTTAACGATGCACGGTTAATCCGGAGCTCGGTGAGATTTCTTGCGCAATTGGAACGTCGGATAAGACAATAGAAGGAGTAGAGTGTATCAGGATTGAGAGTACTACGTTTCTCGTCAAGAGCCGCGACTTCCAGTCGGGGCAGAACGAGAGCATCGAGGAGACGGGGATAGGTCGCACTCAAGTCGCGAAGACTTGGGAGCGTTAGGGATTGCAGGGATGAGCCTTGTGCGCGCTCGGTAAAATCCACACGAAGGGTATCAAGCAACGGACACTGGCCAATCAAGTCCACATAGACTCTGAAATCGTCGACATGCCAATATGGTAGATGGTCCAACAAACGCAGACATGTAATCTGTTTCACTGGAAGCTCGACCATACGAGGATCAGCTCCGCTGAGGGCTACCGTCACCAGATGTGGACAATCCTTGAAAGCCGATATTACAGCAACATCAGACTTCATCCCCCCTACACATTGGAAATGTAAGAGTTCCAGCTGAGGCAGCCGACCGCGAAGAGGTGCGTACAGCAAATCCGACTTGACTTGGTAATCAAGCAAACGCGCTGTCCGCCATCGATGGGATTCTGCATACACCTTCTCTCGCATACGGCATGGAAAAGGAAGATCCTCAGTGCTGTGAGTGATAAGGGTGATATCCAGCAAATGCTGGTGAGAGCGCTCAAGGACAGAGGCTAGGAGTTCTACATCCCTCTCGGATGCTGGCCAGTCTAATGGGAATTCAAGCACAATAGACGACCAGCACGAATGGAGAGACAAAGCAAGATTGCGCCAAGTCTGGCACACCTGGCTGAGTAGCCAAATGGTACGGGAGGGCCAATCAAACACTTCGTCAGGGTGCAATGAGTCTGAGAAATGACCATACAGGAAAATCTCAGACCAGACCTCTGGAGGGATACGACGTTGTGGAGATATGATATTTTCATAATTCCGTTTTATGTTTTCCAGCGCGACTCGCTCATGCTCAAGGGACTCGAGAGCGAGCGGCGCTGCGGTGACTGCGGCGTCGACAGCAAATATATCCTGGTCAAGAACAGGCAGGATGGTGGTCTGGATATCGGAGAGTTCCAGGTCTGTCGGTGGAAGGTTGGACACGGAAAGGTGATGAAAAGGAATAGCGGTGTGTTCTTGACGCTCAAGACGAACACTACACTGGGGGAGAGCCCCGCATGGCGAACAATCTGATTCCATAGAAGTGTCTCGCAAACCGTAGTAAGGGGTGAGATGCCAGCGTACGCGCCACAAAGTATGTATAATTGAACAGGTGCGCGTAACAGAGACTCGAGGTAAGAACTTGAAGGACACTTGGAGATCGGTGATGAAGGATGGGGGAAGAATGTCGGAAGACGTCTGTCAGATGTGTCAACAAGTATGACGAGCGCGAAGGCGAGAACGCACTTATTAGCGGTTGGATGGGCTGTTACTAGTTACTCAACGAGGTGGCGGAACGTGAACGATCCGATCGAAGGAAGAAAACGTGGAAACAAAAGAATCACGCGGGCACATGGCTCGCACGTGACAAATATGTCAGCTGTCATCGGCAACTAATCGGCAATGCAACTGCTGTAAGTACAACTTGCTTTTGAACTGCCACTTCGAATGTCCGCGCCTAGCCTAGAATTACGCCCGGTGGCTGGCAATCCAGCGCCCTCGCATCGAACACCCTCGGAGCCCGAAGTAGGCGAACCGAATGCCGTGCCCAGTGGTTCGAGGGCAGCGAGGACGGATAACAATCCAAAACACTTTTTTGGACTGGAACAGAGCGCACCTCGACATGAACCTATTTTCATGGATGATTATGAAAAGCGGCTCCCGGAAGACGCGTATTGTGAAGAAATGACACCGAACGCGCGATTCTATCGTGTATACGTCGAAGAGGCTGCTGCGTTTGATGCTACAATGGTCAGTCAATATCGAGATGGTCTAGACGTTATGTTAGTTTTCGTAAGTAATCAACATATCTCTAGTTGGTGTCCTAACCAACTGGATAGGCTGGTCTTTTCTCCGCCGTCGTAACCTCGTTTCTTGTGCAGGTGTCCCAGAACTTGCAGGCAGACTACGCACAGATGTCCGCCCTCCTCCTTCATGATCTCGTCTCTATTCAGTTATCCGACGGCGTATCTACTCTCAATATCACCACTCCTTCGGTAGACCCCGCCCAAAAGTTCGTACCAGACGCTCTCGATGTTTGGATTAATGGGCTTTGGGTGGTCAGTCTTGTCGCTGCCTTGGTCGTTGCGCTCGCCGCCGTCCTTGTTAAGCAATGGCTTCATCACTATGTCTCGTTGCCGTCGGGTACCCCGATGGATCGCAGCCATGTTCGCCAATTCCGCTTCATGGGACTTGAATGCTGGCGTGTTCGTGTCATCATTGGCATGTTACCTCTTACCATGCATGTCTCCCTCATGCTGTTCTTCGCGGGTTTAGTCCTCTTCTTCATCCCGCTTCGCATTTCACTCGCATGGACCATTGGTATCATTACTGTGGTTGTCTGCATCGTGTACCTGATCACCAATGCTATGCCGGTCTTATTCCCTCAGTGCCCATACCAGACACCCTTAACCGAATTTTTCCATTTCGCGCCTCAAATTTTCGTCTTCGCCTTTAATGATCTTCCGAAGAGGGTTGTGCCACTTGTGCCTCGCTGGCTCGGTGTTCATTTCCAGTCATGGATTCACAGTCGCGAGGCAAAGGCAGAGTTCCCGACGAATTTGAAGTCAATGAAAACATTGGAGACCGAGGTTGTAAACAAGGCACATCCTACATTATCGGTGGATGCTCTGGATTGGCTGTTCAGCATGTCGTCGAATCCTAGTGTCCATAGTATCGTCATCCAAGCCATTGGTGGCCTTTCAGTCCAGTCCGAGCAATATGCGAGGATGGTCTGGCATGAAGCACCAGGATTACAAATGGCGCGCCAGCGATTGATCCATGACTCGACATGCTGTATCTGGACTGGGGCACGAGAGTGTTTACCCGATTCGGAACACCGCTTAGAACGCCTTTGTCGCTCCTACATCTTTATTCCAGTCAGACCATCGACCGAGATCTGGGTGACTCGTACCGGGTGTGGTCCTCGACTGGCAGGTGCTTTGTTGCTCAGTGAACATGCACAGCAGATGTGTGGTGAAACTCGCGAACTGGAAGACTTTTGTTTGTCACACCAAGCTACTGCAATGCATCCTCTGGTATGGCGAAATCTTGTGGCCAGTGCTGCAAATGATGGTGCAAACTGGCATTCTCATCTATTATGCATCCTTTTACCAGATGCCTTTGATAACCTCCCCAGCCGGAATGAATCACCAGTGCCACTCAAAGCGGTTGTGAACACATATCTGAGGCCTGTCATCTGGGACTACTTTTTGGAGGTACTTCCACATCCCGCAGTGCACAACGAGGCTCCCATCACCCTATCCTCCGAACAGGAAGCTCTTTTAGCTCTCGGTAATTATGCGGTACTCGGTATCGATGCAGAGCTGTCGACTCCAGACGCTCAACAGGATTGGCTGCATCTAGATCTTCTTGAAGAGGTTTTCCGGCGCCTTGTACCGCACATAATAAGGACGGAGACGGTCGAGACCTGGGAAGCCACCCTTTTCATGTCCACAATGGGAAAGCATTGCGCCTTTCGAAATCTTCTTGGCACAACGATAGACAGAGTCACTGTTCATCGGGTCTCAATGCCCGATGAACTCAGACATCGTTTAAATCGTTTGTTCTCACTTCTCTATTTTATCTGTACCTCGATCTCATCCACCGAACCCCCATTTTTGCCATCCTTCCATCAACTTCTCGGTCATGTTGTTTTCGAACGACTCTTCTCCATTACCAACTTTTATACATATTCCGTGGAAGTTGATGTCCTTGGTTTTGGCGACAAGGCACTGACTGTTGGAAAACCTGATGTGTATGTCATGTCAACTGCTTTGTCGCGAGGGTTTGAATCAGCGTATCATCTCTTCGCCAATGTGGAATGGATCAAACTCCTGGGCTGCGGGTGGGTCGTCCAGAACATCCCATTTCCAAGTGAGATGTATACACCGATTTCCTGCTACATCTCTGGCATATCTTTGTTACCCGATGATGTCCGGCAGGAATATGTAGCTCATCTATACGAGCATCCCAATCTCACGCTTGCATTCATCGCTTTGTCTCCCGATGTCGCAGAAGCGACCCGTTTAGTCGAGCTCGACCCGACGCATTCCTCTTGGCAGCAGTGTCGCGCTACTCTTGAGGGACTTCGCTCCTGGTTCCAAAATCCTGTCAGAGAGTCAGCAGCCTTTCCTCTGGATATTGTCTTCGGAGACCCTTTCCAAGACTTCTGGGAACCGATTCGGAGACTGGCCTGCAAGCCGCCTGATAACTTAGCCCAGGATGCCATCAACGCTGAACTACGAAAATGCTTCAACAATCAAAGAACTGAGGTATGGATTGCAACCATATTGGGGGTCTTGGATAGAGTTCTGATGGTACGTGGCACATAAATCTGTGGTACGCACCTGTTCAGATTTCTCAGGATATTCCTGCCCATTGGGCTCCATATGCAGATGAAACGGATACTACTTAGTCGGATACTTACAGACAGCAGAGCGTCAGTCTTGCAACGAACCTGCCCGACCTCGGCCTTCTTAGTGGGTGACGGGGCAAGAGCTATTTCATCTCACTGTTGCTGCTTCAGTACCAGATATACGGCCTGTCATCCGTACTATGGAAATTTGCCATTGTATCTATATGAACACCGTACTAGATCAATAGTCGGACATGTAAAACGATTCCTACAGCCTGCCCAGACCTACACAAGTAGTAGAATTGAAATGATAACCTAGAGTAACTCAGTTGCTTTCTTTACCACCTCATGAACTGCCTCAGCACCCAACTCAGATACTAGAAATTCATGAGCCTTTTCATAGATCCCTTCCCAAGCAAGTTTCTCCTCTGAACCATCTCCCGCCAACTTTGCAGAAATAAAGGCTAGCACAACAGCAGTTGCGACGACACACTCAGCGGTCCCATCCGGGAACGCCGCCTTGACAAGGTCGTCCGTCAAACCATCCTTTACAATGTTGAGTGCTTTCATCGAGAAGCTACCGTCGAACGACTGCAAACGTGCAAGCGCCTCAAGAACGTCCATATCACCGTTAGGGGCCGTTGTCTCTGTCGTGGCAGCTTTCGCGGCCAGCTGCTTCCTGGGGGCTTTGCCACCAGTCGACCGGCGAGCCGTCTGTTTTGTCCTACCTCCACGGCGAGGGACAGACTGCGGGACTGGCATTTGGACGGGTTCCTCTGGCGTATCAACGTCTTCGTCGGATTGAACCTCCCCTTCTACATCTAGAAACTTGCTAGCACGGCCTTTATCGCCCTTGTATGACTTCTCGTCGACAGCGACAAACGACGTCTGGGAGGAACTGATACAGTGGGTCTTTCCTAGACGAACAATATGGGCCTTGACTACCCTTTGTAGATCAGCCTCCGGATGTGAAGCCTTCAAGACATCGCCATAGCGCCCATCCTCGAAGTCTTGGATAATCTTTCGAGCAGCGAGGGCATGAATGGCAGGAGGCGCACCACTGGCATCATTCGGTAGACTGCTCAGTGTTACAGGCACAGGCAGCTCAATGTCCGCACCGTCGTCGGTAGTTCCACGAATGGTGACAACTTTTGGGAGAGTATCTTTGCCTGAAGGTGGAGATGTCAATGCCAGAACGAAACTGAGAGGAGGCCGGTATACCTTGTAATATCGCATATACATAGAGCCGGAAACCTGGTGCAAAGTTCTCGAGGTTGACTGGACTTTGTTGAACCTCTGGAGGAGGAGGAAGATCGATAGGAGGAGGCGGGGGAGGTGGAGTATCATCAACGTGGACGACGTCTGCACTCTCGTCAAAGACATTTAACTTTCTCTTTTTCTTGGTCCTCTCTTCATCTGCAGCATTCAGGTCATGGGAGGAAGAATCTTCCTCAACTTTCTCAACCATCTCAAAGTCCTCCTCCTCGTTGCTCCGTAGCGTCGTCTTAGCTCTGCCCCAATCAACCCAGACTTTAGATATGCGCGGCATCCTCGAAGCTTTCAAGAGTCTTGCAATCTTGCCGGTAATGCTCGCCTCGTCTTCTCCCACCATCATGCTCGCCCCATTTCCGGCGCGCGCAATGCCCTCGCACATCGCTGTAGAAGCAGAGTTTCCGATACCCAGACAGAAGACGCGCAGGTATGCGTTTGTGGGAGCAGATGCTACAGCATCTTTGACTGTCTGAAAGACCTCTTCGTTGTTCCAGGCATCACCATCTGTCAAGACGATGACGTTGGTGGGACGGTCAGTTTTGCGCGCCCGGAAGCAAGCGGACAACGCGTCGCTGATCTCCGTACCACCGTAGTCCGCAGCCATGTTATCGACATGTTTCGTCGCATCGTCAAGAGTCTCTTGATTATATGACATACTACTGTCGGGCCAGAGCATTGACGACGTGGTACCGAAGGAGACAATCTGGAAGGCGGTATTCTTGTGCGGTAGCGAACGCAACATGATGACGAGCGCCTTGCGGGCGGCGGTGATACGTTTCCCGACCATAGAACCACTACAGTCAACCAAAAAGATAAATTCTTGGCTGGTGGGCTCGGGAAGGTTGAAGCGCGGAACAAGAGTCAGCGCCATGGCGATGCTGTCGTGCTCGGGATGAAGCTCGGCGACGCAGCGAGGCGCATCAAGCCCGGCTGACTGAATCGTCAGGACAAAGTCCTTCTGAAATGGTGCGTCTGAAGTGAGAGAAACACGGGCATAGTTCGCAAAAGAGAGATCCTGCGCTTCGGGCAGCGAAGGATCTGGACCAAGTTCTGTAGAAATCGCATGTGAAGGCGAACCAATTTTCCTGATGGGAGACACAGCTTCAACGTCGACGCTGACGTTGATGAATGGGGAGACATTGTCATTCAACGAAGTCGGTGCCCGACCATAGCGGCATCCAATGTGCGCTGGGAGGAGCAAACGAATGGAATCGTTTCCCTCATCCTCTGTAAGCTCAGTCGCGTAAACGAGCTCAATTTGAACCTCTTCCCCAGGCAAGAGATTGCCGACGGAAACTTGAAACACTAAGGGGAATTTTGGATCAGTCATTATTGAACGTGGGCAACGAACATACCATCAGCTGTCTGCTGAGTCGCCAACGAGGCGGTCTTGCCTTCAGCCAAAGCGTTATCGTACGTCGTGCGAGCTTCCGTTTTTTCTTTGACTACACCCTGAAGTTTAGTACCGTCTTGCTTCACCATTGCGAATGCACAGACGGCAGCGCGTGCTGGTACTGGGAAAGAATAGACTGCCTCAATGGGGACTGTCGCATCGCTGAGAAACTTTTGGATCAACTTGACCTGGGCGCCTAGTTCCTTTACACTGGCCGCCGCGGTGACCTGAAGTAGGGGGAGGGAGAAGAGAGACCGTTGGTGCGTATAGCAGATACCCCAGAAAGCCATGACAGAGAGGTAAGATCGTTATCATTCAAAGGTCCCAAGCTTTTATAGCTTCCAGGAGGCGCATCCGGTGCCGCTTCAGAGTCATGAGTGGCTATACAGTCGCGTTAACCAGTCAAGTTCGCCCACCTTCTATGTGGCGGAAGCAAGTCGTGCCGGGACCCGAGTAATTTGAATGATCAAGGGTCACGCGCAAGTCACGCGGCCACTGTGACTTTGACCGCACCTCTTTCTTTGAGTACTCGCGAACGAGGTCGTGTTTTAACAACTTCGAAGGCACTTCTACACTTCTATGGCCACTGTTCTGAATGTATGCATCCCACATCTCCTGTACGCCCGCCGATCCTCTCTAGGTTGACCTGAAAAGTGGACGATCGACGACAGATTTACAGAAAGCCGCTATCGACCACTATCAATCTTTTGCTCAGTGGAAGATTGTCCGTTCTGCCTGCTAGGAATGTGCTGGAGCGTTCAGCGTCGAGAGGATACATATTCACAGAATCTGGCAGGAGCAGTCGAAGCTGTCCTCGGACATCCCGTTCCCATCCTCTCCCGGAGTTTCTCCCGCGAATCAAGGGTCCACACCGTTGGTGGTGGTCGGTGGTGGGGGTAGTCGGCCGCTGTGGCCCCGATTCAAACTTCACCCCATGAACACGTGATGAAAACAGGAATGGAATGTCATTATTGATTTAGTGCCCCCGGTCCTTCGTATGTTTGTCGGTGAGTAACTGAATCGCTACAAATATTCCATGATCTGTGTGCAATGACAACCTCAGGATGGCCCGCCACACTTCAGTGATCTGAGTCTCTGAACTTAGTAATGCCCCCCCATCCACTCTGAAGAATTCTTCGAAAGCTCCGAGATTTCGTATTATTCCTATATCTACGGTGAGGGCGTGTTCTGTTTTCAGGTAACTTCCCTTGGCACCTGAGCTTGACTGTCGACGGGTGCGGCCTTTCTTGCTTCACGGGTAATGCCTTGCTGTCTTAGACACTCTATGACTCAGCTTCAACCAAGACATGTTCGAGCTGGCCTCTCTTTAGCACTGCCCAAAATCATTGGGATGAATCTTGCCACCATGTCGAGCAAAACCACCTCTCTTCGAGAACCTCGGTGAGTATTTACATTGCATGATTGACTACTAATAAACTTCTGACTGGAGCTCAGGCCAAGCCACCGACGCTCTCTTCGACCGAAATTCCTTCAGCGCCTAGCCAGGAAATACGCGTCATTCGTCTCTGATCCAGATCCTTCTGCTGAACGTCGAGAAGCGGTATCGAGGGAAAGAGGATTACCGCCATCATCCACGTCGCCTTCCTCTGAGCCAGCGTTTTCTGCAGATCAGCTATATTCTGACGCCAGTCTGGAAGGCGCGCTTCGTAAACGAGCATCGTTACCACCACTGCCCGAAGAGGGCGTCCTACCAACACTCTCAGCGCCCGTCTCTCAATCGCCTTCCAACCAAAGCCAATCCGCCCCGGAGTTGCGGGAGAAACATGACCACGACGGGGGGCGGGACCCGACGACTTTGGAGGATAGGTTCCGGATGAAGCCGAGTCTAGAAAGACGACAGACGGCCGCCGAGCGCATCAAGGCTGAGTGGGAGGCGCGTCAATCTCAGGCGGAATCCAGTTCTGATGCATTACGTGGTCTGCGTGGACCGCCACAACCCGATGTTGAGAAACCCAATGCGCCATCGGCAGATGTCCCAGTCGCCGTTTCGACTACGAAAGATTTACCTCTGCTCGATACGAATCATTTGGCGCACTGTTCGTCCCCCCCGACATCGCTTTCAGGCGAGACACTACACCTGCGGCAGCCTCTTGAATTGAAAGTGTATACTCAGGATATGATGGCGGCTGAATTGGAGAAGATAGATGACGAAGTGAGTAGGAGACTGACGAGGTTGGCTTTCATGATATGATGGTGGAATATCTGCTTCCATACTACAACGGACCGCCACATTGTTTACAGTTCTTCGAATTATTCAGTTATTACTTGTGTACCTTCTGCAATGTGTACTTGAGAAGTACCTCGCACAGCTGACGCGATTAAGGTCTGTCTCTTAGAAGACTTGCACCTACTCGACGATGTGAATACTTTTGACACGGACTCGTGGACAACAGAGCCAGGTGGAAGCGTTGGTCACACTAGCCTCGATTTTGGGATAACGACGTTGACTAGACAGCAAAGCGGGGCCTTTGCATTGGCAGAGCCGCACCAATGCAACATATTTACCATTTGTGTATCAAGAGCACGAGATGGTTCGCAAGTGAACGACTAGCCGCCATCGTGCCGGGCCATCTATAGGGAGACCGAGCGCCACCAACAGAGAATTTGAGAGGAGTTCAGAGCGCATACAAATACATCAAAAAGTAGACTATGAGCATTCCTTAGCTACATTCATCGAAAAGCACCCGCAATCCACCCATTCACGCTAAAGAACCCGGAGATCTTGCACGGCTCTGGCTTCATCAGTATGCTACCCCACTGGTTTCGACTCCCCGAGCTCATGTCACCATCCTTGATCAGTTTCGCCCCATGCTTGGCTAAGATCTTTCCCTCTGCCACCGCCTCATCGCGATTATAAGACTGTCAAGCTTAAGATCAGTATCCGAATGATGTGGGACCCTACAACGTACAGTGAACACTGAAGGAATCTTGCCATCAACAAGCACTTTGATAGTCGCAGGCCATGTCTCCCGACTCTCTTCCGATAATCCAGTGTTGAACGCGACAGCGAGATCAGGCTTGGCTTCGTTTTTCAGCTCGTGGTACAATCTATGAAACTGTGAGTATACGAAAGGAAAACCGAACTGCGCCTTACTCGCGTCGCAGGACTTGAATGCGCTTTCGACCGGCCTTCTTGCACTTCCTGAGACACTCGTCAGAGGTATAGTGATAAAAAGGACACATTAACTACTCACGGGCAAACATCCAGGGAGATGGGTGCCGTGGAGAAAGGCCGAACGACTTCAGGGAGCTGAGGGCCAGTCATGAGAAGCTAAAATTTCGGCGTTAGCGGCTGCCAGAAACTTAAAGGAGGGCGGGAGGTAAACCTTCAAGGTCTTGATCCCCGGCACACGATGCAACACCTCTTCAAAGACATGGCCGACCAATATTTCAGCTTGATGTGCCCCAATAATCTACAACTAATATTTGAGTAAAGAGTCAGAACCGTCAACAAACCACTCTTACATGAATGGTCAGTGTGTCCTTCTTAGTCCAAGCATCACCATCATGCAGCAACTCGAGTCCTCTCAAAATTGTCATCGGGAACGACAGCTGCTCAGAGGCCGCGCGCAACCACGCTGCCTCCGACTTTCCTAGGTCCGCCTCCAGCAACGCCTTGTATTCCGATGTCCACGACGCGCCATCGAGAGATACCCACGCATCTTGAACGCGAGCCGGACAGTACGCGAATGGCTGCAGAGGATCGACGTTCGGATGGGCTTGAGATCGCTTGACATCCTCGCGAATCTCGCGGTTGAGCTGACACTGCGTAAGTCCGTCGTGCCCATCTTCGCAAGGCTGCTCCGCGTGAACAGCGCGCATCGCGGTCCAGTGATCCTCACAGCAGTAAAACGCCATTTTACATTCTGGGCATGCGGCGAGTGAGGAATAGCGGCTGGACGAAGGCGACATGCGAAGCATGCGGTCAGTTCGAGTACTAAAGTGTGAATCGTATCAGATCCAAAGGGAGCCTTTCGTACGAAAAGATCTACATACCATCCAATACAGCGAGATTGATAGGTAACCAAATTTTGGTCGATGAGGTGTGCCGCCAGTGGGCGGCCCCGCGCTTGCGAGACAAACTGTACCTCGTTCTGGGTCGCCTGCATTCCAAGTTCGTTGAGAAACGCTACGTCAGTGCTGGCGACATCAGCGAGGGAAAACCCCAATGTCATTTTAAGCATCGGTTCTTGCTCCGACGCGTGTAATGCCTTGCATATCGCCTTGTGCTGAGCCCAATCATCCTAGAAATCAGTTCAATGACGGTACTCGGGCGACGGGTAGAAGCCTGGACCTTTTGACAGCCTAAGAGGAATGATCAGTGCTCTGCCGCTATGAAAGGAAAATGACTACCTGAACCGCAGTAAGAAACGCTTTTACAGCGCGCGCATTTTGACAGTTTGAGATCTTCTTTGAAGCATTTCATGCAAATGACATGTTGGTTGGCGATGATAGGCGGTATGACGGTGGCTTGCATGGTGGTAAGTAGAAAGAAAACGAGGCTTGGTTGACGTTATATACGTTGTGAAAATGTGAAAGTTGCCATGTGTGCTAGTCGGTTCCATCTCCGTTGATCCCACTTAGACTTTAAAGCTTGGTGGAAGGCGGGATCCTCTTGTTATGGTGGTGATGGGAAGCAAGAACGAAGCGATCCTGATTCGGATTCGGATTCCGTTTCCATTTGGATATTGTCGCATCTGCATGCACTAGGTTCATCTAATATATACCGAGAAACTGCTTTCAATCAGGTATCTGCGCAAGGCATCAATATCAAGCGTAAGTACTGAGTGTTGGTATGTAGTTTAAGTGACACGCCGCTCAATACGGCCCTAGTCAATCGATCCATATCGGCTCAGTCGTCCACTTTGCTTGCGGCTCGTACTTTAATCCTTTAGCCTCCATACGTAGCTTCACGGATCTGTGAACCTTTACTCCGTCCCTCGAATGACTGTTTGGTATGCGACGCGGATAGCCAAAATTAATGCTGCAAGATACAAGAAATAAGTATTCCTCAAAACCAAGTGATGGATTTACGCACGTCCATTCGGTCTCAGAATGATAGTCCAGCTTGGCCGGGATCAACTCAAGAAGCCACCACGCCTTTTCAAGCTGGAGCTGATCATACACATCGCACATTGCGTCCAATGCGTCTTCTTCTTCCTCCGTCGTCGCTACCGTCGGTGTGAGCGTGTACGGGACAGGCGGCGGACGTGGCTTGACGTAAGGGTAAAGATCGGCCCCGTTCAGGCCTAGTTTCCTCAGCCGCGCCTCGTCAAACATGATACCGCTGTTGACTAAAAAGCATTGGCGGATCATCCATCGCAGCGGAATGCGCGCAAGACTGTGAGGTACATTATTGGCCACTGAGCCTCCTCCAACATCTGTTCCCACTTGATCACGAATTGATTCTAAAGAGAACATAAAATGACGGACCAGCATGACACCCAGCAAACCACACTTCTTCAGCATCGGTCGGTTCAACATAATCCTGCCAATCCGACGTGTTGAACGCGCGCTTTCCCTCGGCATCACAATTCACTCCAGGAACTTGACCGAAGATCGGAATGAACCGAACGCGTCGTTCGTCCAGCGCGAGGGCATGTCGGAAATGACGCACATGCGTCGTAGAACAGGTAAAGGGAAGATTGCGGGGGAATATCCCAACGGCACCCACTGTCTCCCTACATGTAAGAAGTAAGTGGGCGTGTACTTGTGTGTGTACCAGGAAAAAGAGCCCCCACCAAACGCCCAAAAATTCTATTTTCACGTCGATGGAGAAGGCAGCTTTAAATTCCACGCTTTGGGCCCATCCGGTAGCGTCATCGCGGGCATACATTTTATACGCAAAGGGAACTTGCTGGAAGTTGCATCGCGGTAGAAGTCCCACCTAAACGGTCCCGCAATCAGACTTAGCGACACGTCAGTTGCGATAGTCCCCACCTTGTGAATCCTGAATGTCGCGATGGAACTCAGTTAGTGCGAGTAGGTCAGTATGAGCTTTACGCGACACCTACATTCCTGCAAGGGCACGGGCCGTCTAGAAAAATTACGTAGGTCAGTGGTTCGCGCAAGCTCCCGAAGACGTTCTTACATATGCGCCGCGTGAAAAGCTGTGGCGAATATTAGACTCCGTTGCTTCACTTGGAAATCAAAAAGGACTGACCCGAAGATGCAAATCTTATCCCCTTCTTCATCTGTCAGAAAGTAAGACACGTTCGGAGACAACGGTAGGAAGAGAAGACGGACAGTTCTGCATGATGTATTCATACCCGGCTAGACTTCGATATAAGTTAGAGTGCGAGTCGAGGGTGAGAGACCTCCGTACCCATTACATGAGCATCAATATAGACGCCCAGTACCTTGTCGACAAGCTTGTTGAAGGAGGTAGTGGAGCTAGTAAGCGAAGGAGCTTGAGGAATTACATATGTGCCGACGCCGGTCTAAACCCAAAACTTTAGTTGTTGAAAGCCAACGTGGAAATAAACAGACTTGGTAATACACCAGTTGCTCCTTGCAATTGTTCTTCTTCAGCGCGCTGAAGAAATTGACGACATTAGAGTTCTACGAGAGTGAGAGTAAGAACGCCAAGATAGAAGTCATGCTTACATCTCCGCAGAATTTATCTCCTGGCAAAAGAAACAAAATTCACTTGTTGTCTTTGTGTAGATAGAAAGACATACCAGTGCCGTCGAAACACAGCACCATAGTACGGTGTGCATGTTGCGGGGGTATAGAATCCGAGCTCGAAGGGAACGACTCGGTTGCAGTTGGTGAGACAGCCTGCCAATCATCAATATCATTGGCTAATTAGAGATAAACACTGACGGTAGCAGAGGAAGACGTTGAGAGGGACATGGCGGACGTCCAAATTGATCGCGTGGGGGGAGAACGAGTATATGGCGAGCATCTCCCTGCTAGATATAGCTTTCGGAGTCGGTGGTTCCCGTCGCAAAAATCCGCCCCACGTAGAAGATCTATACAGCCTCAGAAGCTGCAATTACGATCCGCTGTAAATCCTCACAGCTGGCGGTCAACTTCGTGAGCTACTTCCTTTTGCGTATCACCTGTGTCATCTCCATCTTTGTTTCACATCCATCTTCTTTGGATAATTAACTGCCAAAGCATATCGCAAAATCGGCGCGTACCTTTTCTTCGGACCCGGTTGAGTTGCGCGTTTGAAGAGCTCACCTTGAGCACCTCTGTCTACATTTAACAGGCCATTCAACACACTGTCATTCATTTGCTCAGCTGTGAAAGACAGCAGCACGTAGTTGACGAGTAGCAGGCCAACGTCAAGCCGGGTCGCTGATGAGTCAGTGATGCTGGCTAGCCATACAGCAATCACAGCACTTGGATCACTGTGATTGACGCGCTGTGATCGAAATCTTGTGCTAACGACCGCGAGTGACAGCCTATAGTCGTAGTCACGAACGGGACAGGATCACTGGCACGCGTTCAGCCTGATGAAAGGTAGACGCCAAACAGGACGATAGCACGCCGCACACGAAACAAGGGACAGAGGACGAGTCTGTACATGAGATGAGGCAGTATCGGGGGCCAGGTGGGTCGTCGTCGCCGCACAAAGGAAAGAAGGCTTTGCCGCAGGCATCTAGGTGCTAATTCCGGTTCAAGCCGGGCCGGAACGCGACGTGTCTTCTGCTCCAGCCTACGCTGCAGTCACAACGAGATTCTCGGACAGTTTTATGTCTGAACAAAGTAAGTAATGTTGGTGGAAACAGCCCAAAGTCGAGCGTGATTAATCGTTTACACGAGATGGATAGCTCTTTCTTCTTATGTGGTGCACAGGAAATGCAGTGTCTGGGCTTTATGGACGCCGATTTGATGTACGTTCTAGCTTTTTCACATGTAGGACCTCTTCTTCGCAGCGGTCCGTTGACTCCCAGTCATGGTTGTCTTGAGGACCAGCGTGTGCAGACATTCATTATCGTTCCGTTAACAGGACCGTTTCCCGACGGACATTGGATCCATGTGTTTATTAGTGAAGCGCTAGCGATTCCGGCAGGATTCCCGTATTAAACGGGATTCGTTGACATATATGCCGACAGCAACGGTACAGACAGGTTACTTGAATTTCCCAGTCTGTGATTCGACGTTCACCGTCAAGACTCAAGGACCACACTCTTCCCATCCAATATCTTGATTTTCAAGGAATCAATGTCAACGCCTTCCAACGTGCGGACCTAAATCAAGAGTTTAATACACTGCTTCATCCAATTAGATGACCAGCCTACATTGATTGCGATAATACCCTCATAGTAGCCGGGCTTCATAGAAGTGCCAAAAACACTCGTGCCACACTTGGGGCAGAAGTTATGCCCAAGACGTGCTGGACCAAAGGTGTAAGGCTGTAGACATTCACAGCGAAGGTCAGCCAAACAAGAAACTCAGAACAAGCAGCACGTACAACAGCCTCGCCTTCGCCGGAATGGAACTTGACCGCCTCTTCTTTAACAAAGACGCACAAGGACGCGCTGCGCACGCAGATGGAGCAGTTACAGCCAACCACCTCGTGCCCCTTGTCGAGTGGTGGTGAAATGTCAACTGAGTAACTAATCTTGCCACAGTGGCAGCCGCCTTTGTATGTCACGGTGTCGTCGCTGGGGGATGCCATTGGGTGGTGATGTTTGTCAGTGGTTGGGAGCCCTTTTAAGTGGAAGCGAGAGTCCGATCGGGATATGTCTTGCATATGTCTCAGGACCATTGCGCAATTTATAGAGCAGCTAAAACTAGCGGAAATCATACATTCGAGTTGGCACAAACTTGGAGGGCAGACTAAGGCAGAAATACGTCGTCTCCGAGTCTCTTATTTCTCCGAGTCCACCTGGTCTACTAGTTCAAGGACGTTTGCTGTCCGAGGTGAGACAGAGAAGGGGAAAGCCTTCAAAGTACTGTCATATCACTGTGAGCACAAGTATACACCTCAAAGAACGTTCAATCTCGACTTACACAGCAACACTGTGAGTAAACCCAATATCGGGAATCATTTCTTCCCCGTCTTCATTGACAGCGTACCGCAACTCGCACGTCGCTAACAGCAGTGTCATAACGATCCAGAGGCTATTGTCGGCAAGGAAGCGACCTGGACATATCCTGCGGGAACACGTTCAACACCGCTGCAGCCACCGGACAGGTGGCGTAATGTTTACCTTCGGCCAAAACCATACGGCTGGATGAATGGTTCTTCCCTGCCACCATCGGCCTTTGAGAGGAAGCGTTCTGGTTCAAAACGATACGGCTCGTGATACACAGTTTCATCCAGTGTCATTCCTCTAGGCCAGTATTAGGATGGTCCAGTGATTCCAGAAGTGGACATACCTGATATTCGCAATGACTATAGTGCCCTTCGGAATGAACATCCCACGGTAGATATCATCCTCCGTTGATACATGAGGAGCGCCTAATCTCCTGGTTGGTGGTACTATAACAGACTTGGAAGACTAAGATCATACCGGTTGGCGCAACCGGTTGCCACCTGGCAGTCAACGGTCAACATTTCTCATAATGGCATAGTAGATAAACACAAACCGCAGCGTTTCACGCAAGACAGCTTCTATGTAAGGTAAGCTCGGACGATCGCTCAGCTGTGGCAGTCGTTCGCGACCGACTACGCGATCAATCTCCTCCTGCGCTTGACGCTGGACGTCCGGATGGGATATCATAGCGTAGACGAACGTGATTAATGTCCCGGATACCTAGTACTCATCAGCCATCGACAATTGAAACTTCAGGCCACCTACAGTATCCCAACCACCCCAAAAGCTCATACCCGCAGCATTTTTGACGTGTTGGATGTAATGTTCCGTTGGTCGGGATTCAGGATTGGACTCGAACAGGAATGTCTCCACAAAGGATGGCACTCCCATTTCGGTGGGGTGCCCGTGCCGCCCGGCGAGATTCAGCGGCTCGTTGAGTATACCTTTCGTGATGCGCGTTCCATGGGAAACGGCTCTCCCGTAGGCGGCGCAAGGGAACAGCCACACGAACAGCCGGGAAACTCCGAGTACGTTGTGAATAACTGTAAGTTGTGAGAAGTGGAGTACTTACATCGAGGAAAACAATCGGCAATGAACGAATCGGCCGTGTACAATACCTCCGATAACTCCTCGAGAAGCCACATAAAATGGTCATCCGACGGCTCGTGTCCATAGAGGATACACGTTGAAACAGAAAGCATGTATCTGGGACAATCTTTCGTAGTCAAACGAGTACCGTGTCAAAGATGACTCACTCACCGCTTCAAGGCAGGATAATGTTCTTCTTCCGGTCCTTTCAGTAACACACCAACTAGCTTGAGAGCCTCTCGCACGTGCACGGACTCGAATTTGCCACAATCCTGCCGGCTGAGAAAACGCTGTACCATCCCCCGTTCTACTTGCAGATCTGGTCCGTACGGAAGCATCCCAAGGACTTTCTTCCAGCCTATCCTATTAGTAAGTTAGATCCGGAAGGGCAACTCTGGAGATGATGTGGTCACATATCAAGAATAGCCACCCTCGGTCGATCGCTGTACTTCAGACTCTTGTCATCGAGAAGGTCTTTGGCGGCCTGTACAGAGTCCAAGATGAGTATCTTGGATCCTAGTACTTCAAGATACATCACGTCGCCTGAATACAGTCAGTGGGCCAACACTGCAGAATTGGAACCCATTACAACTTGCCGTAAGTTTTGGCCCAGGTGTGGAATAGCTCTCCTTTAAGAGCGCGCTCACTCAATATGGACTTGTTCGTCATGAAGAAACGTAGGTTGCCGATGAATGGATCTCGAGGAGGACCAGGAGGAAGACGCGGTCGCGATGATGAAGTGAAAATTCGTATCCATCGTGACAGCGAAAAGAGGAGAGCAACAGTAACTGCCAAAGGCAAGAGGGATGGTACGCCGTAGGGCATTTGGCGGGAAGTTACAACTAAGGCACGTCAATTTATATCGCTTGGGCCGTTCAAGTGTAAAGGGGACCCGCAGTTCCGTTTCAGGGGAAGGGTGCGCCACGGCGCGTATGTTGTAGTGATGGACGTCCTTCACGCAACGAGGAACTGCGCCGACAGTTATGCCATACAAATGACTGGCAGCTGGTATGGGACGGCAAACCACTGAACAAGACAGTTGACACACACTATTGATCTTGCCTTGTATGACTGCTACGCGCTGTATTGTCGACTATTCTGAGCGCGGTAGCGTTTCCACGCGAATCACATTGAGAGTTCGTGCCAGCACCGAACAGCCTTGCACATAGCTGGATGTTGATTGCTCCCGAAACGCGGCGCCTGCGTACACCGGAGAACCTGGAAACGAACCTATATCGATGTCCTCCCGTCTAACCACCCTTGCTCCTTCACCTGGTTCCTAAATCTCTCCGCCATTCCCCAAATCCGCTCCCGATTTCTCATTCCCGGGCTCTTGAAGCATTCTCTGGCGTACGGTGCCCACGGGACCTCACCGCCGAGTCCCTCCCACATTCGCTCCCAACGGAGCTGTTCTTCGTCTCCTCTGGGACACGGCGCGACGACGGGTAGCCAATATGGATGACGTCGAACGATAACCTTCTTGGCAAAGGTATTAACGAAGGGAAGAAGAGCTGCCCGCAGGGAACGGTTAAGACAAAGGAGAGAGGAGGCCTCTCTAATGCTGAGGTACGTGACGCAGAGATAGTCAAGGATGTCGAACGGCAATTTGGAGAACAAGGTGTCGGATTGTTCAGCTGGAAACGATGCAAGGGGTTCTGATTCAGGAAAACTGTGGGAATGGGTCAGCAAAGAAAAAAAATCGCAAACCAGGAACTGAGCTTACAGGTCTGCGCGCGAAAAGTGATATAATCTTCCCTTTCCGAACCACACATCACGTATGATGTCGTCCTCGCTCTTGCCCTCCGCACATAACAACTTGAGCCAGAAGTATTCCAAGTTTCCAAGGACGCCATATCCATTGACCTCAAGGTCTTTAATGTCGTCCTCGGCGACGTCGGCGACTAGCTGCCAGTTCGGATACTGATCCCCTACGTCAGAATACTCTTCATCTGTGTAACAACGCTTAGAGCTTGCGAGAGCGTATATCATGTAGGGTTCAAGTTCCGGAAAGCGCCCGATAAGGATACGGTACGCGTATAAGAAGATGTAGAACTTGTTGTATCCGGCGAACATCCAGACGTCCAAGTCTGCAGCGTCGGGATCGTCGGGAAAGACAATTTTGAAGTCGCCGAGCTCGGGATTTTCGCCGATTGTCAAGTTGACGACTGCTGCCACAGTAGAGTCAGAAAATATTGTTGGTTCTGTCCATCATACTAAATTATGAGTGGATCAAGTAGAAAGAGAGAAGAAATCACTCACTGGTTCCACTGCGATACTCAATGTCTAGTTCGCCATCCTCGTCCTTGGGAACGAGCAAGACGAGATCTTGAGACCCTTCAACATCGTCGGCCGTGTATTTCAGCCGCTCCAGAATGCTGTCCGAGGGCCTGAGCGGGTCGTGCTGGGGCAGACGACGACACGCATCTTCCACAAAGTCCAAAATGACCTCATCCCTATCAGTGTAATAACAACCTCCAGTAAACTGCTCACTCTTTAGCCCAAGAAAAGAGAAGAGAAAAAGGACGCGTACTGAACAGAAAGTATCACAGCCCATGGTCGTTTCTATCAAAAGCGAGATTGACGACCATCAGAATTGGGATGGCAGGAACTGCATCTGCTGTTGTTAACCTTCAGCTATTTTTGAAGAGCGCTAGCATCCTTACGCCACGTTGTTGGACAATTGTTGTTGAACAGTAGCAAGATGTCAGTCAAAAAGAGAGCCACGTGGAAAACGGATGTGCGATTTTTTCTTTCGGAACAACGGTTGTGACTCAGCAGGAATTGCTCAATTTAGACTCATTGTCAAACCATCATGCTCTGTCTTGGCAAACCTCTCTCAATCTGTTGATTGACCTGAACTGCAACTGGCTGAACTGCACAAATCATGTCTTTACGACGTATGAATGCTCTAGCTTCGCCGCTCTTCAGTCTCTGTGTATACGTGACGGCGAACATCCTGTTAAACACCTTTACCTGAAAATGGTTTCAACTTTCGCGTCTCAGATATTGGATCTGCTTCAAGGGTTACCTTGATTGGAGGAATCTTGGAATGCAACTTGGTCGTCAACCTTTATTTCCCTTTCTTTCTTGCTATTGACATGGGTCACTCCTCGGCCATTCTTTTCTCCTTCTTTTTCTTCGCGACCGTAGGAGCTCAAGTCAACCGAACAATCGATGACACGAACGGTGATTCAGTGACGAATTTGGTGCCCGTTTACGCGCCCTCCCTTCCTTGGGCGGGAGCGGATTGTTCGACTTGTGCCATTAAGCCTTCGACTGCATCGGCATACAATGGGACATGGTCCGCCGCGACGTACAACGCGGGCTTAGGCTCCGTGAACATTACTTTTTATTTTGAAGGTACACCTTCAACTTCGTTGCTGCACTTTGGTCTTATTAACGCGTGATTCTAGGAACTGCGATCTATGTGTATTTTATCCTTGCCAACGACGAAGGCACCGGTATCACTACGCGAACGGACTGCAATTTCACCATCGACGGGGAACATGCCGGGTCTTTCGATCACAGCCCATCGGACAGTACTGAACTGGAATACAATGCGCTGGTGTATTCCTCCACTGGTTTGTCACAGACGAATCATACCATGGTCATCAGCACCTCTGGCGTTAACTACGACGTCTTCATCAATTTCGACTACGCCATCTATACGTATGTCCTTTCCTTTACCCAGTTTTTCGCCAGGTGAAAAATCTATTCATCTAGCTACGACGAACGCGCTGTATCTATTTCAGGGTCTGGAACCGCCTCTGCTTCGTCAACATCGACGCCAGGCGCCTCTTCGTCAAGTTCACTCCCGGAAGGAAAGAGTCGTACGGGCGTAATCATTGGAGGCGCCGTCGGCGGTGTCGTGGTGGGACTTCTTATCGCTGCCGGTGCCTTCTTCTGCTGGTGGCGTCGTCAGCGCGCTCGATCTGCTCAAGCCAACGAGGAGAACATGTCGCCGCCATCTGCACTCATGTCCCAGTACGGCAACGGTTATGTCGATCCGCACCATCATGCGTCGATCTATAGCCCCGGCGAAGGTGAGAGGTCATCGGTCTACATTCCAGACAACGTCGTGTCTTCCCTCCCCGACGGAGCTATAATGATGTCCGCAGCGACACCTACCGACGCACGCAGTCTTTCCGACGGGATATCCGTATCCGCCCCGATCACCTCGTCCCCATCTACATTCAGCACCTCTGAAATTCGGCGGACGCGTCAACAGGCACTCGAGGCCCAGATGCGACAGATCCAAGCGGAAATGGTTATGCTTACTGGGGGAACGAAGCAAGGCGGGCCAAGTACGAGCACATTATCAAACAGTGCTGGAACAGGGCAGGAGGAGGATGTGAGTGCGCTCAGAGACCAGATTACGGCCATGCGGGAGCAGATGAGGGCGCTGCAGAGTCAGCAGCAGAGTCTGTGGGCACAGGGATTGTCAGACGAACCGCCTCCAGGATATACGCCCGAGGCAGAAGGTGAAGCGACAATCCCACAATCTCATCAGCCGTCGGAGAAGCGTTGAGACGGTACTGTTCTTATTTATTTTTCATAATACATGAAACTCTTCAAGTCAATGCTTCTGCAGACATGCCATGTGCTAGGGAGCTCTGAATCCTGATTTGTCCCATAATAATCAAACAAAGAGCGACTTGTTTTTTTGTTTTCAAGTAGGTACATCACAAAATTTCCTTATAGCACTGATACTGAACGATTTACAAGACTTTCATAGCGGCCGGTAAAGAACGACTTTGAATCCCTGGGCAAATCACATTAGCTTTCGCATCCTCTCTTGATTTTAGGATCAATCTTACCTTTGACTTTAATACCTAGAATTTGAACCCCCGTGCTTCAAACAGATTGGCAGTTGAAGGACGAAGCGGTGTCATCGAACCCGACGGTGGCCAAGTTGTCGATAGTCCCAACGACGAGCTGCGTCCTTCCAGAGCAGCCCGAGTCTCTGCATACGGAATCAACAACCATTTGCATCCAATCAACTTGAGAGGATGGCTTACTGGAAAAGGGTGCACTGGATGCCCGAAGGAGTCGAAGCACTCGAGACAGAGTCCTGCTGTCCGGCGGCAGCAAGGTCGCCGCATCCGGAGGGCAAGACGGTCGAGGACCAGACGTTGCAGAACCCCTTGAGGTTGGGGTCGTTGCACGTCGTGAAGATGGTGATGGCATCGGGCGCGGGCTCGATGCCGGAGCTCGACGCGATGGGAGAGACGGTCTCCGCGCGGTTAACGACCGACATCGCCAAGGCGGTGGTCGCGAGCAGAGCGAAGAATGTGGCGGTAAGCTTGAACATGGTGGTTATGGCTGGTAGTAGACTGCAGTCTGAGGTATTCGCTGGCTTTTTCAGCCTCCTTTTATACGCTGGTAGTGAGAGAATTTCTTTCCTTGTCGGTATTGTGAATTAATCCCATCCCATATTGTTTTTCGACTGGTACAGAACCGTCACGACTGGGCGTGTACTCATCACGTTACGCCGTTTCTCCTGTGGATCATTCTATTTCTGTACGGACACCTCGGGCGCTCATGGCCTGTCTTATTGAAAAATTATAGTTCAGTGATGAACCGGGTATGTCTTCATGCTCTAGTCTCAATGGCGCGTGCACCTCTTACGCCACCTACAGTTGCGGCTCTGGCTTTCTACCGGCTCCTCCGGTATTTAACGAAGTATAGGTGATCAGTTGACGTTGCTCGAATCTCCGTATGAACATGTCTGCGCCCTTATACTTACCTCCGCCGCTCCCTCGAAAGTCCAGCCTAGTCTGTCGAAAAATTGTAATTCCGGGAGGCATCTTGGTGAGCGAGAACGTGCGTCTTTCAGCTAGGTTCAATACATATGTCTATTCTTGGTTCTTCATTCACTAATGTCATTCACGTATGTCAGTACATTACTGTTCTCACTCTCAACGCACTGCCGGTGGAGAGATTCCTTTGTCAGCCAGGACCCATGAAGCCACTAGGCGCTGGTGTTGGTATAGTCGAACCGCGAGCTTTGTTCCCTTCCGACGACTGTCTTGGATACAGTAACATACTCTCTGAATCGTAAATCGTTGAACTGAATATCATCGTGCCAATCCTGATCGGGACTACCACCGCCGAACGCTTCGTTATATTGATTGAACGCGCGCAAGAAGGCCGTTCATAATGTCAGCGACATTTGACCATGGCATAGGGGGCATTGAACCCTCGCTTTACGCGTCAAGGACTGAACTGGACCGTCAGGTGAATGAATTAGGAACTATGGAAGTCAAAAACTCGCACCTCCGTTTATGCCGATCTTACAAAAGATCCTCGTACATCAGATCACGCGGTCGCGGCAGTCAGCTAACAGCGTACTAGGGCAGAATAATGAGGTCTGGTGTGCCTAAATTCCCTGCATAGCTCGGTGAGAGCAGCCACACAGAACAGGCAGTGAATAGATTCAGACAGGACATGCGCGTGAGAACTTAGAAGAACATCGGAGGATCAATAGCTGCTTGTAGCAGAAAGAAGGATACCGTTTCAAGAGACCCCCCTCCTGCTTCGTGATTAGCGTGTTTTGATCCTACAGGGAGGTCTACCTACCACGAGCAGAATAGCTGGAGGCGTAGCAAGACTTTCAAAGGTGTCGCGTCCATAGTACTGTAGGCGGGGAAGTAGTGGGAGAGAATGTTGGGTCTCCTCTGGCGTGGCGGATGTGGTGGCGCGAAGCCTCGTAAAGCGGTCGTGAATTGAACCCAGTCTAATAGTATCAGGTACGCTTTGTGCCGCACTTGATAATACATCGAGATGTTGCTCATAAGATATTCAGCAGCTAGCAGGAAGCGACCTGCTGAAAGCGTCAGTTGAATGGTGCAAGGACCAGGACCGAGGTAAGCCAGCTGGCGATCACGATCAGATGACTGCTCTATTCTTAACTTTCAAGTCGACTCTTCTGCCACGAACGCCAGGTCGCACAGCGCATTGTAGACAGTCGTACCTGCGGCATGCCTAGCTGGTATAACAGATTTTAGCAATCTTCCTGTTCACGAGGGGCCTACGGCTAACCCTGATCCCCATGCAGACGACCTTCGTCGAAAGCTATAACGCCACTTGAGCCGACACATGCTTGGATATTGCGAGCTGAGATTGATACCATGTATAGGCCAGTCTCTACGTGCGATCCCTGTAGTTCTCCGCAAAATGCTTCTCGTGACACTGGAAATCCGCATCACCTCGATGAAATGCACGTGCAGGACCAAAGCGATGAATGTATTACGACTCCTCCATCCATCGCTGCCTATGAGCTTGAGCTGTCAGTGTCCCAGACTGTCCATTGTACGTATACTCTTGGTGCGATCCCCTGGAACGGTCAGACCATCTGCCTGAATTGTAGCCCCCTGTGCCCGGCGCGCAAGCATATGCTCAGGTGTAATGTAGATAACATTCCGTTGTACGACGAATCACTGTTCCAGAGAAGGATCGGCATATGCTTTGCTGCATTCAGAACATAGTCCACGGTTCCAAAAAAGCAGTGTTTTTCAAGTAAATGAGTACAACCGAATTCCCCATACCACACATTTCACAAAACCAAGGCATATTTCCAAGAAAGAAATCGAAAGCTTCAACAATCAACAAAACCAAAACAAACTAAAACCTCGACTTGAATTCATCTATAGCGGGGTTCTGTTAACTCGGTGTCATCCCTTGTTCTCGAGGAATATATCACCTATAACATCGCTGAGCACAACCTCCGTTCAAGCGGAACGGCAGTTGAAAGACGTCGCAGTGTCCTGGAACCCGACGGTCCCCAAGTCGTTGACGGTTCCAACGACAAGCTGAGTTCTTCCCGTGCACCCCGCGTCTCTGAATATGGCAATCAGCAACTGTTCATCATGCTGGAACTAGCAGACTGCTTACTCGAACAGAGTGCACGCGATGCCCGACGGGGTCGACGCGCTCGAGACAGAGTCTTGCTGTCCGGCAGCAGCGAGGTCGCCGCATCCGGTGGGCAAGACGGTCGAGGTCCAGGTGTTACAGAAGCCCCGCAGGTTAACGTCGTTGCACGTCGTGAAGATAGTGATGGCGTCGGGGGCCGGCTCAATGCCTGAGCTGGACGCGATGGGAGCAACGCTCTCTGCACGATCGACGTTCGACAGCGCCAAGGCGGTGGTCGCGAGCAGAGCGAAGAATGTGGCGGTGAGCTTGAGCATGCTGTAGAAAGGCGAGCTGTTCGACTGTAGCCTGAAGATTACGGCTCATTCAGTTGGCTTATATAGGAAAAAATGGGGACTTTCCTCAAAGGATCCCATGTCTGTAAAACTCTTTGGAGGCTTCATTTGTCCGTCTTGCGTTCCCTGGTCCCGCGAGATACACGAATTCTCAGGTGCGAGTGCCACCAACTCAATACTCATCCCGGTGCGTCTCGTTCCGGATCGAGGACTGTTCGATTAAAGGTGTTCCTGTCCTTGAACTTCTATTTCTCCAAGGATCGCCTCCATTTTGCTTCTATACTTCCATCCGACGTGTTCGCGTAATGACAAATACCTATAGTGTCGCAGTGTGTCGCAAGTGAACATGATACTATGTCCCGAATATAATGATTAGGTAGCTTGGCCTGACGACCTTCATAAAAAGATTCAATTTATACCGCCACACCCTGCGAGTCCAGGGCATTCGTATCCTCTTTCCCTGCTGCTACCGAAAGAACGTGCTAAACAACACCGAGTAGCAAGGTGAACTGAATTTGGGCTTCAACTGTAACGCATCATTGACTTGTATTGAGAATCAAGCGCTCACATCACATCGTGTCCAGCTGGCCAAAGGAATAACGGTACTTGACTTGAAATCGGAACTATCGATTCCCCAGGGCTATAAAGAACTTGATTCAGCATTGGTTTCTGGTTCTCAGAGCCGTCAAGATCGCTCATAACATTCAGCACGGGCGGGCGTCTATAAATATTGAGGAACACATGGTCCCGCGCGAGCACCTATCCCGACACTGCTGATCACAGAAGACGTTGATGCCAACATCAAGACCTTCACCGCCGTTCAGTTTGGTCTGTACCCATGAAGTCCGTACACACCGAGCTCCTCAGGACGAATACAGAGACTTGACTTGACACATATGTCTCCGGCACTACAGTAGCGGTCGTGATTATCAGCCGAACTTCTGGAATTGAATACTCTCTAAGGACGCGAACATTCGTCCGGCGCAAGATGAGACGACCCCCCCTGGAAAGGCAGCTAGCAGATGACCAAACAAATGGCACTACGAAAAACCCGGTCTTGGTTAGCAAAACTTGAGGGGCGAGAAGAACCGGAAAACTTACACTCAGTGTACCCAGTGCAATATCTCGGAGATCGGTCTCATAGACGCAATGAAAGACCATTGTTCCGCATGAAAGCATCGTGGTCATGTCATATCTCTTGGGGTTGACGGCAAGGAAAGAAAAGTTCCTCAGGAAGCCGATGCGCTCGGTGGACAACGGCTGTATATCGACAAACTGTGCCGAAGGACGCGGCGCCTCTGACAGTGGAATGAAAGTGTATCTATCTATGATAACCATGAACATATGAGGGAACGAGCCATACAAGATAGAGCAAATGAAGAAGGAGAGGAAGTGGAATAATCACATTCAAGCAGACGAGTCCGGTTGAGGCCACGAAGAAATCTGCGCCGCCTTTCCTACCAACTCAAAGCTCGCGCTCAACCGCCCGGGAACATCAACCACAAAGTTATACGTCCCAGGATAGACCCACATATTTCCCATTTCGTCCGCGCGCGCAATGGACCCGAGAGTGACGCTGAGCCGCGCCGTCGCACTCCGCGCCACATCGTGCAGCCGCGTGTACGCGACAAGCCGCTTGTTCGGGTATGGGGTCAGTCCATGCGTGCCGTTCACAAAGAGCAGGGCAGAGTAGTCCGATTTGACGCCGCCGACATTCGTCACCTCCACCTCAAACGTGCCGAATGGCGCGAGGTCTGCGTGTCCCGCTTGATCAGCGACAGCGACGAGCTTCTCAATCTGGTACGACTTTGCCGGCCCTCTCACCCACTTCAACTTGAACGTGGTGTACTGTAGCCCGAATCCGAACTCGTAGACCGGTTCGCCGCTGTACCACATGTATGTGCGACCGGGATTGGAATCACTGGGGCGGAGGGTCATATCGGTCATGGGGACGGCGTCAACGTATGAAGCCGGGTACTGAGTCGTAACGAGACGACCAGATGGGGACACTTTTCCTGAAAGGATGTCAAAGATCGCACCTCCACCGCTCTGGCCAGGGTAACCAGCCCACATAATCGCGTTGACCTAGATTGACATTAGATTTTTGAGAGATTTATCCACCCCAAGACGTACCGAGTCGCTCCCCTTGAGCTCGCTGCTATCAACTTGGCCACCGCCGAATTGAATGACGACAAGCGGCTTGCCCACAGCTTCCAATTCCTTGATCAAGTCGAGCTGGTTCCCAGGCCATGAGATAGTCTCTCGATCTAAGGCTTCCGTCTCGATGAGGAGGTCGAGACCGCCAGCGTAGACGATGGCATCGGCGGCCTCGGCGGCCTCTACCGCGGCGGCAAATCCGCTTGTGTCCTGGGAGTTCATACCAGTCCCAAACACAAAGGTGGTGTTGTATCCGGCCTGCTCCGCGCCTTGAATGGGCCCTACATATGCCGCAGCTGGTCCCCAGTAGTTGCCCGACATAAGGACCGTGGCGTTTGCCCAAGGACCAATAAGCGCGATCTTCTTGATAGACGAGCTGAAAGGGAGTACGCCATCATTTTTAAGTAGAGTGACACCCTCAGACGCCGCCTTATAAGCAAGCGCTTGGGCTTCCGGCGTGTTTACATCTGACCAGGTGAACTGGCGATACGGTTGTGACTCGGCCGGGTCGAAGTAGCCCAAGCTATTGAAGAACTAATCAGATGAATTCCACAATGATATTTGCAAAAACGTAACTTACCGAACCAGAGAGAGATACAGCCGAGTCAACGAGTTCCTCAGCGCGACCTCGGTTGTCAAGCCCTGCTCCAAAGCTGCCGCAAGCTGGTCTTTATATCCCACACGGCTCAAGCTACAGACAAGATCTAGATCTGTACCAGCATTCAGGGCATCAGCCACGCCCTGTGGTGCAGTGTCCGTAAAGTGGTGTTCCGAAAAGATGTTGCCAACAGCATCACAATCGCCCACAATGAACTTGTCCTCGCCCAGTCCAAGGTGATCCCTCATCACGTCCTGTAGCAGGAAGGAGTTCGCACACGCCGGGACGCCATTGACGGCATTGTAACTGCACATCGCAGAAGCGGCCTTGGCATCGCGTACGCAGGTTTGGAATGGGGCTGCGTAGAATTCACTGAGGTCTTGCTGGGAAATAATGGCATCAAAGGAGACGCGCGAAATGCCTTCCCAGTTTTCAAGATCGTATCCAACGAAATGCTTGCAGTTGGCCGCAATGAGGTACTTGGCTGGGTCGAGGCCGCCCTGTAAACCGAGAACGAGGTTGTAGAGGTATTGGGATATGTGGTATGGATCCTCTCCGGGCGTTTCCTGACCACGACCCCATCGAGGATCTCTGAAAGGATTGATATTGGGCGTGAAGTAGTTCAGACCGGCGTGACCAGCGTTGTTAAATGCCCGTGCTTCTTTGCCTATGACGGACGCAATTTGATGCACGAGCTCGTCGTCAAACGCGGCCGCGGTAACTATGACTTGTGGGAAGGAGGTCGCAGAGCTGAAGTCGCCCGAAAGGCTGAAGTTCACGCCACGACTGTAAGCAATGCCATGCTAATATGAAGTTGGTTCAAGGAATGCTAGATAGCTAAATTTGCTTACTAGAGCCTCATTCAACCATTGATATGCAGGAAGATCGAGGCGCTGCACACCGGCCGCTGTGCTGTCACTGTTCGTGATGAGTTCGTCCACGGTCATCACGTCGACCAAGGCCGTAGCTCTCGCTTTTGGATCCAGAGAGGTGTCACAGACAGCGTTTTTGGCTAGGGAGCCATTAATACAGTCCGGAAAGTCGTTCGCCGGCTGTGAGAACTGTGAAGCAGCGTGACGAAGAGACGCGAAGACGAGCAGGACCTGCAGAAGTCTCAACATGGTTAGTGCAGCGGTGTTGGGAGCTATCAGCCTTAGAAAGCGAGCTTTTATGTGTTGCGAATGGAACTCATATGCATCCGCCCCTTGTCAGCTGCAGAAAGAAGGCATGTTCGCCCGACATCAATGGCACCGCAATCGGTGCGAACCCGTCTACTACGACATCGTGCTTGATGTTTGAAGCACGGAAAGGCTAAAACCGACCTAGAAGTGACGGGCGCCCACTACTTCGAATATCCTTGTCTGGAAGAAAGGTGGCATCCTAGCGGCCTCTGATTAGCCTGCGCCATGTACGCCACAGGAAAGCCGATCGGCTTGAGTTTGTACTCTAAGTCTACAGGAAAACATGTCAAAACTCGCGGTCCCATGGCAGGCCCCGTGGCAGTACTCACATAGGATGCATGTAGTCACCAGGTTCGCGTTCTGATTGCAAGACTCTCATCAAGGAGCTCTACGCTCCGTTCGTGTTATATTCATTACGTGTCGCATTCACGCTTTATCGAACGACAACGTTTAGTCGAAGTCCGAGAATTATGGCAGTCAGCATGGAGAACAGCATGGCCGTAGACCCGAGAAGGACGAGAGGGCGACGACCAACACGATCAGGAAGGTAAAAACCTGCGATTCGTCGAGTGCTCAGCGTTCAACGATCAATCGTGATTATGGGATAAACTCACCAAGGAACGGAATTATCAACTTGCAAGCGTAAAGGACGACGACGAGCTCCTAAGTGTTTTCGAAACAAAGGTTGAGAAGCTAGGCTCCGGGTTAGCTGAAGACAAAAGGACGAAGGGAAGAATCGACTTACACTGGTGTTGGGATATCTTGATGGCGAAGAGTGAAATTAGCACATTAAAAACCTTGAATTAACAATATGACGCTCACGTTCTAGAGGACGAGGTCAGCGTGCCGGATAGAGTGAATAAAAGAAAAACGCACCATGAAACTCGTGCTTGTTGTCCGTTTTAAAGTGTGGCGCTCTATGCTCCTACAAGTAGTGTTAGCATTGTTGCCGCTGTGCCGTGAAAAAGTGCTGCTCACCGTCCTTTTTCTTGACAAGTTTGTCGCACATAACCCTTGGACAGTCGCGCTTAGATCCGGCATTGTCGATGTCACGGTGAGCAACGAAGGGCGAAAACTGGAAAAAAGCAGGGCCCCGAAGCCATTTAAAAAGACGCTTAGACGAGGATTAAAGTCCTTCTGTACAACGAGACTCGGTTAGCTTTTGCACATCCAGCGGGCGCGGCACTTGGTAGCGGAATTCTGACATGATGTGTCTGTCCTCGACGCGTTCTAGTCGTCCCTTGACAAGAGCAGGCGGGGTAATGAAATGAGGTAGAAATCAATGTTGGCGGCGACCATGATGAATGTCCAGAGCAAGGCGGAAAAACTCAACCGGGTCCACGGACCGGGATATGGGCCGTGTCGATCATTCCACTCGGGAACCGGGCCGAAGGGTCCGGTGGCGGTCGAGTTATCCTCGAACAGGCTTGTAAGTCCTCCGCTGGCAGACTAGTAACACGCTGGTTATTCGCTGCCTCTAAGCATTGCCGGACAAAGCATTTTTGACTCTCCACTTGTACTCGGGGCCCGTGCGTCCAGTGGGCGTGACACTATCTATCACGATGAGCCACCATGACTTGACGGTTAACGTGCAGCTCGTGGATTCGCTGTCCACAGTGCTCGTGTAACTTTATTTCTTGCCTAGACACGAAATCGCCGCCACCGCTCGCATTTGCCTATGAGATTGAACTCTGGAGGAGACTTGTTCTTTTCGTCTAGGAGCTTCAGGTGAGGTCAGCATCAGACCTGAGGCTGTACTCTAGCTATACTATTACTACTACCACCACCATCATGTCTCACCCATGGCCTAGTGGAGAGTTCTTGGGCTCGGATACCATCGTCTTTGCTCATGACATACTCACTAATCCCCATAACAAGGCGGATACGCTAACCACCCTACCCTATCGAAAGAAAGTGGAGCAGTGTTTGGCTGTGTAAGTACTCTAGATCTTACTATAATGGTCAACGAGGTTGACTCCTTTCTCAGTGTAGAAAAGGCCGTTGTCGAGAGGTCGTCGTCCAACTTGCATTCTGTTTTCTCCCGATGTTACAAGTCGCTAGTGTACAGATGGAACATCGTAGTCCTCTCAGAGGCCAATGGCACGTATCTCGAGGTGCTTGACCGTCATGGCGCGAGACACCGTCGCGGGCCTCCCGTATGGGTTCCCTGCGACCCGTGCCGCGAGCATGCGCATCTCGAGGTCGGAGTGGACGTCTGTGCATGTGGGATTCTGACGTATCGTCGTAGCAGAGATGATGTTAGATACTTCCGCTTCAATGCTCCGAGGCTCAAGTGCGCTCCGTGTGGTGAAGGGTGTTTGGTGCCTCGTGATTGGGTTATAAAGATGGGGAAGAAGATTCCCTAACTCTGGGAAATACGATGTGAGACGGGTCGGCATCTAGTAGGCGAAACAAAAGATATACGGTAGGCCATGAAATTGGAATTGCGCAGACACAAGTCATCTGGAACAACTCATCAAATCGATTACAATACCCGAATAGAACTTCGCACCAGTAAGCCTTCATCAGGAAAAGCCCTCCGGGGTATTATACAGACAATCTTTTATAGATTAGTACAAATCTTAAAAATCAAGCTATTTCTGTTAATAGTCATCAAATACCCATGATTAGTTGCACCTTTTCATAAGCCAAGACTAATCTCAACTAACTCAAACACATCATGCAAAAGAATTAACAGTATGAAAAAAAGCTGTATTGATCTGAACAAAAACACACTACTACGGTCGACAATATTCCCACTAATCCAATCTGTAGGTATGGCCTGGCCCCATTTGGGAAACAAGTGCATGCTGCTCTGAATAACAGAGATGGCAGTACCAACACAAGCGCAGGTGCATGTGGGCCACGCTTGCGTTATGTTTGAGCAGCTTCCGGATGAGGCGTGAAGGTGCGAAGTATTCGGCACGCTCCGGCGGAGGAAGGGAGAGAGGGTGGAATGAGGCCAGCCAAGGAGAGAGCACGCGCAGCAAGCGAACGACTGAGTTGGTCGAGTGACATCCGAACGACCGAGCGCGTGAAAAACGCATCGAGAAAGAGAAAAGACCATTCGGCATGCTCTGGTGGAGGGTCTTGTACCACACACAAACGATCGACACGTAAACCTGCCACGAAGAGTCGGCGTAAGACAAAGAGGTAGGAGGTATCAGCGGCGGCGGGTGAACGTGTATCACAGCAGTGTCTGTCGACGTTATGCGGGTAACACAAATCGAATTCAAGGTTTCTGAGCTAAGGAACCTAAGGCGGAAACACTGGATATGCGGCGAAAGTAAGGACAATGTCAGGCCAGTCTTGTCGATAGGCACAAGGAAGCAACAGATTAAAAAGTTTGACAATGAATTGAGCGAGCGCGGCACAGTGCGCAGGGGAGGATATACGAGGAGAAGCTTGGAGCGGGTGCACATGGCGGTAGGAGGAGAAATTGCCCAAGTCCAACGATCACATGGCCCGTGCGCAAGCACGCCATCAATGCGTGCGCTCACGTGTACGTATTACGTGTATGTTGGCTTTCGGTTTTTCCTTCCTTCCTGCCTTGTTCCTTCCCACCACCTCGACTCTCGCGCTTATCTCCCAGTCACAGCAGTCGACTACCAGCTACGTGTGGAGCCCACAACGTTGACCATTGAGGAGCAGCCTGTGTTCTTGACCAGACGAACTCGAGCTCGCAGTTGGCAACTTCGATTTCGATTTCCCTCCCCGCTCCAGCCCCGCTCAGTTCTTTCCTTTCGCACACCTCGACACTCACGCCTGTCTTGGCACCCCGCCGCCGATTATCCGCCGCATTTGTCTCACAGCGAGTTTTCACCCCAGAACTAGGCCTGTCACAGTCCCTTCACATGAGCAAGTCTCGATGTGAAGGGCCTGTACGGCTGGGTTTAAATTGGCAGAAGACATTTTCGGAAACTGCCGTGTCCCAAAAAGGATTGTTGGCTGTCAAGCCTTTTTGGGATTTGGCGGGCGATCACTCCATCATCCAGTTCTTGACGTGTCGTTTACTTGTTCGTAGCACCATAGACCCCCCAGAAGTACCTCAAAATTCCCAATTGTACTTTATTTATCAATGGCATGTCAACTAATACGACAATTAACAAGATTTTCATTCAACTTGAATTCTTTGAACCCGCAGGAAGCGCCAGCCCTAAATTCGAGCATCAGTCAACTCGTGGAAGTGTCAAGAGGTAATTGATGCAATCTGCACTATTTTTATAGGTGAATTTTGGGTCCATTACGAATGAGAGCACAGAAACACGAGAGCGCAGACTCGATCAGTCTAACTCGGACGACGGCGATAACGATAGGGATGACAGCGATGACGACGAGGAGGTAGATAACGATTTCGGTGACCAAAATAACTGAGGAAGAGGGGACTTAAGCTCAAGTCATGTGTAGTCTTAAGTCGCGTCCTAATCTGGACTCTTTCACATCTTCGATCGCGTCGTCTCTTGCTGCCTACTCGCCTCCTGGCGTGTCGGTGCTGATTGCCCTTGACACCTTCTGGAACGAGCGGCTTTGAAGCGGCCCAGTGCTTCACATACTTATCTGGCCATTTCCTTTTTGGATCTTGTTCTCTTTCCTTTCGTCTTCATCCGTATTTTCTTTATGCCACCTTCCTTCGTCTTCAATTTTAATGCCAGCGAGGGCACTACCGCCAATGGTCTGTCTCGACGCAGCAACCAAGAAGCTGCCCGCTCGACCTCCACAACTCTTCCGGCAGCACCGCCCACTCGACGAGTGAACCCGGTAGAGGTTGAACTGCGCCGCCGCGACTTGTCGGGGCAGCCATTGAACAAGGTCCGCGCTTTAATCCAAACGGCACAGGACTGCCATTATATTATTACGGTTTCGCGCAACGGTTCCAATACCAAAGATTGGCGAATTACATTTTGGGAACGGTATGCTTTCGCTATGATTTTGCGACACTGTGGCATAACATGATATTATCAGGCCAGTTCGAAGACATCGGAAAACCGACAAGGTTCCAATCTATATGGGTGCTTCCAATTTCCATGCCTCCCCCACCTATCGTCCACCGCTGTGCCCGATACACGCTTTCAATTCTAGCCGAGCTACCAGCGATGTAACAATGGCTCTGAACCGCATCGAAGGGAAACACTGTTTTACCTGTCCGGTCGAGGACTGTGATGTACGCTGTGTGTTTTCTTTCGCTCTATTGCGTGAATTTGCTCTGATACTTGCTACAGTTTTTATACCGAATGTGAATGATATTCCCAAGCTTCCGCCACAAATCCTTCAAGGAGCTGCGGGAAATCCTTGTAAGTGACTTGTTTTTAAGGTGCTATTTGTGTTGCTCATGGAATCTAGTCGTTCACGCTGAACATGCACCCGGGGAGCCATCTACCTCGCGCTCCCGTCGTCCCAATGAATCGTCTACATCAGCACCACGTCTTCGTCGTCGCTCTCCCTCTCCCAACAGCGAGGTCATCGACCTCACGGGTGATGAATCGCCACCTCGCAAGCGTCCTCGATTGACACTTCCCACTCCACCCGCTTCATCTCCCCCGGATCTGCCAGCACTTTTCCTTAAAGAACGATCTCCTCGAAAGTATTAGCTTCTTCGATTTTTCTAGCTCGATGCTTCCCACTGCTTATAAGTATACTGAATAACTTTGCTGTGATTATGACTTGCTGCTGATATCTACTACACACTACGTACGCTTACCGTTGCTGTCACTTCTGAACTTACATGATACTTGATAGTCCTGAAATATTAATACTGCTGTACCATGTCCTGCTTGAGAATTCCGGTGAGCCTCAAGGGGTCCTGCCAACGAGAGTTCAAAATCTGTCAATCCTTTATAACACGTCAAGACTAGGCGCATCTTTCTTGTCTCCCCACCACCACCATGTTGAATGCACACGCTGCTACAGGTCAGACAATCGAGGCTCTATTGCCCGCCAAGGTACGCGAGTCAGCTATAGTACTCGTTCATGCCTAAATTGGGACACAGATTACACCTGAGATGTATACATTCATTCAGGCCCATATTCGCGGTTTTCGCTATGCCTACAACCTCTACATTACACGACACGACATGGAATATGTCGAGTCGTGGATTGGCGAGTTCCTGGCTGCATTCCACAATCTTTTTCCCGTCGTACCTGCCCCACATTTTGACATTGATGTTCAACGAAAGGTTGTCTTGTATACTATGTTCGTGTTCTTGTGCTTACAGTGTCTATTAGATGCTTGTGAGCATCCTGTACTCCATGGCGCTTGATCCATCCTTCTCCGGCTTATACGACCAACTCGACTCTGCTACACCATTCGGCATCAAGCCTAATGAGATGTATCAGAAATCTATTATTTGGAAGTCGCGTGGTATGTTCTAGCACACTATAAGCAGAGACCATCCTAACTAACTGTGTAGAGGAACAAGCGAGGAAGCATTCAGAGGGTCGACCCAAGCTCATAGCGGTCGTTAATCGTCGCGACGCCTGGCGCGTATTCGGAGATCCTCCAATTCCCTCGCAGATAGTCTATCCCGAGTCGCATGGCTTTGACGAGTACTTTCGCACAGAAGATATGGACTAAGATTCAAGAAGAACGGTAGATAATACAGCTCTCACGGACATTCAACCTTGTACAAGTTCCAAAGACCTACGTGCGTAAAGTGTGCAATAGAAATTCGCTGCTCTCCCTCCCATACCTCCACCTCGTGCTTCAACAAGCGCCCGCGAAGGGCAACACCAACTCCCGACACATAGCGAACTCGCAGATTGAGCCGCGGAAAGAAGAGCGTTCCCGAATGAACGCGTCCCAGTACAACAATGACAGCCCAGCCTTTTGGAGGGTCGAGGCGGTCTGCGTGGTTGGGTGTTGTCCTATTGAACTGGATGGCACGGCCCTCCATGAGAAGAGGGTCAATCGTTCCTAGAGCTTTGACATGGGGATAAGCAGTTTCTGCCCTTCGAACGAGCTCCTGGAGAGCAGAAAACTGTTTTGGATCAATGCATTCCAGAAGTTTATTGACTCGAATGGAAAGGAAGTAAAGATCGTTTACGAGTGTTGTCGAGTTGTTGAATTGTGCGCCGGTCTTCAGGAAACTCGTCGAGATTGTTGGATCGTCATCCTACAATGTGTCAGTATAAATTTAAAGACAAGAAGGAGATTCCTACTGTATGTCCAACTGCATGCCAGAGGCGAGAAAGAATCGAGCACCCAGAGACCTCCCCATCTCTAAAAACATATGCAGAAGCTGCGTTCCGCTTCTTCGCATCTGCTCCCTTCCCAACAGATAACGGCGCATATTTGCCATATTGAATTAGATGGGCAGTTAGAATAGTCTAAGAGTACATCAGATCAGAAGACTATGTCAAGTGTGAGCACGTACATTCGCAGTTTCACGCAAGAAACGCGGAAGATGATAGACGAGGGGAACGCCATCCTTTGAGATGAGACACCGAGCGGTATTATCATCCCATATGATGGCCTTGCGGGGCGCGCGCGATGTGGCTAGATGACTGCTTCCTCTGGGGCCAGTGGCCAATGCAAAATTGAATCCTGGGAATACAACTAAACGCGTGGTTCAGGATTCATCTTGAGTCAAGCAGTTCAGACATACCTTTGTTTTCATTTGCCTCCTTGACCATGCGTGCAATGTCGCGTTCGAAACCGGTCGTAAGGTCCTTTTCGCTGTAGCTGCGCTGTTTCTTTGTTCTAGAGGGCGGATGAGTCGAAACTTGGAAATAGGTCCTGGCACACATACTTCTGATTCTCGTCGACGTTATACTCTGATTCGTATGCGTCGTCGCCAAAGATGTCGACCAGGTCCTGTACAACAGCATCGTCGGCTAGAATATCCTGAAACTGGGAACAGAGTTTGTCCACGTCGAACATTGAGGTCGGGGCGATGTCGATATTCCCCCCGGAGATGTCATCGTCGTCGGAGAGCTCCAGATCAGGGACACTCTCAAGACGAGGTCGTTTCGGCGTTGAAGGTGGTGGTGGCGCAAGAGGAAGTGTCGAGTCTGAGTGCTCACGATGGGAGCGCTTGATGCCCCCCCGACGCGATTTGGATGGGTACATTGTCGTGAGCGGAGGCTTTGGCGGCAATCCTGACATCTAAATGGTGTACAGGATCAGAAAAAAAGACTAGAAGCGCGTCGAAAGATGGAGGGGAGATAATGTGCGGACATTCTCCTCGCGTCGATGGCAGCAAGCATGCCCGACACGCGAGGGAACAGCGAGCCCGATAACGCGCCTGCAATCAGGCGTTCTCGTTATCGGGATAGAGCGGGGGGGGGGGGGGGGGGGGGGGCACACATCCTCCTCGCGTCGATGGCAGCAGGCATGCCCGACACGCGAGGGAACAGCGAGCCCGATAACGCGCCTGCAATCAGGCGTTCTCGTTATCGGGATAGAGGCGGGGGGGTGGGCACAGAGCCAGCCAGTGGCTGGATAGAGTGGGGGGTGGAAGGCAAGAATAAACAGAAGACGGCTCACCTTTTATATCCCTGGTCAACAATGTCACGTTGTCCTCGAAAAAGACGTGTCGTGCTGCCCGTGGTGAGTGTTGAGAGCAAGTACACAACCCACGGTCACGAAGGTGATATGTTGTCCGTTGTTGAACACCGGCCTTGAAGCTTGAAGAGTTGCCATTCCTGGACGGTCTAGACCTTTCCCTTTGTTCTTGATTTGCGTCCCCCGAGTCCTCCAGGCTTCCCTCTACCGTGGTCTTCCCCTTCCTCGTGTTCCTCTTCTTGAACACGATCTCGATCGCGTTTATGTCAATGTCGATGCACGGCCACGGTTTTCTCGTCGCTAGAGCGGATATCCCGTCCCCGATTGCATCCTCCTTGAGCGTCACGATGTCCCGGATTCAACGGATCGAACTCGTCAGCCTCGAATTCAAGACGATGTATTCGAAGTATTCAATCTCTTCTGTCACCCTCGCCTTCATTTTGCACAAGCCGAGAATCCCGCCCCCGCTCAGCATTCTCTTACGAATGGCTGCAACCCAGTCCCCCTTCGCGAGCTTGTGTTCTTCAATATCCTGCCATTCTCCTACATGCCACAATATGACCCGCAAATCGTCCCGATGTTCAGCGCCACGGCAGCGGATTTACATTCGCTTTCGTTGACGCTGAACCCGATGGTCATGCGGTCCGCGCTCACGGCGCTGTTGCAGTGCTACACGCCTGTCCGATTCGCTCAGATCCAGAGACCTACCCTGCACACGAACTCGTTCAACACGCAGCAGATCCGGGACGTCCTCTTACAGACGCCGGAGCTAGTGTATTTCGGGTATTCATCGGGTTTCTCAAACGTATGTGCTCTCCACAAACTAGGTTTAACCACCTTTATCATTCAAGGATTAGCTGCTGTCAATAATTATCTTCGCTTCCAAACGTCGCCTAGTCGAGGTCTACCTCGCGTCGCTTTGGCGAGTACTGTGATGGGCGAACCTCCTCTGCAAGCCAACGAGATTATGCGTTGGTGGATAACATGTCAGTTTCCATTCCATTTCTGTTGAATCGTCCATTCCTTTGAATCCTCTTGATGAGACTGGGAGTTCGTCGCCCTTGTATTCCCTGTATCTCTTTCCCCAGTGGCGAAGGTGCGCTGGGTATTTCTCTCCTCCAGTGGTGAAGACGCTTCAGCACTACAACGCCAAGAACCATTCTCATGCCCGTCGCCAATGTAGCATCGGCCAACTGAGTGCGACTTTGAACTTATGGATGGGAGGTTGTGGTCCAGACCTTCCTTCACGGAGAAGGACGTCTCGCTCACCATATCCCGTGGAACGTTGTCCCATCACCATGGCTCCTTTACTCTGCGACAGAAAACGGATCCACGCGACGGCTTGTTCATCCCGGACGTCTCAGAGTCGCAGTCAAGCGAGTGTACTGGGTCCAGTGATACTGTGTACTGATTGGCGAAAACTGTTCTGTTATTATCTTAGTGTCCGTGAGCCTCGTCAAAGTAGATGTTTGTACAATGAATACTTCAATAACATTCTTCTGTGTAACACACATGACACGTAGGACTAGCTTCACTGAGTCCGAACGGGGATTTCCCGCGCCTTCAACTTTCCGGAACCTTTGGCGAGTTTTTGCCTTGCCGCGTTCAATGCCGCCACCTCGTTCATGAGCTTCTGGTGTCCCTTCTTCAACTTGTCCCAGTCCGCCTCCAACGTCTTGAGTAAAGCCTCGTCGCGAGGTACGAGTTGGTTCTGCTGCTTGATCTGCTCGAACAGGTTGCTTCCCTTAGTCCTAGTCTGGTTGACCTTTTCGGTGAGTTCGTTAACAAGCGTGTTGTGCTTCTCGATATTCATGTCGGCAATTTTCTGCCTCTGAGCCGTTACTTGTGCTGAGGAAATGGGTAAGTTCACCAGGCGAGTCCCAAACCAACAACTCACCTCGTCGTTTCATCGAGTTAACAGCATTGTCGTAGCGGGTCCCGACTTTGTAGGATGAACGAATACCCGTAGTCTCAAACGTCTACAATGTTTATGAGTAATCAAAAGTGAGCAATGAAATAAACACATACTCGCATTGTTCCCATTCGGAAGGCGTCGTAACGATGTCCTTTGCGAATGGCACCAACCAGAGTGCACTTCTTACCCTCACCGTAGGCATGAAAGTGGCAGGATTCGACAAGATTAGTGTTCCGAACACCAGCTCGCCAGATATCCAGCGGGATCTTGCTCTTGCTTTGGCAGAGACCCTCAAATGCGAAATGACTGTTGACTTTGTTCGCAACCCAATCTACAAGACGTGAGATGAGTATAAGAACGCGGTACAACACCGCACGTACCCTTTCCTTTCTTCCCACCCTTCTCACGAATCGCGTTAATTGTTCCGTCCCAGTCTATATGCTCCAGGCAGTTCAGGCTTCGCATAAGGGTCTTGACTTCGTATGTGAGCCCTTTTGCCTCACTGATGTTTCGGTTGAAATGAACTGTACAGACACAGACTAAGCGATGCAGGTGTTCGTAGGGGGTAAGGTCCTTCAGCATTCTATGGGGTTCATGTAGATCGAAGCGGTTGAGAAGCTGACAGATATCTTGAAGATAGAGTCCGATTCCTAACCTCAAATAAGTCGACCATTGCAAAGATCTAAATGAGACGACATTACCTTTGCCCTGCCCGCCATGCTGGTCAAGTGTCAGAAGCAGAATAAGTCCATCGCGATCCTCCAGGCTATCTGCATAGACGTGGCGCCAAGGAATTGCAAGTCCAGTATCTGTGCGAACAATCTTGTCGAGCTCCCAGAATAGGCGACGGTGGGCCTCGGCGGTCTCGCGGTTCAGATATACACGTGCATAAACAACAGCTGTAGCAGGAATTAGTAGTGAACCTTTATACACGGTGTAACCTACCTGTATTTGACATAGGATCTATTCCAACGAGAATGAATTCTCGAAAATCAACCACGCGCTTGAAAGAGATATCGCACTGCAGAAATTGTGCATCGAGGAGCTTCTTGCTCGCTTCCGGAGTCATACATATCAGCATGCGCAAGTTGGACGAACGGTCAGTAGGCGCGTGGTTGGTGTCCACATCGTGTTTAGGAAAACTCGTGTCGTCTTCATCAACAATGGTTCGAATATACAGAGAATCGTCCTTTTCTTGCTGTTCGCGAAGAAGTTCAAGCGCGCCTACACCAGCATCAGATGTCAAAGACGACTTTGTCCATAGAAAAAGACTTACCGTTCCAGCCGGTTCCTTCAGGATATACTCGATCCTTTGCCATTTTAATATAGGATCGTATATGGCTCCGATTCGCCAAAGACGGATGAACGTCGCTCAATGTTGCGGTAGGATTTCCGGGAAAGACAGAGGCCAAAAAACTTCGCATGGTCGGAGAACGGAGTAGGCGTCGAACTGTTAGATCGGCAAGATCCTCCTGCATGGAATAAAAGAGTTTGAAGAGCCTTTCACGTATTTGAGGAGGAGTCTTTGTCGGAAGTGGAATGGGGTGGCAATGCTTGCCGCGAACAACCACTAATGTATATGGGCATTCGCGACGAAATTCCGGCAGAGGGTCAAAGCGACGAAACTTCACTTCACAGGTGAGCTTCTCCATAAGCGGCTGAAAGAAGACGCCGTTTTCGTCACGGTGAGCAAAAGCTGAAAGGAAATTAGTCAGAACCAAGTACGAAAAATATGACATACGGCAGTTCAAGCGTTGACTAGATGAATTAGCGACGTGAGTACATCCCGAGTTTGGCACAATGTAGCCCAAACGCTCTGCGGCATCCTCAAACTCTCGCGCCTCATCCGGTTCTCCTTCCAGATGTGCCCACACATAGTCCGAATCGAAGGACTCGTCAAGAGGTAGGCGATAGTGGCCACGCGAATCATCTGGATCGTAGTGCTCGCACCTGTATGTTTGTATGAGTAGAATACGCAGGAAGATAAGTGTACGCCACATACTGAACAATAACCGTGTCTCCATCTCGAACGCATCGCATAACCCCTTTACAGCGCGATACTTCATCCTTGTATCCTCGTCTAAGTGTTTCGACGTGATCTTGAATAGCCGTTGGACTTGAAGTAATGTCAACTTCTTCAGCGCGGCAGCCGACGCGTTGCAGCGCAATCAGGTACTGATAGGTGGTGGTGAAAATGGAAAGTGTTGTGGAAATGATTTCGCGATTCGCATCGTAGTCTGCCTGGATTCGTTTTGAGAGGAGCTCGCGAGATGCAGCACAATGCGGTGTTTTCATCTCATCCATATCGACGTGTGGACAGACTTTGACACCTTGACCTGAAACAAATCAATAAAAATCAAGATAAGAATGAGGTACCCACAGGTTTTGTGCTGTTCGATGCAAGGAACGGGTTCTTTTGTATCGGACTTGCAAAGAACGGCGATCTTCGCGCTTTCACCATTTTTGGTTTGTCCAGATGGAGCTCCAAGCGAGTACGCAAAGTTCCCCACGGGGTCTCTCCATTTCGCGAGGTTGTCCGACTGTCGAAAAAGATACCCAATGCCATCCGGATGTGTCTCTGGATAGTCGATATAGGCGTCGATGCTATCAAAGACATAGAGTTTTCGAAGTGTCAATTGACGATTGCAGTAGACTTTCTCGAAAACCTTGTCGGGTGTAGCCTGCGAGAGACACAAGTGTGTTTCCGAAGTCGCGTGATGAGAGTGTGGCGCGTGAGCTTGAGGATGCTCTGGCGAACTATGCGGTGGAGGAGGACATGGACGCGTCGACTCTGGAGTAGATACACGCGGCGGAGGCGAAGCAGAGTGAGAATACGCTCGGAGAGTGTCGTATAGCGCGCGCGGCCCTAAAAGCTGAGAATTCTCTGACTCGAGTTGCGAGTAAATCTGCCGAATTAAAGGCGCGATATCAACAAGAGGTGCAGTAGCATCCTCGTTAATTGGCTGTATCGACATACTGCCCGGGGATGAGAATGGTGAGGTGGAAAGGATGAAAGTAACTGACCAAAAGTCTACTACACTTCAGGACCTGCGCATCCATCAGTGCAGATCCATCGAAACCAAGCCAGCAAGGTAGCACAGGCAGAGAATACCAACAGCGAAGCGAACCAAATGTCTTTTTGATAGATCTGCAGGTAGAAAACGCCAACAACGAAGCGCGGAACCAACAGTCTATTAATATCCATCCCTGGCTAGCATGTATGTGCACATAGAGTCGTCGAGACCAAGGCAGCCAGTCAATGCAGGCAGAAAATACACTTGCGGACAGCCAGAAACACCAGAAGAAAATGCAAACGAGGCGCGATTTGTCCCTGCCTACCGGCACCAAATGATCAACACCAGGGCAGCCTGTCAATAGAAAGCGCGCCAACAACGAAGTGCAAACAAAAAGTCTACTTTTCTTTACCCTTGCCTGCCACCCGTTGGTACCAAATCGTCGAGACCAGGCCAGTACAAACAGAGTATGCGCCAGCGCGAATAAAAGTCGACCGGTATTGGTCCTTGCCTGCCAGCCAGTGCCGGATCGTCAAAACCAGGGCGAACATAAGCAGAGAATGCGCCAACGACGAAGCGCGTCAACCAGTCGATCGTGTTCTGTGATTACATGGAGGTTGGTTCCAAGTTTAGGAAAACAGTTAATTTTGTAATTTTTGATTACGGCTCGGTGGCTTCAATTACCGATATCGCTATCTACCTCGCTGTCGTCATTCCGTTCGTCCCTATCGTTATCGCCGTCGTCCGAGTTAGACTGATCGAGTGTCTGCTGGAAACACGACCAAGGACGATGCGTAATGGCTATCACGTGCCAAATTTGACAGCCAACAATCCTTTTTGGGACACGGCAGTTTCCGAAAATGTCTTCTGCCAATTTAAACCCAGCCGTACAGGTCCGTGTATCGAGACTCGCCTCATACACGGACCGGTTACAGGTCTACCCCAGAACGACTCTCTTTTCCATCGTCTGAACCCATGTCTTCGTGGGATCTATCGCAGTCGCAACGGAGCTGCAGGGCCCAGCAGCACTGATCATTAAGGAGTAGCCTGTGTCCTCGCCCGAGACGGACCAACAGAACGTGCTGTTGTCGACGCGGACTGGGCCGCCTGGCAATCGGGATGGAGGACCTGTCGGTGCTCGACCGTAGCAACAGCATCAAGACACCGTCTCCACGTTGAATACATCGCCGCCAACGAGCTGCAGGGCGAGATTCTTCTCGATTGGTTGTGTCAGGTGCGTAAGGTCCCTTCATCGCGTATTCCTGTTCAATGCACGGATATTGAGGGGTTCGGGCGTGCTTTTTTTCGATTTTAGCCATGAACGGCTAACAATACATGTTTAGAAATCTCCTGTGGTCGACTCTAGCCGTTCTCATACTCATAGCATCCCCATCCACGCTCCTTCTCCGCGTTATCCAGCCCATGATCCACCTGAGTACAGGTCTCCTCTTATTCATCCTGGTCGCACTGAGCTAACTGAGGTACATCTCCCCATGCCTCCACTCATCAGCCTGGTGAAGACTTGGTATGTCCGCACTAGGTTTTCAGTTCATCTATTGACCGCTGCGCATGAGGTCCCAGCATTTATACTTGCTCTTATTGACATTGCAGTAAGCCCAGTGTCATTCTTGTTGCGGGAAACTAAGACCAGCGACAGCACGCCGTTCTCATGAAATTCTCGCACAATTCAAAGTACTGCCTTTCTGGGAACAGCGTCGACTCCGCCTTTAAGTCACATCTTTCGATGCTCAAGGCCCTGGGGAACAGAACCCCATGTATTTCATGCGAAAAAGGTAAATATGTCCTATTCTATGGCTATTCCTGACATTATACCAGGGGACCGTTTTCCTGATGTTGCTCGCAGCGTCCAAACAACTCAATGCCCGGGAGCAATCCTACAGTGGGGATGGTGGATCGACTTACACAATTCGCCGTGATGATGGCAAGAGCAAACGATCCGACATCACAGTCCCGATAGATGCTTGCAAGAACCGTCTGGAAGTTGTTTGCAAAATATTATATACCCACAATCTGCGTGTCGTACCCGGCACCTCGTATTCGCAGGAATCTCAACACAAAGCTCACAAATTGATATTTGTGGCGCTGAGGTTTTCTTGCTTATGGACTATGAAACCTGCCGTGTACTACACGCTGTGCGTAAGTACTCGACCATACACTGTTCATACAAGAATAGAAAAATATGGAACAATTGTTTAGTGTACAACGGTTTAGTGAATCTTCTTCCCCATCTTCATAACCCAATCACGAGGCACCAAACACCGCTCACTACATGGAGGGCACTTGACCCTCGGAACATTGAAGCGGTAGTGTCCAAAATGTCCGCCATGATTGTATGTCGTAATACCACATTCACAGGAAACCACTCCAAGCTTGAGATGTACAGGATCGCAGCATGGGTCGCCGGGAACCCATACAGGAGGCCCTCGACGATGTCTTCCCCCATGATCGTGAAGGGCCTCGAGATACGAGCCATTGGCCTCTGAAAGGACTATCACTTTCCATCTGAACACGAGAGACTTGTAACATCGGAAGAAAACAGATCTCAAAGAATCAGACGACCTCTCAACAACAGCCTTTTCTATACTGGTAAAATAGGATCAGTAATGTCAGCCTCATCAACCATTAAGAATACTCACTCAACCAAACACTCCTCCACTTTCTTGCGATAGGGTAAGGTGGTTTCCGTGTCCACCTTGTTATGCGGATTATTGAGTAGGTCATGACCAATGATGATGTTATCCATGCCGAAGAACTCTCCACTAGGCCAATCGCGAGACTGGGTTATTGAGTAGCCCATGAGCAAGGATGATGGCAACGACAGACCAATGGTGAGACATAACACAAGGCTGAATAAGATTCGCGTGACGGTACACTGAAGACGAGTGGCCGCAGCACGGTGAAGCGGGTGAGTCGGCGAGTTAGTATTACCTAGTATTCCATCATCTTCATTTCGAACTCACTATCTGCATGTCAAAGGTTTTCATTTCCTCAATCCGGACTAGGACGGCGTACTAATACAACTCGATATGGGCATAGTGGGGGCGGAGAGTGACGCCAAACGTTGATCCTCCCCTCAACAATATTCTCGTGTGCCTCGAGATGATCCGACAGAACGTCCTTTACAATATCCACGACTGCGTCCACGCTGATCAAGTCCACGGCACGATTAAACTCCAGCAGTTGGAAAGTATGAAGCTTGGGACACCTGTGCGTCCAACTGCGCAGGGACGCGCGGAGAAGCTTTGTATAAGCCCCGACGTCCTTCGAATGAGGCAAATGACGACAATATTGAAAACAGACTTTGGGCGTAACACGCAAGTCAGGGAATTGTTCAACGAAGACTACATGACCATCAGTATTACAAGTCTTACCCAATGAAAAAAGAAAAAACAAGGAGGACTCACAATCGTAGACAGATTTCCGTTCCGTAGACTGGCGCAACAAGTTGAACAATGCGGGTTCCCCCCGTAGGGAGTAGATCGACCGGGGAATAAGTCGAAGTGCGTCTTTAAATGGCATGCGGTGCTCAGGCCAATCCAGTATAGATATGTGGCGCAAGTTGGGAAATGTTTGCCGCACTCTCATGGGTAAAAGAAGCTCAGCCGGCAACGTTAAAGTTTCTATGGACGGCAGGGATGCCTGCGCAAAAGCATACTGTAAGCTCTGCGTACTATCCTCGGGCCCTTTGTCCTCCCAACGATGGGGGAACGAGATAATTTGAAGTGTGTGCAGGTTTGGTAGACATTGAAGGCAGCGCACGAATTCTTTGTACACGGTCGGAGAGGAAAAGGAGGTCAGCGCGACGTTGAATACTCTGCATGGGGTAATCAGTTCGATAAGTTACCCCGGTGTGGAGAGAAGACAGAACTCACTGAACGAACTCGGCGAGGTGAGGAGCACGTATAGTTACAACTTCAGCCTGGAAGACGAGCTCGGTTGCCATCTTCTTAGCCAGCGCCTTCGCTGAAGCCGGGCGGCGGCGGAGCGCACATACCTCCAAGCTCTTCCATAGCAGGGGATGGTAGACGTGATATAACGCGCTACAGGTTTGAGACAGCGCGAATATCGCGTCGAATCTGTCACGGTATTCCGCAGGGAGAATCCCTGAACTAGAACAAGGAATTGGAACTGAGGGGACATATGAAAGTATCTCCAGGTGAAGCTCTACTGGAAGTGTAGGTAGACCCTTGGTGTTCCCCTGTGCAAGCGATGTTGATTCTTCTTTGGAATGAGGAGTGATTTTTCTTCGTTTTCGGCGTGTCTTCACAGTCCTTTCGGGTCTGTACCTGACTGGTGTACAAGAAGTAGCGGCCGTTGCAGGCATGATTTTGAGCGTAGTGAACAGGCCAGCGATCACGAATTCTGTCTAGCGCGATGGTGGAAGCCTGAATGCAAAGACCATTCAGGGTCAAATTCAGAGTCACAAGGCATGCCGAACCGGCAGGTGTGCGTGTGTCCATCTCAGTATGTCAAGTAGTATGTACGGTCAACGATGGATGATTTCGACCGAGCTGCTTACAATTCGTGGACGAAAGACTCTGAATACGGACGTTTCATAATATTGTTTTCATGTCTGCTTCTCCAATATTGACAGACATCTTTGCTTTCCGATGAAGCAATGATGGACCAGGCTTGGTTGTCAGAGTGGTTTATCTGCGCTGCGCATCCAAACCTCTTCCCGTTTTGTTTTTATGTGTGTATCCGTAGCTGGCAGCCCTTTCCTGAGCGCGACCGTCACGACGTTCCTCTTTGAAGCAAACACAACACTTCCGGGTTGTAATGAGGGAACGGAGCGGACAAGACGGTTTCTGTGAGAGGCGCCACACAACTGGCAAGGGGAAACCGAATCGCCGGGGGAAGCCGAGAAGTGGAAGGCTAACCTGGTCCTGAACACGGATCCAGTCAACCCAAGACGTAAAGGGAAAGAAAAGAATCGAGCGCTGGTGAGGGTGAGTGAACGAGGACGCGTGACTTCCTAATGGGGGGAATCTGTACAGTTTGACTACTGAACATGTCTATCCACGAGAATCGAGATGGCCGTCTGTCACTTACAGTTGGCCTTGCAGAAGCTCTGACGCCCTTGTTCATTAGGCCTTGAGTATGAGTAGTCATCGAACAACAGATCAAACAACGAGGGTGTCAACCGTTTGATAAACAGAGGTACGCATTCGACACTCCGGCCAGAAATAACATCGACAATTTTATAACAGTCCGACGGACCGTCAGTATTTTAGTCAATACACATTCATAGCCAACAAGAATATCGCTCGTCATCAGGACCTTTCCAGCCGACTGGAGGTAGGTGTTCAGTGAGATCCCCAAGGCGCTAAGCGAAGCTCTTACCACATTGCCAGCAGTCAAGGAGAGAATGAGGATCGCTGGGACGAGAGTCAAACGACAGAACAAGCTTCTAGCACGGGTAACGCCTACTATTTTTTCTTGATCTTGAGTAAAGCGGGATAGTTTGGACCCCAGAAAGAGACTAGCGGGGTATCAGTGCGACGAAGATAGACGGTTTTCGATGTGGCGTACTGACCTTCGTGGTTAGTCTCATATACGTCACCCTCATTCTAAGCTAGTCAGCCTGTGCTGTGCTCAAGGCAAAACCTTAAGTACTCACGAAATAAGCCCCGGAGTCAGGCGCAATATCTCGCATCATCTGAGTGATGTTACTCGCAATCTCATACTGCCCCTTGATTTCTGGAATGGTTGAGTTGAAACGCCAGCCAGAGTGACCGCCTATCTGAGGAATGAGGTTAGTAAGAATTTGCATCCCCTAGACTAGTAGTCCAATCGTCGCTTACCTGCCAAAGGGAATTCCTCCAAGCTGGAGTAACGCTAGTCGTGTTTGCCGTCTCGTTGTACAGGAACGGCGTTCCCACCACAATATATGGGTTAACACCGTATTGTTGGACCATGTTCACAAGGACGTCAGTTACTTGTGCTTTCCCTTCTTCTGTAGTAAACAAATCCGACGGAATCAGACGACTAAGCAAGACATTCTCAGCCCCAACACCAGCTTGAGCAATCAAAACATATTTAGAGAAGAAGGCCTGCCAAGAAGGTAGTTCTTCTATAACAACAGTTCCGTTGTGCGACAAAGCGTAGTCCGCAATCGGTTGTACAGATTCTGTTGCCTCTTCCAAGGTTAGGAGAGGTGTGACATTTATGATTCCCGTAGGCTTAGAAGCAGGAGTCAGTCAAGAATCGCTTGGACTACACCGAACAGACACGTACATTCATGTGCCCGCCCCATCCTTCGGTCCCCCATTTGTAGGTGTGGTCGACGATCAGCTTCAAGAACTCAGGCGCAGTCGCAGAAGTTCCCTTGAAAGATATAGAAGCGCTAAGTTCAAACGTGAGACCGATTCTGATATTCCGATTAATTACCATCTCACACTTGTAATTTCATTGCCGGTTCTGCGAGCGTAGTGGACTCTAAGACGACACCGAATGTAGACCCGCCACCACCGCGAAGAGCCCAGAACAAGTCGGTGTTCTGGAAGGCATTCGCCGTTCGGTATACACCGTCAGGCGTTACAATCTTGAATTGGAGCTGTCCGGGTTTTTGAGTTGAGAATTTTTGCTAACAATGCCTCGACTTACCACTCGATCGACACCCAGTCCATACACAGGACTCAAAATGCTGTGCCCGCCACCCTACGAAAAACGTTAGCGCAGCGAGAGATACATGCAGGGAACCAGTACCATCACCCAGCCACCGCTCGGACCAACGGTCTGATGATATCCACCAATGATGGTGGCCTTATTCTCATCGGCGAATGCATACAAGGATTCGAACGTGACACCAGCCTGTGTCTTTCTTCAGCATACACTAGATAGGCGTTGGGAAACTGTACTTACACCCATGGTGATTGCGCGCTCGTAAGTGACATTACCGCCTTCCGGGACGAATGCATCAGAGTAAGAAAGCTGGGAGTAACATCACATAGAGAATCGGATGACTCCAAATTACCGACTGTGTTCAAGTTACGCGTCTTTAAATCGTATTAATCAACAGAGATGAGTTCTGTGAGAACGGTACATGCCCATAGCCCCAGTGATCCTTTCAGGCTGGAACGACCTTTATAGTCATGTCCCGAATTCTTGATTGACAACGGAACGCCAGTGTTCGCTGAGAAGTTGAAAGCTTTTTGCACGTCCTCCGGAGTTTGGATATCAATCTAGAAGTCGGTAGAGTCAGTTTTACGCGTAGAATATACCAGCGAATACGCAGTCTCACGTAGAATTGAGGGACACTTCCTTGCTGGCAATTTATGGCGGTCCATGCTGGGGAGTTGTTCGGATTCGACGCGTCCAGCAGACATTTTTCTTCCAGGCGTTGGCATGTCTCCCATTGAGGCTGAACCAACAGTGATTAGCGCTGAGCGTGACTGCATTCAATAGATTGCTGACCTGCATGAATGCACTGAATTGAGGCGACCGGAAGGCCGGGCGGGTATAGCCAGATTGTACAGTCGCACAAGCCGTCTCATTAACATCGTTGTCCTTGCCATTCACAACGGGGAAGCAGGAGCTAGCCAATGGAAGCGCAGAGTGTAGTCGACCACTGAGAGAAGACGACAGCTCTTGCCAGTCTTTAGAGCTAGCCAAGGCCGCAAAAGATTGTTGGAATACATCGGAGCTCGCGATGAGGACAAGAAAGAGGAACAACATCCTGCAGCGAGTACGCGATGCCTTTCCTTTCTATGTCGAAGAGACAAGTCCCAAATTAAAGCCCCCTGCAAAATCAGGTCCGTGTTTGGTCTGGTGACAGCGTACCGCTCGGGATTTGAGTGGGAAATAGAGCATTCTGATTTAGCTCGCACATCATGTCAAAGTCGTCGCGAGGCGGCAGTACCCCAAGGGGTACACCCCCAGACGCTGACCCATCGGAATTCCTGCTGCATGATCGGACCGTGAGTACTTGAGTTCCTAGCTACATTTTCTCTGGGGATACGTTGGAGGGCCAAGCTGGTTTCGATTGGCAATCGCTGGATTCCCGTGGGCTCCACACTGGGAAACGTCGGAGGTTCCTGCCCGGCCTCGCTGTCAGCCAATAGGGTGTTTCAAAGTAGAATAGCTCGCGTAGATTTCATGAAAGTTCGAGTCGAATTCAGAGCTTTGATAGCAACGGCCAAACCTGCCGAGAGCGGATTCGGCAGCAACGGCAAGACGAGCGGACTTTCAATATCTGTCCAAACGCGTGTGTGTCGCGTTCAACGTTCATCTCCCATCGATACACCGTTTGCGCTGCCCTCTGACGCTCATCGACTGCTTTCAACATGTATCGAGGGATTTCCAATTCACAGGAACCCGCTGAAATTGCTGCTGGGAATCCACCGGCCCATCTCCCAGCAGAATTCCGCTGGGTCAGCGTTTGGGGGTGTAGATCTTAGGAGAAAATTGGTCATATCGAGATGCCCTGGGAAATTATTGCATGCGCTCACTCGTTGTGGTTGTCCCGGCGCTAGCAGTCAATGCATCTGACAGTTTGCTAAGTGCAACTGTACGCCACATGGAGTATAATTCAGGTGGTACGGTACCTTGACTCTTGCACAATAACGCGCTGTCCGCCTCCTATCCATGTGCCTGACTTGTGTTGAAATGTGGCCTTGACGAGCTGCATTCAGTTTCCTCCTGTGGTGTCTTGTGGCATGTCGCGATGCAGAAAACACGGGGGTGCGGACCGCAACTCTCATCAGGCTCCATAGAGTCTCTTTCAGTATTTAACATAGACTCCACTGTGTTAGCATGATATCCCTTATGTCTTAGCCCCCACCGTGTTACAGCATGGCACAATGGGTCCAACCCAGCAGCACGACGAACCGCAGTGAGTTGTCCACATTATGCTAGCAAATGGGTACTCATAGTACGCGTCGTAGTTTCGACAACGATCTTGTTAACGGTGGCCCAGCTACTGACTGCAGTTCGTCTTACACTTCGCCTACGCTCCGGACGTTTCTGGTTGGACGACGGATGTGAGCACACACATCCCCCCAAAAACGCGGTCTCGCAGATTGCTAAAATCATACAGGGGTCGTCGTAGCATTAATATGCTCCATTCTGTTACTCGTTGATATGTGGATTCGGACGGACGAGTCGCAGTCTCGTTCTACGCGAATTAATGCCTACTGGTAAGTACTCGAGTACTGTCTATTATATGGTACCTTCTAACTATAATGACCAGGATGGTGTCCCTCAACTTCACAAACACTCTCTGGTACGCGCGCGGACTCGCTCTGAGCCCGAGAATTCCCTAAATAGACTCTAGGGCATCTCGAATGAGCGTCATATTTGCTGTAATTCGCCTGACACCGCGGCAGATGCGATTAAGACAGGTAGGGTTGGCTGCGCACTTGCTTCAATGTCTTCGCTGTCCTCGAATTAAACTCTTACATAGATCACCAACTTTTTCGCAGTGTTGTTCGGGCTCATGTGGATCGGTTTGCTCATACAGAAAGTGTATGTCTGTGCTTCGAACAAGTACTGGTATCATCTGCCAAAGCCCCAGTGTCATCTTGGACACGGAGTCGCAGCCATGGAACTCACGAGTACGTATATTTTGATTTGCGCCACACTTGAGTTGCTTAACATTTGAAAGCCGACGGAATTGCTGACCTTGCCCTCGCTGCTATTCCGATATACTTACTTCGTGATACTATCACACTGGGCGACGGCCATCGAAAGTCCGTTTATGACTGTGCTTCCCCGATGAAGACTGACTTGAAGCTGATAGGATGTTGATCGTGATATTCTCCTCTAGCCTTTTAACCACGCTTACATCCATCGTTCACGCTGTATACCTGCTCGGCCCTACTGGTCTCTTAGAAGCGATGACTGCGCAAGCGGAGGTGAGCATGTCGGCATCTTTCAAAGTATCGATATAAACGCGTTATCGTGCAGGCAGCTGTCGCTCTAATGGTAGCCAGCATGGGCGTGGTCGTGATGGCATTATACCGCGTCCTCAGGAAGGACAACAATTCTGACCCAACACCTTACGCCTACAGCTTCCAAACAACTACGAATGGTGGCGTTCACATGCGACGTGTCCGCAGAGGCACTGGCACAACTCGTACCGAGAGCGATACCATCGAGTTTGCCGCCACAGTCGGTGACACTCACCGCTCGGGCACAACAGACTCGGAGATTACCACTAAAGACAAACCAATCGAAATGGTGCTGCACAGCGAACCGTTGGTTGACGGGACACATGTGAAAGGAGTGTACATGGACAATGACCCACCACCTGTATGATCCTTTTATTGTTCAATATAGCTCTTACTACTTGCCCATTTCCCACTGAAAGTGAAGACACGTCGAGAGCCATTATAGTCACTAAAGCCTGACATCTCAAAACTAACCCAGGGCGACGGGTCAACGAGTCTTCCAGCATACAACCAAGAGTGTCCCTGAAACTGTGGACAACATTCCGCATCGTACTCAATCGTTTTTCACCTTCGCCGTGCCATCTGGATCAAAGGGTACGACGACGAACTTGCGCGTCAAAAGATTAAAGATCGTTCCAAATATGAAGGCAATCAAAGAGCAACTGAAGATGATGACATGCTGAAGTCCGGCGTTGCGAGATCGACCACGGCACGGTCCCACAGAGGAACGCCGGCGGCAGAATACAGGCAAGTACGTAGCATCACACTAATATACTACGAACCGCCCTTGTTACCACCTCATCCCCAATATGTCTGCCCACATTAGATGACGTCGAAGACGCGGTAAAACATGGAACACATGGGGGCCACAAACCCAGTCGCTCTGTAATAAATAAGTAAGTGCCTGCTGCACGTCAGATCAGCAAACGGGAGTACATAGTCTACGAGAAGTCAGCCGAGCCAGGCCAGTACACAGGATAGTCGTAGTAGATCACCAGCACGTCATGCACGTACTTGACCAGTACTGCAGTAACAGCTGTAAGTCTCAGCAGATATTGTAGATAAACCGGGGTGAGCCTGTGATAGTGCGCCGCCACGTATGGTACGTAGTTATCAGCCTCACAGAGAAACTGAGCTCTCATTCCCACAAGCCTTTGCGACCCCGTGCACTCACATCATGCCCGCCCCTAGTTTCCGATACAAGTTGCTAGCCTTGTTGAAAGAGTTGACCTAAACCACATTGTTCAATACCGTGATCGCAACCGAAGGCGTCCAAGTGTGCACGAAATCGTTCTTGGTGCTCTCGCCGCGCCTAAGGTCACAAAGTAAAACTTTAGCCAAGACACGTAGGTAAGAAAGCTACCCTGTAATCGTTTCAATCTCGGTCCCGTTAACACGGATCGGAGCCGACACGCAGAGTAAAGCCGCGATAAAGAGAATGAGCAGGCCAAAGCTGAGCATGGGTGACTAGCACCCTGGCGAGATGGCGTTGTGACACGGCGGAAACGGATATCGATCGACGAGCAGTTGTTTATATGGATTCCACGCTCCCTGGAGACCGAAGTGTGGCGGTGTGGTAAATCCTTGATCACAGTTGCCCTTGTTGATTTGAGGGAGGATCAGAGCCGTGAAGGCGACCGTGGAGATCGTTGTAGGTTGTCAAGAGAGGAAGCGCGAGATGGCCGCGAGTATTCCAAAGCTGTGGTATTCGCTCTTATTTACGGGATGGAAGGTTCCATGAGCTGCTTTTGCTCTATTAGCAAAGCAGAAACTAAGATATCGTCAATCCTACGATGTCCGCTAGGGCGTAATTCCAGCGTGTAACACTTCCGATCGCGTTCCCCAGGTCTGGTATCAGGCAAGTAGGGAGGTGGGACGAACAACATAGAGTCGGAGGATAGACGCGAGAATGTGTAGGTGACGAGGACATCTGGTAGACGTACCGAGTTATATCTGAGAGCAAGCTGCGTGACAATAAGTACTATATTGAACGAAAGACTTACGAAGGTGGCGTGCCGAATGGGATCTGAGGATTATCCTCGGCAGGGGTGTCCTGCGACCATGTGAGAACGACGGGGTCTGGTGGGGGTGGTGGGGATGAATCCATTATCGCATCTGTGCTACACTCGCGAATATAAGGAGGCGGCCTAGTAACAGTAGGGAAGAAAAAGCACGCCTCCAATTAAAGCGAGACGCTCAGGGAGTCCACGGTCGACTTCAATGGGTCCAATAGCGTCGAAACACGCTCTGAATAACGCGCTTTGAGCCATGGATGCAGGAGATATAGGAAGAGGGGTCACAGCTGTGGCTGTGCATTCTGGTGGCCCGATTAACCAAGCCAAGAGATGCCTGCCGGCAGTAAGTAGCCTTAAACCTCTGTTGCCACTGTTAAATCAATCCACACGTCGACGAACTACCTTCGCCTTTTCCCCTGCCCCTTACATCGACGTCAATACCCACAGGAGCAAATGGTACGAACGGCGGCCCGGGGACGAACGGTCCTGGTGGCGGGCGTAGACGACCCAAGGATAGTGGCACGAACCAGAGCCAGGCGATTGGCGGACACGGTAAGAGCTTGCATGGGCTCACGGCCTGTAAAGAGCGGGAAATCGAATTCGACTTGGGCTAATTCGGTAGAGGGAAACACGCAACCCGGCAGATGGTCTCCATTCATTTACAGCCGGGGTAGTACGCGCGGTGGTCAGTAAGCATCACACATTTTACAGTATGCCCTGAAGCGTTGTCCCCTTGCATGTCGGCGAGCCCGTTGTGCTGATTCACGATGACCGATTCAGTACATACGAGGGACGAGTGAAGTCCGACAACATCGCTTTCAGAGAATTTACCTTTCCTCTCATGTGCCGCCGTGAAACGTGTTCGCACTTTGGCAGCTCAGTCAGCGCGGGGCCGTGACTGTAAGGGCTGGTAGGAATAAAAGCGCGAATAGTTTCAGCACAAACTGCATTCACACTTCAGCATGCTCTATTCCAAGTTCCTCCAACCTCTCTGCATTCTCGTTCTTGCCGCGCTTGTACCCGCACAAGCCGCAGTCCCGACTCTGACCAAGTTGTTCGATGGGACGCTCTTCCTCGATTCTATCGGGACCACGAACGGGCCCTTTGGGACGCGCACCCTCATCGGGGCAACGAGGTTCGTAGCACACATCGGAGCCTACTTATTCTTCTCATTGGCTTCCCATAGCGGTAACTTGACGGATCCTAATGGACAGGTCGTAGCCAGTGTTCTGCCTGGCCTCGGTGGCGAATTCGGATTGCTGGGATCGAACAATATTTTCTATCCCGATGTTCGCATGGGCTGGCAATGGCTTGATGATTCGTCGTATGCATTTGTAGAGCTGCACGGGTCTGGGTGAGTGTTCAAGTAAGAACCTGTTGTCCATACAATAACTTATTGACTGCATATAGTGAACTTGGGGTTGCAACTACTTCCTATGGGTATGATTCCTTGCTGCTTCCAGTCTGGACATTGTACTTACGGGAGGGATAGACGTTTTGAAACCGACTCGAGCTCTCGAGCAGACCTCAATGGGCTTTTCACAGTTTTCAGGATTGATTTAACCAATTTGAGTCCTGCTACTTTTGAAGTCTTTACTTTGGTTAGCATTACTGCGTTCACTCGAGGTATCTTTGGCCTGTGCTGACTTTTCTTTCGCAGGATGGTTGAAGGACTGTTTGTAACTGCTAACTGTATTCATGGCCATTTAAACTGCACTGTGAGCTTTGAATTACACTTTTATGACCTACAATGCCACAGCAAAAACGTCCCACAAAAATATCGCCAGTAGCATACTCGCGAAAGCCCGAATCCGTCGAATGCATCAGTCCAGCGATTACTCTTGGAGATTAAGAAGAGATGCCGTACGAGGAATGGAGACATACCTCTGAGTAAAACTTAGAGAAACGAGAAGGGCGTACAGAATCCATATGAAGTTCAGGATGAGGCATACACGACGGGAACTGGGTACGGATTCGCATAGCTGGAAATTGGGCGCGTAAATAAGCATGCTGGCCTCTCCATAGCCGCCAGAAGGGATACCTAGCCATATATGTATGTAAGCGAAGGACGAAGGGAAGAGGATCGCGTCGAAATGCATAGCGCATGATTTCATGCAAGTTGCACGCCCAAAACCACGTGAGATCTTTGACTCTCTTCTTCTCCCACGTTGTCGCTTAGCGTGGGGCATATTGTACACACATTATTCCTTCAGCCACGCGAGTCAAGTTCCCCCAGTCGCGTCTATACGCGGTCTAGCGTTCAGGACGAATTGCGATGAATACTAGGGTATGTGTCATTGCGCGTACTTACTTGTTGGAGTTGTTTTAGGCATTTAGCAACAAGGAGTGCTGATGAGGGCGAGAATGGACTTGGCGTCGTTTTGGTCGTCGTGGTAAGAAGCAAGCCGGTACTACTAATCGGGTTAGGTGTCAATCTTGGTTCCTGATCAAAATGGCGCCGCATTCGCGGCGACGACGCGACGTGCATCAAACTCCAAGGGCACACAATGCTAAAATGTACTTGCATTACAGCGGTTCTTGCTAAAACCTGTGACATTTCTGGAATGTCAATCGAATGACCTGGTCGACGGCGAACCTAGGTGCTTACAATTTTGTGGACGAGAGATTCATCTCTGCTTTCCGAGAGCGCAATGATGGACTAGCCTCGATTGATGATATCAATACATCTCAGAATGGCGGCTTCAATATACATACGCAGGCTGACAAGTCTATTTATCTGCGCAGCGCCTTCGAACTTCTTGTTTTTGTGGCTGTTATCAATCAATAGCTGATTTCCGTTTTCCGAGCGCGACCGACACGACACTTCCGGCTCCCACGACACGCAGAATTGGCAGATGGTCTCTATTCATTCACAACCAGGTACGCGCGCGCGGCGGTCAGTCAGCATGGTATCTCTATCCGCTTCCATACGTGCCTTCGCACGTCGACGATCCCCAGGCGAGCCCATAGGTGCTGATTCAGGATTACCGCTTTTAGTACCATACGAGGAACCCGTCAACTTGTCCCTTGAGATTTCCGCCTTCAAACGTGTTCGCATTTACTACACACCTCGTCAGCAGTGCGGATGATGACTTTCAAGGGCTGGGCGCTGGTAGGAATAAAAGCGCGACTAGTTTCGACTCAAACGGCATCCACACTTCGACATGTTGTTCTCCAAGTCCCTCCTTTCTCTCTCCGCCTTCGTTCTCGCCGCACAGGCCGCAGTCCCAACTCTGACCAAGGTGTTCGACGGGACGCTCTTCATCGATGATGCCACCAGAACTACGACCGGGCCCTTTGGGACGCGCGCCGTCATCGGGTTCACGGGGTTCGTAGCACGCGTCACAGCCTAGTCCTTGTTCTCATTCGCTTCTTCCTACACAGTGGTAACTTGACGGACCCGACTGGAAAAGTCCTAGCCAGCGTTCTGCCTGGCCTCGGTGGCGAACTCGGATTGCTGGGATCGAACAATGTTTTCTATCCCGATGTTCGCCTGGGCTTGCAATGGCTCGATGATTCGTCGTACGCATTTGTAGAGATGCACGGGTCTGGGTGAGTATTCGGGCCTTGAGAAGCTATGGTGCATACACTGACCCATTGACTGCATATAGTGAATTTGGGGTTACGTCTACCGCCTACGCGTATGATTCCGTTCTGTTTCTAGTCTGGGCATTGCGCTTACTGCCGGGATAGGCGTTTTGAGACCAGCTCGAGCTCTCGTGCAGACCTCAATGGGCTTTTCACGATTCTGAAGATTGATTTGTCGAATTTGAAGCCTGCTACTTTTGAGGTCTTTACTTTGGTTAGTACCAGGCACTCGAGGCATCCTTGGCCTGTTTGACTTTCCTTTCGCAGGATGACTGAAGGACTTTTAATTTTTGTGATTACTGTCTCTAGTATTAAAATACTACTGGTTGTCAATCGTAGAATCGTGCACCAGTCAATTTCAAGGACCGCTCCTGGTCACAAGTTGGTTATCGATGTCGTTTCCCCACTCATACTCTCATTCGAAACCTGCACTACATCATTAGACGCGTGCGAGTTGTTTCTGGTGTATTAAAGCAAGGTATCTCGCTGCCACAGGCGGGGAATTGTCGCCATCAATGAGTGTAGTGGTCGGGACTGCCCGTGAGAACCTGCGGATAGCAGCACCTGCCGGTTCGGCGTGCCTTGTGACTCTTGGTCTTTTACCATCCTGCTAGTCTATTCACCATGCCTGCAACCGCCGCTACTTTATGTCAACCACCCGAGAGGACTGTGAAGACAGGCCGAAAACGAAGGAAAGTCACTCCTCAGTCCAAAGAAGAATCACCAACGGTTGCACATGGAAACACCAAGGGGCTTCCTACACTTCCCGTGGAGCTTCACTTAGAGATCCTGTCATATCTCCCCTCAGTGCCAATTCCTTGTCCTACGTTAGGGATCCTCCCTCCGGAATATCGGGACAGATTCGACGCGATGTACGCGCTGTCTCAAACCTGTAGCGCGTTATATCACGTCTACCATCCCTTGCTATGGAAGAGCTTGGAGGTATGCGCAACCCGCCGCCGGCCGGCTGCAGCGCGGGCCCTTCCTGAGAGGCTGGCAACTGAGCTCGTCTTCCAAGCTGAAGTTGTAACTATACGTGCACCGCACCTGGCCGAGTTCGTTCAGTGAGTTCTATTTTCTCTCCACGGCGTAACTTATCGAATTGATTACCCCCATGCAGAGTATTCAACGTCGCGTTGACCTCGTTTTCCTCTCCGACCGTGTACAAAGAATTTGTGCGCTGTCTTGAATGCCTACCAAACCTGCACACTCTTCAAATCGTCTCGTTCCTTGGGAATTCAGAAAGCCAAAAGCGCAAGGATAGGAGTATGCAAAGTCTACATTGTGCTTTTGCATGTGCAGCCCTGCTGTCCATAGAGACTTTGACGCTTCCATTTGATCTTCTCATACCCATGAGAGTGGGGGAAACATTTCCCAACTTACGCCACATATCTATACTAGATTGGGCCCAGTACGGCGATTTCCTGGCAGATACAAACATACTTCAACTCATTCCTCGGTCAATCTACTCCATACGGGGGGAACCCCCATTGTTCGACTGGTTGCACCAGTCTACCGAATGGCAATCCGAGTCCGTTTACGAATGTGAGTTCACCTTGCTCTTTCTTTCCCATCAGGTAAGACTTACTGATGCTCATGTAGTCTTCGTTGAACGATTCCCTCACGCGTGTATAACGCCAAAACTCGGTTTTCGATTTTCTCGTCTTGAATCTCATTCGAGTGGCGCTTATATTAAGCTTCTCCGCGCGTCTCTGTGCAGCTGGTTGCACAGGTGTCCGGAGCTTCATACTTTCCAGCTGCTCGAGTTTGATGATGCCGTGCACATGATCAGCATGGACAAGGTCGTGAATATCGCAAAGGCCGTTCTGTCGGATCATCTCAAGGCGCACGAGAATATTGTCGAGGGGAGGATTAATATCTTCCGCCATGGGCTGTCATTATGCCCACATCGAGTTGTTTTAGTACGGCGTCCTAGTTCAGATTGATGAAATAAAAACCTTTGATTCACAGACAGCGAGCTAAATGGGCATCATGATGCAGAGCGCGTATCATACGAGCCACACTTTGACGAAGAGTACACTTGTGTGAAAGGGAGTTGTCCAGAGTGCTTGGACGCCGGTAGTCTCGAGGCCAGACGCCCGCCTGTATGTTACTCGATGACAGTCGATCGAGTACCTGGCGGAGCGTCTGGAAGATTTCGGGCCATATTTGGCAGGTCGGATTTTTTCCCACGATTTATGGGGACTTCGTCGTTTTACCACTTACCTCCCAAATTCAAACTCATACTACTCCTACACTGTTTGCACCCATCAATAACTACCGCCAAATATAATCGAATTACGTTTTCCGTTTTCGAAAATTCTCATTTTTGCGCTTTGCAGCACCCCGACAATCCCCACCAGCCTCTAGTCACGTGCAACCATGCCATTCACGCCAGTCGCCGAAATCGACGTGCAGAAGGCAGCTACATCCACTATAAGCAGAGTGATGGGACCTGGTGGAAAGAGTATGGTTGCTACAGGTGTATTTTTGCGACTGGTGAAGGAGGGAGATGCGGGAGCACTGCTGGATGGCTCTGGTTGGGCTGATTCTTCTTCTACCTGCCTTCTACTCATTCGTGCGACTCCAAAGCGCTTTACAGATGGCGCAGGTGTATAATCGGCATCTTCGCTTTGGCCCCGCTTGTGTCCAAACGCCATAATTCGAGGATGAGAAGGGATAGGAGATCCATGTCGTCAGCGGCACCGATCAAGCCATTATTGCACCGCTTTTAAGTATTTCAAGAAAAATAAAACGTCATGTCATTTCAATTTAACTATTCTATGGACTGGTAACATCGGCGAAGGCGCCAGGAGAGTTTGAATCTGGAGGTTTTCAGAAATCCGTTGAAGTCCCCATAAATCGTGGGAAAAAATCCGACCTGCCAAATATGGCCCGAAATCTTCCAGTCGCTTCGCCAACGATCTGATCGGCTTGGTGAAGCGACTGGTGTCGAGTCTAGGACGCCGGCTCAGGCTATTTTGTGGGACTTTTTCGCTGCACTGTAGGTCATATACAAGAATTTAACCTTGCCTTTGGACACCACAGTATAACAGCTTCAGCAGTTACAAAAAAGTCCTTCAGCCGTCCTGCCAAAGGAAAATTAGCACAGGCCAAGGAGACAGTAAAGGTACTAACCAAAGCAAAGACCTCAAAAGTAGCAGGCCTTAAATTCCCCATTCAGAATGAAGCACCCATTGAGATGGGCGTGAAAGCTCGAGTTGGTCTCAAAGCGTCTGGTAAATATCCTGTCGGTAAGCGCAATGCCCAGACTAGAAGCAAAATGGGAATCGTACGTATAGGCAGTAGCCGTAACTCCAAATGCACTGTATGATCATGTAGTCAATTGCAAGTAGAGGCTTCTCGTGACAAGTTGAATACTCACCCCGATCCGTGAAGCTCTACATACCCATACGACGAATCATCAAGCCATTGCAAGCCCAGGCGAAAGTCGGAATAGAAGACGTTGTTCGACCCGAGCAATCCGAGCTCACCGCCGAGGCCGGGCAGAACGCTCGCTACGCGCTGTCCGTTCCGATTCGGGTCCGTCAAGTTACCACTAGAAGCATATGAGGACTTGATGAAGGAGTACGTAGAGTCGACGCGTGCTACGAACCCCGTGAACCGGACGAGCGCGCGCGTTCCAAAGGGCCCGTTCGTGTTTCTCGCGCCATGATCGATGAAGAGCGTCCCGTCGAACAACTTGGTCAGTCTGAGAGTCGGGAGTGCGGCCTGTGCGGCGAGAACGAAGACGCAGAGAGAAAGGAGAAACTTGGAATAGAGCATCCTCAAGTGTGAAATCAATGCAGTTTGCGATTGTGGCGGAATTATAGTAGTCGCGCTTTTATCCTCCCCTACCAGGCGACCCCTACAGTCACATCGCCGCGCTGATGTCGACTGACTGTCGACTGAGCTGTCCAGCTGTGAACACGTTTCAAGGCGAGCGCTCAGCACAGGGACGAAATCGCCAGGTACCTTCCGAGTCTCTGATGATGATGATGATGATTGTCGGACTTGAGAGCTTCACGGGTGCCTTGAAATCGAGAATGGTCAATCAGCACTGCCATGTAGTATTATAGGCTTGCCCAACTCGGGCGATGGCCCCTGCGGCGACCACTACAACAAGTAGATGGCTGTTGTTTGGAGGATTGGAAACATTGTCATCGGTAGCCCTTACGACATCCGTAGCCAGCCCATTTTATTGACTTTCTCAAGTCCGTCCTGTCAATCCATATTCTAATCTTGATTCTTGCAATGTTTCTCGATAAGGCGAGACCTCCCTCGGGCCCCATCCTATCGCAGTCTGGGTGTACATGTCGGAGATGATAGTTTCCTGACAGCTATTCCAGATTTCACTTGTGAACATTCAAGATAATCATGCTTAAGCAGTAGGAAACAGTGCCGTATTCACTCTTTGGCAACAATAATCAAGCTCTTCCCGATGTTCTCTCCCATCTGAATCTTCCTGATAGCCTCTCCGGCTTGCTGCAGACCCACCGACATCTCCTCTCTGTACTTGATTTCCCCGCTTGCAAGCTTCTTGGGAATAACGCGGTAAAACTCTTCCTTCCACTTCTTTCCGAGGTCCAACACGAGGAAACCGTGAATAGTGAGGCTCCGAGCGAAGAGTTGCCAGAGGTTCTGTCACAAAGTCTCAGAGAAGCGATAAAGGGTGAAGGCAGGAATGAAACCTTGTAGTTCTGCCCCTTTGGATCGTTATAAGATGAAATCGTCCCGCACGCAATGATACGACCGTGAGTCTTCATCGACTCCAGTGCGGCATCGAGAGTAGGACCTGCGACATTATCCCAGTACCTATGAGCGCAATTATAACAACGCAGACATACGGGTATCAGGAATGACATACACGTCGAGTGGTCCCTCCTTTTTCATAACCTGGAGCGTGTCCGTGGTCTTGTAATTAAACGCCACGTCCGCGCCGATTTCCTTCATATATTCGACCTTCTCATCACTGCCCGCTGAAGCGATTACTTTCATGCCGTCCATTTTCGCAAGCTGGATGACGAAGCTGTACCCCCGGAATACTTCTATCAGTGCCCGATACAGAAGCACAGCAGCAAGATATCTACTCACGATCCGACGGCGCCAGCACCAGTACTCACGAAGATTGTGTCTCCCTTCTTGGCTTTGGCGAATTCCTTGTATCCACAGTAGGCGGTCTCTCCAGGCATCCCGGCTGCGCCGATGTACACAGACCAAGGCAATGGAACCTCTGATTTGGTGACGACTTGTACCCATGACAAGTCGTTTATGACGCTATACTCTTGGAAATCTGAAATCGCAAGTGTCAGATACGAGGATACGTGAGTAGAACCAGACGTGCTAAAGACGCCGATGACGTGGTCGCCCGCTTTGAAAGCCGTGCTCTCTGACCGCAGGACGTGACCGGCACCGAAGTTGTAAAGCCTATCAGTTGTCAGATTCCACATTTGAAGAATTTGAGCGTGGATAGACGCACGGGTCACCGACGAGGAAGGCGGGCTAGCAGTTAAGCGTGAGACAAGCAAAAATTCAAGGTAAATTGGAGCAAACGGACGGAGTAGGATTCGATGTTGGGATCGCGCATCTTTCCTCGAAGGTACGGGTCGATGGATAACACGAGAGTTTTGATCAGTATACCACCATTCAGGGGCACCTTCTCGAGGTCGATAGTTTTGCTAGCATCGTAGACCGTCGTACGACCCGGTATGGGATAGCCTGCGGAGCTGTGAGTTATACTGTTGATGCAGAGTTTGAAATGAAGACGTACCGGTAGGTATTTCAGCGAATGTTACGACTGCGTTCTGAATGGGTGCCATTGTATGTACTTATCAAAGCTGGTTTTGGAGAAACATAGTTTCCTCGTCAGTCTTATAAGCCGCCACGAAGGTCCAGTCCAGAAACAAACCGCGCCTTGTCACGAGACGAACAACGACGTTCAGTGACCGCATTCTATTCACGCCGGATCAGAGTAACTTCGGAACAGTAGCAAGACAAATGATGCTTGGTGAGAAGAGGAGTCAGCGCTAGGCTAGAACCCTAAGAAATGATCAAAGCTACAGGTCCATTGGATTAGTTTCAGAGAAAGGTCGGCACGGGACGTCGCTCATCGGGCATGCTATCAAAGCATTAGCGATTGATGGAGAATCCAAGTGGTCCAAGTGAGAGAATCATTCAGCGCTATTCAAAAGGAAGCCGAAAATGTTTCAACATTGCCAGAAATAGCGGCGAGTAGCGGATACGTGCAATGCTTTGACCAAGCTCGACCAAGCCGATTCGAGGCTTACTGAGCTGGCCGATGCCATGACCGAAAAAGTAGGGGTAGTCGGGAGCCATAAACGGATTTTTGTGGGAAGCGGGAGACCAAGCGGCTATAACACAAGATCACCATATAAAGCCTTGACTGTGGCAGCAGACAAGATTGACTCACACGTGATCAGTTGAGTCAGGCATCAACGTGGGTGCCGGCGCGCACCTCTTGCTGCGAAGGCGCTTTCTCTCTTGTCTCCTGATTCTTGACTGAAGGCTCGGAACTTGTGACTCTTAACTAACATCCCTCTTTATTGGCTCGTTTCTTTCATTTGGCGTGTTGGGGTTCTCCGGAACTTTCACGCTCACTTTGCAGACTAGACTTGATGTCGCTACGACTGCCATGGCTTCGTTCGAGCGCGCGCCAAAAACCCTAATGCCCCCAGCTCTCTAGACGTGAAGGCACCAAGCCCTCCCTTGGGTTTAAACGCTTTTTGGAAGATTTGCGGATGGAACTCGATGCGTTGAGCCTTAAGGAAGCGAATATCGACTAGCTTGCACTAGGAGAGATCTACGAAATGCCAAGACCATGAATCCATGCTTTCAGTATTTCGAGTCTTCCAGTAGTTTGGCCGAATGGTATTCGTTCTCTTCACCCAGTCCGGTCCGTTAATCCTATTGGACTTGCGAATGCTGGTGTGTTTTTCTGCTGGAAGAATTGTCTTTTTTATTTCGTTTTTTGTTCAATATTCTTCCCTCGACTGGCGATTTAACCGTTCCGCACAGTGTACACTGCACGATACGGACATTCAAAGGGGCGGGTTAAACGAGTCCAGGAGGACCTGGGGAATCAGGCAAAAAAGAGAGAGGACGACGAGGTCTGCATGAAATGAGCAGGCTTCGGACCTGCGTTGGAGAACCGACGGAGGTAAGTGTTGGCATTGCCCTCATCGAGACGAAGCCTCTCTAACAGTAGCAATGACTCCGCAGCCTTGGCCATCAAGTGGAAGAGTATAAAACCTCACGGCACGCGTGGCAGATACAAGGTTAGATTTTCTTCCATGTCTTCAAATTCTACCAGTGACCTTGCTGAAGGATATGGTGCGTGCTTTCAACGAGTCATGCCTTGGCAAGTGCCTACAGCTAGAGTTGGGTTGAACTGACGCGCTCGCGTCCAGGCGCCCCCATCGTATTCGCCGTGCTGTTTGTCATTTCAGGCGTCGTACACGTATATCAGTGCTTGTGCTCACTTTTCTCCGTAGCCGTTACAAGTGCTGGAAAGCCGGTGGCGCACTTCCATGGGCTTCGCTCCTATTTGTTGCCGCGTTTGTGATGCGTGAAGAGGGAGCCTACGACTACGATGATCTTGGCATATACATCGCTAGCTCAGTGCTATTTCTTGTTGCCGCGTATGTACACTTGGGCTTGTTACTTTTGCGCATCTGACATATTTATTTGTTAGGCCGGTGGACGAAGATGCTAATTATTTTCTCCTAGGAAGGATCCTCTATTACGTCCCATATAATTCGCCCATACATCCTGCGCGCGTGGTGTCTACGTTCATGGGAGTCGACCTTTTGATCGGTATTCTCGATTTGTACATGCTAGGGTTAGGGTTTTCCGTCTTGTCTTAGCATTGCTGTACCCGAACAGAGGCATTGTTCTTGTTCTCTCTGTCCAATTCTCTCATTCTCTTCACTCTCTTGCTCTTTCTCAGTGTTTACTGCTTGTCTTTTGGACAGCGGTTTTTCACTGTACATGGAGTAATAGTATGGATAGCGTGTGCAACTATATTACGAGGTATATATCCCAGCCACAACAAAAAAGAGAACCCATCACGTCGTCTCATGTCTCTTCAGAGCAGACGGCCGTCCAGTTATACGCCGCGAATGCGCCACCTTCTCTGCTAGCGCCTCGATAAGCTCATCACTATCATCCTCCTCCAACGTCTTCCGAATAAGATACTCCATATTAAGGCTGTCCCCATCCGCACTCCCGCGCCTCGATGAAAGCCGCATACTAGGCGGGGGGAATACCGCCCCGGGAGACGGAGGTCCAGAATCATGGAACGTCGGCAAACGCTCATTCATCATATCCGATTTACGACTAAAGCATGTTTAGTTGAAGAGAAACGTAAGAGACAGTGGATACATACGCATCATCAAAGCTCCGTATACTGCGGTTCATCTGTTGTACACCGAGCGCATCAGCACCAAAGCGTCGGGTGAGGTTTCCTTCCTCAGAAAGCGTGAGCTCCGATGCAGACTCGGCCTCCTCACGTAAGATCTGGAATACGCGCTGCATCCGACCAACAGCAAGAATTTTGTTCTTGATCTGTTGCCGCCGTTGCTCAACATCGACACCCTTCGAATCGACCATAACCTCGTCGCTATCCGAATCCGATTCGGTGAGCTCTTCTGAACTGCACACACTCAATACTGCCAGAAGCATATCCGCAATCTTGGCTCCCACAAACGGCAGACTCCATGTGAATGCGTCCATGAAATTGGGTAACCAGTATGGATGTGAACTGGAGTTGTACTGACGGATGGTAATGTTCTTGTTGGCGTACTTGATGACGGCACCACGATTGTGATAAACGTCGAGGTAGTTGGGAGCGGAGAAGATGGTGATGACGGAAGGGAACTTCTTGGATGGCGTTTTTCGATGCATGGTGTACCCAGCATCTTGAGCCTCGTGTCCGCGGATAATACCCAAGAGATTCGTGCGCTCGAGGAACTGGCAGGCAGCTTCATATCTAGAAAGAATTAGCAGGGTTGGCAAAGTTGAAAGGAGAGGACTAACGTGAAGAAGAACGAGCAGCCTCTTGTTTGATTATTGAGAAAGGTTGTCCCTGGAGCTAGTTGTGGAGCCTGTGAAGATGGCTCCTGTTCATGTCCAAAGTTAGCGACGGGATCCGACCATAGTAGGTCACACAGTAGGCCCTTTCCACCCGGCTCTTCGAAGCGGTTCATCTTGTTGATGTCGTCGAGCGACATGAGTTCCGGGGATATACCTCCATGGACGCAGAAAAACCGATTGTCGACGACTGCAGCAACGGGTAGAGCCTGGAATGATGTTATACATGCTTCGTACACATTGAGGGAATATTTATGTAAACCTAGGCAAGATTTCAGAGGCGATCAGAATAAGAGAAAAGTAAAGAACCGCACATTCTCGTTTGAACGTAAAATATTCAGTTAGATGGCGACACTCGTGGTTACCACGTAATAACACAAATTTTGTAGGATAGCACAGTTTGAGAGCATAGAGATACAACAGACACTGAGAGCGGTCAGAAGGGCTGAAGGACAAGTGTGGCGCATACCTCGATACCAAAGCAACCCCGATCCACATAATCCCCGAGAAATAGATAGCAATTGTCGTTTAGATTCCCGCCTACATCGAATAGCTTCATAAGATCGTACTGCCCGACGCGTCAGTAAGGATACCGCCGGGGGTACCAATGTCAACATACATATTGGCCGTGGATGTCGCCGCATACTGGGGGGTATTAGATACGATTGGGATACCAAAGACGAGCGACGCACTAGTTACAGGACTTTGAACAGTGACAAGGTTGGGCTCGCGGCTGAGCATCTGAGTCGCCTGTTCCAATATGAACATGGCCTGGATCTCTGTGACCCGTCCCTCGTGGAAGAAGTGGTCGCGGAGTATGTGTGGATTGGCGCGGATGGTGCCGTCTTCGCCCTTGACGTAGAATTTGTTGTCCGGCGGCGTCGTCGTACACGGCGGCGGAACCTGTAATCAAAAGTCGGTCAATTTAGACGCCCAAAATGTGCCAGACAACACCCACGCTGGAGACCTGTCTCTCTTTCAGGCGTACCGACATCGACGTCGAGCCCGACGCCTCCATTACGGGCGACAGCGACGAGGACGGGTTCATTAGTCGATATGTACAGCAGCGCGCAGGAAAATTACACGGTTTGACGGGAGTTGCTATAAAGCATGTGCACTACATGTTTGTTCCTGTTAGGGTAGTCAAAGCTCCTTCGTCGCCGTCACCATCGATGACGCCGTGGCTTGAAAGGGCGGTGCTCATCGTGATCTACAGCGTTGAAGAAGGTGATTATGGAAGAGCGGACAACAACGGCGATTTCCCTATTTCTGCCCCCGAATTTTTTTTACTTTCCGAGGCTGTGCTGGCGCGGCATCGGATCCTCCACGATGCAGCTTTCTGCCTTGAAGGAGCTACATGGCGTACAGGTTGGATTGGAGGCTGTTCTTTACTATTGTTGAAAGTAATGATGAATGGATTGCCTTTACCTTGTGTCAACCCAGTCTAAGGAAATGGGAAACCGCATAAATACTTACTTACGGAATGTCAGAATCGCCGTGAGTACAAACGATTCAATGAAAAGGACGTGGGGCTGTGAAAGTTTCTACGCAGTTGTGCTTTCCAGCTGAACGCGCGCGTACAATACAATCACACCGTGTCCCCGCCTTGCATTTACTTCAGGAGACGTGTTATATGCGATATATTGCCATGCTTCAACATTCACTGAAGTTCATTAGACAACTCCCCCCTCCACCGCAAACACCTGGAACGTCGCAGGGCTAGTCGTGGTATTCAGTATCTGAAAGGTGAATAGTCCATTGAGCTCAGCGCGAGCGGCAGAGTCGGTCTCAAAGCGTCTGTGAAAGAATCATTACCGCCACAGATCGAGAGCAAAAGAAATAGTCTAGTCATACGCATATGAAGTTGCTCCGACACCAAATTTCCTATGAAAAAAAGGAATTCGGTGTTAGCACAAGTTGCAACAACGAAAACGAGGGAAGAGCACTCACCCAGACCCGTGCAACTCAAGGTACCCATATGTGGCGTCGTCGACCCACTGCAGACCTGCGCGAACGTCCGTATAAAAGAAACCATTCGCGCTGATCACTCCAAGCTCGCCACCCAGACTAGGAATGATGTTTGCCACAACACTTCCATTGCCTGGGTCTGTTAAACTGCCACTAAGAAAAGTCAGTCAGCACATGGACATTGTGATAAGTAATACTCAAAAGCTTACCCATTAAACTTGATGAGAGTGCGGGTCCCAAATGGCCCGACCGTAGGACCGTCGCTGGTATCGAGGAAGACGGTACCGTCAAACAACTTGGTGAGAGTCGGGGTGTCAGCGAGCGCCACAGGGAGGAGAAAGCTCAGGCCAAAAAAGAACTTCAAGAAGGGGGGGAATAACATAGCGCGAAGAACTGTTGGAATGAGTTGCAGCCATGGGGAGGCTTTTTATTGCAACATGCATTTCATAGGATACCAAATCATGACCGAAGCACACCCCGATGCTGACTGACTTTTACTGAAGGCATTGATGGGCCTAAGACTATGCTTGAATGAAGTAGCACATTAGCCAGGACCAGTCTAGATTCGGCCTTTATCCGGGGAATAACAGGTCAGCACACATGTCACGAATGCTCACTGACCAGAGTGAAAAACCCGTCGTCCTGACGGAAGCGAGCATGGTTCGTGTTCTAAGTTGCCACCAGTAGAGGTCATATAGGAAAGCATCTACTGCGAAAGATCGTATGCCGGCGGCGCTTGAGACACCCTCAACATTGCAATATCCTCTCTCAAAGCGTCAATGCGGCGCTGAAGTTCCTCCACCCGCGATGACCCCTGCTGCTCCACCTGTTGAATGAGCCTACTCAGCTCAACTTCCCTCGACGATAATATTCCAGCCATGCCCCCATTTCCACGAGGTGTTCTTTCTACACTGGCAAGCCTCTCTCTCGAATATTTGGTCTGGGTTCGCAAGTCGCTCCCAATCCCATTCAACGTAACCCTAGGCAGGGTATCTGAGCCATGGTTTGTGAACGGTGTTGGTGAAAAGGATGACGAACGAATCGCGGCCCGGACGTGACGGCGGCGAATGTAAAGAACGCATGTCGTTATAATCATGCCCATCCCTGCCAGACAGCCAATTATAGTCCCGGCGATAGCGCCTGGCGTCAGTCCAGAGGCGGATGTGACGGAAGGAGGACTAGTTATACGGTGGGCGATTGTAGACGAGCTAGGTGCCGACCCAGATGTCAACGTCGCGTCCTGCAAATTGCCCGATGTGGATGCGCCGGAAGGAGGACTAGTTAGACCGTAGGCTATTGTAGACGAGCCCGATGTCGACCAAGAACTTGTCGACGTCGCGATCTGAATATTGCCCGACGTTGTCGAGACGCAAGACTCATCCAATTCATTAGAAACGATGAAACTGGTCTGTGCCTTGAAGTCCCGAAAGGCATTCATGGAGGCAATGATATCGTAAATGTCGTCGGGAACATCGACTTCCTGCCATACAAACCTGAGGCTGGTGGGATCAACGTCTCCGCTGATTAATTGGTCGACATCGTCAGGCCCGCCGTTGTCGCCATCCTGATTCTGGATGGAACGAATTGACAAGGACAGCGGGTATCTCGGGCCACTGTATGTCCAACGAATTGTTGCCGCATCACATGTCTTCAGGATTGGAAGACGTTCAAATTCGAGGGAAGGCGTTGTGGATGACGATGTGGTCGGCGCAGCCGGGGTGGATCGTCGAACGAGAGGACCCACTGAACTCATTTCAGTATAGCGTACAAGATGAAACTGAAGTTCTCACCAGAAACGCTATTTCTGGACTCATAAGGCCCAGAAACGAGCGCACATACGGATATTAGACTGGCTAACACCAATGTTCCTAGTTTAAGCAACAAAGAGCCTAGGACATGCATCCAAGATGGTGGGTAGAGAGAAGTCGTTATGGCTTCTATGATATCCATCTCTACATATCAGTACTGCCATTCACATGGAGCCTTTCTGAGCCAGCGACGCTGATGATCAGCTCAACAGGGAAGGGAGCAACCTAAAGATGATGGATGATTCAACACAACTTGATGACGGGTGCACTCCAATGCCGTGGTAGGACAGCGAACTCGATATATATGACGCCGAAGAAACGCTGAGCGAAGTGGGGGCGCGCATACGACGACACAAAACATCAGACTGATCAGTGAAGTCTATATGGAGTCGGCATATCTGAGAAGTATTTCATTAGTATAATGAAACGTCAGTCGACCACGAAAAGCATACCTTGTATGAATAGGCGCGCTGGCGCCGCTGTACATGATGGTAAGGAAGTGAGGTGCCGTCGTGGCCAAACACCCTTCAGCCAAACAACACGTCACCCAAAACGGGATGCGTCGCGATCGAACTCGTTCATTGAACACCTACGAGCTCGTCCTGAAAATAAATGCCACTGAATGAGAACGGACGAACACTTGTGCCGAGTTTTGATGCTGAACAAGGACCACAGATCGAAAGGAAAAAGCGATTGTTGACTTTCTCACCCGCCTGATTTCGTCGGCCTCTACCGTCGTCATCACAATTGTCCGCCTGACTGATACGAATACATGAACCATAGATTAAACCCACAAAAAAGTAAATTATGAAGATAGCGCAGTCTCACAGAGATCCGTATAAATGATTACACTTACAAATGCAAGTAGGTAGATGACTAGTACGCCTCGCCCTTGATGACAGCTGTTTCAAAAACAGGTAGCTCTGGAGGAGAAGCACGTCCAATTTTTGAGGTGGAGCCATGGAAGTCTACATCTTCGCCACTGTTCTCAGAGTGTACAGCCCTTTCAAGCTGGATAGGGACATTGCCGGTCGAGGTGGCGGTTTCTGGGTCCTCATTTTCACTGGAGTTCCAGCGGATCCCTATTGAGGTTGCACGAGTAGAGTCGCCGCGGGTTCGTCCTTGGCTGACGCGTATAACAATACTACAAAACTAGGGGCACAAGCACGTTAATAAGAACGACTGGAGAGAGAAATCACGTACCACGATGCCCTGTGAATAATCCTGATCAGTCCGTTGGGTGCGTGGCATCATAAAAAGAACATACAATGGTCGGGGAAGACTGAGAATGTCTTGTCAATAACAACACGAACCCCGGCTTTGAAAGAATGGCTCACAATGTCCGTGAAGATAAAGGTTGAGAAGGATCGAACCACGAGAGTGATGACTATGCACAACGACACGAGACAAGTCGCGGCAGCTAGAAGAAAGTCGAATCTCCATTTAAAAAACAGCCGTAAGACATACCTGATTCCACGACCACAGCTACTATCCGTGTAAAAGAGCCGTCCACCTTGACACCATTGTTTCGGTTGGTGACACCAAGAATTCGATAAGCAATGAGTCCTATACAGACATGGGTCAGATATGGGCCGAAATTGCACGGGAGATGACCTGCCGGTACAAGCAACATTGATGAACGCCGTCAAGGACGAAAAGGCGGTCAAGGCTGTTACAAGATTAGTCGCTAAACGTCGGGGTCCAGTGAAATTAGCGGCCAGGTATATCCACCAAGTGGCAAACGCTAAGCAAACTTGAGGGACGGCACACGAAGGTTCCTGGTTGAGTCAAAACTTACCAACGTCGCCAAGGGTTGCGAGAACAGGAAGCACAATGACTATGAAGTTGTTATTCCACACAACGAACGTTCGGAAGATCTAGAGTTGGGATTAGTGTATGGGCATCGAGTTGAATGGTAGATGTACCAGAAATGCGTCATAAACGAGTACGACAAGCACAAAGAGGGTGCAGACGAGTACACCCTTTGCCGATGCGAAACCTCCCATGTCAATAACGCCTTTGCTCACATTGGCATATTTGTAGGCGTCCATGGCTCGTTCGGCTGTAACGAGACATCTCTGCAGTATAATTTGAGAACATACTGTATCCGACGAAACGACCGAATTACCGCACTAACGAACACCAGGAGTAAGACGTGTGTGGTTGCGAGGTACGTATGACCGTGCCCAGTCTTGTAACGCCGATAGAGCAACTTGCTGCACTCTGCTCCAATTATCAGGTATATCCCTAACCTCCATCAGTGAACTGGACGGTGTAAATCACTTCAGCGCACCAAAGAAAAATGTAGATGCGTAAGACCCAACGAGTGCAGCGTCGTTACCGTTAAGCGCCATCGCGTCAGGAGCCTGGACGTTGGTACGCGATTGGATATATATACATCTAACAGCTTATACAAATGCGAGGGGGAATCGCGCGGATCATTTGAACCTCGTCACCCATCATTTCAGAATGAGACACAACGTTCTAAGCCCCCAATGGGCCTGGTCCTTTGGTGAGCGAGGAGGAGATAATTGTTCCTCCTTCGACAAGAGTCTGAAAGTATAGGGTGCTTGTGAGGTGCACGTCGGAAAGGATCAAAATGCCGCTTTGCCATCGGTCCGTCGTCCGAAGCTAGTACCGCGGGTGTAGAATAACTGGAGACTATACCACTGTTGCCAGCTGGAATCTTAGAATGCTCCGGACCGATTGGCGCACAGCACGGTATCTATACAATGATTCAATTGTCCTGTCCACCACTGTTGACGTTCTCTCGCATGCGGCGTGTATAAGAGCGGATCGATGACGACGTGGCTTGCCAACGAGGACGTATAGAAACCATCGTGAAGGGGAAGCGAGCATGGTTCGTGTTCAAGCCGCCACTAGAGATCATACAGGAAAGCATCCACTGCGGAAGACCGCATGCAGGCGGCGCTTGAGACGCTGTCAACATAGTAATATGCTCTCTCTAAGCGTCGATGCGGAGCTGAAGTTCCTCCACACGCGATGACCCCTGCTGGTCCACCTGTTGAATGAGCCTACTCAGCTTGACTTCCCTCGACGATAATGTTCCAGCCATGGCCCTATTTCCTCTCGAATATTTGAATGGGATTAGGAACGATGGTTCGTGAACGGTGTTGGCGAAAAGGATGACGAACAAATCGCGGCCCGGACGCGACGGCGGCGAACGTAAAGAACGCATGTCGTTATAATCATGCCTATCCCCGCCAGACAGCCAATTATAGTCCCCGCTAGACAGCCAACTATAGTCCCAGCGATAGCGCCTGGTGTCAATCCAGAGGCGAATGTCGGGGAGGTGGATGTCCCGGGCGTAGATGTGGAAGGAGGACTAGTTATTGTAGACGAGCTCGGCGCCGACGTCGCGATCTGCAAATTATCCGAGGTTGTCGAGACGCAGGACTCATTCGATTCGTTAGAAACGATGAAACTGGTCTGTACCTGGAAGCCCCGAAAGGCATTCATGGAGGCAACCATATCGTAGATGTCGCCGGGAACATCGACCTGCCATACAAACTTGAGACTGGTGGGATCAACGTTTCCCGGCCACTGATTAATTGGTCGACATCGTCAGGCCCGCCGTTGTCACCATCCTGATTCTGGATGGAACGAACTGACAATGAGAGCGGGTACATCGGGCCGCTGTATGTCCAGCGAATCGTTGCCGCTTCACATGTCTTCAAGTTTGGAATATCTTCAAACTCGAGGGAAGGCGTTGTAGATGATGAGGTGGTCGGCGCAGCCGGGGTAGATGGCAGTCGAACGAAAAGACCCACTGAACTCATTTCAGTATAGCGTACAAAATGAAACTGAGGTTCTTACCAGAAACGCTATTTCTGGACCCAGAACGCCCAGAAACGAGCGCACATACGGAAACCAGACTGGCTAACGCCAATGTTCTTAGTTGAGGCAACATAGAGCATTCAAGATGGTGGGGAGAGAAGTCGTTCTGTCTTCTATGATATCCATCTCGAGCCTTTCTGAGCCAGCGACGCTGATGATCAGTTCAACAGGCAAGGGTGAAACCTAAGAGGATGATGGATGATTCAACATGGCTTGATGACGGGTGCACTCCAATGCTGTGCTAGCAAAGCCAACTCGACATATCTCGCGCCGAAGAAATGCTGAGCGAAGCGGGTGCGCGCGTACGGCATGACACTGATCAGTGAAGTCTATGTGGACTCGGCGCATCTGGAAGTATTTCATTAGTATAAGGAAACGTCACTAAACCACGACAAGCATACCTTGTATGTATTGGCGCTGCTGTACATGATGGTAAGAAAGTGAGGTTCCGTGGTGACCAACCACCCTTCAGCCAAACAACACGTCACCCAAAACGGGATGCCTCGCGATCGAACTCGACTGAGTGACTTGTTCCAAGTTTTGAACAAGGACGACAGCACGAAAGGAGCAGCAAACACTCGATCACTACCACTCGGACGACGGCGATAACGATAGGGATGACAGGGATGACGACAACAACGTAGATAGCGGTACCGGCAACCAGAGCGGCCGACTTAAGCTCAAGCGGCGCTCAAGTCTTAACTTGTTGTTAAGTCGCGTCCCAGGTTCACATCTGCGATCGCGTACCGGCTTGTCTACTCACATCCTTCATTCCGGACTTCACGAGGGCGTATCTCTCATCGAACCATGGAACAAATTCCCCCAAGAACTCAAGACATATAGTCTTAGCGGGAAGCCGGTTCGTACGACCTTGGTGTGGAACAGTGGAACGAGTATGGAGGCTATGTAGATGTGTCAGGATACACATGCAGTATCATTCCTTGCATTTTACTTTTCAAATATACATTGCTGTATCTCTCCGAATCTATAGGGTGGTGGATTGCGCGAGCGCAATCCGATCCAGAGTAAAATACAAGGTTTCTACTACAGTTACTCGATGGAGTATGCCTGTGTGAACCACGATATCGAGATTCCATCTCACCATCATGAAGCTGCGAAACTCACCAATGCGTCAGATGTAGTACCATCTGAAGACTTCCTTCATGATGGCTTCGATGTACGGACTACGAGGGTGATCAGCCACTATCAGAAGCCTCCTTGTTCCTACCACGGTCCACGGCGTCCAGTTCGAATATCAGTTTTACGAGAAGGTACAAGTTTGAAAACCTCACCTGAGCAACGACGACGTTCTCTTTTCGTCAAATGGCTCTTCAACTTCATGTCTATGTTGGGAATAGAGGGGCGGTTGAATTCCCGACGTTGCGCCCCTCATCCTGCTAGAGTGTCATGGATGATGTCGAATGCAAGCCGTGATAGAGTCTGGTGAAGTCTTGAGGTCTGAGTCTGTGTTGTGCTGTTCTGTCCGGGGAAGATGAAGTATCAATACAAGGACGAATGCCAGAAAGCCACTTACCCGAACACTAACAACGTCCTCCGTCACCAGGTTAAGTATGGTGAGCAGGAAATAACGTCGAATTAACCGCGTATCCGCATCATAGGGCCAGGGCGCAATCACCGCCCTACAGTACATATATCAAGATGTTGACTTCCTCGTCATACAAGGAATACTGACTGTTGTTGATGCACCAACGTCGCGGTTCAACTTGGCATTGGCCCCGACCTCCCGTTTATGCGTCGCACCACTGCGTCTGGCGCCACCATAACGATGGCGTATCCGCCGTGTTCTTGTCGTGTCCAATGCCCTTGGTTCTTCAGGCCTACACATTCCTGAAAGGATGACATCAATAAATAAAGAAATAGTCTTCCATAACCTCACCTTAGCTCGACCGTCGACGTCCTCGCATGGCATAACAGTCCTCGAAAAAATCTATCCTCAAAACTAAGGGGATGTCGCCTAGGTGGAGGCGGCATAATCCCGACGTCGCCCTCAGGAAGCACGAGCACCTTCTCGTCCTTCTAGAAACTAAATATCAGCATATTGAGTTCCCCGCAGTATACTGAATACACACCATCATTGAGCTGCAGAACATGAGGGCAGGTATAAGAGAGTGGAACTATGGCTTTGTCGCTAGTCGCGCGGTGGGCTCAGCTCACTGGCACAAAGCTAAGTGGGAAATGGACGTGTCACGCAATGTCCAAAGCAACAGTCGGCTCCTTTTGAAGACATTTATCGAAAGCCGAACACTGTGGTATCAGTAAATCAAACAGTTAGGGAAGAAGAAATGCACGGGGTTGACTTCCTGGGATGTATGGTCCAGGCTGTGGGCTAGTCGCAATACCAAGCAAACCGTTCCAAAGGTCCTAGTCGACGTGGCATCTAGCGGGCGATTAGATCACAGTGGAGGAAAGGAGTGAAAGTTGTACGTACCCATTGTCAGTGTGGATAGCAGGCCGTCGAGACTCAGGTGGGTTTTCCTGTTAGGCGACAGATTGATGGTGCGTGGTTCGCTGATGCGGTGTGTCGCTGCCTTTATCCATAGCGGCTTCCTCAATGAGCCTGCAGCATTACGTGCTGTGCGCGTCGTGACCGGCTGAGGGATTTTCGTATCTCGTTGTCTTCCTCTGCTAGATCCAACAATGGCTGTGACTGTTCACGGGCGGCGAGCTTCTCGTCTTTCTCTGCCGCCTCCTACAGTGATCTTCGTAACGAGCGAGATGAACGCGAGGATCCCACTGGATTTGGCGGCGGGTTCTTTCGCAAGGCTTTGCTTTGACGGTCCACATCGTCGGGTCGCAGCGAAAGGTGCTTGGCGGACTGGGCACAATGACATGTTGTGTACCAGGTAGCTAGACAGAAGAAGGGGGCACAAATGACTACAGACTCATGGATGTACGTTCCAGCATGTGAGTCGTCGAGCCTTAGCTAAAGCTGGTCGGTGGGCTGGAGAGCGGGAGTCAGTGCTTGAATTTCGTACAGCAGGTGCACACTGCAGATGGAAAAAAAAGACGCACCTTGCGTGCCTCCCGAAGGCCGTCAGTGTTGTTCGCCAACATTGCGGCTGTGCAGCTGTGCCAGTTACGTGCCAGTGCGACAACGTTAGTGTGAGAAGTATGAGGTGACTGCAAGGATGTAACCTGGACGTGACGAACAAACACTTGAGGGGAGTACATGTTGGATTAGATTATGGATAAGATTAGATAAGTGATAGCGTTTCGGAAGAAGAAAAGCTAGGTAAAGGCCAGAGTGCTATAAATAGACACTCGCTGCGCTCGCGCCTATTTATATTTTACTCTGGAATAGTAGATGCCGACTCGCCCAGACCAAGTACATGGCTCAAAGCTGGAGAGCGTGCTTACAGGGTGCCAGCAGCCGAGGTCATTCAAACTGCATATAGTGCACCAGTGGTAAATATACAGAACTTCGAACAGTAGTGTTGTTACAACGGTCGGTGTCGTTTTGCCGACACCCGCTGGTCATCCCGTCTATACTCGATGTTGACCTGATGGGTTGGGCAATGAAGATTAGTACTCAAGCGTAGCAAGATGTCTATCCCGAAGAGTATCCGCCAGAGATTCCGGTGAGTTTTGGGCACAGACGTCGTCCAAAAGATGGAGTTCATTATCAGTGTAACAATTCTTGCAAAGATTTGCGCACCGAATCGAAACGAGAGCGGAAGGCGGCCCAGGATTCCGTGGAAAAAGTCGCATAGCACCTAGTGTGCGAACCATCCTCCCCGTATAAGTCAAGACAACATCATCCCGATGCCCCAAAACCCGTCCCGCTCATGAAAAATGTTGCCCTGCGCTGAGATCTGCGACGTCGCAGACACATCAATGGCATCGGAGTGGAGTCGTATACCTTCTTATGAACGAGTCCAGTGTGGTCCAAAGGCAGTCTAAAAAGGTAAATTCAATCTTGAGTGATAAGAGGTCAAAATAAGAAATACTCACTGAAGGAAAAGTACAACACCTGGAACTCCAGGACTTCGCTAGTGCTATGAGAATAAGAATAGAGTAAAAATCGTCACCCTGTCACGACAGCAGGGCAAGAAGATTTCGCCGCCATACTACCGAATCCTTTTCGAGGCGAACTTGAAGGTGGCGCACGTCGAGGAGTCCGCCAACAACGGTGTGGCCATATTCAGGGCACATCGTACACGCAAATGAGTCCAGAAAACGAATTGTAGAGCAACTCGGGCTGCAGGGATGGCCTGAACCAGTAAATCAATATCAACATATCTGTTCAAAATTAAACAACTCGCCATCGTTTTACGAGGCACCCGGAAAACTCAAAATTTGGCAAGGGCCCCATGTAGCAGTACCAGCGTTGATTCCATGAGCTACTGTGAGTCGGGAACAGCATGATCTTGGAAGTTTGTCGAGCACGCACACCGCGGAACAGTACTTCTGCCGAAATGATGACTTTATATCGCTTGCAGTCTAGGAGCAGCAGCGCAGCGGCCGTTCCTATCAACAGAAACTCAAGCGACCTCTAGGCGCAGGTTCCTTGACTTGAATGTGAGTAAGCGCCAACACATGTGGGGTGAACTCACGGGCCTTCCGATTCGATAAAAAGCACGCCCATCGTTTTCAACGCCTCCAAGAAGTATACCTTTGCGCCGTTTGTGAGCTAAGGCGCGAGTACCGCGCCTTTTCTCCAAGGATCATGGGGCAATCTAGGTGCGGCAAAAGAGGGCTGGCATCAGGAAGAACATTGATGTCGTCGAGGAAAGTTGGTCGAGGGAGATCGTTTTCATACTCCTGGGACGTAAAGAAAGGCAGCTAGCCAACGTCCACCGCACTTTCGTGGCCAATGGCTGCGTGAAATAGCATGCCCATATAAACATTGAGCTGCCGCAACGCGATCTCCACGTTCGACATGTATATACCAGCGAGGTCTTGATTGTTGTAGATGACACTGGCGCGCATCTACAGAGATATGAGATGCCGCGCAAAAGAGCAGAGACGACCCGCACCTTTACTTCAAACACTGTAACCGCGCCGAGAGCCAAAAGAGTACTTGTAGATATGCGTCAGAAGCGTAGACTGTGTAAACAATACGCACCAGGGGGAGTAAAGGAAAGCTCATTGCGTGGGGTCGGGGAGGCCTGGATGGGATACGCTGCTAATCAAGGAACGTCAACTCCCCCACCCACCCAGCTGCGGCTTTGATCCTGATGGCCAAATCAACAACCTCACGACGTGTCTGTTGGAAGAAAGAGCCGGTGCTAAAGTTAAGCATATATTTTCAAGGACCGACAAATGGATCAACTCTTTCCGAGTCGACTCTTACCAGTTAACACCAAACATCTCTTCGCGCCTCTTGCTTGCTCCTTGTGCCATCCTCATCACCTGTCATCCCTCCATGATTCTATACAGCCTCAAACGGTAATTTAAAAGGGGAGGTGATTGCCCACGGGAAATATAACGGACAGTAGATTGCATAGCTTTCATATCCTTGACCTCGCTGGTAAATATCCTCGAGACGTTGTCCGGCTTCATCTCGTTGTCGAACGACGTCCGTGATAGCATAGTAGGCATGTAGGTGACATACATGAGCTTGAGGGTGATTCGGAGAACTGTGAGGAGGAGGACGACGCGGCCACATCAACTCGAGAGAGAGAACCCGAATATTCGAAAAGCGTGTTGTATAATCCAGATAGCGTGATGAGCTGAGCATGTTCAGAGTAAAGTTAACAGATCAAAGGAGTGATATCAGCGAGCGAAGATACATTTGCCTCATCCCCCGAGTGTACAGACAGTACAGACTCGACACACTGGTGAAAGGGAAGGAATAAATGTGGTGTACCACAGCTTTCAGGACTCCTTCATGTCATCTCTCCCAAGTGGTCAAAATTGTCTCAAACTAGGGTCCACAGTCAACGCGGGCAGAGGACGCACCAACAACGAAGCGCGTCAAAATGTTGATCGTGTTGAGCGTTGGTTCCAAGTTGGGAAATCTTTAATACTGTAATTGATTTTGCATTTACGTCGGGTACTTTGGTCACCGATACCGTTATCTACCTCGTCGTCGTCATCCCTGTCATCCCTATCGTTATCGCCGTCGTCCGAGTGGTAGTGATCGAGTCTGCGCTCCGAAAGGAGGAGCGAAGAGGAGCGATCGTTGACTTTCTCAGGCACCTAGCTCATTTCTGCCTTTGCTCGTCGACCTCCATCACGTCTTTCCGCGAGAGCCTCTCGGACCTGGCTGGTCATTTGTTCTCCCCGGCATCTAACAACGCGCTTCCCTTGGATCTCGGGTGTGGTTGTTCCACAAAGGTTCCGGTGGCTGCATCTTTGACGACTTAGCTTTCACCGCTTAAGCAACACCGTCGTACTTGCATCGCCTGTGACTACGGCGTGTCCAGTCCACAAGACAGTTCGCCACTCAGTAGTATAATTTCTGTCATTAGCTTCGCAGTCATGTCGTTTCCTTCTCTTTCAGCCAAAGTCTGTCAAATTCAAGCCAAACGCTACCGGCCGGTGACACGACACTACTAAATATTAAAATTTTGAAGACACATACACAGCAAGAGTACCCAATCAGAAACAACTCGAATAACACCCTTAACATTTCCCGCCCACTGTATGCCCGCAAGTCGGTAGATGACTAGTACTTACGCCTCGCTTTTGATGACAGCTTTTTCCAAATCAGGTAACTCTGGCGGAGGAACCTGCGCATTTTTCGAGGTGGAGCGATGCAAGTTTTGATCTTCGCTACTGTTCTCCGACTCCGACTCTGTGTGTACAGCCCTATCAAGGTGGACAGGGACATCGCCGATTGAAGTGGCGGTTTCTGGGTCCTCGTTTGTAGTAAAGTTCCAGCGGAGCGCGTGCGAGGTGGCACGAGTGGAGTCGCAGCGACTTCGTCCTTGACTGACGCGTATAACAATGCTGCAAAACTGGAGGCACAAGCACGTTGAAAAAGAACAATTGGCGAGCGAAAAAACCACGTACCACGATGCCCTGTGAATAATCCAATGCTGATCAGTCCATTGGTTGCGTGGCGTCATAAAAAGAACATACAATAGTAGGACCAGACTGAGAATGTCGAGTCAATAACAACACCAACCGGCTTTGGAAGAATGGCTCACAATGTCCGTGAAGATAAACATTGAGAAGGATCGAACCACGACAGTGATGACTATACACAACGACACGAGAGAAGTCACGGCAGCTAGAAGAAAGTTGAATCTCCATTTAAAATACAACCATAAGACATACCTGATTCTACGACAAGAGCTACTACCCGTGTAAAAGAATTGTCCACCTTGACGCCGCTGTTTTGGTTTGTAACGCCAAGAATTCGATAAGCAATGAGTCCTACACAGACATGGTCAGATATGGAACAAAATTACACGGGGAAGTGACCTGCCGGAACAAACAACATTGACGAACGCCGTTAAGCTGGAAAAGATGGTTACGACCGTTACAATATCAATCGGTAAACCTCGGGGTGGTTTGAAGGTAGCGGCCAGGTATATCAACCAAATGCCAGATGCTAAGCAAACTTGAGGGACAGCACACAAAGGTTCCTGGTTGAGTCCAAACATACCAAGATCAGCAAGAGTTGCAAGAACAGGAATCACAATGACGATGACGCTGTGATTCCACACAACGAATGTTCGGAAGATCTAGAGTCGTGATTAGTGTTTGGGAATCAAGTTGAATTGAAATATGTACCAGAAATGCATCATAAACGAGTACGTCAAGCACAAAGAAGACGGCGACGACTACACTCATTGGCGTTGCGTAATTTCCCATGTTAGAATTGCCCTTGATAATGTTGGCATGTTTGAACGCGCTCATGGCTCGGTAAGCCACAACGAGACATCTCTGCGAAGTGATTTGAGAAGATACTGTATCCGATGAAACAACAGAATTACCGCGCTGATGAACACGAAGAGTAAGATGTGTGTGGTTGCGAGGTACGTGTGACCGTGGCCAGTCTTGTAGCGCCGATAGAGTAACTTGCTGCACTCGGCTGCAATTACCAGATAGATCCCTAACCTTCATCAGCGAACTGGACAAATGGAAATCACTTCAGCTCACCGAAGAAAAATGTACCCGCGTAAGACCCAACGAGCGCAGCATCGTCATCGTTCAGTGCCATCGCGAAAGGATCCTGGACGTTGGAGGTGTACGCGGTTGGATGTAGTATATATATCCAACCGCCATTTGAGCTTATACAAATGCGAGGGGGAAGCGCGCGGATCATTGATCGTCATCCATTTCAGAATGAGACAGAACGATCTGGGGAATGTCCAACCATGAGCAAGGAGGAGATAATTGTTCCTCCTTCGAAAAAAGTCTGATGTATATGTATTGGATGTATACTGGTCGGATTCAAAGAATCAAATGGTTGGACTGTAGGGTCCTTGTTGGAGAGGATCAAAATTGCGCGTCGCCATCGGTCCGTGATTCGAAGCTGAAGGACTGAAGCTCGCCTACTGCCATCTCGAATCTGGAGAAAACGCTGTTAGCCGACGGTTTCGCATCCATTGAGAATATGTGCCTCAACTCTCTCGGTTCCAATATTACACCTCGCTCCTCTCCGGGATTTTTTGTTTCTGAAGCGCCAGACGACCATCGCGGCCTAGGTGACCTCGATGCCGGACTGGATACCAAAGAAAACACAAGGCAGATTCTGCGCCCAACGCTAAGGAGATTACGAGCGCATACTGTTGGAGGCGACGGTAGGGTGGCGCCAGGCAGCCGATAAATCCGTGAAATCGACACAGAACTATCATACTAGTCTATTAGTATATGTCGGCCTGCTTATATTCCAATCGCGCCGCATGGTACAGCCTGCAAACTTGCTGCGCATTAAGCATAGACGTACAGTTTGATTATCGCCACAACGGGAGAGCGGATTAGGTCTGACACGCTTCGGATCAAACGGCACGAATGCAGAAGCTCGTTCAGGGTCACGACCTCTTTCGTTCTTGTACTACACTCACGGAAAGGTAAAGCGCATTGCACGAATAATCGACCGAAGGACCACGATCTTCTCCATGCATGTATGACCGCTTGACAGTTGCCGCAGTCCTGGACGGGCAATTGGATTGAAGACAGGATTGATTGCTCCATTTCTTTGCTTTTGCCTTTTCGCGGCAGTCTTTCGGAACTGACGCGAAGCAACGACCTTACTAGAAGAGTATAAGTCCCAGTGCATTCCATGGACTCTACTATAGCACTCATCCTTCGCTACTTCATTCCCGTCGCCACCAATGGCCTCTTTCACTCCCGAAAACATGTCCGGAAAATATAAACTGGTGCGCGTTTCTTTTTCTTCTCGCGTCATCACACTCATATAGTTGAAATTCAACAGCACAACCAGTTATCTACGAACATGGAGGAATTAATGCCGGTTCAGAAGGTCGGCTGGGTGGTTCGCAAGGCCGTCACCAGCGCGCCCGTCGCGTTGAGTATCACCCACGACAATATCTTTCTGAACTCCCTTGCGGAAGTTGCTGGAATTTCTGGCGTATAGACCCGTCGATGGCACGTCTGTCGAGGAGAATTACCCTGTCTTTGGTCTCGTTAAGAAGCGCGCTGTGGCCCCGGTTGGCGATGTGACTGAGGACTATTTGAAAGATGCTTGGAAGGGGCTGGATCTCGTTCCCAAACTGGTGCTCACCTCCTATGAGAGCGTCAAAGACGGATGGAAATCGCTTCGGATTGTACTGCTTCGGGACCAACGACAAGGGAGAGGTCGTTGACGGCCGGGATGTTTATGACGGTCAGTCTTTGGCCGGTCCTAGTGTTCGTCAATTGTCGCTCATAACTACCAGAAGTCGATTGAATGTTCTATGTACAATACGGTCAATTGCAACCCGTCTTTCCCTCCCTCGCTTGGAACATCGAAAAGTTCTCGTATTGTGGAGTCTATCACGAGCAGGAGCCAGCACCAGGGCATTCTAGTTTTCCTGTCAGTGGTACCCTGGACATGCCATGTCTGAAATCCATGTCCCCAAGTCGCGAAGTCTGCATGGAAGCTGATGGTGGTGACATGGTGACTGTTTTATTCAACTTCAAGTGACTCCATCTAAGCTAACGATGTATCCAAAGTGAGGTGCGAATCCCGATAGGTCGGAAAATGAGTTGAGTGCAACCAAAACTCCGCGACGGCTATTATGCATCGTAAAAAGGCCGTCACTGCTCCCGTCCACTCAAACTCCCAGGGCTTTTTCTGACTTCGGTATAGGGAGTACTCCTTTGCTTCATTTTGACGTGCTCGAGGAACACACACCCTCCAACGCCGCAGTCTAAAAAACGATGTCGCTCATTTGCCTCCTCCGACGGTGCAGCAACGAATATCCATGGGATTAATGTACCGAAAGCGAGGCGCCCTGGGCATTTTGTTGGGATGCAATGTGCCGAGTCGGACTTTGACGTGAAGTAAAACGACATGGCACCGCCCCGGGCCCAAAGAAACATACTTGGAAGGTATGTTTAGAATGGAATTTCTCTCGAAGCCTGAAGATCCAAGGATGTACGTTAACGGGCGGCGCGCTGACCTAGTACTTAGTGACAGTACTGTGCACATGGTGCATTTACTCGTTGGCCAACTTTCCCCGTCCTCTAATTACAGTAAATCTTCACACTGCTAAAGCTTGTGTCGGAGGCCGAGTCCCGTACTACCCAATAGGAAGGAAACTGTTGACTCATTTCTCATCGCGAAAGGAAGCACTCTTCATTCTTCTATCCTGGGTTTTGACAGTGGGTTCACACGACGCCGGAGTGAGGCGTATGATCTTGTGAGTATAAATACGAAGCAAAACGATACATTCGCCATCGTGTTATCATGCATTCTTTCATTCAGTCCTCTGTTACAGCTGCTCTTTTCATCACCGCGATCCTCGTCGTCACGGCATTTCGACGCAGACGCTCTGTAGTGTCGCTGCTTCGAGGACCGCCGTCGTCGTCGTGGCTCCTGGGTAAGCGCTGTACGTCTACCAAGTCGAAACCAACCATTGACGTCGTGGACTTGACAGGACATGAGAAGGCTCTCTTTCACCAGGAACAAGTGGGTGATCTGGAATTTTCTTGGTTCCGCCAGTATGGAAGTACTTTGCGCATCAAAGACGGCTTTGGTGTATGCACTCCTCCGGCAAGTGTGGCGCAAGTCTAATCTCGAAATGTTTCCTAGGACGACAGGCTCATGATTGGCGACGCGAAAGCCCTGCAGCACATTTTGCATACATCTGGATATCGCTATCCTAAGACAGCTGATTCCGTTCATAACGCTTATCAAGTGACAGGAAATGGTGTCGTGACAGTGGGAGGTTCGCTTCTCTTTTGCGTCGCCTCTTCGTTATCTAATATAAGTCTAGGCGTGACTCACCAGCGTCAACGAAAAGTACTCAACCCCGCCTTCTCTGCCAGCCAGTTGCGAACGTTTTCGTCGCTCTTCCAGCGGTTGACGGACAAAGTACAGTGCTTTCGTACTTGGAACCCACACAAGTGTTCATGATTCTACAGGCTATGAATCGATTCAAAGAGGTCGTGAAAGAACGAGGAGAGATCATGAACGTCCATGTATGGCTTGGCCGCATTACTCTTGACGTTATCGGCGAAAGTATTATTGCTCTTCGAATGCTGTGTCGTTATCTAATGGAAGGCACTCAGGTGCTTTCGGATACAACTTTGGCTCTCTCAACGACGAAAGCAACGACTTGGCGTACCAGTTAAACCGGCTTTTGTAAGTAGCAGCGCACGAACGTAGGCGGGATGCCATCTAATCATCTTGCTCTTTCAGTTCCGAATCCGTCCGTCGCCCCACAAGGGACATCATATTCGCCGCTTTGAGGCGACGACTTCCAGAGTGGTTCATGAACATCATCGAGGTCCAAGGCAAGGACGCAGTACGATTCCTTCGGTTCCAGAATACGGCCAGGGGTATCGGCCGAGACATTTTGAAAACCCAGTTGCCGAAATCTGACGAGTCTAACGCGGACTCGATGGATGGGAAGGACATCTTGAGTGTCCTTGGTTAGCTTTGCCCTTTCTTTCCGTGGCCACGCATCACTGACATCAAATACTTTAGCCAAGGCCAATGTCGAGACAGATGAGAAACGCAGGCTCGATGAGGACGAAGTTCTTTCTCAGATAACGTGCGACCTCAGGTTCATTTCTTTGGACGGAGCATCTGATATGATATTAGGACAATGATTATAGCTGGCCATGAAACGTCTGCATCGACGTTGACCTGGGTACTCTATGAGCTCAGTCGGCATCCGGAGCACCAAGACCGAATCAGGAAAGAAATTGCCCAAGTGAGAGGGCGCTACGAAGAGAAAGGACAACTCACTCCCCAGGACTACGACGGCATGCCATTCATGAATGCCGTCATCAAGGTATGATTCCTTTTCTTAATAGATACACGTTTGACTCTGTTCTTCTAGGAGGGACTCCGCCTTCATCCAATCGTTACTATCCTTTCCCGGGAAGCCCGACAAGACGATATCATACCGCTTTCCGAGCCCGTCATTACAAAGACCGGTGTCAAGTTGACGGAAATTCCCGTCGAGAAAGGACAAGCAGTCCGTCTTTCCATCGCGTATTATAACAGGTCTGTAACCTGCATACTTTCGACACTATCCTCTGACAGATGGCTAGGAACCCGGCTGTCTGGGGTGCAGACGCCGATGAGTGGAACCCCGACCGTTTTCTGGAGAACTGCGTTAACGAGTTGGATAAGGTTTCGATTGGCGTCTATGCAAACGTGTAAGTATTGAGTAAGATCTTTGCTGCTGTCATCTAACAACTTGCTTAGGTTGACCTTCAGTAACCTCTTTCTCCTCCTTCATGTTAATGGTTTCTAATACTGTATCATAGGTGCTGGAATTCGTGGTTGCATCGGCTGGCGATTTGCGTAAGTGTTTTCTCGTCCTCTCAAGTCTTCGTTTCATAGTTGAGCTGCATTAGTGTCATGGAGATGCAGACGATCTTGACTGCCTTGATGGAAAATTTCGAGCTGGCGTACCCGGACGACGTGGAGATCCGACGAGCTGTAGCAGGTATCATGGTGCCCCTTGTGCGTGGGAAGGAGAGCCAAGGCGCGCAGATGCCTCTCCATATCACGCCACTGTGAAGGCGCCGGTTGAGCAAATTTGAATATTGTGTTTCTTTGACAGTTTGTACTAGTATGAGTCCCGTTACTCACTTCTTGTGTCCTGAGATGGTCTCTGCGAGCATGCCGAACCGTCAACGACATGGAAGTATCGCAGTTCAGGGTGCGCTGACAATGACGCCGTCTTCAAAGGCCTTAGCGATAGCTTGGATTGTTTGAACCGCCTCTTCTGAGGCCCCTTATTTCTCGGAACGTCATTCTGGTTCGGCCGCGTTCATTATCACGCGATATAGCTTCAGAAGAAGCGCCAAGCGCCTAGGTTGAAGTTCATAGAGGGAGACGTGGGGGACTCGGACAATCTCACCCCGAACCGGACGATATAAGTCGCGGTTCATAGCTCACATCTGCTCGGCGTTCATACAGCAATGAGAGACGAAGAAGCCCTACAGACGTCGTAGGGATGATTCGGACAGAGAAAACCCTACTTCAGATATAACAGGCTATTGTCAATGTATATACACGGCTGAGAACCTAACTCTTTAGCCTTTGCCTTTCCATTTCTTGTTATGGATTCCACCAACCTCCCTATCATGTTAAGCCCACCAGGCCTTGTGCTATGGCGAGGCAGCAACTTGAATACGGAATCTTCCGTTGTGACGACAGAGGAAAACATCAAGCGCCTGGTGTCTAAGCTGTCGCAAATGTGTGCCAGGTCAGTTTCTGAGTGTCCAAGGTCAACTGTAACTCAGTCAAACAGGGACTTTCAGGCCTGGCTACAGAATAAAAACTCTTCCAGGGCTTTGTGAACTTGCTTATGTGTCATCACTAGGAAAGGGTTGAAGCTTGAAGAATCAATTAACCATGGCTCGGTCCACGATCGAGTCTGCGAGCTCACGACTCGCAACTTAAAGTCGCCCGTACCACAGTTGTTTTCCATGACGAGGAGCGCGAATTATTAATTGACTATTGCTTTGGAAAGCAAGAACCAGGGACAACATCATTTTCTAAGTCGTGCAGAATACAATACAAGTCATCACAGAAGCCACTCTACGAAGCGGCCCCACAAGGTGGTGGGTGGTTTAAAGTTGTCTTTCCACCACTGTTCGTCTTCATCTATGGCATCTAATCCGCCGGTGAGATCCATCTCACTCGCCTTGCGAAGCGAGCTCTTCTTGATGATTTTCCATCCGAAATATATAACAAGAGTTAATGCAACGCCGAAGTATGCGGTCCTAATACTGATCAGCTGCTGCCATAAACCCAGAGATGCGCTCTTACAAAAAGCCTTGTGTGTCAAAGTCCCCGTCAATCTTGATGAAAACCGCGAATCCATTTGTTACTGCGCGCCATCAGTCAAATAGTATAGAAGCAAGGAATTTGACGAACTTGTCAGCAGTACACACCAGACGAGTCCAAACCAAGGCGTATAGGGCATCCAAACGCCCTTGAAAGGCAGCACATCGCGAGACATGCCTTGTGCTTTCATGCCAGCGTTGAACCGGATCCACGCCAGACACATCCAGAAGTAGTTGATCATCGCAGCAACCGAAGACAGGTCAATAAACCATCCGAATACAACCGCGGCGCCCTGGTTGACAGCTAACGTAGCTTGAGTACCAAAGACAATTAGCAGGGCAAGCGGCGCTACGCACTCATATATGACAGGCAGCAGATGCCCAAGACGAAGAATAAGGCGATTAAGGGCACACCCCGTTTGGTGGTGTATCCTAAGACTTTGGGAGCATGCCCTTGACGCGCCAGAGCGTGTATAGACCGTACAGCGACGAAGATGAATGAGTTTCCACACGAAGTCGCCGAGGTGATGATTACCGCACTAGAGGGAGCAATTAGGTAGGCAGAAGTGAAAACGACCTCTGACGACGTACTTGATAATATGGGGGAGCACGGAAATGCCGAGGTGCTGCATGCCAATGACGAAGGGTGACGCGCCAACACCTAAGCGTACGTGGGATCAATACAAGAATTCCAGGGCATATGGTGAACATACCGGTTCCATTCGCGATTCCGTCGATGAGGTCCGCATCGTTGGAGGCGATCAATATTCCGACACAGAGAATCCCGAGGACGTAGAAGGCTGTTCACAGTCAGAAAAATACACAAAATGGTTGACACCATCCAGTTACCTGCCAATCTCCAGAAGACACGTCTGGGGGTGCGTCAACAAAGGTCACCTTAAGACATCCGACAAGTTCTCACCGAATGGCCTTTGGTATCGTTTTCCTTGGATTCTCGGCCTCACCAGCACACATAGAGACCTATTCCACGTGAGCCGGTGTTATTCACGTAGTAACACTTTGAACACATACGAATTCGGGACCTCCGATGGAGAACGCTGCAATACGGAAAACACCCCAGAACCCAAGGAATCGACCGACAGGACCGTCGACGAGACTAGAAACAATTATTGATATCACCTTGGTGTCTATTTAACGATCACTCACTATTCAACCATCGGGCCAGGCTGATGAAGTTAAGTCAAAAGAAAACGGACGGTGACGACTCACTTCGTTCCAGTATCTGAATCCAATTCGATCATGATGAGGGTTGCCGCCCAACATCGCGATAAAAGTGAAGATGATAAATCCTATGATCAAGATGACCTTGCCCGACGCGAAATAGAATTCAGCCTACTGGCAATGAGAGGTGATTCAGCTGCGGTCGCGATAGACGCGTACCTCTCCATAGATCTTCACAGCGAAGGCATTCAAGCAGAAGAACACTACAAGACAGAAGGTGACCCAGATTGCCTCAGAAGTATCGGGAAGCCTGGCTGAGTGAGGAACAGAAATTGAAGGAAGAGTAAACCTTACCAATATTGAAATAGACCAGTCACGGCAACTATATCGGCACATCCGAAAGCAATGCACGCGTCTGAGGAACACTTGTAAGTGCTTTTGGAAGATCCAGCTAACTTGTGACGTACAAGCATAATTCCAACCACACGCGACACCAGCCGCTGGGTCGATGAAGCGGTCCGACCAATGGATGAAGCTCCCATTCACAGGCTGCAGGTAGCGTTAAAAATATTAGGATTGGTAAGACAGATGGGCTTACCAGCAGTGTAGCAAGTTCTCCTGAAGCTTGGGCAACTAGCCAGGACTAAGTTCAACTGATCGCAGGCATACAATACCCACTTACCACACCAGACGATGACGCAGAAAATACTATACGCGAGGAAGCAAGAAAGAGGACCTCCCATGACCAAGGCTCTACCAGAGCCGACTACATGAGAAGATAGAGGTAAGCCAGTCTTGGCATATACGACGCGAATCGCCACATACTGAATAAGCCACTAGAACCACGGTTATTACGATATCTCATGACGAGTATTGGGACCACTTACGTTCCAATAACACCACCGATAGATCTGTACAAGCGTATTGCCATATAAGTTGGTTGAAGACGGTTGGGGACTCACATCAACTGTATATGCCGCGACTTGAGCCCCCGAGTGGTCTGCATCCTTGCCGTATGCGACTCATTGTCGCTGGAGATAGAGATGTTCACGACATCCAACTCGGACTTGGAGACCTTGCTTTCAACGTCTGCAGGGGGCATGTCTGGAAACTGGGGGGTCTGCGAACGAGGCCCACCCAGGCTTGTTATCCCATATATGTAAGAGACGCTATCTCATGATGTATTTGAAAAGGCGACGGGGAGATCTTGGAAGATAGGAAGATGGGCGTTTTCTCAGAAAAGGCGGCGCTCGCACCGAATGCCGAACCCTTCATGATCACGTGGATGGCATATTCATCAAGCACAACGAAATCAAATGCACCCGCTGATAACCTCGTCGTCGATGATAAGCCAACAACACACGTCCCGCGGCAAAATAATAGCCTCTCCACCGGCTCTTCAACCTAATCTTGGGGTCCAGGTGATATTTATAACTCTGTTATACGGGCCTCCGCTTGCCGTGCTTGAACTTTTATTCTATCGTTTCAAACCACCGCGACTAGATATAACTTGAGCTTTCTCAAGTTGGGAACCATATCTCACCGCCTATCACCATCATGTCTACTATCTCCAACGGTGCTGCTAACCCCACTCCACCGGGTTATCCTCATCCAGAGCCATGTATCTCGTTCTGGCTGCAAGGAACCAGAAGTTCTCCGCTATTGGGCCATCGAACGACTGAAGCGTTGCCCGAGACAGCAGAGGTCGCCATCATCGGATCTGGAATCAGTGGTGCTGCCGCCGCCTATTTCATTCTTACTGGCCCCAACCCTCCCAAGAGCGTCGTCATGCTTGAAGCACGAGAGCTCTGTCACGGGGCTACAGGTCGGAATGGCGGACATTGTCGCCCGGATTGCTACAGAGGTGGGCGCGTGTTCGCGTCTCTTTCGGACTAGCGTTGAAGTTTATGTCCTGGCAGGCTACACGGGTTATAAGAATCATTTTGGTAAAGAGCAAGCGTTAAAGATTCTTCAGAATGAAATGGTGAATTATCGTCTTTCATTTTACGGAATCGGCGTGGAGTTAATGTTTATCGTTCCAGGACACGCTCAATCTTGTCACTGAGATCATAGAGAAGGAGGGGATCGACTGCGATTTCTGGCGAGGACTGTCTTTCGGTTCGTCTATAGGTATTACACGCTTTTCGCGCTTTTTAACATTTCCTTAGATGTTGCGATGGATAAGGAGTGCGCAGACTTTTTCTACGCGTCTTTCAAGGAATTCCAGGCCGACGGTGGAAAGACCGACGGAATTGTCGAATGGATTGGCAATCCTGAAGAGGCTCAGAAGGTCGCGTGATATTTAGACGTTCAAACATGACCTTCTGACCCTTCGTCCTTAGCGCACCAGAAGTAACGATGCGCAAGCCGCAGCTGAATTTCCTGCCGCGTCTCTCTGGCCGTACAAGCTAGTAATCCACATGATCAATTTGTGCATCACCAAGTACGGGATGAACGTGCAGACCAACACGCCCGTGCGCTCTGTTACCGAAGCACCTGGTGGTGGATGGAACTTGGTCACCGATCGAGGGACTCTCAAGACAGAGAAGGTCGTCTATGCTACGAACGCATTCACCGCCACGCTTCTTCCCGAATTTTTGGGCCGAATCGCGCCCTACCGCGGTCAGTGTTCTGCTGTAGTTCCGACAAAGCCGTTTTCAGGACCGAACATTCTCACTCACACGTACTCGCATCGTTATGGCGTGGTCAGTTCGCTACTCACTGTCATCGCGCCGACTGACTTGTTACAGAACAACTTTGACTACATGATTCAACGTCCCAAAGACGGTATCATCATCATCGGTGGCGGTCGCTGGAAGGTTCCGGTGGAGCAACTTGTTGGATACATGGATGATAGCGAGAAAGTTCCTGTTCTCACTGAGCATCTTAAAGGAGCGATGAAGACGTATATGACGGGTTGGGGAGAGGAAGCACTTGGAGAAGGTCTACTTTGCGATTGGACTGGCGAGTTTCCTCCCCGCTGTGTTCCTGTCGTTACTAAATATCGCCACAGGCATCATGGGATTCACTCCTGAAGGTGATTGATTGGTTGACTCTGCGGGAAATGCGTTGTCTGATTTTATTCTAGCGGTGCCTTACGTCGGTGCTCTCCATGGCAAGCCAGGTGCATTCATCACCGCTGGTCACTCAGGTCACGGTATGTGTTATTCTCATTTATGACGCTTCTCAGATTCACGACATTTCATCAGGGATGGCCCGCACGTTTACCTGTTCTCGAGGTATAGCTGCTCTTTTGAGGGGCGAATCTTGGGAGGCGACTAAACTGCCGGAATGTTTCCAACCCACTCCTGAGCGCCTTGCAGGAACTCAGACTGTGGAGCAACTGTGGTGTGAGGCTGACAAGACGGGTGTTCAGCTTATGCACTGAGGAAGGGTAAAAACTAAGCTACCAAGGATGAAGTGAATGCTAGTACTTGTTGTATTTGAAAGATGAATGAATCCAGTGTAATGCTTGAGTATGTACAGGTTGTTATACGCGAGCTAGGCCAAAGATAAGCAACGATAAGACTCGAGTCAACCGTGGAACCGAGCGCCCCGCTGTTTATCCTATCTGCACACTGAAATCATGATGCCACGAATTGGATTGCGCGGGACAACCAAACCTCAGATCCGAAGGAAGTGCGTTTTTAGATGCCGAGGAGAACAAACGACCACCTGTTGAGGCTCTCCCGGAAAGATGCGATGATGATCGAGGTCCACGAGTAAAGGAAGACAGGGCGCGAGAAAGTAAACAATCGCTGCTCCTTTCTCAGAGCTGTCCTTCTTGTGCGGCATCAAAACTTGGAAAAAATGTTCCTTGTCTCATTCCGTGAGCGAATTCGCGCATCAGTAAACGAGTTCGATCGCGACTCATCCCGTTTTGGGTGACGTGTTGTTTGGCCGAAGGGACTTACTTTCTTAGGGGCGGACAAGAGGTGGACGATCGGTGAATCGGTTACACAGATCACCTCGCGTGGTTCTCGCGTGCGCTGATGGCCGCCCTCGGCTGGGCCTTCGCTGGGGCTGGTCGAGAACCTCTATAGCACCGCGCCACTGTTATACTAATCCAAAAATGTAAAGAATTCGACGAGAATACATATTTACATCCAAAGTATGGAATATTCAGACAAAAACCCCATTTCCGGCCTCCAGATGTGGTAAGGTGAGCAGACAAGGCTGCCGCTGCTCTACTCGGCCTCCTCCCAACAACAAAGAAGGTTGCACAGTGATTTGGTACTGTGAGAGCTTCTCCGAGCTGTTCCATGTTAAATGCAAGGCTTCGCCGGCCAAGTAAGTTCATTCTCTTTCTCGCTGCTGGTAGTTTGCCGACAGTGCCGAACCGCTACACGTTGGACGCACGCGAAAACCACGCGAGGTGATCTGTGTAACCGATTCACCGATCGTCCACCTCTTGGGGGCGGATGTCGGACTCTTGCCCGGTCATAAAGCATCCGCAACCGGCCGTTCCATCACTCGGGACCGTGCGCCGTGTAACCACCACCACCACCATCGTGTACAACGGCGCCATCACGCCTATTCATACAAGGTATACTTTTCGTGGTTGAGTGACGTTTCCTTACACTAATGAAATACTTTCCAGATACGCCCGACTCCATATAGACTTCACGGATCAGTCTCATGCTTCGTGTCATCGTATGTGCGTATCCACTTCGCTCAACGTCTTCTCGGGACGACGCAGCCTCTCAAAACGCACAAGCCAGGGACTCGAGTTTTCCATACGTCCCCTGCATGCGCAACCACGCGCATCTCATCACGTTTGTTGGGACCAAGCATTCAAATAACTGACTAGGACCATGACATCTCAATTCATCATGGCCACAGGTTGTCGTTGATGCACATCTTAGCACTTTGCCCAAGTGCGTGCCGCCCAGGTGCGGCCGCGTCCGTGTGCCGTCGTTGTGTATGTCGTCAGCATCAACTCATTTGCGGTACTCGAAAATCCGTTTTTCTGTGAAGACAGCCGCCCTGGCATTGGCGTCCAAGTTACAAATGCGTTGGACTGCCTAGGTGTCGATAACGGGATTAGAATGGCATTGCTTCCACACGGACCTGTGTCTTCATATCGGTCTACTCGCAAGTCTTGTGCTCACGTCAAAAGTATCATGGTGCGGGTGTAGTTGATGGACGCGTAAAATGATGAATGCAATCCTCTTGCAGTTTTGAACACGAGTCCGACCTGCTGCCCAAATTGATCTTGTAGTAGGTCTAGACGAAGATCAGGATGATCATTCGTGTTCAATATATTGTTACGTTGACTTGTGAGTGAGTTCATCTCCCGCTGCTCGAAATTCATGTTCTCATTATCGAAACCATCAGACTGTGTTGTACCTGATAGATTTACTGGACGAATGACTTCCGCGATCGCCGTCCAGTCATGCAACTGATGTAGTTTGTTCTAGGTAAGGCCAATCCGTCCTTCTATTTCCGTGTCATGGTTGGAGCTGTTGAAGTGGGGAGTGGCCAGCTTCGGACGCCGCGTTCCGGTTGTGAGTTCTTGACTACTCCTCTTTTACTCGTCCTCACTGTTACACCAGACGTACACTGTCATGGTTCATCCAAACGCCACAATCTGATGGTTCCTCTTCGTCTCGTTCAAATGAATTGTGATAGAAAATCTCCATTCATTCTTGTGAATCAGGTGCGAACTGATCAACAGTAGATCATCGCTCGACTGCTTTGAAGGTTCTGTCGTCTTACTTATAAAGTGATAGCCAGGTGCATACGTTCGATGAAGATTCATCATGGCCCCAACATTCGAGGACTACGGGCTAACCGTGGCTGATGTTCAGTCCCTTCTGTCGTCCAACTTGCATCCCAGAATTCTCCTCATATTATGCCATGGGATTTACACCTGCATCTTCCTGGCTGCATTACACTATATCGGTAGCTAACGTGCTCCTGTAACGACATCTGCTAGCTGACTTCCCTTGTAGCTGAAAGCACCCAGCCGAATCGGAAGCGAATCATCTTGACGAGCATCATCGCTGTCTTATGGTGTATGAACACCGCCATTGTGGGGTTGCAGTGGAATTCGGTCAATGAGCTCTTTATCGCCCATGGACTGTCGGTAGAGGAGGAATTCAACTTTACCATGTCCGGTAGCACACCCGCGACAGTTATGACCAGCAGTGTTTTCCGATCCCTTAACACCATTCTCGCGGATTTGATATTGGTGCGTGCATTCAGTAAAGCAGCCCTTTTGTTGACTGAGAACCTCGTTGACTAGATTTGGCGCTGCTGGGTGTTGTACGGCGAAAATCTGGTGGTCACCGCTGTTCCTAGTCTTTGCCTCATCACTGAGATCAGTGAGTTTACTCCTCAGAAGGCTCTTTTTCCCTCTAATACTTTTCCGAATAGTCAGCGCCGGTTTCATCTTGGGCAAATTCAACGTCTCCGCTGTCGGCACTAGCCAGGTTAATTGGACCTTGGTCTATTACTTCATGACAGTCGCGACAAACAGCCTGTGCACCTTTCTCATCCTCTTTCGCATCGTGCAGGTCAGCGGCGTAGGCGCGAGTCTCAAGACCTATCGCGGCATCATCGAGATCCTTGTCGAATCGGCTGCGATGTATGCAGCCATCTACATTGCTCTCCTCGTTGTGTACGCATACGAGTTCTACTCCCCCAACGTGGTAGTCATGACCGCCTACACCTACCCCGAGGCGATATCGTACAGCATTACCGTGAGTGTCTCTCTACATGTAGGTCTGCCCCACATACTCATCGTACATTCAGGGCATCGCGCCTACCCTAATCATCGCTCGCGTCATGGCTGGGCACTCGCGTCCAGACGATTCGTGGACGCGTCCTTCCCTCCCTCACTTGCGGAGTCCGATGCGCTCTCTCGCGGAGCCTTTGGAGTTTGCTAACGCCCCCGACAAAAGCAGTAGCACGACAAATATCGATATGGAACAGGGACAAGCGCCTGACATTGCCAAAGGCGAGCGAGGCAGTTGAGGCGCTGGTATCTGACGGCAAGCAAGGGAGGTTCTGAGGTTCGCGAGTTCAAGTTGTGTCAGCGCCGAACATTTTTGATTTCTTGGCTTCTGAATACCAAGTTCGCTTTGATATCTGAGTGTTCAATCCCTTACTCCTTTTTCACAACTTCAATTGAACGTTGGTCATGATAGCGCCCGCTTAGGGAGTTTATGCTCGTGCTTGGACTTGGATATCGGACAGAAGTAGAATCATTGCCTAAAGGTTGTTTATGAGGCACATATCATAAGTCATTTGAGGAAAAGTATGCCAACTGATCTACCTGCCTCAGGTCATCAACACCACTTGGATATAATGGAAAGTACTTGAAGGCTACATGTGTGTGGGCCACAACAGTGTGGCGGACCCGCACCCAACTCGATCGGAAAAATCAACCTGAGCCTCACCACAATGTTTACTTCATTACTTGACAGCGCTGCGTTGACGAGACTCAGATCAGGATCATCTCTTTTCAAAAGTGATGTACTCGCTTAACGATGAACATGACTGGCGTACGGTTGACTCAATTCCACGTATGTAGGTCGGATGCAGGGTACCCGTCCAACGCGGTTAGTACTCCGCACGCAGCGCCACGGCTCTTACTCTTCGCAGACCATTCCCTAGTACCTTACGCTTCCCGATTGCCAAAATTCCCAATTTCAAGAAGACTCGACGTACCAGCAACAATCCGTGCTGCAAACCCGGGCGCTACTGGACGTTCAAAGACCTAGAATCTTATAATGTTCACATTCAGGAACAAGATCCCCTCACGTTTTTCGGCGGTCTACAAAGCCTACCAGAGCCCGATGCCAACCTCTTAAACTCTGCTTCTTCCATGGCCACATGGCTGAACAACATACTCCATCAATGCATGTCTAGGACTGACAGCCAATATTATGCCGTTGTCGACTTTACCACCTAGCTAATCAGGATCCTGGGCTACGCTCATGGCAAGCGGCTGCCGGGGATTCGACCGGACCTCTATTTCCGCATATGTGGCCAATACAGGCTTGCGAGCGCGGACGTCTGCATTGCTGATTATGGGCAGAACCAGAGAGTCCTCCTCCTTGTCCAGGTGGACAATTGGCGCACGCAAGCCCAGCTTGTTGCTGCAGCCGTAGCTGCGTTGACCAAAAATAATGCGAGGAGGGTGGCGTTTGGGTTAGAGCCTTTGGAGGAAGCAGTTAGTTTTCCTCTTGTTTTTGATCCCCTATTACCTTGAAGTTATTCTTGATGTAGGTCATGCCCGGAATCATTATGACGGGCACATCACCGACATTCTTCAAAATCCCTATTAGCGAGACATTATCAACTCATATCCGATTTGGTTCATATCCTCCAGATACCACTACTGTGACATTCTGTGTGCCACCTGTTCCACGGCCCGCTCAGCGACAGAGTGAGGGGATGATGCCTTTGGATGCGAGGTGCCAGATCCTGAGCTGTTATGAAGCGTTCAAGACGGTTATGGGAATATGAATATGATATTGAACTCAAATGGTTGTTGTATAATAAATGCCGACAGGTTGGGCCGTCGCAAGCGCGGCGAGTCCGGGGCATCTAGCGTTTCATGTATGCTTTGTACGGTTCACTCACTTATGAATGGGGTTGTTCAACTTTTTTCATGGAAACAGAAGCCTCCGAGGAAGCATGCACATATGTACTCAAAATCGGCCCCAAATCGCTGCGCGCATGTTCAAAGAAAGAGTTTAGCTAGTTCCTATATCAAGTGAGTAAGTCAACACATTGAGATGAAGAGAAACACATACCTGTATGGCGCTCATCATATTTTTCAAGCCGGTTTGTGACGCACTTCTGTGCAAGATCCCAAGTATCCTCGCCCCTCCAACTCCCCCATTCAGAATCAAAGGTGTGCCTCTTCTCAAAGGTGTATAGGCCGTGAATCTGTCTGTGCGGACTCATGCCATGAGAGACCATCACGAATCGATTCGAAGCCTCGAAAATGGTGTCTAATTGATTCTCAAGCATACGAACCGTCTCCTGGGAATCAGGGACAGACTCTACGACCATAGTGAACGTCGTGACAGTGGGTGGCAATTGCGGTATGAGGGATACGATCAGAGAGAAACGCTCGCCGTCGAAGGCGCATTCGTCTATTGCAGAGCCAGAAAGGCTGATATGCGCAAGATTCGGACACCACGCAAAGATTTCCTGCCACGAAATATCTTCTATGTCGTGTTTGGTTGAGCAGTCCAAATTCAGGTGCGTCAAAGATTCCGGGAGGATCTCGACCCACTGGTTCAGTCTAGAGTTCCAGCTGTGTTCGGTTATATCGAGGGACATATGAGTCGGACGTAGGCGGCCACTATTGCGAGTAAAACGATGCAACTCCAAATCATGGTCAATGACCCACACCGCCAGACGCTGTACACCAGTACACACTTCCAAGACAGCTTTCGCCCACGCCGAAATGTCGGCAATCGGATGGTCTGCTTGTAGCGTGCCGCTGTCACGATCCCCAATGCAAAGCACCTTGACGGCGCGCGAGAAGAACGCGTTGTCGTGGCGCAAAACCATCGAGTCAAAGAATGCTTTGAGCTCCGAGCTCGTAGAAAGAGTGACGGAGTTATACAGGATGGGGTCAATCCTACAGCACACAATCAGGCGCATAGTAAAGAAGTCATTCAAACGCAACTCACCATTCTCGGACAACTTTCGAGACGAGAACCAGACTACATGCAGTTGTTCCATCCTCCCAAGCAGCTGTTTCGAAAATGAAACGCGCAATATCGGTGGGCATATCCGGAAACGGTGAAAGTCCAAGGTGAATCATCGGAATGGGTGATGGTGGTTGCTAGCTAAGTGATCTCGGTATCTTCCGGTCCAATTTTTGTTGTAGCAAACGTACCACAATGTCCTAGGCTTTGACCGTAGCTTTGTCGCCTTTAGGTTTCTCACCTCCACCTGGGGTTGAGTGCTAGTGATGGCCTGATAGGGCTACACAGCATTGGACTGTGTGTAGAAGCAAGACAGGCTGGACGGTTCCATTTCCCGGGCCTCGAGGATCTATCATGCTAAGCGCCGATGCACTGCCAATGTCCATGAAAGAGTAATACGGCTACTTATGGTAACAGCTGTAATGAAAATACACGCTGCAGATGGTGATGCACCCGACCTCTGAGAACTTGCCACAGCTCTTTCACCCAACACACATTGTTGGTTTCATCATCCTAGTCCCCAGCGATCTGAGGAGGCCGACGAGTGACCCACCCTAGTCGAGTAAGCAGTATAGCCCCCTTCTTCCCTCCCATATATAGAACTCCTTAATCCTCGCGCTGGGATCCGCAGGCCGAAATAAAAGAGAGTCTGAAGATCGTCCGAGGAGTAAGTCCGCACCCTTATAAGCTTGTATACCACTTACTGCCTCTGCTCTAAAGAAGACCGCGGCGCTCTCTTCAGTCGTGTCCCGAACATGCCCATATCAGAACACGTCGGAGCATGGAGGCGCTCCGTCTCCTCAAGCTTCGAAAGGAGATGATGACAGCAGCCTTGACCGTAGAGTATGTCCGCACCCAAAACGATCGTGACGGTCCCGGTGACGCGAAGAAGCAGTAGAGGAAATTGATGGATTCGACGTGGATGGTCGTCGCATTGTATCACTTAACAGGAGGACGCCGGAATTCGAACGAAAAAAACATGCCTCGAGCACGCTAGCAACACACCAAGTACCATCGAGGTTTACGGGGGTGTGTACTCAGGAACCGACATTCTAACTGCGAGGTCAAAAATAAGCAATCCACATAAATTACAACAGTCCGTCGTACAATATTCTAAACATCTTAAAAAATTGAAGAATCAGAATCAGCCAAGGATATGCACAACAGAAACTCACACACTAATCCCTCCGCATCATCCTATCCCACTTGTCCTTACACGAACCGCTCTGATAATCTACAGTCGACATTAGCCACTGCGCGATCCAACCCCCGCCCCCTTGGATCAACTCACCAAAACTCGCACTACGACTACACGTACATCTCCCATTCACCCATACATCCTCGTTCGTCGGACAATGCGTCCAATCGTCGTGCTGATACCCGATATCATCGAAAAAGTGGATCTCATGCCGGCCGAGAAATAGCGCAGCGGCTATGCTGTGTACAGGCGCATCACCCCAGCGCTGGCCAGGGTGTCATTTGGATTCCTTCCGAAGTAGAGAAGAAGTAGGCGAACCTCATAGTAAAATCCACCTTTCCTATCTAGGTGGTCAAAGAACGCTGTATACGCGTCGCCCCGCCAGAAATCCATATCAGCAATCTCAAAGTTGCTCCAAACTACAGCATCCTTTCGTCAATAGCGCAAGTTGATGATGGGAACGGAGCTTACAATGACAGTAGTTATACGTATGCCCGTTGTCCTTGGATATGAAGCCCATCGAGTTGTCCTGGGCGACGTATTCGGGATGTGCGTTAGTGAACTCTTTAACGGTGTTCCAGAGGGTACGAATGGAGGCGGCTATTTCGAGTACAGCTATTGTAAAGCCTAACGAAGTTTGTTAGGATTACAGTAAGGTGATTGTAGTCGTAAGTATACCATAAACTTTCTTGTTCTCCTCCATGAAGAGAAAAGGATCCGAATGGATGTCGCAGTGGAATTTTACGTTGGGCCTAGTGGCGTTTTTAGGATGGGTGAAACAGATAATCGGAGGCGTACTCGATGCGCCAATAGTATCGATACGGCTGCATTAGCTCGTGCTTGAAGAAGAACTGGGGTGTCGTGAGTATGAGTTTTGCAAAGAACAGGAAGAACCTACACCAGAGTTGAAGCGACACATGTTGCGATATCTGTATGGCTCAAGGTGGGTAACTGACATGAGGAACGATATGAGACTTACGCGACACTATCTTGAAGCAAAATGTGAGCCGGAACGGGAAAATCACTAGTACTACTTACCTGCGTACTTGACATTGGCCGCGATCAGCTTCCATCTCTCCTTTTCAGCCTTTTTTTCGTCGATCCACTCGGGTTGATTCCAATGGTTTTCGGGAATGCGACCAAACTGCGCTTTGAATCCAGTAAGGACTGACATGCGCCTGCAAGGGACTCGGCAACAATTCAAGGATAGGTAGGATACCAAACGCACGTTTTGAACTCGTCTGAGAACTCTTCATCGTTCAAGAAGACGTATGGATAACCGTGGCGAGTATTGAATCTGTCCTCGATAGAGCGAATGGCGTCCATGGCACCCTCCAGGTCGGAATTGCGGGTAAGCATCACAAAGCTCGCATTGGCGCGCCGCTTTGTATCCTCAGTCGCGACTGGCGGCGCGATAATCGTCTTTGTCGCCGTCACCGTCAAGGTAACCCGGTCGTGCAGGTTTTCATGAATCTTGACGTCTGCGGAGAGCGGGACGCGCATATATGCGACGCATACCAGTATCTGGGCTGCTTGGTCAGACTTTCGTGGATAAGGTCAACAACGGGACGCACAACGACGAGGACGACAGCGAGAGAATAGCGCAGTCGCCTGTTCATGACCGGGACATGAGCGTAAGAGATGCCGGTAATCGCCATGGCACTGCGACATTTCCCATGCTCCCCATTTGTGCTGCCTGCTAAACGTCTAGCGCAGATATCGAGAACGCTGTCGCTGACGCTCCTGAACAGTGATCGACGGGGTGGAGGAGGGAAATGGACACCCACGCGCTCTTGGATTTCCACCACCATCACCCTCGCTCTCGGCCCCTTTTGCTCTCATGGATGGAGGCGGAGGCTACGGCAATAGACGCGTTCTCTTGGCGTTACATATCCTCGCGTATCTTGAACTGCCTTTCCTTGGTCGCCAATCACAAATCCGTATGATGTTCCCCAGTATCATCTAGACTTCTTTGTGTGGTCTGTCTACGCCCGCTTCGACTTCGGTTTAGAGCTCTGGTTTCTCTGGCAACCAAACAAGCTATCTGCTCTCAACTTTCTAAAACTGAACAAAGTCTATTGAACTTGCGCAAATGGTGACCTAAACCCTCTGCCATCCTACCCTTTACTCCAACCCGTGAACGGGTGGCAGTGTTACATTGCGGTCCACCCATCATGATGATCAAGCTCATCGCCATTGCTACCAGTGACAGAAGCTGCAAACCATAAGATTTCGTCAACTTTGCAATCACAGGTTGGCTTTCCGGATCCCTCGATTAGCTCAAATACCCGTTATCGTTCGTCTGGGGTCTGATGAGCACCCATTGAAGAAGACGACGAGAAGCTGACTATCATCCCACAGTGGACTTGCTCGCTGGCTAGCACACTGCCGCGCGCTTTCAACTGAGGGCGATATCGTGAAACTGTGTGTCAACTGGTCAATTTACACGAGATGCCTACTGATTTCCTCTCCAGATCGACCATGGCGCACACACCACGATTTCTGAAACGCCTTTTCGTGGCGCTAAAGCCCAAATCATCGCAATCCGCACGATTAGAGCGTCGGCAGGCCGCGCTGCGCGAACGAGGTCTTCTACAGCCTCTGCTCGTTGATCCCGAGAAACCACGGCAGTCAGCTTATACGCGCAGAGCCTCTCGGCAGATCCACTCCCTACGACCTGTGGATACAGACAGGACGCCGTTGATTCCACCAGCGTCCCCTCCATGGCGGGAACCATTGAACATCAAGACTTACGACCGCCCCAGTCTGGTTAGAAAGATAAATGGGATTGGGGACGAGGAGAGCCGGAGGTTGACTGAGTTGGCTTATTTGACGTGACTGTAATTGTAAGGGGCGAAGCATAACATCCCTCAACCATGTACTTACTTCATATTTATCCTGTAATTATAGTCTGTTCGATGTATATGTCTGAAAACATGGCGGAACAACTTCTCTTTGGGCGCCTTCGCGCCCTATGTACAGACACAAACATTCATCTTGCGAGCTTGAGTGGTCGTGGCTCTGTGCATGAAGGTTTGGGGCTCGATGTGAGAAGCCCCGGGGTTCACTTGCTGGGCGCCACGCTGCAGGTGAATGGTACGGAGTCGTGTGAGACTAGCACGTCTTTTGCGCGACAGTGATGTGCTTCCAATTCAAGCGCTTCTCTGATTTCAGAGGGGCAGTGAACTGCCCTTCCAATTCTTTCTCAGTCGATCTGATTGTTGAGGTCTTTAAGCTGAAATCGACATGCCTCGCCGGAGGTAGGCGGGCTGATATACATACAACTTAAACCATCTTCTCCGAGTCTATCGCATGGACAAGATAATCAGATCGCATTACAATCGAAGTTTTGGGTCTGCAACCGTTTTCGGTCCTGTTGCCGTTGGGCGATGCCCCATGCTTAGATGAAGTCAATCAGGATCTCCAAGAGGAGCGAGTGCAACTCTCGATGTAGTAACACCCAGTCCCGTACTAGTCCTCACTTACTAGACGCGTTACCCGTATCAATCTCTCTAGCTCATCTTCTACACACAGAATAACCTTCCCCTCCGCCACATCCCCATTCTCCACGTGGTTCAAATTCCTCAATATCACCTTTCTCGCCATATCACAGACAGTGTCCATGACCAGCGGGTCTGCTACCGCTCCAATGGTCCGACTCGGATGTGCCATTACTAAGGTCTTAATGTCCAGCCGAATGGTATGAAGTCGAGTGAGGCGACCCAGCGCTTGTAACGCCTGTCGTGCAGCAGTGGTGTAATTCTTGATAAACTCTTCCTCTGATTGCGGAGGATATCTGCGGTACGAAATGCAGATGAGAGGAGTGACGCGAAGATGCGGGAAACAGTTGACAATACCTGTCGCAGAACTTATGTGTCAATTCTTTGCGAATTCGTAGAGCACTTACTTAGGATATCCAAGTCACATAACTCTATAGAAAGCTGCAGGGAGTGAATTTCTTGCCAAGCACACGATCTGAGCGTGACGGGTCGTTTATGCGGCATTTCCGTGAGGCTTAAGTGTCGAACATGGGGAAATATTGGTGCACCATCTAAGGCAACGAACTTGTCGTAGAGACAGAGCGGGAGCGTCAATGTATGTATAGTCGGAAGAGAAATATCTCCCCCGAACGCGTCAGACAGGAAGGACAGACACTTGTCTTGTTCGTGGTTGCTGGGGAATGATACTATCTGTAGTGTATGAAGGTTTGGGAGAAGCCTGAGGCAACGCGTAAATTCCCGGTACACATTGCGAGAGGAGAACGCTGTCAGAGCGACATTTAACACGCTTGGAGATAGTCAATCATGAGGCCAACTTCAAGGCAGACTACAAAGACTCACCGAACGTAGCTAGCAAGCACTGGAGCGCGGATGGTCACAACTTCAAGCCAGAATACAAGCTCTGTCGCCATGGCCTTGGACCTATCGGTAGAACATCCTTCAATACGCAGAGCACATGCTTCCAGGGTCTCCCACAGGAGCGGCTTGAAAAGGTGGTATAACACCCGGCACGTCTGCGATAAAGCGAACATGACATCAAACTTGATACGGTACTTCTCCGGGAGTATCCCTGATCGCATGCACGGGATAGGCACGGAGGGCAGGTAAGATAGAATCTCGAGGTGAAGTTCCATAGGCAGTGTAGGTAGACCCTTTGTGTTCGCGTCTGGAGGAAGAGGCGGGCGCGATGACAGCTCCACATCATCTGGGAGCTTTCTTCTCGTGCGTCGTTTCCCGGATTCAACTTGGGGTTTACTAATACTAGAAGCAGTGGGCGCGATCTTTCTCTGCTTCGCGGCAGTCTGCTTTACGGTGGGCGCCTTGGGCATCCGTGAGATCTCACGTTAGAGCGATCTTCTTTCAGATTAAGAGACGCACACTAGCAGACGTGGTGGTTGAAAACAAGGATTCTGTTTCAAGATAACACGTGATGTCGTAATATTCGAGTCGGACCTGCGTAGCCTGCGCCTCTAGTAAGTAGTTGCGGTACTGTCTCGTGAACTCAACACGCATTAGGACCCGCGGCTCTGCAGCAAGAGACATGAGGCTCCTTTTCATTTGCAGATGTGATAAATCGAGAGCGACGCGTCTATGAACGGGTGAGTTATGGAGTCAAGTTGGCGGGACTGTTCAGATACTTAATATGGGAAACCCGCGAATTCGAAACCGGATTCTACTAACTAGTTACAGGGCTTTTATAATCTACAAGCGTACGCTATGAATACCAATCCGAGTGACTAGTAATCTACAGCGAGAATGGTGAGTCGGAGGGAATGGTACCGGTGGAGTGCGCTGGGATCGGGAGTACCGGTATCGGGTGCAGCGATGCGCTTGATATTCGTTCCAACAGCAGATTTACGTCGCACGAAGCTCTGATCAGGCTCTGATGACCACTGACCGGGACCGATTCTGATATGTTGGGGCGTGTTGACAAGGTTCAGGCACAAATGATGGCGCCGATTTCTTTCTTTCCGACCATCGTCTTCATTTCGGTATACGGTTCTCGGTTGCTCTACATCTCTCCTAACTGTCGAGAAGCGCGTCATGAGGTACTGACCTGCCTATGGGTTCCCCCAGAAAGCAAAAAATTCACGCGATTTTTTCCATAGGTCTGATAGCAACGCGTATAGCCGACACAAGTTGAGCGCGCGTCGCGTACATGGAAATTGGAGGCTTTTGTGCAGCGGAGCCTTTCGCTGCACGTACTTCTCTTGACGAGTACTACGAGGGCGTCTGTCTGGTTTTACAACGATCGTTAAGGCCATGTAAATCGCGCCATTCTTGTTCGTTTAGGACCAGGAGATGGACTTTCTGCAAGCCCCTGTGCGGTGACCGGTGAAGTGGGCGAATTTCCCTCTCATTGGAACCCCGCATTCAGTGTCACAGTCATTTGACCTTTCGATAGGAAGATGAGCCATATTGGTTGTGCACGCAGCGTTAAGTCACTCTCACCTTGGCGCGCGCAATGCTGTTCGCGACCTCTAGATGATCTTGGCGTTGCAAGGGATGAGGCGAAATTGCCGCGTATAAAAGCCCAACGGTGGTCGTCCAATCTTCATCGGACAATTCTCCTCCCACTCCAAGATGTTCAATCTGTCTGTGGCTTTCGTCCTCCTTGCATCGCGTCTTGCCTCTTTCGTCTGGGCCGCTGATGTCAACTACGTCTTTGACATAGCCAACGACATCGTCGCGCCAGATGGTTTCCAACGTGCTGGGGTCATCGTCAACGGTATTTATCCTGGTACTTTGATTCAGGCGAACAAAGACGATGTTTTGCACATCACGACAAACAACCTCTTGACTGATCCGACCATGCGGTATGGTGATATCACAATTTCCTTGTTATGGCACTCATACTTTCAACAGGCGTAGTTTGACTATTCACTGGCACGGTTTGGTATGTGGCACTGATTCTACATTACACAGGTACTTACCAAACGCCCTCAGTTCCAAATGCGAACCGCTTCCGAAGATGGACGTAAGCCTCTTTCTTAGATATTTCATTTGTGCCCGAACGCTGACCTTAAACAGCGGCATTCGTTAATCAGTGTCCCATCTCTCCCGGTCATTCCTATACTTATGACAGTAGGTCTGTTCTTGCACGTAGAATGTATCTGATCTTCTCCTTCACCAGTTCCGTTGAACGGCCAAGCTGGTACTTTCTGGTACCATAGCCATCTGTCGTCCCAATATGTTGATGGACTTCGCGGGTCAGTACATTAGTATGGTTTTACTCGACAAATACGCTGACTCGATTTATTTTCCAGGGCCCTTGTCGTGTATGGTACGCTTTCGAATTGCTCTTGCTTTGATGCACGCCGACGTCTCGGCCTATATAGACCCGGAGGACCCGCACTTGAGCCTCTACGACGTCGACGACGAGTCGACCGTCATAACCTTGGCTGACTGGTATCATCCGGTGGGTCTCCCTAGTTGAAACCTATCTCCTTCACCTACTGAATTATATTCAGTCGTCCGTTGGTCTCTCCGAAAAGTATCTGCACGTGCAGCCGTTCCACGAGCCTGTGCGTACCAGATTGGCAGACCAGTCTTAACAGGCTAACTCCAAGCAGATCGCCGACAGTGGAGTCATCAATGGCAAAGGGCGATACGTGGTGAGTGACGCTGTTCTTTCTGAGCGACTTCCTTGTCTGAGTATTCCGCCAGGGTGGACCGAGCGTTGAGTGGTCCCGTATCAACGTTGTCGCCGGAAAGCGCTATCGTTTCCGCTGCATCAACATTTCTGGCTACGGTCAATTCACCTTCTCAATCGCAGACCACGAGTTGACGATCATCGAGGTTAGTACTGCCTGCATTGACACTACTATGTACTCAGGAACATTACTAGGTGGATGGCATCAGTCACGAAGCGTTGACTGTCGACTCTTTCGAAATCCTCCCTGCGCAGCGATACTCCTTCGTTCTGAACGCCAACCAGCCAGTCGGCAACTACTGGATTAACGCCCCTATGGACATGCACCATGCTGCGGACAACGCCAACTGTAAGTCTGTCCATTTATATTAAAGCTCAGCGCTAACCGTTGGGGTATCAGTGGACGGAGACAATGTTAAGGCTGTACTTCACTACGAAGGTGCACCTGACGAAGAACCATCCGATAGCCGGGATCTCGTTGCGTTGAAAAAGAATGACCTTGAGGAACACCTCCTCGTCCCGCTTTTCAACGCCGAGGCCCCTGGCGGTTCTGGGCCCGCCGACCATGTTATTGATCTGCACTTCACCGAGGCTGTTAACGACACGACTGGCTCTCGTATCGTTAGTTGTTGTTTATGGCAGTCGGTGATTTGCTTTTACTAACAACCGTACTTGTTAGTGGACTATCAACGATGAAAGCTATATTCCACCCGACCTTCCGACTTTGTTGAACATCATGGCCAACAATGCTACGGGCATGGGGGACTTTGGTCCCAATGAGAACACCTACGTTCTTAACTACAACGAAACGGTCGAGCTCGTCATTCATGGATCCGCGGGTGGTAAGTGCTTCCGGCTCGCCTTTTCGCCGCCCACTGATTGATGATGCCATCTGTTTCAGGACACACACAGTGAGATTCAGTTCATTTATGTTCTTCAACAGCAATACTGACCAGCATGTAGCCCTTTCCATCTCCACGGCCATGCGTTCTCCATCGTCCAGGGTATGGACGGGCCAGCCAACTATATTAACCCACCCCAGCGTGGTGAGTATACATCGGACACCCTTTGGCGCTGTCGTTCACCCTCATACATAGACGTTGTCGGTATTGGAGGCTCGACCGTGATCCTGCGCTTCCGCGCTGACAATCCCGGACCTTGGTTCTTGCACTGCCATATCGGTGAGCTTTTTACTTGAGGATGGTCGGCAGGAACTCAGCTCTTTACCTTTAGACTGGCATCTCGAAGCAGGACTGGCTGTGGTATTCGCTGAAGCTCCCAGCGAGGAACGCGAAGGACCCAAATCACTGATCATGAAGCAAGAGTATCTCGACCTTTGCCCAATCTATAATGCTCTCCCGAAGGACTTGCAGTAGCCAGACTACTTATTCGTATTTATCGATATTTCAAATTTCAATCTATGTCCCTATGCCATTCACACGGATGCCACTTTTTTGCGTGAGATGTCAACTGGCTGGTACCAGGAATGAACGTACAAGGTTTTCAACCCCTCTACGGCTTCGAGAACAGCCTTTTCTCCATTCCAGATGGGGCTAGGAGCTTCAGCTTCGGATCACGGACCGATGGCAACACGGCATTTTGATCCTCTTCGAGGCAAGTATAAATCAGACTCTGTTCGAAGGAGAAACAATGATCTCCTCCTTGCTCATGGCTGGGGCTTCCCCCTATTTTAACCCGCCCGTCCTTCGTCACGCCCACTAGTGGGTCCGTATGTACTCCCGCGTTCTGGTCAGTGGATCCCTTCGAGGTCTTGTTTTTTCGCAGCTTTGGAACTGACTACTTTCTCCCTGGTTATTTTCTCGGCTTGCTCTACGAAAGAGCAAGGAACGACCTCACGGAGTATTATTTTTCCAACATCTATGTACTGTATTGGCGGGCGGGCTTCCCCAGATCGTCGTGTCTCATTCTGAAATGGCTGCCGATAACTGATCCGCGCGTTTCCCCTCGCATTTGTATAGCTCTGAGATGGCGGTTGGATATATATACTCCATCCAACCGCGTACACCTCCAACGTCCAGGCTCCTTTCGCGATGGCACTGAACGACGACGACGCTGCACTCGTTGGGTCTTACTCATCTACATTTTTCTTTGGTGCGCTGAAGTGATTTACATTGTACAGTTCGCTGATGGAGGTTAGGGATATATCTGGTAATTGCAGCAGAGTGCAGCAAGTTGCTCTATCAGCGCTACAAGGCTGGGCACGGTCACACGTACCTCGCAACCACACACGTCTTACTCTTCGTGTTCATCAGTGCGGTAATTCTGTCGTTTCATCGGATACAGTATCTTCTCAAATCACATTGCAGAGGTGTCTCGTTGTGGCTTACCGAGCCATGAACGCGTTCAAACATGCCACCATTATCAAGGGCAATTCTAACATGGGAAATTACGCAACGCCAATGAGTCTAGTTGTCACCACCCTCTTTGTGCTTGACGTACTCGTTTATGATGCATTTCTGGTACATATTTCCATTCAACTTGATTCCCAAACACTAATCACGACTCTAGATCTTCCGAACTTTCGTTGTGTGGAATCGCAGGGTCATCGTCATTGTAATTCCTTTTCTCGCATCTCTTGCTGACCTTGGTAAGTTTGGACTCGACCAGGAACCTTTGCGTGCTGTCCCTCAAGTTTGCTTAGGAGCTGGCATTTGGGTGATATACCTGGAGGCTACCTTCACTAGACCCCGAGGTTTACCGACTAATATTGTAGCGGTCTTCACCGCCTTTTCATGCTTAACGGCGTTCGTCAATATTGTCTGTTCTGGCAGGTCACTTCCCGTGTAATTTTGTCCCATATCTGACCATGTCTGTGTAGGACTCATCGCCTATCGAATTCTTGGCGTTACAGACCGAAACAGCGGCGTCAAGGTGGACGATTCTTTTACACTAGTAGTAGCTCTTGTCGTAGAATCAGGTATGTCTTATGGCTGTATTTTAAATGGAGATTCGACTTTCTTCTAGCTGCCGCGACTTCTCTCGTGTCGTTGTGTATAGTCATCACTCTCGTGGTTCGATCCTTCTCAACCTTTATCTTCACGGACATTGTGAGCCATTCTTTCAAAGCCGGGGTTGGTGTTGTTATTGACAAGACATTCTCAGTCTAGTCCTACCATTGTATGTTCTTTTTATGATGCCACACAACCAACGGACTGATCAGCATTGGATTATTCACAGGGCATCGTGGTATGTGATTTGTTTTTCATTCGTCGGTCGTGCTTTTTCGACGTGCTTGTGCCTCCAGTTTTGTAGCATTGTTATACGCGTCAGCCAAGGACGAAGTCGCGGCGACTCCACTCGTGCCACCTCGCTCGAGCTCCGCTGGAACCTTAGTGGAAACGAGGACCCAGAAGCCGCCACCTCGACCGGCAATGTCCCGATCCACTTTGATCGGGCTGTACGCACAGAATCGGAGAACAGTAGCGAAGATCAAAACTTACATCGCTCCACCTCAAAAATTGCGCGTGTTCCTCCTTCAGAGTTACCTGCTTTGGAAACAGCTTAAAACGAGGCGTACTAGTCATCTACCGACTTGTCGATGCGGAGTAGGCAGGAAATGTTGAGGGTGGATGCCAACTTACTGGTGTGATATATACTACATGCATTTTGGGATAATCAGTCTGTGCTAGGTGCTAGTCCTCGCTCACTGGACGCGTAACCCGTATCGATCTCTCTAGCTCATCTTCCCCACATACCTTAACTGTCCCTTCAGCGATATCCGCGTTCTCCGCTCGATCTAAATTCCTCAATATCAACTTTGTCGCCATATTGCAGATACTTTCCGTGACCAGAGGGTCTATGGACGCTTCGTTGTCCCGATACGTCTTCACTCTCGTAGTGTCGAGCAGAATGGTATGAAGTCGCGTCAGGCCGCTCAGTGCCTGGAACGCCTTCCGAGCCTGAGAGATATATCTTTTTGTAAACTCTTCCTCTGACTCCCAAGGATATCTGTAATACGCTATACAGAGTCGGGGTGTGACGCGGAGATGCGGGAACCGCCTTATAAGATCTGTCAGTGAAATGCATTAGTTGTTTGAATCTCGTGCTCAAATTCAAGCGATACCTACTTAGGATATCCAGCCCCTCGTTGAGACATACGATAACCGTGAGCTGAAGAGAGTGAATTTCTTGAGTGCACGGTTCGATGGACGTGAGGGGATGTCTGAGGCCAGCCGTGTTGTGGATTTCCGTCAAGCTCAGGTGTCGGAGGTTGGGAAATATTCGGTGACCATCAGAGGCCACAATTATTTCGTAGATGGAGAGCGGTATCGTTAGCGTGTGTATCGTTGGAAGAGTTATATCTCCTTTAAGTTTAAACGCCTCGGACAGACGCCACAAGCACTTTTGCTTCTCGTCGTCTCCGGGGAACGACACTATTTGTAGCGTGTGAAGATTTGGGAAAAGCTGGAGACAACGGGTAAATTCCCGGTACACATTGCCAGCGGAGAACTCTGTCAGAGCGACATTGAACACACTTGGAGATAGTCAATCATGAGGCCAACTTCAAGAAGGCAGGCTATAAAGACTCACCGAACATAAGTAGCAAGCGGTGGAGCACGTATGGTCACAACTTCAAGCCAGAATACAAGCTCTGTTGCCATGGCCTTGGGTCTCGGATCGGTAGCACATTCTTGACGCAAAGCACACGCTTCCAAGGTCTCCCATAAGAGCGGCTTGAAAAGGTGGTATAACACCCGGCACGTCTGCGATAAAGCGAACATGACATCAAACTTGATACGGTACTCTTCGGGGAGTATCCCAGATCGCAGGCACGGGATGGGCACGGAGGGTAGGTAAGATAGAATCTCGAGGTGAAGTTCCATAGGCAAGATGGGTAGACCCTGCGTGTTCGCGTCGGGAGGAAGAGGTGGGCGAATGGAGAGCGCCAGCGGTTCAGATGTATCTGATGGTTCCTCATCGTCACCCGACGGCTTCCTCCTAACGCGTCGTTTTTTGGGTTCAACCGACGACTTGTTCTTGCGGTCGATCGGCTTGCTCTTTGGCTGCTTCCTGGTAGCTTTGGGCATTGTGAGGTAGACTAAGGTATCTTCTCTTAGATTAGGAGATGCGTGGAAGTTGAAAGCAAGTACATTTCAGGTCTCATGCCATTGCTGAGTCAAACACATCGATCATGTGATTGTAATGTGAAATTCTGAGAAATGAGCGAATGCACGTCGGACGCGACGAACGCGCGCGCAAGGTTGTATTGTCACCGGCACAGAACACTTCTGATTTGAACACAGACATGTACATGGAACATAACTATAAATACAAGAGAATCGGTTCTATAAAGTCTAACAGAACTCCTTCTAAACCTTCGTGACAAACGGGTAGTCTATATATCCCTCACTGACATCTCCAGGACTGAAAAAGGTAGCCCGATTGTATGCATTCAGAGGGAGATTCTTCTTCAAGCGATATGGAAGGTCGGGCTACAGTCGTGAATTGTAAGCCATTGAACGTGGTCTCAGCAGAAGATGGTACTCACGTTGGCAATGAAGTGTCGACCAAACGCGATCAGATTTCCTGGCGTCTTGTCAGCAGCTTCGATCGCGGTTTCCCTCTCATAGCCTCCAGCAGTGATTAACGGTCGCGGAGACCAGATATCGCGAATGAAATCATTCGACCACTCCTTGGGGAACGTCTCCCGGGTGAAGACGCCGCTAATACGCGGCTCGACGACGTGGATGTAGGCGAGGTTGGGGAAGCGCTCCTTAACTTGAGTGACAAGATAGGTGTACGTTGGCTTTGGGTCGTCCATGCGCATTTCTGAAAGCAAGATGAGCTTGGGGAAGACAGAAAGCGAATTTAGTCGACGTACCGAGGAACTCATTCCAAGGACTGAGACGGATACCCGTCTTGGTAGCCCCGACTGCCTTGACTACGGCTTCGATGATTTCGAGTGCAAACCTGCACCGGTTCTCTGCGCTTCCGCCATACTTGTCGGTGCGCCTGTTCGTTTTATCTTGCAAAAATTGGTCGATCAGGTATCCGTTGGCCCCATGAATTTCGACGCCTACGAACGTTAGCTTGATAAGACGCGATGCCGGGGACAGCTTACCGTCAAAGCCAGCTGTCTGTGTAGCGTTGATTGCGGCCTGCGCGAACAGCGCTACGTATTCCTCGATCTCGGGAATACTCAAAGGTCGAGGAGCCTCCTCTTTACCCGTCACCCTAACATCGGACGCAGAGACATACGGCAGCGGGTCGGATGGGTCCTCTTCATGTAGACACTTGATGTCTGCTGCGCGCCCGAGGGCCCAAAGCTGTCCAAAATGGAAACTGCCTTTAGCGTGTACGGCGTCTGTGATCTGCAGGTCGCGTAGTCAGAAACATGGCACGCGTAGAGAGCTTTGACGAATGCTCGCCTCTTTCCACGCGTCTAGTTGCTCCTGGGTGTAGAATCCCGGGACGTGCGGTGAAAGTCCCGCTTTGCGGGCGATGAGCGTCGCTTCAGAGATGAGAAGCGTCCCATATTGGCTGGCTCGTTGAGAGTAATACTCCTTCATAAGCTTCACGTTGGGGACATGACTCTTCTCGCCCGACTTGAGTCGGGTAAGACCAGGAAGTACGATGCGGTGGCGGAGCTGAATATCGCCGACCTGGATAGGTTGGAAAAGCTGGGATGTGCGAGTTGAAGACATTGTTAATCGAGAAGGCGGGGAGGTTGTTGAACAATAACCGTTCCTCAACTTCCAATAAATAGCAGGCCAAAGCGCGCTATACTTAGAAGGCGTACGCGTCTATATATAAATATCAGTTTCATGATTCATACATCAGAGAGGAAGGCAGCGCGAACAACCGTGTCAAATTGAGAGATGATTGTCAGGTGCCTCGGTTAAATGCAAAAGGAAGTGCTGCTGTTCGATAACGCGAAGTAGTAGATGATTCCGCCTCGGCTCGTCCGGAAGCCTGGCAATCAGTACGGAAAACCTATTCGGGTGAGCCGACGCACCAATTAACATCATCAAAGCCATGCTGGGACAGAAGTCCTTTACCACAAACGCAACTCTGGTCACATTGCCAATTTATGCATGAGAAAGCGTTTACTCCAAAGAATGTACGAGAAACCCGACCAGTCTGAGTCCCATGAACGGATAGCACTCGAAGAAGTTTCATCGCGTGCTGGTATCGCGAGCGGCGAGCTATCGCGCTTCAAGCGAAAGAGTATTTGCAACGAGAATCGGATGAGACTTCACGACGGGTTGTTCGGACAGACGCTGACGTGTAGCCTGGAGAAAACAGCTCTCGATGTTGAATCACTACGAAAATATTATGACAGTACAATTGGCCTGACGTTCACGCAACATCATCTGTCCAGGGGTCCGTCACAATCACAACACTCACACCATTCTTCGAAGGCAGGAATGGCGAGTCGGCCGGTGGCTTGAGCTCGACAACAATGAAGTCTCTGACTGTGACACCCGCGGCAACGAATCCCCCTGTTTTCACATCACTGTTGCATCGCACTTCGCCCTCCCAGTCCATGTGGTCCTCCAGCCTCGGAGGTGAACGCGACAGTGGAGGAGGGACTGCACGTACAGACCCCGACCCAATGACAGTCGAACGTGTGAAAGTTTTCTTGTTCAACTCGACAATTACGTGTCGTAGCAAATAGACAGATATCGAAGACGGGGAGTTCTTTGGAAACGGAGAAGGGGGAACAGATGAATACGAAGGCGACGGAGCTGATGGAGGTAGTGACTTTGGTAAAGCGCCTGATGGAAAGAACAATTGCAGTGATTTCAGCGGCGCTGTTAGCTGGACATGGAATGGTATTGGATCTGTTATTGAGAATGTTTGAAGGCTCGGGACGAATAACTGGGGAGGTCGTGAGCTCCAATTGACACATAGTGAGAAGGAAGAAGCCCACGTTACAATTGATAGCACCCACTCTTCCATCGTTCTCTCGCATGCGTACAGTTGTCAGATTCTGTCTCCACTCTTCGGGCGACGTCTTTACAGATGATAGGAATGAAGGGCGATACAGGAGGGGCTGGGCTGGCCGAGAACGAGGCTCGTAATTGAGAGGAACACGCACACTGGTTAGAGCATTGGATAGCGTCAACGGGATAGTAGGTTTGTACTCAACATGTTATTCCTTGAAATGAAACCCAATGCCGGTTTCCGTCTGTCCACCACCTCAACTACAAGAATGTACTGGGAAACAAAACCAAGATGCTCTCCAATGAAGGTGGGAGGAAGCGCAAAAATGTTGGGTTCCCCGCTCTCATCATCTCGGCACATTTCTGGGAATCTGAGAGAGAATGGGATTGCCGCAGGACATAGATCCACAGATGTCGCCCCCGTATCCTGAGTACTAGCCCACAGGCGCTCAACGAGCTCGAGGGTATTAATCGTCCGACTCCCAATTTCGCTATTGATATTGGACAAAATCATTCGACCTAGCAGCTGCAAAGACGATCAGACCACTGGAACACGTTCAACAGGAAGACAGGAATAGAGACCTTGACAGTAACAGACGCCACGACCTCACGATTGTCCAGGAGCATCGCACCTTCAACGTGTCTACGCCTGCCGTAACGCGGTATCTCAGTATCTTTCTCCTGCCCAGATAAGGCGACGGTGACGTTGCCCACGGTCCTTAACCATGTATCTGAAGGAAGATGCTGTCGACGTGAAGGACTGTGCTCCAACCGAGATTCGCCAACACGAGGTGTAACAGAGTATTCTGGGGGGAAAGAGTATGGATCCATCGACGCGAATTAAGCTTGAAATGTCAATCGATCGATCTGCGCAAGAGTGATTCCTTTTGTAGAGACGTGTCTACGCCCTTACCCAACAGCTAATTTGGGCAGTGACTCGATGCAAGATGGTATGACTCGAAAGTGCCTACATTAGTTATCCGTAGTTCGGTAGTTTTCAGCAGAAAGGCCAATTCTAAGCCCTCAGAAATGAGCTGACTGCGTACTAGAACAAAAACCTAAGCGAACATTTTATTCGATAAGGATCTCGTAGTCGAAGAGTCTGAGTTTCCGCTGCGCACCTTACTAGACGACCGGATTGACGCGTTTCCCGTTGCATATGGCACACAGAGGATTGTATAGAGTTTGTAAGAATCATATCATCTTCCCAGCATCCACCCTGACCACACTGCTCGGTTCAGGAACCGTATTCGACAAATATTTGGGACTGGGAGAAGAAAGGGAAAAGCTAGGGTTCTGAGGCCCTACTTGCGCGAAATGAGGTGGATGAGTCATCTAGGAAAAATTAGTGACTGAACTTGACAGAATGCTAATGAACGCGTACTTCGACACATCCGCTGGTCTGCGCATTTGACTCCAGGGAAAGTGGCACGTTTATTCGTAAACACACATGGAACAAGCCTAGCACCATCTGTGCAAGGGTCTGGGACTACACACTGATTCCGTTCCTTGTGAGGCACGAAAAGCAAAGCCGAACGGGGGGATAGAGACCCAATACTATCCATTCCTTTGGAGGTATGTAGGTTAGTAACGCGATGCGCGTCATAATTGCGCATACGCGTACCTTCACAGTAACGCCACAAGCCGTGAAACCTCCTACCGCTACGTATCTGATCCCAATACAGGTGGTCGGACTGAGTTGCGTGCGAAGCCAATGGCGGTACTGGAAGAGATGCGGGAATTCGGTCCGATCAGCCGGTCCACGTTTCTTTTCAACCACGATTACAACCTTGCTCAACGTTCCTTCAGTATGGCTTAAGCGACCTCATACTCTGCTTTCCGGAGCATTTTCCAATAAATGGCCAATGACGCTCGTTTCAAGACGACGAGCGAAAGGACACGCTACTTAATTAACGCCCATCGTCGGGTCTCGGAAGGGCGGTGACAAGCGCCACCGCAAGATAACATTCAGGGTTATTCTCGTATCCCTTCCAAACTTATATTAGCGCCTAAGTAAGTATCTCCAAGCCCGCTATCCGCCGTCTCGCTCGCCGTGGAGGTATACTATCAGCGGTCTCATCTACGAGGAGACGCGTGGTGTTTTTTGGAGAATGTGCATGTCATCGATCTCGTCGCCTCATGCGCTCTCTACTTAATACTCTCTTTTCACCCAAATCCCCGACTCTGTCACCTACACCGAGCACGCCAAGGTTTGTTAACCTCATACGCCCGGCTATACGCGATGCTCAATGTTTTCGTTTAGCGCAAGACCGTCACGGCCCTCGACGTTATGTACGCTCTGAAGCGCTCTGGACGCACGCTTTATGGTTTCGGAGCTTGAACATTGCCTCACTCGATCTATGTACGAACATTTTTGATGCCGTCATGACTCCTCATCCATTGCTTGCAGGTTAACTTATGCCCCACCGTGATTTGTACTACTCGTTTGCTTGTATACTACCGGACAAGTGTCAATACCACTTACGATGCATGCCACTTCTACTGTTTGATTGACTATTAACACCCAAAGGACCATTCGTGTGGGCGACTAGATAGTCTGATTTAACGAAGACGAGGGTTCCAACTGCTCTGCATATCACCTTGAGTGTTCGACTCGTATTCTCCCCTCCAGCAGCAAGAGCCGTATACTAGGTCTAGTTGGGATTTTCAACCCAATTGGTACGTACCTTCTCTCCTGCTTTCCCTCTGTCTCCCTCACAGTTTATCTAGAAGACTCGCGTCACGTTCTTCCCGCACGGGAATGTCTTCCACGCGAATGATTCAACGCAGGATCAACGCCGCCAGCCCAGGCTTCGACTCCTCCTTAAACGACATCTTTGATTTCAGATGTTCGGGTTTATCAGCCCACTTTGGACACTCGACGCCGAGTTTCATTCGGTACCTTTTAGCGCCATATCCCCAAGTTTCTGTACTAATAGCCCAGGTTATATGAATAGCCCAGGTTATATGCAGGTCGGAATGACAGCCGCGGTGAGCAGCGGCCTCGCGATGCGAACTGCCCACTGCTCGCATACGGACGGCTTACGAAAGGATAGGACCACACTTCAGATGTGAGCTGGACGACTTGAGCCGTGTTAGGATGGACAACACCGGGGTAGTCGACTACCCCCGTGGACGCACATTTCTCTCTTGCTCGACTCGTCTTCGCCGGCAAAGAATTTCAACACGGAACACCTATATGTACAAGTCAAGGCTGGAACCAGTTAGATAACTTCCTGGTTACTGATGTCGACTTGGATCCGACATCGTTCGGCTTTATGATCGAATTCGGATACAGTGATGGTGACTCGGAACTCGTGTAAGTTCGTTACTTTTGCCTACCTGTTTTCTTGGACTCATGGCTTCTATCAGTAGGATCAAGCTACACGGCAGCCATGCGCTCGCGTGGCGGGCTACTCACCGCTGCGATATAGCCGACTGGTACAAAAATGACGCGACACTGCGTACTCTTCGTTTCGCCTCAATTATTGGTTCACAGCGTGTTCAATAGTGGTCTTGACATCCCTCATGTGGACCTTGTGATCAACTATGACATGCCCACACATTCCAAGGATTACATCCACAGAGTGGGCAGGACAGCGTGCGCAGGCCGTTCCGGGAAGGCCATCCTTATCGTGACCCAATACGACGTAGAGCTTCTTCAGCACTTGGAGGCAGCTCTATCGAAAAAATTAACGGAATGGTCTCTGGATAAAGACGAGCTAGCGGCATTCCGTGGGACTGTTGATGAAGCTGGGAGATTGGCTGTGAACGAGTTGAGGGAGCTCACGTTAGGGAATGTTCACCCCCCGACTGGGACGGCATCAAGGAGGGCGATGCTTTCCTGAGGATCGGTCGCTCGTGGACTCCGTCGTTGTCTGACGATGAAGGGCCGGAAGGGAGTGCCGGTTGTGCATCTTCACGATATGACATGATCTTGGCAGACAAATAGTAGCTGTAAGGAAAATTCAACTCATTCTCATTCGTCAAGCCTCGACAGAGTATCAGCGCTGAGTCCATGTTCTCGGATGAGTGGTAAGCTGTGTCTAATCACCTGTCGCTGTGTTGCCAAAGCACGGTGGTAGAGGTTCTCAATGCGGCTGATCGTGGCGGCAGAGGCGGGGACGAAAAATCCTCCTCCTTTCGATGTATTTGGGTATAGACTTGAATGATGCCCTCACTAGAATGAGTTCCTCACCATGATAAGTGGTAACGGAACATGAAAGGTCACACCACTACGACCTCAAGGACTCAACAATACGTATAATATTCGGGAAAATGAGTAGTAGGGAGGTAAGTACTCGAATCAATAAATACTCAGAGATAAACAAGACAACTTTGGTTGCCAGAACCATGCCAGCGCACACACCGCGACTCCCTCTTCTTCAACCGGACCATCTCAATCCTTCCCAGTGGACAGCTTGTCGCCAAACGCCACCGTGCCGGCTTCACCTCGATGTTCATCTCCGTCTTGCTCACATGGTTTCTCTTTTACGACCTCCTGATCCTGCGCCTCCAGATCGATGTCCGCTGTGGCATGTCCGGTCGTCGTAGTCGTTTGCATGCTGTGATTTGGCGCACTGGCAAATCGCAAAGACTCCGTAGTAGAGAGAACATTGCTGCGCATGTGAGGGAGCGATGGGCGCGTCCATGAGTCATCGGGACGTGAATGACCGGCCATGACACGGGCAATGATGAGGGTTGGTGCAATACCCTGGATGGGGAGGTCAGTATGGTCAATAACTAAAAGGAGAGACACCCACTGTGATGCTGTATGATATCATCATGGGATAGCAATAGGCAGTTATGATTGCTGCACCAGTGTAGAACTGATATGCATAGGCAACAAGGAGAGCTATGTAGATGGTGGCATACATCACAGCTGATTCAACAAGAATCTCAATGATGCCGCGGTAGGTCTTGAGGCTGCCACTAATGCCACTAACCCGTACAATGCGTAACAGAATAAGGAAGGTGCACAGGCTATTTGTTGCCACAGTCATTGAATAATAGATCAGTGACCATTTTGTTCGGCTTGTGAAAGAAGTGGCCATATTGCCTGTGACGACAGAGACAATAACCATGCAGGCACTAACTAGTAAACACAAAATGTCAGAAGGACACGCCTGTAGAGGCATGGGACTCAGTGCTCACTTGTCTCAGTGATCAAGCAAAGGCTGGGTACAGCAATAATAACTAAATTTCCGCCATACAACACCCAGCAGCGCCAAATCTAATTCAAGTTATATCAGTGCTTCAGGATTACTTAAGCATTGGGAAATATATTCACCAAGATCAGGTCTGCAATGAGGACAGTAAGAACTCGAAGTATGTTGCTCGCGAAGAACTCAGGTAGATCATCGATACGAACAAAGTTGAACTCTGCCTCCAATGATATCCCATGGCCAATGAAGATCTGGTCAACACTTTCCCACTCCAGACCCAAAATGATAGTATTGGCAAACCATAAGAAGGTGATGATGCCAGCGAGAGTAATTCGTTTCCGATTGGGGTGAGGGCTCTCAACTAAGCAAGAAGTTAATCTGAGAGGAGGAATGGTCAAGGATGATAGGCACCCACTTATATAATACAAGGTAATGAAGAAGATGCAGGTGTGAATGCCATGACAGAAGGCCAGCAGGATGGCAGGATGTAGCCCCCCAGACATGATGGACTGAACATCAGCTACAGTAAGCCCGTAGTCCTCGAAAGTTGGAGACATGACGGTTTTTGGTTGGCAACTTGCACTCGTCTGCTTCTTTATATGCACTATCATAAATCCATAAATAACGGCGACACAGCCCGTGCTCATCATCTTCATCAGTGAAGCATCTACACATCTGACGAACTACATGGCCGTGTTGTGGAAATCAGCCCGCAGTATAGCCTCTAGTGATACGATCAGAGCGAAATAGCTGCTGCGCTGTTTTACGCGGCCATCCTCCGCTTCATGAGAATACGATGAAGGGTTGGTCGATGGCAGATCACATCCTGTCAAGTTTTCAACCGGAATTGAATGGGGGGATAATAAATTGCACGATTGATACGATACAGTGGCTGGCGTTTCTTTCTGGTGCGAGAAATCATATCAGGATGGTAGGTAACAAACATCGGAGCTGAGGTAAGCGACTGGGACCAAATGTTGTTCTCCTGATCTGACGGGACGGCGCAAAGGGGAGGGCGGTGAATGGCAGATAATCTTCGCATCGACGACGACCATCGAGATATGGTTAGCACATACGAGGGCCTATCGTGCCTCGTGTCCTGTTGTTGCATGAGAATTATCAGCCTACATTGGAAGGGCGAAGACGGACCTACCCGACTGTTAAGACGACCCATATCTAGGAGAACAAACAGGTGAGGCCACTGGAGGCGAAGGCTGGACTAGATGACCCCAGGAATGCCACTAGCCCGTGAAATTCATCTTTGACCATGCAGTTTCGACAGTTCTTCAGTCACGGCAAGAGCTTCCCGACTCTGACGAACACTGGACGAACATAGCGCAAGAGTTTGAGTAGTCGGTACGATATCAAGATAGTATTTTCCCCCATGTCCGCCGTAACAGTCTTCGCGCTCGTATTACTCCCAGGGTAGTTTTTTTTTCGTTTTTGAATCAAATACGCGCGCGAAAGTAAGAGTTCGTGCGAGAAGAACTTGGGGGAAGGCTGATAGCGAAGGCTGCGAAGCACATGAGCCGCGATGGAAGCACCACTACGAGGATTCGGTACTACAGGGAGATTTCAGCAAAATCTCACACAGCGTCAAGCAAAACTGACTTTGTTCAAACTCCTCGCGTCGTGGTAGTACAGCACCTTCATGCTATCCTCCAAAATGCGAGGGGCCTGCTCCTGAGTTAGATCGTCCTCGTGCCCTTCGACGGCTTCGCGCAGGAGAGGCTGGGCGATGAAGGCGCCATAAACACACAAGGTACAAGCCTAGCATCAGTTGTGGAAGGGTCTGTGATTTTGAAAGCACCGATTCCGTTCCTTGTGAGGCCTGGCCGAATGGAGGATAGAGCCCCACATTATTACATAGTCCTTGGGAGGGGATGTAGGTTAGTAACACATTGCATGTCGTACGCGTACCTCACAGTGGCACTAGAAGCCGTGAAACCCCCCACCACTACGATAATATTACATCTTACTTTACCCTCTCAATACAGGTGGTCGGTCAGAGTTGCGTGCTGTGGACTCGAAGCCAAAGGCGGGCCTGAATGAACTACCAGGAAGAGTTGCGGGAATTCGGTCCGATCAACCGGTCAATCTTTCTTGGTCTGCATCTTCATAGACTTACTCAAGGTTCCTTCAATATAGCTAAAGCGACTTCATACTCTGCCTTCTCTGGAGCTGTACTGTGGGATATCATCAACTTATCCATTGCAATATACTTTTGACCCCGCTCTCCTTGTAAACCCAGGACGACCAATCTGCACCTACTGCATCATCAGTACTTTTAGGAATGTCCTTTCACTGTTCTATGCTCTCCGCTCACCTTTCATTTTGATTGGGCATATGTGCGTTAGCATGCGGTAGCTGTGATTAAAGCGCGCTCCACGCATCTCTTGTTACTCTGCTTCATTTTGAACTAAGAGCGCCCAACCAGGCGGCATCTGCAGAGAACACGCCAGAATCATAGAATGGGTCGCAGCCGATAGGATACGCGGCTCGTCGATAGCTGGCAGTGTTGGCAGCTGATTCACGCAGTCCAATCCCGGCGAATGACAAAGAACGGAAGAGGTCAAATTGGATGCGCCACAATCGGTCCATGATGTTTGCGCCAATAACGCTGACATTAACGCACATGATGTTTACGTTACTCCAGACGGGCGTTTTATGCACCTGAGAGGCCTCGGCTGTGAAGTTTCAAGAACTCGAGAACAACGGAAAACAGCTGGGTCCAAGGGCTGTGGTATACATTTCCCAATGTGCTGCAAGTCATGGGTAACGACTATAATACTAAGTACTGAACGATACGTCGAGTTCATGGTTTGTCTTCTGTGAAATTGTCCGTGGGAGGCGTTATTATTTCGCTCAGACGTCGCTGGCGCGCTTCCTTCCTCCGTCTGACCCAGCTCATGCCACTGCCGTCGTCCTCGTCCTCAGCATCACCAGCCATACCATTTTCGCTCTGCACTCTGCGCCACATTCTACCGCCGACTTCGCGCTGGCTCTTGACGCTACCCATGCCGCCATACCCCCACTCTACAAATGTAGGCTCAGCTTCGGTGACAGAATCCCTCTTTCCGTATACGCGCCCGTTGAGCAGACGGTGGTTTGGAGACCGCTGGACTGAGGCTAGTAATCCCTCCGGCGGTGGTGAAGGCGCACGTCGTTTGGGCGATTTAGGGGGTTTAGGTTGGACACTTTCGCTTGGAGGACAAGACTCAGTGGAGGTTGTGCGCCCTCGAGGGGTTTCCTGAAAGGTCCTGAGAATTGCCATGCAAGAACTTGGAGGACTCAAGCACTGACCTCTTTCCCTGGACGGAAGACTTGAAGAAATTGTGTCTTCATTGAAGAGGGGGAATCTGGATTGAAAGACGGGAATAGGGTACCAATGGGGGACGATGCCCTCCTCGCTGCCCGATTGCTTGGCTTTAGTTCTCTTGCGTTGGGGGCCTCTGGACTCAGAAGGAGTGGATCAGGAGCGTCGCAGCCGGCGGCAGCAGTCTTGCGGTCTGGCAGAGGTGCAAAGCGGATTTTGGACATGGCGGTCGTTGGTGTCGTGTACACAGATAGCAAAGAAGCAGGGATACAATTGCATGATGGGTCATGGGAGTTTAAAGGAGACCTATGTGATCGGGACTATTGCCTCCGCTCTTCATTGTTCGACTACGCCGTGCTCAGCAAATCACTGTGACTTTGTGATCCAACAGCAATTATACCGCAGGATGGTCTTGGCTCGCTTGGATAGCTTCGCCTCGAGTGCGGCTCAGTCTCGCGCATTCAACACTGCACAGAAGAGGACTGGAATCCGCTCACGCCTGAGATCGAACGCCGGAACGCCGCCTTCCTTGGGGGGAGTACCTTCTACGATCTCGCGATCGCGTCTGGCCCCAGCGCTTCCCGAGATAATATCCTTGGAAGCCCTCGATTGCGAGGTTAACTCGAGAAGAAGGTGTGTTATCTTTCGAATCCGGTGCTTCCAAGCTGTGCCAGTAAATAATCCCGAAACGCTGTCTGCGTCTCCCCGATTGACAACTTCTAGCACCAAGTAGCTGCTTCTAATGACTCGAATATGCACCCCATGTACAGCGTGTGACACTCGGCATGTTGATCGTGGAGTCCTTCCTCAAAGTTGGGTTAAGCCGGATCGAGAGTTCAAAATCAATATGGTATGCGTTGAGGTCAACTCCTTGGAGCAGCTAACTAGAGCAATGAGTATCGCTTGTGGTCATACGACGGAGCCAGACTCAAGACTTCCCGACTCACCCGCTTCACCGCGCTGCGGCCACTCGTCTTCAGTGCAGTCTACATTCAGCCTTGCCTTATGTCTCACAATTGGCCTTTCCTAGCTCATGAGCTACTCAATAATCCCCGATTGGCCTAGTGGAAAGTTCTTGGGCATGGATGATGTTATCCATGCCCATAACCTACTCAATAATCCAAGCAACAAGATTGATACAGAAACTACCCTACCCTATCGCAAGAAATTAGAGCAGTGTTTGGTTGAGTGAGTATTCTTAATGGTGGTTGAGGCTGACATTACTGATCCTTTCTCCTAGTGTAGAAACCGCTGTTGTTGAGATTTCATCGGATTCTGCGAGATCTGTTTTCTTCCGGTGTTACAAGTCTCTTGTGTTGAGATGGAAAGTCATAGTCCTTTCAGAGGCCAATGACTCGTATCTCGATGCCCTTGACCATCATGGCGGAAAACACCGTCGAGGGCCTCCTATATGGGTTCCCGGCGACCCATGCCCTGATCCTGTGCATCTTGAGCGCGGAGTGGTTTTCTGTGAATGTGGTATCATGACGTACAATCATCGCGGACGTTTTGGACACTACCGCCTCAATGCTCCGAGGGTCAAGTGCCCTCCATGTAGTGAAGGGTGTTTGGTGTCTCGTGATTGGGTTAAGAAGATGGGGAAGAGGATTTTCTAAACAATCATTCCATATTTTTCTATTCTTGTATGTACAGCGTATCATATGGTAGAGTACCTACGCGCAGGGTATAGTACGCGTCAGGATGACAGGCTTCATAGTCCATAATCAAGAAAACCTCAACGCCACGAATATCAATTTGTGAGCTTGTGTTGAGAAGCTTTAGACTCGAGGGTTGAGATTCCTGGGGGATACGAGGTGCCGGGTACGACGCGCATAATGTGGATATATTGTGCAGACAGGGCAATTTCCAGACGGTTCCTGCGAGCATCCATCGGGGACTGTGGTAAGGAACATGCCCGATCGTTTGCTCCTGCCATCATCACAAACAGCGACTTTTGCTCAAAGACTGAGGAAGCTCCCCGATATTGAGTCTTTTGGCGCTGCTTGAGCAAGTAGTGGTGCGTTCCTTTCATGCAATTGCAATCGATTTGCTGAGGACGGAGTGCACATGGAGTGTCTCGCATCGTACTCGTTCAGCCTTTGCCGGTGATTCGACCTCACCTCGCTCTCGCGCGCCCTTCCTTGACCGGGTGTAATCAGACCATCTCGATATTCAGAAATGACCATTTATCGAAATCTCGAGTACATGGCACCATACTATTTTCTGCTTTTCTATATGAAACCCGCGTCTTGTTCCTAGCCTCCATCCCCCCAGGTTTCCCAGTCGCCACCATCATCGCCATGGCTGCTATCACCCGCCCCAAGGATGTCGGTGTCCTTGCTATGGAGGTTTACTTCCCCCTTCGAGTACGCCTGACCTTGCTGTTTTCGCAATCCCTTGACTAATCTTGGCCTAGTGCATTTCACAATCTGCTCTCGAAGAATTTGATGGCGTCTCCAAGGGAAAATATACCATTGGTCTTGGTCAGGAATACATGGCCTGGTCGGATGACAGGGAGGACATCAACTCGTTCGCGCTGAACGGTATGCTCTTGCCTTACCACCGCTAGCAGCACCCTCACCGTCATTTGCAGCTGTCTCTGGTCTTCTCGAGAAATACAACATCGATCCCAGATCAATCGGTCGAATTGATGTCGGGACGGAAACTATCATTGACAAGTCCAAGTCTGTCAAGACGCATCTCATGGACCTCTTTGCAGAGTCTGGCAACTTTGACATTGAGGGTATCGATTCCAAGCACGCTTGTTACGGTTCCACGGCCGCCCTCTTCAACGCCATCAACTGGGTCGAGTCCAGCTCCTGGGACGGCCGCAACGCCATCGTTGTTGCTGCTGACATTGCCGTTTACGCTGCAGGTGCGGCGCGTCCAGCTGGTGGTGCTGGTGCCGTCGCGCTCCTCATTGGTCCCGACGCCCCCGTTGTGTTTGAACGTAAGCTCCATTGCAAGCTAAATGTGTAACCCTTCTCACAGGTTCACGTACAGCTGTACACGGAACCTACATGGCCAATACGTATGACTTCTATAAGCCTGATCTGTCTTCAGAATACCCCAAGGTTGAAGGCGCCCTTTCTGTCGTCACCTACATTACTGCCCTCGACAATGCCTACACTGCGTTCAGGCGGCGAACTGACAAGCCGGAGACTGGCAAACAGTACTCTTTTTCGCTCGACAGTGTGGATTACGCCTTGTTCCACAGTCCCTATGGCAAGCTAGCTGTCAAGGGACATGCTCGCATGGCTTACAACGATTTCCAGTCCAACCCATCCGCTCCTCAATATGCTAACATTCTCAACCGGGAATCTGTATTCTCCCTCTCCCAGACCGACTCGCGAGTGGACAAGGACATCGAGAAGACCTTTATCAATGCTACCAAAGCCTGCTTCGAGGAGAAGGTTGGCCCCGCCATGGCGTGCTCACGCCGCCTCGGTAATATGTACACTGCATCCCTGTACGGATGCCTTGCTTCGTTACTGTCTACCGTGGAGCCCGCGAAGCTGCTGAACAAGCGCGTCAGCTTCTTTGCGTTTGGCGGTGGATGCGCGTCGTCGTTCTGGACTGCCCGGATCAAGGGCGATACCTCTGAAATCCGGGAGAAGATGGATCTCCTTGGTCGGTTGGCGGCGATGAAGGTTGTACCTTGTCAGGATTTTGTTGATGGCCTTGATGTATGTACTTTCTTGTCTAGCAGTGATAGATGGCTGATGATGGGTGATAGTTGCGGGAAAAGAACCATGGTAGGGTTTCGTCTATTCCGGAGGGTTTGGTGGAGAACATTTGGCCTGGTGCGTATTACCTGGAGAGTGTTGATGACAAGTATAGGAGGAAGTATTTGCGTGCTCCTGCATTATGAGATAGATTGGGATTCAAATACTATCTAGGATCCTCTTCACATCTTCCCTTTCAAATACTTACATCCGTCGTACACTTCCCTCGTGCGCCGAGTCAGTGAAGCAAAGGATAGATGAGGGTCATAGGAGGACCTTGGGAAACAAGGTGTTCACGAGGACAACGCATCCTAGTCTTCCTCTCCTTCACCCTTTCCGCCACGCAGTGTGGGATTATCCCTCCATGGAAGCTGGGCTTTGTTCTCTCCTCGCCTGAGGCTCAAAGAACAAGTAGGGAACACGACAAAAAGCCAGCACAGACTGAGCGGGTAAGTAAGCCAAGTGAAGAGCACAAATACATAGTGGTGCAGGAGTGTATTCCCGTCGTAGGCAACAACTCACGGCTGTGTATCAACTGTCCTACGCGGCTCTCCTCCGCCAATCTCTCCAATGCAAATGCGAATACGTGCGGTGGCGGCGATTTCGTGTTTAGGCCTGAAAAAAAGTGCTAACACTTGGCCAACGACAGACGAAGGAGCTGCACTTTAACCGTTATTGCCGTTTTCGAAATAGTTGGCACAGCTGCCTTTTTGGTCGATCGCGCGTTTTTTGACACCACCTCAAAAAGTTCGCCGCCTCGCGTCTCTGGAACTTTATTACAGGTGGGATGGGGGTTTTCGGACCTGGCGAACACGATGGCGTGGTCGGTTTGACGCTTGGATGTGCCGTTGCGAACTTCTGGCCAACAGGGTGTGTTTTAGGTTCAACGAGTCAGAACTTCAATCTGTATGACATCTGGGGCATGGTATCAGTCAATATACACTTGAATACATTAAATATAGTGTCCGATTTTTTTTTGGCATTGAGCGGGCGCGTCCTGCGCATATTTGAGCCGCCTAAGCGATCGTCACTCATACCGTACACAGTCGGTGATCTGTCACGGCACGTTCCTTGCTTTCCGCACCCACCACCGCCCTAAAACTGCTTTAGATTGCAATGGAAATAATCTCTGTAGAGGATAATAGAACCACCAACAGGCGCATCTTGCTAGCTGGTCCCTGCAATCAGACATGGATTCGTACTATCGGAGATGGCGCGCAAGGGGACATACTGTGGGGCCTTGAGCAGGTTTCGGGGCTACGGAAGGCCATGAATAACGTTTCCCAGCAGACTACTGGTGCGTATTCACCCAATCGCTTACAGCAGAGTTTGACTCGATATGCAGGGATCATCAACCAACTTTGGCGGGCTCAAATTAGCGCTGTACGGGGCGGCACGGCACAACACAATTTTCAGACAGCATATCATATGTATTCAAGTGTATCTAGGCCAGCAATTCATCCCAGATCCCATACAGAGCGAACTTCTCGATGGTTGGTACCCAAAGGCAGCTTATGGACTAGAAGTTCGCAACGGCACATCCAAGCGTCAAACCGACTACGCCATCGTGTTCGCCAGGTCCGAAAACCCCCATCCCACCTGTAATAAAGTTCCAGAGACGCGAGGCGGCGAACTTTTCGAGGTGGTATCAAAAAACGCGCGATCGACCAAAAAGGCAGCTGTGCCAACTATTTCGAAAACGGCAATAAGTCACGGTGGCTCGTTCTAATAGTGTCACATCAACTTGTCCAGCCCAAAGTACAAGTAGAGAGCCAAAAATGTTTTCCCAAGGAATGCTTAGAGGCAGCGAATAACCAGTGAGTTACTAGTCTGCCAGCGGAGGACTTCCAAGCAACGAGAAGAGATGTTCGGGGACAACCTGCTACTGGATACTGTATTCAGTAAGGTAGTAGACTGTGAAAAGAAGCAAGTCGTTTCAGATGCGGCCAAGCATTATGCGCCGCCGCTGCAACTTTTCTCAAAAATACTTTGTGCAAATGATTTCCGAGCTCGACGGTCTTCAGAATGACTACACGTTTTATAGCGTACACCGAGGACGGCGGCGGAAGATCTAGAGATTGAAGAAAGCCCATGCCCAGCGGTTGTTGGACAGCACTGATAGTTGTACCAAGGCCTGTCTTGAGTATTGCACACAAGATTCAGAACGGGGCTCTCAAAGGGGTTAAGAGCTATGAGTGTGTCAGCCGTAGCTCGTGAAAAGGAACAAAGACGAGATACGTTATACCAGTTGGGCACGAAGCTTCCAAGCGACCTTGGCAGGAGGCAGTCAAAAATAGAGTAGCCTGTCACGCCACTTTGTTACCTCGGTCCTGATTTTCACTTCGTTTCGTCCAACTATAGAGGACTCTTTCTTGACTCTTTCAGCAAGTTCTGGTCGCTTCCGCCTAGTACCTGCCGAATATCTTATGAGAAGCCTCTTAAGGGATCATCGAGTGTGGCATAACCGTGACTGGATTGCGACACCTTGCACGTCTTGCTTCGCCTCAGACTGTTCTTTGTGGTAGCTTTAAGGTTTCTGTCCTCCATCTAGGATGCGTTAATCACGCAGCGGGAGAGAGGTATTTTGAAACTCTCAGGCTGGAGGTACCATTCTTCCTGCTACAAGAAGATATTGATCTTCCGACCTTCTCCTCTTGTTCATGCTGCGAGTCTATTCAATGTACCTGCTCTGTGTGGCTGCTCTTCACGTGGCTAATTGCGGATATACTGGACCGATTATTCTGCCCTCGTACACTGTTAGGTGACTACCGCGAGTAAGTACGTGATGCGATACACGAGGATCTTGTAAGGTCGTCGTAAACGAGGTGCGACTTATTAGCTTCCATACCCCTCCATTCATGCACTCGACGGTCCAGTCCAGTCCTTGACGCTCATAAAGCGAAGGCCATTGTTCACTCATGACATGGTCAAAGGTCAATGGCATTACGAGCGCGTCTCTTCAATATAGTGAAGCGTTCGCTGGCGTTGATTGTCCCAATCAGGACCGGCACTATGTTACCTCGGTTGACTTTCGATTCAGATAGCTTCGGCGAGGACAGTCATCGCTTTGCCGGCATGCTCACCCATTACAATTTTCCTGACAAACTACGCTGGACTTCCGACTCGGAGGGAGCGACGGAAATGAGGATAAGGGCGCGAACATGTTCATACGGAGATTCGAACAACGTCAAGTGATCACTCGTACTCCGTTACATGTGGAAGAGACGCTACAAAGCCAGAGCCGCAATTGTAGGTGGCGTAAGAGGTGCGCGCGCAGAGCATGAAGGCACACCCAGTTCATCACTGAATGAACGAGACAGGCAAGAGCCCCAGGTGTCCTTACAGAAATAGAATCATGCCAAGGAGAAACGGCGTAACGTGATGAGTACACGCCCCCAGTCGTGAGGACTCTGTGCCAGACGAAAAACATTATGGACAAAGTAATATTTTCTCTACCGTCATATAAAAGGAGGCTGAACAAGCTATGAATACTTCAGACTCCAGTCCACCAGCTTCTTTCACATAACCAAAAATGTTCAAGCTTACCGCCACATTCTTCGCTCTGCTCACGACCACCGCCTTGGCGATGTCGGTCGTTAACCGCGCAGAGACCGTCTCTCCCGTCGCGTCGAGCTCCGGCATCGAGCTCGCTCCCAATGACATTACCATCTTCAAGACGTGCAACGACCCCAACCTCAAGGGGTTCTGCAACACCTGGTCCTCGAGCGTCTTGCCCTCCGGATGCGGCGACCTCGATGCCGGTCAGCAGCATGACTCTCTCTCGAGTGCCTCGACTCCTGCGGGCATCAAGTGCACCCTTTTCGAGTAAGCTACCCTCTTGAACAGACGTGAATGGTTGTTAATACGTTGTGCAGAGACTCGGGATGCTCTGGAAGGACCCAGCTCGTCGTTGGCACTCTCAACAACTTGGCCACCGTCGGGTTCGATGACACCGTGTCGTCGTTCAATTGCCAATCCGCTTGAAGCACCCGAGGTCCAGTTGTTGAAGTCAAAGGTGAGATTGTACAGTAATCAAGAGAGGATGCGAAAGCTGATGTATGGCCCAGGGATTGAAAGTCGTTCTTTACTAGCCGCTATGAAAGTCTTGCAAATTGTTCAGTATCAGTATTATAAGGGAGTTTTCGATGTACTTACTTGAAAACAAAAAAACAAGTCGCTCTTTGGTTGATTATTATGGGATGAGTTGGTGGATCCCTCACTCATTGTGGAGAAGTTCCGAAGAACATGCCATCGTTAAAGGATTAGTCGAGGCCGGCATGAACCTGGACATCCAGGTTACATTTTTTGAAGGCGATGAGTTTACAGGTCGCAGAAAAGTTTCATTTTCTTTAACGTCGGTCATCGATAACGGTCTATAAACGATAAAGGACCGCCTATTCTTGAACTCGCATAACCGCGAAAGGGAGGTCCTGTCCTTGTTATTCCAATGTCAATATCTTCTGAGTATGGCATTTGCCATGGAGTAGTTGTACTTTGACTTGGTAAAATCTCCTGCCCCCTTCTGAAATCATCACGGTTTCAGTTTGTTCGTTTGGCAGAACTTTACATAGCACTCGAAGATCTCGTCCGTTCACATTGGTGAGTCCAAATTGAGGTGTGTTAAAGCCCTACCAGAATCCGAAGTTGCAAAACAAGCCTCAGGCTTACTACGCCCTCCACAAAGAATAGATGCACCATGTCCAGTGTCACCTCACAGCTGCCTGCTGAGTGGAATCAGTACCACGACGGCGAAGCAGCCAAGTGTGAGTTGTTTCTCCCGGTCAGCGAGCAGCTCCCAAAGCCAAAAGATTTTTGTCTGAAGAGGTGCATCCTTTGAAACGTAAACACATAAATACTGCCTCCGTAATAACATAAGTATTCACATAAAAATGATAATAAAAGGCCAAGAAGCATGTACCATAAACTAAGCACAACCTGGAAGACAGGAATAGAACTCGAAGTCGAGCAGTGTTTTGTATGAATGTCCAGTCTCATCGTCGAGTGACTCATCTCATGACGCGTCGACGAAGGCGGCGATAGTATCAATTCCCGCCTCCCAGCCTGACAAGTTGGCCTTCGAGAACCCCAACCTGAACCCGGCGACGGCGACCGAAGGCGTTGATATCGTATTAGGTCCTCGTCTTCCTCCTCGGTCGATGTCTGGGGTTATAGAATTGGAGAATATCCTGCATCGGTTCGTTAGTTTAATCTGAGGCGTAGTATACATACGTAGTTTACCTACCTTCTGCGTGCCGAATGAGAGCGCTGCCATGATTGGAACTACCATAACGATTAGCTTAACGTCGCATTCAACGGAGGTGGCAAGTACCCGATGCTAGAAGGATATTCCACAACGCCGTTGATTCCTGTTCATGCGCCGCGATGTATGCTGCTAGCCCCAGCGCGAGCACCGGAATCGTTGTAAAGACCGCTAGGCGGACCATCATCGACACCGACTGGCGATGTTGCTGCGTCCCCTGTTGATCGAAAATAAAGATGCGGAATGCAATCCAGTTGCGATATAGAAAATACGCCAAGTAGACTAGAGCAGATGAGTCCAGATACAGATTGAAGAAGTGGCTTGTCGTACGTTCCCCAATAATACACACCGCAGTAAGCGGGAAAGCCATGCAGAGCGTTACAATCAATCTGCAAGCACATCAGTTCTGTATCATCGCCTCTGATACGGACGTACTGCGCGCTGGTTGTACTCTGGCAGAACATATGTGTCGGGTCGCGTTGTATTTGCTCTGGCTTGCCGATGAGCTGGAATCGCAATCAGTCAGAATTAAAGTAAAAGGGCCGCAGTTACTGACGAACAGTGTAACCATAATCATGAGTATCCAGAGCACCCAAGGCATGATTATCATCTACGATGAAAAGTCTTCATCAACGACCGGTTTGCCACCCTTCAGAGACCAAGCAGACGTACAAGGTCACGGTAAACATGCGAATGGTTGGTCGTCCCTAATATGAGAGCTCGAAAAGTAAAAATTGTCTGTCCGGATTCCAATCATGTCAGGCGTCGGTAGTTACTGCATATCGTCTAAAAACATACATCCATGATGAATGCCACGCCTGTGCTCTCAGCTCTGTCTACATCGTCAAGACACTTCACGTCGAAGAAAACTGAGACTCACAGCACGGGCGAACTATACACCATTACCATCTGCAACACGCATGTCCCAAAATGCGGAGTGTCCTCAATCTGATAGTTGACCAGCAGCAGGTACGAAAAGGCAAAGACCAGCCAGGAAGCTATGAAGCTATACCACGGGCGCGTGCGGTGTATGCGTTTTGAAAAAATCGCGGGGAGGAGCGTAAGCAAGAGCGCGAAGAATCCGAGGAAGGATATGCCGTCGTAGACCCGCACAGCAGTTACGTCGAACCACTCCGCGCTCTGTTCATCTGCAAAAGTAGCATTTTATCAGTACACGGCAGCATACCAGAGGACTCTGAACCGACCGTCCGAGCGCCAAGTATCGGTGGTCATGGTGGGAGAGGAACTTGGTCGTGACAGCATTTTAAGTCATTGATGTGTGGATGGATGTACATGCGACGCGATCAGATTGACGACAACCGTGAGCGCAGAAGCAGCACTGGCTGCAGCAAATTGTATTAGACTCGCGGGGTGGGACAAGGTGGGGATAAGCGGTGGGAGCGTTAGCTTCGATGCGGCAGTGATGACCAGCCCAAAAGAGGTTAATGAGGTCCCCATATATCACAGACTGGCCGAGAACCCGGAGAGTGGCGTAGACCCAAACGACCTGCAGTTGATGCAAGTCTTAAAGAGAAAGGCGAAACGATCATGATTTCGATGGCAGTCGTACAGGTTAGACGAGCGGTGAGCCGTAAGGGCAAGTATCGACCACGTGATGCTTTCCAACCCTCTTATTTACCTCCACCAATGGATGCCACTTCTCACCCCGAGACCCAGAAATGTGCAACAGGAAGTTTGTAATGCACGAGTGTCGGTAGATGGTGTCACAAGGACGTGTTCTACGTGCCGCGAGAATGCCCTATTACGCGCTGCTGCAAATCGCGCGAAAAAGAAGCGCGGGCGGGAGCTGAACGATGATCCGCCGCTCGTCAGATGCCCCCGCCACAGCCAACCACGAGAAATGTGCCTCCGAGTCGCGATCAGCCACTTGATGATGATGACAGCCCGTAACCAATTTCTGACTCTTTCCTAAAAATGCTTCAATTGTAGATCTGGCATAGGCTACGAGCTCGTTCTCGCTGCTCTAGAAAGAGGCGACCACGTCATCGCCACCGCCCGTTCAGCCTCCCTATCCAAGCTAGACGACCTGAATGCTCTCGGAGCCAAAGTCCTAGAACTTCATGTTACTGCTCCCTTGGACTCTCTTCACTCAACTGCGCAATCTGCAGTGGCCTTCTACGGAAGGATCGATGTTCTTGTCAATAATGCCGGTGAATTCAATATTCAATTCCGAGCCGTCGCCCTGTAAGTTTTCCGGTTCTTCTCGCCCCTCAAGGCCTCAAGTTTCGCTAACCAAGATCGGGTTTTTCGTAGTACCATTTGCTTGGTCATCTGCTGGCTGCCTTTCCAGGGGGTCGTCTCGTCTTGCGCCGGACGAATGTTCGCGGCCTTAGAGGCATCCATGGAATCCAAGTGTCTTTTCGGAGCTCGATGTCTCCCATCATAATGTGTTCAATTCAAGAAGTTCGGCTGATAATCACGGCCGCTGCTGTAGTGCCCGAGACGTATATGTCAAGTCAAGTCTCTGTATTCATCCTGGGGAGATCGGTGGGTATGGACTTCATGGGTACAGACCAAACTGAACGGCCATGAAGGTCTTGATGTTGGCATCAACGCCTTCTGTGATCAGCAGTGTCGGGGTAGGTGCTCGCGCGCGACCATGTGTTCCTCAATATTTATAGACGCCCGCCCGCGTTGATGGTTATGAGCGATCTCGACGGCTTTGAGAATCAGAAACCAATGCTCAATCAAGTTCTTTATAGCCCTGGGGAATCGATAGTTCCGATTTCAAGTCAAGTACCGTTATTCCTCTGACCAGCTGGACACGACGTGATGTGAGCGCTTGATTCTCAATTCAAGTCAATGATGCGTTACAGTTGAAGCCCAAGTTCAGCTCAGCTTCTAATGGGTGTTGTTTCGCACGTTCGGTAGCAGCAGGGGAAGAGGATATGAATGCCCTGGACTCGAAGGCTGTGGCGGCGTAAATTGAATCCTTTTATGAAGGTCGTCAGGCCAAGCGACCTAATCATCATATTCAGGACATATCATGCTCACATGTGACACTGTAGGTATTTGATTATGCAAACACGTCGGATGGAAGTACAGGAGATCTTTGGAGAAATAGAAGTTCAAGGACAGGAACACCTTTAATAGAACCGTCCTCGATCCGGAACGAGACGCGCCGGTATGAGCATTTCTTAGTTGGTGGCACACGCACCTGAGAATTCGTGTATCTCGCTGGACCAGAGAACGCAAGACGGACAAATGAAGCCTCCAAAGAGTTTTACAGACATGAGATCCTTCGAGGAAAGTCCCCATTTTTTCCCTATATAACCCAACTGAACAAGCCGTAATCTTCAGGCTACAGTCAAACAGCTCGCCTTTCTACAGCATGCTCAAGCTTACCGCCACTTTTTTCGCTTTGCTCAGCGCCACTTTGGTATTGTCGATGGTCCATCGCGCTGAGGGCGTTACTCCCATCGCGTCCAGCTCAGGCATTGAGCCGGCCCCCGACGCCATCACTATCTTCACGACGTGCAACGACGTTAACCTGCGGGGCCACCTGGACCTCGACCGTCTTACCCACCGGATGCGGCGATCTCGCTGCTGCCGGACAGCAAGACTCTGTCTCGAGCGCGTCGACCCCGTCGGGCATCGCGTGTACTCTTTTCGAGTAAGCAGTCTGCTACCAGCATGGTGAACAGTCGCTGATTGTTATGTTCAGAGATGCAGGGTGCACGGGAAGAACTCAGCTTGTCGTTGGAACCATTAACGACTTGGGGACTGTCGGGTTCCAGGACACCGCGACGTCTTTCAACTGCCGTTCCGCTTGAACGGCAGCTGTGCTGACTGGTGATGTTAAAGGTGATATATTTCCCCAGAACCAAGGAGACATCAAGCTGACAGCACCCCGTCATAGATGAAGTCAAGTCGAAGTATTTGTTTTTTTTGATTGTTGAAGCTTTCGATTTCATTCTGGGAAATATGCCTTGGTTTGTGAATCGTGTAGTATAGGGGAATTCGGCTGTACTCGTTTACTTGAAAAGTTTTTCTGCACCTTGTATTCTTGAACTATGGACTACATCTTACATGCTGCAAGTGAAAGTGTACAAGAGTAGTCATCTGATCATTCGACGTAGAGACGGTTCTCAAAAATGAGGTAGTAATATGTCCAACAGAAGAAAGGAATGCCCAAGGACAACCGACTCCTAGTTAGGCACATGTCACAGACCGACTAGGCACGCGTGTCTGTCTGTCGATTGTTGTTGCCGCTTGTAATGATAGATCCTCACTTTCCACTGCTCATTGTTAATCTTCGAAAAGTTCAATCCTCATTTGCGACTGTTACAAGAACGGGCGAATATCACAAGACAACATGAGTTATTGTACAGAGGGACTGCTCTGGTCTAACATCCATGGTGCGCTTGAGACAGGCAATCAACATCCTAGAACAGATCGACTTGAAGGAGACAACTTACAGCAGACACGGTTCTGTCCGCCAGGGCAGTAGCCACTGACGCCGAAGCTAGCCGACCTCCTGCAGTGAACGGAGGTGTCATCCGAGTTGTAGCAGTAACAGTTTTCCTTCTTCTCCAGGGAAGATTTCATCTCGCGGCGCGCGCTTTCCTCCATGGCGGGGCTAGCAGAAACACCGGTGATGGCGCCGATGAAAACAACGAGGGTGGCGAAGGTCTTTTGGAATTGCATCTGCAAAGTCGACGCGTCAGCGCGCTAACGAGAAGGAGAAAAACGGTGGCGTACCGTGAAAAGAAGAGTTTTCGAGAAAGGCTGATAAAGCTTAGACTGGCACGGTGTGGTCAGAGTAGCTGATAGTTGACAAGTTGCTGAAGAACTAGAGAGAAGTTGGGTCCCTTTTATACCGTTCGCTGAGGTTGCAGGCTCCACTGTTCGCGTTTGAAGGCCATCTAAGAATACTGTGCAACTGACGGAACGGTTAACGAGCCTCGAGGTTGAACAGTCATGTGGACCGCCGTCGGAGTGTGGCTATGTGTTTAGGTTGGGCGGGCTCGAAATGTCCCTCGCTCAAACTCCGCCACCTTCGCTCGATGCGTCTTGAAGAACTCTGTCGTCTTGGAGCTGTCCACGTACTCCTTCATGAAGATGATACGTGGTCCCCAGTCGCCGGGTGCGAATTTAACGGTCGTCATGTATTCGTTGTTGTATACAAAGCCCATTGTTGAGACGCCGTGAGCCAGTGCAGTGATGAATGTCTGTTTGAACCACGGATTACATTCCGAATGGAGAAATTTGAGACCTGTCAGGCTTCAGTACGCAGTATTTGAGGGAACTTGGCTCAACGTCGACAGTGCGACATCACAGCCTACGATTTATTGAATCGAGTACAGGTTTTCGCTCCCGCCCAAGGACCGAAGGGCGCGTAAATCGATTATGAGCGCAGCGACAAGAAATCTTTCTTGTACTCAACTCGTCGTCCGTAGATTCCAAGTCCGTATCAGAGACCATAATTTCCGACGGAACGTATTCCGTTTCTGCAGAGCGCTCATCCATGATCTCCAGCCTCCATACATTCTTCGCAAGGGAGCGGTCGACGATGAGATGGTTCCAGACGCTGACGGAGCTAACTTTGCAACGCAGGTCGCGATAGTCAAAGTGACGGGCTATAACGACACCGTGCATCCTCTCACACGATAACGCGAAAGAAAGCTTGGAGTCGATGTGGAACACGATGGCATCCAATATTTCAGTGGGCAGGCGAGTGATAAGGGTGCGCCGCGACGGATGCGCGCTAATATAAGGCTCGACGATATCCCAGTAGGTGAAGCGAAAGTATGTGCTCCTCTGCGGTCAGCTTATATTGGCAGCCGCCGACCTAGTCTTGAGCCTATGTGGGGGTACCCTGTGAGGCTCACTTCGGAGTTTCAAAACGCTCAACGGCAGTGCGGCTTGTCCAAGGGTTAGGGTTACCGATCATTCCTATTTGGGCCATCGTGCACTTGTCTTATCCACTCATCGTACTTTCGCCGGTGTACTACAACTACTACGTACGATATGCGATGGATTCCGAAACCGGTCTCGTTCCAATTGAGAGTATATGGTCTCCATATCCGGATTCATTCCCTTCCGCACCTCAGCGGCAAGAGGAGGAGGAAGATGAATCAGATTATGAGATGGCAGATGATAGAACAGCACCTCCTCCCGTAGACAGTATGTTCCGCTATGTAATCCTCTTTTTCTCTTCTTCAAAGTTGCTGTTGCAGATGCCCAGAATTTATTCAGCACTCCCAGCAACATACAGCCTAGAGTAGTAGCGCTTCCACCACCGGTCGCGTTACAGAGTCCATGGAATACAATCCCACACGCAAACTACGCGCCCAGAATCATTTCTACGCCATCCCACGTCCATCCTACGCGTTATCATTCGGCACCCCAACCATATCCCTACAATCATACACCTCAACCGTTTCCGATTCTTAATTATACCCCGAACGCGTCTGCACCCCCTACCCATCCCTCTGTGGCTTCTGATCCTCTACGCGAGATGGAGCTGCGCTTCTCAGATGGCTTGTTTCGCGGGGTATTTCCTCAGAAATATCAGCTTCCGGCTGCTCGTGCCAGCCAGGCTGACTTTCGTTGGGATGCGTATGGAGACACCGTCACCGATGATGACCGCGCCCAGATTTTCATAAATTGCATGCGGCGCGTAGGGTTTCGGACCTTAGGCCATGCTCTCAGTGTCTTGTTCCGACACGACACTTTCGACAATCATCAGTCTGTCGCGACAACGGTTTCTAATTTTCTTGGACAAAAGTCAAAATTCAAGGAGGAGCACCCTGACTACATTATTTACAAACTCATCTATCCTCACCCTCATTCGACGATACGAAATCCACCTCCGCCCGAGTTCGATCTCCCGCGATATGGCCTCCCTCCGAGTCAACGACTCGAGTCTACCCTTCCTCAGCGTGCCGTCAACACCACCACTCGCGGGGCGATGCTCAACCAGTCTGTCCAGCTTGTTCTTGAAGAGATAGACCGCGAGGCCAAGGTGCTCGCCAAAGATGAACGTCTTCTTCGTCAACCGGGAACTTCATTGACATGGGATACGCTGCTATCTTGGGACATGCCGGCTGTCCAGGAGCAGCTTGCCACACAGGCGCCGGTGCTCTTCGCAGCAATGGCAACCGTTGGGGTTGGACAGGCAATACGCAAGAAGTTCCGCTCCATCGATGCGGCTGTGCAGGACAAGGACGTGGAATCAAGTGATGACGGGAACACTACAGATCCGGGCGATGATGCAGATGCATCTCCCTCTGATAGTCCGCTATTAGAATCGCGTTCGACAGGTGTTCCGCCGCGCACACGTCGTGATCCATGGCTAGTAGGTTGACTTCTTCATTTGATGTTCGGATACTAATCATTACATTCGTTTCTAGGCCATTACGATCTTCATTCTCTCTCTCCTGCATTTACGATATCGTCTTGCGAATCTCTTTCCTACGATAGTTGGGATCTATCTATTCTCGTGTAATGTGCCCCGAGATATTCTGTCATTTACTTCGCGACTTGGAATTTCACTTGGTGATCATGGTGTTCGCAGTGCTCTCACTACTCTTGCGAATGATGCCAGCAACATACTGCGCAACATGGGGAAACAGACCGAGACCAAGCCCCCTATGTTTCAAATTGTCTTCGACAACGTCAACAAGATGCGGCGCGCGTGGCAGCAAACTTTAGGTACTCGAGACGATGTTCAAAGTGGGACAGCAGCGACAATCGTGATGCTGAGGAATGTTTCTCCGGAGACGTTGGATCCAGAGCGATTGAAGATTAAAACAGGCGAAGGCGGGCGTAAGAACCTTACACTGGAGGTTCTCGAAAAGGATATCAAATGGGATCACATCGAAGGCATTGGGGCTGCAACTATTCTTCGTGTATGGATAAAGCATATACCTGCATTAGCGCGTTTCAGGAATAGCGTCGAGGAGCTTTTCACGACAAAATATGCTATTCGACGCCTATCTCCAGAAAAGAGCGAGATCTACACCATGCGGACGACAGGGATTAACGAGTCAACTTACTCGGGGGTCAAGGATGTCCTCTACAACCTTCTCGTTACGCAGCTCCGTGTACTCCAGAGCTGGGCTACGCAGTGGATATGGTTCATTGGTGGCGACCAGCTCTCCATCGATCGCATGCGGCACCTAAAGTCTCTTCTCCGTAAGAGTCACACGGAATTCGAGCGCCACACATGGGTACTTCCGATCATTCAACTCTGGCATCTCAAATGGAACTGGCAGAAAGCTATCTTCCGTCTGCATTGGTGGCAACACTCGGGAAAGGGTATATTTGGTCTGCACTTTGACACAAACATTCTTGGTCGTGACAAGTTCAACCCCGATCGCGGCGATTTCTATCCATCACATGCAATTTTAGAGGATCGATTCGAGACTATGGCTCTTGAGATCCTTCGGTGAGCTTGTAATCATCGAGTTAGGTGTATCACACTAATTTCATCAATCTATCAGAATTCTCTGCGAAGAGAAATCCGGCCACAGTTACCCAGCTTCCCAAAATCTGCTGGATATTCTTCAGTCATACTTCACTACAAACGGTCCACTGGCCCACTATGAGCTAGAAGAGATTCAAGGTCTTGCTGAAACTGTGTATGCGCGATACATGAACAGCGCGGCGTATGAAGCGGCGTTAGGGTACTATCCGCGTGATGAGAGCATATATGGCGCGTCAGTTGACACTTCTGAGTCCTCTGGTGATGGTCTGTCCTAACTTAAACTCTGTTAACGCGTGTCTGACGCGTCGTAGATGAACCGGGGGGATCAAACTTGGGGGCAAAGAGGCGATCAAAGGTGCAGAAAGGGAAGAGCCGTAAGAAGGGAAAGACAGATGTAAAGGAGAACAAGTCTGGAGGTGATCAGGTCCTTGCAAACACGATTGCCTTCCTTCGCTGCACGTTCTGGTATCTTGAACTGTGCGCTGCCATTTCCGAAGGAGATATTGGGCGAGTGTTTGAGGTTATTAAGGTGATACACCTGTTATTTGGCATCTTCAGAGTACTAATTACTTGAGATTTAGCTTCTCCGAATCTCGTTCTGGGGGGTAGGCTCAACCAACTATGGAAACGAACTCTTGGAACTGGCATGCAACTTCCTTTACGACTATCCAGAAGATCTCATTATGGCAATCCTCGACAACTACTTGGTGAACATTACAGGCAAGTTGGGGATGTTCTCCGAGCTCGATCTTCTTCAGGAACATCATAACTTTCTCATCAAGCACCTCTTCAACGAGAAGAGCTACTCATTTGACTCGTCGCATCTTGCCGAGTCGATCAGTCTCAATCTTCGTGGATTCAAGATCCTTCGCGATTTGTTTCCGGGATGGCTAGGATTGGGGAAAAACAGCGGGTCTCATCCAGATCCTGACAAGTCAAGTGATATTAACAAGTTGGGATCTGTGTATCGACGCAACAATCTTCTTCGATTCAAGAAGAGCCGTTCGGAGAGTTATCTTGTACAGGATGAGTTCATGGTCTCACTGGAAATCCTGGAGGATGGAAAGATTGACGAGTTCACTAGTAGGACTCTAGCAGATGCAACGGATGTAACGGGAACTAACTATGGCATGGAAGTAGAGGTGTAGTAGTAGAGGTATTACTTAATATGAGGTAGAGTACTAGGGTGCTGTATTTTCGTCGTGTACAGCATTACGACGCCTACGTTTCGAAGGGGATTCATCGGATGTCTGGGGGAGGGCTCTTTTCCCAAGTACAGTATCCTGAACAGCAACGTTCGACAGCTTGAGAACCAGCCGCGGCTTTGTATGTGACTGTGACACCTCCTCGCGCTCCGCCCTCTCGTGCTCTGCTGCGAGTGAAGTCCTCTCTTGTATAGCTTCCTGTTTCGAGAAGTCTGCTTGCACAGCCATGTACTGTACCATGAAGCTGCGAGTATACTCATAGAGAGCATATCCATGTTCTCGAAGATGATCCCAGTCCTTCGCGACGATCACAAATCGAGCGTACGTAGAGCACTGATAAGCGTGGGCGGCGATGTGACGAACGAGACGTGCTGAAAGGAATTTGGCACTTGTGTAGCCTCGCATGGTGCCGGGTACACGTATCGAGTTCCACTTCTGTGCACGCCACCGCTCGATATGCTCAACGAGAACAGTAATGAAGTGAGCAGGCAGAGGTGTAAAGGTTGAATCTGAGCGCACACCGGATGCGCGCGAGCGAGCGTCTTTCAGTGCAAAGAAGTCAACCCATCTCCGTACCATCTCGTAATCTGTGGTCGTTTCATCATCGCCATCATGGATGGTACATCGGCAGTCCCGCGACAAGGGAGAAGCCTCTCCATGATGCGACAGGTCAGCAGTGCGGGAGCAGCACTCCTCAGTGGGATTATACCACTGTCGAATAACTGCTGGAAGCTTCTTTCGTCGTTCAGAATCCTCCTGGCCCTGCTTCGCCGATTTAGCTGTGACAGCCACATCCTGAACCCATGCCGGAGCATAGGTGACTGCTGTTGCTTTCTTTCCATCCCGTCCAACACGCCCGATCCGCTGCTTGAGTGTTGGGAAAGAAAGAACCTCTGGGCCGGAGAACGTATCGATATTGATGACATGGGCCACAGCAATGTTCAGCCCATATGTCAGAGTATCCGAGACAATCCCAACACGGATAGACCCTGCTTCAAATCGCCGTTTAAACTCGATGCGATCATTAAGCGAGGTCAGCGACGTATACGTCGTGATGAGCTCCTTGCGATTGGGGATGCTGTCGGGGATGAGGGAGTCCAGAAACGTCATGATGCTGTTACCGGTAGAGATGCGAGTCGTAAAAATGAGTGTTTGACGAATCTGGCAGGCGTCCTTCATGCCAAATGGAACGAGATACGATATATCGAGCCATCGTCCACTGGAATAAGGAAAGCGGAAGAAGCGAGGTATGTATTTGATATTGGGACGGTCAACCGAGTACCATGCATGAACATGAGTATCCGCAAATCCAAGGAGACGCGCTATATATCGCGCATCGAGTGGCGTTGCAGTTGCAGTTACTGCTGCCCAGACAACATCGGTTTTAAGTCGCCATCTGAGTGAAGCGAGTCTCTGATATGGCGCTTCAAATACTCCTGAACCCGGTCCAGCAAGATGCGCTTCGTCAATGAGAGCCCATTTGACGGCGTGCTTGAACTTGTCCTCGTGGACTTTAAAGGAGTCACTGCCAGCCATCTGGGGACTCATGATCGCAAGTCGTATACCCGTTGCCTTGAACAACTCTTTGAAGAGATCCCGGCCATTGCCTGAAGCATCGCGGAGACTGTCTTGGTTTATGACCCAAGTGGCGATGCCGTACTTCTCTGCTGTGAGTTTCTGTCAGGTGGTAAGTATATAATTGTACAAGAAGAAGTATACTGACATGCTCCTCGCCTAATGCTTTTGTTGGCACCAGTAACAATCCTATCCCGGACTCGCGGCAAGCCTGCGCTGCAACGAGCGGCGCCAGTATGATCAACGTCTTGCCAGAACCAGTTGCTATTACGAGAACAACATCTCGTCCACGGACTAAATCATATGAGTGAAGAGATTGGTGTGGGCGTAGCGCCTCGACACCGCACTTCTCGCGGAGTACCCCATCCAGCCATTCAGAAGATTGTTGTCGAGATACTGTTAATCTCGGGTTTGATGACATAGGAAATTTAAGGAATGAGATAAATAAAAGACTGTGGAATTAGACAGGTGAGAGTAAGGTACTCTAGGCGGTGAATTCGAGATGCATGATGGAAGTGAAATGAAAAACTACTGCGAGCGATGTCATTACAGCTAAATCTAGATCTCGGAGGTGTCCGGTCCGACGGCACGGTCTGGGGTTAGGGTTCGGCACCTACAATTTTGAAAGTCCGAAGTGAGCCTCTACTAAGAGACGATCGTGAGTATCCCATCGTCTCTCGTTGAGTCGGGTTTACGAGACTACCGCCGACCCGCGTCGCGAGAGACGCGAGAGACGCCAGAAGACCGGCTATGACATTGAAAGCTCGAATGGGATCCTTGTGGTCAGAAGATCCCAAGTTGGTGTCTGCACTAAACGGAAACTTCCTAGGGCGCCTCTTCGAGGATCTCAAGGGGGTCTTTTGAGTTTCCAATTCTGCTCGACATGGCTGAGCGCCAGAAAAGAGACGCGTAAGCAAATCCGCATCAAGGGGTTTGCTGTTCCGAGCTCTGCGACCCTAACTTTGCTCCCGAAGTTCTAACTCATGTGTAGGACGCGCGGCACTATCAAAATCAACATTACAAGCATATGAACTCGTACTTAGGAATATATTAGATGTTCAGTAAATCATACACGAGCCCTAGCATAAAGATACAGGCAGCCGCTGTCCACGCTGGAGGTAGCCTCTCAGCGCCTGACAGTGATGTCGGTGTTGCGCGTAGACATGTCCCTTTAGCAGTTTGTGTTGCACCCGTACTGTTCTCAGAGACAACAACTTGTCCAATCTGCGTGGGTGGCCCCGTTCTCGACACATAAACCGGCGCAAGGATGGCAGGTATGTATGTTGGCTTGTATGCTTCAAAGCACTTGTCCTGAACAGGGTTGGCTCCAGGAAGAATAGGTATTGTACCGAGGACTAGAAGACTTCAGAGCGTGACAGGTGTTATGAAGATTGACCCACCCTGCTCGTCGAAAGTATCCGAGATAAAACACCCCTCCGTGCTATCCAATGTGAAAGCACCGTTGTTGGCACAACACGTCGGATTTCCGTGCGGGTCGCAGTTGCAACGCTCTATTGCCCTTTGAAGGACTCCAGGGTCCCAACCATTGTAGAAGTCCGCATGATGACCATAGCCAGTGGGGTCACCGGGTGACAATCTGGTCTGAAGTGAATACACGACGAGCCTAGTAACTTCGAAAGCAATAGGAAAAGGCTTACACGTATGGTTGACTGGGAAACATGGCTTGGTCATGTGCGAACGGCGCAGTCATCCAATAAACCTGATCCAGAATGAATGTCGGGGAAAGTAAGTTGCATTGTACACACCTCCAGGACGATTCTGGGCAATGTTACGGGGTACGCGGGATCATCACATACTCCGCTGTCCGGGCCATTGGACGGATACGCTGTGTGGGAGACGTGATCTTCTGCATCGAGGTTGATGCCGTCCCAACATGAAGGGAAAGTCTGAGCAAGTTAGGCATTGCTAAACAGGTTGGGAGTAGCACGTACAATCACCCCTGTTAGCCCTTGTGAGCAATCGGTGTTTTCTGGGAGTCCATGTGTCATCTGGGAATTGCTGTATCCATTACTGCATGAGAACTTCACGCCCAATTGACCGTAATTTGATGCGTTGAAGGTGCGCAATTTAGGATCTCCCGCGACCACACGAAACTGTCATAGAAAGCGTCACGCAGCAGTTAGTTTGCTAACTTGAGCTACACACATTATCGGGAAATGGCGTTGTTTTGTTTCTGAGGAATTGTCACTGAACATGTAATCTGAAACATGGTCGACATAAGACTTGCGATAAAGTGAGATACATACAGCTGCCTCAAGGTCAGTGTTCCGTATGAAAAAAAAAAACTGAGAGACTGACACTCCAGCACTGGAGTTAACAGATGAGAAGGTTCCATTCCGATACCTGAAGTACAATGAATGCCTTTCTTCATCAAGATCAAACACTTACTGGAAGTAAAGAATCTGATACGAGTTGTTTAACGTTCGGGTGACCACGATTCACTGAGAACAGAACGAACCGGATACCAATAGACACTTTTATCCTCCACGACAGGCATAGACGTGCACAGACTCCCTCGAAGATCCGCCGTGGTCATATTGCGCGTAAAGTTGCTACCCCCGATAGCTGATCAAATGTGCATGCAAAAGTTGCGAGGTGATAACTATACCGACCAGAATGTGAATGACCGGCCGCTAGGCCAGGAAACACTATTGGGTCCAAGCGCTGCGATGTGAGCAGATTGTCTGTCGTCGTCACCCATATGCTGAGCTGCGCATATTTCTCGAGACATACTGGCAGCCATGAACCAGAATGCAAACACCGACTCAACGAGACATGTGAAGAGAGAAGCGAAAAGAAAGATATTCATTACAAGCAGGCTGTGGGCGAAATGACTTTGTAGAAACGGAGTGTTATCAGGAAAATAGTCTCAGACAAAATGTTTGGCATAGGCAAGGTCCAAGAGCAGTCTAAATTGAGCTGAGTCACAGCCGTTCTTCCGAAAAGAGAATACCGCTCACGTGGCTCCCTTTTACATCTCGCTCATATCCAACATCGTGGCATAATATTGATGCTAGCGCACTAGAAAAATAAATGAAACGGAACAACGCAGTTGTCCCATCGACGTTCAGCGCCATCACAGTTCTGATGGTCGTCAATTTCACTTTGGACGGAAACGACCATGGGTGGCTCTGATACTTTCTGTTCAGTACGTGTCCTTTTTTCTCTTCTTTCCGGAGACTAAAGAATGAGCAGTTTACTGGAGGTTGTTATTATACCAAAGGACTTTGTCAACGACGCGTGTAGCCATCCGCCGCAGACCGGCCTGCTCAGGCCATCGAACAGCATTCTGGAGCGACTGAAATACACGACGTTGAAGGGTCCCAAGATCTCGTATTACCCAAGAAAGAGGGTGGCCAACTACACATTGAGGATTACGATGAACCCAGTGCGCGATTTTTTTTTCTTTCCTCTTCATCCACTAATACGATGGACAGCACTGATGACATTTTCCGACTCCACCGTGGCGGCAGTCGTCAACTTGACTATCGGCGACTGTCCCGACCTTGGCGACTTCAGAATTGTCTTTTCCGACGACCTCGACGCTGCAGACTTGGGCGTCTGGATCAACAAGTTCTACATCAGCTTAAAGCTGATGGATACGACTCCCTCGGGAAATGGGACTACTTCTGGTTCAGGTCGTTATGCGCACAGGGCAACAGTGAGGAGGAGATCATACGCGACGCATGGTTCAGAAAGGGAAGATTATATCACTTTGCCCGTGCGGACCTGTAAGCTCAGCTCCTGGTTCTCAATTTCTTGGCTCACCCATTCCGACAGTTATCCTAAATCAGAGCCATTCACGTCGTTCCTGGCTAGACCGTCGCCCCACACCTTGTTCTCCAAATTGCCGTTCGACGTCCTCGACTATCTCTACGCCACGTACCCTAGCATCGGAGAGGCTTCTTCTCTCCGTTGTCGTAACCGTTCTCTGCGCGCAGCTCTCTTCCCTTCGTTAACACCTTCGCCGGCTATTGCTCACCGTCATTCATATTGGCTACCCATCGCTGCGCCGTGTCCCATAGGAGACGAAGAACAGCTCCGTTGGGAGCGAATGTGGGAGAGACTCGGCGGTGAGATTCCGTGGGCACCGTACGCGAGAGAATGCCTTAAGAACCTGGGAATGAGAAATCGGGAGCGGATTTGGGGAATGGCTGAGAGATTTAAAAACCAGGTGAAGGAGAAAGGGTGGTTAGATGGGAGGACATTGATATAGGTTATTTTCCAGGTCCTCTTGTGTACGCAGGCACCGCGTTTCGGGACCAATCAACATTAAGTTATGTGCAAGGTTGTTCGGCGCCACGAAGTTAATATCTACTTGCTCCGACATTTAACGCCGGTTTATCAAGAGGCTCCCAATCATCTTATGGAGCAGTGTCTAGGTGGGAGATACATGCTCCGGGGGTTTATTTCAGCAACGAACTTGACGTCGAACACTTTCACCTTGCGAAGGGTGTGGGCAGACTACTTACATTGACGCAAGTTCTCGACACCCGAAGCGAGGTACACTTCGACTTAATCAACTCACCAACCATGCCTTTCCCAGTCTCAATGGACCATTCCACATCTGGCTTAGATGGAACAGATACAGTGCTCAGTCTACCGAGCTATGACAAATCGGCGCACCCTTAATCACAACCTTCGTACCAGATGACCTTATACTTCTGGCCTTTGGTGTCTATCGCTGTCTTCTTTTGACGATGGACACGATTGTCAAACTCAAAACTCCCTCCCAGACCTCCCCATGCGCCATTTATCGGTAGCCTACGCTTCATGGCGAGCAAGTCCATACTCAGCGATCGGGTCCTCAGAGGGGAGCTACTCCACAACTGGGCTAAAACTTGTGGCGAGTTCGAATGGGTTCTATTTACCGACGGCCCACTGACAGTATTTAGGCGACGTGATGTATCTTGAAGTCCTAGGATACAAGATACTCATCCTGGACTCTATACAGGCCGCCAAAGACCTTCTCGATGAACCAGCGTTCAAACTCAGCACTCAGCAGTCGGGAACAAAAATCGCATTCTATGATTATTTCTCCACCTGGTCAACTAGTTCGGTTTCGGTCGAAGGTAAGTATTTACACCACGTTTGTCACTTTACAAGGAGCTCCGCAAACCCATAAGCAAGCGACACCAATCAGATAACGCGTTCAAGTAGCCAAATGATCCGTGCTCGAACGTGAAAGCGCTCATGTCGAGCGTGATCCTTCATCAATGGGTATCATCGGAAGATCCTTTAGGCAACACATAGATGGGATGTATTGATCATATCGGACGGATCGCAATCCATTGACCGTGATTGTGGCGCAGCGCCACCCGCCTGGACTTAACACGATCTCTTTGGTACTTAAATCGCAGATTCGGAGGAACTCCGAGCCAGAGAGAAGTCCCTGTCGGTGTTAGGCACATTATCTGATCCTCGTGCTGAGATGAAGGGAGGAAGAAGAGCGTAACAGAACCACGTGCTCGTGTTTGTTTTTTCAACCCGCACTCATCGTGTTGCAGTGTCCTCCAAGCGCAACTCACCCGAGGTTCTTTGACATTATCGTGACGTATGCAAACCGATGACATACGAAGAAGGTTGTTAAATGGAGACACCCCGTTGACACTGACCATGAATATGAGCATCACACTTACGCGCCTTATTGGGCACCTGAGAGCGTAACCATGCCCGTAACAGCACCACCAGCACTCGCGAAGCAACTCGGCAAGGAATCATTGCCATGTCCGATGTCCAGCTTCGCGCGCCACTCAGAATTTGTGGAATCAAACAACCTTGCAAAGAACAAAGTCAACATTACCTGATCGCCTGCGTATAGGACAAAATCGGAATGATGGATCGCGGAAATCCTAAGTATGCGTCCTCCCATCCAAGCATCCCTGTGCCTTAACTTGGTCCTTGAATCTCTCCGCCATTCCCCAAATTCGCTGCCGATTCCTCATGCTCGGGCTTTTTCCGCACTCCCTCGCGTACGGCGCCCACGGAACCTCTCCGCCTAATCCTTCCCACATCTGCTCCCAGAAGAGCTGTTCTTCGTCCCCTCGAAGACAAGGCGCGACAATGGGCAACCAATATGGATGACGCCGCGCAATAGCCTTCTGAGCGAAAGTGTTGACGAAGGGAAGAAGGGCGGCGCGTAAGGAACGGTTGAGACAAAGGAGAGAGGAGGCCTCCCCGATGCTCAAGTACGTGTCGCAGAGATAGTCGAGAACGTCGAACGGCAGCTTGGAGAACAAGGTCTCGGACTGGCCAGCAGGGAATGACGCGAATGGCTCTGATTTGGGAAAACTATGGGTCCACCTATTAGTAAAGTCATTGGGTAATAAGAGGTGAGCATACTCGTCTGCGCGCGCAAAATGATATAATCTTCCTGGTTCGAACCACGCGTCGCGTACAATTTCATCCTCACTCTTGCCTTCTGCACATAACAACTTGAGCCAGAAGTACTGCCACTTTCCAAGGTCGTCATATCCATCATCCTCAGGATCTTCGATGTCATCCTCGACGACGTCCGCGACTTGTTCGAAGCAGGCATACTGATCTGTGATGTTACTATAGTCTTCGTCCTCGTACCAATGGCACTCGGAGCTTGCGAGCGTCGCATATATCATGTGAGGTTCGATTTCCGGAAAGCGCCCAATGAGGATGCGGTAAGCATACAAGAAGATGTAGAACTTGTTGTATCCGCCATACATCCAGACGTACACGTCTTCGGCGTCAGGATCGTCGGGGAAGACAATTTTGAACCCGCTGAGGTCAGGATTGTCGCCAATAGTGAAGTTGACCACTGCCGCCACCGTAGAGTCAGAAAACACGGTGGGTTCTGTCGATAAAGGTTAGTTAGATAAATTGACAAGAATCAATCATCTACTTGGCCCATCGAAATCCTCCATGTCCAGATCACCATCCTCGTTTTTGGGAACGAGCAAGACAAGATCTTGGGAGCCTTGAACATCGCGGGGAGAATATTTCAGCCTTTCGAGGATACTGTCGGATGGTCTGAGTGAATCATTCTCCGGTATAGAGTTAAGATCATCCTCTAGAAAGCTCGAAACGACATTGCCATTGGGGTAATAACAGCCCCCAGTAAGCTGTTGAGGCCTTAGCCCAAGGAAAGAGGAGGAAGGAAACACGTACTGAACAGAAAGTATTCGAGCCCATGATGGTGTCTGTCAGAAAGCGCTGACAAGCATCAGGTTGCTTGATGGCGCATGTCAAAAAGCACTCAGGGCTATAACCTAAGCTATAACCCTGGTGTAAAGACTGGATCTATGTAGGCCATTAACATTTGTTGAACTTGCAGGGGTTAATATCCATACGGGACACTACAAGGTAGGAGTCGTGAGCGGATACTGGACGGATGTAGAACGTACCAGTAGTCCAGGAGAGAGGAAGACACTGAGAGTGTGCTAACAGAGTTAAGTTTAACGTCCACTTTGAATGAAACCGTGCACGCTCACTAGGGGCTATGAAAAGCTGACGCGGAGGCCGCATTGTAGGGCGTTTCTGGCGAGAGCTTGAGAAGGCTTCAGCGTGTTGACGCAAGTCAGGGGCAAGCATTAGTCTTCTTCTTCGATCGCTGTTGTTGTACAGTGTTATTTTGCGAGGCAGAACAAACTTGATAGCGTTCCACGACAATGCCCCAAGCAGTAACTTCAGGATACGGTACCTTACGGTACACATCATGAAAATCGTTTCATATATGAACCCGCAGCTTGATTGTACGGCGGTCGAGGTTAACCTGTGTTCCTTCTTCAAGTTTCAATGGCCTTTCAGTCTAATCTTCCAAGTTCCATCCTACAACGCGTCAAGAACGCATTCATGAAGAGGTTTCCCTTGTCACGACATCATAGAACCACTAGGCGCGCTCTGCCAAACTCTGACACGTCAGGTCGAGCAGCTGCAGAGTACCGAGCTTCTCTATAATGGCTACCCTTTCGCTTCACGTGCAGCTCTGTGCGCACTCAAAGACCCTCGGTTCTCTGCGACAGACATGATAAAGAATCTTATCGACTGCTATTCTATCACATTGGCCTGGTCTGGTACGCGTCGAAACACCCGCACTCTAAGCACTGCTCTCAGGATCTCTGCGACAAGGTAAATTTATTCATCTTTGCCTCTTCCAAAGAGGAAGGGCTCAAGCTGAGCTAGCTTTGATACATATACCCAGCATATACCGGTCATCACAGCATTACGCCGAACTGGTAGGCAAGGCGCGATTCGAGTGTCGGTCCTTATAAATGGTGCGATCACTTTGCCAATCCCACATTGACTCTCGACAGCAAAACGACAGCCATACGACTGTTCTGCGGCCAATCCTCGGTCAGACAACGAAATCCATAGCATCGTTTCCCGCACTTGCCCACACGCGCGTCGTGGGGTCCCAACGTCAGAGAATGTCGTGGCCTCCGACTCTGTGGGATCTTCGATGTCATACACCGTGATTCCTCTTCAAATATTCGTGCTGACAGGCGGGTCCGTTTGCTGGTGTTCCCGCTGCTGAGCTACACAAAGGTGGGGGGTCTCACGATAGAGTTGTAGAGGATTGAATGTGAACCACGTCGCAAGTGTGCCCCTGAACATGAAGGTACTCAGAGCTTTACCTGGAGGAAGAAGTTACGGGCTTTGACCTTCCTTGCCGTAGCTGCACATCCTAGACGAACACCAGGTCAGATAGACGCCCCATTTACGCTGTCAACGTTTTTTTTACTGTACCACATCTACGAATTGCTTCTCTGACTTACCCAGTGGCGCAGAGTTGCGGATTCAGAGGCAAAAATCTATCTTCGTGAAGTTTTCTCTGCATCGAGGCCGGAATGATAGGTGTGCTATCTTATTTGTATCTCTAGACTCCACTTCCATGCGTTGCAGACTGACAGCTGTCTTGAGCACATCTACACGATGTTCCGCTGTATAACTATTCCGATTCTACCAGGACCTTGCCGGCTTTCCTTCTTGAAGCCGTAAATCAACTCAACGTGGCTTTCTCCGTCCACGGATTTTAGACGAGGCGAGTAACGCCTACACTTCATTTGTATTGTCCCAGTGATAGATGGAATGGAAATCGTCATGCAACGTAAGTGTGGCCTCAGGCCTCGGCACACAGCGCGAAATGAACGTGTTGTTGCATCTCTAGATTAACGCTCGATTTCCCATCAACTGTCAGTCTCTCAGACTCTCACCTACCTCTCTGAGGAAATCAGAAAAGTATTTATTGTTCGGGAGGCCTGGCGCGACTATTCGGTTCATCGCGATCATGATTGGGAAGCTGAGGTTACCAGAACACCAGTGCATCTTTGCCGTCCGGTAGTGCATGACTTGAATGGCTAAGAGAACCTTTGATGTGGACAGCAGAAGATGTTCCTTTGTTTCATGGCAGGCAGCAAAGAAACTCAAAACTTGAAGCTTGAACTTTAGCTGCGTTGCGCAGTCAGAAGAGGAAACGGATACCTAGTAATAGCTAGTGAATCATACCATCCGCCTCTTCGCAGAACTAGCAAGTGTGGCGTCAACTTTGCCCCCCGTCATGTCCCAAATAGGCAATCCGGCCTTTTCCTCCTACCATCATGTCCGCGCGCAACTCTGTCAGCACAACGCCCTCCAGAGCCACCTCATCTCTCGTATCGCCCGCTCTGGCGCTGCTAGCGGAACCGCCGTCCCACATGGTGGACGGGGCGATGATGGACTACTTCATGATCGAGGCAGTCAATGCGTTGCGAGAATCGTCCGCCGTGGCCACGGCGCGCGCTAAGAAGATCGAGCAGGAGATGGTGGAGAGTGGACTGATACCCCCACCACTCCCGCCTGCGCCGCCGATGAAGGACAATCCGAGAGATTCAACGACGAGTTTGACATCTGGATCGAGAAGGAATGTTGGGCCGGAGGATGAGGCCGAGGAGGCTTTAAGGACGCGTCTAGAGGCAATTGGTGTACATATTGGAGGGAGCTTTAGTGAACGGTGTGTTGACTTGACTGCTTTGTTGTTGGTGTGGGGTGCTTATTCGTGTCGTAGACTGTGCTCGGACAAACCGCTCTTTTCGGAAACGTTGGAGGCTGTCAAGTTTATCTGTAAAGATATCTGGTCTGCATGCTGGGATAAGCAAGTTGATAACCTGCGGACAAATCATCGAGTACGTTTAATCATTCTTCATTCCAAACGGACTGGTCATTCATTGTAATATGAAGGGAGTATATGTTCTGCAAGATAACTCCTTTAAACCTATATCTCGGTTGTCATCTTGGAAAGGACGAGCTGACGCTGTCCAGAAAGCTAGAACGGTTCGTCTTTATTCACTTCTTCCTCCCCTTCTGTTTTCATCTACCTCCAATGTGTAGTACGTCGCTCTGCCCGCCGGTATCATCAAAGGTGCACTGTCGCGTCTTGGATACAATGGGACCGTTACACCTGAAATCACGTCGCTACCTCAATGTTGGTTGACTGTTACTATTCATTGAAAGCGAAACTGATATCTCTATCTTACCAGGTACTTTCCAGGTCAAACTGCCGAAAGAGCACAAGGCATGAAACTGTATGATGTTCGTCTACACGCGATTGAGTGCTCGGGTCTTGGGGTCGCGAAGGATTGTACATGCTCTCGGCGTCAGGTTGGCGTTTAATGATGGCCACGAAGCCCGTCACTTCCCTCCGCGGCCATTAGTTGTATCCGAGTATACTAGGAGCTTTGGCTGCGGGGAGCAATGTCAATGGGTGGACTTGCCTCGTCGGAGTTTGTCAAAGTGCCCTAACGATGGGAGCGTACTTTCTTTGGGTTGTTCGCTATTGACCTTTACTAGTAATGAAACGTTTCTTAGACGACACTCATACTAAGAATCGTAGAGATCCTCCCTCCTCAATTAATGAACGAGAGTTAGGCCGTCTTCAGAAGCGCGACGAGGACCACCAGGAAAACGACCGGCACTGAACCGCAAGTAAAAACACAAACAATGCGATAAAGTACCGATTAATAAACAGAAACAAGACAATGCACAATGGCTGATCTAAGGGTGTATGTATGTGTAGTATATGCAAGAAAGTCCAATGAGTGTAGTGAGTGTGCATGTAATGGAAAGAGGAAATCATAAATCCAGTCCAGATGCTGGAGGTCATAGGTACTTGTTTGAGTCTACCCAAAAAATATTTTAGCAACAGAAAAAGGAGGGCCCTTCAAGTCCATGTCTACATCAAGCTGGAGGCCACCTGCATACTGACGTAGCCCCGCGTCATCCATTCCTCCGGGGTGACACGCTCATCATTCAGATAATTGCCCGCGAACAGAAGGTCGTTCTCCTGTGCAAACGCCCATCGTGCAGGATCAGGTGGGGCCGTCGACGTGATGGCACGGAGTTCGTTCCCTAAGGAATAAAACACTCGTCAATACAACGCCACACGCCATGGAGATCACCGCGTACTTATGATGTTTGAGGTGAAGTGATCCATGTTCTGCGATAGATTTAGCATACGGCGAGACGCCACCGAGTAAGAAGCTCACGAGATCGTTCTTGTCATAACCAAACGGATCTGGGTACCAGGACATCAGCAATGCACGAGGAAGCGCTAAAAATGAGCGCCACACGTACTTTCAATTTCCTCTCCAGCGACCAGAAAGCCGAAGAAAATGAAACTCTGGATTGTGACACTTAGCAGGCGTTCGACTGCAGCTATAGGACCCAGACCCACCAAGAGAGCACTCGCCGGGATGGTGATCCACCCAAGGGCGGTCCAGATCTGGAAGGGCTACATCCGACGTTTCAGTCCAGGTAACAAGGGATGATAAGTAACTCACGAGGCAGAGGTTATACAAGATGCAGACCGCCCACAAGTGAATAGAGTACCTGGAGACAGATAAACAGGACATAAAACGACGGCCGGCATGGATAACTCACGAGAATGGGATAGGCGTCGTCAAAATACGTTCCAATCCAGTCAAACTATCAACCAGCTGATTCAGAGCGAGTAACAGCGTATCTGGAATAAAACGCGGACAATGAGCCATTCCGCCTCATGATGGTCAAAGAATCAATTCACTTGTCGTTGGCACGTCCGCAGCCTTCCTGCTCTGCAACGCCGAGATGTAGGAACTCTTTGGTCAAATGGCGTCAGCAGCGAAGCCCGTCACTGAACAAACGAGTGGTGGTACTTACGAGATACAATGAAATTTCCAATGGCAAATTGTGCGAGATCGCCTGGTTCCTCATCTTCGCCCTCAGCCGTGCCGCCTTTTTGCCTTTGATCTCCCTCCCTCGGTTGGTGAAGAACTTGATGAACAGCGAAAATGGGAAGAGATCAAAGAGGTGGTACTTGGGAGGCATGCTCGCCGGCATCAGGTACGTCTCGTCGTCCTTGGGCAGAATGACCTTGCCGCGGCTCGTTTCCGAAGACTTTTTCCACGGCTCAAGGAATACGGGCTTGCGCGAAACCGGGGTCGTCACGGGGAGCGGCAATTGTTGCGTCGCGGTGGAAGATACCGAAGTGCGCTGGTTTAAAAACGAGCCTCCGGCAAGGCGATCGCCATTCTCGGACGCTTTGGGCTCGGGAGAATCGGACTGGGTGAGGGTGTAGTCGCGGTCGGCGCTCATGCCCGTGAGGTCAGGCTGAGAGGGCACACCAGCTGGGAGCGCGTACGCCGGAAGGAATTTCACGAGGTAATAGAGATCTTGATAATAGATTCCGTCTTCGCCACGAAGGTAGTGCTTAATTGCGACGGCATATGCCTCGAGCAGGTTGATCACCGTCTTCTTCTCAATCATGTACCGTGCCTTGGCCACTTCAGCAGACTCCTGCTCCGTAGCAGGCGGATCTGTACGGTATCATGCATCAGTTCCAAGGCATCATCCGGGTGCGAACGAGATGTGTGGCGCGTACCCTGTACATGAAACCAAGTTGTGCGAGCAAAAGTCCGGCTCGCTAGGATGATTTGCGACCATAGGCGTCTTCCTTCGTTGTACCTCTCAAAGGACGAGGTTGTCCGATATGAAATGACGAAACCGAGAACGGTACCAATACTGACGGAGGGATATGTTAGATGTACCGGATCACAGACTAAGTAGCTGTACGTACACCGTCAAAAGTGTTGGCTGGAATGTTAACTTGTGACCCTGATGATTGAGCACGGTGATAAGTGTCCCCCAAGCAGAAAACAGGATTATGATATGCCAGCATCGGAATAACGCGGTCGCAAGGAGAGCACTGAAGAATGAGTGACCAGGATTTTGTCTCGGCGCAAACCTGGCAGGCACGGGGGGTTCAGTGGCGCGTTTGGTGACTGTATTTCAAGAAGACCACTTACGGATCGGGTACGCTGAATCCTTTATGGGAGAACGTGTCCTTGCGCTGTACAACGATTGTTGGGTTCGGCATTGTTGTGGACGTAGGAAAGCAAGGGTACCTGAAGTATTTGAGCGTTGCCATTGCTTGCCATTCGGGCCGCCGTTAATCACTGATTAGGGGGGTTCAGTGACAGAGAGGAGATGTCGATTGGCACCCTCTTGAAACGGTGAGCGACCAAAACAGATTTTGAAGGGAGGGGAAGGAAGTAGGAACAGGAAAAAGGTGGTGAAAGGGAAAGAGACAGTAAAACCAAAATTCGCCGCACGAATTTTGCATGCCATCGTCGTTGCCAAGTCCATAGCTCGGATTTATCCCAAAATAGTAACAGCCCCTGACGATCGGGCCTTTGCTTCCGCTGCGGAGGCAAAAGCCTCTTCCGTTTGAACTTGGAGGTGTGTGGCGCTCGGTCTCAGCTCTAAGAATATAACGAATAATAGCAACACAATATGAGGAGAGTTGTAGAGGGGACTAGGAATCCTCCTCGAATCGAAACCCTCAATATAAGGATCCGAAATGGGCACGGACGCCCGCTCGCGCGCTGTGATGATGCATCACATGAGTCAGCTCAACCATGGCATCCATCATTACACTGCTGGGGAATGAAGCTAGGGGCACAGCAACGACGACTTCCGCCTACGACGACGCCTCTAATTAAGATTGTACGGGATTAGGATGATTGTCGTCTCGGAAACGTTTCATTTATAAATTATCAGGTAGATGGTGAACAGCCTATAGAGTCTAGAAATCTTAACGCAACCCACATCATCATGCTTCGAGGAGGCGACTCCGCCGCACCAGAAGCTCATAAGTAGTATGCACCCTCGGGCGCGGAGGGGCCGGCGGGCTTCTTGGCCACCCAATCTGACGCTGAGAGGATGTACACTCCTTCGCGACCCCAAAACCTGAGCGCGATGAACATCTTACACTTCCTGCTACGGCGCTCTCTTCTCGCGGGATCATTCCACCTAAAACTGCTTTGGAGGACCTTCTTCTCATCCACGGTGTGAATGAATATATCCCCAACAACCTTGGTGACGATAGGTATCAAGTCTGCGCCCATTTTGGAACTCGATCATCAATTTCAGTCCTCCCTCCTGGTGCCGACGCCTAATCCTATGTTAAGTATCTGAATTACTTGGATAACTGACCTCCAACTATGCTTTCCCGGCCTTATAAGTCTCCGAAGACTCGTAAGTATAACTCGCATCACAGTTGTTTGGTTGATCGTGGTGATTCCCGAAACCTATCGATCATCCCCGGTCGCCGCCACATCGAGCTGTTATCAACCTCTCCATCCAACTGGGGATCGGGAGAATTAACGATGTTGAGAAACTTAATTAGTCCAGGACAGTGTAGAAATAAGCACGTCTACCTCTCCAAGGGTCATCGGTCACTCATTTTGGCCGTAGCCATAGACGCTCTTTCTCCGCCGCAGTACGCGCTCTAACATATCCGGATTTCCGCCTCTATTGACTTCTCGTTCAAACTGTGAAGGCGTTACAGGCAGAGACTCTTGCCATGAAGACACATCCATTTTCCCGTACCTGTTGCATGCTCGAACTAAGGACGACGCCTCAGCTCACCGCACAATCTGTTATTGCTATGACTTTCAGCCCGTTAAACACCGGTTCGCGTTGATTAGATTGTGCTCGGCCAATATAACCCCCGCCCAAGTGCCCCGGCTTCTTAAATAGTGTCGAATGTTCATGCATATACTATCATAGTCCACTGCCGATGCGGAGGCCACCGACCACTGCTGGAAAGGCCATGGTCCTGTCCTCAAATGACGCCACGATCTATTGGCTCAGATATTTGTTCGTTGCGTGCCATACCATTAAGATGGTAACATACGACACGGTATTGGAAAGCTTTGTCGTCAGAGCGTAAGATTGAAACAAAGACGAGACCACGACTGGAGACGTTGACGGCGTAGGTATTGTTCATCTATTTCTAGTCTCTTGAGTAGCCCGTTTCTGAAGGAAATGACACGTATTGCGACTAAGACGACACGAGACACGCGAGTCTGAAGATTGGTGTAGCATTTCCCAAAATGGCAGGAGCATCTTCTGACTCGGATTTTGCATGCGACGAAGCTGTTTCCATTATCGTCCACGACCATTTTGGCCATCGCAGTCCCGACACTCATCCAAACACATATATCGCGCGGAATCCGACATGGCTGCCGTAAACAAGACGGCGCACTCGTTTGACAAGGTCCGATTAGAGTCATTGCTGACCAGACGCTTTTTCTATGCGCCTGCTTTTGAAATATACAATGGTACGCCCCTTGTACACTCTATGCTGACCGGAAAATGAAGATAATCTTTATAGGTGTTGCTGGACTGTATGACTACGGCCCACCGGGCTCATCGCTGCAGGCAAACATCATTTCGGAATGGCGAAAACACTTTATTGTCGAGGAGTCTATGCTCGAGCTCGACACAACGATTATGACGCCGGCACCCGTCTTTGAGGCGTCTGGTCATGTCGCTCGGTTCGCAGACTGGATGGTAAAGGACACGAAGACTGGTGATGTACTGCGAGCGGATCATTTGGTGAAGAATGTTCTGGAGCAGAGGTTGGTTGATGACGAGGAATTGCGGACGGGTGCTGGGAAACCTGCAGATGCCGCAGCAGCCAAGAAAAAGAAAAAGGACAAGACGCCGCCAAAAGTTCAGCTCGAACCGGCAGTCGCCAAGGAGTACAACAATATTTTGGCACAGGTGAGGAGTCTATCAAACTCGGCCGTGTTGTTTCCTGATTCGCAAACTTAGCTTGACAATTATTCTGGCCCAGAGCTCGGCGAACTCTGTCGCAAGTACAACATCCGGAATCCTGACACTGACAATGAAGTCAGTGAACCTACGCCCTTCAACTTAATGTTCGCCAGTAGCATCGGTCCTACCGGCACTCACCCTGGGTACGTACTAAACTCTTGCTGTCAAAACAAACTGACCAGTTACCCAGTTATCTTCGCCCAGAGACGGCGCAAGGTCATTTCCTCAACTTTAACCGTCTCTACGATTTCAACAATAGACGCGTTCCGTTTGCCTCGGCGCAGATTGGCCGTGCGTTCCGCAATGAGATTTCACCTCGTATGGGTTTACTGCGCGTTCGCGAGTTTACAATGGCAGAGATCGAGCACTACGTTGATCCTGAGGATAAGAGACATGCTCGCTTCAAAGAGGTCCGCGATGTCTCTTTGGCTCTCCTTGACCGCCATGTCCAGCTCGAGGGCAGCACTTCCGTCACCACTATGACCGTTGGTGAGGCAGTTGACAAGGGTGTCATTGCCAACGAAACCCTCGGTTATTTCATGGTCCGCATTTACCAGTTCCTCGCCAAAATTGGTGTCGATCCTGCGCGACTACGCTTCCGACAGCATATGGCTAACGAGATGGCACATTATGCTACGGACTGCTGGGATGCCGAAATCCAGAATTCGTACGGTTGGACGGAATGCGTGGGCTGTGCTGATCGGGCTGCGTACGACCTTACCGTCCACTCTCAGAAGACCGGGAAGGAGCTGATAGTACAAGAGTATTTGAAGGAACCGATAATTACGGAGAAGGAGGTTGCGGAGTTGAACAAGAAGCTCGTTGGCAAGACGTTCAAAAAAGATGGAGATGCACTCACCAAACACATCTACACTCTCGGACAACCTGAACTGCTCAAAGTAAAAGAAGAGCTCTCGAAAGGGTAAGTGGGATGTTTTTCTCTCTCATCGGTTTATTTAACAATATGTGTGTGTTAGGAGTGTCAAAATCGAGATTGCCGAGGGCAAGTCATTCGACCTCACGCCGGATTATCTCACTATAGAACGCCAGACCTTCAAGCAGAGCAGTCAGTCGTGACTTCGGTTGTTTCCGTCCTGTCCTCCTGATCAATTCGTGAACAGCCCGAGAATACACGCCCAACGTCATAGAGCCTTCCTTCGGTATTGGTCGCATCCTCTATTGCCTCTTGGAGCATAACTATTGGAGCAGAGAACAAGATGTCGAGCGCGGCGTAAGTTTTCTCCGACCCGTCAATAAAATCTTAACGTTAATACCCCCACATAGGTTCTGTCCTTGCCGGCAGTTGTAGCGCCTACCAAGGTCCTCATCGTCCCGCTCAGTTCCAGAGAAGAGTTCGATCCTTTGGTCGCCGAGATATGTAAGAACTACAATCGCATTGTTTTTGGAATAGGGCTAAAGACGCACTCCCTTCTGACAGCTGCCAAACTGCGCAGAGCTGGTGTGTTCTCGCGAGTAGATGACTCTAATACATCCATCGGTAAACGCTACGCCCGGAATGATGAGCTGGGCACGCCGTACGGTATAACGATTGATTTCGCAAGTATGTTTGTTCTCACCGCACATTGACGTCGTCGTTGACTAATGGACGACCTCAATAGCCGTTCAGCGAAGGACCGTCACCGTACGGTGAGTCATGTTTAGATTCTCGTGTTTTCTGTTTCTTCTGATAACTAAATCCACCGTCAGTGAACGCGACACGATGGATCAAAGAATTGCGTCCATCGAAGAAGTCATCGCGACTGTCACGGATTTGGTGGAGGGCACGATTGGCTGGCCGGAGGCTTGCAATAGATTGCCTGCCTACACTGGTGTCCAGGCCGTCGATTAAGGCTAATGGTAGAGTCGGTGTATCAACGTTCATGAATTGAGGCGATACCAGCACCCCGTTAGGCACGTTGCATGCGTCCCTTGTGTATTAGAGAAGTGCACAATGGAGGAGATGAGCAGACGATCTGTGCAAACTAACCGCGTTCCTGGGTGCAACTCCGGAAGCAGCGGTCCCACACGCGCACAGGTAGGCTACGAGCACTGGACGATCAAGGTGATTCCCGAGGAGGTCATGCTCAACCCTGTGTGGCAACTCGGCAGCCAGACATAGTCAATGGTCACGCAGGTTGTAAGCTATCAGCGCAGGCTATCGTAATTGACGCGGACTGAATGGCATACGGGTGTGCAGCCTGACTCTTTTTTGTATTTTTTTCAGGAGATAGAGCAACCCGTGAACTGAGTACCCCATACACGTACTACTTGAGCCTGCCACACGTCGGTCGGATCCCGTTTGAATGGGGGAAAGAGAAATCTTAGTTGTACGGTCATGCTCTGACGACTGGCGCTGATTCCCGGTGCTAGAAGAGACGGGGACCTTTGGGGGAGTCAACCCTCAACTTTATGGAAGAAAGGTCGAGATACGGCGACTGGTCCTGAGTATACTATCGTACAAACGAACGCTACGGAAATAGAGCGGATGGCGTGCAATGTTTCCAAGTCCGCGATACAATGTTATAATGCCTCGAGCCATGGCTTAGAAATTGGGTTGCTTTACGAGGAACCCTGCGAGGAGGGAGATGCACATTTGAAGACGCCGGAACGCATGTAATGGGACGCTTGGATCTCTCAGATAACGCGAATCTCGCGCGTTTGGGTGGCGTCGGCGTCATGGTGGAAGCAAGAAGAGAAAGCTTCGGAAATGTGACTGGATACATAAAGCGGGGAAGTCGATACTCGATTCGGGGAAGGCATAAGGGCTGGCTTGTTGCATGGTGTACGTCAGATAGTAATCAGCCTTTTTTCGATTCTGGGACATAGCTATCAAGAATTGCCTACACGTGGGGGATGTCGTGAAAATGGATGAATTAATGGCGCCTTTTCGGTAAGTGAGCGCGCGCAGGTGTGATAATGGCGGGTCAGATGGCCGATGGCGGGCCGGGGTCAATGCGCTCGGACAGAGCCGCAGGCGATATGTCCGAGAGCACGAATGATACGCGAGGAGGGTCTCCCAGGGGTCTCCTGCAGGTTCACTAGGCCGCCAGGGTCTGTGGATACAGGAAAGGCGGGCATGTGCGAAAAACCTCGGGTCACCCGCGGATGATTGAAGGCGTGGTCGAAGGTAGTCGTCAAGGCAGGTGTAGCACAGTCGAGCAGAGTACGGGAAAGGAAAATCATATCGACCAGGAAAGACTTTCATCGATGAGGGCATAGCCTGTTTGGCAGAGATGTGTCTTAGAGAGAGAGGGTGCGAAGGATAATAAAAATGTTCTAGACAAGAGATGCGATACCTGCCAATTGCAGGGCCAGGTTACGAAACCCGAGAAAAGTCCTTTGCAGACGGAGGGAGGGGGATGCACTTTCCCAAGGACGTGAGTAACGAGAGGAGGAAGCGATAACCTGCCCAACGATAACCGGCAATACGCTCGTCAAGAGGAGGTAAGTAGAGCCAGATGTAATAATGCACAAGTTCCGTTGAGATTCCCAGAGATCAATGATCATGATTCATGATAAATTTACCGCCAACGCGTGGATTGACGATGGTTGTGAAATATTCCGCCGAGTAGCCCTGGCGCCGCCATAACAAGAGGGTTGGAATCATTGCAGCGAGACATCCTGGAAGACCAGCAATATTGATACAATAAAAACACTAGTACGGTAGTGAGAAGGCCGAGATCCTGTTAGTTTGCTCGCAGACCACGCGCCGTACGTCGTGCTCAGGATGAGAACATAGCTTATCTCCCAGAGGGGAATTGCCTGAGAAGAGACGCGAAGACACAAAATGCAAAAATAAAAAAATATTTCAATTGGCGGATTCAGCCACCCGATTTGATCTCGATGATCAGGATACCATATCGGGACGCAGCCATGCGCGGTGATCTATAAAGGTTCAGCCTGGCGTTCCTCATTTTTCTTTCCTCACCGCCGTCCCCAGACGCAGCATCCCGCCCATTGTCTCCCTTGACGCCCACTACCAGCCGTGCTGCAGTCGCCTCTTTGCCCATCTTACTCCTCTTTTTTGCTTTGTATCCGTAACTACTGTATCCATGTCTTCCCGCGACGCGTCGAAAGGAATCCCGTCAAACCTCCTGGCGTTCCCCAGTCTCTCCTCGTCGCTGCACACCCTACCCCAAGCGACCAACCTCAACAACGTTGCTTTACATCCAAACATGTACGGCAAACTCGCGAGTGAGGCGAAGGTGTGTCCTGCCCGGTCTCGACTAGGTTTCATGCTAAACCTCCGTCTCAGCTACAAAAAGCGCTGTCTAAGACGGCACAAAATCCCCCGCCGCCCGCTGGATATCCCTCACGAACTGTGCGTCAACTCCTTACCGTGCATCCGACTCCACAATTGACCCTATCTCTCATCTAGGCAACTCCCTCTCATTGCGACTCTTCCCACCTCATGATGCGGAAACCGGTACGTCTTTACAGCTCCTCCATGGCCCCTCATGGACTTGGTGAGTCATTCGGGATTCTGATTCCTTGCGCTTCAGCAAAAATCAAAATGAACGTCACTGTTCACTCCTTTTGTTATTGTTTCTTGTTCATAGATTACTTGGGACTTTGTAGACTAGGCATTCAGGCTGTTTGCTAGTCTCCAGCTTCACGCTGTACTTATATTTGCTTTCGTCGCTCTCGTCATTTGCACCCATCATCATATCATAGACTGTCATTCATCCATGCATCATTCCGTCGTCGGTCCATATCTTTCATTCATCTTCTTGTTTATGCTTTTCTTGGGTTTTGCGCATCGTTACATTATACAACTCGGCTATTATTTACTTTCTTAGATTCGCATACAAGCAATATTACGGGTACTGGTACTTGGGCATCCATCCTTGACGTGACTCGCTACGAAAGCTACAACAAGGCCTCCGTCCCTGGGTTCTCCGGTGACGTCTTCGATATCCGCTGGTCCTCATCTTACTCCCGACATAAGTCCCAAGCTTACAGCACACGGCGAACTCGACGTTCGTATCTTGAAACATAGTGAATACGCGTTGATGCGTACTACCCCTGCTTTGGTCCGTCTTTGCCTCTTCCAGACTCGACGGGTCAATGCCTGTGTATCATATCCCGGTCCTTCATCCTTTGCATTGATTGACTTTTATCCCGCCCACTCCTGACAACAAGATGGATGATTCATCTCAACGATAAGGTACTCGTTGCTGAACGGTCATCATCAAAAACTGTTTTCATCACTTAGCCGAAGTGTGAGGACTTTTACGACACAGTTCCTTCCGCTTGCATGTGTTCTCTGACTTTTTTAAAAAAATTTTGGCAAGGGCGATTCGGCGGTGTACATCGTGGCACTTCACGTTGTTTGTGGAAGCGGACTGCAGGTCTTCTCTGTCTTGTCGTCATGCTGATCCTAGGCGGTCCCGAGTTCCGCTCAGTAAAAGCTTTGCTGCCTGCAGGCACGGCAGAACATATCTCTTATAACGTCTACTTACTTCCATCTTCGCTTTAGCTTGCCTTTTCATCAATTTCGTATTCATCGTCCCGACGTCGTTATTTCCGCCATGTGCTGGACATGCACACCCCCTCATATTATCTGACGTCGACTTCCCATGTCGATTCTAAAGTTCTGACAGACTGTGTTCTTCCAGCTCTGACGTCGTTTTCTTTTCTTGCGTCTGACATCATTGTGCAAGAACTCCAGTCCTCCGTCTTTGGATTATCAAATGCTCTCGACATAGTACAGTGGGCTTCTTGGCCTTCCAATTCATCCTTCCTGAACTCAATGATTCAGAGCGCTCAGGATGGATGATGGGCCCACTGCGGGTTAGGACGGGTACTCTGAGGTCGCCGCCACTGTATTTGCCAGCCGCTCCCTCACATGACCGAGACTAAAGATCCCGTGTTCTCACCTCCTCCTCGGCTTTGCCCGCTAGAGTTACTCAGTCGGTATGGGGACCCACGAGCCGCTGCTTAAACAACTACCTCTCGCAGGCTCGGGCAATCAGCGTGCCGAGCCATCAATAGATCCTGTGTTGTCTGAGTGTTACCCAAGTCTGCGATGTGTCCGGCGTCCTCCGCACTTGTCATATGGCCCACCACAGTCGTCAATGTCAATGAGTTACTCCGATAACTCATGGCTTCCCATATCCTGATGCGTTCCGCGTTGTGCCCTGTCCAAAGATAACAGACACGTAAAAGCGGTCTGGCGCTTTTACACACCCGTCTCAGCGTCTTGTGCCTCTGACGCGTTTATCTCCGTGCTCTGAGAGAGGTTGCAGCGCTCTCGTCATAATAATAATAATAATTGAGCCCGTGAACTTGTCATGATTCGAGGGTGCTTCTCGACCAGGAAACGTGTTCCGTGCATGTTGTCGATGCTGTGTATTCAGTCCGTGTCCGACAAGCTCAAGAAACCGCGCGTTTCTCTCCGAGATGTACAACGACCTTTTGGTTTCCCATTCTCTGTCCGCAAGTCAAGGCCGACCAATTGACTGTTCGGCTCTCTGCAAGCAAAACTGACAACTGACATGAGAAGGACGGTGCACAGTCGCGGGTTCGCAGAATGTGCCATCACGCGCGCGTTGAGGTTCACGCGATTCAATGAGGATCTGCATAGATTGGGCTGAAGCACCTCTGCCTTCGACGGACGGGACACTTCAAATTCATCATTATCATTTCCGAAAACAACCGCCAATCAGGCTCTCGTCTAACCTTTCATATATCCCGTGTGTGTGAATCCATATCACATATCGCAACGAGGACGCAGCTATGACTGCATACCCTCATGATCGCGATGAGATACTGTACGAGCGCGCTCTCCGTGGAGTTGCGTATTGCAAAGGGCCAGTCAAGAGAAGAAGACGCACAATGAACAACCAGTAGTACAATGACCACCCCGTTTCTAACGGTTCCGATTCTCAGGCTTCAGGCCTTGCTTTGTTCCCGTCCACCCCATCTCTCCATATCGAGACGGACGGGCTCACTGCACCGAGAGCCCTCAATGATGAACAGAGCCTCCGACTTCCATCTCCCACCGTGCCCATCCCCTCCACCCTACCACGCTGCAATATGTGTGTACCTTTGTGATGACCGGTAAGGAAACTTGGCTGCTTCGAAAAAGCCAAGCAGTGCTCCGCTTACTTTGTACGTATTCAAATGGCCGATAGATAGTGAGTTAAATCTGGGATCTTCCTGAGCCTACGCCTCAATCGAGCAATCTTCTGGGCGGGCTTCCCGACTTCCGACTTCGAGATCTGGCTTCTCAACCGCGGGGGAAAGGGCACATACTATAAACGCGAGCGCATGTCTGAGCTTCGAGAGGACGGAAATTAATGGCGGGCAAGGGGCGAGCGAGCTGGGGTACATGAATTAGCACCTCACCGGGGAGGAGGCAAGCTTCCCTCTAGCGGGGGGAGCAAACCATCGCGCAAAGGACTTTGAGTGCATCGATCGCGAACAAAGGAGTTGGGTTAAGTGCTTCGGCTTATGTCCTAAGGCATAATAAGTACTTAGACACACAACTGGTTAAACTATGCACCCAATCAGAGATACCATCGGCCAAACCTTCCAATGAGTGTGAGACCTTTCTGATTAGCATGTGCTGGGGCACTAAAAGCTGTGAGAGATGTTCACGATGAGTTCCGGGGCGCTTAAAGAACACGTTGCAGCAAAGCATTCGAACAGTGATGTGGACAAATGCTACCGGACCGGCAACGTCGGACCGTCGCATCAAGAGTCGCGACTGGCAGATGATCCATTGTGTTGTTCAAAAAAGTCATTCGGAGCGGTGCCGACGGTGAGATGCAGACGCCACCCAAGGTGTTAAGCGCCGAGTTGGCGAGGCCCAGACAAAGGCGGAAGATCCAGCCTAGACGACCTCAAGTTGGTGAGTATGACATTCGGAATGCCTGCAATCACAAGTATTCAGTCAATAATTAGTTCCCTGGGGAAAATATACGTGCGTTCGCTAGTCCTTATGATCCCGCCGTCCCAGTATCCGGGTGAAGGGTGCTAAGTAAAGCCGACTATTTTCGTTAATACCTCGCAATGCATATGTCTGATCTGGTCACCTTTTACCGTCGCGATTAATCCGACTCGGGCCCTATAAGTAGAAGGTGCGAATCCTTCAGCACTGCACTAGAGAAGACATTTTTTTAATGCACGTCGTTTCCGAGATCGCCAGCGTTGATCGCACTTGCACCGTTGCGTTGAGACAGCGCGAAGAATTGGAATTAGCGACGAGGGTGAAGACGCAGATCGCTTTAGTTGGCTGAAGAGCGACGAGGGTGATCCCTCTGGAGGAGGTTCTGAAGGACGCGTGGGGTGTGTGAATCCGATTAGTGCCACCTCAGGACAGGAGTGTCATAAGCGGGTGTTGCCATCTGCACACGACAATGTCGAAAACTTTGTACGCGATGATAGGATGCTCGTCATCGCTGTGGGTGTCACTACGGTGCACGAACCGCCACGACAGCGAGGAGTATGTGTCTTCATCCGCCGACCAGCAAGGTAGCCGTGGTCCGTTACTTGAGTCTTCTCTGTCGACTCTCTGGGGAGTATACGTACACTCGAGCGCATGATGTCCAAAACAAGCAGATTTTGAAGTGCCGGGCACGGGTAAGAAGCAGAATTTGGACATGCGTCATAGAGATTATGTTGTCCCGCAGGCTACAGTGGGATCATATATATCTGTGGAGAGGTAACTGGGACATCAGCTCATGTAACACCGTGCGGGGAATACTCGTACCCTAGGTCGATTTTTATTAAGAGGATTAATCTCGCCTGATACCCCGCGGTGGTAAGTGTTACGCCGACGTGAGGCCCAGTGCGTCTGCGGGGAAACAAACGTTAAGGAGAGATGATCAAACTGCCGTCGCTTGCGTGCGTTGCCTGGTCATGTGTAGATGCAAACCGACTTGCGCATCATGTATCACTCGCCCTTGACCGAAAAGTTCGCACTCGGAGAATACAGTGGTATTTCTGCAAAGTGCCCGAGCGTCAATAAAAGATGCCGACTCGGACCTGTTGCTCGTGTCCCAGGGCATGTCGTACCGGTTCCCTGCAGTATCAAGTGCAGGTACTTGCGAGACGAGAGACTTTGGAAAGATGTGCTAAGATCCCTGATGGCGAGTCTTCCCTGCTCTCTGAAAAAGGAATGTGTAGAGATACTTACCGGGGAACTTGTTCATCGAGGCGAGAAAGGCTAAACATCTTCTACTACGGTACGTTTGATACAAGTGCCGGCACCGGAAGTCTCTCCTGTCAAAGCGGTAAATCATGGGAAAGAAAATCGCACTCCACACCTCGTAAATGTCGGATGTCGCCGAACGATGTGTGTTTGTACAGCAGGATGAGAGAAACGCGAGAATAAATTAGCAAGCTGAAGCTACAAGAGGGTCCGCATTATGTCAAGCTGTAAGATATACACAAGATGCAAGAAAGTCGCGACCATTTAACCCCACGCAGCCTGGGTACTGTATTGGACGATGAGTAACAAAGTCGCATCACATACGGCATACTTGCCTGTAATTCACTATCAAATGACCCTCTGTGGCGAATGACTGGGGGAATGTCAGACATAGTGAGTGTGCATGGGCGCGGCTGACCTTGAACAGGTTCGAGACCGTGTCATCCGGTGCTGGCGAGAACGCCAGGTTGATATAGGTGTGCTAATCATACACACAATTTCGTGAGCCGCATTTACGCCTGAAACACCGTTAGAACTCACCAGCGGTTCCCCAGCCTTCCACTGCAGTTCTTTCCTCAAGAACTGTATCACCGCCTGAAATCGATTTGAAGACGTTATCTTGAAGAAATTCTGTCGCATTATTGGCGCGTTTCCGACCGCCTTGAACCGCACGATGACTGGCGGTCCGGTCAGTGCATCTACTGTTTCCTGTACGGGTAATCGTACCCTTTTCGGGATCCTTCTTCTTGTATGTCTGCAGCGCTCTTAACGCCTCCGCCGTTGCCTCTGACGGTCCCTCCGGGCTCGCCCACGATGGCAGATGTCGGTCTGGTGAGTCGCTCGACATGGTAGCAAATGTCACAATGTTACAAAGTGACTCACCACGTTTTGCGGCGATCAACCTGCTTTTGCCAAATTTGGACTTGAACTTAACGTTAAACCATCAAATCTCTTCGCAGCTTTCTGTCTACCGGACTTGATTCAACGCGTGCTGCGCAGGCAGGCAGTCAATTATCTTGCGACACTTTTGTATATGTAGTGCGCGATACGACCCCGTCGTATGTACTATGTTCACCAGGGTTGCTGGGACCTAGAGCCCAGCGGGCATCAAAGCTACCAGCCCTCACAAAAATAAATGGGGTGTTGATAACAGTCCAAAATGCATTGTCCGGTATTTACATTCAGCGTACAGTTGTAAGTAAGTACTTACACGCTATTCTCAACCTGAATTTAGTCCGATTATTCTCTACAGCTCGCGCCCTCGCCCTGCGCCACCCCCTACTTAGAACTTCCCACCGCCAAATTTCTTGAGTCCATCTCGAATACCATCTCCAATCTTGTCGGCCGTGGCTTCGTCCTGAGCAAAAAACGCCACCATCAGAAATTGCCAAGGATAAGGAATGGTTGATACGCACGACGTTGTAACCCGCCTTCTGGGCAGCATATGACACCCCTTTGTTGACCCAGTCGTCCTGCTTGTTGGATGAACCCTGGGTGGTATTCCCGGAGCTTCCGTAACTGTCCTTGTTCGACGAGGAACTGTTGTTACTGCTATAATTGTTGGTCGACGATGAACGTTCGTTATCTCCGTACGAATCGCTCGTGGCGGACGAACGGTCGTTGCCGCTGCCATACGCGTTTGTCGAGGAACGGTCGTTATCTCCATAGGAATTTGACGAGGACCGGTCATTGCCGTAGCCGGTGGAGGTGGAGCGGTCCTCGTCAGACGAACCGAAGGAGGAGGAGTTGGTCTTGGAGGAAGAGTTGTAGTTGGTGGTGGATGAACGATCATTTCCTCCGCCATACGTGGTGGATGAACTGTCATCATCACCATAGGAGTTGGAAGAGGACCGGTCATTGTTGGAGGAAGAGCGGGTATTGTCTGACCCTCCGTAGGAGGAGGTGTTGGTGTTGGAGGAGCGATCGTTTCCCCCGAAGGCAGAAGAGTTGTTGTTGGAAGAGGAGCGATCGTTCCCTCCACCGTAAGTGTTGGACGAGCCGTAACTGTCATCGTCCGTGCGATCATTCCCGCCGTACGAGGACGACTTGTTTACCCGCGACGTGCTATCCGAGTCGTTGCGGGATCCATATGACTCCGACCCACGACTAGACTCGTTGCGGGACGTGCCATAGGTGTCGCTGGACCCGTACGATGAGTCGTTGGTGGAGTCGCCGCGGGATCCATACGACTCCGACTTGTTGCCGGGCACACGACTAGACTCGTTGCGGGACGAGCCATATGTATCGCTGGAGCCGTACGACGAGTTGTTGGTGGAGGAACCGTACGAGTCGTCATCGTTGTTACGCGACGAGGAGTTGTTGCTGCTGTTGTAGGGCATGATGTGGGGAGGCGGATTGTATTCGCTTGGTATAATCCCCACAAAATGTCGCGCCTTTATACCTCGACGCCCTGGGGGAATGACGTATGACGGGCCATCTCCTCTCAAGGGCCTCCTCTGACTGAATGTGGGCTGTACGCCACACGATTGCGCGCGACCGTGAGGTCGCGGGATCATGACGTCTGCCAATTGCATGTCAAAAACATTCTAAAATGCGCGTCCATCAGACTTTCGATATTGTTTCTGTCAAAGGCAAACGTGCTTGCCCGTTATCCTTGGCCCCCCCTCCTGAAGAATACAGTACTAGGCCCCTTAGTAAGTAGTCACTCGCTTCTTCTAATGCCTGGCATTTTGTTCTAGCGTTCATTCGGCACTCGCTCACTGCTGAACTTCTGGCTTCAGTCCCTGGGCAGGAACATGTCAGCGTCAGAACACTCGTCATTGGGACTCATAAAGACTCATCGTCCTTTCCACGCAGAATGATAAGCGGTCATTTGCCTACTCGTGCCTTCCGTGACGTCGAGGGAATTCGATATTCCCGCGTCAAGTGAGCTCGGAATGGTGTTATTTAATTATCGGACTGACGTTAGCCTGCGATCCCCTCCCCGTCGACCACCATCTAAAGCGAAGATTGCGAACGTTTGCAGGATTCAAATTGGTTAAGTCAATCTTCTGGATTGAGAACATGCCGTCAAACTCGGAGTTGGTTTCAAGCGGCTGTAAATCGTGGTTGGTAAGTCATGAGTGGGCGAGCGCCACACTAAACGCGCACACTTAAGTGCTCCCTTGTGTAAACAAATTCCTGTGTTCTTAGTACGATTTAATAAACGGATAGCGCCTATACAATACAAGTTAGACATCAACTTTCATCCTGATACGATGGCTAAGTAGCGTACGTATCCCAAACGGCCTAAGGATTAGCCCGACGCTGGTGTCAAAGAACATACTTTCGGCGAACCACCTGATCGGGCCTACGCAATACCCTTCGTCATTGTCAAGTAAACGTGTTGCAAGATAATAATTTCTGAATAGCGAAGCCCATTCAAGATGCCATGCCATCTAGAACTTCTACAGATCCCTAGCGAAGCCCTTGAAGATGAAGAAGTCGTCAAAATGAGGTTTAGGTCGAATACATATTACGAGGGCACCTTCTCTCTGATAAAATATAGGCGGCTGTAAATCTCCCATGACGGTGCAGCAATATGACGCCTTGAGCACCTCAACATGAGCTGTCGATGGTCAAGGAATTAAAAGGATTGAGTGCAGGATTCAAACAACATTTTGACAATTATACTTCTAGTCTTCTCGCTCTTCCTGTTCTATGCGAATTGGCCAGACGCCCATCGCTTACATTTAAGACCCATCTCGACAGCCGCGTTTCCCCAGTCCTCTCCGTGGTTATGGCCCTTGCTCTCGCCCCTACCTATACCAGCGCGTTCGAGCGCCTGCTCATCGGTGAGGACTGTGAGGACGCCAAAGATGACGGGCACGCCCGACTCCACCTGGAGCTTCATAAGGGAATGGGAGACGGCGTCACAGATGTATTCAAAGTGCATAGTCGAGCCCTTGATCAACACGCCGATGGCGATGACGGCGTCAAAAGGACCGGAGTTGAACGATGAAGACGTGGATTGTGGAACTGGTGTGCTGGTGCGCGACGGCACCTTGGTAGTAGAGACTGAGAACGACAGTCCGCCCAGGAGATCGGCTTCGCTGGACGCCGCCTGTATCCGCGATCCAGCGATGACTTTGGAACAGGCGATTGGGAGCTCAAAGCTGCCCGGCACGCTTTCCACGACAATGTTCTCTTTCTTGACGCCAGCAGCGCGCAGCTTGGAGAGGGCGCCCGCGAGCAACGCGTCGATGACCTCTTGATTCCAGCGCGCGTGCACGATGCAGATCCGCAGTGAGTCGCCCTTGAGCTGCTCAGTGGGTGCTTGTAGGCCTTTAATTGTCGCCATCGATGAGCGTAGTGGTCGTCAAGAGTAAGGGCGCATGGTCAGAAAAGGAAATCGGTACTGACCCTGCCGATACATGGACCTGCCGGTTCGGCATGTGTGACTCGTGAAATTCGAATTTCATTGTGTCTTTGTTGTCTCTTTGCCTTCCACCATCACGGTAGACAGAGCGCTAGTATGCCTGCAACCGCCGCTACTCCTCGTAAATCAGTTCGGTACAGACCCGAGAAGACCCTGAAGACGCGCGGCAAGCGAAGAAAAGTCACTCCTGAGTCTAAAGAACTTGAAGAATCACCATCGGTTACACATGGGAACACCAAGGGGCTACCAACACTTCCAGTAGAGCTTCACTTGGAGATTATCTCGCATCTTCCCTCAGTGCCAATTCCTTGTCCTAGTTCAGGGATCCTCCCGGCGGAATACCGCGACAGATTCGACGCGATATTCGCGCTGTCTCAAACCTGTAGCGCGTTATACCACATCTACCATCCTCTGCTATGGAAGAGTTTGGAGGTATGCGCAACTCGCCGCCGCCCGGCTGCAGCGAAGGCACTGGCTAAGAAGATGGCAACGGAACTCGTCTTCCAAGCTGAAGTTGTAACTATACGTGCACCGCAGCTCGCCGAGTTCGTTCAGTGAGTTCTATTTTCTCTCCACGGCGTAACCTATCGAATTGATTACCCATACAGAGTATTCAATGTCGCGCTGACCTCCTTTTCCTCTCCGACCGTGTACAAAGAATTCGTGCGCTGCCTTGAATGTTTACCAAACCTGCACACACTTCAGATCATCTCGTTCCCTGGGCGTTTCGAAGACAAAAAGTCCCATGTCCAGTGTGTGCACAGCCTACGTTGTGCTTTTGCGCAGGCGACTCTGCCGTCCGTAGAGACTTTAACACTGCCATTTGAGCTTCTTATACCCATGAGAGTGGCAAAAACATTTTCCAACCTGCGCCACATAGCTATACTGGATTGGCACCAGCACCTCTATCACAGAGACGTACTTGGACTGATTCCTCGGTCGATCTACTCCCTACGGGGGGAACCCACATTGTTCAACTTGTTGCGCCATTCCAACGAACTGGAATCTCTCTACAAATGTGAGTCCGCCTTGTTCTTTCTCTTGGGTAAGACTTAATATACTGATGGTCATGTAGACTTCGTTGAACAATTTCCCCACTTGCGTGTTACGCCACAAGTCTTTTTTCAATATCGTCGTTATGAGCCTCATCCGAAGGACATCGACGCTTATATCAAGCTTCTTCGCGCGTCCCTGCGAAGCTGGGTACACCGGTGTCCGGAACTTCATACTTTCCAGCTGCTGGAGTGGGATAGTGCCGACAACTTGATCAGCGTGGACGCGGTCGTGGATATTGTAAAGGACGTCCTGTCGGATCATCTTAAGGCACACGAGGATATTGTCGAGGGGGGAATTAACCTTTGGCGTCGCGATCCGGTGCCGCCGCTCTACCCATATCGAGTTGTTGTATTACGACGTCCTAGTCTGGATTAAGGAAATTGAAAATTTTGATGTACAGACAGTGAGTTCAATATGGGAATCATTTAGTCACTTTGAGGACTTCATTAGTTTTGGCTTCGAAGCAGACTGATCGTCTCCCGAGTGATCTACTTCGGTCTTACATTGGGACCATGCCTACTATTGCGACACCAAAGTGAAGTTGACTTGAATGTTCACAGCACGGACTTGAAGGCGCAGAACCTCGCCCAGTCCACCTTGTAACCATCAACCACGTCTTTTGTTACAACATAGTGCGAATCTCGATGCTCGCGACCTTCATGGGGACACGCTTCTCTTCCAGAAACGCTGGGCCAGCGACGAGGACAAGAAATTCCTGCTCGCATGCGGCGCTGACCCGGACCACGCCGTTGCAGGTTCTGCTCACGAGGCCGATGGTGAAGAGCCATTCTGCTGAGTCTGACGTGTCTTGTTGAAGGGGGCGCACTCGTTCAGCATGTGTTCCTTGAGCGATATGTCGGGTACGATTCGGAGGAATTGAATCTTGATGATGCGAAGGTTCTTGAGTCGGATGAGAAAAGGGTGACTTCTGGTATAGCTCTCTAGACTCGCTTCTGCGATATGAACAGTTCCGACGACCGGTTTCTGGGTCGTTGGTGCACAAGCTCTGTGCGGTAACGTTCAGCCTCTGAGCCTTACGACGATACCAGCTGGAACTGTACATTCTCTGGAGCACGTGGCGCACTGAGGCGATGCATTCGTGTAGATGTTGAAGGACTCCATCCCACCTTTTGAAGTGGACATTACAGGTGTTTTTTCTTAGCATACTGGAAGGCACGGACGGAAAGTACTGTACTGGTGCGCGAGGGCACCTTGGTAGAGAACGACAGCTCACCGAGGAGATCCCCAGTGAGTCGTCCTTGACCTGTTCAGTGGGCGCTTGTAGGCCTTTAATTGTCGCCATCGATGAGCGTAGTGGTCGTCAAGACTCAAGAGCAGAGGCGCATAGCCGGAAAAGGAAATCGGTACCGACCGTGCCGATACATGGACCTGCCGGTTCGGCATGTGTGACTCGTGAAATTCGAATTTCATTGTGTCTTTGTTGTCTCTTTGCCTTCCACCATCACGGTAGACAGAGCGCTAGTATGCCTGCAACCGCCGCTACTCCTCGTAAATCAGTTCGGTACAGACCCGAGAAGACCCTGAAGACGCGCGGCAAGCGAAGAAAAGTCACTCCTGAGTCTAAAGAACTTGAAGAATCACCATCGGTTACACATGGGAACACCAAGGGGCTACCAACACTTCCAGTAGAGCTTCACTTGGAGATTATCTCGCATCTTCCCTCAGTGCCAATTCCTTGTCCTAGTTCAGGGATCCTCCCGGCGGAATACCGCGACAGATTCGACGCGATATTCGCGCTGTCTCAAACCTGTAGCGCGTTATACCACATCTACCATCCTCTGCTATGGAAGAGTTTGGAGGTATGCGCAACTCGCCGCCGCCCGGCTGCAGCGAAGGCACTGGCTAAGAAGATGGCAACGGAACTCGTCTTCCAAGCTGAAGTTGTAACTATACGTGCACCGCAGCTCGCCGAGTTCGTTCAGTGAGTTCTATTTTCTCTCCACGGCGTAACCTATCGAATTGATTACCCATACAGAGTATTCAATGTCGCGCTGACCTCCTTTTCCTCTCCGACCGTGTACAAAGAATTCGTGCGCTGCCTTGAATGTTTACCAAACCTGCACACACTTCAGATCATCTCGTTCCCTGGGCGTTTCGAAGACAAAAAGTCCCATGTCCAGTGTGTGCACAGCCTACGTTGTGCTTTTGCGCAGGCGACTCTGCCGTCCGTAGAGACTTTAACACTGCCATTTGAGCTTCTTTTACCCGTGAGAGTGGCGAAAACATTTTTCAACCTGCGTCACATAGCTATACTGCATTGGTATCAGCACCTCTATCACAGAGACGTACTTGGACTGATTCCTCGGTCAATCTACTCCCTACGGGGCGAACCCATATTGTTCAACTTGTTGCGCCATTCTAACGAACTGGAATCTCTCTACAAATGTGAGTCCGCCTTATTCTTTCTCTTGGGTAAGACTTAATATACTGATGGTCATGTAGACTTCGTTGAACAATTTCCCCACTTGCGTGTTACGCCACAAGTCTTTTTTCAATATCGTCGTTATGAGCCTCATCCGACGGACATCGACGCTTATATCAAGCTTCTTCGCGCGTCCCTGCGAAGCTGGGTACACCGGTGTCCGGAACTTCATACTTTCCAGCTGCTGGAGTGGGATAGTGCCGACAACTTGATCAGCGTGGACGCGGTCGTGGATATTGTAAAGGACGTCCTGTCGGATCATCTTAAGGCACACGAGGATATTGTCGAGGGGGGAATTAACCTTTGGCGTCGCGATCCGGTGCCGCCGCTCTACCCATATCGAGTTGTTGTATTACGACGTCCTAGTCTGGATTAAGGAAATTGAAAATTTTGATGTACAGACAGTGAGTTCAATATGGGAATCATTTAGTCACTTTGAGGACTTCATTAGTTTTGGCTTCGAAGCAGACTGATCGTCTCCCGAGTGATCTACTTCGGTCTTACATTGGGACCATGCCTACTATTGCGACACCAAAGTGAAGTTGACTTGAATGTTCACAGCACGGACTTGAAGGCGCAGAACCTCGCCCAGTCCACCTTGTAACCATCAACCACGTCTTTTGTTACAACATAGTGCGAATCTCGATGCTCGCGACCTTCATGGGGACACGCTTCTCTTCCAGAAACGCTGGGCCAGCGACGAGGACATGAAATTCCTGCTCGCATGCGGCGCTGACCCGAACCATGCCGTTGCAGGTTCTGCTCATGAGGCCGATGGTGAAGAGCCTTTACGCTGAGTCCGATGTGTCTTCTTGAAGGGGGCGCACTCGTTCGGCATGTATTGGTTGAGTCTAATGTATCGGGTACAATTTGGAGGAATGATGATGCGAAGGTTCTTGAGTTGGATGAGAAAACAGTGAAGAAGGCTTCTGGTTTAGGAGAATGTGGGAGCATGGTATGTTGCGTATAGATCTCCAGACTCGCTTCTGCGATATGAACAGTTCCGACGAACGGTTTCTGGGTCGTTTGTGCACAAGCTCTGTGCGGTAACGTTCAGCCTCTGAGCCTTACGACGATACCAGCTGGAACTGTATATTCTCTGGAGCACGTGGCGCATTCGTGTAGATGTTGAAAGACTTCATCCCAACTTAAGTGGACATTACAGGTGTTGTTTCTTAGCATACTGGAAGGCACAGACGGAAAGTACTGTACTGGTGCGCGAGGGCACCTTGGTAGAGAACGGCAGCCCAACAAGGAGATTCCCAGTGAGTCACCCTTGAGCTGTTCAGTGAGCGGCTTGTAGGCCTTTAATTGTCGCCAGCGATGAGCGTACTTAGCAGCCGTCAGGGTAACGGAACATGGTCAGAAAAGGAAATCGATGCCGATTTCTGCACCTGCCGGTTCGGCATGCCTTGTGACTCGTAAATTCGACTTTGCCCTTCCACCATCACGCTAGATAGAATTCCTGAGCGCTGAGCGCTAGCCTATTCACCATGCCTGCTACCGCTGCTACTCCTAGTAAACCAGTCCGGTACAAACCCGAGAGGACCCTGAAGACACGCGGAAAGCGAAGAAAAATCACTCCTCAGTCCAAAGAAGAATCAACGTCGCTCGCAGATGGGAACACCAAGGGGCTACCTACTCTTCCAGTAGAGCTTCACTTGGAGATACTTTCATATTTCCCATCGGTTCCAATTCCTTGTCCTAAATCAGGGATCCTCCCCGCACAATACCGCGACAGATTCGACGCGATATTCGCGCTGTCTCAAACCTGTAGCGCATTATATCACGTCTATCATCCCCTGTTATGGAAGAGCTTGGAGGTATGTGCAACCCGCCACCGCCCGACTGCAGCGAAGGCGCTGGCTAAGAAGATGGCAACCGAGCTCGTCTTCCAAGCTGAAGTTGTAACTATACGCGCACCGCACCTCGCCGAGTTCGTTCAGTGAGTTCTATTTTCTCTCCACACCAGGGTGATTTATTGAATTGATTACCCCCATGCAGAGTATTCAACGTCGCGCTGACCTCCTTTTCCTCTCCGACAGTGTACAAAGAATTCGTGCGCTGCCTAGAATGCCTACCAAACCTGCACACGCTTCAAATTATCTCGTTCCCCCGGCGTTCGGATGACGACGTGCCCGAGGTCCAGTGTATGCAGAGCCTACGTTGTGCTTTTGCGCAGGCGGCTCTGCCGTCCGTAGAGACTTTAACACTGCCATTTGAGCTTCTTTTACCCATGAGAGTGGGTGAAACATTTTTCAACCTGCGTCACATAGCTATACTGGATTGGTCCCAGTACAGCACACAACATAAAGATGTGCTTCAACTTATTCCTCCGTCGATCTACTCCATACAGGGAGAACCCGCATTGTTTACCTTGTTCCGCCGCGAGCCAGATGAACCAAAATCTCTCTATGAATGTGAGTCTGCCTTGCTCTCTCTCCTTCTCATTGAGTTAGACTTGAGATACTGATGGTCATGTAGACTTCATTGAACAATCCCCTCACTTGCGTATTACGCCAAAAGTCTGTTTTCAAAACTTTGTCCGTAACTCTCATTCGAAGGACATTGGCGCTTATATCAAGCTTCTTCGCGCGTCCCTGCGAAACTCGTTGGACAGGTGTCCGGAGCTTCATACTTTCCAGCTGCTGGAGTTGAATGTCACCAAGGACTTGGTCAGCGTGGATGCAGTCGTCGATGTTGTAAAGGACATTCTGTCAGATCATCTCAAGGCACACCAGGAGATTGTTGAGGGGAGGATTCACATTTATCGTCGTGGGTCGCTGCAGTCGCTCTACCTATATGAAGCTATTGTAGTACACCGTCCTAGTCCGGATTGAGGAAATGGAAACTTTCGATATACAGCCAGTGAGTTAAATGGGAATTTCCCGAAATGAAGATGGTGATGGTGTATGGACATTCATCGGACGTTGGACTGCCAGTTATCGAGCCCCTCCTCAAGTTCTTGAGCGCTATCGACGCGGGTGTCTCGGCTCATCCGAAGCTCCCAGGGCAGTCTGTCGGTTTGCTCGGCCGCCAGCTATGGTGTCCGAAAAAAGCAAAAAAAAAATGCGCGTTTCGAAGATACACATGTTGTGCTGGTGGTAAAGTACGGGGGCCGGGGCGGGGACGGGCCAGTCCCCGCCAAGTACTTGTCGGCAACTTGAAATAAGTAATATCCCAGTCGCGGGATATCAATTTCAGAATCCCAGAGACGAGACCTGGTTTCCGGAGGAGATCGATGAGGCTTTTTTATGTCGGCGATGAAGAAGGAAATCTTATGCCTTATGGCACCTAAACATGCACCGTCGACGGTCAGGGGTGTACCCCTGCGCACCAAGAAACGCACGGTCAGAAAGGAAATCGACGCCACACCTGCCGGTCCGGCATACCTCGTGTGTCTGAGATTAGAATCGGAGTCAAGCCGTCTTTACCTTTCACCATCGCGCTGCCCAAAATCATGATGGCCGAAACGGCCGCTACTTCCACTAAGCCAGTCAGGTACATACCTGAGAGGACTGCGAAGAGACGAAGAAAAATCACTGCCGCACTCGCATATTGGAACACCAAGGGTCTACCTACACTCCCAGTCGAGCTTCATTTAGAGATACTTTCATATCTCCCCTCAGTTCCAATTCCTTGTCCTAAATCAGGGATCCTCCCTGCGGAATACCGCGACAGATTCGATGCGATATTCGCGCTGTCTCAGACTTGTAGCGCATTATACCGCGTCTATCATCCCCTCCTATGGAAGAGCTTGGAGGTATGCGCAAGCCGCCGCGAGCCGGCTACAGCACGGATGCTAGCTAAGAAGCTGGCAACCGAGCTCGTCTTCCAAGCTGAAGTTGTAACTATACGTGCACCACATCTCGCCGAGTTCGTTCAGTGAGTTCCATATTTTCTCTCCACAGCGTAACCTATCGAATCGATTACCCCATGCAGAGTGTTCAACGTCGCGCTGACCTCGTTTTCCTCTCCGACAGTGTACAAAGAATTCGTGCGCTGCCTGGAATGTCTACCAAACCTGCACACACTTCAGATTGTCTCGTTCCCTCAGCGTTCAGAGGACAAAAAGCCCGAGGATAGTATGCAGAGCCTACGTTGTGCTTTTGCGCGGGCGTCCCTGCCGGTCATAGAGACTCTAACACTACCATTTGAGCTTCTTGGACCCATGAGAGTGGGGGAAGCATTCCCCAACTTGCGCCACATAGCTATACTGGATTGGTCCCCGTACGACTACAGCATGGCATATGGAGACGTACTTAGACTGATTCCTCGGTCGATCTACTCCTTACGTGGGGCTCCCGTAAGGCTCAACTTGCTGCACTATGAACAGCCATTATCTCTCTACGAATGTGAGTCTTCCTTACTCTCTCTCTTTCCCATTGGGTAAGACTTAAGATACTGATGGTCATGTAGACTTTGTTGAACAATTCCCTCACTTGCGTATTACGCCACAAGTTTTTTTTCAATATTCTCCTTATGAGCCTCGTTCGGAGGACATTGGCGCTGATATCAAGCTTCTCCGCGAATCCCTGCGTAGCTGGACGCACAGGTGTCCGGAGCTTCATACTTTCCAGCTGCTGGAATTCACTGGTGCCGATGACTTGATCAGCGTGGACATGGTCGTGGATATCGCAAAGGACGTCCTGTTGGATCATCTTAAGGCACACAAGGATATTGTTGAGGGGAGGATTAACGTTTGGCGTCACGATTCGGTGCCGCCGCTCTACCCATATCGAGTTGCTTTAGTACGACGTCCTAGTCCGGGTGGAGGAGATGAAAACCTTTGATCTTGAGGACGCCAAGAAGGAGACCCAGATGCTGGTAAAATGTTACTCACGCTATCTTTGGCGGACTTCTTCCCTGCACTGTAGCCTTAGGACATACACATGGAATTTAAGCTCGCATTTGGACAACACAGTTTAACAGTCAGCAGTTACAAAAAAGTCCTTCAACCATCCTGCCAAAGGAAAGTCAGCACAGCGTCGAAAGGATACCTCGAGTGGCAGCAGCAACACCTCCTAATATATTCGCCCACACTATCCAATCCAAGTAGTACAGGTGTCGAATGCCAGGGCTGTCTTTGTGGAACGATCTTGTGACCAGGAGCGGTCCTTGAAATTGACTGGTGTGTGATTCTACGTTTGACAACCAGTAGTATTTTAATAGTAGTAGAGACAGTAATGACAAAAATTGAAAGTCCTTCAATCATCCTGCGAAAGGAAAGTCAAACAGGCCAAGGATGCCTCGAGTGCCGGGTACTAACCAAAGTAAAGACCTCAAAAGTAGCAGGCTTCAAATTCGACAAATCAATCTTCAGAATCGTGAAAAGCCCATTGAGGTCTGCACGAGAGCTCGAGCTGGTCTCAAAACGCCTATCCCGGCAGTAAGCGCAATGCCCCGACTAGAAACAGAAAGGAATCATACGCGTAGGCGGTAGACGTAACCCCAAATTCACTATATGCAGTCAATGGGTCAGTGTATGCACCATAGCTTCTCAAGGCCCGAATACTCACCCAGACCCGTGCATCTCTACAAATGCGTACGACGAATCATCGAGCCATTGCAAGCCCAGGCGAACATCGGGATAGAAGACATTGTTCGATCCCAGCAAGCCGAGTTCGCCACCGAGACCAGGCAGAACGCTGGCTAGGACTTTTCCAGTCGGGTCCGTCAAGTTACCACTGTGTAGGAAGAAGCGAATGAGAAGAAGGACTAGGCTGCGACGCGTGCTACGAACCCCGTGAACCCGATGACGGCGCGCGTCCCAAAGGGCCCGGTCGTAGTTCTGGTAGCATCATCGATGAAGAGCGTCCCGTCGAACACCTTGGTCAGAGTCGGGACTGCGGCCTGTGCGGCGAGAACGAAGGCGGAGAGAGAAAGGAGGGACTTGGAGAACAACATGTCGAAGTGTGGATGCAGTTGGTGTCGAAACTAGTCGCGCTTTTATTCCTACCAGCCCGCCCTTTACAGTCATCATCCGCACTGCTGACGAGGTGTGTAGTAAATGCGAACACGTTTGAAGGCGGAAATCGCAAGGTACAAGTTGACGGGTTCCTCGTATGGTACTAAAATCGGTAATCCTGAATCAGCACCTATGGGCTCGCCTGGGGATCGTCGACGTGCGAAGGCACGTATGGAAGCGGATAGATATTATCCATGCTGACTGACCGCCGCGCGCGCGCGTACCTGGTTGTGAATGAATAGAGACCATCTGCCAATTCTGCGTGTCGTGGGAGCCGGAAGTGTCGTGTTGGTCGCGCTCGGAAAACGGATATCAGCTACTGATTGATAACAGCCACAAAAACAAGACATGAAGAGGTTCGGAGGCGCTGCGCAAACAATTAGACTAGTCAGCCTGCGTACGTATATTGAAGCCCCCATTCTAAGATGTATTGATATCATCAATCGAGGCTGGTCCATCATTGCGCTCTCGGAAAGCAGAGATGAGTCTCTCGTCCACAAAATTGTAAGCACCTAGGTCCGCCGTCGACCAGGTCATTCGATTGACATTCCAGAAACGTCACAGGTTTCAGCAAGAACCGCTGTAATGCAAGCACATTTTAGCATGGTGTGTTTGATACACGTCGCGTCGTCGCGGCGACATTTTGATCAGGAACCAAGATTGACACCTAACCCGATTAGTAGTACCGGCTTGCTTCTTACCACGACGACCAAACGACGACGCCAAGTCCATTCTTGCCCTCCTAAGCACTCTGCAAATACCTAAAACAACTTCAACAAGAAGGAAGGAAACGCAATGACACACACATTACTCCTCGCAATTGGCGAAATTCGTCCTGAACGCTAGACTGCGTATAGACGCGACTGGGAGCCCTTGACTCGCGTGGTTGAAGGAAAAATGTGTGTACAATGTGGCCCAAGCTAAGTGACAACGTGGGAGAAGAAGAGAGTCAAAGATCTCACGTGGTTTTGGGCGTGCAACATGGAATGAAATGATGCATTTCGACGCGATCCTCTTCCCTGCGTCCTTCGCTTACATGCATACCCTCATTTAGTTTCGCTCATCCAACTTATGGCTAGGTATCCCTTCTGGCGGCTGCGGAGAGGCCAGCATGCTTATTTACGCGGCCGATTTCCAGCTATGCGAATCCGTACCCAGTTCCTGTCGTGTATGCCTCATCCCGAACTTCATATGGATTCTGTACGCCCTTCTCTTATCAATTAACCGTCACCTATTAGTATACAGATAACGGAATGTCGTTCCCTGTGAACAAGATCATCAAGGCGATTCAGAGCAGCGCGCTCAGAGAGGATATTGCATGGCGAGGCAAGATTGCCATCACCAAGTACCACGATAATCCGTTCTCGTCAATGATGAACGCCTCGATGGCGGACTATCCGCTTCTCAAGTTTTGCCATCAGAGGTACGTCTCTATTCCTCGTACCTTGGCATCTCTTCTTAACCTCCAAGAGTAAGTGACGGACTGGTGCATTCGACGGATTTGGGCTTGAGCCTTTCGCGAGGATGCTACTGGCGATATTTTGGTGGGACTGTTTTTCTGTGGCACTGTAGGTCATAAGTGTAATTCTAAGCTCGCATTCAATGGACAACGCAGTTTAATACAGTTAGCAGTTACAAACAGTCCTTCAACCATCCTGCCAAAGGAAAGTCAGCACAGGTCCTCGAGTGGCAGCAGCAGTAGTACTAACCAAAGTAAAGATTTCAAGGGTAGCAGGACTCAAATTCGTCAAATCAATCCTGAAAACTGTGAAGAGTCCATTGAGGTCTGCTCGAGAGCTCGAATTGGTCTCAAAACGTCTATCCCGCTAGTAAGAGCAACACCTAGACCGGCAGCAGCAAGGAATCATACCCATAGGATGTAGCCCGAACCCCAAATATGCTGTAAGCAGTCAATCAGTTGTTGTATGGACCACAGTTTCTTATTTGAACACTCACCCAGACCCGTGCAGCTCTACATATGCAAATGACGAATCATCGAGCCATTGCAAGCCCAGGCGAACATCGGGATAGAAGACATTGTTCGATCCCAGCAGTCCGAGTTCACCACCAAGGCCGGGCAGAACACTGGCTACGACCTGTCCATTCGGATTCGTCAAGTTACCACTATGATAAACGAATGAGAAGAAGGACTAGGCTCCCGCGCGTGCTACGAACCCCGTGAACCCGATGAGGGTGCGCGTCCCAAAGGGCCCGTTCGTAGTTCTGATCTGAGGATCGATGAAGAGCGTCCCATCGAACAACTTGGTCAGAGTCGGGACTGCGGCTTGTGCGGGTACAAGCGCGGCGAGAACGAGGATGCAGAGAGGTTGGAGGAACTTGGAATAGAGCATGCCGAAGTGTGAATGCAGTTTGTGTCGAAATTATTCGCGCTTTTATTCCTACCAGCCCTTATAGTCACGGTGCCGCGCTGACTGGGCTGTCAAAATGCGTACACGTTTCACGGTGGGCACATGAGAGGAAATTGCAAGGTAAATTCTCTGAAAGCGATGTTGTCGGACTTCACCCGTCCCTCGTATGTACTAAATCGGTCATCGTGAATCAGCACAATGGACTCGCCGACCTGCAAAGGGGACAACGCTTCAGGGCATACTGTGTAAAATGTGTAATGCTTACTGCCCACCGCGCTTACTACCCCGGCTGTAAATGAATGGAGACCGTCTGCCGGTTTGCGTGTCGTGGGAGCCGAAGAATTGTTTGCCTCAGTCACTGCGCCATCGGAAAGCAAAGATGTCTGTCAATATTCGAGAAGCAAACATGACAACGATATTATGAAATGTCCGTATTGAGCGTCTCTCGTCCACGAATTGTAAGCGCCTCGGTCAAAACAATCCGCCGTTGACCGTACATACTACACTTAGTTGTTGATGGTATCATCCTTTGTTTGCGTATTAAGCACATGCCAAATACGTTGTGATTCAAAAGACTCACCACAGAGTAGATATCAAACGTCGCCGGACCCAAGGAAGATATATCTAGTCTGAAGATCGTGAATAATCCGTTCAGCTGGACGCGAGACGAGGAATTGGTCTCAAAGCGGCTGAAAACGCGACATGAATAGGACGCCCAACAAAGTCTTTCGCAGTCTTACGCATAAGCAGTGGCCTTGACGCCAAATTCTCTGTAGTCAGGTAAGTGCACGATAATAACATGAAAACGAGAAGCAATACTTACCCCGACCCGTGCACTTCAAGGTAGCCATATGTCGAATCATCCACCCACTGTAAAGCCGCACGCACGTCAGGGTAGAAGACGTTATTCGAGCCGAGCAATCCCAGCTCTCCACCAAGACCAGGAATCAAGTTCGCTACGACATCACCGTTGCTCGGGTTCAGCAGGGTACCACTACACGTACGATTAGCGCCAGAAATACCTCAAGAGCGGGAACCTACCCATTAAACTTTATGAGGGAGCGTCCACCGAAGGGACCTGGGATCAAATCTGCAACTGGTTCGATAAAGACAGTCCCATTAAACAGGTGGGTGAGCGTCGGCGTCGCGGCCTGAACGAGAGCACTGAGCTGGAGGGAGCAGGCAAAAAGTAGGATCGGGGAGAAGAACATGATGTGCAAGTAACGAAAGCCCGGTCGACGTTATATATGGCGCGGCACAAAGATGGCGGTGCGTCTGGATGATCTGGTGCTGCTCTGCTGACAATTCTCCGTTGGGCGCGCATGAACCTCTGAGTCCGAGGTACGCTCGATGCGCCTAAGTGACGTGAACCGGGGAAGTCACTTTGCTATTCAGGAGTCTCGGGCTAGATGGGCGCGCTGGATTACCCGACCATCCTGACCAGGCATGTTAGGCTAGATTAGTCAAAGATTAGCACGTCTAGTCACAAATCGCTAATCCCGACTCCGGCTCAGAGGAAATTGTAAGAATGGACGCGGAGAATGAGGGCATGAACATACGTCACTTACCCAGCGCAAGTAATTTACCTGCTGGAGGCTTAGCGTAACGAGGACTACAAAAGGAACAATCAGAACTACAGGAGATTCGCCGTTGCTCAAGTTACCTCATTGAAAGCCTGATTTCGAGTTGATAAGTCCGATATTCGACGGTCTAGCATAACATTTCGAGGAATCTCATCTGGAGAAAGACCAGGAATGGAGATTCGAGACAGGTGGTTGCTAATGTGATACAACAGATGCGAACGAAGACACTCAGAGTGCAAAATCAAGAAATTGGGGGCAAGAAAGACATTTGTTGGAATTGTGGGACAGAAATATAAACGTGTACTTGAGAGGCGTAGGAATAGAAGTGCCGCGAACGCACGATAGAAGCAGCGTGATACAGGAAGCGATCGACTGAAAGGTGCTGATCGCGATCGAAGTGTAGCGTTGACTTGTGAAAAGCGTGAGAGCCGTAACGGTCGTAGAACAACTCGAACGGTCGACATAACAGTATTTCCTGCAGGAATATTGTCGCCAAGTATATGTTCTCGGACATCGGGAAGTTGATGCTGGTAGGCGATTTGAAGGTTAAGCCGTATCGTAGTCGACCTAAATTACTAGAAACAACGTGCCACATCGAAAAACAATGAGCTCACCTAGTCTATAAAGCGGTGCGGCGGCGGCCTGGCCAAGTCATCCTGAACGTGGAAGCGAGGCGTTGACAGTTTGTGTTTGAGAAACAGAGTACATGGCAGCAAGGAGAGAGTGCGCGGTACGAGAGTGACAAAGGAAAATAGAAACGACGATGAAGTTGGGAGGACAACAAGGAAGATCACGTTCTGCACTCCCTCCCTTCTATGCAGATGTCGGGCCGTCAGCGTCGAGGGCAAATAATCGTTCTAGGCGATTAGACGCTTTGGTAGCGCGAGAGGAACGATCCTAAGGAGGGATTTATACAAGCCGTATGGTACCACCTGGCAATATTTTGGGAGGCGGCCTCATAATCATGGGAAAGAGGTTGTACAAACGATGGGTTCTTCGGTGTTGCGGCCAGGGAGTTGATACGTTATAATAGTAGAAGGGAACGATGGTCTTCTTCGCCATAAAGTCGGGTATTGAGAATAACGTCGATAGCCTGGAGGACAAACAATAACTGTCATACTTTGAGCTTCTTGCGCTGAAAACGGAGATGATAGAAGAAGGAGACCGCCGTGACACTACGTATACAGGATATCGGGAGCCACAGGAACGTTTGAGGGACCCCATTGGACAATATTAATCACCTATGACAATGGTTTTTTTTTGCATGGCTTTGCCCTCCGGAGACATGAACATGAGCGCCGAGAAGATGGACTTGACCTCCGAACAGATGATCGTGATCGCCGGCAAGATGGACTTGACCTCTGGCCTCATGGCTTTGGTCACCGACTCCCCGTGAACTTGACCTTCACCTCTTTAACCGTGAGCTTGATGTCCTGCAACACGAACTTGCTCTCACGCGCTTTGTGCCAAGATGGTCGGGTGAAATAGGCAACTTGGGCACAGCCACCCGATAGCACAGCCACGCGTCGAGGCGCCACACTCTAGGTACCCATTCGAATGTAGCAAAAGGTAGTCATGATGGTTTGCATGTGCCCATGAGGACAGCCTGCAACTTACATGAGAGTTCTGCCAGTCAATCAGCATCTGTTACTTACTTATGATACTAGTAGGGATCCGCACCGTAACCATACAATACGGCTTACGGTTACGGGTTGTACGGGTACCCGTACCGTCCCGTATGCCTTGGTATCGTGCCCCCATACGGTTACGGGACCGGTACGGCTTACGGGTGGCAGGTGGCCGTCGTAGTGTGGCGCTATCAGATCATGCCCCATAGCGCATCCTAGCCATTCCATGTACCCCTATTTGCCCCACATCAATGCTTCCAACTCATCTCCATTGTCTGGATGCTTCACCGCGGCCTGCAATTCACCACCCGTATAGACGCCGTAAAGGTCACCCGTAACCGTAACGCAAGTGGTCTTCAGCAGTCTTCAGCGCGACTTTACCGTTACGGGTCCGGGACGGTTCCAAACCGTAATGCGCCGTAAAGTGTACGGCCGTAACCGTATACGGGTACGGTTCGGATCCCTATATAATGATAGTATTTACTACTCTGTGTGAATGTCAAGTAAGTTTCAGTTCAAGTTGATTACAAAGGCAACACTCACAAGTCCTTCCTGTTGTTATCGGCTTTCCATTCGCGAAGAAATCCTGCGAGAACAGAATGCTTGACTAAACTGTCCAAATCGAGGGAAACTGTTTACTCACAGAAGGAGATGTAGACGCGACTGGGTGAATATAAATGTGCAGGCTCGTTTTTCTGACATGTACGAGATCCTTCATGAGAGCGCCAACCGCATCCACAGACAACATACCAATCCTTCTACCAATCGCTGGCAGCACGTCATGTGCGGGCAGTGCCCTTCGAAGTGCAATATCGAAGAGGATTGGCGATGGAGCCAATGCGAGCCAGACACCCGTAACGCACCAGCAGAAAACTATGAGAGAGGCAAAGACAGAAGCTAAGACAAATAGCATAGTACAGTGAGTGTTACTTGAAAGTTCGCAAGAGAAGTTCAACGTCTACCAGTGTCATACGCCAATCTGTAAACCAGATAGGAAAGACGGTTCCGCAATGTGAGTGTTTCAGTCTCTTCTCCAGCTCAGCAAATGCCGTGTCCAGAGCGCTGATCGACGATCCTGCTTTGGGAGATGCTAGGCTGACTCCCGAGTACCGTAGTAAAGAAATTCTAACAGCAGCCAGCCAAGCTTCTGAGGTTATGGCGCCATAGACCAGTGCGAGGATGGTAAGTAGGAAAGTCATAGTTTGTCGAAGTATCCAGCCTTGCTTAGAAGTCTGTTGTAGCAAGGTCATGCTCCGTCTTTCTTGCGCAAGCGGCTCCGGCACGAGGTCAACCATCAATGGACATGGTCAAAACGCAACAGTCTGATTGATATACATATAATACACGCCTGTCCGAGTTTCCAAGAAGAACGATGAAGATGTTGGCCCAAAGCCACTGACAATCCTTGGATGCGGCGAACAGAGCAAAGTAAGTCCTTGTGGACGTGCTGCAGAAGGAGAATTCAGAAAAGACGACGGAGACTTCAAGGCGCTTATCAAGGAGAGGTCGGATACGGACTGGCGAATGATCCCGCCCTCGACGCTCTGTTCTAAGACTCTGTAAGACCTGTAGGCCAGCGTATATCAGTCCTCAAGAGCACCATCGCGACACGCCCGCCTCCAGATGGTCGAGTCCTCGTGCATAACAGTGACGATACACCCAATCAGCTGCGAAGTCATACTTACTAGAGAAGGACTTTCGACGGCATGGTCTACTTCGAACGCAATAGCAGAAAGTTCCATTGTCTGGCCATTTATACATTACAATCTCCACAACTCCAGGAACGCAGAATCAGAATCAAAATAGGAGTCATCACTGTTCAGTTGCGCGAAGGTAAGACTCGGAGAGCCCTAGTACGGAGATAGTAAATGTCAATAAGTAGTAGTATAACCAAGGAAAGCAGGGGGCAGTTACCTACCGCAGCTGAGGTCGAAGTACAAGCCCCCGGAGCTGAAGATACGGGCGAGAGTGGTGTGACGCAGTTTGCTTTTTCCCCTTCGGAATGGGAGGCGCCGGAAAGGCTACACGCCGTGTTGGTGGCGTGGCACCGGACACACTTGACATCCTGAGTGTCGGGAGGGACGGCGCAGACTCCCAGTCCGTCTTTGGCCTGTTGGCACTGCTCGCACGCGTCTTCGTCTACGTTTTCCTGAATGCATGTCAGTACTATCTGGAAGAGGGACGGATGGGCCGTCCTAAGTAATTACCTGCAGTCGACCCGCTTTAATGCCAGCCCTCCATCTCGCCACGAGTGTATCCCGTTTGGCAGCCCATTTTTCACCTTTTGCAATAGCGTAGTCGTTGAACAGTTCTTCTGGCCATCCTTGGCAGCTCCTCAGACCTGGGATAAACATCAGGATTGCGCACCATATGATTCGCACGAAGAATTTTGCTCACGGTTCTGAGCTCCGCTCATGCGACGCCTTTTCACGTTTCCTACGGTTCGCTCTTGCTCCTCGTCCATTGGAAGATCATCGCGTGCCCGTTTCTTGCCCAGATGCAGCGTATTACGGACAGTTTTGCCTACGTCGACCGCTTCGTCGTCCTTCGTTGAGTGCGAGCGTCAGCCAGCATCCGCAGAGTTTGTGAGTCCGCGAGTCTGGCAACGGGCAAGAGTTAGGTCAAAGCAAGCGCTAGCACGCGTAGAAGCGTTGCATTGTGACAGTCACGAGATCCCAGTGACGGGGTGGCTGTGCTAGGGCTGCCCCGGAGGCGAAAGTCATCTTACCGGCGGTCAAGTTCATCTTCACGGCGATCGCGTTCAAGGCGCCAGAGGTCAACGCTCAAACGCCAGCAACGAAGATACTCAGCTGATCAAATTGTCCAGTGGGGCTCCTTTTAGGAACGCCGTCCGTAACCCAAGCTGCGTCGAAGAAGGTAATATGCATCAACGCGTCAGCTTGGGTGTTGAAGGTCAAACGCGTCCACCCTAGATATTTCTCGAACTTGCGCGCACTGCTGGCACCATAAGCAAAGCAAAAAGTGCAATAAAAAAGTGCGCACAATCATGTCCGTAATGCTAGGTCACCTTTGAGGAGAACCAGTCACTGAATCGCAAGATAGGGCGAGCGAGAACAGCTTTTTTGTAAAAGTTGCATGATGATGATGGTCAGGAAGAAAGCCAAATTTAGTTCGGCCCGGGTTCCGCCCTCCTCTTCCTTCCCACCACCTACCAATTTAGTTTCTTAATGGTCCTCTACTGAATCTGAAAGCAAGAGACCATCTAAACTTGCAGCAAAATCGCCACAGCTCACGGCTTTTCACCGCGCGCTTCCCGTCATCTTCGGCGACCAAGTCAATGGAGGGGGAGGAGGAACTCGCGAGAGTCGTCATCCCTTGGTGAAGACAAGGAAAACCGCCGAGTCATGCGCCTCCTCTCGAGCACTCTCAGCTGAAATAGGTATCGAAGCAACAACGATTCCATGGGATCATTTGGCTTCAAAACGTTAGGTGTGTCTTAGCAGAACAAGTCCGCGTCGCGTTCATCAATGAAAATTACCGTGACGCAAAGTGCAGGTCAAGGAGTATGGCAGGCAGTACCAGAAACGCGGACTTCCCCCGCACGCCTGTGTGATAATTATGACTGCATTCAACGTATTTTGGTCCTACTGGTTGCTGACAGTGAAGCATTCATTAACCCGCCGTCTTCTTCGGAGGTCGTACCTCGCCCAAACTCTCGAGGATTCAAGTATAAAAGCGCTACCAATGTTGGACGTACTCTACAGATTCCAACGTCGACATATCGACTGGGTCAATACCCTGAACATCATTCACTACACCTTCTCAACAACCATGCACTTTTTAAACATACTCCTCGTCCTTCTCGCCTCCTCCTTGGCCACACAGGGAGCACCCATTGAGGCGACGACGGATGTTACCCCATCTGATTGCGCCACACTTGGGCAATTGTCGGCGAGGACGAAGGTCCCGTTTGTACGTGTTTCTTCCTTTCGTCTGTCCTCCGAGTCTTACCCGGTCGCAACAGCCTTTACCAGAACCTGACGTGGGCTTTCTTTACATGGAATTGCGTCGATCAGTATACTAATCTGGCTTTTTAGCGCCGTGAACCCGGACAACAAGGAACGAACGAGGAGGATAGCAATGACTACAATCGGGACTGGTAAAAAGAAGGCAGTTGGAGATGGTGATAGCAGTGGTGGCGGTGGAAGTGGCGACTCTCGTGGAACAAGCAGTTGTGGCAAGGTTGATTTGACCGCGTTTTCAGATGGTGTAATTTTTGCGCGTTGGTTTCGTAAGGTTAGCCTTGGTGTCGACAAAAACATCGTAATTTATTGAAATCATTTCTGCCTTTAACGAACGTCTGTACTGAAATACTCGTAACACGACGTGCCGGGTTTCGATGTTCCATCCGAATGGCCTCCATACTTACTGAGCAAACTCGTTAAATGTTAAACCTACAGTGGTCGTTTTGCTACAACGCGGAGGAAGTCTCGATATGAATGCAATGTGTTCCAGTTATGGCAGTGAAAATAAATACCAGCTGGCCAACATAAGTGCCATGGTACATACATATAACTTATGAGCATGACGATTACCAGTCCTTCTTCTCCTTTTTCTCCTTCTCCTCATCACAGTCCTCCTTCTCGTTTTTCTCCTTCTCATGTTTCTCTTTCCTGCCGTGCTTTTCCTTCTCCTCCTCCTCATCGCAATCCTCCTTCTCGTGCTTTTCCTTCTTCTCCTCCTCCTCGTCACAGTCCTCCTTCTCGTGCTTCTCCTTCTCCTCTTTCTCCTCCTTCTCGTCGTGGCGCTTGTACTTTTTCTCCTTCTTCTCCTTCTCTTCCTTCTCCTCATCACAGTCCTCCTTCTCGTTTTTCTCCTTCTCGTGCTTCTCTTTCCTGCCATGCTTTTCCTTCTCCTCCTCCTCATCGCAGTCCTCCTTCTCGTGCTTTTCCTTCTCCTCCTTCTCGTCTTTCTCCTTCTTCTCTTTCTCCTCCTTCTCCTCCCCGTCGTGGCGCTTGTACTTTTTTTCCTTCTTTTCCTTCTCTTCCTTCTCCTCATCGCAGTCTTCCTTCTCGTGTTTCTCCTTCTTCTCCTTCTCCTCTTCCTCTTCATCGCAGTCTTCCTTCTCGTGTTTCTCCTTCTCCTCCTTCTCGTCCTTGTCCTTCCTGTCCTTCCAATCCTAGATACGACGGTGTTAGCGAAAACACGTTAAGCCAAAGGTTATATACGTACCACCCATTTGAAGTCCTTCTCCTTAAACTCCTTTTCTTTGAAGTCCTTATCCTTCTCGTCGCAGTCCTTGTCTTTGTCCTCCTTTTCCTTGAACTCCTTCTCCTTAAAGTCCTTGTCCTTGAAATCGAAGTCTCCTCGGACGGCCAGAGCGCGCGCTTGCACGTCAAGCGGGGCGCGGAAGGCCGGGGCCGCGATGGTGACCGCGGAAAGGGCCAAGACGGAGAGGACTTTGACCAACATGTTTACTGTGGAAAGGAAGTCGACTAGTTGGAGCTCCGAGAAGGATGTCGACTAGACTAATTGTTCAGTGCTTAAATACGCGACGTCGAGAAGGTGGGCCGCACAGATGAACATTGGACCGACTGAGGCGTTCAGAACACATGAGCATGAAGGCTTGGCTACCTTCACCAAGCCAAGGCGATGTGTCCGCTTCGGTAGGCAAAGTGTTCGGGCGTAGAGCAACGAATTACGGCCGAAGCAAGCTGTGGTGTCCGTTTTGGCGCATGAACGCCCGGTCAAGGATAAGACATTCGAGCTCGAGGTTGCGGATATAACGAGCCGCTGATAATGTCTTGCGCTAGTGGGTAGCTCGAGCAAAGCTGTCGAGCAGCAAACGCGGGCGCCGAGCTAGACGGCACCGCGCCAAGTCCTAGCATGGTTAAGACGACATGCCGCTACATGAGTCTAGGATGGCATGCATATACTCGCAGTTTAGGCGAACCGCGAATGCCATATGGGCGCGATAATGTAAGCTTTGTGTCCTACCAGTAGACGCCATGGCTGAGCGTTTATCCATAACCCAGTCGTAAGTTTGAGTTTGAGTTTGAGAAAAAAGTAGTCCTGTGGTTCTCGCCATCTCTGATCTACGTCGGAGAACAGAACCAGTAATGTGTTCACTGTTTCGCTGTTGGGATACTTGCGGCCAGAATCCAAGGAAAGAGCACAAGCCCCTCAGCCTTCAGGAGAAAAACACAAGCCGATTCGTACAAGAACTAAGGACATACTGTTTTTCGTTAAGCATGGTCTGTCCAACGGCCGCAAGACAACGCAACAATGGAGTCGACGTAAAGGCCGTCTGCGCTCCAGATATAGGGGCGACCACATCGAACAACGACGTGATATCTGGGAGTCTAACAAAAAAAACTTGGCGAGCATTCAGCCGTTAGCATGAGCCGCTGAGGATCTCGTTTGATTGTCCTACAACGACATATCAGCGCTTTGACGACGTATACAGCGAGGAAGAGAGGTACCAAGTAATGTGTAAGATGACCAAGAAGAGAAATGAACGTCGTCGCCAATCGATCAAGCAAATGCCAAGAGAGTGTTACCGTTACGAGTGCCCACAAGTTGACCTGAGGACCAACAATTACTCATGCGTTTGAAGTGGACACAGCAATGTTCATGCATATGGAAAGCAAATAATAATATCACGGTGCTATAATGTATAAGTCATGCAATAGCGTGTAGAGGGATTACCCCACATCGGTCGTCAGATTCGTCGCAACGTCCCCCATGCTTCCTCTGGATGAGAAGCTCCCAAAGCTCCTGGAAGTACGCCCAGCTGAATGAGTCGACCAAAACGAATCATATGTCAGACTGGTCTGCCCACCAGGTGCGGTGCTGCTCTGCTTCAAGACGGATGGGTGTTTCGGTGTCAATGTCGGCGAAGGCCAAGGCTTCTGAAGCGAGGATACGTTAGAAAAGGGCGTCCAAAGGAGAATTTTTTTCTACCCACCATCTGAGTTTTGAGAGGATCGGGGGACGGGCCGTTGGCATGAGGTGGAGGTGTGACCCTGATTGTAGGTTTGTATGGGAGAGGAAGACTGTCTGGAGGGAATGGTGAGGGCTGCAAAGGCGATACAGAGGGAGGAGGGGTGAAGGAAGCAGATGAGATTGAAGGCAAATTTGGCAGGGAGCTGGGGCCGGCGGTAGGCATTTCTAGGTCGTCCGCCGGGATTGTCGGTTGGCGGGACAACGTAGATTTAAAGGACAAGGCAGATTGTATGGGTGCTGGAGAGGGCGTATCATTTAGAAAAACAGTTGAAGAATCACGAGTGGCAGTGGTGGTGGTCAGGCTTGCGGATGAGGATGTTGTTGGTTTCGCTCCTCCGGCATGTGAGAGGTGAAAGTAGAGATTTTCAACTTCGTTGAGTCTTTGTTTTGTCTGTGAATGGGTGTTGAATGAAGATCTGAGTAGGATATATGCAGTGGCATACCCAGCCATGTTCGACTTTTAATTTTGCATACTGCAGTCGCATCTGGAGCTGTCGGGAAAGCTGTGTACATTTAGAGGTTAGACGTGTGCTAGCTGAGGATCCTCGTACATGCATTGCTCGCGCTCTGTCTATCGGATGGGTCCGTTTCTTTTCGTCATTGTTTGCAATCGTCTGTGAGACAGTGGCCACCATAAGATATCCACTGAGAGGCGCGAAATGAGCGGTTTGCTGCACTGATTGCGCTTTAGCGTACCAGGGAGGGAGAGGAGGAGAAAATGAAGGCCCTTGTAGTGGAAAGAGGAAATCAAAACGCCTTCCCTCCTTCGTAGCGGCCCGAAATATTCCAACACGTGTCGATCAGGGAAAGCGCGTGGCTCACGTGATCTGCATGTGCCTGCCGAATTTTCGAGTGCTAGCCTGATCAAGATTCGAGACCTTGCTTAGAGATAGCTCAGATCTTGCTTTCTTACTTCCATCATGCCTCTCCTTCCTCCGATAAACTTTCCAAAATGGCTCGAAGAAAACAAAGGGCTTCTTCAGCCGCCCGTGAACAACTTCTGCCTCTACAAGGGCGGAGATTTCATTGTCATGGCCGTTGGAGGTCCAAACGAGAGGAAGGATTATCATATCAACGAGACGGAGGTTTGTACCCTCCATCATCAAGAAACATGCATCTCACGTCGTCTCCCAGGAGTGGTTCTACCAATACAAAGGTGGAATGCTCCTCAGAACAGTGGACGATGGCGTGTTTAGAGACATACGCATTGAAGAAGGTGAAATGTTTCTTCTGCCAGGTGTGCATTCCGGCATTTGCTTAGGCGGACAAATGATTGACGCGTGTATCAGGGAACACACCACATAACCCGGTACGCTTTGCGAACACTATCGGTGTCGTGATTGAACGGGAACGTCCTGCGCAATCACTTGGTGAGTCATCGGTCTATACGAGTACATCTGCATGTCCTGAGATCCATCTTCAAAGATCGCCTGCGCTGGTACTGCGAGAAGGGCTCTCACCCTGAGCCTACGGTCATTTACGAGGAATCCTTCCACTGCTACGACCTTGGTACACAACTGAAGCCTGTCATTGAAAAGTGGATGGCAAGCGAAGAGATTCGAACATGCAAAGCCTGCGGGAAAGTTGCTGATGTTAAGTGATAGTCTTTCATTTAAGATATGTTTATGGATAAGTAACTGGGAAGAGACTACAGAAGTACTTGATGTAAGTTGACAATCTCCTTCAGCTACTTATACTCACCGACCTCATGTCAGTAATGGAGCATTCGAAGTCGTCAAGGCATCTGATAGCCGTCAGCTCTTTAGCTGCACCTCGTTCCCTTGTCAGTCACTTTTTCCATCATATGTCCCTCCCCGCCTTCCGCGCGCAGGACTACGCCACATTTGTCTCCTGATCCATATGATTGAACAGTTCCTTATGAGATCAATCAGCTCGCGTTCGACGATGTATACGAGCTTGAACTCAAGGAACCAGAAAAAGTTTGGTCATGAGTGGGCTGGCCATTCTTGGCTTACTTGTGTAGGGCCTATCTCAGCATTCACCAAAGGCATAAACATACTCGGACGAATTGAACGAACCAGTAGGTCTACTAAACCACTGTGATAAAACACTAGTACATCGAAGATTCAGCTAAATCAACATTGGCACGAGCGCCGTTTCCACGACTGCCACACGTAGTCCGCACTCACATCGCCGCCACTGTCGTCCCATTGGCACGAACACTTTCCACGGTTGGCAGTTGCCGCTCGTAGTGGGCACCGGCTTCGTCTATTTGCTTCATACCACTATTGTGGTTGCCGTCATCTTCACCGGTGCCAGCTATCTCTGAGACCAGCACGGATGCTAAGGGCATGGCATTGAGTTGACATACAGGCGTGGATGGCTGAGGCACGCGAGTCGTGATCGGCAGCCCTTGACTTGCCACCAACCGTCGTCCGTGTTCACGGTACTAGAAATCTGAGCTAGTACTCTGACAGACCTCGCATAGAGCAAGCCCACCGTGCGTTCGGGTTGCATAAGCGCGGTCGTAGCAGTTGGAGTACTAGCATCCATCGGTGTCGGCGTCACCTCGATGCTCCTTGGGTGGTCAAGAAGGCGGCGAGAAGAATGAGGAAGACGTTTACAACGCGCATGGCTTTTGAAGCCGCAGTGAAAAAATCCAACATGTCGAGTTGGTGCTTGTATGGATGAGCAACGTCGGGTGCTCTTTTATACATCCTGGAAGGTTTGGGTGAGGCACGAGCACCGACAGGTGCTATGTATACCTGTCAGAAACACGAAGCGAAGTGCCCTGAATTCATCCACCGTAGTCATAAAGGAACTGCCAGACGTCCTCATACTCGAACGGCTCCATTCAATCGTCGTCACTTTGCTACAGATTGCAGCTAGGTGTATGATTCGGTTCCTCGTCCTGACCAAGGGATGTCGACTCTTGAGACTCAGAGTGTTCCTCTTCCTCGGCTATTGAGTTTACAAAGCGCGCGCCGTGCGCTCGGTAACGTTGCGCTTGCGCTGGGTGGTATCCGTCTCATGAATCCGGATTCATTTTGGAACTGTTGTAGGTAAACCTGCTTGCGAATGAAGGCTGCATCAAATGTCTTTTCAGAAATTTCAAGTTTGTGAGATGGTGGAAGTCAAGAGAGGTTCGGGACCCGGGCCGGACCAAATATGGCTTCCTTTCTGACCATCATCATCATAAGTAAGTACCTCTTCAACAAGATTGGGTTCGCGCGCCACATTCTGCGATTTGACCAGCTTTAGTTGTAGGTCCTAATGATGCGCATATTTTAGGATGAGAAAAATCTAACTCCGACGTCCAAGACGCGTCAAGTTTTGAACCTCCAAGCCTTGACATTTCCGTTTCCGTGTCGTTCATTGGCAATCTCATCTTTCGGTTGTAGGGATGGCTTACAACATGCCGATTTCATACGCTATACCAAACTTAATACCAACTGAACCAACATGGAGACGATCCCGCCCCTCCGTTTACGGCGCGATAAGAACCAACTACCTTCGCACGCATCAGCGTATCAGCTAACGCCCCATCCGGTCCTCATCCGTGATACCCAGTAACAAGCGTCGTCTAAATGCTCCTTCTACCACGCGCGTCAGGACCTTGCCGCACCGCACCCATTTCCTGCATCTCGTGTCTGTACAATAGTCTCCATTCCGAATGCTTCTGGGACCCCACATTCCTAGAGGGTGTACACTGTCCGCGCATACACACACTCCTGCCGCCTCCAAAGGCTTTGGAGGCTTGACATTGTACTCATTCTAGTCCGAGCAGGCCAAGCTGAATAGTTTCAAGAAATCGTAGGAACACGTACGTTTATATTCTTCAACGAGGTTACCACGGAACTCTCACACTCAAGTGATTCTAGGTTGATCCCGGCGCGTGGAGCAAGGAGAATATCGTCAGATGTACTTGACGGGATCTACTTGCAGACATGTTGCTGCAACATTTCTCAAGCCAGCCTACTTCCTATCGCACCGGGTTGTGTCGGTGCAGCGTATGCAGCTTTAGCGTGGATCCATCTACTCCTGCACCTGAAAGACACCTCGTCCAGTATGCCAAACAAAGGTCTGCCATTTGAAGCGCCATGTAGATCGTCTCACTCTGGGCGCTTTGCTTATAGCCAAGCACGTCCCGTTTCACCTAGGCCATTGGTACCATGTCCAGCACAGAAGAATCAGTTCACCTGCTCAATCTTTTCGTCCCAGTTGGGTCTCGCGTCCCTCCAGACATCGACCTCCTTTATCACCCGCCTTTCTTGATGGTCACATCGTGTTAGTAACTGGGACGACTGGTTTCCTTGGAATGACATTCTCGCGAAATTGCTGGACTCGCCAGATGTGCGCAAGATTTACGCCCAGGCTTGAAGAGAGGTGAGCGCGCCTACTGCCGATAGGGCTGGTGATTATTGACAAATTTCAGATCCGAAACAGTATCACGCATACCATACACAATGCGTGGCGGATGCACTTCAAGCTGTCACTGTCTTCGTATAAATCGAGCATGCGTGTCCTCACCGACTTGTCCTTATGCGCCCTTAACATGAAGCGCTTCCTTTTCAAAAGCACCACCGGGATTTTTAATAGTACGTCTCTTGGCTCTGGTGTAATCTAAGAATTAGGCTGTTAAATAAACATCGCCATATCCTTGTAACTGAACATCAAAACAACATCGACACCTTGCGGACGTGGCGTTATAAGGATCATATAATTGAGTTTGACGAATGTTTACCTTCCGCAGATGAAACGATGAGCACACAGGAAATGGCTCGGAGTCGAAACACGCTGGTAGCGGCGACTGAGTCAGTGCAACAATCTTCTTATTCAATACCAAGGTAAGCGAGATCATGATGTTTGGTGTGGCAGGACACTGGGTGATGTTATTCAGCCTTCGAGTCAGTTATACGACGACATCTACAGAGTAGCACTGCCCAAAACGAAATCGTGTCCTCGGCAGTCGAGGACTTGATGTCACGGCAGTCCTTCCATTTGGACGATTCTTCGTAACGAGTGTTACTATCAAACTTTCCGTCAGCGACGCCGCCACCTCCGTGCGAACCTCACAAATGCAATGAAGGACGCTATAATGGTGATAAATTCACAAAAAATGAACGACTAACATCAGATTACTAGGAGTGAAACGTGTTTGTGAAATTGCAACCGGTCCCCAGAAGAACAGGATAGGCGTAGCGTTTGTGACTTGTCGTCGCCTATGCAAGGATGGGTGGCCGCCTGCCGCAGTTACCAGTGCTTTGAGGTATCCTCGTTCGCGTTGTCTGGTTGGAGTTCCAGGTGATGTAAAGTTCGAGTCTGTGCGGTTCGCGAGTCACTTCCTGAGGTCAGCGCTCATGTCTGTAATCAGTTCATCACGGCGCCCAGGTTTCGGTGCCAGTGGAGGCGCGCCTCGGAGGTACGCTTCAAAGATGGAGCCGAAATTCGCAACGAAAGCGAGCGAATCTCATCCCTTACGAGATGCGATGAACATACGTTCAACTGTTGAACTGATGAGATAGCCCTGGATATGACGGATCAGATCTACTGCTTACACGGTCCCTACTGAATAGGGAGTTGATTCTTGATCACCAAGGACATCGCCAACGCGTTTAGCTACATACTGAAAAAGCGTGGACCATCAGCAGAACGTATTGAAGAAAAAATCAATGATGAGGTGGTCTGGGCTTATCTATTTCACCCATGTTGGTAGATTACCGAGATACAAGGGAGACAGAACTTACTTTGCCGTTTTGAGCTGATGACATCTGGAGCCTGCCTATGAACTAACATAGATTGCGATCAAGCGCCGCGTATCCGTCGATCCAGTGCCGCCTTACGTGAGCTGAAGCTATCAGCTTCTCCTCGAACTACTTGCCTTTGCCACAATATCAACAACTCGTTTGACATGCACCCTAGATTTCTCGCTACTGGAAATACTTCTAACTACTTATATCTTTGTGTGTCGCCCGCTCCCCACCTGCATCTCGTTACGAAGCCCTGCGGACCTGGACTTGGGCCGTGCAATCCTGATGATAACTGAATGTCGAACGTATACATATCAAGCCTCTGGAATCACGGTGACTCGCAACACACATATGACGAGGCTATCTACTTCCTCGTCTCACCCTGGCAAGGCTCCGATGTCTCATCCCCAGCTACAATGTTACGAGCAAGGACCAGGGCGTTGGAGTTGAGACCTGAGTACTTCACTGCATTGCAACAAATTTACACGTTGGGCTATGGAATAGAAAACACAGGAGCATAAATTGTGTTCCGTTCTCTTCGATCCGGTGCGGTGCCACACAACTATCCACACATGTATAAAACCATCGCGTCCGTGGCAGGTAAATGTTCATTCACCCTCGTGGCCTCCCTACTCATCCCATTGTCGGTTCTTCTCTTTACTACTGGTAATGTGCTGTCTTCGCCAGTACGTTCAAGTCAAATCTCATCCTCGTTCCTCTTGAAATGACCGCATTGCCAGAGTTCGCAAGCTCTACACCAGATGTGGACACTGGGAGAATCTGGTACATATCCCGCCCTCGTCAATGTTTCCAGCACTCACATATGTGTCCACAGCCCGATGAATTTGTGCGTGTCGCATCCTTTGCCCCTGCCTCTGTACCAACAATAATCCAGATTTATTGCGAGGATTCGAAGTGTCGGTGGAGCCCGTTCCACTCGGTCAACTGTACCCCTCCCAAATGTCTAAGGACCTGCCAGCAGTAGTGAGCTTCGCGAATACCTTTCTCGTAGTCCATTTATTCACACATTTCATTTTCAGCAAGAAATTCCCTGAACAATACAGTGAGCCGCCAATGCCTTCGTCACCTGCGTGCCTAACAGATGTTCAGATCCCCACATTAGCGCCTACTGTCCTGTCTGCGTGTGGCACCAACAGCAGCAGAACCAGCCCTCTGGTTGAGCACAAACGCCCTCTCGATGCTTTCCGTAATCAGGTCCCTTTCAGTCCCTGACTGTCGCTTCTCAGGTTTTTCGTTGATTCACATGTAGACACATAGATACGATATAGTCACTTTTTAATTATACCTTAAAACTTACAGAGGTGTTGTAATCCAGATGCTACGAGTCGATTGGATTCCATGTTCTCCTTGGACCTTGGCCAGTAGCACGAATGTGAAGCGCTGAGAATAGTAGCTTCTGCCTATGATACGCTACGTCGGACGGAAGGAAGGAAAGAAGGTTCTGCAGGTATCTTTCTGGTCGAAAAGAACGAGCTCGCGGGACCGCGCCGGATAAACAAACCGATTTCTGGAACACGTGGCCTTCTTCCTTCTCTACTTTCAACTTTGACGGATAGACATTTGAAAACAGTGACGGCTCTAGGGCGCAGATACTCCGAGGCACGTTTTTTCTACCCTTCAGATACTTGTCGTGCTCACGGCATACCAATGTTCTGCCAGACCTTACTCTAACAAGGTAGGCGGCGCTAGCCACTCATGGTTATATTTATGTCAACGCCGCTGCTTTCCTTCGTTAGGCAACCGGCAGCTATTTAGCTTTATCATAGGCAGTTCGTTCCGTATGCCGGTACAGACGTGACTGAAGCCGCCACGAGACTCTGCCGCGACTCGCTTAATGGCTTTCTACATAACGTTGGCCTAACGCTCCCGGACTCCACCTGCCATGGACGACTGATATTCCGTACTGGACCTGCGTGTAATTAGGGTTTGAATGCAGGCTCGGACTGTTCGTATACTGATCGCAAGACCATTGAAAAATGCGTACTCGATGTGGTTCGTTTCTCGTTGCGTTGGTTGCGCGGCTTCGTGGCCCTACGGACCGCAATCGATATGCGGTAATTACGACGTTGTCATATAATGGTCAGGCATTTACTCCCCTCAACAACGGAGTGTTGATTGACTTTTCATGACAGACGCCATCACACTGATCTCTCGGACGCGAGGCAGACTCGTGTGTTCGCATTTGACTGGCTGGATAGCCAGTTAACGTACATCTGTGGCTGACGCCGGGCCTCAATATTCTTTGACACGGGGATGTGTACGGCTGATCGCGCAGCTCTTATAACGAACGGCGATAGAGCTGGTGAGTATCATATCCCGGCATCTGTTCAATGCTCCATTAGTGTTCGGCGGAGTATGGGCCAGCTCCTCCTTGCACCTCCAGTTGTGACTGACAAGTCCCGTTCAGACATGGGGACAAGTGATTGCTCAAAAGATCAAGATGTACGTCGTTGGTCTTGGTCGTCGAATGTCGAATGATTGGCGAACGCAACCGTTTGGTGTAGCGAAGGAACTGATCCAGGAATTTCTAATTGTCTTATGGAGGCCCACATTCCTTGGATTGGGGTCACGCCCCCGTAACAAGTGCTAGCTAGAGACTACGAGGGTGGGTCGCCGCCTTACCACCGCTCATATAATCTCAATATTCATCTATAGGTACTTCGTGTATCTCTCTGATGGTCAAATCGCTTCGCATTTCCCTCAGAGTTACATATCCATGTTCTGAATGCTCAAGTTTCTTTGAGCATATCTTGACGTTCCGCTGGAGGCTTTCTCGCAACTGATCAAATTAAGCGACTGGCAGTGCGGGACATCGTCGTTGTCCGTGCGCTTCGAAGACAACCAATCAGTGCATCGAAATGTAGAAACTAATCAAGAATAACCCGTTTTAGGGGTTCTTGGGGAATCTGCTTCGACGACGCCCCATCTGACGATTACCCCACACAGGACTCTCCCGCCGTTGAGGAAGAAGACGCTACCGTGCCGAACGATGTCCACGACCGGCACATAGCTTGCTAACACAAAGTAGACGGGAGGTTTAGGACCCTCAAAGACGGCCCTCCATACAACCTATTTCGCACAAGTTGAAGCTGCGCTGGCGCGCGCCACCGCCGATTTACCTCGATCCGTCACATGCCCTTCCCCTCTCGCTCCGTGGGGGAGCGCGCGTGAGTAGAGTCAAAATATCGTTGAAAAGGCTCGCTACCGAAGCTACTTGCTTCATCATTCGCCATGTCCAAATTCCAGATTCCTGCTATCCAGAAAGTTGCTGTCGTTCCCAAGGCTGGCGGCACCATCGAGATCAAGACCGACTGGCCGGTCAAACAACAGAAAGATTTCGCGCCGGGAGAGTGCTTGGTCAAGATTGAGTCATCTGGTATGGATGAGTTTTCCATGTCGTTCTAGTCATCTAATGCTTCTTTGAAGGATGCTGCCACTCTGGCCTTCACGCCGCTTTTGGGGACTGGCCCGTTCCATTGGCACCAGCATTTGCGATGCATGTCTCAAGATCAGAACACATTGCTAGATTCCAGCGTGCCTCCTTTAGGGTTGCTACATTCGCCCCAGTCACCCAATGTGCGTAAACGCTCTCATCTAGCACAACTTGGTGCCTGGTAGTATATTTGACCCCCACCAACCCTACTCAGAGTCGCCTACTGTAACTAACAGTCAAGACATTCGGGTCTAGAAGTACGGCTTCGTACGCGCGCGTGCAATCGAACATTGTGAACACGTAAGGTGGTGGTCATGATTCCAGGCCTTATTGCTGAGTATCGCCATCTTGGTGCTGCATCATATATAGCGCCTACGACCGAGGTTTCCTTGATTGCTTGCACACCGTCATGTTCCTCTCCCCCGTTCTTGTCTTTGCTTCTTTCCTTCATCTCACTGCCCTTGTCCAAGCTGCGGCGCCAACGCTCACCCACTTATTCAATGGTACTCTCTATGTCGAACCGGTTGTGGATCTGGTTGTGGGGCCTTTCGGTGGACGCTCCCTCGTGAAGTTTAATGGGTACTTTACTCTCGTTCTCAGCGTATGTCTGTGGCGCTAATGCTGTACATAGGGGTGCGCTTCTAAACCCGAACAACGGCAAGGTCATAGCGAACTTGGTTCCTGGCCTTGGTGGAGAGCTGGGAGTGCTCGGCTCGGATAACGTCTTCTACCCTGACGCGCGCGCGGCTCTTCAGTGGGTGGATGATTCGACGTACGGCTATCTTGAGATGCACGGGTCTGGGTTAGTGCTTCTCATCTCCATTCAATGCGTAGCATGCTTACTCCCGAGTTACAGAGAATACGGCGTCAAGGCCACCGCTTATGCGTAGGACTTGGGAATATTTTGAGCTGGGTGTCTTGCTCACAGCGCTTTTACAGGCGTTTTGAGACTAATTCTCCGTCTCGCGTCAAGTTGAATGGGTTGTTCACAATCCTCAGACTTGATTTGTCTTCTTTCAGCCCGGCGACGTTCGATATCTACTCCGTGGTGAGCCTAATACATAGCGTGTTTGGGCTTCTACTTAATACACAAACGCAGGATGATATTATCGATAACTGACGTGTAACGTCCTGATCATTTCGAGGAGACTTACTTACATTTCGAGGATAGTGGTGGCGCAAGCCCGACGAGAACCCCTTGCATATGCCCTAAGGCGTTTTCGTAAAGATCGGACGATATAAAACTAAAACACTACTAAATCTTTATTGACAAACTGTGATATTGGTGGTACATATCGAGATCGTGGTGCAGCCATTACAAAAATTCAGGCACTTCTTTCTTCGCAACCCCGCCGAGGAGCGACTTGACCAGAATATGGTTGTTGACTTTGACGTTGTCCGCAAAGGTAACTGTGACCTGAGGCCCAAAGATGAGCGCATAGGTCGAGCCACCAAAGTGGAACATCCCGAGCTCATCACCAATAGAAACCTTCTGGCCGTCCTGAACAGTCAGCTCGCAAGTCGACACCTCAGCCATCCCAACGGCGATGAAGGCGACAAGTCCAGTGTCCTCGTTGTCCGCCTGGATGTAAATGATGGCACGGGGGCAGTTGGCAGTGAGGAAAGGCTGAGAACGAATGAGGGCGCCGTGGGGATCGCCGGGCTGGAAGTCGGGATCACCTTCTTCAGCGCCGTCATCCGGGATGACGACGTAGTAGTTTCCCGGCACAACGTCCGCACTGACGATGGTACCATCGATAGGGCTACGCCACCTATGATAGTCCGCTGGACCGAGGAAGGCTTGGTAGACGGTTCCTCCGACAAACGACTTGACCAACTTCTCATTGCGGTCGAGCATGTCATAAAGAGAGTAACGCTGGCCCTTGAGCCAGAAATGGTCATGAGCCTTGGCATCGGTCTGGATGCGATAGACGGTGGACTCGCAGGCAGAATAGATCGGAATTGGAAACTGATCTTTTGCGTCGTCGATTGGGCGAACGCTGTCCTTGATCTGGCGCGTGAAGAACGCGTCGTAAGAGGTGAAACCACGATTGACTGCAGTTTCATCAGGACAAACGTAGGTCGAGTTGAATTTGCCACGACCGTCACCCTCGAGGAAAGCTAGAGCGGTGGTGCTGAACCAACCCAGCTTATCCTGCTCAGGCTCCTCCTCGTCGGTGAGTGTCTTGGTGGAGTCGGGGCTCTTGAGGTATTCGGCCCAGGCGTCCAACAATTCCTTCAGGGCAATACTGAATGCCCCTTTGCGAAAGAGATCGTAGGCTGCGGCGGTGTTGCTAAGGAGGTCGAAGACGAGAAGCATCGGGACGCCGATAGGTTCTCCGATGACATCGCCGTCCTTGTCCTTCGCGACGTAGAACGACGGCGGCGCGACAATAATTAAATCCATGAAGTAGAGGAACATTTCAAAGTCATCGACCTGAGTACAGCAATGAGTAATGTGAAGAGGCGGCACATACCTGGGATTGAAACGTACCTGGTTCTCTTCAGAGACTTGCATGAAAATCTGGCTCATCAAGTCAAACATCTCCGGGTCGGACTTGATAGCGCTTTCGAACTGTGCAACTGCGTCGGAATGGGGGGCCTTGGAGCGGGAGAGAGCAATGCTGCGCTTGCGGAGATCGCCAATGAAGCGGTCGTAAACTTCATGATGGCCTGGGTACCATCCGCCATAGCGGGTCAGAGCTGTCTTCTGTCCGAGCGACATAGTCCTGCCAGTGGGAAAGAAGACGTTAGTGAGTGTGCTGGGAGCACGGCTCGAGAACAGCGTACAGAGTTGAATTCGGTTCGATTGTAGAGGATGATACTAGGCGTTCCGAGTCCTTGTCGATGAGGAGGAAACAGTCCAGTTTTTATACGCATGCACCGCGGTGGTAGGGAGGTGAATAGGTTCTGAAAGTAGGCTACCATCGAGGAATAATGTGGACGTGCGCGAATTCAGTGGTTGGTCGGTTGTCACTCGACCTCCACTGGCAGAGTCCAGAAAGCCTGGAATATGAAAGCAAGAAGGTAAATACATACCAATCCTGCCCATGGGGAATGGAACCTAACTTGAGAGCGTTCCAAAGACACTTGGGACAGCGCCCATATCGACGGCGTGGGGCGATCGTGGGCGAGATTGAAAGACCGTGACCTCAATCTGAATTCGAGGTCCGCTAATCTAGTCTTATCTGCTCATCGGTATTCTGATTGACACGGCATACTAAGCTAGATGTATCAAAGTTGTTGTTCTCGCAAAGTTCTGGCGGGGGAAAAAAAGTGTTCTGATGAAGTGAATAAAAGCTAGCTGTTTTCGCTCACTCGGACCCTGCCCAATCGTCTTCGATATATTGAACTAGTCACCCCATCTTGCGGTTGTTACTTAAAGTTACCTTTGCTAGAGCCCGATGAGGAGCCGTCGTAATTGAAAAAGCGAACATGCCATAGCATGAAGATCGTATGACCATAGCCTGAAGACCACTGAAGGGAGGTCCACGGGAGCCTTTGGAACTGCGGGGTAGCATGCTTACAGATGGAGGGCACATCTACAATGCATATGGCGATTGTTTCACGCTTTCAGTCAACCGGCTGACTGGTAAGTTGCGTCGAAACCGCAACTTTATGCTAGTGCGAGTGTTTTTCAGCATCTATGAATTCGAACTCAGCCATTGAACTATTCTGCTGGAACGGAAACTCTCAGCGAGAGTAACTGGATCATTTCTAGCGCACGTAGTCTGCGCTCTCTTCTACTGTCAATAAGACTTCGTCGAGCATCGAGTTGGGTATCGGAAGATATTGCGGGAAATCATGACCGTCATACGCGTACGCTGAACACTCATGTCTCCGCACGACACGGTGTTGACGAAAGACATACATGTACGATATACTATCTGTGCAGAAGACTGATACCACTCCGTGTGACCGAGATAACCTTGATTCAAAAGACTAATGAGCAGGAAAACTGCGATAGGTATAGATAGATGAGGACTTGCTTTCGAGTAAGATCTTGAGCTAGAATAAACGCTGATGCAGCCCGAGTCTGCTTGACTTTTCATGATCCGCTGCGAATGAGGACTTCGTTCCTATCATTCCGTTCGATTCAGCGCTCGATCTGGGCACTTGGTGCGAACCCCTCTCGCATGAGGATACGATTCCGCCTAGTACAAGTACTTTATACCCGCCCTTTGTGCCGCGTATTTCTTCTTCGACATTTGGCTGTTCTTCTAGAGCCGAGGGAAAAGTACCGTATCTGTGGCCACTTGTAATCTAGATAAGTCGAACGAACCTGAGAGTTGCATACTAGTAAGCAGTAGTGAGTCTTCACAATACGCGCCGGAGTTTTGAGCGTCATTGCCACGGCGGGAGTTCTCATGGCGAGTGTAGCGATGCCTGCTAGTGTCGTGACGGCGCCCGCTGTCAGTGTGAGCAACTCCATCAGAGTTCTTGTGTGGCGCCGACCTAGTCGACAATTTTAACGTAGCAATAACATGAAGGGGCCTTACAAGTCGCCGGCCGTGATGTCGTGTGCCTCCACGAACGGGCGCTGAATGTCGACGATGTCATCTGTCAACATATTAGTAAGTGCTATTAAAATGCACTCGACTCTGAATGGACATACCGATTCCTCCATTGGCATGGAATGCGGTCTCAATGTCGGAGAATGTCATGATGGAACCGTCGACTCCTCCGCCCTGGTAAGACGCGTTAATGAAGACGTGTAAACACTTCTTTTTCAAACAAATCCTTACCCTCTCGTCGGCGAAATACCGATCGCGTTATGAAAAGTCAAACGAAGGGATTCGTGAACCTAAGTCAACATTGACGAGACTATGCATGTGAGATGAGGCAAATACAAACCTCTTCACCGCACTCTCCACAGTCGACCAAGTTTTCTTGGATATCGTCGATGATTGGGAAGAGGGCACAACACGCGGCATTAGTGACGGAATGCACACCATCGGCATACGCGACGCGTTTTGTGAGCGCGGCTAAATGAGACGATAGGTGAGATAGGCGAACTCCCAGGTGCATAAGGTCTCGTACCCCTCGAAAGCTGAACGACAGAAGCAAGCGCGAAGAAAGCGACGGAGAGCTGTCGAAGGGCCACTGAAACAAGTCGAGGATCTTGCTCTTACATTTCGACTTGCAGTGGCATTTATACCTCCAGAACTGTTCTGACGGTCGTGTTGAAACAAAAAAACTGGCTAAGTTGTTGAACCCGGGTTTCCGACATGCAACGAAATACGGCCTTGCCATTGGTCGACAAGAGAATGTGAGAAGACCAAGCTTTCATTCTGCTGCTGAACTGAAGGACTATGAAAACCCGGTAAAGTAGAGCCGCGTCAAGGAACGAAAAGAGGTTGTGTGGGATACACTCACACGGTGTGTACAGTACGGCATCACCCAAAAGACAGGGACCGTTCAGTACAACAGTCATTCAAGGAACGATTCACATACTTTGATCAGACAGCATTCACCAGGGAACTATTTCTGTCGCGTATTGGAAGGATGTCCTGAGCTGTTCATGCATCCGAAAATCGAATGAATCAGAACTGCAGCCCTGGTAAGGATGTAGCGTAAGACGGCCGAACAATAGAACCAGATTCTTCAAAAGAGTTCGAAGCTATCAACGCGTAGATGTAGAGCTCGAAGGTTTCTGGATCGTGTTTCCTTCTTTAACAGCCGCCTACAGAGCACTGTATTTTCGCCGTTCACATTGATGAAGCCAGTTAGGATGCTTGTAGATGTTGGTAGATGTTGGTTAACAAAGAGTATGAGGTCACGTCACTATGTCACGCCTACCAGTTCGGGGTTTCCCTTTTACGACCACTGACTCAGGTACAGGGAGCTGACCTTCTCTTCTTCTGCAATCTAACGAATGAACGTTGTATAGAATGTCACTCACTGATATCAACGCGCTTTTGGATGCCAAAGGTTACGCCTTCGACGACAAGGATTTGTCAGGCATACAAGACTCGCTTACCAAAAGTGAAGCAGAGTTCGAGGAGGTTTCCAGATTGAAGGAGGACCTAGAAAAGAGACTCCAGGAGACTTCCGCCCGATTCGCGTATCTCAAAGGTGCCATTGCGGACTATAAGACAGCACTTCGGTGCAACCCTATACGCATCCTCATCCCCGAAATCCTGTCCTACATGTTCTTGGAATATTGTGGGATTCATTCAGGACGACTCCCTTCATACCTCACCTCGGATGACCTCGCTTCTACATTTGAAGATATTTCACGTCGTCGAAACGTGTTACTTGCAGTTTGCCGGCGGTGGCGCTACATAGTTTTAACTACGCCGCGCCTTTGGGCCGCTATCGATTTGAGTGGGCCATATATTCATAGCCGGAGGACTTCCTCCTATCCCTTTGATCACACTACGTGGCTCATTCCTCCACATGTGAGAGACCAGCACTGGGAAAGAATCGATCAAGCGATTGAGAGGGCTGGTTGTGTTCCTCTTTCCATCGTGCAAAACGTTGGGGGTCACTCGTATCTAGATGTCGCGTTTCAAAACAAGGAATGGGTTGCTATGCTCCAGAAGCTTGTGGAGGTGTTACCTCGCACCCAGGATGTTTATCTGCAGTTCACACCGTGTACAGCAATAACGTTGCCTGCATTGTCGGATCACCCTGACTGTTGGCCCCATAACCCCATGCCATATCTCAGAACTTTCCACGTATCATCAATATATACTGTGGTTGATATGTCGCTGTGGATATACCATTTCCTACGCCAGGTACCGCCAAAGCAGCTGGTCGACGTCGAACTTTCAAGTTGCGGAAATGACGAATTATTTGTGGACAATATATCGCGCATGACGCACGTCAAGCGTCTTTCTTTGTCTCCGTGCTCTCTTGCTTCCGTTCAAAGTCTCGAGAGCACCCCCCTTCTTGAAAAACTGTCCATAACCTCTATGGATTTTCCGTTGGGTGGGCCTCGTCCAGTCCCCGTGTGTTTGTCGCAGTTGTCTTCCCTCACGCTTGTGGGTTTTCCCACTTGTATTGAGGGGGCTCTCAGCTGGCTTACTCTCCCCTCCCTTCAGCATATGAACATGCATATAGTATTCATCCATCATCACCGAACCTCTGTTTCTTCCTTGCCAAACTTTTTTGAGCGCTCTCAGTGCCGTTTGCAGACGCTGAGCGTACAAGACAACTCGTTGATCACTCCCTCGGTTTTGTTGGATGTATTTCGCCTACAAGAGCAATCGCTCACCTCGATTTCGCTTATCCAAGGCAATTTCGCCGAAATCGACCGGGCTGTCCTTAACTTCCTGACTGGAACGCCAAATCAGATGCCCCTTCCACTGCTAAGACACCTAGAGCTCAAGGTGCCTCCAAAGCAGGTACCGGGCCTTTCTCGTTTGCTTCAACATCGATTTTCAATGGTCACACAATCCTCTCAAATAACATGTTTGGAGTTCTGCCGAATAAACGTACAGTCGAGAACATCGCTGTCTCCCGATTCTATCCAAAAACACAGGAACGTGATTCAGCCGTTTAAAGATGCAGGACTGGATGTTGAAATGGTGCATTCTCAGAAGCGCTGGTAGTTTCTTCGAGTTGCAGGTCGCATGTTTCAGTTTTCAGCCCAAGATAAATTACATTTCTGTCAACCAGAGATAACAACCTTATTGTGTAAGACGAGTTTACAATTACAACCGATGAAAAACCATAGTTCTCAAGCGCCACTTTCGTCAACCTGATATTTAAGAACGAGGAACAGGAGTAATGCTAGTGGCGGGGCCAGGAAGGGCGGTCAACGCCAGGAATGGCGTAAAGGCACACTGTAAACCGGTTAGCTAGCTAGATACAAGACAGAAGAGCGCCTCTACATACGGCAATTTCGATATCGTTCAAGCTTGTGCCGGGGCCCAGCAGTGGCGGGAAGAGGAGGCGGGACGGGGGTGACGTCTGAGCAGTCGACCATCTCGGCCTGGTTAGCACTAAGAAGGGAAAGCTTCAGCATCGCAGCTTTGAAGAGTCGAATGGAGTTCTTACAAGCGCCTTCAGCTATGTTTCAGGAGTACTTAAGAAGGGCTGGTGAGCGAAGAGGTCTGACGCGGCATACACTCAACACCCATGCCCACAAAGAACTTTCCAGCCTCGTCATGCAGCCACTGGATATGAATTAGTCATAACCCAAGGAAACCCAAAGTCAAACACACACCTTCCAGGACGCTCCAGGACAACTAACATCTCGTCTCCCTTGACGAGGCCTTTAAAGGCACGCAGGATATCGATGCGACAACCGCGGTTCTCGACTAGGCTGCTGAACATACCAGGAATGTCAAGCAGGACCCGACCAACAGTTTTCTGATACTCGGTCAATATCCCAGAGCGAAAAGGTCAGGCTGTGGCAGACAATCCCGGCAACGTGACGGGGACAGTCGAGATCGCTTTGACCGAGGCTGAGGCGATAGGCAAATGGTAGCTGAGCTGGCCCGAGTTGGGATCAAGGCGACGATTTGAACTGCCCTCGAAGAGGTTGTCGCCTCAGAGAGCTGATGGGCGACTACGCGTTGGTAACCTTTCAAGTTCAAGTTGTACAACTTCCTCCTATGCCTCCGCGTCGATGGAGTCGAAGGCAGTGCGAGTGGAGTTTGCCGGTAGACGGGAGCGACATCTTTCTCTGCGGTGGATGGATCGTGGATGCTCATGATGAATGAGGGAAGGGAATGAATCGAATGCGTAGAATGTCGAGTAAAACACTGAGAAGAATGTAAGTCCAAGTGTATAGCATCGTCAGCGATGCACCGCACCATATAATCCCCAAGCTTCTAACATTTCTTCAGCGAAAGACGCTGGCACTCCTTCGCTCTCCAACTCATTGAAACGCTTCGTATCTTAAAGCGGTGACGATGACTGTCATAGTTGGTGGGTCCAAACCAAGAATAGCTGGTAGTCGAGTCCAAAGGAGAGCCGTGGTGCAAATGTTGGGCTCATCGCCTCCAGTGAAGAGCGTTCAAGTCCAAGTCGGCCGATCACTTGGTCTTGCCTGATCCGGCACTTGACCTCTGACCACGACCATCTCCATACCGTTTCGCGTCATGGCGACGACGACGACCTCAAGACAATCGATGGAATGGAAGACTTACGACACGTCGCGCGCGCGTGGAATTAGTTGGAGTTTCATGGGAACCCTGTGACTTTTAGACTTTTTAGAACTTGCGTATTGACGTTCCCAGGTTTGGTTACGCCTGTAACCAGTGAGCCTCGTGTAATGGTGAGTGCGGATCTTTCTTCGTATGTTAACTTTACTTACTTGACGCTCGGCGTTCGTAGGGTGCGTTCCGTGCATTGTCCGAGTCCTCTGGTGCTCGAGGGAGTGGATACAGATGTTCGAGATGTAGGCGGCGATGTTGACGTGCCGCCCAAGTCGTATTCAGGTAAGTTGTCCGCTTCAAATTCATTGTCTTCATTTCAACGTAGCCTCAGTTTATTCAAGCCTCACAGTACACGCCACGTATCTACGTCCTTTTAGATTCGAATCGACTACTTTTATCTCTCTTTTGCTGCGCTTAAGGCGCGAAAATCTCTAACCGGCGTGTCTCGCAGCCTCCCCGAACTAGAGCGCCCAAAGCGCGCTGTTCTCCTGCCTCGGATGGCAGCCGAAGAACCCAAGAAGTCGGCATGTCGTCTATATCCACCGTCAGGAACGAAGGAGATCAGAATGGTGAAAGCTAGCCCCTGGGTGAAAGGTACGTACATCGAGTTCAAGTTTGGAAAACAGAGTTTGTGTTAACTGTTCTCTACAGCACACTTCCGGCGCAGTCGCAGTCGCGCATCATCCAGTAAAAGGTCATCACTAGATGTCCTGGCTACACCGGCGGAGAACTTTGTGACAGCTACGGACTGTCTCAACGACGATATGCGTCGAAGAAATGCTAAGTAGCAGGAGGAGTAGGTAGTTATTACATAGACATCGCTCTCTTTATACTTCGCAGTTTGTTTCTTCGTGGCATTGAACGACGAGTCGTACCTGTTGTACACAGTTTAGCGGGATAAAACGAGACACATTCGGAAGTATAGAAAATGTCACTTGTAGGGCAATTGAGGATGTGTACTCTAATAGTAGTCCTTTCGCGTGCCAGCCGTTAGCACCTCTACGCCAGTCTCTGTAATTCTATCATTGGATGAGCATCATACTTGAAGCTGGACATGAGTCAACTCACAGCAATGTCTCCTCGAATTGAGCGCTGCGTTTGCCATCTGTCGTCGTCGCAGTCCAGTTATCGGGCCAATGTGTGTCTCCCCAGTTGGTTCCAAGATTTATCATCTAAAAGGAAACTTCAGCATGGAAATAAAGAAGGCTAGAACGGAAATTACCGGTTCTATGGTAAATGTCTACGCCAGAGTCAATGAGTGAAGTTAAATGCGCATTCCGTTACTCACCATGCCAGGTTTCATTGTTCCAACGGCCTTATTTTTAGCATAATGAGGAATGTTGGGCGGTGGATGGAACAGAGCATTGACTCCGTGGCCTGTGTAATTGCGCACCGTCGCGCATCCGTTCGCGCGTGCAATAGGCTCACTTCGGATGGGGCGGCGGATATTTCAGTCCCATAAATCCTCGGCGCACGAAGAAGAGGCACATACATGACTTTGCCTATGTCCCGGAAGAGAGCACCGGGCTTGCAGATCTTGATAGCCTCGTCCAAGCATTCTCGGGTTGTGCGAATGAGCTTCTTGGACTCTTCATCGATCTCTCCTACGCCGTAAGTCGCGTTGAGGTCCGCATGAAAACCTTGAGTGTGAGGGTTGGAGAATAGAAGCCTTGCACGAAGGAATACTGATGTCTTGCGGATAGTAAGCTTTACTGAGGCTGACAAGGCCGAGCATACACAGCAATATTGATAATGTCACCGTTCTTGAGTTTTCGCTTGTCGGGAATTCCGTGGCAGATTACTTCGTTAATAGACCTAGAGACTACATAAGTGCAGCTAGGCAGATTACGACGTGTCAAGGCCGTACGTGCACGTCGACTTCGGGTAGTTGCGGTAGTTCAGAGGCGAAGGGTAGGCATTACGCTCTATTGTCGCGTTGTGAACGATTTCGTCGATTTCATCAGTCGTTATGCCGGGCTTCGCATGCGATGCGGCAAGGTCCAGGATTTCGCGGCCAAGCTGTGGAAAGTATATGAAGATGCAGAAACCGGGATGAGCGCGGATAAGACACACCCTACAAACTGTGCGCATTTTTTCTTGCTCTTCCCAAGTCAATATCGTCCCAGGTGATCCGGCGGCTCGCATGGGTTTACCTGAAAAAAATAGACGTTAGGCTCACATAATCATCTTGAAGCCGTGGACAAGACTCATAACCCTACCATCGTCAGCGTATTCTGGCCGTGGTATGTGGTCCGGAACCGTTCGTTAGAGTGGGTACACTGGTCGCATGGACCCGGTGTATTCATAGTTCGGAAATGGGTTGTACGTTCCCTCTTTATAAACGGTTAATGAATGCAGCGAATACGGTAGGCTCAGGACCCACTCTCAAAAGCGTCACCTGTCGAAGTTGCCGAAGCAGTGATCAATGCATGCACGATCTTGTGAGATTTCTGGACAGCTGTATGAGCCGAGTACCGGACACTGAAGAAATCACAACTTGCCCCTGGCAAAATCGTCAGCAGACCACGCTTGGATTTTGTTCATACAGTAGCTTACAGTCAGCTTTGAAGCACTCCTGGCGACAGAAGAATGAACCACGGATCCCAAGCCTGTGGTAAAGGACATAAATTGGGAAAAATTGAGGAGAAGGGCGCTGCTGACTTGTTGCACGTCGGACATTCGAGTCTTGATGGCGGATAGCCGTTGGTGCATGACTTGGCCTGGCAAAGTACGGTGGCTGACATGGTCATGGAACAAGTCAAGAAATAAATCTGATCAAACTACGGTCCCGGTCCAAATGCTCCCATAATCGGGTATCTATTGCCGTTGATGGTATTCGGCAGACTGGAAAGCATAATTTTTTTATATCGCCTGGCTGGGCCGAATCTGGGGAGGACCTGCAATGAGTATGAACTTTTCGAGGACGATCTTACCCTGGACAATCTTTCGCGTCCTCAACTCGTGTCAATGTGTCGTTATATGGGCCTGAACGCGTTTGGTACGGACAACTTCCTCCGGGGCGCCATTCGATCTCGTCTTCTTCACCGCCGTCGTGATGATCGATTCCGAGGGCGTCGATGAACTCTCGACTTCCGAGTTACAGGCAGCTTGTCAATCCCGTGGCATACGGACTGGGGGAATTTCACCTGCAAGGCTTCGGGAGGAATTGTCCACTTGGAATAGTCTTCACTTGCATACCCGTGTTTCTGGTGTCTTACTCGTCCTCGGTCGTGCCTTCAACTTTGATGAGGATGGCAAAACAAGAGCTTGGAAAGTGTTTTGAGTGGCCTGGCTAGGAGAGACTATGCAATTCGTTAGTGTCGCCAGGTAGTTGGATGAAGGCAAATTTTACGCTTAGTCAGCGGTGATTCTGCGTTGTGGCCGCTCGAACATCCCTTTGAACTTGCTGCCAGATGGCTGTAAGATATCATGGGCTATATGTAGCACACACACATGGTCAGCATTCTGGCATCTACTCAACAGGGGCTTTAGAAAGTCTGTGGACAATCTCCAAAACCCTACTCCTAGTCTTTTTCCGGTCAAAGATTGTCGCATGGTCCGCACTAGGATAATACAACACCTCTAACATCGAGGTCTCACTGACCCAGCGGTGCGACTCGTCATCCGCCTTTTCTCCAGTCAAATACGTCCACACGTGCTTCGCTGGAACAATCTGATCTTCACCTGAAAGTACTACCCTAACCGTCTCTTCCTCGAGGTCTTCCTTGAACACGACATTCTCCATCCAAAAGAAATGCCGCCCCAAGGTCCTCCCTACATCAGCATCACGGCTAGCAAAGTACCACAACAACCATTCATTGGCTGTGCTCGGTTTCCGGTAGAGGAAGTTGAATGTAATGTCAGGGAAATATAACAGGAAGGGAATGGGGTCGACTAAGCAATACGCGGCGATCTTCGTTGGCAGCAGTGGCAACTCTCCACGACGAGCCATTTGTTGGGAGCGCATGATATGCCCCGCGACGACGGTGCCATAGGAATGAGAAACCAAGATAGCTTCAGAGATATTCAGAGACGACGTGATCGTGTAGAACGTGTCCAGCATAACCGGTCGAGGAAGGACAGGCATGGAAGTCATTCTCGTACTGACGGGGAGGATCTCTATGAGGAGGATTCCCACCTCTGGATCAAGCTCGCGCATGAAAAGTATGTATGGGAGAAGCTCTATCTATACACAACATTAGAGCAATCGCAAATTGGTAAGGTCGACGACTCACACCAACCCCATGGATGAATATTATCGGTTTCTTCGTTGTTGAACGATGCGGCCGGAACCAGTATGGGATTTCCGGTGTGACGGATTTGCGCGAGAGAAGGGTCCAAGGACGCGACGGAAATTCTTGGAACCAACGCGTCGGAGCGTGATGCTTCAGTCCAATGACGGCAAAATTGCAAGCTGTGAACAGATCCAGGAACCCGACGATCTGTTGCACAATAAGCATTAGATTATAGAAGGTGGGACGCAGTCAGACGGGACGCACAACGTATAATGTGAGGGGTCGAAGCTAAGCCTCATGCTCTTGACCTCATCGTTGCGGCCAGGAGGAAATGAATGGCCAATGACTTTCTCGAGTGCTTCAATGTAAGAGTTTATCTCGTCGCTCCATCCCAAAAGCGCTTCCTTCTCGACATCCTCTGCTTTGACTTCAAAAAACGCCCACAAAAGCCAATCAATTACATTCTCTCGCCTGATCGCAGAACTGTCCGAAGCGAGAAACCATTGCGGGAGATTCGCCGGATTCTGGGTGCAATTCAAGAACATGTACTGGCGTTCTTCCTTGGTGAGCGGTTCCGGCGCGTGTAAAGGACGCTACTGTATAGTCAATAAGTATCAAAGACGCGAAAAGGAGTATTACCCGTATAATCTTTGACCGCCGTGGGAGATAAACGAACAAATAAAAAAGCCCCTCCAGAACGGCAATTAGGGATATCCATGGCGAGAATACGAAGGTGCGTAGCATTATACAGGCGAAGATGTAGGCGAAACTGGCCGGCGCGATGGCTCGAAGAAAGCCTATGACTATGTGGATTCCGATGTAAGCGCGAATGCTTTTCCCAATCATGATTCTACCGTGCGTGTAGTAGGGCAGGGGGGTGGTGGCTAAATAGTGCTGCTGCAATGTCGAGCCCGTTCGGGGAGTGTCACTTGTTGCATTCCGAAAGCTTGACCTCGAGTATGACGATCCGCCATCGGATCAGCTTGGTGAGCGGCTGGTGTCAAATAGTCACGACCAACCCAACCGGATATTAGGAATTCTTGTTGTCGCCCATGGCCCATGCACTGGCCCTATCGCAGTGCGTCACGTAAGTCTCAAGTCCTCAGTCTTCTCTTACCTGTTAATCGATTCCCAGAAATTTCGCGATAGGGTTTGGTTTGCTCTCTCAATGAAGCTGAAAGAAGTTCAGTCCTCCAACAACCTGAAGTGTGAAAATTTGACTATGTACCTCAACTTGAGATCACATAAACCTCAGCGCCAGAAGTCCATCCTACATCAAGTGATCTCGATAGCGAACATGATAGAGTGAGGCCCGATAAATAGCTATTCTGTGACACCTAAGATTACAGTACAACGACAAATGGATAAAGCAACAAGAGAAAATAAAACATACAACACATCAGATCGTGCCTCCACATCTTGGACACGTATACGCCCCCTCGCTCCCAATCAAGCTCACTCTTCTTCTTGGCTGACGTGACACTGCTCTTACTCGACTTCCCACCTTTCATGGATTTCGCTTTCTTCTTAGTATGGACCACCTCTTCATCATGAACACAATCTTCCGAAAAGGTGGAATCCTCCAGTGCATGCAACACTCTCGACCGAGCTGCAGCGACCTCCCGTCGCGATGTACGGACGGTGAGACCGGCCTTGGCAAGCGAAAGAGGAAGGACGAGCGCAGATGCAGGGCATATCAGCCCGATGAGATTATGCACTTGTGTCCGAATCCTGACTGTATGCGCCGGTGGCGCGCACGTTGTCAGTCTCCATTTTCGTCGCCGTCTACTACGCCGCCCCTTCCGCATCGTATGCGTGGTAAGCGCAAGTCTAGCATGACCGTGCCAGCACTCGACGCTCTTGTCATCCAGCGCATTATCACTTCCTCGTCTCATCTCAAGACTAGCGCGTTCGATCCGTCTCTGCTCCGGGATCTCGGGCAGGACATTATCGCAGCCGCTGGCCAACCCATGGTTCATGGTGGTCGTTCCCGACGACACCTCATCGGGAACCGCGCTCGTAGTCGTATCTAGTCCGTCTGGTGCGATGTAGGTTGGGGAAAGACTATGTTCCTCGTAGCGCGTGACGGGAACGACGCCGTCGATGGTCGCGTGGTGGATACAGTCAAAGTGGTCTGAGAATATGCGTTCGTAGGGGAGGGTGAGGGGGAGGGAGGCGGCGTAGGTGCCAGGTCAGCTGGTGAGTAGAACCATTGAATGTTGACTGGGTATCGGTGGATGGAGAGCGAATAGTGCGAGCACGAGCGATCCAAAAGTCGGCGCTATCTGTGGGTTGGTTTGCGGGTAGAACAACTAGCATGACGGCGGTGGGAGCCTGATACAGGTGGAATATATGCGCTCGTGGTTGGAGTTGCATCTATAGTCAGCATCATGATCAGTAAAACGAAAATGAACGCCGGCGGTAACGTACCACGAAGACTCCACGATGCGCGTTCTTAGAAATCGTCGACGTGGAACAGACCAACGGCACTATCGAAGGCTAAGCACACGAGAGGCGAGGCGGTCATGATAGTGCTCGGTAGGAAAGGAGCGCCAATTGGCTGGTCAAGCAAGTCCGGGACTTCAAGCAACCATCTAGATCTAGATTGGATCTAGAGTGTACATTTGACTAAGTTCACACTCGGACACCCAGCAACATAGCCGGAAAAGAGCTGCGGGACACCGGTCCGATTGCCCATCACAACCACCACCATCATGAAGATATTCTTGCTGTCGGTCATTCTTGCTCCACCCTCGGGGGCATGCACCGTCCTGAGCACAGCCAGCGACCTTTCCACCTTTTCATTTTACCAGAAGGGCTCTGTGGGCGAGTTCATGTCATTCTTCTCCAAAACTGTCGCCGAGCGGACAGCCCAAGGACAGCGGCAGAGCATCCAAGAGAACAACTACACCGCTCACGTCTACAACCGGGGTGGTGCTGAGCAGCTCGCCGGTCAGTGATCCTCATGTTTGCCATGCACAATAATTGAGCCTCGTTTTAGCTGTTATTATCACGGACCAAGAATACCCAGTCCGCCCCGCCTTCTCGCTCTTAACCAAGCTACTGGACGATTTCACTGCCAAAGTCCCCCAGACATCGTTCAAAGACCCTGCATCCATCTCCTTCTCCGACATTAACACATACATCCGGAAGTACCAAGATCCCAGGCAAGCGGACACCATCATGCGTGTGCAACAAGAACTGGATGAGACCAAGATCGTGCTGGTATTTATCTTGTTCGGGTTTGAGGAACCAAAAACTCATTGTCTTTATCAGCACAAAACCATCGAATCCGTTCTACAACGAGGAGAGAAGCTGGACGATCTGGTTGACAGATCGAATGCCTTGTCCGCTCAGAGCAAGATGTTCTACAAGACGACTAAGAAGGTTCGTGTGCCATCTTCCTCTGTATGCTTGCCTTGGATTCAACATCGTCTTGTAGCAAAACTCTTGCTGTGTTGTTATGTGATACCCTAGGTAGTCTCGATTTTCAGACTCTATGACGAGTCTTCAACTCTTGAATCTGGCATTCGACCTATTCAAGGTGGGAATAGGATGGGTAAATCATACCATGGCCGCCACGAGCACCCTGCTTGTAAATGAATGGAGACCGTCTACCGCTTTGGGTGTATGGGTGTCGTGGGAGCCGGAAGTGTTGTGTTTGCAAGGAGGAACGTCGCGCTCAGAAAACGGACATCATGCCGTCCTACGATGTTGGTTGTAAACGGATGTAGTGAACGCCATCTAAAGTCCCAACACGAGAATCATCCAGACAGTCGAAAGAGTTCGAATCGTCGGCACGCAACTTCAACATCAACGTGGAACATGTTAGATGCGATCCTCCGTCCGACATAGAGCCGCCGGCGTAAATCTTCCGCGACAGTATCATCAGAGCGCCACATCTCAACCTCTTCAAGGTACCAGCAGTCCTCAACTTGGTGGTATGGACGCTTGTGAAACTCCGATTTGAAGGCGAGAAGTGTACTAGTATAATTTGCTGGCGATGAGCTCGACTTGGGGGGGGAATACTCAGCTGATGGTGCAAGCTCGACGTCGTGCATATACCCTAAGCGGCTAGATCTAAAAAGGCCCAAATTTTGGCACTTTCGTAAAGATCGAAACGTCTAAATCTTCATTGACAAACTGTGATAGTGGTGGTATATTTCGAGATCGTGGTGCAGTCATTACAACCTAAACCGGCACTTCTTTCTTAGTAACCCCACCGAGGACCGAGTTGACCAGAACGTGGTTGTTGACTTTGACGTTGTCCGCAAAGGTAATTGTGACCTGAGGCCCAAAGATGAGCGCATGGGTCGAGCCCCCAAAGTGGAACATCCCGAGCTCGTCACCAACTGAGACCTTCCGGCCATCCTCGACAGACAGTTCGCAAGTCGACACCTCAGCCATCCCAACGCCGATGAAGGCGACAACTCCAATGTCTTGGTTGTTCGCCTCGATGTAAATGATGGCACGGGGGCAGCTGGCAGTGAGGAATGGCTGAGAACGAATGAGGGCGCCGTGGGGATCGCCGGGCTGGAAGTCGGGATCACCTTCTTCAGCGCCAGCATCCGGGATGACGGCGTAGTAGCTTCCTTCCACAACTTCCGCACGGAGGATGGTACCATCGATGGGGCTATGCCACCTATGATAGTCCGCTGGACCGAGGAATGCTTGGTAGACGGTTCCTTTGATAAACAAGTTGACGTTGTCCTGGTCGCGGTTGAGCATGTCGTAGAGAGAGTAACGCTGGCCCTTGAGCCAGAACTGGTCATGAGCCTGGACATCGGTCTGGATGCGATAGACGGTGGACTCGCAAGCAGAATATATCGGAATTGGAAACTGATCTTCTGGGGGTGGGTTGATTGGGCGAGCGCCGTCCTTGATCTGGCGCGTGAAGAAAGCGTCGTAAGAGGTGAAACCACGGTTGACCGCAGTTTCATCAGGACAAACGTAGGTCGAGTTGAATTCGCCACGACCGTCATCCTCGAGGAAAGCTAGAGCGGTGGTGGTGAACCAACCGTTCTTATCCCCGTCGTCGTCGTTGGTGAGTGTCGTGGTGGAGTCGGCGCTCTTGAGGTATTCGCCCCAGGCATCCAACACGCCCTTCAAGATTGCACTGAATGACGGCTTGCGAAAGAGGTCGTGGGCTGCGTCGGTGTTGCTGATGAGGTCGAAGACGAGAAGCATCGGGACACCGATAGGTTCCCCGATGACATTGCCGTCGTTGTCCTCCGCGACGTAGAACGTCGGCGGTGCGACAATGATTAAATCCATCATGTAGAGGAGTGTTTTATAGTCTGTGACCTGAGGACAGCAATGAGTAATGTGACGAGGCGGCGCATACCTGGGATTGCAACCTACCTTAGTCTCTTCTGGAGAAACTTGCAAGAAAATCTGGTTCATCAAGTCAAACATCTCCGGGTCGGACTGCAGATTGTAGTCGAATTGTGCAACTGGCTCGGTATGTGCGGCCCCGTCACGGGAACGAGCAAGGCTGCGCTTGTGAAGATCGCTCATGAAGCGGTCGTAAACCTCAGGATGGCCTGGGTACCATCCGCCATAGCGGGTCAGAGCTGTCTTCTGTCCGAGTGACATAGTCCTGCCGGTGGGAAAGAAGACGTTAGTGAGTGTGCTGGGAGCAACGCTCGAGAACAGCGTACAGAGTTGAATTCGGTTCGAGTGTATAGGATGATACTAGGCGTTCCGAGTCCTTGTCGATGAGAAGGAAACACTCCTCGTTTTATACGCATACACCGCGGTGGTAGGGAGGTGAATAGGTTCTGCAAGTAGGTCGCCATGGAAGAATAATGTGGACGTGCGCGAATTCAGTGGTTGGTTGGTTGTCATTCGACCTCCACTGCCAGAGTCCAGAATGCATTGGATATGAAAGCAAGAAGGTAAACGAATACCAAGCCTTTCCGCGGGGAATGAAAACTAACGTGAAGTGAGTAAGATCTGAGAAGATTAGTCGTCTTAAGTCTGGCTCCAACCTTTGAAGGCATAGAATAGTAGCAAAATGAACCTCACTTGCATGATCCAGACCGTGACCTCGATCCGAATTCAATGTCCGCTAATCTAGTCTAATCTGCTAATCGGTATTCTGATTGACATCGGCATACCAAGCTAGATGTATCAAAGTTGTCGTTCTCGCAAAGTTCTGGCGGGGAAAAAAAGCGTTTTGATGAAGTGAATAAAAGCTAGCTGTTTTCGCTCACTCGGACCCTGCCTCTTCGGCGATATATTGAACTACTCACCCCATCGTGCGGTTGTTACTTAAAGTTACCTTTGCTAGAGCCTGATGAGGACCCGTCGTAATTGAAAAACTAAACATGAAGACCACAGAAGGGAGGTCAACGGGCCTTTGGAACGGCGGGGTAATAGGCTTACAGATGCTACAGCGCATATGACGATTGTTTCACGCTTTCAGTCAACCAGCTGACAGGTAAGTTGCGTTGAAACCGTAACTTCATGCCAGTGTTTTTCGGACCACCTCTACCTGAGGCTGTGGGCCCCAATCAGACATCATGACCATCTATGAATGTTCGAACTTAGCCATTGGACTATTGACATAATCTATTTGTACCTTCCCGGAATCGTTAGCGCCTGGATGCTCCAGCCATGGAGGGAACCGGCTTCTGCGGGAACGGAAACTCTCAGCGAGAGTATGCCGATGACGCCGAGCTAACGTTTTCCACAAAAGATGTAACTGGATCATTCCTAGGCGTACGTAGCATGCGCTCTCTTTTACTGTCAGTGATAAGACTTCGTCGAGCATCGAGTTGGGTATCAGAAGATATTGCGGGAAATCATGACCGCGATACGTGTACGCTGAACTCGTGTTCAATTATGTCTCCGCGCGACACGGTGTTGACGAAAGACATACATGGACGATATACTTGTGCAGGAGACTGATAGTACTCGGTGTGACTGAAATAACCTTGGTTCAAAAGACTGATGAGCAGGAAAACCGAGATGGGTATAGATAGACGAGGACTTGCTTTCGGGTAAGATCTTGAGCTACTAAAATAAAGCTGATGCAGCCCGAGTCTGCTTGACTTTTCATGATCCGCTGCGAATGAGAACTTCGTTCCTATCATCGCACGTGTATTCCTATCATTCCGTTCGATTCAGTGCTCGATCTGCGCAATTAGTGCGAACCCCTCTCGCATGAGGATACCATTCCGCCCAGTACACGCACTCTATACCCGCCCTTTGTGCCGTGTATTTCTTCCCATTTGGCTGTTCTTCTAGAGCCGAGGGAAAAGTACCGAAACTGTGGCCACTTGTAATCTAGATAAATCAATTGTGCGACCCAAACGGCAGAACTCGAACGTTGTCAACGAGGAAGGCGGACAGCAAAACTCCACTAGTGCGTGATCTCTCCCAGAGAAATCGATAGTCGCGAAATGCGAAATGCGAGCGGCGACGTGGTGCGGTGGAGCAGGAGATTCGTCTCGATAACTCGGAGGTGCTATAAATGGGCTGGGCCGTCGAACAGGCGCGGCGAGTCCAGGGCAACCAACAAAGTGTCGGGGAGTGTGGTCTTGCCAGTACCGGAAGCGCCCTGCGCAATAGATTAACATCAACAATGACAACAGGTGACTGTTAAAGAACATACCATAAGAGCAGTAAGCATCCCAGGCTCAACCCAGCCAATAACGTGATCCTACGGGTTTCACTATTCGTGTAGATGGGATGCATTCTCATCCTTGATATCAATCCGATTAGCTATGCTTGTGAGAGTCTGATGGTCAATGAATGCGGGAAGGATGATAATTGTGGCAGGCACCGTTGACTGCGACTCGATTGCGCGTGAGAGTGCTCCGATGGAGGGGAGGATCATGATGAGGGTCGGGCGGAACGAGAAGAGGAGGAATATGAAGAAGTGGTCCACTTCGTGTTGAACGTTCGCCATGATTACACCCGACGGCGTTGAGTATCTTATATGGCAGAGTCGGTGATCATGGGCTACGGCTTCGGAGAACGGCTGGCAGAATGCCTTGGGTGCATGCTTCTCCACGATCCTAGAACACGCTGGAAGCGATACGAGCCATAGGGTGGTGGTGAACAGAGTCCTCTTACTCGCTGGAAACCACGCGTTAGAACTCGCGGTTGACATCGTCAATTTGCTGCAAGCGCTTGCGGTTCTCGCTGTCCTACCAAGCCTCGACAACCGGGGTTGAGGAACCTTTGTTTCGAATCAAGGGTGACGCTTAGCAGGGCTGGTGAGCGAAGAGGTCTGACGTCTGACGCGGCATACACCCATGCCCACAAAGAGCTTTTTAGCCTCGTCATGCAGCCACTGGATATGAATCAGTTATAATCCAAGTAAACCCAAAGTCAAATACCCACCTTCGAGGACGCTCCAGGACAACTAAGATCTCGTCTGCCTTGACGCGGCCTTCAAAGGTACGCAGGATATCGATGCGACAACCGCGGTTCCCGACTAAGCTGCTGAACATAGCAGAAATGTCGAACAGGACCCCACCAACAATTTTCCGATGGTCGGTCAATATCCCATAGCGAAAAAGTTCAGGTTGTGGCAGACAATCCCGGCAACGTGACGGGGACAGTCGAGATCGCTTTGACCGATGCTGAGGAGATAGGAAAATGGTAGTTGAGCTGGCCCGAGTTGGGATCAAGGCGACCATTTGAACTGCCCTCAAAGGGGTTGTTGCCTCAGAGAGCTGATGGGCGAGTACGCATTGGTAACCTTCCAAGTTGTACAACTTTGTCCTGTGCCTCCGCGTCGATGCAGTCGAAGGAAATGCGAATGGAGGAGCTGGTAGACGGGAGCGACATCTTTCTCTGCGGTGGATGGATCGTGGATGCTCATGATGAATGAGGGAAGGGGAATGAATCGAATGCGTGACCACAAGAACTTGGACCTTCTCCATCTCCTACAGACGAGTCGGATGATAGTCCGCGTGTCACAACGACAGCTACGGTTACCCAACGCAAGGCGAAATATTTCTGCCAAAAGTTCGTTGGGAATCGCGACGATGTGTGGGAGTGCAGATGACATGGTAGTGGTTAAGATCAACCTAGAGTTTACCGGAGTTATGTACCGGCCTAGCCTCGCGCTCGATCTGTCGCTTATTTGGCTATCTGTCTTCCTATTATACCTCTTCTTCAAAGCATCGTTGACGATAAATAAGTGGTACCACCTTCAGTACTTGCCTACAGCATTCAATTCTCTTCCTGTGTTTTGGCACACCGTTCATACATACATGGTACATGAAAGTCATTCAAACAATCCTACGTCGTAATAAACAAACCCTTTGAGCGCAGACGCTCGAGTGTCTCGGCCTCGTCCCATTCCCATCGTGAACCAATGATGAGGTGTTGCAAAGAAACAACCCCCGCATCTGCTGGAAGCTCTAAGCGGGACTCGATAGCTTTGAAAGCGTCCTTGAGATCGAGCTTGGGGGCTGAAGCCCGGATCGTCTTAAGACGAGGGAGAAGCGGTTTCAACACCTTCGCCCTTCGTGCCTCGTCCTTCGCCGTAGGCTCATAATCCGTTTCCTCAGCACTTTTCCATATTTTCTTCGCCCTTCTCCCCCTCGCTGACGGCACGTCCGGGGCCTTTGGTGGGTAAGCAAGCGACCCCAATATGTCAAGAGAAATCTCGGTGAGACCGTCTGGTTCAGGACACGGTGCGTAAACCGTTAAGGATTCGATAAGCGTGTGTGGCCGCAGGAACTTTGCCATCTTATTGGGCTGCTCATGGTAGCCCCTCGGAGCGAGTATGCCGATATGGGTCAGCGTGCATTGTGAACGCTGAAGCATGTCCTGGAAGGGCACCAAGTCAGGCGCCCCAAGAATTGTAAGCGATCGGAGAGCGGGCATTTCGAGCTGAGCAAGAATGCGCTCGAGGTCGAAAGTTAGCGCCCCCACTGTCAATGATTGTAACGACAATGCCCTGACGGGGTGCATAGCGAAGGCGGGATTGTTGGGATTTGACCGGTCCTCAGCGATTGTAGGGCCAGTGATGCTGAGATGTTCGAGATTCTGGGCAAGGTGGAGAATGGCGAGGTGGTGGGATGGGCGGCGGGGACCAATGTCTTCAAAAGTCACGATCTGGTCCCACGGGAGGACCAAGAGCTCGGCTATCTCCTTTTTCTCTCCAAGGACAATATATCGCAACTTCGGAGCGTGTTCGAAGAGTGTATACGGATCCGTATCTCCACCCATTTCGGAAAGAGTAGAGGGAATGTTAATTGACAATTTCTGCAAGTTGGACAGACGGTTCGCTATCGGCGAAAGAAAGGCCAGCTCGAATCGGGGTAGAGTGATGGCCAGGGATCTCCAGCGTGGCGCGGTCTCGAGAATAAGTGGTAGTATAAGCCCCGCACAGTTATTTAGAACCGATTCTGAGGCAGCATTCAACGCCATGTCGATATCATACTTCAAGCAGCGACACAACTGCAAATTGGCGATGGCGGCGCATTCCTCCTGGGCAGCCACCGAGCGCATGGTATTCAAGTTGAAAGAAAAGCTCGTCCAGAGACGAGGCGTTGATATCGCGATCTCTCTCCAAGAGTGACATACTTCGGCTAGGTTCCAGGGATGTAACGTTGTGCCGTGCTGCTCGTCAGCTGGTGGGTGCAGACCTTCGGAATCTTTCACGCCGGATAGCGTGAGGAATACCTCTCACAGGAGCTCTGGCGGAAGCTTTCGGAAAGGATGAGTGAGGATCTTGCATTGCTCGTAGGCCTTGGATATATCGGTCCTGGCCTGTTTCAAAGCTTCCAAGCCGTATGTGGCATTGTTGATGTGCTGGTCCAGTATATTGAGGGTGCTGGCACAGACAGACATGAGATCCTGGATTTCAGGATCCTCTTGTGCTGCAGGAGAACTGTTCCCCGCGTAGGCCTTGCTGAGCGACGCGAATGCGCAATGGTTGATCACCGTGTCAAGCAAAGACTGCGTCTCTTGGGGCATTGCTGCTGATTCTGCGTATCATTAGAAGTGCTTCATGGTGAGCTTGGGTAGACGTACTGGAATCTGATACCATGGAAGCGGTAGTGGAGGCGGTGATGGTGGCGGCAAGCAACAAAGGTCAGCTTGCATGATGGACTCGACTGGGCAAATTGGACAATGGCGAACGCGTCAATCGATCGTGACCAGTTTCATTGTTGTTGTTTGGCGCCCTTCCTCTCACCCATCGTTCACCTTATTGCCTTTCACTTGTGAGCTTGGATACGGCTTGCTAGTTTCCTTGACTGACACATGGAACAGCTATTTTTTGGCTCTTCTAGAGCTCTGATAATGCCTGTACCCTCTACGAATCGTTTTCGACCAACCATTCATATTTATAAAACTCGAATCCCCCATTAACCCAGCGAGTCTGAGGCTGTTTACACTGTGACGCTTCCCGAAATTGTTCCTCAGCGGCCTTTCAATCAGGCTGGCTTCTTTTCTCCAAGGTCTTTGGCTAGATTGCCCTTGACCAGCGTCGAGACGCCTCCGCGTCAAACTTAAAGCGTCAGTCGGCCAACGCTCTTGAAATCAAAATGTATCTGGGCTCACGTCGTGTTTTCATAATGTAGGCCCCGTCCCGAAGCATTACTTGGTGAATGTGTACTGGAAATTCTGATTGGCCAGAGACATCCGTGGACGTCTAGATTACCGTCGGCCCCTCTATTCCCCAGTCACGATGTCGATGGATTCCAAGAAAGTCGCACCTAGACTTATCATTATTCGCCTTGAGCTACTCCCGATGTCTACCACCAGGACTATAAGTACGAAACTATGTCATTAATGCCTCATCTATCCAAGCGGCTCATGGGTTCCTCTTCTTTCTGTGGTTCTCATCCTGCATCGTCTCCCGAAACTGCACTCCTCCTTGATATGATGAAGCTCAAGGTCACCCGGCGAGTCGTGGGTCCGTTTCGATTCTATATTTGCGACGCCCTTTTAACGGTTGTGTTCCAGACTACTGTGTTAACCACGTTTTAGACGCGGTAGAGTTCGCGATGGGACTTGATCCGTGTCCTTTCGTACGCGGACGTACACCACGGCGTCGGCACAGACATCACCAACTCACATCATTTGTGGCCCATACGCTTTCCCGCGCGCGGGTTTCCATGCCAGTTGTTCTTACAGCAATGGTTTATTTGGATCGCATAAAGACATGCATCCAGATTTTGGGCAATGACTATATGCCCGAGTGTTTGTTCATCGGCGCAATCATTGTCGCATCCAAGGTCTGCCGTCGTCCATCTCTAGTCTCTCGATGTGTGTCTCATGGATGACCTTCCTGTAGTTTATTAACGACGTTGCCCCGAGAAACTGGCAATGGGCCGCATGCACAAGCACAGAAAAGGCCGAATTAGCGCGTATCGAATACGAGTTTCTTGAGGTTCTTGACTTCGATTTACAAGTAACGACGTTGGACTACATGCCTTATCGAGATTTGCTCGTTGCCGAGGTCTCGTCGACCTCTGACTTGAACTCTTCCAAAAGAGTGGTCTCCCATCATCCTACTTCCTTTTCAGTATCGTCTCGGTCTTCCTCCACGTCGTCCTCCTCCGACACACAGACTGACATCGATGATTCACCACCAACGACTCCGGAAGAGCCTTCAGTCCTGCTCCGACCCTTTTCTGCCAAACATTCGCGTCGCTCATATCCCGACCTCGTTGAGTCGTTCCCGCTCCCTCCGGGGCATCATCCCATATCACGGCAGGCCTCCATACATTTTGCTGTCGAACTTCCTTGATAGTTGGCATGAGCTACCAGCTCTGCTGCTTGTGCAGTCGATTGTTGTTCATCAGATGAATACCATGCCAGTGTTATGACAGCCGGCAACTGGATAAAAAGCGACATGATGATCATCTGAACGTTATATTCAGTCTGCTACTATTCATAGTATGACGGAGTGGTGGGATTAAGACCTTCCCAGGCCTCTCCAAGATGGTCAGTGATGGCCTTGATACAGCGTGTGACATTTCACTGTATTCGTCGGGACTCTATTCATCAGAGCCAAGACATTATAGCCGCTGCACCCGCACACAACGAATCATCTCGAAGCAGACACGTAACTCCATTTGATGCCTCCGCATGCGCTGCAGTCCAAGCTTTGGTAGAAAGTGGCGCTGAGTCCAGACGCGTCCTGACTCGTGGGTAGCCATCAAGTCGGATTGACTGTGGGAGCGATCATGATCGAGACTGAATTCAAGTGTCGCGGTGGTTCTATAGACTACTAGACCTTAGCGTTCTGACGACGAACACTATATCATAACATGGCTTACGTTCAATGGGTTCGTTTCTGTTATTCCCATCACGATGCCCTATTCAACACCGTCCACTAGCCGTACACCTGCAAGTCTGTACCAGGCTAATCTATTCGATGTATTCCCTGGACGTCCTAAATATCCGTCGCGTAGTCCAATTGAGCCCAAGGATCGACTGAGCGACATAGATAGTGAAGACGAGTCGCCATCTAATCGGCCCACTCTACCGCGACCGCTTCTCATCGTCGACACGGGCCATCACTCCCTTTCTCCACAGTCGCAGTCACCCGAGTCCTCAGGCTTCGTAAATCAAACATCAAAAGTATGCGGCCCTACTGCAGCCCACCCCTTACCTACCGTCTTGAGTAACGGAAAGCCATTAAAATCTTCGTTCAAAAGGCGCTCGTCATTTCCTCCAATTCCTTCCCCTTTCCTTGAACGACCCAGGGTACACAGACGGGCGTCTGATCCATCTCCCCCACCTTTTGAACTGGAGGAATTTCAGACCGCGGCACCCCCCAAAGCTGTCCATTTCGAATCCAATTTGGAGACTGTGTGTTTCTTTCGCGAAACGGCAAAGCCTTCAGCCTTGCTAGCGAGAAAGACTAGTCCTCCACCTCCTTCCTCCTCTTTCCTCATACCACCACGCTATGTCATCGACACGGCGGAATCAGATCCTATTCCCTCGCCGGCTTTCTCGCCATCACAGGAAGTCGTTATCGAAGATGTTCATATGGAGGAGTTGACCATGAAGGGGAGCATCGTCGTCAGGAATATCGCGTACGAGAAGGCGGTTGCTATACGTTTCACGATGGATGACTGGCAAACGAAATCTGAGGTTCTTGGTCATTATTCCGCATCCTTGTCATCGCTGCCACCTTCTATTGCCTCCGAATCGTCCGTGGCGGGCGAATGGGACCGTTTCAACTTCAGCATTCACCTGGACCATCAGGCATTGACACTGGCATCACGCACGATGTATTTGACGGCGCGCTTCTCAGCGGCAGGCGGCGAATGGTGGGATAATAATCGGGGCAAGAATTACTGTATACGCTTCTCCGCAGGTCTGTCCTTTCCGTCGCTCGTCAGCCGTTTCTGGGCCTCAATCAAGTTCTATAGTTAATGACCTTCTGCCAAGTCCTGCGCTGCCCCTTGAAGATGGCATTATGTTGGAGTGTCAGCTCCATAGTTTTTCGAAGGATGTGCATATGAAGAAGTGCGGGGAAGCGAAAACTGCAGAACCGCATTTATACCCGACGCATCAGGCCAAATGGACGCCCTATACGGTGTCCCTTATACCTCCTCTGTCCTACAGCTCCGATGATGATGACGATGACGACTCTAGCCCGGTAACCCCAGAGCCGCAGTGGCGTGATAATATCAACACGCGATACCCTCGCGCTACCTCCACCACGCAGGGTAAGTCTTCGCCGTTTGAGTTATCGTCTGGTTCCCTCTCCGGTCGACTCTGATCGTGTTCGATGGTCATTGGCAGAGCGTGTGTAATTCTCAAGAACTAAAACTTGACACCTTATAGGGTACATGCAGTTGTGGACTCACAGCTTGTTGCTGGACAGCAAGTGCTATGGCTTCATTGTCTTTCTCATATTTGACATCTTCGACATACGAAATTTATATCCCATACGCTACGCTTTTGTATTACCCTTTGATTCTCGTATCAGTACACATTTATGGCTTCAATTGCTTCCGGTTTTATGAAGTCGTTTTACAGAACTATATATCGTAGTAAGGATTCAACCAGATTCTGGTTGCGAACAGACAGCATTTGAACCCGGTGAATTCCAATGTCAAACCCGATGCACATCGCGGGAGTACTAACGAGCGAGTAGATTTATATTAGATTGAAGCCTAGAGTGGGGTCTTAGCAAGTAAATAGGGCGCCACGTTTTCAGCACGTTTCAGCGACTTTACTTAACTTCGACACACAATCAGCTGACCAATGTTAACTTAGACAGGAGCCTGAGGATAAGTCTTTCAGACCATTGGTATATAAGTAAGGCGGAAAGAGGCTCGAAGAGCTGAAGACATGCTTCGTCTGAAGCGGCAACCTAGTTGCCGAGAGTACCGGAAGGCTCCGAACGCGTCTTGCTCATGACCACCATGGTCCATGATCTCAAACGGCCAGAAACGCCTCGTCGTTGCCTTTTACGATGAGGAATGTGGTGTTGACGGCGACAAGCACTGCTACTTTCTCCTCCCAGCAGACTTGACCGTATTTGTGCGCGTAACTGACGTGACGGCGAGTCTGACCAGCGGTGGCATCGGCCATTGAACTTGAAGTGCGAGGACGCGTCGTTATCCCTTAGAAAGTGGTCTTAGGCTCCCGGAAACGCGGGAACGGAGGATTGGACATGGGACGGCACGAGGGTCGTGGCGCATGTCACGGTACGTTCAGGTTTATTGTAACTGCTTGCATTGGTTGAGGTACTAAACGTGATTTTTCAGAGTAACCACTTGATCAAGCGCGTCGTTCGAGCTTCACGACAGTTGGGATACATTAACAATGTAGAAGCACGCCGACCGTTCAAGATTTCTTCGAATCGATGACTCTTCCAGACGCCGCCACGGTTCTTCTCACTTCTGGCCATCATTACATGACCCTCTGTGTGTAAATTAAATCTCTCTGATTTGCGCGTCTTGAAGTGACTGCGGTTTACCAAAATTGTCTTGTGATTTCTACGCGGGAGTTGACAAAATGGCCAGTGTGAACGATGTGGCCTGCATGGTGATATTTCATCCACGCACTTCCTTCATCCTCTGAAATGAACGATTTTCTTTTACAGAATTACGCCAGAGTTACGCCTCCCAAAATGATTGTCCGGTCCGATACACATCCCTGAGCGACACGGGACCACATGGAATTTCATCCACTTTCCTGCCCCGCGTCTCTTCTGCTTTCCCTCTTACGACCAACGGCTTAGAAAAGCTTACGTGCGGCTATTATAGCGAGAGCCCTCAGAATTCCTTGTGAGCTTTCCTGACCCGTAAACCCTCTGAAGCCGACCATTGCCAGTGACCATTCGATTGACGATTACACGATGGTTTCTGCCGGGATATTGATTTGGATTTCGCTCCGGCCTCTGCTGCGATTGTGAATGTAGTCGATTTTCAGACCGTTCTGAATTCAACTGTTTCTCTAGTGTGATTGCAGTGGCTGGTGGTTTCGCTATCACCAAAGCCGACATATTTCCTCCTGTAGCGGCGCGGGGTGCTGCACAGATTGCTTTGGTACGCTATTCATAGCGGTACATTTCGCCAAACAGCTAACACACGTGCCAGAATATTACCATGCCCAGCCTCATGTTTTCGAAAATTGTACCTGCGTTTACCTCGGAAAACGTTGGCTCATTAGGTGTGCAATGAGTCAACGCCGTTGGGCCTGACCCTACCCCTGCGATATATCTATGAAACTCACCATGGTCCTTCTCGGCAATGCTGTCTCTTAGGGCCACTCGTACTCATCTGCGTGATCTATCAAGTGCTTGGAATTTTGATTGCTTGGTTGACGAAGCAGATGTTCTGGGTTCCGCATCGGTTTCGCTATGGTATCCTCGTTGCCGGAGGGTGGGCGAACTACGGCGACATCCGTGAGTGTGCATCTCATTTTTCCTCTCGAATATTCACCTTCACTTCAGCCATCGCTGTGGTCACAAGTATTACGAGCGCGGCACCTTTCAATGGATCGACTGATCAGGATCTATCTGTGGCGTACATTTCTGCTTTTCTTTTGTTCTCAATAGTAGGTGAAGTTTCGTTACTGGGCGACTTTTGCATGCTAATGTCTGCCAGGTCACATTCTTCCCCATGGGTGGTAATAAATGGATTGCATGGGACTTTGAAGGACCCGACGTTGAGCCTGATGACGTCCGAGAATCTACGCGTCAAAGACGTCAGTTCCTTCTACGCGGCTGGCCGAGAGCGCTTGCTCGAGGACTCATTGGGAGGCGCAAGGAGCTCCCGCAGACCGATGCTGAAAAGCAGGAGGAGAAAGCTACCCACGTAGGGAAAATGTCAGAGGTGGGGTCGTCGGATATTCGCCAGCGTCCAAAACACGGTCGCCACGTGTCGTTCTGCGAAGACGTGTCTACAGCAGTACCGACAGATGGGCCCAGCCCGCCACCTACCGAAAAGTTGCATTCACCGGCGCCCACTATCCAGTGGTCACCTGCCCAAACGGCTCATGATCATGATAATCCCGCCTCTCGCCCACTTACGCCCATAGACGAAGCCGCGTCAGCCGAACCTGTTGTGTTCCTATCCCCAACGCGACGACGATGGAATGCGACTCGGGCTACACTGAATACCCTGTTTTGGGCGCTTTGCACGCCTCCCTCCCTGAGTATCATTATCTCCTTCCCAATCGCCCTAGTCACTCCGTTGAAGGCGCTCTTTGTTGAAGTGGATGGGTATTATATGCCTCCGGCGCCTGACGGACAGCCTCCGTTGGCGTTCATTTACGACTTTGCCAGCTTCATGGGTGCGGCGTCGGTCCCAATTGGGTTGATATGTCTCGGTTCGGCGTTGGCGCGTTTGAATGTTCCACGAAGTGAATGGCCGAATCTTCCGTTGGGGGCGATCTTTTCGTTGGCGGTTGGGAAAATGCTACTCATGCCCGTTTTGGGTGTGGTGATATGCCAGGGTTTGACGCGAGCCAATGTCATTGCACAGGATGATAAAGTTCTTCAATTCGTCTGCATGTGAGCATTCATAGTATTACGAAGAGTGACTAGGGATCTGAAATATGTCTAGATTCTTTTCATGTTTGCCGACGGCAACGACCCAGGTAACGCTTTCCGTAAAGTCTTAGTTTCTTTGCACAAGCTGACGTACTTCAAAGGTTTTCGTCACTCAAGTCTTCAGTGGGACTGGAAGTGCAGAACATTTGTCTGCATTCCTTATTCCCCAGTACATTTTGATGTTCCTGTCCATGACGGCCCTTTCGGCCTACACGCTCGAGATGCTCTTCTGATTACAGTAAATCACGGCTCTTAGATGTGGCGCATAATGTTAGATTGATCGCGCCAAGCTCGTTGTTTTCGTTCGCCTATCAGTGTACAACTATTGAGTTGTCTCTTTCGTCTGCGTACCGGAACACTGAAAGATGCATCTGGATATCGCCTTACTACTAGACGCGATAAAAACAATTTAAGTGATGGAGCTGGGATCTACTAGCAGGACGAAACCAGGTGGTCATTCCAACCTCGAGCAGTGCGTCATTCACGGAGGCGTTATCCTGGCTTTAAGAAGAGAAATCATCGCGACGCGGCTGCTGCCTCGGAATACCGAGACCATGGATAACAGCTCCAAGCTCGTCGGGCGACGAGGCAACCGTTAAAACTCATATCAAGCTGTCGTAATCAGGGAAAAGTTGTCGTCGAAGCACTCTTGGCTTGCGCTAATGGTACAAGACACGATACATTGTACAATGACAATCGTTCAACGCTTTAGCTCTCCGGTGCGGCGCGAACAGGCAATTAACACTTGCATTCGTTGCACTTGCACTCGCCAGGCGCGCAGTCGCACCTAGGCGTCATTAGCAATGGTGACGACACAAGCGGCGCGGGCACTTACGTGGTGCAGCTGCAGGACGCGCTGCCGCAGGCCTGAGAGACGGGGACTTGGGTGTTCTACAGCGAGGAGTCAGCGCGGAGCGGGGCGGGGGGAAATTACGCACGGTGTACATGGTTGTTGAATTGGGTTGATTCTGAATCTGAGTTCTTGGCGGGTGCGTGGGTAGCTTTGCTGGATGAAAACAATGGCAACTAGACGCCTTTTATACACTTTCAAGTTGACGTGATGACTCATGACTTCTAGTTCTCCATCAAATCGCGCATGCCAAATTCCAGTCATCCATTTAATCGCGCATGCGCCAAGAGTGCATCCGTTTAATCGCGCACGTGCCAAGTGTGCATCCACTAAATGCCTCGACAAGTGTGGCGTCATTCCAGCTTCCACGAATCTAGCCTTACATGATTTCCACATGCCACGCCACCGACGTCAAGCATTTCCGTGCCTCACGAGCCGTTTAGAGGATCGCTTTGATTGCTACTGTCCCTTGATTCCCTTTCTTCGACACCTTACGAGCCTTGACCTTTTGTCCGGTTTTTCAATCGTATTTGATTCGTCATGTTTCGTGAAAGAAATATTCATTGGTGTTCATACGCCACAGTTCTCACAATCGCTGTCCCGGTCCGCCCCATGTCGGCTGTCGGACAAAGGTCGGAGAAGGGCCTAGACCCGGCTGCCAGCCAATCAGAGAACGCCAATGACAAAGCGGTATTGACAGGTTTCGATGGGTTGCGGTCTAGAACGTTGATGTTGATGTACGCAAAAGAGCTATAACATTTTGACTGTTCAGACAGAAAGTCCAGTGATGGACCCGCCTAGACGCACGTACCAGACTCTCTTACCCGCACCGAGTTCAGGCAGTGTCGGAACGACATCTTCGTTGGCCGAGTACGATGATATCAAGGCCAGTACGCACTCGTACGGTGGTGGATCCAGCAGCGCCGATGATGCTGGGGTTAGCGATTTTGTCAAAAAGCTTTACCAGTAGGTCGTGATTTATTACATGGGGCTACCTGTCTTCTCAGTGCGAGCGAAAGTATGCTACAGGATACATCCTTGTACGACATCGTGTCATGGGGGCCCAAGGGCGACTGCTTCATTGTCAAAAACATGCACGAATTCACAAACACGGTTCTTCCACAGACGTATAAGCATCAGAACTTTGCTTCCTTTGTGCGGCAGCTGAACAAGTACGATTTCCACAAGATCAAAACTTCGGACGATCTAGAGTACGGGGAGCAGGTGAACTTGGAACTCTTCCATCGATATACGTCGTTTCTTCTAAACCTTTTGAAAGAGTTGCACGTTCAGGCACCCAGACTTCCGAGCTGATCGACCGGAAGCATTGGACACGATAAAGCGCAAAGCACCCGTGGCGCGTCGATCTTCCGCTCTTCAGCCGGTGCCAGTCCAGCCTCGGCCTTCTGCTGCCCTACCATCCCAGGTTCCATCTCAAACGTCGGATGTCGCCTCTCTTCGATCACAAATCGAGTCTCTTCATCATACCCAAGATGATATGTCAGTACATGTTCGCAACCTCGAGCGAAGTTACCATGACCTCCTCGTGGAACTCGTCGGGTTCCAGAAGAACATGGTCAAGCAGGACGGTCTCATGCAAGACCTCATACAGTACTTCCTTCAATCCTCTCGTGCTCAAATGAGTATCCCTGCCCCCACACCATCTTCTGCCGTCTCCCGCCCTTCCATGCTCGAACAGAGTCAATTCGTTCCCCAACAAGACATCAAGCATCTCATGGCGCCCGACGCTGCTAATACGAGCCTTCGTCAAATGAACGACTTGTCGTTCTTATCCAATACCAGGTCGGGCTGGTCGGTGGGCACGAATAACACTATGATTGAGGGGATGGCCAATACGCCAGCCTACGGTTCCTCATCTTCTCTAGACAATTCGATACAAGGTGGCAACCAAAGCCGCGCCGATCTGCTGCAAAGGATTCAGGAGCTCCAGCAAATGCGAACAGGAATGGCTGCCACTGTAAGCCTGAACCTCCCGCCGACCCCACTCTCTCTCGCCGGCCAGGACGATAATGATGTCGACGACAACGAGATGGTTATGCCCACCGTGTCGCATCCCAACCTCGCCCCTTCTGTGCCACCTTCGCTGTCCAATCTCCCCACCCCACAGGATCTAACACCTCCCGCGAATTCGACCATTGTTCCACCCTCGAGCGCCACGCCCGGCTTGTTCTCTTGGCCCGAGGAAGGCGTATACGACGGGCTACAAGTCTACACGGTCGGGCACCTCATGCCAAAGGAAACCACAGCCAGCGGAGGGTGGCGTGTCCAAGCCTGGGACTCACCGTCGGATTCCTCGGGATCTACGGATTTCTCCAACGCAGCGTCCCCTGCGACTTCGACCGCATCTCAGAAACTACGCGTCCGCCGCTCGACCTACGTCCCCGGCTGGTCTGTCCCGCCACGCGTCCTGCTCGTCGACGACGACGCGGTATCTCGAAAGCTGAGCAGCAAGTTCCTCCAAGTCTTCGGCTGCACAATTGACGTCGCCATGGACGGTGCGAGCGCCGTCAACAAGATGAACCTCGAAAAGTACGACCTCGTGCTCATGGTACGTTACTCCCCCCCTTTCCTCCCTCCGGTCCCCTCTGCTCACTCGTTAGCAGGACATCGTCATGCCCAAACTGGACGGAATGGCCGCGACGTCTCTCATCCGCCAGTTTGACCACACGACGCCGATTATCAGTATGACCTCGAACAGCAAGCCGACGGAGATCATGGCGTACTACTCGAGCGGCATGAACGATATCCTGCCCAAGCCCTTCAACAAGGAAGGGCTCCTCACGATGCTCGAGAAGCACTTGAGCGGTCTACGAGAGCTCGGGAAGACGAACGCATCGATACCCCGCCAGCCGGGCGCGGCTGGGACCGATAGTAATAATATCACACGGGACGAGATGGTGTCGTTTGGCGTTGCTGAAGATGCCGGAAGGGTGAATCCCCTCGCAGATATGGGCCTGTCGGATGAGCAGTACAACGAGTTATTGCAGAGTATCTTACAGCAGGATTCCCTAGGGACTCCGCCGGAGAAGAGGAGCTTAGATGATGATGATGGTAATCAAAGCGCTCATAAACGAGCAAGGTTTGGGGTATGAGCGTGTCGCTTGATTTACGCTGTCTTTTGTTGTGCTATAACCTAAATTATGTATTCCCTCTATTTTTTTCTGGTCTATGTTTGTAGGACATTCTATAAATTTACATTACCCCCATCGCACTTCCGACGGATATCTCGGAGTATGAGCGCTCGATATCGATGAGCGCTGTGTTCTATACACAAAAATACATTCAATTCTTTATGAACCTAAATGATGCTGGCGAACTACTACTACAATATGATGACACTAAAAATAATACATGAGATAGCGTAGATCGTACTGGATAGAAAGCGCGAATGAAAAAAAAGTTCAGACAAGTGTTACGCCTAAAGCTGTCCACCCGAGCATGCCAACAATAGCAGTAACGAAAGTGCTCATAGTCTCCTTAACCCCAACGACGACACCCTGATTAGCATTATCATTGTTCTCGGACAACGATGATGTAGACGTTGCACCTACTGGTCCCGTCTCCGTGGACGTAACTGCAGCGACCGACGTGGCTGAATTATACCTAACAACAAATTGAGATGAAGCCTCATGTACACACGAACGGAATGGACATACGCAGATGTAGCTGCCGCTGGATTGATGTTCGTGTTCAACAGCACACCATCAATGATGTGGACTACCCCATTCTTGACCAGCACATCGGACTTGACAATCTTGGCGGTTGCCACAATGGACCCAGTACTCGTGATACCGCTGTTTACGAACAGACCGCTTGAATTGGAAGTGAAGGTCAATCGCTCTCCAGCGGCACTTGTAAGCTTGGGCGACGAGAGTAACGAAGGAGAGTATATTGTCGAAACACCGATAGCCTGAAGGAACGGAGTCAACAAAGACATCGATGTAAAGCAACTGGAAACGAACGTGGTTGGCCACAAGGTCAAACATCACAGTGTTGTTCCCCGCAAAGGGAGTCAAGGACGAGCTCGCGGCCTGAAAAGCCTCATTACTGGGTGCGAAGAGCGTAAATCCGTTCAGTTCGTTGTTGAATATTTCGGCAAGGGTAAGGGTAGTGCCTGAGGCATCGGTTATGTTCGTCGTGTTGAGGAGGCCGAACAAGGATGTGAGATTTTGTTCGTTCAAGACAGTGCTGAAATTTGAAGGAATGGTCAGGATCCCGTTGATGACGTTAATGAAGAGATTGGTGGCATGTGCTGAAGCTTGAACGGTGATGTTTGGACTGACACCCAATTGAGCTAGCGAAGGGAAATATGGAAAGCAACATACGTCTGGTTGAGGATTTGGACCACGTCGTTGACTTTGGTCCACGCCAAAACCTGGCTTCTATTCCCTTCCAATTGGACGAGAGAGGAATCGTTCAGAAGAGTACGGCCGACAGTTGTTTTCGGAAAGGTTTGGGATTCGAGGCTGCCATTGCTCGACGTGAAGTTGCCGGAAACTACGTGGTAGGAGAGGACACGCGCGACAAGTTCATCATCGCTAGCAAAGGCGTCGGAGGCACCAGTGACTGATGAGACTTAGCGTTTCTGTTGAAGGGTAGGGAACGGCGCGACTTACAGGCTTCATTGTCTGGCGCAAACAAGGTATAGTTGCCGTTGGGAAGTTGATTAAGGAGCATCCGCCCCGTCGTAGTATTCGTAAGACGCGCCCCGGCTGACGCGAGAGAAGTAAGGCCTGCACTCTGCAGCGCCCGCGTGATGTTGTTCAAGTAGTCGAGATTCTGCGCGAGAGCAGGAAAGGCGAGTGCGAGTAAAGTAAGATATTGATACATGGAGAGTGCGAGTTAGAGCAGAAAAGAAGAATAATTTGGTCTGAGCGTGTTATATAGAAAAGCGGAAGTGACGAGGCAAGGTGAAGAAGGATGTCGGCGGTGATTAATCGGCATCCCAAAAGTGACCATCAGGCCACGTGTGGTTGCCGCAAGAGGCAACCGTCGGTTGTGGCCCCTCAGTATGTCTGGTATTCGAGCCCAACGTCGTTAACGAACGGGCTGGGTATGTGCACATCGCGAAATATTGAGAGCGCTTCCTCTATCTGTTGTGCATGGGTGGCTGCGGGTTGTCTCATGTGTCAATCAGGTCCTAATCAATTCAAAGTTCTAACCCACCTGCCAAGGGCACGTACTCTCCCAAAGATTTGAGCGCATGAAGCACCAGTCTCAGATCATCCTCGGCCTTCAGATATGGCTGCCTTGTAAGTCCCGAACCACGAATACTCGCTATGTAAGTGTTCGCTATGAAGTGCCACCACACCTAAGGATATTCTCGTCAGCACGGATAACCATCAAACGCATAATAGGCAAATTCACCGCGAAGAGCGGGTCCAAGTACTCGTAATCCATGTCACCCAAGTGCCGAATGAGTGACACAGCTTGCTGAGCAGCGCGCACGCCTTCCGCCGGATCACGGTTACACTGAACGTGGATCGTGCACACGAGCATGAGCGTGTTTACGAATAAGGCGTTCAGATCCGCTGCGGACGCGTCACCAGGTGGCGCACCAACATAGCTTTGAACACTAGGCAGATAATTATGGAGTGCTTTTACCGCGTTACCGACTGCTTCAACTTCGTGCCAGTAGTTTGGGTCATTAGGTGAGTGACGCCCTGAAAGGAGCGATTGAATGAAACGCCACGGAGAGCAATATGAAGTTTGAACGTACCTGAAGACAATGCGATAGATCTCTCGTACAACAGAGCAGCCTTGACCTTCAGCGCTGGTATAGATACCGCTACCCGCGGACTCAACTGGTCAGTGTGAGAGCCCTGTCATGAACGTGAAAAATAATTATAGCAATAGAACAATTAACTTACGGGAAACAAGGTAGGCCAGGGCGTTCTTATCTGGGCCTGGGCGTCCATGGTGTCAGGTAGAAGTGTAGGCAATCCACTCGCCGCAGACCAACAATGATCGACCATGAAAACCTGCCAAAACGCAGACACACGATCGTATATCTCGAAAGAATTCGAGGCGGGAAGGAGCGGTATCGGCGCGTTATCGATTCCGAGCGCTCTCGGACTCGCGCTGGGACTGGAATTAACGGAAAAGCCGGGCACATCAGGTGCATGTATTTGATGCAGGCCAAGACCCACAGCCAGTCGCGCTGCGGAAAAGGAGTGGCGGTAGCCATCTACGACTCTTCCAGTAGAATAGAAGTAGACGGAAAGCAGTGCTGAGGCACGAGCGACGTCAACCAAGCGATCACAGTTGCCAAGAGCTGAGGAGATGGCTTGTAAAGCCCGGTTGAGGTAAACGTTCTCAAGCTTAGCAAAGTACGTGGACTGCCTGACGTGGTAGCTGCCTAAAAGGTATATGGCATTCATCAGCGCTGGATGGCGAACCGTTTCCTCGAGCGGGTGCTCTTGGCCACCATCAAACCAGCACTGATGCGGATGGTCAGTGAAGATATCAACACTGCGGATAGATTAGCGTAGGCGGTGGAGAAATTGCGGAATAGGTACAGTATTTTTTTATTCTCAGCCGAAAACGGGTCCTTCGGGTTCCACTGGCAGAGCTGCGTGAACATAGATGGAGGACCCGCTAAGGGTGAGAATTCGTCAGAACATGACGCCATGTCAATGAGGTCTGGTCCATAAGGCTGAGCAAAGTCTTGATAAGGACCAAATTCGAGCGTAGACGAAGAAGGTGACCCAGAGCTAGTGGCAGAAGTCGACGAGGAGGCGAGAAGTACATCAGTGAAAGATCCTTCAGCAGAGAAAGATTCGTCATCGGGGGAGTAGAAGGGGGGGAGGTAAGGTTGAGAAAGGCTGTTAACGTTATTAACGAGACATCCCCAATAATTCGTCTATACACACCTGTCAGTCGTTTCGTATTCCAGTTCGTGAACACGATCTTGGAGCGTCGTAACTTTTTCTCGGAGCTGTTGTGTTCGGCTCTTCCGTTTCGCGTCGCCATACACACACTGATCTTCGCGGTGCGACTTCACACATTGTTTGCAGACCGGGTGCGCTCCATCACATCGCTGAACATACATCAGTGGGGTGCACAGAACGAGTGCAGCGACGACAGCGTACCGATTTTCGCTTCCTACTCGCAGAATGACTCAGCGCGTACTCATCTATTACTAAGGACAATACGCACCGGCATGCAAGACAAGCAGTACCGCGCCTTAGTGGTGGGGACTTTAGATTAGGTCGGGAGTGGTTGGTCATACCCATAGCACTGGGGAGTAAAAGTTAGGATGCAAAAGATCTGCAGGGGAAAGCTTCCACCGGTCTTTTATAGATGAAATCTATATCTACCGCATCTCGGCATTTCAAAGATTCCATAAAGATGTCTGTATAGATTGATTTGTGAAAGTGTTTCATTGCCGTCGGAAGCGGTGTTACGTCTCAGGCCTGATTTGCAAGCCAACGCTTCAGGCACGTGTCGTCACGACGCTTGTAGAATGGCACCTTCGGAAAGGCGGACTCGGATTTAGGGAAGGTGTGTAAGAGGCCTATTCAAAGCGGGAGTCAGTGGCTGAGGATAGGGCTCGATCATCACTAATCGTGATGATGCAGATCCCGGCTCGATAATACCACAAATAGCCGAGCGCACACGTCCGCGACGCGTTGAGGAACAAGCGCAGGCAGTTTGGGCGGCATCGCTCCCGGAACGTCGCTCCGAGAGCGCGCTCGTTGAGGCTTATCTGTCTCCCCTAACAAGAACGGCGCCTCATGGCCTCCGTGGCCTCTCGTGGGGACCTCTGCAGTTCCCGAACGAGTGGGGCAGCAAAAATCGCGGATCTGATTCTTATGTTTAGAAGGCGCTGACTCAGTACTGTACATTCCCACCGAAGTATCAAACGCCCGAGGGCCAGAGTGCGTGAACCTTGATGACAATCCCGCTACAGACGGTAAACGCTCCGTAAGCTGCTGTGGGAGGGTAATCAGCGTATGACTCGTATGATGTGCATCACATACTGGTGCTTAGTGCCAAGGAGACAAGAGATTCAACAAAGTTTTTGGTTACAAGTCAGTCAATGACGCATGCATGAGGATGTGCGAAACGCCTGTGCGTACGTGACAGTCACAGCATGATTGACGGTATGGGTCCACAACGGATTCGGGCAACAACAACGCACGATCAAAATGGTAACCACAAAGAGTAGTACTGCCATCAACCATCAGTATCTTGATGGACAAGGAACCAAACAATTTACCGTGTATCCTTCTTTGAAAATCAGGTCTTGTCAAACCATACCTCCGCTCGTTCAACAATTGTTGTCCCTGTTGGTGATTTGGCTCCATCACCAGCGCCCCAAATACCGCCCACAAGCCCAAATCCAACTACCCTGCCTTCCTTGAAGGCGAACTCGGCAGTTACAGCGTTTCCTTCGTGCACTGGCGCCGCCCAATACTTCACATCACGTGTATTAGCTATTCTCTGCAAAATGGATCAGCGCCTCGCGTCTTCGAATTCCGGATTTCCATGGACCCACTCTGCTTTCCAGTTCCGTCACGTTGAATAGATCTCCCGAGAAGTGTTCTAGCTTGATGTGTGTGGACCAGGCCTTTTCCCACTTGGCAAGAAAAGTGGGTATGGAGCCGTTGATGGCGCCAGGAAGCGTTTCAGGAGCGTCCGCGACCACCTGTGCGCATGATGCGGATTGTGAAGTCGCTGATGGATCATTGAAGAGGCATAGTTCCAATGCGCCGTAACCACCGTTTCCATATGACCCTCCAAGTTCACTAAACGGCAGTGATGCTGATGGTGGATTGATCGGTCGAGGACGGGATTCACGAGTATAATTTTCAAGCACTTTCTTTCTCATCCTTGCAAGGACATCAATAAAATATCGCCGGGGCACATAGTTAGCGCGCGAACCGTCCATTCCAATCAATTGGCTCTAAGCCCAAGGCGACATCGGCGAGGTACCACTTGAGGATTGTGTGAAGTGTACCGCCGTAGTCGTCATCGTTCGAGAATACTGCGATGCCCAAGCCGTCGGAGGGAAATCGAGCTATTTGCGACATGAATCCTAGAAATAGAAATCGTAGACGTAAGTATACGTATACATTCAACAGAGGGAGCATCTCTACCTGTCGTTGATCCCCCATGCTTTGATGCAATCGATTAAGTCGACGGTATACTGAAGGAATGTTATCGAACGCACTTCAATGATTTCTATAGCAATCGAATAAGACCAGTTGCTTCGATATCATGAAGACCATACCATGACCTCGATACGAGTATCGATATTGGCCCCCTCCGTAAACAGCGGGGGATAGCTCAGGAAACACCCTATTGATAGCAATGAGTCATCGAGGTGAGGATAGCTTCAAAGATGCATACGCTTTGCCTGTCCCCACACTTACGCCAGTGGCAACCATCTCAATAACCGCTTCAGGAATAACCTGTTCCATTGTTAGAGGGTTTTTACCTCCCAAAAGAAGAACCCGGAGCCATGTCGCCTACGGAGAGTAAGCCTGAAACAGAAATACTTAGCTTGAAACCTACCGCATCCCTAGCACTCATGATTATTCCTCCAGCCCCAGATTTATCTGAGAAGGGGACTCAGTCGAGGAGCAGGGGCGTAGATACAGTGCCTACAATTTCCGTTTTCTCCACGGTCGAGCCACCAGTTCGGAAACCACATTTCACGAGGAGTCCCGAGGTCGAAAGCATGCTTCATATTTTCTCTCGCCATCCCTTGAGCGAGTTTGCCGCTGGCCTTTGCTACATCGATCGAATAGGTGGTCGCTGTCAGCCCAAGAGGATCGAAGATGTGTTCCTTGACGTAGCGAACGATCGTAGGCCGATGCGGTAGAACAAGTTCGGGAAGATAGGATAAGAGCATGTACATGTTGTTGTTATACTGAAATATTTCCCGGAAACCAGCAGATGGCCGGAGGTATCTCATCCTTCGCAGCTATAACACGATCAATAAACATCCTGTCGTTGCATTCGAATGACTTACGATCGAGGTGATGTTGTCGCTCCTTCCATACATGAGATCATGTCGAGGCAAGCCCGTGCGGTGACTCATAAGGTCGATGATCGTGCTCTCTGTGGTGGCCAGTGGGTCCATTAATCCCCATTCATCTTCAGGAACCACGGAAGCAATCTTGGTGTCCCACGATAAACGGGGAGAAAGACTCTCGTTGGAAATAAGGAGGCCAGTCGCTATCACGTCGAACAGCTGCGAAAGGTCAAAACACGAAATTGTCAAGTTTTTCCAAGATATTGACCTTGGAGTTGGATGCAATACCGAAGAGAGAATCCTCGGTCATGGGTGTTCCGTCCAAGCTAGCATTACCGTAACCTTTTGTCTCCACGCGCCATTCGCCAGAGAGATCCCTTTGGACGACAGCGACAGCGACGCCGCCTGGTGTATTCCACTCAGATAAGACCGAAAGAATAAATTGGTCCGTAGCTGGGGTGAGGACGTTTGTCACGGCACTCTGCGAGTACAGCGGCGCCTGCTGCTGTGCCGAGGCAGCTACATAGTAGAGGAACAGCGTCAGGAGACGACTCAAGGTCATTCTGATCAGTAAGAGATGAGCGCCAAGCGCAAAAACAAAGCGAGCAACCTCAAAAAAGCAATGATTGAGCCACGTGGGTCTGATCTTATCAGAAGCATGCCGACGGGCTCGGATGCAGGGGCGTAGGACTTTGTTCTTGACTTGTGAGTGGCACGAGAGCTACCAACGAAATGGCTCACTATTTCACCCACAGCGTCTCAAATTCAGCGTACTTTATGCGTTACATTATGGCGCACCCTTTGCGGACAAGAGTGAACTTAAGAGGACCGCACAAAACCTCAACGCAACATTCATATTCCGTCTCGGGTTATACTTCTCGACAGGTGTAATATCTCCCTGTAATCCATCTTTCAGACGACACCATTTGGGAGGGGTGAGACCGCTTCTCTCGTACCATCGGGTCGCGACCGCTCGCTATAAATACCTCGCTCTTTCGCTGTCCCAATTCTCTCGTATTCGCGCTCCCATATGCCTTCCGAACCGCTAGAGGCCGAGTTCGCGTCACCTCCTGCGCTCTCCAAGGATCAGGAGGATGAGTTCCGGCAGCTGGATATGGAAGGGCCTCTGCCGCTCTCGACCACCTTGACGAACGGCACCGAAACACCTCACGATTTGGCTGAATTGGAACGCGCTTTTACAAAAGAGGGTATCAATATTGTGACGTTCGAGAAAGGCAAGGGCGAGGATCCTCGGGAATGGGCTCAAGGCAAGAAATGGTATGGCTAAATCTGTTTTGTGGTGATGCACGCGCTGAGTTATTTATGATGCGCAAAGGTATGTTACGCTCAGCGCCGCATTTCTTTGCTTGGCTGTGGCTATCGGTAGCTCTATCGTTACTGGAGAGTAAGTTTCGCTCCGAATCCTCCATCCATTTCTAAATATCTAATCTTAGTCTCGCTGGACCCGTTGAGACTCTACACAGCACGCAAGAGATCATCAACTTGACGGTCACTTGTTTCGTTATTGGCTTCGGCATAGGGTTCGTCTCTTAGTTTGACTTTACAGAATCCTCGACGCTAACGAACCAATCTTCAGTCCTCTATTCTTTGCCCCGCTTTCGGAGGTCGTTGGGAGAACACCGATGTACTGTGTTAGCATGTTCTTCTACTTTATCTTCACTCTCCCGAGCGCGTTGGCTCAAAATGCTGCCACGCTGGTAGTTGCGCGTCAGATTGCCGGCTTGGCGGCGTCCGCGCCTATGTGTAACGTTGGCGGGAGGTAAGTTGTTTTCTGTTCATATCATGATGTACTCAAAGTCAATGCACAGTGTTGCGGATATATGGTGTGTAGAAGAGCGCGGCGTCCCGATGGCAGTTTTCTCTTTCACCATCTTGTATGTCTTTTTCCATTCTCACAACTTTTCACCAACTTACTCGAATGAAAAGTATGGGTCCTTGTGTTGGCCCGTTAGTTGGAGGTTGGATAGCAGAACGTGCGGGGTGGCGGTGGTTATGTATGTTGCCTGCGTCCACAAGGGACACTTACTCAAACGTTGGCAGATTGGGTTCTATTCATCTTCTCTGGACTCTGTTTCGCGCTCACCTTGTTCATCCCGGAAACTCTGGCACCGGTTATTCTGAGGAGGAAGGCTGAGAAGCTCCGGAAAGAGACTGGGGACCAGAGCTATCAGTCTTTGGAGGAGCTGGAGCGTCGACCGCTGTCAGAGACTCTCAAGACGGCCCTTCTACGACCGTTTGTCATGCTTCTCACAGAGCCCATCGTGATTTTCATGTCGTTCTGTACGTTGTTTTCATCACTATACCCACATGTACCCTTCTCATCCCCGCACTCTAGACCTGTCTTTTGTATACAGTCTGTTATGTAGGTCGTGTTCCTGCCTGCCTAAACCCAGAGTAACCGATGCACACTAGACTTGCTCTTCTTCGCATTCCCCATCGCGTTTGCGGAAATCCGGGGTTTCAGTGGTGGAATGACAGGGGTAACATTTATCAGTATTATGGTATATTTTTCTTCTACTTTCCCGGCTTTTCACTCTGCTTACTGACTGATTCAACAGCTGGGGATTGCGATCGCGATGTGTCTGATTCCGTATCAAGAACGCATTTACCGAAAAGCCACGATGCATGGTGTGTACCCAGAAGCACGACTATATCCTATGATGGTCGGGTCGATGTGTGTATTCCCGGTCAAATTTGTCCCTGCCTTGAAACTTATGAGAACACAACAGTGTTCTTCCAATGGCCCTGTTTGTGTTTGCGTTCACAGGCGCTTATGAGTGGGTCCACTGGATCGGGCCCTGCGTCGCTGGGGCGCTGTTTGGGTTCTCCATGATCCTGATCTACATCTCGGCGAACTCGTATATCGTGGACAGCTACAGTGCATTTGCAGCGTCCGCTATTGCCGCGAAGACGTTGCTCCGCTCGGAGGTGGGGTCTGCTGTTCCGCTTTTTGTGAACCAGACGTTCCATAATATGGGGTTTCAGTGGGCGGGGTTGTTGCTTGCGCTTGTTGCGACGGCTATAGGGCCGATACCGTTCGTTTTTTTCAGGTATGGGGAGGGTATTAGGAGGAGGTCTGCGAAGGCTACGCAGGCCATTAAGAGGTCTTCTCCCCTGGTGGACAGTGAGGAGGTGTTTGCGGAGAAGACGACTCAGTAGTCAGTATATATACCAGAACTTAGACATCATTTTGGATACTAATTAGATGTCCACTTAGACTAGAACCGATGAGGATTATTGAAAACTGCTACTAATAATACTGAATATTGACGACGGCCTACGTCTCAGCCAGATGTCCACCTTGTGAGTTCTTACGTGTAGTACTACAATCGATGGACCACGTTTCGTTTTTTACTGATTGTGGCGTTGTAGTGTATTGGACGCTGATCTTTGGAGAACATTTCATTTCGCTCCCATGGCAGTGAGGCGAAGCTGCCGACCCACTGTACACCCTCGCCAAAGTATTCGCTTACTGATGTTTAATTGTTGGCATTTCGAGAAAGGTGTTGCGAGTGGCATGTAATTACCTTGACGTGTCATTCAAATGTACATACATGAACGGTATCGATGACTCGTGTATCGTACCACTTGGTACTACTCGACCTCGCTTAGTCTGATTACGAGGAAATAATAATGATTTTTGTCGATGTGGATCCATTTCACCGTCAAAAACTCGCAGCGATCCACACAATTTTTTGAAGTTCAAGTTTCAGTTCGAGGAGGAAGTTGCTTCCGAGATTCCTCAATGCCGCCGCATGATCTTGACAGGCGTGAGCCCGCCTCTTCTTGACTTCGTACATTATTGGTGAGCAGATTATACGCCGGAGTGGTGAGTTCGAGAGCCATTACCATCAACGGACGCGTCTTTCCTCTTTGCATTTGGGTGAGGGACTTCCGTGGAATCCTTGGGGCCGAAGTCGTGCTGCCCTTTCTCATCGGGTGGAGGCCTCGCCAGCTGTTGACGTATACGTGAGGCGTGGTGGTGGCACGCAGCAGAGCTTTCAGACAGAGTGTGCACGGTATGCATGCCGTATGTTTTTCTCTTCCTCCCCTGGTGGATGACGGGATGAAGCCGCGGAATTGTGTGCTTTTTAACCGAAGACCGCGGCATGTGCGTTATTGTCAGTGTGAAAGGTCGCACAGTCAGTGTTCTCCCGCCACCGGAGTGCAAGTCGGGGATATCGGCAGCGAGGCACTTGAACAACAAAGGCAAAGAAAAGGCCCCCCTTGTTCCTTTTTTGCTCCCACTGGGATTGAAAGCCTCTCTGACGCGACTGAGAAATCCGCAAGGTCCGGTCGAATTTGAGCTCCTCAGAAAATGCTGGAATACCCTTCGAATACCGTGAAAATCGCCCTCAAACTGTCTACTAAAAGGAAATACTGGAATACGAGGATCAGCGATCAGCTGCAAGTGACAGGCTAGAGGAGCGTTCTGGAGATCGTGGTCTGGCTGTCCGGAATGTGTGGCGCTGCTGAAGCGGACCGGGGCTCCCTGCCAAATGTGACTGTTGTGAAATGGCAAAGTGTCTCGCTGATCGTCATATACGCGTTTGGGTCTTCTTTCTCAACTACACTGACCCCCTTCTCTTTCCACTCTTTCCATGACCTTTGCTATCCTCAGAGAGCTGCATGCCATAATCGGCGACGCGCTCGATGATATCGAGGCTGTATATCGCGAGTCGAGCTCGTCGTCTACCACTCTCGATGTTCCTTCGACGCCGTGCTACCGCGAGACCACTGCGCCGCCCAGTACACCCTCATTTTCCACTGAGCATGGATATGCATCGCCGCCGCCGTCACCCGCAATGACCAGCTTTCCAACCACATCGCTGTTCTCCAGGCCATCGACACCGACGTCGACATTGGATTTTCCTTCATTGGACGCGCCGTATGAAGCTCAGTCTCCCGCGGAAATGCTCACATCCCACCCGATGGTCTCATCTGCTATTAACCGGATCGTTGCTGCTGCCGGACAGATGACTATGACAGTGCAGATGCCTTTCATGTCGCTGTCTGACGCGTCCATGGCTGTAAGTTGTCGTTCTATCGCCCCCCATCCTTTCCGCGTGCCGATTTGACTGTCGGACTGGATAATGCTTGGTTCCTTCTCGCCGCCACCTGTCAGGATCTTGGATCCGGTCCATCCGCATTTCTCTCATTACTCCTCGTTCCCTTGCTCTAAGTCCATTTACTAATTAAAATTTCTTTCCCCCAGTACCACCTTCCGTCCTGTCTGAGGCTTGTCGAGGCATCACATACTGTCGAGATCCTCCGCGAATCCGGTCCCGATGGGCTACACGTCAGGACGATCGCTGAGAAGACCGGTGTTGAAATGAGCAAGATGGGTACGTACTCATCATTCTTCGATTCATTATCTTCAATCGGTCCCTTAGCCCACGTCCTTCGCTTGCTCGCTACCCATCACTTTCTGCGGGAAACTTCCCCGAATGTTTTCGCTACTAATAGGATTTCATCGTTAATGGACACCGGCAAACAGGTCGAAGACATTTACGCTCAGTACGTCTATTTAAGATTTTATGTTCTAAAGTTCCGACCAGTTTTCTAGTCCCGAAGCCAAATATCGAGGTACCAACGGTATCTCTGCCTTCGTCGGGATGTGGTAAGTTTCTCTCCCCTTCTCGACCGACCGTTATTGATTAGCATTGAAGCACGGACGAGCTACAGAAGTCTTCAGCATATATAACAGAAGCGTATTTGCTGTCTTCGAACAAGAACGTCGAAGAACCGACCTATGCGCCGTTTAACTTCGCTTTTGGTTGCGAAGGTGTTGGATTCTTCAGCTGGTTGGAAGGCAGTGGAATCGAGAATGGCCAAGTCAATGGGCCAGGACGGGACACTAGCCTTCTACCAGGGATTAAGCCGTCTAACGTGAACTCACTAGCGAACTCTAATCGTTATCGCTTGGAACGTTTCGGGACAGCGATGACTGGCACGGACTCGTGGGAGGTTCCCGGCGCTGTGTTGAACGGTAATCACGATGCTGGCGAGCCGAAACTTGTCACTCATATTACCAACAGGGTTCGACTGGCAGCTGCTTCCTCGTGGTAGCACAGTGGTGGATGTTGGCGGTGGCATAGGCTCTACGAGCATGTTCCTCGCGCATGCCTTTTCAAATCCATCTGATGAAGACGCTCTTGGTCTCCGGTTCATTATACAGGACAGGAACGTTGTCGTTGAAATGGGGGAAAAGGCCTGGAGGGAGAAATGTCCCGAGTTGCTTGATTCTGGCGTCGCAGAATTCCAAGGTAAGGCTTGTCATTTCGGCAGCACTAACGCTGATCGAAAATCAGTGCACGATTTCTTTACACCGCAGCCTATCAGAAATGCCGCCGTGTACTTCCTTCGTGTCATCCTTCATGACTGGCCAGATGACTTCGCTCGAAAAATCCTGTTTCTTTTGCGAGAGGCGTCCGGTCCCCAGACAAAGCTCGTGCTGGCAGACTTCATCCTGCCATTGGCTTGCACCGACGATCTTAGCGCCACTGAAGATGAACATTCACTCGCAGACATAATCGGCGCAGAGAAGGCACTCGCATCGGCTCCCTTGCTGCCTAATTTGGGTAAAGCCAGCGCCCATGCGTACTGGATGGATTTGACAGTAGGTCAATTGCCTGATACCGTCGATCTCAGCTGATAAATGTTATCTAGATGCAAGCTACGTTCAACGGCCAGGAACGAACGCTTCGAGAGATTATCACGCTCACAGCCTCTGCAGGATGGAAGGTCGTTAAAGTCACCAAAGCGCCGGGGTCCCTGTTCGGGCATATCGTCGCTGTTCCTGCGCCCATCCCGATGCAGAAAATGACCTGGCCTGTCAGTCAATCTGCCTTGCTCGAGGGCGGCTATAGAAGCCGCCGTACCGGCTCTCAAGAGAGCGAACAACACCTCATCGAGCGCGCCAACTCTCGCTGTGGTACACCTACGTTAGGTTCTAGGACCGAACTGCCATCATTTGAGGAGTCAAGAACGCGCTTTGGGGGCAGGTTTATTCGGGGCATTGGTCGGCGCGTTGGTTTGGGCGGATCCAAGTCCGGACTGTCAAAGCTGGTATCGACTCCGACACAGGGCAAGAAGAAGAAACCATCGCCATTATCGGTTTCTTCTCCCATCCTGATCTCCACATCCCCTAGGAGTTCGTTATCCTTATCACCTCTTTCGGCTACGAGTTATGCTGCGTCTACCCATGATCTCCGTATGCCGCCATCCTCGCCGCTTTCCCCTCGCCATCGTAAACTGTCATTAAGTCGACAGTCTTCGCTAGCCCAGCTTCACACTAGTTCATCCATTCCTATCCGTCAAGACTATATCACAACTCCATCTCAATCTTTACCTTCCTCGGTGACCACTAGACAGCTTTCCCATTACGCGTCGCAGGCCCAGCTTACATCGTCGCCTATTGCTTCCCTCAATGCGCCTTCGTCTCCCGTGGCCACTCGCTCTCGGGGTCTTATTCCCCGTCGTGCTTCCCTGGCTCAACTTAACAACCAGGCGTCGCCATCGTCTTCGACGTCGTCCATTCCAATGCCGCCTATGCCCGATCTACCAGCGTCGTTCTCGACCCGTTCACCGTTCCTCAGAAGAAAGGAATCCAGTGGTCCGGAACCGGCGGAAAGCCCTCTTTCAAGAAAGAGATCCGAGACTTTACTGGGCTTGCCGTTTAAACACACGAGGAATCGCAGTGGGAGTATGTTCAAGGGTCTGCAACTCCCTGGGACGGGGAGGAAAATTACATTTGAGAGACAGGATGGTCAGGAGCTTGGCGCGTCTGTTGATGGACACGCGCAGGCGCAGAAGTCGGGTTTGTTGGATGCACCGGCGCGTATCGAGAAAGCAGTGCGATCCAAGTCGAGGCCGGCGTCTCCATTCTAGGATCTTCATTTTCAGTGGGTTTCTTTGGGATGATTGTTTACATCATACATATATGCACTCTGGATTCATCTCGTTTTCTTTGTTTTCGTAGACTACTTATTGTATTAGCTTTGAGTCTTCGCTGTGTGGCACTAAACGTAGTACTTAGTATATGTTATATAATACGTGGAAAGGCAAGTTGACTGTCGGCGAGTGGTAAAAGCTGGAGGATTTAACACACTACACGAAGGCGGTCTTGTTATTCATGCGCTACAATGTGTGGGGACAATAGATCGTAGAAGCTTCGACCACAAAGTGCCGCCACCGTTCGTCCATTTGTGAATATCCTGTTAAGTTACTCACATACAGAGGCGCCGGAGAACCAAAATACTAGTGATATTCCTGAAGGATCGTCCACCTTCCCGGGGATGAGTGGGTAGTGAGAAGGCGAATCGGGTACTAATGAGGCGTGCTTGTCTGCACCTTATGTCCGCCCAGGTCCTCTCAAGGTCGTCATTTAGCTGCTCTCACCCTGAAACGCCTGAGGTCAAACAGTGTAATACTAATCACTACCCCCCAAACAGGCGCAGTCCTCCCGAGGAAGATACGAGGGCGGGAGATGTTTAAAGTTTATGTATGACTCAGATATAAGTACGACGTAGTAATAATGTCCAGATGATTAGCATAAGTGTAATAAATATAGCGACGAAAGCTCAGTACAACGAAAGCAAGGTCCGAAATGGTGAGAAGCGAGAGGGAAAAATAAGTCCAAAACGAAAGTGGCAAGCAGCGCAAAATTAGGCTGTATCAGTACAACTACGAGAGCAAGGTCCAGTGCCAGAGTGGTGAGAAGCGAGAGGGAAAAAAGAAGTCCAAAACAAGCGGTCTAAAATCTCTGCGTGAATGCATCACGCCTGCGCAGCGTTGGCCGAGAAGGGTACGCGCGCGGAATACTATACTCTCTGGTCAACTCTTCCTGCGTGTGGCGCGGTGCCGGAGCAACATTCTCCGATTGTTTGCGAGAGACCCTCTTCTTGCCGTCCCTGTTACCGGAAGGTCTGAGAATGCTAGAGACGTTCTGAAGAGGAAGTAGGGGTACAACAGATTTCGAGTCAGCCTCTGATATAGTCTTCTCGAGTGTTGGGAGAGTAACAGAGATAGAGGGAGAATGAGCATCAGCGTCAATGTCTAGTATAATCGCAACTTGAGCTTCAGCTGCTACTGGTTCGCCGATTTGGACGACTGTAGCTCTGGTGGCGGTGACCGCTAGTAAGACAGCGGCTTGTGATTCCTGCGGTTCTAGGCTGATACACTGCGCCGTGCAGAGGAGGGCGAGCTCAAGGCTAGCAAGCGGAGAATCTCGTAGTAGAAGATAGGGAGTAGAGGGCGAGGTGCTCGGATTTAAAGATAGAGCAGTAAAAGGTGAAATATTGACAGTCGAGGGAGATGAACTTGCAGAAACGTCCTGCGAAGTGGACTCAAGCTGCGCCTTTTTCAGTATAGGCGTGGTAAAGAAAAGGAGCCAACTCACAATGCAGAATTCTTCATCCTCTTTGACACGACGTTCACCGGTTGACGTCCTGGATCTAACCAAGGACCGGAAACCGGAGCGGATAGAACGAGGGATAGAGCGAAGTGATTTGGTAGCGTGCATTGTCGTGGTAAGAGGTTAAGGAAGGAATGGTCTCATACAGTCTGTTGCGAGTGCTATAAGTAGTGCTCCTATTGCGAAGTTCTCAGACAATGATCGGAGGGCGCACATCGACGAACGTGTAAGGGTGCATCGTCAGTCTGTGGGTTAGCGAGTCAATCAGTCCAATCAACTCGTCGAGGAACAAGTTACCCTGTCCATGTTTTGTACGTTTCTTATAGAAACTCGGAGTCTCGACAATACTGTCAGGACACTGAAACTTCGTGAAGATCGATGAAAGCGCCACACCATGTGACACTCACTCGAAGTTCAACCAAACCGAAGATGATCGGGTAATCGTGTCTGGGCGTCCGCGTCAACTAGTAGCGAACCAAAATAGTGCGTGAGGGACATGCAAAGGAAGAAAGGAAGCTTTCTCAAGTCTAAGCGGTAGTTAGTATGTAAACGTAATGCGAATAATATAAAAGCACTCACGATGGCACGTTAGCCTTTCCCTCTAAGTACCCTCCATCACTACTACCATGTCCCAAATCATCGCCGGGGGATGCCTCTGTGGGGCAATACGCTACAACTTTATCGAGTATCTTGAAGGGACATACCCACCCGACGTTCGTCCTCCTATGCCCCGCCCCATGTCCTGTCTGCTCACCATCGTTCAACGCCAGCGCATAACATGCCAATGCACACAATGCCGAAAAAACTCGGGAGCCCTGATCGCGTATTTCGTCAGCGCCACGGCATTCCAACGTCATCTGGACTGGGAACGTACCAACCAACCGAAGAGGAGAGCCTCTACATAATAATGATAAACGGAGACAAAGCATTGAATCATGTTCGGAGGCTCGAGATGATGGTGGTTCGGTAACAAGACAGTACGCCACGCAGTAAGTACAGTTCCTGAGGCACGTGACGTATCACGACAACGTCAGGTACAATTTGTGGCTCATTCCCATACTAGCTAATTTTCACCGTTTCATCGATGTTCAGTGCTAGTGGATCTTCATCCATGTATCCACGGATCCGTCATCATTAGAAGCAGGTCCCTTTGATACGCTACTATTTTCGTTAGTACGTTACTTTGATGTCCAACGTCAGCCCTTCCTATCAGTTTGTCATAGAGCCTCCAAACCCATCCTACGCCTACGATACCCCGTACTACTCCTTCGTGATCAAGCGCTTTGGCAACTGAACCTAGAAGCGCTGAAGGTTTAACGCAAGTTGATCAGTGTACCTGTAACTCGTCGAAGAGCCTGTGCTCGAAAGGATCGGAGCCATCGTGGCGTCAAACGGCAGCGATGTCATAGAAGAGCCGTTTTCGCTCGCGTCCGTATGTCCAAGTGTGTAGACCTGAAGCTCTTCGTACGTGTTCTCGTTGGGCCACGAAAACGGGACATCCCTGGAGAAGACATGTTCGGAGAATGGCACGGGAACTGGGTTCGCAGACTGCATCGGTACACTATCAATCAACGAAAACTCGGCGGAAAGATTTGACTGGATAATTGGCATTACCATCTCGTCATCTCGGAAGTCCGCCCCAGTACCGTCTGTCTGTTGCCTGGGAAAATAACCTGGAGGAGGGTTGCTTGGTCTAAGCATTTCCTCGCCGGTCTCAGGAGCTGTAGCTGATTCCCTAGGCGTGCCCGTTACCGTCCAGTCCAAGTTACCGGCTGAGAGCAAGGACGATTTGCTCAATGGTCTAAGGCTCGTGGGCATCTCGGTAGGCGTGATGCCTTGTGCATCGAGCACATGTTGGTGTACGAATGGATGGGGATCTGAGATGGTGTTCGGGGAGAGAAGCGTAGGCATAGGATCTGTGGCTGATGTGACACTTGAGCGAACCAAGTGGCGCATCAAGTCATGCATCCGCCCATCTTGCTGGGCAAACTTCCTCTGGAAACTGGTAAACTCGGTTAGGACGTTGCGATATTCGTCGTCGAGCGCCCGGATATGAGAAGCCATGTCATTCTGCGACTGGCTGATATTCGCGATCCGCGACTGAAGAGTCGCTTCATTGGTTAATCGGACTGGAGCGGCACTCGTTTCTGGGATATTCGGGTGGACGAGGGAATGCTCTGAGGGGGAGAATTGACGATGAACAGGAGATTTGCGCTTAATATTGTCAAGCGCATTCAATCGGTCTATTCGGAAGTCAGGATGGTAGAACGTGGCACTCTGGCATGGATAGTAAGAATACCGGTTATGTAGATTCAATGCCTGATAGATTACCTTTTCGTCATCTGTTTTGACTTTATGGAAGTCGTATTTATTGAGTTGACGGACAAACGACGCGAAGTTTCGATGCTTGAAGACTCTGGGCAGAACCATTTTCGCAAAGTCTTCTGTATTCTTGATAACGACACAGTCTCCCTGCGCGCTCCATGAAATGATGTCTTGAAAAGACGGATCCTGGAGGATTCTATACATAGTTCAAAACGAGGAATGGTGATAGAAAGCACAGCATACCGGACCAGACTTTGTATGAAGTCACTAACACGGTCGTTACTAGTAGAAGCAGCCTTGGAAGCACGGTGTGGCGACCTTCGTGCTCGAGGCAACGAGACCGCCGAAGTACTACTCGAAGGCGGTGATAAGGTCGACGGCGGGGAGACACTGGCAGGCGGGATTGCCTTGTAAAGGCGTTTCTGGGGATCCATTTTTGATCTGTCCAAGCTCAAGAATAGGTCAGAGGCTCAGAGCGACGCGTGGACCCGAATCTGATGGGAGGAATGTTGAGGTCAAGACATGAAGTATCTTATTGATACCATCTTTGCAACGTATGCAATGGTATTTTCGCTCCGTCGAACTGAATCAAACCAAGAAGAACGGTTCAACTTACGTTTGGAGAAAATGCCGAAATCCGGCTTCTCGGGAGGCTTTTAAACTCAGAGGTTGATCATTGTTCCTGTCGTATGAACGCCACAGAGCCAATGAGGCTGGCAGCTGGTACTTAGCTAATGGAATTAGAGGCTCATCTTCAACGCCGTGGTGAAAGAAAGGGTTCTCTCAAGTCGCATTAATCCTGAGAATGCGAGAATTGGAAATGTTGTCAGAACCGAACAGAGACCGTCACATTGTCAAGCGATGTCAATCCTAATAAATACTTTCAGGATGGGGATCCGGCCCAACCAAATGCGAACTCCTCATGGACCAGGCTCAGCCAATCAGATACTGTATTATCCTGGCCAATCGCCCCCAGTGACACGCTGATTGGTGTTTCAGCCAGCCAACCACGCGTGTTTCTCGTTTTGACTTTGACACAGGATAAAGAGACTAGAGCCATTTGCCGACAATTCGGGTCGTTTAACCTTCGTGGATGGTGGTTCGCCATACTGATAATGTACCACTCGACCGTCGGTTGCATGTGGAAACTCGAAAACGGGTCTATTCATTTTTTGACGAGTAGAAGAAGGTCAATGGTGCATTCAGAACCGATTAGCCTTCATTTTCTCATGCATATCATATATGCGCCACTTCTTTTAATTTGAACGTATGGCATTACATGGAAATAAAGCTCGGTCGACAAATTAAGGAAGCGAATCATGTTGGAAGGGTGAGAAGAAGGACTTCGAAACAGGCCGAAAGGGTTGACCAGCATATCGTGACCGGAGAAAGTTCATATGAACTGCGGTGGCTCACTTTCCAATCTCGCCATGATCAGTGAGAATTCGTCGTTAACCGAGCTCAGAGACGAACCAAATAAAAGCGACAGGCGTGACGGCGCTTGTTATTGGCAACTGTTTGGTGTATGTGGCGAGAAGGACAGCCGTTCCTCGCCATGGTCTAGAACAATTATTCGAACTGAGTAGTAGTTTCTTGTATGAAGAAAATGAGAGGTTGCAAGTAGTGTAAGGAATATACGCACCAGAAAACAGTCGTTTCTACTCGAAGGGCCTCGTCATGTTCCAATTTCCGTGGGCCTTACTTCAGGCCGATGTCATTCCGGCCTGTCATACCGCCACCACATGCACATAGAGAGAGCGTATTCCAAACGCATTCCACGTCCTATCATCCGAGCGACCTCCCAGCCGCTCCTGATGCGTTTTCAAGCGCAGCGGGGAAACCCCATTTTGACCTCCACCTCACCGTGCGCATCTGTCGACGAAGGACAAATAAGCACCCAACAGCAGATTTCCAGGATGCGTACCGTTCACCCCTGCTCTAGGCCGCCCTCGTCTGGCAGACACGGTCCCCATAGCCCCCAGAAGAACCAACGTCGTCGTGAACTAGCCGGTGCTCGCACTATATTGGTAGTGAACGACCGCAGCGAACGCTTCCTCACCCCACATCGGTTCGGAAATCCGCTGTACCAGAGGACCACCGACATTAGTTCCATCGTGACGGACAGCGCAGTTCCTTCGGACCGTCCCATGTCACTCGCCTGTTCACGTCGAGTACTCCCACAGTAAAGATGGCTGTAGGCTGTTTGAAAGTCATTAGAAAAGGTCGGGAAAGGAATTATAGATGCTTGTGAATAGTGCGCTATCTTTTGCATCTCTTGGATCCTCTAGCTGATTGACCCTGGTAGCGGCAAACCAGCTATGATACATTAGCACCCACCGCATCCCATGCGACTGCACGCTGCCTTGGACATGCAAAAAAAATTGGACCCTACGAAGAGAAACGCCACATACAACTGTTCACCTGTAGGTTCCCCTTCCCCGGTCTTAAGCCGCCACCTCTATGATGATTGTAGAACTCACGCCGAGAACTCTTCACAGTGTCAACACCAGATCGACTCTATGCGCCTCGTCATCGGAGTTCCCGCCTTTGCCTTTATCCTATTCGGGGTCAGTGTTATGGACTAGCGCCAACAATCCCTTCAGCAAGCTCTTGTTCACGAGAATAGGAAATCGGCGCTTCTATCGTATTCGAGGCCAACTGCATGAGCAGCGCAGATACTCTGCTTAATCCAGCCGCCGCTCGGAAGCCCGGAAAGTCTGTGTCCGATACTCCTGCAGTTTCCTAAAGACCAGATCCAACCCAAAGAGGTGCGTAGGCCAGTAACACGTGCTGTGTTCTGCGCTAATTTAATAGCCATTGCATTTGGCTGGAGCGTATTCGCCCAGAACCACGGATGTCAATACAATAGAGACAGCTTGGCGCGTCGTCAGCAGGAACCGACAATTCTAGGCATCAGAATTGGCGTTTTGCGTGGCATCGGATTCTTGTCAGCGACAGACTCGAATATCGAGACGACAAATGTTCGGTGAGTTCGGTCTTCATCACCAACGGGAACGAGAACAAGGTGTCTGAATCCGTAAAGCAGATGAGGCAGAAGAGATATGATAGGACCGACGGCCTGCAGAGATTGCATCAGTTCAACAACGAAAGATACGGTAAAGCGTACAGCACACAATGCACCGGGTCTGGACTTGAACAGAGCAGTCCAGTATCTGGTCACGTCGATGATTCGTACAGGTGCAGCATGTTCCAGTAGACCTAAAAGAACATCACTGTATACAGTATTAGGCCAAACTCGTTATTATCGGCCAGGCATGGAGGCCAATGGAGGAATGGTAAGATTACAAAAGCTGGAAAAGATAATCACTGAATCCACTCTTCTGCAGGACGTTACCGATGAAGACAAAACGTAAAAATCCCACATACGAGTTTGTTTTCGGTCCAAATGCAAAAGTTAGAGTGCAGATTCCTATTAGCCGTCCTTTGTCAGTGGTTGAAGCCAAGAGGTTTCGGCGTTCGTGACGTCACAGCGTTGAGTTCGACTTCAAACTTTCCGAGTTCCGTGGTTTGGCATCTTCATTCCGGGTCGAATTTAAGCAGCCTAGGAGGCCTAATATTTAGGCAGAACAGGACTCAACGCAGGATAATCATTGGCGACGTCGAGTGTGAGACTCAGATTGACCTATCTCAGTCAACGGGCCGTCCCAATTTCAAGTCCAGTTTCTTTATCGACCGTGTTTGTTATTTTCTCATTTGTACTGAAGTTGATAGTCTTCTTCTTCTTCAATCAACGAAGTCCACATCTCGTGCCATGCATGTTCTGTGTATGCCGACAGCGCTCGGACCGGAAGTTCCGTAAGTGCTTCCTTGAGCTTCACCCAACTTACGTCCAGCTCTCATCTTGCTCTTCAATCTTAGCCCATTGCTGGCGCATATAGGCCTACTGCCCAGTGGAACAGACCTCCATCGAAAAGCACTGCTTTCGATACAGTCCATGATTTAACCTCTTCTGGATCAAAGGTCTTTTGAAATCCGAATATGCCATGAAGGTGGCGTAAGAGTCCCCTAACGACGAATCCTTACTAGTTCTAATTATATTCAAGGCAATGCCCAACTTGTAAGTCTGTTTGTTTACCCCGTCGAATTCCCTTATTGTTCCCTTTATAGGAACAATGCCCTCTGAATCTTCCCAATGAAGGTCTCTCATATTCGACCTTTCCTTTACCAGAGGACCACTTCTTTCATTTGATACTCCACATCGGGATCGTGGATCGTTTCTCCTGATCAGCATGAAGACAATAGCCAATCCTTGGAACGTACAAACATTCAACGGTTTACGTAACGAACCGCCCTTTTCAGTGAACAATGGCCATTGTCCACAAAGAGAATTGGCTCCACAGGAGCATATATAAGTAGCGTCGCGACGACCGGGTTTCTCAACCTTGCCAACGTCACCCACCTTCTTCCCGAGCCCGGCGCTCTTTCCAACTTTTCCTTCTTCAATCCCTTTACCTTGACGGTTACCCACTTTCACGAATCCTCTTTACATTCATATCGACGTTGGAAATGGTTTGCTTTAACGACATCCTTTCTCTTGGGCTCGCCGCCATCACTGTGCTTCCTTTCTCTGCTGCGCTTCCTATCAAGCACACAAAGCGGATCGCCCAAACGATATCCGAATCGACCGCGGACTGGGAAAAGGCTTGTGTATGTCGCCTCTCTCGATATCAGGGCGCGTCAATTTACCTATTTCATCTGCAGATCGCCGCTGGAGGCGCCGATAAGTGCAATCCACTCTCCCAGACCGCGTTTACTAGTCTCCTCGCTGCCGGCGGGAACTGTGACCAACAAAACGCGGCGGATGCCATGATTGATCTCGCCAAGACACTGAACAACGACTCGGAGATGATTCGACTCACACAACTCTTTGTCCAGCAGCCCCGAAATGCAGTATGTTAACGTCTTTTTCTTCGTTCTCGCATATTCTGAATAATTGTATTGTGCTTTTAGCCGGATTCCCTACAAGTCCCTTACTGTCAGGCGGCTCCCAAGAACGCAGAGCTCGACGGACTGTTCCACTGCCAATTTGCGGGCTCCAACTTTTCCAAGTTTAGCGGCGACCAGACAGGAAACGTTCCCCTTGGCCTGCAGGCAGTGAACCCCGCTGGGTCGTGCCCTGCGAAGACGGACGGGCCCGTCCCGGATGGAGTACAGCTGAACACACTGGTACAGAACCCTGGCGTTGGATCTACGTCTACTGGGACCGGGACTGGTAATGGCTCCAGTACCAATGGGTGAGCTCTTTCGAAGTAAATTGAATTCTTCAGATGCTGATTGGGACGATCTAGGACGACTACTGGTACTGATGATACGGACTCCGACGACGGTAACTGTGGTGTTGCCTCCGGCGCCCAGACTGGCGCGACTGGTGTGCAGACCGGTGCTACGGGTGTACAGACCGGTGTTACGGGTGTACAGACTGGTGCTACTGGAGTACAGACCGGTGTTACGGGTGTACAGACTGGTGCCACCGGTGTCCGAACCGGTACGACAGCCGCCTCCAATGGCGCTACTACTACAACAGGAGCGGCTGCTGGCACATCCACGTCCACCTCTTCCTCATCCTCCAACTTTGTCCTTCAAAACGGACAGGACGCCATCGCGCTTAATACTCAATTCGCGTCCCTTACATCGTCTTCGAAGTGCACGGACGGGGATGAAGCGTGTGTCGGCGGCGGTTTCGCTCAGTGCGTCGGGGGTGCTTTCGTTGTATCGCAGTGCTCCGGGGGAACACAGTGCTTCGCGTTGCCCTTGGTGAACAAGGCGGGGACGAGCTTGGCGTGTACCACCGAGGCTGATAAGGACGCGCGGATTGCTGCTACTGGGGCGCAGTGAGTCTCATGACATGTTACGACAGTTATAGTGTACATTAGCATGGACAAAGCATACGGATGTATATCACAGTCAATTGTATAGTAGTGTATCGCTTAGAGTACTGTTTGAATATTTTAAATTCCTTGAATCCATAAAGAAGTCGTAATCTGAACGAAGCTGAGTATAATGATAATCGTAAAAGCGAGCATCAATACGTCTAGTAAGGAAAGAAAGCAGACACCCAGTCACGTCAAGTCTATCACTTCTACATCTGCCCACTCGGCAGCACACTCGCGCTTAGAGCGTTTAGATTTCTCCGTGCTTTCTCCCTTGAAATCCCCCAAGGGCCTTTTGTGTTTCTTGATGGCTTCCAACCTAGCCTGGAGAATGAATGAGACAGAGTGCAATTATTAAGGAAGAAAAAGTACACACCTGGATTTTGTTCGATTCGGCTTGCAGCTCGCGCGCGCGATTCTAAAACAAGCGAGTTAGTGAGAGCATGATTATATGTCTGAGGGTTATTGCTCACCTCGAGGGCCTCAGCATCGTCTTCTTGCAAAGTGATGGAACGAGAGGCGACAGTAGTAGTAGCGCGTCCTTCTCGTTTCGGGGCTTGCGGAAAACGTGTAGATGCCTGCGAAGGAAGAGGAGCAATCCCTTCGGCTTGCAGAATAGCTGCGAGACTCGGTTGACTGAACGTGCAAGGAGAAAGTCGGGCAAGAAACACACCTAGCGGCCGATATTTGAAGCAGAATGTAATGATAGGTTGTCCGATTCGGTTCAACTTGATGTCTTGATTGTAAGAGGCGCGTGACTTGACTGGGGAACCAAACCTTTTACGAGTCAGAGGGAGTTGAAGCCAGAGAGTACTTTAAGTTACTTGACGTGATGATCGTAGCTCTTTTTGTCCCGCTCGTTGAAGACCATTTCGGAGGGGATAGAGTCGCGGTAGGAAGGCCTCGGCGGGCCTCTATTCTCCACTGTACACTGATATATCTTCAGCTCAATTTCGCCAATGCCCTGCGGAAGCGTATTTGAGACGGAGTCGTCGTCCGTTGTTGCGAGGCGCGCAAAGGTGTATGGTCGCTGTTCATTGGCGGATATGCGCTTGCCCCACCTTGGAGCCGGTGTGTTGACGTGTTCTTTCCTGTAAATGCTTTTGGCCCCTGAGAATTCGCCATCGATGAATACGCGTCCTTTGGTTGGAAATGAGACCAGAGAGTTCTTCCAGGATATTTCAAATGGCTGGAACTTTGCATACATAATTGCATTGAAAGAGACACGCGAATTGTGCACCTTGTCGACTTCGGACGCGATCCAGCCAGTAACACGGTCGGCATTTGAAGTATCAACGCCATACACGCGTGCTTTCTCTCCATCTATAGAGACCCAGGCAGAGAAAGTGGAGAAAGTAAGACTATGACAGTAGAAGGGCAAGATGCGTCGGCATTTGCCGGCTACGCCTAACGTTAATGTGACCGCTTGTACGGCCCCCCGTCCGCTCCATGGCTTGATGTTGATTCAGCGCTAGAGGGCGAACGTACTCCTGATATCAAGGGAATACTAGACACAGAAATTGGACACTAGAATATGAACTACCACATCTTAAAAAAGTATCTGCAGCCTAGGCCAGAGCTCGTATCATAGAACGTGACGAAGGGCGCTTCTCAAAATAATGAGAATGCTTCGAGATTCACCCCCAGACCTTTGCGCCGCAAGTACTTAGACCTATATAGCTAGCGCGTCGTGGTAGAGTTCGCGAGGAAGCCAAAACCGCACACCGCTCCCCGCGATCACGTGACTATAAACAAATTTGATATGGAAAGCCGGGCCTACGCGTAGACACTCTCATTTGTATTGGCGAGAATAACGTGTACAGAGACTGGAAATGCATTGTCGTGACACTGAAAATTCAACAATCGCCGACGCTGGGGAAGAGCAGCTCCCGAACAAGTTGAAGCAAAGAATTCCGGCGCTCGGGAGGCCAACGCGCGAAGCTGAACTAGAGAGACAGGCACGCAAATGTTTCAACTTACTGCTATACCCTTCTCGGCCAAGTTGTCACGGCCCAACATGCCCGCGCTTTGGGTATGTATGGGAATAGAACAAGGGTTATTATCAGCTGCCTTACATTTCCATGATCTATGATCTACGTGGTACGGAGGTTACCGCAAGAGCCGGCCGTATTGTTGGAGGAGCTTCTTCGAGTCCCAACCAAGCGTATTGTAGCGCAGCTCAAAGCGTCAGTATGTACCGGCGGCAAGTTTGCGTATCTGAGGGCCCGCCCTTCAACGTCAAATTGTCCAAAAAATCCGGGTATTCAAACTAGACAAGACGAGCGGAATGAGAACCGCTAAAGTCGAGCGACTTTGATGACGGTCGATAACGGGGGTTTCTCCACTCCACGGCGCTTCGAGGTATCTGCGCACGGCGTACTCAAGCTGCTACCAGGAACGCCCACTTCAAAGTCGAAGGACCGAATAAGCGTGAAGAGCACAGCCTTCATCCTGTCCATCAAATTAGTGCTATAACAGGCGAAAACAGGACACCACGTACTCAGCCAAGGCAAATCGATGTCCTAAACAGGACCTAGGCCCACCAAGGAAGGACATGACATTTCCCCAGACGCCGGGGATGCGAGATGTGACCTCGATGTTTCGCTCCCAACGTTCCGGTCTGTCAAAACGCTTAGTATTCGATTTCGATAACAAGCTGAAGGCTTCACTTGAACTCTCCAGCATCGTCACCCCAGATGGCTGGGTCCGTATTCATGAGGTGGATCGGGATAACAACCATATCGCCTTTGCCTATGCTACACATTGATGAGTGGAACAGAGCAGAAGAATAGTAAGAAAACGTTACTGTATGTAGTCCATCATACACCCCTCAATATCCCAGAATGGCTTGCTGACTGGAATGATATCGTCTTGAGTAGCAACCCGGACGGTGCTCGTTATGGGTGCATGAAGGCGCAGAATTTCCCGGATGACCATTCCAAGGTATGGAAGGGCATCGAGCTGGTCGAATGTCGGCGATTCGGTGGGTACAGATCGTAACTCTTTTCTCAGTTTATCCTGTACGTCGCGTCGTTCGGCGAGAGTAGATAGTATGCTACCGAGCGCCGTCGCCGGAGGCTCGTGACCAGTGTGAAGCAACATCGGAATCTCTAATTCGGTCACGGTCAGAGCAATTGCCAAACGAAAGGTAGGAAGACTCACGAGCCACAATTTCTTCGTCAGTGAGGTGGTCGCCATTGGACAGGTTCGTTCCGAGCATATACGATAGAATATTCGAACGTTTGCCGCCCTTGCCTTTCACGCCCCGCGAAGTCTCCTGTAGAATTGAATATCCAAGACTCGACATCTTTTCTTGCGCCCTGCGCGAAGTCTCGCCTACAAGTAGCCTTGTCCGCTGAATGCATGTATAAATAAACAAAAGGGGATACGTCAAAATAAACAACTTGCTGCAAAACGCGCAATCGGGATACATTCTTGAAGGATCCTAAATAATGCTGTGGGCCTGGGTATTGAGTCGACCTGAGCGAACGCCTCGGCTAGTTCGTTTACAGTGCCGTTAGAATGGAGAGAGTCGAAATCATAGTTGAACCCTGTGCGGCGTTTAAGTGCACGCCATACTTCTGCCGGAACCGTCAGCCTCACCTGCCGACCCGATGATATCCAAGGTTATTTTGTTCAGCCATGAACCCATGTCAGCCTGGAATGCGCCATTCGAACTAGCCGCACATCTAACGGTCAGAATATCCCGAAGCTGAGTACAGCCCAAAGGTCCAATCAGTTGATCCGCCGCAGCAACTGTGAGTGACATACTTGAATTGATTTGTCCAAGAACGTGGCGTTGAGTTCGATCATACGAGAAGCAGTGAATGCAGAACCCTAATGTCGATGATCAGGACGGTGGGCTCCCACATAAAGGACATCCTACCATTACTTTCCGCTGCAGGACGTCCATGAATACTCCACAACGCGACTAGTGAGATGAGAAATTGCTTACTTGGCGTTTGTGTTGCGATCCGTCTGCTACATGTAGACCTGAAGCGCTTTCAAGGCATGTGTTTAGTAGGAAGGGGCAGCTGTACGTACCTTCCCCAACCAGATGATGCAAGGTGGCCCCCTCAGGTTTCTGATAACGATACGCGTGTTGGAGAACATGATTCACAGCCATAGTGTCAGTCGTGAGAAGACTGCGCTTCTACTCACATTTCAGTGTGTGGAGCTTCGAGGATGCTGATCTACGAACCGAAAGTAAGCCACTGAAAGTCACCACGGAGCCAAATTCTGTGAGCCATTTCAAGAGAGTGGCGTCGACAAGGGTCTATAGGAAGTTCAGAGCGACTGCAAAAAATTGTTGGATCGGACAATGCGTACCTCCGAGTAGCCTGTGGAGAGGGTACTGACATGACCCCATACAGGATGAGCAGCTTCTGGTCCGGGTAGAGTACGAAGCGGGCTGAGGATGTTCATGCACACCTGCTTCACCATGTTCAGCAATGTGATGAGTACCTGCAGCGTTAGCAAGGTGGCAAAGGTTACCAGCCAGAATGACATGATGACGGCGCGAGCTAACAGAGCTGTAGGAAGGAGTGGTATTTATAGACCGTCCAGGTATAGAACCCGCCGCAGCAGACGCCAGGAAAGGGCGTGATATTTCTGCATTTTAACTTCCGGAAGCAAGAAAACGCGAGTCATGGTGAGCTCATTCTCGTGAAGAGTTCGAAATTGGTTTCAAAAGGCAAATTTGAGGCAAGGATTTCTTGGTGGCTCGACTCATGCACCCCACAGCGCGAAAGCTGAGGTTTAATCTTGACAGGTGATGATAGGAGCCTCTTTTGTTCAAAATTAGAACGTACGCACTGCCTTGGTTGACGGAATTAGTCGACCCTCAACGCCCAGATTATTTTGTGACGACGGGAAAATAATTGGTCATCTTACTTACTGCATGGGTCCTCGCAGATGCATGATTGGTGTCGCGGGAAGAGTGTAGAGCCGAAAAACTTGTCAAGACAAAGAAGTGTTGACGACGAGAAATGGGCGTTAGTGACGGGAAACCGGTATAAGGTTCGTTATCGATGTCAAGTTCAAGTCAACTGCCTGCCGGTAACAAGCCCATAACGATCATGTGACGATCACCGTATTTTCTTTGCACTTCGTTCAAGTTGGCGCTGCTTGGCCCCTGGTCGCTCGCTCGTCGCATTCCTTCAAGTTCGTCTCAGTCGTATCCCATAGAGGGATCCACCTTCTCCCGATTTAGCTGTTGCTCGTACAAAATTAGGTTAAACCATGATGGCAACCATGCAAGTTCCGACGTGAATCCCCGCTACCGCTTCTCCTTCTTCGCAAGCGTCGAGTTTGCGCACCGCTCAGTGTCTCCGTCCGTCTCGGGTCATTATCGTCGATTCGATGGCGGCCGTTCCACAATGAGCACGCTCATACCGCTAGCCATGTTTCAATTGTCCCTTTGTGCGCCACATCTTAAAAGTATTTTCCTCGTGATCTATTCTATGGCAAGAGGTCACATTATGGCCGAGTCCCATCGACCTTTCCTCACTGGGCCATGCCGCTCTCCGATGTATTGGCATGGAACAAGGTCTGTCTTACTTTATGTGTACACTTGCGTTCATATGACTCGCGTGAAGGTTCCAAGCAGAGTTCTAGGTAGAGCAATAGCGCTTTCTGAATCCCCATCCAAGCGCCTTGTGGCGCAACTCATGGCGACGACACAGAAATCGAAGTTGCGCATGTTTCTGAGGCTCGCGCCTAGGCGTCAAATCGTTCGATCAAGCGGACGACTGGGGCGGAAAACCATTCAATTGGTTTGTCATTGAGACCTTTTATGCGCATCCGCGCTTGACTAGGACCAAACTAGGACGCCTTTAAAAGCCAACTATCCACCAATGTTTCTCATTTCCTACCCTCTTTCACCTTCTCCCTGAATTCGGCTAGTCCTTGGAAACACCGAAATCATGGCGGGTACTTCTCACTCGTTCATGGCTGGCCGCATGGTCCTGTACCTCATTTTCGTGAGTTCTATGTCGTACTCTGCGTTAGCAGTTCTCAAGATATCTTTACCAGTGGATCATATCTGTCGTTCTCCTGGGGCTTACCTCTTATCGAGTCCACTTCACGGAGACTATATCGGGGCAGCGCCACTTTTATAGTACGTTAGCTCTTCTCTTCCATGACCTCATTAACGGTCTCGCGGCAGATCCCATCATAGTGGAGCTTCTCGTCTCTGCCATCTTGGGTATTATCTTTGTTCCCTTCATGTACGTATCACATCTATTTCAACACTCGAGGCTCATGTAGCCCATATACTATAGCGTTTTCCTCGTCGCGGGAGAACCCGACCAGTACCGGGATCATATGGGGAGAAAGCGTCTCTCTAAAAGACTGGGCTTCGAAATGCTCGGTCTGTTTATCCTCTGGGTTATGTGGCTCGTCGGGGCTGCTTACACGACCGTACGTCGTCTTTTCTTTACTGATATCGGGCTCCAAGTATGACCATTTACCGCAGAACCGTCTCCTCCCTGGCCACAACTATTGCGTCAACTTTCTGGGAATTAGGGGAAAACAATGCAATACCGTCACCTCCATAGTTGCCTTTGCTTGGATCGGCTTTGGGCTATTGACCATCCTTCTAATCCTGTGCTTGATTCATCTCCAATCGGCACAAGCACTCGACACGAGTAATACTACCGCGGCGGAGGCGAAAGAGAGGGCGCTCGCAGAGCCGAACACCCAACAACAGGGAACTACGGAACCGCCAGTCAGAATGCCAACTCCCAATCCGGCCCCAGCCCCGGCCCCCACGACGAACGCCGTATGATTGTTCATGAGCACGTCTTGTCGGAAGTTTCTGTTACGGTTATTGTTTTCTATTCGTCCATTTGTACTCCTACATTCACATTAGTGGCTGCACTTCAATTTGTACTTAAACAACAAACGTAAGATCTCATGAAATTTCATCTGGGTTATGCGACACCACAGGTTGGAAACTTTCACGTCGAGCTCCTGCGGGAAGATCGAAGAGGTCCTACATAAGGTTTTGATGAAGCGCACGACCCGCACTTGCCTCGATTTATCGTTCGCAAAGCAGGTCAAGCGCTTCCAGTTGTTTTGTCGTACACCTAGTGCGGCTGCGATCAATGGCCTAATAACAAGTGGAGGTTGAAGAGAAGGACAGAAAAACTAGTTTTCAAGGTATCTTCACAACGAACAACGACAGGAAGCTCTACTCAAGGCCGCTCGTTCCGGTCATGCCAATTACTAAAACAAGGACCACAACAAGACGACGCTCTCAACCCTCTTCTTCTCCATTCTTGCGCATTCCTTTAAGAGAGTCCTCTTACCGATTCTGAGACCCCTGGGCCTACCAGGAAGCAGTAAAAATACATGGATTCAAGTGAACAGGAGTACAAAGATACTTCAACACGCACACTCCACACACACCCCTACTTGATCCACCCTGCAAAATATCTTATCATCCCCATTGTTTCCTCGCCCACGGGACGAATCCAAGACTCGGGCAGAACATATCCAAAAGTGCCCGTGTCCCTCAAATGGACTGCATACGAGAACGGAATAGACGCCTGCAAAGTATGAGGATATGGGCGAAACAACACCTGTGAGATACAGCTCACCCTCTTGTACATCCAATCCACGGCATTCCCTGGAGCGCTGTATAAACTCTCACACAGCGGAGAAACCGTATATGCTGTCTGGTGCACCGACTGAAGGGCACGCGCTGCACCCAGAGCGGCTTCAATTTGATCTTCGGCGTCCTTAGGGACCCGTTTACAAGAGAACGAGAACGGCGGTGAAACTAGGTCAAAGATTACGCGGGAAGAAAGGACAGAAGAGAGGGCGCTCACTCATCTGACCATAACTTCTCATATCCAGGAAAACCCTTGGATTGTTGAGCGTTGAAACGTAATTCGCAATGTTGTTCGTCTCAGGTGCCTCGAAAGGCCGTGAGCCCGGATACCAATGGTCACATCCAGGCCGAGGTTTAGATTTTCCTGTCTTCTTCTCGGCTTTCCATTTGTATCCATAGTTTCTACAAATTACGCCTTAGCGCGTGATGAGAAGAGCGTGAAGAACTATACCGATTCATATCGACACCGATGCATTCATCGTCTTCATCGCGACTATTTTTATTGCGGTCCCCCCATCTCTGGCGCGTCTTGTACCAGAACCGATCCGTTTCCCAAGTATAAACGTATCCATCAGGATTTGGGACGGGTATTATGTGGATGGTCCAGCCTGTGAGCTCAGGCAAATATAAAGAGGAGCTTTGAGATGTGTTTGAGGATAATGCCAGTACATGGGCGATATACAGCGGCGTAGACATCGCAATCCACTATACCCAACTTGGTCAGTTAACGCAAACGGAATGTTGGAAATACATTACCTCACGCGCATGCTGCGCGCCAAGAATGACCATGTCTTTCGTCTGCCCGACGGTCCCAGGCTTTCCCTTCGTTATTAGGCTAGGGTTCGAAATAACGACGGCCTGCATCTCCCTGCCCTCTGCAGAGTGACCTAATTGGACAGTCCGCACCTGTTCAGGGAACGCATCTGCAAGTCCATACAAGAAAGATTCAACTTCAAATAGTGGGTGGTATTTGGAGTGGAATCGGTCGTCGATTGCACTATAATTGACGGCACGTAGACTCGAGGAGGAGTGAAATGGTACTTGAGCTGCATCGACCTAATCCTGTGGTAAATCTTGCTAAGACGGATTATCGAATAGCGTACATGCATGCAGACAAGTATACCAAGTGTATACAAAAGCAGTGTCATCGCTGCCATCGCTGAGGGGGTAAAATAGTGAAAATACCGTTCGGTAAATGACTACATTGGAGTCAGCAGTTGGCCCCTTCTTCTGGGCAGCAAACGCGTACTTTATGTGGCGCAATTCAAGTGTTCGTCGTCGCGGATGTCCCGTATCATGCCAGTCAGTAGTCGTGGTTTGGTCGTGGTGTCACTGTCAAATTTCGGCCGCAGACCCGGAGACTCGGACCGAGTTCCGAAGTCATCACTTTGATCTTAACCACCACCATGTCATCTCTCGTCCCACACATTGTCGAGATTCCCAACGAAATTTTGGCGGAAATATTCCGCCTTGCGTTGGGTAACCGTAGCTGTCGTTGCGACACGCGGACTATCATCCAACTCGTCTGTAGGAGATGGAGAAGGGTTATGTTGGATTCCAAGTTCTTGTGGTCCAAAATCGTCCTAAAAGTTCTGGACGTGGCGGATGAAATGCCTCCTTGGTGCGACGATGCGCTGTCCGAATTCAGTGGGCCGGACATCTCGTACATAACCCAATGCCTCATGATCGCCCACGGTTATCCTCTTGACATTATCATTTCCGTCCGTGTCTCGGCGGACTACGACGAAGCAACATTTTCTTGCATACGGGAGGCGTTTGAATTATTACATTTGCACTCCATCCGCTGGCGCTCGCTTTCTTGCAGTGCTCCTTGGTGGTTTTTCGATGAAGGAAGAGTCATCGACAAGTTCCTCGACCCCAATGATCTCCCTAGTTTGGAGAAGTTGTCGATATCCGTGAATGCGGAGCTCGACGAATCCCTTCCACTACTCGCCCATGCGAGAATTGTATTACCTGCGTCTCTACGCCATCTCAATCTGAACTTTCCCTTCCCTCGTTTCGACGTCGCCTGGTCTAATTTAACATCTTTCGTTGGCGGCTTTGACTACAGTAACGAGTTCTTTGACGTCCTTCCTCGTATGGTTGCTCTGCATACCCTTCATCTCACTCATCTTCCGCTCCTTGGAATGGTAGCGCCTTCGCGAAGCATTACGCTTAACGCCCTTCACCACCTGAAGTTGTCTCAGTGTGCGGTATATACTCTGTCGTCCGTGATGGACAACGTACGTTTCCCGGAGGTCAAAGAGTTATCACTCTTGATGACGGAACCCCATCTGCACCACTTGGCGCAAACTTGCTCAAGGGAAATTGTCAGTGCAGACATGGCTGACCCTCTCTGTTGCATTCTTGAGTACTCCGGAGCTTCCATCGGCGTTTTGGATATCAATATGGACCTCTCCACCCCATCCGCCTTTGTTGTACAGCTGTGTACGAAGCTCAATGCTACCGTGCACAGTATGCGGGTCAGGTTTTCGTCTCTATACAAGCAGCAGGAGATTGCAGCGTTTCTCGACCTACTCACAGTACGGCCCAATGTCAAGCCCTTGTTTCCAAGACTGCTTGAGCTTGAGCTCGTTGGCGTAAACCAGTCATTCGGGTTTGAACGACTATTCAAGGGCCCTGCGCTGGAGATGTTGGTGGTATCGCGTTGGTCTGGTGGCAATGGAGCTTCGACCAGGTTGCAAACGCTGCGTCTTCGTCGAGCTCGATTCCAACATAATGTGATTATGGATGACGAATATGAATACTCGTCCGATTCTTTAGCGAAGTCGTCTCTTGCGGTCACGCTACACAAATTGAGATCTGAGGGTCTCAACGTACAGTGGCTTGACGAATTCTTGGACGAGTCGTATTATGATTCAATCCCTGCCGACGTCGACGTTTTGGATGATACGCAGCAGTATATTCCGATGACAATGTATGTGGCACTTTTTCCTTGCAATATCCTTTCCTCATTACTAACAAACAACAATTGTTCTAGATGAGAAGCAATTTCTGAGGAAACGCCGTATGAGATTGTCTGTATTCTGTTTGTATTACAACTTCATATAAGTATGACATGCTTGTGATTTCTGAACGAGTTAGTAACATAATCATCTACCCGGATCAAGCCTACATGATAAAGGTGTTCCGACAATTAATGTGACGGAGAGTTGGGAATACGAGAGACGGAGTACTTAGGTCGAACGGAGGTAGCGCGACGAAACCTGCCTCTCATCCTGACCACGAGCAGTGCGTTGTTAGGCGTCGTTCACAGTGGAGGCGTGACTAGAAATCATCGCGACGCGGCGCGGCCTCAGAATACCGAGGTCAGCGACAGTTATCACCATTATCACTGACATCAAGCTAGAGAAAAGTCGACGTCGAAACACTTTTGGCTTGCGCTAGTGTACAATACACGATACAATGTACAATGGCAATCGTTCAACGCTTCAGTTCTCCGGTACTTCGCAGGCCGGGCAATTAGCACTTGCATTCATTGCACTTGCACCCGCCGGGTGCACAGTCGCATCTAGGTGTCATTAGCAATAATGACGACGTAGTAGGTGGGGCGGGCACTTACGAGGTGCAGCTGCAGGACGCGCTGCCGCAGGCCTGGGAGACGGGGACTTGGGTGTTCTATAACGAAGGGAGGTCAGCACCGAGCGGGGCGGGGGCAACGACGGTGAGTAACGCACGGTGTACATGGTTATTTGTTGAATTGGGTTGAGTTCTTTGTGGGTGTGTAGCTTTGCTGGATGAAAACAAGGGCAACTGGTCGTCTTTTATACACTTTCTCGACGTCACGAGTTCTGGTCCTCCATCAAATCGCGCATGACAATTCCAGTCATCCATTTAATCGCACAGGCGCCAAGCGTGTATCCGTTTAATCGCGCACGTGCCAAGTGTGCATCCCCTAAATGCCTCAACTAGTGTGGCGTCATTTCTAGCTTCTCCGAATTTAGCCTTATATAATTCCCACATGTATCTCCGCCAACATCAAGCATTTTCGTGCCTCCTTCCCACCATGAGTCCTTTGCGGCAGCACGCTGAAATGTAGATTTTGACTGTGGAATCGAACAAGCTTAAGAGAACAAATGAACGTTAGTTGATCCTTTGACGCGGCGCCTGCGTATAGAACAAAATTGAAATTACAGATCGTGGAAGCGCTAAGCATGCGTCCTCCCATCCAACCATCCTTGCGCTTTGATCTGGTCCTTGAATCTCTCCGCCATTCCCCAAATTCGCTGCCGATTCCTCATGCTCGGACTTTTTCCGCACTCCCTCGCGTACGGCGCCCATGGAACCTTTCCGCCTAATCCTTCCCACATCTGCTCCCAGAAGCGCTGTTCTTCATCCCCTCGAAGACAAGGCGCGACGATGGGTAACCAATATGGATGACGCCGCGCAATAGCCTTCTGAGCGAAAGTGTTAATAAAAGGAAGAAGCGCGGCGCGTAAGGAACGGTTGAGACAAAGGAGAGAGGAAGCCTCCCCGATGCTCAGGCACGTGTCGCAGAGATAGTCGAGGACGTCGAACGGCAGCTTGGAGAACAAAGTGTCGGACTGGCCAGCAGGGAATGACGCGAATGGCTCTGATTTGGGAAAACTATGAGTCCAACTATTAGTAAAGTCATTGAGTAAAAGAAGGTGAGCTTACTCGTCTGCGCGCGCAAAGCGATATAATCTTCCTTGTCCGAACCACGCGTCGTGTACAATTCCATCCTCACTCTTGCCTTCGGTACATAACAACTGGAGCCAGAAGTACTGGTATTTTCCAAGGTCGTCATATCGATCGTCCTCAGGATCTTCGATGTCATCCTCGACGACGTCAGCGACGTGCTCGAAGCAGGCATACTGATCCGCGATGTTGCTATACTCCTCATCCTCGTACCAACGGCATTCGGAGCTTGCAAGCGTTGCGTATATCATGTGAGGTTCGAGTTCCGGAAAGCGCCCAACGAGGATGCGGTAAGCATACAAGAAGATGTAGAACTTGTTGTATCCGCCATACATCCAGACGTACAAGTCTTCGGCGTCTGGATCGTCGGGGAAGACAATTTTGAACCCGCTGAGGTCAGGATTGTCGCCAATTGTGAAGTTGACCACTGCCGCCACCGTAGAGTCAGAAAATACTGTGGGTTCTATCGATAGAGTCAGTTAGATAAATTGACAAGAATAAATCGTCTACTTGGCCCATCAACATCCTCAATGTCCAGTTCGCCGTCCTCGTTTTTCGGAACGAGCAAGACAAGGTCTTGGGAGCCTTGAACATCGCGGGGAGAATATTTCAGCCTCTCAAGGAGGCTGTCAGACGGTCTGAGTGGATCATTCTCCGGCATAGAGTTAAGAGCATCCTCGAGAAAGCTCGAGACGACATTGCCATTGGTGTAATAACAGCCCCCAGTAAGCTGTTGAGGCCTTAGCCCAAGGAAGGAGGAGGAAGGACACACGTACTGAACAGAAAGTATCCGAGCCCATGATGGGTTCTGTCAGAAAGCGCTGACAAGCATCAGGTTCTGCCAAAAAGCACTCAGGGCTATAATAACCCTGGTGTAAAGACTGCATCTATCTAGTTGTTGAACGTGAAGCCGTTAACATCCGTACGCGGTAGGAGTGAGCGGATATTCTAAACACCGAGGTAGGTAGGTAGGTAGGTAGAAACGGCACCAGGTCCCAATCAGGAACGGCCGGGTGTGGAAATGTTATGGTGGGCGAGTCCCGATTTCCACCTAATGCCTGAGCTGTCGCAGGGATATCTCCGCATTTAAGAAGGTGCCAACGACTCTCTGGACATTAGTTCAGAGACCGAAGTCCCGATACCAACCTATAGTTGGTCGCCCTCACTACAAGAGAGGAAGAAAAAGAAAACAGAAGAAAGGCCCAAAGGGACTCGGAGAACAGTGAATGGTGTATTTATTATGGTAGCAGGCTCTATGGGTAGCAGAATCTAAGTATTGGTATGAGCTTGGGGAATATCTTGCTTCGGAGAGCATGAAGAGTACTCCTTAGCTACTCAGACTCTTAGCACAGTTGTAACCGAAGCAAACGGCAGCAACTTGAACAAATGAAGCAACAGTGCATACACAACTTGTTCATACAAACCCGGAATTAAAGGTGTGATCCACTAAAAGACACATTGCATTACTCGGTTCCACATCCAGCCTGGGCAAGCTCCTTGACATTTCATGAATTATTGACGTCAAGGGACAATGAGGGTGGGGGGAAAACATATATATTGCCATGTAAGTGCTCTATTCCGAGTGGGGTCAACTACCACAAGTGCCGAAGTAGCGAGATTATGATCCAAGACCTGCAGCCCTTCGCCGTCCGAATAAGGTCCGAGTGTAGCTGGATATGTACAGTTGACCGGACAAATCCGAGAAAATACCTGGGGCCATATGGGACGGAAGCGCGTAAAATCAGCAGTACAAAGGCGGGTTGTGGGCTTAAGTCGAGGATAAAATTAGGAGTTGCTGCCATGGTTCGCTATGCACTGAGATGATGTGGATGGTCATAGCGACGATGGTTTTGGTTGACACTGACGGGTAGCAAGAACGGCGCAAAGGCGCGGACTGATGCAGATAAGGCGACGGAGGGGGCGCAGAGGCGCGAACCCCGCTACACTCGCATAGGCGAAGTGTTTTAGCCTGAGCAAGCGATGAGACTTTTGCAGCCAGCACTTTGACTCGGCCTTACAACGAGCCTGGGGTGGAGCGGCGACGACCTTCGTCAGATTCGCAGGAGACAACTCTGCCCCCTCCATGGTTTCAAACTTGTCGATAAGGATCCTGAATATGTAACAACATCCACTACCTTCCAGGACTTGTGATCTGTACCTCATTTCTCTTTCCCCGTGTCGTTATTAGTATCTGTTTCGTGAAAATGTATGCCCTGTCATTACATGGATATCTACTTACAGTCCGATAAACGCGCTGCGAACTGAGAAGTGTTCTAGTCGAGGTCTAGAAAGTTAGGGAATCATAAGCGGTATAGTTGAACCAGATAACAGAACCAGTGCACTGAGAGAAGTATGAGGACTACTACAGGCTAGACACATCGGAAAGCCTGCAAGTCCGTTGAAGACATGGTCCCCGTTGCGCGTGGTAATCGAGCGATATCTAGAGGAGTTATAGCAGCAGACACTAGCATCAACAAGGCCAGGTTGTGCAGAGTCGACAGCGCAGAACCTTGCCTGCGTAGCGGTGGAGGAGCAGTTACAACGGTAACGACGACGGTTCCTTAAGGTCATGAAAGGTTAAATCACGTTGGTGCGTCCCATCGTCGGGGCGTAGTGGGTAGGAAATCAGTGGGTTTGGACTCGCTTGAACGGCCAAGGATATGACACGACAATTGAAGATGTATCCGGGCTGGGAAGGTATCCGGTATCTTCGTCTGGGAGATATTATCTGATATCTATAGTTTCGTGAACAAGCGTGATCGAAAATGTTGACTTGTTAAGTAGGAATGAAGGATGAAGATACCTATAAGCCCGGCTTCACAACGACTAGAATCATCGCGTAAAGCGGGGTTCAATTGTCAACGCCCGTGTTAATGTTCAGGAGTGATTTCGATGCGTGGAATAAGACAACGGGTCCGCAGGCATCATTGAAGGGCTTGGAGGAGGTCCATCGGTACCTCGTGGCCTATGAAACATTGCTAAATGCCTTGAAGCTTGGGAATCTACCCAACCCGGTGCTGGCCGACGTTTTATGCGTAGCTGCGGTCGTGATGATAGTCAGAGGCAAAGTGGATAGGCCCGATTAGGCTTTGGTACGTTCTACATCCGTCCAATATCCGCTTAGTCTCCCGTAGGCATACTCTACACCTCGCGGTAGCAGGCTTCTTGCTCGTCGTCGCCTGCGCCTCCGCGCCGCGTATGTCTCCATCGTCGGTGTCAGTTTTACTGGGCAGTGCGCCTCTGCGAGTACTACAGGCCCGAAATCCTTTCCACGACTACCTACAACACGACGAGCTGAACTGCCCTCAAGACGGCGTGCGATGTGCCCTTCTCGATGACCGTGATCCCAAGGCCAGCGTATAACCTACGCCCGTCGCGCCTCTGCGCTGCTTTTACTCCTCACGACGAATACATACATGGAATCACCTTCAATTCTTTTCGCCTTCATCCGGATCCACAGCAACTACCACTCCGTCGCTGTTCACTCGCATGTCCCGCCGCTTGTTAATGTAATATGTACAGTACCTCACCCCCACGGACCGGCCATGGCTTTTAAGGAGGCGGAATGCTTCATTGAAGCACTGCACATCTCGAGGTGCAGTCTCTATCATATATCGTATGAGATACTCGTGCCCAAAATAACATGCAATCAGAAAAGGATCATGGAGGAAATGTGTAAGCTTGGGTTGGTACCCAACAAGTGATTCCCTGGTTGCACGAGTTGAGAGGAAAGATATGACCGGCTCAAGCTTCTGGCCAGGCTGTTCGTACTGGTATGCGAAACGAGTCATCTGGTCTACTACATGGTACCAGCAAGGGTCATACGGGTTGGTTAACTTGGTCGAGAGGGCCAATTGAAGACAGAGATGGACGTGGTTGGGAGTCTCTGGAAAGAGTTCTGACCAGTGATCAGTGATATATTTATATGCCAAATTGTCTGGTGGCAAGCCTGTTAGCATCATTCCTTAAAAAAGTAGGTAACGAGATCACATACGCATAAAGCGGGATATCATTGTCGACTCAAGCAGGCCATGGCAACTGTGCAGAATGGTTTCGATGTCTGTGTATTGGGTCATGTCGCCTTTCGCAAGCAGATGTTGTACAGCAGTGCATTTCAGTGATAGCCGCAATGCCGCTATAGCTAGTGCACGACATGCCAACTCATTCATCTGTTCACCCTGTTCGCGGATGCGCTGGAACGTCAACTTGTACGCATCATCTCGAGTGCGCGGCAGGGAATCCAGATTAGCTAGGACGTCACGTCGGCTAGTAATGCTGTGCTTCAATTCATGGAGTAGCAGAGAAGCAAAGTCCGGAAAACCATTCGCTCTCAAAACTACTTGCGATCTTATTGTACTCTGCAGTTCCTCGTCCAACGAGGCATACTTCAGCTCCTGGAGGGTTGTATCGATGGCATAGAGAATAAACCTATCCGCAGCATGGATTTCAGTCATCGAGTGTTCATGAGTGTCTTCAAAGTCCGGTTGTGAACTGATGAGGATGCGAAACGAGGAATCGAGATGCTGGAGGGTATGTAGAAGGTCTGAGCCAAATGGACATTTATCAATGGCATCGATGACGATGTAGATAGGTTGCTCATGAGCCGCTAAGTGAAGGAAGACGGGGAGTATGCCGCGGTTGGGTTGGGGTTGACTCCGATTCGGAGACTGCTCGATGAGCTGTCGAAGCAAGCTGCACAGCACGACAGATGTGGTTGTGAAGGTATTTGAAGCGTGTTTGCAAAATACCGAGAGTACAGTGTCACCCTGGGACTGGAGATGGTCAACGATAAGTGCTCTGTATAAACACAGGTTAATATGGAGATGGGAAGAACCGAAGAGAGCTCGACTCACACAATGACAGACTTTCCAGCATTATCTACAATCATTGATCAGTTACAAGTTCATGTAATGATATATTGGACTCACCATATCCTTGATACCTCACACTTCTTGAAGACTCTCTGTCGTCCCGCCATGCAACAAACAGGGGGTGCCGGAGTACCCAGGTTTCCATCCCCGACGATCTTTCCTCAATCAGGCTCCTCTGGAAACAAGGAAGCTCCGCGTAGAAATCAATAAATGATGCTCTGGCTTCGGGAGTGAAAAGGAAAGGTATGACCTGACTGAGGTCCTCCGGTTTGCCTACGCTGGATACTAGAGCCTCCCACGACATAGAGTTCAGTTTGTTGGGCGAACGGCTTCGTAGAGTGGAGAGGCCCAAGTTAAGACAGAATTCGACTCGGTTGGGATGCTTCTGGAAGAGTTCCGACCAATGCAGTATGATATATTCGTGCACAGAATAATCTGAGGGCACGTCTGTTAGCATCATTCCTCTAAAAGTAAGCGACAAGATCACTCACGTATAAACACAAGCTTCATCCGACTACCCATATGAATAAGGCCATGACAACACCGCAGAACAGTTTTAATGTCTGGATATTGGGCAGTGTCTCCTGCCGCAAGCAGATGTTGCACGTGTTCGATTTTCAAGAACTGTGAATGCAACGCAATTAAAGCTAGGGCACAACACGCCAAGGTATTGCTTCGTTTCCTCTGTCCGCGGATTCGCTGGAACGTCAGCTTGTACGCGTCGTCCAACGTGTCCGGGAGGGAATCCAGAATACCCAGGATATCATTGCGACAGGTAATGTCACACTCCAAGTCGCGAAGCTGAAGAGAGGCCAAAAGAAACATGCCATCAGCTTTCTTGACCACCTGTGTTCTTATCGTGCTCTTCAGCTCCTCGTTGAACCAGTCGTAATCGAGCCTTGACAGGGTTGTCTCAACGGCAACGAGGATATCATCGTCCGAAGCACGAATTTTGACGGATGCGTGTTCATCGATCTCTTTAAAGACCGGTCGTGAGGTGACGAGGACGCGGAACGAGGCACCAAGCTGCTGGATCGCACGCAGCAGTTCAACACCAATTTTGCATTCGTCAAGTGCGTCGATGACGACGTATATGGGCAGCGCATGGACCGCTGCTGCCTGAGCAAGGAAACGAGGGAGGTCATCGGGGGTTGGGTGAATTCCCTGCCAGTATCGCTCGCAAATGGGGGATGGAACACTTGTAGACCTCTGGATAAGCTGCCGAAGCAGGCCACGAAGGACAGGAAATGGGGTGGTGAAGTTGTCCGAAGAGTATCTGCAGAACACGCAGAGCACGATATTGCCCGAGGATTGGAGATGGTCGACAATCAGCGCTCTGGCGCAAAAAGAAGTTAATACACACGTCATACGAACGAATGGGAATTAACTGACGCCATAACAGACTTTCCAGCGCCGGCTATAACTGTTGATTAGTTTAGCCTCGTTTCACTGGTCGAATTCACATACGATGTCCATAACACCACAACGTCCTTGGTGACTCTTTGTCGTCCCGCCATGCAACAAAATCACGATGCTGTATCATCCAGGTTCCGGTGTTCTTTAGTCTTTGCTCAAGGAGACCCTTCTGGTGCCCAGTGAAATCGCTCTCAGAGATGAACTTCGCTATCTCGAGACGGTCCTTATCTAGAAGTGCACACCTTAATACACGGACGGCAAGATCTTACATGTTACTTACCGCTGAGGTGTTCCTCTATGGCGTTCAGCTTTCTGTCCGCAACAACCTGCTTCTTACTACATAGGATTAGCCACGCATCAAACGGAATTCAAATGACTTACAACATATCATGCTGAAGTGCGAGCGCGATCCGGCTCTTGTAGCGCTCGAGGTCGGAGAGTAGGTCCTTGACTTCCACCTTGTCCCATGTCCACCGCATCGCAGCGATCGCCTGCTTCGCTTTGGCCTTGACCCTGTGCGCGTCGGGATGGGACATTCCATTACTCAGAACATCCTCGACACGGACGAGCGTTTCTGAAACCACTTCTACGAAGTGCTGTGACGGATCCAAAACCTGCGCTAGCCGTTCCAGGGAGACTTGGTCATCGGAGACGCCAGACGTGTTCGCTAGCCTGTGGAGCGCCTCTAGTTCGGACTGCAATGAGCGGACCTCCTTGAAAAGCCGACGATGCTCCGCGGATGAATGCTTGACGTCCGAAAAATAGTCATACAGCTTCTTGCAATTCTCGATGAGGGATATGATAGAACTAGGATCGAACGACATAGTGAGTAGCGGGGTGTGAACGTCGAGGGAGAGAGTACGTCGCGAACGACAAGTGTACTGCTCTCTTCATGTATGCTGTATAGCATTCATTCCCGTGATAACCGTCTGTCTAATACCTCCTCAGGCTGTGCTCGGCGACTTCAACTTTGATTGCTGTAACAGATTGAATAAGCACAGCATGCATATCAACTAAATACATCCGTCAGTTCACAGCAAGTATAGAGGACATTCACGTAGGTATACTCCATGAACGAATTGGAAACAGGAGTGAGTTAAGCTGAAGGCATATCCAAGTTGATCCGCACATAAGGCGTCTAATGTCGGACGAAGAAAAGCGGATTGACGTGACAGATGAAATCCGATTCGAAGAGGTGTGGTTACACTTGGGAGGACGTTTGTCCAGAGGGGAGAAGAGCGCCATCCCTCGCCAAATACGGCTTCCGCCCTCTCCGCTTTGAGGAAAACGTCTCGTCAACGACCCTCGCAGTGATGGCGAAGAGTCTTGCGCAAACATGTCACCGTGAACTAGGATCGGTCAGCGCAGTTGTACTTGGAAGTAGACTAAATCTTACGCATAAGGTTTAGGTCAAGGTCCGGAACGAAGACATCTTTGCAATACTGTTACATTCAAAGAAGGCAGCGAGCCGAAATACGACCGCAATCTATTTTCAATTCGCGTCAGCTGGATTGAGAGTGTTGAGTAGGAACGCATACCTGATGAGAAATTCACAGACAATCCATATCAACTGGAGTACGACGTCGACAAGCGCGCAGTTCAGCGGCGTACGGGAGTCTTGTATGTGCCGTGTATAGGCGTAGGGAAGTGGAGGATGAAAAGCCGCTTGAACGGAGGCGATCGGGACGTTTAATGTAGGTGAACACGAATTCGGGCGGGTAAAGCAAGATGGGGGCTCGGTATATCGTAAGGCGATTGAGGGACGACCGTGGCGTGCCATTATTCATCGCAAACATCATAGAGTTTAAGGCGACGTAAAAGAAACGAAGAAATTGCAAAGGCAAGTATGAATGGATGGGGAAGGGGCCTAGGCTGAGAGTAGGAGACGGCGCGCCCGTTCCCTTTGTTACGACCAGTATCTGCGAGCGCGCAATGCCATATCGCGGAAAGCCGTTTCGCAACTTGAATGGCCTCCATATGTGCTTCTGCCAAAGGTTCTCGAGAATCGTCCATGTAGTGCCCTGAATGATAAGTCAAAATAAGTCAAGTAGAAATCAGGTGAAGCGCACCTATTGCAGGCCTTGAAACTTGATTTCATACGCTGGGTGAGGATCTGCTCTGTCCATGCTAAATGGCAGTCTGAACGAGAGATTTAAGTGTATGGAAAAACACGTACCTATAAGCCTCATTTTCATGTCCAATAGCTCATCTGCAGTCGCGAGATCTTGCCTGGAGCAATTGGTAGTTGGTCGCCGTCAAGTATGGACACGACGCCAGTGTCGATAAATGTCCCCCATTGGGTTCAGCAGTCGATGTTGTAGAGCCGTCGTGTTTGATGATGGTGGTCAGGTCGAAAGCAGCAGTGTGATCGACCTCTACTCTTGCCATCATCTACAAAACAAGACAGACCCACCGACGGCGCCGACGTTATTGGCGGCTTCACGAACACTCCCCAATCTCTGGAGAGCAATAGTTTCAATTGCAGGTCCCAATGGGCGACTTCGAATCCCCAGGTCAATACCAGGAATACTATGAGGGCGTCAGAAGCGGGTAATAGATGATACACTGTATGGTCCTGCATTTCTTTTGCCTTGATGTCGAGATAAATGCGCGACTGGACGACTCTTATGGTATCTCCTGCTTGCATGTTGGACACGACAAATGCCCTCGAAGCCATCCTCTCCTCTCAGTCGCATCGATTTCTTGTCGTCAGGCAATCATGGGTCCGGCTACACGAGAACCACCATTGCCTTACACCGACGCTCGTACGCCCGTTCGCCCAAGGACAGCGTGGCAACCGCTAAAGCTACTTGGCGCCGTCAACGTCGGGGGCGAACAGCGCTAAAGGCACGCGTTTTAGCGGCTCGGAGGGCTGGAATCATCCCAGCGTTGTCGTAGATGGTGAGTGTCTTTCTTGTTGGCCGCGTACTTAATCGCCAAACACTCACAAGGCGACAAATTGAACGATATGACTCGCATGAACGACAATGAACCCGATATTGGCGCGCAGAGGTGGATGACTTTACACCTGTTGTGGAGAGGAGGGATGACGCTACAACACTCCCAGCCCCCGAGTCATTACTTCTGCTTTCACCGACATACTCTTCCCACCCTTGTCAAGGCAACAATAGGAGGAGCACCATGTGGGCTAGCCGAAGAGCGTGGCCCCGGATGTGCTCTGCATTTGACGCGAAGAACGTCGCTTCAGCCTTCAGCAGAGGTTGTCCGCATGTGTTCGTTTTCATCCGATGACGCGCCCAAGTCTAACTGTTTATTAATAGCACGCGTCTGCGAAGCGCCCCGACCAGACCTTCCTGTACTACATCTGTGCGTTCTTCATGTATTCTTCGCGTGAAATGACGGACGCTGATGACCCAGTAGAATATATCTTATCGTTGTATGTTAATGATTGCTCATATCGACTTGTCCTGTAGCTGCCGTGGTCTATGTTACTTTGGAGCAGAATGGACTTTTCAAAAGTATTAACTACACCGCAGAATGTCACCGCCACTTCCTTCGCCATATCACGCAATGCAAGACATTGCTCTCAAGTCAAGGCATATGATCCATCTTCGTTCCGGAATCTACGCGCGCGCCTATTGAAGAACCTCAGTCGGATTTTGTGCGGCTATACGCTCTGTAACTTGTGACTCTAACTGAGCATTCAAAGGACCGTGCCTTGAGATTGGCGCCCAGCAAGAAATGACAGATGCACTGACGCAGCACTTTCACACAGCATAGATGCACGCGGCAAACATTCTGTTTCCTTTCGTCCACCATGGATGGGTACTCGAATGCTATGCCACCCCGATATTACTCCCAATCCATAGCGTCTTGGTATCCCATGGAGGCCTATTCCGTGGATGCAGCGTACACCTCGGAAGATCGCTCACACCCTGGAGATGTAGCGTCCTTCCCCCCCACTCAGCTCCATCCCTCGCACACCATGGATATGTATCCTTCCCTTCCCATAGGCGCCGAGCGCGCGCCAGCAGATCATCCGTTCCCCGAGGATCTACCATCCTTCCCTCCCACCCATAGCTTCCCAGCGGGGGATCCGCCCAACATCGAGCGGGTCGACTCTGATCCCCGATCCGAGGTGAACGGTGTTGAGGCGGATCCAGATGATGTGGACTCCGACTCAGACTCAGAGTCGGAACCGGAGGATTACCCACTCCCCTGCTTAGGGACCGTCGTCTCGAGATCACAGGATGGCTCGGGGAGTTACCACTACCGGACGCGACTGGGAAACATAACGCGAAAGGGATCATGGGGCTTACCGCAAAGGACGCTAGGCGTCTGCACGAAGCACTCCCAGATATTTCCTTTCGTCTGATAGATAAGGCGCGTGTGCGACCGAGGGAAGAAGAAAGCGAGCACGAGTCGATAGGAAATCGACCGACCAAGAAGGTGAAAGGGAAGGGAAAGTCGCCGGAGGAGGGTGAGAAGAAGTTTCGGCTGAACGAGGTGCAGACAGTTATTCGTGGGATGCGCGTCAGGAAGTCTAATTAGGCCTTGCACACTCCGCGCCACAAATGTCTACAAGAATCCACTGAACGCGATACGAAACAGCATATGTAAACAAGATGTACAAGGCCCGGAAACGATCCCTATTGTAGCGAAAAAGCAGGCAGCTGTGCGTTTTATCATGATATGCGAGTCTGATTTGAGTCTGATCGAAGGTAATCCAACTTGCCATCCAGCGCAATTCACATCCTGATTCGAAGATATTGAAGAATGAACATTGAATATGTAACCCCAAACAGCTGGGGAAATTGTAGGCTTAACCTGGACGATACGGAAGAACGAGCCCAACATTGAACGTATGCGTGTTGACTGGAGGAACAAAGTTTGGTCTTCGGGCCGGATTCCGAGATCTTTTGAAGAAGGGCTGACTCTTCTGGTCTGACACTTGTATGTTCGTTCGCCTAAGGACAGCGCGACGACGCCATCAAAATTTGCGATAAAAGGAAATTATCTGGGTACGTTGGGCGAGGCAAAGATGCTCGAGAACTTTCACAGGCACTTTTTTACAACGTAAGCAAAACACTAACGTTACACAGTTTCTGGACTACAGAAACAGTCTAGCAAGGGTTCTGCCGACGTCAGTCGGCCCCTCCCGAGTTGATCACTTAGGGAGGGAGCATACATCGGCGGGGCTCTGTTCAACCTCCCGAACCTCCGCCTATATAAGGCCCAACCTAGAACTCGATCATTGCCGTGTAACCAAGGACCTCGACACTGCCAGAATGTGGTAAGTTCATTGATTTCAGTTTCAATGTGTTACCTACTGAATAGCGGATTTTCCAACTTGGTTTTCCTGTAATGTCAGTCATTCAATCCCTCACCCTGTTCATTGACAACCCGACTTTCATGTGCACAGGTCGGAGAGCACAGCCAAAGCTGTTCGAGTTCGTCTTTTCAACCATCGCAAGGTTCATGGACGCGTAGACGGGTCTATTGAATATATCTACGCGACGCTAAGTGCTAATCAGAGTCAACTCTGATGTGGTAAGCTTGTTCAAAGGTTATTCCCTGGCCTGTCTTCCCTGTCATTATCACCTTTTTTAAGTGACAGGCTGAAGTGCACGTCGTGATTGAGGTTGGACGTGCACGTCCCAATTGATATTGAACGTGGACCAGCAGGACCTGCATCTTCGCGTGCAGGCCGTGTCGTTGTGTTGCTGGGATCGTCGAGTGGTGGAGGTATTGTGGGCATCTTCAGGAGCATCTTCGCGTGAGGGAGTATCTTCATGTCGGGACGTGCAGTGGAAAAAGTTGCATGTTGTCCAAATGTTGTCACCGCCATCTTGCGTATAGGGCCTAGGCCGCCATACCTCATTGGTGCCTTCTCTGTTTCTATTGACTTACGGAGATATGCGGCCGTCGTCTGCGACGGGCTAAACTTCCACTCTTCAGATTGGATTCGATCCCGGGTCACTTGAAATGGTTTGTTTTAGTGCACGCAGTCTGCAAGAGTTCCTCTTGGCTTCTTTTTGAATTTCACGCTTGGGGCGCAATGGGGACTTATGATGATTACCTTGGGCGCGTATTTCCAAATTCCAATCCAATTCGTACAGTACGAGGCTGAATTCGGCCTTTTGACAGCTCCATCCTCATCGCGAGTTGGTTCTCGTCCATGCTGTTCATGCTCATCATCCGAGAGACGATCCAGTACTATACATCGTTCAGGAGCGATGGGCTGGCGGTGAAGATCTTCGTCGCTTTTGCCGTCATGGTAGATACGGCGTCTCTTACTAGTGATTACGCAGATCTGTATTTGGTGCGGCTTGCAAAGATACAGTTATCAAGGGCGGTCTTACTGACAGTGACGCAGTATACCGTTTCCCACTGGGGCGACAAAGAATTCCTAAGGAAGCGGTACTGGCCTGCTGTGGTATACCAGGTTACAACTGCTGTAACGGGTCTATTCGTACAGTCCTTTCTTCTCCACCGGTGCTATACTTTGTGAGTTTATCAAGTATCCTTCTTGGTTGTCAATGCAACTAACTGTTGGCCAGGACCAAGAACTGGCTCGTAGGCGTATTCCTTTCGCTCTGTAGCCTCGTTTCTGTCCGTCTCCTCGTTCTTGTGATGGTTTTCCCCCCTCTGACGACCCGTACATAGTTCGGGGCCGCGATGGCAACGGTTTTCATAACCATTCACTTCAGCAGGTACACGGAGCGGTACAGACTCAAGATCCCCGCTAGTATTTGGTTGACCATGACTGCAGTCACGGGTATGTATACTTCAGCCCTTCTCGTCGCACTTGGATCAGAAACGACAGGTAGACGTTCTCATTGCGCTTGTTCTTATCTGGCAGCTGTATAACATGAAGACATCCTTCACGACCACGGACCACCTGATTCATCGGCTTATGCGTGCTGCCATGCAGACCGGTTCCGCCACATCCATTATCGCGTTCTGCGTTCTCATTGCATATCTTGTTAACAATAGAAGTAACGGTATGCCTATCCGAAGCTTTCTCGTGCCCTGAATCTCACTGTTCGTGTGGCTAGTTCCAGTCGCACTTTTTTTCATCTTGGGTCGTACATACATATTGACGCTGCTCTACAACTTGAACGTCAGGAAGATGTCGAATGAACGATCACCCACAACAGTCTCGGATCACGACTACCGATCTCACAGGGGCGCAACGATGCCGATGGAAGGGTTTCCCATTCGTAAGTCTGAAGCAAGTCTGAAGCGTCTGGCATGTGTTGTTGTCTAACTTTGCCAGATATCCAACGTACAGCTGTCGTGCACATGGACACTTCTTTACACATGGCCACTTCAGTCGAGGATCTGGCCTTGCCACCACGCTCCTACAAGTCGCAGGTATACTTGGTTCCCTGCGCAGTGTATTCAACCACTGACTTCCGTCCAGCGCAGCGACGACAAGGTCGAGATGGTCTGACTTCGTCTGGAACGATACATTCAGTGTACTACTATCTCGGGATCGAATAGGGAATACTTTTTTCGCGGAGGTTACAACTTCTCATTATCAGACAGCCAGAATCCTCCACTGTCCGGTGAAAGACCTCCTCTCCTCGCTTCCATTCAGCAGAACCCGGCGTGACGCCCATGTCGTCGACAAGTTTGGCCAGCCAAGCCACAAAATATGAAGAAGTACCTTCTCCATCGGAACCAACCCCGTCCGCCATACTCGTTCGATGCGCTACTCTCGCCATCTCAGCCGTATGATCCCGCGCGCCTTTCCGCTCAGGTCTGCTTTCGAACCTCAGTCCCCACCGCTTCGCCGTTTCCTTGAAAATGTTGACTTCTCGAATCACGTTTGTCAGCCGGAACACGAAGATGTGCTCCGATGCTACCATTAGCGCTCTAATTTTAAACATCATCGCGGATCCACCTAGTCAATCCGCCTTTCTCCAACGGCTCTGTGTACTGATTGGTTCTACTGTGCGGCGTCTATTCGTGGAATTCCAGTGGAACCATAATACGCGAGACATCCTTTTTTAGCAGGCTCACCGTCGTGGAACACGATGCTACTGTGTTGTTGTTTCCGGGACTGACTGAGCTGGAAGTTGTCGGAAAGGACCAGGACTACATTTTCGAAGGTCCCGCATTGGAGAGGCTGATCATATCACGCTGGGAACAGGACGAAGTGAATCCGTCTTTGACCAGGTTACAGAAACTTCGTCTCCGAAGGTTCAGATACCTAGAGGAGGATCAAGAGCCTGGCTCAAATTCTTTGGCTGGCTCGTCTCTTGCCTTGACGCTGTGGAAGTTTAGGTCTGCGGGTTTGGATGTGCGATGGATGGCTGAATACTGGTATGAGCCGTATCATGATTCCACCCCTGGGGACGTCGATGTCCTGGATGATACGAGGCAGTATATTCCGATAATGGTAAGTCTCTCTGAAATTTTATTCCTTACACGGTGACACCGAATGTTCTAGCAATGAGGGCGATCTTGGCGAACTTGTTGAAAGTGTTCTTGTTTGTGTACTTGTACTTACCTTGGTTGAAAAATCCGAACAACGAGTTCATAACAATACAGAGCGCAGAAACCTGGCGCATCGTTCTTCTTCACAGTTGGTCGACGTTGGTCGCCCAGCCAGACCCCTATTTTGCGTTCAACTCGAAGCCCGAATGAATCAAAGCCACTGGCAGCACAGACCTACCCGCGTTGGCGGGATTCCATAAAGCACTTGCGGTGATGGTATTGCCTGCACCTCCGAGGTCTAACGTGCTTCGCTGAACCGTCGCTAAGAAGTCGAGCGACTCTCCGGACATTGATAACCTCGACTGTCTATCACGTATTCTTTCCATTCCAGTTCGTTCTCGAAGTGACCTGACTTGGCTGAAACGGGTTGGAGGACAAAGCGTAAATTACAGGATGATAAGTTCATAATACAAATCCGTACAAGAGGCTGACAAAACAACGCGACAGAAGTCCAAATCAAACGGCGTCCATCCGAGGCCTACACGTCTCCTGCGAGTTTTTCCAAGGCATGGCAGACACCGAATCCCGAGATGTGAACGATCCGAACGAGTCCCGATGCTTCGACACCGGAGTCATTTCAATTCCTATATCGTTACCCCCTGGACCAGAGTCAGAGTCGAATCTCGATCGAGAATGAGGCTGAAGGAGAAGGGAGAAATGAAAGAAGACTGAGAGCACGTAGGAGCACGTACCACTGTATTAATCGTATTCTTTGACAGTCGATTTGACACTGATAGCGTCGTACTCCCTCTACTATTACCTCCCGTGGCGGACGGAGTAGTCGGGCGCGCGTTAAGACTGCTCATCAAGGAATTGGTGTAGAGTTTGCAGAGCGGAAAGTTGAATATCAAGTGACTGTCAATGAACAGCGTGAGTCGGATTGAGCAGTTCGTCTATCCGACGTACACTCCATTATTCTATGGATCCATGACCTGATAAGTAAAGCAGGTGAGAGCAGGAAATGCTTACCAATGTTAGGAAGGTGACGAGGTCTACAACTGCGCATATGGATGTGATGAGTCCAGTTTGGACCGTCACTGTAAACAAGGATGACGAAGCGGATTACAGAGAACGCCTAATACTCACTCCTGATAATCTTGTCCACGACGTAATCCGTGCTCTCAAAGCCAGTCTTCTTGCTTCTCTGAATAGGGCGTTATGACGAGCGACGCAATGGTTAGACGTCGCTTACCCTGAGCATCGTCGTCATGAGTTATGGTTATGCGACATGGCGGCTAAGCAGCTTACAGATGCAAGACGAGGAAGGTTGTGATGAAAATGTCACAGACACACCCGCACCCGAGCCAGACGATGACTACCCCCTACAATCGATACGTGCGTTGGATGTACGACAGAAGCGGCGCGAATCACTGACTTTGAACTTGTGGAATTCTTTAAATTCGGGGTGTATCCCACCCACTTCCACGCCGGTGGCCAGTGCGCCGGCTGGGGACACGGGTGAGGAAATTTGGACCGGAAGAGATATTTCTCTTTACCCAATGACAAAATGGATAAGAAAGCGGTTATAATGGTAAGCCAATTCTTCGCAGTGAGAATCCTGACTCGCCACGCGAAGAACAGTTGAACGAGCGTGGTAATAATTCCCTGGAGGAGTAAAAGAACGTTAGATAAGAAAGACAGCTGAACAAGATGTCCTGACGGTCAAGGCCGGATCTTGAATGAAGGATGGTGAATACGAAAGACTAAGAGAAGCGGTACGGTCATACCTGTAGCGAAGACTGATCGGCGACCATCAGCATGAAACTCTCATTAAACAGTAGACGTACTCACCCCAAGTCGCTTTAGCAAGGTATGTAACGTCCCCTAGCACAACGCGTTGGAAAAAGATGTGTTGAGAAGACGATACCCCTACCGTAATGAGTAATAAAGCATTCATAGAGGTAGACGAAGTCAAAGACAGTATTGGCCGTGTCCAGGAAAAAGATTAGAACGACCTAGAAGATTTCAATCGGAGGTTCACGGTAGATGAGTGTTACCCACGAAGGCCCTGAGCCAGAAGGTATCGCTGTTACGAATACCAGAATCAGGACGCGTCGTGGAATGAAGAACTGGCGACTCACTGCTTGTAGGTCGCGAAAAAGAAATATATCTGGGCAATCATAATCCCATAGAGAACCGCGTTTATCAGCAGTCCGAGAAACATGGGTCCATGCCTGTGGCGCATAGTCAGCTCTTTGTCGAGATGAAGATGACAAGGCGCCGCGCCCACGCACACGATGGCGGCGACCTCTGGCGGGGTCAAAGCATCCATGGTCCTCGTCGTGGGCGAAAGGAAAGAAGCAATATGGCTTCTTTCGCTGGCCAAGTTCCGCCGACATCCGCCGTCCGTGCCATGAAGTTGGTTGAACGAAAATGGAAGTCATCGACAAAAGCACGCCACGTGTTTTTACATCTTGGCGCGTATCATCATTTCGCCGATCCTCGCGCTGCTTCGCGTTCCAAATCCTCAGCGAAAGAATAACTCGTGTTCGCGATCATATTAAAAAAGTTCCACTAATTTACAGACCGGATCTACCCTAAATATTTGATGTTGCTGCTACCGTCACATTCCTAGTGAAAAACGAAGCGGCTATGTATATCACGGGAAATGTCGTTGAAGTAGATGGAGGGCGGTGTATCCAAGCTAGCGTCGCAAGGAGAGAAGAAGTCAATCTGTATATCACACGGTTTCAAGCAGTACTACCAGTTGTGCCCATACTGTCCTCACATATCATCATACTCCCAGTACTCTGAAAGCTTCCACTTCAACATTGCTCTACCGCTCGAGGACATACGTGCGCCGATGCCATTGTCATCCGAACATCTGACCCATACCCGAGCAGGGAAACGGCCGAGGGTCGTTGAATCGTCCTCAGCGGGAATCCCGTTGAACGAGATAACGTGAAGGCTGCTGCACGCCTCGAAGAACTGGACTGCTAAACCCTGTTGAACTTCATCCAAACCATCGGGCATAGGATAGTCCATACGCCGTGGACGACGGGAAAGTCCTTTGACATCAATGATAAAAGTGTCAAGAAGCGGAAATGAGAGAGCGAGCTGCAAGGCGACGCGCGGCTGTATGCACAGTCAGATGACGCAAAACCCTTGAGGCAAAAGGAAGTAAACTACTGACCAGGTCCTCTACGGTGAATGGGGTTACGAGGAAGGAGCGCATATGGAGAAAGCGCAACGAAGGAAAACAAGTACCCAACGCCTTTAGATCATTATCTGATGGTATTGGACGGTCCAAAAGCAATGCCAGTACGGACGGCGCTATAGCACAGTGGGCGCCGAAGTCATAAGATACGCGGATGCAGAGCGATTGAAGTGTGGGTGGTAGTCGGCCGATGGTATAAAACGATACCAATAGGTGACCGAGGGAGGGTGACGACAGGGAGAAATCGAAAGGGTGAGGGTCTTTCTCGGGACTGCCATCCCTGACATAAAGGGCCTCTACTGCGGGGAACGACCTTCGTAGAAGCAGTTGCACTTCTATCGCAGGTTTCAATAACCTAAGGCCGACTTTTTTGGCATTGGGGAAGACTGGTAATGAACGAACATCGATATCTTGTTCCGCGATGTCCAAGTTCACGTAGGACAAAGAACTAGCCGACGAGGCCATAGGCGACAGGCAAAGTGGAATTTGGGTGCCTTCCGTAGATAGGGAAAACCGTTTGAGTGTCGTGGAGTACGCGACAGTGGACAGACCCTCTGAAACGTCGTTTGAAGGAAGTATATCGTATCCTGATAGTAGGACTATCCTTAAGGACAAAAGGTTGGGACATAGGCGCGCTATATCCTGCAGAAGAACGTGTAGGGTCCTCAGAGGAATGGATGGAGAAGGACGGAAGAACGCTGTTTGGGAAAAGAATAATTGCAGGGTTGTAAACTCTCTCGCTGAGCTCCAGCGAAATGGAGCTATGGAGGCGATGTCCATATCCTGTGGTGGGTTGTTATCCTCGAATACCACCGAGAAAGCCCGTAATCTATTTGCCAGGTCATGGCGTTCGTCTAGCAGCTCCGCAAGTCGATCTCGGCATTGGAGGAACTGATGAGGGTCGGGCGTTATACCTTGCCAATGATCGACACCCAGAGGGTCTCTATATATCAAGTCGGTGCATATATCGTGTACCCGCTTGCACACGAGAGTAATCGAGAACAGAGACCGGGCCGAGGGTAGAAATGAGTAAATGAGCATGTGAATTTCGGTGGGGAGACGAACGAATGCGCTTTTGCGGCGCGATAGACGTCCGGTGACACATTCCGGATACTCGACTGGTAAGGACGAGGACGAAGGAGATGTCCGGCTCGTCATAGACTGCAACGAATCCATGTAGGCAGTATCTTCTTGCGCGATGCCGGGGAGACGAAAGAGTGGTGAGATTGTGGACAGATGATACAGTATGAAACTTGTGAGTCCGTCCGTGGTACAAGGAGCGGTTGTCAATAAATTGATAGCTCTGTCTCTGGCAACAGCCTGGGACGTCAGCGCGTACCACGATACCAGCACAGAGAAGCATCGATAGCTATATGCTGCTCTTGCTTGTGGATCTTTCAGCTGCTCTGGTACAGTATCACGGGCTCCCCAAAATGCCCGGTGGAGATTTTCGTCGTGGTAGTACCATGCCCCTCTTTGCTGGACATCCGTCTGAATTTTGAGCCGATAAGACATATCCCTGCCTGAGTCAAATGACTCTCCAGAGTCTAAAGCAAGGACAAGGTTGAGATACAAATATCGGTTCAACGTCCATTCCAGGGCGTATACGTCGAGGCCGGGATCTCCGTTACCTGTGAGAAAATAAGCAAGCTGAAACGAGAAGATAATGAGCATCTACCAGACGTGTAGATAGATCTAAGCTCCGACATGGGTACACGGGGATGTTGTGCAAGGTATAAGAGAGTCGGCAAGTAAAGGAATGGTTTCGAAGGCTTGGTCATGGCATAAATGACGATAGCAGCGGCCTCGTCAGATTCGAAGGATATCTCTTCCCAGCGCTCTCTACGGGTGTAGCCGTCGTAGGACGGTTCGTTCTGAAGTTGCTTCATACCGTGAAGAAATTCTAGTGGAAATAGAGCATCTTCGGAAACGCCTGTAAATTTCCATTCCTGAACGGACGCATCAGGCTTCGGGACTGCAGAGATCTGACCGTCCGCGTATTCCGCGATACGGGAAGCCAGAACACGGGCAAAATGGATGAATGATTTCTTTCTAGCCTCTGGATCTGATTTTTTGTGCAATCTGAAGTCACTGGAGGAGGGAGTAGCTGAGTATTTGTCCAAGGATACATAGTCTGTGAGACCTAAACTAATGGTCAGATGTTCTTTTGGTTCACTGGATACTAATCACTGACAATGCCATGGTATTTTCCCTTCTTGGTGAGGGGAGGTCATAAAGTGGGAAAGTATGACTAATGTCACGCTTTCGGAAACAAACGATCACATGTCCGTGACAGGACGTGTTTCTCGACCATCATCTTGTTCTCCCTACAATCACTTTTTGGCTCTTACCACCATGGCACCAAGGTCGTCGCAGGCAACGAGCTCAAGTCAGAAAACTACGACGACGAAAAAGACTTCCAAGGCAGCGCTCAAAGTAAACTCGCTGAACAAGCCGGAGTCGACGACAACAGCGAAACGAATAAACCCATTAACAGCAGTAAGCGCGAATGTTCAATGTTCATATGAATCGACTTCAAATTATTTAGTTCGTAAATGTGCCCCAATCTCTATCTCAGTCCTCACAGAAGGCAACCGACCCAAAGGGTAAAGGGAAAGCGAAGGTAGTCATCGACTTGACCGGCGACGACGACGACAAACCCGTCCGAAGTCGCCCTCAGCACATCGAGTCTCCTGATCAGTCACAACTATGGGTAGATCTCTATGAACCTACGACAGAGGTACTTTTTGTTTCTTTGCCAACAGTTGGATCTTACGGAATGTACAGGAAGAACTCGCTGTGCACAAAAGAAAGGTCGAGGACGTTAGGGGATGGTTGACGGAGGCTTTCCAAGGGCATAACAAGTACAGAGTATGCCTTGCCATAGTCCGTTGTTATCACGTTATACTTACCGATGTCGTAGAAAATCTTGGCGTTAACAGGTCCCGCAGGAACGGCGAAAACGACCACAATGAGAATACTGGCTAGGGAACTAGACTTCGAAATTCTCGAATGGGGCAGCGCAGCTAGCCAGAACTCTTCGCTCTTCGGGAATGACCAATTCTCCCCAGATTATGACGACGATACTCTTTTTGTCAAATTTGAATCATTCCTGGCCAGAGCGTCCTCCTGTCAAAACCTCTTCACCGGCTCTTCCTCATCCTCGTCAAAATCTAAACGCCAAGTGGTTCTTCTTGAGGACCTCCCGAATATTCTTCACAGCGACACTAAGACTCGATTTCACGATGCCCTGCAATCTTTGGTCGCGTCTAGCACAGAGTACACCGTCCCACTGGTATTTATCATTAGTGACGCTGGACTTCGTGGTGAGGCCAGTGACGAACGGTTAGCTGCCGGCTCGTGGGGCAAGGATAATAGTGGCGTCGTTGATATCCGTACTGTCATACCTTCCAGTCTTCTTCATGGTCCATATGTGACGCAAATCCGGTAAGTTGGTCGACACGGAAGACTCCTTGGATCTGATACTGTGTATAGATTCAATCCCATTGCGGCGACTTTTCTAAAGAAAGCGCTGCAGGCCCTTTTGAAGCGGCATTTTGGATCCTCAGGTCAACCTACGAAAGAAGTTCTGGATTTAGTTGTCGAAAGCGCGAATGGTGATATCAGGAGTGCCATCAACGCTCTGCAATTCTCCTGTGCTGCTCGACAGAACAGCAAGAAGCGGTCCAAAGCTCGCGAGAAGTTGACAGTCATGGAATCTGTAACGCGGAGAGAACAGAGCCTCGCACTTTTCCATCTCATCGGCAAAGTATTGTACAACAAACGTAAGTCGCTAGCTAGTCACTGCTATTCAACGTTCCAACTGACAACCGCTCTCAGGGAAAGGTGATCCACCAACGCCTTCAGCTTCTGCGAAGGACATCCAGAAAGAGAAAGATTTGGATGCCCAACTAAAAGATCCGCCACCCCTTCCAAAGTTCTTGTCCGAACATAAGCGTCGGAAGAGTCGAGTTGATGTTGATGTATGGTCCTTATGACGTCCCGCGTACATCTTACTGACTGTTGGTTATAAGAAACTCTATGCTGATTCACCGATCGACTCATCCTTATTCTCTCTGTATATCCACCAAAATTATACGCAATTTTGCGGTGACATCGACGAACTAGCTGGCATCGCGGACAACCTCAGCTGGGTCGACTCCAGCGGCGGCGAATCTGTAAGCTATCCAATTTATTCTATGAATTTCGTTGATGCTGTCCACCAGTGGTACCAAGCCAATCCGCATCGCTTCCATCTCCTCACAATGGGCACCCTGCACGCTTTGCCGTCTCCGGTGGAGCGCAAGTCTCAGAAGATTTACAAACCGGACTTCTTCGACAACCTAAACCAGGAGAAAGACGCATGGGCTTCGGTGCTGGATGTGCGGCGCTGGCTCGTCGAGAAGACTACTGCGGATCCAGATGGGGGATGGCGTGTGGGAGCTTGGAGTCGGAATGACATTGCAATGGAAGTGGGTGGTGTTCTCAAAGCGAGAGACGCACTAGGCTCTGCACATCCGTTGCGAGGCCCGCCCAGTCATAAGACATTTTCGGGCATGAGGTTTGTCCTGGCGAAATGTGGCGCTGGGGCGCAGCTGGGCGAGACGGAAGGCGACGAGAATGATGCTTCCGTTGATGTGGATGATGCGATATTAGTCGGCGAAGAGGATAGCACGGCTAAGAAGGGCGGATGGCTGGACGGAGATGACATCGAATCTTTTGAGGATCCGGATATTTTCTGACCAGGAACGACTTGGGCTCGGTGTCTATGATTCTAACTTTATGTGGCGCTTGATTTACATACTGTCCATCCCCGCTTTCTATGTAGACTGCGATCCATATATAACTTTAACGTTTGTCGGTACGCTATAGCTTCCCGTAGACACTTCCAAGAGCAAGGTATTTGCTCAATACCATTAACCCGACACCCAGCAGAACGGCGCTCCCTAAAGACGTCATCAGCTAGAAAGAATGACGCTACATAATGTCGCGAAAACCTACCGGCGAAACATCCTACAGCCACGAAGCCTCCCGTGGCGGAATTAATAGCTCCAGAGATCGGCGGACCAGCGAGTGCGCCCAGCGCAATGATGCTCATCATCATACCAACGTTCTTGCCAATGTCAGAGGGATCACCAAACTCTATGACCGGGTTAGGGGTAAGCGCTAAGAACGAGCCAGTCGCGTATCTAGGTGTACAAACTGATTAATAGACCTGAACGCAACAATTAATAAAGACGCGCCCTACCCATAAAGCACAGCAACTGCCACCAGCGTGCCCTTTGTATGCGCAAACGGCCATGCGTACGTGAGCGCGCCACACGCCAGGGTCATCGGCATCATCACGTTCATCGGCCCCATGCGGTCTGCGAACAATCCAGCGCAGTAGCGCCCGAGCCCAGAGCTTGCGTTGGAGATGGACACGAGGTAGAACGCAAAGTTGGGCGAGATGCCGTGCGAAACGGCGCCAATGTCGATGTACGTGAGCACGGTGTAGACCCCGAGGAATACGAAGAGTGTTGAAAGACAGTATGCGGTGTATGCGCCTGATGTGAAGGCTTTGAAGTTGAACAGCGCGGTGCTTGTCTTCATGGGAGGAATGCGTCTCTTCAAGAGCTGTGGGCGCCGCCACTATCAATGACGAGTTATTTTAGTAGCTGAGAGGGCCTACCATGATTGCGATACCCAGCGTTACCACACTAATCAACCCAAGGATACGCATCGTCCAAGGGAATCTTTGACGCGGTGACTCGTCAATGCTTTTCGTGATACACATATCTTGAAGGACTCTTACCCAATCCTAGGAATCAATTCCCTTGTAAGAATAGGGATAATCGTGCCACCGAGAGATGAGCCTGTCGAGTAAATAGACATCGCCAGACCGCGCCGGGTCTTAAACCACTGAGATATAACAGCCGGTGCTGGTGCTAAAATTCCGCTCCCAAATAGCTTTGGAGTTGTCATGAGAAGGAGCGGGGAGACCAATGGAACGGAAGAGACCTACGCCGATGGCGAACCCTTGGCATAACACGAAATGCCAATATTCGCGGCACTCCGCGACGAGTAAAGCGGATATGACGAGCATTATGTAGCAGACGAGGATGACCGATTTGTAGTAGCCGATGTCGAACAGCCGGCCCCATACCAGGCAAGGCAGGAACATGAGCGAGTATTGGATCGAGCCTATCCATGCGCTGAAAGGGATCCTCTTTTCAGATAGACAGAGCATGAATAAGTAGATGTAAGACGAACATGTCGGATGGCGAATGAGTCTGCAGAATATTCGTCTGGTAGTAGGATTGGAAGACCTACATACAAGATTGAGCCCACGGTCGCAATAGGTATCAGAGAAACACTTTACCCCCCAAGAGTTCACCAAGCCGAATCTATTAGCACTGTCAGCACTCCCGTCACTCAACAGTCCACACATCCCACATACAGCGTGAACGTGATGAGCATAGTCTGAATACCACAACCTCAAATCAGAATACACAGCGCAAAGGAGAAACTAATGCCTCACCCCGACAACGACCAACCAAGCACGCAAGCCACCATCCGGATGCACATCCGCTTCTAGCACCTTCTCATGCAAGTCGTCCGCCTCGACGACAACAGTATCCCGACGGCCACTATGATTCGAATGAGACATGGGGAAGCGAGAGAAAAGGGAGAAGAAGAAAATTGGGCACTTACGTTGACTTTAACCTCGACCCACCCCCACCCCACCAGCTTCCAAGACGTCCCGAAGCAGGAGGAAGAAGTAGCCTAGTATCGCACACCCTATCCTCGCGCGTCACTTTACGTCCTCATCAAGGCCGCCGATCGGCGGAACAACTGTCAAGATGGGGGGGGAACCTTGAGTTGACAGCAGCTTGCATGAGGTGAAGCTTGAAGGTGCACACGAGTGTACAAGTCCAACGACGCGTTTACAAGCCCGTGGATCTTTTCGAGAAGCGAAATGCCACAGAAGCTTCAAGGTGGCTTCATGAGGCGTTAGCCCATATGGCGCTGCTGCAGACAGCTTGAGTTTGTGACTACCGCTTTGCTACCGCAACAAGGTGAACAACGCCCTTGAGATTTACTCCGTCGATTTCGAGGGTAAAGGATTAGGTCTTTCCTGTCATCCGTACATCCCTGATAGCTATCCCAGTCAATGAAATCAGCAACTACAAATCTGAAATTGACTGCTTGTCAAGTGAAGGAGAAGGACGCGGTTAGGACGTAAGTGACTGCAGTGTAAGTTATCCCATGTTATATAACACGCAATAAATAACATGTTATTAACATGTTAATAACATATCTAACATCGAAGCCTCAAAAATGCCTGTTATTATGGGTTATTTATTGACTGAGTACCAAGGTGCTAGCAGTGATTTCCTAGACTCAACAGCTCATTCAGAGAGTTCCTGGGGCTGATTTGAGTGGGTCAAGTGCCGAGTGAGTAGCAGAGAGGTTGGGACTGCTCAATTCGGCCAAGTCTGTCACAGATATCACAGTGGTTCTTGCTGCTGCTTGCTGAGATCGCTCATCAGGCTTCACGAGGTTGCTTTTCGGCTACATCTGGTCTCTCGACTGACTGTGGAACCTCTACTACACTCCAGCACACGTTTCCCCCCCTCAAAAGGAGCAATACTCGTATGATGACATCATGTTATATATATGTTAAATAACAATTAATAACATGCCTAACATATCTATCTGGAGGGGGGCTGCCATCCTCAGTTATTTAACAAGTTATATAACAAACTTACACAGTGCTAGACGTAACGTAGGAAGGCCGTCAAACTCGGCGACGGATACGGGATCTCCGATAGCCGGCCCCTTCCGCGAAAAGAAAAACAGTCATTCAACATACACAACACAACACAACCTCCTCATCTACGCGGGATGCGCATCATGATCATAAGGCACATACTTTCCTCCTCCCTTCGCAAACACATCCTACAATCATCACAATTCACATCACTCCCAAAAAAACGAAAAACGACGACACTACTTACCTTCACAATTCCCCTCCCAATCATCGTTAACGCACCCCGGCTCTCCCACAACGGATAGATAACAACAGTAAACGCCGACAAGAACGTCCATATAATCCCAATAACAACCCACGCTGTCAGCCCGCCCTCCCCGTACACCGTCGACGCGAAGAACAGCGGTAACGGGATGATGATGATCATAATTAAGAGCTTCCAAGTCCGTCAGTAGGGAGCGTGGGGAGTAAGAGAAAGAGGTAATGGACGCACCAAAGCTAAAGACGCCCAAGCCGCGAATCGAAACGCCTTTCTCAAGGCCACAGGATCAAGCTCATCTTTATCCTCTTCCTCCTCTACAGGAGTCACATCAGCGTCAATTTTCTGACTCTTCTCGTCGTGCATCTCTTTCTCTTTCGTAGTATGCTCCACGTTGCTCCTATTCAGAGCGCGCGTGATCTCAAAATCAAAGTTTTCTGGCCACTACAGACTTTCATCAGAGGATGGAAAAAGCGTCGGGGTAGTCATACTCACAATAAAGGAAGAAACGACAGCAACAATCGCCCCGACGCCAATCGAAGCGAGGTTGCCCGCAAGCATAGGATAGTCACCTACGCATATACCATCAATGACAAATTCGAATACGAAGAACCCCAGTCACACGTACCTCCACTAGTCTGTCAATATAACATTAGCGACTCTGTCCTTGAACCAACAAACAAAAAGAACATCACTCACCGTAACATTAATCACACCCCCATTCAACGTACTCGTCGTAACAAGCCACGCCACAATCCCCGCCGCGAACCCAGCGACCGATCCCCCAATGCACCCCCACTTGTTCGCCTTGCTCCACGTTATACACAGCGCGATCGGCGCCACGCCCGAGCCCAGGATGACGCCCATGAAGGTCTAGAATGTTCTAAATTAGGAGAAGAAACTTGAACTTTAAAGAACACCAAGGAACGTACGTATAACCAACCCATGGATACCCCGATGTAGTAAAATATGAGACCCGCCAGGGCCATAACCAGCGCATAGACCGCAACCTAACCTATGCCATCAGCATACAACCTCTCTTGGAGCCCTCCACGCACCATCATATGCCCCACATTCAAAATCTGCTCCTCCGTGGCCTTTGGATTGATATATTTCTAACGGGACACATATCATTGAATTGCACGCCACAAAATCGCGGGGCTGATTGCATACCTTGTACACATCATAAGTAAGCAACGACGACACCGCGATCAGCTCTGCCGACGTCGCAGACGTCACAGCCAAAAACAACAACACCAGTAGTGCAGCAGCACCCGACTTTCCAAGGAGTGCCACAGCAGACAGCCCGAGAGTAGTTGCCAGCGTGAATGGAATAGCGAACCTGCGCACCCACTCAAAGATTAATAATAGTCTAAATCATCCGGAGCAAACACACCAAGCCAGCCCACCCAATAAATACGCTTTCACCGTACTCGCCGGTCGACTCGCGATCGCTCTTTGCCAATACGCCTGGTCCTGGAACACAGTCGCGAAATTCCCAATGATATTAATGACCCCAAATATCAACCCGTTTTTGGAGCGCATGGTGACGTACGACCCGTGTGCGTTACCAGAGACAGGATGCGTCTGGGCGGCCGCAGTGAGAAGCTGGTGCATCCTGGGCGGGCTTCCGATTTTATCGCTTGTGGCGTATACCGTGAACACGAAGGTCTGGGGAATGGATTAGTGCCCGATGGGGAAGAACGTGAAGGAGCATACTAGGATGATAGCGAAGAGCACAGTCGTGTGCGTGCTGCGAAGGAAAGGTAAAACATTGGGCACAATCTTTTCAGTGTGAACTCACTAATCACATAACAAAGTGGACCGCATTCCACCCACCACCACGTAGATCGCGACACCTAGCGGGATCAAGAAACATGCCGCCAAAGTGCTCATCCCAGTCAAATCCGTAACAGTGGCGCTTCCACCTAAAATGAGCATAGAGCTCACGATGATGTTGGTCGCCAGTCTGTCCCGAGGGTAAACATGAAAGCAAAAAGGGAAATGAAAATCATACCCAAAGAACATGAACACTAAATGCGCCGTCTTTCCCCATCGCGCACCCACAATCTCCAACCAAGTATGCGCATATGGCGCGTTCATTTTCAGTTTAGCAGCGAGCTACAGCACTAACGTCATCATGACAGCCATCCCGAATAGTACCGAACGCGTACCATCGCAAACAGCAGAACCTGAATTGTAGCCCCGGCTAAACCCCGAACAGTCAATTGCGGGGAACGTTATCGAATCTGGGGAAACAGACCTCCGTACCACCAGGGCCCACTGATGCCTGATTTGATAGTTAAGTTCCGATACGGGGAGAAGGGGAATTGACACGTACCATACTTGTACGCGACTGCGCTACTTTGCAGCTAGACTGGATTAAATTGGGGACAGGAGGTAAAGATAAGCATACCAATGTAGCTGCCCAAGTCCACTGAGAATACATCAGCTTCGTGAATCTGAAGAACGGCCAAATGAATGACGGACCGCTGAGACGATTCCAGACGCGATGAGTCCCGGCTTTACGCTTCTCGAAGCGCTACTAAACTCTTCCGAGTTTTTGGGTGAGAATGGGGTGTACCGTGCTTGAATGGCGGTCAAGCAGAGCATAAACACGCTGAAAAAAAGGCCGATTCCTGAATGGATATTATTAGACGAAAACATCAAACACTGTGGTCGTACCGACAACTAGAGCAGAGGCGTGGATAAGCGAGACGAGGAAAAAGAGCATTCAACGTACCAACACCATACCCCGCGCCTTGTGGTAAAACTGTCGCTACACTTGACATGGAGAGGAGAGGAAAGCAGGAGCCCCGCACTTGCCGACTTTTTATTGAATGCTTATCTGGCGTGTGGAACTGATAAGCAGTGACACCCGAACGCCATCGGCCATCAGCTAGAAAAGAAGCGCATAAAGATCGGACACGATAAAGAGGACATTACATTATAAATTCGGAGGCAAACAGTGTGGATTTCTTAACCAATCTGGTAAACATCGTTAATCGAAGTACTTGGAAAGGACGAGATCCTCACCTATAGTTACGTTTTCAAGATGGTCGTCAAAGTCACCAAACTTTTCTTCAAGCTTCTTCTCCTTCACCTAACGCCACTGCGCGAGCCACTGCGCTAGCCGGGAGGTCGGGTGAAGCCAGTTGAAAGGCAGAGGATGCTTGAGCATGTGGTCTCCATGTTGACCCTTGGGCGACGTAAGGCTGCCATAACGTTAGTAGACATTTAAAGTGAAGAAGACGACATACGATAAGACCTGCGTCGCCGGCGCCCAACTTTGTGCCATCAATCTATCCCCATCGTTATCTATGGCCACCAAAAGCAAAGTAGCTGCTCACCACAAGGGCAATAGCATTCTGGAATCCATCTTTGATCTTACTGGCCACGTTTTCACCAACGGGAGCGAGCGCCATGTTGTCTATCCGTTCGCAAACACCAATTTCAAGTCGAGCGACGCGGCATGCCCTCCTGCCTAACTATAATCAGCTCGTTCCCCCTTCTGTACGGTGCAGGCGACATACGAGGTCGAGGCCAATCTCCATCATGGGTTGTCCAGTGGTGCAGTAGAGGTACAACGTCAACGACCTCAATTGGTTGTTTTGCAGAGCTCGCGACCAGTCACGCCCGCAGCGAGTGACACCGGACAGAGGCGAACCAAAGGCGAACAAAGGGCGACGCGACTGAAAGATCGATTCCAGACCAAGGTGTGGCTGTGTTAAACATTGGCGCCATCTTTCAAATCAAATATGGTCGCTCAACTTGAACCGGCAACCAGCAACCTTCAAGTCCTTTGAAGCCAGTGTCCCCCATGTTTCATTGCTCTATGCCGACGCATGAAGCATGTGGGTGAACGAGCTTATCATCGTGGCATGGGCTAGCCGTGAGACCCGTATCGTATTCAATTGTGTTGATCTCACAGCTGAACTTTGCTAGAGGTGACTAAGGATAAACTCGTGTGCTGACGGACGGCCATATTGCTCTCTATTCCAACCATCCTCTCATGTTCCTTCCTTGCGATGGACATCAAAGGCTCGGGTACGCTATGGCCAAGTCTTCTATCGACCCGGGTCAAACAAGATCCACTGCCAGAGCTTGGGACGCGATGCGCGCCCAACTCAGACAGATTCCAAGCCCAGCTCTCATCCTGCTTTGATAGAGGCGCCGACTTCTCGAACAGCGGTTTCCCAGCTTTAACACATTCCGAGTCGCTGGGCATCCGTCGGTCGAAGCGCTTTGTTTATATGCCGCTGGTCTTCTGGCGTTGATGCAATTCATGCGGTATCAAGGCATTTTGATCCCCACAGCGGTTGAAGACCACGGAGTACAGTACACGAGCCGGGCTCGCTGGGCAATCGTGGTTATTTAGTCTTTTACACACCTTTTACACGGCGGGAAACAGATTACTAATCTCTCAAAGCGCTTGGATACTATTCCTGGAACGATAAGTGAGCTCGCCATATATAAGCTGCGCTCTAGATTCTTACAGTGCTTCCTTGACACTTGTTACAGCTCCTCGTACATTCCTTCGGTGCGCAATATGACCAGTGCAGTGTACTTGAAGCTTCGAGACGACCGCACCGACGCTTACCCTCATCCTGGTGGGAAGAATGCCACTCTTGGTGTGTCGACATCAGAAATGATGGTCATGGCTCACGTTCATTAGGAGCGTATCTGATGGCAGGCCTTGCGATGCACATATTGTTCGGAATCCTGATTACACAAACACATATGTACTATCGTACTTTTGGAGACGACAAAGTGTGGCTGAAGGTGCTCGTGAGTCAGCGTCCTCCCAACTTGCACCTCCGCATTCTTTTAATTTATTGGACTACAGGTTGGCGGGGTGTTGTACGAAACTGTATCCGCTTTCTTCCACACGGTCTTACCGCTTTCCCTTTCCAGCGTACTGGAGACTATCCAGATTGTTTTGTCGAATGCTGGATTGTACACTATTGCCGTCACGGAATACTGCAACCCAACTGTCCTACTCTATCCACCCAAGATATTTTCGTGGGCGATTCTCCCTACGTTCACCATGCGATGTATCAGTAAGGATGCATGCCTCCCATCGGTAATGACGTCCTTGACAAATTCCACAGTTCAAGCATTCTTCATCTATCGAATCTGGCAACTTACGAGAAGAAGCCTTATTACGACCATTCTCAGCACGTTGAATATCACATCTGCTACCCTCGGGTTCGTGATATTGATTCAAGAGACCCGCATGTCTGCTCTTCTCTACCATACGGGTGCTATGTATGGCCTGCTACTTGCGACGTTCTCGGTTACTCTGGCTCTCGACATCCTCACTACCGCAACACTGATCGAATGGCTTATTCGACAGCGTCGCGAATGCATGAAGTCGTAGGTATTTTGGCATCTCTGTATCACCAACACTCATCATGTTTTTCACAGTAGTAGCACTGCAATCTTGTGCGATCAACTAATCATTTGGTCTATCCGTAAGATGTCTTGTGTCGTATTCACAAAAATGCCTGTAACGCTTATCCTTACCAGAGACCGGGTTCTTCACCAGGTATTCGGCAACCTAGTCTTCTTGGAGCACCTCTGAACATCCTTGCCCAGCCTGACGTCTCTAAGCATGCTCATCACGGTAAGCAAAAACCAACCTCTTACGCATTTTTTAGGCTGCTCACGGAGGGTTCTCTAGTTCATCCAGATGCCCAGGAACTGTACGTGAAGTTGGCTGTCATCGACGACGTAGCACACTCAATGTTCATTTCAGTTATATGGATGTCCTTCTACATGATCGTCCCTAAATGTATGTTTCGCTCTCCTGGGCCTTCGATCCAAGTTGCTAATATGACACATGCAGTGTATTCCAACTCACTACTTTCGAGTCTCAATGGCCGAACCGGGCTGAGGCAAAGCCAGTATGACATGAATGAAATGGGCGACATCTCCATTGTTGGTATCTATTTTGCTGGAGCGAAGGACACATCCACTGGTATTGAAGTACGCTCATGTACTCCAATTGACTCTCAGTTCTCAGGGAGCGCTTCCCCCCACCCATCTGCGCACGGGGATGCTGACTCCGAGCGTGCGTTGGATGAGATTGCGTAAGACTCTTTGTACCTACATAGAAGATATTCCTTGAATTATTTCTTTGATCTACCGCTCTCCTTTATCCTATAAGAATCTCACTGTCAACTAGTCCTGTTGTAATCGCGGCCCTCTTGGGTGGGAACCAATTGATTATATAAAGACCCAATGGATGAGTATAACACCGTCACGAGAGTCGGAGTCGGCCCTACATAGTATACATTGTTAGGAATGGTGCAGCCTAGGAAGCGGTTGGTACACAAGATGCGAATAGATCGGATTAACTTCCACCTCCTCCGCCACAACCTCCTCCACCTCCACAACCTCCTCCACCTCCACATCCGCCTCCTCCGCCTCCGCCTCCTCCGCCTCCTCCGCCTCCCCCTCCACATCCAGCACCACCACCACCACCACCGCCACCGCCGCAACCGCCTCCACCCCCACAGCCACCTCCACCACCACATCCCCTAGGACGAACGATAAAATTCGAAAATCTGAAATCTTGAAGAAACAACTTACCCCCACAACCACCAACCCCAGCAGCGCAAGAAGCCGTCCCTCCACCAGCACCCACAACATACCCAGTCGCCGCCACACACCCAATCGGCGCGTAGTACAGGGGCATGGGCATCAAGAAAGCCGGATCATGTCCATCTCTCCGTTTCTCATCCAACGTGCCTTTCTCCTTCTCTCGCTGTAAACGCTTCTCATATTTCTCCCGTCGGCGAGCACGCGCAGCTTCGCTCCCCCCAGCGTGGCTGAAGGTGTATACGGCGTTATGATCTGAAGGGTGGGTGGCGCCGAGGAGATCGCTGCGGTCTGCGGGCGGCACCAGTTCGGAGGGTGCTTCGCGGTCGCCCTTGAGGAAGCGGCTCAGTCGCTGTGTAACCTTTTCTCCAGGAGCAGGGCAGCCACAATGTGTGTAGCGGACGTGGAAACGGTCCTGAAAGGCAAACTGAGGAGGTTTATCGTCCAGAGCAAAGTCGAGTCTTACCTCCCATGCACGACAGGTGATATCAAAAGCATTCGACAGCCTGTCCTCTTCAACGCGGTCGTTGTGGTCGACATAGCGCTCAACGTAGGCAAAGCATTCGTTGTGATACTTTACCGACCGAAGCTGGTGCGTGTGCCAAGCGAGATCGATATCCAAAGTCGGAACGAAGAAAGAGGCAGGCGAGGAGGACATCAGGTCAAGGAATCTTGAATAGAGCAAAGCTGTCAGGCGCACATCATTGACATTCGGTGAAACTTACGCGTGATATCGGGCGATAGCGTGTAAAAGCATCTTATCTTCAGGATCCTGAAAGAAATCAGTAGACGTCCACCTCAAGTCGTTCATCTTGTGCACGAAGGATTCCTGTCGGATGACCTGATGACAACATGAGCATCATCGTTCTGGTTGGGATGCAGCAGAGTCACTCACCGCTCCGACAAGATCAAGCGAAAATATCCTATCATCGGTGTACGCATTCATAATCCTTCGGATCCTTTTCAAGCCCGTCAGTACGTCGCCAGTCAAAACGTTCGAACAACTCACGTCATAGCCCCTCGACCCTTCATGTGTACCAACATAGCCGCCTGTACCTTCGCAAAAGAAAACTCCTGCTTCATCTTGATGTTCCAGATCCAATTCTGTACGGAAGTATCCTTAGGTTGAGCCAAGGCCTTGCTTAACAGGATGCGCTTCTTGATGTTTATTGCCTGCTTGAAATCCGGCGGAGCGTTGAGCGTGTACAATGTACCTCTGTAGAACTTCAACAACGATTACAACGAAACATTGCAAGAATCTGAATACGTACGGGAGAGCGTTATTATTCGTGAGATCCTTTACAAGCTTGTCCATAGCCAAAGTGTCTTTGGTTATAGGAAAAGCGCAGCTTCTGCAAATGTAACTGAAGTCATGCTGCAAGTATCCTTTGCCAGTCTCGTCGAGGAGCGCTATATGGTCCAGTTTGTGAGTACGAACGATTGCGATGTCAATACCAAGATACCTACGAACGGAAGACTGCTTCGAGCATTTAGGACATGTGATAACACGGTGTTGGAGTCGCTTCGCTGATTCAAAAGGATCGAAAGCAAGGCCTGTCTTCTTTGTCCACTTCTCTTCGCGATTCGCCAAAGCGGGCGTCGTGAGTATTGATGCAACCGATTCCTACAAGCGCATTAAGACAAGGTCGCCGAACGCGCTTGGTTAGCTGACGAGTTGGTCAAGGACCTGGCCGAGTCTCTTCAATCGACCAACACTGCCCCTAGTGTCCGCATCTTCCGCATAGCGTCTAATACAAACCTAAGCGGATGAGCGCGTAGTGAGACATGTAAAACATACATCGGATTCAATAGATAGGCATGCCACACCTTCGACGACATTAGCGTACCCGGTCAGTAAACGAGATAGAAGGACGGACCATGAACACGTCAAGAGGAGGCAGAGATGAGTTATCAGGGATAGGTACATTCGCCTCCGCACTTGTCAACGTCAAACAGAACCGTTCGAAGCTCAAGCAAGTCATCAACGCCAGCCCGATTGTCAGTCATTTAAGCACTAGCGTACCGCTCTACAGCCAATGCCACGAACAGTGGCCAATTAAGCACTTTATCTGTCTGGCTAGCTGGCAAGCCCAGTTCCGTCCCGGGAACGCTCTCCACGCGCTGTTTCAAGTCTGAGAACGCTTTCAACAAGCGTAGGTGCGCCTTCAGCTCTGGCACGGTGACCAAGGGCTCTCCAATGGTCTTCTTCCCAATCTTCGAGTAGTAAGACGGAGGGGGAGCTGAGATCGGCACATAACCACTGGTTGCTGAGTACACAGGAGGCGGGGAAGTGTCTGGAGCAGCTGGGGTGTCCATAGAAGGCATACTCGCAGACAGGAACGCCAACAAGGCTTTATAGCTCTATCAAGAAGGCGATGCTTGTTCGAGATATCCAACTTTCAGGGCTCTTGGTATTAAGGCAGGGGTACAGATGGTCTATCAATGCTCCAGGCCGAGTCTATATATAGACTCACCGCCAACTTGCTGTTGATCTGATAGATAGATAGATATATTTTAACGTGCATCTAGCCCATATAGAACACAGCACGACACTACATGCTACGGTACCGAACCCACTTTCTCTTTAATTGATCTAGATTGGTCCCTGTCGGGTATGTACGTCCGCACAATGCTCCAGAGAAGGGAGTGAAAAGTCAAACTTGTAATTACTGATACCAATCAGGCACATACATACTAGGCTCTCGGAGCACAACTTCGAAAAGTTCGTATACATAGGCTGCAACATCAGGTATAAGCTCATCATATTCCATCACCATATGCCACCACTCTATAGGTGTATGTGCTCGCCCCTTCAAAGCCGGGTAGAGCCTGGTAGAGCCTCTAACATCATCTGAGTCCGATGCCCTACCAGCGAGGAAACGAGCATTTCCGTGTTCCGCGTGTTTTCGCTATTAAAAGCTGGAAAAAGGCAACAATTTATTTGTCAACTTACTGTTGTACACACAAGGAGCACCCTTCGAGGCGACGACGGATGCTACCACCCTTGGTCTGTTGCCATCGAGGGCAAAGTGGCCATTTGTACGTGATTTTTCCAAGTTCCGTCGCCTGTCCTCCAAGTCTTACACCAGAACCTGAACCTGACGTGGGCTTTCTTTGCATGACATTTGTCGACCAGGATACTAATCAAGCTTTATAGCAGGACAACAAGGAACAGATGAAGAAGATGGCGCTGGCAGGCCTGGTAAAACAGGCAGACAGAGATGGTGACAGGGTGGCAGTGGAAGTAGGGACTCTCGAGTCATCATGGAGCAAGTTATACCAATGTTATTGTGTACATACTAAGTATTTTCGCGTTGGATTCATAGGGTTAGCCATGGTGTCGCCAAAAACGTAGTTGATTCAGTTCACTTTTGCCCTTGATAAACTTCGTGTCTGTCATCAAAATACTTATCCCGACTTTGGAGTTCTATCCGAATCGCCCTCCATATCAACTTGTTAAATGTTAAGCCTATACTTAGTACTAGTACATGTCCTGATCAGTGAGATGCTGTAGTTTCACTGTTTGCTACAACGAGGAGGGGGTTTTGAAATGAAGGCACTGTGTTTCTGGTATGAAAATGAGGATAAATACAAGCTGGCCGGCGTAAGTGAAGCCCCAGAGCAGAAACAAGTCGCGGTACATAAATATAAGTTATGGGCCTGATGATTACCAGTGCTTTTTCTTCTCCTCTTCTTCCTCGTCATCACAGTCCTCTTTCTCGTGTTTCTCCTTCCTGTTGCGCCTTTCCCTCTCATCCTCCTCCTCGTCGCAATCCTCTTTCTCGTGCTTCTCCTTCCTGTTGCGCCTCTCCCTCTCTTCTTCCTCCTCATCACAATCAGGCTCCTTCTCGTGTTTTTCCTTCCTGTTGCGCCTGTCCCTCTCATCCTCCTCTTCGTCGCAATCCTCCTTCTCGTGCTTCTCCTTCCTGTTGCGCCTCTCTTTTTCTTCTTCCTCCTCGTCGCAATCCTCCTTCTCATGCCTTTCCTTGCGGTTGCGCCTCTCCCTCTCGTCTTCTTCCTCATCGCAGTCCTCCTTCTCATGTTTCTCCTTCCTGTTGCGCCTCTCTTTCTCTTCCTCCTCATCGCAATCCTCCTTCTCGTGCTTCTCCTTCCTGTTGCGCCGCCCTTTCTCTTCCTCTTCCTCCTCCTCATCGCAATCCTCTTTCTCGTGCTTCTCTCTCTCGTCGTCCTTGTCCTTTCCGTCGCCGCGCTTGTAGTTCCTGTTGTGCTTCTCCTTCTCTTCTTCCTCCTCATCGCACTCCTCTTCCTCCTTCTCGTGTTTCTCCTTTCTGCCGTGCTTCTCCTTCTCTTCTTCTTCCTCCTCCTCCTCACACTCCTCCTCCTCCTTCTCGTGCCTTTCCTTCCTGTGGTGTTTCTCCCTCTCCTTCCTCTCTTTCTCCTCCTTCTCCTCGAATTTCTGAATACAACGTCGTTAGCGGACACGTGTTAAGCGCAAGATTAGACTGATGCGTACCACTGTGACCCAAACTTCCTTGGCCTCAAAGTCCTCCTCAAAGTCCTTCTCCTTGAAGTCCTTGCCAAAGTCCTTGTGCTTGACTTCCTTCTCGTCGCAGTCCTTGTCCTTGTCGTCCTTCTCTTTGAACTCCTTCTCCTTGAACTCCTTCTCTTTGAAGTCAAAGTCTCTTCTGGCGAGAGCGCGCGCTTCCACGCCAAGTGGCGCCCGAACGACCGGGGACGCGAGAGTAATCGCGGTGAGAACGAAGACGGAGAGGACTTTGACCAACATGTTTGCAGAGAAGAGGAAATCGACTCGTTGGAGGAGTGGGAAGGATGGTCGACCAGACTAACAGCTCAGGGCTTAAATACGCGACGCAGAGAAGGACCGCCGCGCGGATGATGCACCGACTGAGGCGTCGGGACCACATGAACATGAAGGCTTGGAAACCAAGGCGATGTGTCCACTTCGAGAGGCAGAGTGTTCGGGCGTGCAGCTACAAGCTTCGGCCGAAGCAAGTTCGTTTGACCATGAACACCCGGTCACGTTGAATCCAGGATGAAACAGCAAAGCTACACCTTGGTCGAGGTGGCGGATACAATGAGCCGTTGACGACTCGAAGCCATCGAGGGTGGCAGAACGCACTGAGGAGCACAGAGAGCGAGCTTGGGCGCCGAGATGAATGGCAAAGCGCCAAGTCCTAGCATGGTCAGACGACACACCGATACAGACTGGTCTAGGATGGTATGCGTATATCCACGGTCTAAGCACCTCATGCATGCCCTGTACATGCGCCAATGCGAGCCTCACAGCCCCAGAAGACGCCTTCGCCAAGCGTGCATCAATAGGAGTCATGTGTTGGGGTTCTTGCCATCTATGTCGGAGAGCAGTTCCAGTGTTCATGTTTTCGCCGTTGGGGAGAACTACTGCCAACTCGAAGCAGGGGAGCACAAGCTGATTGGTAGAAGAATGAGGATAGACTGTTTTTCATTGAGCATGGTTTGTCTGACGGTTGCGAGAAGACAACGCAACGACGCCGTCGACGTAACGGCTACATATACCTCACCCCAGACCTACACCCATAAGTCAAATATTTATCTCAGAGCGTAAACAAGCTAACCTTGATCGAAGCTTCTCGACGATACCTAAGCCCTAGTTGTGTGACTGTCCTAAGAGAAAGTTAGCCTCTCAAGGGAACCATAGCAAGGAATAAATGCATACCATCGCATTCAACGGATTATCCAGCAAGCCATACTTCGTTCGTGCGTAAACGGCCCTAGGAAGTTTCCAAAAATCGACACCGAACGGTGAACGGTAATTCGATGAGGCTGGAGGCGTGACAGAGCACATTCATGCTGAGAAAGCGAAGATGGACATGAGGGATAAGGGAGAACCTACAACTTGATGTTATAAAGACACGTTGAGGCAAGAATTTGAATGGACTCACGAAATGATAATAACAACGCGACATCTTCGACCTCTGAAACGTGGATTATTCGCAGCCACAGGCTATATCATCCTGAGTGCGCATTCCAAGGACGCAGAGATAGACGGCGATACGTCAAGGCAGAACGGGCGACTATAAACTTTAACAACGGTAGCATTCGATGTGGGTAAAATGACCGTCAAAGCGAGGAGTTTGCTGGCTCTGGGAGGCTCAGATGCGCAGAAATGAGACAGTCGTTGAGAGCATTTTTCTGTATAGCGTGGCGGTGGAGGGACGATGATGATGGTGGCAAGAGCAGAGATCGGCAGGACGGCCATTTTTGATTTCGACCACCACCACCACCACCATCGCCAACATGGACTAAAGCCATCTGGAACTCTACTGCCTGCTTGCGAAGGACAATAGTCAATGCTTTAGCTAGTCGTAGTCGACAGCCCAACGTCATGAACATGGACGAGCAAAGCTGGTGGACTTGACGGACGGTATCTGGCCAGTGGACGAGCGAGACTGTGCGGTATGTGCTATAATCTTACGCGTATTCGCTTTGGAATTTGAGCGTACATGATAGGAGTTGTCGCTACGTCGTTGTCGAGGTGTCCATCCTACATCAAAGTCATCGCGTTCCGACCTTATTCAATGTTAATAGGATTTCAGAAATGCTACATGCCATTGAGGCACAAAAGAGACAGTGTCATATTGTGGTCTATGGAGGGAAAGCTCTATGTACCCCAATCTTTGTGGCGAATGGATTCGTGGAAAAGCCCCGCTGCGCGAGCGCGATTGGTGAGGAAGCATGTATATGCGGCTCCCTGGGCTATACGCGCACTGTGAATGGCCGACCCTACGAAGGATTCTACCATCGTCAACGCCACGCATGATACCGCCTTGAGCCAGTTGGCGAAGGATCGTGATACATTTACTGCAATGTTCCCGGTGAGCACAAAGCTTCGACACCTTTTCTTTCTGTTATACTAATCACTACGTCTGCCTTGCAGATCACGAGGATTCTTCCAACGCCTCGTCAGGTATATTTACTTTGTTTCGACGTGTAATTCGCCTCCTTGCCTGATATCGCGATTACCTTAACGGCTCCGACGACGTGTCCCACTGCTCCTGCCGCCGAAACGATGTCTGCGCTCTCCCGCCGTGCATGTAATGTCCCGTGTTCTCCCTCAGGCCTTCGATGATCATGAGATTCAAAGTAAAGGGAAAGACGGACGTTAACGTTCAGGTTCAGTAGACTGTGCTCCAGCATAGAGTCAAATATTACATGCCCATTCACTTTTCATGTTGTTTGAGGACTTAGGACCCGTTTGTACTCGGAACACTTTCAAGTGACAGCTCTCAAAACCAATGAGACGAAAGCTCTCCGGATCTTTCATCGATTTCCCAACCTTGAGAATATCCACCAGTATCGTCAACCAAGCCTTCGGTGCGGCAGTCGCACGAATGCATTGGTTGAACAGTTTCGCCAACGCATCGTTCGCAATGAGCAGAATCCTGCCATACACCACCTTGTCGAGGCCTGTTACTGAATGAGCACCAGTTGCAAGCCTGTTCTTTAGCCTCGCGATCTTATCAATAAGGACCTACCTTTGCGCAAAAGGAAAGGGCTCAGCATGTAACCTTTGAGACAGTATATTCCACCATCATATCGCTCCCCGCGGACAGTAGCATACGTTTTGCATTATAAATTCGGAGGCAAACAGTGTGGATTTCTTAGCCAATCTGGTAAACATCGTTAATTGAAGTACTTGGAAAGGGCGAGATCCTCACCTATAGTTACGTTCTCGAGGTGATCGTCAAAGTCACCAAACTTTTCTTCGAGCTTCTTCTTTTTCACTAAGGCCACTGCGCGATCCGGGAGATCGGGTGAAGCCAGTTGAAAGGGAGACCCCGGCGAATACGCAGAGGATGCTTGAGCATGTGGCCTCCATGTTGACCCTTGGGCGACGTAAGGCTGCCATAACGTTAGTAGACATTGAAAGTGAAGAAGACGACATACGATAAGACCTGCGTCGCCGGCGCCCAACCTTGTGCCATCAATCTATCCCCATCGTTATCGATCGCCACCAAGCAAAAAGTGCTGCTCACCACAAGGGCAATAGCATTCTGGAATCCATCTCTAATCTTACTGGCCACCTTTTCACCAACGGGAGCGAGCGCCGTGTCGTCTATCCGTTCGCAGGCCTGGTAGTACCCAACCAATTTCAAGTCGAGCGACGCGGCATGTCGTCCTGCCTAACACGAATCAGCGCGCGCCCCGCTCTTCCCAGTCGACGTACGAGGTCGAGGCCAATCTCCATCATGGGGCTCAGGCTTGTCCAGTGATGTAGTAGAGGCACAATGTCAACGACCTCGACGCCGTCTGCAGCCTGTTTGCCAACCAGTACGCCATTCACGGCTGCATGTGGGTGCTTTGCTGCGTGGAAGAATATTTTGAAATAGGCGGTGTCCGATATTGTGTACGTCGCCATCGTCGTGGAGAGAGAATCTCAAGTGCACGTGGCTGACTGTGTCCATCTTTCTTACCGCCAAGTGCCGCCCACTGCTTCCTTCTTCTGTCTGCCCGCCCTAAACCCAGCTCTCGATTTCTGCCACCTGTCAGTGTATATGACTGCTTTACACAAATTTTCTTTTTACATCCCTGGCTATTCATGTGGTGCCGCATCACGTAGCTCAAACATATAATGTCCTCCTCATAATACAGCCCCGCACAGATGTAGGCCTCCAACAGCTAAGGCGAGAGCCTCCCGCACGCGTTCTCTGTCCAAAACGACGAGGATGCCCTTGTCGACTGAGCTACGCTTTCACATCATTCACCATCGACGGGCGCAGTCTCAATACTGGACCTCCCGGTGCCTTGAAGGGGTGTCCTAGATCTCCCGTTGTAAGCCGCATATATATGTCAACCGTTAATCCTCATCTTACGTTCGGCGCCGAGGTGATGGCAGACTCTATTCGAGCGCATCTCGCTCTGCTTGAAGAGGTGCGGGCGTACCACTTGTGGCGCCTCTCGGGGAAGTGACTCTGTTTCCGGAGACGGGGGTTATGCCCCTGTGGTACAGACGACTTCCGTCCGTGTTTCGCGTCCATCCTGTGAAGAGCCAATCGATGTGTCGTTCATATTCACTTTCGACTTCCATGGCCAAGAAAAGAGGAATTCCATGCCGGTATGTGTACACTATACCCTTCAATTCGCCCTATTCACCTCACTGCAGAGGTCATCCTTCAGGCCTGTGCGCCTAATGATATAGAAGTGCTGTCGCCTGGGACTTGGCAAAACGTTTCGTTCAAGATGTTGAAGGGAATAAACGCTTGCACTTCCTGACGGCGGAAAGGATCATCGATTTTCCATCCCTGGTGGTCCGCGAAATTGTGGCGATGGATGCTAGCGGTAGTGTGAACTGGCTTGCTCAATTTTGCGACGCACCGCTTACCCTGCCTCAAGTTCACTATGATCCTCGTACTAGTCTGTAATGACACCAAGCATCACACCGCATTGACATCTTTCTGCCCCTACTCGCTCCTATGCAACTCTTCGTTTCTGCCTTCACCTTCAAATAAATCAGGAAATTCATAATTTTCGTTTCATATCCCCTGCTATTCGTATCGCGCCGCATCACGTAGCATAAACGTATAACGTCCTCATCATACATCCCCGCACAGATCTAGGCCTCCGACAGTCAATCTTCAAGGCCAGAGCCTTCCGCATCGCGTTCTTTCTGTCCAAACCGACGGGGACGCCCTTGTTACGGTTTCATCGACGGCCGCAGCCTCAGTAATGGAACTCGCGTGCTCTCACCAAAGCTTGAAGGGGGGCGCCGTGGTTCTTATCGAGGACGACACCATTTTCACGGGCAATGCACCCTATCTGCCTCCACTAGGTGCGTTTCGCGGTCATCTTACCTGGCCATTTTCAGCGAATTCACGTTGCTGTCAGTCGCCTATTTCTCAGGTCCTCCATGATCTCATCCGCATTAGACCCTGCTCTAGCGTACTTGGCGACAGTGAATCCTTCAATTAGAATGTCCAACCACGCCGACCGAATCCGCCTCTTCTTGCTCTAATAATGGGTAGGTCTTCATGCCGTCTCCGCATAATTCGCGTAGGACTTACTTGAAAGTTGAAGCCGAGAGAATTCGGCAATCTTGCAGAAGCGGTAGTGGGAAGCCGACGGTATGGAGGTCAGTGTCACGTTGTCGTTGCCCGCGGACAAGATGTGGTAAAGGACCGCATAAAAAGGACGGGACTCTTACTGCAGTCGGTTACGCGAGGCGTTCTTGTCCGATCGTAAAGCTCCATCTCGGGATCTGACGCCGTCTAACTTTCACCACCTTCATCATCATGACTCTTCTGCTTCCGTATGCCTTGAGGCTCGTCTAGTTGGCTCGTCGGTGCTACGCATGCTCAAAGTAGATTGAAAAGTATGGCTATCTGTTAGCCGAGCTTTCTTCTAGTGGCTCATGCTTCACAGACCGCGCCGGCAATGCCTGCGTGAAATGCTATGGCGCGCTGCAACCTCCCTAAGAAGCTGGATTCGGGACTTGCACCCGGGTGGCGCATGCATTTCGACAACTTTACGTTCATCTCCATTGTGTTACGGAATGCGACGATCCGGCTAATGCCTTGGAAGCAGTAAATCCGGATCACTGCCTCCAGGGAACCGAATCATATAAACTGCAGTACTGGACTTTCATACGCAGACATGGATCCCACCCCAAACGCGACGATCACCAAGCTTGTGGCAGGAGCAGGAGAGCCACCGCTCATCATATTCCATGGTACGTAGTGTGTCCTTTCAAGCGACGATGCCACTCACGATATCATCTCCAGGTGCAGGAGGTCTCGCTCTGGACTTTTTCAAATATCGCCGCGTCTTCACCACCGCCGTATGGGTAGTCCAGATAACCAACGAGACACCCATGACTGACTTCACCACACTCGTTCGATTCTACGTGCATAAAATCAAAGAAGCGCAGCCATCTGGTCCATACCGCTTCGCAGGCTACTCCGGCTCCAGCATGATCGCTCTCGCGGTGACGCGAGCCTTCGAAAGATGCGGCGACATCGTCATGCAGCTCGCCTTCCTCGACCACTTCCCTACTCTCCACCTCTACCAATCAAACTCCATCGGCAACCCTAATCCGCGCACTGCCGACGGCCAGCAGAGGCTCCTCGAGCGCAACATCTCCACCGTCCTAACGCTTTGCGCGCTTCATAATACGAAGCGGGTGCAGGCGATGGTTAACGCTCTTGAAGAGCTCGAAGGGATTCCTCCGCACATGCTCGCGATGGGGAGAAACATCAAGTCGATTACACTCTTGGTCGGAGAGTTTCTTTATGATCTGACGACATGCGCGTCGTCTGGGATGCAGAGCGTGGAGCTACTGCGTCGGTGGGTTGGGGAGTTGAAGGCGCCGACGACGGTGTATCTCGCGTCGCGTGGGGCGGTGCTGCTGTGCGATTACGATTGGGGGGATTTGGGTGGGCTTGTGAATTTGGTGAAGAGAATCGAGGGCACGCATTTTGATTTTTTGATGGACGCTGGGCTGGTGTGTGATCTGCAGAAGCCTGTTCTGTTAGCTCAGCGTACGTCATCGAGGTTGTAACGTTCGTCTCACTGGATTGGAATGGGGTGGAGTATGGCGCGCCTAGCATCAATAAGGACATGTTGAGGATTTCCGTGTCAATTCTTCTAAGAATATATGATACCTATTAACGATCGATTCTCTTTCACGAGCATCACGCTTTTTCTAGCCTCTGTACGTCTCCGCACATACAGACACAGTCTCTCGAGCTCGTTAATGATTAATTAGATGCCTCTGTGAGCACCGGTGGCACATCCGTATCGGAAGGCCTCTTCGTCGAGTCGTATCCTTTCATCATCGAAGTTGTCATTGTCACGATTGAACACATTTCGGCGGTTTGGATTGTGGTACGCTGTCGGTGTCATCCGCAGCGGTATATTCACGGTTCTCGCTCAGGTGTAACCACTGAGGTCACTCCCATCGTGTGCAAGAACGGTGCGGAAGTCAGTTTACAGTGGGTATATGGAAGCGTCACGGTGGATGTCATGGTCGCGCTCTGCCCCATCAGCATCGAAACCGATATCATCTGTGGCGAGTCCCATAAAAGCGGCATGTTCACTGACTCAATTGTTTCTACTAGTTCTTGGCATTTGAGTGTGAGTGAGATATCACATCGAGTCATTGAGCCGCTACAAGGAGGTGTTGTTCTTGTTACTTTCATACAATATTCATACAATATATTTATTCCTCGATCGAGAGAGCATTTGTGCTCAACCAGAGGACTAGTTCTGCTGCTGTTGGTACCAAATGCAGGCAGGACAGTAGGCATTAATATGGGGATCTCAACGTCTGTTAGGCATGCGGCAGGTATCGAAAGCATTGACGGCTCACTATATTGTTCGGGGAATTTCTTGCTGAAAATGAAATGGGTGAATAAACTGGCTACGAGAAAGTCATTTGCCAGACTCACTATTGCTGGCAGGTCCTCAGACACTTGGGAGGGGTACAGCTGGCTGGGTGGAAAGGACTCCAACGACACTTTGAATCCTCGCAATAAATCTAGATCATTATTAGTACGGAGGAAGGCGCAAACGACGCGACACGCACAAATTCAGCCGGCTGTTGACACATATGTGAGTGCTGGGCAACATTGACGAGGGCGGGAAACATACCAGAGTCTCCCCGTGGCCACATCTGGTGTAGACCTTGCGAACTCTGGCAATAAGGCCAGTTCAAGAGGACCGAGGACAATAGCTGGCTTGAACTTACTGGCGAAGACAGCACATTATCGGGAGTAAAGAGAAGAACTGACAGTGGGAGGCTACCAGGGTGAATGAGAAGTTATCTGCCACGGACGCCATGGTTTTATACATGTGTGGATGATTGTGTGACACCACGCAGGTCGAAGAGAACGGAACACAACTTGTGCTCCCGTAGCCCTTCGTGAAAGTTGTCCCGATGCAGCGTACAACTCATGTCTTAGGTCCAACGTCTTCCCGATAACGCTGCATGTATCTCGGGATGAGACATCCAAGCCTTTCCAGAGTGAGATGGTGAATTAGAGAGCCTTGTAATATGCCCATTGCGAGTCACCATGATTCCAGAGGTTTGCTATGTATAACGTTCGACATTCAGTTATCAATATCATCAGGATTGCACGGCCCAAGCATCAGGAAACACTTAGTCTGCGGGGAAAGATGTAAGATGCCTTGAGCGGACATCAAAGGTCGGGTACTAAGTAACATACAATGTCGTCCTCCGACGTTTTAGGCCAAGTTCGCTCTCCGTCAGAAAACGATGGAAAGGTCTAGGTTCTTGAATCTGTCCCATAGAATCCATCGTAATCCATCATAAACCAGTCATAAACTGTCAGAAACCATCCTAAGATGTCAGAATACAAAGATGGTGGTGGTGGTGGTTAGACGCGTACGGTCCGGAGATGGAACAGCCGGTTGCGCATGCTTTATGATCGGGCAAGAATCCCGCTCCCGCGCCGCGCCCCGCGTCCGTTTTCATACGGTCCCTTACTGCATCTTGTACGCAGGTCAGGACAACCTCGCGTTGTCCTGAAGACTGGCCTACAGTCAGTTGCCCCACTACCCCAGACTTTTGCAGGATTTCCCAATTGGGACGTTCGTTGCTTTTATCATTGACCATCATCTTCAACTTGTATTTACAGCGCTCATCTATCCTTCATTCTTCTTCGGATTCCGAGTCAGATTCTGAATCCGAGAGCTCTTGGCGCGCCGTACTGTTGGTGATACGCGATTCCGTCGCCCGCGAAAGCTTAGTGCCCAACTTCGATCAGCTCGGGATGTGCTTGGCACAGGAGGATGGCGTGCTCTGGTGATTCTACCTTCTCAGAACATAGCCGACACAGTCTTTCTGCCCGGGGCACGAATGCCCGCCCGCACACGGCCAGAGGCTGACCACCAAACAACATCCAATACCACACTCGTCGCCACCCTTTGACACCCCGCCCTAAAGTGGTACGAAGGCGAGCTGTACAGTGTTTAACTGTACAATTGGCGTTGACGCTTCCTGAAACCAGATTCACCTCACACAGGGGGTGTCACCTAGTCTCCCGTAGTCAGCCTACTATAAAGCCGCAACAAGTTCCGTTTATATTAGTCTGATTTCGGTCGCGCGTGACATGTAGGTGATGGACCTTCGTCCTAATTAGGAAGAACCAAAAAGGAAATTCGCTTTGGGAATAGCATGGCACAGCCACCTCAGCGTCTCTGCCTGCGACATTCAATCGCGTTGACTCAGTACATGCGCGCTCGTGTCTTCTACATCTTTTCCCGAGCTTTTTTGGGTTACCACAACCAGATCCCAGCTGTCTAAGAGCTTGCATACATCTGCAACATGATAATAGTATTATTGAAGGCTGTTGGAAGGCTGCAGGATTTCCCCCACAAGTTTAGCCCTTTCCGAAAAGGAGAACTTCAAGCCAGTAACTTTATATTCTACCCTGAGGAGAAATAAGCCTAGGAAGAGCGAAATGGCGCGTAAATTGTATGGGCTACGCTAAAGTCGCGTCGATTTTAATGGCACGTGCTCCCGGGAAAACCCGAATACCCATCATCTACATCGGGGTGACAACCAAAAACAGACTAGGTGTCACCCGATGCATTCCAAAAGATCGACCTCCCTGTTGGGGGCTGTTTACTTGGACCGTGGTCAAGGGCTGGCCGGCACCACGGCATGCTACCCAAAATGACAGAGACTCGCTCGTTGCTCGCTCGAGTTCTTGACTTCAGTGCTCGTCCCATCAGTAAGAGAACATCGTCAAAGCAAACGTTTGGCTCTTTCAACGTTGTTCCCGGTCATTTTCTCGCGACCTTGCATGTCGGTGGACCGACCCGTGTTGTCCTGAGCACCAGACCATATTTGAAGCCTCGACCTAGGTGACCTGCGCGACTCGCGGAGCGAGGTTGGGAAAGCGCATCGGATGTCAGTGCATGCCAGCAACTCTGTAATGATGTGGTACTGCAATCGTCTTGGAATTTCTGGAACTGATGACATTGAAAAGTTATTGGGAGTGCGGGACTCAAGGAAAGAGCATTGTTCATTGAGGCTGAATGCCACACTAATCATCCAAGAACATAAGGAATGTAGATAATTACGATGTAGTACACGGTATTAATGAAGTTGTGCATCGATGCCAAGTTGCTGTGGTGCCGGCCAACGGCACGTCCTACCACCACGGTCCAAGTAAACAGCCCCCAACAGGGAGGTCGATCTTTTGGAATGCATCGGGTGACACCCCCTGACCTCACATATTGCCAATTTGTGCGCCGCTCGTTCTCTACAGGAATGCTCTCAGGTCACCCGTCCCCTGCACCTACGTAACGCTACGAGCAGCGCGCGCGATATTGGGCTCCTGCTGAACATGTAACCCAACGAATGAGTCTCCTGTAACTTACAGGTGCGTTTCGCCGTATACATTTTACCTGACCATGTTCAGCTAATTCGCGTTCCTGTCAGTCGCCTATTTCTCACGTCCTCCATGATCTCATCCGCATTAGACCCTGCTCTAGCGTACTTGGGGACAGTGAATCCTTCAATTAGAATGTTCAACCCACAACCGAATCCCCTTTTCTTGCCAAATAATGGGTAGGTCTTCATCCCGTCTCCGCATAATTCGCGTACGACTTACTTGGAAGTTGAAGCTGAAAGCCTTAATTCGGGGATCACGCAGAAGCGGTAGTGAGCAGCCAACAGGATGCAGGTCTGTGTCACGTTGTCGTGGCCCGCGGACAAGATGTGGTAAAGGACCGCATGAAAAGGACGGGACGGTTACGCGAGGCGTTCTTGCCCGATCGTACGCGTAAAGCTCCGGCTCGGGATCTGACGCCGTTCAACTTTTACCACCTTCATCATCATGACTCTTCTGCTTCTGTACGCCTTGAGGCTCCTCTAGTTGGCTCTTCGGTGCTACGCATGCTCAAGGTAGACTGAAAAGGATGGCCATTCGTTACCCAGCTCCCTTCTGGTGGCTCATGCTTCACAGACCGCGCCGACAACCTGTGTGGAATGCTATGGCGCGCTTCAACCTTCCTAAGAAGCTAGATTCGGGACTTGCACCCGGGTGACGCATACATCTCGACAATTTTACGTCCATCTCCAGCGTGTTACGGAATGCGACGATCCGGCTAATGCCTTGGAAGCAGTAAATCCGGATCACTGCCTCCAGTAAACCGAATCATATATACTCTAGTACTGGACTTTCATACACAGACATGGATCCCGCCTCAAATGCGACGATCACCAAGCTTGTGGCAGAAGCAGGAGAGCCGCCGCTCATCATATTCCACGGCACGTACCGTATCCTTTCAGCAGACAATGCCACTCACGATATCATCTCCAGGTGCGGGAGGTCTCGCTCTGGACTTTTTCAAATATCGACGCCTCTTCACCACCGCCGTATGGGTAGTCCACAACGAGACACCCTTGGCCGACTTCACCACCCTCGTTCAATTCTACACGAACAAAATTAAAGAAGCGCAAACCTCTGGCCCATACCGCTTCACAGGCTACTCCGGGTCCAGCATGATCGATCTGGCGGTGGCTCGAGCTTTCGAAAGATGCGGCGACGTCGTCATGCAGCTCGCCTTCCTCGACCACTTCCCTACTCACCACCTCTACCAATCAAACTCCATCGGCAACCCTAATCCTCGCACTGCCGGCGGCCAGCAGAGGCTCCTCGAGCGCAACATCTCCACCGTCCTAACGCTGTGCGCCCTTCATCACACGAAACAGGTACAGGCGATGGTCAATGCTCTTGAAGAGCTTGAAGGGATTCCTCCGCACATGCTCTCGATGGGGAGAAATATCAAGTCAATTACCCTCCTGGTCGGAGAGTTTCTTAATGACCTGACAACGTGCGCATCTGGGATGCAGAGCGTGGGGTTGCTGCGTCGGTGGGTTGGGGAGTTGAAGGCGCCGACTACGGTGTATCTCGCGTCGCGTGGGGCGGTGCTGCTGTGCGATTACGATTGGGGGGATTTGGGTGGGCTTGTGAATTTGGTGAAGAAGATCGAGGGCACGCATTTTGATTTTTTGATGGACACTGGGCTGGTGTGTGATCTGCAGAAGCCTGAGCATACGTCGTCGAGGTTGTAATGTTCGCCTCGCTGGATTGGAATGGGATGGTATGAACGTTTCGAGACTACATTCCGGAGTATGGCGCGCTTAGTATGAATAAGGATATGTTGAGGATTTCCGTGCCAATTCTTCTAAGGATATATAGGGTGGATCTGGCCTGCTACCAGAAGAAGAGTCAAGCTAGTCAAGACCCAAGAAACAGGCCCATAACGTGATTGTATGTCACTAGTGCTTTTCCCAGGTGTGACATTAGTCATACTTTCCTGCTTTATGACCTCCCCTCACCAAGACAAAAAACAACGTCTGACTATTGGTTTGGGTGTCTCCCCGGCTAAGGAGACTGTGCACTACATGGATTCGTTGCAGTCTATAACGAGCCCGAAACTTGCAGTCTGGGAACGTGGTACTGGACGTCTATCGCGCCACAAAAGCACATTCGTTCTTCTCCCCACAGAAATCCACATCCACATTTACTCATTTCTTCTCTCGCCTTGGTCCTTGTTCTCGGTTACTCTCGTGTGCAAGCGGATACACGATATATGTACCGATTTGATTTATAGGGACCCTCTGAGCCTCAGTCACTCGCATGGTTTAACGCCCTGGAAGCATCACTTCATCCAGTGCCGAGACCAACTCGTCGAGCTGCTAGACAACCGCCAAGATCTGGCAAATAGACTACGGGCGTTCCTCGTGGTATTCGAGAGTAACAGACAGTGTATGAGTATCGCATCCTTGGCTCCATTCCGCTGGAGTTCGGCGAGACAGTTGACAGTTTTATGGTTATACGTTCACAAAGCAGCGTACTTGCCTTGTTCTCGATCCATTCCTCCGCACATCCTACACAGTCTTCTGCAGGATATAGCGCATCTATGCCCCAACCTTTCTTCCTTACGGATCGACCTAGAATCAGAACGAAATGTACCTTCTTCAAATGAGGTTTCAGAGGATCTGTCTAGTACTGCCACGTACTCCACGGCACTTTACCCTATGGGCGGAAGGCAGCCAAATTCAACTTTGCCTGTCGCCTATGGCCTCATCGGCTAATTCTTTGTCCTATGTGCACCTAAACATTGCCAGACAGGCTATCGATGTTCGTTCATTGCCTGTCTGCCCCAACGCAACAAAAGTCGTTCTTCGGTCATCGAAGCCTGCGATAGAAGTGCAACAACTTCTGCAAAGGGCATTCCCTGCAGTAGAGGACCTCAATGTTTCCCTTGACAGCTACAAGCAGGACCCTCACCCTTTCGATTTCTCTCTGTCATCACCTTCACTTGCCCATCTATCTGTATCGCTGTATACCATCGGCCCACTACCACCAACACTTCGATCGCTCTGTGTCTCTCGATCTTGGCGCCGTGCTATCCCTACTGCGCTGTCCGTACAGGCATTGCTTCTGGATGATCCAATACCATCAGATAAAGATCTAAGGGCGTTGGGTGCTTATTTTCCTTCGCTGCGCTCTCTCCACATGCGCAACATCTACGCAAGACCAGTTACCATAGAGGACCTGGTCCGTAATATGTTTCCCTTTCCTTCAAAAATTTCCCTCGTCTGACTATGCTTACAGTCACAGCTCCCTTCCCAAATAGCCCTTTCATTTCCGCTGCTGGAAACCCTGATCATGTATATTGAACGACTTTTTCTTCGACCACGGCATGGGCCTAGGAATCCTAGGCCCGATGATCTTGATGAAGTTCAACAGAGTTTAGCGGTACAGTTCTTCGACGCGTGTCGCAGCCTACAAGTTATCTCGTTCAATGGGATTCCCGACGACGACGATTCAACGAGACTCGGCTATTTTCGTCAGGTATGGGTCAGATGTTCGGATGACAATGGCGTCGGCGCACGTATGTCCTCGAGTGGCAGAGCAATGTTGAAACGGAAGCTTTCTGAGTAGTGGGGTGATGAAATGTGAGGACAGCATGGAACTGGCATGGGAGCACAAGTTGCAATGTTTGAAAACTTGTATACTAGCATGAATGGACTTTTCCTCATTGCGACACTACTTACCCTCATCTACTTCACCAACATTTCCCGTGATATAGTACGCTTCGTCACTCGCTAGGAAGTAGCGGCAACATCCGACGGTTCATGTGCGCGCCTCGGTCAGCGAGGATGGTGTTCAATGGCGTACAGGAATGTTAGCGTGAAGTCTTGCGCACAGCAACACAGTGTCTCAGTTTAAGTTGCATCCTACCGGCAGACGTGCGTGGAAACGAGTACAAGCTGAATCAGACGCACGTCGCAGTGTCACAAAAGGAGGTGGAGTATAGCGCCGCGCCTATCAATAAGGACATGGCAGAACATATTGAAGATTCCCGTACTGATACCTCCCAACAAGTAAGGACAATATTTAGGGCGGATTCAGTCTGCTGCGCCTTACCCGAAGAGATTGTTGGCTGGCGGACAGGTTTGTCGTCGTCGGCGATCAAGTCGATGACTGCCTTTGCTCTCCCTGTTTGGGTCGGTTGGCTTCTGTGAGCTCCGAGACAGAGATTGGGGTCCATTTACAAACTAAATAATTTGAACGCTTACTGCTGTTAATGGGTTTATTCGTTTCGCTGTTGTGGTCGACTCCGGGTTGTTCAGCGAGTTTATTTTGAGCGCTGCCTTGGAAGTCTTTTCCGTTGTCGTCGTTCTCTGACTCGAGCTCTTTGGCGGCGGCGACCTTGGTGCCATGAATCATGATGGTAAGAGCCGAATTGTGATTGTAGGGAGAACAAGATGATGGTCGAGAAACACGTCCTGTCACAGACGCGTGATCGTTTGTTTCCGAAAGTGTGACATTAGTCATACTTTCCCACTTTATGACCTCCCCTCACCCAGAAGGAAAGATACCATGGCACTGTCAGTAATTAGTATCAAGTGAACCAAAAGAACATCTGACCATTAGTTTAGGTCTCACAGACTATGTCTCATTAGACAAATACCCAGCTACTCTCTCCTCCAGTGACTTCAGATTGCACAAAAAATCAGATCCAGAGGCTAGGAAGAAATCGTTCATCCATTTTGCCCGTGTTCTTGCGGCCCGTATCGCGGAATATGCGGAGGGCCAGATCTCTGCGGTCCCGAAGCCTGATGCGTCTGTTCAGGAATGGAAATTCGCAGGCGTCTCAGAAGATGCTCTATTTCCTCTAGAATTTCTTCACGGTATGAAGGAGTTTCAGAACGAACCGTCTTACGAAGGCTACACCAGTAGAGAGCAGTGGGAAGAGATATCCTCCTCACCTGACCAGGCCGCTGCGATCGTCATTTATGCCATGACCAAGCCTTCGAAACCATTCCTTTACTTGCCGACTCTCTTATACCTAGCACAACATCCCCGTGTACCCATGTCGGAGCTTAGATCTATCTACACGTCTGGTAGATGCTCATTATCTTCTCGTTTCAGCTTGCTTATTTTCTCACAGTTAACGGAGATTCTGGCCTCGACGTATACGCCCTGGAATGGACGTTGAACCGATATTTGTTTCTCAACCTTGTCCTTGCCCTCGACTCTGGAGAGTCATTTGACTCAGGCAGGGATATGCCGTATCGGCTCAAAATCCAGACGGATGTCCAACAAACGGGGGCATGGTCCTATTGCGACGAAAATCTTCACCGGGCATTTTGGGGATCCCGTGATACTGTACCAGAGCAGCTGAAAGATCACCAGGCAAGAGCAGCATATAGCCATCGATGCTTCTCTGTGCTGGTGTCTTGGTACGCCGTGATGTCCCAGGCAGTGGCCAGAGACAGAGCTATCAATCTGCTGTCAACCACTCCTTGTACCACGGACGAACTCACAAGTTCAATACTGTATCATCTGTTCATGATCTCACCGGTCTTTCTTCTCCCCGGCGTTGAGGCTACGCACGGGTACCTTTATTCATTGCAGTCTATAACGAGCCCGAAACCTCCTTCGTCCTCGTCATTACCCGTCGAACATCCGGAACGTGTCACCGGACATCTATCGCGCCGCAAAAGCGCATTCGTTCGTCTCCCCACAGAAATCCACATCCTCATTTACTCATTTCTACCCTCGCCCCGGTCCTTGTTCTCGGTTACTCTAGTGTGCAAGCGGATACACGATATATGTACCGACTTGATATATAGAGACCCTCTGGGTATCAATCATTGTTCGCCGTCCGACCCTCATAACTTCCCCTACCCCCGAGATCGACTTATCGAGCTGCTAGACGAACGCCATGACCTGGCAAATAGATTACGGGCTTTCTCGGTGGTATTCGAGGATAACGAACCGCCACAGTATATGGACATTGCGTCTGTAGCTCCATTTCGCTGGAACTCAGCGAGGGAGTTGACAACTCTGCAATTACTTTTTCACCCAACAACGCTCTTTCATGATCATCGTTCTCGATTCTTTCCTCCGACGATCCTCCACGTTCTTCTGCAGCATGTAGCGCGCCTATGTCCCAATCTTTTGTCCCTAAGGATATTCCTAAAATCAGACTATATGCTTCCTTTAAATGATGTTTCAAAGGATCTGCCTACTGCCGCGTACTCCACGGAACTAAAGCGGTTTTCGCTTTCTTCGCGCCTTAAAATTCCACTTTGCCTGTCGCCTATGGCCTCGTCGTCCACTTCTTTGTTCTACGTGAACTTGGACGTCCCTGAAGAGGATTTCGACATTCATTCCTTGCCTGTCTGCCCCCACGTCAAAACAGTCAAGCTCAGCTTATCGAGGCCTGTGATAGAAGTGCAACAGCTTCTGCGAAGGTCGTTCCCCGCAGTAGAGACCCTTCATGTCAGGGATTTCAGTAGAGACCGCCACCCTTTCGATTTCTCCCTGTCGTCACCCTCCCTCGGTCACCTATTTGTATTGTTCTATACCGTCGGCCGACTACCACCCACACTTCAATCGCTCGGTGTCTACGTATCTTATAACTTCGCTGCCCACTGTGCTATAGCGCTGTCCGTACAGGCATTGCTTTTGGACGGTCCAATACCATCAGATAATGATCTAAAGGCATTGGGTACTTGTTTTCCTTCGTTGCGCTCTCTCCATATGTGCGCCTTCCTCGGAACCCCATTCACCGTAGAGGACCTGGTCAGTAATTTACTTCCTTTTGCCTCAAGAGTTTGCGTCATCTGACTGTGCATACAGCCGCGCATCGCCTTGCGGCTCACTCTTTCATTTCCGCTTCTTGACACTTTTATCATTGATGTCAAAGCACTTTCCCATCGCCCACGACGTATGGACTATCCTATGCCGGATGGTCTTGATGAAGTTCAACAGAGTTTAGCGGTACAGTTCTTCGAGGCGTGTCGCGCCCTACAAGTTATCTCGTTCAATGGGATTCCCGCTGAGGATGATTCAACGGCCCTCGGCCGGTTCCCTGGCCGAGTATGGGTCAGATGTTTGGATGATAATGGCGTCGGCGCACGTATGTCCTCGAGTGGTAGAGCAATGTTGAAGTGGAAGTTTGCAGAGTACTGGCAGTATGATGATGTGTGAGGAGATCATGGTAGCACAGGTTGTAGAGCTTGAAACTTTGTAAGACTAATATACCGATTTCTTCTCATTGCGATGCTAGCTTGGATACATCGCACACCATCTAGTTCGACGAGATTTCCTGTGATATAACACGCTTCGTCACTCGCTAGGAATGCGACGTTTGCAGCAACATCAATATTTAGAGTAAATCCGGTCTGTCAATGAGTGGAACTTTTCTAATATGGACACGAACACGATTTCTTCTTTCTCTGAGGGACATCCACTGAGGATTCGAAATGCCATGTCTTGAATATCCGCTGCAGCGCGAGCGAACTGATGGTTCGCATCAAGGAGTAAAAACACGTGGCGTGCTCTGTCGATGACTTCCATTTTGGTTCAACCAACTTCATGGTACGGACGGCGGATGTCGGCGGAAGTGGACCAGCGAAAGAAGCAACATTTGCTTCTTTCCTTTCGACCACGACCATGGATGCTTTGACCCCGCCAGAGGTCGCCGCCATCGTGTGCGTGAGCGCGCCTTGTTATCTCGACAATGAGCTGACTACGCGCCACAGGCATGGATCCATGTTTCTCGGACTGCTGATAAACGCGATTCTCTATGGGATTATGATCGCCCAGATATTCCTGACCTGTATGCCCAGCCGGCGCACTGGCCACCGCCGTCGAAGCGGGTGCGATACATCCCGAATTTGTTGAATTCCACAAATTCAAAGTCAGTGATTGGCGCTGCTTCTGTCGTACGTCCAACTTACGTATCGATTGTAGGAGGTAGTCATTGTCTGGCTCGGGTGCGGGTGTGTTTGTGACATTTTCATCACAACCTTCCTCGTCTTGCATCTGTAAGCTGCTTAGCCGCCATGATAACCACAACTCATTACGACGATGCTCAGGGTAAGCGACGTCTAACCATTGCGTCGCTCGTCATAACGCTTTATTCAGAGCAGCAAGAAGACTGGCTTTGAGAGCACGGATTATGTCGTGGACAAGATTATTAGGAGTGAGTATTAGGCGTTCTCTGTAATCCGCTTCGTCATCCTTGTTTACAGCGACGGTCCAAACTGGACTCACCACATCCATATGCGCAGTTGTAGACCTCGTCACCTTCCTAACATTGGTAAGCATTTCCTGCTCTCACCTGCTTTACTTATCAGGTCATGGATCATTAGAATAACAGAGTGTACGTCGGATAGACGCCCTGCTCAATCTGACTCACGCTGTTTATTGACAGCCACTTGATATTCAACTTTCCGCTCTGCAAACTCTACACCAACTCCTTGATGAGCAGCCTTAACGCGCGCGAGACCACTTCCGCCGGCACGGGAGGTAATAGTAGAGGGAGTACGACGCTATCAGTGTCAAATCGACTGTCAAAGAATACGATTAATTCGGTACGTGTTCCTACTTGTTCTCAGTCTTCCTTCATTTCTCCCTTCTCCTTCAGCCTCAGTCTCAATTGAGATTCGACTCTGACTCTGGTCCAGGGGGTAACGATATAGGTATCGAAATGACGCCGGTGTCGAAGCACCGGGACTCGTTCGGATCGTTCACATCTCGGGATTCGGTGTCTGCCATGCCTTGGAAAAGCTCGCAGGAGACGTGTAGGCCTGGGACGGACGCCGTTTGATTTGGACTCTTGTTGCCTTGTTTTGTCAGCTTGTACAGATTTGTATTATGAACTCATCTTCCTGTAGTTTACGCGTCGCGAGGCCTTCCACCGCTGTTCACCATTGCGATCGAAGTTAGCTTGAAGGGCGACATGGCGCGCGGGTATCGACGCTCGCACGCATTCTCTTCGGCGCAGCCATCACAGAAAGTGCGCGCCGCATGTACGCGGTTACATGGGCGGCAAAGAGATACACGGCTTTGTGCCGAATGAAAGTAGACCTACCTACAAAGATGTAAGGCCTCACAAATTGATAAATGGGTAGACATTCGATGTATGGAATTGTGAAGAACGTAAGTCCTTTGTATGTACCTTTGTATGTAGCCTTGTATGTACCTTTGTATATCCACATGTATACAGCTTTGTATCTAAATTGTATACAACTTACATGTGGTATAGCTCCTTCGTTCGAGCTCCTGGGTCAGCATCGCCTCGGTCGCGGTTTGCGGCTACGCGCGACATGCACAGTAAGCCCCCAAACGAAGATTGTACATTTCGGCAAGGCGGTGCTTCACCTAAAGAGGCGAAGACCAATACCTTGTCTGAAAATCTGAATCTTTACTGCAGAATCAGGCAGTAATGATGTCGTAGAAGCCAACGGACTGAATGAAACGCCCTTCAACAACCGCGGCTTCAGCTGCGTCGTCGGCTCAACATTCGGTCCATGTGTTACTGGCAGCGAGCTCACGGGGGTATTTACCTACGACCGATTGTGCTGCAGATGCGCCCATACAACAGCTCACCGGCCATAAACCAGCAGTGATTATCCAAGCACCTTGGGCGTTCTGTCCTGGGGAGGTTGGGTGGGCGCCTTTAACTCCCTGCGCGGCCCGCCGCGGCTGGGAAGCCAATATCGTTCCACCGCTTCAATAATTCGGCCTCCTTCTATGCGTCTACATCTACACTCAGCACCTCACCTTCACCAAAAGACGAAAGTGAAGGTACTCACAAGATGAGATGGGCACAGTGTACAAACGGCACCAGCGTATGAGTAACAGCAATCATCGTCTTTCCAGCATCAACAAAGTCAACAACAGCCTTGGAAACACGTTCCGCAGCGAGTGGGTCCAACGCAGACAGTCCATCGTCGACGAGCATCAGTCCACATGATTCCTTCGCAGAGAGCACTTTAGTGAGCATGCGAGTTCTAGCCCACCGAGGTCAGTTTCATCAACACCAGGACAGATAGGATAGCTTGCATACAATAGTAGCCTCTGGAGCTCAGGCCCAGAGATCTTCGTTGGCATCCGGATAGGCTGTTCGTGGTCGCGTTCGGCCAACACAACTACGGGAATCGGGGCGCTAGAGAAACATGCGTTGAACCCCGTCGAGAAGGTTTCTGGGATATAAAGCGTATCCAGGCCGTGCTCTGGCCAAGTGGCATGCTTCGGCAAGGATGTCGTCTTCATATCCAATATCCGCAGGCGTGCTCATGAGGACGTTATCGCGGTAGGAAAGAGGGAATAGGTCGTCCGTCTGAGATAGAATAGCGATGGACTTGTGGAAGTACGCTAGGTCGATATCTTTAATGTTGGTGTCGTTGATGAGGATGTTTCCGCTGGTGCAGTCCATCAAGCGAGCGACGAGGTTTAGTAAGGTTGTTTTGGTGCATCCGTTATCGCCAATGATTACGATGAGGTCGCCAGGAGAGACGACGAAGGAGACGCGACTGAGAACATTACTGCCGTCCGTATATCCAAAGGAAACTTCTCTGTGGGAAGTGCGTGTTAGTAAACTCAATTAGTAACACGGCGGCGTTGAGACTAACGTGAAAGAAACTTGAGTCTTTTACTTGTCCGGCTTTCATCACGGGAGACATATCCAGTGGGAAGGCATCGAAAGAGCCATGAGCAGGCCTTTTCCATGGTTCGTTCTATCAAAATTGTTGTCAGAAAAAAGCAAGAAAACAAAAAAGAAGTAACTCACGGTTCCATGAGAATCGTACAGTTGGAACTCTGCACATTCTGTGCCGGATCTTACCATGTTGCCAAAAAGATCGCCGTCAAGATGTTCGCCGCGTGCGCGTTGAGTCTACCAATACTGCCGAGCGACGTTCAGAAGGCCAGCGATGCCGAAAGGAAAGGGAATATAACCAACAACGTTTTCGCAGTGAGCACCAATAACCCTTGAGTAATCATAACCTGACATAGGGAGTCTCCAGCGTGCTTATCCTCGAGGCACAGGCTAAAGATAGAAAAGACAATTGGCATTCATTTTCCTAAGTGAAAAAGGATACTCACTAATAAGAGCTGTGCGAATCCTAACAGTCCGTTCGAGCTTGTAGCTGCCGAGGACCTTCTCCAAGGCGTGCACAGCATTTTGCCGTTCTGGGCGAACATCATCGTTCATCATCGCAAATGCAATTGCAGTAGGTTTCGGGTCATCACCAGCTGTAGCTTGTTGGGTGTAGAAACCTTCCTGGCCTTGGCCAGCTGCCTGTCAACGTCATCGAGAGTGAAAGTTGCGGGCGTTTTGGGAGGAGGAGGGATGTAGATGGGTTTTTGGATAATGGCGCGACAACACGAGCTTCCTACGTTTTACCTTCCCTATCCCCGTGATCGAACCTAACACCGCCAGTGAGGCCAGCACCGATGTCACTGTTTAAGCTGAGGCCCATGGCAATAACGACGACGATCCACCGGATCGCCTAGGAGCCGCGACCAGGCGGACGTGAAGCTCTCGACGAGTTTGGTGGTGGTATGAGGGCCGGCAGTAGGGAGCGACAACGGACAGTCGCGAGCACGGTGGTGAGTGAATGATACGAACGAGGAGAGAAGGGTGAACCTTGGCAAGAATGCTCATCGTGCGAGCGAGCGAGGGGTAGCGGTAACAGAAGAGAAGTAGAGTAGGTGGCCAGTAGCAAACTTGTTGGGCATGGCAACAGAGGGACGGTGGCATCCTGGCGGCTGGCATCATATGCGAGTGAATCCTGCTTGGACATGGAATACGCATCAAAGTTCTCCAGCCCTTGCCCAGTGATAAACTCCGTATCATCGTGAGGTCCCTGCAACGCGTACAACGTCCAATGCATAAGATACGCCGGTACCTGCAAAGACAACTGCTCATTTACCACAGCCGGGGATATAGTCAACACGTCGCCAGCACGAAGCGGTCTTCCCTAATCAACAGTTAGTAGGAGAACAAAACTTTGAGTGCGTGAGGGCTCCACATACCTGATACCCTCCCATACCCATGGATGTGGAGTTTGAACTAAGATACCTAGGTATATCAAGGAAACCCCCGAAAATAGCAAGTAACACCTCAAATCGCCCGATGCGTGACTTATTATGGTAGTTTAGCAACCGCGCCAACGGAAATTCGATGCCACATGGATTCTCCTCATCATCGATAAAGATGCGTCCAGAGCCAGTTACAGGCACCGTTGATTGCGAATCGAACTGCGCCACAAATACCAGAGGACTAGACAGTTCGACCCTGGGAGGCATAACAAGCTCCAAGCCTTCACACGTTCGACTGTTTCCAACTCGGACGCGAAGATGTCCATGGGACCGCTCGGAGGAATACCAGACCTGTATCTCGGACAGGGAGCGCTTGAACCATCGCCTCAATACCGGTCGATATAACGGTTAGTGAGCTAGTAGAACATCATGAATGAGACGTCTAGAACAACCTCAAGCATGAAATATTTACCTTGGTCGACTCTGACAGAGACGAGAGTTGCAGTGAGATGAAGGACGATGCGGCCTAACAAACAATAAGAAACCGTTTAGCAAGGTCAAGTAGAGTGTTACTTACATCCTTGCTTTTCTGAACAGAGTCAAGGGAGTAGACAACCTGCTGTAATTCGACGGAAATAGCGAGCTGCCCGCCGCCGACCGCGCGTGGTGCCAGACATGCTCGCGGACATTGACCCATTCTTGTTAAGCGTGTGACGGGTGAGGGGTAATTCGATCCGACATCGCGAAGAATGCTGAGTGCTTTATAGCAGACAAACATGGAAGTAGGCCAGCGTTCCAGCCAAGGAGAAGAAAATTGTCGCAATGGATGAATACGAGGCGTGTATCACGAAAGGCTTGAGCGCGGCGCGTATTTTGGGTATATGACGCACTAGGGCAGGGAGGGTGGTGTACACCTATCCAGACTGGAGAGCGATTTATAAGTCTCCAAGAGATACTGCGACTTGGAGTCGGACAGTAGGTCTAAGCCGTCGACTTGTAGTCGAGTGGTGATGGAGCAAGCGGGACTTGCCGACTTGCCGATTCAACGCTTGAGCCAAACAATGCCAACAAGACTTGGCGCCTTCTGCTCTCTCTCTCTCGTACCACGACCATCTCCAGCTCGGATACAGTCCGGCGAGGATGGATGTCCCGCGGTCGACTGCGTGCTGCCGTTTCACGACGCAGATGATGCTCGACTGTATGTCGGCGCCGTTACCAGCATATCGCCTAGCAACACAGTCGAATACAGTGGGGTGGGTTTCAGGCGGTTGACTGTGTTGCTCCCGGAGGTGGAGGTGCATCTTCCGCCTACTCCGAATGCCACTGCTGCTTATAGTATGTGTAGGCGCGTCGCACCGTTGGGACTTTCTCTGAACGTGTATTACCGCGAGCGGTGGGCGTCCTTGTTCTTGTCACCGCCAAAGGCGATATGCTCAAAGCGCTTTGTCTAGGTTACGACTTGCATGTTTAGCGGTATCATCGTGTCCGAGGACTTTCTACGTAAGAGGGGTCTCACTGTACGACATGGGCTAGTAGGTTATCTCGCCTTTGTTTACTCATGCTGTATATAATCTTCCCGTCTTGCAGGTGCCACCGACTACTTTCGCGCTCGGCAAGCAGTTTGGACGGAAGAAGTCGGTGACTGCTAGGGCGATCGTCACGTCCATTGGCGCCATTCTGCAAATGGCGGCTAATGGCATACCGATGATGATTGTCGTCGTCGGCTTATCTGGCGGGTACGTCGTCTAGCTTCCTTGCTGGAACTCACGCTGACTATGACAAAGAGAATTTACCAAAGCGAGCTTACGAGGTTGTCGGCATGATGTTCGTTCATGTCGCTTCCTTTGCTTACATCTGCTGATATCGTTTATCGGCGCTCGCAGGTTGAATATCTTCATCAATGAGTTTGTACTATCTATCTGGTGTTTCTGCCTGTAGTTATTGTTGTACCATATTTATCCTGCTGTACTTTCAAGATGAATCCTCATATCTGTGGTTCCCTTAAGGACTGTGTGATCTGAAAGTAAGCGAAGAGATGGGCTAAGAGGTGCCTCCATTGGGGATCTAGCTCAGATACATTCAGGATACATTTAATATACAAGGCTGATTACAAGGAATATACAAAGCTACATACAAAGCTATATACAATGCTATATACAAAGGTTATACAAAGCTACATACAAAGGTCAATATAAAGGATATACAAAGGTCATACAAACAGTGTGTATTTCGACATTTATACTTTGCCTCCTTCACTTACACGTATGTACAAGTCGACTAGAGGCTAGGTCGGGCTTTGTAAGTACGTGTAACCGATGCGGGCGCATGCAATCAGCTTACATGCGGCACAGGGTTTCTGTGATGGCGCCTCTTCATACAACGGCCCGCCAAGGAGCCCGCATCCGTGGGTCTTACTCTGACGTCTCATTCCCGTGAACCACCCGTATAGCACTTGGCCCTCATTATTTAATCACCAAGCACCGCGCAGCTTCCGTCCAACGAAGAAATGTACTTTCTCTCTGTCATCTTCCACCTGCTCAGACCGCTATTTATTGACGGTCCCGAACCTCTCCCGCCCTCCGTCCGTGAACTATTTGACGATCGCATGGGTCTTTTGGAACGATATCCAATTATGACGCGCTCCTGGCATGTTTCCTTGCGCAGGATATCCCTTTTATCTCGTATACGCGGTGTTACCAATGCCGACACCAGTTCGGCGGCGCTTTATCGCATGTACGAGATGCTCGTCCTGGACTGGACCACCATGTTCAGAAACGAGCTCGAATACTTCTGGGGTATCCGCCATGAATGGGCCGTCCGCGACATACCCGATCCCTGCGACAAGGATCCCCTTCGCTATGCCATCCTGGCAGTCTTGACCAAGCTCATGTGTCTTGCGTTCAACAGGAAGATTAGCCTGGGAATCCCACGTGATGCACCAGCAATCATTCAAAACTGGACGAGTTGCAGAGCCGCCCCCGCATTTTGGAGGTACCGCCCGAGTGGGCCCATCGGGTGCCCGCCGTATCTCCAACCGTGCGCATTGCGGATATGCATGGCAAGTTTCCCGCCGATGATGAAATATGCGATGAACTCGCTGAGATGGGCATCAGGATGGCTCAACCCCACATATATTTCATGTAATACACAAGTGGCGAGCCTTCTGGCACAATCGATTGTCAAGAATAGTCAGACGGACCCGACCATGATTGCTAACAATACTATATGATGATTTCGAGCTTTTTCAGCGCTGAGTCCATTCGAGTGTGTCTTGAAACTAATCAGCATTCAATGGTACGATGATGGATACCAATGATTACATGACAATCCCTCTTCTCTTCGTATGCTTTAGCAAGCTGCGCTGCATCGCGGATACGTAGTACAGATCCCGTACAGCATAGAAATATTCCCGCGCCATAAGAGATACATGGATCTTGTGCTCTAAACATGACTAGCCAGGTTTCAGACGCCTGGAGAAGGTCGAGTTGAACGACGTGACAGACAAGGTTGGACGATGATTACTCACCCAACGCATTGTTTCCAGACGCCGTCAACAAGCCCGAGGCTGTGCCCATCGCCAGCAGATTTGCACTCAAATTTGCTGGCTTTGGGTATTTGACGAAATGCGCCACTTTTCGTGTAAAGTCTTTATAGTACTTCAACGAGTAGGCGACAAAGGAGACCGGCATGAAGCCTGTGCGACCAAAGTCAATGGCAAAGACCTCGCCCTTGTCATTGATGATGAAGTTGCTGGGATCGACGTCCGAGGGACAGAGGACCAAGCCCTCAGTGATCTCGTCGGCAAAGTCGACGCTACGCCCCTGGGGAGCGACCAACTGATAGGACACGGTTAGTGCTTGGCACCGATGACGGCGAGTAAACGTTACCTTGTTTATTTAGGCCTGAAGGTTAAGGACATTGGCGTAACGGACGCTGGACAAGCCCTCAACGAAGAACTCATGACCGATAAGTCCGTTCTCGCCTACAAAGCCGGGCGCAGAGTCGGCTGGCGCGCGCAAACTCACGAGCCGACTGTAGGCGGCAGCAACGGCCTCGACATCTCCTGGAGCATAGCTCGTCAGGCTTGGCTGGCGGCTCGCCACTGTGGCGCCAGTGACATATTGCATGATGATATAGCGGCAGCTTTGGTCAACCAAGACAACGTAGACCTCTGGAACGCGGACGACGCTGCTGGTTTCTGCATTCACGACTTGGGCCACGGCGTGTTGAGTTAGGGCCTCGCCGAGCGTGAGCATGTGGCGGGAGCCGTATTTGATCCAGAACCGAGGAGTGCTCGTCGGCGGGAAAGATATGCCGTTCTGGCGGAAGCCAGCCTCGGCGCAAAGCTGAATGATCTGCTCACGCGACGGGAGATCCGCTGGGAAGTCCTGGCATCTGAACTCGAAAGGATCCGGCGACATTATAGTTCGCGAGAAGACGAAGTGGCGTCAGGCACAGCATTGTCCCTGAGCATTAAGCTTTTCATTAAACACCATGCGGGGGACCATACATTGGAACCCTCTCTACATACTCAGACACCTCAGTACGACTCCACTTGCGTGTGCGTAACTGCGCGCAATTCGACAACTCGTCCTTGTTGGGCTACAGGTTTGCCAAATCAACAGCATCACGTGTATCACAGTGCACTTCGTTTCGTTCTCTCACCTGGTGGATCAAGCGGGAGGCCTAAGCTTGAGAGATGCTCTTCCTCTTCCGGGAGACTGTCCCCCGCATTCCGTGCCATTAGGCGGGCCTTATTGATCTAGAGCTCAGGCTGCTTTTCCCTTTGAATCTTGCTGTATGAACCGTCTGCGGCTTCTTTCATTTGCGCTGGTAGATCTAACCTCTTCCGTTTGCGCTGGCTCTCGTTTCTTCCGGGTCGGAGAGAGCCACTTTCCGAGGTGGAGGGCTTATATATCTGTCTTGTCTCGGTTCCACGTTATTGGCTATTCCCCCGATGCTCCACGCCATTCTCATCTGCATGCTGACTGCCGTCGTCGTTGCGGCGGCGGCCCCTCCTTCGCAAGACACTATCGCGTCCACCACGCTTCCATACAAGTTCACTCTTGCGGCTCATAACGAGACGCTCCCCAATGCGAACTCAACGGGAGCTCCTCTCGTTTTAGGCTGGGGCGGTAAGCTTCCGTACATCACAAATCAATGTAAGCGCTACTAATAGACGTTCTGTTAGGTGCTTCTACTGGGTTTTCATACGAGATCACCTCGGTATATCCACCATTTGGGCCTTTCTAAAACCGTTTTCACTCAACAGTTGCCTGCAGACATATGCTTCGTATCCATACAACGAGTACCCGAACCTCTCATTGTTCAACGGCTCTTTGCGAGCATATCGCTCATCTGGAGAATGGATCACCAACGCCACTGAAGTGATGTCTGGCGGCGCGTTGGGCTGGGTCACTAGCAGGATGCCTATGAAGTCCGTCCCTCCAGCGTCGTTCTCTGTTTATGAATCGTCCACAATACTTGCGGTGCACGGAATCGCTCATCTATGGTCGCTTTGTCCCTCGTACGCGTTTCGTGGACAGAATAGGGTTGTTTATAATGTGTCGAAAGAGGCAAAGCCCGAGGTGGTTGGGTATCACCCGGAGGATTGCTATGCGGTTACACTGCATGTTGTCGAAACTACTGAACCCGCGAAGTTCTGATTTTTGTCTATGTATACGGCATTAATTCAAATAGTCATGTGGCGTCCTTTTACAAGGTGTCGAAATACGTGAACGCCAAGCGGGCGTGGACTCGATCTCAGAAGCAGTAGAGATATCTGGTTGAAGACTCAGTTTGGCGCGCATCGGCGGACTTTCTGAAAATATGGGGCAAACACCGATGTGAGTTGTCAGAGGCGATATCTATCAGTGATTGAGACTCAGACTGAACAGAAACTGTTTGCCGCTTAAAGCAATTGGGTACGCAGGTGACGGGTAGTTCTAAAGTACAGTTCTCGATTCATTGCAGTCCACCACCCAGGAATGTCAAGTGCGCTGCCTCGCGGGTACGCATTACAGATGGAAACTATTCCTCGTGGTGTTCCCGCGCCATAGGGGATGCATGGAGTGCTTAAAGCGTCCGACGCGTGCTCGTCTGCTCGAGTGCAATGGATTACAGGTGCCCCTTCTAACGACACACAACGACTTTACATAAAGCTTACGTTTCGCCGGCATACAGTGCATATAGGAACTGTATAGAAACCGCTTATACGGACTGGGGAAGACAACACCGTGGACTGAAGATGATACTGATCAGTAATCATGTACTGCACCCGCGTGAGACTTACGGTACATCAGCACTGGGAGCTGAATTCGTCGCTATGCAGGAAGAGAACTTGAAGGTCTCAATTCGTAAGAGGAAAGAAACCTCTTGTATAGGACTTGGAGCTCCTCAGTGGAATTAGAGGCCTGAATTCTATGCATCATTCTCAATCAGCTGAGAATGCTCATGCACTTTTCTAGTTGGTTCGATGTACAGTAGAGGAGATGTACTTGCATGGGTGAGCCGAACTTCTTGGTTACAGCAAATTGCAAAACGATAGGCGGATCCAAAACTGCCGTTGTGTGGGGCGGACTTCAAAATTTCGAATGGTCCAAACCTCCCTCTGTTGTATCTGACTTCACACCGTAATATAAGTACAGCCATTTGAGAGCAATAGTATTTCAGCAACTATAAGTCATTTACAGTGTCCAGACTAGTAGGAAATAGAGCAGTGAAAACGGGAGGTGGCGTAGCCGCCACGACTCGGCCAGATCAAAAATTTCAACTCCGCCACACACAACGGCAGTTTTGGACACGCCTATCGTTTCGCAATTTGCTGTAAAAGTCTCTGAGGTGTGTGAACGCTTTACTTAAGTATTGCTCGAGTGATTGTTGTGGCAAGTAGTGGCCGTACTGTAGCTCAGCTGGGTCGGAGATATCGGAGGCTCTAAGGCACACTAAGGCACATCCGACCACGGGCCGGTCTGTTGATCGCTGCCTATAAAACTTTAAAACATGCCTTTCTTGCCTTTCAACCTTCGGTCCTTCATGGCAACACACTCATTGTACAAAGGAAGGAGGAGAAAACTACCAGTCATGTTTGGTGTAATGCTCTAGTTGGCTCGGTCCACTCGCGGAAGAGCATCTGACCCAAATTCAATGAAACCGAGCAACCATCACACCCTATCCTACCATCCTCGCAAGCAGTGCAAGGGGCTTTGATAGCGATCTGCCAGCCCAATGCTTTCATCAGTTACCGCCATCTTGCGGAATCACTGATGCACCTTCCTTAAACCCAAGACGTTTCTCCTTTCTCTCACCACTGGATTGGCTATTTTTTCCATGTTGAATCGGCGCTCATTGACCTTTGTTTTCTGTGTCATTATACCTGCACTGGCGGCTGGGGAGGACTTCACGATACCCTCGTTTTGGCGCGTATGTCTTTTTGTTATGACCAAAGCTTCTACACTAACGACTCTTGGTGCAGAGACCGAATGTTACGCTATCTATCGACGACCGCATCTCAGCGGCCAGCAAGGCTATCGAGACTTTTTTAGGCAGACTTGCCAGCGATCAATTCGGTTTGTCGCGGCTCATTCGACGATTTTCCATCGTTCTAACGCCGGCTCAGGCGGTCAGGAATTCTACGGCCAGCTAGCCGACTTCGATGCTATTACCAATCAAACAACATATAAAGAAGACGTGACAAGATTCTTCACCTTAAATGTTGTGGATTTCGGGTACCAGTTGTGCGTCGATATTCTCTCTCGCGCTGCCTTCCACTTACTCGATCGACTAGTGTCAGTGCTTCCCACCATCTTATTACCAGTTCCCTGATGTTCTCCCGTCAAACAGGTTGATAATTCACTGTGCGTTTAGTTGCGAATTGCTTCATTATCACATCGTTTGACTTTGACAAGTGCCTACGGCTATGATGCCATCCGTGCATATAACACATATCAAACTTCGGATTTCCTCGACTTGGCCGTTGCTTCCTGGGCGTTTGGACGAAACTACACGCTCTCTGATGAACAAGTAAGCTCTGGCCGGACGCCCGTCAAGTCATTTGATCTGACCGCAAGGTGTGGGAGCGGTAAGTATAGCGATGTTTTCAACGTATTCTCAACTGATTGTGGTCACAGCATCAATGGCTGGTGGGACGTTTTGGGTACGTTCGATCACCATTCAAATCATGTTGTACTAGTATCATCGTGTTGACATCACTGCAGCAAATCGGTCAGAATGAGCATACTCTTACAACATTCTCAACTGGGTACACTTCTTCCTTCATTTCATTGGATCTCCTGTTGACCCCGTCACCAGATTATTCTTCATGTACGCTTCTCCGTCCGACAAGGTACAATTCTGACATCCTACAGGCTTTCTGCTGCGCTGAACGCAGTGTCTCCAAATGCAACCTATCTATCGGCTGCAACACAGTCGGCCCAGTTCATGCTCTCCAACTTTGTCGTATTAGAGCCCAACAGCGGAAGGGCGGCGTTATCTGCGAACGTGAGCGACTCTTGCTCGACGGACCGTTTCGGGGGCGGAAACTTTCGAGAGCAAGGAGCAGGGATGTTCATCGAGGGACTATCTCTGCTCCCGCCAGATACAGACATTGGGGGTACATCGGTAGCGGATCTGTGCGTATACCGCATTATGAGCGCGTGCGGTACTCTAATGCGGATTTCAGCCGTCGTCAAGCAGTCTTTAGAACACTGACAGGCAATAGCAAGTGTAGCACAGGAGATGGCGTTATAGGTATGTGTCTCGTCAAGGTAATCGAGTTTTCCTCAACCTCGAGCTAGACATGGGCAACGGTATCGGGAACCTGGAGATTGTTCGGGGGCTAGGGTCCTTATACAGACACAATACGACCCAGTCCGATCTGAGAGACTTTGTTCGTGACTATATCGGCGTTCAAGTGAGCCCATTGTTGTCTTCCACGCCAATTTCTTAATTCCTTTGTATAGTACAATGCTGTATCTGACCGGGCGACATCCGGAGGGACTATTTACGGAGGGTCATGGGCTGGCCCGCCATCTTCTACTTTTGATGGTGGCAATCAAACATTGGCGCTCTCTGCGTTGATCAATGCTATACCTTTAAAATTTGTGGAAGATTCCCCGTCGACCAATTCCTCGACAACCACCGATTCCCAGAGCCAAGGCGACAAGTCTTCCGGCCGTTCGTCTAACGCTGGTGTCATTGCCGGTGCTGTCGTTGGTGTACTTGCCCTCGTAGGGATTATCATTGCGGTGATTTTCTTAGTCCTTCGGAGGCGACGTTTGCGGAAGGCGGGCTCATCTCGCGATTTTCCCACTACCGACTATGTACCGCCTCCACCAATGCAGGACTATATACCTACGCAGCCGTCAGCGCAGACCTACCTATCCACGCAGCCGAATATACTAACTTACGCCTCCTCACCTCCGAATACGCTAAGCTACACTTCTTCACAACCGACGAGCTACGCCCCCACGGGACCCTCGATGCAGAGCGCCGTGCCTGGAGCGCCGCCGCCCTCCATGGCTACCAATCAGGAGCGCATAGTGCACGAGCCACCAGTACACCGCACATACAACGAGAAACGGGGACTCACTGCCCTCCACGCTTCTGCCCCTTCGTGGCGTTCTGAGTCGAGCGGTCAGGTTGCTTCGGGGTCGTCGGAGATTTCAGGATCTGCAATAGAAACGGCCGATCTCGTACGACTGTTGGCTGAGCGGCTGGATTTGGATCGACGAGCACGTGGCGCTCCTTTGGTAGAGACAGCGCCACCAGCCTACGATTTGGATGATGTTCGGCGGAGTTGACGTCTTCGCTTCTAATCATATGCTAGTCTATCTGTACAGTAGAGGAAAGTTGAGTGTTTCCCACCATATGGATCTCGTGGGACAGAAGTTCACAGATTTTGCACCCCGGAAAACGCAGACGTCTTTGCCGTGTTCGTTCCGCGCATTATTTTTGTCGCTCTTCGTGTCAGCCATGCAAATGCGATGGAGCTGATATGGGCTAGACGACAACCAAAATCCTTCGAGATACCGCCTCAGATCATTCAACTCTGTAACGAATCGAACACAAGATATCCAATCAAGACAGGTCCAGATAATTACTCTATTCATCTTTACTGAGATCCATGTCTACCATTTCACTTAATCACCAAACAGTCCACCGAAGGAAATAATGTTGTAGCGACACAGAGACCGAGTCCCTACGCCACACAAGATAATCGATCATCTTGGTTCGACACTTGGCATCGCCAGCTCTTGCACTTCGGCAACGCTTCAAGTTCCACATCAGGTTTCTCCTGTCAGCAGAAAGGTATATACGTCGTGATTCTCCTGAAACATATTTTCCAATCAGGAATCTTTAGTAGGTCCGGCCTCAATACGGCTTTGTCAAGATTATCGTGCCCAATTAAAAGTTACAAGGCTCGGTCCCTTCAGGAACGCTCGACCGTCAAAGCTCTGACTGGCGGTGCCGGACCTCCTCCCTTCTCCTTTCGCGGGGCCAGCATCCGAAGTTGACTCTCCTTGTATACCTTCCAACAGCTTTGAGCAGATTCTCCCATCGCTACTGTGATTTCCCACGATGAATCTGCCTACACAGGCCTCGTCTCCTCTCACTCAATAGTCGGACATAGGCCTGTACCGAATCGGCTGAGCTGGAATAGAAACAGCGAGTATTTCCCGGACAAGCTTGAAACTTAGACCAACAAAACGCCTACGCGCTGGCATTGGGAAAACTCTCTGTATATTTTCTCACAGCCTTCTCAGTTCGCTACTACGGATCTGGGAATTTTATGTGAGTAACGACACTGAAGAAGAGTTAAAACGGGGAATCACATGTGGTCGATGGTAACACTGGCGGAGTCCCATCCTCTTACATTCAAAGTCAGAACCATCGGGCGAGGCCATGTCGCTTCGATTCGGACTTCTCTGCTCCGGTGAGACAATCCAACGAGAGAAGTTAGACTGATTGTCGAAAGCTGCTTGCCTAGACCTTGATGTGAGCTTTGGTTAGCACTCAAGGAACGTTTGAACTCTTTCGAAGTGAAAAATCTCATATAGGCTTTACAACGGGTCGCAATCTCAGCGACTAATCGTATCATGATTCATGTCAAGCACACTTTCGCGCAAATCTTCGATTTACGTTTTTAGCAGGCATGCATTGTCTATTACAGTCGACTTATTCGTCGAGGTAGCTTCTGAGGCACTGTCTCGACCTATCTCTTTCCCAAAATCCTTCCCGAACTCTACGACTATGGACTACTCGTACGGTGAGCCAATGTATAGATCATCATTGCCGTGTGTAAATGCAACGTATCCGCAGATTCTCAAGCCTTCCGAGATGCCAGGACCTTTGTTTACTCTCAAGGTGATCCGAACAACGATCCCGATGTGCTGTATTGGACCCAGCAAGGATTCCCAAACATGTCTTCTCCTCAAACCGTTGCGTCTGCCGTGATATTGTATGCGCAGGAAATTCTCATTGTTGCCTGCTAGTTAAACTCGCATCTTATTCACGACGGACCATCGGAGAGGTCAAGGGATTTTGAATCCTCGTCTCTCGACCCGCGGGCTACTATGCCGCCAGAACACATGGAACCCGGCAGATACGTCGCCCTACAGGACTTTCCGATCTTCTCCAACGTCTCTACCGCCCGTGATGGCTTTCCCGACAATCATGAAGACCATCAAATGCTCGGAAATGTAAGTCGGGAGCTTCACTGGCATGTTACAATTATCTGCTCACCGACTTCGCACTCAGAGTCAATACCGATCGTTAATAGCCCTGAGGCCCCCTCCTCCCCCGACAGGCGCTCCCTTGTTTTCAAGTTTGTCTCCCCGGAATTCTTGCGGCGTGGTATGTGAGGTACAAATAGAGAACACGCACTAACACGTCGTAGAGATTGGGAAGGCGGCAACCTAGTTCGTCCCTTCTGAAGGACCTTCGAGTTGAACTATTCAGTGCCGACACTATATTTCAGTCCACCGATGCCGCCTTGTTCTTTGTTCACGAGGATATCATTCAAGGAGCCTCATCCAACTCGTTCGGATCCTTCTTGAAACTCAGATCTGTGCCACCTAAGGCTATCAAGGTGGACATAGACTCGGGAGTTTTGAATCTGATTATTTTTGCAATCTACAGTGCCCTCAGCGCCAAACATTATGTCGTGGACGACTATGCTCTGCCTTTACCCGTTAGTCATGAGGCCTCGTTGTCGGCGCTTAGTTTCACTGTAGAAGCGATGGGACGGTATGGATTGTCCCCAAGCGACTTTATCTACTCGTCGAGTGCGCTGTTCAAGGAGCTCTACCGCCATGCTCCCTTTCACCCGTTGGATGTCTACACACTGGCCGCTCACTATGATCTTCTCCAACTTGCGACGGCAGCATCCGCTCACCTTCTATCACTCGACCTTCGCAAGATTTCTGTCGCACAGTCCCAACGCATGGGCGCGACATACTATCGGCGATTGAATTTCCTCCACACAAGCAGGCTCGCCCAGCTCAAAGAGATCCTTAGCGGGGGCCCTCCTTCCGGGCACCCTTTTGATTTACTGTGTACAAACGTATCCCAGCAAGACATGCGAAGCAATTGGACCTTGGCCATCATTGATGTCATAAGGAACGCCACACCTGGTTAGACTCATTTCATCGTTCTTGTATTAGTACTGACGAGATCGTCAGATCTGTCGCCCGATTACTTTAAAGGTCAAATGCGGTCATTTGTGGAGAGCGTCGACTGTGTCACCTGCCGGAATCAGTGTTTAGCAAAAATTAATGATGCCGCTATTCAATGGTCGAAGGTGAAGGTAAGTAATCATCATCAGCATGTATTCTTCGACCAACAACGCTTACAGCACACCATTTAATGGTTAGGGTCGACGTTTTTTTTCAACATGTGTGGTGGCGAACTGGACACTATATTGGATGATATACGGTTTCTGATGGTACGAATTGAGCCATATACTAGCCTTCCTACGCTTGAACGCTTGAACGCGTGCCGGATATCTAGACGAGCTCTTTAAAGGCGTTGCATACTCTCGAACAGATGACCCGGATATTTGGGGATGCCTTCAGACTCGATATCCATGTTTCGCTGACTTGCTTGGTCGGTGCAGATGGAAATTGGGGTGCGCGTACGACAAACTGGAAGGCTGGACAGAGGAGGCACAGAATCGATAGCAACCAAGTGAGAACGTTTCACCGTCTCAGAGGACATGAATGTGCAACGGTCTCGCATCACCGACTTGATGTGGCGTTAAGAACGAAGAGATCGACGTGAACACGTAAGTTGCGGAGTTAGTAGTAGATCGTACGTGGACAACGCAATCGCCAGAAGCACCGAGAGGCAATGTTTATGTTCTCGGGGTTGTCCACGCGGATTCTGATTCTCAACGGCGAGTTGGAATGATTACGAGAAAGGTAGTACTTCCTCAGAATAGTGACGAAGTGGGAACATGATCATGCATGGAGCGTGGGAGGACGAATGTTGGCCAATAAGGGAGTCGTTTATGCACCCTTCAGTTGCGTTAGAGACTTATTAGTACCTAGGTCATCGATGAAGTCCAAAACTCGTCGGTCGGTTTCTCTTCAAGGCCGTTATCCAATCAACTGAGATAGAGCAAGGCTCCAATCAAGTCTTCAATATTAAAGGCTGCTCGTAACACCTGAGAAGGCACGGGCCGAGATGCTCGAGGCGTGTGTGATGCTTGGGAGAGTGTGTATATATATGTCGCGTGCAAGCTAATAGCACGAGCCCCACGAGTTTGTCTGCCCTGCCGCAATGCAAGCCTGGAGACTGAAGACTCAATGCTAGTGAAGATAACGTGAAAATAGAGCACGCTGGCAGCGGTGCTTTTCGATCGTCCTCGAACCGATGTTCGACTTTCTGAGGAGGTGTTCTATTTACCTTACTGGGAGGCGGACGTTGGACCTATTAAGAATTTGTATACCTGAGATTGAAAGTGCAAGACGATAACTCAACTGTGGTACGACGATACAAAAGCGAACAGCAAGTTCTTGTCCTTGGTTTGAATCAATAGGCATTAATGACGATAGCCATGACAGACAACGGGAACCTGGTCCTACATTGAAATACAGTCTGGCTGCTCTCCAGAGGTAATCTTCTTCCGGCTCTGAGACGAAGAAGAAGCGAAGAACTGATCGATATTTAGCGCCACAACGGCGATAGCATCTATCCCGCTGACTTGGCATGTGTGCATTACAACGTGAACGATCTCTAAATATTGACTGCCCCAGAAGAAGTCGAACGTCGAACTAGATACCAAATTGAAAAGGTGTACATTCTATAAGTAGAACAAAGTTTACATCAAGAAGTCAGTGAAATGCATATGTAGTGTATGAGAGTCAAAGTTACTGATATGTCCATGCCACTGTCACACAGGCGCAAGGCAAGCGATCTAGCGCGCAATACAGACACACCTATCCGCGAACTCGCTCCATTTGTTCGTAACGGCATCGACAACAAAATGCGCCACATCCCTCCTGGAGACTGTCCACGCGCCGGGGACATCGCCCTCAGCGACCCGATACGGTTTCTTATTGGCGTCATCCCCCGTGCACTTCCCATCGGTCAATAGTGCCGGTCGTATTACAAGCACGTTCTTCAGAGATCCCGGAGCGGGGAGACCTTCTCTCTCGGTCCAGTTCTCGCCCATGATCTCCGAAGTGGGCTCTCCGTCTTCCTTCGCGTTCCAAGACCATCCGGTGCAGTATCGCAGAGCGCGCTCAGCGCCGACTTTATCCTCGTGCGGAACGGCGAGTAAGTAACCGTAAACAGGTTTCAACGCCATGGGAAGGGACTTGTGTGAAGTACGCGTGAGGCCGTTGGAGGAGATTATGACCAATTTAGGTGTGGCGGAGGAGGGGATGGAACAGAGGAGATTGAGGAGGCATTGAGTGACAAGATTAGGCGGCGTAAGAACGAAGCCTTTCGTCAAATGATATGTCGGTGTCCCTCCTATAAGTGGGAGAGAGGTTAGTTCAATGAGAGGCACGACCAGAGAATAATAGACCCACCGACAGTGAATAAGACAACTTCGATTGTGCCATGTGCAGACGCAGCGTCCCAAGCTGCTTTGACGTCGCCTTGTTTCAGAGCGTCACCCTTCACAAGAAGAGCTTTGCCGGATTTAATGAAAGGTTGGATTTCGGTGTCGCCATCAAATACAGCCGGGGAACGTAGAAGGAATGTCACTGTCGCACCAAGGCCTGCAAGAAGTGAGCATCGCGGCGTATTATAACGGAATAGTGAGGGAATTACCCAGTAAGCGTATGGCAGAGTAGTAGCCAATATTTCTCGAACCGCCGAGTACTAGAACGTTACGGTAGCTTTCGAGTTGGGTAGTCATGGCAGTGATGAAGTGGATGCAGTGGATGCGGTGGAGACGGTCGATGAGATGGAGATAGCGAGGACAAAAGCAAGCGGGTGCTCTTTATAGTCCCAGGAAACTACGAGGAACACGAAACCGCAGTGACCAGGATCAAGGGCGCCAGTGGCAGTGATTGATACACGTCTTAGGCGTGTTCAGATCATCATCGTCCAATCAGACAACAGAAGCCAAGGCGAGGATCTGTCGATTAAAAACAAATTTCTCGTCGCCACCATTTTCGCCGGGCTTCGACAAAGGAAAGGAACAAGCTCGAACACTGAACAGCGAAGACGCCAGTTACGACCGCCGGTACAAGGTAGTGTAGCGGTGTCAATGCTGTCCAGGATGAGCATGAGAGTGCTGCCAGCGGTGAAAGAATGCTGCGACCAGGTCTTGATGTCGTTCAAACGCCTGTTCTTGGCCCCACCAGTGACGAGAGAGAATTGGAGATTCGTTTGAGGGAATGTTTCAAGACTGCCAGGGAAATGTGTGTGTGCAGTGCTTAGCATTGAAATTAACAATGAGGATCAATGACATTGAGGTCACTGCTGAAATCGAGGTTGATGGTTGGTTGATGGAAGGAAGGCGCCTCGTCATGTGTTATCGTGATGCCACGATACCGTTTGGCCCGGTATCCGCTTTGGGTAATCTCCCATCCGGTTTGTCCTTTTCCAGCTTGGTAGAGTTGTTCCAGTTTAACCGGAAACACTATGCGCTAGTGTGGCGGTATTCCTCTCGGCTGATTATGGGCTGATTTTAAGCGGACGCGTAAATACCCCCCTTTTTCGGCAGACAACGTCATCGCAGCAAAGGACTTTTTCTCACTCAAAGCATCAACTTCTTTGAGGCGTCCAGGTGCCGCTTTGAACGGTTATCGCGGGACACTGTTGGCCCGGTTCACACTGTCCATAACCACGATGCGTGGGCGTGCGGTGACCGCTGCTTCCCACCGTCCACTATGCTCACAGTTCACCACTTGGATAACTCACGCTCTCAGCGAATCTTATGGCTCCTTGTAGGAATGCTACATATCCCCTGTGGCAGAAAGGCTTACCTATCGATATCTTAGGAAGAACTAGAGGTTCCCTACGAAATCAAAAAGTACTATCGGGCGCCTCTGACTGCTCCGAAAGAGCTTGAGGAGGTGCACCCCCTCGGCAAGTCTCCAATCATCACCGATGGGTCGATCACGCTAGCGGAAAGCGGCGCCATTATTGGTATGCACCCTCTCCAGAGTCCAGAGCGCGGTGAGAGAACTGACCTTACTACTAGAATACATCCTTAAGAAGTACGGAAACGGTCAGTTCAAACCGAAGGCAGACTCCGAGTCTCAATACATTGATGATCTCTACTGTACGCCGTGTTGTGACTTGCAAACGATCAACCAGACTTGACTCCGCTGCAGATACTCACTACGCCGAAGGATCATTGATGCCGATTCTCGTCAACCGCTTCTGGTTTCGCATGGCGCCGGAGAAGGCGTCCGCATTCCTTCGTCCTATATTTCGCATGGTTCTCAACCAGCTTAACACGAAAACTGTGGAAGGCCCTCTGAAGAAACACACAGCTATGGTCATTATTTCACTCTTGCTCCATGACACGTTTTCTCATGGCAGAGTGTCTAGATCGAGCAACACTTGTCAGATGGCAAATGGTTTGCAGGTGGCGTCGAACCTACAATTGCCGATTTCATGATGGTGTTCCCGCTTGAGTTCCTCAATTACCTCAAGGGTGCCGGTCCCAACACGCTCGAATATCTGCGTAAAGTACACGAGAGGTATGAGATTTCACCAAATTTCCTAGTTCACGCGCTCACTCCTTTCGGTTCCATCAGACCAGCCTACAAACGGGTTAGTAAGTTTATGTTCTCCGCTGTTCAATAAACTAATCTTCTTCAAAGGGCGTCGAGAAAGGTGGTGCATACGTCTATGGCAATACCTAAAAGGTGTTTTAAGTCTGAATGCAGAAGTTAGTTGTAAGTTTGAAGTCGTTTAGTCCTGTATAACAGCAGCGTTTTGTTTCCGATCTCGCTGGACAGTGTACGCACACATAGGTAGGTAGGTAGAGACGGCACCAGGCCAATCAGGAACGACCGGTTGTGAAAACGTTAGGGGCGGGCAAGACATAAGAAAAGTCCAGAGCCGTCAGACTTGCGTTGAAGCGCGTTCATGAAGATCAGGGACGCTCTCAAGCCGGACATCAATTCGGCCAATTTACAAACGCCTTTCTCAACCTCCATCATGAAAAAACGCGTCAAGCTTGAAGACGATACCAAAGCCACCTCACTTACCCAGAATACGAAGGACTTGAAGAACGAAGAACTTTCTCCGGACTTGTGCGATGCCAAGTTGAAGGTGGAACCAAAATTGGAACGGGAACGGGTTGTGTTGGAAACCCAGTCAAAAGCAGCTATTGGTAGCACACCCGACATAGTTTCTGTTTCTCTGAAAAAGAAGGAGAACGACGAAGAAAAGGTAAGAGAATTATCAATTGCATTGTCATTCTCACTTCATGGTAAAAATTGTAGCACATTACAGTGAAGGAGGAAAACGAGTCGGGGAGAACTGGAGATCCTGTCAAGGAGGAGCCCGACCTCCCAACCGCCGAAACGGACTCTGACGTGGGTTTGTTTCGCGTTACAAATTATAACCGTTATGCTTACACGCAGAAAGGCCGTCATTTCATCCGTTGTCAAGCCCGAAGACGACAACGTCAAGGATACTGTCAAGCTAGAAGCTGTCCCGGCTCCCATTGAAGTTGACAATGGCGCTACTGTTCATGGCAGCGAAGGCGGCAACGTCGACGTGAACGAGGTTGGGCGATTCGATTCTCCGGGAAGTGACAACAAGGTGCTTATTGAATTCCAGCTCAAGTTGTTTATTGCTCACTCCTCCCAGCTATCTACTCGATCGACCTCCACTGCAGCCGAGACTCGGCGTACTGGCTCGACAATTGACGATGCCATTGAACTCTCAGACGACGACGACGACGACGACGACGACGATATCATCGAGGTATGTGCCTTAAACGTGTTATGTTTCTTTACAACTGTCTTCAAGGCCTGACCGCGTCGATAGGTTCAACGGTGCACAGATGTGTTTTGTGAGGTCATCGAACTTAGTGATTCTGAAGACGAAGACGAGAAACCCATTCGGCGTCTCCCGTCTACTCCTTTGCGATCACGCGTTCGTGCTGAACCGCCTGAAGTTATCGAAATCGAAGATTCAGACGACGAGGACAACAAGCCTCCCATTGATTATGAGGCTTACATGAAAGCCCAAGAACATGTATGTAACCCCATTCCTTCATTCATACCAATCTGCACAACTAAATTCTTCTCCTGCTACTGCTAGCCCAAGTTCAAAGTTAAAAAGAAAGAGATTGATGCCCTCCCACCAGACATCGCAGGGCCCCGTTTAATGGCCATCGCCGGACCCCCATTCGTGCCCACTCCGCCTCCTCCTCCAGGCATGACAGACACCCTTTTTCCCCGAGCCTTCACAACGAACATCTACGGCGGGAACACACAGGACACCTGTCCCAAGATCAAAGCCGAGAAGCTGGCACGACACGGCCTCGACGACTGGATGTTCCTCAACCTCGAGTGCAATCCTCACGCGCCGCACTTTGTCGGCGCCGACGGACTCTGTTTTGGTGTGGGAACAGGCCGCGCGCCAGAGCGCCCTGGTATATTCCGCGTCGTGTCGAGGATAGAGCCGAACAAGTGGATGTACTGTGGCCAGTACCGTTTGGAGCCCTCGGATTCGCTGTCCCCGAGGGAGTGGGGGTGGCCTGGGAAGGACAAGGTGTGTATTCTGGATACTCTTTTGTGTTCGATTATTGAAGTAGTGTTCCTCTGGCTATATAGTTTCGTGCCAAGTGGATCGAAATGGTGGTAGAAAAGAAATGGTCGCGACCCCTCCGAACGTATGTCGCTCTTCGCAAACGACTGGGCTGCGCGCCTTCTACAGCAGAGTGCAATGATGCGTCAGATGCTCTGGCTGCAGGTGTGAAGGAGAAGGATATCATCAAGGCTTTTGAATGTGGTTGGCTGGTAAGAATATTTATGGCTGGAACTTGGAAGTCGTTGACTGATCGGATTATGGCAGTGTATCACCGTCCGCACGATGAAGTGCATTGATTTTGAAGTCGACTTTCTCCGCGACCTGGTTAGCAAGCTTGACGTCTGGGTCCCGCCACCTCCGAAGAAGAAAAAGGCCAATTCACGTTCGAAGAAACCGGTCAAGGCAGAACCGAAGGAGCCTTCCTTGGGCAAGCGGAGGCGTGCTGCTGTGAAGGTTAAGGATGAGAATGATAATGAGGATGAGGAAGCCGACGACTCAGAGGCAGAGGCGCCTCCTCCTTCGAAGAAGCAGAAGAAGACTCCACGCACAAAGGCGTCTTCGCCAAAGAAGAAGGCGAAACGCGAGTCCTCAGACGATGAGGAGATGGATGATGCAGTTGGAGACTCGGAAGCTGAGGAACCCTTTGTGAAGAAGAAGGCGCGTTCACCCAAGAACAAGGCGAGATGTGTGTCTTCCGACGATGAGGAGATGGACTCGGACGGAGACTTCCACATGTCAACTCCTCAGGTTACGCCTGTTCGGAAGTATGCTCTTCGCGCACGCAGGTAGATATGTTGTTCTTTCACATACGTTATCATATACCTTCTTGATAGACTACTCTCTTTCATGAGCCTCTGGATGAATGTGTTACCTGCAGTGAAGATCGACATCGAGGGCCGAGATTATGAAAGTGTGAAGGAAGACGCGAGCTGCTGATGCGCGATGGACGATAAATCAAGTCTTAGTAGGCATGGAAGGAAAAGAGATAAAATGTGTACTTCCCGATTACTCCATGTGCGGTGTGATAGCTGCTGCGCCATCCGACCTACATAAAGCGAGAGCCAAACGGGCACTACGAGAGCAAATAAATAGTACGACGAGAGAGAAGAGTCCAGTTTGTGAACCTGGACACCGGAGAAACTCTCGTATCGTGTGAGAGCCTGGTGAGTGCGAGAAGAGGGAGTCGCAAAATCGTGCAGATTTGGTTGGATGTGCTAGCCACAGAGTACTTATGTAGTCTGAGCATTGCGGCCATTTAGCTGACACCGTTTAGGTGATTTTTATAATGACAGAAGACTTGAGGAGGCGAATGAGTTTGCTTTTGCAGGCTTGGCTCTTTCACTGAGGTGCATACGATCAGATTGACGCTTGAGCAAAAGAAACAAATACATAAACGTGTCACCAACGAGCAGCCTCGGTAAGAAAGTTACGAGTTTAAGTCATTGGGGTTCGGTCCTCCCTTTCACAGCTTGAACGATATCTCAACCGGTTTCTCATAGGAAGACGCGTTCATGAGGATAACTTGAAAACGCGGAGCCTGATGCCTAAGATAAAGCCAGGATTGTTATACAGATTTATTGAAGACAACTGCTTGTCAAATTCATGCTTTCTCCAGCGGCGGACTCTCAACGGCCACCATCTCCATCATACCCGCGCCATACCTCGCCCCAGGAATCTCCGTCGCCTCTGCCGCCTTCCTTATTTCATCAATCTCTTCCTTGCTCAACTTGACATTATCAGCACCAATGTTCTCTTCAAGATACTGCAATCATCCCAATTAGCATCATGACGGGAAAGGATGGCAAACACGTTAACGCACCTTAATCTTCTTCGTCCCCGGAATAACTGTAAAATCTTCTCCCTGCGCCAAGACCCACGCCAACGCGGTCTGGCCAGGCGTCGCCCCATGCTTCTTCCCCACCTCCCCAATCTTCTCCACGAGCCCCAAGATCTTCGGGAAATTCTCCTCACTAAACTTGGGCAGCGTACGCCGGAAATCGTCTGCATCAAGGTCCTTGAGGGATTTGACCTGCCCAGTAAGCAGTCCACGCCCAAGCGGGGAGTACGCAACGATAGTCACGCCCAACTCCCGAGCAGTGGATATGAGGTCGAAAGGCGGCTTCTCGAGGTCGAGCATGAAGGGCGAATACTCGATCTGGAGGGCGGAGATCGGGTGCACGGCGTGTGCGCGCCGGAGGCCTGTAGCGGTACATTCGGAAATCCCGAGGTATTTGACTTTGCCTTCCCTAAAATCGAGATATCGTATACAGGAATTTGGACAAAAAGAAGCAAATCTTACTTGACCAGTTCAGCCATAGTCCCGATGGTCTTCTCAATGGGAACCTTGGGATCCACTCTGTGCTGATAGTACAAGTCGACGTAATCCACACCCAGGCGTTCAAGCGATTTATTGAATTGTTGCTTCACGTATTCGGGATCGCCTTGTCCGCCAGTCATACTGAACCCGAATTTCGTAGCGAGGAAGATCGAGGAGCGTTTCTCTGGGTTGGCTTTGAACCTACATATTGTACGAATAAGATCGGCGACGACGATGACTGTGGAAAGATGGGCATACCATTTCCCAATGAGATCTTCATTATCGCCATAAACATCGGCCGTGTCCCAGAAGGTGGATCCCTTTTCGTATGCAGCGTCAAGTATCTGAGGGAAGCAGTTAGTTAGTGTTTACGATCAGCCTTGAAAGGAAGATTTAGATTAGCGCACCTTTAGTCGTTCCTCGTCAGTCCCGACGGCGCCATATCCGACGCTAAGCCCCATCGCGCCAAACCCAAGAGCTGGCACAGTGGCGTCCCCGATTTTCCGTTGAATGCTGAGAGTCTTCATGTTTTGATAGCGAACAGATGGGAATTGATATGACTTGATTGTCGGTGACAAGAAGAAGTGGAACGCGCTGACCAAGATAGCTGGTTAAATACTTCAATGATCTAGTGTCGTAATGACGTACATGTCGCAGACGCGCGTCGCGCTCGGCATGGATTGCAATCGTAACACGCGTAAGCTGTCAGTGTTGATAAAAACGCACGCACTGTTCATCAAATGACCCAGGCAATGGGCAGGTAGCACGACCTAGTAATAGTATACACTTCGGGACTGCAGAGAGTACTTGCAATTTTTGAGAACGGGAATCACTTTTCTGCGTTTTCTCTAACTTGGTATCCAAACAGATAAGGTGTGATACTGGATATGACCATTGTCCAAACTGATTGCAGATTCGTAGAGCATAATATAGCCATGGATACAAACCTACGCTGTTAGTGTTCGTCAGTACGTTCATGGGGCCCAGACAAGGTACAGAAACCTACGCGAACACCAGTCTTCCGTTGGTCGTCAGAGCATCATTCTTCTCCCAATAACATAAAGAAAACGCGTCCGTTCCTATCCAAGCATTGTTGACGCGAACCGGGGATGGTGGCGGTGAGAACTGACAACCAGGCCCACAACATCACCAAACAAGGGTAGCCAATCACCTCCTTGGACCAAGCCTTGGACCTAACCTTTTTTTTTTTTTGTGGAAGGATAGGACTGACGGACGCTCACTTGGTGAGAACCAGCCAGGCCGCTTTAAGGTCCGAAACCTAGATCCCGCCGTAATGCCCGTCATTCATTCGCGCTGATGTTGGAACCTGAGCCAACTCTCTTGGCGCTCGTCCAATGGCGCTGGACTTCCCATCATCCATAGTGACCTTGCTCCTCTCCTTTTGGCTTCTCGAAATCTGGAAACCATGGATACCTAAAGGCGTACCCGTCTACGGCTCACCATACCTCCCGCCCTTCGTCCGGGGCATACAAGCTATGGCAGCCATGTCCTCAAATGAAGACGCATTCCTCATGTCCCTATTAAACAAGTACGGTCCAGTCGTATACGTGAGTTCACCTCCTCTCTATGTAGTATTCTTCTCAAATAGTAAGAACAGATACCATGGCCCATGGGCCACTACTACATCCTCTCCTCCAAGGGCATCAACAGCGTTTTTTCCGCCCCCGAGAAATCTCTCACCTTCACGTCCTTCCGCCTCAAAATGACCGAATCGGCGTTCGGGCTGCGCGCGCGAGATCCCAGTTTCTGGACGGACACGATATACCCTATGCATGCAAAGGGCATGACGCGCGCCCACCTGGCGGACTCTTTTCAGCAATTCCACCATGTCTTTGCGAGCAAGGTCGATGACCTACGCGCTCTTATCCAAAAATCCCCCAAGGGGTCCGTGGAGCTTAATCTCGTCCAGTGGGTCATCGACGCGGTATTTGATGCGGGTCTGGCGGCAGTATGGGGACTGGAGTTTGTGAAGCGCGTCAGTGACCAGTCGGGCTCGACGAAAGCTTTCCACGTGATATTGGACCGGTTTGACAATTCTTTTCCCATTGTTGCGTCGGGGTTAATACCGCCTTTCCTCTATCCTATCCTCAAACCCACACGCGACTTTACATCAAGTCGTGACGCGCTCAAGAGGATATTGAGCCTGTTTGTGCGGGATGGCACGCCCGGTCTGGACGACGGGGTTATACATGATCTAGCCCAGGCTATGATGCAGGAAAAGTTCTCTACAGACGATGCAGCCAGCTTCCTCCTCACTATTCTTTGGGCTTTACAACGTATGTCGATGTCTTGCTTTCTTTTCTCGACTTACTGGGTCTGCAGAAAACACCCCATTCGCAACCGTCGCGTTGTTCGTGCGCGCCTTACAGATGCCCGGGCTGACGGAACGCCTTCGCTCAGAACTCGATGCAAGCGGGGCCGTGCGCGCCAGTAACTTCCGCTCTATCGACGAATCAAAGCTGCATGATTCGACTCCACTGATGATGAGCTGTATCTACGAAACCCTCCGTCTCGAGACGTCTGCAATCAGTTTCCGGGTACGTTCTATTCCTACTTCTCCTCACATTGACCGAGACTCGGACGCGTAGTTTGCCCAAGAAGACTACGTAATAAACGTGTCCGACGACCCCACGCCTCAACACGTTCTCCTACCAAAGGACGCCTTTGTGATGGCTCACCTGCGTGTACCGCATATCGCAGCATATGACAATTCGGCGCAGTGGGACCCGGAGAGGTTTTTTCCGCGCACTGGCGACAAGGAGGAATTGGCGACTTTGCTTAAAGAGTTCCGTGGTTTTGGCGGTGGAGTGTCCATGGTAGATACTTTTTTCTATTATCATCTCCTAATGTACGAGCTGACGAGTAACCGCCCATAGTGCGAGGGCAGACATCTAGCTGTCCCAGAGATGAAAACCGCGCTGGCCTGTTTTATTTCGGCGTTTGATGTTGAGCCTATCGTCGGGGCCCCCGGGTCGATGGAGGAGATCAATGTGAAGGGGAATGGGAAGGTATTTGGGCCGAGGAAGGATAAATCGAGGACGGGTTTGGGCGCGTATCATTTTGTAGGTAATATGAAGGTTAGGGTGTCTCTCAGGAAGTAATCAGAGACTCGTACGAAGCTATTATACACTCTTCGACATTTCCGCGGACGCTGTTCTTTACCCGTGAACACTTGGCTAATCGAGTGGCTAAAGCGCCGTACGATACTATACACGTCGGTCCCGTTGCGCCTACACTGCCGGAGAAGCTCGTCGAACAGCCCGGTCGCACATTCATTGCCGTAGGCACGCACGTCCAGAAAATCTTCCACGATGGAGAACATGGACGTTAGGGTACGTTCTTTGAGACTAGTGTGTTCGGAAGTTGCGACTCATATTTTTCATCTAGTATGTACCGCTCACAGATCGTGAGGTAGTGAGAAAATTTGCATGTCGTCAATGTAATAACAATTTCGTTCAGAAGTTCCTCCGTTTCACGGCCGAATGCGATTACTATTGAGGATATAGCGAGACTCGAACAGGAACGGCGTGGTCATGTGTAGAACAGGTGAATGCAACTACCCCGACGTCGACGATACCTTACTGGTTCAAGTTGAGGTTACTTGATATAAGTACGTATGAAGATGAATCGTATTGCCTGAAACATTGAACAGTATGGACAGCTACTTCAATTGGAGGACATATTGGTCATATTCAAAGGTGAAAGCTTGACTGGAGGGTACCTCGCTTCGGGATCCGGGCTCTTCCTAGAGCGTCGCAGAAGGTGACGAAGCGGGTTTGCGGGTTCCGGGGACTGATTTCGGATACGAAGTTAGCACAGACCGAAAGCACAACACACTAGTATCTGACCTGTTTAGAGATAAACTGATCAATGACCTTTCCAGCCGCCTTCATGTTATCCCTATATGTATCCCGCCAGTCCTCAAACTCAAAACCCTGCAGATGTGATTCCATGGATGTCCTGCATTGTCGCAAGGTCTCACAGTCCATTGACTGTGAAGAAAAGAAAAACAGAAGGTCATCTCTGACCTTTGCCACACTTGCGGGGGTGTCCATTGTCCCTTGGAATGTGAACATGGACACAATAGTAGGGGTGTTCTCTGGCAAAGAAAGGTATTCGAGCCACTGCGAGTCCTCTGCTTGAGCTCCCGGATCCATCCGCTGACGGAAGCAGTGAGAAATGCTACTGGGCCGGTGTAAGTCCACGGCGAATCTTGGATTTTATCACGGAGAGTGTGAAACATGTCGATCTTGATAAGACCGAGAAGGATGTCTTTTCGTACACTCCGCAATGGGATGTGCGGTCTCCCGGGCCAGTAATGGAGAAATATCAGAGATGGAAGCAGAACTGCATCGGTCCCAAAATTGTCATGAAATGTGATCCTCTCCTGCAAGAGTGCATCCATTGCGCCACACACCGCTTCCTGGTCATCGCGAGTCACAGATCCCGCTTGCAATTCCCAGATAAGGCCTTGGCAAGTTCCGATGAAGAGTTCAGGGGTGACATCGCGTAGTCCGCGCGAAAGAATGGCGTACACGAGGGAAAGAAGCCGTTGCACCTTTTCAGAATCCAACGGACTCCCCTTGTACGGGTCGAAGGGTGAGAGGAAGAACCAGACGAAGTTCTCACTAGACAGCACTTCTTCAAATGAGATTGGGAGTGTATTATTATCACCCAAAGGCCACCACAAAGGCCACCGCTCAGAACGTACACGGCGTTCCAGCTCATGGGTAATTTTCTTGTGTAAGGGCGGATCTGACGGATCATGAAGCAGTATGCCGGGGCATGAGGAGGCTGCTGCAAGGAGATCCTCCCACACAATAACTGGTAGTCGTGTTTCCTTCTCGCGTGTGTCTGATATGAGATGATGTATAACTGCGCAGGCCTTGTATGCAAGAGTAGTATCGTTGAACAGAATATAGCGATGATGCCATGGGAACGCAGTTGCTGTTGATTCCCATTGCAAAGTCGGTGCTGGAAAGGACTGGATAGCTGTGCTTATAGCTGGATTGAACAGCATTGAGAAAAGGAATGGTGGAGAATGAAGTGTGCTACGGAATAATTGTTCCAGCAAGTCTACCTTTTCAGGACGAATGTAAGTGTCATCAACTGATTGACGGATGGACCCGTCGAACATGCTGCGCCAGGCAACTCGGAATGACTGATTATCTTGTACAAGTTCGCCTATCAATGATGATTTATAAAGAAGCCCACCGACAGCTTGCGTGACAACACGAAGAACACTCGGATTCGATGACATGTTGAGTAGCCACTCAAAAGAATGTGTCACCAAAGCTTCGTCTAACCGGGGAGCTTGACGCTCCTGCTCCTTCAAGCATACATAATCCAAATGCCTCCGAAGCATGTACTTGCGCAGTGTGAAAGTAATGTCATGGATGATGGTACTGAGAGGAGTGTAATAGGGACATTGAATGCGGAACAAAGGCCAGGCTGCTGTGGTCACATAGGCAACAAAGACGAGAGTGCTAAGACTCCCCACAATGCTGGCAATAGAGGGCCGAAGGGGAATAAGGAAAAGTGTGAGACCGACAAAGAATATAGCCAGGGAAAGATGCATTAGAACAGGAAGGACACCGATGAGCGTAGGAACATGCCACTGCTCGAGACCCATGAACCGGTACTGGCGGATGAGGCTGCGTTCCTGTGCTGTCCCCGATACGAACGACGTGTAATGGCGAATCCACTGCTTGATGAGCACGGCAAAAAGCGCGGAGGCAAGGCTCAACGTCAGACTCGTAAACCAGAGTCCGTTCACCCAGACGTCGATGGCGGAGGGAGTAAAATCTGCCGGTGTGGAGGGGATGGAATCAATAGAGGTCCCGTTAATCTGGGCACGCTGAAGGGAGGCAACTTCGCGCAAAAGCAAAGTCGTCTCAGTCGCGCGATCGGGCTGCAAAGACTGCGATGTCTGTGCGACGAGTGTAGTGAGGACTGCGGAGAAGAGACCGGCCTGTAACGGTTTGGGATGAAGTCATTTGAGTGATCGCACAAGAACTCACGAAGACCAAGAGCACATCTAGTCCTTCCCGTGCTTCGTCTGTCATGTAGGCATCATACTTGGCAGACTCCTCCATGTACACGCGATATACGCGAGCATTTGGCGAAGTAACCTCCTCGTATATAGGGTCCGGAGGGAAACGGGCCTCATAATTGTCGTCGTCGTAGCCTGTCCCCAAAATTGTTGAATGTAATCACTTGGCACTAATGGAAAACATACTTGATTGAAAATTCGCATGTGCACCAGAAGGCTGTGGTATGCCAAAGAATGTTTCCCTTGGAGGTGGTCGGTGAGGTACATTATGGCGTGAAGTGCTTGTCTTTTGTGGGTGCGATGAGGCGGCCTCGTCCTCATTGTCGATTCCCTCGGGGGCAGACGTAGGCGCTGCGTCGGCACTTGCTCTTGCGGCTCCGTCAGAGCGGTCCTCCTCCGAGATCTCTTTATCCTTGTCACTAAGTCAGCAACTACGCAACTTGATGACACGAAAGCAGCGAATACCTCTGGGACACTGAGATTCGTCGAATTGGGGGGCGAAGTAGACCTCTGAAGATCTGCCATAGAAGCGACGTCTCGCACGGCTGAAGCAAGCTATCTCAAGGCGGGGTGATGGATTGAGGCAAGGAACATTGACAAGACTTGAAAAGGATAGCCGGCAGGTCCGACCGGCCCGAAATCTCTACGTACCTTGGTCCTTGTGGGAACCCGCAACTCCCTTTGCGAAAACGGCATGTTTGTAGTTGTTATGATCAGACGTTTCCGCCCCGATCTGAGCAAAAACCTGGTTGCCATTTTGCATCGCGTGTTCTGACAGCTTCCCTCCACGAAATGCCCTGCCGTTTGTTTTCTCGAAACTTAATAGTGTATACATTGACTTCTTGGTATCAGAATCCCAAAATATTCTCATTCAGTCTAATACAATGCTTGGACATTTGATGTGTTTTTCAGTGAAATTCAACCCGTTGCGACAACTACAAGGAATAAAGTGGCTATTCCACTGACTTCTGACTATTGTGTTACAGATATATGATGGCAAGGCTTGGTCTCACCAAGTTTTGTGGAGATTGGTAGTCTCCAGCGTTGGCTACACATATCAGTGCAGCTCCTCGACACGTCAATTTAAGCTTGATCGAACATTCACCACGCGATTGAACAAGAACGATTCCAAGAAATGGCCTGGAAGCTGGTATACCGAATCCTGATATATGAAATGAAATTTTCGTGAAGCCAGACTGCGCATACGTTGTTGCAGTGGAATGCAGGAGAGGTAAATTCAACGGAACACATATTTGTTATCTACGCGCACGCGCTCCTTCCTTATAAAGTAAGATCGGGCAAAGCTAACATAACCAAACATGCCGTTTTCGCAAAGGGAGTTGCGGGTCCCCAAGTCCTTGAGTAACTCACCGCAGACCACAACTGGACGACGACTGACCTGCGCTTGGTTGAGGACAGCTTTCCTGTGGCGCTAACAAGCACGAGTAAACATCACCAGAAGGTGATATGAGGGTTAGCGTCCCTCAGGAAGTAATCAGAGACTCGTACGAGGCTATTATACACTCTATTCCGTTCGGCGTTCCCGCAGAATGTATCGGACTGCAGTTGGCTCATGGAAGCAGAAAACGAAGACTGAAGGATTGATATCACCGTGCGCTGCTTATACATCATCCTCTGTGCAACAGATGTTCATTTATGATTAGGTCAATTGCATAGTTGCACATCCCACAAGACTACGTTCTAAATAATTGGACCGCGTAACGCGTCGGTAAGTATTTTCTAGTTTCGAGAGTCCGAGTCCATGGCTGTTTCTTCCTAAGACTCAGATCTAAATCATGAACATCATCGACACTATGGCTTCTACCATTCGCACTGTCATCGTCAGCGGCAGCAAGCCGGCGCAATAGTTCGCGCTCTCGTAAAACTGAACGAGGCAGCGCCCCTCACTCTTGCTATGCTGTCGTTGGTCCGGGGCGATCGCGCCAAACTGTTCAACGGGCCTATATATGGCTCCAGAACGTTTCCTTCCTAGGGATGGACCAAACACGAAGAGGAGGAGAAAGAATTCGAAGGTTAGCCTCATTTAATACTATATGCCGCTTTGACCTTTGTACTGTAGCCAGGGCCTTGTCGTGTTAGCGTGGATTATTGCGGCGCCGACGAGAACGCGCACCCCCCTGTACGTTCCTCGTCGTGTATTGCAGACTGGCTGAGCTCCCATTTTAGCGTGGAAGGCTGGCAAGCGCGCACCTCCAATCTGTCCCGACCTACACAATCTTCGGCTCAACTAGCTTCGTGCAGAATTTCTACTACCTCCAGCTTGTCTCAAGCAAAGACCTGAATGCCGTCAAGGATATCGGGTATACCGTCGCGCCAATGTTGGACCAGCCACCTTTGGCGCGAAAGCTATCGATGTCAGTGAACGCCGTCTTGACAATGTGTTTGAACGTTCCGGTCAACGAATTTGGACAACAAGTCAGAGAAAAGTGATTCATGCTCTCAAAATTGTAAGTATTCTTCAGTTCTGAAAGTATGTACTGAACACGAGAGGTTTATTTCATCAAAAGCTTCCGCGTGACGAATCTTGCAATCTGCCAAACAAAATGGTGCGCGTCTGCGACATGCACGTCATTACTATATCTCCTGATCGGTATCCAGTCCGAGACAGCCATTTAACCAGTCAGCGCTGCCGGCACGACGCGCTCTTTGTTGTCTGACACTCACATCGAGTTCGCTATCCTGACATGAAGACTCTCAGCACTCAACGTAAAATCGGGGACGCTACTGTGCCAGCTATCGGGTTTGGCGCGATGGGGCTTAGCATTGCTTATGGCGCCGCCGGGACTGACGAGGAACGACTCAAGGTACGCTAATCTTCCTTCGGCTGATCATAAACTGCATCCCTCAGGTCCTTGACGCCGCGTACGAAAGGGGATCCAGGCTCTGGGATACGGCTGATGTTTATGGCGATAATGAAGATCTCATTGGAAAATGGTCTGCATCTTCAATCCACAGTCGTCGTCACCGATCTTATGCGTATACTATGTAGGTTCAAAGCCAACCCAGAGAAACGCTCCTCGATCTTTCTCGCTACGAAATTCGGAGTCAGCGGTGGCGGGACCGGCGGACGAGGCGATCCCGAATACGTGAAGCAACAATTGAACCAATCGCTTCAACGCCTGGGTGTGGATTACGTCGACTTGTACTACCAACACAGAGTGGATTCCAAGGTTCCCATTGAGGTGACTATCGGTGCTATGGCCGAACTGGTCAAGTACGACAGCTTTCTTGTTTACTAATTCCAGTAATGCTGATGTCTCAAATTTAGGCAAGGCAAAGTCAAGTACCTTGGGCTTTCCGAATGCACCGCTGCAGGCCTCCGGCGCGCACACGCCGTGCACCCCATCTCTGCCCTCCAGATCGAGTATTCGCCCTTCGCGCTCGACCTCGAGAAGCCGCCCTTCAACCTCGTACCCAGCGCGCGCGAGCTGGGCGTAACCGTCGTTGCGTACGCCCCGCTTGGGCGTGGATTGCTCACTGGGCAGATTAAATCCCTCAAGGATCTTGATGCAGACGATTTCCGGCGTACGCTGCCCAAGTTTAGTGAGGAGAATTTCCCCAAGATTATGGGGCTCGTGGAGAAGATTGGGGAGGTGGGGAAGAGGCATGGGGCGACGGCAGGGCAGACGGCGTTGGCGTGGGTCTTGGCGCAGGGAGATAACTTTGTGGTTATTCCTGGGACGAAGAAGATTAAGGTTTGTTCTTCTACTACTGTTGCTTTTTTACCATCATGCTAACTGCATCGTAGTATCTTGAAGAGAACGTTGGTGCTGATAATGTCAAGCTGAGCAAGGAGGAGGTTGACGAGATTAGGAAGGCGGCAGAGGCGACGGAGATTCCTGGGGCGAGGTATGGGGCTGGTATGATTGAGATGGTGTCTGTTGAGAGTCCGCCGCTGGAGAAAGCTTGAAGTTGTCAAGCAGTCAGTGTCTTCAATAAGCCTGTGTATCATATATGTATAACAATTGTAACTTTATCTTGGGCACTAGGCTGCGTGCTTCCTAGTCTTCAACCCGAAGGTGTCGTCGTATACACCATCGCGTAGTACAATCCGGTATTTCGAACGCGATCTTCGAAACCTCAGGTAAACCCTAATCTTAGTGAGAGTGCCACATTCACGTTCACGCAGAGTCCACTGAGAGCAATTCTTGCTAGAGGGAAGGATCCAAAAGCATTGAGCTCGGTGAGAGACATGATGTAACCGAAGGACAGGAGGGTACAGCAGCTTCAAGCGCAAAAGTTAATTTGTCCAATAAAGTCCAACAGTCAATACAATCTATCTTATGCCTTAAGCTTTCCAAGCATCCCTGTTTGCCTCGATAAAGGACCTTAGGGACCTCTTGCCGGTGGCCTTGTTAGGATTGGCAAACGTCTTCTCCTCCACACCACTGGCGTTCAGCGTCTCAAGGTACGACAGCATGCCAGCGTAGCCTTCCGATAAACCAAATGAGATGTACACCTTCTTGAGCTCGTCCGCAGTAACACGCGTGTGCGTAATTGGGCGACCCAGCACCTCACTGAACGTTTTAGCAACCTGCAAAACACCGCGTCAGACTTGTAAAAAATGTAAGAGATAGGTGGAAACATTACATCGTCATAGGAGAGAAGCTCGGGCCCGACGAGTATCTTGTCCGTGTTGTAGCTCTCGGGGTGCGTCAACGCGTCAAACGCGAGATCGGCAATATCATCCGCAGAAATGAACCCGATTTTGCCATCCTCTGATGCGGTGACAATCGTTCCTTTCCCCTTGATGTTCGGGAGATGCGCCGTAACAAAGTTCTCTACAACAGTCATGAGCCATCGTTTCGAAAACGTGATGTAGCAGCATGCTTACCCATGAACCAAGTAGGCCGAAGGACAAAGTAATCGACACCCAACTTGATCAAGTACTCATGTACTTTACCCGTCGCTGGCATGCCAGCCTCCAGCGACGACGCACTCAGCAACACGAAGCGCTTCACGCCCTTCTGGACCGCCAAATCAATGAACGGCTTCATCGGCGCAAACACTTCTGCAGTACCTGCCGGCGAGACCAAGTAGACGCTCTCGATCTTGGGATCGGCAGCGAAGGGGTTCTCGAAAGTGGCGGGATCGTTCCAGTCAAACTTGACAGCGGTGAAAGGCGCAGGCGCGTCGCCCTTGCGCGACGCGAGGATGGTGCGCTTGTTCGCAGCCTGGAGAAGGCGCGCAAGGCGAATGGCAGTCTTGCCAGTTCCACCGGTGAGAAGAATAGACATGTTGTTGTTGTTTAGATGGTTGAGCGATGCGGTGAGAGAGGACAATGAGTGAACTGGTCCTTGAACGCGTTTCCTTCATCCTATTTGTACCAACGACCACTGGAGACTGATGATCTGAATGTGGTGCGTAGTTACAAACATCCTGTCATGAACATGTCAGCGTGTGATGGTGGTGAGTAAGGTTGGAGTAAGGACAGGGTTCCCGACAAAGCTGATTCGCGTAAGTGTGGCGACGAAAATCAGGAACGGGGTGTTTCAGAGGCTATAATGGAAATGATCAAGTTTCGACCGAATTAGGGCAACTACGCATTTGCAATGTTCTTGCCTCTTGTGGAGTCAATTGGGAACTAATTTACAAAAGTAGGCTGCTGGAAGCCTGCCAGGGCACAATCACACATATGGTCTTGGAAAATACAAGAGGACATTGCACTAGCTTGCTTTTGTATGCATAAATTCTTCAAGTATATCACTATTCTCAGTGTCATACATCTCCTTGTCATTGGCAATGACACTGACTCGATACAGTTCCCATTATTTTCGGAAATCCAGTGGACCAGTAAGCACCATAATGAAGACGTGTATTGGATGCGTATCCATGTAGGTCGACACATGAACATAATTAGGGTGAGTGATTCGTGGCAAGTGACATTGATAGCAGGAAGGCGACGCAAATGGATTTGTAACCATCGAGGTGGACTCGACACCAGTCGTTGCCGATCAGATCGTTGGGGCAGGCGGCGGGCGTCTGGCCTCGAGACTTGCCATACTATACAACAGAGCAGCGCCTTCAACCCCTCAGAAAGCTGGCATGGAGCAACTGGTTCGAAACTCAGCAGCCAGTGTCGATAAAACATCCGTTCATAGGTACACGTTCCTTGGAGCGCTATTCCTCGATAGACGATGGAAACTAACAAACGTCCTGCGGATCGTAATGTCAACCTCCTCCTCCTGTTGGTACAGCGTTTCAGTTCGCGTCCAACACAGCATTGACAGGACGTGCGCTGAAATTGACAGTGGCGAGGTTCACAGCTGTTGGAAGTCGGATGGAAAAGCGCTGGACGCCGTACTGTAAGGCACGTCATACAGTGTATCAGTGAACGCAAGCACGGTATAGAATATAGTGAAATTATACAGAAACCAAGACCATATGGTGGTACGTCCTCGCTGAGACGTAAACCCTAGCTCGATGCCGTGGACATTACAGGCGATGCTCATTCCAATGTTCGGTCGTCAAAGAGGCAAGGAGCGTGCTGGTTCAGAGAGGCCGAGATACGCAGGCATGAGGTAATCGTTGAGCGCATTTTTCTGGGTAGCCTGGCGGTGGTGGGACGGGGATGATGGTGGGAAGAGCAGAGATCGACCGTACCGCCATTTTTGATTGCGACCACCATCATCGCCAAAGCCGACTAAGGCCATGTGGAACTCCACTCCCTGCTTGTGAATGTCTGCCATCGAAATACTCGTCCCGACTTTGGAAGTTCCATCTGAATTGCCCTCCATTAAGCCTATAGTACGTGTCCCAGGGGGATCAAAGTGGGATGCTGTAGTTTTGCTACAAGGAGGACGAGGGTTTGAAATGAAGGCACCGTGTTTCTGCTATGACAATGAGGAAAAATACAAGTTGGCTGGCGTAAATAAAACCCCAGAGCAGAAACAAGTCCGCAGTACATAGACATGAGTATGGTGACTACCAGTGCTTTTTGTTCTCCTTCTCTTCTTCCTCCTCCTCATCGCAATCCTCTTTCTCGTGCTTCTCCTTCCTGTTGCGACGCCCTTTCTCTTCCTCCTCCTCCTCCTCATCACAATCCTCCTTCTCGTGCTTCTCCTTCCTGTTGCGCCTCTCCCTCTCGTCTTCCTCCTCATCGCAATCCTCCTTCTCGTGTTTCTCTTTCCTGTTGCGACGCCCTTTCTCTTCCTCTTCCTCCTCCTCATCGCAATCCTCCTTCTCGTGCTTCTCCTTCCTGTTGCGCCGCCCATTCTCTTCCTCCTCCTCGTCGCAATCCTCCTTCTCGTTTTTCTCCTTCCTGTTGCGCCTTTCTTTCTCTTCCTCCTCCTCATCGCAATCCTCCTTCTCGTTTTTCTCCTTCCTCTCTTTCTCGTCGTCCTCGTCCTTTCCGTCGCCGCGCTTGTACTTCCTGTTGTGCTTCTCCTTCTCTTCTTCCTCCTCATCGCACTCCTCCTCCTTCTCGTGTTTCTCCTTTCTGCCGTGCTTCTCCTTCTCTTCTTCCTCCTCCTCCTCCTCACACTCTTCTTCCTCCTTCTCGTGTTTTTCCTTCCTTTCGTGCTTCTCCCTCTCCTTCCTCTCTTTCTCTTCCTTCTCCTCGAATTTCTGAATACACCGTCGTCAGCGGAAACAAAGTGCAAGGTTAGACTGATACGTACCACGGTGACCCAAACCTCCTTGGCCTCAAAGTCCTCAAAGTCCTTCTCATTGAAGTCCTTGCCAAAGCCCTTGTGTTTGACTTCCTTCTCGTCGCAGTCCTTGTCCTTGTCGTCCTTCTCTTTGAACTCCTTCTCCTTGAACTCCTTCTCTTTGAAATCAAAGTCCCTTCTGGCCAGAGCACGCGCATTCACGTCAAGCGGCGCCCGAATGATTGGGGACGCCAGAGTCATCGCGGTGAGAACGAAGACGGAGAGGGCTTTGACCAACATGTTTGCAGAGAAGAGGAAGTCGACTTTTCCGAGGAGTGGAACGGATGTCGAAAAGGCTAACTGTTCCGTGCTTAAATACGCGACGCAGAAGGAGCGCCGCGCAGATGAACATTGCGCCGACTGAGGCGTCGAGACCACATGAACATGAAGGCTTGGAAACCAAGGCAATGTGTCCACTTGGTGAGGCAGAGTGTTCGAGCGTGCAGCGACAAGCCTCGGCCGAAGCAAGCGCGTTTAGCCACCAACACCAGGTCACGTTGAATCCAGGATGAGACAGTCGAGCTACACGTCGAGGTGGCGGATACAATGAGCCGTTGACAACTCGAAGCTCTCGGGGGTAGCAGAACGCACTAAGCAGAGAGCGAGCTTGGGCGCCGAGATGGACGGCAAAGCGCCAAGTCCTAGCACGGTTAGACGACACACCGATACAGACTGGTCTAGGATGGTATGCGTATATCCACGGCCTAAGCGCCTAGATGCGCCAATGCAAGCCAGACGACTCCTTCGCCAAGCGTGCATCTTTAGGGGTCACGTGTTGTTGGGGCAGGGGAACACAATCCAATCGGTACAAGAATGAGGATAGAATGTGTTTCATTGTAGTCGCTCAAACGAGAATCTCGATACGTGATTGTTCTAAGAGAAGGTTAGCCTCTCAAGGGAATCATAACAACGAACAAACACATACCGGCGCACGAAATGGATCATCCGGCAAGACATACTTCGTTCGTGCGTAAACGGTCCTAGCAAGCATCTGCCCACCCACTCAAACCGGCGCCCTTTGCTTCGATCTCAGTCATACCACCGTCCTCAACGCCGGACGAAGGGCACACGCATTAACAACGGCCTGAGAACGCGCTTCACCCAGAGGGTACTGGAACAAGATGAGATATCTTTGTTGGACTGCTGCTTGAGCCACGGCAACTGGGCGACATATGATACAGCATGCATGTTCCCAAATTCGTCTATCCTAGATGGAAGGAATCTTGGCCCATACCTAAATGGTGGACAGGCCTTGTCATCGCGACGTGCGTTCTCGTAGCGAAGCCTGGGTAAAGAAGATCCTCCAAATACGATGGATAAATCGACACGGTGCCGCACAGACTGATCCCGAACGGTGAACAGTACACCGAAGATGTTGGCGGCTTGAGGTGGGGAGATATACGATAGGGCCTGCAACTTGATGTTACAAAGATACGCTGAGACAAGAATGGACTCACGAAATGATGATAGCAGCGCGATATCCTCGGATTATGAACGTGGATTATTCGCCGACAGCGGCTATATCATCCTGAATGCGCATTCCAAAGACGCAGTGATACACGGCGATACGTCAAGCCAGAACGGGCGACCGTGCATTTCGATGTGGGCAAAATGACGGTCAAATGGAGGAGTTTTCTGGTCCACAGAGGCCGAGACACGCAGAAATAGAACAGTCGTTGAGCACATTTTTGTGGGTAGGTATGATGGTGGCAGATGGTGGCAAGAGCAGAGATCGTTAGCACTACCATTTTTGATTTCGACCACCACCATCATCGCCAGTGCCAACCAAAGCCATATGGAACTCTACTGAACTTCACCTATTCGATAGCACGTGATTCCCGTGCGGTATGTGCTAAAATCTAACGTGTATTCATTGTAGGCATTGCCGCGTCTGTCCTATACCAAAATCATCGTGTTCCACGTTTGTTTTGTAGGGGCCTTTAGAAAGCCACCAGTCTAGACGACGCACTCCTCGCATACATGCTTCCTTATCTTCAATCGCGCGCGCTATGACGTGTGCAAGCGTAGCGGATTTTTCCTAGCACGATGCCTGGGTTTCATACGTGTCCCCCTCGAGAGCTTCCGTGTGTATTTATATTCTATATAATACATACATTTCTAACTGCCTCCGATTAGGCCAATGCACCAGCGACGCTCTCCTCCCCGAGTCAAACACCTTCGGCGCATATCCGACAACTTTGTCCAATCCTCATCTTCCGCGGATCCTTCCACTGCCGACTATCAAGAAGACGCGTTGAAGGAAGGGCGTCTGCTCTCACCATCTGGATCGTTGACCTGGCCACTGCCATCCCCTCCGAACCCGGATATTTTTCAGATCGGTCGCTTTACGATGCAAACGCTGCGAAACGCGCCGGGAAAATGCCGTTCGTGAACGAGAATTGCTATCGCCAGTGTCTCTGGAGCGCGTCCTGTCAGCATCCTCAGTTGAGTATCCAGCCATTGCGATGAAGAGTACCTCGAGAATCAGGCTGATGGTACGGAGAAGCAGCCGAGGAAGCTCGTCAAGGATAAACATCGCGAGACGGGTGGCGTGAAATGCCATAATATTTCCAGCCTCGTAAGATCGTTTTTTATATTCCTTGTATGCCTACTGACGCGAGCTTCACAGGTCGTACTTCATTTGGTCAATCCTTTTGTTTTTAGTGTTGTTATAACCGGGGCTTATGTGTTGGATCAAGGTTCGCTTGTTTACGCTCTGCGATGTTTGACTTATAGGCGTAGGTGCGGTCTCGGGCCCTTCCTGATCCACGAACTCCGGAGAGTATTTTTCGCGTGTAGAATGTATACTTAATTTTGACCAACATCAAGCTCTCACTGTGACATCTGTCCGAATTCATTCGAGACTTGGGGTAAGATGTCTGCTTTTTCGTCCCACTCTGCGGAGAACGCAAGTGAAGCTCAAAACAGGAAACCTCTTGCTCGCGTGCCGCGTTTTGCACAGATGTAATTGAGAGGTGGGTGCATTCAAGCAAAAGCCCAATGATATTCCCAAGTGGAACAGTACGTGGCGGTAATATATCGTGATCTGAGTAGTATGTATCCTGTGTGTGGGGTGTAAGTAGTATATATCCTGTGTGTGGGGTGTGGTAAAGCAACGAATAAGTAAAAATACAGCTAGGGGTATTATGATATAATGAATGAGATGAGGGGATAAGTATGCAGATGAACATGCCAAAGATGAGAGCGCGTCAAGTCCGTCATAAAGATGATGCCATAGATATCATCCAAAGGTATCTTTCAAACCGATGACGAATCCGACTCCTTCGTTTGCGCGGGCGGCGGGAGCACCTTTGTCGGCGCAAACTTGGACTTTGCCCGCAGCACATGGCCCCACTTGATGAACACGAAAGGAATGGGCACCATGAGAAGAGCCAGGAAGCCTAGCAAGGACGATGCCCAAGGCGCGCCGAGAGCCTCGTACATCTGAGTCGCGAAAAGCGGGAATGCTGCACCGAACAGAGAACGGATGACTGTGTTGGCAGCGAGCGCCGAAGCCGCAATCATCAAATACGTATCTATCATGTAGTTAAAGAAGCTCAGCTACATGAACGACATCAGACAACAAAGTAGAACACAGGTGGAGAGACACTTACGAAAATCCAACTAATCCCGAAGCCCATAGCGTACCCGGCCATCATCGGAGCCCAGAACGATATCGATGGGGAGCTCGTCCAGCCGAACCAGAAGAACGACGCGGCGTATATGGGAGAAGCATACATGGCCATGTGCAAGCGGTACTCCGGAGCAACCGGCGCAGGAGCAACGCGCGCAGCCTCCTTCTCATATAGAGGGTTCCAAATGAGAAGGTAAAGTGTAACAGCCGTGACACCCCCCAGCATGATGGGGAGGAACATCAAGCCAGAAGCACCCGCGTTGAATCTGTGACCTTGCGTGAAGACGATAGGGTAGGCCTCGAAGAGCAAGTACAAGCAGCCGTACACGAACTAGAGGAGAACACATGAGTCAGAAGGGGGCGCAGACAGACGCCGTTAGAAAGCTTACGCTCATGTATATAGTACTTGCGATCAACATGGGTTCCTGCACTAGGATTTTGAATGGGCGAGCAAGAACATTCTCGATCTGCTGGGTCAGCGTCTTCGTCTCGCGCTCCATCGGGGCATAGTAGTTGTCGTCCCCGGTCTCCTTCCTCATCTTCTTGGCCTTCTGGACCAATAGGATGGGCCTGTAGGTCTCTGGAACAGCGAGGACAATAACAATCCAGCATGCACCCGCCTGAAAGTACATCAATACCTGAAGGTACTCTGAAGAATGGAAGGTACTTACAAACAGAGTTAAAACCCAAAACAGCCACCTCCAACTCACGCCAGCCACCGAAATATACCCCGCAACGGTAGGGCCTAAGGCTGGGCCGGCAAAAGGCGCAACTGTAAAGATGGCCATCGCCTTTCCGCGGGTTTTAGCATCCCAAATATCTGAGATGATGGCCCCAGAGTTAGTGAGTGGGCAGGCAGCAAACATGCCCCCAAGGAAGCGAAATACGAGCAGAGATGCGGTATTTTTTGAGAGTGCCATGCCCACTTGGAAGCCCTATAGAATAGCATATCAGTGATGAGTGATGCGGGGACACGCCATTTACGTGATTAGGGTGGGAAAGTGGCGTCAAGTATTACTCACAGTGTACACCAAGAAGGATACAATGAACACAGGACGGCGACCAAACTCCTCTGACATCGGACCCCATAATAACGGACTGCGAGGCAAGGTCAATATGGAGCGGGACACAGCCTGGACGGACAGACGTACCCAACGCAGTAACCCGCGACGAACAAAGCGATCATTAGAGTAGCAACCTCTGTTGACATGTTGAATTCGACCAGAATCTGCTCGACGATGCCAGCCGCTGAAAGACATTGAGAATCACGTACATATCCAATACGACAGAGACTTACGCGCTGAACTCGCGAACGTACTGTATGAACATTATCAGCTGCTGTGGCGCTCAAAGAATGCCTTTCACGTACGCGTTCAACACCAGTATTCCTCCCGTTAAGGTCAAAAACCATTTCTTGAGACTCGACCAGTTCTAAAAAGTCGTGTAAAACACCGAAGTAGAGGCAGGAAGGAAGTAAGAAAATACCTGAGGATTGGCAGGATCATCAGGGTCAAAGGAAACCAGGTAGGGATCAGCTTTCTCGTCTGAAGTCGGTAACGGTCGTTCAGGCTGCTGAGGCTTGAGCTGAAGTGTGCGGTTGTCGTCAAAACTCGCTGAATGGGTCGACATTGCAGAGGAAGGGAATGATAATGGACCTTTGATATCCTGGCTTTATAAAAAGAATCCTGGCTTTATAAGGCTGTTTCCTAACAGCTCTGACAGGCGGTCTACTACTTTGCAAGCCTGCCGTCCATGCGGCAACGGGTTGAAAGATACGCCATGCGTCACAGAATATGACACGACCGACTTTGGACTTGATAAGCTCGGGATTTTTACACGGCGAGGGTTGCGTCACGTAGGCAAAACGGCAGCCAGCGCCAGTCAGCTCCTAGACCAGAATGTGAGCAAAGAGGTATCGATATACAAAGGCAATCGTCCCTACTTACCTCTGACGGAAATGAATGCAGAAACTGTGGGACCAATGACAGGACCTGCGAAAGGCGCTATTACGAAGAAAACGAGAGCTTTGCCGCGGTCGCGCGCGTTCCACATATCAGATATAATCGCTTTACCACCCCAAAATCCATGCGGAAGAGCGGCTGCATACCCCGAGTTTGTCAGCGGTCCCGAGGCAAAAACCCCTCCCAAGAATCGAAAAACTATTAAGGAGGCCGTATTTGGCGCTAATGCCATCCCTACCTGAAAACAGGCATAGACGAAGAGAGTGCCGCGGAAGATAGGAACTCTATAGGTGGCGCTCAATTTGTTAGCAACAAAGGTTGGTACGAATCATACATACCTTCCGTATTCTTCACTCAGCGGACCCCAAAGAAGAGGACTATACAACAGGTGAGATAGTCCTTAGAATGCTTTGGAATTCAACATACCCAACACAGAAGCCAGCGACGAACACAGAGATAACCAGAGTGCCGACTTCTTGCGAGAAGGTAAACTTGGCCATAATCGAACGAACAGTCAGAGCGCCATTCGGAGTCAGTAAAGCCGCAGGATAAGTAAATCTGCGGGTCGTAATGTCAACCTCCTCCTCCTGTTGGTACGCGTTTCAGTTCGCGTCCAACACGGCATTGACCGGACGTGCGCTGAAAGTGACAGTGGCGAGGTTCACAGCGGTTGGAAGTCGGACGGAAAAGCGCTGGACGCCGTACTGTAAGGCAGCTGATACGTTGTCGGTCGGATTTGAAGGTGGATTCTGATTACACGTCGCAACTAAGCAAGTAAACCTCACGACGCGTTGGCAGAATCCTCGTGATCCTAAAAGGCAGATATATTGACCAGTCTAACAGAAAAAAAAAGGATCGAAATTTGTGCTCACCAGAAAATGACATTCTGGTTTCCGATGTATGGGTCTGAGAAGACCCGCCGTATCAAGATCCTTCGCCAACTGACCCAAGATCATATCATGCGTGGCGTTGATGAAGTTTATAGCGTCGTCCATCCAGAGATGAATGCGCATTGCAAGGACGAAGGGATACAGGGTAATAGGTCAAGTCAGAACGGACGACTACAAATGACCGTCAAAGCGAGGAGTTTGCTGGTTTAGAGAGGCCGAGATACGCAGGCATAAGGCGGTCGTTGAGCGTATTTTTTTGGGTAGCCCGGCGGTGGTGGGACGAGGATGATGGTGGGAAGAGCAGAGATCGGCAGTACCGCCATTTTCGATTTCGACCACCACCATCATCGCCCAACACCGACTAAAGCCATATGGAACTCTACTGCCTGCTTGTAAAGGATCACGAATAACGCGTCACCCGGTAGACAGCACAACGTCACGACATGGACGAGCAAGGCTGGTGGACTTGAGACGTTATCCTGCCAGTTGGCAAGCGAGACCGTGCGGTATGTGCTTTAATCTTTCGTCTATTCGTCTTCCGATTTAAACGTACATTGTAGGCATTGTCGCCATGTCCTTGTCGAGGCGTCTGTCCTATACCAAAATCATTGCGTTTCCCGATTGCTTTGTGGCCTTTGCAAAGTCACCAGGTAGCATTTCTTTACGCTCTCTTATGGGTGTAGGTCTGGGACTCTGGGGTGAGGTATATGTATACGCCGTTACGTCGACGGCGTCGTTTCGTTGTCTTCTCTCAACCGTCCATGCTCAATGAAAAACAGCCTATCCTCATTCTTGTACCGATTGGCTTGTGTTCCCCTACCCCAGCAGTTCTCCCAACGGCGAAAACATGAACACATTACTAGTTCTGAGGTAGCTGGCAACAACCAACGCATAACCCCTATTGATGCACGCTTGGCGAAGGCGTCTTCTGAGCTGTAAGCCTTGCATTGGCGGGCGTGCATGAGGCGCTTAGACTGTGGATATACGCATACCATCCTAGACCAGTCTGTATCGGGGTGTCGTCTAACCGTGCTAGGACTTGGCGCTTTTTTTACCGTTCATCTCGGCGCCCAAGCTCGCTCTCTCCTCAGTGCGTTCTGCCACCCTCGACAGCTCCGAGTTGTCAACGGCTCATTGTATCCGCCACCTCGACGAAGGTGTAGCTCGACTGTCTCATCCTGGATTCAACGTGACCTGGTGTTGGTGGCTAAACGAACTTGCTTCGGCGGAGGTTTGTCGCTGCACGCTCGAACACTCTGCCCCACGAAGTGGACACATTGCCTTGGTTTCCAAGCCTTCATGTTCATGTGGTCTCGACGCCTCAGTCGGTGTAAATGTTCATCTGCGCGGCGCTCCTTCTCTGCGTCGCGTATTTAAGCACTGAACTGTTAGTCTGGTCGACATCCTTTCCACTCCTCGGAAAAGTCGACTTCCTCTTCTCTGCAAACATGTTGGTCAAAGCCCTCTCCGTCTTCGTTCTCACCGCGATGACTCTGGCGTCCCCAATCATTCGGGCGCCGCTTGACGTGAATGCGCGTGCTCTGGCCAGAAGGGACTTTGATTTCAAAGAGAAGGAGTTCAAGGAGAAGGAGTTCAAAGAGAAGGACGACAAGGACAAGGACTGCGACGAGAAGGAAGTCAAACACAAGGGCTTTGGCAAGGACTTCAATGAGAAGGACTTTGAGGACTTCGAGGCCAAGGAGGTTTGGGTCACGGTGGTACGCATCAGTCTAACCTTGCGCCTAACGTGTTTCCGCTAACGACGTTGTATTAAGAAATTCGAGGAGAAGGAAGAGAAAGAGAGGAAGGAGAGAGAGAAACACGAAAGGAAGGAAAAACACGAGAAGGAGGAGGAGGAGTGTGAGGAGGAGGAGGAGGAAGAAGAAGAGAAGAGGCGCAACAGGAAGGAGAAACACGAGAAGGAGGAGGAGGACTGCGATGAGGAGGAAGAAGAGAAGGAGAAGCACAACAGGAAGTACAAGCGCGGCGACGGAAAGGACAAGGACGACGAGAGAGAGAAGCACGAGAAGGAGGATTGCGATGAGGAGGAGGAGGAAGAGAAAGAGAGGCGCAACAGGAAGGAGAAGCACGAGAAGGAGGATTGCGACGAGGAGGAGGAAGAGAAGGAGAGGCGCAACAGGAAGGAGAAACATGAGAAGGAGGATTGCGATGAGGAGGAGGAAGAAGAGAAAGAGAGGCGCAACAGGAAGGAGAAACATGAGAAGGAGGATTGCGATGAGGAGGAGGAAGAAGAGAAAGAGAGGCGCAACAGGAAGGAGAAGCACGAGAAGGAGGATTGCGATGAGGAGGAGGAAGAGGAAGAGAGGCGCAACAGGAAGGAGAAGCATGAGAAAGAGGATTGCGATGAGGAGGAAGAGAAAGAGAGGCGCAATAGGAAGGAGAAACATGAGAAGGAGGATTGTGACGAGGAGGAAGAAGAGAGGGAGAGGCGCAACGGGAAGGAGAAACATGAGAAGGAGGATTGCGACGAGGAGGAGGAAGAGAAGGAGAAGAAAAAGCACTGGTAGTCACCATACTCATAACTTATATCTATGTACCGCTGACTTGTTTCTGCTCTGGGGCTTCATTTACGCCAGCCAGCTTGTATTTATCGTCATTTGTCATAGCAGAAACACGGTGCCTTCATTTCAAAATCTCCTTCTCCTTGCAGCAAACAGGGAAACTACAGCCTCCCATTGGGACATGTATTATAGGCTTAGCATTTAACGAGTTAATCTGGAGGTGATTCGGATGGAACTTCCAAAGTCGGGACGAGTATTTCACAGATACGGAACAAAGCAAGTGAATTGAATCAACTACGTTTTTGTGGACACCATGGCTAATCTTACCAGAAAATAGTATGTACACAATAACATTGACATAATCTGCTCCATGATGACTCGGAAGTCCCCACTTCCATTTCCACCTTGTCTGCCTGTTTTTAGTAGGCCTGACCAGCGCCATCCTCTTCATCTGTTCTAGCGAATGGTTAACCTTCAATGTCACTAACGCTGACCGTATTTTCAACCTCATCCGTTGCTTGGTGGGATATGAAGGCTGTATTTTATATCTTGTTATACTGTCTCAGCAGTGCCTTTGAATCGACCTTAGGCTTTACTGCGAGCTTCGAACCTATAACCAAAGTTACTCTTATCAAAGAATGCCCACTTCAGCTTCTCCTTCCAACCCAAGCTCTGCCATCCATTCACCTCCTTCGGGAACTCGTCAATGACATCCGGAAGCGTGCTGTCGTGCGCCAGTAGCACCAACACGTTTGGATCAGCATCGAGTTCTTGCAATTTGCGAAGGGTCTGGTTTGAGACATCCCAATCCCGGTATACAGAGTCTCCTTTCGGCAGCGTTAAAGGCGGCTCGTCGGGTTTAGCTATGGAAACGGGAGGGAGTTGGTGTCCTACACAGACGCATAGTGCATTGGGGCGGATGTGGCCGGGGTGATGACATGTGTCTCCGCCTAAGAGAACAAATGTGGTCGGCGTCACCCGAACGAGAGCGCTTATGTGGCCGAGACAGTGCTATAGAATTCGTTACTACGAGGGGCGAGTTCAGAGTGAACTGCACTTACGCCTGGAGAATCAAGGATATACAAACTTCCATCAGAGAAATAGTCCAGAGCGTCGTAAGCACCGATCTTTAATGGGAAGTTCTTTAGTTCCGTTACTTTACGGTCTCTGTTCGTGTTGCCATTATTCATCTGGTTCAGTAGAAAAGGTAACAACTTACTTGAAATCAGCCTCGAGCAGAACTGCATCGGCATGGCTTGGATAACCTCTCAAGTCGGATCCGGGACCAACGACCAGCTCAGTTGTAGTAGCTGGGAACAACGACAGGTCACCTGAAGAAATATTGAGCTCCGAACGTTATCACGGCGCTGCCCACTCACCGATGTGATCCACGTGCGTATGGCTAAAAACAGTGTGTGAGCATTTCCCTCCAACAAGTCAAAGGCCTTACCTCCAAAAGACCGTATCGATATCAGATGCCTTCAAGCCACCCGACTCTAGATGCTCAACAATGTCCTTCTCCAGCACGAGCCCACGGAATCCAAGATCCATCCAGGACTTGCCCAAGCTCTGAACGGCGGGAGGAAGACTCTCTTGGTTTCTCCTCAGCCCCAAGTCGAAGAGCATTCTCTTCCCGGAGGGGTGCTCGAGCAGGTAGGAGTAGATCGGTGCGCTGAAGACTTCGTTGCCTGGGAGGACAGGCGCGAGGAAGTACACTGCGGGTAGACCGGTTTCTGGTGAGCCGGTGTTGCATGCTTTGACTGAGACTGTGTAGGTACGTCGACTGCTCTAAGTGCAGCGACTGAGTTCGGACGATGTGTGCGTGTGCGAAAGGGTTCTTCGATGATTCTGTAGACTATGACAGGAGACTATAAGTACTGTAAGTAAATGAAAGACACGACGTGCTATTATACGGTGTGTGAAGAGCTGAAACTGTAAGTAAGAAAGTAAGTACAAGATGAAAGAACACGATGTGCTATTATGAAGAGGTGCTATTATAGAGGGGTGAGTAATCTAATCTGTGAAGTCCAAGCTTATCATGACCGATGAGTCCGACCGACTGTGCGCCCAGCGCGAGGCGCGAACATACATCCCATACAAACTTCAATATCAACCTCCGGGTTGACCCACTCGAGCCGTGATCCCAAGTGATCCGACAGAAGGATGTGTCAGCGTTGATCAATCCTTGTCCGCTACCATCACGTCGTCGTCCTGCCCGTCGTCAACGATGCCAGCAAGGTCAGCTGGGTCGACAAACTCGGTGACGGTGAACTCCTTTGTGGACCGCGCGTAATACGGGATCAGGCGGAACGCTGCGAACTTCAACCGGGAAACTGCTCCGTTGAGTTCTGCCAGATAATATGCGCCTCCTTGGCTGCGACGGACGACGACCATAGGACCAAAGTACCGCGGGCGAAATTTCCGGTTAGTGCCAACTTCGATCTTCTTGTTGAGCACGAGGACTAACGCGCCGGGTTTGAAGTTGTAGTCGTGGATGGTGTTGGCGTAGCGTCGTTCAAAGTCGCCTATGGAGCGAAAACGGCTGGCAATGACTCTCTTTTCGAGGTGAGCAATGTCTTCGTCGCGTCGTTCGAGCTGACGAGCCCTCATATAGAGGAGATCGACGTCCGACAATTTCCCGTGGAACTCTGGAAAGAGGAAGGTGGCATAGAGGAGGTCGAATGGTAGGAGGGGTTCAACGCCGTGGACAGCGTAAAATGGAGACATGCGGGTCCGTTTGGCGGTGGTGATGCGTTCTGCCCAAAATGCAAGGTGAGCTTTCTTCGGCCAGTCTTTTTCCTTTCCTTCACACAGCTTCTTTAGCGCGTCCCGGATAGGTCTATGTCCAACTTCAACGAGCCCGTTCGCCTGTGAATTGTAGGCAGAGATGCGGATGTGACGGATGCCGTACTTCTTCGAGAGGTAGTCGACGGCGGCGATGATGGGTGGACCGTTGTCGGTGACGAAGATCTCGGATAGACCGCCCCAGCGACAGAGGATCTCTTCAAAGATGAACTGACCAACGGTTTCTCCCGTCTCTGAGCGAAGCATTCGGAACTCGGGCCAGTTGGTGAGCGAACAACGGCCGGTGATGATGTACTGGAAGCCGTTTGCCTTGGGGAGGTGCATTGTGTCGATGTGGCACTTCTGGAAGAGACCGGCGGGATATGAGATGACTGGTGGTAAGTGGACTTTTTCCGTGGACTCGATTTGACACTGATGGCATGTCTTCAGATACCAAACGATGTCGGCCTCCATATTCGGCCACCAAAAACGGTCTGCGATGCGGCGGCGGACAGGATAAAACCCTCGACGATGTCCGAGCTCATCGTGAGCCATTCGAAGGATGAGGATTCGACCGGCGTAGGGGATGACGAGCTGATGGCGACCGTGGCGGTCTCGACGGAAGAGGTACCCATTTGCGACGAAGTATGGACGGGCGCGTTGTTGGAGTGCGTGAACGCGGTCGGAAGTGACGGAGGGTGGAATTTTGAGGTGGGTGAGGTAGAACTTGATGTCGCCAAGTTGCTGATCGCGCCGTTTAGTGTCGTCTGTCTGTGGAGGACCGTCGTCCGAGGGACTCGCTGTTGCCGTGAACGAGGACGCAACGGGTGAGTCGTTGGACATGATTGAGCCCACAAGCGCAGTGCTGACTGTCTCTTTTTGCAGGAATGATGCAACCCAAACTGTTGCGCCGAGAACCTCATCGTCAATCCAATCTTCTGCTTCTTCGTCGGGTATATCTCCAGGATCATCGGTAGCCTCGCGCCTCGAGAGACCATCTGGTCCTTTGAAACGGTCGGCGGGAACGTGAACGATGTCGAAATTGAAGAGCAAGATGGCGGAAATCCAACGGTTTACGGATGCGTTGGGGTGGATGTCTGGATTGTTAAGCATTCCGCGTACGTATTTTGCATCCATCTCAACAGCGAAGTGCTCAAGTCCGACCAGGTACATTCGCATAGCGTGCAGTGCACGCCATAGACCACGGAGCTCAAGCTTGGCCTGCGAGTAGCGTAGCTCGACATCGGACCAAGCGATGGAGCCAAAGCGGGCGATGCGACGACGGGAATCCTCGCCGTCTTGCTGGAGGAGATATCCGCAGGCGATGTGAGATGTGTCGACCGAGAGGATAACGAGTCGACCGCACTTGTAGTCGATGGGTCGGATGGCGGGGCAGGTGGCAATAGCCTCCTTGAGACTGTCCATGGCAGACTGCTGGACTAGTCCCCATAAGAAGGTAGCTTCCTTCATCGTGAGTATTACCAATGGCTTGGCTAACTCTGCGAACCCTTTGATCCAGATTCGTACGGTGCCTGCAAGACCAAGGAAACCGCGAACACCCTTGACGTTGCGACAGGGTGGCCAGGACCGAATCTTGTTGACGGCGAGTGACTCCGGAAGTCGGCCTTCAAAGTCGCACAACTGGCCAAGGACAACGACATCGGGAACACCAATCCGGAGCTTCTTTGCGGAGACTGTCGTGCCGGCGCGCTTGAGACGGTGAAGGATTCGATGGACATCCAGTAAGTGAACCCATACAAACTTTCGAACTAGACTGTTCTCAGGATGTGTCTCGTAGGTTCCGTCTGGGAGGCGATAATACGTGCGAGGACCGAGCACGTTGATGTCGTCAATGAAATTAGGCGCGATATCCGTCTCGTGCTGGAGGATGAAGGCGATATTGTTGTGGAATATGTTGACGGAGAGTGTCCAGCCTTGCGGGAGTGTCGTAAGACGCATTGGGCCGAGGTGGGTGTCAATGGTGGTGACGTCGCGCGAGTTGATGGCAAGAAGGGACTGGTCGTAGCCGGAGAGGAGATCAAGTTGGGTGTAGATGGTACGACCAGCAGCGTGCTCGCAGTACTGGTCGGGGAGAGGTGGCTGGCCTGTTGTGCGAATGGTATGTCGATTCATATCATCAGGATTTACCACGATTCTGATTTTCCCGTCCTTTTTAGCAACGCAGAACCACTGTGTGCGATACGAGCTGTCAGACGGTTCCCATAGTCCAAGGCGGACTTTCTCTTCGACCTGTCGATGAACTTCTTCACGGATACCCGGTGGAATGGGGAAGGATTTTCGTGCCCAAGGTTCGTGCTCAATGAGTGGGATTATCGCGGGACTAATATAGTCACTGCGTATAGTGCCGCGTTCTTCGGCGGTGAAGGCGATAGCGTCGGCATTGAGCATGAGGACAGTCACGGCGAGTTTGCGCTCCTCGGGTGTGAGAAAGGTGTTGTTGAGAATGCCGAGTGATTCGAGTCGCTCCTGCGTGAGCCGCGGTGTCGGGACAAAGTCGAGAGGAATGGGTGAGAGGGGAGGAAGGGTGGCGAGAGGGTCTTCGGGGAATCGTCTCTTGATTTTGGCATCTTCTGGGAGGATGGCGGGTACTGGGCGGGCTTTCTTATCAACACTCTTGTATAGCAAACAGTGTTGATTCTCGTCGTAATAGAAAGTAGATGTGAATAATGCTTGTGCAAGGGGCAACGCGTCTCGAAGTGTGACAGGTGGAGATGTGGTGTGACAATCAACTTCCTTCCATGCTGCCACCACGTCGGCGAGACAAGACACACCGCAGACCTGTGCGGCTGGCCGAGCTCTCTCTTCAGTCTCGACAAGACGGCTTTCCGCAGCGTGGACTCCGCTGCCCCAAATTTGGATGAGGACACCCGATGCAGTCTCCCACTTGCGGATACGAACGGCGCGCTGCCACGGGCGGCCTAGAAGGAGACGATATGGAGCAGAGGGGACGACGAATGCATGGGCAAAGGTGGGTAGACCGTCGACTGTGATTTCCAAGTACTCAGCGCATCCAGGTAGTGCCTCTTTACCGCCATTGGCAGTTTCCATCAGCATTGTACGGTGCTGGTTGACATCTACGCCAAGTTCTTGTGCAAGATCCGCCCGAATGACAACAATTTCAGAGCCTTCGTCGAGAAGAGCGTACTCGGGCTGCTTTCCCGCAATGCGTACTGGAATGACTCGAAGCGGTGTGGTGTACTCGAGTGTAGGCGGCGAAGGCGGGGTATTTTGCGTGTCTATGGTGGCAGTATTGCTGGCTGATGTGGATGGGGGAACTCGTGTGGTGCGTTCGTGTGCCACAGCTTCTTGCTGTAGATCTGGGCTAATGGCGTACAGGTCGCGAACAGGGAGGGTAATGGTGGAGTCTAAGATGCTCTGGTAGACACGCGGAACAGCAGACTTGTCGTGGAGCTGGGATTGGTAACGGAAAGCAGGGCGTCGCGTATCGTTGGTGTGTCTTTCGTCGTCGTCGTTCGTTCTCTGCTCATTTCGTTTCGTAGTCGTGCGTTCCGTAAACAGTGGCGTTGGCTGGGGGTCTGCTGGCGTGGTAGGTCTCGTCGTCGTCTCTGGTGGTGACTCCTCTGACTCGCCTGCTAGGCGTAGAAAGCTCCACCAGGTTTCTTCTTCGTCGTTTTCTTCTTCTTCAGCAACTGTCAACTTCTCTTCTTCGTTCTTCTCCTCGTCCTCAACAACTGACTTCTCTTCATCCTTCTTCTCTTCTTCCTCCTCGACCACCTCAACTATGGCTGCCGCCGTCGTACTAGCGTGGCCTTCGTCAAACGCCGTGCGATCTAAAAACTCTTCTGGGATGTGGAGGCGACTGGGACAGTGGAAGAGGGCGCAGCCGGAGCAGCGAGCGGACCTCCAAACAGCTCGTCAACGGCACCGCGGTAGCCGAGAGGATGGCGTCGAAGAGGCTTGCCATTCCGGAAGAGCAGGCGGCCATTTTGTTGCATGATGCGCCCTGCCTCGAGATAGGCCTTCAAGATTTCGCATGCCCACATGAAGTGAGCGGGGTCGAGGCAGAAATAGCAGCCCTCTGTCTGCTGTGAGGCGGCTTGATTGTGCCCGTGATGGTTATGACTATGAGGTGCGGACGTGTTCTGTGGCTGGTACTGGGGATTTTTGAACTGATATGTTGTCGTAGAAAATGCAGCACCTTGCGGCGGAGGAGGCGGCGCAGCATGAGACGCGAAAAATGGCTGCAGCATAGCCTGAAGGGCGTTCGTCTGAGCAAGGCTCATCTTCTCGAGTGTGGCAGCGAGGTCGTCGACTGTGAGGGTTTTCGTCTGCACAGCGCCAGTGGACTTGGGCGCTGGGGCTTCATCCTCGCTAGACTCAGAATCAGAGGGCGCGGTATGCTTGGCGCGGCGAGAGGACTTCTTGGAGCGGCGTGCGGGAGGATGGTCATCATCATCATCGGATGAGTCGTCATAGGACCGAGACTGTAAGACCCAACGACCGGCCTTCATGACAGTCTCCATCGTAGGAGGAGTATCACGGTCCCACGTCGTGTCGGTGAGACAGATTCGACTCTCTATCTCTCTGCGTGCTAACCGGTGAATACCTTTCCAGAACCAGCGCTGCATCTCCTTTTCTGAAATGACGTTACGCTTCTTCAGTGCCTTCGCGACTGGCGTAAACGCACGATGATATTCCTCGAGGCGACGCTCGGAGTCCAACGTCCTCTTCTTCCACTTGTGGACAAGGTCCTCGAGATCTCGCATGGAGTACTTGCTTTTCTTCGACGACTGGTAGAAGGACTCTGTGAGGTCTTTCTTGAAGACAGACCAATCACACTTGTCGGCGACCTCGTTGTAGCCATCGGACGACTTCCACAGTCGCTTCGCGTTCGCATCAGCGTAGCGAATGGCGGCATGAACCTTGTGGGCATCGGGGACTGTGTAGGTGGAGGCGAGAGCCTCGATTTCGGCGAGGTAGTCATCAAGTTCTTCTGGCTCTGTGGAGCTGAACCTGGGAGCATCGTCGGCGTTGCGTGAGGGAAGAGCACCGAGACCTTTGGGTGTAGTCATGACGGGAACTGGAGACGGTGAGCGTGAAGATAGTGAGAGGGTAGACGGCGATACTGGGGGTGGGGGCGACGGCGACAATAAACGAAGTGGAGACGGCGAGCGGGACGAGGAGAATGGGTCTAGGGATGGGGAATGAGGGAGAAAGAGGGCAGTCTCGTTGACTGATTCGAGCGATGAAAGCTCAAGGCTGGCGGGCGATGATGGTAGGGACTCGTCGTCACCAAAGAGAGGTGAAGTGTCAAAGAGCGACGGAAAACTGGAGACGTAGGGGGCAGGCGACTCTGACGCAGTAAACTCTGCAACGGCGAACTGCAGGCGTCCGATACGTCCGGGGATGTGGAGAGTGGGGGTGTAGGAGAGGTTAGGTGTTGCACTAGCGACACGGGTACCCCGCAGGATGCGTTCTGGGTCGTCTACTTCGGGAGCGAGGGGACTGGCGGCGTTAGCGCGAGTATTCCGTCGTCGCGCTATGTTGGAGCCTCGACGGACAGGGATTCGCGACGCCGGGGGTGGCACAATGGCAGAGCGCACCGACCGCGAGTTCGGGAGACGTAGGTTGAATCTGCGGTGGTCACCAGATGTAGGTACGTCGACTGCTCTAAGTGCAGCGACTGAGTTCGGACGATGTGTGCGTGTGCGAAAGGGTTCTTCGATGATTCTGTAGACTATGACAGGAGACTATAAGTACTGTAAGTAAATGAAAGACACGACGTGCTATTATACGGTGTGTGAAGAGCTGAAACTGTAAGTAAGAAAGTAAGTACAAGATGAAAGAACACGATGTGCTATTATGAAGAGGTGCTATTATAGAGGGGTGAGTAATCTAATCTGTGAAGTCCAAGCTTATCATGACCGATGAGTCCGACCGACTGTGCGCCCAGCGCGAGGCGCGAACATACAACTGTCACGTCCGAAGGCGGGATGTTAATGGCCATGGTAGAGGTTTCTGTTCACAAACAGGACGCGTCTGGATTCCAATTTATAAGGATCAGATAGAAGCCGGTCCTATGACAAAAAGCAACTTAGAATACTTAGTCAAGCATCATTGATACGCTCGGCGATGAGGTGGGGAGAGGTGACGAAGTCCGAAATGAAAGGTTATTGTCCTCCGGTGAATCCTGCGGCATGGCTGTGTGGTAGACACCTCTCAGTTTGCTACCGGTTATGGAATGACGTCCATCAAAATAATCTACAAAAAGAGTTGCGCGTACTCAAGGTCGCTTTCTATCAACGAGGCATCGGGAGGTTGCTATCCATGTTTTTATATGCCCTACATCGGTTTGCCTACCTTGGTGGTCAAGGTGTTTGTGCGTTCAATTGGCAAGCACCGCGGCGAATATGAATGAGACAGAGATAACCAAGCATGTGCAATCTGCCCGACATCTGCGATGTAGCCGAAATGTAGCTGAAAGTCCGCGAAGAAGGCACCGGGGTCCAACCCCCATGAAGGCAGAAGACAAGAGCAAAGAAACGCGATCGGAGTCACGTGACGATGTCGCCCATTTGAGTGCATTCGCAAGGTTATCTCCTCTCCACGACGATAAAATGAGCTCTTCGAATTTTCAAGCGCAGTGGACGTGTAAATATAGGCGACGTGAGTTGCGATGTTCTCTGCTTTCCTCCGCTGCTAAAGGCGTGTACAGCCCAAACGCCTACAGAGGTAAGTCTCAGATTGCTGTACCCAATTTACGAGTCAACTACTCAAGACTGGCATCGTAGGCTCAGAATCTCTACAACCACAGTAAGAGTACTCTGCAAACTCATCGCCTGTTGATTCAAGATGTTATCTTCTCGTAGTACGAACAGTTGCATTCCTCCTAGACGCTTCCTCAGAATGGCTTATCCCAACGTTCCCCTTTCTGGCCTCGCTACCTGAAGAAATGCAATTTGGATTGGACTCTTTAATCGGCGCGGCTCTGCCTGCTGTAGGAGATGCCTTATGTTTGTTTCTTGGTCTCTACCAGGTTCTCCTGAGCATGCTCTTTGGTTTACCGTGGTATGTTGTGGGATTGATGGTACGCTCGTCATTCAACGGGTATTATTCTCAACCATATGACCCCCTGTAGCTTTTCTACCTCGTCGTAGACGCCGTCATTGGTGTTATTCCACTTGTGGGCGACTTTCTCGATGTGGCGTTCAAAGCGAATATATACAATCTTCGATTGCTTGAGAAGGAACTGGCACGTAGTCGATGGGCTACCGCGGTATGCATTTCCAGCCATACTACTTAGCTAGATCCTCTGATCATCATACTTTGCAGGTCGTTATACCAAAGTCGACTGATTGGATCCCGCGACCACGTAAAACTAAGGCGAATAAGTGTCGTGCTCCCCGATGGAAGGACATCTTTGGCTCATAGACGGTAAGGGTTTGTCTTGTCCTGATTCCGCCGATTCCCTGAACATTTCCGCAAGATCTTGCAAGTTGTTTGTATGTTATTTTCGCCGACTTCAATACACATGGGGCATTCCGGTGCTATACACCATTCTCGCCCACAACTGAAGCGTAAGACAAAGACGCAAGCCCGTCGTGCAAATCGGTGACATTAAGTATGCGTCATTTCGTCGGCGAGTGCGCTATTGGATGTGTGTCCATCAACCAGCGCATGACCTCTGCCATGCTACATATAAACGGGCTTTCGTTTGTGTAACTGCCCACGGCAACCATCATGCCCATCTAGGTGAAACCGTCGTCTGTCCTGTTGTAGGAGGTGGTACTGGCACTGCACTCGCTATTGCTAAGGCCTACGCTCAGCGCTCGCGTTTAGCTCACAGCGCCTCCCTCTTTACTTCTTGGTCAAGCGTGTTCTTCGGCCTACAATCTCTTGTTCGCCCAGCCCAAAGGGCAACTCGTGGGCCTGCTATGTGACATAGAGGACAAGAAGAAATGTATACGTGGGCTGGCGGAGGAACCAAGAGTGAAGTGGAGGTACTCATAAACGCGGCTAATGCAGCCGCAAAGGTTTTGACACACAGTACACATATAGCCTTTTGCTATGACAAGGTTCATTCAGACTACACAGGAGTGGATGAACATGTATCAACGGACCGTGGTTGGGTATGTTATTCGTTTGTTCTACTCATGGCACTGATCCTAGAAGCTTGTTTAGGTCGGCTTTTGCTGGAAACACCTCTCATGCTTTCCTTGAGAATATCGCCAACTGGTGCGATGTGCACAAAGCCCGCTTGAGCGATCTGCTTGGTCGGCAGCTTCATAGGAATCGCAAGGTTTTCCGGTGCCCACCATTCTCTCTGATGGACACTGCAAGGCTCATTTTATTTAGTCGACATAACTGATGAACGAATACATGAGAGAGCCAAACCTGCCGCTATGATATGCTCCTGAATGGTCTTCAAAGGTAAGATTTTGATGATACATGCATACATGATACCTAACACATAGCATCGTAGTGAGAACAGGTCTGGCTGAACATGTAATCCTAATCTTTTAGGCCGCATTGCCTTCAGCGAAAGTAAGAAGATCAGAGTCTCCTTGGTCGGAAACGGTCATCACTCTACAATTGGGTGAGACAGCTGCGCAGCAAAAAGGAGGCTTGGATGCTCACCCAACACGGAAGAGTTTACCAGCTGCAGTACCCAGAGCGACATTAGTGCCCGCAAAGTGGTGCACGGTGGTTTTCGAGAGCATGGCATAGTACTCCAGCTCCGATTTGCGGAGAGGCGGGCAGTTACCAGCGATCAGGACCAATTTGGCTAGGAAACCCGCGCATCAGCTCAAGGGACCTTCTCAGCCTCACGCTCCAGTCCCCGGGAGAGAGTTGGCGGAGAATACACACCTTTTCCACTGCGCATCTGCTTGAGGGCAGACTTGTATCCGAGGGTGTATTTGCCCGACTTGACGACGAGCGCGAGCCTGGCGGAGATGGACTCTGTGGATTTGGTTGCCTTGGATTTTTTAGAGGGCGCCATTGCTCGTCGTCGGTCTTGAGGTGCTGGTGATGATGATGGTTTTTTTTCACAATCAAGCGATCAGTGACCATCATAAAGTTGAGACTCCGCCGGTCCGGAGGAGCCGCTTCGACTCGTACCACCTCCTTGGACTTCCTCTGTATACTCTTCAGACTCGTGCTGGCTCTCGAAGGAAAGCTTCCTCATTATGGCATTGCGTGTTGAATTTTCAGGCCCCAACTGGAGATAGTAACAGCCGCGGACGCGTGGAAACCAAGTCCTTTCTCTCCCAATAGTGTCCGATTGAACTTTCAGGTACCAAATCGCGGACTGAGCGCCACTTTCGCTGTGTTTATACTGGTGCATTGTAGCCGCAGTAAAATAAAACGGAAGCGGCGGCGTCTGAACGTTTGCAACCGAAAATTACTTCTGTCTCGATTCATCGCTGGAATTGAGATGGTGTAAGTTCGTGCGCCTTTACCACGGAGGGTTGGATTCCATCTGGTACTCTCTTCCAGCCCGATTTCTGTTCGTGTAGTTCACTTCGCACTTTGCATTGCTTATATATATTTGACCGGTTTACAGGTTGCTGGACTTGGTCATGTGTCGCGGTCTGCTAACCCCAATGTACTCATATTCTTATCGTGAATCATCGCCGACGAATAATACCGCTTCCGATGGCGCTCTAGGTTGACGAACATCGACTTTAGCTCCCGATTCCTGCGCCTGCTCACGTCGTCTCTGCCAGACTGTCAGATTCGGATGAGTGCCACTGGGTGCGTGTGTATAGGACTTGAATATCGATTACCTCAGATTTGTAACATGCCAAGGTATCACGCCACTGAACTATCTCGGGTGGGCTTCAGATCGCGTTCGACATTCAAATCTGTGCCGAGCAAGGAAACATGCTCTGAACAGAGCAAGAGCAGAGTATGCGGACCTTGATGCTACCTGCTTGTGATTAGACTTGGTAGGTTAGTCTCCGCGAGTCGCATTCGGTTAATGAATTTACAAGTCGCAGCGTTTTTCGTGTGGACGCTTTGAACTAGGAAGATTGAAAATTCTGTACGTGCAATCGTTTACGCGATGACGCCTATCTAAGTCAAAGCTAGTAGTTTTCCGGGGCATCTCGGGCGACATAAACCTTTAGCTATCAAGAAGTGATTGCGCGCTAGCCAGGGTCCGCTTCCTCGTTTTCGAACCTCTTTCGCACTCCGTCCCCCTCGTACCGCCAATTGCGGTTATCATGCTCGCGTCCGGTTTCTGAGGACTCTCAAGTTAGACTTGTAGATTTAACGTTAGATCGCTCCGGATCGCTCGGGTCCATGGGGAATAGGCGTCGAATCAAGGCACACCCATAGGCTTCCAGCTCACTGTAGGCGACAAGGTACAACACTTTCATTGGAAGCGAGTTGTATGACTGAACGCAGACGATAGACCAACAAATTGGCCGTCGCCCAAAAGCAAAATACGAACGACTTTACCTGAACCAGCGCTAGTTCGATCTAATGAAGCCACCGGAAACCGAAGCTCGGACGCCTTACGCTCTGCCTGAATTTCCTGACAACAAACTTTTAGTGCATCCTATTCAAATGTCCAACAATCAGGCACCGTTCTTGTTGCCTCCGAAAGCAACCCTCGCGATTCGATACAGTGTACAGATCAACCGATGGCTCACAGAGTTTGCTGATACGATGTCGACTTCACATACGTGACGCGCGGGGCAGGCAGGATCGTAAGTTATTCTACTCATCACTTTATCCTTTCTACTATTGCTCTCGATTGACAGTTCCTACACTTACTTCCCCCGCCCGATTTGACGACATTGCTGCCGGACCCGAGTTCTGAAGTGAACAAGATCCTCATCGTTGACCGCGTTATTCGTGCATTGAACGTTGACCGTCTACCTGTTCATCTTGACATTCCGAATCTAGGAGTGCTGCTGCAGGCACCCTCTTCGGATATATAAAGCATAGCGGCTCGGAAGGTTGATACCAGCGCATCCCTCATACACTTCTTCAAACACTATGACATTTTCGACCATAACGAAGTTCTTTAGTGACTTATCCTCCGAATCCATCCTCCCCATAGCCCTCGAAAAGGGGCGCACGTCCGTATCATCAACACCCGCTCTCAAGTTCCCGCTCAATGTCTCACCTGAGCCATTACACCCCTACATGGAGCTTATACGACTCGAAAAGGTAAGCTCAGTCGTTTATAGCACCCGGCGCATTACTGACATTCAAAAACCGGATAGCCCACTGGTACCAAATTGATGTTCTGGCCATATGGTAAGAACTGCATCTCACCAACCCGCCTAGTAGCTGATTTCATTCTAGCATGGGGCCTGACTATGGCTGCGTACTCTTCCGATCCCACCATGCCGCTGTCAGAGTATACACGTCAGCTCTTGCAGTGCCTCGTTGCAGCTTTCATTATGCGCAGCTCGGCATGCACTATCAACGACATATTCGACAGAAAGATGGACGCTAGCGTCGGTTCGTGGCCTTCTCATTGGCCTCAAAATTTGTCTGACAATCGTATAGAGCGATGCAAAACTCGACCTCTTGCAAGCGGGCGTATCTCCGTCCTAGCGGCTTCAATTTATCTAGTCATCCAGTACCTTCTCGGCCTTGTGTTCTTCTACTTTACCCTTGAAGGCCTAGCGCTCTATGTCGCTATCTTCCAGCTTCTACCCCTGTAGGCCTGACATTCGGCGATTTTCGTCTCCCGCTAATCCATCTAAATCAGATTCGCGATATACCCACTTTTAAAACGCGTCACGTACTGGCCTCAGGCCTGGCTCGGCTTCGCGATGAACTTTGGATTCATTAGCGCCTGGGTTTCAGTAACCAATTCTTTCGACTATCAAATTCTCGGATGTGCCCTTGTCGGTTGTTGGTGTTGGACGATGTTGTATGGTAAGCCTGTCGCATAGTTCCTAGAAGCGTTTTGGTCATCATGATGTACAGATACCATTTATGCTTGTCAGGATATCGCCGACGATCTGAAGGCCGGAGTCCATTCCACCGCAATTCTCTTCGGAACATGGATTCGCGCCCTCCTCGTTGGTTGTGCCTGTATCTTCGTATCAGGTCTTTACTTGGCTGGATGCTTGAACAACCAGGGCTCCGGCTTCTTCATCGTCTCCATCGGTGGCACAACTTTACATCTGGTCTGGCAGTTCAGCACCGTGCGATTGGACGTTCCTGGGAGCTGTTGGTGTGAGTAGAAGTCGTTTCCAAACCCGGGCGCTTTATTAATAGCGTGTGCTGCAGCCAACTTCAACCGAAATGGTGAACTAGGATGGCTCGTCTGGGGCGGTCTAATGATCGACTACCTCGTCGTGTCTGGAGCTTTTGCACGCTGCATAGACTTCTTCAGATGAGGATGAAGACTTGCCCTAGTGCTGTTCGAATGCGGGCTAGATGGTCGAGCTCCAAGAATGCGTCTTCCTTTTCAGGGTGTTCTTGTTCCTGTGAAACATCTCGAACAGGGGAATCATGAAATGGGGAAGGCCTTTGCGGTGGCGGGCTTAGAGCTGGGACTAGGGCGATCCTACACGATGAGCCAAAGGTGGTCGGTTGGCGGTTCTTACTACCCTCAGCGGTATAATGATCTTTGGGATGAACGAGGCAATGTTGAGTACACTAATGTTACATGGAAATGTTGATCTTCTTTTGTCGATTCCATCTAGCCCACAGTCAGTCGCTTGTACGATGGCTATGATAAAAATGAACCTTCGACTCCCCATCTCACTCGATGCATGAGATCAAGCTCTCTTCAAATCTACCGCGGATGTCAGCTAGGACCCTAAAACGACGAGTGGTAGATCATACCTTTGCCGCCATTTGAAGGCTCTTTCTCGGTGCGTACTTGGAGCACCTGCGTCTCCTCAGACGCGGTATAATAATCCTTCATGCCCCCATACCGCAGCTGTCTCTCTGGGAGATGGTAGGATGCGCCATGTTGGGTCATGGCCATGTAGTCCTCCTCACTCCATCCCTCATCGTTGCAGCGCTCGGGATGCGAGCCATCTGGGTGGAAGCGCGGGACGGGGTCTGGGACGGCGGAAGTGTGCTTTGTCTCAGTCAGAGTTGTAACCGTCCTCAAGGGAAGGATGGGGGTCCGAGCCCTGCGCAAGACGCAGCGGATTGAGTGCAAGTTCAACTGAGCTGCGCGCATGCTTATCATGGGTAAAGATAGGGTATGTGATCCGTGCCGTACTAAAGCGTCTCTATTTGCACTGCCATTGGAAAGTGCTGCCTTTCGTGGCGAACCAGATGTCTTTCAATTATGACGCATAGTTTCACACGTGAGCGTGGACCTATACTTAGCGTTTCTTCAAGTCCTTTTAATGACAGCCTCAATCGTAAGGTAGTTATAGTCATTCACTGAACTAGTGTGCAGCTAGCGCAAATCGAAGTTTGAGCGGGCTGCAGGTACACTTGCCCTAAGACGTAGTATCACTAGGTCGTCAGTTTGACAAGGAAAATCGTGCACTTGTCGTGTTTAGAGAACGACTGTCAAAGCAGCCGAATGCACGTCGGGCACGAGGAATCACAGAGAACTCGTGATCTTTAGTGCTCGACAAGTACTACTCGAGGCGCCGTTGATCTCGGATTTACAAGTAACCAGGGCCATCAGCTGTTGTTCGCTTTCTTGCTTTCGCACCGCAAAGAAAACAGGCGAAAACTAGGCGGGCAGCGCCTAGAGAGTACTACATGACCTCGTCGACCCAGGCTGAACGTGAGCCTTTGACCGGTCATTCATACGACTTCAGGTCCAGGACTGGATCGCCTGTGGGGTCGTTGTGGTCTGGGAATAGTCCAAATAGTCAGAGCTCCAGCTCTTTACCTGTGGCTGGCGCGGAGAACCGGGAGCCAGAGATTCTTTCTTTCGCTCAGCCTCTTGGCGGCTTGTTCACAGAACCAGAGCCAAATCATGATGCAGACATTCTGGATCCCGATTTGGATACTCACGCCGATCGTCTACCCACCATCATCACCATCGACGATGAATATACACCTCTCAAAGGACCAGACTCCCCTTTTGGAATATCTGTCGTTCCTCCCTCCCCTCCATCATCCCCTTCAGCCGCTGCCAAGTTGCTGTTGAACCCACACGCCTTGGATGCTCCGGCGACGACTAGTCCGTACAAGAATCCAAAGTACAAACTGAGCCATCAGTCGATAGCCGAGGTGGTAACGGCGGAACAAGAATATCGCAACAGGCGCCATGATTGGACGATCTCTGAACTACTTGGCGTTCATCCGACAGCTCCAAATCGAGGTACAGTTTGGAACGATTTGTGTTTTGAAAAAAAGCTCACTAGGGTATAAAAGGCACTGACTACCGCGGCCGTGACACGGACTATCGTCAGAAATACCGCCCCGATGAGCCGCTTCAAGAAGCGAGCGAAAACTCTAGAATGTGGAAAACCTATCTGGACGAAAGCGAGATATACGATGATGAAATGATTCGGAAGTGGACCGACACGCTTTCTATGCTCCTTGTGTTTGTGAGCATCCCCGTTTGCTTTTTCATGTGGGTGTCTTGACGATTCGGTATTTGACGTGTTCAGGCGGCTCTATTTTCGGCCATTCTGGCAACATTCGTAGTCGAAACTCTCCAGGACCTTCAACCAGACTACATGCAGATATCTGCAACCCTCCTCGTGCGCTTGGTCAACGCGGTAGAGGCCAACGGAACATTATTGACGGCGGCAGCGCTGCCCGCAGATCCCGCCTCTGGTTTCGCGCCAGATATTTCCGTCGTATGGGTGAACGCTATTTTCTTTGTTAGCCTCACACTAGGCTTGACGACTGCTCTCGCGGTGGTGCTCGTCAGGCAGTGGCTTTACGCCTATGAGTCTAATCCATCCGGTACGGCCAGAGATCGCAGTATTATCCGGCAATACCGATACATGGGCATAAAGAAATGGCAGGTGCCGCTTATTATCGGATTCCTCCCCGTCCTACTACACGTTGCCCTTATTCTCTTCTTGGCGGGGCTTGTCCTTCTTCTATGGTCCAGGAATGTTTTGATAGCAGGCATAGTAACAGGCATCACTGGTACCGCCTTGTTTGGCTATGTAGCTAGTCATGTCTGGGCCATCATGAACCCGCAGTGTCCGTACAAGACACCACTGGTGACATTGATGCTCAGTCTCTACAATCACCTCAAAGCGTTTGTGACGCTTCGCCGTCGAGGCGCAGAGCTTTCCGTGGAGCTTCGATCACGCGATTCACCGAGTGGTCCATCGGGCCTCGTCGAAAGCGAGCGGGAAGCGGAGTTCAAGCATGTTATGAAGGCTGATGCGTCTTCGAGTCTCCAGGTTGACGCAATGCAGTGGTTGGACATTCATTCGTACAATCCCACTGTTCGCCCCATTGTTTTCGACGCCATTGGAGGACTGCCTGCCTCCAGTTTAGAAAAGGCAATGGCTACATTCCGTTACGAAAACGTTGTCATCGAGGCTCTTCGGTTCTACGCCAGAACTAAAGAGCACGCTCGTAAAGAGTTCGCCAACTTCCTTCGAACGTGCGCGTTCCTTGACCTGAAACAAGTTCCTGCTGACCTGTTCAAGAACGTCCTTGACTATCCCGACGTCGCTGACGCGTCGTCAGACCTCATGGTGATAGCTGTTCAGCCTCAGGCTGACTCCACCATTAGCCTGGAGAGTATTCTTTTCCGAAATGACATTCAGTTGCCTACTCCTTTCTGGGCCATCCTCATTCGGAGCGTTATTCAAAATAGCCAAAGGAACGCTCCCATCTTACGGGATTCCCCTCTTCCAAAGCTCATACGGGCCATCGAGGACTCGAATTTAACGCGCTACCTGAAATATCTGTCCTATCATCGAGCCGATAGGCATCCACACCGGCAAACAACAGCCTTGATTGCTTTCCCCAACTATCAAATGTCAGAAGAGGAGCTTACGTTGCTTACGGAGCCTTTCATCCCAATGCTTTCCGCGTTCGATGATCTAGAGAACGCTTCGTTTTCTCCATGGCTTCGTCTTCTGATATCATGCAATAACCTTTTCGTCAAGACGTCCGCAAACATTGATATCAAAGACGTGAGGACTAACCTAACCTTGTTTGTCCTCCAACGTTACACCGTTCGCTGTCTGCGCGCGGAAAGATTTTGGGGAGCGGACTCGACAAAGCAGGAGAGAAGGGCTATATTCCGAGCTATGCAGAGCTTTATTGCAAGCACTTTGTTTGTACAGATGCACGATAATGAAGAACTCCGGGAGATCTGCGACACTGCGATAACCGTCTGTTCTCTCATCTTACGACACGATCGTCATCTCTTTCCTGCTACATCCCGGGACTGGCATAACCCCTCGTTGTTGACAAACTTGGTTCGCCGATTGAAGTTTACGCGACACTCTGAGGACAGTTCAGTCCATGTTTCGGACAGGATAGTTTTGTCTCTCACTCTTGCGCATGCCCTCGGTCAATGTGTCAACGAGGCGTACGACCTTTTCATTGAGGAGGACCTGCTACAGCTGCTTGGAGGATATTTTCCTAAATACAATAAGGAAACTGAAGAAGCCATCGAGGCAGCTCGAGCAGCCATCGGAGTGGCCGTCGGAGCATACATTATCGCAGTCAGAAATTCGTTTTTATCTGGATGGAAATGGTCTCTGAAGACTGTTTTACCCGATGCTCATATGCACCTCCGTTACCTTCATCAGCGGGAAAACCTGTATCAAGCTTTCCTGTCGCTTGTTATGTCTTACGATGTCTCGGACCACCGACTGCATGCCTTGGCTCATATTTGGCCGCATAGCTCGTCGCTGTGGCAAGAGTACCGTAGGCGTGACGAAGCACGAAGACTGTCTCGACACAAGATCCGTAACTTCAAAGCACTTCTTCGTAGCTCCGAGGGCGGCGGCGTAATTAGGTGCTCGGTCCTCGACACAGAGAGCGATGTTAACCCACTGGACCACGCGTTGGGCGGCTGTCAGCGACGCACCGTATTAGTAATGCACTTTTCCACTATGCCCACTATCATTAACTAATTGTTGGATAGGAAAGGAGTATCGGATATCTGAAGATATTGCGCTGCGTTTTCACCAGGCATGAAGATGCTGATGCGAAGCAGCTCCTAGTGTTCCAGAACATCACGGCGGCTCTGGCTTCAGCAGTACCAGGCGCAATTCCGTGGGGGGGTGGTCCCAGTAACTTGCATGTCGACCAAGGTCGTATTGACAACCATGAACCCGAGCTCGAGGAAGGAAACATGCCAGGTTCGAGATGACATCCAAACCTCAAGCTGATCCAGGACCAAAGAGCCTGAAGACCGACGGTACGCAGCATGGTTAACGTGGCAAGACGGGTACTAGATATTTCTTCGCGTAGTACTAAGTACCAAGTAGAATGAGGCCCGTCTAGCCATAAATTTCTAAGACGAGATACGAACGATGGCGTCTGAGACGATCAGGAGATTCCAGAGCGATTGTCACACATCGACTCAAATATGACTGCAGGAAAAGCACAGCTCAAAAACACAAGCGGGTGCGCCTATGTACAAGACAAACCAGACAACCCCAAAAAAGTCGAGCCTTACAACTGAAGAGCACAAACGGTCAGGATGATGCAAGAGAATTAGGTATATTAGAATCCCATCAAGTAAGTAGAGTAACTGTAAGACAATCATGCAAGGCAGCAGATCAATTGGCACCTGGCGCCACCAACTGGATCTAAGCGCTGCTTCTCGTCATCCACATTCTCCTGTGACAGAGTGAGCCAGACAAACAGGAAGCTCAAGAGAGACTGCTCACATTACAGCACAAACCCTTAGAGGAGGACGGTCAGGTCAACACCCAAGAAGGCGAAGACACTGCCGATGTTCAACTTGATGAGGACGGAAACGACAACGTTGAGGATCAAAGGCAGGAGCACGGCGAGCAGGCCGGCAACGACGCTCAGGATAACCTGGAGGAGCTCAGCAACGAGGGTCCTAAGAATGATCTCAATCGAAAGCTAGAATCATCGCGAGGGGACACGTACAGGAGCTCGCACAACAGTGGGGTGATCAGTTCGAGTTCAGCGGAGACAACGACGGAGAGGACGATGTGCACAGCGTTGAAGATGAGCTGGAAATAGTTCAGGAGCTATCGACATACACAGAAACCAAAACTTACAGTGATCAAGACGCAGATGAGACCGGCAATGTCGACGAGGGAAAGGACACCGGTGGCGGAGGTCAGAACAACCTCGAGGGTCTCACCGACGAGCACCTTCACATCGGCGATGGCGACAGAGATGATAGCCTCAGCCTCATGGATGATGGGGGTGACGATCTCAACGGTGATGTTCTCGGCGGTGCCGAAAACTGGAAGCAGAAATGAGTTCGAGGATGCGGAGACTCATGAAGAACTAACCAAGGGGAGCAAGAGTCACGCTGAGGTCAACGGTAAGGTCGGCCACGATGGTGGGGAGGGTCTTGCAACCGCAGCGAGCCTCGACGTCGCGAAGAACGAGTCCCTTTTCGACGACGGGGGCAGCCTGCACAGAGGCGAAGGCGGCGAGGCCGAGGGCAGCGTAGCTGAGGATGGAGCTGAAGGAAGGCATCGTTGTTGAGTAAAGGATTGTGGGGGGTAAGAGAATGTGGTAGGACGCGAAGTCTTAGAGTGTGATGAGAGAGGGAATCCGAAGATGGGGAATTACTGGGAATAAGGCCTAGCTTTTATACAATTCTGCCCTCCCTCGCGTAGGCGCGTCACGGGCCAGGATTTGTAAATGCATGATTCCAAAACTATGGCCCGGGCTTGGCCAGTTCGCCGCCTGTGCAAGTTCAATGCTTCTGCCGAGGATGGAGCATCAGACCACTATCAAAAACATACAAGATCGATGACGCGTGTCACTATTGCCTCCTCGCCGCATTGCAAAATTAATTCCCCAGACGGAAATAGTTCCGATGACATTTTCGCAAGCGGACGCGTCGCTGAGCCAGAGGCATACAATGCATAAAGAAAACCAATACAATGAAGTCTTCAGTCAGAACAATATGTTCCCGCCTCCTTACAGGACTGAGGGGGCGAACGGAACTAAAATTTTTTTACATAGGTATGTAACGAGAAAAGAAGCACCTCCCTGAACGAGTATGAAACGACATCCCCGAAATATAATAGGCGCAGGACGCAGTTCTTCAGGATCGTCAGCGGCCAGACTTTACGGGCGTGTGAAGTGCGTGTTCGCGGGCGTGCCGGGTAGTTACGGGCGCTCAAGAGGTGTAGGACGGGAGCGTGGCGCACTGCGCATTGAAAGAATTCCGCTACATAGCTTTTTCTGTTTAGGAGGCCCCGACGCGTCGAAGAATAAGCTAAATTCACGTCATGTAGATCTTCTGATGGGATTTGAAAACCGGAAAGCCTGGAAAATAAGCGCAGAATTTGACTGGACCCCTCGGGACTCCTTCAAGCTTGGCGGCTGCAAACGTTGGGCGTCGACATTTTGACGGATGGATGAAATTGTGAAAACAAGCTAAACCCATTGAATGAACGCCTTGTTCTTGTGATCATGCATAGTACAAGGGAGTGACAGGAAAAAGAACAAGGGAGAGGCCACGAGCGTGCACTGTTTGGTTTCAGCTGTCGATGCCAAATTCGGCGGTGCCGAAAAAGGAAGTCATTCTTCTTCGCAATTGACAACGAGATCATTTCCGAATGTCAGGGTTTCTTCCATCCCTCGAAAGTTTTGCAAAGGTGCGCTCACTCGTCTGGACTACAGCCTGTCTGCGCCTTTTTGTTCGGTGTTACTAATGAAAATGTTCAAGGGGGCGTTGGCGACGGCCGCGACAGTGTCCACCATCGGTATGCAGACTCTTTCCACACGTTTACTCATCTCAATATCTCTCATCCAGGCGCTGGCCTCATATACTATGGCCAAAACTACTTGATATATCCCTCTGCCTATGTTAGTCTCGGCCCCGAAGCGGATAGTGCGTTACCCCTCATTCGATCAATGGCAGTCTAACAGCATAATGTAGTCGTGCATAAACCATCCGAATTCGGACTTTACAGTGAGGAATTAGAGCTCAAAACCTCCGATGGGGTTCTACTGCGGTGTTACCTGCTTCCTCAACGGAAGGAACTTTCCCAACCCACTCGCTTTCATAATATTCCAAGGACACCCATCAACTACGATGACCACGAGAGTGATGATGACTTTGCGAAGAGACGGCCTACAGTAGTGATGTTCCATGGTAATGGTGGAAACCTTGGTCATCGATTGCCATTGGGAATGGTTTTTCAGTTGACTGTGAGGTGTAACGTCCTCATGGTTTCATACCGAGGGTAAGCCTGTCCTGCTGTATCCTCGTGTTGTCTTAATCGTCATCCTAGTTACGGCCATTCCGAAGGCGCGCCGTCAGAGAAAGGTACGTTGTGTATGTCACCCTTGGGCAGCGCTCATTTTGGCTTTAGGGTTCCAATTAGACGCCCAAGCTGCCTTAGATTTCCTTAAAGCCGACGCTCGTTTCTCAAACACACCACTAGTATGCTTATGACCTCTTCTGTACGTACTTCGTTTCACGGAACTTCCAGATTTTGTTCGGTCAGTCTATCGGTGGCGCAGTTGCTCTTGACCTCGTGAGTCGGAACCCCACAAAGGTCTGCCCTCTCATGTCTTCTGTCGCGTTCACCATCTCATATATTCAATCAGATAGCGGCTCTTATCCTCGAGAACACTTTTACATCTCTTCCCGACCTCGTGCCCCACGTTCTTCCGCTCCTCAGTTCCTTCACATTCCTCTGCCATCAGAAATGGGACTCCGGCAGTAAAGCGCCACGGCTCCCCTCTTCTCTGCCTGTGCTGCTACTCAGCGGTACAGCGGACACACTCGTTCCCCCCGCGCATATGCAAACTCTACGAGATCTCTTCAAGCTGCGCGGGAAAGGCGCAGAAGAACAAACGCAGTTTGAAGAATTTCCGGGAGGCGGACATAGTACGTATTCTCGAGTGCTGCATGCCCCAGATCCGCGATACTGACTTCGCTCTGGTATCAAGATGACACGAGCAACCACCACGCGTATTGGTCGACCGTCAATGAATTCATACTCAAGGTGACCGGCAATTTGCCCAAATCCGCCTTATGAGAGGGGTGATGTTTTTTTCTGGGGTATGAACCGTGCATTGGTGTGGATTGTTTTTTGGACTCCTTTGTGTAAGTAGAAACGTAGGCCTGAGGTGGTATCCTCCGGTGGGTAGAACACGTAGCATTGGGGCTGTAATGGGTGACATGAACGCAGGGCCTAGACATAAGCTCCAGGTAATGTATTACGGAACTTGGAAGCCGTGGCCCATGGTTCAACGTTGAAGACTTGAAGTGCAATGCAAAGGATCCTGAATTGATCCTGAAGACATCCCTTTCGTTGACGGCAACGCCACACATGGAGGCAGCTAAAAATATAGTTCCTGTTCGGCCGAGCGCATCTAGCCAACGTCTCGCTCCCTAGTGCACGCCGTCTTGCGTACCTTCGGTTAGTGTAAGCCGAATGTCAAACAGTACATACTGGGATTTTACCACAGAGCATCCGTTGACGACGCTCCCGTCATAAAGTTAACGAGCCCAGGACGAAACAAGGCTTATGGCCATGTTCAAACACCTGCATGTATGGGAACCAAGAGAAAAAGTGCTGTCTTGCCAGCTTCAAGACTCAAGAGATTTCGCGGGTGCGAGGAAGCGGTTATGGAGGACGACTCATTCCTTGATGTTGTCACCAATTTCTCAGTTCTCATGCCTAACACTGGGCTAACAGCCAAAAGGAAGTGAAACGTGTAGTCGATAGTACGAGTCGGCGGCGGACGTCCTGCATGAAAAAATGTCAGCCAACTCCCTCCCCTTTACGCGTCTTTAGGTCCTGGCAGTTTCCCTACATTGCTCGCAAATACTGTGTGGCGGAAAGAAAAGACGATCCGGATCGGGTTACAGCTCTGTTTGGAGGAGTTTGTTCATCAGTGCACCTCTTCCTCCTACCATCATCACCGTGTCACCCATCCTACTAAGACCAATACCATATCGCCTTTCCCCAATTTCTTGTACGCGCCCTTGGATCTGCTGCCGCTAACCTTGTTCGGCCTAGAACGCTTCATGCATTATCCAAGAAGATCTCGTCGTCGTTGCTGCTCCCATTCATATCGGACTCCGACTTATTATACCACTCATACCTTCTCGTCAATTCGTGGACTTCCGAGGTTGATAATGCAGATATCTTTCTGACTGCCGATAGTCAAGCCTCAATCGTCAGCCAAAAGCTCGGTCAGCCAGTTGCTGCTTTGCCCGGTACTTAAGTACTACTGTTGTCAACAAATTCCTCCAGGGCGCGACTATAGGCCTGGACCAACGCCTTATGCCTCCTCTATGACCAAGAGTTCACAGTTGCTTTGACTAGTCTTGCTGCAAGCCCCTCAGAGTGCGCGAGTCGAAGAAACGTTACGCCGGCCTACCCGCCGCCTTGGTGGAGGCCTGGTACACTCGTATTAGCGAGTTATGGGCATCTAACGTTTTAGGTACTTATCGTTCCGGACAGAGCCAAGTGACGTCAGCCCTCGGAAGCTTGATAACGCCGCACTTGGGCACCCTTCTTCGCATAAAAGGTGCACTGAGGCTTTAGTATAAACTCCATGCATGACGCTTCACGGAGCATCTTCATTCCCACCATGCCGTTCTCTGGCATCGCGCTGTGCCTCGTAGGCGCAACATCTCTCCTTCTCCTCAAGAGCCTGTTCTTTCCTCGGCGGGCTCGTCCCCTGCCGCCTGGTCCTAAAGGATTACCACTGTTAGGCAATCTGTTCAACTTCCCGGACATCGAGCAGTGGGCCGTCTTCAAGGATCTCGGAGAGCAATATAGTACTACACATCCCCTTCAAGCGTTGGATGCACACTGATTCCGGTTGTAGATTCCGATATCATATACTACAACGTTGTTGGCCAGGACATTGTCGTCGTCAACACCATCGAGGCCGCCAATGAGTTGTTCGTCAAACGCTCCGCGATCTACTCCGACAGGTAAATCATACAACACGTCGCCTTTTACCAAGTTGAGACTATTAACGCAGACCATCCTTTGTCATGCTCAACACATTGTGAGCCTTATGGTCGACTCTCTGTTTGCCTTCTAACAATTCTGTTCGTTCTCTCTAGGGTAGGATTTACATGGCACTTCGCTCTTCATCCATATGGCGAACAATGGAAGGGTAAGAGCTTTCTTAGTACCCTTCGTTTACATACCGACACTACTAACCATCCAAACACCAGAACACCGCAAAATGTTCCACAAGTCGTTAGAAGGCCCCGTACTCGCAGCCGTCCAACATCCACACATCCTCGATTCGGCTAGGTACCTACTTCGCCGCATCCGAGACAAACCGGATCGTTTCATAGAGGACCTGCGCTTGTACGTTCGACTCTGAATAACGTGCAGTTCGATGCTCACACACAAGTCATACTAGGTACGCTGGCCAGATTATTCTCCGAATCGCGTACGGCATCGAAGTTTTGGACAATACCGATCCCTTCATCATCGAAGCGGCAAAGGGCATGCGCGCTATGTCGGTGGCGGGGCGCCCCGGAGCGTTCTTGGTCGACACTTGGCCTATCCTCCGCTTCGTCCCCTCTTGGATGCCTGGTGCAGGATTTAAGAGGTGGGCGAAGGAATCAAACAAATCAGTAACTGCGATGCGCGACGCGCCGCTCAAGTATGTGGAAAAGGCTGTGGTTTGTTCTTTTCCTGGACGTTCGCCCTGGTTGGCCGACTGATTAGTTCCAAGGCCAACAGAACGGCGAAACCGTCTATTGGGTCTAAAATTCTTTCAGAGCTTGAGGAAACCGAGGCTGATACGAAGGAGAATATAATCATGCTTGGAGACGTTTTGGCTTCGACCTATGCAGGTACGTACACAGTCCTTCGACCTTCCCAAACTGATTTTACGTCGTCGGAAAGCTGGATCCGATACAGTTGGTGGTTCTCTTCCCATCATATAATCAACTTACTAAGATACAACATGACAGACAGTCTCTGCTCTCAGTACCGCCATCTTAGCAATGGTCCAGAACCCGTTCGTCTTGAAGAAAGCGCAGGCCGACATAGATAGCGTCGTCGGGCACGACCGTCTTCCCAACTTTGGTGACCGGAAGGAACTTCCATATCTTGAGGCGATCTTGAAGGAAGTCCTCCGCTGGCAATTGATCGCTCCTTTGGGTAAGGGTGTAAACGATATACTATACTGACGTGTCGTTGAAAACATCATGCGTAGCGGTACCACACAGAGTAACCCGGGACGATGAATATCGCGGCTACCATATTCCCAAAGGGGCCACCATCGTCGGTAATGCATGGTTAGTCGTTGGTGTAGCGCATACTCGCTTTCTTCTGAACAGGGCGTTTCAACAGGGCCATTGTCCACGATAAAACAGTCTACGGCAACGACGTCGAAAACTTCAATCCAGATCGATTCCTAAACAGTGATGGCACGCTCAACCCCTCCATTCCACAGCCATCAGCTGCCTTTGGATTCGGTCGTAGAGTCTGCGTTGGCCAAGACCTTGCTGAAGACAGTATCTGGATAGGCATCACGTCTTTGCTGGCAGCATTCAACATAACAAAGGCCGTCGACGAACGCGGCAGAGTAATCGAACCGTCCGGTCAATTCACATCGGGAATGATTCGGTGGGTTGTTTAGTGCGCCATACGAGTAGTAGTGACTGTTTGGAATAGCCACCCGGTCCCGTTCAAGTGCTCGATTTTGCCTCGGTCGCGTACTGCGGAGGCATTGATCACCTGAGCATAATAAAGTTATGCCAGCGGCTGTGGCGCTGAAGAATGTATAACAACGAGCTTTTTTGCTGTGTGGAACATAATTGTATTCTTAGAATCTCGCAGTCCATGAACAACCATCCTAGGCACTATTGCAGGGCATTTGAATACAACTTTGTCGACGCTGCCTTTGTAAATCGCGTCTAACCAGCTAGATCTAGAATATTGTTTGAATTTCCAACCTTTCGTCCTTTGGCGTCAGGATTGCCGCGCACGGACCATGTGATTGCCGCTAGGCAAAAAACGGAGGATTTCCGTTTTCGGATTTCAGCGTTTCTCGTGTTCTCTCCACCAGCAGCTTTGACGGACCATTTATTTCTGGTCAAATTTAGACCATCCGGGATGAACAATAGGGTAACGACACCGCTTTGATGGAACAATGGCCGGTCCACAAAGCCAGGCGGTCAAAGCGCGTTGCCACAGTATAAAAGACTCAGGACTTGTACTTCGAGTCCCCACTCCTCCTACCAATGGCCGCCATGAACACTGATATCGCCGAGATTGAGTACGACAGCGACGGGGAATACAATAAACAGCGCATCAGCCGCTCCGTCGTCGTCTTACCCAATTACGAGGAACGATACTCTTTCCTGGATTACACAGATGGCTGGCGCCAGCCTGGTGTTCTTGCGAATAGAACCAATCCTTTTGTCGAGATTACACGCACGGCAGACTGGCCGTGGTATCCATCTCTCGTCCGCCTGCCAGGAACACGCAAGTTGTGCAAGGTGGCGCTCATGGATCCAGCGGTCTTCCGGGCTTGGACCACAGCGTGTACGTCCTATCTAAATCATGTCTGACTTTGGAATTTAGACCCCATATTCATTAGTTGTCGCCAAACTTGACACCATTCAAGTTCCACTCCCAGTCAAAGGAGAAGAGTTCACAATTTCAAAATTTCGTCTGAGGTCGGCGGCTTCAAACACGTACTATGACCCGGAATCTCTCGCCTTTTTCACGCGGATAAATGGAGAGAGGGAGATGCGTAACCTCATGGAGAGGTATATCTTCTGCACGATCGCAGAAGTGCTCAGTCACATCGATAGTGCTGAGAAGGAAACAAAGGAATTTGCATTCGTTAATCTGTCGCAGCAGTTCACAGCGCATAATGCCATGTGGCAGGTTTACGCTCTCGAAGCTGCTGGCGATAAGGGCAAGGTCAGTCGTTCTACTTCTACAAAATATGTCTGACGTCGATTGCAGATAATGTTCCCAATCGTACAAATGGCGCCTTGGAGCTTCTCTCACAAAGATTTTCAGAAATTTGTGAAACCGCGGCCAACAGTTTGTTGTCTCGTTTTTCCACATCATCGTTAAAGCTGAGTTCATTACCAAGGTTGTCGATGACCGCTTCAACAGCGTCGCTGAGTACCGCGATGACAAGACGACCAACAAGCTCTGGGCATTGGTCAGCAATAATCGCTTCCTCTCCAGCCTTATCTGACGAATCCTCCAAAGCTGTACGACGTATGCTCGCAACCTCGCAGCAACGTCTTCGCCGTCACGAACTACAACTACTGGTCTTTCGGGTATTTCACCCCAGGCAAGTCGTCTTGCATCTGGTTGTCCTCAGAAATCTGACTGTCTTCAGATCGTCAGGAAGTCCATCTCTCGGAGCCAATCGAAGCGCCTATTGACGTCCTGAAGGACGGGGGCAGGACGTTTGTGCAGGGGACGTTCCCTCCGAATGCTCTGCAGATTTTGTTATGGTGGATCCAGGTCGCGAGGTGTAGAGTGCCGAATCTTGACCTGCTTGATGTCAACGATAACTAGTCTGCAATCTGATTCCGTTGTTGGTGTGGTCTGATTTGTCTGGCCGTAGGAACAAGTTTTGTTGGTGCTAAAGGCGCTCACGCTCTAATAATGTGACCGTGTATCACAGGGCGTGATATTAATAATGCGAGCGAGAAGTCGCGCGATTTGCATTGACCAGCAACGTTCTATAAATTCTATTCTTGATTGGGCCGTCCAGTCTCTTGATATTCCAGGAATCGACGCTGTCGTGGATCCGCAGCAAGTTAAGAGGTTCTCTATTAAGGTGAGCTCATCCCGGGCCTCGCAGTCACACTGTGTGGCTTTTCGGACAGAATAAAAAATATGTCCTATTAACCGACTTCCATGCAGCGGACTGACAGATAGAAAACGCAGGACCGATGGGCCCGACCATGCTTCACGAGCGCCGCGAGCAACAACACGACCTAGCCTTATCCGATTACTTGGAATGGGTACTCGATAACGCCGGGGGCGCTGTACATCATGATCATTCATGCTAGTACCTATAACGGAATACCTTTTCATCTTCGGCACACGGGGGGACATGCGGCGTGATATCCTCGTTGGGGGACAGTGACTGGTGCACCCCGGGCGATGGTCATTATCTCTCGAAGGGTTGGAGGTCAAAGCAGTATAAAATGCACGAGATTGGATGGTTTGCGCTAGAGGTACGTTCCGTTCAAGTGTACCTCTTATTAGTTTCTTTGTGTGCTTGAGTATTGATAGTGAGTACGGCTATGCAGGAGGGATCCTGTTAGTTGATGCTTCCGTTTGGTCTTGTGGATGGACTGGTTGATCTCCCGACGTTGTTCAGGATGTCGTGGACACGCTCAATCTTATTCGAGGGAGGATTTAGGTCTAGTATGGGGGAAGCTCTTTCATACACCTTCATATGAACGGTCTCGATGCCGATCATAGACGTACTAAAATGCCATGGTTTCGGGCACGCTTAGACGAGATCTTCCAAGGCATTTTCGAAGCCCTGATCAACATTGGGCACCATTCACGTGTAACACCTTTGTTACAGTTTCAAGCAGCGATCGTGATATTCATAACTTCTCTGTCTCGGTATGGCTTCAAGGTGGACGCGAATGTGAACACGGCGTTCTAAAGCCATGTAGTGCTGAATATAAATCGATCCGTCACCCGGTATGACCTGAAGCAAATGAATGCTGTCTTGGAACTCACTTCATTTCACCTTTTATATGAAGGATGCCATCTTGCGATACAACTTGAATGCACGAACGAATAGAACAGAAGCTCCTGGCAATGTATAATAGGAAGCTGACCTGTGGCCGAATGGATACATGATTTGTACGAATACGATAAAAGGGTCCCGCCACTAATGAAAGTAATATATGTCCAGTGATGACAACGCCACAGATGTAAGAGAAACGGAACTACTACGGATACAGTAATTTAATCAAACCTCGGCCTCAAATAATAACAAGTAGGTAAAACGTATGAACCTCAAATGGTCCTCTACACACACACACAAGTCAGTTTAAACTTCAATTTCGAAGAAAATATATGTACATACCTTTTCATCAGTCCATTCAGCCTGCATCATCTTTAACCGCGTAGCCATGGCCATTTTGCATTGCTGGCACTTTGCTTCTCCTTCCGCCGCTCCATACGCCGTCCCGAGACTCTGACATGTCATCCCAGGCCAAGCGGCGAGCACCAGCGGCGCCGTGGCCCTCCTCCACGCGTTCGTCACCGTCCTCTGCGCCTTAAAAGTACACTTCTTGGTCGTCGGGTGCAGCGGCAGCGGCATGAGGAGCATCCGCGTCAAAACCTTCTTTCTCCGCGAATGTAAATCGAACAGGCGCTTGAGATAGCTGGGGCCCATGATCCGGGCATTGTCGTCGGATACATCGCTGAGGAGTAGGGAGAGACAGTACGCCGAGGTCGCCACTGCTAGGTCTTCCAGCTCGAATTGCGCCGCAAAGAGGTACACGAGAAACGGCGCGAGGGGCGTCTGGTCGAGGATGGCGGAGTAGATGTGCGTTTTTGCGTGGACGAGCTCCTTGGGCGAGAGGCCGTACCGGGGGAAGACGCTCACCGCCTCGATGAGCGTCTGCAGGGGGTGGAGCTCGGAGAAGGGCATGTCGTAGATGGCGTGCAGCATGATGCTCAGCGTGGCGGACTTTTCGGGGACGCTGGCGATGGCGTGGGTCTCGTTGACGCGGGTGAGGCCGAGCATGTTGTCCGAGTAGCGACGTAGCGCCTCGAGATGGACGTGATAGAGCACGTTATCCGACGAGATCAACCGGAAGTTCGATTGGAACATGCCGTACAGCATTCCCTCGCAGAATTTGGTGGATAGGAGCAGTTCGAAGGTGTGAGGTGGTGACCAGTAGGTCTAAGCCCGGTGTCAGCGGGAGGGAACAGCAAATATTGAGCGTTTACCTGGAGAGGCGCTGGGCGCGGAAGCATGTTAGGTGACTCTGGCGGCGTCGACTATGATTCTGGAGATCAGACACGAGACGCATAGATATTGAGTTGAATGACGAACCACACTGTCGTCGTCGTCGCTGTCTGGACAGACGATGGGTGAATGGGACATCCCAGCGTATGATGAGGGTATCAAGTTAAGCCTCAGATATTGGTATACCAATAGATCGCCCCGGTGTGAAGCGTCGAGGAAGAGCGTGAGTAGAGAAGCATCTCCGCGCTTCAGATGACTACTTAGATTCGTCTTGTCGCCGCACTGAGCAGGTTCCGCGCCCTTTTCTGTGATAGTTATAGAAGGTTTCGCTCCTTGTATCGTCCTCGAGGTGGATGATGAAGCTGACTGAGCTTGAACTCAATTCCCGCATCAGTGTCACGTCTTTGAGCTTGAATGACAGGCTGGTGGTAGGCACGCCGTCGCCTTGAATCAGCTGAGCGAAATAAACATGGGATTTCCAATGTATGGGTTGTTCGAGGTCGGTCTACAGTGACGACAGACATCCATTCGAAGAGATATCGTCGAGGAGACGCAAAATTTGTTCCTTGAACGTTCAGTCATGGCTGTTCTTGGCAAGTCCTCGGTTTCTGCTCGGGTCCGCGTGCCTCTGCCGCGTGGTGCGGCCTCTTTGCTGAAGTTTACTTTTCTTCATCGATTTCATCTCCCAAAAAGCGGAGCCGATCTTTGTATGTCTCTTCATTTTCCCCGTTGTCCAAGGACCCCATACGTCTCTCATGGTCGGCCTCCAACATACTATGCACGCGCGTATACCCTCGGTACTCTCTACAGCGGGATTGGCGGCGGAGGAGCGAACGAGAAATTCTTGCCGCCAATTCGTCTTCCCCGGCAGTCGAAAGTTTGAGCTATGTTGAGATTCCGTTCCTGACCCGGATGGTGGTTGCCGTAATCTTCGTGAGAGTTTTGCGTGACTGTGGCACAAATAAAGTGCAACTTTTTGGGATATGAATGTGGCGCACATACAATGGCAAAACCCGGTTTCCAACCGCACGCTAAGAGCACGTATCCCGAGGATGTTAGAGGGCAGCACTTGTCACGGCAACGGAATAAGCCTTCACTAAGATCCGCGAAGACATGAAAAACGCGCGGAGAGCTTATTAGAAAGGAAGGCGCTGTCAGATATCCTTCCGCGATTGAAACAAGTTAATGGGAGCCTTGTTATGGTGTTAGAAGGTTATTTGGGTCATGTCTCTGGCCTAATCGATTTGGATCGATTTCAGCGTCCAGGTGAGGGTGAGGCACATCGCGACTTGACTTCACGTAGACTTTCCTAATAGTGAAGTGTTACGGAAAGTAATGCAGTGCGTGGAGATGAAGTCAAGTACCTTTGTGTCAGATGAACCCGGCCGTCGAAGCTACGAGTCCGATTGAGACATGAAAAGCATTGCGCGATACGCTTGAGCTTGAGGGGACGGACATAGCCTAATGTTGACTTTAGACGAGCGAAAGCCTGATAAGTCACACGACCCCATGAGCCATGCGCTGCATCAGCGACTCCCGCCGCGTCCTGAATGGTCCCCTGGGACAATTCCGGAAATGGGAAGGCGAAGGCGAAAGCTACTTCTTAATCAGCAACAGTCTGATAACACTGACAATGATAAGAACACATTGCAGACACACATCTGGGTAAAAGGCCATTCCGGTGGCCAAGGAAATGGCGGAGCCGATGGGCTAACAGGAAGAGCAAGTCGCCTAGCTACCCCCGAAATTGTAGTGGAGTGGGCCAAGCTGTCGCGAACGGAATCGCACGTCGCGTGGTGGCAAGAGATGAAGATGAATTGCTAACGCGACGGAACAGGAAATCTACACTACGGACCGCGAAGACAATGCCAAACACAGCCAAACACCGCGTCTCTGTGGGGAATCCGGTCAGGATCCACCACTCCATGTGCCCCCTCAAAAAAACATGCGCGGCGCCCTCGTCGCGCTGAAACCAACTGGCGGAGACCAACCAAGCAAGTTGAGAACCTCAGGGAGTGTGAATGTCCGAGACAAAAGATCCTGGTGTGAACCTGATGGCGGCAGTGTGGGTTTTGTGGCGTAGTTCGGTGTGGGTGGCGGTAATGGGGCGGGGTATATCTTGGGTGGAGGCGGGACTGTACGAGTGGGAAACATCTGTCGATTGCGACGCCTCTGGAGACTCCCAAATGGACGTGCAGTACCTGATCGCAGAACAGAGATGTCGCGAGGCGGCTTAGGTACGGCTGAAGGGAATGTCTGAACGATGGGGATGGATGAAGCATCTTCTGCCCAGTCCATACGTGTTACAATATCCAGCAATGGAGGGGGAACTGGCGTAGTAGGAGGTATGGATTCCGTATCATTAGTGCAGTCAGTTGGTTCAGGTACCGGTGATGGTGCAATGGGGGCAGGCGTAGCTGTGTCCTCTGTGTCAACAATGATGTCGCATATATCTGTTGGTAGCGCCTGTAGGAGAATCTCCTCCCTTGCTTCCTCTAATCCAACTTTCTTGCCCTCGTCAAAACCAAGCTTCCTCCCTTCCTTCATACCAAGGGTCTTCCCGCGTTCAAAGCCCTTCGCGAACTCACCATCGCTGCAGTCGCATTGCAATCGACCGATCGCCATTGCAGCATCCCATAGGATACGAAACATCTTCTCTTGGTCGCCGGTCGGCTTAAGCTCGCTGAGTGCAACCTGGAAGGCCTCTACCGGGTCATCAAGCTCTTCAACGAGAACATGGTAGACCGCGGATGAAGTCGATGCAGCGCCAACTTCCGTTATGAGGTTGATAGTGGCCGGCGATGCGAGCATGTCAGTACACTTATCCTGGAAAGCCTGACCCTGAATGCCATCTATCCAGTATGCAACGAAAAGCTCGCGAACGATGGACCAGACACGTGTGAGCTCTTGGGGCAACAATTCGAACCAGTCAGCTGCCTGTCCCCCAACACGGTTCTCGAAGATGCCCATGCGGTCGTAGTCGTTGTCGCGCATGCAAATGACGGGTTCCATATCCTTCAGCCAGGCGGACGCCGTGTGGGGCCCACCGCCAAAAAATGTGTATTGTCGAGCCATGTGGAAAATGAGAGAAAAGAATGAGAAAAACTAGAGCAAAGCGCGGGGGTGACGGAACTGCAAGAGACTAAGATATGGTGCTCGGCGGTGGTTATGATACGGCTGAAAACGGAATGCTGGTGACAGTGCAGTTATCGAGGTCGAAATGCAGGTGGAAAATGTGGGCGGCTATCAAAATCTGAGCTGAGTCTAGTGGCGGTTAGTGCTGACAGCGTGCTAATACTAGTCGGAGTCGGTCTATCCTGGGTCGGGTCAAAACTGTCAAATTCTGGGCGGTCGAGGTCTAAACACTGAGGCGGGTGGCGGAAAGGCGCGAACTGGGGCAGATATTCGGCGGAAGTTGTAGGCAAAAGCGAGACCACACGATGCAAATCGGCGCTATGAGCAGCCAATACAAAATTTTCCAAAGCAACAAGAGATGCAAAAAAGCTGTATTTGCTGGAGTAGGTGAGCTTGAATCACACCCTCATCACCAGAATGGAGTGGGCCAAGCTGTCGCGAACGGAATCGCACGTCGCGTGGTGGCAAGAGATGAAGATGAATTGCTAACGCGACGGAACAGGAAATCTACACTACGGACCGCGAAGACAATGCCAAACACAGCCAAACACCGCGTCTCTGTGGGGAATCCGGTCAGGATCCACCACTCCAGTAGACCTAACTATTTCACCGGAATCACGATCACTGGAAACACATACCGGGGCGTGAGACTTACACAATTCTCAGCTCCTGGGAAAGAAGAAATATGGAGCAGACAAGCAACGAGCTCTAGATCAATAAGGGAATCATCATGTCGCGCGGAATACCACCGCCAGAGACAGTAAGTAAAGGCTGAGAAGAATTCTAATATAAGAATCAGCACATCTCATATGAAAGTTAAGAAATGCTAGAACCAACGCGTCGCGAAATTGAAAACTGACGGAAATAAGCTATTAATCGCCGCCACTTGCCGACCAACAAAGAGGAGTTTGGAAAGAGAGCAATATCTATGTCCCCGGTCCCAAACACATGGATAGATACCCTCTCAGACGAACAAGAAGATGGCTGGATGAGGGGAAGCGGGGTTTTAGTGGGTCGAGCTGTGAGATGCCGAACTCGGGACGTCCGCTGACTCAGATTTCCCGTTTTGGTCTCTTGCCATTGTCATCGTCTCTGTCGACGAGCAGAGCGACCTGTCCATCGCTCTCCTTATCATACATCCCTACTCATGTCCTTGCCAAAGGTACTCTTCTATCCATAGCTCCAAGTCGCCTTACTAATCTTCGATTCACAGCGCATCATCAAGGTAGAGTTCGTCGTCTCCCTCTATCAGTCGCGTGCATTTATCCCTTATCCAGGAGACCGAGCGTCTCGTCGCCGATCCCGCCCCAGGTATAACCGCCGCGCCGCATGAAGACAATCTGCGATACTTTGATGTCACGATCCAAGGACCTGACGGGAGCCCGTTTGCTTGTGCGTCGCCTATGCAGCTTACGCTGTCAAGCTGAGCTAACACGAGATTTAGCTGGAATATTCCGACTAGAGCTGTTCCTCCCCGAAGAGTACCCGATGGCCCCGCCCAAGGTTCGCTTTTTGACCAAGATATACCATCCCAATATCGGTATGTGTTTGTGGCCACTGTGTCGCCCTTGCGCGTCCTCATAAAGACACAGATAAACTTGGACGGATTTGTCTTGATATCTTGAAAGGTCTTTTCCACTCCCCTTTGGCAATCCCCGTCACCATCGCGCTCATGCTACGTGCTGTAAACAGATAAATGGTCGCCCGCCCTACAAATCCGAACGGTTCTGCTGTCGATACAGGCTTTACTGAGCGCCCCCAACCCGGACGACCCGCTTGCCACTGATGTCGCCAAGCACTACAAGGAAAACGAGAAGGACGCGCAGAGAGTCAGTAAGGAGTGGACACAGCTTTATGCTTCTACAGGATAGACAAGAGGATGTACTTGTAATTTTTGTGTAACCCTATCATCTCACTTTATCCATTTCAGCACATCCAGGTGGTCTCAGTCGGCATAGCGGGCGTTCCAGCTCCAAGGCGGGAATCGCTTTCCGGATTAGGAACATGGTGTCGGCTTTAAGTGGTACAGTGGCGTCAAATGTGGCACATTTCCACGCCCCCAGATCTAATATGTTCGCTGTAAGTGTCAAGTAAGTGTGGCCATGAATGTCGTTGAATTCTACGGTGCGCCATATTTAGACGTGTCGGGCCTAGTTTTCTTCTTTTTTGTGGCTGCCTTGATGAAGCCAAAGTCTTCTTCTGGGGACCAGGGATGAAGGCACTGGACGACCATGAGACGCGCAAGGCTGCGCCGATTTCTGGGAAGAGACGAGTCAGTCGGTCACGACGTCCTGAAGGTAGTAATGAAGCCCCTCACTCTGACTGGACTCTTTGGGGTTGAGTGGGCGCAGATAGCTTCAACTTCCAAGACTGATTGACATTTGGGTTCAGAGTTCTGCATACACTGATCCTTCTCCATCTGATGCTGTATGCAGGACATTGTCCGCGGCCATCTGTAGGAAGGCATTGGCTTGGTTGAGGACGTTCACTTGTGTAAATAAAATGTTTAACGTTAATCATAAGTACGTTCAACATGAAATACAGACTCAGCTAGATTTGGCTTCGTCCACGAAGAAGCCTGTTTGCGGAACCCATCTATTATTCAAGAAGCATGCTGGACACCGGCTGCGCATCGGAAGTCATTCGTCGGCTGAAGTTTGATAACCTTGAGCGCAATCTCGCACTCAATCACCATGCGATGTCTCGCAGCCTGAAGGATAAGGCGGTCATTGCCCAAATAGGCAGGCTGCTTTTTCCCTCCTGCCATCACTTGACCCTCGGACGTTTCTTATTCATCATCGTCATCATCCCCGAAGCTTCGTCGCCACTATTCCAAAATGCGCCGCATGCTGCTTTCGATCGCGTTTCGCGGGATGGCTAGTTTTGGGTAACCTAAAAAAACGCAGCTGGGAATGATACTATCTCTTTCTTCCACCCCACCTTCTCAAAATCATGCTGCTCGAACTACCTCTTGAACTGTTGATGAAAATCGTCGGGTTTGTGTGTTATGTTGATTTTCTTTCTTGTGACGAGTGTTAACGTTAATTCTTGGGTAGGCCCGCCAGAAGGACCGTCTCAACCTTCGATTGACGTGTACTGTTCTGAATAACGTCGCTGTTGAACAAGTGTTCTTGTCTCTCTCGTTGAACACGTCCTCGGCGAACAAGAACCTCATACGGGAACTGTCGCGCTACAATACTGCGAACATAGCCCGCTATGTGAAGTATCTCAACGTCGTCACTGAGGCCGAGTCCGACAATGAATTCGATGAAGCCCAATTTGCGCAGGCAATACGGCCTTTTGTCTTCGTCACAAGTATATCGTAAGTGGATATCCTATATTTGACCCACGCCATCGTGTTCACCGTATTATTAGATGGACATGTCTTCTCGTCGATAACACATCTTTTCTCCGACCCATCGCCGAGACGCTCGCTTCCCTCCCGCCCGTTAAATCTCTGAAGCTTCTCATAGGCGATATAGATGTGCCCCCTCTGCCATTCCACGACCTCGTCAGGTTCGAGGCCACCTTCACGGGCCCATCATCGGGCGTACGCTTCATGCAAAGAAACTTTCCCTCCATCTGCGCCAACTCCCCGCGTCTCCAGACTCTTATCCTTTCCAATCCTATCACATCTCTTCGGCCATTAAACAGCGCCCCCGGTGACAGGCTTATTCTGCGTCCACTATGTCAGACAGGCATTCGGGAGTTGTATTTACGTCAATGTAGCGCACCACTCTCATGCTTCGTCGATTCCCCTGCCGGCCTTCGCTCGCTTTCATCTGTATCGCTACATGATATGCCACATATGGACGAGCTCTGGAAGTTACTCCGGCGTGCGGAGATCTGCCTATTGAAGATGGACGTTGATAGGATCTCTAGTGATTTATTTGATTATGTTTTGGCGTACGAGGGCTTGGAGGTGCTGAAGCTTCGTTGTGAGGATGATAACCCTGCCGACGACGCATTGGGGAGGCAGTTCTGGCACGAGGTGCTTGGGAAGCACTGGGAGACGCTGCGAGAGGTGGAGGTCACTCCGAGGTTTGAGGGCGTTTGGTGTTTTGAGGCGACTCCGGAGAATCAGATCTTCCGATGCGCGAAGCTCAAAACACTGCGCGTGAGTTTCAAGTTTAGGTCTATTAGTGAAGATTTGGTGAGTTTGGTACTTCCTGGATGACATTCAAGGTAATAATCCTAATTGACGGGTGACAGATGTATCTTCTGAATTCAGTTCGGCCTTCGCTTGAACAGCTCCTTATCGATTGTCCGCCACTGTGCTCTCCTCGTCACGGTCCGCCGCTGCATGATAAGCCCGAAGGAGCTGTGCGAAAATGTATGGAGAGGATGATAGCTGGGTTAGATATGGATCGTATCAAAGGGAATCGGCGCATATTGACAACAGTACACGTTGTCCATGCAAATACTTGGTAAAGAGTGATTTCCTGCACCATTGCTTGTACCGACACACGGAATGTGTATAATACTACAAAATCGCTGAGCCTGCAGAGCCCCTTCAAAGTCCCAAAATACGAAAGGTCCAAAGAAACGATGAATCACACGACAAGCCCAATCCTCTCCTCCTCGCACTGGATCTGCCGACTCTCCTGTAACAATCCAAGCGCGCAACATAACACCGGTGCTACCCTCTCATACCACCTCTCATCTCTCTTATCTATCCCGTACCGCTCGCGGACTTCTGTGCGCAGCTCGGACTACAGCGCGCGTGAGCCAAACTACTATGTATGAAAGAGAAACAGTGCAGCTCACATGCAACCTCCAGCACCCACAACATGGTATGCACGACGCGTAGACCACGCACGCGTCGGAGCAGCATCCGCCAGGCCCATAGGGATCGGGGTGCGGCCGGCCGGTTTTGCGGAGGTGGTCGAGGCGGTCGCTGTTCCGCCCAAAGACGATGCATGGGCAGAGGGCCGCGGTAAGACCTGTGTTCCCAGACGCGGATGATATCAGCAACCCCCCTTCCTCCACTTGAAATAGGGAAGAACGTACATGTCCCGGTGTTATCACCACAACTGCAGAGGTCGTGTGCCCACCTGTTGGAGGATATAGACATTTGAGGTGTTGTGGTGGGTTGGGAGGTTATGTAGGGCTGTGATGAAAGCATAGCTTGTCAGTCCGCTGTAAAGGAAATGATGAATCGTGGGAGAAGACATACAAGTTTCTCATCGTGGAGTTTGTGCGGATGAGATTTCTGTCATGTAATGTTAACCACATTGTGATTATCAAACGACGAAGAGACAAACTTTTTCTGAAAAAATATAAACCGGAGGCGGCGCCTCAGGGAGTTGTTGTCCGTCCACCAGAGGGAGAGCAACAGTAGTAGTCCGATAGGGATTAACCATGTGAAAGAAAGATGACACGAAGATTAAAAGAGCGATAAGATGGAAGGGAAAAGATTGAACGGGGGAAAGCACCAGGCCATTATATATACTGCGGTGGCTGTCTAAGACTCTTGGCGGAGACGGAGGTGAAATAGTCGCGGACGTTGACCCGTTTCATTGTCAACCTCGCCCGATTGTCGCCATTTCAGATTTCCTTGGAGCATTACGCAGGAGGTGTCGCACGTCCTCGTTTGCCATTTATAAGGCCGATGCGCCTTAGTGCGCCTTGTTTCGTTCCCGTTTTGCTTCCGTAGATCAAGGCGCAGCTACCTTTCAACCGTTGTCACCGCTGAAAGGAGTCAACACACGCTCACGTGTTGTGACGCCAAGGCTTTAGCAAGACCCTGAGTTTGGTTTCGCGCTTTCCTTTCAATGCAAAAAAGGCTGCCTCCAACTCATCGTGGATCAAAAGGTACTTTGTCTCCCAGATTGTACCGTAATATCTGCCTCTGCCGACGAAAGCCAGCTCCTGATGTCATTGCCATGGCTCCGTTGTGGCGCCCATCCTCTGTGGGGGTTCAGCCATACCTGCGATTAATATTGCTTTCGTTTTGGGGGTATTACGGGGGAAGACTCGCAACGCCCTATCTTATAAGCTGACGCATAAACCATAAGAGGACATGGACTGCACTTAAAATAAATGAGAATTCTCATCGTAGACGATGTCTAGGACACCCGCACACTCAAGGATTTGTTTAATCGGACCAACTAAAGCCCGAAATCATTGTAAGAACGAGGGGTAGAAATTTCACACACTCAGAGGATCGTGGCACGAAGCAAAATGGGATGCTTCCGAATATAGAGTTCATACGTTTCATAAGAGGTTTCCTGAATGACCCGAAAGTCCTTGCCATGAAAGGAGTCCCACCGGCGCGAAGTTACTGGCCTATGTAGCGGCGGTCAGGACAATACGGCTGAGGCGACGTAGGAACCAGGACAGCGTTGGGACTGAAGGCATGTAGAGGAAGGGGCCGAAGAGGAAGAGGTGGTCATCAGTGTTGAGGTAATCGTGTAAGATGGGCACAGGCGTCTACGCGGAATGATGCCTCGAAGAAGCGGTCAGCTTTGCAGGAATTCATGAAAACTGGAACGAACTCTGAGTCAACGTTCGCCACCGTGTGTTTCCTTTGTTAATTAGACTACGTAGACCTCGAAGGTGGCGGCGATTGTACCTCCGACCAACGAGTCACCATCGCGCCAGGTGATAAGTCTGCCTCAAAAGGGTCGGTGACTCCTCACAGCCGTAAAGTACGCCGAAGACGTACAGACGCTGCCTGAAATGATGAGCGCCGAGGACGCAGGATTAGCACTCATAATATCAAGACCATCCAAAGATAAATGGTCTTAATGCAACATCGATTGCTTGTGACCTGAGGTGGAGATGTGAGTGCTGTAGTTAGTATGTAGAAGGAGTGCACTCTCACATGAACGATTCCCCTTGCATAAACTCCCGTTTATGATCCCCAAGGTAAGTACATTCAAAGTTTCAGTCTCAATGCAAATGCCCGTACTATTACCAGTAGTTTGGAACGGAACATGGGGTTGACATGGGCTCCTACTGAATAACAACGCGGTTTTCAGACTCAATATCTCATTCAATCCCATTGTCTGTTCAACCCAAATATGGTTCTGGTGTTCAACGGTGATTCCGGACATAGCCACTGCCCGTTCTCATCGCAAGACGCCCGTCCACTTGTCTACGCGACGATTTGGGCTAACCAGAGCTGGCTTTGGTCAAACAGTAATCTCTGGTTTCCCTATCGTTGGTCCGCGAGTGACAGCTCAGGATGATCGACTGAGCCCCTATCGACTCTCTTCCTCCGACGTTCACTGAGCTCTCCCCAGGCTCTCCCTCCGGCATCACCGACTTGAACTCACCAGCATCTTTTCGTAGGCTCTACTGGAGCTCCTTTCCGAGTCCAACTTTCGTCACGTTCTCCTGTCCGGTCCAACGTTTATGCTAGACTCGGCGTTCTTTCATGGCTCCCCACAGTCCAGGCAGATAGTGGTATTTGGGAATAGCAATTTGCTAGTTTCCTCTGAGGATGCGCTCGATGTAGTCCTCCGGGGGCGATAACGCTGGGAGCGGTCCAAGACACGGAGAATCCGGTCCAAAAACGCGTAGGGGCAGAGGGGCCACTTATAACATTTTTTTTGGTGCACAGAAAGTTCCTCTTGGCTTCTGTTACTCTTGCTGCCAGTCGCAATGGGTGCTTATGATGATCAGCTTGGGTGCGTATTCCCGATTCACGCAGTACATACAATGCTGACCTGGTTTGGCAGCTCCCTCCTCATCGGGAGCTGGTTCTCGTCGATGCTGTTCATGCTCATCATCCGAGAGACGATCCACTACTATTTTTCGTTCAGGAGCGATAGGCTGCTGCTGAAGATCTTCGTCGCTGTTGCTGTCATGGTAGATACGCTGTCTCTTATCAGTGATTACGCATATCTGTATTTGGTGCGTGCTCAGGTTTGCGAGGATAGTCTTACTGACCGTAACGCAGTACACCGTTTCCCATTGGGGCGAAAAAGAATTCCTAACGAAGCAGTACTGGCCTGCGCCGTTGTACATCATTACAACTGGTCTAACGGCTCTACTCGTGCAGTCTTTTCTTGTCAAGCGGTACTATTCTTTGTCAGTTTGTCAGGTATCCTCCTCTGTTGTCTATGCAACTAAGTTAGCTGTTGGGCAGGACCAAGCACTGGGTCATACTCGTATTCCTTGCGTTCTGTATCCTCATTTCTGTCTGTCTCCCCGTTCTTCTAATGGTTATTGCCCCGCTGACGATCCCTACATAGTTCGGAGGCGCAATGGCCACGGTTATCCTACTCGGTCACTTCAGCGGGTACCGCGAGCGTTTCATGCTCAGGGTTCCCGTTAGTATCTGGTTGACCATGACTGCAGTCACGGGTGTGTATTCCTCCACCCCTGCCTTCCCACCTTGGATCTAAAAGGACGGGTAGACATTCTCATTGCGCTCGCTCTCATCTGGCAGCTGTACCATATGAAGACATCCTTCCCGTCCACAGAGCACCTGATCAAGCGGCTTATGCGTACTGCCATGCAGACCGGTTCCACCACTTCCGTTCTTGCGCTTTGCGTTCTTATTGTATATCTTGTCAACAATACAAGTAACGGTGAGCCTATCCGGAGCTTTCTCGTGCACCGAGTCTCACTGTTCGTTCGTGGGGGCTAGTGTCGGTCGGACTTTGTTTCATCTTGGGAAGGACCTACATATTGACGCTGCTCTACAACTTGAACTTCAGGAAGATCCCGCAGAAAGAAGGATTACTACCCGCAGTCGTCGCCTCGGATCGATCTCACAGGTCCGCACCGGTGCCGATACCGATGGAAGGGATTCGTAAGTAGCGTCTGGCATTGTGTTCTTGTCCAATCTTTGACAGATGTCTCACGTACCGCTGTCGTGCAAGAGGAACCCTGTGTCGAGTCGCAGGTATACTTGAATCCCTGCGCCGTGTAACTCGATTTCTGACTTTCACCCCAGCGCTACGACCACAAAATCGAGATGGTCTGATTTGCATTCGCACTCTTCATGCCCTAATACTTCTGTCTGGAAAAAGTATTTTGTAGTACTTATATTGGAATTGAATATCCTCTTCACGGAGGTTACTTGTGAAGAACGGCTAGAAACCTTACTTGAAAAATAGGCTAGTAGACACAATATCATAGACTAGACCATCGAATAGACTTAGTTCTGGTAGCAAATAGTAGGTATTAGGAACGGCCGGGTGTGAAAACGTCAGAGGCCTGTTTTTGCTCAGCGTGAGGATATCTCCGCGTTTGAAAATGTGCTCAAGCCTCACACTTCTCTCATCACTGCTTGAGAGGTACGAGGCCTCAACTACGGAGGGAGGCAGAAAATAGGTATATGAAGCTACATACTCGAGTAGGACAATGTTAATTAGTAAGGGAGAACGTTCAAGCCTGAGTGCTCAGGGATCCTTTTGTGCCATGTTTGTAGTAACGGACGTTCAAGCTGGAAAGCTCCACCCCCGAAGCGGGCATATGTCCTAGAAAATCGACCCTCGAAGAATATGAACGGGCAGATGCATGTACTAGGCCGGATCCAGTGCTTTTCTGAGGGATTAGTTGAAGGAGTCACAGTTATACCAATCCCGGGAGAAGTGGGTCGTGTCCACCAGGTTAATGTTGCTTTCGTTTTTAGGCTGTTACGGGGGAGGACTCGTAACGGGCGGTAGGCGTTTCACAAGAGGTTGCCTGGATGACTCGCAAGTCTTTGCCCTCCTCTCGGCACGAAACGACTGGCCTGTTTAGCGGTGGTCGGCGGAGGCGATGTAGGAACTAGGACCGCGTTGGGACTGAACCGTTATGGCGCATCCAGAATAAGGCGTCGAAAAGGCACAGTGTGTTTCCTTTTTGAATCAGACTACGTAGACCTCGAAGGTGGCGGCGATTGTGCCCATCGCGCCAAGTGATAAGTATGCCTGAAAAGGGTCAGTGAGCTCACAGCCGTGAAGTACGTCGAAGACGTACAGAGAACGCGCCGAAGATGCTGGCTGTGTGAAATGCGCCGAAGATGCTATTAAAGAGAGAACGCGCCAAAGACTCGCACGCGGCCTGAAATGATGAGCGTGAGGACCGCCAGGATTAGCACTCATAATATAAAGACCATCCAAAGATAAATGGTCTTAATGCAACATCGAGCTTGTGACCTGAGGTGGAGATGTGAATACTGTAGTTAGTACGTAGGACTCGGAGTGCTCACTCGGCGTATTGCCCTTGCATAACCTCCCGTTTATCACCGAGTTCCATCTAAACACCGAGTACCGCGAGGTGTAGAGTATGCCTACGGGAGACTACGAGTTCCATCACTCGAGACCGTACGCCGTGTAACCACCACCACCACCACCACCGACATTCAAAGTTTCAGTCTCAATGCGAATGCTCGTGCTAGTGGAACGGAACATTGGGTCCTACTGAATAACAACTCGGTTTGCGAGCGAGACTCAATATCATTCGATCCCATTGTCTGTTCAACCCAAATATGGCTCTGGTGTTCAACGGTGATTCCGGACATAGCCACTGCCCGTTCTCATCGCAAGACGCCCGTCCACTTGTCTACGCGACGATTTGGGCTAACCAGAGCTGGCTTTGTTCAAACAGTAATCTCTGGTTTCCCTATCGTTGGCCCGCGAGTGACAGCTCAGGATGATCAACTGAGCCCCTATCGACTCTCTTCCTCCAACGTTCACTACTACTATTCACTGAGCTCTCCCCAGGCTCTCCCTCCGGCGTCAGCGACTTGAACTCACCAACATCTTTTCGTAGGCTCTACTGCAGCTCCTTTCCGAGTCCAACTTTCGTCACGTCCTCCTGTCCGGTCCGAGCGTTTTTCTCCGCCACATGGACTCGACGTTCTTTCATGCCTCTCCAGAGTCCAGACACAGGTTGGTATTTGGGAATAGCAATTTGCTAGTTCATCCTGGTTTCCTCTGAGGATGCGCTCGATGTAATCCTCCGGGGGCGATAACGCCTGGAAGCGGTCCAAGACACGGAGAATCCGGTCCAAAAACGCGTAGGGGCAGAGGGGCCACTTATAACAGTTTTTTTTTTGGTGCACAGAGAGTTCCTCTTGGCTTCTGTTACTCTTGCTGCCAGTCGCAATGGGTGCTTATGATGATCAGCTTGGGTGCGTATTCCCAATTCACGCAGTACCAACGCAGTACATACAATGCTGACGTGGTTTGGCAGCTCCCTCCTCATCGGGAGCTGGTTCTCGTCGATGCTGTTCATGCTCATCATCCGAGAGACGATCCACTACTATTTTTCGTTCAGGAGCGATAGGCTGCTGCTGAAGATCTTCGTCGCCGTTGCCGTCATGGTAGATACGCTGTCGCTTATCAGTGATTACGCATATCTGTATTTGGTGCGTGCTCAGGTTTGCGAAGATAGTCTTACTGACAGTAACGCAGTACACCGTTTCCCATTGGGGCGAAAAAGAATTCCTAACAAAGCAGTACTGGCCTGCGCCGTTGTACCTGGTTACAACTGCTGTAACGGCTCTACTCGTGCAGTCTTTTCTTGTCAGGCGGTACTATTCTTTGTCAGTTTGTCAAGTATCCTCCTCTGTTGTCAGTGCAACTAAGTTAGCTGTTGGGCAGGACCAAGCACTGGGTCGTACCCGTATTCCTTGTGCTCTGTATCCTCGTTTCTGTCTGTCTCCCCGTTCTTCTGATGGTTATTGCCCCGCTGACGATCCCTACATAGTTCGGAGGCGCAATGGCCACGGTTATCATAATCAGTCATGCCAGCGGGTACCGCGAGCGTTTCATGCTCAGGGTTCCCGTTGGTATCTGGTTGACCATGACTGCAGTCACGGGTGTGTATTCCTCAACCCTCCCTTCGCACCTTGGATCTAAAAGGACGGGTAGACATTCTCATTGCGCTCTCTCTCATCTGGCAGCTGTACCACATGAAGACATCCTTCCCGTCCACAGAGCACCTGATCAAGCGGCTTATGCGTACTGCCATGCAGACCGGTTCCACCACTTCCGTTCTTGCGCTTTGCGTTCTTATTGTATATCTTGTCAATAATACAAGTAACGGTGCGCCTATCCGGAGCTTTCTCGTGCACCGAGTCTCACTGTTCGTTCGTGGGGGCTAGTGTCGGTCGGACTTTGTTTCATTTTGGGAAGGACCTACATATTGACGCTGCTCATCAACTTGAACTCCAGGAAGATCCCGAAAAAGGAAGGATCATCCTCAGTCGTCTCCTCGGATCCATCTCACAGGTCCGCAACGGTGCCGATACAGATGGAAGGGATTCGTAAGTCTGAACTTGTGTCATTGTGTTCTTGTCCAATGTTTGGCAGACGTCTCACATACCGCTGTCGTGCACAAGGATCCCTGTGTCGAGTCGCAGGTATACTTGAATCCCTGCGCCGTGTAACTCGATTTCTGACTTTCACCCCCAGCACTGCGACCACAAAATCGAGATGGTCTGATTTGCATTTGCACTCTTCCTGCCCTAATACTTATGTCTGGAAAAAGTATTTTGTAGTACTTATATTGGAATTGAATAGCTTCTTCAGGGTGAAGAGCGAAAAATAGGCTGGTAGCTACAATATCATGGACATGCTTGTCCAGCTTTCGTCCACATCTCTAGACTTTTCCCGTACGCCCCCACTGAACTGGGGAACACTTCAACGTTTGCACAGGACCAGTAACACAAAGGTCATTTGACGTCACCAATGCGAACGACTTTTCGGTGGCCTTCAAATTCAAGATGAATCATCTTGGGGTGCACTATTCGAGCGTTGAAAACCTGGCGCCAAGGGCTGATCTGTCTAATAGGGATATATCGTACGCCCCAATAAAGGCAGATTGGGTCCTGGCGAGGCTATCAATCTGTCAGGTGTGTGGTCTTGACTACTCACCAGAGCTCACCTAGAGGTAAGTACGACGCGAAGTGGCAACCGTGCCAATGGAAGAAGAGCCCCCAGCTGACGTAGAGTTCCGCCATAAATTTCTTCGCGATCGAGGACGAAGAGGACGGGGATATCTTCCGCCAGAGGACGGGGGCCTATCGCACGTTGGACTCGGCGTCTAGACTGCTGATGGTAGCCAACTTTCGCTCGCGCGCGAATTACTTATCATTTGCTGATCTCCCCTTAGAAGCGTCTTGGGAGTTATCACATCATTTTCCCTTCCTCGTCGCCCTCCTCGTCAGACCGGCGAAGTTGCTCATCTCTGGCATCCAGTTTCTTTGGAGTGACGGTGGCGCCGGCAGCAGTAGTGCTATACCCGAGTTGGGCCTTCGTCAACCTAATGCTCCTAAGTATTCGGGCATTATTCAATTTAAGTCGACGAGTACGAATAGTGTCGGTCGATCCGTGATGCACCCATCTATAGAGTTCTTCGTTAGCTTTGATGTCAATCCATCGTTGTACTACCATGTTCACCAATAGCCTCTTATGTCCCCGATATCCGCCACACTGGCATTCACAAAGCGGCAGGCAAGGTCGTGCTGAATGGCCTTGAGTTGTTTCGTAATCTCCTGCAACAGTTTTTCTGTATTCTCCGTGAGCCATTCAGCAATGTATCGACCGACGGGATGTCCTCCTCATTTGCCTCGACTAGCGACGTGGCGGTGTTCATCCTGTTTGCTTTGGCTAGTTTTCCACGTCGTACATTTGCCATGCGCGCTTTGTTTGTAACGCGGCATGCTAAACCAACAACGAATTGGAAAGATGTCAAACAGAGACCACACAGACCTTTGAGAGTCGCGGAGGCCTGTAAAGACTGAACGAGATGAACAGAGGAAGAGAGAAAGCAGCCTCAGGGTGGAAGGAAAGAATCACAATCACACGCCTCACACTGTGCTCATAAGTATATCCAATTGTAGCACTAAGAGTCAGGAACCTGACATTGGAATACACCGAATCGCCACTAGGCAACATCCCCAACATGCTCCGTATGTCCCTTTTCCTCATCCTCATCCTCGTCCTTCGCCTTCACCTCAAGAGGCACCTGATACGCAGCAAACCTTCGCGTCGGAACCCGGTTATAGAACAGAACATCCAGCTCCTCGAGCGAGCGGCCTTTGAGCTCGGGAACGAAGAAGAAGCAGAAGAAGAGTCTGATCGAGAGAAGGTAAGTATATGTCAGTGGCAGCAACGCCAGAAAGAAAGAAAACTGACGCGACGACGGAGAATGCAGCCCACATGTACGCGATTTGGCCTTGCAGATTTCCATAACCTTCGTCTTGGATGTAGGGCACCACTGAGCGTTAATGTTAATATTAAGTATTGCTTCAAGGAGAAAAGGACGAGGGAACTTGCGTACCCAAGTTGGAGATGAGGCCGACGCCGAAGCCAGACCACGCAGCGGCAGCGAGGGTCTTCCCACGAAGGCGATTGCTCGAGACCTCAGAGGCGACAGTCCACGGCAGAGGAGACTAGCGTTCGCATCAATGTCCACTCTTTCACAGGGGAGACATTTACACAATGCTCACCCAGGTGAAGGCGTCAATCAAAATCCACATGAAAACAGCTGCCATTTTCACGTTAGTGGGAGACCTGTGTATGACTCTGAGGTGGCAGTACTTACCGCCGAGCGTTAATCTTCCTAGAGCACCCGTGGGCTTGCTGTTCGTGACGGTTGCCACACCAGCGACAGTCAACATCGAGAACAGAAAGACGGAAGACCCGACAAAGATGATAGGACGACGGCCAACGCGATCGGGAAGGTAGAAGCCTGAGATGGGTTGAGCTTCAAACGATGGGAGTAATTATGCAATAAGCTCACCGATGAGCAAGAGGAACAACCTGCAGGCGTAGAGTATCATAAGGAGCTCATAAGTGTTTTGGAAACCCAGATTGAGAAGCTAGACGCGGGATTAGAAGGTACACGGGAAAGGATGAATCGACTTACAGTGGTATTGAGGTAGTTCTTCATGGATAGAACGAGAAGTCAGGATACGGTTAACCCAGAATCAGAGACTTGACGCTTACGTTCTGAAGGTCCAAGTCAGCATAACGCGCCAGGCAAATCAAGAGGTACGAACCATGAAACTAACGCCTTGCGCCTGCTGCAAGCACTGTATGCCGATAGCGATCAAAGTACGGCGAAGATCCGTGCCGTAGAAAATCTGGAAGAAGCTGACACCCTTGGTTAACTCCTTCTCGTGCTCATAAGCCACGCGGATCTCTTCGACTTCAGCAGCGATATCCGCGTCATCGGCATGCGGACCACGAAGGCGCCGCATGGAGTTATGTGCGTCTGTGACCGAGATCAGACTGGGACAAGAATGAAAGGACCAGTTCCGTACCATCGAGCCGTCCCATCTGGACGAGCCACTGCATGACGAAGTCAGTGGAGCGGATGCAAACACATAGGTAGGAGACTTACTCGCGGTGACTCGGGGAGGAACATACTACCTAGAACGATAACGACAGGGAAGATGAACTGCAACCCAATAGGAAGCATCCAGACAAGACTATCAGTACGAAGATGAACACCGAACATGACTGCATTTCCCAGGAACCCTCCCAAGCTAAAAAAATAAGACTGGCACTCAGTGGCATGGGATTAATAACTCACCTCATGACAGTGGTGTCTGAATATAAAGGTTAAAAAAACTGACTCGAAGGAGCGGAGAAGGCACCTACAGAAATTGATCAAGGCTCCTCGAATGCGTCTAGGCGCACATTCTGCTTGATAGAGACCGGTCACCGCAGATGCAATACCAACGCTTGCGTTGACGACGATCTTGCCAGCGATGAGCGTCCAATACGATGACTTAATGGTCGAGCAGGCTTGAATGAGGGTTCCGATGACACTATACCGTGTTACTCGCGTTATGAGTCCAGTGGTGTTGAATACCAACTCACCCAATAACACCTAGAGTGACGAAAGAGACTCTCCGCCCATACCGTTCGTTGATGAGCGGAGCAATCATACAACCGACCATGATTCCGGCCTAACAGAGTGAGTAAGAAGAATTCAATATGAGAAAAACGTACCGTTCCAAGTGCAGTGCCTGTACTCTTATCCGAAGAAGACAAGGCACGTATCCGAGTGCCGTCGTCCAATGTCGCCCAACCTATGGAAGAACCGTCAGAAGACGTAATCTTGAGAATGCGAACCGCAGTTACTCACCAGAACCAAACTCCTTGCCGAACTGAGATGCCCCAAGGATGCCTCCCCACCTACGTTGCTGGTCAACACACGATTTTAGAAGCCAACCAGTAAGGACGTACCAGCTGTTATCGTAGCCAAAACTGAAAGCACCAAGAGAAGAGAACAACGACACCGCCAGTAACGACGGAGTCATGTCCTAACGGATTATCATTATTAAACGCCACAAACTGTATAACGACAACAGCATACCTGATACAGAACAGTATCTTTGAAACCCATTGCGTCGCGATAACTTCGAGTATGGTGGAACTGGGGTATGGGGATTAACGGATGTGGGGGATAACGGGAGTGATCTTTATGTAGAGGCGTGATTGCTCAGATGATCGTGATCCGCTCATCTTTTGGAAAATTTCGTACTGCGAAGAAGTGCGAAGAGCGGAAGCCGGCAGTTACGGATGTTCAATAGCCGCCAACACGGGGAAGCCAACGAGCAGTATGCAGTAGGCGAGTAAGGAAATTGCGTAGAGACTCGGGCGACAAGAGTAGATGTGACCATCAGTAATAATAATGAAATAACACACAGCAAATGTTCCGCGAGGGAACCGCCGGCCATACAAGATCTGAGAGGTGGCCACCAATGTTTGCGAAAAATACGGTCGACCCACAAGTATGAACGTTGCGTGACCGGACGTTCATTGCCCATTTCCGGGGAGTTAGACCCGTATTCGGACTCAGGGAATGGGCCAGCATTGTCTGACACCGACTTGCCTGCCGGATGTGCCAATTTCCGCACCCAAAGGTCACTATTATGACCTCTGGGGGAGTTGTTGAAGGACCCATGATCAGGGAGGGGAGGAAGTATCGGATGTACGTAGGAATTGCATGCGCGGGATCAAACGATGCGCGCGCCAAGCCCAGTGGATTCTAGGCTCGACTAGAGACGGGAGTGGGACGCGGATGTAGACTAAACGGTTGGGAGGAGTCGAATGACCCCAGGTCTTGACCTGCGCATCGCCGAGGTTCCAGCATTCTTTAAATTGTTTTCCAGGACTGTCACCATGAAGCAAGCCTTGTGTCGATGATGCGATATTACAACGATCCGGTGACGGTTATAGGGACCTGTTATGGCTTTAGACCTTGCTTTAGACGATGATACGATCGCGGCGAGTCGACGAACATTGTCAAGAGTGTATCCATGGAGCTAGAGAGCCGTAAGAAACAAGGAACACAAGAAATAAACTGGACGGACATGGGGTATGCTTATGGAAGATTCACGCAAGTCGACGTTTTGGATGCTGTAGTAGGGCGGGATGTACAAGCGAATGCCGGGGCTGAGTCGTACTGGATCACGACCGAAACTGTTCAGATGTCAGAATTCCACTTAGTACACACGATGAACGACGCACCTAAGTCTCCATCCTTCTTGACCTTGCTCGATAAAAGGTGCGCCTCCCAATCGGTCGGAAGCTCGGTCGGACGCCGCGCTCGCCTCCGTCCGTCGTGCCAATCTTCAACTTGCTGTCCTCCATCCAGGTCCAGGCTAGTCGCCTCAACGGCGCGGTGTTCGGCTGACCTAACGAAGGCTAATAAATAAAAACAACAAGAAAGGAAATGAGACGAACTTACATCGCTGGCTATCGAGCGGGCCTTGAGAGAGGTTGATGCGCCCACTGACAATAATTTCTTGAGTATCCGGCGAATGGAGAATAAACGATGTGAATCCCGAGGGGTGATAAAGCCTATGATACGACGAGAGCGCGTCTTATACTTCGTGGCCGACGCGTACGGTGGTCCCAAGGTCAGCGGAGCCACTGATATAATCGTCACCGCGGCTGTCGGTTCGAGAGAGCAGATAGCTCAGACGTTAACTTCGAGGTATACATATACATCTTGCATTGAATGAGCATGAAAATCAAGAACCCAAATAACTACAACGCACCTTTGCCAAAGCTTGACTGCTCTGATTCAGACGCTGTCCTTGGCCAAACCTTGGTCGACGCGATGACAGAAAACAAGTTTTTCAAAGCAAACGTGGACGCAGTAAACAGACAGTACCAGAGCGAGGTGAGAAAGCGAAATTAAATACCAAGAAAGAGATGTGCGAAATGTTCTAGATCGATACGGGGAACGGGAAATGAGGATAAGTAGGCACAGATCCCAAATCGCGAAACGTAGTCAGTGGTTTTTATATGTGTTCAAGATCCTCCCCGACAACTTTGAAACCATGGAGGGAGGCAGAGTCGTCTCATCCGAACGCGACCACCGTTCCTTTGCCTGCCGCCGCCGCACACCCGGCTAGTTGTAAGGCCGAATCACAACTACCAGCTGCTATCCGAAGAAGTCTCGTTGTCGCTACAACAGTAAGGATCAATACATCACAGTGACAAATATACATCAGAAATCACCTTGAATGCCCTTCACCTCCATTCGGATCTACGGCAACTACCACTCCTCGCTTGTTCACTCGCATGTCCGGCCGTGCATTAATGTATCTTTTACAGACAATCCACGACCCACGGCCAATTTCAGAGGCACGAAGCGCTTCATTGAAGCGCTGTACATCTGGAGGTGCAGTCCGTATCATATATTTCATGACATGCCGGTACCAGGAATAACATGCAATCAGTAAAGGATCATGGGCAAAAGGCGCAATGTTGGCATAGTGCTCAACAAGCAATTCTCTGGTTGCGGGAGTTGAGAGCAGAGAGATGACCTGATCGAGATCCTGACGGATATCGACGAGCTGTTGGATCTTCGGCCCGCCTTACGTAACCCGTAGCTTACGCGTCCGTAGTTCCGTCGTTTTATTCTCGCCGTTTACCACCATGTACAGTAGTACAGTTACCGTGGCCTAAACGTCTCTTACTTTGTTGTTTGCTCGACTCCCGGCTTGTGTTTCCTGGTCAAACTCTGTCATAAACGGCAACCTTGGTTGGAGGGCATACCAATCCGTCTTGAGTGACGTTAAAAACTTTGTTGGACGAGCAGTAGGCTGTTGACTGCTACGATGGACCGATACCAATGGTTTTCTGGATTCCCCGAGTGTGTTGACCCGTTCCCTTCCCCGAACCTCCCCCGCATGTCCGTAATCGACGTTAAACTATCCGCCGATGTACTGGCACCCGCGCCCTCGACACGGCTGCAAAACTGTCCCCGGAAACCCCCCGCCCTCGACACGGCTTGTAAACTGTCCCCGGATACGGCCTCGACACGCCAGTGAAACTGTCCCTGGACCCCCGAGCATGTCGCTCATCCGCCCTAGTCACGGCCCGTAAACTGACCTTCTGTCGGCATCATTTCCACCGACATCCTTCTTCATTGCTGTCATCATTATACCGCCGATGCACTTATCCAGACCGTGATGGTCCCTTTCCGAATACTGTCCACTGATGACACCGGATACTCAGGATTCATTTAGTTGCGAGGAGAGTTGTTGATTCGAGGGGATGCAGTTTCTTTTTCTTTTGTTGGTTTGTCAATTTTCACTTGATCCTCCGCTCGAGGGGATGTGACGGATATCGACGAGCTGTTGGATCTTCGGCCCGCCTTACGTAACCCGTAGCTTACGCGTCCGTAGTTCCGTCGTTTTATTCTCGCCGTTTACCACCATGTACAGTAGTACAGTTACCGTGGCCTAAACGTCTCTTACTTTGTTGTTTGCTCGACTCCCGGCTTGTGTTTCCTGGTCAAACTCTGTCAGATCCTTCGGTTCCTTCATGCGTGATATAACGAAGTCCCAGTACTGCATGTCTGGGTACTTGCCAGGCTGAGCCCGTTTTGGGAAGCCAGAGAAGCCCAATTTCAGACAGAAATCGGGTCGGTTGGGATGCTCCGGGAAGAGCTCCGACCAATGCCTTGTGGTATATTCATGCACAGAATAATCTGGTGACCAGCCTGTTAGCATCACTCCTCAAGAGAGTAGGCAACAAGATCACATACGAATAAACATTAGGCTCTTGCCTTCATTCCTAACAAGGCCATGGCAACACTGCACGATAGTTTCGACATCGGGACATTCGGTGTCTCCTTCCGCAGGCACATGTTGCATGAACATGGTGACCAAAAAATGCAACTTCACTGCAATCAAAGCTAGTGCGCAACAAGCCAACTCTTTCTTCCGTTCACCCTGTTCGCGGATTCGCCGGAACGTCAAGGCATACACGTCATCCAGAGTGCGCGGGAGGGATTCAAGAATAGCAACAACATCACGTCGGGAGGTAACATCGCGCTCCAATTCGCGGAGCTGCAGGGAGGCCAAGAGAAACATGCCATCCGCTTTCTCAACAACCTCCGCTCTAATCTTCCCCTTCAGCTCCTCGTCCAACCAGCTGTACTTCAGCTTTGAGAGGGTTGTATCAACGGCAATGAGGATATCATCGTCCAAAGCACGAATTTTGACGGATACGTGTTCTTCGATCTCGTTGAAGAGGTGACGAGGACGCGGAACAAGGGACCAAGCTGCTGGATTGCGCGCAGCAGGTCGATACCGATTTTACATTCGTCAAGTGCGTCGATGATGATGTAAATGGGCCGCGCATGGAGCGCAGCTGCCTGAGCAAGGAAACAAGGGAGGTCATCGGGGGTTGGGTGCATTTTCTTCCAATATCGCTCGCAGATGGAGGATGGAACACTGGTAGACCTCTCGATAAGCTGCCGAAGCAGGCCACGAAGGACAGGAAATGGGGTGGTGAAGTCGTCCGAAGAATATCTGCAGAACACGGAGAGCACGATGTTGTCCGTCGATTGGAGATGGTCGACAATAAGCGCGCTGAAGTAAAAAGAAGTTAATATATATATATATTAAACAAACGAATGGGAGTCAACTGACGCCATAACAGACTTGCCAGCACCGGCTATAACGGTTGATTAGTTTAGACTCGTTTCACTGCTCGAATTCACGTACGATGCCCATGACACCACAAGCTGCTTGGCGACTCTTTGTCGTCCCGCCATGCAACAAAATCGGAATGCTGGATCATCCAGGTTCCCGTCTTCTTCAGTCTCTGCTCCAGGAGGCCCTTCTGGTGTCCGGTGAAGTCGCTCTTAGAGATGAACTTCGCTATTTTGAGACGTTCCTTATCTAGAAGAGCACACCTCAAACTTTGTACATGGACAGTAAAATCTTACTTACTGCTCAGGTGTTCCTCTACGATGTTCACCTTTCCCTCCATAACGACCTGCTTCGTACTACATAGGATTAGCCGCGCATCAGATTAGATTCAAACGACTGACAACATATCATGCTGGAGCGCGAGCGCGATCCTGCTCTTGTAGCGCTCGAGGTCGGAGAGCAGGCCGTTGACTTCCACCTTGTCGACTGTCCACAACAGCGCAGCAGCCCCTTGCTTCAACTTCGCTGGGAGCTTGGCCTTCTTCACTTTGGGATCGGACGTTCCATACGTCAAAACATCCTTGACGCGGCCGAGTGTTTCGTCCACTACTTTGGCGAAGGGCTCTGACGGACCCAAAAGCTTCCCTAGCCGTTCCATGGCGGCTTGGTCACCGGCGATGCCAGGCATGTTCGCCAGCCCCTGGAGCGCCTCTAGTTCGGACTGCAACGAGCGGACTTCATCGAGCAGCCGACCACGCTCCGCTAATGAATGTTTGACGTCCGCGGCATAGTTGTACACTTTCATGCAATTCTCGATGAGGGAGACGATAGAACTGGGATCGAACGACATGGCGAGTCGCGGAATGTGAACGTCGACGGGGAGAGCAAGGAGCGAACGAAAAGTGAGCCTCGCTCCTCGTGTGCATTACAGACATGCTTTCCGGAGATAGCACCTCCGACATCATGCACCCGACGCCACAAATTCAATCTAGGTGCCGGCAACCTTACACATGGGGAAGAAACCTCTTCCAACCAGGCAACCACGACTTATTGAAGATACGTCCCAACCTTAGGCAAACGGGGACCTTCGGCGTCGAGTCAGGACTGGAAAGCGCGAAGTGTTCATTCCTCTTGCCACTCGGCTGACAGCTATTCAATATCTCCCTGTGTCTCAAGGCCTTACGTGTACCTATGCGCTCGATGACTTTAACTTCGCTATAACATTGTTCTAAGCCTATACAATCATGTATATCAGTTTGCAGCGCATATAGAAGACATTCGCGTCATACCGCATGACACTGGAAACAGGAGTGAGTTAAAGCTGAAGGCATCCGCCCCATCCAAATCGCTGCGCACATGAGGCGTCTAATAAGGCTTCATGTCGTACGATTTCTTGATAAATGAGATCCAAATCGCGAGACATGGTGTACATGCCAGAGGCAAAATGACCAGAGACACCTCAAACAGCGCACGGAAGCGAATAGCCATGAAGTAGGGTGTTTGTGCAGAGGGAGGAAGAGCGCTATCCTTTGCCGAATACGGACTTCCGAACTCTTTGCTTTGAGGGAACGTCTCGTCAACGACCTCCGCAGTACAAATTAAAGGCAAAGCGTCTGGCAGAAAAACGTGTTCCTGAATTAAACACGGTCAGAACATGTATACTTACCGCAGGAATAAGCCATACCCTGAAAATGCTATGGTCAAGGTCTCTACTTGCTAGTCGTCAGACGAGAAGCAGTGGGCGAGTGGTGCATTAATAGCTTTCATGACGCCAACGACTACCCGTTTAAATCGAAGGGGAGAGAACCAGCGACTGTATTTCAAGCATCTTGGCGCCAAAACGCCGACATTAAAGAAGGCTGCGAGCCATTTCGCGCGGGGTCCATGTCAAATAACACCGGTGTTGCCTGGAATATGACCGTAATCTATCTGTATTCGCGTCAACTTTGGATTGAGAGCGTTGAGTATGAACGCATACCTTCAACTCGGGTACGAGATCTTGGCAAGGTGGCGAGAGTCTTGTATGGCTCACGTATAGGGAAGTGAAGGATGAAGAAGTGTTGCGACCGTGGGCACATAATTTGCGGCGGGAATTCATGGGTCCATTTGAAACGGGGAACGAGAACCGAGAAGTGTTGGGAGACGGGCGAGGTGTAAGTAGACAGACGACGCAGGGGTGAGCCCAATCCTGTGGACAACCCAACGTGACGAGATATGCGAAGAAATTGCGCAAAACAATGTAGAGGGTATTTCTCCCATCAAGTGGTACAGAACCAGACTGGCACTCGCACGCGCACATAACCTGGAATAAAGATCTCAGCCAACTATTCTCAACACACAAACTCGACATACTGGTAAGCCTTTTTGCTCGGATTGCTCTCGTTTTGGCGCAATCTTGTCGTTGCATATGGCGGTGGTATCGTAGGCCGAGGAATTCAATTCCGAGAATTGGCGATGGTGCCATGGTCGGGGAACACAAGTTAAACAGGGATGAAAGGCGCGTAGAATCCAGTATAGAGGGCATTCGCGATGATGGCAGGAGCCAAGGCTTGAAGCTTGATCGGTGACCACCACTTGAGAGATGGCGCGGGACAGGCGGGGGACATACCAGCATAATAGCGCGCGACGAAGAAATCGACTGGGTGGATGGCATGGCAGAATACGGGGAGGATCGTGGAATGGAGATGGGTCGCGACGAGATAATGGCCTCCAAGCCGAAATGTTGGGGTGTTGAGATCTCTCCTTCCGAAGAAGGGCTGTCTGCCATATAGCAACCGCAAGTATGGACGCCGATGTTAATCGTCGGGGTGATGGCCACTAGACAATGGCTTAGACATTGCAGTAGGGGGCTTGAGGCACTACTAACAATGGGGATGGTGGTGGACCGTGGTGGACTAGCGCAAGGACCTCCAGATTCGTGCCGCGACGCAAATCAGTGGAGGATACAGAGCTGCTGTGAGGAGGTCTGAAGGGGAGTTTTAAGCGTATGGAAAACACGTACATATAAGTTCAACGTTCAACCTGAGTGGTCGACACTTGGTAGCTGGTCGCCGTCAAGTATGGACGCGACGCCAGAGTAGATAAATGTCCCGCATTGTAAACAGCCGATTTTGTCGAGGCGCCGTGTTTGATGATGGTGGTCAGGTCGAAAGCAGCAGTGTGATCGACCTCTGCTCTTACCATCACTACAAAACAAGTCTGACCCACCCGCATTGCTTCGACACCGGCGGAACAGTGCTGACGTTATTGGCCTCTTTATGGACACGAAGAGCAATGGTTTGAATCGTGGGTCCCGATGGACGACTTCCAACCGACCACGTCCTACAAATATGGTATTACCTCGTCTTGGGCGGCTTGACCGAAGGGGACGATAAGACTTGTACGTTCTGCATTTCTGTGCGTTAACCCCGCTCATTCTTTTTGTGGTAGATTTATGGGCGATTCAAGACGATCCCTATGGCGTACGCTGCTTGCCTATTTCACAGGATATACATCCTTGAAGCATTACCTTTACTCGCAGTCGAATCGTTTTTTGTCCTTAACCGCAAACTCTGGCGGCAATCATGACTCCGGTACGAGAGAGCGAGGAGCGACCGCGCACAGACGGGCAATCATCGGCCGCGCGTCTCTGTAAGTATAAACATGAAACCGTCTCGGGTCTCTCAATAAGGATCTCCATCCCAATAGAGCCGCGCTGCTTGAATTTGAGGAGAAGCCTGGTACGCTATTCTTTCATCTTCTTAGCTTCAATTCATCAGGCATATTTAGCACCATGGTTTCCCAGTATACTCCTCCTGTTTTACGATGTCCAATCAAAGTTGCTTTCTTCTCTTCCCCCCGCGTGTGATACTCGTCCTTTTTTATGATTCTGCCCAATCTTTAGCGCGCGTTCTAAGGAACGGACGCAATCTACCAATAGCCAGGACGCTGTTCTTAAAGGTGGCGTCTCAGCTGACCAATTCAGCGATGTTTTGGGAGTTAAAATCCAAGAGGTGGGCCCGATTCAGATCTCTGATATCATTCCCACGACACCTACCCCCCCGTTTATGGTAACAGTCTGGACCAAGTCTGTCGGCATGCTGCACCGGCCATCATTAGTTACTGTACTGTTGCCGTCGTACCGAATCCATCGTCTTCCTTTGATCACAACAACACCAGTTCGACGCGAGTACGCGTTCTCGCGTCGTTGCACTCAATATCGCGGTGTATAGCCGAGAAAAATCTCTCATCCATCATGGAACAGTAACACTGTAAATACCGGTGTATATAGCTGTTTTTCTTCATCCTCTTCTTTTCCCTCTGATTGTAACTCCTCATTACCACCACCACCATGCTCCCCTGGACGTAGTCGCTCTTATACCATCGCGACGTCTACCTTGTCGACGCTCTCCTCCGCTAACAAAGAGAATCTCGAAGAAAAGATCGATCCGGCCACCAACCATCGTTTGGTCAAATGTCCCAACTGCCAGGTGTTCGTTAACCATGGGAGGAACCGAGCGACGACAAAACAGTTGGATAATCACTTGATTAAATGCAGGTCTAATCATGGTATGTGATCTGATTATATGGCAAAGATTGAATCTCCGGAATAATGCTTGGTACTAGTCGCGGGCCCATCTCATTTCCCTGTCAGTGTAGCCCAGCCGGCTTCGCAGTCCATACCATGTAATGGCGTAGTGTTTTCGTGGGATATAGACACGACATACACCACATATCCCTTCCCAATACACGCACCGGAGTCGCCGTTCAAGCCTGGCTATCACCTTATTGGACTTTCCGCTTCAAGCATCCATGTCCGTTCTCCTCAATGCGCGCAAACAACGACGTCTCCCCAGACGGCGTGCGCTGTGTGTCTGGGTCTTGAACCTGCTGTAGATGTTATCCGGAATCGTGCTGTGCAGCCGCCCGGAAAGAAATCAAGCTTGACACTCAGTCACCGCCAAATCCTTCAACGACTGCTACCAGCGTGAAAGTCGCTGCGCAAACAAATGCTCAAAGTGAGAATTCATTGTTATTGGATTACGAGTATTAACAAGCATCTAGGAAACAAATTATAAACGAGACCTCGCTACAAGCCGCCGCCGTGTAGAGCCATACCGTATTCTGCACGAATTGATTGCGATGAATGAGGTTCCAGCGCTTAATCGTCTCTTTCGCGCCGCAAAACAGCAGGGTTGGAGCATTGAGGCTCTTCTCGAGCGCACGCGTCTCGCCATTGCTGGGAAATACCGCCCCCACAACTACTCCGACTACGAAAAACACTTGGCCATACTCATTTATGAGCTCGGAGGCGCCGCCGCTCTATATGCCCTGAACCATGCCACCACTGCCCTTCCGTCACGTCAGTGCATTGCCTCTCTTCGCCGCGAGTACAACTTGGTGATTTCTGTTGGCAAAATCAAGATGCTTGATTTGTTTGCTAATATCGAGACGGGGTTCAAGGATGTACCACCGGATCATCAACGCACGGGTGTCTCGATGTGCGTGGATGAAGTGGCATGCGAGGAACGACCTCGTTGGATTCGAGAGACCGACGAAATAGCAGGACTCTGCGAGCACGCAGCAGAGTTGGATTCGATCACGATGGGCGATGATTTGACGAATGTTCAGTCGCTGGCGCGCGCCATTAGAGAAGCGAAAACAGTACACGTTGGTCACGAACTCACGGTGATTGCGTTTGCGCGCCATGACGGGAAAAACTATGGGGCAAAGCCCGTGCTTATTCTGCCGACCTGTAAACGCGGTGATTACTATGGAGCTGCCGAGCAGCTCGCTCTGGTACTGGAAGCTTGGCGGCTCTCTCCATATGGAGAGAAACTCCACGGGCCTGTGTGGTCTATTGGTTCCGACGGTGACCCTAAGCGACGTCCTGCATTCTGCATGAACTTTATGTGGCGTAGAGTTTTGGAGACTGATGCGTTGTACAAGCATCTTGGAAATGTGAAAGGGCTTAATATGTATACTGGAAAGAACTTCGAAACGCCTGCGCTCGACTGGAAGCACGATTTCAAACGTGAGTTTTTCCTAATTCCAACAAACTCATGCTCATTTTTTGTAATAGGTCTTCTGAAGCTGTTAAGCTCGGCGAAGGATGGCATCCTTGTTAATAACATCCTTGTTAATAAGACTCTTCTGTCCATTTGGTTCGAGCGATTGAAGGGCCACGACTGGGCGCACGAGAGTATTGAAAGTTTATTCAATATGAACGATGGTCAGGATGTTCCCCGCGTCATCAAATTCCTCTGCCTTGTTGCCGATTTACGGGATCTCGATGAAGACGATTACAATCCTTCCGAGCGTCACACTTATCGTGCTTTGCGACTCCTTGGCGAGATGTGTGGCGCACTCGTAGAACCATTTATCCTTCTCGACCTCTCTCTCTCCGAGCAGATTACACGCCTTCTGAAATTTGCATATCTCGCATTTGCAGTGTTTCGCAAGCATGAAGGCTCATTTCTGCCGGGACAGCTCTACTTCGATTTGCAATGTATGGTGAAGAATGCTGTATTCGTTATTGCACATGCGAAGGAGCTCAATCCGGCAATGAAAGTATTCTTATGCTTGCTCGGAGACGATGTTCTGGAGGTCCTGTTTGGACGGGTTCGGATGATTGGCGGCCACTCTCCCAATGGTGATGTCCTTGAGCTTACTGGACGGTTTTCTTCGGCTCTCCGTCTTGATGCCATCTTCGAGCGGTACCCCCATCTAGAGAGGCGTCCCCGACGTCTCAATATTGACCGCAGTCGCTCCGCCGACCATTTCACCCCCCGACACTGGAGAAGCGAGTTGACAGCGAGTTCATGCGATCTTGAAAGGTGTGGTGATCATGCACTCACGGAGGCAACCAATATACTCTCTAAGGCAGGCCTACACTTTGACTTGTCGGGCGCTTTGTCGGAAGAGGGGATAGATTTGCACAAACCCACCGGTGGATCGAGATATCCTGGCATCTCGTCGAAGGTTGACAGATCGGCACTCAATACCATGGAATCCGCTGATGATGGAGACGACGGCGATGAGATTGACATTAACTCGTCTCGCGCCATGCAAATTCGAAACTTCAATGGTGAGGCGCTGCTAGCGAAAGAGTTGGCTGCAAGGAGCACCGCGCTCTCCGAACCCCCATCGCAATGGATCAAAATCAACGAGGCCGGTGCTCTTGCGCACAAAACAACAGCTCTACGGACCATCATCAGCCCCGGCGGCTTGGATATTGATCAACACAAAAGTCATGATCGTCTCCTTCGTGTGCGATACTATTCGAGTTACAGTGATGGCTGGGATCATTCCGTTCTCAATCTGCGACACCTACCGGAATCGCGAGAGAACATATTCTCTGTTGGAAGTATCTTTGCCACCGTCGTATGCATTAACGAGACCGACGTCTGCCTCGCATTTGCGCAGTGCACTTTCATTCATACTTCCGCGGGTTCCGTTGCGACAGCTCCTCTTGACGAGATTTCTCTTCCAGACTCGCGCTTTGAGATTTCGGGGCAAGTCTTTGTGCTTTCACCGCACTTCGAGGACAACCAGTTGGCATGGTACTGGGCTGACGACTTTGTAGAATTCGAGACGAACAAGAAGAAAACAGACAAAGCAACGACTCATGTTCGGAACATGAAGATTACGGTCAATGGGGGCCTTGTTCGCCCCCTCACGAAGGAGGAACTTGTTGAAGCGATGATTGACGTTGATGAAGCGCCACTGGAGATTGCGCTTACGGCGGGAGAGCAGACTTGTCTTTGGAAATTTACAGAGGAGCATCTGGTGTCCATCGAGGCAGATCTTCGTGGACGAGCACGCGATGAGGCGCTTCGCGAAGACATCCCAGTATTTCCTTATGGTGTTCGGAGAGGGAAATTTCCTTACACAGCCCTAACGGGCAAGGGTATGTTACATTCTTTTGTCCGAGCTGTGGTGCTGATATTGATCAATAGACGGCATCAAACACTTTGCCACGGATATCACTGTTCCTGCGTCTCAAGATGTTCGGCGGAATTGTCCTATCTGTCAAAAGGCCGTAACAGCTTCAAAACAGCAGGATCATATGGCTCGCCATCTCCTTCGTGCAAAACGTGGTCTAGGACTCGATACTGATACTGGAGCCGTCGTAAGAAATCACTTTTTTGTTCCCATTTTTGATATTAACATTATGCACAGGTTTCTCAGGACTATCCTTGTGGATTTTGCGGTCAATCGACTGTTAGCGGCACTTGCAAACTCAAGATTATTGGTGGCTTTACATCCTGCGAGTGTGCATACACGTATCGACTCCAGATCAAAGCCGCGTCGCGCGTTTCCGCCTCTAAGCCGTGCACCAATGTCCCCGTGGTTTGTGTAATCTCTGGCTGTGGAGAGACACACTGGAAGTACAATATGCCTCGACACCTCAGCGATAGGCACCCGTCGTGGGACAAGACTCTTTCCGAGGCTACACTGCAATCCTTTGTTTCCAAGATCATCATCAGTCGCGAAGAAGAAGTTGCCGTGGGTATTCCAGAGGATCGGATAGGAAAGGATGTAGAACGGGTACAGATACCCAGAGGGGAAAAGCGCCAGGATCTCCCTTTGACACCCGCTCGCGCTCGTCATTGGAAGTCGGCCAAAACATCAATTTCTGCTAACGCCACGGACAGTAGTAATGATGGTAACAGAGATGTTTTTAGCTAGTATATTGAGTCCTTACCAACTTATATCTACTGTATATAAAAAGTTCCACTTTTATATCCCTGACAGCTAGTATCGTGCGCAGTGTGAATATGCGCTCGTCGACATGGTTCACGAAGGTTTGATGGGTGCCGCGAGTGATCCGAAGGAAGACGGCCCGACTGCGGCACAGGACGGCAGATGATCGAGTCCCTGCTCGCGTGGCCTCATCAGTATCAGAGATCTGAATCGGGCCCGCCTCTTGTTAAAATCACCCACACTCGTGTCTCAACAGACACTTCGCAGGGTGCCAATAAAAGCATCTGCCAAATTGAGGGCTAAATTCATAGCCAAAATACAGATGTATCATGTACCAGACGTAAAATTTAGCCCCCGATTTGGAGTGTGAGAAACTTTGAGCAAAAGAAAGCCTTTATCACCAGACAAAGTAAAAATTTGGCAGCTGAAAAAATAAATGCCCTTTGAGTGCCCTCTCATTTTGGACCATTTTAGGCTCATTTCTGAGTGAAATGAGCGGGCACTCAGAGGGCATTTATTTTTTCAGCCGCCAAATTTTTACTTTGTCTGGTGATAAAGGCTTTCTTTCGCTCAAAGTTTCTCACACTCCAAATCGGGGGCTAAATTTTACGTTTGGTACATGACACATCTGTATTTTGGCTATGAATTTAGCCCTCAATTTGGCAGATGCTTTTATTGGCACCCTGCGAAGTGAGACGAACTTCGAAAGTTGTACCTCGGACGCGGTGTATCGGAAGACAGAGCTGCTTTGGTCTGCTCTTTGGAATCGCTAAACGCGAAAGGTAGATATTTGTTCATCCCAAGAAGGTTGCTGGAAGGAGGACCCTCAAATCCTTTGTGGAGGCCAACAAGCATTGTACAACAATTCCATGACATGAAGGGCTAGAACTAGTGGAAGGCGACCGCCACTCGCCCGGAACAATGCTGGCGTTCAAGAGGGTGGTAAGCTGTGACACGCTCTCGGTTAATATTTGGTATGCAGGTTTTGAAGAGCCTTTTCAATAGGGTTTTGCCTGAGCCCGATGAAAACACGACGAGAAACTGGGTAGGAGGAGAAGGATATGACGTGTATGCCATATGTTTCGTCTCATCGTCTGTTTCGCTGGCTTGGCGACTGCAGTCAAGTTCCGACGGCTATTGTAAAAGATAATTCATCATCTTACATTTTACCTTGTTATGCGGTGCAGCAAACTCCTACGACTGACTCTTGATCTACTTAGTGGACCTTTGTGCCGCCGCCATGATGTTATTCGACGCGAAACTCCCTCACCTCAACCTGGCCATAACGACGAATATGCCTTGGTGCTTTTGCGCATGCTTATTTTCAGGATACATGCCTGCCGCTCGTTGCGCGCTCGACACCCTTACCCGCCCTGCGCCCATGGCACCGAAGGATACCTGGATTGAAGAAGCAGCCGACCTGTGCTCCGTTAGCAGACAGCGACTCCGACTACACACCGTAGTCTGACCTTACCTACACGGAATCTATTTGCTTTGGACCCCCTCTTCTTTGGTTTCTTGTTCTCTCTCCCTGTAGCACGGGCGACCGACTAGAGGTCGGTATTCGAGATGTATGTTCTCTGATCTGGTGGCCAGAGATCCGTTGGGACCTTCTTAAATGCGGAGATATCCCCGCGGGTACTCAGTACTCAGTCATCAGGTGGAAATCGGGTCTATAACATTTCAACACGTGGCCGTTCCTCCAAGCGTCTAACTTGCTGGCTATGGCTTCCCTCCTAACAGAAGCATCTTGTCTATGCCCCTTGCGGTGGCGCTAATGTTTCGACGGTTCGGCTGTCCTAGGAAGACTTGATCGCTTCTGCGAATTTAGCGACGTGACGACCTTCTTCTGCGGTGCATTATTGCCAGTTCATTGCGTTTCAGCGACGCGTGAAAAGTTGACGGACAGATTGCATGCAGTATTACTTATGATAATGTAAGTATGTCGTCCGAACATGGGATCAGCGCAGGAACGGAATTCGCCAACACTAACAGCCCGCCACAGTCCTTCTTCGTGAACTCCAACAAGTCGCAGAACGAGTTTCCTTTCCGCGCTGAACGGAATCATCAGTATGTCAAACCGCAGGACACACGGAGAAGTTCCAAGTGTTCTGCGTTGTTTTCGAGAGTTCTGTCTAGCGTACTATGGAAGAAGTGTGGCCTAAAAACATTCCATGCAAGCCATCTAGGACCGGCCTGCATTGATACCGATACTACAATTGATGTCGGAGGCTCAAGCACCGGTCTCGATAGCACATCATATGATCCAACATCGTCCTTTAAGAGTGAGCGAGAAGGAATCGAGTTAATTCAAGCTGCAAGTGGTCATGAAAGCTTTCACTCAACTCGTTTGTCTCGTTGCTGCTGCAACCAGCGCCTCTGCCCTCTCCCTGAAAGAGGTAGCCGCATCCGCTCACACGCCTGAACACGCACTCATTGATGCATCGTAGATTCGCTCAGACGAAACTTGCGCTTCGCAAAACCAAACAGTCCCCCTCCTCCGCGCCTGGCAGCCCAAGGTGCATGACCACTTCTACACCACCAGCGCGCAGCAAGTGGAGAATGCGATTGTCAACGTGGGGTACCAATCCGAAGGCGACACGGGCTTCGTCTTCCCCACGCAGGTGCCGGACACGACCCCGTTGTACCGCGCATACAACCCAGGCATCACAGACCACTTCTACACCGCGTCTTTGGATGAAAAGAACGACATGGTGAAAAATCACGGCTACGTCGACGAGGGCATTACGGGTTACATTTATGCGACCCAGATTTGTGGCGCGGCACCGCTGTATAGGGCGTATAGTCCAGGATGGACGGATCATTTTTATACGATGTTGTTGGCTGGGAAGAACAATGCTGTTACTAATTTGGGATATGTTGACGAGGGGATCACTGGGTATATTTTCCCGGCGTAGTGGGACTTTGTATTAAGATAAGAATTTATTTCTGTGGATTATCATAGTCAGTGGCAAGCAAAACAAGACTGTCCATACCAGAAAAAGGCGACTATTGCCAGACGCAGTTCGACCCTCTCTCTTACGGTTGACCACTGCTGGCCTGATCCTTCGATCATAACCCATGCTTATAACTGTTCAGTAGTTCAGTGGCGCACTGGCAGGCGCTGCGGTGGGAGCTTCGCGTTCTGTTGAATTTTGAGGAGCGTTTACTAGGACGTCTTCTTGATACATACCTCTGTCTTCTCTTTCCGAGACGCAAGAAGTCGAACGTTTCGGAATTTCAGTCTTGACCGCCACGCTGAGCGCGCAACTCTCAAATGCGACGCCACCGGCAACCCGACAAACTACATCACCCTGAAGTAGAGTTTCTCGACACCTCGGACACGAGTATCAAATGAATCGCGTAGCAGTTTGAAGGACCGTGATGATGGCGGTTGAGACCAAGCTATTGCAGAGGACAAGAGTTTGGAGGTGCGGGGAGTTGGCTCAGATTGAGGGAAAGTTTCTTTGCATGAAGCGTACGCCCGACGCTGAGCCGGTAAAGGTCGCGTCGAACCTGTGGAATGGCAACATCTATGTCGCCGATAAGAAGCTTCAGAGATTTAACTCGGGGGAAGGAGGCGAGCGTCTGGGCGATGGGTCGGAGGAAAGATGTGTTATCGGCGAGAAGACACGTCCATCTAATAATATGGTGAATACGATTGTGTGGAGGATATCCACATACGATATACTTGTGACGAAGACAAAAGGCCGTAGAACGTGGGGCTGAAGAAAGAGGTACTGTGTTATCATTCCCAGCTGCGTTTTATTGGGTTACCCAAAACTGGCCATCCCGCGAAACGCGATCGAAAGCAGCATGTGGAATAGTGGCGACGAGTGGTACGGAAGCTTCGGGGATGATGATGACGATGAATGAATAAGAAACGTCGGAGGGTCAAGTGATGGTCATGGTAGGAAGGAAAAAGCAGCCTGCCTATTTGGGCAATGACCGCTTTATCCTTCAGGCTGATCACGAGCCATGGCATAGTGATTGAGTGCCCACGGAGCCGCGAGATTACCATCAAGATTATAAATTTAAGCCGAAGAATGACTTCTGATGCTCAGGATGCTTCTTGAATAACAGATGCGTTCCGCAAGCCGGCTTCTTTGTGGATGAAGCCAAATGATGATGATTCGTAATTCAAGTGAGCCTTTTCAACAGTGGAGTCAACCCCTCATTCCCCAAGCACCCATCATCTGCGATGAAGCCAGGATGAAGCCGTCGAATTCAACGACACTCATGCCCACGATTACACTGGACATATTGGATCTGCGGGCAAGGCCATCCCCTGTTTAAAGGACGATTGGCACTCTTCATCGCAGACGATTTCCCAAACCTTCATACGATGCGTACTATTACGAGCACTTATGCAAGACGGGGCTAGACATGCGATTAATGAATCTAAAATACATTTGTGAGTGGGGATACGATCTAAGGATACATTGTAAGGAACACAAGAAACCAAGTCCATCAAACAATCAAACCACAACACCTACAGCGCGATCCCCCATACCACTCTTAACGTGCTCCGCATAATCAATATTATACGCCTCCCCTCCCTGACCCAACGACGCCTTGTCCCCAAAGAAATACGTCGAATTGCTCTTGCTAGCCGCAATCGCCCTGAGCTGCTCCAGCCGCCGCAGCTCCACGAGTGTGAGCAGCGCGCGCTGCCGATCCTCCGCCTTGACATTGGCCTTGTCCACCGCTATGCTTTTCGCAATCTCCTCAACCTGCGCTGCGAGCGCCGACGCCTCCATAAGCGATTGCTGCTGGCGAGCCTCTGCTTCGCGGACGACGGTCTTGAAGCTGGCGTCGGCTTCATTGGCTTTGGCTTGGAGGTGCCCCTCGCTCTCTAGGATAACGCGCTGCTTTTGGCCCTCGGCAACGTTGATTTGAGCTTGGGTATCAAGAAGCTGTTTTCGGCGGTTGCGCTCGGCTTCCATTTGGAGTTCTAGTTGACGCTGGAGGGAGATGTAAGAATGTAGGTAACATCTGGGAAGAGTCTGCGTACCTCGACCTCTCGGTTGGCCGGTTGGAATGACTGGACTTCAAAGCGCGTTCCCTCGACACCCCAGTTCTAGACAGTCCGATGAGTAAGAAAACGAAGGGAAAATGGCAATCTTACAGCCAAAGACGTTCCAATAACTTCGTTCAATTTGCTGTTAATGCCGTTCCTGTCACCAATGACCTAGACAATGATTAGTGTGCGGAAGATCAATCGCTGCACTAGACAGACTTGATCGTAGCTGAACGTTCCAAGGACGGCGCGCATCGCGGAAGTTCCGGCATTCTTAATATTGTTTTCCAGATCGGTTACCTTGAAGCAAGCCTTGTAGCCGTCGATGATGCGATAGAACAAAGAACCGGTGACGGTTATAGGGACCTGTTATGGCTTTAGACTATGATAGGATCGCGGCGAGTCGACGAACATTGTCAAGAGTGTATCCATGGAGCTACAAACCGTAAGAAAGAGGGACCGCAAGGAATAAACAGGACGAACATGAGGTATGCTTATGGAGGATTCACGCAAGTCGACTTTTTGGATACTGTGGTAGGGCGGGATGTACAAGCGAATTCCGGGGCTGAGTCGCACTGGATCACGACCGAAACTGTTGAGACGTCAGAAAGTCCGGTGAGACGTCAGGATTCCGCTAGTGCAGAAGACGAACGACGCACCTAAGCCTCCATCCTTCCTGACCTTGCTCGATGATAGTGAAGAAGGTGCGCCTCCCAATCGGTCTCAAGCTCGGTCGTACGCGTGATAGTACTCGAAGAGCTGGACGAGTATTCATATTGGTGGAACGGGATGTATATGGGGGTGTAAAGCGTCCTTTAAAAGTGTTCTTGGCGAGAAGCATACCCTGCCGACAATACGCGGCCAGCCGCCATGCCTTCTCTGCCGAGCCGCGTCATGATCTACGGTTCGGGAGCGTACTTGGGGCGATTCAAGCGCTCCGTCGTGATTCTTACTGTTGATTAACGTTGGACATAATCAGCTAAACACCATGCGAATCGGACTGCGTCGTACTGTACTCCGTTGAATTTGGATTTGGCTTCTACCTTGAACGTTCACTGCGGTACCGGCGGACAAGTCATATCAAGGTAGTGTCAACGTCTTATGACTCTGAGCGTCGTTGACAATGATGATGATGTTGGAGAGAACGAAGGGGAGGCTGCCGACAAATTCAATAAAATGATCACGATCGGCACCACCATCATTGCAACGACGACAACGATAGCAAGACAACACGCTGATCTCGCCTCCAAAGCACGCGGCTCGTACCAAAGACTCTCAGAAGCCTCAACTATCTAGCTGCTGGAATTCAAGAAGCTTTCTGGCGTGAAGGCAATTGCGCGTTACGGGCAGCTCAACTTCAACGCTTCTCAGTGATGCTCTTTAGAAATTAAGAGTACGCTTGTAGATTCTGGCGTGCTTCCGACTGCAAGGCAGCACAACTTCGCAACGCTTCATGTACGCTTGTAGCCCTTTTTCTCTCTGTGTGTTCTTATATCTGCCCAGACGATCGACGCCCACCATTCGACGGCCACTTTATCTAGGTTGTAACTTTTGACGCGTTATTCTGGCGCATTTCGGGCGTTATTGTGGTCAGATGGTCGGGCCTTAGGGGCGTGGGTTGGAGGGCGTGGACAATGGACGTCAAGCTCAACATTGACAAGGACGGCGTAAACTTCAGATCAATTTGGGCAAAGAGCACTGTCTATGGTTCTAATAAAAGCCACATGCCCAAGTTTTGTTGAGGTGACCGACTCCGATTCGCATGTTCTTTGAAAACTAAGAGTCGTTCTACAGTTCTTCATTAACCGCTGGTGCTGGTTCTGTATCTTCGCACACCATCAGAACCTCCACCTCAGGCATTTAGTGCTTCCCGCTGGGCACGGAGTGACACTGTTGGCGAGTGCTCTTCCTCCCGTTGTATCCCGCGGCCCATTGTACAGCGATAGATAAACAAATCTTGGCCGCCGAGGCTCCAATTCTCTTTAACTGAATTTTGCAGTGGGGCGTACAGGCTTCCGAACAAGTTGGAATGTACTGTCCTGACTTCCTGTATTCTGAGTCTCAGTGGAGAAACGCAGATGACGTCTTTCGGTATGGTCATGAAGGTCCATAGCATTTGGATGCTGACCTTTTGTAGAGTATCCACAATACACTCAAAACCGATCATTCCACCACTTGGAATGGTGCCCTTATCTTGACAAGATGCTGGCTGCACACTTGTGACACCCTTCTTAAGCTGATTTCCATATGAGCTACCACACCTTATTCCCTACAGAAACACGCGTACACCGCTATATCTGCCTCTCTTTCACCGTTGCTCCCACTCTAATTTATAAACCCTGATCGATCTATTACCCATCATGTTCAACGTCCCAGGAATCGCACTCATCACTGGCGCTGGTTCGTGTTCAATCAACCCTTTAAGATGCCAATCTATTTCTAATATCGTCAATCAGGTAGTGGAATTGGCCGTGCGACCGCACTAGCCTTCGCACGCGCAGGTGCAGCAGCCGTGCATCTCGTCGACATCAACCCCGAGAGCCTCTGTCGCAGTCTCCTCCGCCGCAACAAACCCCGTATTCAAAACTCTCACGTCTCAAACCGACGTGACCAAGGAGGACCAGGTCGTGCAGATGCTCAAGGACACCGTGAAGACGTTTGGCCGGGTCGATTATGCCGCTAACATTGCCGGGGTCAGTGTCCTACTATCATTATAAGAGTACTTTTCCAAGCCTTGATCTTTCTTCACTGCCCAGGTCAGCACAACGTGGTCTCCAACCGCGGACTTGACATCGGCCGAGTACGACCACGTCAACGCTATCAACGCGCGCGGGACGTTTCTCTGTATGCGTGAAGAGCTGCGCGCGATGCGCTCGCAGGAGCCCATGGCGCGGATCCCCGGACGACCTGCCGTGCGCGGGGCGATCACGAATATGAGTTCGATTTTCGGGCACATTGTGTTGGGTGGGTATGCGAGCTATGTCGTCAGCAAGCATGCGGTTATTGGGTTGACGAAGGCTGCTGGTGGGTGGACGGAGACAATGGGTGATGAGCTTATATGAATGGCTACTAGCTGCTGACCATGCGAGCGATGGGATTCGTGTTAATGCTGTGTGTCCGGGATATGTGGATACGCCGCTTCTTGGACGGGATGCGGCGAGTTCGCCAGAAGCGGCAAAGGCTTTGGCTGCGACTGTGTTACAAAAGGTGAAGTGAAGTGTCGGTTTTTGCGCTTTTCGATGATGAGGAAGCTAATGATAGTTTATTACTATTAGCGACTGGGAACTGCAGATGAGATTGCGGATATTGTGTTGTTTCTGACGAGCGAGCGTGCTAGTTTTGTGACGGGTTCTTCTTATGTGGCTGATGGTGGTCGCATCATTGTATGATTGAATGTATGTACTGGTCATGATACCTCGGTGATTTTGCTCTTCTTTCTACAGTAGATCATGTGCAAGAGGCATGAGGAGGACACTGGACATGTCGATGCGGCAGATTTGTGGCGAGATGGGGTTACTGAAAAACGGTAACCCTCCGGAGCACACGCGAGGACATTGCGCAAAACCTCGTTCTTTTTCAGGGATATGGAGGAAAGAGCCGGACATCGAGGAACGGCCAACCGTGGACTAACTCGCTTTGTCGAAAGAACTCTGTACTCACAACCGAGACGATAGGAGACAGGTCAAAATGAATATCATTATCATTATCGAGGTCACGCGGTATCGGCGGTCCGGCACGTGGTGATTCGATCATAGCTTTTTTCTTCCATCCACGGCAAAAAATGGCCTCCTCCTCGACTGAACCCTATATTTTCGACTTAGTTCCAGCGTTGACTTGGCGTTGACCCAAATATCTGTCTCTTGCGCGGTCCGGAGACTGCCCGCGGGCCGGGCCTTGGGCGCACCAAACCCCAACCTGCTGTGGAAACTGTCGTTGTTCGCGTCAACCGTTCAGTGATGAAGTAGAGGGTCAGTCATGCAACACAGCAGCTGACCAGTTCCAAGTTGTCTTTTAGCAACCGACAGTGGGCCAGCAACGGAGAGTCCGGGACGCTCTCGTCCTCGATAAAATATTATGCGCATACGCGAGCCACTCGTGTTGTTGGCAGGTCGTGAAATTTCATTGATTTTATGGTACCGCAAATTCTTGACGCGTCTAGAAGCCTGATTAATACCCCCAATCTGGCGCGCCAAGAGGTATTGAGATTGAAGCTAACCAGGGGGACAGGCGACGCGCAACGGTTGGCAGCGGTCGAAGCCGTAAGATCTATGTATCGTTGTCATTCCGCGACTTGACTAAGCTAAGATTTTGTAGATACCTCGGGACCGACCACCATCTACGCGCAAAGCCATCGAGCATCTCGAGTTATGCAGGCCCCGCCCCATGGGGTGACCCTAACTACCAGATTGGGTCAGAACTACTGATCCAGTTTCTATCTTTTTCGGGAGACGTCTAGAGACTCAGCTGACCCTTTCGGTGAAGCGGACCCTGGTCTTGGTTTTCTCATAAATTCACGCCGCTATCCGTTTGAATGCTTCGTGCCCTTTCCGAGTTCATCATGACAGACAAGCACGACACCATCCAACAAGAAGACGTCGAAAAGCCGGAGACTCGTCATGTCGAGCATACCACACATGGTCAAGCTGTGGAAGTCTCTCCGTATGTCCGCTTTATCGTTCCTTTGGTGAAGACCATCGACGCGTTCCACAGCGAGAATGCGGATCCAGCCTTCCGGCAGTTCGGTGATGAGCGTATCGAAGTCACTGAAGAAGATAACAAAAGAATCCTGAGGCGCACTGACCTGTTCATTCTTCCTGTGCGTGCGTTGCGCGTACCTCGGCCGGAACTGAAATTCTTCCGTCGTCTTCTCTAGCTGTTAGCTTGGGTATGTCGATTTATTCGTCTCGTTCTGCACCACCACTCACAATCTCCTCAGGTATACTGGTTACAAATGTAAGTCTTCACCTGTTAACGCGGGCTCGGTCTTTCTCAGTCAACTCATAGTCTCGACAAGACCATCTTGGGTTACGCCGCAACATTCGGACTGAAAACCGATGCGCACCTTGTTGGCAGTGAGTTTCTATGGCCTCCGTTGATTCCATTTTCCTAACGCTTGAGTAGATCAGTACTCCACCATCGGTATGTCGGCATCATCTAGTTGTCGCGGTCTCCCTGAATTGTTCTCGCTAGGTTCTCTCAACGCTATCGCACAGCTTGCATGGCAGCCATTCTCCAGCTACATACTCGTCCGAGTCAAGCCTCGTCACTTGATGCCTGTCATTGTATCATGCTGGGGAATGTATGTCGACGGTATCCCTCTTTTGATTGCCATTTACTGATTTCTACTCCAGTGCTTGCTGTGGTATTGCGGCTAGCACGAGGTGAGCACAGTGTACCTTACTTTTCTCCAGGACAAAAACTGACCCGTTGCTAAGCTTCGGGGGTCTTGCTGCGAACCGTTTCCTTCTTGGTCTCTTCGAAGCGGCCTGTCTGCCTTTGTTCTCAATCTTGACAGCTGTCTGGTGCGTTTGCTGATCATAGCCTATGCACACTCTGAATCTTGTTACAGGTATCGCCGTGCTGAACAACCTCTTCGCGTGGCTATTTGGTATGGTACAAACGGCATGGGTACGATCATGGCGTCTGTATTCGCGTATGGGTTCGGTTCTATCAAGAACCCCGCCATCCACCACTATCAAATCCTGTTCTTGTTCTGCGGTCTGGTGAGGCTTGTTTTATGATCAATCAATGTTTTACCACTGATGCCATTTCAGCTCACCGTCCTCACCGGTCCTCTCATCTACTGGCGGCTGGACAACTCGATCAGTGGAGCTCGCTTTTTGACCCCCGAAGACCGACACAAGGGTGTAGAGCGTCTTCGTGCGAACAACACAGGAACTGCAGCCACAAATACGTACAAGTGGTACCAGGTCAGGGAGGCACTACTCGAGATTCAAACTTACCTCTTCTTCGGGATGACGTTGTTATTGAAGTAAGTTTTGCGACCTCCCTGTTCTAATTTCTTCATGCTAACTGTCCTCTAGCGTTGGGGCATCCGTTGCCACCGTTTTCGGACCTCTAGTCTTGCAAGGCCTTGGCTTCGACAAATATCGGACATCTCTCCTCAACATGCCATTTGGCGCCCTGCAAATACTTGTCATCGGGGCGGCGTCGTACTGCACCTACCACTTCCGGAACAAGTCTATCACGATTTGCGTGTTCATTATGCCTGTCATCGCTGGACTTGCGATGCTATGGGGTAAGTGTGGAGCCTTTGATTTGTCCATAACGGCTGCTGATTGCTTGCAGCGCTTCCGCGCGACAATCAAGGTCTACTTCTCTTCGCCTACTACCTGCTTGCTTTCCTCTTTGGTGCCAACCCCTTGATCATCTCATGGCTCTCCGCGAATACTGCCGGATCGACGAAGAGGAGTATCTCGATTTCTGGGTTAGCATTTCGTTACAGTATACAGGAAAAGTGTCTAACTTCACAATACACAGATTCAACGGTGCCGCGGCAGCTGGTAACATCATCGGGCCCCTCCTGTACACCGACGACGATGCCCCGCTCTACCACAAGAGCCTCAAAGCAACGTTGATCATTTTCATTGCTCTGTTTGTCTGCGTGATGTGAGACTCCTTTGATTGCTTGAATACGGCCGTTCTCATCTCGTTCCAATAGCCTCCAAGCCGTCAACTTTGTGATTCTCAACCGCCTCAAGGAGCGCGAACGTGTCAAGAACGGCAAACCGGCGAAGCTCCACGACGCATCCATGGACAAGAAATACGCCCAGAAAGTGGAAGAAAAGATGGATGACAGCAAGCTGGAGTCGAGCACGACTGGCGCCCATCTCGGTGACAATGCTTTCCTTGACTTGACGGATCGTGAAAATGATGAGGTGTGTCCGAGTTTATCGATTGATGGCTGGTGGATATACTGATGATGTTTTGTTTTATAGTTCGTCTACGTCTATTAAGATCGAGGCTGCACATTCCTGTATCTGTAAATTTACGACCCGCGCACCGTTTCCGTTGGTGCTGTGAATGACATTGAAGTTTGTCTGAAAGTGAGTTTGGGGTTCAGTGACTTGAATGATCAGTATGGAACTAGCCTCAGGTTGCACTTGGCGAGCGGGAGATGGGTACTGGCACGACAGACAGATTCCAGGAAGGGTTACTTTTCTACATTGTAGAGCAGGTAAATGAGAAGGTCCACGAACTGAGACACAGCATCTTGATGATTAAGTAACCTGAGTGCGCGGCGCACCACTACTAGTACTACGAAAAGGCCCAGGACCAATGTGCGGAGGCTGGCCAGAGAGAAATGAGGGAGCACGAACACCAAGGCGCACTTCCGAAAGCGGGCACGTTACGATGTTTGTGTATGCAAAGCGATAAATATAACCAGAACACACCTCAGCAATTACAACAGAGCCGTTCCCCCGAATACGGGCACGACCAGATAGTATCAACCACTTTCCTCGGCTTCCAGAGGAAAAAGCAAGAAGAAGAACATTGATCCAATGAGCACAAAACGAATGGGGCTCTAGCCAAGACGCCCCGCGTCCTGACGCTGAACAGCAGGTGTCGTCCAGCTTCACTGTGCAGATACGAAAATCAAGGTCGTCCGGGTGGTCAAAGCAACATGACTGCGCCTCGTGGCGCCATCCGACTCCACTTTCAAGGATAGCAAAGTCGTCCATGAATACTGAGAAGGGCCGCGGGAGCGCGTTTTTGAGTGGCCGAGCGACAATGGTCAATGTTGGAGGTGAAAGTCAACAGGAGAGAAGGAGCTGACACGAAAAGGTGCAAGACTAATTTTTTTCAGAACGTCTATGTAGGATTACGCATGCAGGAAGTTGTTATATTCATCGAATCACTTTTTGTAGGCACTACATCGTCTCACGACGGTCGTGCGGTGAAACCAATCTGGCGGAGGACAAGGAGTCCATCGACGAAGCTCCTCCAGCAGGTAAATCGGAAGGTATCATGTGCTCCATCTCTATATCGCGGTCTCCTCCTGACTCGACATCGTCGGACTGCTTAACAGAGTAAAGATCAACCATTTGGTCGCGCATGAACGCGACCAAACCACGCTGCGACTCGGGCAAATCACCTTCGGAGAGGATGCGTGGGTAAGAATCGCAGAGGTTCACTTGGCTAAAGATATGAATGAGCCCAAACATCGAAAGCGGTTTCACGATTAGATCTGATACGGCACCCCAAGCGTGCCAGGCCTACCAAAGAATATCATCACAAGCCGACTCCCAAATATGAAAGCAAAAAGGCCGCTGATTAAGGTCCAGAAACCTCCGACTTGCGATAAGCCGCTCAAGACAGAATCCTCTCTGTAGTCCGTCACGACAGTCCAGCTTCCCGGATGTGGTTGCCGGTAAAGGTATAGCGATCCAGTATTACTGTCTCGCGGGATTGTCAACGAGGGATTGGGCCTAAGCTCGACAAGCTCCGCCACCAGAAAGGTCCTCATCTACAAAGTGAGCCAGAATCATCGAAAACGTGATGTCCTTCGCTAACCTTGCTCGTACTTGAGAGTCCGAGTGTGGCAGCATTCGCTTCCGCGAATCGCTGGCGAATATGAGCGTCTACCCCACTGACAAGGTGCTCGTTTGGGAATATGATCGCCACCTGCGCATCGGAAATGACATCCTCTGTTCTATTGGACAGCGCAGCCACGATGGAAACTTTGCTTCGATTTTCCTTTACTAAAGGAGAATGGCTTGTCATATTCATTGGCAATATGCCAAGAGAGGTAAAGTTGACTGTGACGAAGAGGTCTGGCGTATTTTCGGTCCAATCCATGAAATACGCAAAAGTTGCTAGTCAGCCGTGAGCAATCATTTCGGACAGTGATAGATCGATCACTCACATCTGTCAGACAGGCCCAGCTCAGACACAGGACATATAACCTTGAAACGCCATACTAGAGCCCCTCCGAAGGGATCTGAGGGCGGACCTAGGTCTCTGTCCACATTTTCACAAATGGTCCCGGTTTGGTTGTGGTACAGCGGAAGCACTTGAACTGCTTGTTTGACACCTGGGAGAGGGGGATCCCGGGACTATGTACCACTACATTTCAAATTCAGAAAGCTTTGATAATGCAAACACTCACATTCCAGTCTACCATGACATAGAGATTCCACACGGGAATGTCTAGTTGATTCATGATATCGTCGTCTAGTAAATTTGTCCGAGAAGTTTTCACCCGAACACCAAGACTAAGTTCGGAAAGCGGGTTAGAAACGACATTCATATATGTGAAAACAATGAATATTGCTAGGAGAACGGTTGCAAAACACCCGCGAATAACCCTCAGAGCGTTGGATTCGCACCTGCGAATCTGTCATATCTAACAGAACAAGTGATACGGGGAAGGAAGCGTACCTGAATAGCCTACGCCAGACAAATGCCCCAGCCAGAATATACAGTGTCCTTCGTCTCTGCACTGACCGCGTTCCCAGTTGGATGTCAAATGGCACCCAAAGATTCTGGCACTTCGTAGAGATAGTAGCACCAATCCGCCAGATGCATTGCAGGAAGAGAAGAATCACTATGCCGTACATTGCGATTGACGCAGGGATGTGTAGCGTAGTGCCATAAAAGGTGATCCGAGTCCAGTCTATGATGAAGAAGATCACTAGGGAAATATCTTGTGAGTGTCTGGATCATGCTATACGTGTCGCTACATACTCCAGCCGAGCTGAGACAGCACAAGAAAGAGATCCACAAGGCCCAACATGATTTTGAGCTGAAATACACTATAAAAGAGCGCGTCAACAAGAGAACAAGCACCATGCGGATAAGATACCTCAGAAATTGCAGCAAAGCCGTCCCCCCCAATATGGGCAACAGAGAGGCCAGATATTTCGCCTTCGTATGTGAACGGAGTAGCAAGAGGTTCAATACTAGGGCAACGATGCATAAAACAATCGTGGCCCTAAGCAAGACGCCCCGTGTCCTGACACTGAACAGCAAGTGTCGTCTGACTCCACTGTTGGAGATGTGAAATTCCATGAGGCAGTGAGTCGTGATGGTGGTCGAAGCAAAACTGAATCTTGTGGCCATCAGAGTCTAAGTAAAGCCACTTAGGACATCCCGTCCCGACATTTGCCTAGCAATGTGAATGGGCACGATTTCTCACATACTGTGCTTGCCTTTTATCCGTCGTCGCTCGGCGTACAGATCCGTGGTCCGTCGTGAACTGTTGCACGACACGTAACGACATCCCGATCCGACACGCATATCCATTTATGAAAGACTGCATAGTATGATTATGATTGAGTGCTAGCTCTCACGACCAACTGATGACACGAATATCTACCTTGCTTGCATGGCGTATCGTTTTCTTTTCATCCGGAATCATCGAGGGCTTCACCTCGAGAACTTTCTGTCCTCCCCAGAAGTTCCTATGGGCCATTCCTAACAAGACGCCTGTGAGTCCCGGGCGCGCGCGCAACCAGGTGACCCAAACACTCTACGCAGGCGCCGTGATATTTGTTGAACGATGATCAAATCAAGAATAAATGAGGGTGGACACAATAAAATGACTGATGCTGATGTCCACACTGTGGCAGAGGATGGTGGGTAGTCGTCGTCGTGAGTGTAAAGAGGAAGCCTTCGAGGCGCGCACGCGTCATCGACCCAATCGGGCCATGCGTCATCGTCCGTTGTCGCACCGATGGGCTCAGATTATCCACACAACTAAGCCGTTAACGAACTCTCGTTGTTGGGTTCAGGTATCTTACACTTTTTTTTTGGTGGAGCGAGGTATCTTACACATTGATCTTGATGTATGTATCTGTGTTCGGCCACTCAGTACTAGTACTACTCAGTACCCAGGGGTAATGTAGTACTACGCTTACCCCAACCATCTGTAAACTGACGTAGACCCCAGCTAACATCAATAATGTTGCAGGTGGAAGTCAAGAGGAGAAGAGGATAACATAATAAGTATCGGGACGCGTCCTCTTTCTACTCGATGCCCGCCTACCTCCTCATCCCTCCTTGTCGGGGGTTCCGCTCGCTCTCCTTCCTAACCGGATCATACTATGCAGTCTTTGTATCTGTTACTTATCATTCTGATATATGCTGTGACAAAATAGTGCAGCTAGCGGATCAACTTTGGGACGTGTACAGCAAACGACAACAGTGACGGGAGAAGGAGCTGATATAACATCGACGGACCCCAAAATACTATGTGTACGCCACACAACGAGCTGCTCATCTTTCTTGGCACTTCTTGAGCACCATTTTCTTTTTCTGCACCAAAATTCCCCAAATTGTATCACCGTCCACTGATACATCCTCCATAGCATATAGCCTACAAGTCAAGCTACAAGTAACATCAAAGTTGCGTTAAAAAAAGTCTCTCGATACAAAATTGTGCTACAGTAAGTTCCGATGACAGTTCAGCATTGGTGGGGACGAGCTCGTCGTTGATGAGATCTAGGAAGGCATTAAAGGATTCGGAAGGAGAGACGTCAAGGCCGATGACCCTGGAAAGGGAGAGTGCAAATCGATGGAGCTGGGAGGTGCATGTAACCGCGGAATGCAACTATTCCATAATGTTCTGAGTGAGCTGATTAGTGAAAGACTGTGTTTGTAACAGCCGCTTGGGTAGACGATCGACCTGGAGAGAATCATCTGAATCTGGTGGTGGCGCCATCTCTTGATACGAACAAGGAATTCCTTATTCGGCCGTTTGAGGACATCCTTGACGACTTCAGTAGGGCGCCGCTCCTCGTTGACGCGCTGTGCGACTTCCTGCATGGTGTTCCGCGCCTGTCGCAGGTTGTCTTTATCTGGGTGGTCGCATCGAGGATGGCAGAGAGTAGGAGGGGGTATTTAAGTAGTCGCTGAAAGGGCTTGATGAACATAGAATGTAGATCCCAAGCATGTGAGACGTCCGACGCAATTTTGCGCGCCAGTTCATGGTATGCCTTTAGGGCGGGGGTGGAGGGAAGTGACTGCAGATGCTGCTACGCCGTGTCATGGCGGGATGTATAGTACTTGTAGAGCCGTTCCATTTCTGGTATGACCTCCTGGAAGAGGCGACCGACGCAGTTATGCTCTATGGCATCCTCGAGGCAATCGCAAAAGTCGTCCGTGAATTGGGCGAGCTCTGCAATATTTCCAAACACTATCCTGGCGTCCTCTCTGCTCATTGGCACCTCCATCTGGCATGACGATCCGCGACGCGCCCATCTCTACTTGTTCGCCTGAAAAAAAAAGTGAGCGAAAGAAATAGTCTAGGTCAAGTCGCGCACCGAGAGCCAAGGGAATATGGACATCGCGGACGAGGGCCATGTCAGATGCATAACATCGCTCTGATGTCAAGACCTCTTCATTAGCGTGCTGGCGCTTGCTTTTTGTGGGCGGAGGAGGTACATGTATCTGGGAATTGCGTAGATCACGCTCCGACGTGGCATCGTCATAGATGGCGCGCTGTCGGTTACTCCGAGGTGTAGAAGGCAGCGTCGTCGTAGGCGAATGCATTGTTGAATCCGAAACGTGAAGCACGAAGTCTGGCGTGCTGATACTACGCTTGAACGACGGGATCTCCTCGACAGTGAGCTGGCGCTTAATTTTCTGAGGGGCAGAGGAGCGAACGGGGGTTGTCGATGTTGGTGAGGAACGAATGATTTTGAGCAAGTTGACAGAGGACATAGCGTCGGACGTGGAAATCCCCTCGACGGCATTGCTGGCGCTTTGGTCTCTGCGGCGTGTCGGTTGCTGCTGCTGCTGGTTGGATCGCACTACTCGGTTGTGGGGTATAAAACTTTTTATTGCTTTTGATGACACAATGACATGGGCGTACAACAATAACGGACCCGCAAACTAATCTTCCTATTTACATAGACCGTCAGGAGAGACAAAGAACAACGCTTGAGAAAGCTCACCATTCGTGCGAGAAACTAACGCGCTCTGTTTGAATATTTCATCCGAGTCTTTCGCGTCCAAATGCCAGGCGGGAAATGGCGAGGACAAAAGGTGACGGCGAAGGCAAGGTCAAAATGACCATAAGAGCGTGTCCGGGCGCGAAGGTGAGTCGTGCCCTTGTCGGGAATACAGTCTTGATATTACAAGGGCGTTCGCATAGAAGAACACGGAGTCAGAGAAGTCAGAAAGTTGGATTGTACTTATCGCTAAGGAAATCATTAGAGACTGGCAACTTAGACAAGGCTGTGACTGCTCACCTCTCCAGAGAATGTCTCCACCTCGACGTTGTATTCGGGCTGAATTCTCCTCATTGATGTGGAGACGGTATAGAACAGGCGCGACGTGGAGCGTCACTTCAAACTTGTTGGCCGATGGCGAATGGCGTGCGTCGAAAGAACCGTCCTGGTCGAGACTAGATCGTGCTCGCCGTCGTCGATGACAGTAAGCCAGATTTTGGCAGCTCCAGCTGCTTGACCGGTGCTCCCTATCTCTTGCATACAGGTCCTTTGATTCTGAGTGGTGTATGTCGCGAGTATCCCGCCTTGTAGGCGTATGTGTCGATTCTGTCGGCGGCATCGTGGTAGGAAAGCAAGGTAGGCGTGTGGCTGTGTAACTATTCCTGTGCTCTCACCACGAAGACCCGCGTTTGCTCGTATTGCATGCGAGGGACGCGTTGACGAAGGCTGTGAATCAGAACAGTCAGGCTTTTGGCTAGTGCAACAAGGTGTGTTATAGTCATTTGGGCTCTTGAATTTTCTTGCTCATTCAATGCAAGATATAGAACGCCTGAGCTATCTGCTCTCTCGAACCGACAGCCGCGGTGATGATTACATCAGTAACTCCACTGACCTTGGGACCACCGTACACGTCGGCCACTAAGTATAGGACGCGCTCTCGTCGTATCATAGCCTTCATCACCTCAAGATTCGCATCGTTTACTCTCCATTCGGCGGATACTCAAGAAATTATTGCCAGTGGAGGCATCAACCTCATTATTCGGCCTTCGTTAGGAAGATCGGCACGAGAGTCATACAGATGGAGGCGAGCACGGCTAAAGACGCAGCCAAGGGACAATGTCCTCACACCGGATGGAAGGCGTGCTGGTGAACCCGTTCGCTTCAATATGCTCACCTGCGTTGCCCACTCTTATGGAGAAAGTATACCGGGGAGCGTGTATCAGCCTCCAAAGGGACCTCTACACCCAAGTCTGTTCGTCATCGTTGTCTTACTGGAACGCTGAGGGCTCAGCGAGAGCAAACGGCGCCACAAGCGTCGCCGTCAAGACAAGGTATGTTCTCCATAACCCCATCGTTTCCTTACTGCTTCCCATCGCACCTGCAGTGCACCCATGCGACCACTGGGCTAGGAATAACGGCGTTGAGCTTCGGAATCCCTCCCGTCGATACTTAATTATAGAGCCTGCCGCATTTCTGTACTTCATCCTGTGATTCAATCCCCTCTTCCGCCTCGCTTCGAGATGTATACCTCACAGTCGTCGATTACGCGCTTCATGGACTATTACTTACGCGATAATACTTACATGGGATCATCGTGGTATAAACAAGGTCCCTCCTCGCCGTCGTCCATGGCCATTCCGCTATTTGGCGTGCTACCATTCGAGACACCACATAAGTATGGGTTTTCCTTACGCGTCTTTTCCGGCGCCTCGGCTATGAGTACTAGCGTCGGCGTGAGCGACCTTTAGTGTGGTATTCTCGGCTAGGCACGTGGCTGTGCAACTGCTCTCCTCTCACCACCATCAACGATGTGGGCATCTTTGCATCGCCGCGATATTTGACGTGTCGACTGCTAAACTTGGTCTTATTGCGTGCAAGGAACACACAGACGAGATTTTGGGATACTTGAGGAGCGGTGCAGTCAATTGAACAACAGGTGCGTTCCTGTAGCCAGTGGGGCGCTTGATTCTGCTCATTCAACGAAAAAGATGAACACGCCGCCTTTCGAGCATCGTAACAGATCCTATTGCACCAACAACGATGGTAATGACGACGTCGGCTGCTCCGCCCCCCTTCATACTTCGAGCTCGCGTCAAGATAGCCGACTTCTGACACGTTGGATTAGCCGTTATAGTGACTTTCAAATATACCATATATGACTCAAGTCCACTGTCAGCTTGCCCTGTCGATTTTTAGATCACCTCATCTATCAAGAAGAACACGGCCAAGCGATTCGACGACAGATGTCGACCACGATGAACTTCACATATCACATCCGTTGAATCAACACTCTTAGTGATGTGATGTGCTTGTAAGGATATCAAGGCTGAGGAAGATGAACGTTCTTTCACTACCTCCTCATCACCCTTACTACTTATCATGTCCTCTGTTGCACAACACTATGGCATGTCAGAGGATGTCGTCATTCAGATCATTACTGCCACTCTCAACTATCGCATTATTGAAATCTTCACCTATGGCCTCTACACTATGATCTTTGTTTCTACTATGCATCAGATAGCTATATATCCCTATTTCGATTATGCTTATCAGCTTATTTCTGTGTATAGGTGCTCATAGTGTCAATGGATGGCCTACTCGACATATTGCATTAACCATTATCATTTCTGTAATATGGGCACTGGCAACTGTCTGTATGGGAATATCTTGGGATACCCTAGTTTCCACCTATGTCACTCATGGAAAGTCACAAAACTCTGTGCTGGACCATATTATGGATTATGGAAAGGGCAATTGGTCAAAAAAGCGACTGGCTCTGAATCTTATAGCAGATACAACAATTGCACTCAATGCAATTCTTGCTGAGCTCATTAATGTATGAAACACTTTTTCTTCAGTATTATGCTGATAAAATTCCTAGGTTTGGAGATGTTGGGAGCTTTATAATCGAAACTATCTAATGGCTAGCCTTCCACTGCTTTGTGTGCTCTGTGGATTAAGTGAGTACTTTGTCTAATATGTTAAAGTAGCTTACTAATTTAACTGATAGTAAGCCATATTTTTCATATGGTTTTAGCATATTCTATTGATCCATCCACACCTGTTTCTCTTAGTGAGGTACACTGGGACATTGTGTACTACTCTGTCACAGCATCCACCAATGTTCTCACCACCTTCCTTATCATTTTTCGAATTCTCTCAGTTGGTGGACTCAAGAGTGCTAGGACATATCGTGGCCTCCTGGAGATTCTTATTGAATCTGCTTTTCTATATTCAGCAACATACCTTCTCTATCTTGGATTAAATCTCAGGGACTTCTACTTGCCATATTGGAGCTACACTAACAGGTATGTGTATGGATTACTCAATGCTGTCACTGTATGTGTCTTCATATTTCTAATATTTTGTGCTAACAAGGTGATCCACAGGCAGCTGCACCTACTATGATCATCGGACGTGTCATGTCTGGTGAATCACATCCCAACGACACCTGGACGTGTTCTTCCCATCCGCCTTTGGGTTCTGGTATGCGCAGCCTTGCGGAGAGCATCCGGTTCAGCAGTTTATGCCCTGCACGCATGCAGAATACGGTGTTGACACTTGACACGACTGGTCAAGCTGCGGATGCCACGGCTTCTCTTGCAGGAGAAGAGAACTTGGGTGTTAGCAGCGAGGCAGTGGCGGGTCACTCCGGAGAGGCTGAGGCCCATGTAGGATCGGACCAGGAGATTCAGGTTGAGAAGCGAGAAGGAGTTGAAGCGAATTTGGGTGGTGAGATGTCGGCGGGTCATACCGGAGAGTTTGAGATTCAGGTTGAGAAGCGAGACGGAGCGGAGGCGGTTTGAAGGGAGGCAGCAAAGAATGTGCTTAGAGTTGTGGTGTTTACTGTTTTCTTTGTCTTCATGCTATGTGTTTCTCGGTCTAGAGACTTATTTATCCATCCTGCGAGTAGGATCAAATATTTATTTATATGCTCTTCCCCGACGACCGAGTGCAGGATTTGTGAGGTACCTGTCGCCGTAAGGTTAGGGTCACTGCTCTTGCGTCTTGACCACCATGTACCAGCGATCACCTTCTCCTCGTACCACCATGTCATCACTCGAATAGTCTCTCGGAAAAGCGCGCCATTCCCCACGACAGGGTATCCTGCCTGCTGCATAGGCCCTCCCAGATACCTTCAGATTTCGCACTATCGACAGCGCAGAGCCAGTATCACCGTCGACAATTGCACCCCCCCCCCAATGCCACATCGATTGGCGATTGCATGGTGAATACGCCAACTCTCGCCGAAGGGACGCCGAGACGTTAATGCGATAGGATAGCCTGGGTGAGCACGCGCATGTCACCTTTCCCGTTCGAGCCAAATACGAGTATCAGAGACACAATGAAGTACGCTTCTCTGCCGGTTCTCCTCTTAATTCTTACATTTTCTCCAGGCGCAAGCGCAGACGGTCGGCCTCGTTAATATGCCAGTCATGACAAGCATCATTTCACGTCCTTTCCTTCCCATCCCGCACCTTTCCCACCGACTAGTCCATTACCCTCGTCCTCCAGCCGCTTGAGCGACGTTTTTATTGGGATTCTTCATCGCGCTTGTGAGGCTCATCTTTCCACCCGTCTCTCCCAGCATCGCAGAATCGAATGGCGCAGGAATTTGGCACAATCCGGGGTTTCACAGAGCAACTTGTACAGTTCTGTGTTCCTAAAGCTGTTTTACGGGGATCCCGATTGCCTGCGACACAAGGAGAGGCTCGTGTACCGCTCTCGTACCCAGAAGCGCGAATCCGTCGTGCTCCGCTTCTGCTCTCGACAAGTGCACCTTTGCCGCGGCGCTCATCTGTTGAGGATACCAGTGGCAGATCCAGGATGTGTTTACGAGCCAACTATCGTCGATATAACGCGGGGGCCAAATAGTAATTCCTTCACATCGGGCTGGCGAACTCTGGCGACTGAGACATAGTCTGGCGTATGAGGATGTGTTCGTTGAGTACGAGATCATTCACTTCGCTCGGGCGCCTTCGAAAGGCTGGTCGTATACGCCTTCCTACAGTCTGAATATTGTGTCATATCCATCCAACACAACAGGTCGCGTCCTGTTACTTCTTACACCGTCGTTCCAGAAATATCCCTCAGCCCTTAAGACGGGCCTCTTCCTGTCTACTACACCGACCTGCATTTTACAAGTCACCATGTGACGCGACGAACGAACTTGAATGATGTGGACGGAAGCTGGCCGCTTGACGCCCTGTTGCAGCTTTATATGAGGCGAACCACGTTTACATTCCAGCGCCTTCCTTGCATGAACAGCACGTTTATTGAACCGGAAACCTACATATGTCCAAGCTTTCCGTTCACCGACAGTATGGGTGACTACGGATTCACCGAGGTTGTCGAGGCAACTGGGCAAGTGACCTCAATACGTGATACGTTCTTGAGCGCGCACCGGATGATCGAGAGCGTGGAAGGGTGTTTGTCCTGGAAGGGCGACATAGATGAAGTTCTCGTTGGGGGGATCAACGCGGATAGGCTGCCTGTTACGGTACGTTTAGTACTGTTTTATTTCATTACTGCTGAACTCGCGGGCTTGACGACCAGATTACGGACCACTCCAGCGCAATATGCACAATCAAGACGCGAGGTTTCGACTTGAGTCTGATCTGGCGCTGGACTAAGAAGATCACGGCGATGGAAAACTGGATTGCTGGTTGCCCTCACGCCACGCTGGAGGGAAGGTGCGTTGACGAATCGGTCATGGAGAACCCGGAAGCGTGTTGTCCTGTAAACCCAGCCCTTCGTGCGTGACTGGCATCGTCCCGAAGATGCACCCTGCAGGATGGTATCCGGGACGTTCAGATTAACTGAGATACAAGACTATAGTGCAAGTATATTGATTGTGCAACAGTAAGTACCCATCTGAAGTTGTATCCTCATATTATGTTGAACATTACTAGAGGATTTCGCCGGCTTAAGATTCTCTACAGAGTAGGGGCGCAGAACGGTCGACGCGCCTTCCCCAATTCCCGACTGCCAGTCGGGTTACCGTTTGCACCGTGTCCGGGATGCCTACGTCCTCAAGCGCATTTGGATCCGCTCTTCATCCCGATGATCCAATCGAACAGTTAGCTGCACGTACAGCACTTAAACGTGGTCGTGCTGATTTTCGGCTCGAGCGCGACTCGGGTTGGTTTGACCAACGTTAGCGGAGGAGTCTGTGGCAGCGTCGCGACCTTCTCACCTGCGCTGGCTACTTGCGAAGCCACAGGATCGAACGACATCTGTTTTCCGCGTTCTCGTTGACGGGGTACATTTCTACAGTATATTCTCATTCCAGTACCAGTGGTTTTGATTTTAGACATCAGTCGAGGTCTACTGCTTTACCAAGCACTGCTGCATCTGTTTCGCGGGGTTTACGTTTCGTGTCTGTGGAGTCGTATCACACTCATGTCAAGCGCGGAACTGCTTTCGTGTTGGACAGACCATTGAGTTTATTAGTCGCCGGCAAACGCGTACGTTTTCTGTCCGAACTAACAGTTCACACCTGATTATTAGTATTACGCAGACACGTAGCGCCACCCCATCTACCCTTTGATTCGAATCTGTCACGTTCCGGAACTGTTATGTGTTGTGTAGATCAACGAGTTTAGAACATTACCTCCCTATCCAATACATACGGGTTGCACTGTTGGACTAGCGAGTAATATTGAAATGTCGTCGTTGTCTTCTTCCTACGAGAGACGATGTCTGACTCTTGTAGCTTGAATTAGTTGGTTGGAATGAAAGCCGTCCTCAAAGAGCTCGGACGTAGGTTCATGAGTGATGGATCAACAGGATTCGCGTTAAGACGGTACAAAGACACGGGCCTGCAATAACAACGGACTCGTAAAGTTACATATAGTTACTACTGGAAGACGGTCAGGAGAGACAAAATACAACGCTTGGGAGAGCTCACCATTCGTGCGAGAAACTGACGCGCTCTGTTTTAATATTTCATCAGAGTCTTTTGCGTCCAAAGGCCAGGCGGGAAATGTCGAGATCAGGAGTCCAACAGGTGAAGGCGAAGTCGGGGTCAAAATGACAATAAGAGCGTGTCTGGAGCGAAGGTGAGTCTTGACCTTGCGGCAAGTTCTGATTCCGACGACGGTGGGATCGTAGGCTTGATATTACAAGAGCGATCGCATAGCAGAACGCGGAGCCAGAGAAGGTGAGAGGGTCAGAAAGTTGGATTGCACACATCGCTAAGGAAATCGTTAGAGATTGATAACTTGGACAAGGTTGTGACTGCTCACCTCTTCAGAGAACGTCTCCACGTTCGGCTCGACGTCGTATACGAATCGAATTCTCCTCATAGATACGGAGATGGCGACGCGGAGCGTCACTTCCAACTTGTTGGCTGATGGCGAATGGCCTGCGCCGAGAGCATCGTCGTGGTCGAGCAAATCCCATGCTCGCGGTCGGAGAGAAAGATTTTGGCGGCTCCCGCTGGTTGGGACCAGACGACTACTTGGTGTTGCTAGGACACGTCTCGAACGAGTGGTGTACGGCGCGAGTATCCTTCCTTGAAGGCGTACGTGTCGATTCTGTCGGCGGCATCGTGGTAGGAAAGCAAGGTAGGCGTGTGGCTGTGTAACTTTTCCTGGCTCTCACCACGATGACATGCGCCTTACTGACTGGAAAACTAGGTCTTATTGCATACGAGGGACGCGTCGACGATGGTTTGGCCAAGGACAACATCTGAATCAGAGCAGTCAAGCTTTGGCAAAGGTGCGTTGTAGTCATTTGGGTTCTTGATTTTTTTGCTTATTCAGTGTGCCAGATAGGGATATTTGCTCTCTCAAACCGACAGTCGCAGTATGCCAGTAACGATTACGTCGGCAGCTCCGCAGACCTTGGGACCACCATACATCGATCTTTCAAGACGCGTTCTCGACATACCGCCTTTATCACCCCTCCGGAATTGCATCTTGTACTCTCAAACATTGGAGAAACTATTGCCAGTGGACGCATTAACCATTTTTCGAGTCTCGCTCCATAGTCAGCGTTGTATGTTCATCACGTTCTCTGCTTGTCATTTTCACTATTCAGCCTTTGTTAGAAACATGGATTCAGTGTTTACTAAACCAAGAATCGCGCTGCTGAGGCGACTAGCCTGGTCGTGGACGGAGGAAAGCAATTTGAAGATCGACACGAGCACTATACAGACAGGCGAGCACGGGTCCCGACGCAGGCAAGGAACAACGTCCTTGCACCGAAGGGAGAGCGTGCTGATGAACCCGTTCTCTTCAAGATACTCACATACGCTGGCCACTGTTATGGAGAAAGTCTAGCCGGGAGCGGATATCAGGCGTCTCCGAAGGGACCTCTACAGTCATTGGTACGTCTGCTCGTCTTCGTTGTCTGACGGGAAAGCTGACCCAATACAGCGTGAACGAAGTCTAGTACCTACGTGTGTTTACACACAGTCTGCTGTTGAGTCGCGAGATCCCCATAATGGCGCACGGGCTCCTGGATTGTCAAGAGTCGACGTAGCCTTCAGCAACTACAAGTGCGATCGTGTTGACGTTGGTATTCGTCTTCTCTTCTCGAAATCTGTCTGGTTTGTCTCGTCACCCTCTAACCTCCAATACCGACAGCGCTGTCCAGACACTTAGCCTCTCTACGCCCAGTATCCTCTTCTTCGTATTCGTTTCAACTCGATGTGCTGCTGCTTTCCATAAACCCGACATATTTGCCTCTAGACGTAGCGACACCTAGACTTTGATCTGCGCCAGCTTTCGCTTCATTGCGTCGTACTATCACCATCGCGGAAAAATGGATTTGAGCGTCGAGATGCGAATCTTTTTGTCCTGCACGCCAAGGGAGCCCGTAGTTAAGTTTTGGGAACGATATGCGTACTTGCCGCGGAATAGTGAGTATCTTCGTTCAGATTTACATAATCCTTACCATGTTGAATTTGGACTCTAGAACCTTGTCGGTCTCGAATTTGTAAATGATTCCACTGCGAGTACAGGACGTCTTGCCGTGATTCTACGGATGGCCCTCGTCGAGGTTGGACCGTGATCTCTCGATGCTATTTGTGGCGAAAAAGCGGTGCTGGCGGCGTCGTCAAGCGATAGTACGCTCTTCCGAACCCATCGCCCTCGTTTACTTATCGCACCTTAAGCGCACCTGGGTTATACAACACCGACTTTCTACTCATCATTATCGTCGTTGTCGAGTGTCGGTCTCGTTGGAGGACGTCATGCCCGACTCGAAGTGACACGTCTTGCAGGACCCCAATCCAGGATATCAATGATTGATTTCTGAGCGTGTCTGAATTCACGTTGTCCGAGGCTAGGAAAAGCGGCGTCGGGTTTGGGTATCCCTTTCGCCAATACTTGATTAGCCCAATTTGCTCCGTCTCACTTCGAGATGCATACTTCACAATCATTGATTACAAGTTTCATGGACTGTTACTTATGCGATGGTACTTACATGTCTTGGTGAACAATACCTACAGCACGGCTACTACCAAGGACAAGATAGATAGATGGCTTATTCACATGTAACCTATAATGACAATGAAATCATGTCGGCCGCAAGCTTCAGCGACAAGCCCACTCTCTTCGGTTTTTTCCTCCTCCTAGTTTTGCCCCACCTAGAACGAGTTGTCCACTAAGGGGATGGATACTATAAGTGTGCCATCACTTTGACTCTGACTCGGCTCACGGGCAGAGTTCAAAATCATACAACCGAGCGCGGTTGTATGGGCTCAGAGCCGTCCGAGACGTGAAAGGCGCGAGTTTCCATTTCGTGTAGTCCTACTGCATTTGGATGAGGATAACGCGAGTGAGCTCACCAGTATCGGCCAGCGCGCTCTGCTTTGACGTATCATCCAAGTCTTTCGTGCGTGTTTGAGGGCTGTGTGTGACTGCCGTGCGGGTACTGGTGGGATCAAGGTCTCGGTACGTGACGACGAAGTCGCGAGAATGAGGATTGGAATTATGGGGACTTGGATGGAGTAGGGTGTCTTCGACGGCGGGGGGGCGTCGATTACCTCGGGAAACCAGGGTGAGAGATTGGAAGGGCGGCTCATGGAAGATGGTAGAGCCAGAGACGTGGGCATGTCCGAGACTGAGATTGGATGTTAGAGGTTTGAACAAGGATGTGACATCTCACCTGTGGCGGACGTGCCCGTAACCGGATGCGTCGCGAGTTTGATAATAGGTGAAGGATAAGGCGTCTCTCCGTGTGATTGGCGAATACATCGGGCAACGAGCCGTTTCCGGTACGGTCCAGAGCAGCCAGCGACGTGAGGACATTGCGCAAAACGATGTAGAGCTCGTTCTTTTACAGGGATATGGAGCAAAGAGCCGGTCATCGAGGAACGGCAAACCGTGGACTAACTCGCTTTGTCGAAAGAATGCCCTCACAACCGAGACGAACAGGAGACAGGAGTAAAGGGAAGTAGGGCAGCGAGCATGTCGAATCCCCAATTATAATAGGCTAGAAATCCGAATCACATCGATGGAAACTGACGCTCGTGAGAGTGCACGTACCGGTACAGAGACCTCAGCAAATAATTGTCGTACACGAAAGAAACGTACCGGCGAGCCGAGGCACGACAACTCTCGTACGATTAGTTATTGTACAATAACTAAAATTGGTCGTAATAACTTATATCGGCGAGCCTTAACTTCGAATTCTCGTTCCTGCCGCCACAATCAAATCCCGAAGCGGCCGCGACGCGATCCTCAACGTCTTATGGCCGTTCCACCAAGAGCTGTCCTCACAGATGTTTATGAGCGAGTGTCGAGTGCGTATTCACATTGCAATGGCGGTGACCGCCCATCGGCTTCAAGAATTTGTTGGGGCCATGGTCGGGCTTGTAGACGAAACGCAGTGCTTGGCCACTATGGAGAGGTGAGTTTACGATCAATTTGAATCTAGCACCACTCACCCACATAAGCACATTCAAAACATACAACCTAGCGCAGTTGATGGACTCTCAACCACGTTCAGAGCCGTGAGCTTCGAGTTTCAGTATCGTGTACGTTTCAAATTCCTGCGTTTAGGGACTATCAAGGCATACGAGTCACAACGCGAGTGAGCTCACCACTCTTTCTATCAGCGGACACGCTCCGCTTCCGAGTCTTTCGGACGTCTTCGAGGGCTGCGTCTGAAGGCCGTGCAGGTAATGATGAGATCAAAGGTTCATCAGCGTTTGGTAGGTGAAGGCGAAGTCGCGAGAATGTTTGTAAGTATGGCGACCAGAGAATGGGTATTTGACGAAATATCGCGTGTTGGACGGGCGACGCGAAGCCTTGTCGTCCACTAGTGTCGAGAAACGAGGTCTAGATGTTGCACGGGGGCCCATGAAAGATATTCGGAGACGGTAGAGCCAGAGAAGCGTATGAGTCTGAGACTGGGATTGGAAGGATGTCCACTATGACAGGCAGTCTCCACGTCTGGTGTTTGCCCGCGTACGCGACAGGGTTTCTCCCCATCGCTTATAGGCGCAACCCGGGCCGCTTTGGATGATAGAGAAGTGCTAGGTCGATGTATTATGTTGGGGTGAACTCGTCGCTGCTACTGGGAGGCCTTCCAAACGCCATTTGCACGCTTCCTGGCGCGTCTGTTCCGGTGCCGAGTACCTAGCGTTGATGTTTCCATCGGCAGTCGCGCGTAAAGAGTGCCCATATCTTTTCACGCGTGGTATTTTTGCTTTCGATCCGCCGTGATGGTGGAAGGAGGTAGGTCAGTGGCTGTGCAACTGGGTCTCCTCTCAACCACCATCATCATATTCGTACTGGCGCGATATTTGACTTGTCGACTGCTAAACTTGGTCGTATTGCGTGCGAGGGAGTAGTCGGTGATAATTTGGGAAACTTTGGGGAGCACGGCGTTTGTGAATCTACATAGTATTCGAACCCTTGATTTTTCGCTCATTCAATAATGCAAGGGGTATCCGTATTGCTTGATAGATCCATACGACGGAAACGACCACGTACCCTGCTTCACGTATTTGTCGGTCTTATGAGACGAGCTCGCGTCGGGGTAGCCGAGTTCTGCCAGGCAGCCATGGAAACACCTGCTTTCGTCGCGTTACAGCGATATGTGAGCCTACTATCCCATACATGACTTCAGCTCCACTATCAGCTCGCCCTGTCTATTCTTAAATTCCCTAATGTATCGAGAAGAACGCTCGCCACGGACAAGCAATTCAAGAATGGGACCGTGACCAACACCTTATCGACCTCGTATATCACGTTCTTTGAATCAACATCGCGTCTTCGTGTTCCATAAATGAGTTGTGGTATTCATGAACCCTTCAATGACTCGAACAGTCCTGGAGATTCGCAGACGAGGTTATAGTGTTTGCTAGTCTCTCAGAAGTCAGTGTTCGTCCGCCGCATCGAGGTGAGCTCGATTCACTGCTCGGTCGCGCGTGACCACATGGTTGAAGACACGATTCCAGACTTCCAGTGCATTCTTGACATTCAGGGTGCTGACGATCAATCACAGCGGACAGATCCATCATGACCGGCCTGTCAGGATGCATACACGTGCACAGCCCACCTCTCTTGTTTACCGCCAGTAGCTGTACTCCCGTGGCCTTCCCCTACGCGCTCCGGTTCAACTACGCATCACCTCCACCTATCATTTGACTCCCGCCGTACTTCCCACCATGTCTCTCGACCCCGGAATTATCGTGACCATGATCCAAACATGCGTTACAATCTACGGGTACCTCAAGGACGTGAAAGAATACTCCTCCGAGCGCAGCCGCTTCATGCGCGAGGTTCTGGCATTTAAAGGCGTTCTCACTGAGCTCCAAGAGCAGCTCCACGACCCAGAAGTTACCCGGAATCCTTCATTGATGGCTCATCTAGCACGACTCTTCGATCCATCGGGACCGTTCGTCCCATTGATGAAGAACACGCTTCGCGATTTGGAGGAGAAGTTGAAAAAAGGAGGGGAAGAACATAAGACGGGCTTGGGCGCAATGGCGAACAAGGTGACGGCTGCTGTGTTCTGGACGATGGATAAGGGAGAGGTCGAGACCTTGCTTGCCGATGTAGAACGCTACAAGAGTCTGATTTCGTTGGCACTGGAGCAGGATGCGAGGTGAGTTGAACCGTGCCACGAGCGACAGTATCAGCTAATTTCGCCCTGCAGTCACCTGGAACGCGAAATGCACAAGATGGCCTTGGATATGAATGGGAAACTCTCCAGCGTCGCGGAAACGGTTACCGACATAAAAGCAAGCGTCGACACCCTTGGAGCTACAATCAGCGGTACGTCCAAATTCCAGATATATCTTCCAGGACTCACTCTTGACGATAAGCCGACGAATGCAGAAAGGTGGCGGAATGGATCTCAGAGGTCAGCTTTTCTGCCCTTCATGCGGCGAAGTCACGAGAGTGGTTACCGGGAACTGGTACTTGGGTACTGGAGAGCTCTGAGTTCCAGAGTTGGGCAAGTAGGACGGCGTTGTCGCCTACGTTGTGGTGCTACGGCAACGGTGCGTCGGCCTGCGGTGTCTATTAGCATTTTAGTTGACTACAAGCAATCTCAGCGGGGGCCGGAAAGTCCGTTATCGCGTGAGTACCGTTGTAAATACTCCGAATAGCACTCACGATATTATTTAAGTGCTATGGTCGTCGAGCATCTGCAGAAGAACACCAACAACGTTGTTCTTGTCATCGTCTGCCGCTACAACCAAAATCGGGAATACTTTGGCGAGACGTACACCTTCATGTGCTGTCTTCTTCGCCAATTGCTCCGACTTGACTCGGACGCATCGTCGATTATCCCACAGACTCTATTGGATCTCTACCGCAAGGACAGACATCCCTCCGAAGACTGTATTCGCACTCTCTTAATCGAGACAGCCCGCATCATTTCACGCCCCATCTTCATTGTCCTTGACGCGCTCGACGAATGTCCTCTGGGTTTCGCTCTTGTAGCTGCCATTCAAGGCCTGGGAAACACTTTCAATCTCCTCATCACCTCTCGCGATGTCTTTGCAGAGATAAAAGACTACCCATCTCTTTATATCCGGGCCGCGAACGACGACATCCTTGCCGTTATCAACGACAAGATTCCCGCATTGCCTTATGTTCGGGACGACCAGGATCTACAAGCCGCCGTTCGCACAGAGATCATCACGAAAGCGAAGGGCATGTTTCTGCTAGCGAATCTAAAGCTATGGGAGCTGGAGCACGATGTCACTAGCAAAGCAGATGTCCGCGAGATGTTGGCATCCATTCCTGCTAGCTTAGATGACACTTATCACCAGATATTCAACCGCATTCGTGCCCAAGGGGATAGGAGGAAGGAGCTGGCTCTTCAGGCCGTTATGTGGCTTTACACCCAGTTCGACTGGTTCCACATGGAGTTAGACAATTCTTTGGATCACTCAGTGCTCAGATTTCTTCTTACTTGCAAGATCTCCTCACCGGAACCTGAATTTCAGAATGACCATATGCCTTCTGTGCTCAATATCATTAATGCCTGTGGTGGTTTACTTGCCATTTCACCTAGTGAGACGGACATTGATAATGGCTACTATACACACCGACTCTCAAGTAAAAGCTCAAATGGACAGGCTAGTGCACTGTTTGATCTAATTTTGCCAGCAAGCAATATTTCCTTCATCCGTGCGTGCCCTGGCTCTGAGCAATCTCAGCTCCTGATATACCATCATTTGCAGATTATTCAGTGCATGAATACATATCTCGCTTTCGAGATTCGATATTACCCAAAGATCACTGTGAATTTGCATTCAGCATCTGTACCATTGCTCTGTGCCACAAGGCACGCGCTTGGAATGTACCTGTCTACCTAAAATTCTGGCTCCATTTTGCGCGTATTCTGGATCATCAACAACCGGCCGTTATTTGGTCTGCCTTGGCCAATACAAACTTCAATAAATGTGTAACAGGGCTCCTCACATCTACTCCGGGTCGCGAGAGCTTCACACATATCTTGCGCCGCCCAAAGTGGCTTAAACGTTTGAGGAACAAGGAGGATCTCAATGCTCTTGATTACGCTGCGATCTTTGGACTTCCTGGTGCATTTCAACATGCAAGACAAACAATGCCTGTCGACAAGGATCACTTTCAACAAGCGATGGAAATTCTGGTTGGATGTCGTCATTGGAAACTCGTCCATGAGCTTTGGAAACATGGGGAGTATGACATCAATGCTTATTGCAAAAATATTGGCTCCACAGCTTTATGCAAATTGCTCACCACGTCCAGCCCCCTTAAGTTCTGTGCCGCAGCACACCGCAGGTCATTCCTTCAGCACCCAGGTACCTCCCTGTGTTGTCCACGCCATGGTGATCTGCTCGTCTGCGCAATGCACTGCCAGCTCTACGGGCGACCCACTTGGGGAGTCACGGACACTGCGATCATACTCGAACGCCTCGCGCGCGATATGAAGGATAGGGCTCCGCACCGTAACCGTAAGCTACGGCTTACGGTTACGGCTTGTACGGGTACCCGTAACCGTCCCGTAAGAGGTCCTCTCGGGCCTCTGTACGGTTACGGTAACGGTACGGCTTACGGGTCCTCAGCTGCCGTATGAGCACGGCAAGAAGAAAACACACTCTGGAGCGCTCCTGAGGTGTGACACGAAGCTTCTTTCACCTCCAGATGATGCAACAGGCTCATCTGAACCTCTACGAAGCCCACAGGATGTGTCTGGACCCGAATCCAGCACCCGTATAGTGCCCGTAAAGCGCGCCCGTAACCGTACCGTAAGAGGTCCTGGACGCGACTGTACGGTTACGGGTCCGGCACGGGTCTTTGCCGTATCGCGCCGTAAAGTATACGGCCGTAACCGTATACGGTTACGGTGCGGAGCCCTAATGAAGGATGAGCCCTCTCAGCGAGGCCGGATCTCCGTCTATCTTCCTCCAAGTCGTACGAGATCCCGCCCACCAGACATCCTCGATATCATCGCTGTGTTCCTGCAGAGAGAGGATATTGATCTCGATGCGCAGATCACACAGATGGTTCCCCCCGAGATATTGCTTGCCTTGTTGATGTTTCCTTGGTACCAAATGCAATACACCTGGAATACGGATTGGTTTAAAGAGCTCAGAACTCTAGTACAACCCTATGCACGACGCTCCGATATCCAGAACATCCGTACCCTCGACCACGTTCCTGATGCTGACCAGCTTGTTGTACTCGTTCCCGCGACCACAGCGCAGCCAGCAGGAATAACGGATACAGCTGCGCGACGCGGCACACCCGAAATCGTCGACCACATGCCTTCTGCCGAAGTTCTTGGTGACCGTGTCATTTCTGGCACAGCGCTAACACGTAGAGGACGCAACACGCGTCGTGTCATGGCAGTCCTTCTTCTGGGGACCATGATCTCCTCCTTTCTCTATCTATGGGGGTTGTCGGCACTATGGGTAGTTTTGTAGCCACTGGTATATATTTGTACGAATACTTCTGAGCGACTGGATTTGAAGGACAAAAGTAGTACAGTTCGTGGGGTATCAACATATTTAGACACTATGCAAGTAGACGTCTGAATCATATACGAAAGTCATACATACAACGATAACACTGAAGAGACGTCGACGGTCCTCCCAACAAAAGTGCAGTGCATACGTTCCAGCCACCTGAGCTCACCAACCAGCTCGTTCCAAAGATGCCATCTTGCCCATATTAAAAAACAACAAACGGAACAAATTTCACTGACAAGGCCTGATCGTTCTTGTCCTCGTCCGCGTTCGCTTCAGCTAGTACATCCAATCATACAATAATGTGACCACCATCAGCCACGAAAGAAGAACCCGTTACAAAACTAGCACGCTCGCTCGTCAAAAACAACACAATATCCGCAATCTCATCTGCAGTTCCCAGCCGCTAATTTACAATCATCAGCTTCCTCATCAAATGGCACACATACACCTCACTTTCTGCAACACAGTATCAACCAACGCCTTTACCGCCTCTGACGAACTCCCGGCATCCCGTCCAAGAAGCGGCGTATCCACATATCCCGGACACACAGCATTAACGCGAATCCCATCGCTCGCATGATCAGCAGCTGAACAGTTACATTAAACTCATTCATCATCCAAGTCCCCACCCACCAGCAGCCTTCGTCAGCCCAACAACCGCATGCTTGCTTGCCACATAGCTCGCATACCCCCCCAGCGCAATATGCCCCAAAATCGAGCTCATGTTCGTAATCGCCCCGCGCACGGCAGGGCGCCCTGGGATCCGCGCGACGGGCTCCTGGGCACGCATCGCGCGCAGCTCCTCGCGCATACACAGAAACGTTCCACGAGCGTTGATAGCGTTGACATGGTCGTACTCGGCCGATGTCAAGTCCGCGGTTGGAGACCACGTTGTGCTGACCTGCGTGAAGGAAGATCGCGGCTTGGAACTTGGAAGAGATCATAAGACACTGACCCCGGCGATGTTAGCGGCATAATCGACCCGGCCAAAGGTCTTCACGGTGTCCTTGAGCATCTGCACGACCTGATCCTCCTTGGTAACGTCGACGCGAGAAGTGAGCGTTTTGAACGTGGGGTTTGTTGCGACGGAGGACACCGCGACAGAGGTCGACTCGAGGCTCTCCGGATTGATATCGACGAGATGAACAGCTGCTGCACCTGCGCGCGTGAATGCTGATGCGGTCGCACGGCCAATTCCACTGCCTGATAGACGATATTAGAAATAGTTTGCGACCGGAAAGGGTTGCACACCAACCGGCGCCAGTGATGAGTGCGATCCCTGGGACATGGAACATGATGAGCGAAAGATATCAGTTTGCAGAGAGCTGTGGGGGAAAGGCTGAGAGAAACATGGACCGGCCACCTTTTATCCGATGGACGAGGCGGATATAGCGGTGTACGTGTTTCTGTAGAGAATGGTATCGATGCTCAAGAACAGGTGTCACAAGTTCAATTACCTCGGAGTCTGCGACCAACATCTTGTCAAGAATCCAAGTGGTAAGGAATGGTTGACAATGATCCTCGTTTTTGACCGCAACACGAACACTTTACAGAAGGTCAACATCCAAATGCTAAATGGACCTTGATAAGCACAGATGGCTGAACACAATTCGAGCGTTCAAATATGATGCCCAAAATGGGTTTCACAATGAATTGACTAGCTATTACACTAAATTTCGAAGATGAGTTTAATCTTGGGAAACGAAGGGCAAGCTCACTATTTTTTAATGTCAGCCTGCGTGTCGCATAAGAGCAGTGTCTGGAGCGAAGGTGAGTCTTGACCTTGCGGCGAGTTCTGGCGGGAACGCAGGCTTGATATTAAAAGAGCGATCGGGAACGCGGAGCCAAAGAAGGTGAGCGGGTCGGGGAGTGGGATTGCACTTATCGCTAAGGAAATCGTTAGAGACTGGTAACTTATGCAGGATCTCGTATGCAACCCGATTTCTCCTCATCACGGTATAGAACAGGCACGACGGGGACCCGTCAAACTCGTTGGGTTATGGCAGATGGCGTGCAGGGAATCGTGGTGGTCGGGACTGGATCGTGCTCGGCGTCGTGTCGGCTCCCGCTGTACGGCAATGCCTATAGGGTCTGGGGGTCGTGTGTTGTGGCGACTGCTTGATGTTGGCGCTTCATTGAAGGATACGTCGTTCACGAGTATCCCGCCTTGCAGGCGTAGGTGTCGATTCTGTGGGCGGCATCGTGGTAGGAAAGCAAGGTAGGCGTGTGGCTGTGTAACTTTTCCTGTCCTCTTACCACGACGACATGCGCCTTACTGAGCGGAAGACTTGGCCTTATTTCATGCGAGGGACGCGTGGACGAAGGTTTGGGCCAAGGACGACGTCCATGAATAACAGTCAAGCTTTTGACCATTAGGGCAAAGGTTTGTTGTAGTCATTTGGGTTTTGCTTTTTTTGCTCATTTCATTGTAAGATATACTAGCATTATACCTCGAACGTCTGAGCTATCTGCTCTCTCGAACCGACAGCCGCGGTAACGATCACGTCGGCAGCTCCGCCGACCTTGGGACCACCATACGCGTCGGCCACTAAGACGCGTTCTCGTCATGCCATAGTTTTTATCACCTCTCTAGTCGCCGGATACTAAAGAAATTATTGCCAGTGGATGCATCAACCTCTCTCAAGGCCCGCTCCATAGCCAGCGATGTAAGTTCGTCTCATTTCCTTTCTTGTTGTTTTTATTTAACATTGGATTCAGTCTTCACTCAACCGAACACCGCGCCGTTGAGGCGACTAGCCTAGTCCTAGACGGAGGAAAGCAATTTGAAGATCAGCACGAGTACTGCACAGACGTCCTCACGCGAACCGGGTCGCTTCCAGATGCTCTATGCCGCCCACTTCATGGAGAAAATCCAGCCGGGAGCGTGTATCAGGCGTCCCCGAACGGACCTCTACACTGTACAGCCATTGGTACGTCTGCTCGTCATTATTGTCTTACTGGAAAGCTGAGGGCTCGCCTTCAACACAGCGTGAACGGAGTCTATTACTGCAAGTATCTACGTCTGTTTCCACACAGTCCGCCCATGATGACACACGGGCGGCTGGGTTCGGATGCTACTGGCTCCAGTATTGACGTAGCCGCCAGCAGCCACATATCTTGCGGACCATCGTTGACGACTCAGAGTTTTATGGTGTTCTGTATGGTTCATACGACCTTCGATGCTGACATTGTTTTTCAGACAAGTTGGTCTCTCTGCGCCCAATGTCCTCTCCTTCGTCTTCTTTTCACTCACCGGCGACGTGCCTCAAGCGCTGCTTCTCACAAACACGACATCTTTTGCCTCGACGACATTTATATACACTTTGATCTGTTCTGCTTTGGCCTCACTGCACGTTGACCTCAAGGGTGGTCCTTGTCAGCCTCGAATTTATAGATGATTTTACTTCGATTACGGGATGTCTTGCCATGGATCGATTCTACGGCTCTCTATCGAGTTTGGGTCGCAGTGTCGAGCCAAGCGGCACAGGTGGCGTCGTCAAGACAAGGTGTGTTCTTCATAAACCCATTGCCCTCCTTTACTTACTGCTGCCTATCGCGCCTGCAGTGCACTCATGCGACCACTGGGCTAGGAATAACGACGCTGAGCTTCGGAATCCCTTCCGTCGATACTTAATTTTGTTCAAGCAAGGAGTTGTGGCGGCTGTCGCCATCCTCATCCGGCTTACTTCGAGATCCATGATACTTTGCCATCTTCGAGGTTCATGGACTGTTACCCACGCGATGATACTTACACGCGTTAGTTTACCATACTTAGAGGACATCTGCTACCTGCTCTTGTTCGCGGAGATAGTAGATATTATGTCACTTCCAGCTTGTTTGAACGATTCAAATGCAGTGGGCGAGGAATTCTTGCAAGCGCGAGCCCAGCCGCGGGAGATGGGTTCGTCGAGGATCGTGGTGGCATAAACAAGTTAACTTGTCGTCGTCGTCCACGGCCATTCCGCTATTTGGCGTGCTACCATTCGGGACACCATATACGCGTTTCCTTGGGCGTCTTTTCCGGTGCCTTCGCTACAAGTACCCAGTGTCGACGTTGCTATCGGCAGTCGCGCTAAAGGCTCCTTGTTCCGCCGGGTAGGCAAGTGGCTGTGCTATTGCTCTCTCCTCTCACCATCATCAACGTCGACGATGAAGGCATCTTTACATCACCGCGATGTTTGACGTGTCGAATGCTAAACTTGGTGTTATTGCGTGCGAGGAACACATGGACGAGATTTTGGGATACTCGAGGAGTGCGGTGTCTTCAAACAGGTGCGTTCCTGTAGCCAGTTGGGCCCTTGATTCTTCTCATTCAATGAAAAAGATGAACACGTCGCCTTCTGAGCTTTGTAACAGATCCGCACCAACAACGATGGTAACGACTGCGTCGGCTGTTCCGCCCTCCTTTCGACCATCATATTACGAACTCGCATCAAGAGAAGCGAGTTCTGGCGGGCATGGACCTGGTTTCGTCACCGGATCAGTCGTTATTAGTGGTATGCCGAGCTTTCGAATATTACCGTACATGACCCAACTCCACTGTCTGCTCGCCCTGTCGATTCTCATGTATCACGAAGCACACGGACCGACGACAGACGGAACTGTTTTCATATATTGTCGATACACTTGCCCGCTGTTCACAACCTAACAGCTTCTGTCCGGGGTAGTAACGAGATGTCGTTGAAGCGGGCTGTCCACGGAACAAGATTGATGTGTATATACTTGAGCCTTTGCTTCGTAGATTGAGAATTACCAATGTGTTCCGGTTTCATTCTTTTACCGATGTGATGTGCTGGTAAGGATATAAAGGCTGAGGAAGATGAATATTCTTTCACTACCTCCTCCTCAGTAACCTCCATTATCATGTCCTCTGTTGCACAACACTATGGCATGTCAGATGATGAGGTCACTCAGATCATAACTGCTGATCTCAACTATCACATTATTGAAATCTTCACCTATGGCCTCTACACCATGATCTTTGTTTCTACTCTGCATCAGATAGGTATAAATTCACATTTTTACTATGCTTATCAGCTTATTCCTTTGTACAGATGCTCGTAGTGTCAATGGATGGCCTTTTCAACGAATTGCATTAATCATTATCATCTCTGTGATATGGGCACTGGCAACAATACGGATGGGAATATCTTGGGGTGGCCTAGTTTTCACCTATATCACTCATGGACAGTCACAAAACTCTGTGCTGGGCTACGTTATGACTTATGGACATAATTGGTCAAAGAAACAACTGTTTCTGGATATTATAGCAGATACAACAATTGCACTCAATGCAATTCTTGCTGAGCTCATTAATGTGTGAAATAATTTTTTTCTATAGTATTGTGCTGAAAAATTCTTAGGTTTGGAGATGCTGGGAGCTTTATAATCGAAGCTATCTAATTGGTGGTCTTTCATTGCTTTGTGTGCTCTGTGGATTAAGTGAGCACTTTTCCTAGTATGTCAAAGTAGCTTACTGATTTGACTGATAGTAAGCCATATTTTCAATATGGTTGTTGGATATGCTGATGATCTATCCACACCTGCTTCTCTCAGTCAGATAAACTGGCAAATTGTGTACTACTCTATCACAGCATCCACCAACATTCTCACCACCTTCCTCATCATTTTTCGAATTCTCTCTATTGGCGGACTCAAGAGTGCTAGGACATATCGTGGCCTGCTAGAGATTCTGGTTGAATCTGCTTTTCTATATTCAGCAACATATATTCTCTATCTTGGATTATATGTCAGGGATTTCTACTTGCCATACTGGAGTTATACACACTACTATGTATTTGGACTACTGAATGCTGTCACTGTATGTCTCTATCTTCATATTGCTGATATTTTGCACTAACAAGGTGGTTCACAGGCAGCTGCACCTACCTTGATCATTCAACGTGTCATGTCCGGCGAATCGCGTCCGAATGACTCTTGGACGCGTTCTTCCCTTCCGCCTTTGGGTTCTGGTATGCGCAGCCTTGCGGAGAGCATTCGGTTCAGCAGTTTCCGCCCTGCCGGCACCGCATCGATACTTGATACCGCTGGTGCTGCTGAAGATGCTACGGCTTCCTTGGCAGGAGAAGAGAACTTGGGTGTGGGTGGTGAGGCGTTGGCGGGTCATGTCGGAGAGTTTGAGATTCAAGTCGAGAAGCGACATGGAGCAGAGATGGTTTGAAGGGAGGCAGCGAAGAATGTGCTTAGATTTCTGGTGTTTACTGTTTTCTTTGTCTTCGTGCTATGTGTTTCTCGGTCTAGACACTTATTTATCCATCCCGCTCGCGGAATCAAATGTTTATGTGCTCCTCCCCGACGACCGAGTGCAGGATTTGTGAGGTGTCGCCGTAAGGTTAGGGTCATAGCTCTTGCTTCTTGACCACCATGTACCTTCTCCTCGTACCATCATGTCACCGCTCGAATAATCTCTCGGAATAGTGTGCCGTTCGCCCCAACAGGATATTCCGTATGCTGCATAGGTTGTTTGTCCCGGATACCTCAAGATTTTCCATATTTTCCATATCCATCGACAGCGCGGAGCCCATTGCGCTTATACCCTCTCGACTTGTACGCACGCGTTTACAGGGACTGGGACTCCGTCGATTGCACAGTTTGCCGAAGCAACGTCGAGGTGTTAGCGCAGGCGAACAGTCTGGTCGATATGCCAGTCGTATGTCGTATCCCGGACCACTTGCAGCGTCGGCTTCCCCCATTCGTCGACTGGTCCGTCACTATCGTCCTCATGTCGCTTGAAGACGTGTATTGTCAGATTCTACATCGTGTTGGAGAAGAGATTTTCCCCAGCATCACAGAAGTGGGAGCTGGTAATCCAGAGCTTTACAGAGCACTGATAGGATTCTGGGCTTTTTTACGGATATCGCGGAAGTCCTGACTCTGGCTGCGATATGACACGACGCCAGGGGATGCTCATGTACTGCTTTTCATACCCCCGCCATTGCGCTTTGCATCCGCCCTCGACAAGTACACCTTTGCCGCAGCGCGATCAGCGATCACGCTTTCCCCTTGCCATCATGTCACCACCTGAATAGTCTCCTGGAATCGCGCACCATTCCCCATGATAGGACATCCTACCTACTACATGGGTTATCTACTCAGTGCCAATTACCCTTCCCATTACAACCGCAATAGCACATCAAGTACTCGAAGCGTTCAAGACGTGACACGGTATCTTTGGTCTGGTGGGCTTCCTTCCCTACGATTACCACCGACTTTTTTGTTGACGCCCGCTTTGTCTAGGACTCTCATTTATGGACAGCGATGCCTCCCGGTGTGTAATCATATCCTTCTTTTGTTGACTAGATCGTTTACATCTTATTCTGGCAGCCTTGGGCAGCAGTCTCGACGACAGCTGTTGTCCCGGGCCTGAAGCACGCTCACGTCGACCCTACCCTGGCTGCGAGGGATAGTGCGTCGTTAGATGTTGCTCAGTGTCGAACGCCTCTCCTCAGGTTTCAGTGGTATCCGACTTGAACGCCGTCAACGCCGAGCCCTTCACGTCCATTGGAGGTACCGCCTCTCCTTGTGCGCTGTGCAGTCGGTTTTAATGACACCCTTGATTGAAGCCTAGGGAACATAGTATGGCCACCTTGGAATGTTCGATACACTCGAACTTACATTTCCCTTATATTCCCACCCAAGCTCAATCACTTGTTGATGCCCCCTTGAACTCTACGCAGCTAACACTCGGAACTCGGACGTGCAGACGTCTCTCAACATACGCGACCATTCGTCTGGTGTCCAATCCACGACCACATCACCATCGTGTCTGGCCTTAATCCATGTCCCTTCTGTTAGTCCCCCTTCTCTCTCTCCTCGTTTCCATGATATGTTGCTTACTGCTCTCGTAGACAACTGAATGCCCCGGATCACCTTTTGACGACGGAAGAGTGACCGACGACCCTCAAAACGCGCCTCAAGTTGTCTCCCCCATCACCTCGTCCTGCAGACGGACGCCGGGAAGACGACAGTGGCATCAAGTTCCGAAGCCAGGAAAGGAAAGTACAGATTCAAGGGAACAAATCGTATTGCCAGAGCAGTGTATAATAGCAATGAAACTATGTAGGCCGTCGCGCCGGAGCTTCAGCAACAAGCTCGTTCTCTTGCGCCTTTCCTCCTCCTCGTTTCAGCGCATTCAGAGTGAGCTGGCCTGTAGGCGCGTGACCATCAAGGTCGCGGGCACAATGCGTAAAAAACTTGGAGTTTCTGCCCCACCGAGGATGCTCACCAAAAGAAAGACACAAAAAGAAGAGGAAAAAAAGAGCCAATCATACAATAATGCGTCCACCATCAGCCACGAAAAAAGAACCCGTCACAAAACTAGCACGCTCGCTCGTCAGAAACAACACGATATCCGCAATCTCATCTGCAGTTCCCAGTCGCTAATAAAGAACCATCAGCTTCCTCATCAAAAGGCACACATAACAGCCACTTAACCTCGGCCCATAACCCATGTCTGTTCAGATCGCGGTTTTTTCAAGTTTTTCAAGTTGAGGGAAAAGGAAAAGAAAAGGAGAGAAGTGGTATATTTGACATGTACTGTAGCACGTACCGGCGCGCGAGATTGGCGCCAAATGATCTGTGTCGCGACAAATAAATGATTTGATTTTCGATTCAAGACGGACCGGAGTGTCAGTTTGGCTGGGGCTGGGCTTTAAATTTCAAGCCCGAGTCCGTTTTTGGGATAGCATCCCAAGTCCCAGCCAATGGTATTCAATTTCTTTATCGTGATTAGATTACGCTGCTCTCGCTGACAGCCAGTTCGATTGCAACTTGCCTTTGAATTTGAACCCCCCATCTCTCTCTTCTCGATGATGCGCCGCGGCTCGCCGCCACCGCCCTCGAATACATTTCGGGGCTTTTGGGGGCTCGTCTTCATGACGGCACCATTTTACCATGGAATCCCGTCCCACGTCAGCCCTCAGGACGAGGCAGTTACTACCTGAATCGCGTGTGTGGGCTTCAAGACGCCGGATTGGCTCCCGCCTCGCCGCCTTGGTTGCTTCCAATGAGACTTAGTTAGATTTTTGTTCAGGATGGCGTGGCGCACGCGTTCTGGCCATAGTGGTATGTTGTTCATTTCCGACCAGCACGTTCATTACAACCACCATCTCCTGCCTCGTGCCGTCTCTTTAGCGTGCAGGATGGCAGACCATGGATGATGGTAGTTGTGTGTGCAGTGCTGCATGACTTTTTCGCTTCCTTGTACTTTTTCAGTTCTTGCGCGCCTTGAACGTCACTCCGCTTCCCGGGCCTTCACAAGATATGGACGCAAATGACGGCTGGGGATTTCAGGACACTTTGGGATACAAGTTCATGCTGACTATTGTCAGCACGAATACGCTGTACACTGGAGGCGTGTCTCTTTCTGCTGTCATTTCATTCGCCACACGAGTACTGTCCGGGATGGACGTATACCAGTATGCTCATCATGTTATATTTTGACTCATCTTTCTACCTTGACACCATCCGCCGCTATTGTTACCCCGATATTTCTTTGTATATGCGACCTGTATACATCAATATTTTACTCTACTCCTCCCTGCCCGAGCGCTCAAGAATGCAAGAAATCACCTCAACATACAGTCTCAGTCTAAGGAGTACCACAGATGGGGGGTAACACGTCGTATGCCGGGTAAGGAGCTGCACGACATGGCGTGTAACGGGCGGTATGACGGGTCGGGTAACTCGCAGGATGGGTACGGGATCCGATTGTCAATACCGCGGGATACCACCATACCCGAGCTAATGATTCGTGCCCGCCGCCGACCCCCGAGCAATTGCGCAGGGGCTGGCCGACGTGCACGATAAATTTGTGATGGGGTGGAGGAGAGCGAGCAGGAAGAGATGATGGGCCGTGGTGATGCGAACGGGAGAAAAACAAGAAAAAGCGAAATGAATGCGCACCGTCTGAGGCCCGGCGCGTCCGCGACGCCGTCCAGCCCAGGAACAACAGCACCCATTCAGCGTGGCAGCCTCGCCCTGAGGGCTTACGCGTCGTTCAAGCAAGCCCATATGAAATGGCGCCGTCATGAAGATGAGCGTCGCACATTCTGCGTGCCAGAAGTCTGGTCGAGCGCTGTAGCAACAGCGTATCCGGCACGTAGGCTAACAGCCAGCCAACGCTACGCGAGAATCCAAAGTAAACGGTCCAGTAGTATTGCCGCCTCGCTTGTGAGGGCTTACGCCCTGCATGTCTCAAAGGAATTAGTGTTGTCGCGAAGACAAACACCAAATGTGCCCCGGAACATGTCCAAAGACGCAGCGACCGGCGCTGAACCAAACCGCGCGTGGAAAGTGAAAGAGAATAATAAGAATAAGTAAGAAAAGCCGCAGAAATGTTTCTGGGGCCAACGAACACGACGCGCACGTCGTGCTGTGGTGGTAGGAAGCAAGAAATCACGATCTGCGTCGATCGATCCTTATCTGGCAATTGCCGGATCGCGCCAGTGGCTCCGCAACACGACCGATGCACACCCGTATACCGCCGGTGTGGTAGATGGTATTGGCGGGTGAAGCGGATCAGTGGTCCATAGAATGTCAGAGATGTACACAGGAGTTCGGCCCAAAATAGTTGGGCCGACTATGCCGGAACTATTCACACTTTCAGGAAATTGTTATAACGTAGCCGGAGGATATCCAGCCCTCAATATATTCAACTTATTCTGTCAATACACCTCAGTTATAAGTGATCGCCGTGCGTCTACAGGATCATGGACACAGCACCGTCAGCCCGCGCGTCCATTCCATCCCCTCCTCCCGTCATAGACTCGCGTCAACCAGTAGAGGATGGTGGTTCTCGTCTCCACCAGTAGTTTATCTCCACCAGTGGTATCATTGCCGCCAGAGGTGCCTTCATCGCCGCCGCTGCCAGTAGTGCTCCACTGCCGGTGGTGTCATCTCCGCCAGTACTAGCGTCGGTACCGGAACCATCACGGCCTGTACACGCGCGAATTAGCGACGCCAAGTAAGAAAGCTGGAGAGTACTAACCACCACCAAGTAGCAGTGCCTATGCCTGGCAAGTGCTTAATACCTGCTCATCGTCGATGCAGCTTAGGCGCGACTGCCGAAAGCCAGATGAGTAGTCCTGGGAGGCCGCCGTCCACACTCGCTCCGGCCTCCAGGATCAGGACACCGCGCGGGTTTGTGCATGGGTAAGGCCAACGTATCCATGGTAAATGAGTGTTTATTGTCGTCGCCCAACGCGTCAAAATGTCGTTTGCTGTTCATTATGGGCCAAAGAGGTCGGCTCCAGGCGAGTACGCGCCATGAGAGACCAGGAGCGGCGCGCGTGCAGTGGTGGTGTAGGAAGAAAATAATCGATCCCCAATACGTGCCAAAATTGCGGCATTGACAAGCCGGACATTTGACGTATGTTCGATGTGGCGAAAGCCTGCTATTTTTCGATTACATGTTCCAAGCTTCTCAACTACATACGTAAACAAGGGATAAATCGGGGTTTTTATTTCCTATCAAACTCCTGTGGTACCAGTGAAAGACACGAAGTAAGATATTTATGGTGGACAAAAGCTCTCAGACTCATGACCAGGTGCGGGGCGGTCAAAAACACATTGTATTCGTCGTTGGTAATGAACATGATGAGCACGCAGCGCGTGAGTGTGTATTTGGCGCGTGTACAGATCACGGGCAGTAACAATTCATTGGAGCATGAGCAAGAATCGAACCGGCGCCCCATCCTCTGACGGGTCGATGGCTGAACAGATAAGTGTAACCTTGGCCCCTATCCCAAGTCACTTGGGTCTGAACAGACATGAATCAAGGGCCTTAACCTCACCTTCTGCAACACAGTAGCAACCACCGCCTTTACCGCCTGAGGCGAATTCCCCGCATCCCGTCCAAGAAGCGGCGTATCCACATACACTACGGGGATTGGGCCCGGTCTGACTGCCTGAAACGGGTTGAAAACCCAGACGAAACATGGTGAATTAGCTAAGCAGAAATGGAGTAGAATTGTACCGAAAATACTACCTTTTTGTACCCATTCGGGATACCTGAAAGCTTGCCAAAAGGTTAAAATTTTGCTCCGTATTCAACGCGTGAACTTGCTCCGGAAACCCCATGTTTAGCATGGGGTTTCTCATTAAGGAAACTGTGTGAATAGAATGACTTTTGGTTCAATTTTCACAGCGATTCATTTGACTCAAAAGTCAGCGTTTCATGACCATTTCGGTGCAGCCGAAACATGCCGAAAATCTTGTGATTCCCACTGCTTTTCACGCGGCCAACACGCGTCGAAAATGCGGCGTATTGACGGCATTTTGCTTTGACGAAAACCATGCGAAAACTACAAATATTTGTCCCGTTTCGTCCAAGGTGAAACATACCAAAAATCTAACATTTTACATCCCTTTCCGTTAGGTTTCAGCTCAGCAGAAATTTTGATTCATCCGGATGGCCGGACATCCGTATCCGGACATCCAGATTTCGCCCGCGTACTTAGACGAGTAGCTGCATATTTGATGTATGATTCGTGCCCACCGCCGACCCCCGAGCAATTGCGCGGGGGCTAGCGACGTGCACGATACAAATTGCTGGAGCCCCGGCTACTTGACTAACCAAGAACCGGGACTCAACAAAGTGTAGATGGTCGTCCTGAGCATAGTTGTTGTCCTCATGCGCCTCATCGTTGTCAACGGGTGTTACGGCTCCCGTTCGGAGGCTTACGTGTGTAGATTGCGTGGCGTAAGAGCAGCAAAGAGAAAACGTTGCTGAGGGGGGCGCAAAACGGGGTTGAGGGAGCAGAGCCGTAGTCGCAGATGGCGGAAGTCGTAACACAGTGAAGCAACACTAGACAAAAAAGATTCAAGTAGAATTATGATAAAAGATATAAGAATACGTAGCATCCGGGGCTGGAAGCGTCCGCGACGCCTTCCATCCCAAAAGTCCTGCTCTGTCTTTCTGGCTGTGCAAGAAGACGACGGCGCCGGCTAATCCAGCGTGACGGCTGAGCCCGTTGGTTGTCCCGTCGTGCATGTGCCGTTGTCTGGTCGTGGAGACGGTGCCGTCGTGAAGACGAGCACCGCACATCGCTAGTGGCCGAAGTGGTGCCGTCATCCAGACGAGCACCAGTGCGTTCGAGGGAAGCGGGGACGGCGAACAGCCGACCGCGCGCCAGAAGACGGTTCGGAATTGTGGCGACCACGCTTCTGAGGACCGACGCGGCGCAACTCGTGGTCATAAGAACGCCGTCGCTAGACGGGCTCAGCAGGTGAAATTGGCGACGCGGGACCAACTAGAGCCGCCAGTCGTCAGGCAGCCTCGTCCGGAGGGCTTACGTGTGGCGGATCCGAGTTGAATTGGTGTCGTCGCAAAGACCAACACCAGGATGCACGCCGGAAGGTATCCGCGGGCGCAGCGGGAGCCGCAAAGCCGAGGCGGGCCAGAAAAGGAAGAAAACAGAAACAAAAGTAGTATGATAAGGCCCCAAAACTTGTTCTGGGGCCGAACAGCACGTCGGCGTCGTGGTGCATGGTGAAGGTTGTGATCGCGAGACGAAGATCGATATCCGGCAGTTGCCGGAGTGCTCGGGTAATGCCGCCGGGCCGAGGTCAGAGCGCAACGTCGATGCTGGACGACGTTGGCCTCGTTGGAAGTCGAACAAATTGATATAAAATGCTGAAAACATGTCTTTTGATGATAGTCACCCATATGAGCACTTGCAGTAAGAAAGCACATATACGAGAGTTGAACCAATCTTTCAGGTGAGTGAATACCGGTAGCAATAGTGCCAAGAATAGTGCTCTGTTTCAAAGGTAGATGAACACTATGAAATTGAGTGGATTCTGAATGTGAGATCCATGTGTATATCTGAACACTGCAAAGTGTGAACACCACACCGGTTGGAAGTCCGTTTGCTTGCCCGAACACTCACTGAGTCAATGGATTGTTGATTTGAGATCCGTCCATGTATCCGGACACTGCAGACCGTAAACGCGGGACTGTTTGGCAGGCTGTTTGCTTGCCTCAATACTCACGAAGTCAAGGGATTCTTGACTTGGGATCTGGCTATGTAACCGGACACTACAGATGTTCATAAGAACACTGTTTTGAAGGCAGTTTAATTGTCTGAACACTCACCGAGTGAACGGATTCTTGATTTGACATCCGTCTGTGTATCAGGACACTGCAGACTGTGAACGCTGCACTGTTTTGAAGTCAGTTTGCTTCTCTGAACACTTACCGAGTGAACGGATTCTTGATTTGACATCCGTCTGTGTATCCGGACACTGCAGACATTCACGAGAACACTGTTTTGAAGTCAGTTTGCTTGTCTGAACACTCACTGAGTGAACGGATTCTTGATTTGACATCCGTCTGTGTATCAGGACACTGCAGACTGTGAACGCTGCACTGTTTTGAAGTCAGTTTGCTTGTCTGAACACTCACCGAGTGAACGGATTCTTGATTTGACATCCGTCTGTGTATCAGGACACTGCAGACTGTGAACGCTGCACTGTTTTGAAGTCAGTTTGCTTCTCTGAACACTTACCGAGTGAACGGATTCTTGATTTGACATCCGTCTGTGTATGCAGACACTGCAGACTGTTAACGCCGCACTGTTTTGAAGTCAGTTTGCTTGTCTGAACACTCACCGAGTGAACGGATTCTTGATTTGGCATCCGTCTGTGTATGCAGACACTGCAGACTGTTAACGCCGCACTGTTTTGAAGTCAGTTTGCTTGTCTGAACACTTACCGAGTGAACGGATTCTTGATTTGGCATCCGTCTGTGTATCCGGACACTGCAGATGTTCACGAGAACACTGTTTTGAAGTCAGTTTGCTTGTCTGAACACTTACCGAGTGAACGGATTCTTGATTTGGCATCCGTCTGTGTATCCGGACACTGCAGATGTTCACGAGAACACTGTTTTGAAGTCAGTTTGCTTGTCTGAACACTTACCGAGTGAACGGATTCTTGATTTGACATCCGTCTGTGTATCAGGACACTGCAGACTGTGAACGCTGCACTGTTTTGAAGTCAGTTTGCTTGTCTGAACACTTACCGAGTGAACGGATTCTTGATTTGACATCCGTCTGTGTATCCGGACACTGCAGATGTTCACGAGAACACTGTTTTGAAGTCAGTTTGCTTGTCTGAACACTCACTGAGTGAACGGATTCTTGATTTGACATCCGTCTGTGTATCAGGACACTGCAGACTGTGAACGCTGCACTGTTTTGAAGTCAGTTTGCTTGTCTGAACACTCACCGAGTGAACGGATTCTTGATTTGACATCCGTCTGTGTATCAGGACACTGCAGACTGTGAACGCTGCACTGTTTTGAAGTCAGTTTGCTTCTCTGAACACTTACCGAGTGACCGGATTCTTGATTTGACATCCGTCTGTGTATCAGGACACTGCAGACTGTGAACGCTGCACTGTTTTGAAGTCAGTTTGCTTCTCTGAACACTTACCGAGTGAACGGATTCTTGATTTGACATCCGTCTGTGTATGCAGACACTGCAGACTGTTAACGCTGCACTGTTTTGAAGTCAGTTTGCTTGTCTGAACACTCACCGAGTGAACGGATTCTTGATTTGACATCCGTCTGTGTATCCGGACACTGCAGACATTCACGAGAACACTGTTTTGAAGTCAGTTTGCTTGTCTGAACACTCACCGAGTGAACGGATTCTTGATTTGACATCCGTCTGTGTATCCGGACACTGCAGATGTTCACGAGAACACTGTTTTGAAGTCAGTTTGCTTGTCTGAACACTTACCGAGTGAACGGATTCTTGATTTGACATCCGTCTGTGTATGCAGACACTGCAGACTGTTAACGCCGCACTGTTTTGAAGTCAGTTTGCTTGTCTGAACACTCACCGAGTGAACGGATTCTTGATTTGGCATCCGTCTGTGTATGCAGACACTGCAGACTGTTAACGCCGCACTGTTTTGAAGTAGAGTCTGCCACGGATCGGGTAAATCGGCGGATATCCGCTACCCGATCCTATACCCGATCCGCGGATCGGATCACATTTTTGCGATCCGATCCGTGCGATCCGGATCGGGCCACGGGTCACGGTCAGGCAGAGGTACGCACGGATATCCGTGGCACCGATCCGTACAATACCCGTACACTTACACACTTTCACAACATATTTTTTGAGGATTTGTACGATTTTAGTTGACCTCAAACGGCCGCAACGTCACCCAGAAACGACGTTGCGGCTGAATATTCCCCATCGCCGAGCTGACCGAACCTCCCGGCAATTGCCGGATAAGGATCGATCGTGTCAGATCGTTGCTCCTTGCCTTCTACCACCACAGGCACGACGTCCGCGTCGTGCTTGTCGGCCCCAGAACAGTTTCTGGGGCTTAGTTTACTTCTCTTCTCTCTGTTCTGTTGCTTTTTCAATGCTGTTCGGCTTCACGCCGACCGCTACGCCCTCGGATACGTTCCGGGGCGAATTCTGGTGCTCGTCTTCGCGACGGCACATTTTCCACGAGGATCGCTGCTCTACGACTGCAGCACGACGCCCACGACCCGCTGGAGTGCCCCACAACAGGGCTAGACTATGCAAGAGGCCGTTGCTGGGTACACGACGCCCTAGCAACCGCCCGTATTGACGCGTAAGCCCCCGGAGCGGGCAGCAGACGACGCACCACAACAACGACGGCCTTCAAGAGGCACTAGAATGATGGGAGACTGTTGGAGAGTCGGCCTGGATAGCGACGTTGGCGGGAATATGGGCCTGGCGCGTCTGCAGACGACGCCGCGTAATAGGTGCGCGTACTTCGTTCTATTCGTTGTCAACTCAGAACATGACAGTGACTAGTATATACCGACGACTCTACCAGGATCACGGCGACGGCAGAGACAGTGCGGCGTCCCCGCTTGCTGTCTCAACCTCACCTCAACCCATCTCCTCCCCCATATTCCTTCTTTTTTTGTTGCTAGTATGCGGGATGCTCTCTTGAGCATCCCGCGCTGCACCAAAAAATCCTTCCTCGATCCGAGTATCCACGAGTCAGATCCGTGACCCGATCCGCGGATCGAGTCACCAAACGGATCGGATCTGCAGGCGATCCGGATCGCACTCCGGATCACGGTCATGGTCTTGAGGGCACGGATATCCGTGAAGTGGATCGCGGATCGATCCGGTTCGCGATCCGTGGCAGTCTCTATTTTGAAGTCAGTTTGCTTGTCTGAACACTTACCGAGTGAACGGATTCTTGATTTGACATCCGTCTGTGTATCCGGACACTGCAGACATTCACGAGAACACTGTTTTGAAGTCAGTTTGCTTGTCTGAACACTTACCGAGTGAACGGATTCTTGATTTGACATCCGTCTGTGTATGCAGACACTGCAGACTGTTAACGCCGCACTGTTTTGAAGTCAGTTTGCTTGTCTGAACACTCACCGAGTGAACGGATTCTTGATTTGGCATCCGTCTGTGTATGCAGACACTGCAGACTGTTAACGCCGCACTGTTTTGAAGTCAGTTTGCTTGTCTGAACACTTACCGAGTGAACGGATTCTTGATTTGACATCCGTCTGTGTATCCGGACACTGCAGACATTCACGAGAACACTGTTTTGAAGTCAGTTTGCTTGTCTGAACACTTACCGAGTGAACGGATTCTTGATTTGACATCCGTCTGTGTATCCGGACACTGCAGACATTCACGAGAACACTGTTTTGAAGTCAGTTTGCTTGTCTGAACACTCACCGAGTGAACGGATTCTTGATTTGGCATCCGTCTGTGTATCCGGACACTGCAGATGTTCACGAGAACACTGTTTTGAAGTCAGTTTGCTTGTCTGAACACTCACCGAGTGAACGGATTCTTGATTTGACATCCGTCTGTGTATCAGGACACTGCAGACTGTGAACGCTGCACTGTTTTGAAGTCAGTTTGCTTGTCTGAACACTCACCGAGTGAAAGGATTCTTGATTTGGCATCCGTCTGTGTATCCGGACACTGCAGATGTTCACGAGAACACTGTTTTGAAGTCAGTTTGCTTGTCTGAACACTCACCGAGTGAACGGATTCTTGATTTGACATCCGTCTGTGTATCAGGACACTGCAGACTGTGAACGCTGCACTGTTTTGAAGTCAGTTTGCTTCTCTGAACACTTACCGAGTGAACGGATTCTTGATTTGACATCCGTCTGTGTATGCAGACACTGCAGACTGTTAACGCTGCACTGTTTTGAAGTCAGTTTGCTTGTCTGAACACTCACCGAGTGAACGGATTCTTGATTTGGCATCCGTCTGTGTATCCGGACACTGCAGACATTCACGAGAACACTGTTTTGAAGTCAGTTTGCTTGTCTGAACACTTACCGAGTGAACGGATTCTTGATTTGACATCCGTCTGTGTATGCAGACACTGCAGACTGTTAACGCCGCACTGTTTTGAAGTCAGTTTGCTTGTCTGAACACTCACTGAGTGAACGGATTCTTGATTTGGCATCCGTCTGTGTATGCAGACACTGCAGACTGTTAACGCCGCACTGTTTTGAAGTCAGTTTGCTTGTCTGAACACTTACCGAGTGAACGGATTCTTGATTTGACATCCGTCTGTGTATCAGGACACTGCAGACTGTGAACGCTGCACTGTTTTGAAGTCAGTTTGCTTCTCTGAACACTCACCGAGTGAACGGATTCTTGATTTGGCATCCGTCTGTGTATCCGGACACTGCAGATGTTCACGAGAACACTGTTTTGAAGTCAGTTTGCTTGTCTGAACACTCACCGAGTGAACGGATTCTTGATTTGACATCCGTCTGTGTATCCGGACACTGCAGACATTCACGAGAACACTGTTTTCAAGTCAGTTTGCTTGTCTGAACACTCACCGAGTGAACGGATTCTTGATTTGACATCCGTCTGTGTATCCGGACACTGCAGATGTTCACGAGAACACTGTTTTGAAGTCAGTTTGCTTGTCTGAACACTCACCGAGTGAACGGATTCTTGATTTGACATCCGTCTGTGTATCAGGACACTGCAGACTGTGAACGCTGCACTGTTTTGAAGTCAGTTTGCTTGTCTGAACACTCACCGAGTGAACGGATTCTTGATTTGACATCCGTCTGTGTATCCGGACACTGCAGACATTTCACGAGAACACTGTTTTGAAGTCAGTTTGCTTGTCTGAACACTCACCGAGTGAACGGATTCTTGATTTGACATCCGTCTGTGTATCCGGACACTGCAGACATTCACGAGAACACTGTTTTGAAGTCAGTTTGCTTGTCTGAACACTCACCGAGTGAACGGATTCTTGATTTGACATCCGTCTGTGTATCAGGACACTGCAGACTGTGAACGCCGCACTGCTTTGAAGTCAGTTTGCTTGTCTGAACACTCACCGAGTGAACGGATTCTTGATTTGACATCCGTCTGTGTATCAGGACACTGCAGACTGTGAACGCTGCACTGTTTTGAAGTCAGTTTGCTTGTCTGAACACTCACCGAGTGAACGGATTCTTGATTTGACATCCGTCTGTGTATCCGGACACTGCAGACATTCACGAGAACACTGTTTTGAAGTCAGTTTGCTTGTCTGAACACTCACCGAGTGAACGGATTCTTGATTTGACATCCGTCTGTGTATCCGGACACTGCAGACATTCACGAGAACACTGTTTTGAAGTCAGTTTGCTTGTCTGAACACTCACCGAGTGAACGGATTCTTGATTTGACATCCGTCTGTGTATCAGGACACTGCAGACTGTGAACGCTGCACTGCTTTGAAGTCAGTTTGCTTGTCTGAACACTCACCGAGTGAACGGATTCTTGATTTGACATCCGTCTGTGTATCAGGACACTGCAGACTGTGAACGCTGCACTGTTTTGAAGTCAGTTTGCTTGTCTGAACACTCACCGAGTGAACGGATTCTTGATTTGACATCCGTCTGTGTATCCGGACACTGCAGACATTCACGAGAACACTGTTTTGAAGTCAGTTTGCTTGTCTGAACACTTACCGAGTGAACGGATTCTTGATTTGGCATCCGTCTGTGTATGCAGACACTGCAGACTGTTAACGCCGCACTGTTTTGAAGTCAGTTTGCTTGTCTGAACACTTACCGAGTGAACGGATTCTTGATTTGACATCCGTCTGTGTATCCGGACACTGCAGACATTCACGAGAACACTGTTTTGAAGTCAGTTTGCTTGTCTGAACACTTACCGAGTGAACGGATTCTTGATTTGACATCCGTCTGTGTATCAGGACACTGCAGACTGTGAACGCCGCACTGCTTTGAAGTCAGTTTGCTTGTCTGAACACTCACCGAGTGAACGGATTCTTGATTTGACATCCGTCTGTGTATCAGGACACTGCAGACTGTGAACGCTGCACTGTTTTGAAGTCAGTTTGCTTGTCTGAACACTCACCGAGTGAACGGATTCTTGATTTGACATCCGTCTGTGTATCCGGACACTGCAGACATTCACGAGAACACTGTTTTGAAGTCAGTTTGCTTGTCTGAACACTTACCGAGTGAACGGATTCTTGATTTGGCATCCGTCTGTGTATGCAGACACTGCAGACTGTTAACGCCGCACTGTTTTGAAGTCAGTTTGCTTGTCTGAACACTTACCGAGTGAACGGATTCTTGATTTGACATCCGTCTGTGTATCCGGACACTGCAGACATTCACGAGAACACTGTTTTGAAGTCAGTTTGCTTGTCTGAACACTTACCGAGTGAACGGATTCTTGATTTGACATCCGTCTGTGTATCAGGACACTGCAGACTGTGAACGCCGCACTGCTTTGAAGTCAGTTTGCTTGTCTGAACACTCACCGAGTGAACGGATTCTTGATTTGACATCCGTCTGTGTATCAGGACACTGCAGACTGTGAACGCTGCACTGTTTTGAAGTCAGTTTGCTTGTCTGAACACTCACCGAGTGAACGGATTCTTGATTTGACATCCGTCTGTGTATCCGGACACTGCAGATGTTCACGAGAACACTGTTTTGAAGTCAGTTTGCTTGTCTGAACACTTACCGAGTGAACGGATTCTTGATTTGGCATCCGTCTGTGTATGCAGACACTGCAGACTGTTAACGCCGCACTGTTTTGAAGTCAGTTTGCTTGTCTGAACACTTACCGAGTGAACGGATTCTTGATTTGACATCCGTCTGTGTATCAGGACACTGCAGACTGTGAACGCTGCACTGTTTTGAAGTCAGTTTGCTTGTCTGAACACTCACCGAGTGAACGGATTCTTGATTTGACATCCGTCTGTGTATCCGGACACTGCAGATGTTCACGAGAACACTGTTTTGAAGTCAGTTTGCTTGTCTGAACACTCACCGAGTGAACGGATTCTTGATTTGACATCCGTCTGTGTATCAGGACACTGCAGACTGTGAACGCTGCACTGTTTTGAAGTCAGTTTGCTTCTCTGAACACTTACCGAGTGAACGGATTCTTGATTTGACATCCGTCTGTGTATGCAGACACTGCAGACTGTTAACGCTGCACTGTTTTGAAGTCAGTTTGCTTGTCTGAACACTCACCGAGTGAACGGATTCTTGATTTGGCATCCGTCTGTGTATCCGGACACTGCAGACATTCACGAGAACACTGTTTTGAAGTCAGTTTGCTTGTCTGAACACTTACCGAGTGAACGGATTCTTGATTTGACATCCGTCTGTGTATGCAGACACTGCAGACTGTTAACGCCGCACTGTTTTGAAGTCAGTTTGCTTGTCTGAACACTCACTGAGTGAACGGATTCTTGATTTGGCATCCGTCTGTGTATGCAGACACTGCAGACTGTTAACGCCGCACTGTTTTGAAGTCAGTTTGCTTGTCTGAACACTTACCGAGTGAACGGATTCTTGATTTGACATCCGTCTGTGTATCAGGACACTGCAGACTGTGAACGCTGCACTGTTTTGAAGTCAGTTTGCTTCTCTGAACACTCACCGAGTGAACGGATTCTTGATTTGGCATCCGTCTGTGTATCCGGACACTGCAGATGTTCACGAGAACACTGTTTTGAAGTCAGTTTGCTTGTCTGAACACTCACCGAGTGAACGGATTCTTGATTTGACATCCGTCTGTGTATCCGGACACTGCAGACATTCACGAGAACACTGTTTTCAAGTCAGTTTGCTTGTCTGAACACTCACCGAGTGAACGGATTCTTGATTTGACATCCGTCTGTGTATCCGGACACTGCAGATGTTCACGAGAACACTGTTTTGAAGTCAGTTTGCTTGTCTGAACACTCACCGAGTGAACGGATTCTTGATTTGACATCCGTCTGTGTATCAGGACACTGCAGACTGTGAACGCTGCACTGTTTTGAAGTCAGTTTGCTTGTCTGAACACTCACCGAGTGAACAGATTCTTGATTTGACATCCGTCTGTGTATCCGGACACTGCAGACATTCACGAGAACACTGTTTTGAAGTCAGTTTGCTTGTCTGAACACTCACCGAGTGAACGGATTCTTGATTTGACATCCGTCTGTGTATCCGGACACTGCAGACATTCACGAGAACACTGTTTTGAAGTCAGTTTGCTTGTCTGAACACTCACCGAGTGAACGGATTCTTGATTTGACATCCGTCTGTGTATCAGGACACTGCAGACTGTGAACGCCGCACTGCTTTGAAGTCAGTTTGCTTGTCTGAACACTCACCGAGTGAACGGATTCTTGATTTGACATCCGTCTGTGTATCAGGACACTGCAGACTGTGAACGCTGCACTGTTTTGAAGTCAGTTTGCTTGTCTGAACACTCACCGAGTGAACGGATTCTTGATTTGACATCCGTCTGTGTATCCGGACACTGCAGACATTCACGAGAACACTGTTTTGAAGTCAGTTTGCTTGTCTGAACACTCACCGAGTGAACGGATTCTTGATTTGACATCCGTCTGTGTATCCGGACACTGCAGACATTCACGAGAACACTGTTTTGAAGTCAGTTTGCTTGTCTGAACACTCACCGAGTGAACGGATTCTTGATTTGACATCCGTCTGTGTATCAGGACACTGCAGACTGTGAACGCCGCACTGCTTTGAAGTCAGTTTGCTTGTCTGAACACTCACCGAGTGAACGGATTCTTGATTTGACATCCGTCTGTGTATCAGGACACTGCAGACTGTGAACGCTGCACTGTTTTGAAGTCAGTTTGCTTGTCTGAACACTCACCGAGTGAACGGATTCTTGATTTGACATCCGTCTGTGTATCCGGACACTGCAGACATTCACGAGAACACTGTTTTGAAGTCAGTTTGCTTGTCTGAACACTTACCGAGTGAACGGATTCTTGATTTGGCATCCGTCTGTGTATGCAGACACTGCAGACTGTTAACGCCGCACTGTTTTGAAGTCAGTTTGCTTGTCTGAACACTTACCGAGTGAACGGATTCTTGATTTGACATCCGTCTGTGTATCCGGACACTGCAGACATTCACGAGAACACTGTTTTGAAGTCAGTTTGCTTGTCTGAACACTTACCGAGTGAACGGATTCTTGATTTGACATCCGTCTGTGTATCAGGACACTGCAGACTGTGAACGCTGCACTGCTTTGAAGTCAGTTTGCTTGTCTGAACACTCACCGAGTGAACGGATTCTTGATTTGACATCCGTCTGTGTATCAGGACACTGCAGACTGTGAACGCTGCACTGTTTTGAAGTCAGTTTGCTTGTCTGAACACTCACCGAGTGAACGGATTCTTGATTTGACATCCGTCTGTGTATCCGGACACTGCAGATGTTCACGAGAACACTGTTTTGAAGTCAGTTTGCTTGTCTGAACACTTACCGAGTGAACGGATTCTTGATTTGACATCCGTCTGTGTATCAGGACACTGCAGACTGTGAACGCCGCACTGCTTTGAAGTCAGTTTGCTTGTCTGAACACTCACCGAGTGAACGGATTCTTGATTTGACATCCGTCTGTGTATGCAGACACTGCAGACTGTTAACGCCGCACTGTTTTGAAGTCAGTTTGCTTGTCTGAACACTCACCGAGTGAACGGATTCTTGATTTGGCATCCGTCTGTGTATGCAGACACTGCAGACTGTTAACGCCGCACTGTTTTGAAGTCAGTTTGCTTGTCTGAACACTTACCGAGTGAACGGATTCTTGATTTGACATCCGTCTGTGTATCCGGACACTGCAGACATTCACGAGAACACTGTTTTGAAGTCAGTTTGCTTGTCTGAACACTTACCGAGTGAACGGATTCTTGATTTGACATCCGTCTGTGTATCCGGACACTGCAGACATTCGAGAACACTGTTTTGAAGTCAGTTTGCTTGTCTGAACACTCACCGAGTGAACGGATTCTTGATTTGGCATCCGTCTGTGTATCCGGACACTGCAGATGTTCACGAGAACACTGTTTTGAAGTCAGTTTGCTTGTCTGAACACTCACCGAGTGAACGGATTCTTGATTTGACATCCGTCTGTGTATCAGGACACTGCAGACTGTGAACGCTGCACTGTTTTGAAGTCAGTTTGCTTGTCTGAACACTCACCGAGTGAACGGATTCTTGATTTGGCATCCGTCTGTGTATCCGGACACTGCAGATGTTCACGAGAACACTGTTTTGAAGTCAGTTTGCTTGTCTGAACACTCACCGAGTGAACGGATTCTTGATTTGACATCCGTCTGTGTATGCAGACACTGCAGACTGTTAACGCCGCACTGTTTTGAAGTCAGTTTGCTTGTCTGAACACTCACCGAGTGAACGGATTCTTGATTTGGCATCCGTCTGTGTATGCAGACACTGCAGACTGTTAACGCCGCACTGTTTTGAAGTCAGTTTGCTTGTCTGAACACTTACCGAGTGAACGGATTCTTGATTTGACATCCGTCTGTGTATCCGGACACTGCAGACATTCGAGAACACTGTTTTGAAGTCAGTTTGCTTGTCTGAACACTTACCGAGTGAACGGATTCTTGATTTGACATCCGTCTGTGTATCCGGACACTGCAGACATTCACGAGAACACTGTTTTGAAGTCAGTTTGCTTGTCTGAACACTCACCGAGTGAACGGATTCTTGATTTGGCATCCGTCTGTGTATCCGGACACTGCAGATGTTCACGAGAACACTGTTTTGAAGTCAGTTTGCTTGTCTGAACACTCACCGAGTGAACGGATTCTTGATTTGACATCCGTCTGTGTATCAGGACACTGCAGACTGTGAACGCTGCACTGTTTTGAAGTCAGTTTGCTTGTCTGAACACTCACCGAGTGAACGGATTCTTGATTTGGCATCCGTCTGTGTATCCGGACACTGCAGATGTTCACGAGAACACTGTTTTGAAGTCAGTTTGCTTGTCTGAACACTCACCGAGTGAACGGATTCTTGATTTGACATCCGTCTGTGTATCAGGACACTGCAGACTGTGAACGCTGCACTGTTTTGAAGTCAGTTTGCTTCTCTGAACACTTACCGAGTGAACGGATTCTTGATTTGACATCCGTCTGTGTATGCAGACACTGCAGACTGTTAACGCTGCACTGTTTTGAAGTCAGTTTGCTTGTCTGAACACTCACCGAGTGAACGGATTCTTGATTTGGCATCCGTCTGTGTATCCGGACACTGCAGATGTTCACGAGAACACTGTTTTGAAGTCAGTTTGCTTGTCTGAACACTCACCGAGTGAACGGATTCTTGATTTGACATCCGTCTGTGTATCAGGACACTGCAGACTGTGAACGCTGCACTGTTTTGAAGTCAGTTTGCTTCTCTGAACACTTACCGAGTGAACGGATTCTTGATTTGACATCCGTCTGTGTATGCAGACACTGCAGACTGTTAACGCTGCACTGTTTTGAAGTCAGTTTGCTTGTCTGAACACTCACCGAGTGAACGGATTCTTGATTTGGCATCCGTCTGTGTATCCGGACACTGCAGACATTCACGAGAACACTGTTTTGAAGTCAGTTTGCTTGTCTGAACACTCACCGAGTGAACGGATTCTTGATTTGACATCCGTCTGTATATCCGGACACTGCAGACTGTTAACGCCGCACTGTTTTGAAGTCAGTTTGCTTGGCTGCACACTCACCGAGTGAACGGATTCTTGATTTGACATCCGTCTGTGTATCCGGACACTGCAGACATTCACGAGAACACTGTTTTGAAGTCAGTTTGCTTGTCTGAACACTCACCGAGTGAACGGATTCTTGATTTGGCATCCGTCTGTGTATCAGGACACTGCAGACATTCACGAGAACACTGTTTTGAAGTCAGTTTGCTTGTCTGAACACTCACCGAGTGAACGGATTGTTGATTTGACATCCGTCTGTGTATCCGGACACTGCAGACATTCACGAGAACACTGTTTTGAAGTCAGTTTGCTTGTCTGAACACTTACCGAGTGAACGGATTCTTGATTTGACATCCGTCTGTGTATCAGGACACTGCAGACTGTGAACGCCGCACTGCTTTGAAGTCAGTTTGCTTGTCTGAACACTCACCGAGTGAACGGATTCTTGATTTGACATCCGTCTGTGTATCAGGACACTGCAGACTGTGAACGCTGCACTGTTTTGAAGTCAGTTTGCTTGTCTGAACACTCACCGAGTGAACGGATTCTTGATTTGACATCCGTCTGTGTATCAGGACACTGCAGACTGTGAACGCTGCACTGTTTTGAAGTCAGTTTGCTTCTCTGAACACTTACCGAGTGAACGGATTCTTGATTTGACATCCGTCTGTGTATGCAGACACTGCAGACTGTTAACGCCGCACTGTTTTGAAGTCAGTTTGCTTGTCTGAACACTCACCGAGTGAACGGATTCTTGATTTGACATCCGTCTGTGTATCCGGACACTGCAGACTGTTAACGCCGCACTGTTTTGAAGTCAGTTTGCTTGTCTGAACACTCACCGAGTGAACGGATTCTTGATTTGACATCCGTCTGTGTATCAGGACACTGCAGACATTCACGAGAACACTGTTTTGAAGTCAGTTTGCTTGTCTGAACACTCACCGAGTGAACGGATTCTTGATTTGGCATCCGTCTGTGTATCCGGACCCTGCAGACATTCACGAGAACACTGTTTTGAAGTCAGTTTGCTTGTCTGAACACTCACCGGGTGAACGGATTCTTGATTTGGCATCCGTCTGTGTATCCGGACACTGCAGACATTCACGAGAACACTGTTTTGAAGTCAGTTTGCTTGTCTGAACACTTACCGAGTGAACGGATTCTTGATTTGACATCCGTCTGTGTATCAGGACACTGCAGACTGTGAACGCTGCACTGTTTTGAAGTCAGTTTGCTTGTCTGAACACTCACTGAGTGAACGGATTCTTGATTTGGCATCCGTCTGTGTATCCGGACACTGCAGACATTCACGAGAACACTGTTTTGAAGTCAGTTTGCTTGTCTGAACACTCACCGAGTGAACGGATTGTTGATTTGACATCCGTCTGTGTATCCGGACACTGCAGACATTCACGAGAACACTGTTTTGAAGTCAGTTTGCTTGTCTGAACACTCACTGAGTGAACGGATTCTTGATTTGGCATCCGTCTGTGTATCCGGACACTGCAGACATTCACGAGAACACTGTTTTGAAGTCAGTTTGCTTGTCTGAACACTCACCGAGTGAACGGATTCTTGATTTGGCATCCGTCTGTGTATCCGGACCCTGCAGACATTCACGAGAACACTGTTTTGAAGTCAGTTTGCTTGTCTGAACACTCACCGAGTGAACGGATTCTTGATTTGACATCCGTCTGTGTATCCGGACACTGCAGACATTCACGAGAACACTGTTTTGAAGTCAGTTTGCTTGTCTGAACACTCACCGAGTCAACGGATTCTTGATTTGACATCCGTCTGTGTATCCGACCACTGCAGACTGTGAACGCTGCACTGTTTTGAAGTCAGTTTGCTTGTCTGAACACTCACCGAGTGAACGGATTCTTGATTTGGCATCCGTCTGTGTATCCGGACACTGCAGACATTCACGAGAACACTGTTTTGAAGTCAGTTTGCTTGTCTGAACACTCACCGAGTGAACGGATTCTTGATTTGGCATCCGTCTGTGTATCCGGACCCTGCAGACATTCACGAGAACACTGTTTTGAAGTCAGTTTGCTTGTCTGAACACTCACCGAGTGAACGGATTCTTGATTTGACATCCGTCTGTGTATCCGGACACTGCAGACATTCACGAGAACACTGTTTTGAAGTCAGTTTGCTTGTCTGAACACTCACCGAGTGAACGGATTCTTGATTTGGCATCCGTCTGTGTATCCGGACACTGCAGACATTCACGAGAACACTGTTTTGAAGTCAGTTTGCTTGTCTGAACACTCACCGAGTGAACGGATTCTTGATTTGGCATCCGTCTGTGTATCCGGACCCTGCAGACATTCACGAGAACACTGTTTTGAAGTCAGTTTGCTTGTCTGAACACTCACCGAGTGAACGGATTCTTGATTTGACATCCGTCTGTGTATCAGGACACTGCAGACTGTGAACGCTGCACTGTTTTGAAGTCAGTTTGCTTGTCTGAACACTCACTGAGTGAACGGATTCTTGATTTGGCATCCGTCTGTGTATCCGGACACTGCAGACATTCACGAGAACACTGTTTTGAAGTCAGTTTGCTTGTCTGAACACTCACCGAGTGAACGGATTGTTGATTTGACATCCGTCTGTGTATCCGGACACTGCAGACATTCGAGAACACTGTTTTGAAGTCAGTTTGCTTGTCTGAACACTCACCGAGTGAACGGATTGTTGATTTGACATCCGTCTGTGTATCCGGACACTGCAGACATTCACGAGAACACTGTTTTGAAGTCAGTTTGCTTGTCTGAACACTCACCGAGTGAACGGATTCTTGATTTGGCATCCGTCTGTATATCCGGACACTGCAGACATTCACGAGAACACTGTTTTGAAGTCAGTTTGCTTGTCTGAACACTCACCGAGTGAACGGATTCTTGATTTGGCATCCGTCTGTGTATCCGGACCCTGCAGACATTCACGAGAACACTGTTTTGAAGTCAGTTTGCTTGTCTGAACACTCACCGAGTGAACGGATTCTTGATTTGACATCCGTCTGTGTATCCGGACACTGCAGACATTCACGAGAACACTGTTTTGAAGTCAGTTTGCTTGTCTGAACACTCACCGAGTCAACGGATTCTTGATTTGACATCCGTCTGTGTATCCGACCACTGCAGACTGTGAACGCTGCACTGTTTTGAAGTCAGTTTGCTTGTCTGAACACTCACCGAGTGAACGGATTCTTGATTTGGCATCCGTCTGTGTATCCGGACACTGCAGACATTCACGAGAACACTGTTTTGAAGTCAGTTTGCTTGTCTGAACACTCACCGAGTGAACGGATTCTTGATTTGGCATCCGTCTGTGTATCCGGACCCTGCAGACATTCACGAGAACACTGTTTTGAAGTCAGTTTGCTTGTCTGAACACTCACCGAGTGAACGGATTCTTGATTTGACATCCGTCTGTGTATCCGGACACTGCAGACATTCACGAGAACACTGTTTTGAAGTCAGTTTGCTTGTCTGAACACTCACCGAGTCAACGGATTCTTGATTTGACATCCGTCTGTGTATCCGACCACTGCAGACTGTGAACGCTGCACTGTTTTGAAGTCAGTTTGCTTGTCTGAACACTCACCGAGTGAACGGATTCTTGATTTGGCATCCGTCTGTGTATCCGGACACTGCAGACATTCACGAGAACACTGTTTTGAAGTCAGTTTGCTTGTCTGAACACTCACCGAGTGAACGGATTCTTGATTTGGCATCCGTCTGTGTATCCGGACCCTGCAGACATTCACGAGAACACTGTTTTGAAGTCAGTTTGCTTGTCTGAACACTCACCGGGTGAACGGATTCTTGATTTGACATCCGTCTGTGTATCCGGACACTGCAGACATTCACGAGAACACTGTTTTGAAGTCAGTGTGCTTGTCTGAACACTCACCGAGTGAACGGATTCTTGATTTGACATCCGTCTGTGTATCCGGACACTGCAGACATTCACGAGAACACTGTTTTGAAGTCAGTTTGCTTGTCTGAACACTCACCGAGTGAACGGATTCTTGATTTGGCATCCGTCTGTGTATCCGGACCCTGCAGACATTCACGAGAACACTGTTTTGAAGTCAGTTTGCTTGTCTGAACACTCACCGGGTGAACGGATTCTTGATTTGACATCCGTCTGTGTATCCGGACACTGCAGACATTCACGAGAACACTGTTTTGAAGTCAGTTTGCTTGTCTGAACACTCACCGAGTCAACGGATTCTTGATTTGACATCCGTCTGTGTATCCGACCACTGCAGACTGTGAACGCTGCACTGTTTTGAAGTCAGTTTGCTTGTCTGAACACTCACCGAGTGAACGGATTCTTGATTTGGCATCCGTCTGTGTATCCGGACCCTGCAGACATTCACGAGAACACTGTTTTGAAGTCAGTTTGCTTGTCTGAACACTCACCGGGTGAACGGATTCTTGATTTGGCATCCGTCTGTGTATCCGGACACTGCAGACATTCACGAGAACACTGTTTTGAAGTCAGTGTGCTTGTCTGAACACTCACCGAGTGAACGGATTCTTGATTTGACATCCGTCTGTGTATCAGGACACTGCAGACTGTGAACGCTGCACTGTTTTGAAGTCAGTTTGCTTGTCTGAACACTCACTGAGTGAACGGATTCTTGATTTGGCATCCGTCTGTGTATCCGGACACTGCAGACATTCACGAGAACACTGTTTTGAAGTCAGTTTGCTTGTCTGAACACTCACCGAGTGAACGGATTCTTGATTTGGCATCCGTCTGTGTATCCGGACACTGCAGACATTCACGAGAACACTGTTTTGAAGTCAGTTTGCTTGTCTGAACACTCACCGAGTGAACGGATTCTTGATTTGGCATCCGTCTGTGTATCCGGACCCTGCAGACTTTCACGAGAACACTGTTTTGAAGTCAGTTTGCTTGTCTGAACACTCACCGGGTGAACGGATTCTTGATTTGACATCCGTCTGTGTATCCGGACACTGCAGACATTCACGAGAACACTGTTTTGAAGTCAGTTTGCTTGTCTGAACACTCACCGAGTCAACGGATTCTTGATTTGACATCCGTCTGTGTATCCGACCACTGCAGACTGTGAACGCTGCACTGTTTTGAAGTCAGTTTGCTTGTCTGAACACTCACTGAGTGAACGGATTCTTGATTTGGCATCCGTCTGTGTATCCGGACACTGCAGACATTCACGAGAACACTGTTTTGAAGTCAGTTTGCTTGTCTGAACACTCACCGAGTGAACGGATTGTTGATTTGACATCCGTCTGTGTATCCGGACACTGCAGACATTCACGAGAACACTGTTTTGAAGTCAGTTTGCTTGGCTGCACACTCACCGAGTCAACGGATTCTTGATTTGGCATCCGTCTATGTATCCGGACACTGCAGACATTCACGAGAACACTGTTTTGAAGTCAGTTTGCTTGTCTGAACACTCACCGAGTGAACGGATTCTTGATTTGACATCGGTCTGTATATCCGGACACTGCAGACTGTTAACGCCGCACTGTTTTGAAGTCAGTTTGCTTGTCTGAACACTCACCGAGTGAACGGATTCTTGATTTGACATCCGTCTGTGTATCAGGACACTGCAGACTGTGAACGCTGCACTGTTTTGAAGTCAGTTTGCTTGTCTGAACACTCACCGAGTGAACGGATTCTTGATTTGAGATCCGTCTGTGTATCCGGACACTGCAGACATTCACGAGAACACTGTTTTGAAGTCAGTTTGCTTGGCTGCACACTCACCGAGTCAACGGATTCTTGATTTGGCATCCGTCTATGTATCCGGACACTGCAGACATTCACGAGAACACTGTTTTGAAGTCAGTTTGCTTGTCTGAACACTCACCGAGTGAACGGATTCTTGATTTGACATCCGTCTGTATATCCGGACACTGCAGACTGTTAACGCCGCACTGTTTTGAAGTCAGTTTGCTTGTCTGAACACTCACCGAGTGAACGGATTCTTGATTTGACATCCGTCTGTGTATCAGGACACTGCAGACTGTGAACGCCGCACTGTTTTGAAGTCAGTTTGCTTGTCTGAACACTCACCGAGTGAACGGATTCTTGATTTGACATCCGTCTGTGTATCCGGACACTGCAGACATTCACGAGAACACTGTTTTGAAGTCAGTTTGCTTGTCTGAACACTCACCGAGTGAACGGATTCTTGATTTGGCATCCGTCTGTGTATCCGGACACTGCAGACATTCACGAGAACACTGTTTTGAAGTCAGTTTGCTTGTCTGAACACTCACCGAGTGAACGGATTCTTGATTTGACATCCGTCTGTGTATCCGGACACTGCAGACATTCACGAGAACACTGTTTTGAAGTCAGTTTGCTTGTCTGACCACTCACCGAGTGAACGGATTCTTGATTTGACATCCGTCTGTGTATCCGGACACTGCAGACATTCACGAGAACACTGTTTTGAAGTCAGTGTGCTTGTCTGAACACTCACCGAGTGAACGGATTCTTGATTTGACATCCGTCTGTGTATCAGGACACTGCAGACTGTGAACGCTGCACTGTTTTGAAGTCAGTTTGCTTGTCTGAACACTCACCGAGTGAACGGATTCTTGATTTGGCATCCGTCTGTGTATCCGGACACTGCAGACATTCACGAGAACACTGTTTTGAAGTCAGTTTGCTTGTCTGAACACTCACCGGGTGAACGGATTCTTGATTTGACATCCGTCTGTGAACGCTGCACTGTTTTGAAGTCAGTTTGCTTGTCTGAACACTCACCGAGTTAACGGATTCTTGATTTGACATCCGTCTGTGTATCCGGACACTGCAGACATTCACGAGAACACTGTTTTGAAGTCAGTGTGCTTGTCTGAACACTCACCGAGTCAACGGATTCTTGATTTGGCATCCGTCTATGTATCCGGACACTGCAGACATTCACGAGAACACTGTTTTGAAGTCAGTTTGCTTGTCTGAACACTCACCGAGTGAACGGATTCTTGATTTGACATCCGTCTGTATATCCGGACACTGCAGACTGTTAACGCCGCACTGTTTTGAAGTCAGTTTGCTTGTCTGAACACTCACCGAGTGAACGGATTCTTGATTTGACATCCGTCTGTGTATCAGGACACTGCAGACTGTGAACGCTGCACTGTTTTGAAGTCAGTTTGCTTGTCTGAACACTCACCGAGTGAACGGATTCTTGATTTGACATCCGTCTGTGTATCAGGACACTGCAGACTGTGAACGCCGCACTGTTTTGAAGTCAGTTTGCTTGTCTGACCACTCACCGAGTGAACGGATTCTTGATTTGACATCCGTCTGTGTATCAGGACACTGCAGACTGTGAACGCCGCACTGTTTTGAAGTCAGTTTGCTTGTCTGACCACTCACCGAGTGAACGGATTCTTGATTTGGCATCCGTCTGTGTATCCGGACACTGCAGACATTCACGAGAACACTGTTTTGAACTCAGTTTGCTTGTCTGACCACTCACCGAGTGAACGGATTCTTGATTTGGCATCCGTCTGTGTATCCGGACACTGCAGACATTCACGAGAACACTGTTTTGAAGTCAGTTTGCTTGTCTGAACACTCACCGAGTGAACGGATTCTTGATTTGACATCCGTCTGTGTATCCGGACACTGCAGACATTCACGAGAACACTGTTTTGAAGTCAGTGTGCTTGTCTGAACACTCACCGAGTGAACGGATTCTTGATTTGACATCCGTCTGTGTATCAGGACACTGCAGACTGTGAACGCTGCACTGTTTTGAAGTCAGTTTGCTTGTCTGAACACTCACCGAGTGAACGGATTCTTGATTTGGCATCCGTCTGTGTATCCGGACACTGCAGACATTCACGAGAACACTGTTTTGAAGTCAGTTTGCTTGTCTGAACACTCACCGGGTGAACGGATTCTTGATTTGACATCCGTCTGTGAACGCCGCACTGTTTTGAAGTCAGTTTGCTTGTCTGAACACTCACCGAGTTAACGGATTCTTGATTTGACATCCGTCTGTGTATCCGGACACTGCAGACATTCACGAGAACACTGTTTTGAAGTCAGTGTGCTTGTCTGAACACTCACCGAGTGAACGGATTCTTGATTTGACATCCGTCTGTGTATCAGGACACTGCAGACTGTGAACGCTGCACTGTTTTGAAGTCAGTTTGCTTGTCTGAACACTCACCGAGTGAACGGATTCTTGATTTGGCATCCGTCTGTGTATCCGGACACTGCAGACATTCACGAGAACACTGTTTTGAAGTCAGTTTGCTTGTCTGAACACTCACCGGGTGAACGGATTCTTGATTTGACATCAGTCTGTGAACGCCGCACTGTTTTGAAGTCAGTTTGCTTGTCTGAACACTCACCGAGTTAACGGATTCTTGATTTGACATCCGTCTGTGTATCCGGACACTGCAGACATTCACGAGAACACTGTTTTGAAGTCAGTGTGCTTGTCTGAACACTCACCGAGTGAACGGATTCTTGATTTGACATCCGTCTGTGTATCAGGACACTGCAGACTGTGAACGCTGCACTGTTTTGAAGTCAGTTTGCTTGTCTGAACACTCACCGAGTGAACGGATTCTTGATTTGGCATCCGTCTGTGTATCCGGACACTGCAGACATTCACGAGAACACTGTTTTGAAGTCAGTTTGCTTGTCTGAACACTCACCGGGTGAACGGATTCTTGATTTGACATCAGTCTGTGAACGCCGCACTGTTTTGAAGTCAGTTTGCTTGTCTGAACACTCACCGAGTTAACGGATTCTTGATTTGACATCCGTCTGTGTATCCGGACACTGCAGACTGTTAACGCCGCACTGTTTTGAAGTCAGTTTGCTTGTCTGAACACTCACCTAGTGAACGGATTCTTGATTTGACATCCGTCTGTGTATCCGGACACTGCAGACTGTTAACGCCGCACTGTTTTGAAGTCAGTTTGCTTGTCTGAACACTCACCGAGTCGACGGATTCTTGATTTGACATCCGTCTGTGTATCAGGACACTGCAGACTGTTAACGCCGCACTGTTTTGAAGTCAGTTTGCTTGTCTGAACACTCACCGAGTGAACGGATTCTTGATTTGACATCCGTCTGTGTATCCGGACACTGCAGACATTCACGAGAATACTGTTTTGAAGTCAGTTTGCTTGTCTGAACACTCACCGAGTGAACGGATTCTTGATTTGACATCCGTCTGTGTATCCGGACACTGCAGACTGTTAACGCCGCACTGTTTTGAAGTCAGTTTGCTTGTCTGAACACTTACCGAGTCGACGGATTCTTGATTTGACATCCGTCTGTGTATCAGGACACTGCAGACTGTTAACGCCGCACTGTTTTGAAGTCAGTTTGCTTGTCTGAACACTCACCTAGTGAACGGATTCTTGATTTGACATCCGTCTGTGTATCCGGACACTGCAGACTGTTAACGCCGCACTGTTTTGAAGTCAGTTTGCTTGTCTGAACACTCACCGAGTCGACGGATTCTTGATTTGACATCCGTCTGTGTATCCGGACACTGCAGACATTCACGAGAACACTGTTTTGAAGTCAGTTTGCTTGTCTGAACACTCACCGAGTGAACGGATTCTTGATTTGACATCCGTCTGTGTATCCGGACACTGCAGACATTCACGAGAATACTGTTTTGAAGTCAGTTTGCTTGTCTGAACACTCACCGAGTGAACGGATTCTTGATTTGACATCCGTCTGTGTATCAGGACACTGCAGACTGTTAATGCCGCACTGTTTTGAAGTCAGTTTGCTTGTCTGAACACTCACCGAGTGAACGGATTCTTGATTTGGCATCCGTCTGTGTATCCGGACACTGCAGACATTCACGAGAATACTGTTTTGAAGTCAGTTTGCTTGTCTGACCACTCACCGAGTGAACGGATTCTTGATTTGACATCCGTCTGTGTATCCGGACACTGCAGACATTCACGAGAACACTGTTTTGAAGTCAGTGTGCTTGTCTGAACACTCACCGAGTGAACGGATTCTTGATTTGACATCCGTCTGTGTATCAGGACACTGCAGACATTCACGAGAATACTGTTTTGAAGTCAGTTTGCTTGTCTGAACACTCACCGAGTGAACGGATTCTTGATTTGACATCCGTCTGTGTATCAGGACACTGCAGACTGTTAACGCCGCACTGTTTTGAAGTCAGTTTGCTTGTCTGAACACTCACCGAGTGAACGGATTCTTGATTTGACATCCGTCTGTGTATCCGGACACTGCAGACATTCACGAGAATACTGTTTTGAAGTCAGTTTGCTTGTCTGACCACTCACCGAGTGAACGGATTCTTGATTTGACATCCGTCTGTGTATCCGGACACTGCAGACATTCACGAGAACACTGTTTTGAAGTCAGTGTGCTTGTCTGAACACTCACCGAGTGAACGGATTCTTGATTTGACATCCGTCTGTGTATCAGGACACTGCAGACTGTGAACGCTGCACTGTTTTGAAGTCAGTTTGCTTGTCTGAACACTCACCGAGTGAACGGATTCTTGATTTGGCATCCGTCTGTGTATCCGGACACTGCAGACATTCACGAGAACACTGTTTTGAAGTCAGTTTGCTTGTCTGAACACTCACCGGGTGAACGGATTCTTGATTTGACATCCGTCTGTGAACGCCGCACTGTTTTGAAGTCAGTTTGCTTGTCTGAACACTCACCGAGTTAACGGATTCTTGATTTGACATCCGTCTGTGTATCCGGACACTGCAGACATTCACGAGAACACTGTTTTGAAGTCAGTGTGCTTGTCTGAACACTCACCGAGTGAACGGATTCTTGATTTGACATCCGTCTGTGTATCAGGACACTGCAGACTGTGAACGCTGCACTGTTTTGAAGTCAGTTTGCTTGTCTGAACACTCACCGAGTGAACGGATTCTTGATTTGACATCCGTCTGTGTATCCGGACACTGCAGACATTCACGAGAATACTGTTTTGAAGTCAGTTTGCTTGTCTGACCACTCACCGAGTGAACGGATTCTTGATTTGACATCCGTCTGTGTATCCGGACACTGCAGACATTCACGAGAACACTGTTTTGAAGTCAGTGTGCTTGTCTGAACACTCACCGAGTGAACGGATTCTTGATTTGACATCCGTCTGTGTATCAGGACACTGCAGACTGTGAACGCTGCACTGTTTTGAAGTCAGTTTGCTTGTCTGAACACTCACCGAGTGAACGGATTCTTGATTTGGCATCCGTCTGTGTATCCGGACACTGCAGACATTCACGAGAACACTGTTTTGAAGTCAGTTTGCTTGTCTGAACACTCACGGGTGAACGGATTCTTGATTTGACATCCGTCTGTGAACGCCGCACTGTTTTGAAGTCAGTTTGCTTGTCTGAACACTCACCGAGTTAACGGATTCTTGATTTGACATCCGTCTGTGTATCCGGACACTGCAGACATTCACGAGAACACTGTTTTGAAGTCAGTGTGCTTGTCTGAACACTCACCGAGTGAACGGATTCTTGATTTGACATCCGTCTGTGTATCAGGACACTGCAGACTGTGAACGCTGCACTGTTTTGAAGTCAGTTTGCTTGTCTGAACACTCACCGAGTGAACGGATTCTTGATTTGGCATCCGTCTGTGTATCCGGACACTGCAGACATTCACGAGAACACTGTTTTGAAGTCAGTTTGCTTGTCTGAACACTCACCGGGTGAACGGATTCTTGATTTGACATCCGTCTGTGAACGCCGCACTGTTTTGAAGTCAGTTTGCTTGTCTGAACACTCACCGAGTTAACGGATTCTTGATTTGACATCCGTCTGTGTATCCGGACACTGCAGACATTCACGAGAACACTGTTTTGAAGTCAGTGTGCTTGTCTGAACACTCACCGAGTCAACGGATTCTTGATTTGGCATCCGTCTATGTATCCGGACACTGCAGACATTCACGAGAACACTGTTTTGAAGTCAGTTTGCTTGTCTGAACACTCACCGAGTGAACGGATTCTTGATTTGACATCCGTCTGTATATCCGGACACTGCAGACTGTTAACGCCGCACTGTTTTGAAGTCAGTTTGCTTGTCTGAACACTCACTGAGTCAACGGATTCTTGATTTGACATCCGTCTGTGTATCCGGACACTGCAGACATTCACGAGAACACTGTTTTGAAGTCAGTTTGCTTGTCTGAACACTCACCGAGTGAACGGATTCTTGATTTGACATCCGTCTGTGTATCCGGACACTGCAGACATTCACGAGAACACTGTTTTGAAGTCAGTTTGCTTGTCTGAACACTCACCGAGTGAACGGATTCTTGATTTGACATCCGTCTGTGTATCCGGACACTGCAGACATTCACGAGAACACTGTTTTGAAGTCAGTTTGCTTGTCTGAACACTCACCGAGTGAACGGATTCTTGATTTGACATCCGTCTGTGTATCCGGACACTGCAGACTGTTAACGCCGCACTGTTTTGAAGTCAGTTTGCTTGTCTGAACACTTACCGAGTCGACGGATTCTTGATTTGACATCCGTCTGTGTATCAGGACACTGCAGACTGTTAACGCCGCACTGTTTTGAAGTCAGTTTGCTTGTCTGAACACTTACCGAGTCGACGGATTCTTGATTTGACATCCGTCTGTGTATCCAGACACTGCAGACTGTTAACGCCGCACTGTTTTGAAGTCAGTTTGCTTGTCTGAACACTCACCGAGTCAACGGATTCTTGATTTGACATCCGTCTGTGTATCCGGACACTGCAGACATTCACGAGAATACTGTTTTGAAGTCAGTGTGCTTGTCTGAACACTCACCGAGTCAACGGATTCTTGATTTGGCATCCGTCTATGTATCCGGACACTGCAGACATTCACGAGAACACTGTTTTGAAGTCAGTTTGCTTGTCTGAACACTCACCGAGTGAACGGATTCTTGATTTGACATCCGTCTGTATATCCGGACACTGCAGACTGTTAACGCCGCACTGTTTTGAAGTCAGTTTGCTTGTCTGAACACTCACCGAGTGAACGGATTCTTGATTTGACATCCGTCTGTGTATCCGGACACTGCAGACTGTTAACGCCGCACTGTTTTGAAGTCAGTTTGCTTGTCTGAACACTCACCGAGTCAACGGATTCTTGATTTGACATCCGTCTGTGTATCCGGACACTGCAGACATTCACGAGAACACTGTTTTGAAGTCAGTTTGCTTGTCTGAACACTCACCGGGTGAACGGATTCTTGATTTGACATCCGTCTGTGAACGCCGCACTGTTTTGAAGTCAGTTTGCTTGTCTGAACACTCACTGAGTTAACGGATTCTTGATTTGACATCCGTCTGTGTATCCGGACACTGCAGACATTCACGAGAACACTGTTTTGAAGTCAGTGTGCTTGTCTGAACACTCACCGAGTGAACGGATTCTTGATTTGACATCCGTCTGTGTATCAGGACACTGCAGACTGTGAACGCTGCACTGTTTTGAAGTCAGTTTGCTTGTCTGAACACTCACCGAGTGAACGGATTCTTGATTTGGCATCCGTCTGTGTATCCGGACACTGCAGACATTCACGAGAACACTGTTTTGAAGTCAGTTTGCTTGTCTGAACACTCACCGAGTGAACGGATTCTTGATTTGACATCCGTCTGTGTATCCGGACACTGCAGACATTCACGAGAACACTGTTTTGAAGTCAGTTTGCTTGTCTGAACACTCACCGAGTGAACGGATTCTTGATTTGACATCCGTCTGTGTATCCGGACACTGCAGACTGTTAACGCCGCACTGTTTTGAAGTCAGTTTGCTTGTCTGAACACTCACCGAGTGAACGGATTCTTGATTTGACATCCGTCTGTGTATCAGGACACTGCAGACTGTTAACGCCGCACTGTTTTGAAGTCAGTTTGCGTGTCTGAACCCTCACCGAGTCAACGGATTCACTACGGGGATTGGGCCCGGTCTGACTGCCTGAAACGGGTTGGAAACCCAGACGAAACATGGTGAATTAGCTAAGCAGAAATGGAGTAGAATTGTACCGAAAATACTACCTTTTTGTACCCATTCGGGATACCTGAAAGCTTGCCAAAAGGTTAAAATTTTGCTCCGTATTCAACGCGTGAACTTGCTCCGGAAACCCCATGTTTAGCATGGGGTTTCTCATTAAGGAAACTGTGTGAATAGAATGACTTTTGGTTCCATTTTCACAGCGATTTATTTGACTCAAAAGTCAGTGTTTCATGACCGTTTCGGTGCAGCCGAAACATGCCGAAAACCTTGTGATTCCCACTGCTTTTCACGCGGCCAACACGCGTCGAAAACGCGGCGTATCTATTGCATTTTGTTCTGATGAAAACCATGCAAATACTCCAAGTATTTATCCCGTTTTCGCCCAAGGTGAAACATACCAAAAACTTGACATTTTGCATCCATTTCCGCTAGGTTTCTGCTCAGCAGAAATTTCGCTCCATCCGGATGGCCGGACATCCGCATCCGGACATCCGGATTTCGACTACAAGTAGCCGCATATTTGAGGCATGATTCGTGCCCGCCGCCGACCCCCGAGCAATTGCGCGGGGGCTAGCGACGTGCACGATACAAATTGGTGAGGTCCCGGCTACTTGCATAACTAAGAACCGGGACTCAACAAAGTGTAGTTGGTGGAGGAAGACAGGAGGAAGGTGCATGCTCAGTCATGGTGTCGTTGCGAATACGAACGGCAGAGCGAAGCGCGCATCGGCGGGCAGCATTGCGATTGTCATCCTGAGCATCGTCGTTGTCCTCGTGCTCCTCATCGTCGTCGTCGAGTGTTACAGCTCCCGTCCAGAGGCTTACAAGTGTAGACTGCTCAGCGTAAGAGCAGAAAAGAGAAATCGTGGTTGAGGGGCGCGCAAAAACGGGGTTGGACCAGAGGCGGAGTCGTAGATGGGGGAGGTCATAACACAGTGAAATCAAACTAGACAAAATAGAGTCAAGTAGAACTAGGATAAAACATAGAAGAATACGTACCGTTGTTGGGGCTGGAAGCGTCCGCGACGCCTTCCACCCCAAAAGTCCTGCTCTGGGCTCTCTTGCTGTGCAAGAAGACGACGGCGCGGGCTAATCCAGCGTGACGGCTGAGCCCGGTGGTTGTCCCGTGGGGCCCGTGCCGTTGCCTGGTCGTGAAACGGTGCCGTCGTGAAGACGAGCACCGCACATCGCTAGCGGCCGAAGTGGTGCCGTCATCCAGAAAGACGAGCACCGCACATCGCTAGCGGCCGAAGTGGTGCCGTCATCCAGACGAGCACCAGTGCGTTCGAGGGAAGCGGGGACGGCGAACAGCCGACCGCGCGCCAGAAGACGGTTCGGAATTGTGGCGACCTCGCTTCTGAGGACCGACGCGGCGCAACTCGTGGTCATAAGAACGCCGTCGCTAGACGGGCTCAGCAGGTGAAATTGGCGACGCGGGACCAGCTAGAGCCGCCAGTCGTCAGGCAGCCTCGTCCGGAGGGCTTACGTGTGGCGGATCCGAGTTGAATTGGTGTCGCCGCAAAGAGCGAACACCAGGATGCAGGCCGGAAGGTATCCGCGGGCGCAGCGGGAGGCGCAAAGCCGAGGTGGGCCAGAAAAGGAAGAAAACAGAAACAAAAGTAGTATGATAAGGCCCCAAAAATTGTTCTGGGGGCGAACAGCACGTCGTCGTCGTGGTGCATGGTGGAGAGAAGGGGAAGGTTGTGATCGCGAGATGACGATCGATATCCGGCAGTTGCCGGATTGCTCGGGTAATGCCGCCGGGCCGAGATCACAGCGCAACGTCGATGCTGGACGACGTTGGCCTCGTTGGAAGTCGAACAAATTGAGATAAATTGCTGAAAACATGTCTATTGATGATAGTCACCCAGATGGGAAGTACTTGCAGTAAGAGCTCCAGAGCTTCCTAGTGTTTCAGCCGGGAGGAAAGGGAAAATGCTGAGATCAGAAGCCAAATAGTAATGGACCGTAATGCCGGATGAGTGGACGCAGATAAGCAGAAACAATGCAAGCAAGGAATGACAAGCCAGTGATTGTTCGGTGAGCATCATTGTACCAAAAATCAATGGACTTGTCGGGCAAAATCAAAGATGCATTGACTTGGTGAGTGTTCAGGCCAGCAAACTCACTGCAAAACAGTATTCTCGTGAACATCTGGAGTGTGCAGATACATGGATGGATCCAAATCAAAGATGCATTGACTTGGTGAGTGTTCAGGCCAGCAAACTCACTTCAAAATAGAGACCTCAACGAGTCCACGAGTCCGCAAGTCTTGCCAGGACTCGACTCCCCTCGGGCACTTCGGGGTTCGCACTTGTGGGACTCGCGAGTCACATGGTGATGAGTCCGAGTATGAGTGCGAGTATCACTTTCCTGGGTGCGAGTCATCATGTGATGACTCGCAAATATTTAGATATATATTTTAGATGAATTTAGAAAATTTTACTGAGTTCGACGGGCTCTTGCATTGCCCAAACAAGACGTGCGCGATAATATCGTGAGATCCGAAAAGGCGCGTAAGCGTCTGATTGGGTCATCTCTCTTGCTTCCTCCCGCCACTACGATCACCCAGGATGCGACGATTGTCGCTCCTGCTGCTCTGACGAGTGTCAGGCAGCCTCTGGGGTATGGATTTGTGGTCTAGCTGTGTGCCAGACCTGCTGCTGCTGTCTCTCTGATGGCAGAGATGACTACTCGGATGATTGGACATGACTCAGGCAATAACACGAGGACGACGGTAACGCGAGGATTGTGGGATGGAGGATAGCAGAAGGAGGAAGAGATGAAGAGAAGGAGGAGGAGATGATGACGCATTCAACGCATAGATGACGACCATCACCATCACCACCATCCTCACACCACCACTCCCATCCTAATATCATCATGCCCAGCTGACTGTCCCGGGGCAATAGCACGGGGATGCTCACTGGGCATGAATATTGGTGGATGGACTCGCGAGTACTCGTGAGTATCCGAGATGACTCGGACTCAAAGCGAGTACTCACGAGTAGACTCGCAATGACTCGTGAGTCACCGCGAGTCGAGTCCGATGCGAGTGTGAGCAGGCCCTTGTTTGACGTGAGTACTTACATCACAAGTTGCGAGTCTGACTCACGTCGGACTCGTTGAGGTCTCTATGTCCGGATACAGAGACGGATGTCAAATCAAGAATCTGTTGACTCAGTGAGTGCTCAGACAAGCAAACTGACTTCAAAACAGTGTTCTCGTGAATGTCTGCAGTGTCCGGATACAGAGACTGATGTCAAATCAAGAATCTGTTGACTCAGTGAGTGCTCAGACAAGCAAACTGACTTCAAAACACTGCGGCGTTCACAGTCTGCAGTGTCCGGATACAGAGACGGATGTCAAATCAAGAATCTGTTAACTCAGTGAGTGCTCAGACAAGCAAACTGACTTCAAAACACTGCGGCGTTCACAGTCTGCAGTGTCCGGATACAGAGACGGATGTCAAATCAAAAATCCGGTAACTTGGTGAGTGCTCAGACAAGCAAACTGACTTCAAAACAGTGTTCTCGTGAATGTCTGCAGTGTCCGGATACAGAAGCGGATGTCAAATCAAGAATCTGTTGACTCAGTGAGTGCTCAGACAAGCAAACTGACTTCAAAACAGTGTTCTCGTGAATGTTTGCAGTGTCCGGATACAGAGACGGATGTCAAATCAAAAATCCGTTGACTCAGTGAGTGTTCAGACAAGCAAACTGACTTCAAAACACTGCGGCGTTCACAGTCTGCAGTGTCCGGATACAGAGAAGGATGCCAAATCAAAAATCCGTTAACTCGGTGAGTGTTCAGACAAGCAAACTGACTTCAAAACAGTGTTCTCGTGAATGTCTGCAGTGTCCGGATACAGAGACGGATGTCAAATCAAGAATCTGTTGACTCAGTGAGTGCTCAGACAAGCAAACTGACTTCAAAACAGTGTTCTCGTGAATGTCTGCAGTGTCCGGATACAGAAGCGGATGTCAAATCAAGAATCTGTTGACTCAGTGAGTGCTCAGACAAGCAAACTGACTTCAAAACAGTGCAGCGTTCACAGTCTGCAGTGTCCGGACACAGAGACGGATGTCAAATCAAAAATCCGTTAACTCTGTGAGTGTTCAGACAAGCAAACTGGCTTCAAAACAGTGTTCTCGTGAATGTCTGCAGTGTCCGGATACAGAAGCGGATGTCAAATCAAGAATCTGTTGACTCAGTGAGTGCTCAGACAAGCAAACTGACTTCAAAACAGTGTTCTCGTGAATGTCTGCAGTGTCCGGATACAGAAGCGGATGTCAAATCAAGAATCTGTTGACTCAGTGAGTGCTCAGACAAGCAAACTGACTTCAAAACAGTGTTCTCGTGAATGTTTGCAGTGTCCGGATACAGAGACGGATGTCAAATCAAAAATCCGTTGACTCAGTGAGTGTTCAGACAAGCAAACTGACTTCAAAACACTGCGGCGTTCACAGTGTGCAGTGTCCGGATACAGAGACGGATGTCAAATCAAGAATCTGTTGACTCAGTGAGTGCTCAGACAAGCAAACTGACTTCAAAACAGTGTTCTCGTGAATGTCTGCAGTGTCTGGAGACAGAGACGGATGTCAAATCAAAAATCCGTTAACTCAGTGAGTGTTCAGACAAGCAAACTGACTTCAAAACAGTGTGGCGTTCACAGTCTGCAGTGTCTGGAGACAGAGACGGATGTCAAATCAAAAATCCGTTGACTCGGTGAGTGTTCAGACAAGCAAACTGACTTCAAAACAGTGTTCTCGTGAATGTCTGCAGTGTCCGGATACAGAGACGGATGTCAAATCAAAAATCCGTTAACTCAGTGAGTGTTCAGACAAGCAAACTGACTTCAAAACAGTGCGGCGTTCACAGTCTGCAGTGTCTGGAGACAGAGACGGATGTCAAATCAAAAATCCGTTGACTCGGTGAGTGTTCAGACAAGCAAACTGACTTCAAAACACTGCGCGTTCACAGTCTGCAGTGTCCGGATACAGAGAGGGATGTCAAATCAAAAATCCGTTGACTCAGTGAGTGCTCAGACAAGCAAACTGACTTCAAAACACTGCGGCGTTCACAGTCTGCAGTGTCCGGATACAGAGACGGATGTCAAATCAAAAATCCGTTAACTCAGTGAGTGTTCAGACAAGCAAACTGACTTCAAAACAGTGCGGCGTTCACAGTCTGCAGTGTCTGGAGACAGAGACGGATGTCAAATCAAAAATCCGTTGACTCGGTGAGTGTTCAGACAAGCAAACTGACTTCAAAACACTGCGGCGTTCACAGTCTGCAGTGTCCGGATACAGAGAGGGATGTCAAATCAAAAATCCGTTGACTCAGTGAGTGCTCAGACAAGCAAACTGACTTCAAAACACTGCGGCGTTCACAGTCTGCAGTGTCCGGATACAGAGACGGATGTCAAATCAAAAATCCGTTAACTCAGTGAGTGTTCAGACAAGCAAACTGCCTTCAAAACAGTGTTCTCGTGAATGTCTGCAGTGTCCGGATACAGAGACGGATGTCAAATCAAAAATCCGTTGACTCGGTGAGTGTTCAGACAAGCAAACTGACTTCAAAACAGTGTTCTCGTGAATGTCTGCAGTGTCCGGATACAGAGACGGATGTCAAATCAAAAATCCGTTAACTCAGTGAGTGTTCAGACAAGCAAACTGACTTCAAAACAGTGCGGCGTTCACAGTCTGCAGTGTCTGGAGACAGAGACGGATGTCAAATCAAAAATCCGTTGACTCAGTGAGTGCTCAGACAAGCAAACTGCCTTCAAAACAGTGTTCTCGTGAATGTCTGCAGTGTCCGGATACAGAGACGGATGTCAAATCAAAAATCCGTTGACTCGGTGAGTGTTCAGACAAGCAAACTGACTTCAAAACAGTGTTCTCGTGAATGTCTGCAGTGTCCGGATACAGAGAGGGATGTCAAATCAAAAATCCGTTGACTCAGTGAGTGCTCAGACAAGCAAACTGACTTCAAAACACTGCGGCGTTCACAGTCTGCAGTGTCCGGATACAGAGACGGATGTCAAATCAAAAATCCGTTGACTCGGTGAATGTTCAGACAAGCAAACTGACTTCAAAACACTGCGGCGTTCACAGTCTGCAGTGTCCGGATACAGAGACGGATGTCAAATCAAAAATCCGTTGACTCGGTGAGTGCTCAGACAAGCAAACTGACTTCACAACAGTGTTCTCGTGAATGTCTGCAGTGTCCGGATACAGAGACGGATGTCAAATCAAAAATCCGTTAACTCAGTGAGTGTTCAGACAAGCAAACTGACTTCAAAACAGTGCGGCGTTCACAGTCTGCAGTGTCTGGAGACAGAGACGGATGTCAAATCAAAAATCCGTTGACTCGGTGAGTGTTCAGACAAGCAAACTGACTTCAAAACACTGCGGCGTTCACAGTCTGCAGTGTCCGGATACAGAGACGGATGTCAAATCAAAAATCCGTTAACTCAGTGAGTGTTCAGACAAGCAAACTGACTTCAAAACAGTGCGGCGTTCACAGTCTGCAGTGTCCGGATACAGAGACGGATGTCAAATCAAAAATCCGTTGACTCGGTGAGTGCTCAGACAAGCAAACTGACTTCACAACAGTGTTCTCGTGAATGTCTGCAGTGTCCGGATACAGAGACGGATGTCAAATCAAAAATCCGTTAACTCAGTGAGTGTTCAGACAAGCAAACTGACTTCAAAACAGTGCGGCGTTCACAGTCTGCAGTGTCTGGAGACAGAGACGGATGTCAAATCAAAAATCCGTTGACTCGGTGAGTGTTCAGACAAGCAAACTGACTTCAAAAAACTGCGCGGCGTTCACAGTCTGCAGTGTCCGGATACAGAGACGGATGTCAAATCAAAAATCCGTTAACTCAGTGAGTGTTCAGACAAGCAAACTGACTTCAAAACACTGCGGCGTTCACAGTCTGCAGTGTCCGGATACAGAGACGGATGTCAAATCAAAAATCCGTTAACTCAGTGAGTGTTCAGACAAGCAAACTGCCTTCAAAACACTGCGGCGTTCACAGTCTGCAGTGTCCGGATACAGAGAGGGATGTCAAATCAAAAATCCGTTGACTCAGTGAGTGCTCAGACAAGCAAACTGACTTCAAAACACTGCGGCGTTCACAGTCTGCAGTGTCCGGATACAGAGACGGATGTCAAATCAAAAATCCGTTAACTCAGTGAGTGTTCAGACAAGCAAACTGCCTTCAAAACAGTGTTCTCGTGAATGTCTGCAGTGTCCGGATACAGAGACGGATGTCAAATCAAAAATCCGTTGACTCGGTGAGTGTTCAGACAAGCAAACTGACTTCAAAACAGTGTTCTCGTGAATGTCTGCAGTGTCCGGATACAGAGACGGATGTCAAATCAAAAATCCGTTAACTCAGTGAGTGTTCAGACAAGCAAACTGACTTCAAAACAGTGCGGCGTTCACAGTCTGCAGTGTCTGGAGACAGAGACGGATGTCAAATCAAAAATCCGTTGACTCAGTGAGTGCTCAGACAAGCAAACTGCCTTCAAAACAGTGTTCTCGTGAATGTCTGCAGTGTCCGGATACAGAGACGGATGTCAAATCAAAAATCCGTTGACTCGGTGAGTGTTCAGACAAGCAAACTGACTTCAAAACAGTGTTCTCGTGAATGTCTGCAGTGTCCGGATACAGAGAGGGATGTCAAATCAAAAATCCGTTGACTCAGTGAGTGCTCAGACAAGCAAACTGACTTCAAAACACTGCGGCGTTCACAGTCTGCAGTGTCCGGATACAGAGACGGATGTCAAATCAAAAATCCGTTGACTCGGTGAATGTTCAGACAAGCAAACTGACTTCAAAACACTGCGGCGTTCACAGTCTGCAGTGTCCGGATACAGAGACGGATGTCAAATCAAAAATCCGTTGACTCGGTGAGTGCTCAGACAAGCAAACTGACTTCACAACAGTGTTCTCGTGAATGTCTGCAGTGTCCGGATACAGAGACGGATGTCAAATCAAAAATCCGTTAACTCAGTGAGTGTTCAGACAAGCAAACTGACTTCAAAACAGTGCGGCGTTCACAGTCTGCAGTGTCTGGAGACAGAGACGGATGTCAAATCAAAAATCCGTTGACTCGGTGAGTGTTCAGACAAGCAAACTGACTTCAAAACACTGCAGCGTTCACAGTCTGCAGTGTCCGGATACAGAGACGGATGTCAAATCAAAAATCCGTTAACTCAGTGAGTGTTCAGACAAGCAAACTGACTTCAAAACAGTGCGGCGTTCACAGTCTGCAGTGTCTGGATACAGAGACGGATGTCAAATCAAAAATCCGTTAACTCAGTGAGTGTTCAGACAAGCAAACTGACTTCAAAACAGTGCGGCGTTCACAGTCTGCAGTGTCTGGAGACAGAGACGGATGTCAAATCAAAAATCCGTTGACTCGGTGAGTGTTCAGACAAGCAAACTGACTTCAAAACACTGCGGCGTTCACAGTCTGCAGTGTCCGGATACAGAGACGGATGTCAAATCAAAAATCCGTTAACTCAGTGAGTGTTCAGACAAGCAAACTGACTTCAAAACACTGCGGCGTTCACAGTCTGCAGTGTCCGGATACAGAGACGGATGTCAAATCAAAAATCCGTTAACTCAGTGAGTGTTCAGACAAGCAAACTGACTTCAAAACAGTGCGGCGTTCACAGTCTGCAGTGTCCGGATACAGAGAGGGATGTCAAATCAAAAATCCGTTGACTCAGTGAGTGCTCAGACAAGCAAACTGACTTCAAAACACTGCGGCGTTCACAGTCTGCAGTGTCCGGATACAGAGACGGATGTCAAATCAAAAATCCGTTGACTCGGTGAATGTTCAGACAAGCAAACTGACTTCAAAACACTGCGGCGTTCACAGTCTGCAGTGTCCGGATACAGAGACGGATGTCAAATCAAAAATCCGTTGACTCGGTGAGTGCTCAGACAAGCAAACTGACTTCACAACAGTGTTCTCGTGAATGTCTGCAGTGTCCGGATACAGAGACGGATGTCAAATCAAAAATCCGTTAACTCAGTGAGTGTTCAGACAAGCAAACTGCCTTCAAAACACTGCGGCGTTCACAGTCTGCAGTGTCCGGATACAGAGACGGATGTCAAATCAAAAATCCGTTAACTCAGTGAGTGTTCAGACAAGCAAACTGACTTCAAAACAGTGCGGCGTTCACAGTCTGCAGTGTCTGGAGACAGAGACGGATGTCAAATCAAAAATCCGTTGACTCGGTGAGTGTTCAGACAAGCAAACTGACTTCAAAACACTGCGGCGTTCACAGTCTGCAGTGTCCGGATACAGAGAGGGATGTCAAATCAAAAATCCGTTGACTCAGTGAGTGCTCAGACAAGCAAACTGACTTCAAAACACTGCGGCGTTCACAGTCTGCAGTGTCCGGATACAGAGACGGATGTCAAATCAAAAATCCGTTGACTCGGTGAGTGTTCAGACAAGCAAACTGACTTCAAAACAGTGTTCTCGTGAATGTCTGCAGTGTCCGGATACAGAGAGGGATGTCAAATCAAAAATCCGTTGACTCAGTGAGTGCTCAGACAAGCAAACTGACTTCAAAACACTGCGGCGTTCACAGTCTGCAGTGTCCGGATACAGAGACGGATGTCAAATCAAAAATCCGTTGACTCAGTGAGTGCTCAGACAAGCAAACTGACTTCAAAACACTGCGGCGTTCACAGTCTGCAGTGTCCGGATACAGAGACGGATGTCAAATCAAAAATCCGTTAACTCAGTGAGTGTTCAGACAAGCAAACTGCCTTCAAAACAGTGTTCTCGTGAATGTCTGCAGTGTCCGGATACAGAGACGGATGTCAAATCAAAAATCCGTTGACTCGGTGAGTGTTCAGACAAGCAAACTGACTTCAAAACAGTGTTCTCGTGAATGTCTGCAGTGTCCGGATACAGAGACGGATGTCAAATCAAAAATCCGTTAACTCAGTGAGTGTTCAGACAAGCAAACTGACTTCAAAACAGTGCGGCGTTCACAGTCTGCAGTGTCTGGAGACAGAGACGGATGTCAAATCAAAAATCCGTTGACTCAGTGAGTGCTCAGACAAGCAAACTGCCTTCAAAACAGTGTTCTCGTGAATGTCTGCAGTGTCCGGATACAGAGACGGATGTCAAATCAAAAATCCGTTGACTCGGTGAGTGTTCAGACAAGCAAACTGACTTCAAAACAGTGTTCTCGTGAATGTCTGCAGTGTCCGGATACAGAGAGGGATGTCAAATCAAAAATCCGTTGACTCAGTGAGTGCTCAGACAAGCAAACTGACTTCAAAACACTGTGGCGTTCACAGTCTGCAGTGTCCGGATACAGAGACGGATGTCAAATCAAAAATCCGTTGACTCGGTGAATGTTCAGACAAGCAAACTGACTTCAAAACACTGCGGCGTTCACAGTCTGCAGTGTCCGGATACAGAGACGGATGTCAAATCAAAAATCCGTTAACTCAGTGAGTGTTCAGACAAGCAAACTGACTTCAAAACAGTGCGGCGTTCACAGTCTGCAGTGTCTGGAGACAGAGACGGATGTCAAATCAAAAATCCGTTGACTCGGTGAGTGTTCAGACAAGCAAACTGACTTCAAAACACTGCGGCGTTCACAGTCTGCAGTGTCCGGATACAGAGACGGATGTCAAATCAAAAATCCGTTAACTCAGTGAGTGTTCAGACAAGCAAACTGACTTCAAAACACTGCGGCGTTCACAGTCTGCAGTGTCCGGATACAGAGACGGATGTCAAATCAAAAATCCGTTAACTCAGTGAGTGTTCAGACAAGCAAACTGACTTCAAAACAGTGCGGCGTTCACAGTCTGCAGTGTCCGGATACAGAGAGGGATGTCAAATCAAAAATCCGTTGACTCAGTGAGTGCTCAGACAAGCAAACTGACTTCAAAACACTGCGGCGTTCACAGTCTGCAGTGTCCGGATACAGAGACGGATGTCAAATCAAAAATCCGTTGACTCGGTGAATGTTCAGACAAGCAAACTGACTTCAAAACACTGCGGCGTTCACAGTCTGCAGTGTCCGGATACAGAGACGGATGTCAAATCAAAAATCCGTTGACTCGGTGAGTGCTCAGACAAGCAAACTGACTTCACAACAGTGTTCTCGTGAATGTCTGCAGTGTCCGGATACAGAGACGGATGTCAAATCAAAAATCCGTTAACTCAGTGAGTGTTCAGACAAGCAAACTGCCTTCAAAACACTGCGGCGTTCACAGTCTGCAGTGTCCGGATACAGAGACGGATGTCAAATCAAAAATCCGTTAACTCAGTGAGTGTTCAGACAAGCAAACTGACTTCAAAACAGTGCGGCGTTCACAGTCTGCAGTGTCTGGAGACAGAGACGGATGTCAAATCAAAAATCCGTTGACTCGGTGAGTGTTCAGACAAGCAAACTGACTTCAAAACACTGCGGCGTTCACAGTCTGCAGTGTCCGGATACAGAGAGGGATGTCAAATCAAAAATCCGTTGACTCAGTGAGTGCTCAGACAAGCAAACTGACTTCAAAACACTGCGGCGTTCACAGTCTGCAGTGTCCGGATACAGAGACGGATGTCAAATCAAAAATCCGTTGACTCGGTGAGTGTTCAGACAAGCAAACTGACTTCAAAACAGTGTTCTCGTGAATGTCTGCAGTGTCCGGATACAGAGAGGGATGTCAAATCAAAAATCCGTTGACTCAGTGAGTGCTCAGACAAGCAAACTGACTTCAAAACACTGCGGCGTTCACAGTCTGCAGTGTCCGGATACAGAGACGGATGTCAAATCAAAAATCCGTTGACTCGGTGAATGTTCAGACAAGCAAACTGACTTCAAAACACTGCGGCGTTCACAGTCTGCAGTGTCCGGATACAGAGACGGATGTCAAATCAAAAATCCGTTGACTCGGTGAGTGCTCAGACAAGCAAACTGACTTCACAACAGTGTTCTCGTGAATGTCTGCAGTGTCCGGATACAGAGACGGATGTCAAATCAAAAATCCGTTAACTCAGTGAGTGTTCAGACAAGCAAACTGACTTCAAAACAGTGCGGCGTTCACAGTCTGCAGTGTCCGGATACAGAGACGGATGTCAAATCAAAAATCCGTTGACTCGGTGAGTGCTCAGACAAGCAAACTGACTTCACAACAGTGTTCTCGTGAATGTCTGCAGTGTCCGGATACAGAGACGGATGTCAAATCAAAAATCCGTTAACTCAGTGAGTGTTCAGACAAGCAAACTGCCTTCAAAACCTGCGGCGTTCACAGTCTGCAGTGTCCGGATACAGAGACGGATGTCAAATCAAAAATCCGTTAACTCAGTGAGTGTTCAGACAAGCAAACTGACTTCAAAACAGTGCGGCGTTCACAGTCTGCAGTGTCTGGAGACAGAGACGGATGTCAAATCAAAAATCCGTTGACTCGGTGAGTGTTCAGACAAGCAAACTGACTTCAAAACACTGCGGCGTTCACAGTCTGCAGTGTCCGGATACAGAGAGGGATGTCAAATCAAAAATCCGTTGACTCAGTGAGTGCTCAGACAAGCAAACTGACTTCAAAACACTGCGGCGTTCACAGTCTGCAGTGTCCGGATACAGAGACGGATGTCAAATCAAAAATCCGTTGACTCGGTGAATGTTCAGACAAGCAAACTGACTTCAAAACACTGCGGCGTTCACAGTCTGCAGTGTCCGGATACAGAGACGGATGTCAAATCAAAAATCCGTTGACTCGGTGAGTGTTCAGACAAGCAAACTGACTTCAAAACAGTGTTCTCGTGAATGTCTGCAGTGTCCGGATACAGAGAGGGATGTCAAATCAAAAATCCGTTGACTCAGTGAGTGCTCAGACAAGCAAACTGACTTCAAAACACTGCGGCGTTCACAGTCTGCAGTGTCCGGATACAGAGACGGATGTCAAATCAAAAATCCGTTGACTCAGTGAGTGCTCAGACAAGCAAACTGACTTCAAAACACTGCGGCGTTCACAGTCTGCAGTGTCCGGATACAGAGACGGATGTCAAATCAAAAATCCGTTAACTCAGTGAGTGTTCAGACAAGCAAACTGCCTTCAAAACAGTGTTCTCGTGAATGTCTGCAGTGTCCGGATACAGAGACGGATGTCAAATCAAAAATCCGTTGACTCGGTGAGTGTTCAGACAAGCAAACTGACTTCAAAACAGTGTTCTCGTGAATGTCTGCAGTGTCCGGATACAGAGACGGATGTCAAATCAAAAATCCGTTAACTCAGTGAGTGTTCAGACAAGCAAACTGACTTCAAAACAGTGCGGCGTTCACAGTCTGCAGTGTCTGGAGACAGAGACGGATGTCAAATCAAAAATCCGTTGACTCAGTGAGTGCTCAGACAAGCAAACTGCCTTCAAAACAGTGTTTCGTGAATGTCTGCAGTGTCCGGATACAGAGACGGATGTCAAATCAAAAATCCGTTGACTCGGTGAGTGTTCAGACAAGCAAACTGACTTCAAAACAGTGTTCTCGTGAATGTCTGCAGTGTCCGGATACAGAGAGGGATGTCAAATCAAAAATCCGTTGACTCAGTGAGTGCTCAGACAAGCAAACTGACTTCAAAACACTGCGGCGTTCACAGTCTGCAGTGTCCGGATACAGAGACGGATGTCAAATCAAAAATCCGTTGACTCGGTGAATGTTCAGACAAGCAAACTGACTTCAAAACACTGCGGCGTTCACAGTCTGCAGTGTCCGGATACAGAGACGGATGTCAAATCAAAAATCCGTTAACTCAGTGAGTGTTCAGACAAGCAAACTGACTTCAAAACAGTGCGGCGTTCACAGTCTGCAGTGTCTGGAGACAGAGACGGATGTCAAATCAAAAATCCGTTGACTCGGTGAGTGTTCAGACAAGCAAACTGACTTCAAAACACTGCGGCGTTCACAGTCTGCAGTGTCCGGATACAGAGACGGATGTCAAATCAAAAATCCGTTAACTCAGTGAGTGTTCAGACAAGCAAACTGACTTCAAAACACTGCGGCGTTCACAGTCTGCAGTGTCCGGATACAGAGACGGATGTCAAATCAAAAATCCGTTAACTCAGTGAGTGTTCAGACAAGCAAACTGACTTCAAAACAGTGCGGCGTTCACAGTCTGCAGTGTCCGGATACAGAGAGGGATGTCAAATCAAAAATCCGTTGACTCAGTGAGTGCTCAGACAAGCAAACTGACTTCAAAACACTGCGGCGTTCACAGTCTGCAGTGTCCGGATACAGAGACAGAGACGGATGTCAAATCAAAAATCCGTTGACTCGGTGAATGTTCAGACAAGCAAACTGACTTCAAAACACTGCGGCGTTCACAGTCTGCAGTGTCCGGATACAGAGACGGATGTCAAATCAAAAATCCGTTGACTCGGTGAGTGCTCAGACAAGCAAACTGACTTCACAACAGTGTTCTCGTGAATGTCTGCAGTGTCCGGATACAGAGACGGATGTCAAATCAAAAATCCGTTAACTCAGTGAGTGTTCAGACAAGCAAACTGCCTTCAAAACACTGCGGCGTTCACAGTCTGCAGTGTCCGGATACAGAGACGGATGTCAAATCAAAAATCCGTTAACTCAGTGAGTGTTCAGACAAGCAAACTGACTTCAAAACAGTGCGGCGTTCACAGTCTGCAGTGTCTGGAGACAGAGACGGATGTCAAATCAAAAATCCGTTGACTCGGTGAGTGTTCAGACAAGCAAACTGACTTCAAAACACTGCGGCGTTCACAGTCTGCAGTGTCCGGATAGAGAGAGGGATGTCAAATCAAAAATCCGTTGACTCAGTGAGTGCTCAGACAAGCAAACTGACTTCAAAACACTGCGGCGTTCACAGTCTGCAGTGTCCGGATACAGAGACGGATGTCAAATCAAAAATCCGTTGACTCGGTGAGTGTTCAGACAAGCAAACTGACTTCAAAACAGTGTTCTCGTGAATGTCTGCAGTGTCCGGATACAGAGAGGGATGTCAAATCAAAAATCCGTTGACTCAGTGAGTGCTCAGACAAGCAAACTGACTTCAAAACACTGCGGCGTTCACAGTCTGCAGTGTCCGGATACAGAGACGGATGTCAAATCAAAAATCCGTTGACTCGGTGAATGTTCAGACAAGCAAACTGACTTCAAAACACTGCGGCGTTCACAGTCTGCAGTGTCCGGATACAGAGACGGATGTCAAATCAAAAATCCGTTGACTCGGTGAGTGCTCAGACAAGCAAACTGACTTCACAACAGTGTTCTCGTGAATGTCTGCAGTGTCCGGATACAGAGACGGATGTCAAATCAAAAATCCGTTAACTCAGTGAGTGTTCAGACAAGCAAACTGACTTCAAAACAGTGCGGCGTTCACAGTCTGCAGTGTCTGGAGACAGAGACGGATGTCAAATCAAAAATCCGTTGACTCGGTGAGTGTTCAGACAAGCAAACTGACTTCAAAACACTGCAGCGTTCACAGTCTGCAGTGTCCGGATACAGAGACGGATGTCAAATCAAAAATCCGTTAACTCAGTGAGTGTTCAGACAAGCAAACTGACTTCAAAACAGTGCGGCGTTCACAGTCTGCAGTGTCTGGAGACAGAGACGGATGTCAAATCAAAAATCCGTTGACTCGGTGAGTGTTCAGACAAGCAAACTGACTTCAAAACACTGCGGCGTTCACAGTCTGCAGTGTCCGGATACAGGGACGGATGTCAAATCAAAAATCCGTTGACTCGGTGAATGTTCAGACAAGCAAACTGACTTCAAAACACTGCGGCGTTCACAGTCTGCAGTGTCCGGATACAGAGACGGATGTCAAATCAAAAATCCGTTAACTCAGTGAGTGCTCAGACAAGCAAACTGACTTCAAAACAGTGTTCTCGTGAATGTCTGCAGTGTCCGGATACAGAGACGGATGTCAAATCAAAAATCCGTTAACTCAGTGAGTGTTCAGACAAGCAAACTGACTTCAAAACAGTGCGGCGTTCACAGTCTGCAGTGTCTGGAGACAGAGACGGATGTCAAATCAAAAATCCGTTGACTCGGTGAGTGTTCAGACAAGCAAACTGACTTCAAAACACTGCGGCGTTCACAGTCTGCAGTGTCCGGATACAGAGACGGATGTCAAATCAAAAATCCGTTGACTCGGTGAATGTTCAGACAAGCAAACTGACTTCAAAACACTGCGCGTTCACAGTCTGCAGTGTCCGGATACAGAGACGGATGTCAAATCAAAAATCCGTTAACTCAGTGAGTGCTCAGACAAGCAAACTGACTTCAAAACAGTGTTCTCGTGAATGTCTGCAGTGTCCGGATACAGAGACGGATGTCAAATCAAAAATCCGTTAACTCAGTGAGTGTTCAGACAAGCAAACTGACTTCAAAACAGTGCGGCGTTCACAGTCTGCAGTGTCTGGAGACAGAGACGGATGTCAAATCAAAAATCCGTTGACTCGGTGAGTGTTCAGACAAGCAAACTGACTTCAAAACACTGCGGCGTTCACAGTCTGCAGTGTCCGGATACAGAGACGGATGTCAAATCAAAAATCCGTTGACTCGGTGAATGTTCAGACAAGCAAACTGACTTCAAAACACTGCGGCGTTCACAGTCTGCAGTGTCCGGATACAGAGACGGATGTCAAATCAAAAATCCGTTAACTCAGTGAGTGCTCAGACAAGCAAACTGACTTCAAAACAGTGTTCGTGAATGTCTGCAGTGTCCGGATACAGAGACGGATGTCAAATCAAAAATCCGTTAACTCAGTGAGTGTTCAGACAAGCAAACTGACTTCAAAACAGTGCGGCGTTCACAGTCTGCAGTGTCTGGAGACAGAGACGGATGTCAAATCAAAAATCCGTTGACTCGGTGAGTGTTCAGACAAGCAAACTGACTTCAAAACACTGCGGCGTTCACAGTCTGCAGTGTCCGGATACAGAGACGGATGTCAAATCAAAAATCCGTTAACTCAGTGAGTGTTCAGACAAGCAAACTGACTTCAAAACAGTGCGGCGTTCACAGTCTGCAGTGTCTGGAGACAGAGACGGATGTCAAATCAAAAATCCGTTGACTCGGTGAATGTTCAGACAAGCAAACTGACTTCAAAACACTGCGGCGTTCACAGTCTGCAGTGTCCGGATACAGAGACGGATGTCAAATCAAGAATCTGTTGACTCAGTGAGTGCTCAGACAAGCAAACTGACTTCAAAACACTGCGGCGTTCACAGTCTGCAGTGTCCGGATACAGAGACGGATGTCAAATCAAAAATCCGTTGACTCAGTGAGTGTTCAGACAAGCAAACTGACTTCAAAACACTGCGGCGTTCACAGTCTGCAGTGTCCGGATACAGAGACGGATGTCAAATCAAAAATCCGTTAACTCAGTGAGTGCTCAGACAAGCAAACTGACTTCAAAACAGTGTTCTCGTGAATGTCTGCAGTGTCCGGATACAGAGACGGATGTCAAATCAAAAATCCGTTAACTCAGTGAGTGTTCAGACAAGCAAACTGACTTCAAAACAGTGTTCTCGTGAATGTCTGCAGTGTCCGGATACAGAGACGGATGTCAAATCAAAAATCCGTTGACTCAGTGAGTGTTCAGACAAGCAAACTGACTTCAAAACACTGCGGCGTTCACAGTCTGCAGTGTCCGGATACAGAGACGGATGTCAAATCAAGAATCTGTTGACTCAGTTAGTGCTCAGACAAGCAAACTGACTTCAAAACAGTGTTCTCGTGAATGTCTGCAGTGTCTGGAGACAGAGACGGATGTCAAATCAAAAATCCGTTAACTCAGTGAGTGTTCAGACAAGCAAACTGACTTCAAAACACTGCGGCGTTCACAGTCTGCAGTGTCCGGATACAGAGACGGATGTCAAATCAAGAATCTGTTGACTCAGTTAGTGCTCAGACAAGCAAACTGACTTCAAAACAGTGTTCTCGTGAATGTCTGCAGTGTCTGGAGACAGAGACGGATGTCAAATCAAAAATCCGTTAACTCAGTGAGTGTTCAGACAAGCAAACTGACTTCAAAACAGTGCGGCCTTCACAGTCTGCAGTGTCTGGAGACAGAGACGGATGTCAAATCAAAAATCCGTTGACTCGGTGAGTGTTCAGACAAGCAAACTGACTTCAAAACACTGCGGCGTTCACAGTCTGCAGTGTCCGGATACAGAGAGGGATGTCAAATCAAAAATCCGTTAACTCAGTGAGTGTTCAGACAAGCAAACTGACTTCAAAACAGTGCTCTCGTGAATGTCTGCAGTGTCCGGATACAGAGACGGATGTCAAATCAAAAATCCGTTGACTCAGTGAGTGTGCAGACGAGCAAACTGACTTCAAAACACTGCGGCGTTCACAGTCTGCAGTGTCCGGATACAGAGAGGGATGTCAAATCAAAAATCCGTTAACTCAGTGAGTGTTCAGACAAGCAAACTGACTTCAAAACAGTGCTCTCGTGAATGTCTGCAGTGTCCGGATACAGAGACGGATGTCAAATCAAAAATCCGTTGACTCAGTGAGTGTTCAGACGAGCAAACTGACTTCAAAACACTGCGGCGTTCACAGTCTGCAGTGTCCGGATACAGAGACGGATGTCAAATCAAGAATCTGTTGACTCAGTTAGTGCTCAGACAAGCAAACTGACTTCAAAACAGTGTTCTCGTGAATGTCTGCAGTGTCCGGATACAGAGACGGATGTCAAATCAAAAATCCGTTAACTCAGTGAGTGTTCAGACAAGCAAACTGACTTCAAAACAGTGCTCTCGTGAATGTCTGCAGTGTCCGGATACAGAGACGGATGTCAAATCAAAAATCCGTTGACTCAGTGAGTGTTCAGACAAGCAAACTGACTTCAAAACAGTGCGGCGTGAACAGTCTGCAGTGTCCGGATACAGAGACGGATGTCAAATCAAAAATCCGTTGACTCAGTGAGTGTTCAGACAAGCAAACTGACTTCAAAACACTGCGGCGTTCACAGTCTGCAGTGTGTCAGAGACGGATGTACAAGAGACTGTTGACTGTCAGTGCTCAGACAAGCAAACTGACTTCAAAACAGTGTTCTCGTGAATGTCTGCAGTGTCTGGAGACAGAGACGGATGTCAAATCAAAAATCCGTTAACTCAGTGAGTGTTCAGACAAGCAAACTGACTTCAAAACAGTGCGGCGTTCACAGTCTGCAGTGTCTGGAGACAGAGACGGATGTCAAATCAAAAATCCGTTAACTCAGTGAGTGTTCAGACAAGCAAACTGACTTCAAAACAGTGCGGCGTTCACAGTCTGCAGTGTCTGGAGACAGAGACGGATGTCAAATCAAAAATCCGTTGACTCGGTGAGTGTTGACAAGTGTTCAAAACACTGCGGCGACGGATACAGAGAACGGATGTCAAATCAAAAATCCGTTGACAGTGAGTGTTCAGACAAAAACACTTCAAAACACTGCGGCGTTCACAGTCTGCAGTGTCCGGATACAGAGACGGATGTCAAAGCAAGAATCTGTTGACTCAGTTAGTGCTCAGACAAGCAAACTGACTTCAAAACAGTGTTCTCGTGAATGTCTGCAGTGTCTGGAGACAGAGACGGATGTCAAATCAAAAATCCGTTAACTCAGTGAGTGTTCAGACAAGCAAACTGACTTCAAAACAGTGCGGCGTTCACAGTCTGCAGTGTCTGGAGACAGAGACGGATGTCAAATCAAAAATCCGTTGACTCGGTGAGTGTTCAGACAAGCAAACTGACTTCAAAACAGTGTTCTCGTGAATGTCTGCAGTGTCCGGATACAGAGACGGATGTCAAATCAAAAATCTGTCAACTCGGTGAGTGTTCAGACAAGCAAACTGACTTCAAAACAGTGTTCTCGTGAATGTCTGCAGTGTCCGGATACAGAGATGGATGTCAAATCAAGAATCTGTTGACTCAGTGAGTGCTCAGACAAGCAAACTGACTTCAAAACAGTGTTCTCGTGAATGTCTGCAGTGTCCGGATACAGAGACGGATGTCAAATCAAAAATCCGTTGACTCAGTGAGTGTTCAGACAAGGAAACTGACTTCAAAACAGTGCGGCGTTCACAGTCTGCAGTGTCTGGAGACAGAGACGGATGTCAAATCAAAAATCCGTTGACTCGGTGAGTGTTCAGACAAGCAAACTGACTTCAAAACAGTGTTCTCGTGAATGTCTGCAGTGTCCGGATACAGAGACGGATGTCAAATCAAAAATCTGTCAACTCGGTGAGTGTTCAGACAAGCAAACTGACTTCAAAACAGTGTTCTCGTGAATGTCTGCAGTGTCCGGATACAGAGATGGATGTCAAATCAAGAATCTGTTGACTCAGTGAGTGCTCAGACAAGCAAACTGACTTCAAAACAGTGTTCTCGTGAATGTCTGCAGTGTCCGGATACAGAGACGGATGTCAAATCAAAAATCCGTTGACTCAGTGAGTGTTCAGACAAGGAAACTGACTTCAAAACAGTGCGGCGTTCACAGTCTGCAGTGTCCGGATACAGAGACGGATGTCAAATCAAAAATCCGTTAACTCAGTGAGTGCTCAGACAAGCAAACTGACTTCAAAACAGTGCTCTCGTGAATGTCTGCAGTGTCCGGATACAGAGACGGATGTCAAATCAAAAATCCGTTGACTCAGTGAGTGTTCAGACGAGCAAACTGACTTCAAAACACTGCGGCGTTCACAGTCTGCAGTGTCCGGATACAGAGACGGATGTCAAATCAAGAATCTGTTGACTCAGTTAGTGCTCAGACAAGCAAACTGACTTCAAAACAGTGTTCTCGTGAATGTCTGCAGTGTCCGGATACAGAGACGGATGTCAAATCAAAAATCCGTTAACTCAGTGAGTGCTCAGACAAGCAAACTGACTTCAAAACAGTGCTCTCGTGAATGTCTGCAGTGTCCGGATACAGAGACGGATGTCAAATCAAAAATCCGTTGACTCAGTGAGTGTTCAGACGAGCAAACTGACTTCAAAACACTGCGGCGTTCACAGTCTGCAGTGTCCGGATACAGAGACGGATGTCAAATCAAAAATCCGTTGACTCAGTGAGTGTTCAGACGAGCAAACTGACTTCAAAACACTGCGGCGTTCACAGTCTGCAGTGTCCGGATACAGAGACGGATGTCAAATCAAAAATCCGTTGACTCAGTGAGTGTTCAGACAAGCAAACTGACTTCAAAACACTGCGGCGTTCACAGTCTGCAGTGTCCGGATACAGAGACGGATGTCAAAGCAAGAATCTGTTGACTCAGTTAGTGCTCAGACAAGCAAACTGACTTCAAAACAGTGTTCTCGTGAATGTCTGCAGTGTCTGGAGACAGAGACGGATGTCAAATCAAAAATCCGTTAACTCAGTGAGTGTTCAGACAAGCAAACTGACTTCAAAACAGTGCGGCGTTCACAGTCTGCAGTGTCTGGAGACAGAGACGGATGTCAAATCAAAAATCCGTTGACTCGGTGAGTGTTCAGACAAGCAAACTGACTTCAAAACAGTGTTCTCGTGAATGTCTGCAGTGTCCGGATACAGAGACGGATGTCAAATCAAAAATCTGTCAACTCGGTGAGTGTTCAGACAAGCAAACTGACTTCAAAACAGTGTTCTCGTGAATGTCTGCAGTGTCCGGATACAGAGATGGATGTCAAATCAAGAATCTGTTGACTCAGTGAGTGCTCAGACAAGCAAACTGACTTCAAAACAGTGTTCTCGTGAATGTCTGCAGTGTCCGGATACAGAGACGGATGTCAAATCAAAAATCCGTTGACTCAGTGAGTGTTCAGACAAGGAAACTGACTTCAAAACAGTGCGGCGTTCACAGTCTGCAGTGTCCGGATACAGAGACGGATGTCAAATCAAAAATCCGTTAACTCAGTGAGTGCTCAGACAAGCAAACTGACTTCAAAACAGTGCTCTCGTGAATGTCTGCAGTGTCCGGATACAGAGACGGATGTCAAATCAAAAATCCGTTGACTCAGTGAGTGTTCAGACGAGCAAACTGACTTCAAAACACTGCGGCGTTCACAGTCTGCAGTGTCCGGATACAGAGACGGATGTCAAATCAAAAATCCGTTGACTCAGTGAGTGTTCAGACAAGCAAACTGACTTCAAAACACTGCGGCGTTCACAGTCTGCAGTGTCCGGATACAGAGACGGATGTCAAAGCAAGAATCTGTTGACTCAGTTAGTGCTCAGACAAGCAAACTGACTTCAAAACAGTGTTCTCGTGAATGTCTGCAGTGTCTGGAGACAGAGACGGATGTCAAATCAAAAATCCGTTGACTCGGTGAATGTTCAGACAAGCAAACTGACTTCAAAACACTGCGGCGTTCACAGTCTGCAGTGTCCGGATACAGAGACGGATGTCAAATCAAAAATCCGTTAACTCAGTGAGTGCTCAGACAAGCAAACTGACTTCAAAACAGTGTTCTCGTGAATGTCTGCAGTGTCCGGATACAGAGACGGATGTCAAATCAAAAATCCGTTAACTCAGTGAGTGTTCAGACAAGCAAACTGACTTCAAAACAGTGCGGCGTTCACAGTCTGCAGTGTCTGGAGACAGAGACGGATGTCAAATCAAAAATCCGTTGACTCGGTGAGTGTTCAGACAAGCAAACTGACTTCAAAACAGTGCGGCGTTCACAGTCTGCAGTGTCCGGATACAGAGACGGATGTCAAATCAAAAATCCGTTAACTCGGTGAGTGTTCAAACAAGCAAACTGACTTCAAAACAGTGCGGCGTTCACAGTCTGCAGTGTCCGGATACAGAGACGGATGTCAAATCAAAAATCCGTTAACTCGGGGAGTGTTCAGACAAGCAAACTGACTTCAAAACAGTGTTCTCGTGAATGTCTGCAGTGTCCGGATACAGAGACGGATGTCAAATCAAAAATCCGTTGACTCAGTGAGTGTTCAGACAAGCAAACTGACTTCAAAACAGTGCGGCGTTCACAGTCTGCAGTGTCTGGAGACAGAGACGGATGTCAAATCAAAAATCCGTTGACTCAGTGAGTGTTCAGACAAGCAAACTGACTTCAAAACAGTGTTCTCGTGAATGTCTGCAGTGTCCGGATACAGAGACGGATGTCAAATCAAAAATCCGTTGACTCGGTGAGTGTTCAGACAAGCAAACTGACTTCAAAACAGTGTTCTCGTGAATGTCTGCAGTGTCCGGATACAGAGATGGATGTCAAATCAAGAATCTGTTGACTCAGTGAGTGCTCAGACAAGCAAACTGACTTGAAAACAGTGTTCTCGTGAATGTCTGCAGTGTCCGGATACAGAGACGGATGTCAAATCAAAAATCTGTTAACTCGGTGAGTGTTCAGACAAGCAAACTGACTTCAAAACAGTGCGGCGTTCACAGTCTGCAGTGTCCGGATACAGAGACCGATGTCAAATCAAAAATCCGTTAACTCGGTGAGTGTTCAGACAAGCAAACTGACTTCAAAACAGTGCGGCGTTCACAGTCTGCAGTGTCCGGATACAGAGACGGATGTCAAATCAAAAATCCGTTAACTCGGTGAGTGTTCAAACAAGCAAACTGACTTCAAAACAGTGCGGCGTTCACAGTCTGCAGTGTCCGGATACAGAGACGGATGTCAAATCAAAAATCCGTTGACTCGGGGAGTGTTCAGACAAGCAAACTGACTTCAAAACAGTGTTCTCGTGAATGTCTGCAGTGTCCGGATACAGAGATGGATGTCAAATCAAGAATCTGTTGACTCAGTGAGTGCTCAGACAAGCAAACTGACTTCAAAACAGTGCGGCGTTCACAGTCTGCAGTGTCCGGATACAGA